>OW569397.1:80101818-82601818 GCA_937620795.1 Thecophora atra
CGTGTAACTTCTATAGTTTAGGCGCAGTACTTGAAGGAGTGTATTTGTTTAAGGCGAAAAACACACCCCACTTCTTTCAGTCATATCTAGAGTTCTAGCTAACCTATCGCGCCAAGCCATATATCATATGAAAAGTCTTTAAATGAGGAAGAACCGCGCTATATAACATTTTCGTGTCACTTCTATAGTTTAGGCGCAGTACTTGAAGGAGTGTATTTTTTTAAGGCGAAAAACACACCCCACTTCTTTCAGTCATATCTCGAGTTCTAGCTAACCTATCGCGCCAAGCCATATATCATATGAAAGGTCTTTAAATGAGGAACAATCGCGCTATATAACATTTTCGTGTCACTTCTATAGTTTAGGCGCAGTACTTGAAGGAGCGTCTGTGTTTAAGGCGAAAAACACACCCCACTTTTTTCAGTCATATCTCGAGTTCTAGCTAACCCATCGCGCCAAGCCATATATCATATGAAAGGTCTTTAAATGAGGAACAATCGCGCTATATAACATTTTCGTGTCACTTCTATAGTTTAGGCGCAGTACTTGAAGGAGTGTATTTGTTTAAGGCGAAAAACACACCCCACTTCTTTCAGTCATATCTCGAGTTCTAGCTAACCTATCGCGCCAAGCCATATATCATATGAAAGGTCTTTAAATGAGGAACAATCGCGCTATATAACATTTTCGTGTAACTTCTATAGTTTAGGCGCAGTACTTGAAGGAGTGTATTTGTTTAAGGCGAAAAACACACCCCACTTCTTTCAGTCATATCTCGAGTTCTAGCTAACCTATCGCGCCAAGCCATATATCATATGAAAAGTCTTTAAATGAGGAAGAACCGCGCTATATAAAATTTTCGTGTCACTTCTATAGTTTAGGCGCAGTACTTGAAGGAGTGTATGTGTTTAAGGCGAAAAACACACCCCACTTTTTTCAGTCATATCTCGAGTTCTAGCTAACCCATCGCGCCAAGCCATATATCATATGAAAGGTCTTTAAATGAGGAACAATCACGCTATATAACATTTTCGTGTCACTTCTATAGTTTAGGCGCAGTACTTGAAGGAGTGTATTTTTTTAAGGCGAAAAACACACCCCACTTCTTTCAGTCATATCTCGAGTTCTAGCTAACCTATCGCGCCAAGCCATATATCATATTAAAGGTCTTTAAATGAGGAACAATCGCGCTATATAACATTTTCGTGTCACTTCTATAGTTTAGGCGCAGTACTTGAAGGAGCGTATGTGTTTAAGGCGAAAAACACACCCCACTTTTTTCAGTCATATCTCGAGTTCTAGCTAACCCATCGCGCCAAGCCATATATCATATGAAAGGTCTTTAAATGAGGAACAATCGCGCTATATAACATTTTCGTGTAACTTCTATAGTTTAGGCGCAGTACTTGAAGGAGTGTATTTGTTTAAGGCGAAAAACACACCCCACTTCTTTCAGTCATATCTAGAGTTCTAGCTAACCTATCGCGCCAAGCCATATATCATATGAAAAGTCTTTAAATGAGGAAGAACCGCGCTATATAACATTTTCGTGTCACTTCTATAGTTTAGGCGCAGTACTTGAAGGAGTGTATTTTTTTAAGGCGAAAAACACACCCCACTTCTTTCAGTCATATCTCGAGTTCTAGCTAACCTATCGCGCCAAGCCATATATCATATGAAAGGTCTTTAAATGAGGAACAATCGCGCTATATAACATTTTCGTGTCACTTCTATAGTTTAGGCGCAGTACTTGAAGGAGCGTCTGTGTTTAAGGCGAAAAACACACCCCACTTTTTTCAGTCATATCTCGAGTTCTAGCTAACCCATCGCGCCAAGCCATATATCATATGAAAGGTCTTTAAATGAGGAACAATCGCGCTATATAACATTTTCGTGTCACTTCTATAGTTTAGGCGCAGTACTTGAAGGAGCGTATGTGTTTAAGGCGAAAAACACACCCCACTTTTTTCAGTCATATCTCGAGTTCTAGCTAACCCATCGCGCCAAGCCATATATCATATGAAAGGTCTTTAAATGAGGAACAATCGCGCTATATAACATTTTCGTGTCACTTCTATAGTTTAGGCGCAGTACTTGAAGGAGTGTATTTTTTTAAGGCGAAAAACACACTCCACTTCTTTCAGTCATATCTCGAGTTCTAGGGCCCCCCTTAACAGGGGCCCCCCCTTTAACAGGGGCCCCCCCTTTAATAGGGGCCGCCCCCCTAAAACAGGGGCCGCCCCCCCCCTTTAACAAGGGCCCCCCTTTAACAAGGGCCCCCCCCTTTAACAAGGGCCCCCCCTTTAACAAGGGCCCCCCCTTTAACAAGGGCCCCCCCTTTAACAAGGGCCCCCCCTTTAACAAGGGCCCCCCCTTTAACAAGGGCCCCCCCCTTTAACAAGGGCCCCCCCTTTAACAAGGGCCCCCCCTTTAACAAGGGCCCCCCCTTTAACAAGGGCCCCCCCCTTTAACAAGGGCCCCCCCTTTAACAAGGGCCCCCCCTTTAACAAGGGCCCCCCCTTTAACAAGGGCCCCCCCCTTTAACAAGGGCCCCCCCTTTAACAAGGGCCCCCTTTAACAAGGGCCCCCCCCCCCCCTTAACAGGTGACCCCCCTTAACAGGTGACCCCCCTTAACAGGGGACCCCCCTTAACAGGGGACCCCCCCTTAACAGGGGACCCCCCTTAACAGGGGACCCCCCCTTAACAGGGGACCCCCCTTAACAGGGGACCCCCCCTTAACAGGGGACCCCCCCTTAACAGGGGACCCCCTTAACAGGGGACCCCCCTTAACAGGGGACCGGCCCCCCTTAACAGGTTTAAGGCGAAAAACACACCCCAATTCTTTCAGTCATATCTCGAGTTCTAGCTAACCCATCGCGCCAAGCCATATATCATATGAAAGGTCTTTAAATGAGGAACAATCGCGCTATATAACATTTTCGTGTCACTTCTATAGTTTAGGCGCAGTACTTGAAGGAGTGTATTTGTTTAAGGCGAAAAACACACCCCACTTCTTTCAGTCATATCTCGAGTTCTAGCTAACCTATCGCGCCAAGCCATATATCATATGAAAAGTCTTTAAATGAGGAAGAACCGCGCTATATAAAATTTTCGTGTCACTTCTATAGTTTAGGCGCAGTACTTGAAGGAGTGTATTTTTTTAAGGCGAAAAACACACCCCACTTCTTTCAGTCATATCTCGAGTTCTAGCTAACCTATCGCGCCAAGCCATATATCATATGAAAGGTCTTTAAATGAGGAACAATCGCGCTATATAACATTTTCGTGTCACTTCTATAGTTTAGGCGCAGTACTTGAAGGAGCGTATGTGTTTAAGGCGAAAAACACACCCCACTTTTTTCAGTCATATCTCGAGTTCTAGCTAACCCATCGCGCCAAGCCATATATCATATGAAAGGTCTTTAAATAGGGAACAATCGCGCTATATAACATTTTCGTGTCACTTCTATAGTTTAGGCGCAGTACTTGAAGGAGTGTATTTGTTTAAGGCGAAAAACACACCCCACTTCTTTCAGTCATATCTCGAGTTCTAGGGCCCCCCTTAACAGGGGCCCCCCCTTTAACAGGGGGCCCCCCTTTAATAGGGGCCGCCCCTTTAACAAGGGCCCCCCCCCCCTTAACAGGTGACCCCCCCCCCCCTTAACAGGTGACCCCCCTTAACAGGGGACCCCCCTTAACAGGGGACCCCCCCTTAACAGGGGGCCCCCTTAACAGGTTTAAGGCGAAAAACACACCCCAATTCTTTCAGTCATATCTCGAGTTCTAGCTAACCCATCGCGCCAAGCCATATATCATATGAAAGGTCTTTAAATGGGGAACAATCGCGCTATATAACATTTTCGTGTCACTTCTATAGTTTAGGCGCAGTACTTGAAGGAGTGTATTTGTTTAAGGCGAAAAACACACCCCACTTCTTTCAGTCATATCTCGAGTTCTAGCTAACCTATCGCGCCAAGCCATATATCATATGAAAGGTCTTTAAATGAGGAACAATCGCGCTATATAACATTTTCGTGTCACTTCTATAGTTTAGGCGCAGTACTTGAAGGAGTGTATTTGTTTAAGGCGAAAAACACACCCCACTTCTTTCAGTCATATCTAGAGTTCTAGCTAACCTATCGCGCCAAGCCATATATCATATGAAAAGTCTTTAAATGAGGAAGAACCGCGCTATATAAAATTTTCGTGTCACTTCTATAGTTTAGGCGCAGTACTTGAAGGAGTGTATGTGTTTAAGGCGAAAAACACACTCCACTTTTTTCAGTCATATCTCGAGTTCTAGCTAACCCATCGCGCCAAGCCATATATCATATGAAAGGTCTTTAAATGAGGAACAATCACGCTATATAACATTTTCGTGTCACTTCTATAGTTTAGGCGCAGTACTTGAAGGAGTGTATTTTTTTAAGGCGAAAAACACACTCCACTTTTTTCAGTCATATCTCGAGTTCTAGCTAACCCATCGCGCCAAGCCATATATCATATGAAAGGTCTTTAAATGAGGAACAATCACGCTATATAACATTTTCGTGTCACTTCTATAGTTTAGGCGCAGTACTTGAAGGAGTGTATTTTTTTAAGGCGAAAAACACACCCCACTTCTTTCAGTCATATCTCGAGTTCTAGCTAACCTATCGCGCCAAGCCATATATCATATTAAAGGTCTTTAAATGAGGAACAATCGCGCTATATAACATTTTCGTGTCACTTCTATAGTTTAGGCGCAGTACTTGAAGGAGTGTATTTGTTTAAGGCGCAAAACACACCCCACTTCTTTCAGTCATATCTAGAGTTCTAGCTAACCTATCGCGCCAAGCCATATATCATATGAAAAGTCTTTAAATGAGGAAGAACCGCGCTATATAAAATTTTCGTGTCACTTCTATAGTTTAGGCGCAGTACTTGAAGGAGTGTATGTGTTTAAGGCGAAAAACACACCCCACTTTTTTCAGTCATATCTCGAGTTCTAGCTAACCCATCGCGCCAAGCCATATATCATATGAAAGGTCTTTAAATGAGGAACAATCACGCTATATAACATTTTCGTGTCACTTCTATAGTTTAGGCGCAGTACTTGAAGGAGTGTATTTTTTTAAGGCGAAAAACACACCCCACTTCTTTCAGTCATATCTCGAGTTCTAGCTAACCTATCGCGCCAAGCCATATATCATATTAAAGGTCTTTAAATGAGGAACAATCGCGCTATATAACATTTTCGTGTCACTTCTATAGTTTAGGCGCAGTACTTGAAGGAGCGTCTGTGTTTAAGGCGAAAAACACACCCCACTTTTTTCAGTCATATCTCGAGTTCTAGCTAACCCATCGCGCCAAGCCATATATCATATGAAAGGTCTTTAAATGAGGAACAATCGCGCTATATAACATTTTCGTGTCACTTCTATAGTTTAGGCGCAGTACTTGAAGGAGCGTATGTGTTTAAGGCGAAAAACACACCCCACTTTTTTCAGTCATATCTCGAGTTCTAGCTAACCCATCGCGCCAAGCCATATATCATATGAAAGGTCTTTAAATGAGGAACAATCGCGCTATATAACATTTTCGTGTCACTTCTATAGTTTAGGCGCAGTACTTGAAGGAGTGTATTTTTTTAAGGCGAAAAACACACTCCACTTCTTTCAGTCATATCTCGAGTTCTAGGGCCCCCCTTAACAGGGGCCCCCCTTAACAGGGCCCCCCCTAACAGGGGCCGCCCCCCTAAAACAGGGGCCGCCCCCCCCTTTAACAAGGGCCCCCCTTTAACAAGGCCCCCCCTCTTTAACAAGGCCCCCCCTCTTTAACAAGGCCCCCCCCCTTTAACAAGGCCCCCCCCCCCCTTTAACAAGGCCCCCCCCCCCTTTAACAAGGCCCCCCCCCCCTTTAACAAGGGCCCCCCCCCTTTAACAAGGGCCCCCCCCCCTTTAACAAGGGCCCCCCCCCCCCCCTTTAACAAGGGCCCCCCCCCCCCTTTAACAAGGGCCCCCCCCCCCCTTTAACAAGGGCCCCCCCCTTAACAAGGGCCCCCCCTTTAACAAGGGCCCCCCCCTTTAACAAGGGCCCCCCCCCTTTAACAAGGGCCCCCCCCTTTAACAAGGGCCCCCCCCCTTTAACAAGGGCCCCCCCCCCTTTAACAAGGGGCCCCCCCTTTAACAAGGGCCCCCCCCCTTTAACAAGGGGCCCCCCCTTTAACAGGGGCCCCCCCTTAACAGGGGCCCCCCCCTTAACAGGGGCCCCCCCTTAACAGGGGCCCCCCCTTAACAGGGGCCCCCCCTTAACAGGGGCCCCCCCTTAACAGGGGCCCCCCCTTAACAGGGGCCCCCCCTTAACAGGGGCCCCCCCTTAACAGGGGCCCCCCCTTTACAGGGGCCCCCTTAACAGGTTTAAGGCGAAAAACACACCCCAATTCTTTCAGTCATATCTCGAGTTCTAGCTAACCCATCGCGCCAAGCCATATATCATATGAAAGGTCTTTAAATGAGGAACAATCGCGCTATATAACATTTTCGTGTCACTTCTATAGTTTAGGCGCAGTACTTGAAGGAGCGTATGTGTTTAAGGCGAAAAACACACCCCACTTTTTTCAGTCATATCTCGAGTTCTAGCTAACCCATCGCGCCAAGCCATATATCATATGAAAGGTCTTTAAATGAGGAACAATCGCGCTATATAACATTTTCGTGTCACTTCAATAGTTTAGGCGCAGTACTTGAAGGAGTGTATTTTTTTAAGGCGAAAAACACACCCCACTTCTTTCAGTCATATCTCGAGTTCTAGCTAACCTATCGCGCCAAGCCATATATCATATGAAAAGTCTTTAAATGAGGAAGAACCGCGCTATATAAAATTTTCGTGTCACTTCAAAAGTTTAGGCGCAGTACTTGAAGGAGTGTATGTGTTTAAGGCGAAAAACACACCCCACTTTTTTCAGTCATATCTCGAGTTCTAGCTAACCCATCGCGCCAAGCCATATATCATATGAAAGGTCTTTAAATGAGGAACAATCACGCTATATAACATTTTCGTGTCACTTCTATAGTTTAGGCGCAGTACTTGAAGGAGTGTATTTTTTTAAGGCGAAAAACACACCCCACTTCTTTCAGTCATATCTCGAGTTCTAGCTAACCCATCGCGCCAAGCCATATATCATATGAAAGGTCTTTAAATGAGGAACAATCGCGCTATATAACATTTTCGTGTCACTTCTATAGTTTAGGCGCAGTACTTGAAGGAGCGTATGTGTTTAAGGCGAAAAACACACCCCACTTTTTTCAGTCATATCTCGAGTTCTAGCTAACCCATCGCGCCAAGCCATATATCATATGAAAGGTCTTTAAATGAGGAACAATCGCGCTATATAACATTTTCGTGTCACTTCTATAGTTTAGGCGCAGTACTTGAAGGAGTGTATGTGTTTAAGGCGAAAAACACACCCCACTTTTTTCAGTCATATCTCGAGTTCTAGCTAACCCATCGCGCCAAGCCATATATCATATGAAAGGTCTTTAAATGAGGAACAATCACGCTATATAACATTTTCGTGTCACTTCTATAGTTTAGGCGCAGTACTTGAAGGAGTGTATTTTTTTAAGGCGAAAAACACACCCCACTTCTTTCAGTCATATCTCGAGTTCTAGCTAACCCATCGCGCCAAGCCATATATCATATGAAAGGTCTTTAAATGAGGAACAATCACGCTATATAACATTTTCGTGTCACTTCTATAGTTTAGGCGCAGTACTTGAAGGAGTGTATTTTTTTAAGGCGAAAAACACACCCCACTTCTTTCAGTCATATCTCGAGTTCTAGCTAACCCATCGCGCCAAGCCATATATCATATGAAAGGTCTTTAAATGAGGAACAATCGCGCTATATAACATTTTCGTGTCACTTCTATAGTTTAGGCGCAGTACTTGAAGGAGCGTATGTGTTTAAGGCGAAAAACACACCCCACTTTTTTCAGTCATATCTCGAGTTCTAGCTAACCCATCGCGCCAAGCCATATATCATATGAAAGGTCTTTAAATGAGGAACAATCGCGCTATATAACATTTTCGTGTCACTTCTATAGTTTAGGCGCAGTACTTGAAGGAGTGTATGTGTTTAAGGCGAAAAACACACCCCACTTTTTTCAGTCATATCTCGAGTTCTAGCTAACCCATCGCGCCAAGCCATATATCATATGAAAGGTCTTTAAATGAGGAACAATCACGCTATATAACATTTTCGTGTCACTTCTATAGTTTAGGCGCAGTACTTGAAGGAGTGTATTTTTTTAAGGCGAAAAACACACCCCACTTCTTTCAGTCATATCTCGAGTTCTAGCTAACCTATCGCGCCAAGCCATATATCATATTAAAGGTCTTTAAATGAGGAACAATCGCGCTATATAACATTTTCGTGTCACTTCTATAGTTTAGGCGCAGTACTTGAAGGAGCGTCTGTGTTTAAGGCGAAAAACACACCCCACTTTTTTCAGTCATATCTCGAGTTCTAGCTAACCCATCGCGCCAAGCCATATATCATATGAAAGGTCTTTAAATGAGGAACAATCGCGCTATATAACATTTTCGTGTCACTTCTATAGTTTAGGCGCAGTACTTGAAGGAGCGTATGTGTTTAAGGCGAAAAACACACCCCACTTTTTTCAGTCATATCTCGAGTTCTAGCTAACCCATCGCGCCAAGCCATATATCATATGAAAGGTCTTTAAATGAGGAACAATCGCGCTATATAACATTTTCGTGTCACTTCTATAGTTTAGGCGCAGTACTTGAAGGAGTGTATTTTTTTAAGGCGAAAAACACACTCCACTTCTTTCAGTCATATCTCGAGTTCTAGGGCCCCCCTTAACAGGGGCCCCCCTTAACAGGGCCCCCCCTAACAGGGGCCGCCCCCCTAAAACAGGGGCCGCCCCCCCCTTTAACAAGGGCCCCCCTTTAACAAGGCCCCCCCCTCTTTAACAAGGCCCCCCCTCTTTAACAAGGCCCCCCCCCCTTTAACAAGGCCCCCCCCCCCCCTTTAACAAGGCCCCCCCCCCCTTTAACAAGGCCCCCCCCCCCCTTTAACAAGGGCCCCCCCCCCCTTTAACAAGGGCCCCCCCCCCTTTAACAAGGGCCCCCCCCCCCCCTTTAACAAGGGCCCCCCCCCCCCTTTAACAAGGGCCCCCCCCCCCTTTAACAAGGGCCCCCCCCCTTAACAAGGGCCCCCCCTTTAACAAGGGCCCCCCCCTTTAACAAGGGCCCCCCCCTTTAACAAGGGCCCCCCCTTTAACAAGGGCCCCCCCCCTTTAACAAGGGCCCCCCCCCCTTTAACAAGGGGCCCCCCCCTTTAACAAGGGCCCCCCCCCCCTTTAACAAGGGGCCCCCCCTTTAACAGGGGCCCCCCCTTAACAGGGGCCCCCCCTTAACAGGGGCCCCCCCTTAACAGGGGCCCCCCCTTAACAGGGGCCCCCCCTTAACAGGGGCCCCCCCCTTAACAGGGGCCCCCCCTTAACAGGGGCCCCCCCCTTAACAGGGGCCCCCCCCTTAACAGGGGCCCCCCCCTTAACAGGGGCCCCCCCTTAACAGGGGCCCCCCCTTAACAGGGGCCCCCCCTTAACAGGGGCCCCCCCTTTACAGGGGCCCCCTTAACAGGTTTAAGGCGAAAAACACACCCCAATTCTTTCAGTCATATCTCGAGTTCTAGCTAACCCATCGCGCCAAGCCATATATCATATGAAAGGTCTTTAAATGAGGAACAATCGCGCTATATAACATTTTCGTGTCACTTCTATAGTTTAGGCGCAGTACTTGAAGGAGCGTATGTGTTTAAGGCGAAAAACACACCCCACTTTTTTCAGTCATATCTCGAGTTCTAGCTAACCCATCGCGCCAAGCCATATATCATATGAAAGGTCTTTAAATGAGGAACAATCGCGCTATATAACATTTTCGTGTCACTTCAATAGTTTAGGCGCAGTACTTGAAGGAGTGTATTTTTTTAAGGCGAAAAACACACCCCACTTCTTTCAGTCATATCTCGAGTTCTAGCTAACCTATCGCGCCAAGCCATATATCATATGAAAAGTCTTTAAATGAGGAAGAACCGCGCTATATAAAATTTTCGTGTCACTTCAAAAGTTTAGGCGCAGTACTTGAAGGAGTGTATGTGTTTAAGGCGAAAAACACACCCCACTTTTTTCAGTCATATCTCGAGTTCTAGCTAACCCATCGCGCCAAGCCATATATCATATGAAAGGTCTTTAAATGAGGAACAATCACGCTATATAACATTTTCGTGTCACTTCTATAGTTTAGGCGCAGTACTTGAAGGAGTGTATTTTTTTAAGGCGAAAAACACACCCCACTTCTTTCAGTCATATCTCGAGTTCTAGCTAACCTATCGCGCCAAGCCATATATCATATTAAAGGTCTTTAAATGAGGAACAATCGCGCTATATAACATTTTCGTGTCACTTCTATAGTTTAGGCGCAGTACTTGAAGGAGCGTATGTGTTTAAGGCGAAAAACACACCCCACTTTTTTCAGTCATATCTCGAGTTCTAGCTAACCCATCGCGCCAAGCCATATATCATATGAAAGGTCTTTAAATGAGGAACAATCGCGCTATATAACATTTTCGTGTAACTTCTATAGTTTAGGCGCAGTACTTGAAGGAGTGTATTTGTTTAAGGCGAAAAACACACCCCACTTCTTTCAGTCATATCTAGAGTTCTAGCTAACCTATCGCGCCAAGCCATATATCATATGAAAAGTCTTTAAATGAGGAAGAACCGCGCTATATAACATTTTCGTGTCACTTCTATAGTTTAGGCGCAGTACTTGAAGGAGTGTATTTTTTTAAGGCGAAAAACACACCCCACTTCTTTCAGTCATATCTCGAGTTCTAGCTAACCTATCGCGCCAAGCCATATATCATATGAAAGGTCTTTAAATGAGGAACAATCGCGCTATATAACATTTTCGTGTCACTTCTATAGTTTAGGCGCAGTACTTGAAGGAGCGTCTGTGTTTAAGGCGAAAAACACACCCCACTTTTTTCAGTCATATCTCGAGTTCTAGCTAACCCATCGCGCCAAGCCATATATCATATGAAAGGTCTTTAAATGAGGAACAATCGCGCTATATAACATTTTCGTGTCACTTCTATAGTTTAGGCGCAGTACTTGAAGGAGCGTATGTGTTTAAGGCGAAAAACACACCCCACTTTTTTCAGTCATATCTCGAGTTCTAGCTAACCCATCGCGCCAAGCCATATATCATATGAAAGGTCTTTAAATGAGGAACAATCGCGCTATATAACATTTTCGTGTCACTTCTATAGTTTAGGCGCAGTACTTGAAGGAGTGTATTTTTTTAAGGCGAAAAACACACTCCACTTCTTTCAGTCATATCTCGAGTTCTAGGGCCCCCCTTAACAGGGGCCCCCCCTTTAACAGGGGCCCCCCTTTAATAGGGGCCGCCCCCCTAAAACAGGGGCCGCCCCCCCTTTAACAAGGGCCCCCCTTTAACAAGGGCCCCCCCTTTAACAAGGGCCCCCCCTTTAACAAGGGCCCCCCTTTAACAAGGGCCCCCCCTTTAACAAGGGCCCCCCCTTTAACAAGGGCCCCCCCTTTAACAAGGGCCCCCCCTTTAACAAGGGCCCCCCCTTTAACAAGGGCCCCCCCTTTAACAAGGGCCCCCCCTTTAACAAGGGCCCCCCCTTTAACAAGGGCCCCCCCTTTAACAAGGGCCCCCTTTAACAAGGGCCCCCCCCCTTAACAGGGGACCCCCCTTAACAGGGGACCCCCCTTAACAGGGGACCCCCCTTAACAGGGGACCCCCCCTTAACAGGGGACCCCCCTTAACAGGGGACCCCCCTTAACAGGGGACCCCCCCTTAACAGGGGACCCCCCTTAACAGGGGACCCCCCCTTAACAGGGGACCCCCCCCTTAACAGGGGACCCCCCCTTAACAGGGGACCCCCCCTTAACAGGGGACCCCCCCTTAACAGGGGACCCCCCCTTAACAGGGGACCCCCTTAACAGGGGACCGGCCCCCTTAACAGGTTTAAGGCGAAAAACACACCCCAATTCTTTCAGTCATATCTCGAGTTCTAGCTAACCCATCGCGCCAAGCCATATATCATATGAAAGGTCTTTCAATGAGGAACAATCGCGCTATATAACATTTTCGTGTCACTTCTATAGTTTAGGCGCAGTACTTGAAGGAGTGTATTTGTTTAAGGCGAAAAACACACCCCACTTCTTTCAGTCATATCTCGAGTTCTAGCTAACCTATCGCGCCAAGCCATATATCATATGAAAAGTCTTTAAATGAGGAAGAACCGCGCTATATAAAATTTTCGTGTCACTTCTATAGTTTAGGCGCAGTACTTGAAGGAGTGTATTTTTTTAAGGCGAAAAACACACCCCACTTCTTTCAGTCATATCTCGAGTTCTAGCTAACCTATCGCGCCAAGCCATATATCATATGAAAGGTCTTTAAATGAGGAACAATCGCGCTATATAACATTTTCGTGTCACTTCTATAGTTTAGGCGCAGTACTTGAAGGAGCGTATGTGTTTAAGGCGAAAAACACACCCCACTTTTTTCAGTCATATCTCGAGTTCTAGCTAACCCATCGCGCCAAGCCATATATCATATGAAAGGTCTTTAAATAGGGAACAATCGCGCTATATAACATTTTCGTGTCACTTCTATAGTTTAGGCGCAGTACTTGAAGGAGTGTATTTGTTTAAGGCGAAAAACACACCCCACTTCTTTCAGTCATATCTCGAGTTCTAGGGCCCCCCTTAACAGGGGCCCCCCCCTTTAACAGGGGGCCCCCCTTTAATAGGGGCCGCCCCTTTAACAAGGGCCCCCCCCTTAACAGGTGACCCCCCCCCCCTTAACAGGTGACCCCCCTTAACAGGGGACCCCCCTTAACAGGGGACCCCCCCCTTAACAGGGGGCCCCCTTAACAGGTTTAAGGCGAAAAACACACCCCAATTCTTTCAGTCATATCTCGAGTTCTAGCTAACCCATCGCGCCAAGCCATATATCATATGAAAGGTCTTTAAATGAGGAACAATCGCGCTATATAACATTTTCGTGTCACTTCTATAGTTTAGGCGCAGTACTTGAAGGAGTGTATTTGTTTAAGGCGAAAAACACACCCCACTTCTTTCAGTCATATCTCGAGTTCTAGCTAACCTATCGCGCCAAGCCATATATCATATGAAAGGTCTTTAAATGAGGAACAATCGCGCTATATAACATTTTCGTGTCACTTCTATAGTTTAGGCGCAGTACTTGAAGGAGTGTATTTGTTTAAGGCGAAAAACACACCCCACTTCTTTCAGTCATATCTAGAGTTCTAGCTAACCTATCGCGCCAAGCCATATATCATATGAAAAGTCTTTAAATGAGGAAGAACCGCGCTATATAAAATTTTCGTGTCACTTCTATAGTTTAGGCGCAGTACTTGAAGGAGTGTATGTGTTTAAGGCGAAAAACACACTCCACTTTTTTCAGTCATATCTCGAGTTCTAGCTAACCCATCGCGCCAAGCCATATATCATATGAAAGGTCTTTAAATGAGGAACAATCACGCTATATAACATTTTCGTGTCACTTCTATAGTTTAGGCGCAGTACTTGAAGGAGTGTATTTTTTTAAGGCGAAAAACACACTCCACTTTTTTCAGTCATATCTCGAGTTCTAGCTAACCCATCGCGCCAAGCCATATATCATATGAAAGGTCTTTAAATGAGGAACAATCACGCTATATAACATTTTCGTGTCACTTCTATAGTTTAGGCGCAGTACTTGAAGGAGTGTATTTTTTTAAGGCGAAAAACACACCCCACTTCTTTCAGTCATATCTCGAGTTCTAGCTAACCTATCGCGCCAAGCCATATATCATATTAAAGGTCTTTAAATGAGGAACAATCGCGCTATATAACATTTTCGTGTCACTTCTATAGTTTAGGCGCAGTACTTGAAGGAGTGTATTTGTTTAAGGCGCAAAACACACCCCACTTCTTTCAGTCATATCTAGAGTTCTAGCTAACCTATCGCGCCAAGCCATATATCATATGAAAAGTCTTTAAATGAGGAAGAACCGCGCTATATAAAATTTTCGTGTCACTTCTATAGTTTAGGCGCAGTACTTGAAGGAGTGTATGTGTTTAAGGCGAAAAACACACCCCACTTTTTTCAGTCATATCTCGAGTTCTAGCTAACCCATCGCGCCAAGCCATATATCATATGAAAGGTCTTTAAATGAGGAACAATCACGCTATATAACATTTTCGTGTCACTTCTATAGTTTAGGCGCAGTACTTGAAGGAGTGTATTTTTTTAAGGCGAAAAACACACCCCACTTCTTTCAGTCATATCTCGAGTTCTAGCTAACCTATCGCGCCAAGCCATATATCATATTAAAGGTCTTTAAATGAGGAACAATCGCGCTATATAACATTTTCGTGTCACTTCTATAGTTTAGGCGCAGTACTTGAAGGAGCGTCTGTGTTTAAGGCGAAAAACACACCCCACTTTTTTCAGTCATATCTCGAGTTCTAGCTAACCCATCGCGCCAAGCCATATATCATATGAAAGGTCTTTAAATGAGGAACAATCGCGCTATATAACATTTTCGTGTCACTTCTATAGTTTAGGCGCAGTACTTGAAGGAGCGTATGTGTTTAAGGCGAAAAACACACCCCACTTTTTTCAGTCATATCTCGAGTTCTAGCTAACCCATCGCGCCAAGCCATATATCATATGAAAGGTCTTTAAATGAGGAACAATCGCGCTATATAACATTTTCGTGTCACTTCTATAGTTTAGGCGCAGTACTTGAAGGAGTGTATTTTTTTAAGGCGAAAAACACACTCCACTTCTTTCAGTCATATCCCTTTAACAAGGGCCCCCCCTTTAACAAGGGCCCCCCTTTAACAAGGGCCCCCTTTAACAAGGCCCCCCCCCCCTAACAGGTGACCCCCCCCTTAACAGGTGACCCCCCCCTTAACAGGTGACCCCCCCCTTAACAGGTGACCCCCCCCTTAACAGGTGACCCCCCCCTTAACAGGTGACCCCCCCCTTAACAGGTGACCCCCCTTAACAGGTGACCCCCCCTTAACAGGGGACCCCCCCTTAACAGGGGACCCCCCTTAACAGGGGACCCCCCCTTAACAGGGGACCCCCCTTAACAGGGGACCCCCCCTTAACAGGGGACCCCCCCTTAACAGGGGACCCCCCTTAACAGGGGACCCCCCCTTAACAGGGGGCCCCCCTTAACAGGTTTAAGGCGAAAAACACACCCCAATTCTTTCAGTCATATCTCGAGTTCTAGCTAACCCATCGCGCCAAGCCATATATCATATGAAAGGTCTTTAAATGAGGAACAATCGCGCTATATAACATTTTCGTGTCACTTCTATAGTTTAGGCGCAGTACTTGAAGGAGTGTATTTGTTTAAGGCGAAAAACACACCCCACTTCTTTCAGTCATATCTAGAGTTCTAGCTAACCTATCGCGCCAAGCCATATATCATATGAAAAGTCTTTAAATGAGGAAGAACCGCGCTATATAAAATTTTCGTGTCACTTCTATAGTTTAGGCGCAGTACTTGAAGGAGTGTATTTTTTTAAGGCGAAAAACACACTCCACTTCTTTCAGTCATATCTCGAGTTCTAGGGCCCCCCTTAACAGGGGCCCCCCTTAACAGGGCCCCCCTAACAGGGGCCCCCCCCCTTTAACAGGGGCCCCCCCTTTAAGAGGGGCCGCCCCCCTAAAACAGGGGCCGCCCCCCCCCCCCCCCCTTTAACAAGGGCCCCCCTTTAACAAGGGCCCCCCTTTAACAAGGGCCCCCCTTTAACAAGGCCCCCCCCTCTTTAACAAGGCCCCCCCCCCCTTTAACAAGGCCCCCCCCCCTTTAACAAGGCCCCCCCCTTTAACAAGGGCCCCCCTTTAACAAGGGCCCCCCCCTTTAACAAGGGCCCCCCCCCTTTAACAAGGGCCCCCCCTTTAACAAGGGCCCCCCCCTTTAACAAGGGCCCCCCCCCCTTTAACAAGGGCCCCCCCCCTTTAACAAGGGCCCCCCCCTTTAACAAGGGCCCCCCCTTTAACAAGGGCCCCCCCTTAACAGGGGCCCCCCCTTAACAGGGGCCCCCCCTTAACAGGGGCCCCCCCTTAACAGGGGCCCCCCCTTAACAGGGGGCCCCCCTTAACAGGGGCCCCCCCTTTACAGGGGCCCCCTTAACAGGTTTAAGGCGAAAAACACACCCCAATTCTTTCAGTCATATCTCGAGTTCTAGCTAACCCATCGCGCCAAGCCATATATCATATGAAAGGTCTTTAAATGAGGAACAATCGCGCTATATAACATTTTCGTGTCACTTCTATAGTTTAGGCGCAGTACTTGAAGGAGTGTATTTGTTTAAGGCGAAAAACACACCCCACTTCTTTCAGTCATATCTCGAGTTCTAGCTAACCTATCGCGCCAAGCCATATATCATATGAAAAGTCTTTAAATGAGGAAGAACCGCGCTATATAAAATTTTCGTGTCACTTCTATAGTTTAGGCGCAGTACTTGAAGGAGTGTATGTGTTTAAGGCGAAAAACACACCCCACTTTTTTCAGTCATATCTCGAGTTCTAGCTAACCCATCGCGCCAAGCCATATATCATATTAAAGGTCTTTAAATGAGGAACAATCGCGCTATATAACATTTTCGTGTCACTTCTATAGTTTAGGCGCAGTACTTGAAGGAGCGTATGTGTTTAAGGCGAAAAACACACCCCACTTTTTTCAGTCATATCTCGAGTTCTAGCTAACCCATCGCGCCAAGCCATATATCATATGAAAGGTCCTTAAATGAGGAACAATCGCGCTATATAACATTTTCGTGTCACTTCTATAGTTTAGGCGCAGTACTTGAAGGAGCGTATGTGTTTAAGGCGAAAAACACACCCCACTTTTTTCAGTCATATCTCGAGTTCTAGCTAACCCATCGCGCCAAGCCATATATCATATGAAAGGTCTTTAAATGAGGAACAATCGCGCTATATAACATTTTCGTGTCACTTCTATAGTTTAGGCGCAGTACTTGAAGGAGTGTATTTTTTTAAGGCGAAAAACACACCCCACTTCTTTCAGTCATATCTAGAGTTCTAGCTAACCTATCGCGCCAAGCCATATATCATATTAAAGGTCTTTAAATGAGGAACAATCGCGCTATATAACATTTTCGTGTCACTTCTATAGTTTAGGCGCAGTACTTGAAGGAGCGTATGTGTTTAAGGCGAAAAACACACCCCACTTTTTTCAGTCATATCTCGAGTTCTAGCTAACCCATCGCGCCAAGCCGTATATCATATGAAAGGTCTTTAAATGAGGAACAATCGCGCTATATAACATTTTCGTGTAACTTCTATAGTTTAGGCGCAGTACTTGAAGGAGTGTATTTGTTTAAGGCGAAAAACACACCCCACTTCTTTCAGTCATATCTAGAGTTCTAGCTAACCTATCGCGCCAAGCCATATATCATATGAAAAGTCTTTAAATGAGGAAGAACCGCGCTATATAACATTTTCGTGTCACTTCTATAGTTTAGGCGCAGTACTTGAAGGAGTGTATTTTTTTAAGGCGAAAAACACACCCCACTTCTTTCAGTCATATCTCGAGTTCTAGCTAACCTATCGCGCCAAGCCATATATCATATGAAAGGTCTTTAAATGAGGAACAATCGCGCTATATAACATTTTCGTGTCACTTCTATAGTTTAGGCGCAGTACTTGAAGGAGCGTCTGTGTTTAAGGCGAAAAATACACCCCACTTTTTTCAGTCATATCTCGAGTTCTAGCTAACCCATCGCGCCAAGCCATATATCATATGAAAGGTCTTTAAATGAGGAACAATCGCGCTATATAACATTTTCGTGTCACTTCTATAGTTTAGGCGCAGTACTTGAAGGAGCGTATGTGTTTAAGGCGAAAAACACACCCCACTTTTTTCAGTCATATCTCGAGTTCTAGCTAACCCATCGCGCCAAGCCATATATCATATGAAAGGTCTTTAAATGAGGAACAATCGCGCTATATAACATTTTCGTGTCACTTCTATAGTTTAGGCGCAGTACTTGAAGGAGTGTATTTTTTTAAGGCGAAAAACACACTCCACTTCTTTCAGTCATATCTCGAGTTCTAGGGCCCCCCTTAACAGGGGCCCCCCCTTTAACAGGGGCCCCCCCTTTAACAGGGGCCCCCCCTTTAACAGGGGCCCCCCCTTTAATAGGGGCCGCCCCCCCTTTAACAAGGGCCCCCCTTTAACAAGGGCCCCCCTTTAACAAGGGCCCCCCCTTTAACAAGGGCCCCCCCTTTAACAAGGGCCCCCCCTTTAACAAGGGCCCCCCCTTTAACAAGGGCCCCCCCCTTTAACAAGGGCCCCCCCCCTTAACAGGTGACCCCCCCCCCCCTTAACAGGTGACCCCCCTTAACAGGGGACCCCCCTTAACAGGGGACCCCCCCTTAACAGGGGACCCCCCTTAACAGGGGACCCCCCCTTAACAGGGGACCCCCCCTTAACAGGGGACCCCCCCTTAACAGGGGGCCCCCTTAACAGGTTTAAGGCGAAAAACACACCCCAATTCTTTCAGTCATATCTCGAGTTCTAGCTAACCCATCGCGCCAAGCCATATATCATATGAAAGGTCTTTAAATGAGGAACAATCGCGCTATATAACATTTTCGTGTCACTTCTATAGTTTAGGCGCAGTACTTGAAGGAGTGTATTTGTTTAAGGCGAAAAACACACCCCACTTCTTTCAGTCATATCTCGAGTTCTAGCTAACCTATCGCGCCAAGCCATATATCATATGAAAGGTCTTTAAATGAGGAACAATCGCGCTATATAACATTTTCGTGTCACTTCTATAGTTTAGGCGCAGTACTTGAAGGAGTGTATTTGTTTAAGGCGAAAAACACACCCCACTTCTTTCAGTCATATCTCGAGTTCTAGCTAACCTATCGCGCCAAGCCATATATCATATGAAAAGTCTTTAAATGAGGAAGAACCGCGCTATATAAAATTTTCGTGTCACTTCTATAGTTTAGGCGCAGTACTTGAAGGAGTGTATTTTTTTAAGGCGAAAAACACACCCCACTTCTTTCAGTCATATCTCGAGTTCTAGCTAACCTATCGCGCCAAGCCATATATCATATGAAAGGTCTTTAAATGAGGAACAATCGCGCTATATAACATTTTCGTGTCACTTCTATAGTTTAGGCGCAGTAATTGAAGGAGCGTATGTGTTTAAGGCGAAAAACACACCCCACTTTTTTCAGTCATATCTCGAGTTCTAGCTAACCCATCGCGCCAAGCCATATATCATATGAAAGGTCTTTAAATAGGGAACAATCGCGCTATATAACATTTTCGTGTCACTTCTATAGTTTAGGCGCAGTACTTGAAGGAGTGTATTTGTTTAAGGCGAAAAACACACCCCACTTCTTTCAGTCATATCTCGAGTTCTAGGGCCCCCCTTAACAGGGGCCCCCCTTTAACAGGGGCCCCCCTTTAATAGGGGCCGCCCCCCTAAAACAGGGGCCGCCCCCCCCCTTTAACAAGGGCCCCCCTTTAACAAGGCCCCCCCCTTTAACAAGGGCCCCCCCTTTAACAAGGGCCCCCCTTTAACAAGGGCCCCCCTTTAACAAGGGCCCCCCCTTTAACAAGGGCCCCCCCTTTAACAAGGGCCCCCCCTTTAACAAGGGCCCCCCCTTTAACAAGGGCCCCCCCCTTTAACAAGGGCCCCCCCCCCTTAACAGGTGACCCCCCCCCTTAACAGGTGACCCCCCTTAACAGGGGACCCCCCTTAACAGGGGACCCCCCCTTAACAGGGGACCCCCCTTAACAGGGGACCCCCCTTAACAGGGGACCCCCCCTTAACAGGTTTAAGGCGAAAAACACACCCCAATTCTTTCAGTCATATCTCGAGTTCTAGCTAACCCATCGCGCCAAGCCATATATCATATGAAAGGTCTTTAAATGAGGAACAATCGCGCTATATAACATTTTCGTGTCACTTCTATAGTTTAGGCGCAGTACTTGAAGGAGTGTATTTGTTTAAGGCGAAAAACACACCCCACTTCTTTCAGTCATATCTCGAGTTCTAGCTAACCTATCGCGCCAAGCCATATATCATATGAAAGGTCTTTAAATGAGGAACAATCGCGCTATATAACATTTTCGTGTCACTTCTATAGTTTAGGCGCAGTACTTGAAGGAGTGTATTTGTTTAAGGCGAAAAACACACCCCACTTCTTTCAGTCATATCTCGAGTTCTAGCTAACCTATCGCGCCAAGCCATATATCATATGAAAAGTCTTTAAATGAGGAAGAACCGCGCTATATAAAATTTTCGTGTCACTTCTATAGTTTAGGCGCAGTACTTGAAGGAGTGTATTTTTTTAAGGCGAAAAACACACCCCACTTCTTTCAGTCATATCTCGAGTTCTAGCTAACCTATCGCGCCAAGCCATATATCATATGAAAGGTCTTTAAATGAGGAACAATCGCGCTATATAACATTTTCGTGTCACTTCTATAGTTTAGGCGCAGTACTTGAAGGAGCGTATGTGTTTAAGGCGAAAAACACACCCCACTTTTTTCAGTCATATCTCAAGTTCTAGCTAACCCATCGCGCCAAGCCATATATCATATGAAAGGTCTTTAAATAGGGAACAATCGCGCTATATAACATTTTCGTGTCACTTCTATAGTTTAGGCGCAGTACTTGAAGGAGTGTATTTGTTTAAGGCGAAAAACACACCCCACTTCTTTCAGTCATATCTCGAGTTCTAGCTAACCTATCGCGCCAAGCCATATATCATATAAAAAGTCTTTAAATGAGGAAGAACCGCGCTATATAAAATTTTCGTGTCACTTCTATAGTTTAGGCGCAGTACTTGAAGGAGTGTATTTTTTTAAGGCGAAAAACACACTCCACTTCTTTCAGTCATATCTCGAGTTCTAGGGCCCCCCTTAACAGGGGCCCCCTTAACAGGGCCCCACCTAACAGGGGCCCCCCTAACAGGGCCCCACCTAACAGGGGCCCCCCTAACAGGGCCCCACCTAACAGGGGCCCCCCTAACAGGGGACCCCCTAACAGGGCCCCCCCCCTTTAACAGGGGCCCCCCTTTAATAGGGGCCGCCCCCCTCTAAAACAGGGGCCGCCCCCCGCCTTTAAGAAGGGCCCCCCTTTAACAAGGGCCCCCCCTTTAACAAGGGCCCCCCCCTTAACAGGGGCCCCCCTTAACAGGGGCCCCCCTAACAGGGCCCCCCCCTTTAACAGGGGCCCCCCTTTAATAGGGGCCGCCCCCTCTAAAACAGGGGCCGCCCCCCCCCCCCCCCCCTTTAAGAAGGGCCCCCCTTTAACAAGGGCCCCCCCTTTAACAAGGGCCCCCCTTTAACAAGGGCCCCCCCTTTAACAAGGGCCCCCCCTTAACAGGGGCCCCCTTAACAGGGGCCCCCCCTTAACAGGGGCCCCCTTAACAGGGGACCCCCCTTAACAGGGGCCCCCCCTTAACAGGGGACCCCCCTTAACAGGGGACCACCCCTTAACAGGGGACCCCCCTTAACAGGGGACCCCCCTTAACAGGGGACCACCCCTTAACAGGGGACCCCCCCTTAACAGGGGACCACCCCTTAACAGGGGACCCCCCTTAACAGGGGGACCCCCCCTTAACAGGGGACCCCCCCTTAACAGGGGACCCCCCCTTAACAGGGGACCCCCCCTTAACAGGGGACCCCCCCTTAACAGGGGACCCCCCCTTAACAGGGGACCCCCCCTTAACAGGGGACCCCCCCTTAACAGGGGACCACCCCTTAACAGGGGACCACCCCTTAACAGGGGACCCCCCTTAACAGGGGACCACCCCTTAACAGGGGACCCCCCTTAACAGGGGACCCCCCTTTACAGGGGCCCCCCTTAACAGGGCCCCCTTAACAGGTTTAAGGCGAAAAACACACCCCAATTCTTTCAGTCATATCTCGAGTTCTAGCTAACCCATCGCGCCAAGCCATATATCATATGAAAGGTCTTTAAATGAGGAACAATCGCGCTATATAACATTTTCGTGTCACTTCTATAGTTTAGGCGCAGTACTTGAAGGAGTGTATTTGTTTAAGGCGAAAAACACACCCCACTTTTTTCAGTCATATCTCGAGTTCTAGCTAACCTATCGCGCCAAGCCATATATCATATGAAAGGTCTTTAAATGAGGAACAATCGCGCTATATAACATTTTCGTGTCACTTCTATAGTTTAGGCGCAGTACTTGAAGGAGTGTATTTGTTTAAGGCGAATAACACACCCCACTTCTTTCAGTCATATCTCGAGTTCTAGCTAACCTATCGCGCCAAGCCATATATCATATGAAAAGTCTTTAAATGAGGAAGAACCGCGCTATATAAAATTTTCGTGTCACTTCTATAGTTTAGGCGCAGTACTTGAAGGAGTGTATTTTTTATAACATTTTCGTGTCACTTCTATAGTTTAGGCGCAGTACTTGAAGGAGTGTATTTGTTTAAGGCGAAAAACACACCCCACTTCTTTCAGTCATATCTCGAGTTCTAGCTAACCTATCGCGCCAAGCCATATATCATATGAAAAGTCTTTAAATGAGGAAGAACCGCGCTATATAAAATTTTCGTGTCACTTCTTATAGTTTAGGCGCAGGTACTTGAAGGAGTGTATTTTTTTAAGGCGAAAAACACACCCCACTTCTTTCAGTCATATCTCGAGTTCTAGCTAACCTATCGCGCCAAGCCATATATCATATGAAAGGTCTTTAAATGAGGAACAATCGCGCTATATAACATTTTCGTGTCACTTCTATAGTTTAGGCGCAGTACTTGAAGGAGCGTATGTGTTTAAGGCGAAAAACACACCCCACTTTTTTCAGTCATATCTCGAGTTCTAGCTAACCCATCGCGCCAAGCCATATATCATATGAAAGGTCTTTAAATGAGGAACAATCGCGCTTTATAACATTTTCGTGTCACTGCTATAGTTTAGGCGCAGTACTTGAAGGAGTGTATTTGTTTAAGGCGAAAAACACACCCCACTTCTTTCAGTCATATCTCGAGTTCTAGCTAACCTATCGCGCCAAGCCATATATCATATAAAAAGTCTTTAAATGAGGAAGAACCGCGCTATATAAAATTTTCGTGTCACTTCTATAGTTTAGGCGCAGTACTTGAAGGAGTGTATTTGTTTAAGGCGAAAAACACACCCCACTTCTTTCAGTCATATCTCGAGTTCTAGCTAACCTATCGCGCCCAGCCGTATATCATATGAAAAGTCTTTAAATGAGGAAGAACCGCGCTATATAAAATTTTCGTGTCACTTCTATAGTTTAGGCGCAGTACTTGAAGGAGTGTATTTGTTTAAGGCGAAAAACACACCCCACTTCTTTCAGTCATATCTCGAGTTCTAGCTAACCTATCGCGCCAAGCCATATATATTATATGAAAAGTCTTTAAATGAGGAAGAACCGCGCTATATAAAATTTTCGTGTCACTTCTATAGTTTAGGCGCAGTACTTGAAGGAGTGTATTTTTTTAAGGCGAAAAACACACTCCACTTCTTTCAGTCATATCTCGAGTTCTAGGGCCCCCTTAACAGGGCCCCCCTAACAGGGGCCCCCCTTAACAGGGCCCCCCCTAACAGGGGCCCCCCTAACAGGGGCCCCCCCTTTAACAGGGGCCCCCCTTTAATAGGGGCCGCCCCCCCTTTAACAAGGGCCGCCCCCCCTTTAACAAGGGCCCCCCCCCCCCTTTAACAAGGGCCCCCCCCCCCTTTAACAAGGGCCCCCCCCCCTTTAACAAGGGCCCCCCCCCCTTTAACAAGGGCCCCCCCTTTAACAAGGGCCCCCCTTTAACAAGGGCCCCCCCCTTTAACAAGGGCCCCCCCTTTAACAGGGGCCCCCCCTTTAACAGGGGCCCCCCCTTTAACAGGGGCCCCCCCTTAACAGGGGCCCCCCTTAACAGGGGCCCCCCCCTTAACAGGGGCCCCCCCCTTAACAGGGGCCCCCCCTTAACAGGGGCCCCCCCTTAACAGGGGCCCCCCCTTAACAGGGGCCCCCCCTTAACAGGGGCCCCCCCTTAACAGGGGCCCCCCCTTAACAGGGGCCCCCCCTTAACAGGAGCCCCCCCTTAACAGGAGCCCCCCCTTAACAGGAGCCCCCCCTTAACAGGAGCCCCCCCTTAACAGGAGCCCCCCCCTTAACAGGAGCCCCCCCTTAACAGGAGCCCCCCCTTAACAGGGGACCCCCCTTTACAGGGGCCCCCCTTAACAGGTTTAAGGCGAAAAACACACCCCAATTCTTTCAGTCATATCTCGAGTTCTAGCTAACCCATCGCGCCAAGCCATATATCATATGAAAGGTCTTTAAATGAGGAACAATCGCGCTATATAACATTTTCGTGTCACTTCTATAGTTTAGGCGCGAGTACTTGAAGGAGTGTATTTGTTTAAGGCGAAAAACACACCCCAATTCTTTCAGTCATATCTCGAGTTCTAGCTAACCCATCGCGCCAAGCCATATATCATATGAAAGGTCTTTAAATGAGGAACAATCGCGCTATATAACATTTTCGTGCCACTTCTATAGTTTAGGCGCAGTACTTGAAGGAGTGTATTTGTTTAAGGCGAAAAACACACCCCACTTCTTTCAGTCATATCTCGAGTTCTAGCTAACCTATCGCGCCAAGCCATATATCATATGCAAGGTCTTTAAATGAGGAACAATCGCGCTATATAACATTTTCGTGTCACTTCTATAGTTTAAGCGCAGTACTTGAAGGAGTGTATTTGTTTAAGGCGAAAAACACACCCCACTTCTTTCAGTCATATCTCGAGTTCTAGGTAAACTATCGCGCCAAGCCATATATCATATGAAAGGTCTTCAAATGAGGAACAATCACGCTATATAACATTTTCGTGTCACTTCTATAGTTTAGGCGCAGTACTTGAAGGAGTGTATTTTTTTAAGGCGAAAAACACACCCCACTTCTTTCAGTCATATCTCGAGTTCTAGCTAACCTATCGCGCCAAGCCATATATCGTATGAAAGGTCTTTAAATGAGGAACAATCGCGCTATATACCATTTTCGTGTCACTTCTATAGTTTAGGCGCAGTACTTGAAGGAGCGTATGTGTTTAAGGCGAAAAACACACCCCACTTTTTTCAGTCATATCTCGAGTTCTAGCTAACCCATCGCGCCAAGCCATATATCATATGAAAAGTCTTTAAATGAGGAAGAACCGCGCTATATAAAATTTTCGTGTCACTTCTATAGTTTAGGCGCAGTACTTGAAGGAGTGTATTTTTTTAAGGCGAAAAACACACTCCACTTCTTTCAGTCATATCTCGAGTTCTAGGGCCCCCTTAACAGGGGCCCCCCTTAACAGGGCCCCCCCTTAACAGGGCCCCCCCTAACAGGGGCCCCCCCTTTAACAGGGGCCCCCCCCTTAACAGGGGCCCCCCCCCTTTAACAGGGGCCCCCCTTTAACAGGGGCCCCCCTTTAATAGGGGCCGCCCCCCCCCTTTAACAAGGGCCCCCCTTTAACAAGGGCCCCCCCTTTAACAAGGGCCCCCCTTTAACAAGGGCCCCCCCCCTTTAACAGGGGCCCCCCCTTAACAAGGGCCCCCCTTAACAAGGGCCCCTCCTTAACAGGGGCCCCCCCTTAACAAGGGCCCCCCCTTAACAAGGGCCCCCCCCCCTTAACAGGGGCCCCCCCTTAACAAGGGCCCCCCCTTAACAGGTTTAAGGCGAAAAACACACCCCAATTCTTTCAGTCATATCTCGAGTTCTAGCTAACCCATCGCGCCAAGCCATATATCATATGAAAGGTCTTTAAATGAGGAACAATCGCGCTATATAACATTTTCGTGTCACTTCTATAGTTTAAGCGCAGTACTTGAAGGAGTGTATTTGTTTAAGGCGAAAAACACACCCCACTTCTTTCAGTCATATCTCGAGTTCTAGGTAAACTATCGCGCCAAGCCATATATCATATGAAAGGTCTTCAAATGAGGAACAATCACGCTATATAACATTTTCGTGTCACTTCTATAGTTTAGGCGCAGTACTTGAAGGAGTGTATTTTTTTAAGGCGAAAAACACACCCCACTTCTTTCAGTCATATCTCGAGTTCTAGCTAACCCATCGCGCCAAGCCATATATCATATGAAAGGTCTTTAAATGAGGAACAATCGCGCTATATAACATTTTCGTGTCACTTCTATAGTTTAGGCGCAGTACTTGAAGGAGTGTATTTGTTTAAGGCGAAAAACACACCCCACTTCTTTCAGTCATATCTCGAGTTCTAGCTAACCTATCGCGCCAAGCCATATATCATATGAAAAGACTTTAAATGAGGAAGAACCGCGCTATATAAAATTTTCGTGTCACTTCTATAGTTTAGGCGCAGTACTTGAAGGAGTGTATTTTTTTAAGGCGAAACACACCCCACTTCTTTCAGTCATATCTCGAGTTCTAGCTAACCTATTGCGCCAAGCCATATATCATATGAAAAGTCTTTAAATGAGGAAGAACCGCGCTATATAAAATTTTCGTGTCACTTCTATAGTTTAGGCGCAGTACTTGAAGGAGTGTATTTTTTTAAGGCGAAAAACACACCCCACTTCTTTCAGTCATATCTCGAGTTCTAGCTAACCTATCGCGCCAAGCCATATATCATATGAAAGGTCTTTAAATGAGGAACAATCGCGCTATATAACATTTTCGTGTCACTTCTATAGTTTAGGCGCAGTACTTGAAGGAGTGTATTTTTTTAAGGCGAAAAACACACCCCACTTCTTTCAGTCATATCTCGAGTTCTAGCTAACCTATCGCGCCAAGCCATATATCATATGAAAGGTCTTTAAATGAGGAACAATCGCGCTATATAACATTTTCGTGTCACTTTTATAGTTTAGGCGCAGTACTTGAAGGAGCGTATGTGTTTAAGGCGAAAAACACACCCCACTTTTTTTAGTCATATCTCGAGTTCTAGCTAACCCATCGCGCCAAGCCATATATCATATGAAAAGTCTTTAAATGGGGAAGAACCGCGCTATATAAAATTTTCGTGTCACTTCTATAGTTTAGGCGCAGTACTTGAAGGAGTGTATTTTTTTAAGGCGAAAAACACACCCCACTTCTTTCAGTCATATCTCGAGTTCTAGCTAACCCATCGCGCCAAGCCATATATCATATGAAAAGTCTTTAAATGAGGAAGAACCGCGCTATATAAAATTTTCGTGTTACTTCTATAGTTTAGGCGCAGTACTTGAAGGAGTGTATTTTTTTAAGGCGAAAAACACACTCCACTTCTTTCAGTCATATCTCGAGTTCTAGGGCCCCCCTTAACAGGGCCCCCCTAACAGGGGCCCCCCCTAACAGGGGCCCCCCCTTTAACAGGGGCCCCCCTTTAATAGGGGCCGCCCCCCCTAAAACAGGGGCCGCCCCCCCTTTAACAAGGGCCCCCCCTTTAACAAGGGCCCCCCCTTTAACAAGGGACCCCCCTTTAACAAGGGCCCCCCCTTAACAGGGGACCCCCCCTTAACAGGGGACTTGAAGGAGTGTATTTGTTTAAGGCGAAAAACACACCCCACTTCTTTCAGTCATATCTCGAGTTCTAGCTAACCTATCGCGCCAAGCCATATATCATATGAAAAGTCTTTAAATGAGGAAGAACCGCGCTATATAAAATTTTCGTGTCACTTCTATAGTTTAGGCGCAGTACTTGAAGGAGTGTATTTTTTTAAGGCGAAAAACACACCCCACTTCTTTCAGTCATATCTCGAGTTCTAGCTAACCTATCGCGCCAAGCCATATATCATATGCAAGGTCTTTAAATGAGGAACAATCGCGCTATATAACATTTTCGTGTCACTTCTATAGTTTAAGCGCAGTACTTGAAGGAGTGTATTTGTTTAAGGCGAAAAACACACCCCACTTCTTTCAGTCATATCTCGAGTTCTAGGTAAACTATCGCGCCAAGCCATATATCATATGAAAGGTCTTCAAATGAGGAACAATCACGCTATATAACATTTTCGTGTCACTTCTATAGTTTAGGCGCAGTACTTGAAGGAGTGTATTTTTTTAAGGCGAAAAACACACCCCACTTCTTTCAGTCATATCTCGAGTTCTAGCTAACCTATCGCGCCAAGCCATATATCGTATGAAAGGTCTTTAAATGAGGAACAATCGCGCTATATACCATTTTCGTGTCACTTCTATAGTTTAGGCGCAGTACTTGAAGGAGCGTATGTGTTTAAGGCGAAAAACACACCCCACTTTTTTCAGTCATATCTCGAGTTCTAGCTAACCCATCGCGCCAAGCCATATATCATATGAAAAGTCTTTAAATGAGGAAGAACCGCGCTATATAAAATTTTCGTGTCACTTCTATAGTTTAGGCGCAGTACTTGAAGGAGTGTATTTTTTTAAGGCGAAAAACACACTCCACTTCTTTCAGTCATATCTCGAGTTCTAGGGCCCCCTTAACAGGGGCCCCCCTTAACAGGGCCCCCCCTAACAGGGGCCCCCCCTTTAACAGGGGCCCCCCCCTTAACAGGGGCCCCCCCCCCTTTAACAGGGGCCCCCCTTTAACAGGGGCCCCCCCTTTAATAGGGGCCGCCCCCCCCTTTAACAAGGGCCCCCCTTTAACAAGGGCCCCCCCTTTAACAAGGGCCCCCCTTTAACAAGGGCCCCCCCCTTTAACAGGGGCCCCCCCCTTAACAAGGGCCCCCCTTAACAAGGGCCCCTCCTTAACAGGGGCCCCCCCTTAACAAGGGCCCCCCCTTAACAAGGGCCCCCCCCTTAACAAGGGCCCCCCCTTAACAAGGGCCCCCCCCTTAACAGGGGCCCCCCCTTAACAAGGGCCCCCCCTTAACAGGTTTAAGGCGAAAAACACACCCCAATTCTTTCAGTCATATCTCGAGTTCTAGCTAACCCATCGCGCCAAGCCATATATCATATGAAAGGTCTTTAAATGAGGAACAATCGCGCTATATAACATTTTCGTGTCACTTCTATAGTTTAAGCGCAGTACTTGAAGGAGTGTATTTGTTTAAGGCGAAAAACACACCCCACTTCTTTCAGTCATATCTCGAGTTCTAGGTAAACTATCGCGCCAAGCCATATATCATATGAAAGGTCTTCAAATGAGGAACAATCACGCTATATAACATTTTCGTGTCACTTCTATAGTTTAGGCGCAGTACTTGAAGGAGTGTATTTTTTTAAGGCGAAAAACACACCCCACTTCTTTCAGTCATATCTCGAGTTCTAGCTAACCCATCGCGCCAAGCCATATATCATATGAAAGGTCTTTAAATGAGGAACAATCGCGCTATATAACATTTTCGTGTCACTTCTATAGTTTAGGCGCAGTACTTGAAGGAGTGTATTTGTTTAAGGCGAAAAACACACCCCACTTCTTTCAGTCATATCTCGAGTTCTAGCTAACCTATCGCGCCAAGCCATATATCATATGAAAAGACTTTAAATGAGGAAGAACCGCGCTATATAAAATTTTCGTGTCACTTCTATAGTTTAGGCGCAGTACTTGAAGGAGTGTATTTTTTTAAGGCGAAACACACCCCACTTCTTTCAGTCATATCTCGAGTTCTAGCTAACCTATTGCGCCAAGCCATATATCATATGAAAAGTCTTTAAATGAGGAAGAACCGCGCTATATAAAATTTTCGTGTCACTTCTATAGTTTAGGCGCAGTACTTGAAGGAGTGTATTTTTTTAAGGCGAAAAACACACCCCACTTCTTTCAGTCATATCTCGAGTTCTAGCTAACCTATCGCGCCAAGCCATATATCATATGAAAGGTCTTTAAATGAGGAACAATCGCGCTATATAACATTTTCGTGTCACTTCTATAGTTTAGGCGCAGTACTTGAAGGAGTGTATTTTTTTAAGGCGAAAAACACACCCCACTTCTTTCAGTCATATCTCGAGTTCTAGCTAACCTATCGCGCCAAGCCATATATCATATGAAAGGTCTTTAAATGAGGAACAATCGCGCTATATAACATTTTCGTGTCACTTTTATAGTTTAGGCGCAGTACTTGAAGGAGCGTATGTGTTTAAGGCGAAAAACACACCCCACTTTTTTCAGTCATATCTCGAGTTCTAGCTAACCCATCGCGCCAAGCCATATATCATATGAAAAGTCTTTAAATGGGGAAGAACCGCGCTATATAAAATTTTCGTGTCACTTCTATAGTTTAGGCGCAGTACTTGAAGGAGTGTATTTTTTTAAGGCGAAAAACACACCCCACTTCTTTCAGTCATATCTCGAGTTCTAGCTAACCCATCGCGCCAAGCCATATATCATATGAAAAGTCTTTAAATGAGGAAGAACCGCGCTATATAAAATTTTCGTGTTACTTCTATAGTTTAGGCGCAGTACTTGAAGGAGTGTATTTTTTTAAGGCGAAAAACACACTCCACTTCTTTCAGTCATATCTCGAGTTCTAGGGCCCCCCTTAACAGGGCCCCCCTAACAGGGGCCCCCCCTAACAGGGGCCCCCCCTTTAACAGGGGCCCCCCTTTAATAGGGGCCGCCCCCCCTAAAACAGGGGCCGCCCCCCCTTTAACAAGGGCCCCCCCTTTAACAAGGGCCCCCCCTTTAACAAGGGACCCCCCTTTAACAAGGGCCCCCCCTTAACAGGGGACCCCCCCTTAACAGGGGACTTGAAGGAGTGTATTTGTTTAAGGCGAAAAACACACCCCACTTCTTTCAGTCATATCTCGAGTTCTAGCTAACCTATCGCGCCAAGCCATATATCATATGAAAAGTCTTTAAATGAGGAAGAACCGCGCTATATAAAATTTTCGTGTCACTTCTATAGTTTAGGCGCAGTACTTGAAGGAGTGTATTTTTTTAAGGCGAAAAACACACCCCACTTCTTTCAGTCATATCTCGAGTTCTAGCTAACCTATCGCGCCAAGCCATATATCATATGAAAGGTCTTTAAATGAGGAACAATCGCGCTATATAACATTTTCGTGTCACTTCTATAGTTTAGGCGCAGTACTTGAAGGAGCGTATGTGTTTAAGGCGAAAAACACACCCCACTTTTTTCAGTCATATCTCGAGTTCTAGCTAACCCATCGCGCCAAGCCATATATCATATGAAAGGTCTTTAAATGAGGAACAATCGCGCTATATAACATTTTCGTGTCACTTCTATAGTTTAGGCGCAGTACTTGAAGGAGTGTATTTGTTTAAGGCGAAAAACACACCCCACTTCTTTCAGTCATATCTCGAGTTCTAGCTAACCTATCGCGCCAAGCCATATATCATATGAAAAGTCTTTAAATGAGGAAGAACCGCGCTATATAAAATTTTCGTGTCACTTCTATAGTTTAGGCGCAGTACTTGAAGGAGTGTATTTTTTTAAGGCGAAAAACACACTCCACTTCTTTCAGTCATATCTCGAGTTCTAGGGCCCCCCTTAACAGGGGCCCCCTTAACAGGGCCCCCCTAACAGGGGCCCCCCCCTTTAATAGGGGCCGCCCCCCCTAAAACAGGGGCCGCCCCCCCTTTAACAAGGGCCCCCCCTTTAACAAGGGCCCCCCCCTTTAACAAGGGCCCCCCCTTTAACAAGGGCCCCCCCTTTAACAAGGGCCGCCCCCCCTAAAACAGGGGCCGCCCCCCCTTTAACAAGGGCCCCCCCTTAAACAAGGGACCCCCCTTTAACAAGGGCCCCCCTTTAACAAGGGCCCCCCTTAACAGGGGCCCCCCTTTAACAAGGGCCCCCCCTTAACAGGGCCCCCCTTAACAGGGGACCCTCTTAACAGGGGACCCCCCCCCTTAACAGGGGACCCCCCCTTAACAGGGGACCCCCCTTTACAGGGGACCCCCCCTTAACAGGGCCCCCCTTAACAGGTTTAAGGCGAAAAACACACCCCACTTCTTTCAGTCATATCTCGAGTTCTAGCTAACCTATCGCGCCAAGCCATATATCATATGAAAAGTCTTTAAATGAGGAAGAACCGCGCTATATAAAATTTTCGTGTCACTTCTATAGTTTAGGCGCAGTACTTGAAGGAGTGTATTTTTTAAGGCGAAAAACACACCCCACTTCTTTCAGTCATATCTCGAGTTCTAGCTAACCTATCGCGCCAAGCCATATATCATATGAAAGGTCTTTAAATGAGGAACAATCGCGCTATATAACATTTTCGTGTCACTTCTATAGTTTAGGCGCAGTACTTGAAGGAGCGTATGTGTTTAAGGCGAAAAACACACCCCACTTTTTTCAGTCATATCTCGAGTTCTAGCTAACCCATCGCGCCAAGCCATATATCATATGAAAGGTCTTTAAATGAGGAACAATCGCGCTATATAACATTTTCGTGTCACTTCTATAGTTTAGGCGCAGTACTTGAAGGAGTGTATTTGTTTAAGGCGAAAAACACACCCCACTTCTTTCAGTCATAGTCTTTAACAGGGGCCCCCTTAACAGGGCCCCCCTAACAGGGGCCCCCCCTTTAATAGGGGCCGCCCCCCCTAAAACAGGGGCCGCCCCCCCCTTTAACAAGGGCCCCCCTTTAACAAGGGCCCCCCTTTAACAAGGGCCCCCCTTTAACAAGGGCCCCCCCTTAACAGGGGCCCCCCTTTAACAAGGGCCCCCCCTTAACAGGGGCCACCCTTTAACAAGGGCCCCCCCTTAACAGGGGCCCCCTTTAACAAGGGCCCCCCCCTTAACAGGGGGGCCCCCTTAACAGGGGGGCCCCCTTAACAGGGGACCCTCTTAACAGGGGACCCCCCCTTAACAGGGGACCCCCCCCTTAACAGGGGACCCCCCCTTTACAGGGGCCCCCTTAACAGTGCCCCCCTTAACAGGTTTAAGGCGAAAAACACACCCCAATTCTTTCAGTCATATCTCGAGTTCTAGCTAACCCATCGCGCCAAGCCATATATCATATGAAAGGTCTTTAAATGAGGAACAATCGCGCTATATAACATTTTCGTGTCACTTCTATAGTTTAGGCGCAGTACTTGAAGGAGTGTATTTGTTTAAGGCGAAAAACACACCCCACTTCTTTCAGTCATATCTCGAGTTCTAGCTAACCTATCGCGCCAAGCCATATATCATATGCAAGGTCTTTAAATGAGGAACAATCGCGCTATATAACATTTTCGTGTCACTTCTATAGTTTAAGCGCAGTACTTGAAGGAGTGTATTTGTTTAAGGCGAAAAACACACCCCACTTCTTTCAGTCATATCTCGAGTTCTAGGTAAACTATCGCGCCAAGCCATATATCATATGAAAGGTCTTCAAATGAGGAACAATCACGCTATATAACATTTTCGTGTCACTTCTATAGTTTAGGCGCAGTACTTGAAGGAGCGTATGTGTTTAAGGCGAAAAACACACCCCACTTTTTTCAGTCATATCTCTAGTTCTAGCTAACCAATCGCGCCAAGCCATATATCATATGAAAGGTCTTTAAATTAGGAACAATCGCGCTATATAACATTTTCGTGTCACTTCTATAGTTTAGGCGCAGTACTTGAAGGAGTGTATTTGTTTAAGGCGAAAAACACACCCCACTTCTTTCAGTCATATCTCGAGTTCTTTGAAGGAGTGTATTTTTTTAAGGCGAAAAACACACTCCACTTCTTTGAGTCATATCTCGAGTTCTAGGGCCCCCTTAACAGGGGCCCCCCTTACCAGGGGCCCCCCTTACCAGGGGCCCCCCTTACCAGGGCCCCCCTTACCAGGGCCCCCCCTAACAGGGGCCCCCTTTAACAGGGGCCCCCTTTAACAGGGGCCCCCCCTTTAATAGGGGCCGCCCCCCCTAAAACAGGGGCCGCCCCCCTTTAACAAGGGCCCCCCTTTAACAAGGGCCCCCCTTTAACAAGGGCCCCCTTTAACAAGGGCCCCCCTTTAACAAGGGCCCCCCCTTTAACAAGGGCCCCCCCTTTAACAAGGGCCCCCCTTTAACAAGGGCCCCCCTTTAACAAGGGCCCCCCTTTAACAAGGGCCCCCCCTTTAACAAGGGCCCCCCCTTTAACAGGGGCCCCCCCCTTAACAGGGGACCCCCCCCTTAACAGGGGCCCCCCCCTTAACAGGGGACCCCCCCCTTAACAGGGGACCCCCCCTTAACAGGGGACCCCCCCTTAACAGGGGACCCCCCCCCCCCCTTAACAGGGGACCCCCCTTAACAGGGGACCCCCCTTAACAGGGGACCCCTGTAACAGGGGACCCCCCCTTAACAGGGGACCCCCCCTTAACAGGGGACCCCCCCTTAACAGGGGACCCCCCCTTAACAGGGGACCCCCCTTAACAGGGCCCCCCTTAACAGGTTTAAGGCGAAAAACACACCCCAATTCTTTCAGTCATATCTCGAGTTCTGGCTAACCCATCGCGCCAAGCCATATATCATATGAAAGGTCTTTAAATGAGGAACAATCGCGCTATATAACATTTTCGTGTCACTTCTATAGTTTAGGCGCAGTACTTGAAGGAGTGTATTTTTTTAAGGCGAAAAACACACTCCACTTCTTTCAGTCATATCTCGAGTTCTAGCTAACCCATCGCGCCAAGCCATATATCATATGAAAAGTCTTTAAATGAGGAAGAACCGCGCTATATAAAATTTTCGTGTCACTTCTATAGTTTAGGCGCAGTACTTGAAGGAGTGTATTTTTTTAAGGCGAAAAACACACTCCACTTCTTTCAGTCATATCTCGAGTTCTAGGGCCCCCTTAACAGGGGCCCCCCTTAACAGGGCCCCCCCTAACAGGGGCCCCCCCTTTAACAGGGGCCCCCCCTTTAACAGGGCCCCCCCCCTTTAACAGGGGCCCCCCCTTTAACAGGGGCCCCCCCTTTAATAGGGGCCGCCCCCCCCTTTAACAAGGGCCCCCCTTTAACAAGGGCCCCCCTTTAACAAGGGCCCCCCTTTAACAAGGGCCCCCCCTTTAACAGGGGCCCCCCCTTAACAAGGGCCCCCCCTTTAACAAGGGCCCCCCCTTTAACAGGGGCCCCCCCTTAACAAGGGCCCCCCTTAACAAGGGCCCCCCCTTAACAGGGGCCCCCCCTTAACAGGGGCCCCCCCTTAACAGGGGCCCCCCCTTAACAAGGGCCCCCCCCCCTTAACAGGGGCCCCCCCCTTAACAAGGGCCCCCCCCTTAACAGGGGCCCCCCCTTAACAAGGGCCCCCCCTTAACAAGGACCCCCCCTTAACAGGGGCCCCCCCTTAACAGGGGACCCCCCCTTAACAGGGCCCCCCCCTTAACAGGGGCCCCCCCTTAACAGGGGACCCCCCCTTAACAGGGGCCCCCTTTAACAGGGCCCCCCTTAACAGGTTTAAGGCGAAAAACACACCCCAATTCTTTCAGTCATATCTCGAGTTCTAGCTAACCCATCGCGCCAAGCCATATATCATATGAAAGGTCTTTAAATGAGGAACAATCGCGCTATATAACATTTTTGTGTCACTTCTATAGTTTAAGCGCAGTACTTGAAGGAGTGTATTTGTTTAAGGCGAAAAACACACCCCACTTCTTTCAGTCATATCTCGAGTTCTAGGTAAACTATCGCGCCAAGCCATATATCATATGAAAGGTCTTCAAATGAGGAACAATCACGCTATATAACATTTTCGTGTCACTTCTATAGTTTAGGCGCAGTACTTGAAGGAGTGTATTTTTTTAAGGCGAAAAACACACCCCACTTCTTTCAGTCATATCTCGAGTTCTAGCTAACCCATCGCGCCAAGCCATATATCATATGAAAGGTCTTTAAATGAGGAACAATCGCGCTATATAACATTTTCGTGTCACTTCTATAGTTTAGGCGCAGTACTTGAAGGAGTGTATTTGTTTAAGGCGAAAAACACACCCCACTTCTTTCAGTCATATCTCGAGTTCTAGCTAACCTATCGCGCCAAGCCATATATCATATGAAAAGACTTTAAATGAGGAAGAACCGCGCTATATAAAATTTTCGTGTCACTTCTATAGTTTAGGCGCAGTACTTGAAGGAGTGTATTTTTTTAAGGCGAAACACACCCCACTTCTTTCAGTCATATCTCGAGTTCTAGCTAACCTATCGCGCCAAGCCATATATCATATGAAAGGTCTTTAAATGAGGAACAATCGCGCTATATAACATTTTCGTGTCACTTCTATAGTTTAGGCGCAGTACTTGAAGGAGTGTATTTGTTTAAGGCGAAAAACACACCCCACTTCTTTCAGTCATATCTCGAGTTCTAGCTAACCTATTGCGCCAAGCCATATATCATATGAAAAGTCTTTAAATGAGGAAGAACCGCGCTATATAAAATTTTCGTGTCACTTCTATAGTTTAGGCGCAGTACTTGAAGGAGTGTATTTTTTTAAGGCGAAAAACACACCCCACTTCTTTCAGTCATATCTCGAGTTCTAGCTAACCTATCGCGCCAAGCCATATATCATATGAAAGGTCTTTAAATGAGGAACAATCGCGCTATATAACATTTTCGTGTCACTTCTATAGTTTAGGCGCAGTACTTGAAGGAGTGTATTTTTTTAAGGCGAAAAACACACCCCACTTCTTTCAGTCATATCTCGAGTTCTAGCTAACCTATCGCGCCAAGCCATATATCATATGAAAGGTCTTTAAATGAGGAACAATCGCGCTATATAACATTTTCGTGTCACTTTTATAGTTTAGGCGCAGTACTTGAAGGAGCGTATGTGTTTAAGGCGAAAAACACACCCCACTTTTTTCAGTCATATCTCGAGTTCTAGCTAACCCATCGCGCCAAGCCATATATCATATGAAAAGTCTTTAAATGGGGAAGAACCGCGCTATATAAAATTTTCGTGTCACTTCTATAGTTTAGGCGCAGTACTTGAAGGAGTGTATTTTTTTAAGGCGAAAAACACACCCCACTTCTTTCAGTCATATCTCGAGTTCTAGCTAACCCATCGCGCCAAGCCATATATCATATGAAAAGTCTTTAAATGAGGAAGAACCGCGCTATATAAAATTTTCGTGTTACTTCTATAGTTTAGGCGCAGTACTTGAAGGAGTGTATTTTTTTAAGGCGAAAAACACACTCCACTTCTTTCAGTCATATCTCGAGTTCTAGGGCCCCCCTTAACAGGGGCCCCCTTAACAGGGCCCCCCTAACAGGGGCCCCCCCTAACAGGGCCCCCCTAACAGGGGCCCCCCCCTAACAGGGGCCCCCCCTTTAACAGGGGCCCCCCCCCTTTAACAGGGGCCCCCCTTTAATAGGGGCCGCCCCCCCTAAAACAGGGGCCGCCCCCCCTTTAACAAGGGACCCCCCTTTAACAAGGGCCCCCCTTAACAGGGGCCCCCCCTTAACAGGGGCCCCCCCTTAACAGGGGCCCCCCCTTAACAGGGGCCCCCCTTTAACAAGGGCCCCCCCTTAACAGGGGCCCCCCTTTAACAGGGGCCCCTCCTTAACAGGGGCCCCCCTTTAACAAGGGCCCCCCCTTAACAGGGAACCCCCCCTTAACAGGGGACTTGAAGGAGTGTATTTGTTTAAGGCGAAAAACACACCCCACTTCTTTCAGTCATATCTCGAGTTCTAGCTAACCTATCGCGCCAAGCCATATATCATATGAAAAGTCTTTAAATGAGGAAGAACCGCGCTATATAAAATTTTCGTGTCACTTCTATAGTTTAGGCGCAGTACTTGAAGGAGTGTATTTTTTTAAGGCGAAAAACACACCCCACTTCTTTCAGTCATATCTCGAGTTCTAGCTAACCTATCGCGCCAAGCCATATATCATATGAAAAGTCTTTAAATGAGGAAGAACCGCGCTATATAAAATTTTCGTGTCACTTCTATAGTTTAGGCGCAGTACTTGAAGGAGTGTATTTTTTAAGGCGAAAAACACACCCCACTTCTTTCAGTCATATCTCGAGTTCTAGCTAACCTATCGCGCCAAGCCATATATCATATGAAAGGTCTTTAAATGAGGAACAATCGCGCTATATAACATTTTCGTGTCACTTCTATAGTTTAGGCGCAGTACTTGAAGGAGCGTATGTGTTTAAGGCGAAAAACACACCCCACTTTTTTCAGTCATATCTCGAGTTCTAGCTAACCCATCGCGCCAAGCCATATATCATATGAAAGGTCTTTAAATGAGGAACAATCGCGCTATATAACATTTTCGTGTCACTTCTATAGTTTAGGCGCAGTACTTGAAGGAGTGTATTTGTTTAAGGCGAAAAACACACCCCACTTCTTTCAGTCATAGTCTTTAACAGGGGCCCCCTTAACAGGGCCCCCCTAACAGGGGCCCCCCCTAAAACAGGGGCCGCCCCCCCCCCTTTAACAAGGGCCCCCCTTTAACAAGGGCCCCCCCTTTAACAAGGGCCCCCCTTTAACAAGGGCCCCCCCTTTAACAAGGGCCCCCCTTTAACAAGGGCCCCCCCTTTAACAAGGGCCCCCCCTTTAACAAGGGCCCCCCCTTAACAGGGGCCCCCCTTTAACAAGGGCCCCCCCTTAACAGGGGCCCCCCTTTAACAAGGGCCCCCCCTTAACAGGGGCCCCCTTAACAAGGGCCCCCCCCTTAACAGGGGCCCCCCTTTAACAAGGGCCCCCCCCCTTAACAGGGGACCCCCCCTTAACAGGGGACCCTCTTAACAGGGGACCCCCCCCTTAACAGGGGACCCCCCCTTTACAGGGGCCCCCTTAACAGTGCCCCCCTTAACAGGTTTAAGGCGAAAAACACACCCCAATTCTTTCAGTCATATCTCGAGTTCTAGCTAACCCATCGCGCCAAGCCATATATCATATGAAAGGTCTTTAAATGAGGAACAATCGCGCTATATAACATTTTCGTGTCACTTCTATAGTTTAGGCGCAGTACTTGAAGGAGTGTATTTGTTTAAGGCGAAAAACACACCCCACTTCTTTCAGTCATATCTCGAGTTCTAGCTAACCTATCGCGCCAAGCCATATATCATATGCAAGGTCTTTAAATGAGGAACAATCGCGCTATATAACATTTTCGTGTCACTTCTATAGTTTAAGCGCAGTACTTGAAGGAGTGTATTTGTTTAAGGCGAAAAACACACCCCACTTCTTTCAGTCATATCTCGAGTTCTAGGTAAACTATCGCGCCAAGCCATATATCATATGAAAGGTCTTCAAATGAGGAACAATCACGCTATATAAAATTTTCGTGTCACTTCTATAGTTTAGGCGCAGTACTTGAAGGAGCGTATGTGTTTAAGGCGAAAAACACACCCCACTTTTTTCAGTCATATCTCTAGTTCTAGCTAACCCATCGCGCCAAGCCATATATCATATGAAAGGTCTTTAAATGAGGAACAATCGCGCTATATAACATTTTCGTGTCACTTCTATAGTATAGGCGCAGTACTTGAAGGAGTGTATTTGTTTAAGGCGAAAAACACACCCCACTTCTTTCAGTCATATCTCGAGTTCTTTGAAGGAGTGTATTTTTTTAAGGCGAAAAACACACTCCACTTCTTTGAGTCATATCTCGAGTTCTAGGGCCCCCTTAACAGGTCCCCCTTACCAGGGGCCCCCCTTACCAGGGCCCCCCTTACCAGGGGCCCCCCTTACCAGGGCCCCCCCCTAACAGGGGCCCCCTTTAACAGGGGCCCCCCCTTTAATAGGGGCCGCCCCTTTAATAGGGGCCGCCCCCCCTTTAACAAGGGCCCCCCCTTTAACAAGGGCCCCCCCTTTAACAAGGGCCCCCCTTTAACAAGGGCCCCCCTTTAACAAGGGCCCCCTTTAACAAGGGCCCCCCTTTAACAAGGGCCCCCCCTTTAACAAGGGCCCCCCCTTTAACAAGGGCCCCCCTTTAACAAGGGCCCCCCCTTTAACAGGGGCCCCCCTTTAACAGGGGCCCCCCTTAACAGGGGACCCCCCCTTAACAGGGGACCCCCCTTAACAGGGGACCCCTGTAACAGGGGACCCCCCTTAACAGGGGACCCCCCCTTAACAGGGGACCCCCCCTTAACAGGGGACCCCCCCTTAACAGGGGACCCCCCCTTAACAGGGGACCCCCCTTAACAGGGCCCCCCTTAACAGGTTTAAGGCGAAAAACACACCCCAATTCTTTCAGTCATATCTCGAGTTCTGGCTAACCCATCGCGCCAAGCCATATATCATATGAAAGGTCTTTAAATGAGGAACAATCGCGCTATATAACATTTTCGTGTCACTTCTATAGTTTAGGCGCAGTACTTGAAGGAGTGTATTTGTTTAAGGCGAAAAACACACCCCAATTCTTTCAGTCATATCTCGAGTTCTGGCTAACCCATCGCGCCAAGCCATATATCATATGAAAGGTCTTTAAATGAGGAACAATCGCGCTATATAACATTTTCGTGTCACTTCTATAGTTTAGGCGCAGTACTTGAAGGAGTGTATTTGTTTAAGGCGAAAAACACACCCCACTTCTTTCAGTCATATCTCGAGTTCTAGCTAACCTATCGCGCCAAGCCATATATCATATGCAAGGTCTTTAAATGAGGAACAATCGCGCTATATAACATTTTCGTGTCACTTCTATAGTTTAACCGCAGTACTTGAAGGAGTGTATTTGTTTAAGGCGAAAAACACACCCCACTTCTTTCAGTCATATCTCGAGTTCTAGGTAAACTATCGCGCCAAGCCATATATCATATGAAAGGTCTTCAAATGAGGAACAATCACGCTATATAACATTTTCGTGTCACTTCTATAGTTTAGGCGCAGTACTTGAAGGAGTGTATTTTTTTAAGGCGAAAAACACACCCCACTTCTTTCAGTCATATCTCGAGTTCTAGCTAACCCATCGCGCCAAGCCATATATCATATGAAAGGCCTTTAAATGGGGAACAATCGCGCTATATAACATTTTCGTGTCACCTCTATAGTTTAAGCGCAGTACTTGAAGGAGTGTATTTGTTTAAGGCGAAAAACACACCCCACTTCTTTCAGTCATATCTCGAGTTCTAGGTAAACTATCGCGCCAAGCCATATATCATATGAAAGGTCTTCAAATGAGGAACAATCGCGCTATATAACATTTTCGTGTCACTTCTATAGTTTAGGCGCAGTACTTGAAGGAGTGTATTTGTTTAAGGCGAAAAACACACCCCACTTCTTTCAGTCATATCTCGAGTTCTAGCTAACCTATCGCGCCACGCCATATATCATATGAAAAGTCTTTAAATGAGGAAGAACCGCGCTATATAAAATTTTCGTGTCACTTCTATAGTTTAGGCGCAGTACTTGAAGGAGTGTATTTTTTTAAGGCGAAAAACACACTCCACTTCTTTCAGTCATATCTCGAGTTCTAGCTAACCCATCGCGCCAGGCCATATATCATATGAAAGGTCTTTAAATGAGGAACAATCGCGCTATATAACATTTTCGTGTCACTTCTATAGTTTAGGCGCAGTACTTGAAGGAGTGTATTTGTTTAAGGCGAAAAACACACCCCACTTCTTTCAGTCATATCTCGAGTTCTAGCTAACCTATCGCGCCAAGCCATATATCATATGAAAAGTCTTTAAATGAGGAAGAACCGCGCTATATAAAATTTTCGTGTCACTTCTATAGTTTAGGCGCAGTACTTGAAGGAGTGTATTTTTTTAAGGCGAAAAACACACCCCACTTCTTTCAGTCATATCTCGAGTTCTAGCTAACCTATCGCGCCAAGCCATATATCATATGAAAGGTCTTTAAATGAGGAACAATCGCGCTATATAACATTTTCGTGTCACTTCTATAGTTTAGGCGCAGTACTTGAAGGAGTGTATTTGTTTAAGGCGAAAAACACACCCCACTTCTTTCAGTCATATCTCGAGTTCTAGCTAACCTATCGCGCCAAGCCATATATCATATGAAAAGTCTTTAAATGAGGAAGAACCGCGCTATATGAAATTTTCGTGTCACTTCTATAGTTTAGGCGCAGTACTTGAAGGAGTGTATTTTTTAAGGCGAAAAACACACCCCACTTCTTTCAGTCATATCTCGAGTTCTAGCTAACCTATCGCGCCAAGCCATATATCATATGAAAGGTCTTTAAATGAGGAACAATCGCGCTATATAACATTTTCGTGTCACTTCTATAGTTTAGGCGCAGTACTTGAAGGAGTGTATTTGTTTAAGGCGAAAAACACACCCCACTTCTTTCAGTCATATCTCGAGTTCTGGCTAACCTATCGCGCCAAGCCATATATCATATGAAAAGTCTTTAAATGAGGAAGAACCGCGCTATATAAAATTTTCGTGTCACTTCTATAGTTTAGGCGCAGTACTTGAAGGAGTGTATTTTTTTAAGGCGAAAAACACACTCCACTTCTTTCAGTCATATCTCGAGTTCTAGGGCCCCCTTAACAGGGCCCCCCCTAACAGGGGCCCCCCCCCTTTAACAGGGCCCCCCCCCCCCTTTAATAGGGGCCGCCACCCCTAAAACAGGGGCCGCCCCCCTTTAACAAGGGCCCCCTTTAACAGGGGACCCCCCCTTAACAGGGGACCCCCCTTAACAGGGGACCCCCCTTTACAGGGGCCCCCCTTAACAGGGCCCCCCTTAACAGGTTTAAGGCGAAAAACACACCCCAATTCTTTCAGTCATATCTCGAGTTCTAGCTAACCCATCGCGCCAAGCCATATATCATATGAAAGGTCTTTAAATGAGGAACAATCGCGCTATATAACACTTTCGTGTCACTTCTATAGTTTAGGCGCAGTACTTGAAGGAGTGTATTTGTTTAAGGCGAAAAACACACCCCACTTCTTTCAGTCATATCTCGAGTTCTAGCTAACCTATCGCGCCAAGCCATATATCATATGCAAGGTCTTTAAATGAGGAACAATCGCGCTATATAACATTTTCGTGTCACTTCTATAGTTTAAGCGCAGTACTTGAAGGAGTGTATTTGTTTAAGGCGAAAAACACACCCCACTTCTTTCAGTCATATCTCGAGTTCTAGCTAACCTATCGCGCCAAGCCATATATCATATGAAAAGTCTTTAAATGAGGAAGAACCGCGCTATATAAAATTTTCGTGTCACTTCTATAGTTTAGGCGCAGTACTTGAAGGAGTGTATTTGTTTAAGGCGAAAAACACACCCCACTTCTTTCAGTCATATCTCGAGTTCTAGCTAACCTATCGCGCCAAGCCATATATCATATGCAAGGTCTTTAAATGAGGAACAATCGCGCTATATAACATTTTCGTGTCACTTCTATAGTTTAAGCGCAGTACTTGAAGGAGTGTATTTGTTTAAGGCGAAAAACACACCCCACTTCTTTCAGTCATATCTCGAGTTCTAGCTAACCTATCGCGCCAAGCCATATATCATATGAAAAGTCTTTAAATGAGGAAGAACCGCGCTATATAAAATTTTCGTGTCACTTCTATAGTTTAGGCGCAGTACTTGAAGGAGTGTATTTGTTTAAGGCGAAAAACACACCCCACTTCTTTCAGTCATATCTCGAGTTCTAGCTAACCTATCGCGCCAAGCCATATATCATATGCAAGGTCTTTAAATGAGGAACAATCGCGCTATATAACATTTTCGTGTCACTTCTATAGTTTAACCGCAGTACTTGAAGGAGTGTATTTGTTTAAGGCGAAAAACACACCCCACTTCTTTCAGTCATATCTCGAGTTCTAGGTAAACTATCGCGCCAAGCCATATATCATATGAAAGGTCTTCAAATGAGGAACAATCGCGCTATATAACATTTTCGTGTCACTTCTATAGTTTAGGCGCAGTACTTGAAGGAGTGTATTTGTTTAAGGCGAAAAACACACCCCACTTCTTTCAGTCATATCTCGAGTTCTAGCTAACCTATCGCGCCAAGCCATATATCATATGCAAGGTCTTTAAATGAGGAACAATCGCGCTATATAACATTTTCGTGTCACTTCTATAGTTTAACCGCAGTACTTGAAGGAGTGTATTTGTTTAAGGCGAAAAACACACCCCACTTCTTTCAGTCATATCTCGAGTTCTAGGTAAACTATCGCGCCAAGCCATATATCATATGAAAGGTCTTCAAATGAGGAACAATCGCGCTATATAACATTTTCGTGTCACTTCTATAGTTTAACCGCAGTACTTGAAGGAGTGTATTTGTTTAAGGCGAAAAACACACCCCACTTCTTTCAGTCATATCTCGAGTTCTAGGTAAACTATCGCGCCAAGCCATATATCATATGAAAAGTCTTTAAATGAGGAAGAACCGCGCTATATAAAATTTTCGTGTCACTTCTATAGTTTAGGCGCAGTACTTGAAGGAGTGTATTTTTTTAAGGCGAAAAACACACTCCACTTCTTTCAGTCATATCTCGAGTTGTAGCTAACCCATCGCGCCAGGCCATATATCATATGAAAGGTCTTTAAATGAGGAACAATCGCGCTATATAACATTTTCGTGTCACTTCTATAGTTTAGGCGCAGTACTTGAAGGAGTGTATTTGTTTAAGGCGAAAAACACACCCCACTTCTTTCAGTCATATCTCGAGTTCTAGCTAACCTATCGCGCCAAGCCATATATCATATGAAAAGTCTTTAAATGAGGAAGAACCGCGCTATATAAAATTTTCGTGTCACTTCTATAGTTTAGGCGCAGTACTTGAAGGAGTGTATTTTTTTAAGGCGAAAAACACACCCCACTTCTTTCAGTCATATCTCGAGTTCTAGCTAACCTATCGCGCCAAGCCATATATCATATGAAAGGTCTTTAAATGAGGAACAATCGCGCTATATAACATTTTCGTGTCACTTCTATAGTTTAGGCGCAGTACTTGAAGGAGTGTATTTGTTTAAGGCGAAAAACACACCCCACTTCTTTCAGTCATATCTCGAGTTCTAGCTAACCTATCGCGCCAAGCCATATATCATATGAAAAGTCTTTAAATGGGGAAGAACCGCGCTATATGAAATTTTCGTGTCACTTCTATAGTTTAGGCGCAGTACTTGAAGGAGTGTATTTTTTAAGGCGAAAAACACACCCCACTTCTTTCAGTCATATCTCGAGTTCTAGCTAACCTATCGCGCCAAGCCATATATCATATGAAAGGTCTTTAAATGAGGAACAATCGCGCTATATAACATTTTCGTGTCACTTCTATAGTTTAGGCGCAGTACTTGAAGGAGTGTATTTGTTTAAGGCGAAAAACACACCCCACTTCTTTCAGTCATATCTCGAGTTCTGGCTAACCTATCGCGCCAAGCCATATATCATATGAAAAGTCTTTAAATGAGGAAGAACCGCGCTATATAAAATTTTCGTGTCACTTCTATAGTTTAGGCGCAGTACTTGAAGGAGTGTATTTTTTTAAGGCGAAAAACACACTCCACTTCTTTCAGTCATATCTCGAGTTCTAGGGCCCCCCTTAACAGGGCCCCCCCTAACAGGGGCCCCCCTAAAAGGGGCCCCCCTAACAGGGGCCCCCCTAACAGGGGCCCCCCCCTTTAACAGGGCCCCCCCCCCTTTAATAGGGGCCGCCACCCCTAAAACAGGGGCCGCCCCCCCTTTAACAAGGGCCCCCTTTAACAGGGGACCCCCCCTCAACAGGGGACCCCCCTTAACAGGGGACCCCCCTCAACAGGGGACCCCCCTTAACAGGGGACCCCCCTTTACAGGGGCCCCCCTTAACAGGGCCCCCCTTAACAGGTTTAAGGCGAAAAACACACCCCAATTCTTTCAGTCATATCTCGAGTTCTAGCTAACCCATCGCGCCAAGCCATATATCATATGAAAGGTCTTTAAATGAGGAACAATCGCGCTATATAACACTTTCGTGTCACTTCTATAGTTTAGGCGCAGTACTTGAAGGAGTGTATTTGTTTAAGGCGAAAAACACACCCCACTTCTTTCAGTCATATCTCGAGTTCTAGCTAACCTATCGCGCCAAGCCATATATCATATGCAAGGTCTTTAAATGAGGAACAATCGCGCTATATAACATTTTCGTGTCACTTCTATAGTTTAAGCGCAGTACTTGAAGGAGTGTATTTGTTTAAGGCGAAAAACACACCCCACTTCTTTCAGTCATATCTCGAGTTCTAGCTAACCTATCGCGCCAAGCCATATATCATATGAAAGGTCTTTAAATGAGGAACAATCGCGCTATATAACATTTTCGTGTCACTTCTATAGTTTAGGCGCAGTACTTGAAGGAGTGTATTTGTTTAAGGCGAAAAACACACCCCACTTCTTTCAGTCATATCTCGAGTTCTAGCTAACCTATCGCGCCAAGCCATATATCATATGAAAAGTCTTTAAATGAGGAAGAACCGCGCTATATAAAATTTTCGTGTCACTTCTATAGTTTAGGCGCAGTACTTGAAGGAGTGTATTTTTTTAAGGCGAAAAACACACTCCACTTCTTTCAGTCATATCTCGAGTTGTAGCTAACCCATCGCGCCAGGCCATATATCATATGAAAGGTCTTTAAATGAGGAACAATCGCGCTATATAACATTTTCGTGTCACTTCTATAGTTTAGGCGCAGTACTTGAAGGAGTGTATTTGTTTAAGGCGAAAAACACACCCCACTTCTTTCAGTCATATCTCGAGTTCTAGCTAACCTATCGCGCCAAGCCATATATCATATGCAAGGTCTTTAAATGAGGAACAATCGCGCTATATAACATTTTCGTGTCACTTCTATAGTTTAGGCGCAGTACTTGAAGGAGTGTATTTGTTTAAGGCGAAAAACACACCCCACTTCTTTCAGTCATATCTCGAGTTCTAGCTAACCTATCGCGCCAAGCCATATATCATATGCAAGGTCTTTAAATGAGGAACAATCGCGCTATATAACATTTTCGTGTCACTTCTATAGTTTAACCGCAGTACTTGAAGGAGTGTATTTGTTTAAGGCGAAAAACACACCCCACTTCTTTCAGTCATATCTCGAGTTCTAGGTAAACTATCGCGCCAAGCCATATATCATATGAAAGGTCTTCAAATGAGGAACAATCGCGCTATATAACATTTTCGTGTCACTTCTATAGTTTAGGCGCAGTACTTGAAGGAGTGTATTTGTTTAAGGCGAAAAACACACCCCACTTCTTTCAGTCATATCTCGAGTTCTAGCTAACCTATCGCGCCAAGCCATATATCATATGAAAAGTCTTTAAATGAGGAAGAACCGCGCTATATAAAATTTTCGTGTCACTTCTATAGTTTAGGCGCAGTACTTGAAGGAGTGTATTTTTTTAAGGCGAAAAACACACTCCACTTCTTTCAGTCATATCTCGAGTTGTAGCTAACCCATCGCGCCAGGCCATATATCATATGAAAGGTCTTTAAATGAGGAACAATCGCGCTATATAACATTTTCGTGTCACTTCTATAGTTTAGGCGCAGTACTTGAAGGAGTGTATTTGTTTAAGGCGAAAAACACACCCCACTTCTTTCAGTCATATCTCGAGTTCTAGCTAACCTATCGCGCCAAGCCATATATCATATGAAAAGTCTTTAAATGAGGAAGAACCGCGCTATATAAAATTTTCGTGTCACTTCTATAGTTTAGGCGCAGTACTTGAAGGAGTGTATTTTTTTAAGGCGAAAAACACACCCCACTTCTTTCAGTCATATCTCGAGTTCTAGCTAACCTATCGCGCCAAGCCATATATCATATGAAAGGTCTTTAAATGAGGAACAATCGCGCTATATAACATTTTCGTGTCACTTCTATAGTTTAGGCGCAGTACTTGAAGGAGTGTATTTGTTTAAGGCGAAAAACACACCCCACTTCTTTCAGTCATATCTCGAGTTCTAGCTAACCTATCGCGCCAAGCCATATATCATATGAAAAGTCTTTAAATAGGGAAGAACCGCGCTATATGAAATTTTCGTGTCACTTCTATAGTTTAGGCGCAGTACTTGAAGGAGTGTATTTTTTAAGGCGAAAAACACACCCCACTTCTTTCAGTCATATCTCGAGTTCTAGCTAACCTATCGCGCCAAGCCATATATCATATGAAAGGTCTTTAAATGAGGAACAATCGCGCTATATAACATTTTCGTGTCACTTCTATAGTTTAGGCGCAGTACTTGAAGGAGTGTATTTGTTTAAGGCGAAAAACACACCCCACTTCTTTCAGTCATATCTCGAGTTCTGGCTAACCTATCGCGCCAAGCCATATATCATATGAAAAGTCTTTAAATGAGGAAGAACCGCGCTATATAAAATTTTCGTGTCACTTCTATAGTTTAGGCGCAGTACTTGAAGGAGTGTATTTTTTTAAGGCGAAAAACACACTCCACTTCTTTCAGTCATATCTCGAGTTCTAGGGCCCCCCTTAACAGGGCCCCCCCTAACAGGGGCCCCCCTAACAGGGGCCCCCCTAACAGGGGCCCCCCCCCTTTAACAGGCCCCCCCCCCCTTTAATAGGGGCCGCCACCCCTAAAACAGGGGCCGCCCCCCCTTTAACAAGGGCCCCCTTTAACAGGGGACCCCCCCTCAACAGGGGACCCCCCTTAACAGGGGACCCCCCTTAACAGGGGACCCCCCTTAACAGGGGACCCCCCTTAACAGGGGACCCCCCTTTACAGGGGACCCCCCTTTACAGGGGCCCCCCTTAACAGGGCCCCCCTTAACAGGTTTAAGGCGAAAAACACACCCCAATTCTTTCAGTCATATCTCGAGTTCTAGCTAACCCATCGCGCCAAGCCATATATCATATGAAAGGTCTTTAAATGAGGAACAATCGCGCTATATAACACTTTCGTGTCACTTCTATAGTTTAGGCGCAGTACTTGAAGGAGTGTATTTGTTTAAGGCGAAAAACACACCCCACTTCTTTCAGTCATATCTCGAGTTCTAGCTAACCTATCGCGCCAAGCCATATATCATATGCAAGGTCTTTAAATGAGGAACAATCGCGCTATATAACATTTTCGTGTCACTTCTATAGTTTAAGCGCAGTACTTGAAGGAGTGTATTTGTTTAAGGCGAAAAACACACCCCAATTCTTTCAGTCATATCTCGAGTTCTAGCTAACCCATCGCGCCAAGCCATATATCATATGAAAGGTCTTTAAATGAGGAACAATCGCGCTATATAACACTTTCGTGTCACTTCTATAGTTTAGGCGCAGTACTTGAAGGAGTGTATTTGTTTAAGGCGAAAAACACACCCCACTTCTTTCAGTCATATCTCGAGTTCTAGCTAACCTATCGCGCCAAGCCATATATCATATGCAAGGTCTTTAAATGAGGAACAATCGCGCTATATAACATTTTCGTGTGACTTCTATAGTTTAAGCGCAGTACTTGAAGGAGTGTATTTGTTTAAGGCGAAAAACACAACCCACTTCTTTCAGTCATATCTCGAGTTCTAGGTAAACTATCGCGCCAAGCCATATATCATATGCAAGGTCTTCAAATGAGGAACAATCACGCTATATAACATTTTCGTGTCACTTCTATAGTTTAGGCGCAGTACTTGAAGGAGTGTATTTTTTAAGGCGAAAAACACACCCCACTTCTTTCAGTCATATCTCGAGTTCTAGCTAACCCATCGCGCCAAGCCATATATCATATGAAAGGTCTTTAAATGGGGAACAATCGCGCTATATAACATTTTCGTGTCACTTCTATAGTTTAAGCGCAGTACTTGAAGGAGTGTATTTGTTTAAGGCGAAAAACACACCCCACTTCTTTCAGTCATATCTCGAGTTCTAGGTAAACTATCGCGCCAAGCCATATATCATATGAAAGGTCTTCAAATGAGGAACAATCGCACTATATAACATTTTCGTGTCACTTCTATAGTTTAGGCGCAGTACTTGAAGGAGTGTATTTGTTTAAGGCGAAAAACACACCCCACTTCTTTCAGTCATATCTCGAGTTCTAGCTAACCTATCGCGCCAAGCCATATATCATATGAAAAGTCTTTAAATGAGGAAGAACCGCGCTATATAACATTTTCGTGTCACTTCTATAGTTTAGGCGCAGTACTTGAAGGAGTGTATTTGTTTAAGGCGAAAAACACACCCCACTTCTTTCAGTCATATCTCGAGTTCTAGCTAACCTATCGCGCCAAGCCATATATCATATGAAAAGCCTTTAAATGAGGAAGAACCGCGCTATATAAAATTTTCGTGTCAATTCTATAGTTTAGGCGCAGTACTTGAAGGAGTGTATTTTTTTAAGGCGAAAAACACACCCCACTTCTTTCAGTCATATCTCGAGTTCTAGCTAACCTATCGCGCCAAGCCATATATCATATGAAAGGTCTTTAAATGAGGAACAATCGCGCTATATAACATTTTCGTGTCACTTCTATAGTTTAGGCGCAGTACTTGAAGGAGTGTATTTGTTTAAGGCGAAAAACACACCCCACTTCTTTCAGTCATATCTCGAGTTCTAGCTAACCTATCGCGCCAAGCCATATATCATATGAAAAGTCTTTAAATGAGGAAGAACCGCGCTATATAAAATTTTCGTGTCACTTCTATAGTTTAGGCGCAGTACTTGAAGGAGTGTATTTTTTTAAGGCGAAAAACACACTCCACTTCTTTCAGTCATATCTCGAGTTCTAGGGCCCCCCTTAACAGGGGCCCCCCTTAACAGGGCCCCCCCTAAAACAGGGCCCCCTCTTTAACAGGGGCCCCCCCTAAAACAGGGGCCGCCCCCCCTAAAACAGGGGCCGCCCCCCCTTTAACAAGGGCCCCCCCTTTAACAAGGGCCCCCCTTTAGCAAGGGCCCCCCCTTAACAGGGGCCCCCTTTAGCAAGGGCCCCCCCTTAACAGGGGCCCCCTTTAGCAAGGGCCCCCCCCTTAACAGGGGCCCCCTTTAGCAAGGGCCCCCCCCTTAACAGGGGCCCCCTTTAGCAAGGGCCCCCCCCTTAACAGGGGCCCCCTTTAGCAAGGGCCCCCCCTTAACAGGGCCCCCCTTAACAGGTTTAAGGCGAAAAACACACCCCAATTCTTTCAGTCATATCTCGAGTTCTAGCTAACCCATCGCGCCAAGCCATATATCATATGAAAGGTCTTTAAATGAGGAACAATCGCGCTATATAACATTTTCGTGTCACTTCTATAGTTTAGGCGCAGTACTTGAAGGAGTGTATTTGTTTAAGGCGAAAAACACACCCCACTTCTTTCAGTCATATCTCGAGTTCTAGCTAACCTATCGCGCCAAGCCATATATCATATGCAAGGTCTTTAAATGAGGAACAATCGCGCTATATAACATTTTCGTGTCACTTCTATAGTTTAAGCGCAGTACTTGAAGGAGTGTATTTGTTTAAGGCGAAAAACACACCCCACTTCTTTCAGTCATATCTCGAGTTCTAGGTAAACTATCGCGCCAAGCCATATATCATATGAAAGGTCTTCAAATGAGGAACAATCACGCTATATAACATTTTCGTGTCACTTCTATAGTTTAGGCGCAGTACTTGAAGGAGTGTATTTTTTTAAGGCGAAAAACACACCCCACTTCTTTCAGTCATATCTCGAGTTCTAGCTAACCTATTGCGCCAAGCCATATATCATATGAAAGGTCTTTAAATGAGGAACAATCGCGCTATATAACATTTTCGTGTCACTTCTATAATTTAGGCGCAGTACTTGAAGGAGCGTATATGTTTAAGGCGAAAAACACACCCCAATTTTTCAGTCATATCTCGAGTTCTAGCTAACCCATCGCGCCAAGCCATATATCATATGAAAGGTCTTTAAATGAGGAACAATCGCGCTATATAACATTTTCGTGTCACTTCTATAGTTTAGGCGCAGTACTTGAAGGAGTGTATTTGTTTAAGGCGAAAAACACACCCCACTTCTTTCAGTCATATCTCGAGTTCTAGCTAACCTATCGCGCCAAGCCATATATCATATGAAAAGTCTTTAAATGAGGAAGAACCGCGCTATATAAAATTTTCGTGTCACTTCTATAGTTTAGGCGCAGTACTTGAAGGAGTGTATTTTTTTAAGGCGAAAAACACACTCCACTTCTTTCAGTCATATCTCGAGTTCTAGGGCCCCCTTAACAGGGCCCCCCCTAACAGGGGCCCCCCTTTAACAGGCCCCCCCCTTTAATAGGGGCCGCCCCCCCTAAAACAGGAGCCGCCCCCCCTTTAACAAGGGCCCCCCTTTAACAAGGGCCCCCCTTTAACAAGGGCCCCCCTTTAACAAGGGCCCCCCTTTAACAAGGGCCCCCCTTTAACAAGGGCCCCCCTTTAACAAGGGCCCCCTTTAACAAGGGCCCCCCTTTAACAAGGGCCCCCCTTCAACAAGGGCCCCCCTTTAACAAGGGCCCCCCCTTAACAAGGGCCCCCCCTTAACAAGGGCCCCCCCTTAACAGGGGACCCCCCTTAACAGGGGACCCCCCCTTAACAGGGGCCCCCCTTAACAGGGCCCCCCTTAACAGGGGCCCCCCTTAACAGGGCCCCCCTTAACAGGTTTAAGGCGAAAAACACACCCCAATTCTTTCAGTCATATCTCGAGTTCTAGCTAACCTATCGCGCCAAGCCATATATCATATGAAAAGTCTTTAAATGAGGAAGAACCGCGCTATATAAAATTTTCGTGTCACTTCTATAGTTTAGGCGCAGTACTTGAAGGAGTGTATTTTTTTAAGGCGAAAAACACACTCCACTTCTTTCAGTCATATCTCGAGTTCTAGGGCCCCCCTTAACAGGGGCCCCCCTTTAATAGGGGCCGCCACCCTAAAACAGGGGCCGCCCCCCCCTTTAACAAGGTCCGCCCCCCCCCTTTAACAAGGGCCCCCCCTTTAACAAGGGCCCCCCTTTAACAAGGGCCCCCCTTTAACAAGGGCCCCCCCTTTAACAAGGGCCCCCCCTTTAACAAGGGCCCCCCTTTAACAAGGGCCCCCCCTTTAACAAGGGCCCCCCCCTTTAACAAGGGCCCCCCCCTTTAACAAGGGCCCCCCCCTTTAACAAGGGCCCCCCCCCTTTAACAAGGGCCCCCCCCCCTTTAACAAGGGCCCCCCTTTAACAAGGGCCCCCCTTAACAGGGGACACCCCCTTAACAGGGGACACCCCCTTAACAGGGGACCCCCCTTAACAGGGGACCCCCCTTAACAGGGGACACCCCCTTAACAGGGGACCCCCCTTAACAGGGGACCCCCCCTTAACAGGGGACCCCTCTTAACAGGGGACCCCCCTTTACAGGGGCCCCCATTAACAGGGCCCCCCTTAACAGGTTTAAGGCGAAAAACACACCCCAATTCTTTCAGTCATATCTCGAGTTCTAGCTAACCCATCGCGCCAAGCCATATATCATATGAAAGGTCTTTAAATGAGGAACAATCGCGCTATATAACACTTTCGTGTCACTTCTATAGTTTAGGCGCAGTACTTGAAGGAGTGTATTTGTTTAAGGCGAAAAACACACCCCACTTCTTTCAGTCATATCTCGAGTTCTAGCTAACCTATCGCGCCAAGCCATATATCATATGCAAGGTCTTTAAATGAGGAACAATCGCGCTATATAACATTTTCGTGTCACTTCTATAGTTTAAGCGCAGTACTTGAAGGAGTGTATTTGTTTAAGGCGAAAAACACACCCCACTTCTTTCAGTCATATCTCGAGTTCTAGCTAACCTATCGCGCCAAGCCATATATCATATGAAAAGTCTTTAAATGAGGAAGAACCGCGCTATATAAAATTTTCGTGTCACTTCTATAGTTTAGGCGCAGTACTTGAAGGAGTGTATTTGTTTAAGGCGAAAAACACACCCCACTTCTTTCAGTCATATCTCGAGTTCTAGCTAACCTATCGCGCCAAGCCATATATCATATGAAAAGTCTTTAAATGAGGAAGAACCGCGCTATATAAAATTTTCGTGTCACTTCTATAGTTTAGGCGCAGTACTTGAAGGAGTGTATTTTTTTAAGGCGAAAAACACACTCCACTTCTTTCAGTCATATCTCGAGTTCTAGGGCCCCCCTTAACAGGGGCCCCCCTTAACAGGGCCCCCCCTAAAACAGGGCCCCCTCTTTAACAGGGGCCCCCCCTAAAACAGGGGCCGCCCCCCCTAAAACAGGGGCCGCCCCCCCTTTAACAAGGGCCCCCCTTTAGCAAGGGCCCCCCCTTAACAGGGGCCCCCTTTAGCAAGGGCCCCCCCTTAACAGGGGCCCCCTTTAGCAAGGGCCCCCCCTTAACAGGGGCCCCCTTTAGCAAGGGCCCCCCCTTAACAGGGGCCCCCTTTAGCAAGGGCCCCCCCCTTAACAGGGGCCCCCTTTAGCAAGGGCCCCCCCTTAACAGGGGCCCCCTTTAGCAAGGGCCCCCCCTTAACAGGGGCCCCCTTTAGCAAGGGCCCCCCCTTAACAGGGGCCCCCTTTAGCAAGGGCCCCCCCTTAACAGGGCCCCCCTTAACAGGTTTAAGGCGAAAAACACACCCCAATTCTTTCAGTCATATCTCGAGTTCTAGCTAACCCATCGCGCCAAGCCATATATCATATGAAAGGTCTTTAAATGAGGAACAATCGCGCTATATAACATTTTCGTGTCACTTCTATAGTTTAGGCGCAGTACTTGAAGGAGTGTATTTGTTTAAGGCGAAAAACACACCCCACTTCTTTCAGTCATATCTCGAGTTCTAGCTAACCTATCGCGCCAAGCCATATATCATATGCAAGGTCTTTAAATGAGGAACAATCGCGCTATATAACATTTTCGTGTCACTTCTATAGTTTAAGCGCAGTACTTGAAGGAGTGTATTTGTTTAAGGCGAAAAACACACCCCACTTCTTTCAGTCATATCTCGAGTTCTAGGTAAACTATCGCGCCAAGCCATATATCATATGAAAGGTCTTCAAATGAGGAACAATCACGCTATATAACATTTTCGTGTCACTTCTATAGTTTAGGCGCAGTACTTGAAGGAGTGTATTTTTTTAAGGCGAAAAACACACCCCACTTCTTTCAGTCATATCTCGAGTTCTAGCTAACCTATTGCGCCAAGCCATATATCATATGAAAGGTCTTTAAATGAGGAACAATCGCGCTATATAACATTTTCGTGTCACTTCTATAATTTAGGCGCAGTACTTGAAGGAGCGTATATGTTTAAGGCGAAAAACACACCCCAATTTTTCAGTCATATCTCGAGTTCTAGCTAACCCATCGCGCCAAGCCATATATCATATGAAAGGTCTTTAAATGAGGAACAATCGCGCTATATAACATTTTCGTGTCACTTCTATAGTTTAGGCGCAGTACTTGAAGGAGTGTATTTGTTTAAGGCGAAAAACACACCCCACTTCTTTCAGTCATATCTCGAGTTCTAGCTAACCTATCGCGCCAAGCCATATATCATATGAAAAGTCTTTAAATGAGGAAGAACCGCGCTATATAAAATTTTCGTGTCACTTCTATAGTTTAGGCGCAGTACTTGAAGGAGTGTATTTTTTTAAGGCGAAAAACACACTCCACTTCTTTCAGTCATATCTCGAGTTCTAGGGCCCCCTTAACAGGGCCCCCCCTAACAGGGGCCCCCCTTTAACAGGCCCCCCCCCTTTAATAGGGGCCGCCCCCCCTAAAACAGGAGCCGCCCCCCCTTTAACAAGGGCCCCCCTTTAACAAGGGCCCCCCTTTAACAAGGGCCCCCCTTTAACAAGGGCCCCCCTTTAACAAGGGCCCCCCTTTAACAAGGGCCCCCTTTAACAAGGGCCCCCCTTTAACAAGGGCCCCCCTTTAACAAGGGCCCCCTTTAACAAGGGCCCCCCTTTAACAAGGGCCCCCCTTTAACAAGGGCCCCCTTTAACAAGGGCCCCCCTTTAACAAGGGCCCCCCTTTAACAAGGGCCCCCCTTTAACAAGGGCCCCCCTTTAACAAGGGCCCCCCTTTAACAAGGGCCCCCCTTTAACAAGGGCCCCCCTTTAACAAGGGCCCCCCTTTAACAAGGGCCCCCCTTTAACAAGGGCCCCCCTTTAACAAGGGCCCCCCCTTAACAAGGGCCCCCCTTAACAGGGGACCCCCCTTAACAGGGGACCCCCCCTTAACAGGGGACCCCCCCTTAACAGGGGCCCCCCTTAACAGGGCCCCCCTTAACAGGTTTAAGGCGAAAAACACACCCCAATTCTTTCAGTCATATCTCGAGTTCTAGCTAACCTATCGCGCCAAGCCATATATCATATGAAAAGTCTTTAAATGAGGAAGAACCGCGCTATATAAAATTTTCGTGTCACTTCTATAGTTTAGGCGCAGTACTTGAAGGAGTGTATTTTTTTAAGGCGAAAAACACACTCCACTTCTTTCAGTCATATCTCGAGTTCTAGGGCCCCCCTTAACAGGGGCCCCCCTTTAATAGGGGCCGCCACCCTAAAACAGGGGCCGCCCCCCCCTTTAACAAGGGCCGCCCCCCCCTTTAACAAGGGCCCCCCCTTTAACAAGGGCCCCCCTTTAACAAGGGCCCCCCTTTAACAAGGGCCCCCCTTTAACAAGGGCCCCCCCTTTAACAAGGGCCCCCCCTTTAACAAGGGCCCCCCTTTAACAAGGGCCCCCCCTTTAACAAGGGCCCCCCCTTTAACAAGGGCCCCCCCCTTTAACAAGGGCCCCCCCCCTTTAACAAGGGCCCCCCCCCTTTAACAAGGGCCCCCCCCCTTTAACAAGGGCCCCCCCCCTTTAACAAGGGCCCCCCCTTAACAGGGGACACCCCCTTAACAGGGGACACCCCCTTAACAGGGGACCCCCCTTAACAGGGGACCCCCATTAACAGGGGACACCCCCTTAACAGGGGACCCCCCTTAACAGGGGACCCCCCCTTAACAGGGGACCCCTCTTAACAGGGGACCCCCCTTTACAGGGGCCCCCATTAACAGGGCCCCCCTTAATAGGTTTAAGGCGAAAAACACACCCCAATTCTTTCAGTCATATCTCGAGTTCTAGCTAACCCATCGCGCCAAGCCATATATCATATGAAAGGTCTTTAAATGAGGAACAATCGCGCTATATAACACTTTCGTGTCACTTCTATAGTTTAGGCGCAGTACTTGAAGGAGTGTATTTGTTTAAGGCGAAAAACACACCCCACTTCTTTCAGTCATATCTCGAGTTCTAGCTAACCTATCGCGCCAAGCCATATATCATATGCAAGGTCTTTAAATGAGGAACAATCGCGCTATATAACATTTTCGTGTCACTTCTATAGTTTAAGCGCAGTACTTGAAGGAGTGTATTTGTTTAAGGCGAAAAACACACCCCACTTCTTTCAGTCATATCTCGAGTTCTAGCTAACCTATCGCGCCAAGCCATATATCATATGAAAAGTCTTTAAATGAGGAAGAACCGCGCTATATAAAATTTTCGTGTCACTTCTATAGTTTAGGCGCAGTACTTGAAGGAGTGTATTTGTTTAAGGCGAAAAACACACCCCACTTCTTCAGTCAGGCCGCCCCCCCCTTTAACAAGGGCCGCCCCCCCCCTTTAACAAGGGCCCCCCCTTTAACAAGGGCCCCCCTTTAACAAGGGCCCCCCTTTAACAAGGGCCCCCCTTTAACAAGGGCCCCCCTTTAACAAGGGCCCCCCCTTTAACAAGGGCCCCCCTTTAACAAGGGCCCCCCTTTAACAAGGGCCCCCCTTTAACAAGGGCCCCCCCTTTAACAAGGGCCCCCCCTTTAACAAGGGCCCCCCCCTTTAACAAGGGCCCCCCCTTTAACAAGGGCCCCCCCCCTTTAACAAGGGCCCCCCCCCTTTAACAAGGGCCCCCCTTTAACAAGGGCCCCCCCTTAACAGGGGACACCCCCTTAACAGGGGACACCCCCTTAACAGGGGACCCCCCTTAACAGGGGACACCCCCTTAACAGGGGAGCCCCCTTAACAGGGGACCCCCCCTTAACAGGGGACCCCTCTTAACAGGGGACCCCCCTTTACAGGGGCCCCCATTAACAGGGCCCCCCTTAACAGGTTTAAGGCGAAAAACACACCCCAATTCTTTCAGTCATATCTCGAGTTCTAGCTAACCCATCGCGCCAAGCCATATATCATATGAAAGGTCTTTAAATGAGGAACAATCGCGCTATATAACACTTTCGTGTCACTTCTATAGTTTAGGCGCAGTACTTGAAGGAGTGTATTTGTTTAAGGCGAAAAACACACCCCACTTCTTTCAGTCATATCTCGAGTTCTAGCTAACCTATCGCGCCAAGCCATATATCATATGCAAGGTCTTTAAATGAGGAACAATCGCGCTATATAACATTTTCGTGTCACTTCTATAGTTTAAGCGCAGTACTTGAAGGAGTGTATTTGTTTAAGGCGAAAAACACACCCCACTTCTTTCAGTCATATCTCGAGTTCTAGCTAACCTATCGCGCCAAGCCATATATCATATGAAAAGTCTTTAAATGAGGAAGAACCGCGCTATATAAAATTTTCGTGTCACTTCTATAGTTTAGGCGCAGTACTTGAAGGAGTGTATTTGTTTAAGGCGAAAAACACACCCCACTTCTTTCAGTCATATCTCGAGTTCTAGCTAACCTATCGCGCCAAGCCATATATCATATGAAAAGTCTTTAAATGAGGAAGAACCGCGCTATATAAAATTTTCGTGTCACTTCTATAGTTTAGGCGCAGTACTTGAAGGAGTGTATTTTTTTAAGGCGAAAAACACACCCCACTTCTTTCAGTCATATCTCGAGTTCTAGCTAACCTATCGCGCCAAGCCATATATCATATGAAAGATCTTTAAATGAGGAACAATCGCGCTATATAACATTTTCGTGTCACTTCTATAGTTTAGGCGCAGTACTTGAAGGAGTGTATTTGTTTAAGGCGAAAAACACACCCCACTTCTTTCAGTCATATCTCGAGTTCTAGCTAACCTATCGCGCCAAGCCATATATCATATGAAAGGTCTTTAAATGAGGAACAATCGCGCTATATAACATTTTCGTGTCACTTCTATAGTTTAGGCGCAGTACTTGAAGGAGTGTATTTGTTTAAGGCGAAAAACACACCCCACTTCTTTCAGTCATATCTCGAGTTCTAGCTAACCTATCGCGCCAAGCCATATATCATATGAAAAGTCTTTAAATGAGGAAGAACCGCGCTATATAAAATGTTCGTGTCACTTCTATAGTTTAGGCGCAGTACTTGAAGGAGTGTATTTTTTAAGGCGAAAAACACACCCCACTTCTTTCAGTCATATCTCGAGTTCTAGCTAACCTATCGCGCCAAGCCATATATCATATGAAAGGTCTTTAAATGAGGAACAATCGCGCTATATAACATTTTCGTGTCACTTCTATAGTTTAGGCGCAGTACTTGAAGGAGTGTATTTGTTTAAGGCGAAAAACACACCCCACTTCTTTCAGTCATATCTCGAGTTCTAGCTAACCTATCGCGCCAAGCCATATATCATATGAAAAGTCTTTAAATGAGGAAGAACCGCGCTATATAAAATTTTCGTGTCACTTCTATAGTTTAGGCGCAGTACTTGAAGGAGTGTATTTTTTTAAGGCGAAAAACACACTCCACTTCTTTCAGTTATATCTCGAGTTCTAGGGCCCCCTTAACAGGGCCCCCCTAACAGGGGCCCCCCCTTTAACAGGGCCCCCCCTTTAATAGGGGCCGCCCCCCCTAAAACAGGGGCCGCCCCCCCCCTTTAACAAGGGCCCCCCTTTAACAAGGGCCCCCCTTTAACAAGGGCCCCCTTTTAACAAGGGCCCCCCTTTAACAAGGGCCCCCCTTTAACAAGGGCCCCCCTTTAACAAGGGCCCCCTTTTAACAAGGGCCCCCCTTTAACAAGGGCCCCCCTTTAACAAGGGCCCCCCTTTAACAAGGGCCCCCCTTTAACAAGGGCCCCCCTTTAACAAGGGCCCCCCTTTAACAAGGGCCCCCCTTTAACAAGGGCCCCCCCTTTAACAAGGGTCCCCCTTTAACAAGGGTCCCCCTTTAACAAGGGCCCCCCCTTTAACAAGGGCCCCCCTTTAACAAGGGCCCCCCTTTAACAAGGGCCCCCCTTTAACAAGGGCCCCCCTTTAACAAGGGCCCCCCTTTAACAAGGGCCCCCCTTTAACAAGGGCCCCCCTTTAACAAGGGCCCCCCTTTAACAAGGGCCCCCCTTTAACAAGGGCCCCCCTTTAACAAGGGCCCCCCTTTAACAAGGGCCCCCCTTTAACAAGGGCCCCCCTTTAACAAGGGCCCCCCTTTAACAGGGGACCCCCCTTTACAGGGGCCCCCCTTAACAGGGCCCCCCTTAACAGGTTTAAGGCGAAAAACACACCCCAATTCTTTCAGTCATATCTCGAGTTCTAGCTAACCCATCGCGCCAAGCCATATATCATTTGAAAGGTCTTTAAATGAGGAACAATCGCGCTATATAACATTTTCGTGTCACTTCTATAGTTTAGGCGCAGTACTTAAAGGAGTGTATTTGTTTAAGGCGAAAAACACACCCCACTTCTTTCAGTCATATCTCGAGTTCTAGCTAACCTATCGCGCCAAGCCATATATCATATGCAAGGTCTTTAAATGAGGAACAATCGCGCTATGTAACATTTTCGTGTCACTTCTATAGTTTAAGCGCAGTACTTGAAGGAGTGTATTTGTTTAAGGCGAAAAACACACCCCACTTCTTTCAGTCATATCTCGAGTTCTAGGTAAACTATCGCGCCAAGCCATATATCATATGAAAGGTCTTCAAATGAGGAACAATCACGCTATATAACATTTTCGTGTCACTTCTATAGTTTAGGCGCAGTACTTGAAGGAGTGTATTTTTTTAAGGCGAAAAACACACCCCACTTCTTTCAGTCATATCTCGAGTTCTAGCTAACCTATCGCGCCAAGCCATATATCATATGAAAGGTCTTTAAATGAGGAACAATCGCGCTATATAACATTTTCGTGTCACTTCTATAGTTTAGGCGCAGTACTTGAAGGAGCGTATGTGTTTAAGGCGAAAAACACACCCCAATTTTTTCAGTCATATCTCGAGTTCTAGCTAACCCATCGCGCCAAGCCATATATCATATGAAAGGTCTTTAAATGAGGAACAATCGCGCTATATAACATTTTCGTGTCACTTCTATAGTTTAGGCGCAGTACTTGAAGGAGTGTATTTGTTTAAGGCGAAAAACACACCCCACTTCTTTCAGTCATATCTCGAGTTCTAGCTAACCTATCGCGCCAAGCCATATATCATATGAAAAGTCTTTAAATGAGGAAGAACCGCGCTATATAAAATTTTCGTGTCACTTCTATAGTTTAGGCGCAGTACTTGAAGGAGTGTATTTTTTTAAGGCGAAAAACACACTCCACTTCTTTCAGTCATATCTCGAGTTCTAGGGCCCCCTTAACAGGGGCCCCCCCTTTAATAGGGGCCGCCACCCTAAAACAGGGGCCGCCCCCCCTTTAACAAGGGCCCCCCTTTAACAAGGGCCCCCCCTTTAACAAGGGCCCCCCTATAACAAGGGCCCCCCTTTAACAAGGGCCCCCTTTAACAAGGGCCCCCTTTAACAAGGGCCCCCCCCTTTAACAAGGGCCCCCCCCTTTAACAAGGGCCCCCCCCTTTAACAAGGGCCCCCCTTTAACAAGGGCCCCCCCTTTAACAAGGGCCCCCCCTTTAACAAGGGCCCCCCCTTTAACAAGGGCCCCCCCTTTAACAAGGGCCCCCCCTTTAACAAGGGCCCCCCTTTAACAAGGGCCCCCCTTTAACAAGGGCCCCCCTTTAACAAGGGCCCCCCTTTAACAAGGGCCCCCCTTTAACAAGGGCCCCCCTTTAACAAGGGCCCCCCTTTAACAAGGGCCCCCCTTTAACAAGGGCCCCCCTTAACAGGGGACCCCCCCTTAACAGGGGACCCCCCTTAACAGGGGACCCCCCTTAACAGGGGACCCCCCTTAACAGGGGACCCCTCTTAACAGGGGACCCCCCTTTACAGGGGCCCCCCTTAACAGGGCCCCCCTTAACAGGTTTAAGGCGAAAAACACACCCCAATTCTTTCAGTCATATCTCGAGTTCTAGCTAACCCATCGCGCCAAGCCATATATCATATGAAAGGTCTTTAAATGAGGAACAATCGCGCTATATAACACTTTCGTGTCACTTCTATAGTTTAGGCGCAGTACTTGAAGGAGTGTATTTGTTTAAGGCGAAAAACACACCCCACTTCTTTCAGTCATATCTCGAGTTCTAGCTAACCTATCGCGCCAAGCCATATATCATATGCAAGGTCTTTAAATGAGGAACAATCGCGCTATATAACATTTTCGTGTGACTTCTATAGTTTAAGCGCAGTACTTGAAGGAGTGTATTTGTTTAAGGCGAAAAACACACCCCACTTCTTTCAGTCATATCTCGAGTTCTAGGTAAACTATCGCGCCAAGCCATATATCATATGCAAGGTCTTCAAATGAGGAACAATCACGCTATATAACATTTTCGTGTCACTTCTATAGTTTAGGCGCAGTACTTGAAGGAGTGTATTTTTTTAAGGTGAAAAACACACCCCACTTCTTTCAGTCATATCTCGAGTTCTAGCTAACCCATCGCGCCAAGCCATATATCATATGAAAGGTCTTTAAATGGGGAACAATCGCGCTATATAACATTTTCGTGTCACTTCTATAGTTTAAGCGCAGTACTTGAAGGAGTGTATTTGTTTAAGGCGAAAAACACACCCCACTTCTTTCAGTCATATCTCGAGTTCTAGGTAAACTATCGCGCCAAGCCATATATCATATGAAAGGTCTTCAAATGAGGAACAATCGCACTATATAACATTTTCGTGTCACTTCTATAGTTTAGGCGCAGTACTTGAAGGAGTGTATTTGTTTAAGGCGAAAAACACACCCCACTTCTTTCAGTCATAGCTCGAGTTCTAGCTAACCTATCGCGCCAAGCCATATATCATATGAAAAGTCTTTAAATGAGGAAGAACCGCGCTATATAACATTTTCGTGTCACTTCTATAGTTTAGGCGCAGTACTTGAAGGAGTGTATTTGTTTAAGGCGAAAAACACACCCCACTTCTTTCAGTCATATCTCGAGTTCTAGCTAACCTATCGCGCCAAGCCATATATCATATGAAAAGCCTTTAAATGAGGAACAACCGCGCTATATAAAATTTTCGTGTCATTTCTATAGTTTAGGCGCAGTACTTGAAGGAGTGTATTTTTTTAAGGCGAAAAACACACCCCACTTCTTTCAGTCATATCTCGAGTTCTAGCTAACCTATCGCGCCAAGCCATATATCATATGAAAGGTCTTTAAATGAGGAACAATCGCGCTATATAACATTTTCGTGTCACTTCTATAGTTTAGGCGCAGTACTTGAAGGAGTGTATTTGTTTAAGGCGAAAAACACACCCCACTTCTTTCAGTCATATCTCGAGTTCTAGGGCCCCCCTTAACAGGGGCCCCCCTTAATAGGGCCCCCCCTAACAGGGGGCCCCCCTAACAGGGGCCCCCCTTAACAGGTTTAAGGCGAAAAACACACCCCACTTCTTTCAGTCATATCTCGAGTTCTAGCTAACCCATCGCGCCAAGCCATATATCATATGAAAGGTCTTTAAATGAGGAACAATAGCGCTATATAACATTTTCGTGTCACTTCTATAGTTTAGGCGCAGTACTTGAAGGAGTGTATTTGTTTAAGGCGAAAAACACACCCCACTTCTTTCAGTCATATCTCGAGTTCTAGCTAACCTATCGCGCCAAGCCATATATCATATGCAAGGTCTTTAAATGAGGAACAATCGCGCTATATAACATTTTCGTGTCACTTCTATAGTTTAAGCGCAGTACTTGAAGGAGTGTATTTGTTTAAGGCGAAAAACACACCCCACTTCTTTCAGTCATATCTCGAGTTCTAGGTAAACTATCGCGCCAAGCCATATATCATATGAAAGGTCTTCAAATGAGGAACAATCACGCTATATAACATTTTCGTGTCACTTCTATAGTTTAGGCGCAGTACTTGAAGGAGTGTATTTTTTTAAGGCGAAAAACACACCCCACTTCTTTCAGTCATATCTCGAGTTCTAGCTAACCCATCGCGCCAAGCCATATATCATATGAAAGGTCTTTAAATGGGGAACAATCGCGCTATATAACATTTTCGTGTCACTTCTATAGTTTAAGCGCAGTACTTGAAGGAGTGTATTTGTTTAAGGCGAAAAACACACCCCACTTCTTTCAGTCATATCTCGAGTTCTAGGTAAACTATCGCGCCAAGCCATATATCATATGAAAGGTCTTCAAATGAGGAACAATCGCGCTATATAACATTTTCGTGTCACTTCTATAGTTTAGGCGCAGTACTTGAAGGAGTGTATTTGTTTAAGGCGAAAAACACACCCCACTTCTTTCAGTCATATCTCGAGTTCTAGCTAACCTATCGCGCCAAGCCATATATCATATGAAAAGTCTTTAAATGAGGAAGAACCGCGCTATATAAAATTTTCGTGTCACTTCTATAGTTTAGGCGCAGTACTTGAAGAAGTGTATTTTTTTAAGGCGAAAAACACACCCCACTTCTTTCAGTCATATCTCGAGTTCTAGCTAACCCATCGCCCCAAGCCATATATCATATGAAAGGTCTTTAAATGAGGAACAATCGCGCTATATAACATTTTCGTGTCACTTCTATAGTTTAGGCGCAGTACTTGAAGGAGTGTATTTGTTTAAGGCGAAAAACACACCCCACTTCTTTCAGTCATATCTCGAGTTCTAGCTAACCTATCGCGCCAAGCCATATATCATATGAAAAGTCTTTAAATGAGGAAGAACCGCGCTATATAAAATTTTCGTGTCACTTCTATAGTTTAGGCGCAGTACTTGAAGGAGCGTATGTGTATAAGGCGAAAAACACACCCCACTTCTTTCAGTCATATCTTGAGTTCTAGCTAACCCATCGCGCCAAGCCATATATCATATGAAAGGTCTTTAAATGAGGAACAATCGCGCTATATAACATTTTCGTGTCACTTCTATAGTTTAGGCGCAGTACTTGAAGGAGTGTATTTTTTTAAGGCGAAAAACACACTCCACTTCTTTCAGTCATATCTCGAGTTCTAGCTAACCCATCGCGCCAAGCCATATATCATATGAAAGGTCTTTAAATGAGGAACAATCGCGCTATATAACATTTTCGTGTCACTTCTATAGTTTAGGCGCAGTACTTGAAGGAGCGTATGTGTTTAAGGCGAAAAACACACCCCACTTTTTTCAGTCATATCTTGAGTTCTAGCTAACCCATCGCGCCAAGCCATATATCATATGAAAGGTCTTTAAATGAGGAACAATCGCGCTATATAACATTTTCGTGTCACTTCTATAGTTTAGGCGCAGTACTTGAAGGAGTGTATTTTTTTAAGGCGATAAACACACTCCACTTCTTTCAGTCATATCTCGAGTTCTAGCTAACCCATCGCGCCAAGCCATATATCATATGAAAAGTCTTTAAATAAGGAAGAACCGCGCTATATAAAATTTTCGTGTCACTTCTATAGTTTAGGCGCAGTACTTGAAGGAGTGTATTTTTTTAAGGCGAAAAACACACCCCACTTCTTTCAGTCATATCTCGAGTTCTAGCTAACCCATCGCCCCAAGCCATATATCATATGGAAGGTCTTTAAATGAGGAACAATCGCGCTATATAACATTTTCGTGTCACTTCTATAGTTTAGGCGCAGTACTTGAAGGAGTGTATTTGTTTAAGGCGAAAAACACACCCCACTTCTTTCAGTCATATCTCGAGTTCTAGCTAACCTATCGCGCCAAGCCATATATCATATGAAAAGTCTTTAAATGAGGAAGAACCGCGCTATATAAAATTTTCGTGTCACTTCTATAGTTTAGGCGCAGTACTTGAAGGAGCGTATGTGTATAAGGCGAAAAACACACCCCACTTCTTTCAGTCATATCTTGAGTTCTAGCTAACCCATCGCGCCAAGCCATATATCATATGAAAAGTCTTTAAATGAGGAAGAACCGCGCTATATAAAATTTTCGTGTCACTTCTATAGTTTAGGCGCAGTACTTGAAGGAGCGTATGTGTATAAGGCGAAAAACACACCCCACTTCTTTCAGTCATATCTTGAGTTCTAGCTAACCCATCGCGCCAAGCCATATATCATATGAAAGGTCTTTAAATGAGGAACAATCGCGCTATATAACATTTTCGTGTCACTTCTATAGTTTAGGCGCAGTACTTGAAGGAGCGTATGTGTATAAGGCGAAAAACACACCCCACTTCTTTCAGTCATATCTCGAGTTCTAGCTAACCTATCGCGCCAAGCCATATATCATATGAAAGGTCTTTAAATTAGGAACAATCGCGCTATATAACATTTTCGTGTCACTTCTATAATTTAGGCGCAGTACTTGAAGGAGCGTATGTGTTTAAGGCGAAAAACACACCCCAATTTTTCAGTCATATCTCGAGTTCTAGCTAACCCATCGCGCCAAGCCATATATCATATGAAAGGTCTTTAAATGAGGAACAATCGCGCTATATAACATTTTCGTGTCACTTCTATAGTTTAGGCGCAGTACTTGAAGGAGTGTATTTGTTTAAGGCGAAAAACACACCCCACTTCTTTCAGTCATATCTCGAGTTCTAGCTAACCTATCGCGCCAAGCCATATATCATATGAAAAGTCTTTAAATGAGGAAGAACCGCGCTATATAAAATTTTCGTGTCACTTCTATAGTTTAGGCGCAGTACTTGAAGGAGTGTATTTTTTTAAGGCGAAAAACACACCCCAATTTTTCAGTCATATCTCGAGTTCTAGCTAACCCATCGCGCCAAGCCATATATCATATGAAAGGTCTTTAAATGAGGAACAATCGCGCTATATAACATTTTCGTGTCACTTCTATAGTTTAGGCGCAGTACTTGAAGGAGTGTATTTTTTTAAGGCGATAAACACACTCCACTTCTTTCAGTCATATCTCGAGTTCTAGCTAACCCATCGCGCCAAGCCATATATCATATGAAAAGTCTTTAAATAAGGAAGAACCGCGCTATATAAAATTTTCGTGTCACTTCTATAGTTTAGGCGCAGTACTTGAAGGAGTGTATTTTTTTAAGGCGAAAAACACACCCCACTTCTTTCAGTCATATCTCGAGTTCTAGCTAACCCATCGCCCCAAGCCATATATCATATGGAAGGTCTTTAAATGAGGAACAATCGCGCTATATAACATTTTCGTGTCACTTCTATAGTTTAGGCGCAGTACTTGAAGGAGTGTATTTGTTTAAGGCGAAAAACACACCCCACTTCTTTCAGTCATATCTCGAGTTCTAGCTAACCTATCGCGCCAAGCCATATATCATATGAAAGGTCTTTAAATGAGGAACAATCGCGCTATATAACATTTTCGTGTCACTTCTATAGTTTAGGCGCAGTACTTGAAGGAGTGTATTTTTTTAAGGCGAAAAACACACTCCACTTCTTTCAGTCATATCTCGAGTTCTAGCTAACCCATCGCGCCAAGCCATATATCATATGAAAGGTCTTTAAATGAGGAACAATCGCGCTATATAACATTTTCGTGTCACTTCTATAGTTTAGGCGCAGTACTTGAAGGAGCGTATGTGTTTAAGGCGAAAAACACACCCCACTTTTTTCAGTCATATCTTGAGTTCTAGCTAACCCATCGCGCCAAGCCATATATCATATGAAAGGTCTTTAAATGAGGAACAATCGCGCTATATAACATTTTCGTGTCACTTCTATAGTTTAGGCGCAGTACTTGAAGGAGTGTATTTTTTTAAGGCGATAAACACACTCCACTTCTTTCAGTCATATCTCGAGTTCTAGCTAACCCATCGCGCCAAGCCATATATCATATGAAAAGTCTTTAAATAAGGAAGAACCGCGCTATATAAAATTTTCGTGTCACTTCTATAGTTTAGGCGCAGTACTTGAAGGAGTGTATTTTTTTAAGGCGAAAAACACACCCCACTTCTTTCAGTCATATCTCGAGTTCTAGCTAACCCATCGCCCCAAGCCATACATCATATGGAAGGTCTTTAAATGAGGAACAATCGCGCTATATAACATTTTCGTGTCACTTCTATAGTTTAGGCGCAGTACTTGAAGGAGTGTATTTGTTTAAGGCGAAAAACACACCCCACTTCTTTCAGTCATATCTCGAGTTCTAGCTAACCTATCGCGCCAAGCCATATATCATATGAAAAGTCTTTAAATGAGGAAGAACCGCGCTATATAAAATTTTCGTGTCACTTCTATAGTTTAGGCGCAGTACTTGAAGGAGCGTATGTGTATAAGGCGAAAAACACACCCCACTTCTTTCAGTCATATCTTGAGTTCTAGCTAACCCATCGCGCCAAGCCATATATCATATGAAAAGTCTTTAAATGAGGAAGAACCGCGCTATATAAAATTTTCGTGTCACTTCTATAGTTTAGGCGCAGTACTTGAAGGAGCGTATGTGTATAAGGCGAAAAACACACCCCACTTCTTTCAGTCATATCTTGAGTTCTAGCTAACCCATCGCGCCAAGCCATATATCATATGAAAGGTCTTTAAATGAGGAACAATCGCGCTATATAACATTTTCGTGTCACTTCTATAGTTTAGGCGCAGTACTTGAAGGAGCGTATGTGTATAAGGCGAAAAACACACCCCACTTCTTTCAGTCATATCTCGAGTTCTAGCTAACCTATCGCGCCAAGCCATATATCATATGAAAAGTCTTTAAATGAGGAAGAACCGCGCTATATAAAATTTTCGTGTCACTTCTATAGTTTAGGCGCAGTACTTGAAGGAGCGTATGTGTATAAGGCGAAAAACACACCCCACTTCTTTCAGTCATATCTTGAGTTCTAGCTAACCCATCGCGCCAAGCCATATATCATATGAAAGGTCTTTAAATTAGGAACAATCGCGCTATATAACATTTTCGTGTCACTTCTATAATTTAGGCGCAGTACTTGAAGGAGCGTATGTGTTTAAGGCGAAAAACACACCCCAATTTTTCAGTCATATCTCGAGTTCTAGCTAACCCATCGCGCCAAGCCATATATCATATGAAAGGTCTTTAAATGAGGAACAATCGCGCTATATAACATTTTCGTGTCACTTCTATAGTTTAGGCGCAGTACTTGAAGGAGTGTATTTGTTTAAGGCGAAAAACACACCCCACTTCTTTCAGTCATATCTCGAGTTCTAGCTAACCTATCGCGCCAAGCCATATATCATATGAAAAGTCTTTAAATGAGGAAGAACCGCGCTATATAAAATTTTCGTGTCACTTCTATAGTTTAGGCGCAGTACTTGAAGGAGTGTATTTTTTTAAGGCGAAAAACACACTCCACTTCTTTCGGTCATATCTCGAGTTCTAGGTAAACTATCGCGCCAAGCCATATATCATATGAAAGGTCTTCAAATGAGGAACAATCACGCTATATAACATTTTCGTGTCACTTCTATAGTTTAGGCGCAGTACTTGAAGGAGTGTATTTTTTTAAGGCGAAAAACACACCCCACTTCTTTCAGTCATATCTCGAGTTCTAGCTAACCCATCGCGCCAAGCCATATATCATATGAAAGGTCTTTAAATGGGGAACAATCGCGCTATATAACATTTTCGTGTCACTTCTATAGTTTAAGCGCAGTACTTGAAGGAGTGTATTTGTTTAAGGCGAAAAACACACCCCACTTCTTTCAGTCATATCTCGAGTTCTAGGTAAACTATCGCGCCAAGCCATATATCATATGAAAGGTCTTCAAATGAGGAACAATCGCGCTATATAACATTTTCGTGTCACTTCTATAGTTTAGGCGCAGTACTTGAAGGAGTGTATTTGTTTAAGGCGAAAAACACACCCCACTTCTTTCAGTCATATCTCGAGTTCTAGCTAACCTATCGCGCCAAGCCATATATCATATGAAATGTCTTTAAATGAGGAAGAACCGCGCTATATAAAATTTTCGTGTCACTTCTATAGTTTAGGCGCAGTACTTGAAGGAGTGTATTTTTTTAAGGCGAAAAACACACCCCACTTCTTTCAGTCATATCTCGAGTTCTAGCTAACCCATCGCCCCAAGCCATATATCATATGAAAGGTCTTTAAATGAGGAACAATCGCGCTATATAACATTTTCGTGTCACTTCTATAGTTTAGGCGCAGTACTTGAAGGAGTGTATTTGTTTAAGGCGAAAAACACACCCCACTTCTTTCAGTCATATCTCGAGTTCTAGCTAACCTATCGCGCCAAGCCATATATCATATGAAAAGTCTTTAAATGAGGAAGAACCGCGCTATATAAAATTTTCGTGTCACTTCTATAGTTTAGGCGCAGTACTTGAAGGAGCGTATGTGTATAAGGAGAAAAACACACCCCACTTCTTTCAGTCATATCTTGAGTTCTAGCTAACCCATCGCGCCAAGCCATATATCATATGAAAGGTCTTTAAATGAGGAACAATCGCGCTATATAACATTTTCGTGTCACTTCTATAGTTTAGGCGCAGTACTTGAAGGAGTGTATTTTTTTAAGGCGAAAAACACACTCCACTTCTTTCAGTCATATCTCGAGTTCTAGCTAACACATCGCGCCAAGCCATATATCATATGAAAGGTCTTTAAATGAGGAACAATCGCGCTATATAACATTTTCGTGTCACTTCTATAGTTTAGGCGCAGTACTTGAAGGAGCGTATGTGTTTAAGGCGAAAAACACACCCCACTTTTTTCAGTCATATCTTGAGTTCTAGCTAACCCATCGCGCCAAGCCATATATCATATGAAAGGTCTTTAAATGAGGAACAATCGCGCTATATAACATTTTCGTGTCACTTCTATAGTTTAGGCGCAGTACTTGAAGGAGTGTATTTTTTTAAGGCGATAAACACACTCCACTTCTTTCAGTCATATCTCGAGTTCTAGGGCCCCCCTTAACAGGGGCCCCCCTTAACAGGGCCCCCCTTAACAGGGGCCCCCCTTAACAGGGCCCCCCTTAACAGGGCCCCCATTAACAGGGCCCCCCTTAACAGGGCCCCCTTAACAGGGCCCCCCTTAACAGGGCCCCCTTAACAGGGCCCCCCTTAACAGGGCCCCCCTTAACAGGGCCCCCCTTAACAGGGCCCCCCTTAACAGGGCCCCCCTAACAGGGGCCCCCTTTAACAGGGGCCGCCCCCCTAAAACAGGGGCCGCCCCCTTTAACAAGGGCCCCCCCCTTTAACAAGGCCCCCCCCTTTAACAAGGCCCCCCCTTTAACAAGGCCCCCCCTTTAACAAGGCCCCCCCTTTAACAAGGCCCCCCTTTAACAAGGCCCCCCCTTTAACAAGGCCCCCCCCTTTAACAAGGCCCCCCCTTTAACAAGGCCCCCCCCCTTTAACATGGCCCCCCCTTTAACAAGGCCCCCCCCTTTAACAAGGGCCCCCCTTAACAGGGGCCCCCCCTTAACAGGGGACCCCCCCCTTAACAGGGGACCGCCCTTAACAGGGGCCCCCCCTTAACACGGGCCCCCCTTAACAGGGGCCCCCCTTAACAGGGGACCCCCCTTAACAGGGGACCCCCTTAACAGGGGACCCTCCCCTAAACGGGGGACCCCCCCCTTAACAGGGGACCACCCTTAACAGGGGACCCCCCTTTACAGGGGCCCCCCTTAACAGGGCCCCCTTAACAGGGGACCCCCCTTAACAGGGGACCGCCCTTAACAGGGGACCGCCCTTAACAGGGGACCGCCCTTAACAGGGGACCGCCCTTAACAGGGGACCGCCCTTAACAGGGGACCGCCCTTAACAGGGGACCGCCCTTAACAGGGGACCGCCCTTAACAGGGGACCCCCCTTTACAGGGGACCGCCCTTACAGGGGACCCCCCTTAACAGGGCCCCCCTTAACAGGTTTAAGGCGAAAAACACACCCCAATTCTTTCAGTCATATCTCGAGTTCTAGCTAACCCATCGCGCCAAGCCATATACCATATGAAAGGTCTTTAATTGAGGAACAATCGCGCTATATAACATTTTCGTGTCACTTCTATAGTTTAGGCGCAGTACTTGAAGGAGTGTATTTGTTTAAGGCGAAAAACACACCCCACTTCTTTCAGTCATATCTCGAGTTCTAGCTAACCCATCGCGCCAAGCCATATATCGTATGAAAGGTCTTTAAATGGGGAACAATCGCGCTATATAACATTTTCGTGTCACTTCTATAGTTTAGGCGCAGTACTTGAAGGAGCGTATGTGTATAAGGCGAAAAACACACCCCACTTCTTTCAGTCATATCTCCAGTTCTAGCTAACCCATCGCGCCAGGCCATATATCATATGAAAGGCCTTTAAATGAGGAACAATCGCGCTATATAACATTTTCGTGTCACTTCTATAGTTTAGGCGCAGTACTTGAAGGAGTGTATTTGTTTAAGGCGAAAAACACAACCCACTTCTTTCAGTCATATCTCGAGTTCTAGCTAACCTATCGCGCCAAGCCATATATCATATGAAAAGTCTTTAAATGAGGAAGAACCGCGCTATATAACATTTTCGTGTCACTTCTATAATTTAGGCGCAGTACTTGAAGGAGCGTATGTGTTTAAGGCGAAAAACACACCCCAATTTTTCAGTCATATCTCGAGTTCTAGCTAACCCATCGCGCCAAGCCATATATCATATGAAAGGTCTTTAAATGAGGAACAATCGCGCTATATAACATTTTCGTGTCACTTCTATAGTTTAGGCGCAGTACTTGAAGGAGTGTATTTGTTTAAGGCGAAAAACACACCCCACTTCTTTCAGTCATATCTCGAGTTCTAGCTAACCCATCGCGCCAAGCCATATATCATATGAAAGGTCTTTAAATGAGGAGCAATCGCGCTATATAACATTTTCGTGTCACTTCTATAGTTTAGGCGCAGTACTTGAAGGAGTGTATTTTTTTAAGGCGAAAAACACACTCCACTTCTTTCAGTCATATCTCGAGTTCTAGCTAACCCATCGCGCCAAGCCATATATCATATGAAAGGTCTTTAAATGAGGAACAATCGCGCTATATAACATTTTCGTGTCACTTCTATAGTTTAGGCGCAGTACTTGAAGGAGCGTATGTGTTTAAGGCGAAAAACACACCCCACTTCTTTCAGTCATATCTCGAGTTCTAGCTAACCTATCGCGCCAAGCCATATATCATATGAAAGGTCTTTAAATTAGGAACAATCGCGCTATATAACATTTTCGTGTCACTTCTATAATTTAGGCGCAGTACTTGAAGGAGCGTATGTGTTTAAGGCGAAAAACACACCCCAATTTTTCAGTCATATCTCGAGTTCTAGCTAACCCATCGCGCCAAGCCATATATCATATGAAAGGTCTTTAAATGAGGAACAATCGCGCTATATAACATTTTCGTGTCACTTCTATAGTTTAGGCGCAGTACTTGAAGGAGTGTATTTGTTTAAGGCGAAAAACACACCCCACTTCTTTCAGTCATATCTCGAGTTCTAGCTAACCTATCGCGCCAAGCCATATATCATATGAAAAGTCTTTAAATGAGGAAGAACCGCGCTATATAAAATTTTCGTGTCACTTCTATAGTTTAGGCGCAGTACTTGAAGGAGTGTATTTGTTTAAGGCGAAAAACACACCCCACTTCTTTCAGTCATATCTCGAGTTCTAGCTAACCTATCGCGCCAAGCCATATATCATATGCAAGGTCTTTAAATGAGGAACAATCGCGCTATATAACATTTTCGTGTCACTTCTATAGTTTAAGCGCAGTACTTGAAGGAGTGTATTTGTTTAAGGCGAAAAACACACCCCACTTCTTTCAGTCATATCTCGAGTTCTAGGTAAACTATCGCGCCAAGCCATATATCATATGAAAGGTCTTCAAATGAGGAACAATCACGCTATATAACATTTTCGTGTCACTTCTATAGTTTAGGCGCAGTACTTGAAGGAGTGTATTTTTTTAAGGCGAAAAACACACCCCACTTCTTTCAGTCATATCTCGAGTTCTAGCTAACCCATCGCGCCAAGCCATATATCATATGAAAGGTCTTTAAATGGGGAACAATCGCGCTATATAACATTTTCGTGTCACTTCTATAGTTTAAGCGCAGTACTTGAAGGAGTGTATTTGTTTAAGGCGAAAAACACACCCCACTTCTTTCAGTCATATCTCGAGTTCTAGGTAAACTATCGCGCCAAGCCATATATCATATGAAAGGTCTTCAAATGAGGAACAATCGCGCTATATAACATTTTCGTGTCACTTCTATAGTTTAGGCGCAGTACTTGAAGGAGTGTATTTGTTTAAGGCGAAAAACACACCCCACTTCTTTCAGTCATATCTCGAGTTCTAGCTAACCTATCGCGCCAAGCCATATATCATATGAAAAGTCTTTAAATGAGGAAGAACCGCGCTATATAAAATTTTCGTGTCACTTCTATAGTTTAGGCGCAGTACTTGAAGGAGTGTATTTTTTTAAGGCGAAAAACACACCCCACTTCTTTCAGTCATATCTCGAGTTCTAGCTAACCCATCGCCCCAAGCCATATATCATATGAAAGGTCTTTAAATGAGGAACAATCGCGCTATATAACATTTTCGTGTCACTTCTATAGTTTAGGCGCAGTACTTGAAGGAGTGTATTTGTTTAAGGCGAAAAACACACCCCACTTCTTTCAGTCATATCTCGAGTTCTAGCTAACCTATCGCGCCAAGCCATATATCATATGAAAAGTCTTTAAATGAGGAAGAACCGCGCTATATAAAATTTTCGTGTCACTTCTATAGTTTAGGCGCAGTACTTGAAGGAGCGTATGTGTATAAGGCGAAAAACACACCCCACTTCTTTCAGTCATATCTTGAGTTCTAGCTAACCCATCATTTAAATGAGGAACAATCGCGCTATATAACATTTTCGTGTCACTTCTATAGTTTAGGCGCAGTACTTGAAGGAGTGTATTTTTTTAAGGCGAAAAACACACTCCACTTCTTTCAGTCATATCTCGAGTTCTAGCTAACCCATCGCGCCAAGCCATATATCATATGAAAGGTCTTTAAATGAGGAACAATCGCGCTATATAACATTTTCGTGTCACTTCTATAGTTTAGGCGCAGTACTTGAAGGAGCGTATGTGTTTAAGGCGAAAAACACACCCCACTTCTTTCAGTCATATCTCGAGTTCTAGCTAACCTATCGCGCCAAGCCATATATCATATGAAAGGTCTTTAAATTAGGAACAATCGCGCTATATAACATTTTCGTGTCACTTCTATAATTTAGGCGCAGTACTTGAAGGAGCGTATGTGTTTAAGGCGAAAAACACACCCCAATTTTTCAGTCATATCTCGAGTTCTAGCTAACCCATCGCGCCAAGCCATATATCATATGAAAGGTCTTTAAATGAGGAACAATCGCGCTATATAACATTTTCGTGTCACTTCTATAGTTTAGGCGCAGTACTTGAAGGAGTGTATTTGTTTAAGGCGAAAAACACACCCCACTTCTTTCAGTCATATCTCGAGTTCTAGCTAACCTATCGCGCCAAGCCATATATCATATGAAAAGTCTTTAAATGAGGAAGAACCGCGCTATATAAAATTTTCGTGTCACTTCTATAGTTTAGGCGCAGTACTTGAAGGAGCGTATGTGTTTAAGGCGAAAAACACACCCCACTTCTTTCAGTCATATCTCGAGTTCTAGCTAACCTATCGCGCCAAGCCATATATCATATGAAAGGTCTTTAAATTAGGAACAATCGCGCTATATAACATTTTCGTGTCACTTCTATAATTTAGGCGCAGTACTTGAAGGAGCGTATGTGTTTAAGGCGAAAAACACACCCCAATTTTTCAGTCATATCTCGAGTTCTAGCTAACCCATCGCGCCAAGCCATATATCATATGAAAGGTCTTTAAATGAGGAACAATCGCGCTATATAACATTTTCGTGTCACTTCTATAGTTTAGGCGCAGTACTTGAAGGAGTGTATTTGTTTAAGGCGAAAAACACACCCCACTTCTTTCAGTCATATCTCGAGTTCTAGCTAACCTATCGCGCCAAGCCATATATCATATGAAAAGTCTTTAAATGAGGAAGAACCGCGCTATATAAAATTTTCGTGTCACTTCTATAGTTTAGGCGCAGTACTTGAAGGAGTGTATTTTTTTAAGGCGAAAAACACACTCCACTTCTTTCAGTCATATCTCGAGTTCTAGGGCCCCCCTTAACAGGGGCCCCCCTTAATAGGGCCCCCCCTAACAGGGGGCCCCCCTAACAGGGGCCCCCCTTAACAGGACCCCCTTAACAGGTTTAAGGCGAAAAACACACCCCACTTCTTTCAGTCATATCTCGAGTTCTAGCTAACCCATCGCGCCAAGCCATATATCATATGAAAGGTCTTTAAATGAGGAACAATCGCGCTATATAACATTTTCGTGTCACTTCTATAGTTTAGGCGCAGTACTTGAAGGAGTGTATTTGTTTAAGGCGAAAAACACACCCCACTTCTTTCAGTCATATCTCGAGTTCTAGCTAACCTATCGCGCCAAGCCATATATCATATGCAAGGTCTTTAAATGAGGAACAATCGCGCTATATAACATTTTCGTGTCACTTCTATAGTTTAAGCGCAGTACTTGAAGGAGTGTATTTGTTTAAGGCGAAAAACACACCCCACTTCTTTCAGTCATATCTCGAGTTCTAGGTAAACTATCGCGCCAAGCCATATATCATATGAAAGGTCTTCAAATGAGGAACAATCACGCTATATAACATTTTCGTGTCACTTCTATAGTTTAGGCGCAGTACTTGAAGGAGTGTATTTTTTTAAGGCGAAAAACACACCCCACTTCTTTCAGTCATATCTCGAGTTCTAGCTAACCCATCGCGCCAAGCCATATATCATATGAAAGGTCTTTAAATGGGGAACAATCGCGCTATATAACATTTTCGTGTCACTTCTATAGTTTAAGCGCAGTACTTGAAGGAGTGTATTTGTTTAAGGCGAAAAACACATCCCACTTCTTTCAGTCATATCTCGAGTTCTAGGTAAACTATCGCGCCAAGCCATATATCATATGAAAGGTCTTCAAATGAGGAACAATCGCGCTATATAACATTTTCGTGTCACTTCTATAGTTTAAGCGCAGTACTTGAAGGAGTGTATTTGTTTAAGGCGAAAAACACACCCCACTTCTTTCAGTCATATCTCGAGTTCTAGCTAACCTATCGCGCCAAGCCATATATCATATGAAAAGTCTTTAAATGAGGAAGAACCGCGCTATATAAAATTTTCGTGTCACTTCTATAGTTTAGGCGCAGTACTTGAAGGAGTGTATTTTTTTAAGGCGAAAAACACACCCCACTTCTTTCAGTCATATCTCGAGTTCTAGCTAACCCATCGCCCCAAGCCATATATCATATGAAAGGTCTTTAAATGAGGAATAATCGCGCTATATAACATTTTCGTGTCACTTCTATAGTTTAGGCGCAGTACTTGAAGGAGTGTATTTTTTTAAGGCGAAAAACACACTCCACTTCTTTCAGTCATATCTCGAGTTCTAGCTAACCCATCGCGCCAAGCCATATATCATATGAAAGGTCTTTAAATGAGGAACAATCGCGCTATATAACATTTTCGTGTCACTTCTATAGTTTAGGCGCAGTACTTGAAGGAGCGTATGTGTTTAAGGCGAAAAACACACCCCACTTTTTTCAGTCATATCTTGAGTTCTAGCTAACCCATCGCGCCAAGCCATATATCATATGAAAGGTCTTTAAATGAGGAACAATCGCGCTATATAACATTTTCGTGTCACTTCTATAGTTTAGGCGCAGTACTTGAAGGAGTGTATTTTTTTAAGGCGATAAACACACTCCACTTCTTTCAGTCATATCTCGAGTTCTAGGGCCCCCCTTAACAGGGGCCCCCCTTAACAGGGCCCCCCTTAACAGGGCCCCCCTTAACAGGGCCCCCCTTAACAGGGCCCCCCTTAACAGGGCCCCCATTAACAGGGCCCCCATTAACAGGGCCCCCCTTAACAGGGCCCCCTTAACAGGGCCCCCCTTAACAGGGCCCCCCTTAACAGGGCCCCCCTAACAGGGGCCCCCCTTAACAGGGCCCCCCTTAACAGGGCCCCCATTAACAGGGCCCCCCTTAACAGGGCCCCCTTAACAGGGCCCCCCTTAACAGGGCCCCCCTTAACAGGGCCCCCCTAACAGGGGCCCCCCTTTAACAGGGGCCCCCCTTTAACAGGGGCCGCCCCCCTAAAACAGGGGCCGCCCCCTCTAACAAGGGCCCCCCCCTTTAACAAGGCCCCCCCCTTTAACAAGGCCCCCCCTTTAACAAGGCCCCCCCCTTTAACAAGGCCCCCCCCTTTAACAAGGCCCCCCCTTTAACAAGGCCCCCCCCTTTAACAAGGCCCCCCCCCCTTTAACAAGGCCCCCCCCCCCTTTAACAAGGCCCCCCCTTTAACAAGGCCCCCCCTTTAACAAGGCCCCCCCTTTAACAAGGGCCCCCCCTTAACAGGGGCCCCCCCTTAACAGGGGACCCCCCCCCCTTAACAGGGGACCGCCCTTAACAGGGGCCCCCTTAACAGGGGACCCCCCTTAACAGGGGACCCCCCTTAACAGGGGACCCCCCTTAACAGGGGACCCCCCCTAAACGGGGGACCCCCCCTTAACAGGGGACCACCCTTAACAGGGGACCCCCCTTTACAGGGGCCCCCCTTAACAGGGCCCCCCTTAACAGGTTTAAGGCGAAAAACACATCCCACTTCTTTCAGTCATATCTCGAGTTCTAGCTAACCTATCGCGGCAAGCCATATATCATATGAAAAGTCTTTAAATGAGGAAGAACCGCGCTATAGTTTAGGCGCAGTACTTGAAGGAGTGTATTTTTTTAAGGCGAAAAACACACTCCACTTCTTTCAGTCATATCTCGAGTTCTAGGGCCCCCCTAACAGGGGCCCCCCCTTTAACAGGGGCCGCCCCCCCTAAAACAGGCCCGCCCCCTTTAACAAGGGCCCCCCCCTTTAACAAGGCCCCCCCCTTTCACAAGGCCCCCCCCCTTAAAAAGGCCCCCCCCTTTAACAAGGCCCCCCCCCTTTAACAAGGCCCCCCCCTTTAACAAGGCCCCCCCCTTTAACAAGGCCCCCCCCTTTAACAAGGCCCCCCCCTTTAACAAGCCCCCCCCCCCCCCTTTAACAAGGCCCCCCCCTTTAACAAGGCCCCCCCCCCTTTAACAAGGCCCCCCTTTAACAAGGCCCCCCCCTTTAACAAGGCCCCCCCCTTTAACAAGGCCCCCCCTTTAACAAGGCCCCCCCTTTAACAAGGCCCCCCCCCTTTAACAAGGCCCCCCCCCTTTAACAAGGGCCCCCCTTTAACAAGGGCCCCCCTTTAACAAGGGCCCCCCTTTAACAGGGGCCCCCCCTTAACAGGGGCCCCCCCTTAACAGGGGCCCCCCCTTAACAGGGGCCCCCCCTTAACAGGGGCCCCCCCTTAACAGGGGCCCCCCCTTAACAGGGGCCCCCCCTTAACAGGGGGCCCCCCTTAACAGGGCCCCCCCTTAACAGGGCCCCCCTTAACAGGGCCCCCCCTTAACAGGGCCCCCTTAACAGGGGACCCCCCTTAACAGGGGACCGCCCTTAACAGGGGACCCCCCTTAACAGGGGACCGCCCTTAACAGGGGACCCCCCTTAACAGGGGACCGCCCTTAACAGGGGACCGCCCTTAACAGGGGACCGCCCTTAACAGGGGACCCCCCTTTACAGGGGACCGCCCTTACAGGGGACCCCCCTTAACAGGGCCCCCCTTAACAGGTTTAAGGCGAAAAACACACCCCAATTCTTTCAGTCATATCTCGAGTTCTAGCTAACCCATCGCGCCAAGCCATATACCATATGAAAGGTCTTTAATTGAGGAACAATCGCGCTATATAACATTTTCGTGTCACTTCTATAGTTTAGGCGCAGTACTTGAAGGAGTGTATTTGTTTAAGGCGAAAAACACACCCCACTTCTTTCAGTCATATCTCGAGTTCTAGCTAACCCATCGCGCCAAGCCATATATCGTATGAAAGGTCTTTAAATGGGGAACAATCGCGCTATATAACATTTTCGTGTCACTTCTATAGTTTAGGCGCAGTACTTGAAGGAGCGTATGTGTATAAGGCGAAAAACACACCCCACTTCTTTCAGTCATATCTCCAGTTCTAGCTAACCCATCGCGCCAGGCCATATATCATATGAAAGGCCTTTAAATGAGGAACAATCGCGCTATATAACATTTTCGTGTCACTTCTATAGTTTAGGCGCAGTACTTGAAGGAGTGTATTTGTTTAAGGCGAAAAACACAACCCACTTCTTTCAGTCATATCTCGAGTTCTAGCTAACCTATCGCGCCAAGCCATATATCATATGAGAAGTCTTTAAATGAGGAAGAACCGCGCTATATAAAATTTTCGTGTCACTTCTATAGTTTAGGCGCAGTACTTGAAGGAGTGTATTTTTTTAAGCCAAAAAACACACTCCACTTCTTTCAGTCATATCTCGAGTTCTAGGGCCCCCCTTAACAGGGGCCCCCCTTTAACAGGGGCCGCCCCCCTTAACAGGGGCCCCCCTTTAACAGGGGCCGCCCCCCTTAAAACAGGGGCCGCCCCTTTAACAAGGGCCCCCCCCTTTAACAAGGGCCCCCCCCTTTAACAAGGGCCCCCCCTTTAACAAGGGCCCCCCTTTAACAAGGCCCCCCCCTTTAACAAGGGCCCCCCTTAACAAGGGCCCCCCCCCTTTAACAAGCCCCCCCCCCTTTAACAAGGCCCCCCCCTTTAACAAGGCCCCCCCCCTTTAACACGGCCCCCCTTTAACAAGGCCCCCCCCTTTAACAAGGCCCCCCCTTTAACAAGGCCCCCCCTTTAACAAGGCCCCCCCTTTAACAAGGCCCCCCCTTTAACAAGGCCCCCCCTTTAACAAGGGCCCCCCCCTTTAACAAGGGCCGCCCCCCTTTAACAAGGGCCGCCCCCCTTTAACAAGGGCTCCCCCTTTAACAAGGGCCCCCCTTTACCAAGGGCCCCCCCTTTACCAAGGGCCCCCCTTTACCAAGGGCCCCCCCTTAACAGGGGACCCCCCTTAACAGGGGACCCCCTTAACAGGGGACCCCCCTTAACAGGGGACCCCCTTAACAGGGGCCCCCCCTTAACAGGGGCCCCCCTTAACAGGGGACCCCCCTTAACAGGGGACCCCCCTTAACAGGGGACCCCCCTTAACAGGGGACCCCCCTTAACAGGGGACCCCCCTTAACAGGGGACCCCCCTTAACAGGGCCCCCCTTAACAGGTTTAAGGCGAAAAACACACCCCAATTCTTTCAGTCATATCTCGAGTTCTAGCTAACCCATCGCGCCAAGCCATATACCATATGAAAGGTCTTTAATTGAGGAACAATCGCGCTATATAACATTTTCGTGTCACTTCTATAGTTTAGGCGCAGTACTTGAAGGAGTGTATTTGTTTAAGGCGAAAAACACACCCCCTTTTCTTTCAGTCATATCTCGAGTTCTAGCTAACCCATCGCGCCAAGCCATATATCGTATGAAAGGTCTTTAAATGGGGAACAATCGCGCTATATAACATTTTCGTGTCACTTCTATAGTTTAGGCGCAGTACTTGAAGGAGTGTATTTGTTTAAGGCGAAAAACACACCCCACTTCTTTCAGTCATATCTCGAGTTCTAGCTAACCTATCGCGCCAAGCCATATATCATATGAAAGGTCTTTAAATGAGGAACAATCGCGCTATATAACATTTTCGTGTCACTTCTATAGTTTAGGGGCAGTACGTGAAGGAGCGTATTTGTTTAAGGCGAAAAACACACCCCAATTCTTTCAGTCAAATCTCGAGTTCTAGCTAACCCGTCGCGCCAAGCCATATATCATATGAAAGGTCTTTAAATGAGGAACAATCGCCCTATATAACATTTTCGTGTCACTTCTATAGTTTAGGCGCAGTACTTGAAGGAGTGTATTTGTTTAAGGCGAAAAACACACCCCACTTCTTTCAGTCATATCTCGAGTTCTAGCTAACCCATCGCGCCAAGCCATATACCATATGAAAGGTCTTTAATTGAGGAACAATCGCGCTATATAACATTTTCGTGTCACTTCTATAGTTTAGGCGCAGTACTTGAAGGAGTGTATTTGTTTAAGGCGAAAAACACACCCCCCTTTTCTTTCAGTCATATCTCGAGTTCTAGCTAACCCATCGCGCCAAGCCATATATCGCATGAAAGGTCTTTAAATGGGGAACAATCGCGCTATATAACATTTTCGTGTCACTTCTATAGTTTAGGCGCAGTACGTGAAGGAGCGTATTTGTTTAAGGCGAAAAACACACCCCAATTCTTTCAGTCAAATCTCGAGTTCTAGCTAACCCGTCGCGCCAAGCCATATATCATATGAAAGGTCTTTAAATGAGGAACAATCGCCCTATATAACATTTTCGTGTCACTTCTATAGTTTAGGCGCAGTACTTGAAAGAGCGTATGTGTTTAAGGCGAAAAACACACCCCCCTTTTCTTTCAGTCATATCTCGAGTTCTAGCTAACCTATCGCGCCAAGCCATATATCATATGAAAGGTCTTTAAATGAGGAACAATCGCGCTATATAACATCTTCGTGTCACTTCTATAGTTTAGGCGCAGTACGTGAAGGAGCGTATTTGTTTAAGGCGAAAAACACACCCCAATTCTTTCAGTCAAATCTCGAGTTCTAGCTAACCCGTCGCGCCAAGCCATATATCATATGAAAGGTCTTTAAATGAGGAACAATCGCCCTATATAACATTTTCGTGTCACTTCTATAGTTTAGGCGCAGTACTTGAAAGAGCGTATGTGTTTAAGGCGAAAAACACACCCCACTTTTTTCAGTCATATCTCGAGTTCTAGCTAACCCGTCGCGCCAAGCCATATATCATATGAAAGGTCTTTAAATGAGGAACAATCGCGCTATATAACATTTTCGAGTTCTAGCTAACCCGTCGCGCCAAGCCATATATCATATGAAAGGTCTTTAAATGAGGAACAATCGCGCTATATAACATTTTCGTGTCACTTCTATAGTTTAGGCGCAGTACGTGAAGGAGCGTATTTGTTTAAGGCGAAAAACACACCCCAATTCTTTCAGTCAAATCTCGAGTTCTAGCTAACCCGTCGCGCCAAGCCATATATCATATGAAAGGTCTTTAAATGAGGAACAATCGCGCTATATAACATTTTCGTGTCACTTCTATAGTTTAGGCGCAGTACGTGAAGGAGCGTATTTGTTTAAGGCGAAAAACACACCCCAATTCTTTCAGTCAAATCTCGAGTTCTAGCTAACCCGTCGCGCCAAGCCATATATCATATGAAAAGTCTTTAAATGAGGAAGAACCGCGCTATATAAAATTTTCGTGTCACTTCTATAGTTTAGGCGCAGTACTTGAAGGAGTGTATTTTTTTAAGCCGAAAAACACACTCCACTTCTTTCAGTCATATCTCGAGTTCTAGGGCCCCCCTTAACAGGGGCCCCCCTTAACAGGGGCCCCCCTTTAACAGGGGCCGCCCCCCTTAAAACAGGGGCCGCCCCCTTTAACAAGGGCCCCCCCTTTAACAAGGGCCCCCCCTTTAACAAGTCCCCCCCCTTTAACAAGGGGCCCCCCCCTTAACAAGGGCCCCCCCCCCCTTTAACAAGGGCCCCCCCTTTAACAAGCCCCCCCCCCCCTTTAACAAGGCCCCCCCCCTTAACAAGGCCCCCCCCCCCTTAACAAGGGCCCCCCCTTTAACAAGGGCCCCCCCCCCTTTAACAAGGCCCCCCCCGCCTTTAACAAGGGCCCCCCCCCTTTAACAAGGGCCCCCCTTTAACAAGGGCCCCCCCTTTAACAAGGGCCCCCCTTTAACAAGGGCCGCCCCCCTTTAACAAGGGCCCCCTTTAACAAGGGACCCCCCTTTAACAAGGGCCCCCTTTAACAAGGGACCCCCCTTTAACAAGGGCCCCCCCTTTAACAAGGGCCCCCCCTTTAACAAGGGCCCCCCCTTTAACAAGGGCCCCCCCTTTAACAAGGGCCCCCCCTTTACCAAGGGCCCCCCCTTTACCAAGGGCCCCCCCTTTACCAAGGGCCCCCCCTTTACCAAGGGCCCCTTTACCAAGGGCCCCCCTTTACCAAGGGCCCCTTAACAGGGGCCCCCCTTTACCAAGGGCCCCTTAACAGGGGCCCACCCTTAACAGGGGCCCCCCCTTAACAGGGGGCCCCCCCTTAACAGGGGCCCCCCTTTACCAAGGGCCCCTTAACAGGGGCCCCCCTTAACAGGGGCCCCCCCCTTAACAGGGGCCCCCCCCTTAACAGGGGCCCCCCTTAACAGGGGCCCCCCCCTTAACAGGGGCCCCCCCCTTAACAGGGGCCCCCCCCTTAACAGGGGCCCCCCCCTAACAGGGGCCCCCCCTTAACAGGGGACCCCCCTTTACAGGGACCCCCCTTAACAAGGCCCCCCTTAACAGGTTTAAGGCGAAAAACACACCCCAATTCTTTCAGACATATCTCGAGTTCTAGCTAACCCATCGCGCCAAGCCATATACCATATGAAAGGTCTTTAATTGAGGAACAATCGCGCTATATAACATTTTCGTGTCACTTCTATAGTTTAGGCGCAGTACTTGAAGGAGTGTATTTGTTTAAGGCGAAAAACACACCCCCCTTTTCTTTCAGTCATATCTCGAGTTCTAGCTAACCCATCGCGCCAAGCCATATATCGTATGAAAGGTCTTTAAATGGGGAACAATCGCGCTATATAACATTTTCGTGTCACTTCTATAGTTTAGGCGCAGTACTTGAAGGAGTGTATTTGTTTAAGGCGAAAAACACACCCCACTTCTTTCAGTCATATCTCGAGTTCTAGCTAACCTATCGCGCCAAGCCATATATCATATGAAAGGTCTTTAAATGAGGAACAATCGCGCTATGTAACATTTTCGTGTCACTTCTATAGTTTAGGGGCAGTACGTGAAGGAGCGTATTTGTTTAAGGCGAAAAACACACCCCAATTCTTTCAGTCAAATCTCGAGTTCTAGCTAACCCGTCGCGCCAAGCCATATATCATATGAAAGGTCTTTAAATGAGAAACAATCGCCCTATATAACATTTTCGTGTCACTTCTATAGTTTAGGCGCAGTACGTGAAGGAGCGTATTTGTTTAAGGCGAAAAACACACCCCAATTCTTTCAGTCAAATCTCGAGTTCTAGCTAACCCATAGCGCCAAGCCATATATCGTATGAAAGGTCTTTAAATGGGGAACAATCGCGCTATATAACATTTTCGTGTCACTTCTATAGTTTAGGCGCAGTACGTGAAGGAGCGTATTTGTTTAAGGCGAAAAACACACCCCAATTCTTTCAGTCAAATCTCGAGTTCTAGCTAACCCGTCGCGCCAAGCCATATATCATATGAAAGGTCTTTAAATGAGGAACAATCGCCCTATATAACATTTTCGTGTCACTTCTATAGTTTAGGCGCAGTACTTGAAAGAGCGTATGTGTTTAAGGCGAAAAACACACCCCCCTTTTCTTTCAGTCATATCTCGAGTTCTAGCTAACCTATCGCGCCAAGCCATATATCATATGAAAGGTCTTTAAATGAGGAACAATCGCGCTATATAACATTTTCGTGTCACTTCTATAGTTTAGGCGCAGTACGTGAAGGAGCGTATTTGTTTAAGGCGAAAAACACACCCCAATTCTTTCAGTCAAATCTCGAGTTCTAGCTAACCCGTCGCGCCAAGCCATATATCATATGAAAGGTCTTTAAATGAGGAACAATCGCCCTATATAACATTTTCGTGTCACTTCTATAGTTTAGGCGCAGTACTTGAAGGAGTGTATTTGTTTAAGGCGAAAAACACACCCCACTTCTTTCAGTCATATCTCGAGTTCTAGCTAACCCATCGCGCCAAGCCATATACCATATGAAAGGTCTTTAATTGAGGAACAATCGCGCTATATAACATTTTCGTGTCACTTCTATAGTTTAGGCGCAGTACTTGAAGGAGTGTATTTGTTTAAGGCGAAAAACACACCCCCCTTTTCTTTCAGTCATATCTCGAGTTCTAGCTAACCCATCGCGCCAAGCCATATATCGTATGAAAGGTCTTTAAATGGGGAACAATCGCGCTATATAACATTTTCGTGTCACTTCTATAGTTTAGGCGCAGTACGTGAAGGAGCGTATTTGTTTAAGGCGAAAAACACACCCCAATTCTTTCAGTCAAATCTCGAGTTCTAGCTAACCCGTCGCGCCAAGCCATATATCATATGAAAGGTCTTTAAATGAGGAACAATCGCCCTATATAACATTTTCGTGTCACTTCTATAGTTTAGGCGCAGTACTTGAAAGAGCGTATGTGTTTAAGGCGAAAAACACACCCCCCTTTTCTTTCAGTCATATCTCGAGTTCTAGCTAACCTATCGCGCCAAGCCATATATCATATGAAAGGTCTTTAAATGAGGAACAATCGCGCTATATAACATCTTCGTGTCACTTCTATAGTTTAGGCGCAGTACGTGAAGGAGCGTATTTGTTTAAGGCGAAAAACACACCCCAATTCTTTCAGTCAAATCTCGAGTTCTAGCTAACCCGTCGCGCCAAGCCATATATCATATGAAAGGTCTTTAAATGAGGAACAATCGCCCTATATAACATTTTCGTGTCACTTCTATAGTTTAGGCGCAGTACTTGAAAGAGCGTATGTGTTTAAGGCGAAAAACACACCCCACTTTTTTCAGTCATATCTCGAGTTCTAGCTAACCCGTCGCGCCAAGCCATATATCATATGAAAGGTCTTTAAATGAGGAACAATCGCGCTATATAACATTTTCGAGTTCTAGCTAACCCGTCGCGCCAAGCCATATATCATATGAAAGGTCTTTAAATGAGGAACAATCGCGCTATATAACATTTTCGTGTCACTTCTATAGTTTAGGCGCAGTACGTGAAGGAGCGTATTTGTTTAAGGCGAAAAACACACCCCAATTCTTTCAGTCAAATCTCGAGTTCTAGCTAACCCGTCGCGCCAAGCCATATATCATATGAAAGGTCTTTAAATGAGGAACAATCGCGCTATATAACATTTTCGTGTCACTTCTATAGTTTAGGCGCAGTACGTGAAGGAGCGTATTTGTTTAAGGCGAAAAACACACCCCAATTCTTTCAGTCAAATCTCGAGTTCTAGCTAACCCGTCGCGCCATGCCATATATCATATGAAAGGTCTTTAAATGAGGAACAATCGCCCTATATAACATTTTCGTGTCACTTCTATAGTTTAGGCGCAGTACTTGAAAGAGCGTATGTGTTTAAGGCGAAAAACACACCCCACTTTTTTCAGTCATATCTCGAGTTCTAGCTAACCCGTCGCGCCAAGCCATATATCATATGAAAGGTCTTTAAATGAGGAACAATCGCGCTATATAACATTTTCGAGTTCTAGCTAACCCGTCGCGCCAAGCCATATATCATATGAAAGGTCTTTAAATGAGGAACAATCGCGCTATATAACATTTTCGTGTCACTTCTATAGTTTAGGCGCAGTACGTGAAGGAGCGTATTTGTTTAAGGCGAAAAACACACCCCAATTCTTTCAGTCAAATCTCGAGTTCTAGCTAACCCGTCGCGCCAAGCCATATATCATATGAAAGGTCTTTAAATGAGGAACAATCGCGCTATATAACATTTTCGTGTCACTTCTATAGTTTAGGCGCAGTACGTGAAGGAGCGTATTTGTTTAAGGCGAAAAACACACCCCAATTCTTTCAGTCATATCTCGAGTTCTAGCTAACCCATCGCGCCAAGCCATATACCATATGAAAGGTCTTTAATTGAGGAACAATCGCGCTATATAACATTTTCGTGTCACTTCTATAGTTTAGGCGCAGTACTTGAAGGAGTGTATTTGTTTAAGGCGAAAAACACACCCCACTTCTTTCAGTCATATCTCGAGTTCTAGCTAACCCGTCGCGCCAAGCCATATATCATATGAAAGGTCTTTAAATGAGGAACAATCGCGCTATATAACATTTTCGAGTTCTAGCTAACCCGTCGCGCCAAGCCATATATCATATGAAAGGTCTTTAAATGAGGAACAATCGCGCTATATAACATTTTCGTGTCACTTCTATAGTTTAGGCGCAGTACGTGAAGGAGCGTATTTGTTTAAGGCGAAAAACACACCCCAATTCTTTCAGTCAAATCTCGAGTTCTAGCTAACCCGTCGCGCCAAGCCATATATCATATGAAAGGTCTTTAAATGAGGAACAATCGCGCTATATAACATTTTCGTGTCACTTCTATAGTTTAGGCGCAGTACGTGAAGGAGCGTATTTGTTTAAGGCGAAAAACACACCCCAATTCTTTCAGTCATATCTCGAGTTCTAGCTAACCCATCGCGCCAAGCCATATACCATATGAAAGGTCTTTAATTGAGGAACAATCGCGCTATATAACATTTTCGTGTCACTTCTATAGTTTAGGCGCAGTACTTGAAGGAGTGTATTTGTTTAAGGCGAAAAACACACCCCACTTCTTTCAGTCATATCTCGAGTTCTAGCTAACCCATCGCGCCAAGCCATATATCGTATGAAAGGTCTTTAAATGGGGAACAATCGCGCTATATAACATTTTCGTGTCACTTCTATAGTTTAGGCGCAGTACGTGAAGGAGCGTATTTGTTTAAGGCGAAAAACACACCCCAATTCTTTCAGTCATATCTCGAGTTCTAGCTAACCCATCGCGCCAAGCCATATACCATATGAAAGGTCTTTAATTGAGGAACAATCGCGCTATATAACATTTTCGTGTCACTTCTATAGTTTAGGCGCAGTACTTGAAGGAGCGTATTTGTTTAAGGCGAAAAACACACCCCAATTCTTTCAGTCAAATCTCGAGTTCTAGCTAACCCGTCGCGCCAAGCCATATATCATATGAAAGGTCTTTAAATGAGGAACAATCGCGCTATATAACATTTTCGTGTCACTTCTATAGTTTAGGCGCAGTACTTGAAAGAGCGTATGTGTTTAAGGCGAAAAACACACCCCACTTTTTTCAGTCATATCTCGAGTTCTAGCTAACCCGTCGCGCCAAGCCATATATCATATGAAAGGTATTTGAATGAGGAACAATCGCGCTATATAACATTTTCGTGTCACTTCTATAGTTTAGGCGCAGTACTTGAAGGAGTGTATTTGTTTAAGGCGAAAAACACACCCCACTTCTTTCAGTCATATCTCGAGTTCTAGCTAACCTATCGCGCCAAGCCATATATCATATGCAAGGTCTTTAAATGAGGAACAATCGCGCTATATAACATTTTCGTGTCACTTCTATAGTTTAAGCGCAGTACTTGAAGGAGTGTATTTGTTTAAGACCTTGCATATGATATATGGCTTGGCGCGATAGGTTAGCTAGAACTCGAGATATGACTGAAAGAAGTGGGGTGTGTTTTTCGCCTTAAACAAATACACTCCTTCAAGTACTGCGCCTAAACTATAGAAGTGACACGAAAATGTTATATAGCGCGATTGTTCCCCATTTAAAGACTTTTCATATGATATATGACTTGGCGCGATAGGTTTGCTAGAACTCGAGATATGACTGAAAGAAGTGGGGTGTGTTTTTCGCCTTAAACAAATACACTCCTTCAAGTACTGCGCCTAAACTATAGAAGTGACACGAAAATGTTATATAGCGCGATTGTTCCTCATTTAAAGACCTTTCATATGATATATGGCTTGGCGCGATGGGTTAGCTAGAACTCGAGATATGACTGAAAAAAGTGGGGTGTGTTTTTCGCCTTAAACAAATACACTCCTTCAAGTACTGCGCTTAAACTATAGAAGTGACACGAAAATGTTATATAGCGCGATTGTTCCCCATTTAAAGACCTTTCATATGATATATGGCTTGGCGCGATGGGTTAGCTAGAACTCGAGATATGACTGAAAGAAGTGGGGTATGTTTTTCGCCTTAAAAAAATACACTCCTTCAAGTACTGCGCCTAAACTATAGAAGTGACACGAAAATGTTATATAACGTGATTGTTCCTCATTTGAAGACCTTTCATATGATATATGGCTTGGCGCGATAGTTTACCTAGAACTCGAGATATGACTGAAAGAAGTGGGGTGTGTTTTTCGTCTTAAACCTGTTAAGGGGGGTCCCCTGTTAAGGGGGGTCCCCTGTTAAGGGGGGGCCCCTTAACAGGTTTAAGGCGAAAAACACACCCCAATTCTTTCAGTCATATCTCGAGTTCTAGCTAACCCATCGCGCCAAGCCATATACCATATGAAAGGTCTTTAATTGAGGAACAATCGCGCTATATAACATTTTCGTGTCACTTCTATAGTTTAGGCGCAGTACTTGAAGGAGTGTATTTGTTTAAGGCGAAAAACACACCCCACTTCTTTCAGTCATATCTCGAGTTCTAGCTAACCCATCGCGCCAAGCCATATATCATATGAAAGGTCTTCAAATGAGGAACAATCACGCTATATAACATTTTCGTGTCACTTCTATAGTTTAGGCGCAGTACTTGAAGGAGTGTATTTTTTTAAGGCGAAAAACACACCCCACTTCTTTCAGTCATATCTCGAGTTCTAGCTAACCCATCGCGCCAAGCCATATATCATATGAAAGGTCTTTAAATGGGGAACAATCGCGCTATATAACATTTTCGTGTCACTTCTATAGTTTAAGCGCAGTACTTGAAGGAGTGTATTTGTTTAAGGCGAAAAACACACCCCACTTTTTTCAGTCATATCTGGAGTTCTAGCTAACCCATCGCGCCAAGCCATATATCATATGAAAGGTCTTTAAATGAGGAACAATCGCGCTATATAACATTTTCGTGTCACTTCTATAGTTTAGGCGCAGTACTTGAAGGAGTGTATTTTTTTAAGGCGAAAAACACACCCCACTTCTTTCAGTCATATCTCGAGTTCTAGCTAACCCATCGCGCCAAACCATATATCATATGAAAGGTCTTTAAATGGGGAACAATCGCGCTATATAACATTTTCGTGTCACTTCTATAGTTTAAGCGCAGTACTTGAAGGAGTGTATTTGTTTAAGGCGAAAAACACACCCCACTTTTTTCAGTCATATCTCGAGTTCTAGCTAACCCATCGCGCCAAGCCATATATCGTATGAAAGGTCTTTAAATGGGGAACAATCGCGCTATATAACATTTTCGTGTCACTTCTATAGTTTAGGCGCAGTACTTGAAGGAGCGTATGTGTATAAGGCGAAAAACACACCCCACTTCTTTCAGTCATATCTCCAGTTCTAGCTAACCCGTCGCGCCAAGCCATATATCATATGAAAGGTCTTTAAATGAGGAACAATCGCGCTATATAACATTTTCGTGTCACTTCTATAGTTTAGGCGCAGTACTTGAAGGAGTGTATTTGTTTAAGGCGAAAAACACACCCCACTTCTTTCAGTCATATCTCGAGTTCTAGCTAACCTATTGCGCCAAGCCATATATCATATGCAAGGTCTTTAAATGAGGAACAATCGCGCTATATAACATTTTCGTGTCACTTCTATAGTTTAGGCGCAGTACTTGAAGGAGTGTATTTTTTTAAGGCGAAAAACACACCCCACTTCTTTCAGTCATATCTCGAGTTCTAGCTAACCCATCGCGCCAAGCCATATATCATATGAAAGGTCTTTAAATGGGGAACAATCGCGCTATATAACATTTTCGTGTCACTTCTATAGTTTAAGCGCAGTACTTGAAGGAGTGTATTTGTTTAAGGCGAAAAACACACCCCACTTCTTTCAGTCATATCTCGAGTTCTAGCTAACCCATCGCGCCTAGCCATATATCATATGAAAGGTCTTTAAATGGGGAACAATCGCGCTATATAACATTTTCGTGTCACTTCTATAGTTTAAGCGCAGTACTTGAAGGAGTGTATTTGTTTAAGGCGAAAAACACACCCCACTTCTTTCAGTCATATCTCGAGTTCTAGGTAAACTATCGCGCCAAGCCATATATCATATGAAAGGTCTTCAAATGAGGAACAATCACGCTATATAACATTTTCGTGTCACTTCTATAGTTTAGGCGCAGTACTTGAAGGAGTGTATTTTTTTAAGGCGAAAAACACACCCCACTTCTTTCAGTCATATCTCGAGTTCTAGCTAACCCGTCGCGCCAAGCCATATATCATATGAAAGGTCTTTAAATGAGGAACAATCGCGCTATATAACATTTTCGTGTCACTTCTATAGTTTAGGCGCAGTACTTGAAGGAGTGTATTTTTTTAAGGCGAAAAACACACCCCACTTCTTTCAGTCATATCTCGAGTTCTAGCTAACCCATCGCGCCAAGCCATATATCATATGAAAGGTCTTTAAATGGGGAACAATCGCGCTATATAACATTTTCGTGTCACTTCTATAGTTTAAGCGCAGTACTTGAAGGAGTGTATTTGTTTAAGGCGAAAAACACACCCCACTTTTTTCAGTCATATCTCGAGTTCTAGCTAACCCATCGCGCCAAGCCATATATCATATGAAAGGTCTTTAAATGAGGAACAATCGCGCTATATAACATTTTCGTGTCACTTCTATAGTTTAGGCGCAGTACTTGAAGGAGTGTATTTGTTTAAGGCGAAAAACACACCCCACTTCTTTCAGTCATATCTCGAGTTCTAGCTAACCTATCGCGCCAAGCCATATATCATATGAAAAGTCTTTAAATGAGGAAGAACCGCGCTATATAAAATTTTCGTGTCACTTCTATAGTTTAGGCGCAGTACTTGAAGGAGCGTATGTGTATAAGGCGAAAAACACACCCCACTTCTTTCAGTCATATCTCCAGTTCTAGCTAACCCATCGCGCCAAGCCATATATCATATGAAAGGCCTTTAAATGAGGAACAATCGCGCTATATAACATTTTCGTGTCACTTCTATAGTTTAGGCGCAGTACTTGAAGGAGTGTATTTGTTTAAGGCGAAAAACACACCCCACTTCTTTCAGTCATATCTCGAGTTCTAGCTAACCTATCGCGCCAAGCCATATATCATATGAAAGGTCTTTAAATGAGGAACAATCGCGCTATATAACATTTTCGTGTCACTTCTATAGTTTAGGCGCAGTACTTGAAGGAGCGTATTTGTTTAAGGCGAAAAACACACCCCAATTCTTTCAGTCAAATCTCAAGTTCTGGCTAACCCGTCGCGCCAAGCCATATATCATATGAAATGTCTTTAAATGAGGAACAATCGCGCTATATAACATTTTCGTGTCACTTCTATAGTTTAGGCGCAGTACTTGAAAGAGCGTATGTGTTTAAGGCGAAAAACACACCCCACTTTTTTCAGTCATATCTCGAGTTCTAGCTAACCCGTCGCGCCAAGCCATATATCATATGAAAGGTCTTTAAATGAGGAACAATCGCGCTATATAACATTTTCGTGTCACTTCTATAGTTTAGGCGCAGTACTTGAAGGAGTGTATTTGTTTAAGGCGAAAAACACACCCCACTTCTTTCAGTCATATCTCGAGTTCTAGCTAACCTATCGCGCCAAGCCATATATCATATGCAAGGTCTTTAAATGAGGAACAATCGCGCTATATAACATTTTCGTGTCACTTCTATAGTTTAGGCGCAGTACTTGAAGGAGTGTATTTGTTTAAGGCGAAAAACACACCCCACTTCTTTCAGTCATATCTCGAGTTCTAGCTAACCCATCGCGCCAAGCCATATATCGTATGAAAGGTCTTTAAATGGGGAACAATCGCGCTATATAACATTTTCGTGTCACTTCTATAGTTTAGGCGCAGTACTTGAAGGAGCGTATGTGTATAAGGCGAAAAACACACCCCACTTCTTTCAGTCATATCTCCAGTTCTAGCTAACCCATCGCGCCAAGCCATATATCATATGAAAGGCCTTTAAACGAGGAACAATCGCGCTATATAACATTTTCGTGTCACTTCTATAGTTTAGGCGCAGTACTTGAAGGAGTGTATTTGTTTAAGGCGAAAAACACACCCCACTTCTTTCAGTCATATCTCGAGTTCTAGCTAACCTATCGCGCCAAGCCATATATCATATGAAAGGTCTTTAAATGAGGAACAATCGCGCTATATAACATTTTCGTGTCACTTCTATAGTTTAGGCGCAGTACTTGAAGGAGCGTATTTGTTTAAGGCGAAAAACACACCCCAATTCTTTCAGTCAAATCTCGAGTTCTAGCTAACCCGTCGCGCCAAGCCATATATCATATGAAAGGTCTTTAAATGAGGAACAATCGCGCTATATAACATTTTCGTGTCACTTCTATAGTTTAGGCGCAGTACTTGAAAGAGCGTATGTGTTTAAGGCGAAAAACACACCCCACTTTTTTCAGTCATATCTCGAGTTCTAGCTAACCCGTCGCGCCAAGCCATATATCATATGAAAGGTATTTGAATGAGGAACAATCGCGCTATATAACATTTTCGTGTCACTTCTATAGTTTAGGCGCAGTACTTGAAGGAGTGTATTTGTTTAAGGCGAAAAACACACCCCACTTCTTTCAGTCATATCTCGAGTTCTAGCTAACCTATCGCGCCAAGCCATATATCATATGCAAGGTCTTTAAATGAGGAACAATCGCGCTATATAACATTTTCGTGTCACTTCTATAGTTTAAGCGCAGTACTTGAAGGAGTGTATACAAGGGCCCCCCCCCCTTTAACAAGGGCCCCCCCTTTAACAAGGGCCCCCCTAACAGGGGCCCCCCCTTTAACAGGAGCCCCCCCCTTTAACAGGGGCCGCCCCCCTAAAACAGGGGCCGCCCCCTTTAACAAGGGCCCCCCTTTAACAAGGGCCCCCCCCCCCTTTAACAAGGGCCCCCCCCCCTTTAACAAGGCCCCCCCCCCTTTAACAAGGGCCCCACCCTTTAACAAGGGCCCCACCCTTTAACAAGGGCCCCCCCCTTTAACAAGGGCCCCACCCTTTAACAAGGGCCCCCCCTTTAACAAGGGCCCCCCCTTTAACAAGGGCCCCCCTTTATCAAGGGCCCCCCCTTTATCAAGGGCCCCCCCTTTAACAAGGGCCCCCCTTTAACAAGGGCCCCCCCCCTTTAACAAGGGCCCCCCCCCTTTAACAAGGGCCCCCCCCCCCCTTTAACAAGGGCCCCCCCCCTTTAACAAGGGCCCCCCCCCCCCCCCTTTAACAAGGGCCCCCCCCCTTTAACAAGGGCCCCCCCTTTAACAAGGGCCCCCCCCTTTAACAAGGCCCCCCCCCCTTTAACAAGGGCCCCCCCCTTTATCAAGGGCCCCCCTTTAACAAAGGCCCCCCCTTTAACAAAGGCCCCCCCTTTAACAAAGGCCCCCCCTTTAACAAAGGCCCCCCCTTTAACAAAGGCCCCCCCTTTAACAAAGGCCCCCCCTTTAACAAAGGCCCCCCCTTTAACAAGGGCCCCCTTTAACAAGGCCCCCCTTTTAACAGGGGCCCCCCCTTTAACAGGGGCCCCCCTTAACAGGGGCCCCCCCTTAACAGGGGCCCCCCCTTAACAGGGGACCCCCCTTAACAGGGGACCCCCCTTAACAGGGGACCCGCCTTAACAGGGGACCCGCCTTAACAGGGGACCCGCCTTAACAGGGGACCCGCCTTAACAGGGGACCCCCCTTAACAGGGGACCCGCCTTAACAGGGGACCCGCCTTAACAGGGGACCCCCCTTAACAGGGGACCCCCCTTAACAGGGGACCCCCCCTAACAGGGGACCCCCCTTTACAGGGGCCCCCCTTAACAGGTTTAAGGCGAAAAACACACCCCAATTCTTTCAGTCATATCTCGAGTTCTAGCTAACCCATCGCGCCAAGCCATATACCATATGAAAGGTCTTTAATTGAGGAACAATCGCGCTATATAACATTTTCGTGTCACTTCTATAGTTTAGGCGCAGTACTTGAAGGAGTGTATTTGTTTAAGCCGAAAAACACACCCCACTTCTTTCAGTCATATCTCGAGTTCTAGCTAACCCATCGCGCCAAGCCATATATCATATGAAAGGCCTTTAAATGAGGAACAATCGCGCTATATAACATTTTCGTGTCACTTCTATAGTTTAGGCGCAGTACTTGAAGGAGTGTATTTGTTTAAGGCGAAAAACACACCCCACTTCTTTCAGTCATATCTCGAGTTCTAGCTAACCTATCGCGCCAAGCCATATATCATATGAAAGGTCTTTAAATGAGGAACAATCGCGCTATATAACATTTTCGTGTCACTTCTATAGTTTAGGCGCAGTACTTGAAGGAGTGTATTTGTTTAAGGCGAAAAACACACCCCACTTCTTTCAGTCATATCTCGAGTTCTAGCTAACCTATCGCGCCAAGCCATATATCATATGAAAAGTCTTTAAATGAGGAAGAACCGCGCTATATAAAATTTTCGTGTCACTTCTATAGTTTAGGCGCAGTACTTGAAGGAGCGTATGTGTATAAGGCGAAAAACACACCCCACTTCTTTCAGTCATATCTCCAGTTCTAGCTAACCCATCGCGCCAAGCCATATATCATATGAAAGGCCTTTAAATGAGGAACAATCGCGCTATATAACATTTTCGTGTCACTTCTATAGTTTAGGCGCAGTACTTGAAGGAGTGTATTTGTTTAAGGCGAAAAACACACCCCACTTCTTTCAGTCATATCTCGAGTTCTAGCTAACCTATCGCGCCAAGCCATATATCATATGAAAGGTCTTTAAATGAGGAACAATCGCGCTATATAACATTTTCGTGTCACTTCTATAGTTTAGGCGCAGTACTTGAAGGAGCGTATTTGTTTAAGGCGAAAAACACACCCCAATTCTTTCAGTCAAATCTCGAGTTCTAGCTAACCCGTCGCGCCAAGCCATATATCATATGAAAGGTCTTTAAATGAGGAACAATCGCGCTATATAACATTTTCGTGTCACTTCTATAGTTTAGGCGCAGTACTTGAAAGAGCGTATGTGTTTAAGGCGAAAAACACACCACACTTTTTTCAGTCATATCTCGAGTTCTAGCTAACCCGTCGCGCCAAGCCATATATCATATGAAAGGTATTTGAATGAGGAACAATCGCGCTATATAACATTTTCGTGTCACTTCTATAGTTTAGGCGCAGTACTTGAAGGAGTGTATTTGTTTAAGGCGAAAAACACACCCCACTTCTTTCAGTCATATCTCGAGTTCTAGCTAACCTATCGCGCCAAGCCATATATCATATGCAAGGTCTTTAAATGAGGAACAATCGCGCTATATAACATTTTCGTGTCACTTCTATAGTTTAAGCGCAGTACTTGAAGGAGTGTATACAAGGGCCCCCCCCCCCCCCCTTTAACAAGGGCCCCCCCTTTAACAAGGGCCCCCCTAACAGGGGCCCCCCCTTTAACAGGAGCCCCCCCCTTTAACAGGGGCCGCCCCCCTAAAACAGGGGCCGCCCCCTTTAACAAGGGCCCCCCTTTAACAAGGGCCCCCCCCCTTTAACAAGGGCCCCCCCTTTAACAAGGGCCCCCCCCCCCCCTTTAACAAGGGCCCCACCCTTTAACAAGGGCCCCACCCTTTAACAAGGGCCCCCCCCTTTAACAAGGGCCCCACCCTTTAACAAGGGCCCCCCCCCTTTAACAAGGGCCCCCCTTTATCAAGGGCCCCCCCTTTAACAAGGGCCCCCCTTTAACAAGGGCCCCCCCCCCTTTAACAAGGGCCCCCCCCCCCCTTTAACAAGGGCCCCCCCCCCCCTTTAACAAGGCCCCCCCCTTTAACAAGGGCCCCCCCTTTAACAAGGGCCCCCCCTTTAACAAGGGCCCCCCCCTTTAACAAGGGCCCCCCCTTTAACAAGGGCCCCCCCCTTTAACAAGGGCCCCCCCCTTTAACAAGGCCCCCCCCCCTTTAACAAGGGCCCCCCCTTTATCAAGGGCCCCCCTTTAACAAAGGCCCCCCCTTTAACAAAGGCCCCCCCTTTAACAAAGGCCCCCCCTTTAACAAAGGCCCCCCCTTTAACAAAGGCCCCCCCTTTAACAAAGGCCCCCCCTTTAACAAAGGCCCCCCCTTTAACAAGGGCCCCCTTTAACAAGGCCCCCCCTTTAACAGGGGCCCCCCCTTTAACAGGGGCCCCCCTTAACAGGGGCCCCCCCTTAACAGGGGACCCCCCTTAACAGGGGACCCCCCTTAACAGGGGACCCGCCTTAACAGGGGACCCGCCTTAACAGGGGACCCGCCTTAACAGGGGACCCGCCTTAACAGGGGACCCCCCTTAACAGGGGACCCGCCTTAACAGGGGACCCGCCTTAACAGGGGACCCCCCTTAACAGGGGACCCCCCTTAACAGGGGACCCCCCCTAACAGGGGACCCCCCTTTACAGGGGCCCCCCTTAACAGGTTTAAGGCGAAAAACACACCCCAATTCTTTCAGTCATATCTCGAGTTCTAGCTAACCCATCGCGCCAAGCCATATACCATATGAAAGGTCTTTAATTGAGGAACAATCGCGCTATATAACATTTTCGTGTCACTTCTATAGTTTAGGCGCAGTACTTGAAGGAGTGTATTTGTTTAAGCCGAAAAACACACCCCACTTCTTTCAGTCATATCTCGAGTTCTAGCTAACCCATCGCGCCAAGCCATATATCATATGAAAGGCCTTTAAATGAGGAACAATCGCGCTATATAACATTTTCGTGTCACTTCTATAGTTTAGGCGCAGCACTTGAAGGAGTGTATTTGTTTAAGGCGAAAAACACACCCCACTTCTTTCAGTCATATCTCGAGTTCTAGCTAACCTATCGCGCCAAGCCATATATCATATGAAAGGTCTTTAAATGAGGAACAATCGCGCTATATAACATTTTCGTGTCACTTCTATAGTTTAGGCGCAGTACTTGAAGGAGTGTATTTGTTTAAGGCGAAAAACACACCCCACTTCTTTCAGTCATATCTCGAGTTCTAGCTAACCTATCGCGCCAAGCCATATATCATATGAAAAGTCTTTAAATGAGGAAGAACCGCGCTATATAAAATTTTCGTGTCACTTCTATAGTTTAGGCGCAGTACTTGAAGGAGCGTATGTGTATAAGGCGAAAAACACACCCCACTTCTTTCAGTCATATCTCCAGTTCTAGCTAACCCATCGCGCCAAGCCATATATCATATGAAAGGCCTTTAAATGAGGAACAATCGCGCTATATAACATTTTCGTGTCACTTCTATAGTTTAGGCGCAGTACTTGAAGGAGTGTATTTGTTTAAGGCGAAAAACACACCCCACTTCTTTCAGTCATATCTCGAGTTCTAGCTAACCTATCGCGCCAAGCCATATATCATATGAAATGTCTTTAAATGAGGAACAATCGCGCTATATAACATTTTCGTGTCACTTCTATAGTTTAGGCGCAGTACTTGAAAGAGCGTATGTGTTTAAGGCGAAAAACACACCCCACTTTTTTCAGTCATATCTCGAGTTCTAGCTAACCCGTCGCGCCAAGCCATATATCATATGAAAGGTCTTTAAATGAGGAACAATCGCGCTATATAACATTTTCGTGTCACTTCTATAGTTTAGGCGCAGTACTTGAAGGAGTGTATTTGTTTAAGGCGAAAAACACACCCCACTTCTTTCAGTCATATCTCGAGTTCTAGCTAACCTATCGCGCCAAGCCATATATCATATGCAAGGTCTTTAAATGAGGAACAATCGCGCTATATAACATTTTCGTGTCACTTCTATAGTTTAGGCGCAGTACTTGAAGGAGTGTATTTGTTTAAGGCGAAAAACACACCCCACTTCTTTCAGTCATATCTCGAGTTCTAGCTAACCCATCGCGCCAAGCCATATATCGTATGAAAGGTCTTTAAATGGGGAACAATCGCGCTATATAACATTTTCGTGTCACTTCTATAGTTTAGGCGCAGTACTTGAAGGAGCGTATGTGTATAAGGCGAAAAACACACCCCACTTCTTTCAGTCATATCTCCAGTTCTAGCTAACCCATCGCGCCAAGCCATATATCATATGAAAGGCCTTTAAACGAGGAACAATCGCGCTATATAACATTTTCGTGTCACTTCTATAGTTTAGGCGCAGTACTTGAAGGAGTGTATTTGTTTAAGGCGAAAAACACACCCCACTTCTTTCAGTCATATCTCGAGTTCTAGCTAACCTATCGCGCCAAGCCATATATCATATGAAAGGTCTTTAAATGAGGAACAATCGCGCTATATAACATTTTCGTGTCACTTCTATAGTTTAGGCGCAGTACTTGAAGGAGCGTATTTGTTTAAGGCGAAAAACACACCCCAATTCTTTCAGTCAAATCTCGAGTTCTAGCTAACCCGTCGCGCCAAGCCATATATCATATGAAAGGTCTTTAAATGAGGAACAATCGCGCTATATAACATTTTCGTGTCACTTCTATAGTTTAGGCGCAGTACTTGAAAGAGCGTATGTGTTTAAGGCGAAAAACACACCCCACTTTTTTCAGTCATATCTCGAGTTCTAGCTAACCCGTCGCGCCAAGCCATATATCATATGAAAGGTATTTGAATGAGGAACAATCGCGCTATATAACATTTTCGTGTCACTTCTATAGTTTAGGCGCAGTACTTGAAGGAGTGTATTTGTTTAAGGCGAAAAACACACCCCACTTCTTTCAGTCATATCTCGAGTTCTAGCTAACCTATCGCGCCAAGCCATATATCATATGCAAGGTCTTTAAATAAGGAACAATCGCGCTATATAACATTTTCGTGTCACTTCTATAGTTTAAGCGCAGTACTTGAAGGAGTGTATACAAGGGCCCCCCCCCCCCCTTTAACAAGGGCCCCCCTTTAACAAGGGCCCCCCCTTTAACAGGAGCCCCCCCCTTTAACAGGGGCCGCCCCCCTAAAACAGGGGCCGCCCCCTTTAACAAGGGCCCCCCTTTAACAAGGGCCCCCCCTTTAACAAGGGCCCCCCCCCCTTTAACAAGGGCCCCCCCCCTTTAACAAGGGCCCCACCCTTTAACAAGGGCCCCACCCTTTAACAAGGGCCCCCCCCTTTAACAAGGGCCCCACCCTTTAACAAGGGCCCCCCCCTTTAACAAGGGCCCCCCTTTATCAAGGGCCCCCCCTTTATCAAGGGCCCCCCCTTTAACAAGGGCCCCCCTTTAACAAGGGCCCCCCCCTTTAACAAGGGCCCCCCCCTTTAACAAGGGCCCCCCCCTTTAACAAGGGCCCCCCCTTTAACAAGGGCCCCCCCCTTTAACAAGGGCCCCCCCCTTTAACAAGGGCCCCCCCCCCTTTAACAAGGGCCCCCCCTTTAACAAGGGCCCCCCCCTTTAACAAGGCCCCCCCCCCCCTTTAACAAGGGCCCCCCCCTTTATCAAGGGCCCCCCTTTAACAAAGGCCCCCCCTTTAACAAAGGCCCCCCCTTTAACAAAGGCCCCCCCTTTAACAAAGGCCCCCCCTTTAACAAAGGCCCCCCCCTTTAACAAAGGCCCCCCCTTTAACAAAGGCCCCCCCTTTAACAAGGGCCCCCTTTAACAAGGCCCCCCCTTTAACAGGGGCCCCCCTTAACAGGGGCCCCCCCTTAACAGGGGACCCCCCTTAACAGGGGACCCGCCTTAACAGGGGACCCGCCTTAACAGGGGACCCGCCTTAACAGGGGACCCGCCTTAACAGGGGACCCGCCTTAACAGGGGACCCCCCTTAACAGGGGACCCGCCTTAACAGGGGACCCGCCTTAACAGGGGACCCCCCTTAACAGGGGACCCCCCTTAACAGGGGACCCCCCCTAACAGGGGACCCCCCTTTACAGGGGCCCCCTTAACAGGTTTAAGGCGAAAAACACACCCCAATTCTTTCAGTCATATCTCGAGTTCTAGCTAACCCATCGCGCCAAGCCATATACCATATGAAAGGTCTTTAATTGAGGAACAATCGCGCTATATAACATTTTCGTGTCACTTCTATAGTTTAGGCGCAGTACTTGAAGGAGTGTATTTGTTTAAGGCGAAAAACACACCCCACTTCTTTCAGTCATATCTCGAGTTCTAGCTAACCTATCGCACCAAGCCATATATCATATGCAAGGTCTTTAAATGAGGAACAATCGCGCTATATAACATTTTCGTGTCACTTCTATAGTTTAAGCGCAGTACTTGAAGGAGTGTATTTGTTTAAGGCGAAAAACACACCCCACTTCTTTCAGTCATATCTCGAGTTCTAGGTAAACTATCGCGCCAAGCCATATATCATATGAAAGGTCTTCAAATGAGGAACAATCACGCTATATAACATTTTCGTGTCACTTCTATAGTTTAGGCGCAGTACTTGAAGGAGTGTATTTGTTTAAGGCGAAAAACACACCCCACTTCTTTCAGTCATATCTCGAGTTCTAGCTAACCCATCGCGCCAAGCCATATATCGTATGAAAGGTCTTTAAATGGGGAACAATCGCGCTATATAACATTTTCGTGTCACTTCTATAGTTTAGGCGCAGTACTTGAAGGAGCGTATGTGTATAAGGCGAAAAACACACCCCACTTCTTTCAGTCATATCTCCAGTTCTAGCTAACCCATCGCGCCAAGCCATATATCATATGAAAGGCCTTTAAATGAGGAACAATCGCGCTATATAACATTTTCGTGTCACTTCTATAGTTTAGGCGCAGTACTTGAAGGAGTGTATTTGTTTAAGGCGAAAAACACACCCCACTTCTTTCAGTCATATCTCGAGTTCTAGCTAACCTATCGCGCCAAGCCATATATCATATGAAAGGTCTTTAAATGGGGAACAATCGCGCTATATAACATTTTCGTGTCACTTCTATAGTTTAGGCGCAGTACTTGAAGGAGTGTATTTGTTTAAGGCGAAAAACACACCCCACTTCTTTCAGTCATATCTCGAGTTCTAGCTAACCTATCGCACCAAGCCATATATCATATGCAAGGTCTTTAAATGAGGAACAATCGCGCTATATAACATTTTCGTGTCACTTCTATAGTTTAAGCGCAGTACTTGAAGGAGTGTATTTGTTTAAGGCGAAAAACACACCCCACTTCTTTCAGTCATATCTCGAGTTCTAGGTAAACTATCGCGCCAAGCCATATATCATATGAAAGGTCTTCAAATGAGGAACAATCACGCTATATAACATTTTCGTGTCACTTCTATAGTTTAGGCGCAGTACTTGAAGGAGTGTATTTGTTTAAGGCGAAAAACACACCCCACTTCTTTCAGTCATATCTCGAGTTCTAGCTAACCCATCGCGCCAAGCCATATATCGTATGAAAGGTCTTTAAATGGGGAACAATCGCGCTATATAACATTTTCGTGTCACTTCTATAGTTTAGGCGCAGTACTTGAAGGAGCGTATGTGTATAAGGCGAAAAACACACCCCACTTCTTTCAGTCATATCTCCAGTTCTAGCTAACCCATCGCGCCAAGCCATATATCATATGAAAGGCCTTTAAACGAGGAACAATCGCGCTATATAACATTTTCGTGTCACTTCTATAGTTTAGGCGCAGTACTTGAAGGAGTGTATTTGTTTAAGGCGAAAAACACACCCCACTTCTTTCAGTCATATCTCGAGTTCTAGCTAACCTATCGCGCCAAGCCATATATCATATGAAAGGTCTTTAAATGAGGAACAATCGCGCTATATAACATTTTCGTGTCACTTCTATAGTTTAGGCGCAGTACTTGAAGGAGCGTATTTGTTTAAGGCGAAAAACACACCCCAATTCTTTCAGTCAAATCTCGAGTTCTAGCTAACCCGTCGCGCCAAGCCATATATCATATGAAAGGTCTTTAAATGAGGAACAATCGCGCTATATAACATTTTCGTGTCACTTCTATAGTTTAGGCGCAGTACTTGAAAGAGCGTATGTGTTTAAGGCGAAAAACACACCCCACTTTTTTCAGTCATATCTCGAGTTCTAGCTAACCCGTCGCGCCAAGCCATATATCATATGAAAGGTATTTGAATGAGGAACAATCGCGCTATATAACATTTTCGTGTCACTTCTATAGTTTAGGCGCAGTACTTGAAGGAGTGTATTTGTTTAAGGCGAAAAACACACCCCACTTCTTTCAGTCATATCTCGAGTTCTAGCTAACCTATCGCGCCAAGCCATATATCATATGCAAGGTCTTTAAATAAGGAACAATCGCGCTATATAACATTTTCGTGTCACTTCTATAGTTTAAGCGCAGTACTTGAAGGAGTGTATACAAGGGCCCCCCCCCCCTTTAACAAGGGCCCCCCTTTAACAAGGGCCCCCCCTTTAACAGGAGCCCCCCCCTTTAACAGGGGCCGCCCCCCTAAAACAGGGGCCGCCCCCTTTAACAAGGGCCCCCCTTTAACAAGGGCCCCCCCTTTAACAAGGGCCCCCCCCCTTTAACAAGGGCCCCCCCCCCTTTAACAAGGGCCCCACCCTTTAACAAGGGCCCCACCCTTTAACAAGGGCCCCCCCCTTTAACAAGGGCCCCACCCTTTAACAAGGGCCCCCCCCTTTAACAAGGGCCCCCCTTTATCAAGGGCCCCCCCTTTATCAAGGGCCCCCCCTTTAACAAGGGCCCCCCTTTAACAAGGGCCCCCCCCTTTAACAAGGGCCCCCCCCCCTTTAACAAGGGCCCCCCCCTTTAACAAGGGCCCCCCCTTTAACAAGGGCCCCCCCCTTTAACAAGGGCCCCCCCCCTTTAACAAGGGCCCCCCCCCTTTAACAAGGGCCCCCCCTTTAACAAGGGCCCCCCCCTTTAACAAGGCCCCCCCCCCCTTTAACAAGGGCCCCCCCTTTATCAAGGGCCCCCCTTTAACAAAGGCCCCCCCTTTAACAAAGGCCCCCCCTTTAACAAAGGCCCCCCCTTTAACAAAGGCCCCCCCCTTTAACAAAGGCCCCCCCTTTAACAAAGGCCCCCCCTTTAACAAAGGCCCCCCCTTTAACAAGGGCCCCCTTTAACAAGGCCCCCCCTTTAACAGGGGCCCCCCTTAACAGGGGCCCCCCCTTAACAGGGGACCCCCCTTAACAGGGGACCCGCCTTAACAGGGGACCCGCCTTAACAGGGGACCCGCCTTAACAGGGGACCCGCCTTAACAGGGGACCCGCCTTAACAGGGGACCCCCCTTAACAGGGGACCCGCCTTAACAGGGGACCCGCCTTAACAGGGGACCCCCCTTAACAGGGGACCCCCCTTAACAGGGGACCCCCCCTAACAGGGGACCCCCCTTTACAGGGGCCCCCTTAACAGGTTTAAGGCGAAAAACACACCCCAATTCTTTCAGTCATATCTCGAGTTCTAGCTAACCCATCGCGCCAAGCCATATACCATATGAAAGGTCTTTAATTGAGGAACAATCGCGCTATATAACATTTTCGTGTCACTTCTATAGTTTAGGCGCAGTACTTGAAGGAGTGTATTTGTTTAAGCCGAAAAACACACCCCACTTCTTTCAGTCATATCTCGAGTTCTAGCTAACCCATCGCGCCAAGCCATATATCGTATGAAAGGTCTTTAAATGGGGAACAATCGCGCTATATAACATTTTCGTGTCACTTCTATAGTTTAGGCGCAGTACTTGAAGGAGCGTATGTGTATAAGGCGAAAAACACACCCCACTTCTTTCAGTCATATCTCCAGTTCTAGCTAACCCATCGCGCCAAGCCATATATCATATGAAAGGCCTTTAAATGAGGAACAATCGCGCTATATAACATTTTCGTGTCACTTCTATAGTTTAGGCGCAGTACTTGAAGGAGTGTATTTTTTTAAGGCGAAAAACACACCCCACTTCTTTCAGTCATATCTCGAGTTCTAGCTAACCCATCGCGCCAAGCCATATATCATATGAAAGGTCTTTAAATGGGGAACAATCGCGCTATATAACATTTTCGTGTCACTTCTATAGTTTAAGCGCAGTACTTGAAGGAGTGTATTTGTTTAAGGCGAAAAACACACCCCACTTCTTTCAGTCATATCTCGAGTTCTAGCTAACCCATCGCGCCAAGCCATATATCATATGAAAGGTCTTTAAATGGGGAACAATCGCGCTATATAACATTTTCGTGTCACTTCTATAGTTTAAGCGCAGTACTTGAAGGAGTGTATTTGTTTAAGGCGAAAAACACACCCCACTTCTTTCAGTCATATCTCGAGTTCTAGCTAACCCATCGCGCCAAGCCATATATCATATGAAAGGTCTTTAAATGGGGAACAATCGCGCTATATAACATTTTCGTGTCACTTCTATAGTTTAAGCGCAGTACTTGAAGGAGTGTATTTGTTTAAGGCGAAAAACACACCCCACTTCTTTCAGTCATATCTCGAGTTCTAGGTAAACTATCGCGCCAAGCCATATATCATATGAAAGGTCTTCAAATGAGGAACAATCACGCTATATAACATTTTCGTGTCACTTCTATAGTTTAGGCGCAGTACTTGAAGGAGTGTATTTTTTTAAGGCGAAAAACACACCCCACTTCTTTCAGTCATATCTCGAGTTCTAGCTAACCCGTCGCGCCAAGCCATATATCATATGAAAGGTCTTTAAATGAGGAACAATCGCGCTATATAACATTTTCGTGTCACTTCTATAGTTTAGGCGCAGTACTTGAAGGAGTGTATTTTTTTAAGGCGAAAAACACACCCCACTTCTTTCAGTCATATCTCGAGTTCTAGCTAACCCATCGCGCCAAGCCATATATCATATGAAAGGTCTTTAAATGGGGAACAATCGCGCTATATAACATTTTCGTGTCACTTCTATAGTTTAAGCGCAGTACTTGAAGGAGTGTATTTGTTTAAGGCGAAAAACACACCCCAATTTTTTCAGTCATATCTCGAGTTCTAGCTAACCCATCGCGCCAAGCCATATATCATATGAAAGGTCTTTAAATGAGGAACAATCGCGCTATATAACATTTTCGTGTCACTTCTATAGTTTAGGCGCAGTACTTGAAGGAGTGTATTTGTTTAAGGCGAAAAACACACCCCACTTCTTTCAGTCATATCTCGAGTTCTAGCTAACCTATCGCGCCAAGCCATATATCATATGAAAAGTCTTTAAATGAGGAAGAACCGCGCTATATAAAATTTTCGTGTCACTTCTATAGTTTAGGCGCAGTACTTGAAGGAGCGTATGTGTATAAGGCGAAAAACACACCCCACTTCTTTCAGTCATATCTCCAGTTCTAGCTAACCCATCGCGCCAAGCCATATATCATATGAAAGGCCTTTAAATGAGGAACAATCGCGCTATATAACATTTTCGTGTCACTTCTATAGTTTAGGCGCAGTACTTGAAGGAGTGTATTTGTTTAAGGCGAAAAACACACCCCACTTCTTTCAGTCATATCTCGAGTTCTAGCTAACCTATCGCGCCAAGCCATATATCATATGAAAGGTCTTTAAATGAGGAACAATCGCGCTATATAACATTTTCGTGTCACTTCTATAGTTTAGGCGCAGTACTTGAAGGAGCGTATTTGTTTAAGGCGAAAAACACACCCCAATTCTTTCAGTCAAATCTCAAGTTCTGGCTAACCCGTCGCGCCAAGCCATATATCATATGAAATGTCTTTAAATGAGGAACAATCGCGCTATATAACATTTTCGTGTCACTTCTATAGTTTAGGCGCAGTACTTGAAAGAGCGTATGTGTTTAAGGCGAAAAACACACCCCACTTTTTTCAGTCATATCTCGAGTTCTAGCTAACCCGTCGCGCCAAGCCATATATCATATGAAAGGTCTTTAAATGAGGAACAATCGCGCTATATAACATTTTCGTGTCACTTCTATAGTTTAGGCGCAGTACTTGAAGGAGTGTATTTGTTTAAGGCGAAAAACACACCCCACTTCTTTCAGTCATATCTCGAGTTCTAGCTAACCTATCGCGCCAAGCCATATATCATATGCAAGGTCTTTAAATGAGGAACAATCGCGCTATATAACATTTTCGTGTCACTTCTATAGTTTAGGCGCAGTACTTGAAGGAGTGTATTTTTTTAAGGCGAAAAACACACCCCACTTCTTTCAGTCATATCTCGAGTTCTAGCTAACCCATCGCACCAAGCCATATATCATATGAAAGGTCTTTAAATGGGGAACAATCGCGCTATATAACATTTTCGTGTCACTTCTATAGTTTAAGCGCAGTACTTGAAGGAGTGTATTTGTTTAAGGCGAAAAACACACCCCACTTCTTTCAGTCATATCTCGAGTTCTAGCTAACCCATCGCGCCAAGCCATATATCATATGAAAGGTCTTTAAATGGGGAACAATCGCGCTTTATAACATTTTCGTGTCACTTCTATAGTTTAGGCGCAGTACTTGAAGGAGTGTATTTGTTTAAGGCGAAAAACACACCCCACTTCTTTCAGTCATATCTCGAGTTCTAGGTAAACTATCGCGCCAAGCCATATATCATATGAAAGGTCTTCAAATGAGGAACAATCACGCTATATAACATTTTCGTGTCACTTCTATAGTTTAGGCGCAGTACTTGAAGGAGTGTATTTTTTTAAGGCGAAAAACACACCCCACTTGTTTCAGTCATATCTCGAGTTCTAGCTAACCCATCGCGCCAAGCCATATATCATATGAAAGGTCTTTAAATGGGGAACAATCGCGCTATATAACATTTTCGTGTCACTTTTATAGTTTAAGCGCAGTACTTGAAGGAGTGTATTTGTTTAAGGCGAAAAACACACCCCACTTTTTTCAGTCATATCTCGAGTTCTAGCTAACCCATCGCGCCAAGCCATATATCATATGAAAGGTCTTTAAATGAGGAACAATCGCGCTATATAACATTTTCGTGTCACTTCTATAGTTTAGGCGCAGTACTTGAAGGAGTGTATTTGTTTAAGGCGAAAAACACACCCCACTTCTTTCAGTCATATCTCGAGTTCTAGCTAACCTATCGCGCCAAGCCATATATCATATGCAAGGTCTTTAAATGAGGAACAATCGCGCTATATAACATTTTCGTGTCACTTCTATAGTTTAGGCGCAGTACTTGAAGGAGTGTATTTTTTTAAGGCGAAAAACACACCCCACTTCTTTCAGTCATATCTCGAGTTCTAGCTAACCCATCGCACCAAGCCATATATCATATGAAAGGTCTTTAAATGGGGAACAATCGCGCTATATAACATTTTCGTGTCACTTCTATAGTTTAAGCGCAGTACTTGAAGGAGTGTATTTGTTTAAGGCGAAAAACACACCCCACTTCTTTCAGTCATATCTCGAGTTCTAGCTAACCCATCGCGCCAAGCCATATATCATATGAAAGGTCTTTAAATGGGGAACAATCGCGCTTTATAACATTTTCGTGTCACTTCTATAGTTTAGGCGCAGTACTTGAAGGAGTGTATTTGTTTAAGGCGAAAAACACACCCCACTTCTTTCAGTCATATCTCGAGTTCTAGGTAAACTATCGCGCCAAGCCATATATCATATGAAAGGTCTTCAAATGAGGAACAATCACGCTATATAACATTTTCGTGTCACTTCTATAGTTTAGGCGCAGTACTTGAAGGAGTGTATTTTTTTAAGGCGAAAAACACACCCCACTTCTTTCAGTCATATCTCGAGTTCTAGCTAACCCATCGCGCCAAGCCATATATCATATGAAAGGTCTTTAAATGGGGAACAATCGCGCTATATAACATTTTCGTGTCACTTTTATAGTTTAAGCGCAGTACTTGAAGGAGCGTATGTGTATAAGGCGAAAAACACACCCCACTTCTTTGAGTCATATCTCCAGTTCTAGCTAACCCATCGCGCCAAGCCATATATCATATGAAAGGCCTTTAAATGAGGAACAATCGCGCTATATAACATTTTCGTGTCACTTCTATAGTTTAGGCGCAGTACTTGAAGGAGTGTATTTGTTTAAGGCGAAAAACACACCCCACTTCTTTCAGTCATATCTCGAGTTCTAGCTAACCTATCGCGCCAAGCCATATATCATATGAAAGGTCTTTAAATGAGGAACAATCGCGCTATATAACATTTTCGTGTCACTTCTATAGTTTAGGCGCAGTACTTGAAGGAGCGTATTTGTTTAAGGCGAAAAACACACCCCAATTCTTTCAGTCAAATCTCGAGTTCTAGCTAACCCATCGCGCCAAGCCATATATCATATGAAAGGTCTTTAAATGAGGAACAGTCGCGCTATATAACATTTTCGTGTCACTTCTATAGTTTAGGCGCAGTACTTGAAAGAGCGTATGTGTTTAAGGCGAAAAACACACCCCACTTTTTTCAGTCATATCTCGAGTTCTAGCTAACCCGTCGCGCCAAGCCGTATATCATATGAAAGGTCTTTAAACGAGGAACAATCGCGCTATATAACATTTTCGTGTCACTTCTATAGTTTAGGCGCAGTACTTGAAGGAGTGTATTTGTTTAAGGCGAAAAACACACCCCACTTCTTTCAGTCATATCTCGAGTTCTAGCTAACCTATCGCGCCAAGCCATATATCATATGCAAGGTCTTTAAATGAGGAACAATCGCGCTATATAACATTTTCGTGTCACTTCTATAGTTTAAGCGCAGTACTTGAAGGAGTGTATTTGTTTAAGGCGAAAAACACACCCCACTTCTTTCAGTCATATCTCGAGTTCTAGGTAAACTATCGCGCCAAGCCATATATCATATGAAAGGTCTTCAAATGAGGAACAATCACGCTATATAACATTTTCGTGTCACTTCTATAGTTTAGGCGCAGTACTTGAAGGAGTGTATTTTTTTAAGGCGAAAAACACACCCCACTTCTTTCAGTCATATCTCGAGTTCTAGCTAACCCATCGCGCCAAGCCATATATCATATGAAAGGTCTTTAAATGGGGAACAATCGCGCTATATAACATTTTCGTGTCACTTCTATAGTTTAAGCGCAGTACTTGAAGGAGTGTATTTGTTTAAGGCGAAAAACACACCCCACTTCTTTCATTCATATCTCGAGTTCTAGGTAAACTATCGCGCCAAGCCATATATCATATGAAAGGTCTTCAAATGAGGAACAATCGCGCTATATAACATTTTCGTGTCACTTCTATAGTTTAGGCGCAGTACTTGAAGGAGTGTATTTGTTTAAGGCGAAAAACACACCCCACTTCTTTCAGTCCCCCTTAACAGGGGACCCCCCTTAACAGGGGACCCCCCTTAACAGGGGACCCCCTTAACAGGGGACCCCCCTTAACAGGGGACCCCCTTAACAGGGGACCCCCCTTAACAGGGGGCCCCCCTTAACAGGGCCCCCTTAACAGGTTTAAGGCGAAAAACACACCCCAATTCTTTGAGTCATATCTCCAGTTCTAGCTAACCCATCGCGCCAAGCCATATATCATATGAAAGGCCTTTAAATGAGGAACAATCGCGCTATATAACATTTTCGTGTCACTTCTATAGTTTAGGCGCAGTACTTGAAGGAGTGTATTTGTTTAAGGCGAAAAACACACCCCACTTCTTTCAGTCATATCTCGAGTTCTAGCTAACCCATCGCGCCAAGCCATATATCATATGAAACGCCTTTAAATGAGGAACAATCGCGCTATATAACATTTTCGTGTCACTTCTATAGTTTAAGCGCAGTACTTGAAGGAGTGTATTTGTTTAAGGCGAAAAACACACCCCACTTCTTTCAGTCATATCTCGAGTTCTAGGTAAACTATCGCGCCAAGCCATATATCATATGAAAGGTCTTCAAATGAGGAACAATCACGCTATATAACATTTTCGTGTCACTTCTATAGTTTAGGCGCAGTACTTGAAGGAGTGTATTTTTTTAAGGCGAAAAACACACCCCACTTCTTTCAGTCATATCTCGAGTTCTAGCTAACCCATCGCGCCAAGCCATATATCATATGAAAGGTCTTTAAATGGGGAACAATCGCGCTATATAACGTTTTCGTGTCACTTCTATAGTTTAAGCGCAGTACTTGAAGGAGTGTATTTGTTTAAGGCGAAAAACACACCCCACTTCTTTCAGTCATATCTCGAGTTCTAGCTAACCCATCGCGCCAAGCCATATATCGTATGAAAGGTCTTTAAATGGGGAACAATCGCGCTATATAACATTTTCGTGTCACTTCTATAGTTTAGGCGCAGTACTTGAAGGAGTGTATTTGTTTAAGGCGAAAAACACACCCCACTTCTTTCAGTCATATCTCGAGTTCTAGCTAACCCATCGCGCCAAGCCATATATCATATGAAACGCCTTTAAATGAGGAACAATCGCGCTATATAACATTTTCGTGTCACTTCTATAGTTTAAGCGCAGTACTTGAAGGAGTGTATTTGTTTAAGGCGAAAAACACACCCCACTTCTTTCAGTCATATCTCGAGTTCTAGGTAAACTATCGCGCCAAGCCATATATCATATGAAAGGTCTTCAAATGAGGAACAATCACGCTATATAACATTTTCGTGTCACTTCTATAGTTTAGGCGCAGTACTTGAAGGAGTGTATTTTTTTAAGGCGAAAAACACACCCCACTTCTTTCAGTCATATCTCGAGTTCTAGCTAACCCATCGCGCCAAGCCATATATCATATGAAAGGTCTTTAAATGGGGAACAATCGCGCTATATAACGTTTTCGTGTCACTTCTATAGTTTAAGCGCAGTACTTGAAGGAGTGTATTTGTTTAAGGCGAAAAACACACCCCACTTCTTTCAGTCATATCTCGAGTTCTAGCTAACCCATCGCGCCAAGCCATATATCGTATGAAAGGTCTTTAAATGGGGAACAATCGCGCTATATAACATTTTCGTGTCACTTCTATAGTTTAGGCGCAGTACTTGAAGGAGTGTATTTTTTTAAGGCGAAAAACACACCCCACTTCTTTCAGTCATATCTCGAGTTCTAGCTAACCCATCGCGCCAAGCTATATATCATATGAAAGGTCTTTAAATGGGGAACAATCGCGCTATATAACGTTTTCGTGTCACTTCTATAGTTTAAGCGCAGTACTTGAAGGAGTGTATTTGTTTAAGGCGAAAAACACACCCCACTTCTTTCAGTCATATCTCGAGTTCTAGCTAACCCATCGCGCCAAGCCATATATCGTATGAAAGGTCTTTAAATGGGGAACAATCGCGCTATATAACATTTTCGTGTCACTTCTATAGTTTAGGCGCAGTACTTGAAGGAGTGTATTTGTTTAAGGCGAAAAACACACCCCACTTCTTTCAGTCATATCTCGAGTTCTAGCTAACCCATCGCGCCAAGCCATATATCATATGAAACGCCTTTAAATGAGGAACAATCGCGCTATATAACATTTTCGTGTCACTTCTATAGTTTAAGCGCAGTACTTGAAGGAGTGTATTTGTTTAAGGCGAAAAACACACCCCACTTCTTTCAGTCATATCTCGAGTTCTAGGTAAACTATCGCGCCAAGCCATATATCATATGAAAGGTCTTCAAATGAGGAACAATCACGCTATATAACATTTTCGTGTCACTTCTATAGTTTAGGCGCAGTACTTGAAGGAGTGTATTTTTTTAAGGCGAAAAACACACCCCACTTCTTTCAGTCATATCTCGAGTTCTAGCTAACCCATCGCGCCAAGCCATATATCATATGAAAGGTCTTTAAATGGGGAACAATCGCGCTATATAACGTTTTCGTGTCACTTCTATAGTTTAAGCGCAGTACTTGAAGGAGTGTATTTGTTTAAGGCGAAAAACACACCCCACTTCTTTCAGTCATATCTCGAGTTCTAGGTAAACTATCGCGCCAAGCCATATATCATATGAAAGGTCTTCAAATGAGGAACAATCGCGCTATATAACATTTTCGTGTCACTTCTATAGTTTAGGCGCAGTACTTGAAGGAGTGTATTTGTTTAAGGCGAAAAACACACCCCACTTCTTTCAGTCCCCCTTAACAGGGGACCCCCCTTAACAGGGGACCCCCTTAACAGAGGACCCCCTTAACAGGGGACCCCCCTTAACAGGGGACCCCCCTTTACAGGGGCCCCCCTTAACAGGGCCCCCCCTTAACAGGTTTAAGGCGAAAAACACACCCCAATTCTTTCAGTCATATCTCGAGTTCTAGCTAACCCATCGCGCCAAGCCATATACCATATGAAAGGTCTTTAATTGAGGAACAATCGCGCTATATAACATTTTCGTGTCACTTCTATAGTTTAGGCGCAGTACTTGAAGGAGTGTATTTGTTTAAGGCGAAAAACACACCCCACTTCTTTCAGTCATATCTCGAGTTCTAGCTAACCCATCGCGCCAAGCCATATATCGTATGAAAGGTCTTTAAATGGGGAACAATCGCGCTATATAACATTTTCGTGTCACTTCTATAGTTTAGGCGCAGTACTTGAAGGAGTGTATTTGTTTAAGGCGAAAAACACACCCCACTTCTTTCAGTCATATCTCGAGTTCTAGCTAACCCATCGCGCCAAGCCATATATCGTATGAAAGGTCTTTAATTGAGGAACAATCGCGCTATATAACATTTTCGTGTCACTTCTATAGTTTAGGCGCAGTACTTGAAGGAGTGTATTTGTTTAAGGCGAAAAACACACCCCACTTCTTTCAGTCATATCTCGAGTTCTAGCTAACCCATCGCGCCAAGCCATATATCATATGAAAGGTCTTCAAATGAGGAACAATCGCGCTATATAACATTTTCGTGTCACTTCTATAGTTTAGGCGCAGTACTTGAAGGAGTGTATTTGTTTAAGGCGAAAAACACACCCCACTTCTTTCAGTCCCCTTTAACAGGGGACCCCCTTAACAGGGGACCCCCTTAACAGGGGACCCCCCTTAACAGGGGACCCCCTTAACAGGGGACCCCCCTTAACAGGGGACCCCCCTTAACAGGGGACCCCCCTTAACAGGGGACCCCCTTAACAGGGGACCCCCCTTAACAGGGGACCCCCTTAACAGGGGACCCCCCTTAACAGGGGACCCCCCTTAACAGGTGACCCCCCTTAACAGGGGACCCCCCTTAACAGGGGACCCCCCTTAACAGGGGACCCCCCTTAACAGGGGACCCCCCTTAACAGGGGACCCCCCTTAACAGGGGACCCCCCTTTACAGGGGCCCCCCTTAACAGGGCCCCCCTTAACAGGTTTAAGGCGAAAAACACACCCCAATTCTTTCAGTCATATCTCGAGTTCTAGCTAACCTATCGCGCCAAGCCATATATCATATGAAAAGTCTTTAAATGAGGAAGAACCGCGCTATATAAAATTTTCGTGTCACTTCTATAGTTTAGGCGCAGTACTTGAAGGAGTGTATTTTTTTAAGGCGAAAAACACACTCCACTTCTTTCAGTCATATCTCGAGTTCTAGCTAACCCATCGCGCCAAGCCATATATCGTATGAAAGGTCTTTAATTGAGGAACAATCGCGCTATATAACATTTTCGTGTCACTTCTATAGTTTAGGCGCAGTACTTGAAGGAGTGTATTTGTTTAAGGCGAAAAACACACCCCACTTCTTTCAGTCATATCTCGAGTTCTAGCTAACCCATCGCGCCAAGCCATATATCGTATGAAAGGTCTTTAATTGAGGAACAATCGCGCTATATAACATTTTCGTGTCACTTCTATAGTTTAGGCGCAGTACTTGAAGGAGTGTATTTGTTTAAGGCGAAAAACACACCCCACTTCTTTCAGTCCCCTTTAACAGGGGACCCCCCTTAACAGGGGACCCCCTTAACAGGGGACCCCCCTTAACAGGGGACCCCCCTTAACAGGGGACCCCCTTAACAGGGGACCCCCCTTAACAGGTGACTCCCCTTTACAGGGGCCCCCTTAACAGGTTTAAGGCGAAAAACACACCCCAATTCTTTCAGTCATATCTCGAGTTCTAGCTAACCTATCGCGCCAAGCCATATATCATATGAAAAGTCTTTAAATGAGGAAGAACTAGCTCCCCTTTACAGGGGCCCCCTTAACAGGGCCCCCCTTAACAGGTTTAAGGCGAAAAACACACCCCAATTCTTTCAGTCATATCTCGAGTTCTAGCTAACCTATCGCGCCAAGCCATATATCATATGAAAAGTCTTTAAATGGGGAACAATCGCGCTATATAACATTTTCGTGTCACTTCTATAGTTTAGGCGCAGTACTTGAAGGAGTGTATTTGTTTAAGGCGAAAAACACACCCCACTTCTTTCAGTCATATCTCGAGTTCTAGCTAACCCATCGCGCCAAGCCATATATCGTATGAAAGGTCTTTAATTGAGGAACAATCGCGCTATATAACATTTTCGTGTCACTTCTATAGTTTAGGCGCAGTACTTGAAGGAGTGTATTTGTTTAAGGCGAAAAACACACCCCACTTCTTTCAGTCATATCTCGAGTTCTAGCTAACCCATCGCGCCAAGCCATATATCATATGAAAGGTCTTCAAATGAGGAACAATCGCGCTATATAACATTTTCGTGTCACTTCTATAGTTTAGGCGCAGTACTTGAAGGAGTGTATTTGTTTAAGGCGAAAAACACACCCCACTTCTTTCAGTCCCCTTTAACAGGGGACCCCCCTTAACAGGGGACCCCCTTAACAGGGGACCCCCTTAACAGGGGACCCCCCTTAACAGGTGATCCCCCTTAACAGGGGACCCCCCTTAACAGGGGACCCCCCTTTACAGGGGCCCCTCTTAACAGGGCCCCCCTTAACAGGTTTAAGGCGAAAAACACACCCCAATTCTTTCAGTCATATCTCGAGTTCTAGCTAACCTATCGCGCCAAGCCATATATCATATGAAAAGTCTTTAAATGAGGAAGAACCGCGCTATATAAAATTTTCGTGTCACTTCTATAGTTTAGGCGCAGTACTTGAAGGAGTGTATTTGTTTAAGGCGAAAAACACACCCCACTTCTTTCAGTCATATCTCGAGTTCTAGCTAACCCATCGCGCCAAGCCATATATCATATGAAAGGTCTTCAAATGAGGAACAATCGCGCTATATAACATTTTCGTGTCACTTCTATAGTTTAGGCGCAGTACTTGAAGGAGTGTATTTGTTTAAGGCGAAAAACACACCCCACTTCTTTCAGTCATATCTCGAGTTCTAGCTAACCCATCGCGCCAAGCCATATATCGTATGAAAGGTCTTTAATTGAGGAACAATCGCGCTATATAACATTTTCGTGTCACTTCTATAGTTTAGGCGCAGTACTTGAAGGAGTGTATTTGTTTAAGGCGAAAAACACACCCCACTTCTTTCAGTCATATCTCGAGTTCTAGCTAACCCATCGCGCCAAGCCATATATCATATGAAAGGTCTTCAAATGAGGAACAATCGCGCTATATAACATTTTCGTGTCACTTCTATAGTTTAGGCGCAGTACTTGAAGGAGTGTATTTGTTTAAGGCGAAAAACACACCCCACTTCTTTCAGTCCCCTTTAACAGGGGACCCCCTTAACAGGGGACCCCCTTAACAGGGGACCCCCCTTAACAGGGGACCCCCTTAACAGGGGACCCCCCTTAACAGGGGACCCCCCTTAACAGGGGACCCCCCTTAACAGGGGACCCCCCTTAACAGGGGACCCCCTTAACAGGGGACCCCCCTTAACAGGGGACCCCCTTAACAGGGGACCCCCCTTAACAGGGGACCCCCCTTAACAGGGGACCCCCCTTAACAGGTGACCCCCCTTAACAGGGGACCCCCCTTAACAGGGGACCCCCCTTAACAGGGGACCCCCCTTAACAGGGGACCCCCCTTAACAGGGGACCCCCCTTTACAGGGGCCCCCCTTAACAGGGCCCCCCTTAACAGGTTTAAGGCGAAAAACACACCCCAATTCTTTCAGTCATATCTCGAGTTCTAGCTAACCTATCGCGCCAAGCCATATATCATATGAAAAGTCTTTAAATGAGGAAGAACCGCGCTATATAAAATTTTCGTGTCACTTCTATAGTTTAGGCGCAGTACTTGAAGGAGTGTATTTTTTTAAGGCGAAAAACACACTCCACTTCTTTCAGTCATATCTCGAGTTCTAGCTAACTCATCGCGCCAAGCCATATATCGTATGAAAGGTCTTTAATTGAGGAACAATCGCGCTATATAACATTTTCGTGTCACTTCTATAGTTTAGGCGCAGTACTTGAAGGAGTGTATTTGTTTAAGGCGAAAAACACACCCCACTTCTTTCAGTCATATCTCGAGTTCTAGCTAACCCATCGCGCCAAGCCATATATCGTATGAAAGGTCTTTAATTGAGGAACAATCGCGCTATATAACATTTTCGTGTCACTTCTATAGTTTAGGCGCAGTACTTGAAGGAGTGTATTTGTTTAAGGCGAAAAACACACCCCACTTCTTTCAGTCCCCTTTAACAGGGGACCCCCCTTAACAGGGGACCCCCTTAACAGGGGACCCCCCTTAACAGGGGACCCCCCTTAACAGGGGACCCCCTTAACAGGGGACCCCCCTTAACAGGTGACTCCCCTTTACAGGGGCCCCCTTAACAGGTTTAAGGCGAAAAACACACCCCAATTCTTTCAGTCATATCTCGAGTTCTAGCTAACCTATCGCGCCAAGCCATATATCATATGAAAAGTCTTTAAATGAGGAAGAACTAGCTCCCCTTTACAGGGGCCCCCTTAACAGGGCCCCCCTTAACAGGTTTAAGGCGAAAAACACACCCCAATTCTTTCAGTCATATCTCGAGTTCTAGCTAACCTATCGCGCCAAGCCATATATCATATGAAAAGTCTTTAAATGGGGAACAATCGCGCTATATAACATTTTCGTGTCACTTCTATAGTTTAGGCGCAGTACTTGAAGGAGTGTATTTGTTTAAGGCGAAAAACACACCCCACTTCTTTCAGTCATATCTCGAGTTCTAGCTAACCCATCGCGCCAAGCCATATATCGTATGAAAGGTCTTTAATTGAGGAACAATCGCGCTATATAACATTTTCGTGTCACTTCTATAGTTTAGGCGCAGTACTTGAAGGAGTGTATTTGTTTAAGGCGAAAAACACACCCCACTTCTTTCAGTCATATCTCGAGTTCTAGCTAACCCATCGCGCCAAGCCATATATCATATGAAAGGTCTTCAAATGAGGAACAATCGCGCTATATAACATTTTCGTGTCACTTCTATAGTTTAGGCGCAGTACTTGAAGGAGTGTATTTGTTTAAGGCGAAAAACACACCCCACTTCTTTCAGTCCCCTTTAACAGGGGACCCCCCTTAACAGGGGACCCCCTTAACAGGGGACCCCCTTAACAGGGGACCCCCCTTAACAGGTGATCCCCCTTAACAGGGGACCCCCCTTAACAGGGGACCCCCCTTTACAGGGGCCCCTCTTAACAGGGCCCCCCTTAACAGGTTTAAGGCGAAAAACACACCCCAATTCTTTCAGTCATATCTCGAGTTCTAGCTAACCTATCGCGCCAAGCCATATATCATATGAAAAGTCTTTAAATGAGGAAGAACCGCGCTATATAAAATTTTCGTGTCACTTCTATAGTTTAGGCGCAGTACTTGAAGGAGTGTATTTTTTTAAGGCGAAAAACACACTCCACTTCTTTCAGTCATATCTCGAGTTCTAGGGCCCCCCTTAACAGGGGCCCCCCTAACAGGGGCCCCCCCTTTAACAGGAGCCCCCCCTTTAACAGGAGCCCCCCCCCTTTAACAGGAGCCCCCCCCTTTAACAGGGGCCGCCCCCTTTAACAAGGGTCCCCCCCCCCCCCTTTAACAAGCCCCCCCCCCCCCCCTTTAACAAGGGCCCCCCCTTTAACCAGGGCCCCCCCCTTTAACAAGGGCCCCCTTTAACAAGGGCCCCCCTTTAACAAGGGCCCCCCCTTTAACAAGGGCCCCCCTTTAACAAGGGCCCCCCCTTTAACAAGGGCCCCCCTTTAACAAGGGCCCCCCTTTAACAAGGGCCCCCCTTTAACAAGGGCCCCCCTTTAACAAGGGCCCCCCTTTAACAAGGGCCCCCCTTTAACAAGGGCCCCCCTTTAACAAGGGCCCCCCCTTTAACAGGGGCCCCCCTTAACAGGGCCCCCTTAACAGGGGACCCCCCTTAACAGGGGACCCCCCTTAACAGGGGACCCCCTTAACAGGTTTAAGGCGAAAAACACACCCCAATTCTTTCAGTCATATCTCGAGTTCTAGCTAACCCATCGCGCCAAGCCATATATCATATGAAAGGTCTTTAAATGAGGAACAATCGCGCTATATAACATTTTCGTGTCACTTCTATAGTTTAGGCGCAGTACTTGAAGGAGTGTATTTGTTTAAGGCGAAAAACACACCCCACTTCTTTCAGTCATATCTCGAGTTCTAGCTAACCTATCGCGCCAAGCCATATATCATATGCAAGGTCTTTAAATGAGGAACAATCGCGCTATATAACATTTTCGTGTCACTTCTATAGTTTAAGCGCAGTACTTGAAGGAGTGTATTTGTTTAAGGCGAAAAACACACCCCACTTCTTTCAGTCATATCTCGAGTTCTAGGTAAACTATCGCGCCAAGCCATATATCATATGAAAGGTCTTCAAATGAGGAACAATCACGCTATATAACATTTTCGTGTCACTTCTATAGTTTAGGCGCAGTACTTGAAGGAGTGTATTTTTTTAAGGCGAAAAACACACCCCACTTCTTTCAGTCATATCTCGAGTTCTAGCTAACCCATCGCGCCAAGCCATATATCATATGAAAGGTCTTTAAATGGGGAACAATCGCGCTATATAACGTTTTCGTGTCACTTCTATAGTTTAAGCGCAGTACTTGAAGGAGTGTATTTGTTTAAGGCGAAAAACACACCCCACTTCTTTCAGTCATATCTCGAGTTCTAGGTAAACTATCGCGCCAAGCCATATATCATATGAAAGGTCTTCAAATGAGGAACAATCGCGCTATATAACATTTTCGTGTCACTTCTATAGTTTAGGCGCAGTACTTGAAGGAGTGTATTTGTTTAAGGCGAAAAACACACCCCACTTCTTTCAGTCCCCCTTAACAGGGGACCCCCCTTAACAGGGGACCCCCTTAACAGAGGACCCCCTTAACAGGGGACCCCCCTTAACAGGGGACCCCCCTTTACAGGGGCCCCCCTTAACAGGGCCCCCCCTTAACAGGTTTAAGGCGAAAAACACACCCCAATTCTTTCAGTCATATCTCGAGTTCTAGCTAACCCATCGCGCCAAGCCATATACCATATGAAAGGTCTTTAATTGAGGAACAATCGCGCTATATAACATTTTCGTGTCACTTCTATAGTTTAGGCGCAGTACTTGAAGGAGTGTATTTGTTTAAGGCGAAAAACACACCCCACTTCTTTCAGTCATATCTCGAGTTCTAGCTAACCCATCGCGCCAAGCCATATATCGTATGAAAGGTCTTTAAATGGGGAACAATCGCGCTATATAATATTTTCGTGTCACTTCTATAGTTTAGGCGCAGTACTTGAAGGAGTGTATTTGTTTAAGGCGAAAAACACACCCCACTTCTTTCAGTCATATCTCGAGTTCTAGCTAACCCATCGCGCCAAGCCATATATCGTATGAAAGGTCTTTAATTGAGGAACAATCGCGCTATATAACATTTTCGTGTCACTTCTATAGTTTAGGCGCAGTACTTGAAGGAGTGTATTTGTTTAAGGCGAAAAACACACCCCACTTCTTTCAGTCATATCTCGAGTTCTAGCTAACCCATCGCGCCAAGCCATATATCATATGAAAGGTCTTCAAATGAGGAACAATCGCGCTATATAACATTTTCGTGTCACTTCTATAGTTTAGGCGCAGTACTTGAAGGAGTGTATTTGTTTAAGGCGAAAAACACACCCCACTTCTTTCAGTCCCCTTTAACAGGGGACCCCCCTTAACAGGGGACCCCCTTAACAGGGGACCCCCTTAACAGGGGACCCCCCTTAACAGGTGATCCCCCTTAACAGGGGACCCCCCTTAACAGGGGACCCCCCTTTACAGGGGCCCCTCTTAACAGGGCCCCCCTTAACAGGTTTAAGGCGAAAAACACACCCCAATTCTTTCAGTCATATCTCGAGTTCTAGCTAACCTATCGCGCCAAGCCATATATCATATGAAAAGTCTTTAAATGAGGAAGAACCGCGCTATATAAAATTTTCGTGTCACTTCTATAGTTTAGGCGCAGTACTTGAAGGAGTGTATTTTTTTAAGGCGAAAAACACACTCCACTTCTTTCAGTCATATCTCGAGTTCTAGGGCCCCCCTTAACAGGGGCCCCCCTAACAGGGGCCCCCCCTTTAACAGGAGCCCCCCCTTTAACAGGAGCCCCCCCCCTTTAACAGGAGCCCCCCCCTTTAACAGGGGCCGCCCCCTTTAACAAGGGTCCCCCCCCCCTTTAACAAGCCCCCCCCCCTTTAACAAGGGCCCCCCCTTTAACCAGGGCCCCCCCCTTTAACAAGGGCCCCCCTTTAACAAGGGCCCCCCTTTAACAAGGGCCCCCCTTTAACAAGGGCCCCCCTTTAACAAGGGCCCCCCCTTTAACAAGGGCCCCCCTTTAACAAGGGCCCCCCTTTAACAAGGGCCCCCCTTTAACAAGGGCCCCCCTTTAACAAGGGCCCCCCCTTTAACAAGGGCCCCCCTTTAACAAGGGCCCCCCTTTAACAAGGGCCCCCCCTTTAACAGGGGCCCCCCTTAACAGGGCCCCCTTAACAGGGGACCCCCCTTAACAGGGGACCCCCCTTAACAGGGGACCCCCTTAACAGGTTTAAGGCGAAAAACACACCCCAATTCTTTCAGTCATATCTCGAGTTCTAGCTAACCCATCGCGCCAAACCATATATCATATGAAAGGTCTTTAAATGAGGAACAATCGCGCTATATAACATTTTCGTGTCACTTCTATAGTTTAGGCGCAGTACTTGAAGGAGTGTATTTGTTTAAGGCGAAAAACACACCCCACTTCTTTCAGTCATATCTCGAGTTCTAGCTAACCTATCGCGCCAAGCCATATATCATATGCAAGGTCTTTAAATGAGGAACAATCGCGCTATATAACATTTTCGTGTCACTTCTATAGTTTAAGCGCAGTACTTGAAGGAGTGTATTTGTTTAAGGCGAAAAACACACCCCACTTCTTTCAGTCATATCTCGAGTTCTAGGTAAACTATCGCGCCAAGCCATATATCATATGAAAGGTCTTCAAATGAGGAACAATCACGCTATATAACATTTTCGTGTCACTTCTATAGTTTAGGCGCAGTACTTGAAGGAGTGTATTTTTTTAAGGCGAAAAACACACCCCACTTCTTTCAGTCATATCTCGAGTTCTAGCTAACCCATCGCGCCAAGCCATATATCATATGAAAGGTCTTTAAATGGGGAACAATCGCGCTATATAACGTTTTCGTGTCACTTCTATAGTTTAAGCGCAGTACTTGAAGGAGTGTATTTGTTTAAGGCGAAAAACACACCCCACTTCTTTCAGTCATATCTCGAGTTCTAGGTAAACTATCGCGCCAAGCCATATATCATATGAAAGGTCTTCAAATGAGGAACAATCGCGCTATATAACATTTTCGTGTCACTTCTATAGTTTAGGCGCAGTACTTGAAGGAGTGTATTTGTTTAAGGCGAAAAACACACCCCACTTCTTTCAGTCCCCCTTAACAGGGGACCCCCCTTAACAGGGGACCCCCTTAACAGAGGACCCCCTTAACAGGGGACCCCCCTTAACAGGGGACCCCCCTTTACAGGGGCCCCCCTTAACAGGGCCCCCCCTTAACAGGTTTAAGGCGAAAAACACACCCCAATTCTTTCAGTCATATCTCGAGTTCTAGCTAACCCATCGCGCCAAGCCATATACCATATGAAAGGTCTTTAATTGAGGAACAATCGCGCTATATAACATTTTCGTGTCACTTCTATAGTTTAGGCGCAGTACTTGAAGGAGTGTATTTGTTTAAGGCGAAAAACACACCCCACTTCTTTCAGTCATATCTCGAGTTCTAGCTAACCCATCGCGCCAAGCCATATATCGTATGAAAGGTCTTTAAATGGGGAACAATCGCGCTATATAATATTTTCGTGTCACTTCTATAGTTTAGGCGCAGTACTTGAAGGAGTGTATTTGTTTAAGGCGAAAAACACACCCCACTTCTTTCAGTCATATCTCGAGTTCTAGCTAACCCATCGCGCCAAGCCATATATCGTATGAAAGGTCTTTAATTGAGGAACAATCGCGCTATATAACATTTTCGTGTCACTTCTATAGTTTAGGCGCAGTACTTGAAGGAGTGTATTTGTTTAAGGCGAAAAACACACCCCACTTCTTTCAGTCATATCTCGAGTTCTAGCTAACCCATCGCGCCAAGCCATATATCATATGAAAGGTCTTCAAATGAGGAACAATCGCGCTATATAACATTTTCGTGTCACTTCTATAGTTTAGGCGCAGTACTTGAAGGAGTGTATTTGTTTAAGGCGAAAAACACACCCCACTTCTTTCAGTCCCCTTTAACAGGGGACCCCCTTAACAGGGGACCCCCTTAACAGGGGACCCCCCTTAACAGGGGACCCCCTTAACAGGGGACCCCCCTTAACAGGGGACCCCCCTTAACAGGGGACCCCCCTTAACAGGGGACCCCCCTTAACAGGGGACCCCCCTTAACAGGGGACCCCCCTTAACAGGGGACCCCCCTTAACAGGGGACCCCCTTAACAGGGGACCCCCCTTAACAGGTGACCCCCCTTAACAGGGGACCCCCCTTAACAGGGGACCCCCCTTTACAGGGGCCCCCCTTAACAGGGCCCCCCTTAACAGGTTTAAGGCGAAAAACACACCCCAATTCTTTCAGTCATATCTCGAGTTCTAGCTAACCTATCGCGCCAAGCCATATATCATATGAAAAGTCTTTAAATGAGGAAGAACCGCGCTATATAAAATTTTCGTGTCACTTCTATAGTTTAGGCGCAGTACTTGAAGGAGTGTATTTTTTTAAGGCGAAAAACACACTCCACTTCTTTCAGTCATATCTCGAGTTCTAGCTAACCCATCGCGCCAAGCCATATATCGTATGAAAGGTCTTTAATTGAGGAACAATCGCGCTATATAACATTTTCGTGTCACTTCTATAGTTTAGGCGCAGTACTTGAAGGAGTGTATTTGTTTAAGGCGAAAAACACACCCCACTTCTTTCAGTCATATCTCGAGTTCTAGCTAACCCATCGCGCCAAGCCATATATCGTATGAAAGGTCTTTAATTGAGGAACAATCGCGCTATATAACATTTTCGTGTCACTTCTATAGTTTAGGCGCAGTACTTGAAGGAGTGTATTTGTTTAAGGCGAAAAACACACCCCACTTCTTTCAGTCCCCTTTAACAGGGGACCCCCCTTAACAGGGGACCCCCCTTAACAGGGGACCCCCCTTAACAGGGGACCCCCTTAACAGGGGACCCCCCTTAACAGGGGACCCCCTTAACAGGGGACCCCCTTAACAGGGGACCCCCCTTAACAGGTGACCCCCCTTTACAGGGGCCCCCTTAACAGGTTTAAGGCGAAAAACACACCCCAATTCTTTCAGTCATATCTCGAGTTCTAGCTAACCTATCGCGCCAAGCCATATATCATATGAAAAGTCTTTAAATGAGGAAGAACCGCGCTATATAAAATTTTCGTGTCACTTCTATAGTTTAGGCGCAGTACTTGAAGGAGTGTATTTTTTTAAGGCGAAAAACACACTCCACTTCTTTCAGTCATATCTCGAGTTCTAGCTAACCCATCGCGCCAAGCCATATATCATATGAAAGGTCTTCAAATGAGGAACAATCGCGCTATATAACATTTTCGTGTCACTTCTACAGTTTAGGCGCAGTACTTGAAGGAGTGTATTTGTTTAAGGCGAAAAACACACCCCACTTCTTTCAGTCCCCTTTAACAGGGGACCCCCCTTAACAGGGGACCCCCTTAACAGGGGACCCCCCTTAACAGGGGACCCCCCTTAACAGGGGACCCCCTTAACAGGGGACCCCCCTTAACAGGGGACCCCCTTAACAGGGGACCCCCCTTAACAGGTGACCCCCCCTAACAGGGGACCCCCCTTAACAGGGGACCCCCCTTAACAGGTGACCACCCTTAACAGGGGACCCCCCTTAACAGGGGACCCCCCTTAACAGGTGACCACCCTTAACAGGGGACCCCCCTTAACAGGGGACCCCCCTTAACAGGTGACCACCCTTAACAGGGGACCCCCCTTAACAGGGGACCCCCCTTAACAGGGGACCCCCCTTTACAGGGGCCCCCTTAACAGGGCCCCCCTTAACAGGTTTAAGGCGAAAAACACACCCCAATTCTTTCAGTCATATCTCGAGTTCTAGCTAACCTATCGCGCCAAGCCATATATCATATGAAAAGTCTTTAAATGGGGAACAATCGCGCTATATAACATTTTCGTGTCACTTCTATAGTTTAGGCGCAGTACTTGAAGGAGTGTATTTGTTTAAGGCGAAAAACACACCCCACTTCTTTCAGTCATATCTCGAGTTCTAGCTAACCCATCGCGCCAAGCCATATATCGTATGAAAGGTCTTTAATTGAGGAACAATCGCGCTATATAACATTTTCGTGTCACTTCTATAGTTTAGGCGCAGTACTTGAAGGAGTGTATTTGTTTAAGGCGAAAAACACACCCCACTTCTTTCAGTCATATCTCGAGTTCTAGCTAACCCATCGCGCCAAGCCATATATCATATGAAAGGTCTTCAAATGAGGAACAATCGCGCTATATAACATTTTCGTGTCACTTCTATAGTTTAGGCGCAGTACTTGAAGGAGTGTATTTGTTTAAGGCGAAAAACACACCCCACTTCTTTCAGTCCCCTTTAACAGGGGACCCCCCTTAACAGGGGACCCCCTTAACAGGGGACCCCCCTTAACAGGGGACCCCCCTTAACAGGGGACCCCCTTAACAGGGGACCCCCTTAACAGGGGACCCCCCTTAACAGGTGACCCCCCTTAACAGGGGACCCCCCTTAACAGGGGACCCCCCTTTACAGGGGCCCCTCTTAACAGGGCCCCCCTTAACAGGTTTAAGGCGAAAAACACACCCCAATTCTTTCAGTCATATCTCGAGTTCTAGCTAACCTATCGCGCCAAGCCATATATCATATGAAAAGTCTTTAAATGAGGAAGAACCGCGCTATATAAAATTTTCGTGTCACTTCTATAGTTTAGGCGCAGTACTTGAAGGAGTGTATTTTTTTAAGGCGAAAAACACACTCCACTTCTTTCAGTCATATCTCGAGTTCTAGGGCCCCCCTTAACAGGGGCCCCCCTAACAGGGGCCCCCCCTTTAACAGGAGCCCCCCCCTTTAACAGGAGCCCCCCCCTTTAACAGGAGCCCCCCCTTTACCAGGGGCCGCCCCCCTTTAACAGGGGCCGCCCCCTTTAACAAGGGTCCCCCCCCCCCCCTTTAACAAGGGCCCCCCCCTTTAACAAGGGCCCCCCCCCCTTTAACCAGGGCCCCCCCTTTAACCAGGGCCCCCCCTTTAACAAGGGCCCCCCTTTAACAAGGGCCCCCCTTTAACAAGGGCCCCCCCTTTAACAAGGGCCCCCCTTTAACAAGGGCCCCCCCTTTAACAAGGGCCCCCCCTTTAACAAGGGCCCCCCCTTTAACAAGGGCCCCCCCTTTAACAAGGGCCCCCCCTTTAACAAGGGCCCCCCCTTTAACAAGGGCCCCCCCTTTAACAAGGGCCCCCCTTTAACAAGGGCCCCCCTTTAACAAGGGCCCCCCTTTAACAAGGGCCCCCCTTTAACAAGGGCCCCCCTTTAACAAGGGCCCCCCTTTAACAAGGGCCCCCCTTTAACAAGGGCCCCCCTTTAACAAGGGCCCCCCTTTAACAAGGGCCCCCCTTTAACAAGGGCCCCCCCTTTAACAAGGGCCCCCCTTAACAGGGCCCCCCCTTTAACAGGGGCCCCCCTTAACAGGGGACCCCCCTTAACAGGGGTCCCCCCTTAACAGGTTTAAGGCGAAAAACACACCCCAATTCTTTCAGTCATATCTCGAGTTCTAGCTAACCCATCGCGCCAAGCCATATATCATATGAAAGGTCTTTAAATGAGGAACAATCGCGCTATATAACATTTTCGTGTCACTTCTATAGTTTAGGCGCAGTACTTGAAGGAGTGTATTTGTTTAAGGCGAAAAACACACCCCACTTCTTTCAGTCATATCTCGAGTTCTAGCTAACCTATCGCGCCAAGCCATATATCATATGCAAGGTCTTTAAATGAGGAACAATCGCGCTATATAACATTTTCGTGTCACTTCTATAGTTTAAGCGCAGTACTTGAAGGAGTGTATTTGTTTAAGGCGAAAAACACACCCCACTTCTTTCAGTCATATCTCGAGTTCTAGGTAAACTATCGCGCCAAGCCATATATCATATGAAAGGTCTTCAAATGAGGAACAATCACGCTATATAACATTTTCGTGTCACTTCTATAGTTAAGGCGCAGTACTTGAAGGAGTGTATTTTTTTAAGGCGAAAAACACACCCCACTTCTTTCAGTCATATCTCGAGTTCTAGCTAACCCATCGCGCCAAGCCATATATCGTATGAAAAGTCTTTAAATGAGGAAGAACCGCGCTATATAAAATTTTCGTGTCACTTCTATAGTTTAGGCGCAGTACTTGAAGGAGTGTATTTTTTTAAGGCGAAAAACACACCCCACTTCTTTCAGTCATATCTCGAGTTCTAGCTAACCCATCGCGCCAAGCCATATATCATATGCAAGGTCTTTAAATGAGGAACAATCGCGCTATATAACATTTTCGTGTCACTTCTATAGTTTAAGCGCAGTACTTGAAGGAGTGTATTTGTTTAAGGCGAAAAACACACCCCACTTCTTTCAGTCATATCTCGAGTTCTAGCTAACCCATCGCGCCAAGCCATATATCATATGAAAGGTCTTTAAATGAGGAACAATCGCGCTATATAACATTTTCGTGTCACTTCTATAGTTTAGGCGCAGTACTTGAAGGAGTGTATTTGTTTAAGGCGAAAAACACACCCCACTTCTTTCAGTCATATCTCGAGTTCTAGCTAACCTATCGCGCCAAGCCATATATCATATGCAAGGTCTTTAAATGAGGAACAATCGCGCTATATAACATTTTCGTGTCACTTCTATAGTTTAGGCGCAGTACTTGAAGGAGTGTATTTGTTTAAGGCGAAAAACACACCCCACTTCTTTCAGTCATATCTCGAGTTCTAGCTAACCTATCGCGCCAAGCCATATATCATATGCAAGGTCTTTAAATGAGGAACAATCGCGCTATATAACATTTTCGTGTCACTTCTATAGTTTAAGCGCAGTACTTGAAGGAGTGTATTTGTTTAAGGCGAAAAACACACCCCAATTCTTTCAGTCATATCTCGAGTTCTAGCTAACTCGTCGCGCCAAGCCATATATCATATGAAAGGTCTTTAAATGAGGAACAATCGCGCTATATAACATTTTCGTGTCACTTCTATAGTTTAGGCGCAGTACTTGAAGGAGTGTATTTGTTTAAGGCGAAAAACACACCCCACTTCTTTCAGTCATATCTCGAGTTCTAGCTAACCTATCGCGCCAAGCCATATATCATATGCAAGGTCTTTAAATGAGGAACAATCGCGCTATATAACATTTTCGTGTCACTTCTATAGTTTAGGCGCAGTACTTGAAGGAGTGTATTTGTTTAAGGCGAAAAACACACCCCACTTCTTTCAGTCCCCTTTAACAGGGGACCCCCCTTAACAGGGGACCCCCTTAACAGGGGACCCCCCTTAACAGGTGACCCCCCTTTACAGGGGCCCCGTTAACAGGTTTAAGGCGAAAAACACACCCCAATTCTTTCAGTCATATCTCGAGTTCTAGCTAACCTATCGCGCCAAGCCATATATCATATGAAAAGTCTTTAAATGAGGAAGAACCGCGCTATATAAAATTTTCGTGTCACTTCTATAGTTTAGGCGCAGTACTTGAAGGAGTGTATTTTTTTAAGGCGAAAAACACACTCCACTTCTTTCAGTCATATCAAAGAACAATCGCGCTATATAACATTTTCGTGTCACTTCTATAGTTTAGGCGCAGTACTTGAAGGAGTGTATTTGTTTAAGGCGAAAAACACACCCCACTTCTTTCAGTCCCCTTTAACAGGGGACCCCCCTTAACAGGGGACCCCCTTAACAGGGGACCCCCCTTAACAGGTGACCCCCCTTAACAGGGGACCCCCCTTAACAGGGGACCCCCCCTAACAGGGGACCCCCCTTAACAGGGGACCCCCCTTAACAGGGGACCCCCCTTAACAGGGGACCCCCCTTAACAGGTGACCACCCTTAACAGGGGACCCCCCTTAACAGGGGACCCCCCTTAACAGGTGACCACCCTTAACAGGGGACCCCCCTTAACAGGGGACCCCCCTTTACAGGGGCCCCCCTTAACAGGGCCCCCCTTAACAGGTTTAAGGCGAAAAACACACCCCAATTCTTTCAGTCATATCTCGAGTTCTAGCTAACCTATCGCGCCAAGCCATATATCATATGAAAAGTCTTTAAATGGGGAACAATCGCGCTATATAACATTTTCGTGTCACTTCTATAGTTTAGGCGCAGTACTTGAAGGAGTGTATTTGTTTAAGGCGAAAAACACACCCCACTTCTTTCAGTCATATCTCGAGTTCTAGCTAACCCATCGCGCCAAGCCATATATCGTATGAAAGGTCTTTAATTGAGGAACAATCGCGCTATATAACATTTTCGTGTCACTTCTATAGTTTAGGCGCAGTACTTGAAGGAGTGTATTTGTTTAAGGCGAAAAACACACCCCACTTCTTTCAGTCATATCTCGAGTTCTAGCTAACCCATCGCGCCAAGCCATATATCATATGAAAGGTCTTCAAATGAGGAACAATCGCGCTATATAACATTTTCGTGTCACTTCTATAGTTTAAGCGCAGTACTTGAAGGAGTGTATTTGTTTAAGGCGAAAAACACACCCCACTTCTTTCAGTCCCCTTTAACAGGGGACCCCCCTTAACAGGGGACCCCCTTAACAGGGGACCCCCCTTAACAGGTGACCCCCCTTAACAGGGGACCCCCCTTAACAGGTGACCCCCCTTAACAGGGGACCCCCCTTAACAGGGGACCCCCCTTTACAGGGGCCCCTCTTAACAGGGCCCCCCTTAACAGGTTTAAGGCGAAAAACACACCCCAATTCTTTCAGTCATATCTCGAGTTCTAGCTAACCTATCGCGCCAAGCCATATATCATATGAAAAGTCTTTAAATGAGGAAGAACCGCGCTATATAAAATTTTCGTGTCACTTCTATAGTTTAGGCGCAGTACTTGAAGGAGTGTATTTTTTTAAGGCGAAAAACACACTCCACTTCTTTCAGTCATATCTCGAGTTCTAGGGCCCCCCTTAACAGGGGCCCCCCTAACAGGGGCCCCCCCTTTAACAGGAGCCCCCCCTTTAACAGGAGCCCCCCCCCCTTTAAGAGGAGCCCCCCCCTTTACCAGGGGCCGCCAACCTTTAACAGGGGCCGCCCCCTTTAACAAGGGTCCCCCCCCTTTAACAAGGGCCCCCCCCCCTTTAACCAGGGCCCCCCCCTTTAACAAGGGCCCCCCCCCCTTTAACAAGGGCCCCCCTTTAACAAGGGCCCCCTTTAACAAGGGCCCCCCCCTTTAACAAGGGCCCCCCTTTAACAAGGGCCCCCCTTTAACAAGGGCCCCCCCCTTTAACAAGGGCCCCCCCTTTAACAAGGGCCCCCCTTTAACAAGGGCCCCCCTTTAACAAGGGCCCCCCTTTAACAAGGCCCCCCCCTTTAACAAGGGCCCCCCTTTAACAAGGGCCCCCCTTTAACAAGGGCCCCCCTTTAACAAGGGCCCCCCTTTAACAAGGGCCCCCCTTTAACAAGGGCCCCCCCTTTAACAGGGGCCCCCCTTAACAGGGACCCCTTAACAGGGGACCCCCCTTAACAGGGGACCCCCTTAACAGGTTTAAGGCGAAAAACACACCCCAATTCTTTCAGTCATATCTCGAGTTCTAGCTAACCCATCGCGCCAAGCCATATATCATATGAAAGGTCTTTAAATGAGGAACAATCGCGCTATATAACATTTTCGTGTCACTTCTATAGTTTAGGCGCAGTACTTGAAGGAGTGTATTTTTTTAAGGCGAAAAACACACCCCACTTCTTTCAGTCATATCTCGAGTTCTAGCTAACCCATCGCGCCAAGCCATATATCGTATGAAAAGTCTTTAAATGAGGAACAATCGCGCTATATAACATTTTCGTGTCACTTCTATAGTTTAAGCGCAGTACTTGAAGGAGTGTATTTGTTTAAGGCGAAAAACACACCCCACTTCTTTCAGTCATATCTCGAGTTCTAGGTAAACTATCGCGCCAAGCCATATATCATATGAAAGGTCTTCAAATGAGGAACAATCACGCTATATAACATTTTCGTGTCACTTCTATAGTTTAGGCGCAGTACTTGAAGGAGTGTATTTGTTTAAGGCGAAAAACACACCCCACTTCTTTCAGTCATATCTCGAGTTCTAGCTAACCCATCGCGCCAAGCCATATATCATATGAAAGGTCTTCAAATGAGGAACAATCGCGCTATATAACATTTTCGTGTCACTTCTATAGTTTAGGCGCAGTACTTGAAGGAGTGTATTTGTTTAAGGCGAAAAACACACCCCACTTCTTTCAGTCCCCTTTAACAGGGGACCCCCCTTAACAGGGGACCCCCTTAACAGGGGACCCCCCTTAACAGGTGACCCCCCTTAACAGGGGACCCCCCTTAACAGGGGACCCCCCTTTACAGGGGCCCCTCTTAACAGGGCCCCCCTTAACAGGTTTAAGGCGAAAAACACACCCCAATTCTTTCAGTCATATCTCGAGTTCTAGCTAACCTATCGCGCCAAGCCATATATCATATGAAAAGTCTTTAAATGAGGAAGAACCGCGCTATATAAAATTTTCGTGTCACTTCTATAGTTTAGGCGCAGTACTTGAAGGAGTGTATTTTTTTAAGGCGAAAAACACACTCCACTTCTTTCAGTCATATCTCGAGTTCTAGGGCCCCCCTTAACAGGGGCCCCCCTAACAGGGGCCCCCCCTTTAACAGGAGCCCCCCCTTTAACAGGAGCCCCCCCCTTTAAGAGGAGCCCCCCCCTTTACCAGGGGCCGCCAACCTTTAACAGGGGCCGCCCCCTTTAACAAGGGTCCCCCCCCTTTAACAAGGGCCCCCCCCCCTTTAACCAGGGCCCCCCCCTTTAACAAGGGCCCCCCCCCCCTTTAACAAGGGCCCCCCTTTAACAAGGGCCCCCCCTTTAACAAGGGCCCCCCCTTTAACAAGGGCCCCCCTTTAACAAGGGCCCCCCCTTTAACAAGGGCCCCCCCTTTAACAAGGGCCCCCCCTTTAACAAGGGCCCCCCTTTAACAAGGGCCTCCCTTTAACAAGGGCCCCCCCTTTAACAAGGGCCCCCCTTTAACAAGGCCCCCCCCTTTAACAAGGGCCCCCCCTTTAACAAGGGCCCCCCTTTAACAAGGGCCCCCCTTTAACAAGGGCCCCCCTTTAACAAGGGCCCCCCCTTTAACAAGGGCCCCCCCTTTAACAGGGGCCCCCCTTAACAGGGCCCCCTTAACAGGGGACCCCCTTAACAGGTTTAAGGCGAAAAACACACCCCAATTCTTTCAGTCATATCTCGAGTTCTAGCTAACCCATCGCGCCAAGCCATATATCATATGAAAGGTCTTTAAATGAGGAACAATCGCGCTATATAACATTTTCGTGTCACTTCTATAGTTTAGGCGCAGTACTTGAAGGAGTGTATTTGTTTAAGGCGAAAAACACACCCCACTTCTTTCAGTCATATCTCGAGTTCTAGCTAACCTATCGCGCCAAGCCATATATCATATGCAAGGTCTTTAAATGAGGAACAATCGCGCTATATAACATTTTCGTGTCACTTCTATAGTTTAAGCGCAGTACTTGAAGGAGTGTATTTGTTTAAGGCGAAAAACACACCCCACTTCTTTCAGTCATATCTCGAGTTCTAGGTAAACTATCGCGCCAAGCCATATATCATATGAAAGGTCTTCAAATGAGGAACAATCACGCTATATAACATTTTCGTGTCACTTCTATAGTTTAGGCGCAGTACTTGAAGGAGTGTATTTTTTTAAGGCGAAAAACACACCCCACTTCTTTCAGTCATATCTCGAGTTCTAGCTAACCCATCGCGCCAAGCCATATATCGTATGAAAAGTCTTTAAATGAGGAAGAACAGCGCTATATAAAATTTTCGTGTCACTTCTATAGTTTAGGCGCAGTACTTGAAGGAGTGTATTTTTTTAAGGCGAAAAACACACCCCACTTCTTTCAGTCATATCTCGAGTTCTAGCTAACCCATCGCGCCAAGCCATATATCATATGAAAGGTCATTAAATGAGGAACAATCGCGCTATATAACATTTTCGTGTCACTTCTATAGTTTAGGCGCAGTACTTGAAGGAGTGTATTTGTTTAAGGCGAAAAACACACCCCACTTCTTTCAGTCATATCTCGAGTTCTAGCTAACTCGTCGCGCCAAGCCATATATCATATGAAAGGTCTTTAAATGAGGAACAATCGCGCTATATAACATTTTCGTGTCACTTCTATAGTTTAGGCGCAGTACTTGAAGGAGTGTATTTGTTTAAGGCGAAAAACACACCCCACTTCTTTCAGTCATATCTCGAGTTCTAGCTAACCTATCGCGCCAAGCCGTATATCATATGCAAGGTCTTTAAATGAGGAACAATCGCGCTATATAACATTTTCGTGTCACTTCTATAGTTTAAGCGCAGTACTTGAAGGAGTGTATTTGTTTAAGGCGAAAAACACACCCCACTTCTTTCAGTCATATCTCGAGTTCTAGGTAAACTATCGCGCCAAGCCATATATCATATGAAAGGTCTTTAAATGAGGAACAATCGCGCTATATAACATTTTCGTGTCACTTCTATAGTTTAGGCGCAGTACTTGAAGGAGTGTATTTGTTTAAGGCGAAAAACACACCCCACTTCTTTCAGTCATATCTCGAGTTCTAGCTAACCTATCGCGCCAAGCCATATATCATATGCAAGGTCTTTAAATGAGGAACAATCGCGCTATATAACATTTTCGTGTCACTTCTATAGTTTAGGCGCAGTACTTGAAGGAGTGTATTTGTTTAAGGCGAAAAACACACCCCACTTCTTTCAGTCATATCTCGAGTTCTAGCTAACTCGTCGCGCCAAGCCATATATCGTATGAAAGGTCTTTAAATGAGGAACAATCGCGCTATATAACATTTTCGTGTCACTTCTATAGTTTAGGCGCAGTACTTGAAGGAGTGTATTTGTTTAAGGCGAAAAACACACCCCACTTCTTTCAGTCATATCTCGAGTTCTAGCTAACATATCGCGCCAAGCCATATATCATATGCAAGGTCTTTAAATGAGGAAGAATCGCGCTATATAACATTTTCGTGTCACTTCTATAGTTTAAGCGCAGTACTTGAAGGAGTGTATTTGTTTAAGGCGAAAAACACACCCCACTTCTTTCAGTCATATCTCGAGTTCTAGGTAAACTATCGCGCCAAGCCATATATCATATGAAAGGTCTTCAAATGAGGAACATTCACGCTATATAACATTTTCGTGTCACTTCTATAGTTTAGGCGCAGTACTTGAAGGAGTGTATTTTTTTAAGGCGAAAAACACACCCCACTTCTTTCAGTCATATCTCGAGTTCTAGGTAACCGATCGCGCCAAGCCATATATCATATGAAAAGCCTTTAAATGAGGAAGAACCGCGCTATATAAAATTTTCGTGTCACTTCTATAGTTTAGGCGCAGTACTTGAAGGAGTGTATTTTTTTAAGGCGAAAAACACACCCCACTTCTTTCAGTCATATCTCGAGTTCTAGCTAACCCATCGCGCCAAGCCATATATCGTATGAAAGGTCTTTAATTGAGGAACAATCGCGCTATATAACATTTTCGTGTCACTTCTATAGTTTAGGCGCAGTACTTGAAGGAGTGTATTTGTTTAAGGCGAAAAACACACCCCACTTCTTTCAGTCATATCTCGAGTTCTAGCTAACCCATCGCGCCAAGCCATATATCATATGAAAGGTCTTCAAATGAGGAACAATCGCGCTATATAACATTTTCGTGTCACTTCTATAGTTTAGGCGCAGTACTTGAAGGAGTGTATTTGTTTAAGGCGAAAAACACACCCCACTTCTTTCAGTCCCCTTTAACAGGGGACCCCCCTTAACAGGGGACCCCCTTAACAGGGGACCCCCCTTAACAGGTGACCCCCCTTAACAGGGGACCCCCCTTAACAGGGGACCCCCCTTTACAGGGGCCCCTCTTAACAGGGCCCCCCTTAACAGGTTTAAGGCGAAAAACACACCCCAATTCTTTCAGTCATATCTCGAGTTCTAGCTAACCTATCGCGCCAAGCCATATATCATATGAAAAGTCTTTAAATGAGGAAGAACCGCGCTATATAAAATTTTCGTGTCACTTCTATAGTTTAGGCGCAGTACTTGAAGGAGTGTATTTTTTTAAGGCGAAAAACACACTCCACTTCTTTCAGTCATATCTCGAGTTCTAGGGCCCCCCTTAACAGGGGCCCCCCTAACAGGGGCCCCCCCTTTAACAGGAGCCCCCCCTTTAACAGGAGCCCCCCCCTTGAAGAGGAGCCCCCCCCTTTACCAGGGGCCGCCAACCTTTAACAGGGGCCGCCCCCTTTAACAAGGGTCCCCACCCCTTTAACAAGGGCCCCCCCCCTTTAACCAGGGCCCCCCCCTTTAACAAGGGCCCCCCCCCCCCTTTAACAAGGGCCCCCCTTTAACAAGGGCCCCCCCTTTAACAAGGGCCCCCCCTTTAACAAGGGCCCCCCTTTAACAAGGGCCCCCCCTTTAACAAGGGCCCCCCCTTTAACAAGGGCCCCCCCTTTAACAAGGGCCCCCCTTTAACAAGGGCCCCCCTTTAACAAGGGCCCCCCTTTAACAAGGGCCCCCCTTTAACAAGGGCCCCCCTTTAACAAGGCCCCCCCCTTTAACAAGGGCCCCCCTTTAACAAGGGCCCCCCTTTAACAAGGGCCCCCCCTTTAACAAGGGCCCCCCTTTAACAAGGGCCCCCCTTTAACAAGGGCCCCCCCTTTAACAAGGGCCCCCCCTTTAACAGGGGCCCCCCTTAACAGGGCCCCCTTAACAGGGGACCCCCCTTAACAGGGGACCCCCTTAACAGGTTTAAGGCGAAAAACACACCCCAATTCTTTCAGTCATATCTCGAGTTCTAGCTAACCCATCGCGCCAAGCCATATATCATATGAAAGGTCTTTAAATGAGGAACAATCGCGCTATATAACATTTTCGTGTCACTTCTATAGTTTAGGCGCAGTACTTGAAGGAGTGTATTTGTTTAAGGCGAAAAACACACCCCACTTCTTTCAGTCATATCTCGAGTTCTAGCTAACCTATCGCGCCAAGCCATATATCATATGCAAGGTCTTTAAATGAGGAACAATCGCGCTATATAACATTTTCGTGTCACTTCTATAGTTTAAGCGCAGTACTTGAAGGAGTGTATTTGTTTAAGGCGAAAAACACACCCCACTTCTTTCAGTCATATCTCGAGTTCTAGGTAAACTATCGCGCCAAGCCATATATCATATGAAAGGTCTTCAAATGAGGAACAATCACGCTATATAACATTTTCGTGTCACTTCTATAGTTTAGGCGCAGTACTTGAAGGAGTGTATTTTTTTAAGGCGAAAAACACACCCCACTTCTTTCAGTCATATCTCGAGTTCTAGCTAACCCATCGCGCCAAGCCATATATCGTATGAAAAGTCTTTAAATGAGGAAGAACCGCGCTATATAAAATTTTCGTGTCACTTCTATAGTTTAGGCGCAGTACTTGAAGGAGTGTATTTTTTTAAGGCGAAAAACACACCCCACTTCTTTCAGTCATATCTCGAGTTCTAGCTAACCCATCGCGCCAAGCCATATATCATATGAAAGGTCATTAAATGAGGAACAATCGCGCTATATAACATTTTCGTGTCACTTCTATAGTTTAGGCGCAGTACTTGAAGGAGTGTATTTGTTTAAGGCGAAAAACACACCCCACTTCTTTCAGTCATATCTCGAGTTCTAGCTAACTCGTCGCGCCAAGCCATATATCATATGAAAGGTCTTTAAATGAGGAACAATCGCGCTATATAACATTTTCGTGTCACTTCTATAGTTTAGGCGCAGTACTTGAAGGAGTGTATTTGTTTAAGGCGAAAAACACACCCCACTTCTTTCAGTCATATCTCGAGTTCTAGCTAACCTATCGCGCCAAGCCATATATCATATGCAAGGTCTTTAAATGAGGAACAATCGCGCTATATAACATTTTCGTGTCACTTCTATAGTTTAAGCGCAGTACTTGAAGGAGTGTATTTGTTTAAGGCGAAAAACACACCCCACTTCTTTCAGTCATATCTCGAGTTCTAGGTAAACTATCGCGCCAAGACATATATCATATGAAAGGTCTTCAAATGAGGAACAATCACGCTATATAACATTTTCGTGTCACTTCTATAGTTTAGGCGCAGTACTTGAAGGAGTGTATTTTTTTAAGGCGAAAAACACACCCCACTTCTTTCAGTCATATCTCGAGTTCTAGCTAACCCATCGCGCCAAGCCATATATCATATGAAAGGTCTTTAAATGAGGAACAATCGCGCTATATAACATTTTCGTGTCACTTCTATAGTTTAGGCGCAGTACTTGAAGGAGTGTATTTGTTTAAGGCGAAAAACACACCCCACTTCTTTCAGTCATATCTCGAGTTCTAGCTAACCCATCGCGCCAAACCATATATCATATGAAAGGTCATTAAATGAGGAACAATCGCGCTATATAACATTTTCGTGTCACTTCTATAGTTTAGGCGCAGTACTTGAAGGAGTGTATTTGTTTAAGGCGAAAAACACACCCCACTTCTTTCAGTCATATCTCGAGTTCTAGCTAACTCGTCGCGCCAAGCCATATATCGTATGAAAGGTCTTTAAATGAGGAACAATCGCGCTATATAACATTTTCGTGTCACTTCTATAGTTTAGGCGCAGTACTTGAAGGAGTGTATTTGTTTAAGGCGAAAAACACACCCCACTTCTTTCAGTCATATCTCGAGTTCTAGCTAACATATCGCGCCAAGCCATATATCATATGCAAGGTCTTTAAATGAGGAAGAATCGCGCTATATAACATTTTCGTGTCACTTCTATAGTTTAAGCGCAGTACTTGAAGGAGTGTATTTGTTTAAGGCGAAAAACACACCCCACTTCTTTCAGTCATATCTCGAGTTCTAGGTAAACTATCGCGCCAAGCCATATATCATATGAAAGGTCTTCAAATGAGGAACATTCACGCTATATAACATTTTCGTGTCACTTCTATAGTTTAGGCGCAGTACTTGAAGGAGTGTATTTTTTTAAGGCGAAAAACACACCCCACTTCTTTCAGTCATATCTCGAGTTCTAGGTAACCGATCGCGCCAAGCCATATATCATATGAAAAGCCTTTAAATGAGGAAGAACCGCGCTATATAAAATTTTCGTGTCACTTCTATAGTTTAGGCGCAGTACTTGAAGGAGTGTATTTTTTTAAGGCGAAAAACACACCCCACTTCTTTCAGTCATATCTCGAGTTCTAGCTAACCCATCGCGCCAAGCCATATATCATATGAAAGGTCTTTAAATGAGGAACAATCGCGCTATATAACATTTTCGTGTCACTTCTATAGTTTAGGCGCAGTACTTGAAAGAGTGTATTTGTTTAAGGCGAAAAACACACCCCACTTCTTTCAGTCATATCTCGAGTTCTAGCTAACCTATCGCGCCAAGCCATATATCATATGAAAAGTCTTTAAATGAGGAAGAACCGCGCTATATAAAATTTTCGTGTCACTTCTATAGTTTAGGCGCAGTACTTGAAGGAGTGTATTTTTTTAAGGCGAAAAACACACCCCACTTCTTTCAGTCATATCTCGAGTTCTAGGGCCCCCCTTAACAGCGGCCCCCCTTAACAGGGGCCCCCCTTAACAGGGCCCCCCCTAACAGGGGCCCCCCTTTAACAACGGCCCCCCTTTAACAACGGCCCCCCTTAACAGGGGCCCCCCTTAACAGGGGCCCCCTTTAACAGGGGCCCCCCCTTAACAGGGGCCCCCTTTAACAGGGGCCCCCCCTTAACAGGGCCCCCCCCTTAACAGGGCCCCCCCTTAACAGGGCCCCCCCTTAACAGGGCCCCCCTTTAACAGGGCCCCCCTTAACAGGGCCCACCCTTAACAGGGCCCCCTTAACAGGGGGCCCCCCTTAACAGGGGCCCCCCTTAACAGGGCCCCCCCTTAACAGGGGCCCCCCCTTAACAGGGCCCCCCCTTAACAGGGCCCCCCTTAACAGGGCCCCCCTTAACAGGGCCCCCCTAAAAACAGGGCCCCCCTAAAAACAGGGCCCCCCTTAACAGAGGCCCCCCCTTAACAGGGCCCCCCTTAACAGGGCCCCCCCTTAACAGGGGCCCCCCCTTAACAGGGGCCCCCCTTAACAGGGCCCGCCTTAACAGGTTTAAGGCGAAAAACACACCCCAATTCTTTCAGTCATATCTCGAGTTCTAGCTAACCCGTCGCGCCAAGCCATATATCATATGAAAGGTCTTTAAATGAGGAACAATCGCGCTATATAACATTTTCGTGTCACTTCTATAGTTTAGGCGCAGTACTTGAAAGAGCGTATGTGTTTAAGGCGAAAAACACACCCCACTTCTTTCAGTCATATCTCGAGTTCTAGCTAACCCGTCGCGCCAAGCCATATATCATATGAAAGGTCTTAAAATGAGGAACAATCGCGCTATATAACATTTTCGTGTCACTTCTATAGTTTAGGCGCAGTACTTGAAGGAGTGTATTTGTTTAAGGCGAAAAACACACCCCACTTCTTTCAGTCATATCTCGAGTTCTAGCTAACCTATCGCGCCAAGCCATATATCATATGAAAAGTCTTTAAATGAGGAAGAACCGCGCTATATAAAATTTTCGTGTCACTTCTATAGTTTAGGCGCAGTACTTGAAGGAGTGTATTTTTTTAAGGCGAAAAACACACCCCACTTCTTTCAGTCATATCTCGAGTTCTAGGTAACCGATCGCGCCAAGCCATATATCATATGAAAGGTCTTTAAATGGGGAACAATTGCGCTATATAACATTTTCGTGTCACTTCTATAGTTTAGGCGCAGTACTTGAAGGAGCGTATGTGTTTAAGGCGAAAAACACACCCCACTTTTTTCAGTCATATCTCGAGTTCTAGCTAACCCATCGCGCCAAGCCATATATCATATGAAAGGTCTTTAAATGAGGAACAATCGCGCAATATAACATTTTCGTGTCACTTTTATAGTTTAGGCGCAGTACTTGAAGGAGTGTATTTGTTTAAGGCGAAAAACACACCCCACTTCTTTCAGTCATATCTCGAGTTCTAGCTAACCTATCGCGCCAAGCCATATATCATATGAAAAGTCTTTAAATGAGGAAGAACCGCGCTATATAAAATTTTCGTGTCACTTCTATAGTTTAGGCGCAGTACTTGAAGGAGTGTATTTTTTTAAGGCGAAAAACACACTCCACTTCTTTCAGTCATATCTCGAGTTCTAGGGCCCCCCTAACAGGGCCCCCCCTTTAACAAGGCCCCCCCCCTTTAACAAGGGCCCCCCCCCCCCCTTAACAAGGGCCCCTTCCCCCTTTAACAAGGGCCCCCCACCCTTTTAACAAGGGCCCCCCCCCTTTAACAAGGGCCCCCCCCTTTAACAAGGGCCCCCCCTTTAACAAGGGCCCCCCCCCTTTAACAAGGGCCCCCCCTTTAACAAGGGCCCCCCCTTTAACAAGGGCCCCCCCTTTAACAAGGGCCCCCCCTTTAACAAGGGCCCCCCCTTTAACAAGGGCCCCCACTTTAACAAGGGCCCCCCACTTTAACAAGGGCCCCCCCTTTAACAAGGGCCCCCCCCCTTTAACAAGGGCCCCCCCTTTAACAAGGGCCCCCCCTTTAACAAGGGCCCCCCCTTTAACAAGGGCCCCCCCTTTAACAAGGGCCCCCCCCTTTAACAAGGGCCCCCCCCCCCTTTTAACAAGGGCCCCCCCTTTAACAAGGGCCCCCCCCTTTAACAAGGGCCCCCCCTTAACAGGGCCCCCCTTAACAGGGCCCCCCTTAACAGGGCCCCCCTTAACAGGGGCCCCCCTTAACAGGGGCCCCCTTAACAGGGGCCCCCCTTAACAGGGTCCCCCCTAAAAACAGGTCCCCCCTTAACAGGGCCCGCCTTAACAGGTTTAAGGCGAAAAACACACCCCAATTCTTTCAGTCATATCTCGAGTTCTAGCTAACCCGTCGCGCCAAGCCATATATCATATGAAAGGTCTTTAAATGAGGAACAATCGCGCTATATAACATTTTCGTGTCACTTCTATAGTTTAGGCGCAGTACTTGAAGGAGCGCCAAGCCATATATCATGTGAAAAGTCTTTAAATGAGGAAGAACCGCGCTATATAAAATTTTCGTGTCACTTCTATAGTTTAGGCGCAGTACTTGAAGGAGTGTATTTTTTTAAGGCGAAAAACACACCCCACTTCTTTCAGTCATATCTCGAGTTCTAGCTAACCTATCGCGCCAAGCCATATATCATATGAAAGGTCTTTAAATGAGGAACAATCGCGCTATATAACATTTTCGTGTCACATCTATAGTTTAGGCGCAGTACTTGAAGGAGCGCCAAGCCATATATCATATGAGAAGTCTTTAAATGAGGAAGAACCGCGCTATATAAAATAATCGTGTCACTTCTATAGTTTAGGCGCAGTACTTGAAGGAGTGTATTTTTTTAAGGCGAAAAACACACCCCACTTCTTTCAGTCATATCTCGAGTTCTAGGGCCCCCCTTAACAGGGGCCCCCCTTAACAGGGCCCCCCTAACAGGGGCCCCCCTTTAACAGGGGCCCCCCTTTAACAGGGGCCGCCCCCTTTAACAACGGCCCCCCCTTAACAGGGCCCCCCCTTTAACAGGGGCCGCCCCCTTTAACAGGGGCCGCCCCCTTTAACAGGGGCCGCCCCCTTTAACAGGGGCCGCCCCCTTTAACAGGAGCCGCCCCCTTTAACGACGGCCCCCCCTTAACAGGGCCCCCCTTAACAGGGGCCCCCCTTAACAGGGTCCCCCTAAAAACAGGTCCCCCCTTAACAGGGCCCGCCTTAACAGGTTTAGGGGCAGTACATGAAGGAGGGTATTTGTTTAGAGCGAAAAACACCCTACATTCCTTTCACTCATATCTCGAGTTATAGCCAACCGATCGCGCCAAGGCAGGTATCAAATGAAAGGTCATTAGATGAGGAACAATCGCGCTATATACCATTTTTGCATCACTTCTATAGTTTAGGGGCAGTACATGAAGGAGGGTATTTGTTTAGAGCGAAAAACACCCTACATTCCTTTCACTCATATCTCGAGTTCTAGCCAACCGATGGCGCCAAGGCAGATATCAAATGAAAGGTCGTTAGATGAAGAACAATCGCGCTATATACCATTTTCGCGTCACTTCTATAGTTAAGGGGCAGGACATGAAGGAGGGTATTTGTATAGAGCGAAAAACACCCTACATTCCTTTCAATCATATCTCGAGTTATAGCCAGCCGATCGCGCCAAGGCAGGTATCAAATGAAAGGTCATTAGGTGATGAACTATCGCGCTATATACCATTTTCGCGTCACTTCTATAGTTTAGGGGCAGTACATGAAGGAGGTCATTTGTTTAGAGCGAAAAACACCCTACATTCCTTTCACTCATATCTCAAGTTATGGCCAACCGATCGCGCCAAGGCAGGTATCAAATGAAAGGTCATTAGATGAGGAACAATCGCGCTATATACCATTTTCGTGTCACTTCTATAGTTTAGGGGCAGTACATGAAGGAGGGTATTTGTTTAGAGCGAAAAACACCCTACATTCCTTTCACTCATATCTCGAGTTATAGCCAGCCGATCGCGCCAAGGCAGGTATCAAATGAAAGGTCATTAGGTGATGAACAATCGCGCTATATACCATTTTCGCGTCACTTCTATAGTTTAGGGGCAGTACATGAAGGAGGGTATTTGTTTAGAGCGAAAAACACCCTACATTCCTTTCACTCATATCTCGAGTTATAGCCAACCGATCGCGCCAAGGCAGGTATCAAATGAAAGGTCAATAGATGGGGAACAATCGCGCTATATACCATTTTCGCGTCACTTCTATAGTTTAGGGGCAGTACATGAAGGAGGGTATTTGTTTAGAGCGAAAAACACCCTACATTCCTTTCACTCATATCTCGAGTTCTAGCCAACCGATCGCGCCAAGGCAGCTATCAAATGAAAGGTCATTAGATGAGGAGCAATCGCACTATATACCATTTTCGCGTCACTTCTATAGTTAAGGGGCAGTACATGAAGGAGGGTATTTGTTTAGAGCGAAAAACACCCTACATTCCTTTTACTCATATCTCGAGTTCTAGCCAACCGATCGCGCCAAGGCAGCTATCAAATGAAAGTTTGTTAGATGAAGAATAATCGCCCTATATAGCATTTTCGCGTCACTGCTATAGTTTAGGGGCAGTACATGAAGGAGGGTATTTGTTTAGAGCGAAAAACACCCTACATTCCTTTCACTCATATCTCGAGTTATAGCCAACCGATCGCGCCAAGGCAGGTATCAAATGAAAGGTCATTAGATGAGGAGCAATCGCACTACCATTTCGCGTCACTTCTATAGTTAAGGGGCAGTACATGAAGGAGGGTATTTGTTTAGAGCGAAAAACACCCTACATTCCTTTTACTCATATCTCGAGTTCTAGCCAACCGATCGCGCCAAGGCAGGTATCAAATGAAAGGTCATTAGATGAGGAACAATCGCGCTATATACCATTTTCGCGTCACTTCTATAGTTTAGGGGCAGTACATGAAGGAGGGTATTTGTTTAGAGCGAAAAGCACCCTACATTCCTTTCACTCATATCTCGAGTTCTAGCCAAACGATCGCGCCAAGGCAGATATCAAATGAAAGGTCGTTAGATGAAGAACAATCGCGCTATATACTATTTTTGCGTCACTTCTATAGTTAAGGGGCAGGACATGAAGGAGGGTATTTGTATAGAGCGAAAAACACCCTACATTCCTTTCAGTCATATCTCGAGTTATAGGCAACCGATCGCGCCAAGGCAGGTATCAAATGAAAGGTCATTAGATGAGGAACAATCGCGCTATATACCATTTTCGCGTCACTGCTATAGTTTAGGGGCAGTACATGAAGGAGGGTATTTGTTTAGAGCGAAAAACACCCTACATTCCTTTCACTCATATCTCGAGTTCTAGCCAGCCGATCGCGCCAAGGCAGGTATCAAATGAAAGGCCATTAGATGATGAACAATCGCGCTATATACCATTTTCGCGTCACTTCTATAGTTTAGGGGCAGTACATGAAGGAGGTCATTTGTTTAGAGCGAAAAACACCCTACATTCCTTTCACTCATATCTCAAGTTATAGCCAACCGATCGCGCCAAGGCAGGTATCAAATGAAAGGCCATTAGATGAGGAACAATCGCACTATATACCATTTTCGCGTCACTTCTATAGTTTAGGGGCAGTACATGAAGGAGTGTATTTGTTTAGAGCGAAAAACACCCTACATTCCTTTCACTCATAGCTCGAGTTCTAGCCAACCGATGGCGCCAAGGCAGATATCAAATGAAAGGTCGTTAGATGCAGAACAATGGCGCTATATATCATTTTCGCGTCACTTCTATAGTTTAGGGGCAGTACATGAAGGAGGGTATTTGTTTAGAGCGAAAAACACCCTACATTCCTTTCACTCATATCTCGAGTTCTAGCCAACCGATCGCACCAAGGCAGATATCAAATGAAAGGTCGTTAGATGAAGAACAATCGCGCTATATACTATTTTTGCGTCACTTCTATAGTTAAGGGGCAGGACATGAAGGAGGGTATTTGTATAGAGCGAAAAACACCCTACATTCCTTTCAGTCATATCTCGAGTTATAGGCAACCGATCGCGCCAAGGCAGGTATCAAATGAAAGGTCATTAGACGAGGAACAATCGCGCTATATACCATTTTCGCGTCACTTCTATAGTTTAGGGGCAGTACATGAAGGAGGGTATTTGTTTAGAGCGAAAAACACCCTACATTCCTTTCACTCATATCTCGAGTTCTAGCCAACCGATCGCGCCAAGGCAGCTATCAAATGAAAGGTCATTAGATGAGGAGCAATCGCACTATATACCATTTTCGCGTCACTTCTATAGTTAAGGAGCAGTACATGAAGGAGGGTATTTGTTTAGAGCGAAAAACACCCTACATTCCTTTTACTCATATCTCGAGTTCTAGCCAACCGATCGCGCCAAGGCAGGTATCAAATGAAAGGTCGTTAGACGAGGAACAATCGCGCTATATACCATTTTCGCGGCACTTCAATAGTTTAGGGGCAGTACATGAAGGAGGGTGTTTGTATAGAGCGAAAAACACCGTACGTTCCTTTCACTCATATCTCGAGTTATAGCCAACCGATCGTGCCAAGACAGGTATCAAATGAAAGGTCGTTAGATGAGGAACAATCGCGCTATATACCATTTTTGCATCACTTCTATAGTTTAGGGGCAGTACATGAAGGAGGGTATTTGTTTAGAGCGAAAAACACCCTACATTCCTTTCACTCATATCTCGAGTTCTAGCCAACCGATCGCGCCAAGGCAGGTATCAAATGAAAGGTCATTAGATGAGGAACAATCGCGCTATATACCATTTTTGCATCACTTCTATAGTTTAGGGGCAGTACATGAAGGAGGGTATTTGTTTAGAGCGAAAAACACCCTACATTCCTTTCACTCATATCTCGAGTTCTAGCCAACCGATGGCGCCAAGGCAGATATCAAATGAAAGGTCGTTAGATGAAGAACAATCGCGCTATATACCATTTTCGCGTCACTTCTATAGTTAAGGGGCAGGACATGAAGGAGGGTATTTGTATAGAGCGAAAAACACCCTACATTCCTTTCAATCATATCTCGAGTTATAGCCAGCCGATCGCGCCAAGGCAGGTATCAAATGAAAGGTCATTAGGTGATGAACTATCGCGCTATATACCATTTTCGCGTCACTTCTATAGTTTAGGGGCACTACATGAAGGAGGTCATTTGTTTAGAGCGAAAAACACCCTACATTCCTTTCACTCATATCTCAAGTTATGGCCAACCGATCGCGCCAAGGCAGGTATCAAATGAAAGGTCATTAGATGAGGAACAATCGCGCTATATACCATTTTCGCGTCACTTCTATAGTTTAGGGGCAGTACATGAAGGAGGGTATTTGTTTAGAGCGAAAAACACCCTACATTCCTTTCACTCATATCTCGAGTTATAGCCAGCCGATCGCGCCAAGGCAGGTATCAAATGAAAGGTCATTAGGTGATGAACAATCGCGCTATATACCATTTTCGCGTCACTTCTATAGTTTAGGGGCAGTACATGAAGGAGGGTATTTGTTTAGAGCGAAAAACACCCTACATTCCTTTCACTCATATCTCGAGTTATAGCCAACCGATCGCGCCAAGGCAGGTATCAAATGAAAGGTCAATAGATGGGGAACAATCGCGCTATATACCATTTTCGCGTCACTTCTATAGTTTAGGGGCAGTACATGAAGGAGGGTATTTGTTTAGAGCGAAAAACACCCTACATTCCTTTCACTCATATCTCGAGTTCTAGCCAAGCGATCGCGCCAAGGCAGCTATCAAATGAAAGGTCATTAGATGAGGAGCAATCGCACTATATACCATTTTCGCGTCACTTCTATAGTTAAGGGGCAGTACATGAAGGAGGGTATTTGTTTAGAGCGAAAAACACCCTACATTCCTTTTACTCATATCTCGAGTTCTAGCCAACCGATCGCGCCAAGGCAGCTATCAAATGAAAGTTTGTTAGATGAAGAATAATCGCGCTATATAGCATTTTCGCGTCACTGCTATAGTTTAGGGGCAGTACATGAAGGAGGGTATTTGTTTAGAGCGAAAAACACCCTACATTCCTTTCACTCATATCTCGAGTTATAGCCAACCGATCGCGCCAAGGCAGGTATCAAATGAAAGGTCATTAGATGAGGAGCAATCGCACTACCATTTCGCGTCACTTCTATAGTTAAGGGGCAGTACATGAAGGAGGGTATTTGTTTAGAGCGAAAAACACCCTACATTCCTTTTACTCATATCTCGAGTTCTAGCCAACCGATCGCGCCAAGGCAGGTATCAAATGAAAGGTCATTAGATGAGGAACAATCGCGCTATATACCATTTTCGCGTCACTTCTATAGTTTAGGGGCAGTACATGAAGGAGGGTATTTGTTTAGAGCGAAAAACACCCTACATTCCTTTCACTCATATCTCGAGTTCTAGCCAAACGATCGCGCCAAGGCAGATATCAAATGAAAGGTCGTTAGATGAAGAACAATCGCGCTATATACTATTTTTGCGTCACTTCTATAGTTAAGGGGCAGGACATGAAGGAGGGTATTTGTATAGAGCGAAAAACACCCTACATTCCTTTCAGTCATATCTCGAGTTATAGGCAACCGATCGCGCCAAGGCAGGTATCAAATGAAAGGTCATTAGATGAGGAACAATCGCGCTATATACCATTTTCGCGTCACTGCTATAGTTTAGGGGCAGTACATGAAGGAGGGTATTTGTTTAGAGCGAAAAACACCCTACATTCCTTTCACTCATATCTCGAGTTCTAGCCAGCCGATCGCGCCAAGGCAGGTATCAAATGAAAGGCCATTAGATGAGGAACAATCGCGCTATATACTTTTTTTGCGTCACTTCTATAGTTAAGGGGCAGGACATGAAGGAGGGTATTTGTATAGAGCGAAAAACACCCTACATTCCTTTCAGTCATATCTCGAGTTATAGGCAACCGATCGCGCCAAGGCAGGTATCAAATGAAAGGTCATTAGATGAGGAACAATCGCGCTATATACCATTTTCGCGTCACTGCTATAGTTTAGGGGCAGTACATGAAGGAGGGTATTTGTTTAGAGCGAAAAACACCCTACATTCCTTTCACTCATATCTCGAGTTCTAGCCAAACGATCGCGCCAAGGCAGATATCAAATGAAAGGTCGTTAGATGAAGAACAATCGCGCTATATACTATTTTTGCGTCACTTCTATAGTTAAGGGGCAGGACATGAAGGAGGGTATTTGTATAGAGCGAAAAACACCCTACATTCCTTTCAGTCATATCTCGAGTTATAGGCAACCGATCGCGCCAAGGCAGGTATCAAATGAAAGGTCATTAGATGAGGAACAATCGCGCTATATACCATTTTCGCGTCACTGCTATAGTTTAGGGGCAGTACATGAAGGAGGGTATTTGTTTAGAGCGAAAAACACCCTACATTCCTTTCACTCATATCTCGAGTTCTAGCCAAACGATCGCGCCAAGGCAGATATCAAATGAAAGGTCGTTAGATGAAGAACAATCGCGCTATATACTATTTTTGCGTCACTTCTATAGTTAAGGGGCAGGACATGAAGGAGGGTATTTGTATAGAGCGAAAAACACCCTACATTCCTTTCAGTCATATCTCGAGTTATAGCCAACCGATCGCGCCAAGGCAGGTATCAAATGAAAGGTCAATAGATGGGGAACAATCGCGCTATATACCATTTTCGCGTCACTTCTATAGTTTAGGGGCAGTACATGAAGGAGGTCATTTGTTTAGAGCGAAAAACACCCTACATTCCTTTCACTCATATCTCAAGTTATAGCCAACCGATCGCGCCAAGGCAGGTATCAAATGAAAGGCCATTAGATGAGGAACAATCGCACTATATACCATTTTCGCGTCACTTCTATAGTTTAGGGGCAGTACATGAAGGAGTGTATTTGTTTAGAGCGAAAAACACCCTACATTCCTTTCACTCATAGCTCGAGTTCTAGCCAACCGATGGCGCCAAGGCAGATATCAAATGAAAGGTCGTTAGATGCAGAACAATGGCGCTATATATCATTTTCGCGTCACTTCTATAGTTTAGGGGCAGTACATGAAGGAGGGTATTTGTTTAGAGCGAAAAACACCCTACATTCCTTTCACTCATATCTCGAGTTCTAGCCAACCGATCGCACCAAGGCAGATATCAAATGAAAGGTCGTTAGATGAAGAACAATCGCGCTATATACTATTTTTGCGTCACTTCTATAGTTAAGGGGCAGGACATGAAGGAGGGTATTTGTATAGAGCGAAAAACACCCTACATTCCTTTCAGTCATATCTCGAGTTATAGGCAACCGATCGCGCCAAGGCAGGTATCAAATGAAAGGTCATTAGACGAGGAACAATCGCGCTATATACCATTTTCGCGTCACTTCTATAGTTTAGGGGCAGTACATGAAGGAGGGTATTTGTTTAGAGCGAAAAACACCCTACATTCCTTTCACTCATATCTCGAGTTCTAGCCAACCGATCGCGCCAAGGCAGCTATCAAATGAAAGGTCATTAGATGAGGAGCAATCGCACTATATACCATTTTCGCGTCACTTCTATAGTTAAGGAGCAGTACATGAAGGAGGGTATTTGTTTAGAGCGAAAAACACCCTACATTCCTTTTACTCATATCTCGAGTTCTAGCCAACCGATCGCGCCAAGGCAGGTATCAAATGAAAGGTCGTTAGACGAGGAACAATCGCGCTATATACCATTTTCGCGGCACTTCAATAGTTTAGGGGCAGTACATGAAGGAGGGTGTTTGTATAGAGCGAAAAACACCGTACGTTCCTTTCACTCATATCTCGAGTTATAGCCAACCGATCGCGCCAAGGCAGGTATCAAATGAAAGGTCATTAGATGAGGAACAATCGCGCTATATACCATTTTCGCGTCACTTCTATAGTTTAGGGGCAGTACATGAAAGAGGGTATTTGTTTAGAGCGAAAAACACCCTACATTCCTTTCACTAATTTTTCGAGTTATAGCCAACCGATCGCGCCAAGGCAGGTATCAAATGAAAGGTCATTAGATGAGGAGCAATCGCACTATTTACCATTTTCGCGTCACTTCTATAGTTAAGGGGCATTACATGAAGGAGGTCATTTGTTTAGAGCGAAAAACACCCTACATTCCTTTCACTCATATCTCGAGTTATAGCCAACCGATCGCGCCAAGGCAGATATCAAATGAAAGGTTGTTAGATGAAGAATAATCGCGCTATATAGCATTTTCGCGTCACTTCTATAGTTTAGGGGCAGGACATGAAGGAGGGTATTTGTATAGAGCGAAAAACACCCTACATTCCTTTCACTCATATCTCGAGTTATAGCCAGCCGATCGCGCCAAGGCAGGTATCAAATGAAAGGATGATGAAGATGATGAACAATCGCGCTATATACCATTTTCGCGTCACTTCTATAGTTTAGGGGCAGTACATGAAGGAGGTCATTTGTTTAGAGCGAAAAACACCCTACATTCCTTTCACTCATATCTCAAGTTATAGCCAACCGATCGCGCCAAGGCAGCTATCAAATGAAAGGCCATTAGATGAGGAATAATCGCACTATATACCATATTCGCGTCACTTCTATAGTTTAGGGGCAGTGCATGAAGGAGGGTGTTTGTATAGAGCGAAAAACACCCTACATTTCTTTCACTCATATCTCGAGTTTTAGCCAACCGATCGCGCCAAGGCAGGTATCAAATGAAAGGTCGTTAGACGAGGAACAATCGCGCTATATACCATTTTCGCGGCACTTCAATAGTTTAGGGGCAGTACATGAAGGATGGTGTTTGTATAGAGCGAAAAACACCGTACATTCCTTTCACTCATATCTCGAGTTATAGCCAACCGATCGCCCCAAGGCAGGTATCAAATCAAAGGTCATTAGATGAGGAGCAATCGCACTATATACCATTTTCGCGTCACTTCTATAGTTAAGGGGCAGTACATGAAGGAGGGTATTTGTTTAGAGCGAAAAACACCCTACATTCCTTTCACTCATATCTCGAGTTATAGCCAACCGATCGCGCCAAGGCAGATATCAAATGAAAGGTTGTTAGATGAAGAATAATCGCGCTATATAGCATTTTCGCGTCACTTCTATAGTTTAGGGGCAGGACATGAAGGAGGGTATTTGTATAGAGCGAAAAACACCCTACATTCCTTTCACTCATATCTCGAGTTATAGCCAGCCGATCGCGCCAAGGCAGGTATCAAATGAAAGGTCATTAGGTGATGAACAATCGCGCTATATACCATTTTCGCGTCACTTCTATAGTTTAGGGGCAGTACATGAAGGAGGTCATTTGTTTAGAGCGAAAAACACCCTACATTCCTTTCACTCATATCTCAAGTTATGGCCAACCGATCGCGCCAAGGCAGGTATCAAATGAAAGGTCATTAGATGAGGAACAATCGCGCTATATACCATTTTCGCGTCACTTCTATAGTTTAGGGGCAGTACATGAAGGAGGGTATTTGTTTAGAGCGAAAAACACCCTACATTCCTTTCACTCATATCTCGAGTTATAGCCAACCGATCGCGCCAAGGCAGGTATCAAATGAAAGGTCATTAGATGAGGAGCAATCGCACTACCATTTCGCGTCACTTCTATAGTGAAGGGGCAGTACATGAAGGAGGGTATTTGTTTAGAGCGAAAAACACCCTACATTCCTTTTACTCATATCTCGAGTTCTAGCCAACCGATCGCGCCAAGGCAGGTATCAAATGAAAGGTCATTAGATGAGGAACAATCGCGCTATATACCATTTTCGCGTTACTTCTATAGTTTAGGGGCAGTACATGAAGGAGGGTATTTGTTTAGAGCGAAAAACACCCTACATTCCTTTCACTCATATCTCGAGTTCTAGCCAACCGATCGCGCCAAGGCAGATATCAAATGAAAGGTCGTTAGATGAGGAACAATCGCGCTATATACTATTTTTGCGTCACTTCTATAGTTAAGGGGCAGGACATGAAGGAGGGTATTTGTATAGAGCGAAAAACACCCTACATTCCTTTCAGTCATATCTCAAGTTATAGCCAACCGATCGCGCCAAGGCAGGTATCAAATGAAAGGTCATTAGATGAGGAGCAATCGCACTACCATTTCGCGTCACTTCTATAGTTAAGGGGCAGTACATGAAGGAGGGTATTTGTTTAGAGCGAAAAACACCCTACATTCCTTTTACTCATATCTCGAGTTCTAGCCAACCGATCGCGCCAAGGCAGGTATCAAATGAAAGGTCATTAGATGAGGAACAATCGCGCTATATACCATTTTCGCGTCACTTCTATAGTTTAGGGGCAGTACATGAAGGAGGTCATTTGTTTAGAGCGAAAAACACCCTACATTCCTTTCACTCATATCTCAAGTTATAGCCAACCGATCGCGCCAAGGCAGGTATCAAATGAAAGGCCATTAGATGAGGAACAATCGCACTATATACCATTTTCGCGTCACTTCTATAGTTTAGGGGCAGTACATGAAGGAGTGTATTTGTTTAGAGCGAAAAACACCCTACATTCCTTTCACTCATAGCTCGAGTTCTAGCCAACCGATGGCGCCAAGGCAGATATCAAATGAAAGGTCGTTAGATGCAGAACAATGGCGCTATATATCATTTTTGCGTCACTTCTATAGTTAAGGGGCAGGACATGAAGGAGGGTATTTGTATAGAGCGAAAAACACCCTACATTCCTTTCAGTCATATCTCGAGTTCTAGCCAGCCGATCGCGCCAAGGCAGGTATCAAATGAAAGGCCATTAGATGATGAACAATCGCGCTATATACCATTTTCGCGTCACTTCTATAGTTTAGGGGCAGTACATGAAGGAGGGTATTTGTTTAGAGCGAAAAACACCCTACATTCCTTTCACTCATATCTCGAGTTCTAGCCAACCGATCGCGCCAAGGCAGGTATCAAATGAAAGGTCATTAGATGAGGAACAATCGCGCTATATACCATTTTCGCGTCACTGCTATAGTTTAGGGGCAGTACATGAAGGAGGGTATTTGTTTAGAGCGAAAAACACCCTACATTCCTTTCACTCATATCTCGAGTTCTAGCCAGCCGATCGCGCCAAGGCAGGTATCAAATGAAAGGCCATTAGATGATGAACAATCGCGCTATATACCATTTTCGCGTCACTTCTATAGTTTAGGGGCAGTACATGATGGAGGTCATTTGTTTAGAGCGAAAAACACCCTACATTCCTTTCACTCATATCTCAAGTTATAGCCAACCGATCGCGCCAAGGCAGGTATCAAATGAAAGGCCATTAGATGAGGAACAATCGCACTATATACCATTTTCGCGTCACTTCTATAGTTTAGGGGCAGTACATGAAGGAGTGTATTTGTTTAGAGCGAAAAACACCCTACATTCCTTTCACTCATAGCTCGAGTTCTAGCCAACCGATGGCGCCAAGGCAGATATCAAATGAAAGGTCGTTAGATGCAGAACAATGGCGCTATATATCATTTTCGCGTCACTTCTATAGTTTAGGGGCAGTACATGAAGGAGGGTATTTGTTTAGAGCGAAAAACACCCTACATTCCTTTTACTCATATCTCGAGTTCTAGCCAACCGATCGCGCCAAGGCAGCTATCAAATGAAAGGTCATTAGATGAGGAGCAATCGCACTATATACCATTTTCGCGTCACTTCTATAGTTAAGGGGCAGTACATGAAGGAGGGTATTTGTTTAGAGCGAAAAACACCCTACATTCCTTTTACTCATATCTCGAGTTCTAGCCAACCGATCGCGCCAAGGCAGCTATCAAATGAAAGGTTGTTAGATGAAGAATAATCGCGCTATATAGCATTTTCGCGTCACTGCTATAGTTTAGGGGCAGTACATGAAGGAGGGTATTTGTTTAGAGCGAAAAACACCCTACATTCCTTTCACTCATATCTCGAGTTATAGCCAACCGATCGCGCCAAGGCAGGTATCAAATGAAAGGTCATTAGATGAGGAGCAATCGTACTACCATTTCGCGTCACTTCTATAGTTAAGGGGCAGTACATGAAGGAGGGTATTTGTTTAGAGCGAAAAACACCCTACATTCCTTTTACTCATATCTCGAGTTCTAGCCAACCGATCGCGCCAAGGCAGGTATCAAATGAAAGGTCATTAGATGAGGAACAATCGCGCTATATACCATTTTCGCGTCACTTCTATAGTTTAGGGGCAGTACATGAAGGAGGGTATTTGTTTAGAGCGAAAAACACCCTACATTCCTTTCACTCATATCTCGAGTTCTAGCCAACCGATCGCGCCAAGGCAGATATCAAATGAAAGGTCGTTAGATGAAGAACAATCGCGCTATATACTATTTTTGCGTCACTTCTATAGTTAAGGGGCAGGACATGAAGGAGGGTATTTGTATAGAGCGAAAAACACCCTACATTCCTTTCAGTCATATCTCGAGTTATAGGCAACCGATCGCGCCAAGGCAGGTATCAAATGAAAGGTCATTAGATGAGGAACAATCGCGCTATATACCATTTTCGCGTCACTGCTATAGTTTAGGGGCAGTACATGAAGGAGGGTATTTGTTTAGAGCGAAAAACACCCTACATTCCTTTCACTCATATCTCGAGTTCTAGCCAGCCGATCGCGCCAAGGCAGGTATCAAATGAAAGGCCATTAGATGATGAACAATCGCGCTATATACCATTTTCGCGTCACTTCTATAGTTTAGGGGCAGTACATGAAGGAGGTCATTTGTTTAGAGCGAAAAACACCCTACATTCCTTTCACTCATATCTCAAGTTATAGCCAACCGATCGCGCCAAGGCAGGTATCAAATGAAAGGCCATTAGATGATGAACAATCGCGCTATATACCATTTTCGCGTCACTTCTATAGTTTAGGGGCAGTACATGAAGGAGGGTATTTGTTTAGAGCGAAAAACACCCTACATTCCTTTCACTCATATCTCGAGTTCTAGCCAACCGATCGCGCCAAGGCAGGTATCAAATGAAAGGTCATTAGATGAGGAACAATCGCGCTATATACCATTTTCGCGTCACTGCTATAGTTTAGGGGCAGTACATGAAGGAGGGTATTTGTTTAGAGCGAAAAACACCCTACATTCCTTTCACTCATATCTCGAGTTCTAGCCAGCCGATCGCGCCAAGGCAGGTATCAAATGAAAGGCCATTAGATGATGAACAATCGCGCTATATACCATTTTCGCGTCACTTCTATAGTTTAGGGGCAGTACATGAAGGAGGTCATTTGTTTAGAGCGAAAAACACCCTACATTCCTTTCACTCATATCTCAAGTTATAGCCAACCGATCGCGCCAAGGCAGGTATCAAATGAAAGGCCATTAGATGAGGAACAATCGCACTATATACCATTTTCGCGTCACTTCTATAGTTTAGGGGCAGTACATGAAGGAGTGTATTTGTTTAGAGCGAAAAACACCCTACATTCCTTTCACTCATAGCTCGAGTTCTAGCCAACCGATGGCGCCAAGGCAGATATCAAATGAAAGGTCGTTAGATGCAGAACAATGGCGCTATATATCATTTTCGCGTCACTTCTATAGTTTAGGGGCAGTACATGAAGGAGGGTATTTGTTTAGAGCGAAAAACACCCTACATTCCTTTTACTCATATCTCGAGTTCTAGCCAACCGATCGCGCCAAGGCAGCTATCAAATGAAAGGTCATTAGATGAGGAGCAATCGCACTATATACCATTTTCGCGTCACTTCTATAGTTAAGGGGCAGTACATGAAGGAGGGTATTTGTTTAGAGCGAAAAACACCCTACATTCCTTTTACTCATATCTCGAGTTCTAGCCAACCGATCGCGCCAAGGCAGCTATCAAATGAAAGGTTGTTAGATGAAGAATAATCGCGCTATATAGCATTTTCGCGTCACTGCTATAGTTTAGGGGCAGTACATGAAGGAGGGTATTTGTTTAGAGCGAAAAACACCCTACATTCCTTTCACTCATATCTCGAGTTATAGCCAACCGATCGCGCCAAGGCAGGTATCAAATGAAAGGTCATTAGATGAGGAGCAATCGCATTACCATTTCGCGTCACTTCTATAGTTAAGGGGCAGTACATGAAGGAGGGTATTTGTTTAGAGCGAAAAACACCCTACATTCCTTTTACTCATATCTCGAGTTCTAGCCAACCGATCGCGCCAAGGCAGGTATCAAATGAAAGGTCATTAGATGAGGAACAATCGCGCTATATACCATTTTCGCGTCACTTCTATAGTTTAGGGGCAGTACATGAAGGAGGGTATTTGTTTAGAGCGAAAAACACCCTACATTCCTTTCACTCATATCTCGAGTTCTAGCCAACCGATCGCGCCAAGGCAGATATCAAATGAAAGGTCGTTAGATGAAGAACAATCGCGCTATATACTATTTTTGCGTCACTTCTATAGTTAAGGGGCAGGACATGAAGGAGGGTATTTGTATAGAGCGAAAAACACCCTACATTCCTTTCAGTCATATCTCGAGTTATAGGCAACCGATCGCGCCAAGGCAGGTATCAAATGAAAGGTCATTAGATGAGGAACAATCGCGCTATATACCATTTTCGCGTCACTGCTATAGTTTAGGGGCAGTACATGAAGGAGGGTATTTGTTTAGAGCGAAAAACACCCTACATTCCTTTCACTCATATCTCGAGTTCTAGCCAGCCGATCGCGCCAAGGCAGGTATCAAATGAAAGGCCATTAGATGATGAACAATCGCGCTATATACCATTTTCGCGTCACTTCTATAGTTTAGGGGCAGTACATGAAGGAGGTCATTTGTTTAGAGCGAAAAACACCCTACATTCCTTTCACTCATATCTCAAGTTATAGCCAACCGATCGCGCCAAGGCAGGTATCAAATGAAAGGCCATTAGATGAGGAACAATCGCACTATATACCATTTTCGCGTCACTTCTATAGTTTAGGGGCAGTACATGAAGGAGTGTATTTGTTTAGAGCGAAAAACACCCTACATTCCTTTCACTCATAGCTCGAGTTCTAGCCAACCGATGGCGCCAAGGCAGATATCAAATGAAAGGTCGTTAGATGCAGAACAATGGTGCTATATATCATTTTCGCGTCACTTCTATAGTTTAGGGGCAGTACATGAAGGAGGGTATTTGTTTAGAGCGAAAAACACCCAACATTCCTTTCACTCATATCTCGAGTTCTAGCCAACCGATCGCGCCAAGGCAGATATCAAATGAAAGGTCGTTAGATGAAGAACAATCGCGCTATATACTATTTTTGCGTCACTTCTATAGTTAAGGGGCAGGACATGAAGGAGGGTATTTGTATAGAGCGAAAAACACCCTACATTCCTTTCAGTCATATCTCGAGTTATAGGCAAACGATCGCGCCAAGGCAGGTATCAAATGAAAGGTCATTAGACGAGGAACAATCGCGCTATATACCATTTTCGCGTCACTTCTATAGTTTAGGGGCAGTACATGAAGGAGGGTATTTGTTTAGAGCGAAAAACACCCTACATTCCTTTCACTCATATCTCGAGTTCTAGCCAGCCGATCGCGCCAAGGCAGGTATCAAATGAAAGGATGATGAAGATGATGAACAATCGCGCTATATACCATTTTCGCGTCACTTCTATAGTTTAGGGGCAGTACATGAAGGAGGTCATTTGTTTAGAGCGAAAAACACCCTACATTCCTTTCACTCATATCTCAAGTTATAGCCAACCGATCGCGCCAAGGCAGCTATCAAATGAAAGGCCATTAGATGAGGAATAATCGCACTATATACCATATTCGCGTCACTTCTATAGTTTAGGGGCAGTGCATGAAGGAGGGTGTTTGTATAGAGCGAAAAACACCCTACATTCCTTTCACTCATATCTCGAGTTCTAGCCAACCGATCGCGCCAAGGCAGATATCAAATGAAAGGTCGTTAGATGAAGAACAATCGCGCTATATACTATTTTTGCGTCACTTCTATAGTTAAGGGGCAGGACATGAAGGAGGGTATTTGTATAGAGCGAAAAACACCCTACATTCCTTTCAGTCATATCTCGAGTTATAGGCAAACGATCGCGCCAAGGCAGGTATCAAATGAAAGGTCATTAGATGAAGAATAATCGCGCTATATAGCATTTTCGCGTCACTTCTATAGTTTAGGGGCAGGACATGAAGGAGGGTATTTGTATAGAGCGAAAAACACCCTACATTCCTTTCACTCATATCTCGAGTTATAGCCAGCCGATCGCGCCAAGGCAGGTATCAAATGAAAGGATGATGAAGATGATGAACAATCGCGCTATATACCATTTTCGCGTCACTTCTATAGTTTAGGGGCAGTACATGAAGGAGGTCATTTGTTTAGAGCGAAAAACACCCTACATTCCTTTCACTCATATCTCAAGTTATAGCCAACCGATCGCGCCAAGGCAGCTATCAAATGAAAGGCCATTAGATGAGGAATAATCGCACTATATACTATATTCGCGTCACTTCTATAGTTTAGGGGCAGTGCATGAAGGAGGGTGTTTGTATAGAGCGAAAAACACCCTACATTCCTTTCACTCATATCTCGAGTTTTAGCCAACCGATCGCGCCAAGGCAGGTATCAAATGAAAGGTCGTTAGACGAGGAACAATCGCGCTATATACCATTTTCGCGGCACTTCAATAGTTTAGGGGCAGTACATGAAGGATGGTGTTTGTATAGAGCGAAAAACACCGTACATTCCTTTCACTCATATCTCGAGTTATAGCCAACCGATCGCGCCAAGGCAGGTATCAAATCAAAGGTCATTAGATGAGGAGCAATCGCACTATATACCATTTTCGCGTCACTTCTATAGTTAAGGGGCAGTACATGAAGGAGGGTATTTGTTTAGAGCGAAAAAAACCCTACATTCCTTTCACTCATATCTCGAGTTATAGCCAACCGATCGCGCCAAGGCAGATATCAAATGAAAGGTTGTTAGATGAAGAATAATCGCGCTATATAGCATTTTCGCGTCACTTCTATAGTTTAGGGGCAGGACATGAAGGAGGGTATTTGTATAGAGCGAAAAACACCCTACATTCCTTTCACTCATATCTCGAGTTATAGCCAGCCGATCGCGCCAAGGCAGGTATCAAATGAAAGGTCATTAGGTGATGAACAATCGCGCTATATACCATTTTCGCGTCACTTCTATAGTTTAGGGGCAGTACATGAAGGAGGTCATTTGTTTAGAGCGAAAAACACCCTACATTCCTTTCACTCATATCTCAAGTTATGGCCAACCGATCGCGCCAAGGCAGGTATCAAATGAAAGGTCATTAGATGAGGAACAATCGCGCTATATACCATTTTCGCGTCACTTCTATAGTTTAGGGGCAGTACATGAAGGAGGGTATTTGTTTAGAGCGAAAAACACCCTACATTCCTTTCACTCATATCTCGAGTTATAGCCAACCGATCGCGCCAAGGCAGGTATCAAATGAAAGGTCATTAGATGAGGAACAATCGCGCTATATACCATTTTTGCATCACTTCTATAGTTTAGGGGCAGTACATGAAGGAGGGTATTTGTTTAGAGCGAAAAACACCCTACATCCCTTTCACTCATATCTCGAGTTCTAGCCAACCGATGGCGCCAAGGCAGATATCAAATGAAAGGTCGTTAGATGAAGAACCATCGCGCTATATACCATTTTCGCGTCACTTCTATAGTTAAGGGGCAGGACATGAAGGAGGGTATTTGTATAGAGCGAAAAACACCCTACATTCCTTTCACTCATATCTCGAGTTATAGGCAACCGATCGCGCCAAGGCAGGTATCAAATAAAAGGTCATTAGATGGGGAACAATCGCGCTATATACCATTTTCGCGTCACTTCTATAGTTTAGGGGCAGTACATGAAGGAGGGTATTTGTTTAGAGCGAAAAACACCCTACATTACTTTCACTCATATCTCGAGTTCTAGCCAACCGATCGCGCCAAGGCAGCTATCAAATGAAAGGTCATTAGATGAGGAGCAATCGCACTATATACCATTTTCGCGTCACTTCTATAGTTAAGGGGCAGTACATGAAGGAGGGTATTTGTTTAGAGCGAAAAACACCCTACATTCCTTTTACTCATATCTCGAGTTCTAGCCAACCGATCGCGGAAAGGCAGGTATCAAATGAAAGGTCATTAGATGAGGAACAATCGCGCAATATACCATTTTCGCGTCACTTCTATAGTTAAGGGGCAGTACATGAAGGAGGGTATTTGTTTAGAGCGAAAAACACCCTACATTCCTTTTACTCATATCTCGAGTTCTAGCCAACCGATCGCGCCAAGGCAGGTATCAAATGAAAGGTCATTAGATGAGGAACAATCGCGCTATATACCATTTTCGCGTCACTTCTATAGTTAAGGGGCAGTACATGAAGGAGGGTATTTGTTTAGAGCGAAAAACACCCTACATTCCTTTTACTCATATCTCGAGTTCTAGCCAACCGATCGCGCCAAGGCAGCTATCAAATGAAAGGTTGTTAGATGAAGAATAATCGCGCTATATAGCATTTTCGCGTCACTGCTATAGTTTAGGGGCAGTACATGAAGGAGGGTATTTGTTTAGAGCGAAAAACACCCTACATTCCTTTCACTTATAGCCAACCGATCGCGCCAAGGCAGGTATCAAATTAAAGGTCATTAGATGAGGAGCAATCGCACTATATACCATTTTCGCGTCACTTCTATAGTTAAGGGGCAGTACATGAAGGAGGGTATTTGTTTAGAGCGAAAAACACCCTACATTCCTTTTACTCATATCTCGAGTTCTAGCCAACCGATCGCGCCAAGGCAGGTATCAAATGAAAGGTCATTAGATGAGGAACAATCGCGCTATATACCATTTTCGCGTCACTTCTATAGTTTAGGGGCAGTACATGAAGGAGGGTATTTGTTTAGAGCGAAAAACACCCTACATTCCTTTCACTCATATCTCGAGTTCTAGCCAACCGATCGCGCCAAGGCAGATATCAAATGAAAGGTCGTTAGATGAAGAACAATCGCGCTATATACTATTTTTGCGTCACTTCTATAGTTAAGGGGCAGGACATGAAGGAGGGTATTTGTATAGAGCGAAAAACACCCTACATTCCTTTCAGTCATATCTCGAGTTATAGGCAACCGATCGCGCCAAGGCAGGTATCAAATGAAAGGTCATTAGATGAGGAACAATCGCGCTATATACCATTTTCGCGTCACTGCTATAGTTTAGGGGCAGTACATGAAGGAGGGTATTTGTTTAGAGCGAAAAACACCCTACATTCCTTTCACTCATATCTCGAGTTCTAGCCAACCGATCGCGCCAAGGCAGCTATCAAATGAAAGGTTGTTAGATGAAGAATAATCGCGCTATATAGCATTTTCGCGTCACTGCTATAGTTTAGGGGCAGTACATGAAGGAGGGTATTTGTTTAGAGCGAAAAACACCCTACATTCCTTTCACTCATATCTCGAGTTCTAGCCAACCGATCGCGCCAAGGCAGATATCAAATGAAAGGTCGTTAGATGAAGAACAATCGCGCTATATACCATTTTCGCGTCACTTCTATAGTTTAGGGACAGGACATGAAGGAGGGTATTTGTATAGAGCGGAAAACACCCTACATTCCTTTCACTCATATCTCGAGTTATAGCCAGCCGATCGCGCCAAGGCAGGTATCAAATGAAAGGCCATTAGATGATGAACAATCGCGCTATATACCATTTTCGCGTCACTTCTATAGTTTAGGGGCAGTACATGAAGGAGGTCATTTGTTTAGAGCGAAAAACACCCTACATTCCTTTCACTCATATCTCAAGTTATAGCCAACCGATCGCGCCAAGGCAGGTATCAAATGAAAGGCCATTAGATGAGGAACAATCGCACTATATACCATTTTCGCGTCACTTCTATAGTTTAGGGGCAGTACATGAAGGAGGGTATTTGTTTAGAGCGAAAAACACCCTACATTCCTTTCACTCATATCTCGAGTTATAGCCAACCGATCGCGCCAAGGCGGGTATCAAATGAAAGGTCGTTAGATGAGGAACAATCGCGCTATATACCATTTTCGCGTCACTTCTACAGTTTAGGGGCAGTACATGAAGGAGGTTATTTGTTTAGAGCGAAAAACACCCTACATTCCTTTCACTCATATCTCGAGTTCTAGCCAACCGATCGTGCCAAGGCGGGTATCAAATGAAAGGTCCTTAGATGAGGAACAATCGCGCTATATACCATTTTCGCGTCACTTCTATAGTTTAGGGGCAGTGCATGAAGAAGGGTATTTGTATAGAGCGAAAAATACCCTACATTCCTTTCAGTCATATCTCGAGTTATAGCCAACCGATCGCGCCAAGGCGGGTATCAAATGAAAGGTCGTTAGATGATGAACAATCGCGCTATATACCATTTTCGCGTCACTTCTATAGTTTAGGGGCAGTACATGAAGGAGGTCATTTGTTTAGAGCGAAAAACACCCTACATTCCTTTCACTCATATCTCAAGTTATAGCCAACCGATCGCGCCAAGGCAGCTATCAAATGAAAGGTTGTTAGATGAAGAATAATCGCGCTATATAGCATTTTCGCGTCACTGCTATAGTTTAGGGGCAGTACATGAAGGAGGGTATTTGTTTAGAGCGAAAAACACCCTACATTCCTTTCACTCATATCTCGAGTTCTAGCCAACCGATCGCGCCAAGGCAGATATCAAATGAAAGGTCGTTAGATGAAGAACAATCGCGCTATATACCATTTTCGCGTCACTTCTATAGTTTAGGGACAGGACATGAAGGAGGGTATTTGTATAGAGCGGAAAACACCCTACATTCCTTTCACTCATATCTCGAGTTATAGCCAGCCGATCGCGCCAAGGCAGGTATCAAATGAAAGGCCATTAGATGATGAACAATCGCGCTATATACCATTTTCGCGTCACTTCTATAGTTTAGGGGCAGTACATGAAGGAGGTCATTTGTTTAGAGCGAAAAACACCCTACATTCCTTTCACTCATATCTCAAGTTATAGCCAACCGATCGCGCCAAGGCAGGTATCAAATGAAAGGCCATTAGATGAGGAACAATCGCACTATATACCATTTTCGCGTCACTTCTATAGTTTAGGGGCAGTACATGAAGGAGGGTATTTGTTTAGAGCGAAAAACACCCTACATTCCTTTCACTCATATCTCAAGTTATAGCCAACCGATCGCGCCAAGGCAGGTATCAAATGAAAGGCCATTAGATGAGGAACAATCGCACTATATACCATTTTCGCGTCACTTCTATAGTTTAGGGGCAGTACATGAAGGAGGGTATTTGTTTAGAGCGAAAAACACCCTACATTCCTTTCACTCATATCTCGAGTTATAGCCAACCGATCGCGCCAAGGCGGCTATCAAATGAAAGGCCATTAGATGAGGAATAATCGCACTATATACTATATTCGCGTCACTTCTATAGTTTAGGGGCAGTGCATGAAGGAGGGTGTTTGTATAGAGCGAAAAACACCCTACATTCCTTTCACTCATATCTCGAGTTATAGCCAGCCGATCGCGCCAAGGCAGGTATCAAATGAAAGGCCATTAGATGATGAACAATCGCGCTATATACCATTTTCGCGTCACTTCTATAGTTTAGGGGCAGTACATGAAGGAGGTCATTTGTTTAGAGCGAAAAACACCCTACATTCCTTTCACTCATATCTCAAGTTATAGCCAACCGATCGCGCCAAGGCAGGTATCAAATGAAAGGCCATTAGATGAGGAACAATCGCACTATATACCATTTTCGCGTCACTTCTATAGTTTAGGGGCAGTACATGAAGGAGGGTATTTGTTTAGAGCGAAAAACACCCTACATTCCTTTCACTCATATCTCAAGTTATAGCCAACCGATCGCGCCAAGGCAGGTATCAAATGAAAGGCCATTAGATGAGGAACAATCGCACTATATACCATTTTCGCGTCACTTCTATAGTTTAGGGGCAGTACATGAAGGAGGGTATTTGTTTAGAGCGAAAAACACCCTACATTCCTTTCACTCATATCTCGAGTTATAGCCAACCGATCGCGCCAAGGCGGCTATCAAATGAAAGGCCATTAGATGAGGAATAATCGCACTATATACTATATTCGCGTCACTTCTATAGTTTAGGGGCAGTGCATGAAGGAGGGTGTTTGTATAGAGCGAAAAACACCCTACATTCCTTTCACTCATATCTCGAGTTATAGCCAGCCGATCGCGCCAAGGCAGGTATCAAATGAAAGGCCATTAGATGATGAACAATCGCGCTATATACCATTTTCGCGTCACTTCTATAGTTTAGGGGCAGTACATGAAGGAGGTCATTTGTTTAGAGCGAAAAACACCCTACATTCCTTTCACTCATATCTCAAGTTATAGCCAACCGATCGCGCCAAGGCAGGTATCAAATGAAAGGCCATTAGATGAGGAACAATCGCACTATATACCATTTTCGCGTCACTTCTATAGTTTAGGGGCAGTACATGAAGGAGGGTATTTGTTTAGAGCGAAAAACACCCTACATTCCTTTCACTCATATCTCAAGTTATAGCCAACCGATCGCGCCAAGGCAGGTATCAAATGAAAGGCCATTAGATGAGGAACAATCGCACTATATACCATTTTCGCGTCACTTCTATAGTTTAGGGGCAGTACATGAAGGAGGGTATTTGTTTAGAGCGAAAAACACCCTACATTCCTTTCACTCATATCTCGAGTTATAGCCAGCCGATCGCGCCAAGGCAGGTATCAAATGAAAGGCCATTAGATGATGAACAATCGCGCTATATACCATTTTCGCGTCACTTCTATAGTTTAGGGGCAGTACATGAAGGAGGTCATTTGTTTAGAGCGAAAAACACCCTACATTCCTTTCACTCATATCTCAAGTTATAGCCAACCGATCGCGCCAAGGCAGGTATCAAATGAAAGGCCATTAGATGAGGAACAATCGCACTATATACCATTTTCGCGTCACTTCTATAGTTTAGGGGCAGTACATGAAGGAGGGTATTTGTTTAGAGCGAAAAACACCCTACATTCCTTTCACTCATATCTCAAGTTATAGCCAACCGATCGCGCCAAGGCAGGTATCAAATGAAAGGCCATTAGATGAGGAACAATCGCACTATATACCATTTTCGCGTCACTTCTATAGTTTAGGGGCAGTACATGAAGGAGGGTATTTGTTTAGAGCGAAAAACACCCTACATTCCTTTCACTCATATCTCGAGTTATAGCCAACCGATCGCGCCAAGGCGGCTATCAAATGAAAGGCCATTAGATGAGGAATAATCGCACTATATACTATATTCGCGTCACTTCTATAGTTTAGGGGCAGTGCATGAAGGAGGGTGTTTGTATAGAGCGAAAAACACCCTACATTCCTTTCACTCATATCTCGAGTTTTAGCCAACCGATCGCGCCAAGGCAGGTATCAAATGAAAGGTCGTTAGACGAGGAACAATCGCGCTATATACCATTTTCGCGGCACTTCAATAGTTTAGGGGCAGTACATGAAGGATGGTGTTTGTATAGAGCGAAAAACACCGTACATTCCTTTCACTCATATCTCGAGTTATAGCCAACCGATCGCGCCAAGGCAGGTATCAAATCAAAGGTCATTAGATGAGGAGCAATCGCACTATATACCATTTTCGCGTCACTTCTATAGTTAAGGGGCAGTACATGAAGGAGGGTATTTGTTTAGAGCGAAAAAAACCCTACATTCCTTTCACTCATATCTCGAGTTATAGCCAACCGATCGCGCCAAGGCAGATATCAAATGAAAGGTTGTTAGATGAAGAATAATCGCGCTATATAGCATTTTCGCGTCACTTCTATAGTTTAGGGGCAGGACATGAAGGAGGGTATTTGTATAGAGCGAAAAACACCCTACATTCCTTTCACTCATATCTCGAGTTATAGCCAGCCGATCGCGCCAAGGCAGGTATCAAATGAAAGGTCATTAGGTGATGAACAATCGCGCTATATACCATTTTCGCGTCACTTCTATAGTTTAGGGGCAGTACATGAAGGAGGTCATTTGTTTAGAGCGAAAAACACCCTACATTCCTTTCACTCATATCTCAAGTTATGGCCAACCGATCGCGCCAAGGCAGGTATCAAATGAAAGGTCATTAGATGAGGAACAATCGCGCTATATACCATTTTCGCGTCACTTCTATAGTTTAGGGGCAGTACATGAAGGAGGGTATTTGTTTAGAGCGAAAAACACCCTACATTCCTTTCACTCATATCTCGAGTTATAGCCAACCGATCGCGCCAAGGCAGGTATCAAATGAAAGGTCATTAGATGAGGAACAATCGCGCTATATACCATTTTTGCATCACTTCTATAGTTTAGGGGCAGTACATGAAGGAGGGTATTTGTTTAGAGCGAAAAACACCCTACATCCCTTTCACTCATATCTCGAGTTCTAGCCAACCGATGGCGCCAAGGCAGATATCAAATGAAAGGTCGTTAGATGAAGAACCATCGCGCTATATACCATTTTCGCGTCACTTCTATAGTTAAGGGGCAGGACATGAAGGAGGGTATTTGTATAGAGCGAAAAACACCCTACATTCCTTTCACTCATATCTCGAGTTATAGGCAACCGATCGCGCCAAGGCAGGTATCAAATAAAAGGTCATTAGATGGGGAACAATCGCGCTATATACCATTTTCGCGTCACTTCTATAGTTTAGGGGCAGTACATGAAGGAGGGTATTTGTTTAGAGCGAAAAACACCCTACATTACTTTCACTCATATCTCGAGTTCTAGCCAACCGATCGCGCCAAGGCAGCTATCAAATGAAAGGTCATTAGATGAGGAGCAATCGCACTATATACCATTTTCGCGTCACTTCTATAGTTAAGGGGCAGTACATGAAGGAGGGTATTTGTTTAGAGCGAAAAACACCCTACATTCCTTTTACTCATATCTCGAGTTCTAGCCAACCGATCGCGGAAAGGCAGGTATCAAATGAAAGGTCATTAGATGAGGAACAATCGCGCAATATACCATTTTCGCGTCACTTCTATAGTTAAGGGGCAGTACATGAAGGAGGGTATTTGTTTAGAGCGAAAAACACCCTACATTCCTTTTACTCATATCTCGAGTTCTAGCCAACCGATCGCGCCAAGGCAGGTATCAAATGAAAGGTCATTAGATGAGGAACAATCGCGCTATATACCATTTTCGCGTCACTTCTATAGTTAAGGGGCAGTACATGAAGGAGGGTATTTGTTTAGAGCGAAAAACACCCTACATTCCTTTTACTCATATCTCGAGTTCTAGCCAACCGATCGCGCCAAGGCAGCTATCAAATGAAAGGTTGTTAGATGAAGAATAATCGCGCTATATAGCATTTTCGCGTCACTGCTATAGTTTAGGGGCAGTACATGAAGGAGGGTATTTGTTTAGAGCGAAAAACACCCTACATTCCTTTCACTTATAGCCAACCGATCGCGCCAAGGCAGGTATCAAATTAAAGGTCATTAGATGAGGAGCAATCGCACTATATACCATTTTCGCGTCACTTCTATAGTTAAGGGGCAGTACATGAAGGAGGGTATTTGTTTAGAGCGAAAAACACCCTACATTCCTTTTACTCATATCTCGAGTTCTAGCCAACCGATCGCGCCAAGGCAGGTATCAAATGAAAGGTCATTAGATGAGGAACAATCGCGCTATATACCATTTTCGCGTCACTTCTATAGTTTAGGGGCAGTACATGAAGGAGGGTATTTGTTTAGAGCGAAAAACACCCTACATTCCTTTCACTCATATCTCGAGTTCTAGCCAACCGATCGCGCCAAGGCAGATATCAAATGAAAGGTCGTTAGATGAAGAACAATCGCGCTATATACTATTTTTGCGTCACTTCTATAGTTAAGGGGCAGGACATGAAGGAGGGTATTTGTATAGAGCGAAAAACACCCTACATTCCTTTCAGTCATATCTCGAGTTATAGGCAACCGATCGCGCCAAGGCAGGTATCAAATGAAAGGTCATTAGATGAGGAACAATCGCGCTATATACCATTTTCGCGTCACTGCTATAGTTTAGGGGCAGTACATGAAGGAGGGTATTTGTTTAGAGCGAAAAACACCCTACATTCCTTTCACTCATATCTCGAGTTCTAGCCAACCGATCGCGCCAAGGCAGCTATCAAATGAAAGGTTGTTAGATGAAGAATAATCGCGCTATATAGCATTTTCGCGTCACTGCTATAGTTTAGGGGCAGTACATGAAGGAGGGTATTTGTTTAGAGCGAAAAACACCCTACATTCCTTTCACTCATATCTCGAGTTCTAGCCAACCGATCGCGCCAAGGCAGATATCAAATGAAAGGTCGTTAGATGAAGAACAATCGCGCTATATACCATTTTCGCGTCACTTCTATAGTTTAGGGACAGGACATGAAGGAGGGTATTTGTATAGAGCGGAAAACACCCTACATTCCTTTCACTCATATCTCGAGTTATAGCCAGCCGATCGCGCCAAGGCAGGTATCAAATGAAAGGCCATTAGATGATGAACAATCGCGCTATATACCATTTTCGCGTCACTTCTATAGTTTAGGGGCAGTACATGAAGGAGGTCATTTGTTTAGAGCGAAAAACACCCTACATTCCTTTCACTCATATCTCAAGTTATAGCCAACCGATCGCGCCAAGGCAGGTATCAAATGAAAGGCCATTAGATGAGGAACAATCGCACTATATACCATTTTCGCGTCACTTCTATAGTTTAGGGGCAGTACATGAAGGAGGGTATTTGTTTAGAGCGAAAAACACCCTACATTCCTTTCACTCATATCTCGAGTTATAGCCAACCGATCGCGCCAAGGCGGGTATCAAATGAAAGGTCGTTAGATGAGGAACAATCGCGCTATATACCATTTTCGCGTCACTTCTACAGTTTAGGGGCAGTACATGAAGGAGGTTATTTGTTTAGAGCGAAAAACACCCTACATTCCTTTCACTCATATCTCGAGTTCTAGCCAACCGATCGTGCCAAGGCGGGTATCAAATGAAAGGTCCTTAGATGAGGAACAATCGCGCTATATACCATTTTCGCGTCACTTCTATAGTTTAGGGGCAGTGCATGAAGAAGGGTATTTGTATAGAGCGAAAAATACCCTACATTCCTTTCAGTCATATCTCGAGTTCTATCCAACCGATCGCGCCAAGGCAGGTATCAAGTGAAAGGTCGTTAGATGAGGAACAATCGCGCTATATACTATATTCGCGTCACTTCTATAGTTTAGTGGCAGTGCATGAAGGAGGGTATTTGTATAGAGCGAAAAACACCCTACATTCCTATCACTCATATCTCGAGTTCTAGCCAACCGATTGTGCCAAAGCAGGTATCAAATGAAAAGTCGTTAGATGAGGAACAATCGCGCTATATACCATTTTCGCGTCACTTCTATAGTTTAGGAGCAGTGCATGAAGGAGTGTATTTGTATAGAGCGAAAAATACCCTACATTCCTTTCAGTCATATTTCGAGTTCTATCCAACCGATCGGTCCAAGGCAGGTATCAAATGAAAGGTCGTTAGATGAGGAACAATCGCGCTATATACCATTTTCCCGTCACTTCAATAGTTTAGGGGCAGTACATGAAGGAGGCTGTTTGTATAGAGCGAAAAACACACTACATTCCTTTCACTCATATCTCGAGATGTAGCCAACCGATCGCGCCAAGGCAGGTATCAATTGAAAGGTCGTTAGATGATGAACAATCGCGCTATATACCATTTTCGTGTCACTTCTATAGTTTAGAAGCAGTGCATGAAGGAGCGTATTTGTATAGAGCAAAAAATACCCTACATTCCTTTCAGTCATAACTCGAGTTCTATCGAACCGATCGCGCCACGGCAGGTATCAAGTGAAAGGCCGTTAGATGAGGAACAATCGCGCTATATACCATATTCGCGTCACTTCTATAGTTTAGGGGCAGTGCATAAAGGAGGGTATTTGTATAGAGCGAAAAATACCCTACATTTCTTTCAGTCATATCTCGAGTTCTATCCAACCGATCGCGCCAAGGCAGGTATCAAGTGAAAGGCCGTTAGATGAGGAACAATCGCGCTATATACCATATTCGCGTCACTTCAATAGTTTAGGGGCAGTACATGAAGGATGGTGTTTGTATAGAGCGAAAAACACCCTACATTCCTTTCACTCATATCTCGAGTTCTAGCCAACCGATCGCACCAAGGCAGGTATCAAATGAAAGGTCGTTAGATGAGGAACAATCGCGCTATATACCATTTTCGCGGCACTTCAATAGTTTAGGGGCAGTACATGAAGGAGGGTGTTTGTATAGAGCGAAAAACACCCTACATTCCTTTCAGTCATATCTCGAGTTATAGGCAACCGATCGCGCCAAGGCAGGTATCAATTGAAAGGTCGTTAGATGAGGAACAATCGCGCTATATACCATTTTCGTGTCACTTCTATAGTTTAGGAGCAGTGCATGAAGGAGGGTATTTGTATAGAGCGAAAAACACACTACATTCCTTTCACTCATATCTCGAGATGTAGCCAACCGATCGCGCCAAGGCAGGTATCAATTGAAAGGTCGTTAGATGAGGAACAATCGCGCTATATACCATTTTCGTGTCACTTCTATAGTTTAGGAGCAGTGCATGAAGGAGGGTATTTGTATAGAGCGAAAAACACACTACATTCCTTTCAGTCATATCTCGAGTTCTATCGAACCGATCGCGCCACGGCAGGTATCAAGTGAAAGGCCGTTAGATGAGGAACAATCGCGCTATATACCATATTCGCGTCACTTCTATAGTTTAGGGGCAGTGCATGAAGGAGGGTATTTGTATAGAGCGAAAAATACCCTACATTTCTTTCAGTCATATCTCGAGTTCTATCCAACCGATCGCGCCAAGGCAGGTATCAAGTGAAAGGCCGTTAGATGAGGAACAATCGCGCTATATACCATATTCGCGTCACTTCAATAGTTTAGGGGCAGTACATGAAGGATGGTGTTTGTATAGAGCGAAAAACACCCTACATTCCTTTCACTCATATCTCGAGTTCTAGCCAACCGATCGCGCCAAGGTAGGTATCAAATGAAAGGTCGTTAGATGGGGAACAATCGCGCTATATACCATTTTCACGTCACTTCAATAGTTTAGGGGCAGTACATGAAGGAGGGTGTTTGTATAGAGCGAAAAACACACTACATTCCTTTCACTCATATCTCGAGATGTCGCCAACCGATCGCGCCAAGGCAGGTATCAATTGAAAGGTCGTTAGATGAGGAACAATCGCGCTATATACCATTTTCGTGTCACTTCTATAGTTTAGGAGCAGTGCATGAAGGAGGGTATTTGTATAGAGCGAAAAACACACTACATTCCTTTCACTCATATCTCGAGATGTAGCCAACCGATCGCGCCAAGGCAGGTATCAAATGAAAGGCCGTTAGATAAGGAACAATCGCGCTATATACCATTTTCGTGTCACTTCTATAGTTTAGGGGCAGTGCATGAAGGAGGGTGTTTGTATAGAGCGAAAAACACCCTACATTCCTTTCACTCATATCTCGAGTTCTAGCCAACCGATCGCGCCAAGGCAGGAATCAAATGAAAGGTCGTTAGATGAGGAACAATCGCGCTATATACCATTTTCGCGGCACTTCAATAGTTTAGGGGCAGTACATGAAGGAGGGTGTTTGTATAGAGCGAAAAACACTCTACATTCCTTTCACTCATATCTCGAGTTCTAGCCAAGCGATAGTGCCAAAGCAGGTATCAAATGAAAGGCTGTTAGATGGGGAACAATCGCGCTATATACCACTTTCGCGTCACTTCTATAGTTTAGGGGCAGTACATGAAGGAGGGTGTTTGTATAGTGCGAAAAACACCCTACATTCCTTTCAATCATATCTCGAGTTCTAGCCAACCGATCGCGCCAAGGCAGGTATCAAATGAAAGGCCGTTAGATAAGGAACAATCGCGCTATATACCATTTTCGTGTCACTTTTATAGTTTAGGGGCAGTGCATGAAGAAGGGTGTTTGTATAGAGCGAAAAACACCCTACATTCCTTTCACTCATATCTCGAGTTCTAGCCAACCGATCGCGCCAAGGCAGGAATCAAATGAAAGGTCGTTAGATGAGGAACAATCGCGCTATATACCATTTTCGCGGCACTTCAATAGTTTAGGAGCAGTACATGAAGGAGGGTGTTTGTATAGAGCGAAAAACACCCTACATTCCTTTCACTCATATCTCGAGTTCTAGCCAAGCGATAGTGCCAAAGCAGGTATCAAATGAAAGGTTGTTAGATGGGGAACAATCGCGCTATATACCACTTTCGCGTCACTTCTATAGTTTAGGGGCAGTACATGAAGGAGGGTGTTTGTATAGTGCGAAAAACACCCTACATTCCTTTCAATCATATCTCGAGTTCTAGCCAACCGATCGTGCCAAAGCAGGTATCAAATGAAAGGTCGTTAGATGAGGAACAATCGCGCTATATACCATTTTCGCGTCACTTCTATAGTTTAGGGGCAGTACATGAAGGAGGGTGTTTGTATAGAGCGAAAAACACCCTACATTCCTTTCACTCATATCTCGAGTTCTAGCCAAGCGATAGTGCCAAAGCAGGTATCAAATCAAAGGTCGTTAGATGAGGAACAATCACGCTATATACCATTTTCGCGTCACTTCTATAGTTTAGTGGCAGTACATGAAGGAGGGTATTTGTTTAGAGCGAAAAACAGCCTCCATTCCTTTCACTCATATCTCGAGTTCTATCGAACCGATCGCGCCACGGCAGGTATCAAGTGAAAGGCCGTTAGATGAGGAACAATCGCGCTATATACCATTTTCCCGTCACTTCAATAGTTTAGGGGCAGTACATGAAGGAGGCTGTTTGTATAGAGCGAAAAACACACTACATTCCTTTCACTCATATCTCGAGATGTAGCCAACCGATCGCGCCAAGGCAGGTATCAATTGAAAGGTCGTTAGATGATGAACAATCGCGCTATATACCATTTTCGTGTCACTTCTATAGTTTAGAAGCAGTGCATGAAGGAGCGCATTTGTATAGAGCGAAAAACACCCTACATTCCTTTCAATCATATCTCGAGTTCTAGCCAACCGATCGTGCCAAAGCAGGTATCAAATGAAAGGTCGTTAGATGAGGAACAATCGCGCTATATACCATTTTCGCGTCACTTCTATAGTTTAGGGGCAGTACATGAAGGAGGGTGTTTGTATAGAGCGAAAAACACCCTACATTCCTTTCACTCATATCTCGAGTTCTAGCCAAGCCATCGTGCCAAAGCAGGTATCAAATGAAAGGCCGTTAGATGAGGAACAATCGCGCTATACTCCATTTTCGCGTCACTTCTATAGTTTAGAGGCAGGACATGAAGGAGCGTATTTGTATAGAGTGAAAATCACCCTACATTCCTTTCAGTCATATCTCGAGTTCTAGCCAACCGATCGTGCCAAAGCAGGTATCAAATGAAAGGTCGTTAGATGAGGAACAATCACGCTATATACCATTTTCGCGTCACTTCTATAGTTTAGTGGCAGTGCATGAAGGAGTGTATTTGTATAGAGCGAAAAATACCCTACATTCCTTTCAGTCATATTTCGAGTTCTATCCAACCGATCAGTCCAAGGCAGGTATCAAATGAAAGGTCGTTAGATGAGGAACAATCGCGCTATATACCATTTTCCCGTCACTTCAATAGTTTAGGGGCAGTACATGAAGGAGGCTGTTTGTATAGAGCGAAAAACACACTACATTCCTTTCACTCATATCTCGAGATGTAGCCAACCGATCGCGCCAAGGCAGGTATCAATTGAAAGGTCGTTAGATGATGAACAATCGCGCTATATACCATTTTCGTGTCACTTCTATAGTTTAGAAGCAGTGCATGAAGGAGCGTATTTGTATAGAGCGAAAAATACCCTACATTCCTTTCAGTCATATCTCGAGTTCTATCGAACCGATCGCGCCACGGCAGGTATCAAGTGAAAGGCCGTTAGATGAGGAACAATCGCGCTATATACCATATTCGCGTCACTTCTATAGTTTAGGGGCAGTGCATGAAGGAGGGCATTTGTATAGAGCGAAAAATACCCTACATTTCTTTCAGTCATATCTCGAGTTCTATCCAACCGATCGCGCCAAGGCAGGTATCAAGTGAAAGGCCGTTAGATGAGGAACAATCGCGCTATATACCATATTCGCGTCACTTCAATAGTTTAGGGGCAGTACATGAAGGATGGTGTTTGTATAGAGCGAAAAACACCCTACATTCCTTTCACTCATATCTCGAGTTCTAGCCAACCGATCGCGCCAAGGCAGGTATCAAATGAAAGGTCGTTAGTTGAGGAACAATCGCGCTATATACCATTTTCGCGGCACTTCAATAGTTTAGGGGCAGTACATGAAGGAGGGTGTTTGTATAGAGCGAAAAACACCCTACATTCCTTTCACTCATATCTCGAGTTCTAGCCAACCGATCGTGCCAAAGCAGGTATCAAATGAAAGGTCGTTAGATGGGGAACAATCGCGCTATATACCATTTTCACGTCACTTCAATAGTTTAGGGGCAGTACATGAAGGAGGGTGTTTGTATAGAGCGAAAAACACACTACATTCCTTTCACTCATATCTCGAGATGTCGCCAACCGATCGCGCCAAGGCGGGTATCAATTGAAAGGTCGTTAGATGAGGAACAATCGCGCTATACTCCATTTTCGTGTCACTTCTATAGTTTAGGAGCAGTGCATGAAGGAGGGTATTTGTATAGAGCGAAAAACACACTACATTCCTTTCACTCATATCTCGAGTTCTAGCCAAGCCATCGTGCCAAAGCAGGTATCAAATGAAAGGCCGTTAGATGAGGAACAATCGCGCTATACTCCATTTTCGCGTCACTTCTATAGTTTAGAGGCAGGACATGAAGGAGCGTATTTGTATAGAGTGAAAATCACCCTACATTCCTTTCAGTCATATCTCGAGTTCTAGCCAACCGATCGTGCCAAAGCAGGTATCAAATCAAAGGTCGTTAGATGAGGAACAATCACCCTATATACCATTTTCGCGTCACTTCTATAGTTTAGTGGCAGTACATAAAGGAGGGTATTTGTTTAGAGCGAAAAACAGCCTACATTCCTTTCACTCATATCTCGAGTTCTATCGAACCGATCGCGCCACGGCAGGTATCAAGTGAAAGGCCGTTAGATGAGGAACAATCGCGCTATATACCATTTTCCCGTCACTTCAATAGTTTAGGGGCAGTACATGAAGGAGGCTGTTTGTATAGAGCGAAAAACACACTACATTCCTTTCACTCATATCTCGAGATGTAGCCAACCGATCGCGCCAAGGCAGGTATCAATTGAAAGGTCGTTAGATGATGAACAATCGCGCTATATACCATTTTCGTGTCACTTCTATAGTTTAGAAGCAGTGCATGAAGGAGCGTATTTGTATAGAGCGAAAAACACCCTACATTCCTTTCAATCATATCTCGAGTTCTAGCCAACCGATCGTGCCAAAGCAGGTATCAAATGAAAGGTCGTTAGATGAGGAACAATCGCGCTATATACTATTTTCGCGTCACTTCTATAGTTTAGGGGCAGTACATGAAGGAGGGTGTTTGTATAGAGCGAAAAACACCCTACATTCCTTTCACTCATATCTCGAGTTCTAGCCAAGCCATCGTGCCAAAGCAGGTATCAAATGAAAGGCCGTTAGATGAGGAACAATCGCGCTATACTCCATTTTCGCGTCACTTCTATAGTTTAGAGGCAGGACATGAAGGAGCGTATTTGTATAGAGTGAAAATAACCCTACATTCCTTTCAGTCATATCTCGAGTTCTAGCCAACCGATCGTGCCAAAGCAGGTATCAAATGAAAGGTCGTTAGATGAGGAACAATCACGCTATATACCATTTTCGCGTCACTTCTATAGTTTAGTGGCAGTGCATGAAGGAGTGTATTTGTATAGAGCGAAAAATACCCTACATTCCTTTCAGTCATATTTCGAGTTCTATCCAACCGATCGGTCCAAGGCAGGTATCAAATGAAAGGTCGTTAGATGAGGAACAATCGCGCTATATACCATTTTCCCGTCACTTCAATAGTTTAGGGGCAGTACATGAAGGAGGCTGTTTGTATAGAGCGAAAAACACACTACATTCCTTTCACTCATATCTCGAGATGTAGCCAACCGATCGCGCCAAGGCAGGTATCAATTGAAAGGTCGTTAGATGATGAACAATCGCGCTATATACCATTTTCGTGTCACTTCTATAGTTTAGAAGCAGTGCATGAAGGAGCGTATTTGTATAGAGCGAAAAATACCCTACATTCCTTTCAGTCATATCTCGAGTTCTATCGAACCGATCGCGCCACGCAGGTATCAAGTGAAAGGCCGTTAGATGAGGAACAATCGCGCTATATACCATATTCGCGTCACTTCTATAGTTTAGGGGCAGTGCATGAAGGAGGGTATTTGTATAGAGCGAAAAATACCCTACATTTCTTTCAGTCATATCTCGAGTTCTATCCAACCGATCGCGCCAAGGCAGGTATCAAGTGAAAGGCCGTTAGATGAGGAACAATCGCGCTATATACCATATTCGCGTCACTTCAATAGTTTAGGGGCAGTACATGAAGGATGGTGTTTGTATAGAGCGAAAAACACCCTACATTCCTTTCACTCATATCTCGAGTTCTAGCCAACCGATCGCGCCAAGGCAGGTATCAAATGAAAGGTCGTTAGTTGAGGAACAATCGCGCTATATACCATTTTCGCGGCACTTCAATAGTTTAGGGGCAGTACATGAAGGAGGGTGTTTGTATAGAGCGAAAAACACCCTACATTCCTTTCACTCATATCTCGAGTTCTAGCCAACCGATCGTGCCAAAGCAGGTATCAAATGAAAGGTCGTTAGATGGGGAACAATCGCGCTATATACCATTTTCACGTCACTTCAATAGTTTAGGGGCAGTACATGAAGGAGGGTGTTTGTATAGAGCGAAAAACACACTACATTCCTTTCACTCATATCTCGAGATGTCGCCAACCGATCGCGCCAAGGCGGGTATCAATTGAAAGGTCGTTAGATGAGGAACAATCGTGCTATACTCCATTTTCGTGTCACTTCTATAGTTTAGGAGCAGTGCATGAAGGAGGGTATTTGTATAGAGCGAAAAACACACTACATTCCTTTCACTCATATCTCGAGTTCTAGCCAAGCCATCGTGCCAAAGCAGGTATCAAATGAAAGGCCGTTAGATGAGGAACAATCGCGCTATACTCCATTTTCGCGTCACTTCTATAGTTTAGAGGCAGGACATGAAGGAGCGTATTTGTATAGAGTGAAAATCACCCTACATTCCTTTCAGTCATATCTCGAGTTCTAGCCAACCGATCGTGCCAAAGCAGGTATCAAATCAAAGGTCGTTAGATGAGGAACAATCACCCTATATACCATTTTCGCGTCACTTCTATAGTTTAGTGGCAGTACATAAAGGAGGGTATTTGTTTAGAGCGAAAAACAGCCTACATTCCTTTCACTCATATCTCGAGTTCTATCGAACCGATCGCGCCACGGCAGGTATCAAGTGAAAGGCCGTTAGATGAGGAACAATCGCGCTATATACCATTTTCCCGTCACTTCAATAGTTTAGGGGCAGTACATGAAGGAGGCTGTTTGTATAGAGCGAAAAACACACTACATTCCTTTCACTCATATCTCGAGATGTAGCCAACCGATCGCGCCAAGGCAGGTATCAATTGAAAGGTCGTTAGATGATGAACAATCGCGCTATATACCATTTTCGTGTCACTTCTATAGTTTAGAAGCAGTGCATGAAGGAGCGTATTTGTATAGAGCGAAAAACACCCTACATTCCTTTCAATCATATCTCGAGTTCTAGCCAACCGATCGTGCCAAAGCAGGTATCAAATGAAAGGTCGTTAGATGAGGAACAATCGCGCTATATACCATTTTCGCGTCACTTCTATAGTTTAGGGGCAGTACATGAAGGAGGGTGTTTGTATAGAGCGAAAAACACCCTACATTCCTTTCACTCATATCTCGAGTTCTAGCCAAGCCATCGTGCCAAAGCAGGTATCAAATGAAAGGCCGTTAGATGAGGAACAATCGCGCTATACTCCATTTTCGCGTCACTTCTATAGTTTAGAGGCAGGACATGAAGGAGCGTATTTGTATAGAGTGAAAATAACCCTACATTCCTTTCAGTCATATCTCGAGTTCTAGCCAACCGATCGTGCCAAAGCAGGTATCAAATGAAAGGTCGTTAGATGAGGAACAATCACGCTATATACCATTTTCGCGTCACTTCTATAGTTTAGTGGCAGTGCATGAAGGAGTGTATTTGTATAGAGCGAAAAATACCCTACATTCCTTTCAGTCATATTTCGAGTTCTATCCAACCGATCGGTCCAAGGCAGGTATCAAATGAAAGGTCGTTAGATGAGGAACAATCGCGCTATATACCATTTTCCCGTCACTTCAATAGTTTAGGGGCAGTACATGAAGGAGGCTGTTTGTATAGAGCGAAAAACACACTACATTCCTTTCACTCATATCTCGAGATGTAGCCAACCGATCGCGCCAAGGCAGGTATCAATTGAAAGGTCGTTAGATGATGAACAATCGCGCTATATACCATTTTCGTGTCACTTCTATAGTTTAGAAGCAGTGCATGAAGGAGCGTATTTGTATAGAGCGAAAAATACCCTACATTCCTTTCAGTCATATCTCGAGTTCTATCGAACCGATCGCGCCACGGCAGGTATCAAGTGAAAGGCCGTTAGATGAGGAACAATCGCGCTATATACCATATTCGCGTCACTTCTATAGTTTAGGGGCAGTGCATGAAGGAGGGTATTTGTATAGAGCGAAAAATACCCTACATTTCTTTCAGTCATATCTCGAGTTCTATCCAACCGATCGCGCCAAGGCAGGTATCAAGTGAAAGGCCGTTAGATGAGGAACAATCGCGCTATATACCATATTCGCGTCACTTCAATAGTTTAGGGGCAGTACATGAAGGATGGTGTTTGTATAGAGCGAAAAACACCCTACATTCCTTTCACTCATATCTCGAGTTCTAGCCAACCGATCGCGCCAAGGCAGGTATCAAATGAAAGGTCGTTAGATGAGGAACAATCGCGCTATATACCATTTTCGCGGCACTTCAATAGTTTAGGGGCAGTACATGAAGGAGGGTGTTTGTATAGAGCGAAAAACACCCTACATTCCTTTCACTCATATCTCGAGTTCTAGCCAACCGATCGTGCCAAAGCAGGTATCAAATGAAAGGTCGTTAGATGGGGAACAATCGCGCTATATACCATTATCACGTCACTTCAATAGTTTAGGGGCAGTACATGAAGGAGGGTGTTTGTATAGAGCGAAAAACACACTACATTCCTTTCACTCATATCTCGAGATGTCGCCAACCGATCGCGCCAAGGCAGGTATCAATTGAAAGGTCGTTAGATGAGGAACAATCGCGCTATATACCATTTTCGTGTCACTTCTATAGTTTAGGAGCAGTGCATGAAGGAGGGTATTTGTATAGAGCGAAAAACACACTACATTCCTTTCACTCATATCTCGAGATGTAGCCAACCGATCGCGCCAAGGCAGGTATCAAATGAAAGGCCGTTAGATAAGGAACAATCGCGCTATATACCATTTTCGTGTCACTTCTATAGTTTAGGGGCAGTGCATGAAGGAGAGTGTTTGTATAGAGCGAAAAACACCCTACATTCCTTTCACTCATATCTCGAGTTCTAGCCAACTGATCGCGCCAAGGCAGGAATCAAATGAAAGGTCGTTAGATGAGGAACAATCGCGCTATATACCATTTTCGCGGCACTTCAATAGTTTAGGGGCAGTACATGAAGGAGGGTGTTTGTATAGAGCGAAAAACACCCTACATTCCTTTCACTCATATCTCGAGTTCTAGCCAAGCGATAGTGCCAAAGCAGGTATCAAATGAAAGGTTGTTAGATGGGGAACAATCGCGCTATATACCACTTTCGCGTCACTTCTATAGTTTAGGGGCAGTACATGAAGGAGGGTGTTTGTATAGTGCGAAAAACACCCTACATTCCTTTCAATCATATCTCGAGTTCTAGCCAACCGATCGCGCCAAGGCAGGTATCAATTGAAAGGTCGTTAGATGAGGAACAATCGCGCTATACTCCATTTTTGTGTCACTTCTATAGTTTAGGAGCAGTGCATGAAGGAAGGTATTTGTATAGAGCGAAAAACACACTACATTCCTTTCACTCATATCTCGAGTTCTAGCCAAGCCATCGTGCCAAAGCAGGTATCAAATGAAAGCCCGTTAGATGAGGAAAAATCGCGCTATACTCCATTTTCGCGTCACTTCTATAGTTTAGAGGCAGGACATGAAGGAGCGTATTTGTATAGAGTGAAAATCACCCTACATTCCTTTCAGTCATATCTCGAGTTCTAGCCAACCGATCGTGCCAAAGCAGGTATCAAATCAAAGGTCGTTAGATGAGGAACAATCACGCTATATACCATTTTCGCGTCACTTCTATAGTTTAGTGGCAGTACATAAAGGAGGGTATTTGTTTAGAGCGAAAAACAGCCTACATTCCTTTCACTCATATCTCGAGTTCTATCGAACCGATCGCGCCACAGCAGGTATCAAGTGAAAGCCCGTTAGATGAGGAACAATCGCGCTATATACCATTTTCCCGTCACTTCAATAGTTTAGGGGCAGTACATGAAGGAGGCTGTTTGTATAGAGCGAAAAACACACTACATTCCTTTCACTCATATCTCGAGATGTAGCCAACCGATCGCGCCAATGCAGGTATCAATTGAAAGGTCGTTAGATGATGAACAATCGCGCTATATACCATTTTCGTGTCACTTCTATAGTTTAGAAGCAGTGCATGAAGGAGCGTATTTGTATAGAGCGAAAAACACCCTACATTCCTTTCAATCATATCTCGAGTTCTAGCCAACCGATCGTGCCAAAGCAGGTATCAAATGAAAGGTCGTTAGATGAGGAACAATCGCGCTATATACCATTTTCGCGTCACTTCTATAGTTTAGGGGCAGTACATGAAGGAGGGTGTTTGTATAGAGCGAAAAACACCCTACATTCCTTTCACTCATATCTCGAGTTCTAGCCAAGCCATCGTGCCAAAGCAGGTATCAAATGAAAGGCCGTTAGATGAGGAACAATCGCGCTATACTCCATTTTCGCGTCACTTCTATAGTTTAGAGGCAGGACATGAAGGAGCGTATTTGTATAGAGTGAAAATCACCCTACATTCCTTTCAGTCATATCTCGAGTTCTAGCCAACCGATCGTGCCAAAGCAGGTATCAAATGAAAGGTCGTTAGATGAGGAACAATCACGCTATATACCATTTTCGCGTCACTTCTATAGTTTAGTGGCAGTGCATGAAGGAGTGTATTTGTATAGAGCGAAAAATACCCTACATTCCTTTCACTCATATCTCGAGATGTAGCCAACCGATCGCGCCAAGGCAGGTATCAATTGAAAGGTCGTTAGATGATGAACAATCGCGCTATATACCATTTTCGTGTCACTTCTATAGTTTAGAAGCAGTGCATGAAGGAGCGTATTTGTATAGAGCGAAAAATACCCTACATTCCTTTCAGTCATATCTCGAGTTCTATCGAACCGATCGCGCCACGGCAGGTATCAAGTGAAAGGCCGTTAGATGAGGAACAATCGCGCTATATACCATATTCGCGTCACTTCTATAGTTTAGGGGCAGTGCATGAAGGAGGGTATTTGTATAGACCGAAAAATACCCTACATTTCTTTCAGTCATATCTCGAGTTCTATCCAACCGATCGCGCCAAGGCAGGTATCAAGTAAAAGGCCGTTAGATGAGGAACAATCGCGCTATATACCATATTCGCGTCACTTCAATAGTTTAGGGGCAGTACATGAAGGATGGTGTTTGTATAGAGCGAAAAACACCCTACATTCCTTTCACTCATATCTCGAGTTCTAGCCAACCGATCGCGCCAAGGCAGGTATCAAATGAAAGGTCGTTAGATGAGGAACAATCGCGCTATATACCATTTTCGCGGCACTTCAATAGTTTAGGGGCAGTACATGAAGGAGGGTGTTTGTATAGAGCGAAAAACACCCTACATTCCTTTCACTCATATCTCGAGTTCTAGCCAACCGATCGTGCCAAAGCAGGTATCAAATGAAAGGTCGTTAGATGGGGAACAATCGCGCTATATACCATTTTCACGTCACTTCAATAGTTTAGGGGCAGTACATGAAGGAGGGTGTTTGTATAGAGCGAAAAACACACTACATTCCTTTCACTCATATCTCGAGATGTCGCCAACCGATCGCGCCAAGGCAGGTATCAATTGAAAGGTCGTTAGATGAGGAACAATCGCGCTATATACCATTTTCGTGTCACTTCTATAGTTTAGGAGCAGTGCATGAAGGAGGGTATTTGTATAGAGCAAAAAACACACTACATTCCTTTCACTCATATCTCGAGATGTAGCCAACCGATCGCGCCAAGGCAGGTATCAAATGAAAGGCCGTTAGATAAGGAACAATCGCGCTATATACCATTTTCGTGTCACTTCTATAGTTTAGGGGCAGTGCATGAAGGAGGGTGTTTGTATAGAGCGAAAAACACCCTACATTCCTTTCACTCATATCTCGAGTTCTAGCCAACCGATCGCGCCAAGGCAGGAATCAAATGAAAGGTCGTTAGATGAGGAACAATCGCGCTATATACCATTTTCGCGGCACTTCAATAGTTTAGGGGCAGTACATGAAGGAGGGTGTTTGTATAGAGCGAAAAACACCCTACATTCCTTTCACTCATATCTCGAGTTCTAGCCAAGCGATAGTGCCAAGGCAGGTATCAAATGAAAGGTCGTTAGATGAGGAACAATCGCGCTATATACCATTTTCGCGGCACTTCAATAGTTTAGGGGCAGTACATGAAGGAGGGTGTTTGTATAGAGCGAAAAACACCCTACATTCCTTTCACTCATATCTCGAGTTCTAGCCAACCGATCGTGCCAAAGCAGGTATCAAATGAAAGGTCGTTAGATGAGGAACAATCGCGCTATATACCATTTTCGCGTCACTTCTATAGTTTAGGGGCAGTACATGAAGGAGGGTGTTTGTATAGAGCGAAAAACACCCTACATTCCTTTCACTCATATCTCGAGTTCTAGCCAAGCCATCGTGCCAAAGCAGGTATCAAATGAAAGGCCGTTAGATGAGGAACAATCGCGCTATACTCCATTTTCGCGTCACTTCTATAGTTTAGAGGCAGGACATGAAGGAGCGTATTTGTATAGAGTGAAAATCACCCTACATTCCTTTCAGTCATATCTCGAGTTCTAGCCAACCGATCGTGCCAAAGCAGGTATCAAATGAAAGGTCGTTAGATGAGGAACAATCACGCTATATACCATTTTCGCGTCACTTCTATAGTTTAGTGGCAGTGCATGAAGGAGTGTATTTGTATAGAGCGAAAAATACCCTACATTCCTTTCACTCATATCTCGAGATGTAGCCAACCGATCGCGCCAAGGCAGGTATCAATTGAAAGGTCGTTAGATGATGAACAATCGCGCTATATACCATTTTCGTGTCACTTCTATAGTTTAGAAGCAGTGCATGAAGGAGCGTATTTGTATAGAGCGAAAAATACCCTACATTCCTTTCAGTCATATCTCGAGTTCTATCGAACCGATCGCGCCACGGCAGGTATCAAGTGAAAGGCCGTTAGATGAGGAACAATCGCGCTATATACCATATTCGCGTCACTTCTATAGTTTAGGGGCAGTGCATGAAGGAGGGTATTTGTATAGACCGAAAAATACCCTACATTTCTTTCAGTCATATCTCGAGTTCTATCCAACCGATCGCGCCAAGGCAGGTATCAAGTAAAAGGCCGTTAGATGAGGAACAATCGCGCTATATACCATATTCGCGTCACTTCAATAGTTTAGGGGCAGTACATGAAGGATGGTGTTTGTATAGAGCGAAAAACACCCTACATTCCTTTCACTCATATCTCGAGTTCTAGCCAACCGATCGCGCCAAGGCAGGTATCAAATGAAAGGTCGTTAGATGAGGAACAATCGCGCTATATACCATTTTCGCGGCACTTCAATAGTTTAGGGGCAGTACATGAAGGAGGGTGTTTGTATAGAGCGAAAAACACCCTACATTCCTTTCACTCATATCTCGAGTTCTAGCCAACCGATCGTGCCAAAGCAGGTATCAAATGAAAGGTCGTTAGATGGGGAACAATCGCGCTATATACCATTTTCACGTCACTTCAATAGTTTAGGGGCAGTACATGAAGGAGGGTGTTTGTATAGAGCGAAAAACACACTACATTCCTTTCACTCATATCTCGAGATGTCGCCAACCGATCGCGCCAAGGCAGGTATCAATTGAAAGGTCGTTAGATGAGGAACAATCGCGCTATATACCATTTTCGTGTCACTTCTATAGTTTAGGAGCAGTGCATGAAGGAGGGTATTTGTATAGAGCAAAAAACACACTACATTCCTTTCACTCATATCTCGAGATGTAGCCAACCGATCGCGCCAAGGCAGGTATCAAATGAAAGGCCGTTAGATAAGGAACAATCGCGCTATATACCATTTTCGTGTCACTTCTATAGTTTAGGGGCAGTGCATGAAGGAGGGTGTTTGTATAGAGCGAAAAACACCCTACATTCCTTTCACTCATATCTCGAGTTCTAGCCAACCGATCGCGCCAAGGCAGGAATCAAATGAAAGGTCGTTAGATGAGGAACAATCGCGCTATATACCATTTTCGCGGCACTTCAATAGTTTAGGGGCAGTACATGAAGGAGGGTGTTTGTATAGAGCGAAAAACACCCTACATTCCTTTCACTCATATCTCGAGTTCTAGCCAAGCGATAGTGCCAAAGCAGGTATCAAATGAAAGGTTGTTAGATGGGGAACAATCGCGCTATATACCACTTTCGCGTCACTTCTATAGTTTAGGGGCAGTACATGAAGGAGGGTGTTTGTATAGTGCGAAAAACACCCTACATTCCTTTCAATCATATCTCGAGTTCTAGCCAACCGATCGCGCCAAGGCAGGTATCAAATGAAAGGCCGTTAGATAAGGAACAATCGCGCTATATACCATTTTCGAGTCACTTTTATAGTTTAGGGGCAGTGCATGAAGGAGGGTGTTTGTATAGAGCGAAAAACACCCTACATTCCTTTCACTCATATCTCGAGTTCTAGCCAACCGATCGCGCCAAGGCAGGAATCAAATGAAAGGTCGTTAGATGAGGAACAATCGCGCTATATACCATTTTCGCGGCACTTCAATAGTTTAGGGGCAGTACATGAAGGAGGGTGTTTGTATAGAGCGAAAAACACCCTACATTCCTTTCACTCATATCTCGAGTTCTAGCCAAGCGATAGTGCCAAAGCAGGTATCAAATGAAAGGTTGTTAGATGGGGAACAATCGCGCTATATACCACTTTCGCGTCACTTCTATAGTTTAGGGGCAGTACATGAAGGAGGGTATTTGTATAGTGCGAAAAACACCCTACATTCCTTTCAATCATATCTCGAGTTCTAGCCAACCGATCGTGCCAAAGCAGGTATCAAATGAAAGGTCGTTAGATGAGGAACAATCGCGCTATATAACATTTTCGCGTCACTTCTATAGTTTAGGGGCAGTACATGAAGGAGGGTGTTTGTTTAGAGCGAAAAACAGCCTACATTCCTTTCACTCATATCTCGAGTTCTAGCCAACCGATCGTGCTAAGACAGGTATGAAATGAAAGGTCGTTAGATGAGAAACAATCGCGCTATATAACATTTTCGCGTCACTTCTATAGTTTAGCGGCAGTGCATGAAGGAGTGTATTTGTATAGAGCGAAAAATACCCTACATTCCTTTCAGTCATATCTCGAGTTCTATCGAACCGATCGCGCCACGGCAGGTATCAAGTGAAAGGCCGTTAGATGGGGAACAATCGCGCTATATACCATATTCGCGTCACTTCTATAGTTTAGGGGCAGTGCATGAAGAAGGGTATTTGTATAGAGCGAAAAATACCCTACATTTCTTTCAGTCATATCTCGAGTTCTATCCAACCGATCGCGCCAAGGCAGGTATCAAGTGAAAGGCCGTTAGATGAGGAACAATCGCGCTATATACCATATTCGCGTCACTTCAATAGTTTAGGGGCAGTACATGAAGGAGGGTGTTTGTATAGAGCGAAAAACACCCTGCATTCCTTTCACTCATATCTCGAGTTCTAGCCAACCGATCGCGCCAAGGCAGGTATCAAATGAAAGGCCGTTAGATAAGGAACAATCGCGCTATATACCATTTTCGCGGCACTTCAATAGTTTAGGGGCAGTACATAAAGGAGTGTGTTTGTATAGAGCGAAAAACACCCTACATTCCTTTCACTCATATCTCGAGTTCTAGCCAAGCGATAGTGCCAAAGCAGGTATCAAATGAAAGGCCGTTAGATGAGGAACAATCGCGCTATACTCCATTTTCGCGTCACTTCTATAGTTTAGAGGCAGGACATGAAGGAGCGTATTTGTATAGAGTGAAAATCACCCTACATTCCTTTCAATCATATCTCGAGTTCTAGCCAAGCCATCGTGCCAAAGCAGGTATCAAATGAAAGGCCGTTAGATGAGGAACAATCGCGCTATACTCCATTTTCGCGTCACTTCTATAGTTTAGAGGCAGGACATGAAGGAGCGTATTTGTATAGAGTGAAAATCACCCTACATTCCTTTCAGTCACATCTCGAGTTCTAGCCAACCGATCGTGCCAAAGCAGGTATCAAATGAAAGGTCGTTAGATGAGGAACAATCGCGCTATATACCACTTTCGCGTCACTTCTATAGTTTAGGGGCAGTACATGAAGGAGGGTGTTTGTATAGTGCGAAAAACACCCTACATTCCTTTCAATCATATCTCGAGTTCTAGCCAACCGATCGTGCCAAAGCAGGTATCAAATGAAAGGTCGTTAGATGAGGAACAATCGCGCTATATACCATTTTCGCGTCACTTCTATAGTTTAGGGGCAGTACATGAAGGAGGGTGTTTGTATAGAGCGAAAAACACCCTACATTCCTTTCACTCATATCTCGAGTTCTAGCCAAGCCATCGTGCCAAAGCAGGTATCAAATGAAAGGCCGTTAGATGAGGAACAATCGCGCTATACTCCATTTTCGCGTCACTTCTATAGTTTAGAGGCAGGACATGAAGGAGCGTATTTGTATAGAGTGAAAATCACCCTACATTCCTTTCAGTCACATCTCGAGTTCTAGCCAACCGATCGTGCCAAAGCAGGTATCAAATCAAAGGTCGTTAGATGAGGAACAATCACGCTATATACCATTTTCGCGTCACTTCTATAGTTTAGTGGCAGTACATGAAGGAGGGTATTTGTTTAGAGCGAAAAACAGCCTACATTCCTTTCACTCATATCTCGAGTTGTAGCCAACCGATCGTGCTAAGACAGGTATCAAATGAAAGGTCGTTAGATGAGGAACAATCGCGCTATATACCATTTTCGCGTCACTTCTATAGTTTAGCGGCAGTGCATGAAGGAGTGTATTTGTATAGAGCGAAAAATACCCTATATTCCTTTCAGTCATATCTCGAGTTCTATCGAACCGATCGCGCCACGGCAGGTATCAAGTGAAAGGCCGTTAGATGGGGAACAATCGCGCTATATACCATATTCGCGTCACTTCTATAGTTTAGGGGCAGTGCATGAAGAAGGGTATTTGTATAGAGCGAAAAATACCCTACATTTCTTTCAGTCATATCTCGAGTTCTATCCAACCGATCGCGCCAAGGCAGGTATCAAGTGAAAGGCCGTTAGATGAGGAACAATCGCGCTATATACCATATTCGCGTCACTTCAATAGTTTAGGGGCAGTACATGAAGGATGGTGTTTGTATAGAGCGAAAAACACCCTACATTCCTTTCACTCATATCTCGAGTTCTAGCCAACCGATCGCGCCAAGGCAGGTATCAAATGAAAGGTCGTTAGATGAGGAACAATCGCGCTATATACCATTTTCGCGGCACTTCAATAGTTTAGGGGCAGTACATGAAGGAGGGTGTTTGTATAGAGCGAAAAACACCCTACATTCCTTTCACTCATATCTCGAGTTCTAGCCAACCGATCGTGCCAAAGCAGGTATCAAATGAAAGGTCGTTAGATGGGGAACAATCGCGCTATATACCATTTTCACGTCACTTCAATAGTTTAGGGGCAGTACATGAAGGAGGGTGTTTGTATACAGCGAAAAACACACTACATTCCTTTCACTCATATCTCGAGACGTAGCCAACCGATCGCGCCAAGGCAGGTATCAAATGAAAGGCCGTTAGATGAGGAGCAATCGCACTATATACCATTTTCGCGTCACTTCTATAGTTTAGGGGCAGTACATGAAGGAGAGTGTTTGTAAAAACACCCTACATTCCTTTCACTCATATCTCGAGTTCTAGCCAACCGATCGCGCCAAGGCAGGTATCAAATGAAAGGTCGTTAGATGAGGAACAATCGCGCTATATACCATTTTCGCGGCACTTCAATAGTTTAGGGGCAGTACATGAAGGAGGGTGTTTGTATAGAGCGAAAAACACCCTACATTCCTTTCACTCATATCTCGAGTTCTAGCCAACCGATCGTGCCAAAGCAGGTATCAAATGAAAGGTCGTTAGATGGGGAACAATCGCGCTATATACCATTTTCACGTCACTTCAATAGTTTAGGGGCAGTACGTGAAGGAGGGTGTTTGTATAGAGCGAAAAACACACTACATTCCTTTCACTCATATCTCGAGTTATAGCCAACCGATCGCGCCAAGGCAGGTATCAAATGAAAGGTCATTAGATGAGGAGCAATCGCACTATATACCATTTTTGCGTCACTTCTATAGTTTAGGGGCAGTACATGAAGGAGGGTATTTGTTTAGAGCGAAAAACACCCTACATTCCTTTCACTCATATCTCGAGTTATAGCCAACCGCTATATATCATTTTCGCGTCACTTCTATAGTTTAGGGGCAGTACATGAAGGAGGGTATTTGTTTAGAGCGAAAAACACCCTACATTCCTTTCACTCATATCTCGAGTTATAGCCAACCGATCGCGCCAAGGCAGGTATCAAATGAAAGGTCATTAGATGAGGAGCAATCGCACTATATACCATTTTTGCGTCACTTCTATAGTTTAGGGGCAGTACATGAAGGAGGGTATTTGTTTAGAGCGAAAAACACCCTACATTCCTTTCACTCATATCTCGAGTTCTATCCAACCGATCGGGCCAAGGCAGGTATCAAATGAAAGGTCGTTAGATGAGGAACAATCGCGCTATATACCATTTTCACGTCACTTCAATAGTTTAGGGGCAGTACATGGAGGAGGCTGTTTGTATAGAGCGAAAAACACACTACATTCCTTTCACTCATATCTCGAGTTCTATCCAACCGATCGGGCCAAGGCAGGTATCAAATGAAAGGTCGTTAGATGGGGAACAATCGCGCTATATACCATTTTCACGTCACTTCAATAGTTTAGGGGCAGTACATGAAGGAGGGTGTTTGTATAGAGCGAAAAACACACCGATTGTGCTAAAGCAGGTATCAAATGAAAAGTCGTTAGATGAGGAACAATCGCGCTATATACCATTTTCGCGTCACTTCTATAGTTTAGGGGCAGTGCATGAAGGAGTGTATTTGTATAGAGCGAAAAATACCCTACATTCCTTTCAGTCATATTTCGAGTTCTATCCAACCGATCGGGCCAAGGCAGGTATCAAATGAAAGGTCGTTAGATGAGGAACAATCGCGCTATATACCATTTTCACGTCACTTCAATAGTTTAGGGGCAGTACATGGAGGAGGCTGTTTGTATAGAGCGAAAAACACACTACATTCCTTTCACTCATATCTCGAGATGTAGCCAACCGATCGCGCCAAGGCAGGTATCAATTGAAAGGTCGTTAGATGATGAACAATTGCGCTATATACCATTTTCGTGTCACTTCTATAGTTTAGAAGCAGTGCATGAAGGAGCGTATTTGTATAGAGCGAAAAATACCCTACATTCCTTTCAGTCATATCTCGAGTTCTATCGTACCGATCTACCATATTCGCGTCACTTCAATAGTTTAGGGGCAGTACATGAAGGATGGTGTTTGTATAGAGCGAAAAACACCCTACATTCCTTTCACTCATATCTCGAGTTCTAGCCAACCGATCGCGCCAAGGCAGGTATCAAATGAAAGGTCGTTAGATGAGGAACAATCGCGCTATATACCATTTTCGCGGCACTTCAATAGTTTAGGGGCAGTACATGAAGGAGGGTGTTTGTATAGAGCGAAAAACACCCTACATTCCTTTCACTCATATCTCGAGTTCTAGCCAACCGATCGTGCCAAAGCAGGTATCAAATGAAAGGTCGTTAGATGGGGAACAATCGCGCTATATACCATTTTCACGTCACTTCAATAGTTTAGGGGCAGTACATGAAGGAGGGTGTTTGTATACAGCGAAAAACACACTACATTCCTTTCACTCATATCTCGAGACGTAGCCAACCGATCGCGCCAAGGCAGGTATCAAATGAAAGGCCGTTAGATGAGGAGCAATCGCACTATATACCATTTTCGCGTCACTTCTATAGTTTAGGGGCAGTACATGAAGGAGAGTGTTTGTAAAAACACCCTACATTCCTTTCACTCATATCTCGAGTTCTAGCCAACCGATCGCGCCAAGGCAGGTATCAAATGAAAGGTCGTTAGATGAGGAACAATCGCGCTATATACCATTTTCGCGGCACTTCAATAGTTTAGGGGCAGTACATGAAGGAGGGTGTTTGTATAGAGCGAAAAACACCCTACATTCCTTTCACTCATATCTCGAGTTCTAGCCAACCGATCGTGCCAAAGCAGGTATCAAATGAAAGGTCGTTAGATGGGGAACAATCGCGCTATATACCATTTTCACGTCACTTCAATAGTTTAGGGGCAGTACGTGAAGGAGGGTGTTTGTATAGAGCGAAAAACACACTACATTCCTTTCACTCATATCTCGAGTTATAGCCAACCGATCGCGCCAAGGCAGGTATCAAATGAAAGGTCATTAGATGAGGAGCAATCGCACTATATACCATTTTTGCGTCACTTCTATAGTTTAGGGGCAGTACATGAAGGAGGGTATTTGTTTACAGCGAAAAACACCCTACATTCCTTTCACTCATATCTCGAGTTATAGCCAACCGCTATATATCATTTTCGCGTCACTTCTATAGTTTAGGGGCAGTACATGAAGGAGGGTATTTGTTTAGAGCGAAAAACACCCTACATTCCTTTCACTCATATCTCGAGTTATAGCCAACCGATCGCGCCGAGGCAGGTATCAAATGAAAGGTCATTAGATGAGGAGCAATCGCACTATATACCATTTTTGCGTCACTTCTATAGTTTAGGGGCAGTACATGAAGGAGGGTATTTGTTTAGAGCGAAAAACACCCTACATTCCTTTCACTCATATCTCGAGTTCTATCCAACCGATCGGGCCAAGGCAGGTATCAAATGAAAGGTCGTTAGATGAGGAACAATCGCGCTATATACCATTTTCACGTCACTTCAATAGTTTAGGGGCAGTACATGGAGGAGGCTGTTTGTATAGAGCGAAAAACACACTACATTCCTTTCACTCATATCTCGAGTTCTATCCAACCGATCGGGCCAAGGCAGGTATCAAATGAAAGGTCGTTAGATGGGGAACAATCGCGCTATATACCATTTTCACGTCACTTCAATAGTTTAGGGGCAGTACATGAAGGAGGGTGTTTGTATAGAGCGAAAAACACACCGATTGTGCTAAAGCAGGTATCAAATGAAAAGTCGTTAGATGAGGAACAATCGCGCTATATACCATTTTCGCGTCACTTCTATAGTTTAGGGGCAGTGCATGAAGGAGTGTATTTGTATAGAGCGAAAAATACCCTACATTCCTTTCAGTCATATTTCGAGTTCTATCCAACCGATCGGGCCAAGGCAGGTATCAAATGAAAGGTCGTTAGATGAGGAACAATCGCGCTATATACCATTTTCACGTCACTTCAATAGTTTAGGGGCAGTACATGGAGGAGGCTGTTTGTATAGAGCGAAAAACACACTACATTCCTTTCACTCATATCTCGAGATGTAGCCAACCGATCGCGCCAAGGCAGGTATCAATTGAAAGGTCGTTAGATGATGAACAATTGCGCTATATACCATTTTCGTGTCACTTCTATAGTTTAGAAGCAGTGCATGAAGGAGCGTATTTGTATAGAGCGAAAAATACCCTACATTCCTTTCAGTCATATCTCGAGTTCTATCGTACCGATCGCGCCACGGCAGGTATCAAGTGAAAGGCCGTTAGATGAGGAACAATCGCGCTATATACCATATTCGCGTCACTTCTATAGTTTAGGGGCAGTACATGAAGGAGGCTGTTTGTATAGAGCGAAAAACACACTACATTCCTTTCACTCATATCTCGAGATGTAGCCAACCGATCGCGCCAAGGCAGGTATCAATTGAAAGGTCGTTAGATGATGAACAATCGCGCTATATACCATTTTCGTGTCACTTCTATAGTTTAGAAGCAGTGCATGAAGGAGCGTATTTGTATAGAGCGAAAAATACCCTACATTCCTTTCAGTCATATCTCGAGTTCTATCGTACCGATCGCGCCACGGCAGGTAGCAAGTGAAAGGCCGTTAGATGAGGAACAATCGCGCTATATACCATATTCGCGTCACTTCTATAGTTTAGGGGCAGTGCATGAAGGAGGGTATTTGTATAGAGCGAAAAACACCCTACATTCCTTTCACTCATATCTCGAGATGTAGCCAACCGATCGCGCCAAGGCAGGTATCAATTGAAAGGTCGTTAGATGATGAACAATCGCGCTATATACCATATTCGCGTCACTTCTATAGTTTAGGGGCAGTACATGAAGGAGGCTGTTTGTATAGAGCGAAAAACACACTACATTCCTTTCACTCATATCTCGAGATGTAGCCAACCGATCGCGCCAAGGCAGGTATCAATTGAAAGGTCGTTAGATGATGAACAATCGCGCTATATACCATATTCGCGTCACTTCTATAGTTTAGGGGCAGTGCATGAAGGAGGGTATTTGTATAGAGCGAAAAATACCCTACATTTCTTTCAGTCATATCTCGAGTTCTATCGCACCGATCGCGCCACGGCAGTTATCAAGTGAAAGGCCGTTAGATGAGGAACAATCGCGCTATATACCATATTCGCGTCACTTCTATAGTTTAGGGGCAGTACATGAAGGAGGCTGTTTGTATAGAGCGAAAAACACACTACATTCCTTTCACTCATATCTCGAGATGTAGCCAACCGATCGCGCCAAGGCAGGTATCAATTGAAAGGTCGTTAGATGATGAACAATCGCGCTATATACCATTTTCGTGTCACTTCTATAGTTTAGAAGCAGTGCATGAAGGAGCGTATTTGTATAGAGCGAAAAATACCCTACATTCCTTTCAGTCATATCTCGAGTTCTATCGTACCGATCGCGCCACGGCAGGTAGCAAGTGAAAGGCCGTTAGATGAGGAACAATCGCGCTATATACCATATTCGCGTCACTTCTATAGTTTAGGGGCAGTGCATGAAGGAGGGTATTTGTATAGAGCGAAAAACACCCTACATTCCTTTCACTCATATCTCGAGTTCTAGCCAAGCCATCGTGCCAAAGCAGGTATCAAATGAAAGGCCGTTAGATGAGGAACAATCGCGCTATACTCCATTTTCGCGTCACTTCTATAGTTTAGAGGCAGGACATGAAGGAGCGTATTTGTATAGAGTGAAAATCACCCTACATTCCTTTCAGTCACATCTCGAGTTCTAGCCAACCGATCGTGCCAAAGCAGGTATCAAATCAAAGGTCGTTAGATGAGGAACAATCACGCTACATACCATTTTCGCGTCACTTCTATAGTTTAGTGGCAGTACATGAAGGAGGGTATTTGTTTAGAGCGAAAAACAGCCTACATTCCTTTCACTCATATCTCGAGTTGTAGCCAACCGATCGTGCTAAGACAGGTATCAAATGAAAGGTCGTTAGATGAGGAACAATCGCGCTATATACCATTTTCGCGTCACTTCTATAGTTTAGCGGCAGTGCATGAAGGAGTGTATTTGTATAGAGCGAAAAATACCCTACATTCCTTTCAGTCATATCTCGAGTTCTATCGAACCGATCGCGCCACGGCAGGTATCAAGTGAAAGGCCGTTAGATGGGGAACAATCGCGCTATATACCATATTCGCGTCACTTCTATAGTTTAGGGGCAGTGCATGAAGAAGGGTATTTGTATAGAGCGAAAAATACCCTACATTTCTTTCAGTCATATCTCGAGTTCTATCCAACCGATCGCGCCAAGGCAGGTATCAAGTGAAAGGCCGTTAGATGAGGAACAATCGCGCTATATACCATATTCGCGTCACTTCAATAGTTTAGGGGCAGTACATGAAGGAGGGTGTTTGTATAGAGCGAAAAACACCCTACATTCCTTTCACTCATATCTCGAGTTCTAGCCAACCGATCGCGCCAAGGCAGGTATCAAATGAAAGGTCGTTAGATGAGGAACAATCGCGCTATATACCATTTTCGCGGCACTTCAATAGTTTAGGGGCAGTACATGAAGGAGGGTGTTTGTATAGAGCGAAAAACACCCTACATTCCTTTCACTCATATCTCGAGTTCTAGCCAACCGATCGTGCCAAAGCAGGTATCAAATGAAAGGTCGTTAGATGGGGAACAATCGCGCTATATACCATTTTCACGTCACTTCAATAGTTTAGGGGCAGTACGTGAAGGAGGGTGTTTGTATAGAGCGAAAAACACACTACATTCCTTTCACTCATATCTCGAGTTCTAGCCAAGCCATCGTGCCAAAGCAGGTATCAAATGAAAGGTCATTAGATGAGGAGCAATCGCACTATATACCATTTTTGCGTCACTTCTATAGTTTAGGGGTAGTACATGAAGGAGGGTATTTGTTTAGAGCGAAAAACACCCTACATTCCTTTCACTCATATCTCGAGTTATAGCCAACCGCTATATATCATTTTCGCGTCACTTCTATAGTTTAGGGGCAGTACATGAAGGAGGGTATTTGTTTAGAGCGAAAAACACCCTACATTCCTTTCACTCATATCTCGAGTTATAGCCAACCGATCGCGCCAAAGCAGGTATCAAATGAAAGGTCGTTAGATGGGGAACAATCGCGCTATATACCATTTTCGTGTCACTTCTATAGTTTAGAAGCAGTGCATGAAGGAGGGTATTTGTATAGAGCGAAAAACACCCTACATTCCTTTCACTCATATCTCGAGTTCTAGCCAAGCCATCGTGCCAAAGCAGGTATCAAATGAAAGGCCGTTAGATGAGGAACAATCGCGCTATACTCCATTTTCGCGTCACTTCTATAGTTTAGAGGCAGGACATGAAGGAGCGTATTTGTATAGAGTGAAAATCACCCTACATTCCTTTCAGTCACATCTCGAGTTCTAGCCAACCGATCGTGCCAAAGCAGGTATCAAATCAAAGGTCGTTAGATGAGGAACAATCACGCTACATACCATTTTCGCGTCACTTCTATAGTTTAGTGGCAGTACATGAAGGAGGGTATTTGTTTAGAGCGAAAAACAGCCTACATTCCTTTCACTCATATCTCGAGTTGTAGCCAACCGATCGTGCTAAGACAGGTATCAAATGAAAGGTCGTTAGATGAGGAACAATCGTGCTATATACCATTTTCGCGTCACTTCTATAGTTTAGCGGCAGTGCATGAAGGAGTGTATTTGTATAGAGCGAAAAATACCCTACATTCCTTTCAGTCATATCTCGAGTTCTATCGAACCGATCGCGCCACGGCAGGTATCAAGTGAAAGGCCGTTAGATGGGGAACAATCGCGCTATATACCATATTCGCGTCACTTCTATAGTTTAGGGGCAGTGCATGAAGAAGGGTATTTGTATAGAGCGAAAAATACCCTACATTTCTTTCAGTCATATCTCGAGTTCTATCCAACCGATCGCGCCAAGGCAGGTATCAAGTGAAAGGCCGTTAGATGAGGAACAATCGCGCTATATACCATATTCGCGTCACTTCAATAGTTTAGGGGCAGTACATGAAGGAGGGTGTTTGTATAGAGCGAAAAACACCCTACATTCCTTTCACTCATATCTCGAGTTCTAGCCAACCGATCGCGCCAAGGCAGGTATCAAATGAAAGGTCGTTAGATGAGGAACAATCGCGCTATATACCATTTTCGCGGCACTTCAATAGTTTAGGGGCAGTACATGAAGGAGGGTGTTTGTATAGAGCGAAAAACACCCTACATTCCTTTCACTCATATCTCGAGTTCTAGCCAACCGATCGTGCCAAAGCAGGTATCAAATGAAAGGTCGTTAGATGGGGAACAATCGCGCTATATACCATTTTCACGTCACTTCAATAGTTTAGGGGCAGTACGTGAAGGAGGGTGTTTGTATAGAGCGAAAAACACACTACATTCCTTTCACTCATATCTCGAGTTATAGCCAACCCATCGCGCCAAGGCAGGTATCAAATGAAAGGTCATTAGATGAGGAGCAATCGCACTATATACCATTTTTGCGTCACTTCTATAGTTTAGGGGTAGTACATGAAGGAGGGTATTTGTTTAGAGCGAAAAACACCCTACATTCCTTTCACTCATATCTCGAGTTATAGCCAACCGCTATATATCATTTTCGCGTCACTTCTATAGTTTAGGGGCAGTACATGAAGGAGGGTATTTGTTTAGAGCGAAAAACACCCTACATTCCTTTCACTCATATCTCGAGTTATAGCCAACCGATCGCGCCAAAGCAGGTATCAAATGAAAGGTCGTTAGATGGGGAACAATCGCGCTATATACCATTTTCGTGTCACTTCTATAGTTTAGAAGCAGTGCATGAAGGAGCGTATTTGTATAGAGCGAAAAATACCCTACATTCCTTTCAGTCATATCTCGAGTTCTATCGTACCGATCGCGCCACGGCAGGTATCAAGTGAAAGGCCGTTAGATGAGGAACAATCGCGCTATATACCATTTTCGCGGCACTTCAATAGTTTAGGGGCAGTACATGAAGGAGGGTGTTTGTATAGAGCGAAAAACACCCTACATTCCTTTCACTCATATCTCGAGTTCTAGCCAACCGATCGCGCCAAGGCAGGTATCAAATGAAAGGTCGTTAGATGAGGAACAATCGCGCTATATACCATTTTCGCGGCACTTCAATAGTTTAGGGGCAGTACATGAAGGAGGGTGTTTGTATAGAGCGAAAAACACCCTACATTCCTTTCACTCATATCTCGAGTTCTAGCCAACCGATCGTGCCAAAGCAGGTATCAAATGAAAGGTCGTTAGATGGGGAACAATCGCGCTATATACCATTTTCACGTCACTTCAATAGTTTAGGGGCAGTACGTGAAGGAGGGTGTTTGTATAGAGCGAAAAACACACTACATTCCTTTCACTCATATCTCGAGATGTAGCCAACCGATCGCGCCAAGGCAGGTATCAATTGAAAGGTCGTTAGATGAGGAACAATCGCGCTATATACCATTTTCGTGTCACTTCTATAGTTTAGGAGCAGTGCATGAAGGAGGGTATTTGTATAGAGCGAAAAACACACTACATTCCTTTCACTCATATCTCGAGATGTAGCCAACCGATCGCGCCAAGGCAGGTATCAAATGAAAGGCCGTTAGATAAGGAACAATCGCGCTATATACCATTTTCGTGTCACTTCTATAGTTTAGGGGCAGTGCATGAAGGAGGGTGTTTGTATAGAGCGAAAAACACCCTACATTCCTTTCACTCATATCTCGAGTTCTAGCCAACCGATCGCGCCAAGGCAGGAATCAAATGAAAGGTCGTTAGATGAGCAACAATCGCGCTATATACCATTTTCGCGGCACTTCAATAGTTTAGGGGCAGTACATGAAGGAGGGTGTTTGTATAGAGCGAAAAACACCCTACATTCCTTTCACTCATATCTCGAGTTCTATCCAACCGATCGGGCCAAGGCAGGTATCAAATGAAAGGTCGTTAGATGAGGAACAATCGCGCTATATACAATTTTCACGTCACTTCAATAGTTTAGGGGCAGTACATGAAGGAGGCTGTTTGTATAGAGCGAAAAACACACTACATTCCTTTCACTCATATCTCGAGATGTAGCCAACCGATCGCGCCAAGGCAGGTATCAAATGAAAGGCCGTTAGATGGGGAACAATCGCGCTATATACCATTTTCACGTCACTTCAATAGTTTAGGGGCAGTACATGAAGGAGGGTGTTTGTATAGAGCGAAAAACACACTACATTCCTTTCACTCATATCTCGAGATGTAGCCAACCGATCGCGCCAAGGCAGGTATCAAATGAAAGGCCGTTAGATAAGGAACAATCGCGCTATATACCATTTTCGTGTCACTTCTATAGTTTAGGGGCAGTGCATGAAGGAGGGTGTTTGTATAGAGCGAAAAACACCCTACATTCCTCTCACTCATATCTCGAGTTCTAGCCAACCGATCGCGCCAAGGCAGGAATCAAATGAAAGGTCGTTAGATGAGGAACAATTGCGCTATATACCATTTTCGCGGCACTTCAATAGTTTAGGGGCAGTACATGAAGGAGGGTGTTTGTATAGAGCGAAAAACACCCTACATTCCTTTCACTCATATCTCGAGTTCTAGCCAACCGATCGCGCCAAGGCAGGTATCAAAGGTCGTTAGATGAGGAACAATCGCGCTATATACCATTTTCTCGGCACTTCAATAGTTCAGGGGCAGTACATGAAGGAGGGTGTTTGTATAGAGCGAAAAACACCCTACATTCCTTTCACTCATATCTCGAGTTCTAGCCAACCGATCGTGCCAAAGCAGGTATCAAATGAAAGGTCGTTAGATGGGGAACAATCGCGCTATATACCATTTTCACGTCACTTCAATAGTTTAGGGGCAGTACATGAAGGAGGGTGTTTGTATAGAGCGAAAAACACACTACATTCCTTTCACTCATATCTCGAGTTATAGCCAACCGATCGCGCCAAGGCAGGTATCAAATGAAAGGTCATTAGATGAGGAGCAATCGCACTATATACCATTTTTGCGTCACTTCTATAGTTTAGGGGCAGTACATGAAGGAGGGTATTTGTATAGAGCGAAAAACACCCTACATTCCTTTCACTCATATCTCGAGTTCTAGCCAACCGATCGTGCCAAAGCAGGTATCAAATGAAAGGTCGTTAGATGGGGAACAATCGCGTTATATACCATTTTCACGTCACTTCAATAGTTTAGGGGCAGTACATGAAGGAGGGTGTTTGTATAGAGCGAAAAACACCCTACATTCCTTTCACTCATATCTGGAGTTCTAGCCAACCGATCGTGCCAAAGCAGGTATCAAATGAAAGGTCGTTAGATGAGGAACAATCGCGCTATATACCATTTTCGCGGCACTTCAATAGTTTAGTGGCAGTACATGAAGGAGGGTGTTTGTATAGAGCGAAAAACACCCTACATTCCTTTCACTCATATCTCGAGATGTAGCCAACCGATCGCGCCAAGGCAGGTATCAAATGAAAGGCCGTTAGATGGGGAACAATCGCGCTATATACCATTTTCACGTCACTTCAATAGTTTAGGGGCAGTACATGAAGGAGGGTGTTTGTATAGAGCGAAAAACACACTACATTCCTTTCACTCATATCTCGAGATGTAGCCAACCGATCGCGCCAAGGCAGGTATCAAATGAAAGGCCGTTAGATAAGGAACAATCGCGCTATATACCATTTTCGTGTCACTTCTATAGTTTAGGGGCAGTGCATGAAGGAGGGTGTTTGTATAGAGCGAAAAACACCCTACATTCCTTTCACTCATATCTCGAGTTCTAGCCAACCGATCGCGCCAAGGCAGGAATCAAATGAAAGGTCGTTAGATGAGGAACAATCGCGCTATATACCATTTTCGTGTCACTTCTATAGTTTAGGGGCAGTGCATGAAGGAGGGTGTTTGTATAGAGCGAAAAACACCCTACATTCCTTTCACTCATATCTCGAGTTCTAGCCAACCGATCGCGCCAAGGCAGGAATCAAATGAAAGGTCGTTAGATGAGGAACAATCGCGCTATATACCATTTTCGCGGCACTTCAATAGTTTAGGGGCAGTACATGAAGGAGGCTGTTTGTATAGAGCGAAAAACACACTACATTCCTTTCACTCATATCTCGAGATGTAGCCAACCGATCGCGCCAAGGCAGGTATCAAATGAAAGGCCGTTAGATGGGGAACAATCGCGCTATATACCATTTTCACGTCACTTCAATAGTTTAGGGGCAGTACATGAAGGAGGGTGTTTGTATAGAGCGAAAAACACACTACATTCCTTTCACTCATATCTCGAGATGTAGCCAACCGATCGCGCCAAGGCAGGTATCAAATGAAAGGCCGTTAGATAAGGAACAATCGCGCTATATACCATTTTCGTGTCACTTCTATAGTTTAGGGGCAGTGCATGAAGGAGGGTGTTTGTATAGAGCGAAAAACACCCTACATTCCTCTCACTCATATCTCGAGTTCTAGCCAACCGATCGCGCCAAGGCAGGAATCAAATGAAAGGTCGTTAGATGAGGAACAATTGCGCTATATACCATTTTCGCGGCACTTCAATAGTTTAGGGGCAGTACATGAAGGAGGGTGTTTGTATAGAGCGAAAAACACCCTACATTCCTTTCACTCATATCTCGAGTTCTAGCCAACCGATCGCGCCAAGGCAGGTATCAAAGGTCGTTAGATGAGGAACAATCGCGCTATATACCATTTTCTCGGCACTTCAATAGTTCAGGGGCAGTACATGAAGGAGGGTGTTTGTATAGAGCGAAAAACACCCTACATTCCTTTCACTCATATCTCGAGTTCTAGCCAACCGATCGTGCCAAAGCAGGTATCAAATGAAAGGTCGTTAGATGGGGAACAATCGCGCTATATACCATTTTCACGTCACTTCAATAGTTTAGGGGCAGTACATGAAGGAGGGTGTTTGTATAGAGCGAAAAACACACTACATTCCTTTCACTCATATCTCGAGTTATAGCCAACCGATCGCGCCAAGGCAGGTATCAAATGAAAGGTCATTAGATGAGGAGCAATCGCACTATATACCATTTTTGCGTCACTTCTATAGTTTAGGGGCAGTACATGAAGGAGGGTATTTGTATAGAGCGAAAAACACCCTACATTCCTTTCACTCATATCTCGAGATGTAGCCAACCGATCGCGCCAAGGCAGGTATCAAATGAAAGGCCGTTAGATGGGGAACAATCGCGCTATATACCATTTTCACGTCACTTCAATAGTTTAGGGGCAGTACATGAAGGAGGGTGTTTGTATAGAGCGAAAAACACCCTACATTCCTTTCACTCATATCTCGAGTTCTAGCCAACCGATCGTGCCAAAGCAGGTATCAAATGAAAGGTCGTTAGATGGGGAACAATCGCGTTATATACCATTTTCACGTCACTTCAATAGTTTAGGGGCAGTACATGAAGGAGGGTGTTTGTATAGAGCGAAAAACACCCTACATTCCTTTCACTCATATCTGGAGTTCTAGCCAACCGATCGTGCCAAAGCAGGTATCAAATGAAAGGTCGTTAGATGAGGAACAATCGCGCTATATACCATTTTCGCGGCACTTCAATAGTTTAGTGGCAGTACATGAAGGAGGGTGTTTGTATAGAGCGAAAAACACCCTACATTCCTTTCACTCATATCTCGAGATGTAGCCAACCGATCGCGCCAAGGCAGGTATCAAATGAAAGGCCGTTAGATGGGGAACAATCGCGCTATATACCATTTTCACGTCACTTCAATAGTTTAGGGGCAGTACATGAAGGAGGGTGTTTGTATAGAGCGAAAAACACACTACATTCCTTTCACTCATATCTCGAGATGTAGCCAACCGATCGCGCCAAGGCAGGTATCAAATGAAAGGCCGTTAGATAAGGAACAATCGCGCTATATACCATTTTCGTGTCACTTCTATAGTTTAGGGGCAGTGCATGAAGGAGGGTGTTTGTATAGAGCGAAAAACACCCTACATTCCTTTCACTCATATCTCGAGTTCTAGCCAACCGATCGCGCCAAGGCAGGAATCAAATGAAAGGTCGTTAGATGAGGAACAATCGCGCTATATACCATTTTCGTGTCACTTCTATAGTTTAGGGGCAGTGCATGAAGGAGGGTGTTTGTATAGAGCGAAAAACACCCTACATTCCTTTCACTCATATCTCGAGTTCTAGCCAACCGATCGCGCCAAGGCAGGAATCAAATGAAAGGTCGTTAGATGAGGAACAATCGCGCTATATACCATTTTCGCGGCACTTCAATAGTTTAGGGGCAGTACATGAAGGAGGGTGTTTGTATAGAGCGAAAAACACCCTATATTCCTTTCACTCATATCTCGAGATGTAGCCAACCGATCGCGCCAAGGCAGGTATCACATGAAAGGCCATTAGATGAGGAGCAATCGCACTATATACCATTTTCGCGTCACTTCTATAGTTTAGGGGCAGTACATGAAGGATGGTGTTTGTATAGAGCGAAAAACACCTTACATTCCTTTCACTCATATCTCGAGTTCTAGCCAACCGATCGTGCCAAGACAGGTATCAAATGAAAGGTCGTTAGATGAGGAACAATCGCACTATATACCATTTTCGCGTCACTTCTATAGTTTAGGGGCAGTACATGAAGGATGGTGTTTGTATAGAGCGAAAAACACCCTACATTCCTTTCACTCATATCTCGAGTTCTAGCCAACCGATCGTGCCAAGACAGGTATCAAATGAAAGGTCGTTAGATGAGGAACAATCGCGCTATATACCATTTTCGCGTCACTTCTATAGTTTAGGGGCAGTGCATGAAGGAGTGTATTTGTATAGAGCGAAAAATACCCTACATTCCTTTCAGTCATATTTCGAGTTCTATCCAACCGATCGCGCCAAGGTAGATATCAAGTGAAAGGTCGTTAGATGATGAACAATCGCGCTATATACCATTTTCGCGGCACTTCAATAGTTTAGGGGCAGTACATGAAGGAGGGTGTTTGTATAGAGCGAAAAACACCCTATATTCCTTTCACTCATATCTCGAGATGTAGCCAACCGATCGCGCCAAGGCAGGTATCACATGAAAGGCCATTAGATGAGGAGCAATCGCACTATATACCATTTTCGCGTCACTTCTATAGTTTAGGGGCAGTACATGAAGGATGGTGTTTGTATAGAGCGAAAAACACCTTACATTCCTTTCACTCATATCTCGAGTTCTAGCCAACCGATCGTGCCAAGACAGGTATCAAATGAAAGGTCGTTAGATGAGGAACAATCGCGCTATATACCATTTTCGTGTCACTTCTATAGTTTAGGAGCAGTGCATGAAGGAGGGTATTTGTATAGAGCGAAAAATACCCTACATTCCTTTCAGTCATATTTCGAGTTCTAGCCAACCGATCGGGCCAAGGCAGGTATCAAATGAAAGGTCGTTAGATGAGGAACAATCGCGCTATATACCATTTTCGCGGCACTTCAATAGTTTAGGGGCAGTACATGAAGGAGGGTGTTTGTATAGAGCGAAAAACACCCTACATTCCTTTCACTCATATCTCGAGTTCTAGCCAACCGATCGTGCCAAAGCAGGTATCAAATGAAAGGTCGTTAGATGGGGAACAATCGCGCTATATACCATTTTCACGTCACTTCAATAGTTTAGGGGCAGTACATGAAGGAGGGTGTTTGTATAGAGCGAAAAACACACTACATTCCTTTCACTCATATCTCGAGTTATAGCCAACCGATCGCGCCAAGGCAGGTATCAAATGAAAGGTCATTAGATGAGGAGCAATCGCACTATATACCATTTTTGCGTCACTTCTATAGTTTAGGGGCAGTACATGAAGGAGGGTATTTGTTTAGAGCGAAAAACACCCTACATTCCTTTTACTCATATCTCGAGTTATAGCCAACCGCTATATATCATTTTCGCGTCACTTCTATAGTTTAGGGGCAGTACATGAAGGAGGGTATTTGTTTAGAGCGAAAAACACCCTACATTCCTTTCACTCATATCTCGAGTTATAGCCAACCGATCGCGCCAAGGCAGGTATCACATGAAAGGCCATTAGATGAGGAGCAATCGCACTATATACCATTTTCGCGTCACTTCTATAGTTTAGGGGCAGTACATGAAGGAGGGTATTTGTTTAGAGCGAAAAACACCCTACATTCCTTTCACTCATATCTCGAGTTATAGCCAACCGATCGCGCCAAGGCGGGTATCAAATGAAAGGTCGTTAGATGAGGAACAATCGCGCTATATACCATTTTCGCGTCACTTCTATAGTTTAGGGGCAGTACATGAAGGAGGGTATTTGTTTAGAGCGAAAAACACCCTACATTCCTTTCACTCATATCTCGAGTTATAGCCAACCGCTATATATCATTTTCGCGTCACTTCTATAGTTTACGGGCAGTACATGAAGGAGGGTATTTGTTTAGAGCGAAAAACACCCTACATTCCTTTCACTCATATCTCGAGTTATAGCCAACCGATCGCGCCAAGGCGGGTATCAAATGAAAGGTCGTTAGATGAGGAACAATCGCGCTATATACCATTTTCGCGTCACTTCTATAGTTTAGGGGCAGTGCATGAAGAAGAGTATTTGTATAGAGCGAAAAATACCCTACATTCCTTTCAGTCATATCTCGAGTTCTATCCAACCGATCGCGCCAAGGCAGGTATCAAGTGAAAGGTCGTTAGATGAGGAACAATCGCGCTATATACTATATTCGCGTCACTTCTATAGTTTAGTGGCAGTGCATGAAGGAGGGTATTTGTATAGAGCGAAAAACACCCTACATTCCTTTCACTCATATCTCGAGTTCTAGCCAACCGATCGCGCCAAGGCAGGAATCAAATGAAAGGTCGTTAGATGAGGAACAATCGCGCTATATACCATTTTCGCGGCACTTCAATAGTTTAGGGGCAGTGCATGAAGGAGGGTGTTTGTATAGAGCGAAAAACACCCTACATTCCTTTCACTCATATCTCGAGATGTAGCCAACCGATCGCGCCAAGGCAGGAATCAAATGAAAGGTCGTTAGATGAGGAACAATCGCGCTATATACCATTTTCGCGGCACTTCAATAGTTTAGGGGCAGTACATGAAGGAGGGTGTTTGTATAGAGCGAAAAACACCCTATATTCCTTTCACTCATATCTCGAGTTCTAGCCAACCGATCGCGCCAAGGCAGGAATCAAATGAAAGGTCGTTAGATGAGGAACAATCGCGCTATATACCATTTTCGCGGCACTTCAATAGTTTAGGGGCAGTACATGAAGGAGTGTGTTTGTATAGAGCGAAAAACACCCTATATTCCTTTCACTCATATCTCGAGATGTAGCCAACCGATCGCGCCAAGGGAGGTATCACATGAAAGGCCATTAGATGAGGAGCAATCGCACTATATACCATTTTCGCGTCACTTCTATAGTTTAGGGGCAGTGCATGAAGGAGTGTATTTGTATAGAGCGAAAAACACCCTACATTCCTTTCACTCATATCTCGAGATGTAGCCAACCGATCGCGCCAAGGCAGGTATCACATGAAAGGCCATTAGATGAGGAGCAATCGCACTATATACCATTTTCGCGTCACTTCTATAGTTTAGGGGCAGTACATGAAGGATGGTGTTTGTATAGAGCGAAAAACACCCTACATTCCTTTCACTCATATCTCGAGTTCTAGCCAACCGATCGCGCCAAGGCAGGAATCAAATGAAAGGTCGTTAGATGAGGAACAATCGCGCTATATACCATTTTCGCGGCACTTCAATAGTTTAGGGGCAGTACATGAAGGAGTGTATTTGTATAGAGCGAAAAATACCCTACATTCCTTTCAGTCATATTTCGAGTTCTATCCAACCGATCGCGCCAAGGTAGATATCAAGTGAAAGGTCGTTAGATGATGAACAATCGCGCTATATACCATTTTCGCGTCACTTCTATAGTTTAGGGGCAGTGCATGAAGGAGGGTATTTGTATAGAGCGAAAAACGCACTACATTCCTTTCACTCATATCTCGAGATGTAGCCAACCGATCGCGCCAAGGCAGGTATCAAGTGAAAGGTCGTTAGATGATGAACAATCGCGCTATATACCATTTTCGTGTCACTTCTATAGTTTAGGAGCAGTGCATGAAGGAGGGTATTTGTATAGAGCGAAAAATACCCTACATTCCTTTCAGTCATATTTCGAGTTCTAGCCAACCGATCGGGCCAAGGCAGGTATCAAATGAAAGGTCGTTAGATGAGGAACAATCGCGCTATATACCATTTTCGCGGCACTTCAATAGTTTAGGGGCAGTACATGAAGGAGGGTGTTTGTATAGAGCGAAAAACACCCTACATTCCTTTCACTCATATCTCGAGTTCTAGCCAACCGATCGTGCCAAAGCAGGTATCAAATGAAAGGTCGTTAGATGGGGAACAATCGCGCTATATACCATTTTCACGTCACTTCAATAGTTTAGGGGCAGTACATGAAGGAGGGTGTTTGTATAGAGCGAAAAACACACTACATTCCTTTCACTCATATCTCGAGTTATAGCCAACCGATCGCGCCAAGGCAGGTATCAAATGAAAGGTCATTAGATGAGGAGCAATCGCACTATATACCATTTTTGCGTCACTTCTATAGTTTAGGGGCAGTACATGAAGGAGGGTATTTGTTTAGAGCGAAAAACACCCTACATTCCTTTTACTCATATCTCGAGTTATAGCCAACCGCTATATATCATTTTCGCGTCACTTCTATAGTTTAGGGGCAGTACATGAAGGAGGGTATTTGTTTAGAGCGAAAAACACCCTACATTCCTTTCACTCATATCTCGAGTTATAGCCAACCGATCGCGCCAAGGCAGGTATCACATGAAAGGCCATTAGATGAGGAGCAATCGCACTATATACCATTTTCGCGTCACTTCTATAGTTTAGGGGCAGTACATGAAGGAGGGTATTTGTTTAGAGCGAAAAACACCCTACATTCCTTTCACTCATATCTCGAGTTATAGCCAACCGATCGCGCCAAGGCGGGTATCAAATGAAAGGTCGTTAGATGAGGAACAATCGCGCTATATACCATTTTCGCGTCACTTCTATAGTTTAGGGGCAGTACATGAAGGAGGGTATTTGTTTAGAGCGAAAAACACCCTACATTCCTTTCACTCATATCTCGAGTTATAGCCAACCGCTATATATCATTTTCGCGTCACTTCTATAGTTTACGGGCAGTACATGAAGGAGGGTATTTGTTTAGAGCGAAAAACACCCTACATTCCTTTCACTCATATCTCGAGTTATAGCCAACCGATCGCGCCAAGGCGGGTATCAAATGAAAGGTCGTTAGATGAGGAACAATCGCGCTATATACCATTTTCGCGTCACTTCTATAGTTTAGGGGCAGTGCATGAAGAAGAGTATTTGTATAGAGCGAAAAATACCCTACATTCCTTTCAGTCATATCTCGAGTTCTATCCAACCGATCGCGCCAAGGCAGGTATCAAGTGAAAGGTCGTTAGATGAGGAACAATCGCGCTATATACTATATTCGCGTCACTTCTATAGTTTAGTGGCAGTGCATGAAGGAGGGTATTTGTATAGAGCGAAAAACACCCTACATTCCTATCACTCATATCTCGAGTTCTAGCCAACCGATTGTGCTAAAGCAGGTATCAAATGAAAAGTCGTTAGATGAGGAACAATCGCGCTATATACCATTTTCGCGTCACTTCTGTAGTTTAGGGGCAGTGCATGAAGGAGTGTATTTGTATAGAGCGAAAAATACCCTACATTCCTTTCAGTCATATTTTGAGTTCTATCCAACCGATCGGGCCAAGGCAGGTATCAAATGAAAGGTCGTTAGATGAGGAACAATCGCGCTATATACCATTTTCACGTCACTTCAATAGTTTAGGGGCAGTACATGAAGGAGGCTGTTTGTATAGAGCGAAAAACACACTACATTCCTTTCACTCATATCTCGAGATGTAGCCAACCGATCGCGCCAAGGCAGGTATCAAATGAAAGGTCGTTAGATGATGAACAATCGCGCTATATACCATTTTCGTGTCATAGAAGCAGTGCATGAAGGAGCGTATTTGTATAGAGCGAAAAATACCCTACATTCCTTTCAGTCATATCTCGAGTTCTATCGTACCGATCGCGCCACGGCAGGTATCAAGTGAAAGGCCGTTAGATGAGGAACAATCGCGCTATATACCATTTTCGCGGCACTTCAATAGTTTAGGGGCAGTACATGAATGAGGGTGTTTGTATAGAGCGAAAAACACCCTACATTCCTTTCACTCATATCTCGAGTTCTAGCCAAGCGATAGTGCCAAAGCAGGTATCAAATGAAAAGTCGTTAGATGAGGAACAATCGCGCTATATACCATTTTCGCGTCACTTCTGTAGTTTAGGGGCAGTACATGAAGGAGGGTGTTTGTATAGAGCGAAAAACACACTACATTCCTTTCACTCATATCTCGAGATGTAGCCAACCGATCGCGCCAAGGCAGGTATCAATTGAAAGGTCGTTAGATGAGGAACAATCGCGCTATTTACCATTTTCGTGTCACTTCTATAGTTTAGGAGCAGTGCATGAAGGAGGGTATTTGTATAGAGCGAAAAACACACTACATTCCTTTCACTCATATCTCGAGATGTAGCCAACCGATCGCGCCAAGGCAGGTATCAAATGAAAGGCCGTTAGATAAGGAACAATCGCGCTATATACCATTTTCGTGTCACTTCTATAGTTTAGGGGCAGTGCATGAAGGAGGGTGTTTGTATAGAGCGAAAAACACCCTACATTCCTTTCACTCATATCTCGAGTTCTAGCCAACCGATCGCGCCAAGGCAGGAATCAAATGAAAGGTCGTTAGATGAGGAACAATCGCGCTATATACCATTTTCGCGGCACTTCAATAGTTTAGGGGCAGTACATGAATGAGGGTGTTTGTATAGAGCGAAAAACATCCTACATTCCTTTCACTCATATCTCGAGTTCTAGCCAAGCGATAGTGCCAAAGCAGGTATCAAATGAAAGGTTGTTAGATGGGGAACAATCGCGCTATATACCACTTTCGCGTCACTTCTATAGTTTAGAGGCAGGACATGAAGGAGCGTATTTGTATAGAGAGAAAATCACCCTACATTCCTTTCAGTCATATCTCGAGTTCTAGCCAACCGATCGTGCCAAAGCAGGTATCAAATCAAAGGTCGTTAGATGAGGAACAATCACGCTATATACCATTTTCGCGTCACTTCTATAGTTTAGGGGCAGTACATGAAGGAGGGTGTTTGTATAGAGCGAAAAACACCCTACATTCCTTTCACTCATATCTCGAGTTCTAGCCAAGCCATCGTGCCAAAGCAGGTATCAAATGAAAGGTCGTTAGATGAGGAACAATCGCGCTATATACCATTTTCGCGTCACTTCTATAGTTTAGGGGCAGTGCATGAAGGAGTGTATTTGTATAGAGCGAAAAATACCCTACATTCCTTTCAGTCATATTTCGAGTTCTATCCAACCGATCGGGCCAAGGCAGGTATCAAATGAAAGGTCGTTAGATGAGGAACAATCGCGCTATATACCATTTTCACGTCACTTCAATAGTTTAGGGGCAGTACATGAAGGAGGCTGTTTGTATAGAGCGAAAAACACACTACATTCCTTTCACTCATATCTCGAGATGTAGCCAACCGATCGCGCCAAGGCAGGTATCAATTGAAAGGTCGTTAGATGATGAACAATCGCGCTATATACCATTTTCGTGTCACTTCTATAGTTTAGAAGCAGTGCATGAAGGAGCGTATTTGTATAGAGCGAAAAATACCCTACATTCCTTTCAGTCATATCTCGAGTTCTATCGTACCGATCGCGCCACGGCAGGTATCAAGTGAAAGGCCGTTAGATGAGGAACAATCGCGCTATATACCATATTCGCGTCACTTCTATAGTTTAGGGGCAGTGCATGAAGGAGGATATTTGTATAGAGCGAAAAATACCCTACATTTCTTTCAGTCATATCTCGAGTTCTATCCAACCGATCGCGCCAAGGCAGGTATCAAGTGAAAGGCCGTTAGATGAGGAACAATCGCGCTATATACCATATTCGCGTCACTTCAATAGTTTAGGGGCAGTACATGAAGGATGGTGTTTGTATAGAGCGAAAAACACCCTACATTCCTTTCACTCATATCTCGAGTTCTAGCCAACCGATCGCGCCAAGGCAGGTATCAAATGAAAGGTCGTTAGATGAGGAACAATCGCGCTATATACCATTTTCGCGGCACTTCAATAGTTTAGGGGCACTACATGAAGGAGGGTGTTTGTATAGAGCGAAAAACACCCTACATTCCTTTCACTCATATCTCGAGTTCTAGCCAACCGATCGTGCCAAAGCAGGTATCAAATGAAAGGTCGTTAGATGGGGAACAATCGCGCTATATACCATTTTCACGTCACTTGAATAGTTTAGGGGCAGTACATGAAGGAGGGTGTTTGTATAGAGCGAAAAACACACTACATTCCTTTCACTCATATCTCGAGATGTAGCCAACCGATCGCGCCAAGGCAGGTATCAATTGAAAGGTCGTTAGATGAGGAACAATCGCGCTATTTACCATTTTCGTGTCACTTCTATAGTTTAGGAGCAGTGCATGAAGGAGGGTATTTGTATAGAGCGAAAAACACACTACATTCCTTTCACTCATATCTCGAGATGTAGCCAACCGATCGCGCCAAGGCAGGTATCAAATGAAAGGCCGTTAGATAAGGAACAATCGCGCTATATACCATTTTCGTGTCACTTCTATAGTTTAGGGGCAGTGCATGAAGGAGGGTGTTTGTATAGAGCGAAAAACACCCTACATTCCTTTCACTCATATCTCGAGTTCTAGCCAACCGATCGCGCCAAGGCAGGAATCAAATGAAAGGTCGTTAGATGAGGAACAATCGCGCTATATACCATTTTCGCGGCACTTCAATAGTTTAGGGGCAGTACATGAATGAGGGTGTTTGTATAGAGCGAAAAACACCCTACATTCCTTTCACTCATATCTCGAGTTCTAGCCAAGCGATAGTGCCAAAGCAGGTATCAAATGAAAGGTTGTTAGATGGGGAACAATCGCGCTATATACCACTTTCGCGTCACTTCTATAGTTTAGAGGCAGGACATGAAGGAGCGTATTTGTATAGAGAGAAAATCACCCTACATTCCTTTCAGTCATATCTCGAGTTCTAGCCAACCGATCGTGCCAAAGCAGGTATCAAATCAAAGGTCGTTAGATGAGGAACAATCACGCTATATACCATTTTCGTGTCACTTCTATAGTTTAGGGGCAGTACATGAAGGAGGGTGTTTGTATAGTGCGAAAAACACCCTACATTCCTTTCAATCATATCTCGAGTTCTAGCCAACCGATCGTGCCAAAGCAGGTATCAAATGAAAGGTCGTTAGATGAGGAACAATCGCGCTATATACCATTTTCGCGTCACTTCTATAGTTTAGGGGCAGTACATGAAGGAGGGTGTTTGTATAGAGCGAAAAACACCCTACATTCCTTTCACTCATATCTCGAGTTCTAGCCAAGCCATCGTGCCAAAGCAGATATCAAATGAAAGGCCGTTAGATGAGGAACAATCGCGCTATACTCCATTTTCGCGTCACTTCTATAGTTTAGAGGCAGGACATGAAGGAGCGTATTTGTATAGAGAGAAAATCACCCTACATTCCTTTCAGTCATATCTCGAGTTCTAGCCAACCGATCGTGCCAAAGCAGGTATCAAATCAAAGGTCGTTAGATGAGGAACAATCACGCTATATACCATTTTCGCGTCACTTCTATAGTTTAGTGGCAGTACATGAAGGAGGGTATTTGTTTAGAGCGAAAAACAGCCTACATTCCTTTTACTCATATCTCGAGTTCTAGCCAACCGATCGTGCTAAGTCAGGTATCAAATGAAAGGTCGTTATATGAGGAACAATCGCGCTATATACCATTTTCGCGTCACTTCTATAGTTTAGCGGCAGTGCATGAAGGAGTGTATTTGTATAGAGCGAAAAATACCCTACATTCCTTTCAGTCATATCTCGAGTTCTATCCAACCGATCGCGCCACGGCAGGTATCAAGTGAAAGGCCGTTAGATGGGGAACAATCGCGCTATATACCATATTCGCGTCACTTCTATAGTTTAGGGGCAGTGCATGAAGAAGGGTATTTGTATAGAGCGAAAAATACCCTACATTTCTTTCAGTCATATCTCGAGTTCTATCCAACCGATCGCGCCAAGGCAGGTATCAAGTGAAAGGCCGTTAGATGAGGAACAATCGCGCTATATACCATATTCGCGTCACTTCAATAGTTTAGGGGCAGTACATGAAGGAGGGTGTTTGTATAGAGCGAAAAACACCCTACATTCCTTTCACTCATATCTCGAGTTCTAGCCAACCGATCGCGCCAAGGCAGGTATCAAATGAAAGGTCGTTAGATGAGGAACAATCGCGCTATATACCATTTTCGCGGCACTTCAATAGTTTAGGGGCAGTACATGAAGGAGGGTGTTTGTATAGAGCGAAAAACACCCTACATTCCTTTCACTCATATCTCGAGTTCTAGCCAACCGATCGTGCCAAGGCAGGTATCAATTGAAAGGTCGTTAGATGAGCAACAATCGCGCTATATACCATTTTCGTGTCACTTCTATAGTTTAGGAGCAGTGCATGAAGGAGGGTATTTGTATAGAGCGAAAAACACACTACATTTCTTTCAGTCATATCTCGAGTTCTATCCAACCGATCGCGCCAAGGCAGGTATCAAGTGAAAGGCCGTTAGATGAGGAACAATCGCGCTATATACCATATTCGCGTCACTTCAATAGTTTAGGGGCAGTACATGAAGGAGGGTGTTTGTATAGAGCGAAAAACACCCTACATTCCTTTCACTCATATCTCGAGTTCTAGCCAACCGATCGCGCCAAGGCAGGTATCAAATGAAAGGTCGTTAGATGGGGAACAATCGCGCTATATACCATTTTCACGTCACTTCAATAGTTTAGGGGCAGTACATGAAGGAGTGTGTTTGTATAGAGCGAAAAACACACTACATTCCTTTCACTCATATCTCGAGATGTAGCCAACCGATCGCGCCAAGGCAGGTATCAATTGAAAGGTCGTTAGATGAGCAACAATCGCGCTATATACCATTTTCGTGTCACTTCTATAGTTTAGGAGCAGTGCATGAAGGAGGGTATTTGTATAGAGCGAAAAACACACTACATTCCTTTCACTCATATCTCGAGATGTAGCCAACCGATCGCGCCAAGGCAGGTATCAAATGAAAGGCCGTTAGATAAGGAACAATCGCGCTATATACCATTTTCGTGTCACTTCTATAGTTTAGGGGCAGTGCATGAAGGAGGGTGTTTGTATAGAGCGAAAAACACCCTACATTCCTTTCACTCATATCTCGAGTTCTAGCCAACCGATCGCGCCAAGGCGGGAATCAAATAAAAGGTCGTTAGATAAGGAACAATCGCGCAATATACCATATTCGCGTCACTTCTATAGTTTAGGGGCAGTGCATGAAGAAGGGTATTTGTATAGAGCGAAAAATACCCTACATTTCTTTCAGTCATATCTCGAGTTCTATCCAACCGATCGCGCCAAGGCAGGTATCAAGTGAAAGGCCGTTAGATGAGGAACAATCGCGCTATATACCATATTCGCGTCACTTCAATAGTTTAGGGGCAGTACATGAAGGAGGGTGTTTGTATAGAGCGAAAAACACCCTACATTCCTTTCACTCATATCTCGAGTTCTAGCCAACCGATCGCGCCAAGGCAGGTATCAAATGAAAGGTCGTTAGATGAGGAACAATCGCGCTATATACCATTTTCGCGGCACTTCAATAGTTTAGGGGCAGTACATGAAGGAGGGTGTTTGTATAGAGCGAAAAACACCCTACATTCCTTTCACTCATATCTCGAGTTCTAGCCAAGCGATAGTGCCAAAGCAGGTATCAAATGAAAGGTCGTTAGATGGGGAACAATCGCGCTATATACCATTTTCGCGTCACTTCTATAGTTTAGGGGCAGTACATGAAGGAGGGTGTTTGTATAGTGCGAAAAACACCCTGCATTCCTTTCAATCATATCTCGAGTTCTAGCCAACCGATCGTGCCAAAGCAGGTATCAAATGAAAGGTCGTTAGATGAGGAACAATCGCGCTATATACCATTTTCGCGTCACTTCTATAGTTTAGGGGCAGTACATGAAAAAGGGTGTTTGTATAGAGCGAAAAACACCCTACATTCCTTTCACTCATATCTCGAGTTCTAGCCAACCCATCGTGCCAAAGCAGGTATCAAATGAAAGGCCGTTAGATGAGGAACAATCGCGCTATACTCCATTTTCGCGTCACTTCTATAGTCTAGAGGCAGGACATGAAGGAGCGTATTTGTATAGAGTGAAAATCACCCTACATTCCTTTCAGTCATATCTCGAGTTCTAGCCAACCGATCGTGCCAAAGCAGGTATCAAATCAAAGGTCGTTAGATGAGGAACAATCGCGCTATATACCATTTTCGCGTCACTTCTATAGTTTAGGGGCAGTACATGAAGGAGAGTGTTTGTATAGAGCGAAAAACACCCTACATTCCTTTCACTCATATCTCGAGTTCTAGCCAACCCATCGTGCCAAAGCAGGTATCAAATGAAAGGCCGTTAGATGAGGAACAATCGCGCTATGCACCATTTTCGCGTCACTTCTATAGTTTAGCGGCAGTGCATGAAGGAGTGTATTTGTATAGAGCGAAAAATACCTACATTCCTTTCAGTCATATTTCGAGTTCTATCCAACCGATCGCGCCAAGGTAGGTATCAAGTGAAAGGTCGTTAGATGAGGAACAATCGCGCTATATACCATTTTCGCGTCACTTCTATAGTTTAGGGGCAGTACATGAAGGAGGGTGTTTGTATAGAGCGAAAAACACCCTACATTCCTTTCACTCATATCTCGAGTTCTAGCCAACCCATCGTGCCAAAGCAGGTATCAAATGAAAGGCCGTTAGATGAGGAACAATCGCGCTATGCACCATTTTCGCGTCACTTCTATAGTTTAGGGGCAGTACATGAAGGGGGGTGTTTGTATAAAGCGAAAAACATCCTACAATCCTTTCACTCATATCTCGAGTTCTAGCCAACCGATCGCGCCAAGGCAGGTATCAAGTGAAAGGTCGTTAGATCAGGAACAATCGCGCTTTATACTATATTCGCGTCACTTCTATAGTTTAGGGGCAGTACATGAAGGAGGGTGTTTGTATAGAGCGAAAAACACCCTACATTCCTTTGACTCATATCTCGAGTTCTAGCCAACCCATCGTGCCAAAGCAGGTATCAAATGAAAAGTCGTTAGATGAGGAACAATCGCGCTATATACCATTTTCGCGTCACTTCTATAGTTTAGGGGCAGTGCATGAAGGAGTGTATTTGTATAGAGCGAAAAATACCCTACATTCCTTTCAGTCATATTTCGAGTTCTATCCAACCGATCGGGCCAAGGCAGGTATCAAATCAAAGGTCGTTAGATGAGGAACAATCGCGCTATATACCATTTTCACGTCACTTCAATAGTTTAGGGGCAGTACATGAAGGAGGGTGTTTGTATAGAGCGAAAAACACACTACAATCCTTTCACTCATATCTCGAGATGTAGCCAACTGATCGCGCCAAGGCAGGTATCAATTGAAAGGTCGTTAGATGAGGAACAATCGCGCTATATACCATTTTCGTGTCATTTCTATAGTTTAGGAGCAGTGCATGAAGGAGGGTGTTTGTATAGAGCGAAAAACACACTACAATCCTTTCACTCATATCTCGAGATGTAGCCAACTGATCGCGCCAAGGCAGGTATCAATTGAAAGGTCGTTAGATGAGGAACAATCGCGCTATATACCATTTTCGTGTCATTTCTATAGTTTAGGAGCAGTGCATGAAGGAGGGTATTTGTATAGAGCGAAAAATACCCTACATTCCTTTCAGTCATATCTCGAGTTCTAGCCAACCGATCGTGCCAAAGCAGGTATCAAATGAAAGGCCGTTAGATGAGGAACAATCGCGCTATACACCATTTTGGCGTCACTTCTATAGTTTAGGGGCAGTACATGAAGAAGGGTGTTTGTATAGAGCGAAAAACACCCTACATTCCTTTCACTCCTATCTCGAGTTCTAGCCAACCGATCGTGCCAAAGCAGGTATCATATGAAAGGCCGTTAGATGAGGAACAATCGCGCTATACTCCATTTTCGCGTCACTTCTATAGTTTAGAGGCAGGACATGAAGGAGGGTATTTGTATAGAGTGAAAATCACCCTACATTCCTTTCAGTCATATCTCGAGTTCTAGCCAACCGATCGTGCCAAAGCAGGTATCAAATCAAAGGTCGTTAGATGAGGAACAATCACGCTATATACCATTTTCGCGTCACTTCTATAGTTTAGGGGCAGTACATGAAGGAGGGTATTTGTTTAGAGCGAAAAACACCCTACATTTCTTTCACTCATATCTCGAGATGTAGCCAACCGATCGCGCCAAGGCAGGTATCAATTGAAAGGTCGTTAGATGAGGAACAATCGCGCTATATACCATTTTCGTGTCACTTCTATAGTTTAGGGGCATTGCATGAAGGAGGGTATTTGTATAGAGCGAAAAATACCCTACATTTCTTTCAGTCATATCTCGAGTTCTATCCAACCGATCGCGCCAAGGCAGGTATCAAATGAAAGGTCGTTAGATAAGGAACAATCGCGCTATATACCATTTTCGTGTCACTTCTATAGTTTAGGGGCAGTGCATGAAGGAGGGTATTTGTATAGAGCGAAAAACACCCTACATTCCTTTCACTCATATCTCGAGTTCTAGCCAACCGATCGTGCCAAGGCAGGTACCAAATGAAAGGTCGTTAAATGAGGAACAATCGCGCTATATACCATTTTCGCGGCACTTCAATAGTTAAGGGGCAGTACATGAAGGAGTGTATTTGTATAGAGCGAAAAATACCCTACATTCCTTTCAGTCATATTTCGAGTTCTATCCAACCGATCGGTCCAAGGCAGGTATCAAATGAAAGGTCGTTAGATGAGAAACAATCGCGCTATATACCATTTTCCCGTCACTTCAATAGTTTAGGGGCAGTACATGAAGGAGGCTGTTTGTATAGAGCGAAAAACACACTACATTCCTTTCACTCATATCTCGAGATGTAGCCAACCGATCGCGCCAAGGTAGATATCAAGTGAAAGGTCGTTAGATGATGAACAATCGCGCTATATACCATTTTCGCGTCACTTCTATAGTTTAGGGGCAGTGCATGAAGGAGGGTATTTGTATAGAGCGAAAAACATCCTACATTCCTTTCAATCATATCTCGAGTTCTAGCCAACCGATCGTGCCAAAGCAGGTATCAAATGAAAGGCCGTTAGATGAGGAACAATCGCGCTATACACCATTTTGGCGTCACTTCTATAGTTTAGGGGCAGTACATGAAGAAGGGTGTTTGTATAGAGCGAAAAACACCCTACATTCCTTTCACTCCTATCTCGAGTTCTAGCCAACCGATCGTGCCAAAGCAGGTATCATATGAAAGGCCGTTAGATGAGGAACAATCGCGCTATACTCCATTTTCGCGTCACTTCTATAGTTTAGAGGCAGGACATGAAGGAGGGTATTTGTATAGAGTGAAAATCACCCTACATTCCTTTCAGTCATATCTCGAGTTCTAGCCAACCGATCGTGCCAAAGCAGGTATCAAATCAAAGGCCGTTAGATGAGGAACAATCACGCTATATACCATTTTCGCGTCACTTCTATAGTTTAGGGGCAGTACATGAAGGAGGGTATTTGTTTAGAGCGAAAAACACCCTACATTTCTTTCACTCATATCTCGAGATGTAGCCAACCGATCGCGCCAAGGCAGGTATCAATTGAAAGGTCGTTAGATGAGGAACAATCGCGCTATATACCATTTTCGTGTCACTTCTATAGTTTAGGGGCATTGCATGAAGGAGGGTATTTGTATAGAGCGAAAAATACCCTACATTTCTTTCAGTCATATCTCGAGTTCTATCCAACCGATCGCGCCAAGGCAGGTATCAAATGAAAGGTCGTTAGATAAGGAACAATCGCGCTATATACCATTTTCGTGTCACTTCTATAGTTTAGGGGCAGTGCATGAAGGAGGGTATTTGTATAGAGCGAAAAACACCCTACATTCCTTTCACTCATATCTCGAGTTCTAGCCAACCGATCGTGCCAAGGCAGGTACCAAATGAAAGGTCGTTAAATGAGGAACAATCGCGCTATATACCATTTTCGCGGCACTTCAATAGTTAAGGGGCAGTACATGAAGGAGTGTATTTGTATAGAGCGAAAAATACCCTACATTCCTTTCAGTCATATTTCGAGTTCTATCCAACCGATCGGTCCAAGGCAGGTATCAAATGAAAGGTCGTTAGATGAGGAACAATCGCGCTATATACCATTTTCCCGTCACTTCAATAGTTTAGGGGCAGTACATGAAGGAGGCTGTTTGTATAGAGCGAAAAACACACTACATTCCTTTCACTCATATCTCGAGATGTAGCCAACCGATCGCGCCAAGGTAGATATCAAGTGAAAGGTCGTTAGATGATGAACAATCGCGCTATATACCATTTTCGCGTCACTTCTATAGTTTAGGGGCAGTGCATGAAGGAGGGTATTTGTATAGAGCGAAAAACGCACTACATTCCTTTCACTCATAACTCGAGATGTAGCCAACCGATCGCGCCAAGGCAGGTATTAATTGAAAGGTCGTTAGATGAGGAACAATCGCGCTATATACCATTTTCGTGTCACTTCTATAGTTTAGGAGCAGTGGATGAAGGAGGGTATTTGTATAGAGCGAAAAATACCCTACACTCCTTTCAGTCATATTTCGAGTTCTAGCCAACCGATCGGGCCAAGGCAGGTATCAAATGAAAGGTCGTTAGATGAGGAACAATCGCGCTATATACCATTTTCGTGTCACTTCTATAGTTTAGGGGCAGTGCATGAAGGAGGGTATTTGTATAGAGCGAAAAATACCCTACATTTCTTTCAGTCATATCTCGAGTTCTATCCAACCGATCGCGCCAAGGCAGGTATCAAATGAAAGGTCGTTAGATCAGGAACAATGGCGCTATATACCATTTTCACGTCACTTCAATAGTTTAGGGGCAGTACATGAAGGAGGGTGTTTGTATAGAGCGAAAAACACACTACATTCCTTTCACTCATATCTCGAGATGTAGCCAACCGATCGCGCCAAGGCAGGTATCAAGTGAAAGGCCGTTAGATGAGGAACAATCACGCTATATACCATATTCGCGTCACTTCTATAGTTTAGGGGCAGTGCATGAAGGAGGGTATTTGTATAGAGCGAAAAACACCCTACATTCCTTTCATTCATATCTCGAGTTCTAGCCAACCGATCGTGCCAAAGCAGGTATCAAATGAAAGGTCGTTAGATGGGGAACAATCGCGCTATATACCATTTTCGCGTCACTTCTATAGTTTAGGGGCAGTACATGAAGGAGGGTGTTTGTATAGAGCGAAAAACATCCTACATTCCTTTCAATCATATCTCGAGTTCTAGCCAACCGATCGTGCCAAAGCAGGTATCAAATGAAAGGCCGTTAGATGAGGAACAATCGCGCTATACACCATTTTGGCGTCACTTCTATAGTTTAGGGGCAGTACATGAAGAAGGGTGTTTGTATAGAGCGAAAAACACCCTACATTCCTTTCACTCCTATCTCGAGTTCTAGCCAACCGATCGTGCCAAAGCAGGTATCATATGAAAGGCCGTTAGATGAGGAACAATCGCGCTATACTCCATTTTCGCGTCACTTCTATAGTTTAGAGGCAGGACATGAAGGAGGGTATTTGTATAGAGTGAAAATCACCCTACATTCCTTTCAGTCATATCTCGAGTTCTAGCCAACCGATCGTGCCAAAGCAGGTATCAAATCAAAGGTCGTTAGATGAGGAACAATCACGCTATATACCATTTTCGCGTCACTTCTATAGTTTAGGGGCAGTACATGAAGGAGGGTATTTGTTTAGAGCGAAAAACACCCTACATTTCTTTCACTCATATCTCGAGTTCTAGCCAACCGATCGTGCCAAGACAGGTATCAAATGAAAGGTCGTTAGATGAGGAACAATCGCGCTATATACCATTTTCGCGTCACTTCTATAGTTTAGGGGCAGTGCATGAAGGAGTGTATTTGTATAGAGCGAAAAATACCCTACATTCCTTTCAGTCATATCTCGAGTTCTATCCAACCGATCGCGCCAAGGCAGGTATCAAATGAAAGGTCGTTAGATCAGGGACAATGGCGCTATATACCATTTTCACGTCACTTCAATAGTTTAGGGGCAGTACATGAAGGAGGGTGTTTGTATAGAGCGAAAAACACACTACATTCCTTTCACTCATATCTCGAGATGTAGCCAACCGATCGCGCCAAGGCAGGTATCAATTGAAAGGTCGTTAGATGAGGAACAATCGCGCTATATACCATTTTCGTGTCACTTCTATAGTTTAGGGGCAGTACATGAAGGAGGGTATTTGTTTAGAGCGAAAAACACCCTACATTTCTTTCATTCATATCTCGAGTTCTAGCCAACCGATCGTGCCAAGACAGGTATCAAATGAAAGGTCGTTAGATGAGGAACAATCGCGCTATATACCATTTTCGCGTCACTTCTATAGTTTAGGGGCAGTGCATGAAGGAGGGTATTTGTATAGAGCGAAAAATACCCTACATTTCTTTCACTCATATCTCGAGTTCTAGCCAACCGATCGTGCCAAGACAGGTATCAAATGAAAGGTCGTTAGATGAGGAACAATCGCGCTATATACCATTTTCGCGTCACTTCTATAGTTTAGGGGCAGTGCATGAAGGAGGGTATTTGTTTAGAGCGAAAAATACCCTACATTTCTTTCAGTCATATCTCGAGTTCTATCCAACCGATCGCGCCAAGGCAGGTATCAAATGAAAGGTCGTTAGATCAGGAACAATGGCGCTATATACCATTTTCACGTCACTTCAATAGTTTAGGGGCAGTACATGAAGGAGGGTGTTTGTATAGAGCGAAAAACACACTACATTCCTTTCACTCATATCTCGAGATGTAGCCAACCGATCGCGCCAAGGCAGGTATCAATTGAAAGGTCGTTAGATGAGGAACAATCGCGCTATATACCATTTTCGTGTCACTTCTATAGTTTAGGGGCATTGCATGAAGGAGGGTATTTGTATAGAGCGAAAAATACCCTACATTTCTTTCAGTCATATCTCGAGTTCTATCCAACCGATCGCGCCAAGGCAGGTATCAAATGAAAGGTCGTTAGATCAGGGACAATGGCGCTATATACCATTTTCGTGTCACTTCTATAGTTTAGGAGCAGTGCATGAAGGAGGGTATTTGTATAGAGCGAAAAATACCCTACATTTCTTTCACTCATATCTCGAGTTCTAGCCAACCGATCGTACCAAAGCAGGTATCAAATCAAAGGTCGTTAGATGAGGAACAATCACGCTATATACCATTTTCGCGTCACTTCTATAGTTTAGGGGCAGTACATGAAGGAGGGTATTTGTTTAGAGCGAAAAACACCCTACATTTCTTTCACTCATATCTCGAGTTCTATCCAACCGATCGGTCCAAGGCAGGTATCAAATGAAAGGTCGTTAGATGAGGAACAATCGCGCTATATACCATTTTCCCGTCACTTCAATAGTTTAGGGGCAGTACATGAAGGAGGCTGTTTGTATAGAGCGAAAAACACACTACATTCCTTTCACTCATATCTCGAGATGTAGCCAACCGATCGCGCCAAGGTAGATATCAAGTGAAAGGTCGTTAGATGATGAACAATCGCGCTATATACCATTTTCGCGTCACTTCTATAGTTTAGGGGCAGTGCATGAAGGAGGGTATTTGTATAGAGCGAAAAACGCACTACATTCCTTTCACTCATATCTCGAGATGTAGCCAACCTATCGCGCCAAGGCAGGTATCAATTGAAAGGTCGTTAGATGAGGAACAATCGCGCTATATACCATTTTCGTGTCACTTCTATAGTTTAGGAGCAGTGGATGAAGGAGGGTATTTGTATAGAGCGAAAAATACCCTACACTCCTTTCAGTCATATTTCGAGTTCTAGCCAACCGATCGGGCCAAGGCAGGTATCAAATGAAAGGTCGTTAGATGAGGAACAATCGCGCTATATACCATTTTCGTGTCACTTCTATAGTTTAGGGGCAGTGCATGAAGGAGGGTATTTGTATAGAGCGAAAAATACCCTACATTTCTTTCAGTCATATCTCGAGTTCTATCCAACCGATCGCGCCAAGGCAGGTATCAAATGAAAGGTCGTTAGATCAGGAACAATGGCGCTATATACCATTTTCACGTCACTTCAATAGTTTAGGGGCAGTACATGAAGGAGGGTGTTTGTATAGAGCGAAAAACACACTACATTCCTTTCACTCATATCTCGAGATGTAGCCAACCGATCGCGCCAAGGCAGGTATCAAGTGAAAGGCCGTTAGATGAGGAACAATCACGCTATATACCATATTCGCGTCACTTCTATAGTTTAGGGGCAGTGCATGAAGGAGGGTATTTGTATAGAGCGAAAAACACCCTACATTCCTTTCAGTCATATCTCGAGTTCTAGCCAACCGATCGTGCCAAAGCAGGTATCAAATGAAAGGTCGTTAGATGGGGAACAATCGCGCTATATACCATTTTCGCGTCACTTCTATAGTTTAGGGGCAGTACATGAAGGAGGGTGTTTGTATAGAGCGAAAAACACCCTACATTCCTTTCAATCATATCTCGAGTTCTAGCCAACCGATCGTGCCAAAGCAGGTATCAAATGAAAGGCCGTTAGATGAGGAACAATCGCGCTATGCACCATTTTCGCGTCACTTCTATAGTTTAGGGGCAGTACATGAAGGAGGGTGTTTGTATAAAGCGAAAAACATCCTACAATCCTTTCACTCATATCTCGAGTTCTAGCCAACCGATCGCGCCAAGGCAGGTATCAATTGAAAGTTCGTTAGATGAGGAACAATCGCGCTATATACCATTTTCGCGTCACTTCTATAGTTTAGGGGCAGTACATGAAGGAGTATATTTGTATAGAGCGAAAAACACCCTACATTCCTTTCACTCATATCTCGAGTTCTAGCCAACCGATCGAGCCAAGGCAGGTATCAACTGAAAGGTCGTTAGATGAGGAACAATCGTGCCATATACCATTTTCGCGTCACTTCTACAGTTTAGGGGCAGTACATGAAGGAGGGTATTTCTATAAAGCGAAAAACACCCTACATTCCTTTCACTCATATCTCGAGTTCTAGCCAACCAATCGCGCCAAGGGAGGTATCAATTGAAAGGTCGTTAGGTGAGGAACCATTTGATACCATTTTCGCATCGTCTCGAATTCTCTTCATTTATGGAGGATAATACAACCGTTACGGCGAAACTAGCCAAAATGGTCAACGTTTTGACCATTTTACTTACCATTAAATTCTTAATATCAAAATTTATCACATTGCAATGCATAACTTCTTGTTTTTCCTACGTATCCTCAAGGAAGTAAAAAGGGTCAAAATCCGTTAACGAATGGTTCCTTTAATGAATCAATAAATATGCCAGCACCTTTTTTACTTGTAATTCCGAAAGGGTCACTTTAAAGTCGAAAATAGTCATTTATAAATGAAAACATTATCAAAACTTCCCAATTTTTTTTTCCTATGACAACAATGTATAATAATAGCACGACAACAGGATTTTTTCGTTGCTAGAATTCTTTATTTTGTACAAATGGATAATATTGCAGAGGTCAGTATTTAAAAATACGCTTTAGCACTATTATTTGGTTAATGGGTAGACTTGTATTATATTGAACTTATATTGAATTCAATAATTAGCGATTATTGTTAAAGTTAAACTTAAATTAAGAAATGAAAAATGCTCTTATATTTTGGGAATATTCAACCAATTCAGTTGAATAGATAGCGCGTCTCGAAAACCTGAAACTTATTTAGCATTTGCCGTTTGTCGGTGCTTTTGGACGACAGATTTTGCTACGTCCATTTGCGCCGTAGACGATGTTGCAAGAGAATGTGAAGTAGCCACATGTTGACGATTTTGTGTAGTAAGTTGATTGGAAATTTTTGTTCTCCTCTGGCGGGTTCTTACTGTTGTCCATGCTGCCGGTCACCGATTTAGTCACCGTAACATAACTGTCAGGTGTTCGTAATTCAGTTTTATTTTTCTCTTCATTATTTGCCTCTATCGATACTTTGTTGTGGCTTTTGTGGGGTTCTAGTGACTTCGTGTGGAACTTTTTCTCAATATTTATGGTACCTCGGAATCCACTCGGTACTGTTTCAGTTGTGCTGCGTGGCGGATACCTCTGAACGCGTCCGTTTTGTTTTTGCACGAGGGAGAAGCCGTCACTTGGATTGGCAACAACGGCTTTTTGGTTTTGTGAGGGAGAGTTTTGAGTGTAGCTGTCGTATGGCGAATAACGATCATCTTTATTGTCTTGAGCATCAGGAGCGGACATGCTGTGAGATGAAACCGATTCGTTTAAGGATTGCTCCATTTTAACAATTTTCTCATTATAGTAGTCTTCTTCGTCACCGTACTCATCATAGGGGTCCTCTTCATCTTCTTCCTCCGGCAAAGAGCCATCGTCATCCTCTAACTTATTGCTAGTTGCTGCTAATACGAATATGTGCCGTTATTTACCTTTAATTTTTGAACGAATACTTACTCTCTTTGCTCGCTTTCGATGCTTTTAACTGTAGATCTGGCAAGGCATCAGACTCTGAGGTTAGAGCTGGACCACCGTATACAGTATCTACACGATCGGTCACGCTGAATGTTAAGTTTTACGCAAATAGTGATTATAGAAGAAGTCAAATATTTATGTGTATCTTACGCGTCGTTACTTCCGAATTGATCAATGCTGTGGAAAAGCTCGCGATTTTGTTCCCGATATGTCGCCACTTGTTCCTTAGTCCCTGATGCTGACTGAGCCGCGCCGTGATATGACACGCCGTATCTAATTGTAAATTTTTTTATGAGAGTGAAGTGTTTTGTTTGACTGTTTAAAAGAAGTCGTACTTCGATTGGCCCTGGATTTGGGACTGACTTTGTCCAGAATGACTTCCAGACTGAGCTGACGCTTGACCACCGCCAGATGATGAATTGACTTCACTACCGTCTTGTCTCGGTCGGAAGCCAATCTGTGCCTGTGATGAAGTTTGTCCAGGACCGTTGGATTGAGCATCGGCTAAGCCACCCTTATCGTTAGCTTGGACCTGCGAGTTGATAGCATGTTTAATTAGAGTGCTGCATTCAACCTTTCTTTCTCAAAATACTTACCTCACTCTGGCTTTGATGAATGATACCGCCGCTCTGTGAGGAAGCCTTCGTGCCGCCGTTCTTTTCATTTACTTGTACCTGAGCTTGTGATTGAGCAGCACCTCCTTGACCCTGAGACTGGCTCATTGCACCTTCCGAGCTGCCGCTGACCTGCGCATTAGCAGAACGATCGCTGTCTGCGGTCATTGCGCTAGCACTGAAAGTTCCTGATGCGGTATATGTTCCGGAAACTTGTGTCTTTGCTGTGCCACCGTTTTTCTTTCCTTGAGCACTTGCTGAAGCTTGTCCATTAGTTATGGCAGATTCTGCTTGAGAGAAAGCATCATCACTTCCAGCGACCCCAGAATTTGCATTTGTAGATCCTACCAAATTAGTTGGTCCGGCTTTAAAAAAAAATAATGAAATATGCAAAAACGCTTCCAAGGTTTGGTTTTTTTTAACATTACACTAAATAAATATATATATTAGACATACCTAAATCAGCGGTTCGTGCGCCTCCTGGATAAAGAATCACGTTTGTTCCCCTATCTGACCCCGTTTGTTGATTTACGTCTAGAAATCCTGCTTGTTGCGGTCCCTGTGGGTATGTAGTTTGAGCTCCCGTCCCGTAGGCATTTCCTTGTTGGAATCCAGTAATAGGAAATCCTGGTTGGGCCCCGTAGTACAAATTCGGCTGATTGGAATCTCTACCCAATTGTATTCCAGAAGGAATTCCGCTAGCAGAGTTAAGACCATAATATATACCTTGCCTACCAGCGTCTGGAATAAACCGTCCATCTTGTAAAGCAGTACCTGAGGTTCTCTGGTTATCGCTTATAGAACCAGCACCACCCTGTTGTGGAGCTATACCTGGCATATAAACTTCCGGTGGAATAGCACCATCGTACATATTTCCAGGAGCATAATTGCCTGGGTGTTGCATTGACGTCATTGGGCGATATGAGCCGTTCTGCTGATTAACAATGCCTGGACTGTAAGCGGTCTGCTGAGTAATTACTCCAGGGGCTTGAGATGTGCCTTGAAAAACACGTTCTACACCTACTTCATGTCTATAAATACCTTGGTGTATACCTGGGCCGATTGCAGTTTGGGGTCCATTCATGGAACCCTGATATGGAATTTCGCCAGGACTATATATAGCGGATTGACGAACTGCTCCAGTACCATAAACTCCCGCCTGTGTGTCACTTGAAGGTACATAAATATTTTGCTGTGTACCACCTTGAGGAACATAAATGCTTTGTGGACTGCCTGATGCAGTCCCATAAAGGGTTTGCTGGGTTCCATATCCGAGGGAAAACGTTCCTGGAATCTGGTTTGCTCCTGGTGCATAAACACCTGTTTGACCTAACCCAGGAATATTATAATTTTGCTGAGATCCAACTCCAGTATTATAAACAGGTTGTTGGGATCCAGTATTCGGTGTTACCGTCGCTTTAATTCCTTGTTGGGTTCCAGGAGTCATATAAGTCCCTCCTTGTTGCATGCTTCCTTGACTGCCTGTTAAAGCGATAGTATCGGAGATGTAAACTACTAAATATGGGCTTCTCATGTGGAGGTTACCTGGGGTATAGGATGCCCCCTGTGGAATGCCTATCCCTGGAACATAAGTTTGACGGCTTTCGGCTGCACTGGGTAATGTTGCTGGACTATTCACAAATGCATTGGGTTCCGGTAGTAGCCTTTGTCCAAAGGAGTCCTGTGGTTGTGGTTGACCATACCCTGGCTGGGGAGTATAGGGTGCAGGCCCATAGGTTTTTTGTGAGCTTCCATCAGAGGGGATCATTGGTCGTACCTGAGAACTCACAGTTCCATGAAAATACATTTCTACGGGAAAAGAACTAACCATGGGGTGTTGACTATCTACACCTCCTTGTTGCCATACTCCTCCATATCCAGGAGCAAAAATAGCACCTTCGTTACCTTGTTGAGTGCCTTGTTTGATATGAGTTGAAATTATAGATCCTGTAGAGCCGGTTGGCTGTCCTGCTCCCGGCGCTTTTTGTTGGTCGGCTTCAGGTCGAGTCGAACTACCTGGGGAAAAAGTTGGTCTGTAAAGATTCGATGGCTGCATTCCAGGCAATCCTTGCTGATCCAGAGTCCCACTGCCACCTGGGTAGTTACCTCTTTCAACAGGTCCATCTTTAAAATATGTACACAGTACAATTTTATATATATATTATAAATATTTTCAATATCTAATATTATATAAAACTCACATTCGCCTGGATAATCCATAATTGCTCCCTGAACGTTATTATGCCAAACACCTGGCTGACTTTGAGTGTAACCTACTTTTTGAAAATGTTATTAAGGAACCGAACTTTGTGAATGCTTTGGAAATTTACTCTTACCACTACCACTTCCTGAAATCGTCTGGCCATTAGAAACTCCAAAAGTCGGTTTGGAGCCAATGCTGTATTGAGGAAATGGACCGGCTTCTTGAGGCAATGCGTTTTGATGAGGCTCTACAGTGTAAACTCTATGACCTTGTTGTCCGACACCAAACGTTTGACTTTCTGTATCTCCAGGTGCGCCATATTGTGTGTGTTGCTGTGCACCACCAAATTGTGCGCTTGGCGGGGCAGTTAAATATGGCCGGCCAACAGTTACTCCAACTTCAGCAAATTGATTGCTCTGTTGGGTGGCAGGTACTCCTGCTCCACCGACTTGTGGCCGTCCTTGGTGTCCGTCTAGAATCGTTTGGCTGTTAACACCTGTAGATTGCGGGGCTTTTGGTCCACTAGCAAATGTTTGGCTTCCAGGTGCGCCTGAAATCCCTCGTTGATTTCCAATTTGGATGCCAGGTGTTTTTGATCCACTATATTGTGAACCTTGCTGTCCGTTTAGAAGCGATTGACCTTCAGTACCTGTAGGTCTACTAGGCTGTGCGCCACTTTGATTGCCAGGTGTTTGTGATCCAGCATACTGTGTACCTTGTTGCCCGTTTCCAAATGATTGAGTTACAGTACCTGTAGCTGCACTAGGCTGTGCTCCACTTGCTGGTTGGCTGCCAGGTAAGGCAGGGAAACCAAATTGACTGACAGGTGCTCGTGGTACATCATAGGGAGGACCTTGTTGCCCGTTTCCAAATGAGTGACTGACAGTACCTGTAGGTCTACTAGGCTGTGCGCCACTTTGATTGCCAGGTGTTTGTGATCCAGCATACTGTGTACCTTGTTGCCCGTTTCCAAATGATTGAGTTACAGTACCTGTAGCTGCACTAGGCTGTGCTCCACTTGCTGGTTGCCTGCCAGGTGAGGCAGGGAAACCAAATTGACTGACCGGTGCTCCTGGAGCACCTTGTTGTCCGTTTAGAAAAGGCTGACTACCTATAGGTCCAGCAGGCTGTGGCATTTGTACTCCACTTGCGAATGGTTGGTTACCTATTGTTCCAGTTGTTCCAGAAAGCGGACTACTGCCTCGTGTCGCAGGTGCACTTAATTGCGTTGTATATGCAGCAGGTCCTAATCCTGTTTGCCCTTGATTTGTTTTGGATCCACCACTTAGCTGATCAGGCTGAATGATTCCCCCACTCTGTATAGAGCCACTTGGAAATTGGGGAATCGAATTTGGGTGTCCTGATCCTCCTCCCACACCGACAGATCCGAGAGCACTGTTGGCGCCTGCTTGAACTCCTGCTACTGGGCCTGGCCTGAGAAGATTACTATTGTCGATGCCATTCGAACCACCGATATATGTGAGCGGGTCAGGTGGGGCAGATGGATATTCTACGTAAAGATTCGATAAATAGTTAGTGGATATGAAACCCTTATATAGTCGCTATAAATTACCATAAACTTGCGTAGCAGAGCAATCGGTACAATCGCCAAACGAAAATTGGCTTTGAGCCTGCCCCATGCCGTGAGAACCAGCTGCAAAACAAAAACGCACAAGCCAAAGAATAGAAATCTAGAGTAATAATTCTAACAGATTTGGCATACAAACTGAAGATCTGGATCCATTTTCATTAGCTTCAGCATCGGCTTTGCCATCGTGCTCTGGTTTTCCAAAGTTCAAATACTGAGATTGGGTCTGGCCACGTCCACTACAGACAAATCAAAATGATATTATAACACGAATACCGATGAATGAAGCTGAAATCATACTCACTATCCTCGCCCACTTCTCTTAGTCCTAAATAAATTCAATTGATCTGCGCTCCCAACTGCGAAGTTTTTGTCCCGCCCGTGCTAAAATTGAAGACAAATATCTTATTAATCTGTATAATCCAAATATTTTATATATTTTTTTCAAATTTGTCTTGAAAATGGGAACAATTTTCGGAGAAAATCGTAACATAATTTTTACCAGATTTAATCAATTTTTCTATTCGTTCCTCTGTTATGAAGTTTTTTAAAAGTTGGCGTCAAGCACACTTTTTGATATACTAACGGACGATATTAATATATGCAGATAAATGAAATTTTGTCGAAATAACTCAATAAATGACACAAATATACCAATTTTAGAGGATGAAAACAGAGGTACTTGCAAAAAGTAGGCATGTGTCTTTTCCGATTTTGACGATATCCAATAGGAAACATTCCGCCAAAACAAAGAATATTTCTGCCAAACTTCAGACGGACAGACATGGCTAAGTCCACTAAGGAGATGATGCTGATCACGAATAAATATACTTTTCTATAGCTATCTCCTTCAGTTCTATGCGGTACACATTTCGAGACAAAGAGAATATAGCCTTAACAGTTAAGGGGTGCATTGTAACCCTTTAAAGGGTGTATCGTATATTTAACCCTTTCAAGGGTAGGGTGTAGGGTACAAAAACATTACAAAACAGATTTATGACATTACAAAACAGATTTATGAGTGAATGTTCAATATTAAGTTGCAGAGCAAGATCTGACAGCTCGTGGACTATGTAGTGCCTGGAATCCCTAAAACTGATTTTCTTATATTGACTTATATTTTCCGAACTGTATAGATCTGGCAAGGGTGGTTTTCGAGCGTGTTAGTAGATCATTCGAGCTGCAGCCAGGAATAATGAGTACTCTTACAAACAAAAAACTTGGTTATATGAAAACGCCCAGCTAAAAAGGACCTCAAAAAATCTTCTATCTTCTGTATATACTCGTATATAGTAGCAAAGTGAATATACTAAGGAAGAAGTAGAATTTTAGTTTTTCATAATTGATTTTACAAACAGCTTCAAAGGGGCGTGGCAAGATTTAAAATGGCCATAATATTTATTTGTTAAAAATCACATTGCCTAATGCAACAAGAGTGTATCTTATAATTATAGCATAGGTCTTAAAATTCACATTGTTTCTTAAGTTCGATAGTGTTTCCAATTCCAATTCAATATGAATATGAGCACTTACGAAAGTGAGGTCTGAGCCTTCGTTTCTATTTTCTATGAAAGTGACTGTGAAATGAGTTGAAACAGAAAATCAACGCTGCTCGAGAATCATGAGCTCCTATTTACGAAAGTGAGCTGTGAGCCTTAGTTTTTATTTTTTATGGAAGTGATTGTGAAATGAGTTGAGACATAAAATCATCGCTGCTCGAGAATCATGAGCTCCCATTGACGCAAGTGAGGTCTGAGCCTTCGTTTCTATTTTCTATGAAAGTGACTGTGAAATGAGTTGAGACAGAAAATCAACGCTGCTCGAGAATCATGAGCTCCTATTTACGAAAGTGAGCTGTGAGCCTTAGTTTTTATTTTTTATGGAAGTGATTGTGAAATGAGTTGAGACATAAAATCATCGCTGCTCGAGAATCATGAGCTCCCATTGACGCAAGTGAGGTCTGAGCCTTCGTTTCTATTTTCTATGAAAGTGACTGTGAAATGAGTTGAGACAGAAAATCAACGCTGCTCGAGAATCATGAGCTCCCATTTACGAAAGTGAGCTGTGAGCCTTAGTTTTTATTTTTTATGGAAGTGATTGTGAAATGAGTTGAGACATAAAATCATCGCTGCTCGAGAATCATGAGCTCCCATTGACGCAAGTGAGGTCTGAGCCTTCGTTTCTATTTTCTATGAAAGTGACTGTGAAATGAGTTGAGACAGAAAATCAACGCTGCTCGAGAATCATGAGCTCCTATTTACGAAAGTGAGCTGTGAGCCTTAGTTTTTATTTTTTATGGAAGTGATTGTGAAATGAGTTGAGACATAAAATCATCGCTGCTCGAGAATCATGAGCTCCCATTGACGCAAGTGATGTCTGAGCCTTCGTTTCTATTTTCTATGAAAGTGACTGTGAAATGAGTTGAGACAGAAAATCAACGCTGCTCGAGAATCATGAGCTCCTATTTACGAAAGTGAGCTGTGAGCCTTAGTTTTTATTTTTTATGGAAGTGATTGTGAAATGAGTTGAGACAGAAAATCAACGCTGCTCGAGAATCATGAGCTCCCATTGACGCAAGTGAGGTCTGAGCCTTAGTTTCTATTTTTTATGAAAGCGTCTGTTAAATGAGTTGAGACAGAAAATGAACGCTGGTCGAGACTCATGAGCTCCCATTGACGAAAGTGAGCTGTGAGCCTTAGATTGTATTTTTTATGAAAGTGATTGTGAAATAAATTTTGAGTTAGAAAATCAACGCTGCTCGAGAATCATGAGCTCCTATTTACGAAAGTAAACTGTAAGCCTTAGTTTTTATTTTTTATGAAAGTGATTGTGAAATGAGTTGTGAGTTCGAAAATCAACTCTGCTCGAGAATCATGAGCTCCCATTGACGAAAGTGAGGTCTGAGCCTTAGTTTCTATTTTTTATGAAAGTGTCTGTTAAATGAGTTGAGACAGAAAATGAACGCTGGTCGAGAATCATGAGCTCCCATCGACGAAAGTGAGCGGTGAGCCTTAGATTGTATTTTTTATGAAAGTGATTGTGAAATAAATTGTGAGTTAGAAAATCAACTCTGCTCGAGAATCATGAGCTCCTATTTACGAAAGTAAGCTGTGAGCCTTAGTTTTATTTTTTATGAAAGTGACTGTGAAATAAATTTTGAGTTAGAAAATCAACGCTGCTCGAGAATCATGAGCTCCTATTTACGAAAGTAAACTGTAAGCCTTAGTTTTTATTTTTTATGAAAGTGATTGTGAAATGAGTTGTGAGTTCGAAAATCAACTCTGCTCGAGAATCATGAGCTCCCATTGACGAAAGTGAGGTCTGAGCCTTAGTTTCTATTTTTTATGAAAGTGTCTGTTAAATGAGTTGAGACAGAAAATGAACGCTGGTCGAGAATCATGAGCTCCCATTGACGAAAGTGAGCTGTGAGCCTTAGATTGTATTTTTTATGAAAGTGATTGTGAAATAAATTTTGAGTTAGAAAATCAACGCTGCTCGAGAATCATGAGCTCCTATTTACGAAAGTAAACTGTAAGCCTTAGTTTTTATTTTTTATGAAAGTGATTGTGAAATAAATTTTGAGTTAGAAAATCAACGCTGCTCGAGAATCATGAGCTCCTATTTACGAAAGTAAACTGTAAGCCTTAGTTTTTATTTTTTATGAAAGTGACTGTGAAAGGAGTTGTGAGTTAGAAAATCAACGCTGCTCGAAATTCATGAGCTCCTATTTACGAAAGTAAACTGTAAGCCTTAGTTTTTATTTTTTATGAAAGTGACTGTGAAATGAGTTGTGAGTTAGAAAATCAACGCTGCTCGAAATTCATGAGCTCCCATTGACGAATGTGAACTATTAGCCTTAGTTTTATTTTTTATGAATGTGATTGAGAAATGAGTTGTGAGTTAGAAAATCAACTCTGCTCGAGAATCATGAGCTCCCATTGACGAAAGTGAGGTCTGAGCCTTAGTTTCTATTTTTTATGGAAAGTTACTGTGAAATGAGTTGTGAGTTCGAAAATCAACTCTGCTCGAGAATCATGAGCTCCCATTGACGAAAGTGAGGTCTGAGCCTTAGTTTCTATTTTTAATGGAAAGTTACTGTGAAATGAGTTGTGAGTTCGAAAATCAACTCTGCTCGAGAATCATGAGCTCCCATTGACGAAAGTGAGGTCTGAGCCTTAGTTTCTATTTTTTATGAAAGTGACTGTGAAATGAGTTGTGAGTTAGAAAATCAACTCTGCTCGAGAATCATGAGCTCCCATTGACGAAAGTGAGGTCTGAGCCTTAGTTTCTATTTTTAATGGAAAGTTACTGTGAAATGAGTTGTGAGTTCGAAAATCAACTCTGCTCGAGAATCATGAGCTCCCATTGACGAAAGTGAGGTCTGAGCCTTAGTTTCTATTTTTTATGAAAGTGACTGTGAAATGAGTTGTGAGTTCGAAAATCAACCCTGCTCGAGAATCATGAGCTCCTATTTACGAAAGTGAGCTGTGAGCCTTAGATTGTATTTTTTATGAATGTGACTGTGGAATGAGTTGTGAGTTAGAAAATCAAAGCTGCTCGAGAATCATGAGCTCCCATTGACGAAAGTGAACTATGAGCCTTAGTTTTATTTTTTATGAATGGGACTGTGGAATGAGTTGTGAGTTAGAAAATCAACGCTGCTCGAAATTCATGAGCTCCCATTGACGAAAGTGAGGTCTGAGCCTTAGTTTTATTTTTTATGAAAGTGACTGTGAAATGAGTTGTGAGTTAGAAAATCAACTCTGCTCGAGAATCATGAGCTCCCATTGACGAAAGTGAGGTCTGAGCCTTAGTTTCTATTTTTTATGAAAGTGACTGTGAAATGAGTTGTGAGTTAGAAAATCAACTCTGCTCGAGAATCATGAGCTCCCCCATTGACGAAAGTGAGGTCTGAGCCTTAGTTTCTATTTTTTATGAAAGTGACTGTGAAATGAGTTGTGAGTTAGAAAATCAACTCTGCTCGAGAATCATGAGCTCCCATTGACGAAAGTGAGGTCTGAGCCTTAGTTTCTATTTTTTATGAAAGTGACTGTGAAATGAGTTGTGAGTTCGAAAATCAACTCTGCTCGAGAATCATGAGCTCCCATTGACGAAAGTGAGGTCTGAGCCTTAGTTTCTATTTTTAATGGAAAGTTACTGTGAAATGAGTTGTGAGTTCGAAAATCAACTCTGCTCGAGAATCATGAGCTCCCATTGACGAAAGTGAGGTCTGAGCCTTAGTTTCTATTTTTTATGAAAGTGACTGTGAAATGAGTTGTGAGTTCGAAAATCAACCCTGCTCGAGAATCATGAGCTCCTATTTACGAAAGTGAGCTGTGAGCCTTAGATTGTATTTTTTATGAATGTGACTGTGGAATGAGTTGTGAGTTAGAAAATCAACGCTGCTCGAGAATCATGAGCTCCCATTGACGAAAGTGAACTATGAGCCTTAGTTTTATTTTTTATGAATGTGACTGTGAAATGAGTTGTGAGTTCGAAAATCAACGCTGCTCGAAATTCATGAGCTCCCATTGACGAAAGTGAGGTCTGAGCCTTAGTTTTATTTTTTATGAAAGTGACTGTGAAATGAGTTGTGAGTTAGAAAATCAACTCTGCTCGAGAATCATGAGCTCCCATTGACGAAAGTGAGGTCTGAGCCTTAGTTTCTATTTTTTATGAAAGTGACTGTGAAATGAGTTGTGAGTTAGAAAATCAACTCTGCTCGAGAATCATGAGCTCCCCCATTGACGAAAGTGAGGTCTGAGCCTTAGTTTCTATTTTTTATGAAAGTGACTGTGAAATGAGTTGTGAGTTAGAAAATCAACTCTGCTCGAGAATCATGAGCTCCCATTGACGAAAGTGAGGTCTGAGCCTTAGTTTCTATTTTTTATGAAAGTGACTGTGAAATGAGTTGTGAGTTCGAAAATCAACCCTGCTCGAGAATCATGAGCTCCTATTTACGAAAGTGAGCTGTGAGCCTTAGATTGTATTTTTTATGAATGTGACTGTGGAATGAGTTGTGAGTTAGAAAATCAAAGCTGCTCGAGAATCATGAGCTCCCATTGACGAAAGTGAACTATGAGCCTTAGTTTTATTTTTTATGAATGGGACTGTGGAATGAGTTGTGAGTTAGAAAATCAACGCTGCTCGAAATTCATGAGCTCCCATTGACGAAAGTGAGGTCTGAGCCTTAGTTTTATTTTTTATGAAAGTGACTGTGAAATGAGTTGTGAGTTAGAAAATCAACTCTGCTCGAGAATCATGAGCTCCCATTGACGAAAGTGAGGTCTGAGCCTTAGTTTCTATTTTTTATGAAAGTGACTGTGAAATGAGTTGTGAGTTAGAAAATCAACTCTGCTCGAGAATCATGAGCTCCCCCATTGACGAAAGTGAGGTCTGAGCCTTAGTTTCTATTTTTTATGAAAGTGACTGTGAAATGAGTTGTGAGTTAGAAAATCAACTCTGCTCGAGAATCATGAGCTCCCATTGACGAAAGTGAGGTCTGAGCCTTAGTTTCTATTTTTTATGAAAGTGACTGTGAAATGAGTTGTGAGTTCGAAAATCAACTCTGCTCGAGAATCATGAGCTCCCATTGACGAAAGTGAGGTCTGAGCCTTAGTTTCTATTTTTAATGGAAAGTTACTGTGAAATGAGTTGTGAGTTCGAAAATCAACTCTGCTCGAGAATCATGAGCTCCCATTGACGAAAGTGAGGTCTGAGCCTTAGTTTCTATTTTTTATGAAAGTGACTGTGAAATGAGTTGTGAGTTAGAAAATCAACTCTGCTCGAGAATCATGAGCTCCCATTGACGAAAGTGAACTATGAGCCTTAGTTTTTATTTTTTATGGAAGTGATTGTGAAATGAGTTGTGAGTTCGAAAATGAACGCTGGTCGAGAACCATGAGCTCCCATTGACGAAAGTGAACTATGAGCCTTAGTTTTATTTTTTATGAATGTGACTGTGGAATGAGTTGTGAGTTAGAAAATCAACGCTGCTCGAAATTCATGAGCTGCCATTGACGAAAGTGAGGTCTGAGCCTTAGTTTTATTTTTTATGAAAGTGACTGTGAAATGAGTTGTGAGTTAGAAAATCAACTCTGCTCGAAATTCTTGAGCTCCCATTGACGAAAGTGAGGTCTGAGCCTTAGTTTCTATTTTTTATGAAAGTGACTGTGAAATGAGTTGTGAGTTAGAAAATCAACGCTGCTCGAAATTCATGAGCTCCCATTGAGGAAAGTGAGTTCTGAGCCTTAGTTTCTATTTTTTATGAAAGTGACTGTGAAATGAGTTGTGAGTTAGAAAATCAACCCTGCTCGAGAATCATGAGCTCCTATTTACGAAAGTAAGCTGTGAGCCTTAGTTTTATTTTTTATGAAAGTGACTGTGAAATGAGTTGTGAGTTAGAAAATCAACTCTGCTCGGGAATTATGAGCTCCCATTGACGAAAGTGAACTATGAGCCTTAGTTTTTATTTTTTATGGAAGTGAATGTGAAATGAGTTGTGAGTTAGAAAATCAACTCTGCTCGGGAATTATGAGCTCCCATTGACTAAAGTGAACTATGAGCCTTAGTTTTTATTTTTTATGGAAGTGATTGGGAAATGAGTTGTGAGTTAGAAAATCAACTCTGCTCGGGAATTATGAGCTCCCATTGACGAAAGTGAACTATGAGCCTTAGTTTTTATTTTTTATGGAAGTGAATGTGAAATGAGTTGTGAGTTAGAAAATCAACTCTGCTCGAGAATCATGAGCTCCCATTGACGAAACTGAACTATAAGCCATAGTTTTTATTTTTTATGGAAGTGATTGTGAAATGAGTTGTGAGTTCGAAAATCAACTCTGCTCGAGAATCATGAGCTCCCATTGACGAAAGTGAACTATGAGCCTTAGTTTTTATTTTTTATGGAAGTGATTGTGAAATGAGTTGTGAGTTAGAAAATCAACTCTGCTCGGGAATTATGAGCTCCCATTGACTAAAGTGAACTATGAGCCTTAGTTTTTATTTTTTATGGAAGTGATTGTGAAATGAGTTGTGAGTTCGAAAATCAACTCTGCTGGAGAATCATGAGCTCCCATTGACGAAAGTGAACTATGAGCCTTAGTTTTTATTTTTTATGGAAGTGATTGTGAAATGAGTTGTGAGTTCGAAAATCAACTCTGCTCGAGAATCATGAGCTCCCATTGACGAAAGTGAACTATGAGCCTTAGTTTTTATTTTTTATGGAAGTGATTGTGAAATGAGTTGTGAGTTCGAAAATCAACTCTGCTCGAGAATCATGAGCTCCCATTGACGAAAGTGAACTATGAGCCTTAGTTTTTATTTTTTATGGAAGGGATTGTGAAATGAGTTGTGAGTTCGAAAATCAACTCTGCTCGAGAATCATGAGCTCCCATTGACGAAAGGGAACTATGAGCCTTAGTTTTTATTTTTTATGGAAGTGATTGTGAAATGAGTTGTGAGTTAGAAAATCAACTCTGCTCGGGAATTATGAGCTCCCATTGACTAAAGTGAACTATGAGCCTTAGTTTTTATTTTTTATGTAAGTGATTGTGAAATGAGTTGTGAGTTCGAAAATCAACTCTGCTCGAGAATCATGAGCTCCCATTGTCGAAAGTGAGGTCTGAGCCTTAGTTTCTATTTTTAATGGAAAGTTACTGTGAAATGAGTTGTGAGTTCGAAAATCAACTCTGCTCGAGAATCATGAGCTCCCATTGACGAAAGTGAGGTCTGAGCCTTAGTTTCTATTTTTTATGGAAGTGATTGTGAAATGAGTTGTGAGTTCGTAAATCAACTCTGCTCGAGAATCATGAGCTCCCATTGACGAAAGTGAACTATGAGCCTTAGTTTTTATTTTTTATGAATGTGACTGTGGAATGAGTTGTGAGTTAGAAAATCAACGCTGCTCGAAATTCATGAGCTCCCATTGACGAAAGTGAGGTCTGAGCCTTAGTTTTATTTTTTATGAAAGTGACTGTGAAATGAGTTGTGAGTTAGAAAATCAACTCTGCTCGAAATTCATGAGCTCCCATTGACGAAAGTGAACTATGAGCCTTAGTTTTTATTTTTTATGAATGTGACTGTGGAATGAGTTGTGAGTTAGAAAATCAACGCTGCTCGAGAATCATGAGCTCCCATTGACGAAAGTGAACTATGAGCCTTAGTTTTATTTTTTATGAATGTGACTGTGGAATGAGTTGTGAGTTAGAAAATCAACGCTGCTCGAAATTCATGAGCTCCCATTGACGAAAGTGAGGTCTGAGCCTTAGTTTTATTTTTTATGAAAGTGACTGTGAAATGAGTTGTGAGTTAGAAAATCAACTCTGCTCGAAATTCATGAGCTCCCATTGACGAAAGTGAGGTCTGAGCCTTAGTTTTATTTTTTATGAAAGTGACTGTGAAATGAGTTGTGAGTTAGAAAATCAACTCTGCTCGAGAATCATGAGCTCCCATTGACGAAAGTGAACTATGAGCCTTAGTTTTTATTTTTTATGAATGTGACTGTGGAATGAGTTGTGAGTTAGAAAATCAACGCTGCTCGAGAATCATGAGCTCCCATTGACGAAAGTGAACTATGAGCCTTAGTTTTATTTTTTATGAAAGTGACTGTGAAATGAGTTGTGAGTTAGAAAATCAACTCTGCTCGAAATTCATGAGCTCCCATTGACGAAAGTGAACTATGAGCCTTAGTTTTTATTTTTTATGAATGTGACTGTGGAATGAGTTGTGAGTTAGAAAATCAACGCTGCTCGAGAATCATGAGCTCCCATTGACGAAAGTGAACTATGAGCCTTAGTTTTATTTTTTATGAATGTGACTGTGGAATGAGTTGTGAGTTAGAAAATCAACGCTGCTCGAAATTCATGAGCTCCCATTGACGAAAGTGAGGTCTGAGCCTTAGTTTTATTTTTTATGAAAGTGACTGTGAAATGAGTTGTGAGTTAGAAAATCAACTCTGCTCGAAATTCATGAGCTCCCATTGACGAAAGTGAGGTCTGAGCCTTAGTTTTATTTTTTATGAAAGTGACTGTGAAATGAGTTGTGAGTTAGAAAATCAACTCTGCTCGAGAATCATGAGCTCCCATTGACGAAAGTGAACTATGAGCCTTAGTTTTTATTTTTTATGAATGTGACTGTGGAATGAGTTGTGAGTTAGAAAATCAACGCTGCTCGAAATTCATGAGCTCCCATTGACGAAAGTGAGGTCTGAGCCTTAGTTTTATTTTTTATGAAAGTGACTGTGAAATGAGTTGTGAGTTAGAAAATCAACTCTGCTCGAAATTCATGAGCTCCCATTGACGAAAGTGAACTATGAGCCTTAGTTTTATTTTTTATGAATGTGACTGTGGAATGAGTTGTGAGTTAGAAAATCAACGCTGCTCGAAATTCATGAGCTCCCATTGACGAAAGTGAGGTCTGAGCCTTAGTTTTATTTTTTATGAAAGTGACTGTGAAATGAGTTGTGAGTTAGAAAATCAACTCTGCTCGAAATTCATGAGCTCCCATTGACGAAAGTGAACTATGAGCCTTAGTTTTTATTTTTTATGAATGTGACTGTGGAATGAGTTGTGAGTTAGAAAATCAACGCTGCTCGAGAATCATGAGCTCCCATTGACGAAAGTGAACTATGAGCCTTAGTTTTATTTTTTATGAAAGTGACTGTGAAATGAGTTGTGAGTTAGAAAATCAACTCTGCTCGAAATTCATGAGCTCCCATTGACGAAAGTGAGGTCTGAGCCTTAGTTTTATTTTTTATGAAAGTGACTGTGAAATGAGTTGTGAGTTAGAAAATCAACTCTGCTCGAGAATCATGAGCTCCCATTGACGAAAGTGAACTATGAGCCTTAGTTTTATTTTTTATGAATGTGACTGTGGAATGAGTTGTGAGTTAGAAAATCAACGCTGCTCGAGAATCATGAGCTCCCATTGACGAAAGTGAGGTCTGAGCCTTAGTTTTATTTTTTATGAAAGTGACTGTGAAATGAGTTGTGAGTTAGAAAATCAACTCTGCTCGAAATTCATGAGCTCCCATTGACGAAAGTGAGGTCTGAGCCTTAGTTTTATTTTTTATGAAAGTGACTGTGAAATGAGTTGTGAGTTAGAAAATCAACTCTGCTCGAGAATCATGAGCTCCCTCTATTTTTTATGAAAATTCAAATTCAAATTTTGTTTATTGAGCCTTTTTCAAAACAAGTTATAAGTTATAAAATTCATATGAAAGTCTTAACAAAATTAAAGACTATAATGTATTATCTTCAAAACATAATTGAACAACAGTATCGTACTTAAATATATAAAGAGAAAGATTGAAGTTAACAAAAACATTCATGTGAATCGCTCTTGCTCCCGGAGCTTACAGGTATTGAGAGTATATCTCCTAACCTAAAATATAGACTTAATGCTAACTTAAATCTACGAAAAAACAAAAACAAAAAGAAGAGTAAACAAACCTCTTAGATACATTAAAGGCTAACCTCTATGGGAATCAGGGGTTGCATTCTTATAAAAATTATGACAGAGAGATGCATTTAAATCAAAATTAGCCGCAGCTTCATTAATGAAGCCAACAGGTGACAAATACCTTACATTTGAACAGCTAAACGCTCTCTGTTGGTTAAAGATATCAAGGATGCTGCTATTGACATGGCAAGAAATTCTATTGACAAAACGATTTAGAATATCCGAAACATAAAGGCCAATTGGAAAAACTTTAGCTTCCGAATAAACGAACCGATTCGAGTAACGTTTTGTGGGAGATTGGAAATACTTTCCAATACAATGCCTTAAGACCTTTCGTTCCAAAATTTCAAATTCTCTAATGACTGAAGGAGAAACGTTAAACCAAATAGGAAAGCCATACAAGATTACAGGTCTAATACAGGTTTTATATAACAAAAGTTTTGTTTTCTTGGGTAAACTTTTGTTACAAAAAATACTTGAAAAAGTGCCCAAGATTCTGTAAGCTTTTCTTAAAACAATTCTTGCATGTTTGTTAAATTTCAGAAGACTGTAAAAATTAATGCCAAGATATTTTATGGAATCCCTGAAAGGAATCTCAGACCCATTCAAAGCATAATGTAAAGTTTTGCTTTCAGGAACTACAAACGATTTGCATTTTTCAGAAGCATTCCTGATGCATATGGCTTCACTTTTCGATGCATTAATTTTAATACCCCAGTCCTCGTAAAAATGTTGAACAATTTGCAGATGTTGCGCAGTCTGGTATAGCGCGATTTTAGGAGACTCGTGGTGAGAGTACAGAAGAGAGTCATCAGCATACAAGAGACCCGTTGAATTAGGACCGACATGAGGGAAATCGTACATGAAAATATTGAAAAGATGAGGTGCTAAGATAGAACGCTGAGGAACTCCACAATTTATGTCTCCAATATCTGAAAGCATTCCATTAAAAAGGACACAAAACTTTCTGTTGACAAAGAAACTCTTAAATAATTTAATAACTAAAGAATCGAAGCCAATTTGAAACATTTTAAAAAGGATTCCGTTATGGTAAGCATGATCAAAAGCCTTTTCAATGTCTAAGGAAATTGCAACGGTGCAACGACGAATCCGCAAGTTGGAAACTATATCATTTTGAAATTTCAATAAAGCATCAACAGTTGAGTGACCTTTTTTGAAACCAAATTGCAAGTTTGGAATATAAGAAGGATCTATCCCGACGTCCATAATTTTACGAATAACTTTTTCAAAAAGTTTTCCAAGGTTAGATAACAAAGAAATTGGTCTCAGGTTATTTAACTCAAAACTGTTTGACTTTTTTTGAATTGGAACAATCTTGGAGATTTTCCACGCGTCAGGAAAATATGAATTATTTAAACAATTATTAAAAACAATTGCAATAAACTGAAAAGCTTTCATAGGAAACTTTTTAATTAAGAAATTTGAAATCCCGTCTAGTCCAGAAGACTTTTTGCTATTCAATTCAACAACACAAGAAAGAACTTCGTCCAAATCAGTCAACTTAGGATGGTTGCATTCATTAAGTGCACTAAAATCATTACTGAAAATATGTGTGCTTTGTGATTCTTGAGCAAAAATATTTGTTAGTGTATTTTCTATAAAGGAAGTGTCCCTACTAAGAGGACAACCCATGTAAATATTCGAGAAATGAGCTAGCAAATGTTGCACTTTTTCATCGTTATTTTGAATATCGACGCCGTTAATAGAAAGATTGGTTGGTAGTGATTTTTTTTTCGATCCTATTAAATTATAGATTTGTTTATGCGCCCTTGGACCTGGCACAATTTTGCTAAGTTTATCGCTAAAAACTAAAATTAATTTATTAATTAATTAATTTATTCTTTAATTATTAAATTATTTAAGAGTTTCTTTGTCAACAGAAAGTTTTGTGTCCTTTTTAATGGAATGCTTTCAGATATTGGAGACATAAATTGTGGAGTTCCTCAGGGTTCTATCTTAGCACCTCATCTTTTCAATATTTTCATGTACGATTTCCCTCATGTCGGTCCTAATTCAACGGGTCTCTTGTATGCTGATGACTCTCTTCTGTACTCTCACCACGAGTCTCCTAAAATCGCGCTATACCAGACTGCGCAACATCTGCAAATTGTTCAACATTTTTACGAGGACTGGGGTATTAAAATTAATGCATCGAAAAGTGAAGCCATATGCATCAGGAATGCTTCTGGAAAATGCAAATCGTTTGTAGTTCCTGAAAGCAAAACTTTACATTATGCTTTGAATGGGTCTGAGATTCCTTTCAGGGATTCCATAAAATATCTTGGCATTAATTTTTACAGTCTTCTGAAATTTAACAAACATGCAAGAATTGTTTTAAGAAAAGCTTACAGAATCTTGGGCACCTTTTCAAGTATTTTTTGTAACAAAAGTTTACCAAAGAAAACAAAACTCTTGTTATATAAAACCTGTATTAGACCTGTAATCTTGTATGGCTTTCCTATTTGGTTTAACGTTTCTCCTTCGGTCATTAGAGAATTTAAAATTTTGGAACGAAAGGTCTTAAGGCATTGTATTGGAAAGTATTTCCAATCTCCCACAAAACGTTACTCGAATCGGTTTGTTTATTCGGAAGCTAAAGTATTTCCAATTGGCCTTTATGTTTCGGATATTCTAAATCGTTTTGTCAATAGAATTTCTTGCCATGTCAATAGCAGCATCCTTGATATCTTAAACCAACAGAGAGCGTTTAGCTGTTCAAATGTAAGGTATTTGTCACCTGTTGGCTTCATTAATGAAGCTGCGGCTAATTTTGATTTAAATGCATCTCTCTGTCATAATTTTTATAAGAATACAACCCCTGATTCCCATAGAGGTTAGCCTTTAATGTATTTAAGAGGTTTGTTTACTCTTCTTTTTGTTTTTGTTTTTTCGTAGATTTAAGTTAGCATTAAGTCTATATTTTAGGTTAGGAGATATACTCTCAATACATGTAAGCTCCGGGAGCAAGAGCGATTCACATTAATGTTCTTGTTAACTTCAATCTTTCTCTTTATATATTTAAGTACGATACTGTTGTTCAATTATGTTTTGAAGATAATACATTACAGTCTTTAATTTTGTTAACACTTTCATATGAATTTTATAACTTATAACTTGTTTTGAAAAAGGCTCAATAAACAAAATTTGAATTTGAATTTGTGAGTTAGAAAATCAACTCTGCTCGGGAATTATGAGCTCCCATTGACGAAAGTGAACTATGAGCCTTAGTTTTTATTTTTTATGGAAGTGATTGTGAAATGAGTTGTGAGTTCGAAAATCAACTCTGCTCGAAATTCATGAGCTCCCATTGACGAAAGTGAGGTCTGAGCCTTAGTTTCTATTTTTTATGAAAGTGACTGTGAAATGAGTTGTGAGTTAGAAAATCAACTGCGCTCGAGAATCATGAGCTCCTATTTACGAAAGTGAGGTCTGAGCCATAGTTTTTTTTTTTATGAATGTGATTGAGAAATAAATTGTGAGTTAGAAAATCAACGCTGTTTGAGAATCATGAGCTCCCATTGACGAAAGTGAACTATGAGCCTTAGTTTTTATTTTTTATGGAAGTGATCGTGAAATGAGTTGTGAGTTCGAAAATCAACTGCGCTCGAGAATCATGAGCTCCTATTTACGAAAGTGAGGTCTGAGCCATAGTTTTTTTTTTTATGAATGTGATTGAGAAATAAATTGTGAGTTAGAAAATCAACGCTGTTTGAGAATCATGAGCTCCCATTGACGAAAGTGAACTATGAGCCTTAGTTTTTATTTTTTATGGAAGTGATTGTGAAATGAGTTGTGAGTTCGAAAATCAACTCTGCTCGAGAATCATGAGCTCCCATTAACGAAAGTGAGCTGTGAGCCGTAGTTTGTATTTTTTATGAAAGTGTCTGTTAAATGAGTTGTGAGTTCGAAAATCAACTCTGCTCGGGAATTATGAGCTCCCATTGACGAAAGTGAGGTCTGAGCGATAGTTTTTTTTTTATGAATGTGATTGAGAAATAAATTGTGAGTTAGAAAATCAACTCCGCTCAAGGATCATGAGCGCCTATTTACGAAAGTAAGCTGTGAGCCTTAGTTTTATTTTTTATGAAAGTGACTGTGAAATAAGTTGTGAGTTAGAAAATCAACTCTGCTCGGGAATTATGAGCTCCCATTGACGAAAGTGAACTATGAGCCTTAGTTTTTATTTTTTATGAAAGTGATTGTGAAATGAGTTGTGAGTTCGAAAATCAACTCTGCTCGAGAATCATGAGCTCCCATTGACGAAAGTGAGGTCTGAGCCTTAGTTTCTATTTTTTATGAAAGTGTCTGTTAAATGAGTTGAGACAGAAAATGAACGCTGGTCAAGAATCATTAGCTCCCATTGACGAAAGTGAACTATAAGCCATAGTTTTTATTTTTTATGAAAGTGATTGTGAAATGAGTTGTGAGTTCGAAAATCAACTCTGCTCGGGAATTATGAGCTCCCATTGACGAAAGTGAACTATGAGCCTTAGTTTTTATTTTTTATGGAAGTGATCGTGAAATGAGTTGTGAGTTCGAAAATCAACTCTGCTCGAGAATCATGAGCTCCCATTGACAAAAGTTAGCTGTGAGCCTTAGTTTGTATTTTTTATGAAAGTGTCTGTTAAATGAGTTGTGAGTTAGAAAATCAACTCTGCTCGGGAATTATGAGCTCCCATTGACGAAAGTGAACTATGAGCCTTAGTTTTAATAATACTAATGATAATACATTATAGTCTTTAATTTTGTTAACACTTTCATATGAATTTTATAACTTATAACTTGTTTTGAAAAAGGCTCAATAAACAAAATTTGAATTTGAATTTGAGTTAGAAAATCAACGGTGTTTGAGAATCATGAGCTCCCATTGACGAAAGTGAACTATGAGCCTTAGTTTTTATTTTTTATGGAAGTGATTGTGAAATGAGTTGTGAGTTAGAAAATCAACTGCGCTCGAGAATCATGAGCTCCTATTTACGAAAGTGAGGTCTGAGCCATAGTTTTTTTTTATGAATGTGATTGAGAAATAAATTGTGAGTTAGAAAATCAACGCTGTTTGAGAATCATGAGCTCCCATTGACGAAAGTGAACTATGAGCCTTAGTTTTATTTTTTATGAATGTGACTGTGGAATGAGTTGTGATTTAGAAAATCAACGCTGCTCGAAATTCTTGAGCTCCCATTGACGAAAGTGAGGTCTGAGCCTTAGTTTCTATTTTTTATGAAAGTGACTGTGAAATGAGTTGTGAGTTAGAAAATCAACGCTGTTTGAGAATCATGAGCTCCCATTGACGAAAGTGAACTATGAGCCTTAGTTTTTATTTTTTATGGAAGTGATTGTGAAATGAGTTGTGAGTTCGAAAATCAACTCTGCTCGAGAATCATGAGCTCCCATTGACGAAAGTGAGCTGTGAGCCGTAGTTTGTATTTTTTATGAAAGTGTCTGTTAAATGAGTTGTGAGTTCGAAAATCAACTCTGCTCGAGAATCATGAGCTCCTATTTACGAAAGTAAGTTGTGAGCCATAGTTTTTATTTTTTATGAATGTGATTGAGAAATAAATTGTGAGTTAGAAAATCAACTCCGCTCAAGAATCATGAGCTCCTATTTACGAAAGTAAGCTGTGAGCCTTAGTTTTATTTTTTATGAAAGTGACTGTGAAATGAGTTGTGAGTTAGAAAATCAACTCTGCTCGGGAATTATGAGCTCCCATTGACGAAAGTGAACTATGAGCCTTAGTTTTTATTTTTTATGAAAGTGATTGTGAAATGAGTTGTGAGTTCGAAAATCAACTCTGCTCGAGAATCATGAGCTCCCATTGACGAAAGTGAGGTCTGAGCCTTAGTTTCTATTTTTTATGAAAGTGACTGTGAAATGAGTTGTGAGTTAGAAAATCAACGCTGTTTGAGAATCATGAGCTCCCATTGACGAAAGTGAACTATGAGCCTTAGTTTTTATTTTTTATGGAAGTGATTGTGAAATGAGTTGTGAGTTCGAAAATCAACTCTGCTCGAGAATCATGAGCTCCCATTGACGAAAGTGAGCTGTGAGCCGTAGTTTGTATTTTTTATGAAAGTGTCTGTTAAATGAGTTGTGAGTTCGAAAATCAACTCTGCTCGAGAATCATGAGCTCCTATTCACGAAAGTAAGTTGTGAGCCATAGTTTTTATTTTTTATGAATGTGATTGAGAAATAAATTGTGAGTTAGAAAATCAACTCCGCTCAAGAATCATGAGCTCCTATTTACGAAAGTAAGCTGTGAGCCTTAGTTTTATTTTTTATGAAAGTGACTGTGAAATGAGTTGTGAGTTAGAAAATCAACTCTGCTCGGGAATTATGAGCTCCCATTGACGAAAGTGAACTATGAGCCTTAGTTTTTATTTTTTATGAAAGTGATTGTGAAATGAGTTGTGAGTTCGAAAATCAACTCTGCTCGAGAATCATGAGCTCCCATTGACGAAAGTGAGCTGTGAGCCGTAGTTTGTATTTTTTATGAAAGTGTCTGTTAAATGAGTTGTGAGTTAGAAAATCAACTCCGCTCAAGAATCATGAGCTCCTATTTACGAAAGTAAGCTGTGAGCCTTAGTTTTATTTTTTATGAAAGTGACTGTGAAATGAGTTGTGAGTTCGAAAATCAACTCTGCTCGAGAATCATGAGCTCCCATTGACGAAAGTGAACTATGAGCCTCAGTTTTTATTTTTTATGGAAGTGATTGTGAAATGAGTTGTGAGTTCGAAAATCAACTCTGCTCGAGAATCATGAGCTCCCATTGACGAAAGGGAACTATGAGCCTTAGTTTTTATTTTTACTTCCTTGTATACGTAGTAAATACAAGAAAGTATTGTAATCATGAAAAATTTCGATATTGAGATTTTGATGGTAACACACATTTTGACCATCGCGGAGTCCATTTTGACTAGTTTGGTCGTGACGTGTGTACGTATGTACGTATGTACGTATGTACGTCTGTACGTCTGTACGTCTGTACGTATGTACGTATCCTCAATAACTTAAAAACGGAGAATCCTAGAAACTTGAAATTTGGTATTTGAGACTCTTATAAGACCTAGTTGTGCACCTCCCTTTTTGGATGCAATCGGTTGCGCGAAAAGGACACTTCTCATATAGTTTTTTTCAAATTTCATACATTACTCAAAAACAAACACTCCTAGAAAGTATATTGGGCCTTACATAAGACACAATTTTGTAGCTCCAATTTTAATGATGGTTCGCACCAAAAGGACTCTTCGCCAAAGGAACACGAAGCATGCATTATCCGAATTACATAAATGATAATGATAAATGAATGTTATGCTGCTATATCTTTTACAAAAATTGGTTGTACCCTTACAGAACTAAACAGGGAAATCAAAATTACTACGATTGATAGTTAAAGCTGTGTGGAAACTAATTTGTACTTCCTTGTTTTTACTTACTACTATTTAAATTATTTTAATTAAGAGAAGCCTATGAAATTTTTTTCATTATGGAAGTAAAAATATTTAAAATTTTTAAAACTTCATGCTGTCATACAAGGAAGTTATGTGTTGCCCACATCAGATATTTTATGAATGTGATTGAGAAATAAATTGTGAGTTAGAAAATCAACAAATTCAAATTTTGTTTATTGAGCCTTTTTCAAAACAAGTTATAAGTTATAAAATTCATATGAAAGTGTTAACAAAATTAAAGACTATAATGTATTATCTTCAAAACATAATTGAACAACAGTATCGTACTTAAATATATAAAGAGAAAGATTGAAGTTAACAAGAACATTAATGTGAATCGCTCTTGCTCCCGGAGCTTACATGTATTGAGAGTATATCTCCTAACCTAAAATATAGACTTAATGCTAACTTAAATCTACGAAAAAACAAAAACAAAAAGAAGAGTAAACAAACCTCTTAAATACATTAAAGGCTAACCTCTATGGGAATCAGGGGTTGTATTCTTATAAAAATTATGACAGAGAGATGCATTTAAATCAAAATTAGCCGCAGCTTCATTAATGAAGCCAACAGGTGACAAATACCTTACATTTGAACAGCTAAACGCTCTCTGTTGGTTAAAGATATCAAGGATGCTGCTATTGACATGGCAAGAAATTCTATTGACAAAACGATTTAGAATATCCGAAACATAAAGGCCAATTGGAAATACTTTAGCTTCCGAATAAACGAACCGATTCGAGTAACGTTTTGTGGGAGATTGGAAATACTTTCCAATACAATGCCTTAAGACCTTTCGTTCCAAAATTTCAAATTCTCTAATGACCGAAGGAGAAACGTTAAACCAAATAGGAAAGCCATACAAGATTACAGGTCTAATACAGGTTTTATATAACAAGAGTTTTGTTTTCTTTGGTAAACTTTTGTTACAAAAAATACTTGAAAAGGTGCCCAAGATTCTGTAAGCTTTTCTTAAAACAATTCTTGCATGTTTGTTAAATTTCAGAAGACTGTAAAAATTAATGCCAAGATATTTTATGGAATCCCTGAAAGGAATCTCAGACCCATTCAAAGCATAATGTAAAGTTTTGCTTTCAGGAACTACAAACGATTTGCTTTTTCCAGAAGCATTCCTGATGCATATGGCTTCACTTTTCGATGCATTAATTTTAATACCCCAGTCCTCGTAAAAATGTTGAACAATTTGCAGATGTTGCGCAGTCTGGTATAGCGCGATTTTAGGAGACTCGTGGTGAGAGTACAGAAGAGAGTCATCAGCATACAAGAGACCCGTTGAATTAGGACCGACATGAGGGAAATCGTACATGAAAATATTGAAAAGATGAGGTGCTAAGATAGAACCCTGAGGAACTCCACAATTTATGTCTCCAATATCTGAAAGCATTCCATTAAAAAGGACACAAAACTTTCTGTTGACAAAGAAACTCTTAAATAATTTAATAATTAAAGAATAAATTAATTAATTAATAAATTAATTTTAGTTTTTAGCGATAAACTTAGCAAAATTGTGCCAGGTCCAAGGGCGCATAAACAAATCTATAATTTAATAGGATCGAAAAAAAAATCACTACCAACCAATCTTTCTATTAACGGCGTCGATATTCAAAATAACGATGAAAAAGTGCAACATTTGCTAGCTCATTTCTCGAATATTTACATGGGTTGTCCTCTTAGTAGGGACACTTCCTTTATAGAAAATACACTAACAAATATTTTTGCTCAAGAATCACAAAGCACACATATTTTCAGTAATGATTTTAGTGCACTTAATGAATGCAACCATCCTAAGTTGACTGATTTGGACGAAGTTCTTTCTTGTGTTGTTGAATTGAATAGCAAAAAGTCTTCTGGACTAGACGGGATTTCAAATTTCTTAATTAAAAAGTTTCCTATGAAAGCTTTTCAGTTTATTGCAATTGTTTTTAATAATTGTTTAAATAATTCATATTTTCCTGACGCGTGGAAAATCTCCAAGATTGATCCAATTCAAAAAAAGTCAAACAGTTTTGAGTTAAATAACCTGAGACCAATTTCTTTGTTATCTAACCTTGGAAAACTTTTTGAAAAAGTTATTCGTAAAATTATGGACGTCGGGATAGATCCTTCTTATATTCCAAACTTGCAATTTGGTTTCAAAAAAGGTCACTCAACTGTTGATGCTTTATTGAAATTTCAAAATGATATAGTTTCCAACTTGCGGATTCGTCGTTGCACCGTTGCAATTTCCTTAGACATTGAAAAGGCTTTTGATCATGCTTACCATAACGGAATCCTTTTTAAAATGTTTCAAATTGGCTTCGATTCTTTAGTTATTAAATTATTTAAGAGTTTCTTTGTCAACAGAAAGTTTTGTGTCCTTTTTAATGGAATGCTTTCAGATATTGGAGACATAAATTGTGGAGTTCCTCAGGGTTCTATCTTAGCACCTCATCTTTTCAATATTTTCATGTACGATTTCCCTCATGTCGGTCCTAATTCAACGGGTCTCTTGTATGCTGATGACTCTCTTCTGTACTCTCACCACGAGTCTCCTAAAATCGCGCTATACCAGACTGCGCAACATCTGCAAATTGTTCAACATTTTTACGAGGACTGGGGTATTAAAATTAATGCATCGAAAAGTGAAGCCATATGCATCAGGAATGCTTCTGGAAAATGCAAATCGTTTGTAGTTCCTGAAAGCAAAACTTTACATTATGCTTTGAATGGGTCTGAGATTCCTTTCAGGGATTCCATAAAATATCTTGGCATTAATTTTTACAGTCTTCTGAAATTTAACAAACATGCAAGAATTGTTTTAAGAAAAGCTTACAGAATCTTGGGCACCTTTTCAAGTATTTTTTGTAACAAAAGTTTACCAAAGAAAACAAAACTCTTGTTATATAAAACCTGTATTAGACCTGTAATCTTGTATGGCTTTCCTATTTGGTTTAACGTTTCTCCTTCGGTCATTAGAGAATTTAAAATTTTGGAACGAAAGGTCTTAAGGCATTGTATTGGAAAGTATTTCCAATCTCCCACAAAACGTTACTCGAATCGGTTCGTTTATTCGGAAGCTAAAGTATTTCCAATTGGCCTTTATGTTTTGGATATTCTAAATCGTTTTGTCAATAGAATTTCTTGCCATGTCAATAGCAGCATCCTTGATATCTTAAACCAACAGAGAGCGTTTAGCTGTTCAAATGTAAGGTATTTGTCACCTGTTGGCTTCATTAATGAAGCTGCGGCTAATTTTGATTTAAATGCATCTCTCTGTCATAATTTTTATAAGAATACAACCCCTGATTCCCATAGAGGTTAGCCTTTAATGTATTTAAGAGGTTTGTTTACTCTTCTTTTTGTTTTTGTTTTTTCGTAGATTTAAGTTAGCATTAAGTCTATATTTTAGGTTAGGAGATATACTCTCAATACATGTAAGCTCCGGGAGCAAGAGCGATTCACATTAATGTTCTTGTTAACTTCAATCTTTCTCTTTATATATTTAAGTACGATACTGTTGTTCAATTATGTTTTGAAGATAATACATTATAGTCTTTAATTTTGTTAACACTTTCATATGAATTTTATAACTTATAACTTGTTTTGAAAAAGGCTCAATAAACAAAATTTGAATTTGAATTTGTGAGTTAGAAAATCAACTCTGCTCGGGAATTATGAGCTCCCATTGACGAAAGTGAACTATGAGCCTTAGTTTTTATTTTTTATGGAAGTGATTGTGAAATGAGTTGTGAGTTCGAAAATCAACTCTGCTCGAGAATCATGAGCTCCCATTGACTAAAGTGAACTATGAGCCTTAGTTTTTATTTTTTATGGAAGTGATTGTGAAATGAGTTGTGAGTTCGAAAATCAACTCTGCTCGAGAATCATGAGCTCCCATTGACGAAAGTGAACTATGAGCCTTAGTTTTTATTTTTTAAGGAAGTGATTGTGAAATGAGTTGTGAGTTAGAAAATCAACTCTGCTCGGGAATTATGAGCTCCCATTGACGAAAGTGAACTATGAGCCTTAGTTTTTATTTTTTATGGAAGTGATTGTGAAATAAATTGTGAGTTAGAAAATCAACGCTGTTTGAGAATCATGAGCTCCTATTTACGACAGTGAGCTGAGAGCATTAGTTTTATTTTTTATGAAAGTGACTGTGAAATGAGTTGTGAGTTCGAAAATCAACTCTGCTCGAGAATCATGAGCTCCCATTGACGAAAGTGAACTATGAGCCTTAGTTTTTATACCCTACATCCGAAGGAATGAGGGTATATTCACTTTGTGCTTCCGTGTGTAACGCATTAAAGGAGGCGTGGCAGGTATGGAAAAGTATATATATTCTTGATCAGTGTCACCTCCTGAGTCGATTTAGCCATGTCCGTAGTCTGTCTGTCTGTCTGTGGAAATCACGATTACAGGAGAACGAATGAAGCTATCGCGATGAAATTTTGCACGTATATTCTTTGTCATCCGAAACTCTGTGGGATTGAAAATGGGAAAAATCGGTGCAGCGCCACGCCTACTTTTTTAACAAATACTAATTCTTTTAACAATATTTCAACTTGTAGACTTAGTTTTGAGCTTCAATTTTGTTTCCGAATACATCGGTACAGGTAGATTAAATTTTTAAAAAAAATGGGCGTGTCCGCCCACGAACATATGACATTGATATAAACCGCAATTCCAGAATAACGGTTGGAAGAATTGACTTGAAATTCGGTACGAATATTCTCTGCCATCATAGATAACTCTGTATTGAAAATGGGGAAAATCGGCGGAGTGACACGCCTACTTTTTATAACTTACTAAATATGTATAATAAAGGTTGCTGGGATGTAGGGTATATAAGCTTCGGTCTGACCGAAGGTACCCTTACTAGTTATTTTTTATGGAAGTGATTGTGAAATGAGTTGTGAGTTCGAAAATCAACTCTGCTCGAGAATCATGAGCTCCCATTGACTAAAGTGAACTATGAGCCTTAGTTTTTATTTTTTATGAAAGTGACTGTGAAATGAGTTGTGAGTTCGAAAATCAACTCTGCTGGAGAATCATGAGCTCCCATTGACGAAAGTGAACTATGAGCCTTAGTTTTTATTTTTTATGGAAGTGATTGTGAAATGAGTTGTGAGTTCGAGGGGATATCTGGATTTATCTGTCATAGCCGGACGTGTAATTTTAAAATATTAAAAAAAAAAAATAAAAAAGAAAAAATAATAAAATAAAATTATAAATACATAGACTTTTGGTGCAGAAGTGGTTCCTGTTGTGGCTTCTTTGGGTTCCAATTTGAACCCCATTGTACCCTCCTCGCTGGGCAACAACAATATAATCAAAGTGCCTACAAATAAAGCAGCGAAAAATTTGGCGCTGGGGCAGAGCCTCATGAGCGCATGTTTTGAGAGCGGTGTTGAGGGACATAGTTCTGTCCAAGACCCGGGTTTGCAGTGTAGCAATGTCTTTGCATTCAACAGCCAATCGACTGCGTCGAGGCCACCTTCTGTTCGACATCAAGATTTTTTGACGCCGATTTCGTCTGAGTTGCCGGTTGGAATGGATTGTTCCAGTGCGCACAGCAATGACAAAGAGGACAATATCGAAAGGGAAGTTGTGAAGCGTCGCAGAACTGAAAGCGGTGTCACATTGAACTTGTCGTCTTTCGGCACATGCAATCGGGATTCTCATTCTCAAGCGCAGCAGAAACAGATAAGTTCTCAAAATCGTTTTGCCCTTTTAGGAGAATTGAACATCGAGCCTGATGCGACTACTGTTTTGCCAAAAAAAATTGACCATCAAAAGAGTTTCAAGGCCAATAATCTTAAAAAAGATAATTCTTTTTGTCCACCCATTTTTCTATATCGGGTTGATATTAATAGTTTAGTTAAGCAACTGACTGAGAAAAACGTTACTTTTAAAATTGTGAACAAAAGCAAATTTAAGAGTAAATTGTACCTCAAAGATCCTTCAGCGCATACTGAAATGTGATGTTGAAAAGAGTGTTGAGTCATACTCATACACTCCTAAACAACTTAAACACGTTAGACTAGTTTTGCGAGGACTGTATTACAAAACAGATATTGAAGATATCAAGGCTGCTATTGAGTTGCTAGTTCCAAATACAATTTCCGAAGTTTCAAAATTCTCAACAGTTAATTCGAGAAAAAACAACTTCGAGACAGGTTTATTTCTTGTAACACTAATTTTAGGAAAGCCCCCGAATGAGATTTCGGGTCTTAAATCTCTTCTTAATCAACGTATCACTTGGGAATCTCCCAGAGGTTCCAAGAAGGAAGTGCAGTGTTGGCGTTGCCAGAAATGGGGGCACATGTCCAATAACTGTAATAGACCCTTTTCGTGCGTTAAATGCGACCAAACGCATTTACCAGGAGCGTGTAAGTTTGTTTCCAATGCGAACAATTTGCCTTATTGTGTGAATTGCCAACAGTCTGGTCATCCTTCTAGCTTTAGAGGGTGTCCCGTATACAAGAAGTTCGTTGAAACTAAAAAGAATCGTAATAATGAATCTGTTGATAGAAAAGTGATGGCTTCAGCAAGTGTGGTCACTTCAATTAACAATTCGAAGTTTGTAAATCCTAACAAGTCTTTTGCTAGTCTCTTTAAAGTTTCTGAAGCAAAGTAAACTGCAAAACCGGCTTTAATTGAGGAATTCTTAAAAATTGCCAAGTCACTGTGTCAACCAGTCGAGTTTTCGTTAGAAGACAAAATTGCGTTATTTTTATCAGATTACAAATCGCTGACTAAAGTGGAAGCTAAAAAACGTTGCTTGACTCTTCTGCAAGAAGTTAACGATTCCTATGGTCCGTGATTTCCTTAATGTTCTTTCTTTTAATGTAAGGTCACTGATTGATGTGAGCCGAAGATTAGAGCTAATACAATTGTTAAAACTTAATAATATTGACGTTGCGTTCGTACAGGAATCTCACTTAAGAGCTAATCAAAAAGTTTACCTGGAAGATTTTAGTTTTCTTCGTGATAATAGCCACGTTGGGGTTGGCATAGTGCTACGTAAATCTTTAAATTTTTCGAAACTTAATTGTGCTGGAATTACTTTTCCAAATTTATTGCTTTCAATTGATACACTAGTGGCTGGTGTTTTTAAAAAAATTTTGTTCGGGTCTTTTTATATTCCGTGTAATTTTCCACATTCTTTAATTATCGATGGGCTATCAAACTTTGCGCGCTTTTCTCAAAATTTTGATGGAGCTATTGTTGGAGGAGACTTCAATTCAAAAAATACTGACTGGGGTGACTCCTCAAACAATACGAATGGTAATGCTCTTTTCACTTGGTTACAACACAATGTGCTCAGCTTCACTAGATTATCGGACTCGACACCTTCTTATCCTAACGGTTCATCTTTTCTCGACCACTTCTTAATTAGTTCAAATCTTTTAAATATCACAAATCCAAATTTTGAAATTTCCAGTCTTCCTTCCTTTTCGGATCATTTTCCTCTTAAATTGCGTATAAGATTCACGGATTTTGACTTTGTTCTTCATTCCCCGCGTTTTTTCACCACCTTCAAAAGAACCAATTGGGATACGTTTAGAAGTGATTTTGTTAATGATTTATTAGACAATTTTCCTCCCTCTGATAGAAATTTAAGTAATCACGAAATAGATACTTTCATAGCGCTGTTTTCAAATTCTTTAAATTCATTAGTTGCGATTCATTCTGAAAAAATTATTAGAGGAAATAAAAAAATTATTATCTCTGACAATGTAAAATACCTGTTCAAAATCAAACATCGCTGGCAGAGGGATTTGAAACGTATTTATCATTATTATATGAACCGTTCAAGTCCAAGCTACTTACTCCTGTCTAAGCAAATTCAATTGTTGAGCATCATTATTAAAAAACAAGTGGAAATTGAACATTCTAAAATTTTTAGCGAAAAACTTAGTAAAATTGTGCCAGGTCCAAGGGCGCATAAACAAATCTATAATTTAATAGGATCGAAAAAAAAATCACTACCAACCAATCTTTCAATTAACGGCGTCGATATTCAAAATAACGATGAAAAAGTGCAACATTTGCTAGCTCATTTCTCGAATATTTACATGGGTTGTCCTCTTGGTAGGGACACTTCCTTTATAGAAAATACACTAACAAATATTTTTGCTCAAGAATCACAAAGCACACATATTTTCAGTAATGATTTTAGTGCACTTAATGAATGCAACCATCCTAAGTTGACTGATTTGGACGAAGTTCTTTCTTGTGTTGTTGAATTGAATAGCAAAAAGTGGTCTGGACTAGACGGGATTTCAAATTTCTTAATTAAAAAGTTTCCTATGAAAGCTTTTCAGTTTATTGCAATTGTTTTTAATAATTGTTTAAATAATTCATATTTTCCTGACGCGTGGAAAATCTCCAAGATTGTTCCAATTCAAAAAAAGTCAAACAGTTTTGAGTTAAATAACCTGAGACCAATTTCTTTGTTATCTAACCTTGGAAAACTTTTTGAAAAAGTTATTCGTAAAATTATGGACGTCGGGATAGATCCTTCTTATATTCCAAACTTGCAATTTGGTTTCAAAAAAGGTCACTCAACTGTTGATGCTTTATTGAAATTTCAAAATGATATAGTTTCCAACTTGCGGATTCGTCGTTGTACCGTTGCAATTTCCTTAGACATTGAAAAGGCTTTTGATCATGCTTACCATAACGGAATCCTTTTTAAAATGTTTCAAATTGGCTTCGATTCTTTAATTATTAAATTATTTAAGAGTTTCTTTGTCAACAGAAAGTTTTGTGTCCTTTTTAATGGAATGCTTTCAGATATTGGAGACATAAATTGTGGAGTTCCTCAGGGTTCTATCTTAGCACCTCATCTTTTCAATATTTTCATGTACGATTTCCCTCATGTCGGTCCTAATTCAACGGGTCTCTTGTATGCTGATGACTCTCTTCTGTACTCTCACCACGAGTCTCCTAAAATCGCGCTATACCAGACTGCGCAACATCTGCAAATTGTTCAACATTTTTACGAGGACTGGGGTATTAAAATTAATGCATCGAAAAGTGAAGCCATATGCATCAGGAATGCTTCTGGAAAATGCAAATCGTTTGTAGTTCCTGAAAGCAAAACTTTACATTATGCTTTGAATGGGTCTGAGATTCCTTTCAGGGATTCCATAAAATATCTTGGCATTAATTTTTACAGTCTTCTGAAATTTAACAAACATGCAAGAATTGTTTTAAGAAAAGCTTACAGAATCTTGGGCACTTTTTCAAGTATTTTTTGTAACAAAAGTTTACCCAAGAAAACAAAACTTTTGTTATATAAAACCTGTATTAGACCTGTAATCTTGTATGGCTTTCCTATTTGGTTTAACGTTTCTCCTTCAGTCATTAGAGAATTTGAAATTTTGGAACGAAAGGTCTTAAGGCATTGTATTGGAAAGTATTTCCAATCTCCCACAAAACGTTACTCGAATCGGTTCGTTTATTCGGAAGCTAAAGTATTTCCAATTGGCCTTTATGTTTCGGATATTCTAAATCGTTTTGTCAATAGAATTTCTTGCCATGTCAATAGCAGCATCCTTGATATCTTTAACCAACAGAGAGCGTTTAGCTGTTCAAATGTAAGGTATTTGTCACCTGTTGGCTTCATTAATGAAGCTGCGGCTAATTTTGATTTAAATGCATCTCTCTGTCATAATTTTTATAAGAATACAACCCCTGATTCCCATAGAGGTTAGCCTTTAATGTATCTAAGAGGTTTGTTTACTCTTCTTTTTGTTTTTGTTTTTTTTTTTTTTTTTTTTTTTCGTAGATTTAAGTTAGCATTAAGTCTATATTTTAGGTTAGGAGATATACTCTCAATACCTGTAAGCTCCGGGAGCAAGAGCGATTCACATTAATGTTTTTGTTAACTTCAATCTTCCTCTTTATATATTTAAGTACGATACTGTTGTTCAATTATGTTTTGAAGATAATACATTATAGTCTTTAATTTTGTTAACACTTTCATATGAATTTTATAACTTATAACTTGTTTTGAAAAAGGCTCAATAAACAAAATTTGAAATTTGAATTTGTGAGTTCGAAAATCAACTCTGCTCGAGAATCATGAGCTCCCATTGACGAAAGTGAACTATGAGCCTTAGTTTTTATTTTTTAAGGAAGTGATTGTGAAATGAGTTGTGAGTTAGAAAATCAACTCTGCTCGGGAATTATGAGCTCCCATTGACGAAAGTGAACTATGAGCCTTAGTTTTTATTTTTTATGGAAGTGATTGTGAAATGAGTTGTGAGTTCGAAAATCAACTCTGCTCGAGAATCATGAGCTCCCATTGACGAAAGTGAACTATGAGCCTTAGTTTTATTTTTTATGAATGTGATTGAGAAATAAATTGTGAGTTAGAAAATCAACGCTGTTTGAGAATCATTACGACAGTGAGCTGAGAGCCTTAGTTTTATTTTTTATGAAAGTGATTGAGAAATAAATTGTGAGTTAGAAAATCAACGCTGTTTGAGAATCATGAGCTCCTATTTACGAAAGTGAGCTGTGAGCCTTATGCATTAAACACATTGTCTGCTGCTGCAGCCCGCAGCAATAAACAGCAGCAAAAAATCGCTCGGATTTAAACACATTGGCAAAGCAGCAAACAAACGCAAAGCAAAACAAAACACAGCAACAAAGAACAACAACTTCGTTTTTGCTGCTGTCAAATGCTGCTGCAGTAGAAATAGCCGGACAGCAGCAGCAAAATCATGCAGCAAAATCACGCAGCAGAGCTAAAATCAACTTTTTTCTCAACCTCCATAAGAGCCCATGTAATTTTGACACTTCCATTTTGCTGCGGGCTGCAGCAGCAAGCAATGTGTTTAATGCATTAGTTTTATTTTTTATGAAAGTGACTGTGAAATGAGTTGTGAGTTAGAAAATCAACTCTGCTCGGGAATTATGAGCTCTCATTGACGAAAGTGAACTATTAAACTTAGTTTTTATTTTTTATGGAAGTGATTGTGAAATGAGTTGTGAGTTCGAAAATCAACTCTGCTCGAGAATCATGAGCTCCCATTGACGAAAGTGAACTATGAGCCTTAGTTTTTATTTTTTATGGAAGTGATTGTGAAATGAGTTGTGAGTTAGAAAATCGACTCTGCTCGGGAATTATGAGCTCCCATTGACGAAAGTGAACTATGAGCCTTAGTTTTTATTTTTTATGGAAGTGATTGTGAAATGAGTTGTGAGTTCGAAAATCAACTCTGCTCGAGAATCATGAGCTCCCATTGACGAAAGTGAACTATGAGCCTTAGTTTTTATTTTTTATGGAAGTGATTGTGAAATGAGTTGTGAGTTAGAAAATCAACTCTGCTCGGGAATTATGAGCTCCCATTGACGAAAGTGAACTATGAGCCTTAGTTTTATTTTTTATGAAAGTGATTGTGAAATGAGTTGTGAGTTCGAAAATCAACTCTGCTCGAGAATCATGAGCTCCCATTGACGAAAGTGAACTATGAGCCTTAGTTTTATTTTTTATGAATGTGATTGAGAAATAAATTGTGAGTTATAAAATCAACGCTGTTTGAGAATCATGAGCTCCTATTTACGAAAGTGAGCTGTGAGCCTTAGTTTTATTTTTTATGAAAGTGACTGTGAAATGAGTTGTGAGTTAGAAAATCAACTCTGCTCGGGAATTATGAGCTCTCATTGACGAAAGTGAACTATTAAACTTAGTTTTTATTTTTTATGGAAGTGATTGTGAAATGAGTTGTGAGTTCGAAAATCAACTCTGCTCGAGAATCATGAGCTCCCATTGACGAAAGTGAACTATGAGCCTTAGTTTTTATTTTTTATGGAAGTGATTGTGAAATGAGTTGTGAGTTAGAAAATCAACTCTGCTCGGGAATTATGAGCTCCCATTGACGAAAGTGAACTATGAGCCTTAGTTTTTATTTTTTATGGAAGTGATTGTGAAATGAGTTGTGAGTTAGAAAATCAACTCTGCTCGAGAATCATGAGCTCCCATTGACGAAAGTGAACTATGAGCCTTAGTTTTATTTTTTATGAATGTGATTGAGAAATAAATTGTGAGTTAGAAAATCAACGCTGTTTGAGAATCATGAGCTCCTATTTACGAAAGTGAGCTGTGAGCCTTAGTTTTATTTTTTATGAAAGTGATTGTGAAATGAGTTGTGAGTTTGAAAATCAACTCTGCTCGAGAATCATGAGCTCCCATTGACGAAAGTGAACTATGAGCCTTAGTTTTTATTTTTTATGGAAACGATTGTGAAATGAGTTGTGAGTTCGAAAATCAACTCTGCTCGGGAATTATGAGCTCCCATTGACTAAAGTGAACTATCAGCCTTAGTTTTTATACCCTACATCCGAAGGAATGAGGGTATATTCACTTTGTGCTTCCGTGTGTAACGCATTAAAGGAGGCGTGGCAGGTATGGAAAAGTATATATATTCTTGATCAGTGTCACCTCCTGAGTCGATTTAGCCATGTCCGTAGTCTGTCTGTCTGTCTGTCTGTCTGTCTGTCTGTCTGTGGAAATCACGATTACAGGAGAACGAATGAAGCTATCGCGATGAAATTGCGCATATATATTCTTTGTCATCCGAAACTCTGTGGGATTGAAAATGGGATAAATCGGTGCAGCGCCACGCCTACTTTTTTAACAAATACTAATTCTTTTAACAATATTTCAACTTGTAGACTTAGTTTTGAGCTTCAATTTTGTTTCCGAATACATCGGTACAGGTAGATTAAATTTTTTAAAAAAATGGGCGTGTCCGCCCACGAACATATGACATTGATATAAACCGCAATTCCAGAATAACGGTTGGAAGAATTGACTTGAAATTCGGTACGAATATTCTCTGCCATTATAGATAACTCTGTATTGAAAATGGGGAAAATCGGCGGAGTGACACGCCCACTTTTTATAACAAATTAATAAATCGGAAATATGTATAAATATGTATAATAAAGGTTGCTGGGATGTAGGGTATATAAGCTTCGGTCTGACCGAAGGTAACCTTACTAGTTATTTTTTATGAATGTGATTGAGAAATAAATTGTGAGTTAAAAATCAAGGCTGTTTGAGAATCATGAGCTCCTATTTACGACAGTGAGCTGAGAGCCTTAGTTTTATTTTTTATGAAAGTGACTGTGAAATGAGTTGTGAGTTAGAAAATCAACTCTGCTCGGGAATTATGAGCTCCCATTAACAAAAGTGAACTATGAGCCTTAGTTTTTATTTTTTATGGAAGTGATTGTGAAATGAGTTGTGAGTTAGAAAATCAACGCTGTTTGAGAATCACGAGCTCCTATTTACGACAGTGAGCTGAGAGCCTTAGTTTTATTTTTTATGAAAGTGACTGTGAAATGAGTTGTGAGTTAGAAAATCAACTTTGCTCGGGAAATATGAGCTCCCATTGACGAAAGTGAACTATGAGCCTCAGTTTTTATTTTTTATGAATGTGATTGAGAAATAAATTGTGAGTTAAAAATCAACGCTGTTTGAGAATCATGAGCTCCTATTTACGACAGTGAGCTGAGAGCCTTAGTTTTATTTTTTATGAAAGTGACTGTGAAATGAGTTGTGAGTTAGAAAATCAACTTTGCTCGGGAAATATGAGCTCCCATTGACGAAAGTGAACTATGAGCCTCAGTTTTTATTTTTTATGGAAGTGATTGTGAAATGAGTTGTGAGTTAGAAAATCAACTCTGCTCGAGAATCATGAGCTCCCATTGACGAAAGTGAGGTCTGAGCCTTAGTTTCTACTTTTTATGAAAGTGTCTGTGAAGTGAGTTGTGAGTTAGAAAATCAACGCTGTTTGAGAATCATGAGCTCCTATTTACGAAAGTGAGCTGTGAGCCTTAGTTTTATTTTTTATGAAAGTGACTGTGAAATGAGTTGTGAGTTAGAAAATCAACTCTGCTCGGGAATTATGAGCTCCCATTGACGAAAGTGAGTTCTGAGCCTTAGTTTCTACTTTTTATGAAAGTGTCTGTGAAATGAGTTGTGAGTTAGAAAATCAACGCTGTTTGAGAATCATGAGCTCCTATTTACGAAAGTGAGCTGTGAGCCTTAGTTTTATTTTTTATGAAAGTGACTGTGAAATGAGTTGTGAGTTAGAAAATCAACTCTGCTCGGGAATTATGAGCTCCTATTTACGACAGTGAGCTGAGAGCCTTAGTTTTATTTTTTATGAAAGTGACTGTGAAATGAGTTGTGAGTTCGAAAATCAACTCTGCTCGGGAATTATGAGCTCCCATTGACGAAAGTGAACTATGAGCCTCAGTTTTTATTTTTTATGGAAGTGATTGTGAAATGAGTTGTGAGTTAGAAAATCAACTCTGCTCGAGAATCATGAGCTCCCATTGACGAAAGTGAGGTCTGAGCCTTAGTTTCTACTTTTTATGAAAGTGTCTGTGAAATGAGTTGTGAGTTAGAAAATCAACGCTGTTTGAGAATCATGAGCTCCTATTTACGAAAGTGAGCTGTGAGCCTTAGTTTTATTTTTTATGAAAGTGACTGTGAAATGAGTTGTGAGTTAGAAAATCAACTCTGCTCGGGAATTATGAGCTCCCATTGACGAAAGTGAACTATGAGCCTCAGTTTTTATTTTTTATGGAAGTGATTGTGAAATGAGTTGTGAGTTAGAAAATCAACTCTGCTCGAGAATCATGAGCTCCCATTGACGAAAGTGAGGTCTGAGCCTTAGTTTCTACTTTTTATGAAAGTGTCTGTGAAATGAGTTGTGAGTTAGAAAATCAACGCTGTTTGAGAATCATGAGCTCCTATTTACGAAAGTGAGCTGTGAGCCTTAGTTTTATTTTTTATGAAAGTTACTGTGAAATGAGTTGTGAGTTAGAAAATCAACTCTGCTCGGGAATTATGAGCTCCCATTGACGAAAGTGAGTTCTGAGCCTTAGTTTCTACCTTTTATGAAAGTGTCTGTGAAATGAGTTGTGAGTTAGAAAATCAACGCTGTTTGAGAATCATGAGCTCCTATTTACGAAAGTGAGCTGTGAGCCTTAGTTTTATTTTTTATGAAAGTGACTGTGAAATGAGTTGTGAGTTAGAAAATCAACTCTGCTCGGGAATTATGAGCTCCCATTGACGAAAGTGAACTATGAGCCTCAGTTTTTATTTTTTATGGAAGTGATTGTGAAATGAGTTGTGAGTTAGAAAATCAACTCTGCTCGAGAATCATGAGCTCCCATTGACGAAAGTGAGGTCTGAGCCTTAGTTTCTACTTTTTATGAAAGTGTCTGTGAAATGAGTTGTGAGTTAGAAAATCAACGCTGTTTGAGAATCATGAGCTCCTATTTACGAAAGTGAGCTGTGAGCCTTAGTTTTATTTTTTATGAAAGTGACTGTGAAATGAGTTGTGAGTTAGAAAATCAACTTTGCTCGGGAAATATGAGCTCCCATTGACGAAAGTGAACTATGAGCCTCAGTTTTTATTTTTTATGAATGTGATTGAGAAATAAATTGTGAGTTAAAAATCAACGCTGTTTGAGAATCATGAGCTCCTATTTACGACAGTGAGCTGAGAGCCTTAGTTTTATTTTTTATGAAAGTGACTGTGAAATGAGTTGTGAGTTAGAAAATCAACTTTGCTCGGGAAATATGAGCTCCCATTGACGAAAGTGAACTATGAGCCTCAGTTTTTATTTTTTATGGAAGTGATTGTGAAATGAGTTGTGAGTTAGAAAATCAACTCTGCTCGAGAATCATGAGCTCCCATTGACGAAAGTGACGTCTGAGCCTTAGTTTCTACTTTTTATGAAAGTGTCTGTGAAATGAGTTGTGAGTTAGAAAATCAACGCTGTTTGAGAATCATGAGCTCCTATTTACGAAAGTGAGCTGTGAGCCTTAGTTTTATTTTTTATGAAAGTGACTGTGAAATGAGTTGTGAGTTAGAAAATCAACTCTGCTCGGGAATTATGAGCTCCCATTGACGAAAGTGAGTTCTGAGCCTTAGTTTCTACTTTTTATGAAAGTGTCTGTGAAATGAGTTGTGAGTTAGAAAATCAACGCTGTTTGAGAATCATGAGCTCCTATTTACGAAAGTGAGCTGTGAGCCTTAGTTTTATTTTTTATGAAAGTGACTGTGAAATGAGTTGTGAGTTAGAAAATCAACTCTGCTCGGGAATTATGAGCTCCTATTTACGACAGTGAGCTGAGAGCCTTAGTTTTATTTTTTATGAAAGTGACTGTGAAATGAGTTGTGAGTTCGAAAATCAACTCTGCTCGGGAATTATGAGCTCCCATTGACGAAAGTGAACTATGAGCCTTAGTTTTATTTTTTATGAATGTGATTGAGAAATAAATTGTGAGTTAGAAAATCAACGCTGTTTGAGAATCATGAGCTCCTATTTACGAAAGTGAGCTGTGAGCCTTAGTTTTATTTTTTATGAAAGTGATTGTGAAATGAGTTGTGAGTTCGAAAATCAACTCTGCTCGAGAATCATGAGCTCCCATTGACGAAAGTGAACTATGAGCCTTAGTTTTTATTTTTTATGGAAGTGATTGTAAATGAGTTGTGAGTTCGAAAATCAAATTTGCTTGAGAATCATGAGCTCCCATTGACGAAAGTGAACTATGAGCCTTAGTTTTATTTTTTATGAATGTGATTGAGAAATAAATTGTGAGTTAGAAAATCAACGCTGTTTGAGAATCATGAGCTCCTATTTACGAAAGTGAGCTGTGAGCCTTAGTTTTATTTTTTATGAAAGTGACTGTGAAATGAGTTGTGAGTTAGAAAATCAACTCTGCTCGGGAATTATGAGCTCCCATTGACGAAAGTGAGGTCTGAGCCTTAGTTTCTACTTTTTATGAAAGTGTCTGTGAAATGAGTTGTGAGTTAGAAAATCAACGCTGCTCGAGAATCATGAGCTCCTATTTACGAAAGTGAGCTGTGAGCCTTAGTTTTATTTTTTATGAAAGTGACTGTGAAATAGTTGTGAGTTAGAAAATCAACTCTGCTCGGGAATTATGAGCTCCCATTGACGAAAGTGAACTATGAGCCTTAGTTTTTATTTTTTATGGAAGTGATTGTGAAATGAGTTGTGAGTTCGAAAATCAAATTTGCTTGAGAATCATGAGCTCCCATTGACGAAAGTGAACTATGAGCCTTAGTTTTATTTTTTATGAATGTGATTGAGAAATAAATTGTGAGTTAGAAAATCAACGCTGTTTGAGAATCATGAGCTCCTATTTACGAAAGTGAGCTGTGAGCCTTAGTTTTATTTTTTATGAAAGTGACTGTGAAATGAGTTGTGAGTTCGAAAATCAACTCTGCTCGGGAATTATGAGCTCCCATTGACGAAAGTGAACTATGAGCCTTAGTTTTTATTTTTTATGGAAGTGATTGTAAATGAGTTGTGAGTTCGAAAATCAAATTTGCTTGAGAATCATGAGCTCCCATTGACGAAAGTGAACTATGAGCCTCAGTTTTTATTTTTTATGGAAGTGATTGTGAAATGAGTTGTGAGTTCGAAAATCAACTCTGCTCGGGAATTATGAGCTCCCATTGACGAAAGTGAACTATGAGCCTCAGTTTTATTTTTTATGAATGTGATTGAGAAATAAATTGTGAGTTAGAAAATCAACGCTGTTTGAGAATCATGAGCTCCTATTTACGACAGTGAGCTGTGAGCCTTAGTTTTATTTTTTATGAAAGTGACTGTGAAATAGTTGTGAGTTAGAAAATCAACTCTGCTCGGGAATTATGAGCTCCCATTGACGAAAGTGAACTATGAGCCTTAGTTTTTATTTTTTATGGAAGTGATTGTAAATGAGTTGTGAGTTCGAAAATCAAATTTGCTTGAGAATCATGAGCTCCCATTGACGAAAGTGAACTATGAGCCTTAGTTTTATTTTTTATGAATGTGATTGAGAAATAAATTGTGAGTTAGAAAATCAACGCTGCTCGAGAATCATGAGCTCCTATTTACGAAAGTGAGCTGTGAGCCTTAGTTTTATTTTTTATGAAAGTGACTGTGAAATGAGTTGTGAGTTCGAAAATCAACTCTGCTCGGGAATTATGAGCTCCCATTGACGAAAGTGAACTATGAGCCTCAGTTTTTATTTTTTATGGAAGTGATTGTGAAATGAGTTGTGAGTTCGAAAATCAAATTTGCTTGAGAATCATGAGCTCCCATTGACGAAAGTGAACTATGAGCCTTAGTTTTATTTTTTATGAATGTGATTGAGAAATAAATTGTGAGTTAGAAAATCGACGCTGTTTGAGAATCATGAGCTCCTATTTACGACAGTGAGCTGTGAGCCTTAGTTTTATTTTTTATGAAAGTGACTGTGAAATAGTTGTGAGTTAGAAAATCAACTCTGCTCGGGAATTATGAGCTCCCATTGACGAAAGTGAACTATGAGCCTTAGTTTTTATTTTTTATGGAAGTGATTGTAAATGAGTTGTGAGTTCGAAAATCAAATTTGCTTGAGAATCATGAGCTCCCATTGACGAAAGTGAACTATGAGCCTCAGTTTTTATTTTTTATGGAAGTGATTGTGAAATGAGTTGTGAGTTCGAAAATCAAATTTGCTTGAGAATCATGAGCTCCCATTGACGAAAGTGAACTATGAGCCTTAGTTTTATTTTTTATGAATGTGATTGAGAAATAAATTGTGAGTTAGAAAATCAACGCTGTTTGAGAATCATGAGCTCCTATTTACGAAAGTGAGCTGTGAGCCTTAGTTTTATTTTTTATGAAAGTGACTGTGAAATGAGTTGTGAGTTAGAAAATCAACTCTGCTCGGGAATTATGAGCTCCCATTGACGAAAGTGAGGTCTGAGCCTTAGTTTCTACTTTTTATGAAAGTGTCTGTGAAATGAGTTGTGAGTTAGAAAATCAACGCTGCTCGAGAATCATGAGCTCCTATTTACGAAAGTGAGCTGTGAGCCTTAGTTTTATTTTTTATGAAAGTGACTGTGAAATAGTTGTGAGTTAGAAAATCAACTCTGCTCGGGAATTATGAGCTCCCATTGACGAAAGTGAACTATGAGCCTTAGTTTTTATTTTTTATGGAAGTGATTGTGAAATGAGTTGTGAGTTCGAAAATCAAATTTGCTTGAGAATCATGAGCTCCCATTGACGAAAGTGAACTATGAGCCTTAGTTTTATTTTTTATGAATGTGATTGAGAAATAAATTGTGAGTTAGAAAATCAACGCTGTTTGAGAATCATGAGCTCCTATTTACGACAGTGAGCTGAGAGCCTTAGTTTTATTTTTTATGAAAGTGACTGTGAAATGAGTTGTGAGTTCGAAAATCAACTCTGCTCGGGAATTATGAGCTCCCATTGACGAAAGTGAACTATGAGCCTCAGTTTTTATTTTTTATGGAAGTGATTGTGAAATGAGTTGTGAGTTAGAAAATCAACTCTGCTCGGGAATTATGAGCTCCCATTGACGAAAGTGAGGTCTGAGCCTTAGTTTCTACTTTTTATGAAAGTGTCTGTGAAATGAGTTGTGAGTTAGAAAATCAACGCTGCTCGAGAATCATGAGCTCCTATTTACGAAAGTGAGCTGTGAGCCTTAGTTTTATTTTTTATGAAAGTGACTGTGAAATGAGTTGTGAGTTAGAAAATCAACTCTGCTCGGGAATTATGAGCTCCCATTGACGAAAGTGAACTATGAGCCTTAGTTTTTATTTTTTATGGAAGTGATTGTGAAATGAATTGTGAGTTCGAAAATCAACTCTGCTCGAGAATCATGAGCTCCCATTGACGAAAGTGAACTATGAGCCTTAGTTTTATTTTTTATGAAAGTGACTGTGAAATGAGTTGTGAGTTAGAAAATCAACGCTGTTTGAGAATCATGAGCTCCTATTTACGAAAGTGAGCTGTGAGCCTTAGTTTTATTTTTTATGAAAGTGACTGTGAAATGAGTTGTGAGTTAGAAAATCAACTCTGCTCGGGAATTATGAGCTCCCATTGACGAAAGTGAGTTCTGAGCCTTAGTTTCTACTTTTTATGAAAGTGTCTGTGAAATGAGTTGTGAGTTAGAAAATCAACGCTGTTTGAGAATCATGAGCTCCTATTTACGAAAGTGAGCTGTGAGCCTTAGTTTTATTTTTTATGAAAGTGACTGTGAAATGAGTTGTGAGTTAGAAAATCAACTCTGCTCGGGAATTATGAGCTCCTATTTACGACAGTGAGCTGAGAGCCTTAGTTTTATTTTTTATGAAAGTGACTGTGAAATGAGTTGTGAGTTCGAAAATCAACTCTGCTCGGGAATTATGAGCTCCCATTGACGAAAGTGAACTATGAGCCTTAGTTTTATTTTTTATGAATGTGATTGAGAAATAAATTGTGAGTTAGAAAATCAACGCTGTTTGAGAATCATGAGCTCCTATTTACGAAAGTGAGCTGTGAGCCTTAGTTTTATTTTTTATGAAAGTGATTGTGAAATGAGTTGTGAGTTCGAAAATCAACTCTGCTCGAGAATCATGAGCTCCCATTGACGAAAGTGAACTATGAGCCTTAGTTTTTATTTTTTATGGAAGTGATTGTAAATGAGTTGTGAGTTCGAAAATCAAATTTGCTTGAGAATCATGAGCTCCCATTGACGAAAGTGAACTATGAGCCTTAGTTTTATTTTTTATGAATGTGATTGAGAAATAAATTGTGAGTTAGAAAATCAACGCTGTTTGAGAATCATGAGCTCCTATTTACGAAAGTGAGCTGTGAGCCTTAGTTTTATTTTTTATGAAAGTGACTGTGAAATGAGTTGTGAGTTAGAAAATCAACTCTGCTCGGGAATTATGAGCTCCCATTGACGAAAGTGAGGTCTGAGCCTTAGTTTCTACTTTTTATGAAAGTGTCTGTGAAATGAGTTGTGAGTTAGAAAATCAACGCTGCTCGAGAATCATGAGCTCCTATTTACGAAAGTGAGCTGTGAGCCTTAGTTTTATTTTTTATGAAAGTGACTGTGAAATGAGTTGTGAGTTAGAAAATCAACTCTGCTCGGGAATTATGAGCTCCCATTGACGAAAGTGAACTATGAGCCTTAGTTTTATTTTTTATGAAAGTGACTGTGAAATGAGTTGTGAGTTAGAAATTCAACTCTGCTCGGGAATTATGAGCTCCCATTGACGAAAGTGAGGTCTGAGCCTTAGTTTCTATTTTTTACGAATGTGATTGAGAAATAAATTGTGAGTTAGAAAATCAACGCTGTTTGAGAATCATGAGCTCCTATTTACGAAAGTGAGCTGTGAGCCTTAGTTTTATTTTTTATGAAAGTGATTGTGAAATGAGTTGTGAGTTCGAAAATCAACTCTGCTCGAGAATCATGAGCTCCCATTGACGAAAGTGAACTATGAGCCTTAGTTTTTATTTTTTATGGAAGTGATTGTAAATGAGTTGTGAGTTCGAAAATCAAATTTGCTTGAGAATCATGAGCTCCCATTGACGAAAGTGAACTATGAGCCTTAGTTTTATTTTTTATGAATGTGATTGAGAAATAAATTGTGAGTTAGAAAATCAACGCTGTTTGAGAATCATGAGCTCCTATTTACGAAAGTGAGCTGTGAGCCTTAGTTTTATTTTTTATGAAAGTGACTGTGAAATGAGTTGTGAGTTAGAAAATCAACTCTGCTCGGGAATTATGAGCTCCCATTGACGAAAGTGAGGTCTGAGCCTTAGTTTCTACTTTTTATGAAAGTGTCTGTGAAATGAGTTGTGAGTTAGAAAATCAACGCTGCTCGAGAATCATGAGCTCCTATTTACGAAAGTGAGCTGTGAGCCTTAGTTTTATTTTTTATGAAAGTGACTGTGAAATAGTTGTGAGTTAGAAAATCAACTCTGCTCGGGAATTATGAGCTCCCATTGACGAAAGTGAACTATGAGCCTTAGTTTTTATTTTTTATGGAAGTGATTGTGAAATGAGTTGTGAGTTCGAAAATCAACTCTGCTCGAGAATCATGAGCTCCCATTGACGAAAGTGAACTATGAGCCTTAGTTTTATTTTTTATGAAAGTGACTGTGAAATGAGTTGTGAGTTAGAAAATCAACTTTGCTCGGGAAATATGAGCTCCCATTGACGAAAGTGAACTATGAGCCTCAGTTTTTATTTTTTATGAATGTGATTGAGAAATAAATTGTGAGTTAAAAATCAACGCTGTTTGAGAATCATGAGCTCCTATTTACGACAGTGAGCTGAGAGCCTTATGGCATCATTTTCTACCAACGAACGTTTCGGTTCTCCTTGTGTTGCTTTGTACTTTTCATAACACAGCTGTTCAAAATGTGTACTCAACGAACGGCGAGCCATTGTTTACATTGAGAAACGTAGATCGTTTGTTCTTCCAAATTCACAACAACACTTTCCATACTATTTGTGCGTTCCAGGTCAAATGTAGCATTTTGTATCGTTATCAACCGAACGAACCCCGGGTTCGTTTGTGCTATCAAACGTACACAAAAAAGCAAACGTTTGCATATGTAGGGTACGGTTTTGCTTGCTGCAAATTGAGAAGGAAAGAGTTAAGCGAGTATACATGAAAAGACAAATCTATAGTATGTATACAGACAGTACTGGCAGCCAAACGTTTGGTCGGGAAGTGCTGGAAAAGTTGAACGAAAGCAAGGTCGCTGAACGTACGGTAGACTGGAAGATACAAAATTGTGTTTTAAGAACCATTGTGATAGAAACAACCGTAAACGTTCGGTGGTAGAAAATGATGCCATTAGTTTTATTTTTTATGAAAGTGACTGTGAAATGAGTTGTGAGTTAGAAAATCAACTTTGCTCGGGAAATATGAGCTCCCATTGACGAAAGTGAACTATGAGCCTCAGTTTTTATTTTTTATGGAAGTGATTGTGAAATGAGTTGTGAGTTAGAAAATCAACTCTGCTCGAGAATCATGAGCTCCCATTGACGAAAGTGAGGTCTGAGCCTTAGTTTCTACTTTTTATGAAAGTGTCTGTGAAATGAGTTGTGAGTTAGAAAATCAACGCTGTTTGAGAATCATGAGCTCCTATTTACGAAAGTGAGCTGTGAGCCTTAGTTTTATTTTTTATGAAAGTGACTGTGAAATGAGTTGTGAGTTAGAAAATCAACTCTGCTCGGGAATTATGAGCTCCCATTGACGAAAGTGAGTTCTGAGCCTTAGTTTCTACTTTTTATGAAAGTGTCTGTGAAATGAGTTGTGAGTTAGAAAATCAACGCTGTTTGAGAATCATGAGCTCCTATTTACGAAAGTGAGCTGTGAGCCTTAGTTTTATTTTTTATGAAAGTGACTGTGAAATGAGTTGTGAGTTAGAAAATCAACTCTGCTCGGGAATTATGAGCTCCTATTTACGACAGTGAGCTGAGAGCCTTAGTTTTATTTTTTATGAAAGTGACTGTGAAATGAGTTGTGAGTTCGAAAATCAACTCTGCTCGGGAATTATGAGCTCCCATTGACGAAAGTGAACTATGAGCCTCAGTTTTTATTTTTTATGGAAGTGATTGTGAAATGAGTTGTGAGTTAGAAAATCAACTCTGCTCGAGAATCATGAGCTCCCATTGACGAAAGTGAGGTCTGAGCCTTAGTTTCTACTTTTTATGAAAGTGTCTGTGAAATGAGTTGTGAGTTAGAAAATCAACGCTGTTTGAGAAGCATGAGCTCCTATTTACGAAAGTGAGCTGTGAGCCTTAGTTTTATTTTTTATGAAAGTGACTGTGAAATGAGTTGTGAGTTAGAAAATCAACTCTGCTCGGGAATTATGAGCTCCCATTGACGAAAGTGAACTATGAGCCTCAGTTTTTATTTTTTATGGAAGTGATTGTGAAATGAGTTGTGAGTTAGAAAATCAACTCTGCTCGAGAATCATGAGCTCCCATTGACGAAAGTGAGGTCTGAGCCTTAGTTTCTACTTTTTATGAAAGTGTCTGTGAAATGAGTTGTGAGTTAGAAAATCAACGCTGTTTGAGAATCATGAGCTCCTATTTACGAAAGTGAGCTGTGAGCCTTAGTTTTATTTTTTATGAAAGTGACTGTGAAATGAGTTGTGAGTTAGAAAATCAACTCTGCTCGGGAATTATGAGCTCCCATTGACGAAAGTGAGTTCTGAGCCTTAGTTTCTACTTTTTATGAAAGTGTCTGTGAAATGAGTTGTGAGTTAGAAAATCAACGCTGTTTGAGAATCATGAGCTCCTATTTACGAAAGTGAGCTGTGAGCCTTAGTTTTATTTTTTATGAAAGTGACTGTGAAATGAGTTGTGAGTTAGAAAATCAACTCTGCTCGGGAATTATGAGCTCCCATTGACGAAAGTGAACTATGAGCCTCAGTTTTTATTTTTTATGGAAGTGATTGTGAAATGAGTTGTGAGTTAGAAAATCAACTCTGCTCGAGAATCATGAGCTCCCATTGACGAAAGTGAGGTCTGAGCCTTAGTTTCTACTTTTTATGAAAGTGTCTGTGAAATGAGTTGTGAGTTAGAAAATCAACGCTGTTTGAGAATCATGAGCTCCTATTTACGAAAGTGAGCTGTGAGCCTTAGTTTTATTTTTTATGAAAGTGACTGTGAAATGAGTTGTGAGTTAGAAAATCAACTCTGCTCGGGAATTATGAGCTCCCATTGACGAAAGTGAACTATGAGCCTCAGTTTTTATTTTTTATGGAAGTGATTGTGAAATGAGTTGTGAGTTAGAAAATCAACTCTGCTCGAGAATCATGAGCTCCCATTGACGAAAGTGAGGTCTGAGCCTTAGTTTCTACTTTTTATGAAAGTGTCTGTGAAATGAGTTGTGAGTTAGAAAATCAACGCTGTTTGAGAATCATGAGCTCCTATTTACGAAAGTGAGCTGTGAGCCTTAGTTTTATTTTTTATGAAAGTGACTGTGAAATGAGTTGTGAGTTAGAAAATCAACTTTGCTCGGGAAATATGAGCTCCCATTGACGAAAGTGAACTATGAGCCTCAGTTTTTATTTTTTATGAATGTGATTGAGAAATAAATTGTGAGTTAAAAATCAACGCTGTTTGAGAATCATGAGCTCCTATTTACGACAGTGAGCTGAGAGCCTTAGTTTTATTTTTTATGAAAGTGACTGTGAAATAGTTGTGAGTTAGAAAATCAACTCTGCTCGGGAATTATGAGCTCCCATTGACGAAAGTGAACTATGAGCCTTAGTTTTTATTTTTTATGGAAGTGATTGTGAAATGAGTTGTGAGTTCGAAAATCAAATTTGCTTGAGAATCATGAGCTCCCATTGACGAAAGTGAACTATGAGCCTTAGTTTTATTTTTTATGGAAGTGATTGTGAAATGAGTTGTGAGTTCGAAAATCAAATTTGCTTGAGAATCATGAGCTCCCATTGACGAAAGTGAACTATGAGCCTTAGTTTTATTTTTTATGAATGTGATTGAGAAATAAATTGTGAGTTAGAAAATCAACGCTGTTTGAGAATCATGAGCTCCTATTTACGAAAGTGAGCTGTGAGCCTTAGTTTTATTTTTTATGAAAGTGACTGTGAAATGAGTTGTGAGTTCGAAAATCAACTCTGCTCGGGAATTATGAGCTCCCATTGACGAAAGTGAACTATGAGCCTTAGTTTTTATTTTTTATGGAAGTGATTGTGAAATGAGTTGTGAGTTCGAAAATCAAATTTGCTTGAGAATCATGAGCTCCCATTGACGAAAGTGAACTATGAGCCTTAGTTTTATTTTTTATGAATGTGATTGAGAAATAAATTGTGAGTTAGAAAATCAACGCTGTTTGAGAATCATGAGCTCCTATTTACGAAAGTGAGCTGTGAGCCTTAGTTTTATTTTTTATGAAAGTGACTGTGAAATGAGTTGTGAGTTCGAAAATCAACTCTGCTCGGGAATTATGAGCTCCCATTGACGAAAGTGAACTATGAGCCTCAGTTTTTATTTTTTATGGAAGTGATTGTGAAATGAGTTGTGAGTTCGAAAATCAAATTTGCTTGAGAATCATGAGCTCCCATTGACGAAAGTGAACTATGAGCCTTAGTTTTATTTTTTATGAATGTGATTGAGAAATAAATTGTGAGTTAGAAAATCAACGCTGTTTGAGAATCATGAGCTCCTATTTACGAAAGTGAGCTGTGAGCCTTAGTTTTATTTTTTATGAAAGTGACTGTGAAATGAGTTGTGAGTTCGAAAATCAACTCTGCTCGGGAATTATGAGCTCCCATTGACGAAAGTGAACTATGAGCCTCAGTTTTTATTTTTTATGGAAGTGATTGTGAAATGAGTTGTGAGTTCGAAAATCAAATTTGCTTGAGAATCATGAGCTCCCATTGACGAAAGTGAACTATGAGCCTTAGTTTTATTTTTTATGAATGTGATTGAGAAATAAATTGTGAGTTAGAAAATCAACGCTGTTTGAGAATCATGAGCTCCTATTTACGACAGTGAGCTGAGAGCCTTAGTTTTATTTTTTATGAAAGTGACTGTGAAATGAGTTGTGAGTTCGAAAATCAACTCTGCTCGGGAATTATGAGCTCCCATTGACGAAAGTGAACTATGAGCCTCAGTTTTTATTTTTTATGGAAGTGATTGTGAAATGAGTTGTGAGTTCGAAAATCAAATTTGCTTGAGAATCATGAGCTCCCATTGACGAAAGTGAACTATGAGCCTTAGTTTTATTTTTTATGAAAGTGACTGTGAAATGAGTTGTGAGTTAGAAAATCAACGCTGTTTGAGAATCATGAGCTCCTATTTACGACAGTGAGCTGTGAGCCTTAGTTTTATTTTTTATGAAAGTGACTGTGAAATAGTTGTGAGTTAGAAAATCAACTCTGCTCGGGAATTATGAGCTCCCATTGACGAAAGTGAACTATGAGCCTTAGTTTTTATTTTTTATGGAAGTGATTGTAAATGAGTTGTGAGTTCGAAAATCAAATTTGCTTGAGAATCATGAGCTCCCATTGACGAAAGTGAACTATGAGCCTCAGTTTTTATTTTTTATGGAAGTGATTGTGAAATGAGTTGTGAGTTCGAAAATCAAATTTGCTTGAGAATCATGAGCTCCCATTGACGAAAGTGAACTATGAGCCTTAGTTTTATTTTTTATGAATGTGATTGAGAAATAAATTGTGAGTTAGAAAATCAACGCTGTTTGAGAATCATGAGCTCCTATTTACGAAAGTGAGCTGTGAGCCTTAGTTTTATTTTTTATGAAAGTGACTGTGAAATGAGTTGTGAGTTAGAAAATCAACTCTGCTCGGGAATTATGAGCTCCCATTGACGAAAGTGAGGTCTGAGCCTTAGTTTCTACTTTTTATGAAAGTGTCTGTGAAATGAGTTGTGAGTTAGAAAATCAACTCTGCTCGGGAATTATGAGCTCCCGTTGACGAAAGTGAACTATGAGCCTTAGTTTTTATTTTTTATGGAAGTGATTGTGAAATGAGTTGTGAGTTCGAAAATCAACTCTGCTCGAGAATCATGAGCTCCCATTGACGAAAGTGAACTATGAGCCTTAGTTTTATTTTTTATGAATGTGATTGAGAAATAAATTGTGAGTTAGAAAATCAACGCTGTTTGAGAATCATGAGCTCCTATTTACGAAAGTGAGCTGTGAGCCTTAGTTTTATTTTTTATGAAAGTGACTGTGAAATGAGTTGTGAGTTAGAAAATCAACTCTGCTCGGGAATTATGAGCTCCTATTTACGACAGTGAGCTGAGAGCCTTAGTTTTATTTTTTATGAAAGTGACTGTGAAATGAGTTGTGAGTTCGAAAATCAACTCTGCTCGGGAATTATGAGCTCCCATTGACGAAAGTGAACTATGAGCCTTAGTTTTATTTTTTATGAATGTGATTGAGAAATAAATTGTGAGTTAGAAAATCAACGCTGTTTGAGAATCATGAGCTCCTATTTACGAAAGTGAGCTGTGAGCCTTAGTTTTATTTTTTATGAAAGTGATTGTGAAATGAGTTGTGAGTTCGAAAATCAACTCTGCTCGAGAATCATGAGCTCCCATTGACGAAAGTGAACTATGAGCCTTAGTTTTTATTTTTTATGGAAGTGATTGTAAATGAGTTGTGAGTTCGAAAATCAAATTTGCTTGAGAATCATGAGCTCCCATTGACGAAAGTGAACTATGAGCCTTAGTTTTATTTTTTATGAATGTGATTGAGAAATAAATTGTGAGTTAGAAAATCAACGCTGTTTGAGAATCATGAGCTCCTATTTACGAAAGTGAGCTGTGAGCCTTAGTTTTATTTTTTATGAAAGTGACTGTGAAATGAGTTGTGAGTTAGAAAATCAACTCTGCTCGGGAATTATGAGCTCCCATTGACGAAAGTGAGGTCTGAGCCTTAGTTTCTACTTTTTATGAAAGTGTCTGTGAAATGAGTTGTGAGTTAGAAAATCAACTCTGCTCGGGAATTATGAGCTCCCGTTGACGAAAGTGAACTATGAGCCTTAGTTTTTATTTTTTATGGAAGTGATTGTGAAATGAGTTGTGAGTTCGAAAATCAACTCTGCTCGAGAATCATGAGCTCCCATTGACGAAAGTGAACTATGAGCCTTAGTTTTATTTTTTATGAATGTGATTGAGAAATAAATTGTGAGTTAGAAAATCAACGCTGTTTGAGAATCATGAGCTCCTATTTACGACAGTGAGCTGAGAGCCTTAGTTTTATTTTTTATGAAAGTGACTGTGAAATGAGTTGTGAGTTCGAAAATCAAATTTGCTTGAGAATCATGAGCTCCCATTGACGAAAGTGAACTATGAGCCTTAGTTTTATTTTTTATGAATGTGATTGAGAAATAAATTGTGAGTTAGAAAATCAACGCTGTTTGAGAATCATGAGCTCCTATTTACGAAAGTGAGCTGTGAGCCTTAGTTTTATTTTTTATGAAAGTGACTGTGAAATGAGTTGTGAGTTCGAAAATCAACTCTGCTCGGGAATTATGAGCTCCCATTGACGAAAGTGAACTATGAGCCTTAGTTTTTATTTTTTATGGAAGTGATTGTGAAATGAGTTGTGAGTTCGAAAATCAAATTTGCTTGAGAATCATGAGCTCCCATTGACGAAAGTGAACTATGAGCCTTAGTTTTATTTTTTATGAATGTGATTGAGAAATAAATTGTGAGTTAGAAAATCAACGCTGTTTGAGAATCATGAGCTCCTATTTACGAAAGTGAGCTGTGAGCCTTAGTTTTATTTTTTATGAAAGTGACTGTGAAATGAGTTGTGAGTTCGAAAATCAACTCTGCTCGGGAATTATGAGCTCCCATTGACGAAAGTGAACTATGAGCCTCAGTTTTTATTTTTTATGGAAGTGATTGTGAAATGAGTTGTGAGTTCGAAAATCAAATTTGCTTGAGAATCATGAGCTCCCATTGACGAAAGTGAACTATGAGCCTTAGTTTTATTTTTTATGAATGTGATTGAGAAATAAATTGTGAGTTAGAAAATCAACGCTGTTTGAGAATCATGAGCTCCTATTTACGAAAGTGAGCTGTGAGCCTTAGTTTTATTTTTTATGAAAGTGACTGTGAAATGAGTTGTGAGTTCGAAAATCAACTCTGCTCGGGAATTATGAGCTCCCATTGACGAAAGTGAACTATGAGCCTCAGTTTTTATTTTTTATGGAAGTGATTGTGAAATGAGTTGTGAGTTCGAAAATCAAATTTGCTTGAGAATCATGAGCTCCCATTGACGAAAGTGAACTATGAGCCTTAGTTTTATTTTTTATGAATGTGATTGAGAAATAAATTGTGAGTTAGAAAATCAACGCTGTTTGAGAATCATGAGCTCCTATTTACGAAAGTGAGCTGTGAGCCTTAGTTTTATTTTTTATGAAAGTGACTGTGAAATGAGTTGTGAGTTAGAAAATCAACTCTGCTCGGGAATTATGAGCTCCCATTGACGAAAGTGAGGTCTGAGCCTTAGTTTCTACTTTTTATGAAAGTGTCTGTGAAATGAGTTGTGAGTTAGAAAATCAACTCTGCTCGGGAATTATGAGCTCCCGTTGACGAAAGTGAACTATGAGCCTTAGTTTTTATTTTTTATGGAAGTGATTGTGAAATGAGTTGTGAGTTCGAAAATCAACTCTGCTCGAGAATCATGAGCTCCCATTGACGAAAGTGAACTATGAGCCTTAGTTTTATTTTTTATGAATGTGATTGAGAAATAAATTGTGAGTTAGAAAATCAACGCTGTTTGAGAATCATGAGCTCCTATTTACGAAAGTGAGCTGTGAGCCTTAGTTTTATTTTTTATGAAAGTGACTGTGAAATGAGTTGTGAGTTAGAAAATCAACTCTGCTCGGGAATTATGAGCTCCTATTTACGACAGTGAGCTGAGAGCCTTAGTTTTATTTTTTATGAAAGTGACTGTGAAATGAGTTGTGAGTTCGAAAATCAACTCTGCTCGGGAATTATGAGCTCCCATTGACGAAAGTGAACTATGAGCCTTAGTTTTATTTTTTATGAATGTGATTGAGAAATAAATTGTGAGTTAGAAAATCAACGCTGTTTGAGAATCATGAGCTCCTATTTACGAAAGTGAGCTGTGAGCCTTAGTTTTATTTTTTATGAAAGTGATTGTGAAATGAGTTGTGAGTTCGAAAATCAACTCTGCTCGAGAATCATGAGCTCCCATTGACGAAAGTGAACTATGAGCCTTAGTTTTTATTTTTTATGGAAGTGATTGTAAATGAGTTGTGAGTTCGAAAATCAAATTTGCTTGAGAATCATGAGCTCCCATTGACGAAAGTGAACTATGAGCCTTAGTTTTATTTTTTATGAATGTGATTGAGAAATAAATTGTGAGTTAGAAAATCAACGCTGTTTGAGAATCATGAGCTCCTATTTACGAAAGTGAGCTGTGAGCCTTAGTTTTATTTTTTATGAAAGTGACTGTGAAATGAGTTGTGAGTTAGAAAATCAACTCTGCTCGGGAATTATGAGCTCCCATTGACGAAAGTGAGGTCTGAGCCTTAGTTTCTACTTTTTATGAAAGTGTCTGTGAAATGAGTTGTGAGTTAGAAAATCAACGCTGCTCGAGAATCATGAGCTCCTATTTACGAAAGTGAGCTGTGAGCCTTAGTTTTATTTTTTATGAAAGTGACTGTGAAATGAGTTGTGAGTTAGAAAATCAACTCTGCTCGGGAATTATGAGCTCCCATTGACGAAAGTGAACTATGAGCCTTAGTTTTTATTTTTTATGGAAGTGATTGTGAAATGAGTTGTGAGTTCGAAAATCAACTCTGCTCGAGAATCATGAGCTCCCATTGACGAAAGTGAACTATGAGCCTTAGTTTTATTTTTTATGAAAGTGACTGTGAAATGAGTTGTGAGTTAGAAATTCAACTCTGCTCGGGAATTATGAGCTCCCATTGACGAAAGTGAGGTCTGAGCCTTAGTTTCTATTTTTTACGAATGTGATTGAGAAATAAATTGTGAGTTAGAAAATCAACGCTGTTTGAGAATCATGAGCTCCTATTTACGAAAGTGAGCTGTGAGCCTTAGTTTTATTTTTTATGAAAGTGATTGTGAAATGAGTTGTGAGTTCGAAAATCAACTCTGCTCGAGAATCATGAGCTCCCATTGACGAAAGTGAACTATGAGCCTTAGTTTTTATTTTTTATGGAAGTGATTGTAAATGAGTTGTGAGTTCGAAAATCAAATTTGCTTGAGAATCATGAGCTCCCATTGACGAAAGTGAACTATGAGCCTTAGTTTTATTTTTTATGAATGTGATTGAGAAATAAATTGTGAGTTAGAAAATCAACGCTGTTTGAGAATCATGAGCTCCTATTTACGAAAGTGAGCTGTGAGCCTTAGTTTTATTTTTTATGAAAGTGACTGTGAAATGAGTTGTGAGTTAGAAAATCAACTCTGCTCGGGAATTATGAGCTCCCATTGACGAAAGTGAACTATGAGCCTTAGTTTTTATTTTTTATGGAAGTGATTGTGAAATGAGTTGTGAGTTCGAAAATCAAATTTGCTTGAGAATCATGAGCTCCCATTGACGAAAGTGAACTATGAGCCTTAGTTTTATTTTTTATGAATGTGATTGAGAAATAAATTGTGAGTTAGAAAATCAACGCTGTTTGAGAATCATGAGCTCCTATTTACGAAAGTGAGCTGTGAGCCTTAGTTTTATTTTTTATGAAAGTGACTGTGAAATGAGTTGTGAGTTCGAAAATCAACTCTGCTCGGGAATTATGAGCTCCCATTGACGAAAGTGAACTATGAGCCTCAGTTTTTATTTTTTATGGAAGTGATTGTGAAATGAGTTGTGAGTTCGAAAATCAAATTTGCTTGAGAATCATGAGCTCCCATTGACGAAAGTGAACTATGAGCCTTAGTTTTATTTTTTATGAATGTGATTGAGAAATAAATTGTGAGTTAGAAAATCAACGCTGTTTGAGAATCATGAGCTCCTATTTACGACAGTGAGCTGTGAGCCTTAGTTTTATTTTTTATGAAAGTGACTGTGAAATAGTTGTGAGTTAGAAAATCAACTCTGCTCGGGAATTATGAGCTCCCATTGACGAAAGTGAACTATGAGCCTTAGTTTTTATTTTTTATGGAAGTGATTGTGAAATGAGTTGTGAGTTCGAAAATCAAATTTGCTTGAGAATCATGAGCTCCCATTGACGAAAGTGAACTATGAGCCTTAGTTTTATTTTTTATGAATGTGATTGAGAAATAAATTGTGAGTTAGAAAATCAACGCTGTTTGAGAATCATGAGCTCCTATTTACGAAAGTGAGCTGTGAGCCTTAGTTTTATTTTTTATGAAAGTGACTGTGAAATGAGTTGTGAGTTCGAAAATCAACTCTGCTCGGGAATTATGAGCTCCCATTGACGAAAGTGAACTATGAGCCTCAGTTTTTATTTTTTATGGAAGTGATTGTGAAATGAGTTGTGAGTTCGAAAATCAAATTTGCTTGAGAATCATGAGCTCCCATTGACGAAAGTGAACTATGAGCCTTAGTTTTATTTTTTATGAATGTGATTGAGAAATAAATTGTGAGTTAGAAAATCAACGCTGTTTGAGAATCATGAGCTCCTATTTACGACAGTGAGCTGAGAGCCTTAGTTTTATTTTTTATGAAAGTGACTGTGAAATGAGTTGTGAGTTCGAAAATCAACTCTGCTCGGGAATTATGAGCTCCCATTGACGAAAGTGAACTATGAGCCTTAGTTTTTATTTTTTATGGAAGTGATTGTAAATGAGTTGTGAGTTCGAAAATCAAATTTGCTTGAGAATCATGAGCTCCCATTGACGAAAGTGAACTATGAGCCTTAGTTTTATTTTTTATGAATGTGATTGAGAAATAAATTGTGAGTTAGAAAATCAACGCTGTTTGAGAATCATGAGCTCCTATTTACGAAAGTGAGCTGTGAGCCTTAGTTTTATTTTTTATGAAAGTGACTGTGAAATGAGTTGTGAGTTCGAAAATCAACTCTGCTCGGGAATTATGAGCTCCCATTGACGAAAGTGAACTATGAGCCTCAGTTTTTATTTTTTATGGAAGTGATTGTGAAATGAGTTGTGAGTTCGAAAATCAAATTTGCTTGAGAATCATGAGCTCCCATTGACGAAAGTGAACTATGAGCCTTAGTTTTATTTTTTATGAATGTGATTGAGAAATAAATTGTGAGTTAGAAAATCAACGCTGTTTGAGAATCATGAGCTCCTATTTACGAAAGTGAGCTGTGAGCCTTAGTTTTATTTTTTATGAAAGTGACTGTGAAATGAGTTGTGAGTTAGAAAATCAACTCTGCTCGGGAATTATGAGCTCCCATTGACGAAAGTGAGGTCTGAGCCTTAGTTTCTACTTTTTATGAAAGTGTCTGTGAAATGAGTTGTGAGTTAGAAAATCAACGCTGCTCGAGAATCATGAGCTCCTATTTACGAAAGTGAGCTGTGAGCCTTAGTTTTATTTTTTATGAAAGTGACTGTGAAATAGTTGTGAGTTAGAAAATCAACTCTGCTCGGGAATTATGAGCTCCCATTGACGAAAGTGAACTATGAGCCTTAGTTTTTATTTTTTATGGAAGTGATTGTGAAATGAGTTGTGAGTTCGAAAATCAAATTTGCTTGAGAATCATGAGCTCCCATTGACGAAAGTGAACTATGAGCCTTAGTTTTATTTTTTATGAATGTGATTGAGAAATAAATTGTGAGTTAGAAAATCAACGCTGTTTGAGAATCATGAGCTCCTATTTACGACAGTGAGCTGAGAGCCTTAGTTTTATTTTTTATGAAAGTGACTGTGAAATGAGTTGTGAGTTCGAAAATCAACTCTGCTCGGGAATTATGAGCTCCCATTGACGAAAGTGAACTATGAGCCTCAGTTTTTATTTTTTATGGAAGTGATTGTGAAATGAGTTGTGAGTTAGAAAATCAACTCTGCTCGGGAATTATGAGCTCCCATTGACGAAAGTGAGGTCTGAGCCTTAGTTTCTACTTTTTATGAAAGTGTCTGTGAAATGAGTTGTGAGTTAGAAAATCAACGCTGCTCGAGAATCATGAGCTCCTATTTACGAAAGTGAGCTGTGAGCCTTAGTTTTATTTTTTATGAAAGTGACTGTGAAATGAGTTGTGAGTTAGAAAATCAACTCTGCTCGGGAATTATGAGCTCCCATTGACGAAAGTGAACTATGAGCCTTAGTTTTTATTTTTTATGGAAGTGATTGTGAAATGAGTTGTGAGTTCGAAAATCAACTCTGCGCGAGAATCATGAGCTCCCATTGACGAAAGTGAACTATGAGCCTTAGTTTTATTTTTTATGAAAGTGACTGTGAAATGAGTTGTGAGTTAGAAAATCAACGCTGTTTGAGAATCATGAGCTCCTATTTACGAAAGTGAGCTGTGAGCCTTAGTTTTATTTTTTATGAAAGTGACTGTGAAATGAGTTGTGAGTTAGAAAATCAACTCTGCTCGGGAATTATGAGCTCTCATTGACGAAAGTGAACTATTAAACTTAGTTTTTATTTTTTATGGAAGTGATTGTGAAATGAGTTGTGAGTTCGAAAATCAACTCTGCTCGAGAATCATGAGCTCCCATTGACGAAAGTGAACTATGAGCCTTAGTTTTTATTTTTTATGAAAGTGACTGTGAAATGAGTTGTGAGTTAGAAAATCAACTCTGCTCGGGAATTATGAGCTCCCATTGACGAAAGTGAGGTCTGAGCCTTAGTTTCTATTTTTTATGAATGTGATTGAGAAATAAATTGTGAGTTAGAAAATCAACGCTGTTTGAGAATCATGAGCTCCTATTTACGAAAGTGAGCTGTGAGCCTTAGTTTTATTTTTTATGAAAGTGATTGTGAAATGAGTTGTGAGTTCGAAAATCAACTCTGCTCGAGAATCATGAGCTCCCATTGACGAAAGTGAACTATGAGCCTTAGTTTTTATTTTTTATGGAAGTGATTGTAAATGAGTTGTGAGTTCGAAAATCAAATTTGCTTGAGAATCATGAGCTCCCATTGACGAAAGTGAACTATGAGCCTTAGTTTTATTTTTTATGAATGTGATTGAGAAATAAATTGTGAGTTAGAAAATCAACGCTGTTTGAGAATCATGAGCTCCTATTTACGAAAGTGAGCTGAGAGCCTTAGTTTTATTTTTTATGAAAGTGACTGTGAAATGAGTTGTGAGTTAGAAAATCAACTTTGCTCGGGAAATATGAGCTCCCATTGACGAAAGTGAACTATGAGCCTCAGTTTTTATTTTTTATGAATGTGATTGAGAAATAAATTGTGAGTTAAAAATCAACGCTGTTTGAGAATCATGAGCTCCTATTTACGACAGTGAGCTGAGAGCCTTAGTTTTATTTTTTATGAAAGTGACTGTGAAATGAGTTGTGAGTTAGAAAATCAACTTTGCTCGGGAATTATGAGCTCCCATTAACAAAAGTGAACTATGAGCCTTAGTTTTTATTTTTTATGGAAGTGATTGTGAAATGAGTTGTGAGTTAGAAAATCAACGCTGTTTGAGAATCATGAGCTCCTATTTACGACAGTGAGCTGAGAGCCTTAGTTTTATTTTTTATGAAAGTGATTGTGAAATGAGTTGTGAGTTCGAAAATCAACTCTGCTCGAGAATCATGAGCTCCCATTGACGAAAGTGAACTATGAGCCTTAGTTTTTATTTTTTATGGAAGTGATTGTAAATGAGTTGTGAGTTCGAAAATCAAATTTGCTTGAGAATCATGAGCTCCCATTGACGAAAGTGAACTATGAGCCTTAGTTTTATTTTTTATGAATGTGATTGAGAAATAAATTGTGAGTTAGAAAATCAACGCTGTTTGAGAATCATGAGCTCCTATTTACGAAAGTGAGCTGAGAGCCTTAGTTTTATTTTTTATGAAAGTGACTGTGAAATGAGTTGTGAGTTAGAAAATCAACTTTGCTCGGGAAATATGAGCTCCCATTGACGAAAGTGAACTATGAGCCTCAGTTTTTATTTTTTATGAATGTGATTGAGAAATAAATTGTGAGTTAAAAATCAACGCTGTTTGAGAATCATGAGCTCCTATTTACGACAGTGAGCTGAGAGCCTTAGTTTTATTTTTTATGAAAGTGACTGTGAAATGAGTTGTGAGTTAGAAAATCAACTTTGCTCGGGAAATATGAGCTCCCATTGACGAAAGTGAACTATGAGCCTCAGTTTTTATTTTTTATGGAAGTGATTGTGAAATGAGTTGTGAGTTAGAAAATCAACTCTGCTCGAGAATCATGAGCTCCCATTGACGAAAGTGAGGTCTGAGCCTTAGTTTCTACTTTTTATGAAAGTGTCTGTGAAATGAGTTGTGAGTTAGAAAATCAACGCTGTTTGAGAATCATGAGCTCCTATTTACGAAAGTGAGCTGTGAGCCTTAGTTTTATTTTTTATGAAAGTGACTGTGAAATGAGTTGTGAGTTAGAAAATCAACTCTGCTCGGGAATTATGAGCTCCCATTGACGAAAGTGAATTCTGAGCCTTAGTTTCTACTTTTTATGAAAGTGTCTGTGAAATGAGTTGTGAGTTAGAAAATCAACGCTGTTTGAGAATCATGAGCTCCTATTTACGAAAGTGAGCTGTGAGCCTTAGTTTTATTTTTTATGAAAGTGACTGTGAAATGAGTTGTGAGTTAGAAAATCAACTCTGCTCGGGAATTATGAGCTCCTATTTACGACAGTGAGCTGAGAGCCTTAGTTTTATTTTTTATGAAAGTGACTGTGAAATGAGTTGTGAGTTCGAAAATCAACTCTGCTCGGGAATTATGAGCTCCCATTGACGAAAGTGAACTATGAGCCTCAGTTTTTATTTTTTATGGAAGTGATTGTGAAATGAGTTGTGAGTTAGAAAATCAACTCTGCTCGAGAATCATGAGCTCCCATTGACGAAAGTGAGGTCTGAGCCTTAGTTTCTACTTTTTATGAAAGTGTCTGTGAATTGAGTTGTGAGTTAGAAAATCAACGCTGTTTGAGAATCATGAGCTCCTATTTACGAAAGTGAGCTGTGAGCCTTAGTTTTATTTTTTATGAAAGTGACTGTGAAATGAGTTGTGAGTTAGAAAATCAACTCTGCTCGGGAATTATGAGCTCCCATTGACGAAAGTGAACTATGAGCCTCAGTTTTTATTTTTTATGGAAGTGATTGTGAAATGAGTTGTGAGTTAGAAAATCAACTCTGCTCGAGAATCATGAGCTCCCATTGACGAAAGTGAGGTCTGAGCCTTAGTTTCTACTTTTTATGAAAGTGTCTGTGAAATGAGTTGTGAGTTAGAAAATCAACGCTGTTTGAGAATCATGAGCTCCTATTTACGAAAGTGAGCTGTGAGCCTTAGTTTTATTTTTTATGAAAGTGACTGTGAAATGAGTTGTGAGTTAGAAAATCAACTCTGCTCGGGAATTATGAGCTCCCATTGACGAAAGTGAGTTCTGAGCCTTAGTTTCTACTTTTTATGAAAGTGTCTGTGAAATGAGTTGTGAGTTAGAAAATCAACGCTGTTTGAGAATCATGAGCTCCTATTTACGAAAGTGAGCTGTGAGCCTTAGTTTTATTTTTTATGAAAGTGACTGTGAAATGAGTTGTGAGTTAGAAAATCAACTCTGCTCGAGAATCATGAGCTCCCATTGACGAAAGTGAGGTCTGAGCCTTAGTTTCTACTTTTTATGAAAGTGACTGTGAAATGAGTTGTGAGTTAGAAAATCAACTTTGCTCGGGAAATATGAGCTCCCATTGACGAAAGTGAACTATGAGCCTCAGTTTTTATTTTTTATGAATGTGATTGAGAAATAAATTGTGAGTTAAAAATCAACGCTGTTTGAGAATCATGAGCTCCTATTTACGACAGTGAGCTGAGAGCCTTAGTTTTATTTTTTATGAAAGTGACTGTGAAATGAGTTGTGAGTTAGAAAATCAACTTTGCTCGGGAAATATGAGCTCCCATTGACGAAAGTGAACTATGAGCCTCAGTTTTTATTTTTTATGGAAGTGATTGTGAAATGAGTTGTGAGTTAGAAAATCAACTCTGCTCGAGAATCATGAGCTCCCATTGACGAAAGTGAGGTCTGAGCCTTAGTTTTATTTTTTATGAAAGTGACTGTGAAATGAGTTGTGAGTTAGAAAATCAACTCTGCTCGGGAATTATGAGCTCCCATTGACGAAAGTGAGTTCTGAGCCTTAGTTTCTACTTTTTATGAAAGTGTCTGTGAAATGAGTTGTGAGTTAGAAAATCAACGCTGTTTGAGAATCATGAGCTCCTATTTACGAAAGTGAGCTGTGAGCCTTAGTTTTATTTTTTATGAAAGTGACTGTGAAATGAGTTGTGAGTTAGAAAATCAACTCTGCTCGGGAATTATGAGCTCCTATTTACGACAGTGAGCTGAGAGCCTTAGTTTTATTTTTTATGAAAGTGACTGTGAAATGAGTTGTGAGTTCGAAAATCAACTCTGCTCGGGAATTATGAGCTCCCATTGACGAAAGTGAACTATGAGCCTCAGTTTTTATTTTTTATGAATGTGATTGAGAAATAAATTGTGAGTTAAAAATCAACGCTGTTTGAGAATCATGAGCTCCTATTTACGACAGTGAGCTGAGAGCCTTAGTTTTATTTTTTATGAAAGTGACTGTGAAATGAGTTGTGAGTTAGAAAATCAACTTTGCTCAGGAAATATGAGCTCCCATTGACGAAAGTGAACTATGAGCCTCAGTTTTTATTTTTTATGGAAGTGATTGTGAAATGAGTTGTGAGTTAGAAAATCAACTCTGCTCGAGAATCATGAGCTCCCATTGACGAAAGTGAGGTCTGAGCCTTAGTTTCTACTTTTTATGAAAGTGTCTGTGAAATGAGTTGTGAGTTAGAAAATCAACGCTGTTTGAGAATCATGAGCTCCTATTTACGAAAGTGAGCTGTGAGCCTTAGTTTTATTTTTTATGAAAGTGACTGTGAAATGAGTTGTGAGTTAGAAAATCAACTCTGCTCGGGAATTATGAGCTCCCATTGACGAAAGTGAGTTCTGAGCCTTAGTTTCTACTTTTTATGAAAGTGTCTGTGAAATGAGTTGTGAGTTAGAAAATCAACGCTGTTTGAGAATCATGAGCTCCTATTTACGAAAGTGAGCTGTGAGCCTTAGTTTTATTTTTTATGAAAGTGACTGTGAAATGAGTTGTGAGTTAGAAAATCAACTCTGCTCGGGAATTATGAGCTCCCATTGACGAAAGTGAGTTCTGAGCCTTAGTTTCTACTTTTTATGAAAGTGTCTGTGAAATGAGTTGTGAGTTAGAAAATCAACGCTGTTTGAGAATCATGAGCTCCTATTTACGAAAGTGAGCTGTGAGCCTTAGTTTTATTTTTTATGAAAGTGACTGTGAAATGAGTTGTGAGTTAGAAAATCAACTCTGCTCGGGAATTATGAGCTCCCATTGACGAAAGTGAACTATGAGCCTCAGTTTTTATTTTTTATGGAAGTGATTGTGAAATGAGTTGTGAGTTAGAAAATCAACTCTGCTCGAGAATCATGAGCTCCCATTGACGAAAGTGAGGTCTGAGCCTTAGTTTTATTTTTTATGAAAGTGACTGTGAAATGAGTTGTGAGTTAGAAAATCAACTCTGCTCGGGAATTATGAGCTCCCATTGACGAAAGTGAGTTCTGAGCCTTAGTTTCTACTTTTTATGAAAGTGTCTGTGAAATGAGTTGTGAGTTAGAAAATCAACGCTGTTTGAGAATCATGAGCTCCTATTTACGAAAGTGAGCTGTGAGCCTTAGTTTTATTTTTTATGAAAGTGACTGTGAAATGAGTTGTGAGTTAGAAAATCAACTCTGCTCGGGAATTATGAGCTCCCATTGACGAAAGTGAGTTCTGAGCCTTAGTTTCTACTTTTTATGAAAGTGTCTGTGAAATGAGTTGTGAGTTAGAAAATCAACGCTGTTTGAGAATCATGAGCTCCTATTTACGAAAGTGAGCTGTGAGCCTTAGTTTTATTTTTTATGAAAGTGACTGTGAAATGAGTTGTGAGTTAGAAAATCAACTCTGCTCGGGAATTATGAGCTCCCATTGACGAAAGTGAACTATGAGCCTCAGTTTTTATTTTTTATGGAAGTGATTGTGAAATGAGTTGTGAGTTAGAAAATCAACTCTGCTCGAGAATCATGAGCTCCCATTGACGAAAGTGAGGTCTGAGCCTTAGTTTCTACTTTTTATGAAAGTGTCTGTAAAATGAGTTGTGAGTTAGAAAATCAACGCTGTTTGAGAATCATGAGCTCCTATTTACGAAAGTGAGCTGTGAGCCTTAGTTTTATTTTTTATGAAAGTGACTGTGAAATGAGTTGTGAGTTAGAAAATCAACTTTGCTCGGGAAATATGAGCTCCCATTGACGAAAGTGAACTATGAGCCTCAGTTTTTATTTTTTATGAATGTGATTGAGAAATAAATTGTGAGTTAAAAATCAACGCTGTTTGAGAATCATGAGCTCCTATTTACGACAGTGAGCTGAGAGCCTTAGTTTTATTTTTTATGAAAGTGACTGTGAAATGAGTTGTGAGTTAGAAAATCAACTTTGCTCAGGAAATATGAGCTCCCATTGACGAAAGTGAACTATGAGCCTCAGTTTTTATTTTTTATGGAAGTGATTGTGAAATGAGTTGTGAGTTAGAAAATCAACTCTGCTCGAGAATCATGAGCTCCCATTGACGAAAGTGAGGTCTGAGCCTTAGTTTCTACTTTTTATGAAAGTGTCTGTGAAATGAGTTGTGAGTTAGAAAATCAACGCTGTTTGAGAATCATGAGCTCCTATTTACGAAAGTGAGCTGTGAGCCTTAGTTTTATTTTTTATGAAAGTGACTGTGAAATGAGTTGTGAGTTAGAAAATCAACTCTGCTCGGGAATTATGAGCTCCCATTGACGAAAGTGAGTTCTGAGCCTTAGTTTCTACTTTTTATGAAAGTGTCTGTGAAATGAGTTGTGAGTTAGAAAATCAACGCTGTTTGAGAATCATGAGCTCCTATTTACGAAAGTGAGCTGTGAGCCTTAGTTTTATTTTTTATGAAAGTGACTGTGAAATGAGTTGTGAGTTAGAAAATCAACTCTGCTCGGGAATTATGAGCTCCCATTGACGAAAGTGAGTTCTGAGCCTTAGTTTCTACTTTTTATGAAAGTGTCTGTGAAATGAGTTGTGAGTTAGAAAATCAACGCTGTTTGAGAATCATGAGCTCCTATTTACGAAAGTGAGCTGTGAGCCTTAGTTTTATTTTTTATGAAAGTGACTGTGAAATGAGTTGTGAGTTAGAAAATCAACTCTGCTCGGGAATTATGAGCTCCCATTGACGAAAGTGAACTATGAGCCTCAGTTTTTATTTTTTATGGAAGTGATTGTGAAATGAGTTGTGAGTTAGAAAATCAACTCTGCTCGAGAATCATGAGCTCCCATTGACGAAAGTGAGGTCTGAGCCTTAGTTTCTACTTTTTATGAAAGTGTCTGTAAAATGAGTTGTGAGTTAGAAAATCAACGCTGTTTGAGAATCATGAGCTCCTATTTACGAAAGTGAGCTGTGAGCCTTAGTTTTATTTTTTATGAAAGTGACTGTGAAATGAGTTGTGAGTTAGAAAATCAACTTTGCTCGGGAAATATGAGCTCCCATTGACGAAAGTGAACTATGAGCCTCAGTTTTTATTTTTTATGAATGTGATTGAGAAATAAATTGTGAGTTAAAAATCAACGCTGTTTGAGAATCATGAGCTCCTATTTACGACAGTGAGCTGAGAGCCTTAGTTTTATTTTTTATGAAAGTGACTGTGAAATGAGTTGTGAGTTAGAAAATCAACTTTGCTCAGGAAATATGAGCTCCCATTGACGAAAGTGAACTATGAGCCTCAGTTTTTATTTTTTATGGAAGTGATTGTGAAATGAGTTGTGAGTTAGAAAATCAACTCTGCTCGAGAATCATGAGCTCCCATTGACGAAAGTGAGGTCTGAGCCTTAGTTTCTACTTTTTATGAAAGTGTCTGTGAAATGAGTTGTGAGTTAGAAAATCAACGCTGTTTGAGAATCATGAGCTCCTATTTACGAAAGTGAGCTGTGAGCCTTAGTTTTATTTTTTATGAAAGTGACTGTGAAATGAGTTGTGAGTTAGAAAATCAACTCTGCTCGGGAATTATGAGCTCCCATTGACGAAAGTGAGTTCTGAGCCTTAGTTTCTACTTTTTATGAAAGTGTCTGTGAAATGAGTTGTGAGTTAGAAAATCAACGCTGTTTGAGAATCATGAGCTCCTATTTACGAAAGTGAGCTGTGAGCCTTAGTTTTATTTTTTATGAAAGTGACTGTGAAATGAGTTGTGAGTTAGAAAATCAACTTTGCTCGGGAAATATGAGCTCCCATTGACGAAAGTGAACTATGAGCCTCAGTTTTTATTTTTTATGAATGTGATTGAGAAATAAATTGTGAGTTAAAAATCAACGCTGTTTGAGAATCATGAGCTCCTATTTACGACAGTGAGCTGAGAGCCTTAGTTTTATTTTTTATGAAAGTGACTGTGAAATGAGTTGTGAGTTAGAAAATCAACTTTGCTCAGGAAATATGAGCTCCCATTGACGAAAGTGAACTATGAGCCTCAGTTTTTATTTTTTATGGAAGTGATTGTGAAATGAGTTGTGAGTTAGAAAATCAACTCTGCTCGAGAATCATGAGCTCCCATTGACGAAAGTGAGGTCTGAGCCTTAGTTTCTACTTTTTATGAAAGTGTCTGTGAAATGAGTTGTGAGTTAGAAAATCAACGCTGTTTGAGAATCATGAGCTCCTATTTACGAAAGTGAGCTGTGAGCCTTAGTTTTATTTTTTATGAAAGTGACTGTGAAATGAGTTGTGAGTTAGAAAATCAACTCTGCTCGGGAATTATGAGCTCCCATTGACGAAAGTGAGTTCTGAGCCTTAGTTTCTACTTTTTATGAAAGTGTCTGTGAAATGAGTTGTGAGTTAGAAAATCAACGCTGTTTGAGAATCATGAGCTCCTATTTACGAAAGTGAGCTGTGAGCCTTAGTTTTATTTTTTATGAAAGTGACTGTGAAATGAGTTGTGAGTTAGAAAATCAACTCTGCTCGGAAATTATGAGCTCCTATTTACGACAGTGAGCTGAGAGCCTTAGTTTTATTTTTTATGAAAGTGACTGTGAAATGAGTTGTGAGTTCGAAAATCAACTCTGCTCGGGAATTATGAGCTCCCATTGACGAAAGTGAACTATGAGCCTTAGTTTTATTTTTTATGAATGTGATTGAGAAATAAATTGTGAGTTAGAAAATCAACGCTGTTTGAGAATCATGAGCTCCTATTTACGAAAGTGAGCTGTGAGCCTTAGTTTTATTTTTTATGAAAGTGATTGTGAAATGAGTTGTGAGTTCGAAAATCAACTCTGCTCGAGAATCATGAGCTCCCATTGACGAAAGTGAACTATGAGCCTTAGTTTTTATTTTTTATGGAAGTGATTGTAAATGAGTTGTGAGTTCGAAAATCAAATTTGCTTGAGAATCATGAGCTCCCATTGACGAAAGTGAACTATGAGCCTTAGTTTTATTTTTTATGAATGTGATTGAGAAATAAATTGTGAGTTAGAAAATCAACGCTGTTTGAGAATCATGAGCTCCTATTTACGAAAGTGAGCTGAGAGCCTTAGTTTTATTTTTTATGAAAGTGACTGTGAAATGAGTTGTGAGTTAGAAAATCAACTTTGCTCGGGAAATATGAGCTCCCATTGACGAAAGTGAACTATGAGCCTCAGTTTTTATTTTTTATGAATGTGATTGAGAAATAAATTGTGAGTTAAAAATCAACGCTGTTTGAGAATCATGAGCTCCTATTTACGACAGTGAGCTGAGAGCCTTAGTTTTATTTTTTATGAAAGTGACTGTGAAATGAGTTGTGAGTTAGAAAATCAACTTTGCTCGGGAATTATGAGCTCCCATTAACAAAAGTGAACTATGAGCCTTAGTTTTTATTTTTTATGGAAGTGATTGTGAAATGAGTTGTGAGTTAGAAAATCAACGCTGTTTGAGAATCATGAGCTCCTATTTACGACAGTGAGCTGAGAGCCTTAGTTTTATTTTTTATGAAAGTGATTGTGAAATGAGTTGTGAGTTCGAAAATCAACTCTGCTCGAGAATCATGAGCTCCCATTGACGAAAGTGAACTATGAGCCTTAGTTTTTATTTTTTATGGAAGTGATTGTAAATGAGTTGTGAGTTCGAAAATCAAATTTGCTTGAGAATCATGAGCTCCCATTGACGAAAGTGAACTATGAGCCTTAGTTTTATTTTTTATGAATGTGATTGAGAAATAAATTGTGAGTTAGAAAATCAACGCTGTTTGAGAATCATGAGCTCCTATTTACGAAAGTGAGCTGAGAGCCTTAGTTTTATTTTTTATGAAAGTGACTGTGAAATGAGTTGTGAGTTAGAAAATCAACTTTGCTCGGGAAATATGAGCTCCCATTGACGAAAGTGAACTATGAGCCTCAGTTTTTATTTTTTATGAATGTGATTGAGAAATAAATTGTGAGTTAAAAATCAACGCTGTTTGAGAATCATGAGCTCCTATTTACGACAGTGAGCTGAGAGCCTTAGTTTTATTTTTTATGAAAGTGACTGTGAAATGAGTTGTGAGTTAGAAAATCAACTTTGCTCGGGAAATATGAGCTCCCATTGACGAAAGTGAACTATGAGCCTCAGTTTTTATTTTTTATGGAAGTGATTGTGAAATGAGTTGTGAGTTAGAAAATCAACTCTGCTCGAGAATCATGAGCTCCCATTGACGAAAGTGAGGTCTGAGCCTTAGTTTCTACTTTTTATGAAAGTGTCTGTGAAATGAGTTGTGAGTTAGAAAATCAACGCTGTTTGAGAATCATGAGCTCCTATTTACGAAAGTGAGCTGTGAGCCTTAGTTTTATTTTTTATGAAAGTGACTGTGAAATGAGTTGTGAGTTAGAAAATCAACTCTGCTCGGGAATTATGAGCTCCCATTGACGAAAGTGAATTCTGAGCCTTAGTTTCTACTTTTTATGAAAGTGTCTGTGAAATGAGTTGTGAGTTAGAAAATCAACGCTGTTTGAGAATCATGAGCTCCTATTTACGAAAGTGAGCTGTGAGCCTTAGTTTTATTTTTTATGAAAGTGACTGTGAAATGAGTTGTGAGTTAGAAAATCAACTCTGCTCGGGAATTATGAGCTCCTATTTACGACAGTGAGCTGAGAGCCTTAGTTTTATTTTTTATGAAAGTGACTGTGAAATGAGTTGTGAGTTCGAAAATCAACTCTGCTCGGGAATTATGAGCTCCCATTGACGAAAGTGAACTATGAGCCTCAGTTTTTATTTTTTATGGAAGTGATTGTGAAATGAGTTGTGAGTTAGAAAATCAACTCTGCTCGAGAATCATGAGCTCCCATTGACGAAAGTGAGGTCTGAGCCTTAGTTTCTACTTTTTATGAAAGTGTCTGTGAATTGAGTTGTGAGTTAGAAAATCAACGCTGTTTGAGAATCATGAGCTCCTATTTACGAAAGTGAGCTGTGAGCCTTAGTTTTATTTTTTATGAAAGTGACTGTGAAATGAGTTGTGAGTTAGAAAATCAACTCTGCTCGGGAATTATGAGCTCCCATTGACGAAAGTGAACTATGAGCCTCAGTTTTTATTTTTTATGGAAGTGATTGTGAAATGAGTTGTGAGTTAGAAAATCAACTCTGCTCGAGAATCATGAGCTCCCATTGACGAAAGTGAGGTCTGAGCCTTAGTTTCTACTTTTTATGAAAGTGTCTGTGAAATGAGTTGTGAGTTAGAAAATCAACGCTGTTTGAGAATCATGAGCTCCTATTTACGAAAGTGAGCTGTGAGCCTTAGTTTTATTTTTTATGAAAGTGACTGTGAAATGAGTTGTGAGTTAGAAAATCAACTCTGCTCGGGAATTATGAGCTCCCATTGACGAAAGTGAGTTCTGAGCCTTAGTTTCTACTTTTTATGAAAGTGTCTGTGAAATGAGTTGTGAGTTAGAAAATCAACGCTGTTTGAGAATCATGAGCTCCTATTTACGAAAGTGAGCTGTGAGCCTTAGTTTTATTTTTTATGAAAGTGACTGTGAAATGAGTTGTGAGTTAGAAAATCAACTCTGCTCGAGAATCATGAGCTCCCATTGACGAAAGTGAGGTCTGAGCCTTAGTTTCTACTTTTTATGAAAGTGACTGTGAAATGAGTTGTGAGTTAGAAAATCAACTTTGCTCGGGAAATATGAGCTCCCATTGACGAAAGTGAACTATGAGCCTCAGTTTTTATTTTTTATGAATGTGATTGAGAAATAAATTGTGAGTTAAAAATCAACGCTGTTTGAGAATCATGAGCTCCTATTTACGACAGTGAGCTGAGAGCCTTAGTTTTATTTTTTATGAAAGTGACTGTGAAATGAGTTGTGAGTTAGAAAATCAACTTTGCTCGGGAAATATGAGCTCCCATTGACGAAAGTGAACTATGAGCCTCAGTTTTTATTTTTTATGGAAGTGATTGTGAAATGAGTTGTGAGTTAGAAAATCAACTCTGCTCGAGAATCATGAGCTCCCATTGACGAAAGTGAGGTCTGAGCCTTAGTTTTATTTTTTATGAAAGTGACTGTGAAATGAGTTGTGAGTTAGAAAATCAACTCTGCTCGGGAATTATGAGCTCCCATTGACGAAAGTGAGTTCTGAGCCTTAGTTTCTACTTTTTATGAAAGTGTCTGTGAAATGAGTTGTGAGTTAGAAAATCAACGCTGTTTGAGAATCATGAGCTCCTATTTACGAAAGTGAGCTGTGAGCCTTAGTTTTATTTTTTATGAAAGTGACTGTGAAATGAGTTGTGAGTTAGAAAATCAACTCTGCTCGGGAATTATGAGCTCCTATTTACGACAGTGAGCTGAGAGCCTTAGTTTTATTTTTTATGAAAGTGACTGTGAAATGAGTTGTGAGTTCGAAAATCAACTCTGCTCGGGAATTATGAGCTCCCATTGACGAAAGTGAACTATGAGCCTTAGTTTTATTTTTTATGAATGTGATTGAGAAATAAATTGTGAGTTAGAAAATCAACGCTGTTTGAGAATCATGAGCTCCTATTTACGACAGTGAGCTGAGAGCCTTAGTTTTATTTTTTATGAAAGTGACTGTGAAATGAGTTGTGAGTTCGAAAATCAACTCTGCTCGGGAATTATGAGCTCCCATTGACGAAAGTGAACTATGAGCCTCAGTTTTTATTTTTTATGGAAGTGATTGTGAAATGAGTTGTGAGTTAGAAAATCAACTCTGCTCGAGAATCATGAGCTCCCATTGACGAAAGTGAGGTCTGAGCCTTAGTTTTATTTTTTATGAAAGTGACTGTGAAATGAGTTGTGAGTTAGAAAATCAACTCTGCTCGGGAATTATGAGCTCCCATTGACGAAAGTGAGTTCTGAGCCTTAGTTTCTACTTTTTATGAAAGTGTCTGTGAAATGAGTTGTGAGTTAGAAAATCAACGCTGTTTGAGAATCATGAGCTCCTATTTACGAAAGTGAGCTGTGAGCCTTAGTTTTATTTTTTATGAAAGTGACTGTGAAATGAGTTGTGAGTTAGAAAATCAACTCTGCTCGGGAATTATGAGCTCCCATTGACGAAAGTGAGTTCTGAGCCTTAGTTTCTACTTTTTATGAAAGTGTCTGTGAAATGAGTTGTGAGTTAGAAAATCAACGCTGTTTGAGAATCATGAGCTCCTATTTACGAAAGTGAGCTGTGAGCCTTAGTTTTATTTTTTATGAAAGTGACTGTGAAATGAGTTGTGAGTTAGAAAATCAACTCTGCTCGGGAATTATGAGCTCCCATTGACGAAAGTGAACTATGAGCCTCAGTTTTTATTTTTTATGGAAGTGATTGTGAAATGAGTTGTGAGTTAGAAAATCAACTCTGCTCGAGAATCATGAGCTCCCATTGACGAAAGTGAGGTCTGAGCCTTAGTTTCTACTTTTTATGAAAGTGTCTGTAAAATGAGTTGTGAGTTAGAAAATCAACGCTGTTTGAGAATCATGAGCTCCTATTTACGAAAGTGAGCTGTGAGCCTTAGTTTTATTTTTTATGAAAGTGACTGTGAAATGAGTTGTGAGTTAGAAAATCAACTTTGCTCGGGAAATATGAGCTCCCATTGACGAAAGTGAACTATGAGCCTCAGTTTTTATTTTTTATGAATGTGATTGAGAAATAAATTGTGAGTTAAAAATCAACGCTGTTTGAGAATCATGAGCTCCTATTTACGACAGTGAGCTGAGAGCCTTAGTTTTATTTTTTATGAAAGTGACTGTGAAATGAGTTGTGAGTTAGAAAATCAACTTTGCTCAGGAAATATGAGCTCCCATTGACGAAAGTGAACTATGAGCCTCAGTTTTTATTTTTTATGGAAGTGATTGTGAAATGAGTTGTGAGTTAGAAAATCAACTCTGCTCGAGAATCATGAGCTCCCATTGACGAAAGTGAGGTCTGAGCCTTAGTTTCTACTTTTTATGAAAGTGTCTGTGAAATGAGTTGTGAGTTAGAAAATCAACGCTGTTTGAGAATCATGAGCTCCTATTTACGAAAGTGAGCTGTGAGCCTTAGTTTTATTTTTTATGAAAGTGACTGTGAAATGAGTTGTGAGTTAGAAAATCAACTCTGCTCGGGAATTATGAGCTCCCATTGACGAAAGTGAGTTCTGAGCCTTAGTTTCTACTTTTTATGAAAGTGTCTGTGAAATGAGTTGTGAGTTAGAAAATCAACGCTGTTTGAGAATCATGAGCTCCTATTTACGAAAGTGAGCTGTGAGCCTTAGTTTTATTTTTTATGAAAGTGACTGTGAAATGAGTTGTGAGTTAGAAAATCAACTCTGCTCGGAAATTATGAGCTCCTATTTACGACAGTGAGCTGAGAGCCTTAGTTTTATTTTTTATGAAAGTGACTGTGAAATGAGTTGTGAGTTCGAAAATCAACTCTGCTCGGGAATTATGAGCTCCCATTGACGAAAGTGAACTATGAGCCTTAGTTTTATTTTTTATGAATGTGATTGAGAAATAAATTGTGAGTTAGAAAATCAACGCTGTTTGAGGATCATGAGCTCCTATTTACGAAAGTGAGCTGTGAGCCTTAGTTTTATTTTTTATGAAAGTGATTGTGAAATGAGTTGTGAGTTCGAAAATCAACTCTGCTCGAGAATCATGAGCTCCCATTGACGAAAGTGAACTATGAGCCTTAGTTTTTATTTTTTATGGAAGTGATTGTAAATGAGTTGTGAGTTCGAAAATCAAATTTGCTTGAGAATCATGAGCTCCCATTGACGAAAGTGAACTATGAGCCTTAGTTTTATTTTTTATGAATGTGATTGAGAAATAAATTGTGAGTTAGAAAATCAACGCTGTTTGAGAATCATGAGCTCCTATTTACGAAAGTGAGCTGTGAGCCTTAGTTTTATTTTTTATGAAAGTGACTGTGAAATGAGTTGTGAGTTAGAAAATCAACTCTGCTCGGGAATTATGAGCTCCCATTGACGAAAGTGAGGTCTGAGCCTTAGTTTCTACTTTTTATGAAAGTGTCTGTGAAATGAGTTGTGAGTTAGAAAATCAACGCTGCTCGAGAATCATGAGCTCCTATTTACGAAAGTGAGCTGTGAGCCTTAGTTTTATTTTTTATGAAAGTGACTGTGAAATGAGTTGTGAGTTAGAAAATCAACTCTGCTCGGGAATTATGAGCTCCCATTGACGAAAGTGAACTATGAGCCTTAGTTTTTATTTTTTATGGAAGTGATTGTGAAATGAGTTGTGAGTTCGAAAATCAACTCTGATCGAGAATCATGAGCTCCCATTGACGAAAGTGAACTATGAGCCTTAGTTTTATTTTTTATGAAAGTGACTGTGAAATGAGTTGTGAGTTAGAAAATCAACTCTGCTCGGGAATTATGAGCTCCCATTGACGAAAGTGAGGTCTGAGCCTTAGTTTCTATTTTTTATGAATGTGATTGAGAAATAAATTGTGAGTTAGAAAATCAACGCTGTTTGAGAATCATGAGCTCCTATTTACGAAAGTGAGCTGTGAGCCTTAGTTTTATTTTTTATGAAAGTGATTGTGAAATGAGTTGTGAGTTCGAAAATCAACTCTGCTCGAGAATCATGAGCTCCCATTGACGAAAGTGAGGTCTGAGCCTTAGTTTCTACTTTTTATGAAAGTGTCTGTGAAATGAGTTGTGAGTTAGAAAATCAACGCTGCTCGAGAATCATGAGCTCCTATTTACGAAAGTGAGCTGTGAGCCTTAGTTTTATTTTTTATGAAAGTGACTGTGAAATAGTTGTGAGTTAGAAAATCAACTCTGCTCGGGAATTATGAGCTCCCATTGACGAAAGTGAACTATGAGCCTTAGTTTTTATTTTTTATGGAAGTGATTGTGAAATGAGTTGTGAGTTCGAAAATCAAATTTGCTTGAGAATCATGAGCTCCCATTGACGAAAGTGAACTATGAGCCTTAGTTTTATTTTTTATGAATGTGATTGAGAAATAAATTGTGAGTTAGAAAATCAACGCTGTTTGAGAATCATGAGCTCCTATTTACGAAAGTGAGCTGTGAGCCTTAGTTTTATTTTTTATGAAAGTGACTGTGAAATGAGTTGTGAGTTAGAAAATCAACTCTGCTCGGGAATTATGAGCTCCCATTGACGAAAGTGAGGTCTGAGCCTTAGTTTCTACTTTTTATGAAAGTGTCTGTGAAATGAGTTGTGAGTTAGAAAATCAACGCTGCTCGAGAATCATGAGCTCCTATTTACGAAAGTGAGCTGTGAGCCTTAGTTTTATTTTTTATGAAAGTGACTGTGAAATGAGTTGTGAGTTAGAAAATCAACTCTGCTCGGGAATTATGAGCTCCCATTGACGAAAGTGAACTATGAGCCTTAGTTTTTATTTTTTATGGAAGTGATTGTGAAATAAATTGTGAGTTCGAAAATCAACTCTGCTCGAGAATCATGAGCTCCCATTGACGAAAGTGAACTATGAGCCTTAGTTTTATTTTTTATGAAAGTGACTGTGAAATGAGTTGTGAGTTAGAAAATCAACTCTGCTCGGGAATTATGAGCTCCCATTGACGAAAGTGAGGTCTGAGCCTTAGTTTCTATTTTTTATGAATGTGATTGAGAAATAAATTGTGAGTTAGAAAATCAACGCTGTTTGAGAATCATGAGCTCCTATTTACGAAAGTGAGCTGTGAGCCTTAGTTTTATTTTTTATGAAAGTGATTGTGAAATGAGTTGTGAGTTAGAAAATCAACTCTGCTCGGGAATTATGAGCTCCCATTGACGAAAGTGAGGTCTGAGCCTTAGTTTCTACTTTTTATGAAAGTGTCTGTGAAATGAGTTGTGAGTTAGAAAATCAACGCTGCTCGAGAATCATGAGCTCCTATTTACGAAAGTGAGCTGTGAGCCTTAGTTTTATTTTTTATGAAAGTGACTGTGAAATAGTTGTGAGTTAGAAAATCAACTCTGCTCGGGAATTATGAGCTCCCATTGACGAAAGTGAACTATGAGCCTTAGTTTTTATTTTTTATGGAAGTGATTGTGAAATGAGTTGTGAGTTCGAAAATCAAATTTGCTTGAGAATCATGAGCTCCCATTGACGAAAGTGAACTATGAGCCTTAGTTTTATTTTTTATGAATGTGATTGAGAAATAAATTGTGAGTTAGAAAATCAACGCTGTTTGAGAATCATGAGCTCCTATTTACGAAAGTGAGCTGTGAGCCTTAGTTTTATTTTTTATGAAAGTGACTGTGAAATGAGTTGTGAGTTAGAAAATCAACTCTGCTCGGGAATTATGAGCTCCCATTGACGAAAGTGAGGTCTGAGCCTTAGTTTCTACTTTTTATGAAAGTGTCTGTGAAATGAGTTGTGAGTTAGAAAATCAACGCTGCTCGAGAATCATGAGCTCCTATTTACGAAAGTGAGCTGTGAGCCTTAGTTTTATTTTTTATGAAAGTGACTGTGAAATGAGTTGTGAGTTAGAAAATCAACTCTGCTCGGGAATTATGAGCTCCCATTGACGAAAGTGAACTATGAGCCTTAGTTTTTATTTTTTATGGAAGTGATTGTGAAATAAATTGTGAGTTCGAAAATCAACTCTGCTCGAGAATCATGAGCTCCCATTGACGAAAGTGAACTATGAGCCTTAGTTTTATTTTTTATGAAAGTGACTGTGAAATGAGTTGTGAGTTAGAAAATCAACTCTGCTCGGGAATTATGAGCTCCCATTGACGAAAGTGAGGTCTGAGCCTTAGTTTCTATTTTTTATGAATGTGATTGAGAAATAAATTGTGAGTTAGAAAATCAACGCTGTTTGAGAATCATGAGCTCCTATTTACGAAAGTGAGCTGTGAGCCTTAGTTTTATTTTTTATGAAAGTGACTGTGAAATGAGTTGTGAGTTAGAAAATCAACTCTGCTCGGGAATTATGAGCTCCCATTGACGAAAGTGAGGTCTGAGCCTTAGTTTCTACTTTTTATGAAAGTGTCTGTGAAATGAGTTGTGAGTTAGAAAATCAACGCTGCTCGAGAATCATGAGCTCCTATTTACGAAAGTGAGCTGTGAGCCTTAGTTTTATTTTTTATGAAAGTGACTGTGAAATTAGTTGTGAGTTAGAAAATCAACTCTGCTCGGGAATTATGAGCTCCCATTGACGAAAGTGAACTATGAGCCTTAGTTTTTATTTTTTATGGAAGTGATTGTGAAATGAGTTGTGAGTTCGAAAATCAACTCTGCTCGAGAATCATGAGCTCCCATTGACGAAAGTGAGGTCTGAGCCTTAGTTTCTACTTTTTATGAAAGTGACTGTGAAATGAGTTGTGAGTTAGAAAATCAACGCTGTTTGAGAATCATGAGCTCCTATTTACGAAAGTGAGCTGTGAGCCTTAGTTTTATTTTTTATGAAAGTGACTGTGAAATGAGTTGTGAGTTAGAAAATCAACTCTGCTCGGGAATTATGAGCTCCCATTGACGAAAGTGAGGTCTGAGCCTTAGTTTCTACTTTTTATGAAAGTGTCTGTGAAATGAGTTGTGAGTTAGAAAATCAACGCTGCTCGAGAATCATGAGCTCCTATTTACGAAAGTGAGCTGTGAGCCTTAGTTTTATTTTTTATGAAAGTGACTGTGAAATGAGTTGTGAGTTAGAAAATCAACTCTGCTCGGGAATTATGAGGTCCCATTGACGAAAGTGAGGTCTGAGCCTTAGTTTCTACTTTTTATGAAAGTGTCTGTGAAATGAGTTGTGAGTTAGAAAATCAACGCTGCTCGAGAATCATGAGCTCCTATTTACGAAAGTGAGCTGTGAGCCTTAGTTTTATTTTTTATGAAAGTGACTGTGAAATTAGTTGTGAGTTAGAAAATCAACTCTGCTCGGGAATTATGAGCTCCCATTGACGAAAGTGAGGTCTGAGCCTTAGTTTCTACTTTTTATGAAAGTGACTGTGAAATGAGTTGTGAGTTAGAAAATCAACGCTGTTTGAGAATCATGAGCTCCTATTTACGAAAGTGAGCTGTGAGCCTTAGTTTTATTTTTTATGAAAGTGACTGTGAAATGAGTTGTGAGTTAGAAAATCAACTCTGCTCGGGAATTATGAGGTCCCATTGACGAAAGTGAGGTCTGAGCCTTAGTTTCTACTTTTTATGAAAGTGTCTGTGAAATGAGTTGTGAGTTAGAAAATCAACGCTGCTCGAGAATCATGAGCTCCTATTTACGAAAGTGAGCTGTGAGCCTTAGTTTTATTTTTTATGAAAGTGACTGTGAAATTAGTTGTGAGTTAGAAAATCAACTCTGCTCGGGAATTATGAGCTCCCATTGACGAAAGTGAACTATGAGCCTTAGTTTTTATTTTTTATGGAAGTGATTGTGAAATGAGTTGTGAGTTCGAAAATCAACTCTGCTCGAGAATCATGAGCTCCCATTGACGAAAGTGAACTATGAGCCTTAGTTTGATTTTTAATGAAAGTGACTGTGAAATGAGTTGTGAGTTAGAAAATCAACTCTGCTCGGGAATTATGAGCTCCCATTGACGAAAGTGAACTATGAGCCTTAGTTTTTATTTTTTATGAAAGTGTCTGTGAAATGAGTTGTGAGTTAAAAAATCAACGCTGTTTGAGAATCATGAGCTCCTATTTACGAAAGTGAGCTGTGAGCCTTAGTTTTATTTTTTATGAAAGTGACTGTGAAATGAGTTGTGAGTTAGAAAATCAACTCTGCTCGGGAATTATGAGGTCCCATTGACGAAAGTGAGGTCTGAGCCTTAGTTTCTACTTTTTATGAAAGTGTCTGTGAAATGAGTTGTGAGTTAGAAAATCAACGCTGCTCGAGAATCATGAGCTCCTATTTACGAAAGTGAGCTGTGAGCCTTAGTTTTATTTTTTATGAAAGTGACTGTGAAATGAGTTGTGAGTTAGAAAATCAACTCTGCTCGGGAATTATGAGCTCCCATTGACGAAAGTGAACTATGAGCCTTAGTTTTTATTTTTTATGGAAGTGATTGTGAAATGAGTTGTGAGTTCGAAAATCAACTATGCTGGAGAATCATGAGCTCCCATTGACGAAAGTGAACTATGAGCCTTAGTTTTTATTTTTTATGGAAGTGATTGTGAAATGAGTTGTGAGTTCGAAAATCAACTCTGCTCGAGAATCATGAGCTCCCATTGACGAAAGTGAACTATGAGCCTTAGTTTTTATTTTTTTAAGGAAGTGATTGTGAAATGAGTTGTGAGTTAGAAAATCAACTCTGCTCGGGAATTATGAGCTCCCATTAACGAAAGTGAACTATGAGCCTTAGTTTTTATTTTTTATGGAAGTGATTGTGAAATGAGTTGTGAGTTCGAAAATCAACTCTGCTCGAGAATCATGAGCTCCCATTGACGAAAGTGAACTATGAGCCTTAGTTTTATTTTTTATGAATGTGATTGAGAAATAAATTGTGAGTTAGAAAATCAACGCTGTTTGAGAATCATGAGCTCCTATTTACGACAGTGAGCTGAGAGCCTTAGTTTTATTTTTTATGAAAGTGATTGAGAAATAAATTGTGAGTTAGAAAATCAACGCTGTTTGAGAATCATGAGCTCCTATTTACGAAAGTGAGCTGTGAGCCTTAGTTTTATTTTTTATGAAAGTGACTGTGAAATGAGTTGTGAGTTAAAAAATCAACTCTGCTCGGGAATTATGAGCTCCCATTGACGAAAGTGAACTATGAGTCTTATTTTTTATTTTTTATGGAAGTGATTGTGAAATGAGTTGTGAGTTCGAAAATCAACTCTGCTCGAGAATCATGAGCTCCCATTGACGAAAGTGAACTATGAGCCTTAGTTTTATTTTTTATGAATGTGATTGAGAAATAAATTGTGAGTTGGAAATTCAACGCTGTTTGAGAATCATGAGCTCCTATTTACGAAAGTGAGCTGTGAGCCTTAGTTTTATTTTTTATGAAAGTGACTGTGAAATGAGTTGTGAGTTAGAAAATCAACGCTGCTCGAGAATCATGAGCTCCTATTTACGAAAGTGAGCTGTGAGCCTTAGTTTTATTTTTTATGAAAGTGACTGTGAAATGAGTTGTGAGTTAGAAAATCAACTCTGCTCGGGAATTATGAGCTCCCATTGACGAAAGTGAACTATGAGCCTTAGTTTTTATTTTTTATGGAAGTGATTGTGAAATGAGTTGTGAGTTCGAAAATCAACTCTGCTCGAGAATCATGAGCTCCCATTGACGAAAGTGAACTATGAGCCTTAGTTTTATTTTTTATGAATGTGATTGAGAAATAAATTGTGAGTTAGAAAATCAACGCTGTTTGAGAATCATGAGCTCCTATTTACGACAGTGAACTATGAGCCTTAGTTTTATTTTTTATGAATGTGATTGAGAAATAAATTGTGAGTTAGAAAATCAACGCTGTTTGAGAATCATGAGCTCCTATTTACGAAAGTGAGCTGTGAGCCTTAGTTTTATTTTTTATGAAAGTGACTGTGAAATGAGTTGTGAGTTAAAAAATCAACTCTGCTCGGGAATTATGAGCTCCCATTGACGAAAGTGAACTATGAATCTTATTTTTTATTTTTTATGGAAGTGATTGTGAAATGAGTTGTGAGTTCGAAAATCAACTCTGCTCGAGAATCATGAGCTCCCATTGACGAAAGTGAACTATGAGCCTTAGTTTTATTTTTTATGAATGTGATTGAGAAATAAATTGTGAGTTGGAAATTCAACGCTGTTTGAGAATCATGAGCTCCTATTTACGAAAGTGAGCTGTGAGCCTTAGTTTTATTTTTTATGAAAGTGACTGTGAAATGAGTTGTGAGTTAGAAAATCAACGCTGCTCGAGAATCATGAGCTCCCATTGACGAAAGTGAACTATGAGCCTTAGTTTTATTTTTTATGAATGTGATTGAGAAATAAATTGTGAGTTAGAAAATCAACGCTGTTTGAGAATCATGAGCTCCTATTTACGAAAGTGAGCTGTGAGCCTTAGTTTTATTTTTTATGAAAGTGACTGTGAAATGAGTTGTGAGTGAGAAAATCAACGCTGCTCGAGAATCATGAGCTCCCATTGACGAAAGTGAACTATGAGCCTTAGTTTTTATTTTTTATGGAAGTGATTGTGAAATGAGTTTTGAGTTCGAAATCAACTCTGCTCGAGAATCATGAGCTCCTATTTACGAAAGTAAGCTGTGAGCCTTAGTTTTATTTTTTATGAAAGTGACTGTGAAATGAGTTGTGAGTTAAAAAATCAACTCTGCTCGGGAATTATGAGCTCCCATTGACGAAAGTGAACTATGAGTCTTATTTTTTATTTTTTATGGAAGTGATTGTGAAATGAGTTGTGAGTTCGAAAATCAACTCTGCTCGAGAATCATGAGCTCCCATTGACGAAAGTGAACTATGAGCCTTAGTTTTATTTTTTATGAATGTGATTGAGAAATAAATTGTGAGTTGGAAATTCAACGCTGTTTGAGAATCATGAGCTCCTATTTACGAAAGTGAGCTGTGAGCCTTAGTTTTATTTTTTATGAAAGTGACTGTGAAATGAGTTGTGAGTTAGAAAATCAACGCTGCTCGAGAATCATGAGCTCCCATTGACGAAAGTGAACTATGAGCCTTAGTTTTATTTTTTATGAATGTGATTGAGAAATAAATTGTGAGTTAGAAAATCAACGCTGTTTGAGAATCATGAGCTCCTATTTACGAAAGTGAGCTGTGAGCCTTAGTTTGTACTTTTTATGAAAGTGACTGTGAAATGAGTTGAGACAGAAAATCAACTCTGCTCGGGAATTATGAGCTCCCATTGACGAAAGTGAACTATGAGCCTTAGTTTTTATTTTTTATGGAAGTGATTGTGAAATGAGTTTTGAGTTCGAAATCAACTCTGCTCGAGAATCATGAGCTCCTATTTACGAAAGTAAGCTGTGAGCCCTAGTTTTTATTTTTTATGAATGTGATTGAGAAATAAATTGTGAGTTAGAAAATCAACGCTGTTTGAGAATCATGAGCTCCTATTTACGACAGTGAGCTGAGAGCCTTAGTTTCTACTTTTTATGAAAGTGTCTGTGAAATGAGTTGTGAGTTAGAAAATCAACGCTGCTCGAGAATCATGAGCTCCTATTTACGAAAGTGAACTGTGAGCCTTAGTTTTATTTTTTATGAAAGTGACTGTGAAATTAGTTGTGAGTTAGAAAATCAACTCTGCTCGGGAATTATGAGCTCCCATTGACGAAAGTGAGGTCTGAGCCTTAGTTTCTACTTTTTATGAAAGTGTCTGTGAAATGAGTTGTGAGTTAGAAAATCAACGCTGCTCGAGAATCATGAGCTCCTATTTACGAAAGTGAGCTGTGAGCCTTAGTTTTATTTTTTATGAAAGTGACTGTGAAATAGTTGTGAGTTAGAAAATCAACTCTGCTCGGGAATTATGAGCTCCCATTGACGAAAGTGAACTATGAGCCTTAGTTTTTATTTTTTATGGAAGTGATTGTGAAATGAGTTGTGAGTTCGAAAATCAAATTTGCTTGAGAATCATGAGCTCCCATTGACGAAAGTGAACTATGAGCCTTAGTTTTATTTTTTATGAATGTGATTGAGAAATAAATTGTGAGTTAGAAAATCAACGCTGTTTGAGAATCATGAGCTCCTATTTACGAAAGTGAGCTGTGAGCCTTAGTTTTATTTTTTATGAAAGTGACTGTGAAATGAGTTGTGAGTTAGAAAATCAACTCTGCTCGGGAATTATGAGCTCCCATTGACGAAAGTGAACTATTAACCTTAGTTTTTATTTTTTATGGAAGTGATTGTGAAATGAGTTGTGAGTTCGAAAATCAACTCTGCTCGAGAATCATGAGCTCCCATTGACGAAAGTGAACTATGAGCCTTAGTTTTTATTTTTTATGGAAGTGATTGTGAAATGAGTTGTGAATTCGAAAATCAACTCTGCTCGAGAATCATGAGCTCCCATTGACGAAAGTGAACTATGAGCCTTAGTTTTATTTTTTATGAATGTGATTGAGAAATAAATTGTGAGTTGGAAATTCAACGCTGTTTGAGAATCATGAGCTCCTATTTACGAAAGTGAGCTGTGAGCCTTAGTTTGTACTTTTTATGAAAGTGACTGTGAAATGAGTTGAGACAGAAAATGAACGCTGGTCGAGAATCATGAGCTCCCATTGACGAAAGTGAACTATGAGCCATAGTTTTTATTTTTTATGAAAGTGATTGTGAAATAAATTTTGAGTTAGAAAACCAACTCCGCTCGAGAATCATGAGCTCCTATTGACGACAGTGAACTATGAGCCTTAGTTTTATTTTTTATGAATGTGATTGAGAAATAAATTGTGAGTTAGAAAATCAACGCTGTTTGAGAATCATGAGCTCCTATTTACGAAAGTGAGCTGTGAGCCTTAGTTTGTACTTTTTATGAAAGTGACTGTGAAATGAGTTGAGACAGAAAATCAACGCTGCTCGAGAATCACGAGCTCCTATTTACGAAAGTGAGCTCTAGTTTATATTTTTTATGAAAGTGTGTAAAATGAGTTGTGAGACAGACACCGTCCATTTTAGTGTCCAAATTACTCAATAAGTGAAACTAATATTCCAATTTATAAAAGACCTTATAAAAGGCCTAAATCTGGATGAAATCCAGAGTTATTATGAATATAGGTCACGGATTACGCCGAGGACATATCCATTAATTGTCGAGAAAATACATTTTGACTTTCTTTCTATTAAAGATCCTGGAAAGCGTAAAGCAATATATAAGAGGAAAATACACATCAAAATTGCCTCTACAGCTCCCCATCTACATGTAATATTTTTCCAAACTTTTGAAGAGACGTAACTGCTTTCAATAAATCTGTGCTTGGTTTCAGATCAAAGCGATATAACATTTAGACAATATTGTCCGACTACAAAGAAGAGTAGGCAATATGCCTAATAAGCAGAAGAGGAAATCCCTCTGTCAAAATTCTTGAATAAAATGCACTTAGGAGTGTTCAATGCTAATATATAAATGCGTAAGTCTGTCTGTCTATCTGTTACCTTTTCACGGCTAAACCGCTGCACCGATTTTGACGAAATTTTACATGGAGACGCCTTGAACCATGGGGAAGGACATAGGCTACCTATTTTATAAAAAATCGACCTCTAAATTTTTAAAATGGGCGTGGCAATGGTTTCAGTCGCCATAATGAGGAAACTATAAGGCTTTCACAGCTGAACCGCTGCACCGATTTTGACGAAATTTTACGTGGACACACCTTGAGCCATAGGGATGGACATATGCTATTTTATAAAAAGTCGTCCAGTAAATGGTTGAAATGGGCGAATTAAATATTATTGTTTATTTTTAATTAATTAATTTTGTTGCTACAAATTATGGAAGGATAATAAATAAGGAAAAATAGCAATTGTATTTCCTCTGTAGCTGCCTGGCGATAGGATAGAAGGGCAAACTACTATTTTTTCGACTGTATACGTAAAACATCGAGATGGGACAAAGTAAGCAAAAAACTGGTCTAACTGCATTTTTTCCGGACAACTACTGCAAATTTGTCTAACCTAAGCCGAAAGCTACACTATTAAATGAGCATTTCTGTTTCTGAATGATCTCTTGTAAGATTGTCCGATGCTTTGTGAAGGGTTAAGATGCGCTGAAGGCGCTTCGAACACGTATTATGTACTCAAACTGAAACTGATTTGGTGGTTCATATATTTATTTATAGGCATAGAAGGTTTCGAAGTTGTTTTAAAGATAAGAAATAGATTTGTACACAATATTTTACAGAATGATGTAAGAATTTCAGTTAATCTTTAATGTACTATACTATATGTGATTAAAGACGCCATTAAAAATCGAATACAATGTTCATCTGACTTTATCTGTAAACAAAAAGGAATCATTGGAAAATGGTTTGGTTTCGTTAACCGTCTTCGGAAAACATATTTCGAAATTTGTTTTGAATCTAATTAATGTTATTAACAATCAGCAATTAACTATAATTAACGATCTGTAATGACATTGTTAGTAGTATATGTACTACATTGGTCTTGAATTTGATAGGTTTTTGAAATGCGCTGATATTTTAAAAATTAGATTAATTTTTATATCATCCGCACCATACATATATACTTATGATTGTATGTGAATCTTTCAGCCTGCTGGAAAAGTAGGAACCTAAAATAATAGCGAACTAAAATAGTTCACAAGAAAAAAAATATTTTCACCTTTAAAGCCTCACAAGAGGTGCCCAAAAGGTAAAAGGAGAGAGCAACCTGTACCATTGCAAGCGTAATTTTCAAAAAAAAATTTACAGGATTTCCTTTCGTTGTGTTGACAATCGATGGGTAATAGAGGGTTTCAATAAAGGGTCTCATAGGGTCTTATACGAAGCTGCTAGAATTGTTAGCAAACGGTGTTGCAGGAGGAAAAGCTCGATCCGCAGTTCATATGCAGGTATCCAGCCGTACCTCGGAAACACAGACCTACATTGGAGTCTACTTTTACAATAATCTGTGCGAGATGTTGGCCCTTAAAAAATATCGAATAGACAACTCGACGTGGCTGAATTAAGTGGCATCGCAATGGGCCTTAGTAATATAGGTCCTTAGGGCCGCTCCTTAGGGTAACTTAATTACGAAACTGTGCTTGGGAGGATTCATGCGTTCTTTTTGAATGTATTTGGCTTTTTCCTATATTTAGCATGCCAACTATTGAATTTATTTATTCACTTACTGTAGATGCTGCATTTGTTAAAGTGATAAAGAGCACAGCTCCAAAAAACGCCCAATGGAAGACCAACATTTTCAAATCGCACCGAATCAATCGCGTTTAGTACAGTTGGGTCACGGCGTCCTCCTGACTCTGGGCCACTTTAACACGAACACTCCGTCAATCACGCACTTTCGTCTAAGTCAGACGAAATCGTTATATAAAAATCGAATTCTCTCAACTGAAATAAATTTTAAAAGACTTTATCGCTCTTTATATGTGGTGTTTCTTTCGCTTTGTAGAAATATCAGCTAAATCTTATTTTTAAAAGTATTGAAAAGCTTTAATTCGTTATTTTCGCTTCGTTTAATTTAATATTCGTATATATAGTTTAAATTTTCCATATTTTTTTTTAGTTTTCCTTTAAAATCATATAAATAATTTGGTATTTCTTTCTCACTTGACAAGAATTACACTTTTTTCTTATTGAACTATGTCTTAATTTGTATCCTGGTACTTAAATGAACCATTTTATGTCCTTGTTACACTATACATGGAAGTCAATGCAGCTTTTTTTTAAAATTATATTGCTATTCGGAGATTATTCAACACTTTACACTTTGTCGAAGAAATTGAGGTCGATGCGGATCGAACCTTTTGTGCTGCTTCCTATCGCGACAACTGCTGAATTGCGAATAACGCATTACAGTGCGTATCTCCAAGAGTTCTACTTGAAAAGACGAGAAAATTTGAGAAGTCGGCTTCTCAAATTCCGCTGCAATTAAACTTATGTAGGACTTTATCACCACATGTACGCACAGACACACACTCACTCTGTTGTCTCTCACGCTTCTACTTGATCATATCAACATTTGTATCAGTCGATCGTTCATTCAGCAGACCGATCTTCCATCCGGCTCTGTTGGTCCGTGTAGAGCCGGCGACCGAAGCGACGTCTGTATGGACGCTGCCCCACAGCAGATCCATGTTATCGCTTCTGTATCGTCTCTGAAGAAGAGTTTTCGTCTACAAATAAAATGGAAATGTAAATTTAACTAGGAATAGAATCATCCGACACGGATCAATCGATGAGCCCACAACGACAACAAACTCACAGCACGCTACGTACTCGTAAGAAAAACGCTGCAAATAGTAAATCATTTTCATAGACTTTTGACCCATTTTGAGGAAACGCGCCTATAAACATCACAGAGACGCTATCGCACACAACGACACAAACACAGAGCAACTGTTCGTATACAGTCCACGATTCGCCGTTTCATGTCCAGCATCGTGTCCATGAGTGTCTTCGGTTCCATTACGGAGTCCATTACAGGCGCGATCAATGCTGTGTTAATGGATTTACATTAGTTAAAGAGCCGATCCGGTCTTCGCCTTTGTCGCCGTTTCCGCCATCGTGATATCAACCATTAATTTCATTCTATTGACTTGAGCCGAGTTGAGAAGCTGCCAATTACTTTCGGAGTAACAGAAACGTTTGAGGCGAGACGCTGCGAGGAGGTTTCAATTAAAAAAGCTGTGCTATCTTTGTTCGATCGGGTCGAGTTGTTGGAGCGGGTGCTTTTAAATGAAATTGAAATTGAAAATTTAAATTTTAAATGAATGGCGACATTGCATTTTTGTTGTTTGCTTGTTTGTTTGTTGATGATAGACAGAATAGTTCTAGTCCTGAGCTAAGCGAGGAATTTCGTAATGTTTTCTGATCATTTTACAGAATCCAATATTAATTTATTTATCATATTATCAACGTCCCCAATTGATGTGTACCCTATTTGAAATAATCACGAGCAGTTGTTTGTTGTACGTCTATATTTATGTAGATGGAAAAAAATTATTTAAAAAAAGGCATTCTATTTAAAGTTTTAATTGCTGATCTCTATCGTTGCAAAGTAGAGTAACTTAACTGATGCGTGTCCATTATTCCAATCAATCATGACACTGACATCAAAAAACCCCATCTTTTCAATCAATACCCACTTCAGCTAATTAGAAATTAGCTCTAAAATGGGGCTTTATAATCTAATTAGATGAAGCATTTAAGACTTTTAAAGTACCAAATATTTCCATTATTTTTCAATATGCCCTTGAAATGATCGGGTTTATAAAGAATTTTTTATTTTTTATTTTTTTTATTTTTTATTTATAAGCTAACAATTGTTACTTTTTTTAAATAAACATAAAACAATCTCAAAGTTGATTAAGTAAATTGAGTTGACGATATCTGGGTGCACCTGGGTCCTTTTTAGTAAACATCGCACTTTACCTTTTGTCCTAGTCAGCTTTTGAAATAATTGTATTTTAACGAACGTGAAACTCTTTAGATCTGAATACAATCGTTGGCTGTTATGCTTAATTTGTAGTGTGCGTTTATGTGCGATGATACAACGTTTAAAAATAACATAATTATAATTCTTTCATTTCATGTCATCGGGTTATCAGCGTAATTTTAAAAATTAGTTCAAAATTAATATTTTCGTTCAAATATTATAAAGAAGTAGATACCATCGATTTTTGTGTTAATGAAGCTGAATCTCCGATGTGATGCTGAATCTCTGAAATTCTCTTTACGACAAGATTCGAGCGAATGAAGAGAAAAGTGAAAGAGATCAAAAAGAATTCAATATTTTGGGGATATTATTAAATGAACTAGTACACATAATTGTTAAAATTTATAACAATTTAATTCATTTCTAGAAGCAGCCGCAAGTAAAAGAATCAAGTGAAAAGGTTTTATAAAAATCTGAAAATCTATCATAACTTGACTAAAAATAAATTAATTTTTTTATCGCCTAAATCAAAAGGAATCAAAAGGCGAATTTTATTTGTTTCCATTGCTCGAATATCGAATGGAAAATTTATTTAAAAACTAAATATTCTTTGGTCTATTTTGCTGTATGTACGTATTTTGATGGTACTCGTGAGTATCCTCGATCAGATATACGCACGTTAATATAAGAGCATTACAAATATACAAAATAATTAAATAAAATGCGGTCCTGCTAAAGGAAGTCGAATAAATCTAATATCATAGGATTAAGATAATAATAAGTACTATGAATCTGTTTAAGTTTCAACTCAGCGCAGAAACAAAGAAATTAAACAATGTCATAACTACAAACTACATAAATTGCACCATATTCGGCCTTTAAACTCTAAATTTTACATTGGATATTACATTAACTAAATAATCAAATTTCAACCATTGAGTAAAGAAATAGAAATATTTTCATTGCAGTACTTAAGTAAAAATAAATTTTAAAGACTAGACAATCTCGTCCATGTTCGTAGAGTAGCGAAACTCAATGAATTTTCGGGCTTATGGTTTTGGTTTTTTTACAGTGTTATTTTAACTAACTCAAAACTAATTAAAATTTTTAAAAATCGTAAAAAATAGAAAGTACATTTAATAATTATTCTAAATTAATATAATATCTATACGAATATAAAGTAAAAAGTGGTCTTAGACTAAGCTGAATAAAGCAGCTGCAGCTGTTTAGTATAAAGTGGAATTGCATTTTAATTTACAGTGGATAACCTACTGTGCTATCTAAATAAATGTATTCGAAACATACTGTGCGTAAAATTATGGGCTCTAAGTTCATGTATAACATTTTAAAAAAATACTGCATCGATTCTTGCAAGTCTCCAGATATTTGCTTAGTTCAATATACTTCACAACATATTTTTCTGAATGTTTTCGATATCTGATGTTAGTGGGTTATGTGTCTTTAAACGCTAAAATATATCTATGTACATATTCGTGTGCATCCCGACTCATATTCTATGATTTACCATATCGTATGAAATCTGTAATGGATTCTACAAACTATGTTTTTAAATATTTATCACATTTTTTTATTTTTACAGATACAGTATATGTTATTATGTCAAGTCTACTTCTGGGTATATATATTTTTTGACACTTTCCTTTATTTCGAAGCATTTAATTCGAAAAATACTGTATATACTATAAAATGAATCGATGATTATAAGATCATATAACAATATTGTAATTCAAGGCCTTCTTTTGTCCAACATTCTAATTATTTTCTATTTTTATACGAGAGTTTTCTATACCTGATTTCTATTGATTCTTTTTAATTTAATATAGATACATATATATATGTATGTCTATTCAAGTTCTATTTAATTCGAAAAGAGTTAAGATGCTTTGATCTTTCGATTTAAAACGGGTTTGTTAATATATAGTTGTTATAAAGGATTATTATAATATAGTTGTTATATTGTTTTATGATAATATATAAAATGATATAGTATAATATAATATGGTATTATTATATTATAACTACACTATATAATATAGTTTAGTTTTGTTTACGTTATTGATGATGAATGAAGAGTCAAATAATTAAAGTTTCCCCTCTTGGTGCGATCCTACTTCGGCCTGTTGTCCTTTGAGTAGTGTACAATCTCATAATACTAATTTTTTAATCAAAAACTTAAATTTCTTGGGAGTTTTATTTGATCCTCATTATCCAATATCATCCTCTCCCGATCTGTTTCTAAATCTATATCGGAATTCGAGGAATTTTGATATCTCTTTTGTTCATCGGTTAGTAATTTGATTAATTAGTCTACATTTAATATTTAGCTCTTAACTGTCATGCACATTACTAATATTTATACCTTGAACTGCCTGGACTACTACATGGTATCAAGGTAGGCTTTGTCTTTTGATGTCTTCTACATTTTATGGATGGCAAATTGTTGCACTGTAGATCTCCTCTACATGACAAAATGTTCTCATGCCTACTTAATAAAAGTGCAATGAAATTTAATCTCATTTATGCAACAATCGCATAGTTTCCGGTCATTTCAAATGGACTTGTCTTGGGAGAGTGAGAGTAGCTGTTCTTGGGCGAAAAGTCCACTGGAGCTTCTTGTGGAGCGTGGCACTCAGCGGAGACAGCGCCGTAGAAATGCATTGGCATTTGAGTCGGCATCAAATCCTGGTAGGTCACGCCACTCGCCATCGGAAGCGGAGCGCGTATAACGCTGATGCGTTTAAAGCCCTCGTATTCCTCCTGCGATATGGGGTTTGCGAACGAGATGTACGACCGCTCCGGTAGATGCTGTTTGGTGGGCAGGATTACGTCAACGGCAGCACTCAAAGAGATGCTGTCGAGGCTTTTGGTGTGGGCAGGTGGACTGCAGCTTTTGAGGTTGAGTGGGTGATCAGTAGAATAGAGCGGGGTTGAGATCATGTGTGGATTGGCACGTTTCTGCAATATTTTCGAGGCTAGCGTATATTTGGCGGAGTCGAAGTTGCTGATGGAGCGAGTTGTGGGCTTCAGGGCAGCCTGTGGATTAGAACAGGACGAGGAGCTGCGCCGGGACACCATCTCCTTGTCTTCTTTAGCGTGATTCTTCATGCACGACGACTCTTCGTGTTTGTACAAATATGACTTCAGAGCGAAGGCCTTGCCGCAGCGGGAGCAGGAGTGCGGCTTGGTATTAGAGTGGGTCTGAATGTGAGCGCGCAGATTGGACTTGTCGGCGAAAGCTTTGTTGCAGACACTGCATTTGAAGGGTTTTTCACCTGAAGAAGGGAATAAGTAAAGTTTACATGTCCTTGGGCCTTGAATTGATGCCCTTAGTTACCGGTGTGGGTGCGGATGTGTCCTTGTAGCAGCCACGGGCGGGAGAAACACTTGCCGCAATACTGACATTCGCAGCCCTGGTTGTGAGTGCGGACGTGCATGGAGAAGGCCGGCATCGAGACGTAAACCTTCTCGCAATATGGACAGCGTCGCGCCTTCTTGTCCATAATCGATCTGCACGACGGAGGAGAGGAAGAAGTTTTGCGACTAAGAAAATGTAAGTGGTCGTGACTTACCGATGGGTTTGCCGATGTCTTGCCAGGTTTGACGAGGTCGAGTACTTCTTGCCGCACTCCGGACACACATGGTCGTCGTCCAGCAGTCCACTGGGCGACGTCGCCGAGTCTGAGGCCTGCATTTTGGAGGCGTCGAGGTCGAGGTGGTCATCGCCGCTGCTGCAGGGAATGCTGAGGCTGCTGCACGAGGAGTGATCGTCAAAGCGGGAATGGTCGGAGATCGTGGAGCGGCGGAGTTTCTTGCGGTCGAAAATCTTGTGGCTGTAGTAGTTGGAGTCATCATCTGAGGATGAGTAGAATGCAGTCGAGTTGATGCCGGTGGCTTCGCATCGAGCGGCGGGGGCTTCTGCAACGGAATTTTCAAGCTGCTGTTCTTGATTCTGCTCGTGGGCGTGCCGGTGATTCGAAGGCGGAGGCGTCTGCGTGCTCATCCGGCCAGCAGCTAATGTGACCTCCGCTAGCTGTGTGAGGTTGTACAGCTCCTCGGGTATCATGACACTCTTCTCTTTTTTCATTTTGTGGATGAATGTAGATATTTAATACTGCCGAAAAGTAAGTGTGCAAAATTAACAAAGATATGAGTACGTAAAAGTTTGAAATGTCATCAGAAATCAATAAAATTTCTACTAGAAATACTATACAGAATAAATTTTTCGTTCATTATTCTTTTGTTTCAATCCACTGTGCGTCCGTCTGAAGTTCAAAATCCTTTCGACAGACATCATGCACAATAGAAAGGAATTCTGCGCTTGTGTGCTTGAGTCTTCTGCACAGCTGCGCACTGCGGCATCTATTTTTAACATTTGATAGTTTATGCTATATTAGTTCAAACTTGAAATCGACGAAACGAACGCATTTCATACGAATACCAAAACAAACAAAATTACCGCGTCGAAATGCATTTAAAATGCCGACGCAAGAGATGAGTTCGTCTTGTAGGAGGTCACAAAGAGCGGCTGATCGCGTAAACAGTCGCAATACGCTGATACAAATAAACAACGAAGCACGGTTTCGACTGATCAACACATTAGACAAACAAAGTTAACAGTGAGTGAAGAGAAAAGCTGCATAACCTCAACTACATGACAGAGAGAAGTCAGTCGCGGAACACGGAAAAGGAGCAGAATAGAAAGAGGAGAAGACGAAACGACGGTCCTTTCAAACAGATTGCATAAAGCTGCTCGACGACAAGAACCACGAGAAAAATGCCCAACCTCATTTGACATTTACGAATAAATAATTTAAAAGAGATTTAGGAAATATTTCAAAACATGAATATATGTACATAGAAATACCTTTGTCTGTAGTAAATCACGACCGTTTCATTTGACATTGGTTGCAACATTTATTAAGAACACGACATTACAATGAAGCCAATATTTAGACTTCATATAAAAAATATTGGCGTGCTTTTTGCGGTGGCCGCTGTACAAACACTTATTAATTAAATCCATACACACACACGCGCAAACACAAATATTTGTTTATGTACTTAACTAATAAATACGCAGGCAACAAGCACTTGTTCACGAAATTCCCCAAATGATAGATGTACCAAATGTCAAAATGGCGAATAATAACAACAATAAATTGAAAATAATTAACAAGTGCTGCGGCTGAGGCGATTCTTTCGTATTTCGAGTTCCTTTTGATTGCGTCTTTTTAATATAAATTCACTTAATTGCGCCCAAGAGCAAAAATAATGTAGTTGTTTGATCTATTGCGGTATTTCTGTGCAAACCTGAAAATAACCTAACGCTTTTTTGAATAAATAACTGCTTAAACAGAATAAATTCACAATAGGTGGGTCCGATGTGTCATTTTTTTGGTTAACAACTAAATTTAAAAATTGCAAAACCTTCTTTTAAGGGAATTACTTCCTTTCGGAAGACCAACGAACCGAAAAATGCCAGGTGGAAGAGTTATGAAGTTAAATAAAAGCTCTGAATGTGAATTTCGATCCTAAAAATTATCCAAACTGATAAATTTTTCCAGATGCTTTTTTGGGAAATTGGTTTGGTTCAGAAATACTTTTTGTACTATAATTTTAATATTACTGACTGTAATTATAGGGTACAAAAATAATTTTAATTTTCATCCATGAACGCTTTACATTTTTCAAGACCTAATGCATAAAGTTCATTTAAACTTTCTAGAGCCATTAATTTGTATGAAATTATTATATAATTCTGTATAAAATTATTGTGAAAACTGACAAAATCGCTTAATTAACTTGAAACTTACCAACAATTCAGCCTCACGCCGCTCCCTCCAACGCAGCGATCAAATCTCGGTAATAATAGATCGATGATTCAGGCGCAACGAACCGACCTATCGACCGATTGTCCGAGCGACCGTTCCACCAATCGACCGATGGACGCCACAACCACAGCCAGAGCGAAGAAGCGAACCACATGCGAATTTTGTACAAGGAATGTCCACCTCGTCGTGCTGCTTGACTTTCCAATATTTGTGAATGTTTGCCAAACCGTTCGAAATTAATAAAATCACCGATTATTTTCCGAATTTTCTGCCAAATTGCGAATAGTAATAATATGAATTTTGAAAATAGACTTGGAAAGATCGCGATCAATAATTTCGCCTTTTATTTATAAAATTCGATAATCTAGAATCTTTTGTCGGGCTTCTTCCCCGTTCTCATTGAAATATTTCTAAAGATTTGAGTGATTCGGCGCAGTTGTTCTTGGAAGGCGCACCACGTTTTAACACTACAAAATATCGAGAAGGACTGAACTGCTTTTAAAAATAACATTTCGATATTTACATGCCGCAGACGAATTACGAATTTGTCGGCCTGCCGTTGAGCACGCATGCCCGAATGAGGAGGCCGATACTCTCCGGCGGTATCCTACCAACACTGCACGGCAGATGTAGCTGCCGCCGTGAGTTCAGCGCGGTCTCCCTTGCTGCCAGTGGATCTCTATTTTTGTGCGATCAGTGGAAAATTCTTGCGCTCAGTTCGAGACGAACAAGTGTGTTTTGTTAAAAATAAATCCGTGCGATGTTCGGTGCTCTGCTCGGTCCTATGCAGCGGCCGAAATCGGTCGGCTCTCCTCCGTCGGTTGCCACCTCAAACAGCCGCTTCTGAGGTGCTCCAGCAGTCATAGAGCAGATTGCCACGTAGGTTCTGAGGCGAACTAGTACGCAAACTCCGAAATATCAACAACTTTACACAGAAACTATACAATAAACCTAACGACGAAAATAGAGAATGAAAACAACATATTCAAAGAAAAAAGTGATATATTATGGAAAACTAAGAAAATCTCCCTCACCAAGATGTATAAAAAACATAAAAAACGTCCCATGCGTTGCCGGTCTCTTTGGTCGGAGAAAACTGTCGGGGGTTGATAGAAAACTTTGGACATCTTCAGAGAAAATTCATGTAGGCCGTATAAATCTTCAATAACATTCTATTGTGCAATAGTCAATACAATATTCTAAGGAACAATAATAACAAGATTTCTTTAGATTATTTACTATAAGCTTTATTAATCCTTATACTTAGTAACAATCTATAGAAGCTTGGATCTATATATCCCTCGTATATGGTCTCTTCATAGTTTCCTGGTTTTCTCGTATTATCCCTAAGAATTATAAACGAGTTTCTTACCGTACCCTTTCAATCAAAAGAACAAGCTTGCTTCTGCGGTAAAGAAAGTGAAACTCTTTGATTATAAAGCAATCACTCACAGGTTGGAGAACGTCGGCTTCCTTTTTCCTGCCGATTGCGAGCTCAAGGAATTGAATCCAATGCATCACTCGAGATGAATGCAAGACCAAACTTTGATACACAGGAGTATAAAGCCAGCCATTTAACAATAATAAGGTCAACCGTATTAAACGATGCCACTGGATATTTAATAATAAATTTACGAAAGCTAATTCCCGCACTCCTGCTTATCTATTTAATAAATTACTATTTGGTCAATCGCTTAGAGGCCTTCTGTTAATCACCCCGGAAAATAGTTGCTTAAACTCATCAAGATTGTTTTTTATCAACGCTATAAAATTATGGAACTCTTTGCCTATGAGCCTTAAGCTCATTGCCGGAACAGGGTCGTTCAAGCGTACCATAGTTGAATACTTCTCGTAACATTGCTTCTTCTTCGACTGCATGCATCTTCTTCTTCTTCTGTCTTTCTTTTTTTTTTTTTGCTTATTTTTTTACCTTTAATTTAAGATAATATAACTTATATTGAATGTATTATTGATTGAATTTTGTACTATAAAAGAAACTTTTTGGTTCTTATTGTACAGCCATTGTGGATTTATGCAAATAAATCAAATGAAATAATGTTGAAAGTCCAGACCAGATGTGTCAAATTTAACAACTAATTACGTTAAACTAATATTAAAACTTATATTAAAATTAATATTCAAAAAGAAAGTTATAATATAAAATAGCGCTAAACTTGGGTAAAAGTTCTTGTTAGATTAAATTATGTAATTATGTACTTACAATTTATAGTGGAATACTGTTAATTGATATAAACCAGTGTTGCCTCAAATAGTAGGCCAAAATGTAATGTAAATTTTTGGCTTATTGTAAGAATAAAGCTCACTAATATAGACACAGGCAAGATAAAAAAAATTATTGAACCTTTGTAATACATAAAGAGAAAGATGAACATAAAAATACCGTATCTTAGATTAGGCAAGTTTACGATAGCTTTGTTAAGCTGTTCCCAATAAGTTGAGCATACACCGCCTTTGGCCATTAAGATGGATCATTTTATCCATAATTAATTAAACCGGAAAGATAGATTCTGTAGTCAATCACTTTTTGGAATACGCTTTGTCAGTCTGAACACCAAACTACCCCTGATACATTTATTATTTATGAGGTTGAATGCAGTTCTTACTTTTAACCTTTCGTCGTCTCCGTTAGAATCTATATTCAAACTTTCCCTTTGAATCTCGGTTAAAATTGATAGACTTATAATCACTTTTTAATCGTCGTAAAATTATAAACGCTTCATTCATAATGAATTTGCTATATGTTGCTATTGATAGTCTATATTTGCTATATAACATTTATTTTAACGTTTCTCATCGCACTCTCAGGTTATTTCAGCCGCTTCATTAAAGTCTTTTGAGAACTTTATATCCAAAGTATGAAGCTCTTCGGAGTGCTTCTGCTGACTTTAATATTTTAATTCTGCTAACTTTTCTGATTCAATTTGCTTAACAAAACATAACATTCCAAATTTTTTATTTTCATATTCATTAGGTTTCTATTTATATATGATTAGTTTGATGATTGATAGTTTGATATGATTAACTAAATACGTAAAATACCATTTCCTAATTTAACACAGAAATTATTAAAAAATCTATAGGCTGTGGTACTCTTATGATGATTAATGAACTGATTTCCTTTTCGTTTTGATCAGGTTTTTGACTTGTTCACCATCGATTCTCCGGAGCCAAGCTAAAGTTCAACGCTTCACTAAAAGAGCGAAAATCTACCTAGGAGAAAGAGAAGAGAAATAATAATAACGTAAATACAACAAGTAAATTCTGGGATTGAGGAATATACACAGAATACTTGGATAATAGATGAAATCACAGTTGATAAGTGTCGACGATCCTTGGAACAGCTGAAAACTTCTGATGGAGGTCAGGATAATCAAACAATAATCCAATATTTTCAACCGGAAATGGAATATTTACTGAAAAAAAAGCCTACAATGAGTTGAGCACAGCAAGACTTTATGGAAATGAGCGAGCGTCAAAGCAGACGAAGGCAGTTCATCCTTTTCAGAGCACCTCATTTATTAAATATCCGCTAACTGAATGCGTGATTTATTGTATTATTGCTTCATACTTGAACAATGCGTTAAAATAGCAATCGACATGGAAAAGTCTCTGCAGAGTTCAACACTTTCGTCGCATATCCAAGCGCGGCGACAACGCATGCAGACAGTCAGTCGTTGGATTGCAGAATTAATGACTGCGGAGGTACGACTGCTCGAGGAAGGTGCTTGGAGACGTGGCGACATGTGCTGCAGCCATTATAGAAACACTCGCCACGTCAGCATCGCCTGCGCTGGATCGCCTGCTTCTGATAGCAGTGATCACGGCATTAACTGCGTCGAGCATCGGCACGGCGCGGAGGGGGACCGAGACTGGAGCCAACGTAGCACGCGCCGTCGCCGCAGCTTCATAGAATACACAGCATCTGGCTTCGCTCCGCTGCGCCAAACATCGCTGAGCCGAGACAGAAATAAGTCGACGAGGTGGTGGTGGCCAAAGTGCAGATGCATCAGCGTCCGTTGCTAGCGAATCGTTGGGGTTGGTTGTTTTCTTATTCGGTTCGAGTTGAATGTCGTTGCCGATGTTGAGTGTGTTGTGTGATATCTATTTTAGTTCTGCGCGATGATTCCTGCAGAGAATTTCGACGCTTACTTTCTTTGCACCACCAACAACAACAACAATAAAAGAAGCTAGACACACTTGAGGCGCATTTTTAATGAATATTTGCGTTGATTCATGTGAGTTTCAAGAAAACAATTTCAAGAACAACAACTGTGCATAGGTATTAAACAAGAGAAGGAATGCATTTAAATTGTCTATGGATCTTAATACAATGTGTATTAATGCATTCTGTGCAAACAGTTCTGACGTTAACGCAAAAAATGGCTGTAAAAATAAGCAAACTCAATACGCTTTTCGTTTCGATCGCTTCGATAAAAATAAGGAAATTAATTTATGTTGTCATAATTAAAAGTTGAGTTATGAAATCAAGCTAAGAATTTATTCACATATCTTAACGCCATTACATTTGTTCGCACTTCATCAAATACGTATTGAATTTGAGATTTTGGAACGAAACGAAAAGCGGAACATGTCAAGGAAGTTGGAATGCTAACAAATGACAACCAACAATCGAATTGGAGAGGTAAACGATTCTCTCTTTCTGTCTCTTTTCTTTTTTAACAACATTCATCTCAAATTTTCTCATTTTTTCATCACCTTTACGTTTTGTATACATTTGCAGTGGTTACAATTTTGAGAAACGGTCTTTTACTGATCCACAAACGATGATGTTTAATGACAGCTGCTCGTGATGTTGCACTGCTATTTACAAATGGAGGCGATTGAAACAGCCGATTCCGTGCACTTGAAGCCGCTCCAAATATTTACAAATTGGCTGCCGTAAACAAATGCAGCCAATGATTTATGCACACACATCCAACGATATTCGTGCATCCTGCAGCTATTCTGCGTCTCTGGCGAGAACCACCAAAGAAATACCTGCGTTTAATGGGCTGTGGAAGTCGTAACGGAAAACGGATGCAGTCCAACTTCGTGCTCGCATCCTGAGCCGATCTGTAGTGCTTAATCCCACTGCACAAGTTCAAAGTTGCAGTCACTGTTTTCAGTAGCGATTTCGTGTTTCTATTTTATTGTATTTCAGGGGAAGTTCAGCCAAAAGGGGCCTCGTTAATGTGCAATCCTACTTGTAGGATTTGTATTGACAGCAGAATTAATGCGTTCGTTCAGTGCAGCATCCCCTCAACTCAGAAACGTGTAAAAATAATTTTTATTATATTCAGCCGAGCGTTCATTTTATGATCAGATGATGAACTCCGTACGTGTTTTTGAATTTGTTTGAATTGCTCTCTTCCGTTGTAAAAGATCAAGCAGAAGAACGAAGAAGGTGACGGCGCTCTCTGTTTGCGGCTTTCCCTACCTCCACCGCTCAGCAGCCATCGTGCCATTGAACACGAGTGATGGAAATGAGCAGTACGATGTGTCAGCAATGTTCAAGCGTCGCAAATACTGAGAAAACAAACAATTTTCCTCCTCGTCGAAAGCGTGTAAAAAAGCAAAAGGAAAATCATTTGCGGGGGTGTTCAAAACAAAGCAAGGTGACGCGCAACATGTTCTCGAATCAAATCGAACCACAAACGGAAACACTTTGCTCGCGCTCCTCGTTTGGCCATTGAACTTTGCATCCAGATCGAGCGATCACGGCAACCACTTTTGGAAAACTCAATCAAAGCGTTCCGTTTTCCTATTGAACGAGAAAAACACATGTTTTTTGTACTTGGTGAGGATAACGTTGCAGTTTTCGCTTACTTTTCGAAATAAAATGGTACCAAAAGAAGGAAAAGAACTGCTAACAATTCAACAGCTGCATCGACAACCGATGATTGCTGCAGAATTTCACGATACTAAAAATTCAGTTGTTATTTTTATTAAAAGTTCAATTTAATAATGACGTAATTTACTTAACAACGACTTTAAAATGTAAGAAATTTATTATAGTATGATTATTGTTGTATGAACTACATTATTATAATAAATTAGAAATATTAAATAAATATATTTACAGCAGCAAATAATTGCAAAACGGTTTCTTTAATCCTTTACCAATCGCATACGTAACCCAAAATCCGGCTTCCATAGAATTTCACATCTGAAAATAAATTAGTTACACTTTTTATAAATTAAAAGTTTTCATTTTAGTAAATTCGTAAATAGATAAAGATAAAATCATTAATTAAGTTAAAAAGTCAACAAGGAATTCTAATATACACACACGCAACGAGTGTGATCCTTTTTCATCAGGTCTTTTCATTTCAGTTCTTGCATTTCTTACTAAAATTTTTTAATTCCGATAGTTGGCCACACTACTTACACGTCTTAAAATGGCTTCAGCAATCAACAAAACTTTAGCTTCTTATTGCAGCTTATTACTAGGCGATCAGAAACCGCAGTAGCAGTTTGTATTTTCACAGCTACTAAAACTGTCTAGTTCATTGCAGGCACTCTTAAACAAGTAGTGTGTCCAGTGCATCCACTAAAGCAGCTTGAAAGTCACTAGACACCACTGGAAAACACAAGAAAAGTTTGTCCAGCGACTCTCTAACTGCTTTATGGAATACACTGTACAAACACATAGAGTAAAAATTTTTATTAGCAGCGAAAAGAGCGAGGTATGAATTTTTATATAATTGGCATGGTTTTTGTCTATGTTCCGTTAAAATTGATATTTCAATAATAGACTCAAAATTTGGCCCTAAAACGATAAATCCGATGTTATTGTAAAAGCTAAGCTTTCCAGTGCTACCTAAACCTTTCGTTGACTTTTTAAAAGGCTAGATGACCTTGAGAACAAGATTCGGAATCTCCAATATTTTCGAAGGTTTTGGAGCTGTGTCCAACAACAAAGTTCTTTAAAGTTTGAACAAAAGGTTACCTAAACGCGTTATTTCTTATTTTTTCTCTGGAACGGCTCTTTCCAATGAAACATCGACAAAAATTTGGAATAGTTGCCCATCAAAATGTCAAAACATCGTCAAGTAAACAACTAGAAATGTCACATTTTTGTCGAAAAATGAACGGTAAAATTGTGACAAAATAGGCAAATTCATGCAGAAGTGTTCGGATTTATTTTATTTTGGGTAGTTGTGCATCTCGAAGTAGTGAATTTGATAAATATATGGACACAACTTTATGTTATAATCTGCGCTTAACATTTTTTACTTCGCGATTAAATAAATAAACATCAAGTCCACGAAACTCAAATCTTTGGATGGAATTTTACTGTACCAAGGCGTTCTTGTGCCAGAAGTGAAAGTGAAATAGTAAAATCAAACAGAAAACTGAGAAATTCGTCAGCTTCCTTTACTAACCGCGTCCTATACTCTTTCGGTACCTGCGAAAGCAATGGCTCCATCGCCACAACCCTTGGAGGGCGTGCAGGGACCTATGGCTGGTTATATCCCGTCTGGTCAGGAAGGAGGACCTCGACCCAACTCAATATCCTTAGCGATGCTGATCGATTTCATCATACAGCGCACATACCATGATTTGACGGTGCTCGCGGAATTGTAAAAATTCCCATTAATGCTGCTTACAAAATTGTTTAAATGATGTAATTTTTTAAGGTTGCCGAGAAAAACGGATATGGAACGAAAAATCGAAATCTACAACTTTGCAGCGCGGACACGTCAACTCTTTATTCGCCTGATAGCTTTGGTCAAATGGGCCAACTCAGTGTCCAAAGTGGACAAGTCTGCAGTATGTATTTCAAGTTCTGACGATTATTCTCCTATTTTCATTATTTCCTTAAATATTTTGTATTCTCTCAGCATATAATGGGATTTTTAGATAAGCAAAACATGTTGTTTGTGGAAACTGCCGACATGTTGGCCCGAATGTCACGTGAGACTCTCATACGGGCACGTCTGCCAAACTTCCATATACCAGCAGCTGTTGAAGTACTTACCACAGGAACCTATAATCGGCTGCCGACGTGCATACGGGAGCGCATCGTGCCGCCCGATCCAATAACGCCGGCCGAAAAGAAGCAGACTCTGTTGCGTCTGAATCAAGTTATTCAGCACCGCTTGGTCACTGGCAAACTATTGCCACAAATGCGTGAATTTAGAGTAAATACGAATATGGATCATTGAGGTTTTGCAATGCTTATTAAAATTATAATTTAGATTAAAAACGGACGCGTTACTTTTGAAGTCAAGCATGAGTTCAACGTGTCATTGACCGTAATGGGCGATGGTCCCAAGGTTCCGTGGCGTCTGCTTGACATCGATGTGCTGGTCGAGGATAAAGAAACCGGCGGTAAATAGTTTTTTCTTACGATTTCTCAATTTTTCGCACTTTTCTAATACATAATTTCGGTAGATGGCAAGCCGCTGGTGCATCAGTTGCAAGTGAATTATATACACCAACTGATACAAGCTCGCTTAGTAGAGAACCCGAATGCTCTGAGTGAAGTATACAATTGCCTGCATTACTTCTGTCAGTCGCTACAACTGGAGGTGCTCTACACGCAGACGCTGCGTCTTAGCTACGAGCGCTTAGACGAAAACATTATGGTTGAGGAATACCTGCCCGGTGTTAAAATAACCGTGGCTTATTGGCGCGAACTGACGAGCAAAGATCCCAAATCTGAGCTCGGTTATCGTCTGACGGTGCAATCTGATCCTAACGAAATTGGGCGTCCGTTGGCTGTGGTGCATGTACCTTCCTTGGGCGCAAAGGAGTCCTCCGAAGTAGCCGATCGCGCTGTGCGTTCCGATCATCTATCAATGGAGCGTCTCATTGTCCACACAGTCTACATACGTTCGGTTTCACGCTTGACCGACCTGAAGCAAGAGTTCCAGGCCTTCCTTAAGGATGTCGATTGTGAGCTAAGACCGTGTAGCATCAAATGCTTATTTATATTCGAAAATGGTTGATTTTTTTTCCTTCTCTTTAGTTAATTTGCAAGGCACTCCCGCTATACTGACGGTGCCAGTGTTGTCGCCATGTTTGCGCGCCGAACAAATTCATATAACCATCGACACACACACCGGAATGTTGAAATGTCACGTTCCCAAGCATTTGGATTGCCCCTTAATGTCTGAGATGCAAGCGAGTTTAAATGGCGATCGCAGTCGGTTGGCGCTTATTCTCTCCGAGTTGAGGTTAAATTGATTTGGATTTCAATTAAATTTATTTGGCTCAATTTAAATGCGTTTTTCTTTTAGATTTTGGATAACTCATCGACGTTGTGAGAAAACTTTACAACATTTGCCGGCTACAGCCACGGAAACGTTGTCCTTTCTTAACGCGCCGGACAATCCATTATTGCAGCCAGGAAGACATAAACTGTACGTTAAATTACATCGTCATCCAAATGTTATATTGGTGGGTACCTTGTGCTGTGTGTGTGTGTTATGGCAAGTTTATCTTCCGCACTACTTTTTCAGATCGTTCAACTTAAGGAGAAGGCGGCGACCACATGCGAAATGGAATACACTTTCCACCTCGCTCTTGTTACATATCAATCAAACGATTCCGGCGATTCTGGCGGAGGCGATGATTCTGTGCAACATTCGCAAGCTCTTGTGGGCCAGCATACGCAGCAAACGCCTCCTGCTGCTGCTACCATGGAAGTTCCCAAAATTTATACGAAGTTTTTACGTCTCATCGAATTCGATACTTTTGTCGCAACACATGGACCAGGAACAAATGTTGATGGTAACTATTGACGGCCAACTATTATTTTGCTACTTTAGCACGTTATTTCATTTGTTTAATATCTATGCAGACGTCTTGCCGCATAAACGCAAATCATCGGGCGAAAGCCACAGCACACCCAGCAAGGTACAAAAGACAATTTATCCTGCCTACTTTATACCTGAATTGGCGCACGTCGTTGCCATGTGCGATGAAAAAATACCATTCTTGAATCTGGCGCAAGAATTTTCGAGGCACAACATACCGCACAGTGGTTTGCAGGTCGAATCGAATGGTACATCGTTGGTGCTTAAACTGCTAACTCTTCCAATGCCAGGCCAAAAGAACACTGATCAAAAGGTGATTAAAAAAGGGGAAATTTCAAACTTCTTTTTCACCAATTCACGTACTTGCAGCAGCCGCAATCGAAAAATCTGCCGATTATTGAGAAGCACGTTTGGAATGATTTATTGAAGCGCTTGCTCTCGGTTTCCATCCGTTCGCAGATGAACAAAAACAACCAAATCAGAGTGTGGGTCGTCGAGTTCGTTTTCTACAGCACTCCGCTGCAGAGCCTGCACACGAAGGAGCAGGGCAACCGACGCACCGTGTTTTTGACCTACGAACAAGTTAACTATGACTTCTCCAAAACCGTCGAGGAATTGCTCAAAGATTGGGCTAAAATGGTGTACTTGTACACATTGGTTTATAATTTTTCTGAGCATGTTAAGTACAGTGAGTATTGATTCCTCAATGAAGCGTCAGACAATGAAAAGAAGTAAACTTTTACAGAGCGCTTGAATCTGATGGATATGATAAGCATCAAATCGTACAGCTACATGAATCTGCTGATTGGATATGGACCTAAGAAAGAAGTTACCTGCAATATTTATTGGTATTCGAGTCATGCGGGCTTCCGTCTAACCTTCATTGGCGGCATCACAGCCATCAACGCGCATTCAATAATGCGTGAACAGCTGACTGCGTACCTCAATCGGCGACACAATTTGACTCATTTGGTGCACATACTACACGAGACGTACAGTCCTCTAGGCTCCATAGCAAAACTGCCCATCATTCCGCACTTGGGTATCCCGGTGAGTGCCTTCAATCTATTCCATGGCTGGAAGTGATTAGAATATTCAATTCTTAGCGTCCTCAAGTTCCGGTGCTGTCGTTTTGTATCCTGCCGCAATCGCCATGCTTAATACGCTTAGCTTACCAAGCGATGTTTTGCTTGGAAATTCGTTTCCGAACGGGAAGATTGGTTTCTATTAGAGACGGCGCTTACAGTCGATTTGATCGCAACCTCATTGATGAATTCACGCCAATTCAAGGCCTGAAAGTAAGTGTTGCGAACGAGGAGTAAAATGCGTAAGCGAAATAACCATTTCACCGTTTAGGGATTTCTCTCAAAGTATGTGGATGAAAATGCCGTCTATCGTCGACGTTCACAAAGCGAGGACGACAATCCCCCATCGCCGATGGGCATGGAGGACACTTACGGCGGTCCCACCAGCGCTTTGGGTGCCGGAGCTGGCGGCTCATCGCCGTTCCTTACCACAGGAATGCGTGGTCCCCAATCACCAAGAGATGGAGGCTTGCGTTTTCCGGCGCCGCACACACCCCCTTCCAGTTCAAATCCACATACGCCTGCGAGCCCGCATACATCAGCTGGTTGCAGTGGCGGCGGTGGACAACAAAGTCACCCCAACTACAATCTAACCTCGCCCCCGGCACCGCACATGCCGCATCCCTCACCGAGTGGGCTGATGCCATCATCGCCGCTCAATCCACAGCAGAGTCCGATTGCACACAGTCCGGGCCCGAACTCGCTTTACATGCAAGGTCATTCTGATTCACCATTCACAGCCATGTCGCCAGCAGCCTCGAACTGGCCCGGTTCGCCCAGCATGCCGCGTCCATCGCCACGCCCCGGCCAGAGTCCAGAACATAAGCCTGGCCAATCGGGCAGTGGATCGGTGGGACCTGTTGTTGTTGGCTCGTCTGCAATGTCGCGCGTGCCCGCCATACGTTCCTGGGCAGGCGCCCTGCCTATTCTCCTGACCCATGAAGCACTCGAGACGCTTTGTCGTGCGTCTTCGCATCCAAACAAAGAGATCTCAGGCCCGGATATCAGTCCACTGGAGCGATTCTTAGGCTGCGTCTACATGCGACGTCAGCTGCAGCGCAACATTCAATCCGATGAAACTCTGACTGCGTTGAACTCGAATGAACCCGGCGTCGTGGTGTTTAAGGTCGACGGTCTGCAGTGCCAGGTCGTGCTCAATCAAATGCACATGCAGTCGCTTCATCTGAAGGTGTCACAACTGCATTCGCAGCCGACATCCGATGGCAAGCCGCCGTTTCAACTGAGCCCAGACGACTTGATCGTCATCGAGCAGTTCTTCGACACGCGTGTCGCTATTCCTCCATATCGACCAAATGCTCTGAATGGTTTCTGTCGGGCGTTGAACTGTGCACCGCAAGTTCTGAAGGACTTTGTGCAAATCATGCGCCTGGAGATGAAGCCCGAGATCGGACAGGGTCAATTCAAGTGGACGGTTCAGTTCTGCATGCGCGTGCCTCCTTCAGCTGCACCCATTGTCCCGATCGGCAGTCCCGGTGTCCTTATCTGCCGCTTGAAAATATTATTCTTTGTGAGTATTTTCATAGCACTGAAATCTTGTCTCTATGAATAGTAAATATCAATCCCTTCAATTAGCTTCAAATCACTCGCATTCCTTACAACGGCAAAGACTGGAAAGACAGCCCCTCGTTGGTGCTGCCGATGGTTTACGATTTGAGTTCGAACATAACGCAACTCGCAGAGCGGCGCGAACAGGTGCAGTCGCAGGCGGCAAACGCTGCTAGCACATTGCTTAGACGCTTCGCCGAGTTCGGTGTGCAGCACGGGGAGTGTTCCTTGTTTCCAGCAGTGCGCGATCTATTGACAAACCTGCAGCTACCAAACGACGGTCCATCAGGCGCCGGACAAGTAAGTTATATTAGAAGTCGGAGGTGTTTTTTGTAGAATGTTAACCACATTTGCTGTGCAATTTTCTAGGGCATCGGAGCTCCAATGGGTGCAGTGGTTGGCTCCAGCCCCAATCCCATGATGCACTCGCCGATGCAACAAATGGGTCAAGTGGGTCCACCAGCACAAGGCTACGCATCGATGGGCCCAAACCAAGGGCCGCAGTGATGATAGCGAATGCGTCGGCCGGCCAATGTTGGAAGTAATGCTCAACGCAGGCGGCTGACATGAGTGCTGCTTCTGAGTTTCTTCTTTAGTGCTAATAAATGTTTAGTTCAGAATCTGTTTAGAATTTTAGCATATCTGCGTCCATCCTATTTTTATAGTTCGATTTGAGTATTAAGAAGAATCTGAAAGACATTAATTAAAGGATTAAAGAGCACGTAAATGCATCTGCTTTGCGTGCAGTTATATTTTCGTGTTGTCGATTTGAACTACTTTCAGTTGGTGATTAGAATTAAAGTTGTATGTATTATTATATACGAACTGCTGCTATAGTGAAATTGTAGTTTAAAAATCACTGTTAATCTTTATTAATTTTATAAAAAATATTACAAACGTTTAGAGCGTATTTTAGGAAAATAGTCTTAAAACAATAGATACATATTAATAATTATCACATTCATAAAGTAAATATATTTAAAGCGATTTTATTTACCACAAAACACTGCTAAGTAACCCCTGAAATATAGAATATTATACATATAAGTGCAATTGTGTGCTTTGCAAGACAATTTGCAGGAATCATATGAGCTAAAAGTAGTTCTGTATGTTTCTGTACTATTTGGCAATATATACTCATCAATAAAATTGCACGACTAAACACGGAAATCTGGAAAATATCAACTCAATCATTAGCATTTGAATGACCGCAACTACTCACTTTGGGTGGCTGCTTCACTGGTCAGCGGAGGTGTTTTTCTCGCATACTTCAGTCTTTTCGAGCTGCGCTGACAAGTTTGCCACTTCTTCCAGCTCCTCCACCAGCTCCACCCAATAGCGCAGCCTCTTGTTACGAAAGTAGCTCGCGGAATTGTCGAAAACAACCACATCTAAAATAGAATCAAGAGCTTTTAGAAAACCGAAATTAAAGGACACAGATGCCAAGTAATATTTGCTCTGTGTCGTGCTTGATGCTTTGTCGTACATGTTGTGTGCGGACGAGTCGAAATGAAGCCAATCTCGTCCATTTCGTGAGAGTAGACGGTGCCTAGATCTACCTCGCTGCGTTTCTCGCCCGTCGCATTGTCCAAACTGTAGATGCCGAACTTGATGTCGTGATTAAAGGTGCGGAACTCCCACGAGAGAATAGACGTCCGAGATTCAATTTTAAACTCCAGCTTCAGCTTGTTGCCCTTGTTTATGACCGTGTCAACAAAGGTTTTGTCCGAGTCCTCATCGCCATTCTTCTCCACGTACATCTCCTTCGGTATCTCGCCGCCCCAGATGATCTGTTCGGATAATTGTATAATAAACCAAAGTCTGAAAGGTTAACAAAGGAAAGGACCTACAACAGAGCGGCACTCAGGATCTCCGTGTTCGTCTACGAATTCGCCGCCAAAGCATTTCGGGAATATATCAGGACTGACGTGTTTGAACAGCGGCTCCTTCCACTCGTCGGAACCCTTCTTGTAAATCTTTATTTTGCTCATCGTGTATTCGTCGAGAAACTTTTTCACAAAGTTGAAAGCGACCGAAAATATTTTAGGTGCTGTGGAAAAACTGAAATGTAACACCAAATATAAGCACCCACGCCTATATTCACCATTAACAATATAACACATCTTGAGTATTTCCGGATAATTGGCTTCGTATTGCTTCACAGAAGAAATGACACACTCAGCAGCCGGTCGCCAAGCGTACTGCTTGATATTGAAGTCATCCATGTCGAAAAAGACCACCACTTGGCGGGCGTTGGGACCATGGACTTTGCTCTTTTCGTAGCCGGCCTTCATGAATCGTTCCAGGAGCAGGACCAAATAACGCTGGAAGTCGAACCTGGTAACGCAATGCAGCATTCCCCATATGTCGAACTTGTAGAACGGGCAAACTATTACTGTAGACAACGATACAGAGAAAGGAAGACATCATGAGGGCCATTTCTGTGTAGGAAGGAAGGAAGGAAGAGGTGGTTCACTTACTAGGTGAACCTTCGCTGTCGTAACCAATGAATCCGTAAGGCAGATACTCCCTCAAGGCTTTAGGCGCGTCCCACTTCTCCAAGTTGTCGATATTCCACATGGTACGCGTTTTGAGATGCTAAAAAAGTACATTTTTGAAAGTTTTTCAAATTATTTCCACTCTATATGTAGATTTTTCAAAAAACTTACCGCTCTTAACATATTCTCGGCAGCATCTCCATTCCATTTTCGTGCTAAAAAGTCGTGAGAATTTAATATAGTCTGTGGCTGTTTCTGTTTTTCGTACTCACCACGCAACCATCTGAGTAGAAAGTAATCATCATGCGTTTCATTCAAGACATCGGCAACTTTTTGGCGGAACTGGAATAATTTAAGAAAGAGCCAAAGTGAAATTAGAGCAAATAAAGTTTATTTACTAAAGTTATTTCAATTTTAAGTGTTAGTCTGTTAACAGATATTGTTTAAAAAGAAAAGGAGAAAGTTTTCAAGAGGTTGTTGCTGATGTGGGTGAATAATACTCAATGATGTTTAGGTCCTAAACCCAATAGAAATATGAAAAACTATAGAAGTGAATGAATAAAGTTTCCTACTTTTACTTTTTATAATTTGGACGATCGATAGCATCGTCGTGTATTAATTTAGAATTTTTTATTTTTGTGTTTTCTTGACTGACGATAAGGAAAAACTCTTTTCGATACTCTGTTGCATCTTTAATTAAAATGTGGCTTCTTCTCAGCGGTTATCATTACAAATGCCTTGATTTTTTACATATATGCTGCTCCACATGGCGTATCTCAACTTTCAATTTTGCTTAATGAACGTCAGGTAAAATCCATGAATAACAAAGCTTCGCAATCGGAGTCCATTCAGAAGTACTGAAGAAATTAGACAAAGCAATTATTATCAATTCCGGGTTGTTATGAGGTTCTTCACCCACGAAGTACGAAAATGATTAATAAACAAAAAAATGATTGCATTTCATAAACAATTCATAGACATCGCATGTTTTGAGCTGATTAATTGGGGAAGTTAGAAGAATTTTGCACTTGATAATTATTTATTTATTTAAGCCAAAGAAAAAGAAAGAAGAGATTTATTTCCTAAGGTTTGATTTATATTGAATAAATGGAATGAAATGCAATTAAACAAGAAATATGCAATAATTAATCAGTCAATCTGATTAAAAGCGCTTGAACACTGAGTCACTTGTGACTTGTGACTTCAAGGAAAAAAATTTAATTATTTGTTGTTCTTTTTCTCACTTCATCACATTTGATACTATATTGCTTTTTAGCGGGAACGTTTGTTTATTTGTCGGTGGTATTTTGAGGAAATGTTTCCATTTACCAGAAACTGATGTTTTGCAATTGCAATCTGTTGGAATTTTTAGATATTGAATTTAGAGATAAATCAAAAATATCGAATGTCAGCTATTTGAAGGAAATGTTTATAAGGATTTGTATTTCCATCTTTAAATAATATAAATCCTTATAATTGATAATAATACTTTTTCATGTATATTAAAACATTTAATATTACATGGATAATGCCACATAAATAAAAGCTTTTGTATTTTAAAAATAATTTGTTTCTATGGCAAAAACCGGATTGAATAAACGCGGAATTTAAAGGGGTGTTTTGCTTCAAATTGAAATTATAAGAGTGACGCTGCATTTACAGTAGAAACTAATTAATTAATTGAAATTTGAATTAATTGAAAATTGATAACTAGTTTAGTAAAATGAATACATATGCATTTGAAGGATTACGAAGCTTACATTCACATGCAATTTTTGTTAAGTATTTCTATATTGCAAGTTTTTACTGTTGATTTATGCATTTTTAGTTTTTCCCTTCATTGGTTATGCATATCGAATGCCTCACGATGTATTTATTATTTTACGTATGCATGGCGTTAAGAAGTTGCGTTACATGCCATGGAAATATTCAATACTGTGCTTTGGAGCCTTGGTTTGTAATGACAATGAAGTGTCGCAGCTATCGGCCAAAAAGTTAATGACCTCATTTCATATATGTAAATACCATCAACGTCAATCCACGTTTGCATTAAGTGCGTGTATTCGATACGAAAGGATTATTCAATTGGAAACAGCATTTTGCATAAAGATTTAATTTTAGTTGTATTTTGAACTTTGTATTCGTTCCGATTTATCTCAACTAATTCTGCTTAATGAGAAAGCAATAAATGAAGTATATTTAAGTAATATAAAAAATATGAAAATGCACTCTAATTTTTTGTAGTACTGAAATAGAAATGAGAGACTTTTGAGTGTGACGAATCGATTGATCTACGGCTGATGCAAAGACTTCACATGATTTGTTATTATTTTCTGCTAACTTCTCACTTAATAATTACAAGTTCATAAAGTTGTTTTCAAGCAAAAGTTAACCTCAGCGGGTGAGTATGCATAAACGAACAAGATGCAAAGTATTGAACACTAGTTGGAACATCGACAAGGTTATTTTTATTCCGCTTGATTTGTTTCTGTTTCTGTGAGTCATTGAAACTCATCGACGAATGAAGTTGCATATTCATTTATACACGACAGCATTTCTGCTTACTCTTTAAATCAGTTCTGCAATTTACAAGTAGAATGAATGAAAAAAAGTTTATTTATTGAAAGTGTTGAAGAGCGTAGCTTAAAGTAAGCAAAGGTTTGCTTGAAGGCAAATCTAACGCAGATTTCAACGTGCTTCAATGTTAAATCTTTCTTAAATGTCACGAGTTAAAACATTGCATTGAAGAAATTTCTTCTCTTTCTGAGAAGTTTTTTAGACGATTCCTTTTACGCTGAGATGTTTCATACAGAAAAAAGCCAGGAAAATTGTGAAGACTTCAGATTATTTTGAACTTGGAAGGTCAACAGAATCACGAAGCTTGAAGACCGAAGAAGTGTTGGATGTAAAAAGAATTTTGAAGACCTGAAAAATGTAAACCAAACTGAAATTGCCAAGAAATTATTTTGTTAAATTCTAAGCTCAACTTTTTACTGGCGTTAGAGTGCTGAATTCCTATTAAATTCTTTGCTATTAAAATTCAACCTTTGTTTTAATGTTTCATTCTTTTTCCAATAAATATTAAAAATAACAATCAACTTCGTACGAAGCACAAAGATCTCCGTTTATGAGTCAGACTCCAGCGCTGTAGGTGATTTTAATTGTTGTTAATTGCTGCAGTGCGGAGAGAGGAGAGAGGAGGGCGCTCGGTATTGTTGCAATTTCTACTTCGCAATAAGTAACATGAACTGAGACGTACGAGTGTCAGTGTTGAAGCGAAAGAATACATTAACAGCCACATTCCCGATACTCGCTCGCGTCTCAGACGCTCCGTAGTTGTTTATTCTCTTTTGTGTTTTTCTTAAGTTTTGTTGGTACGCCAGCGTCGAATACCAACAAAACTTAAGAAAACCACAAAAGAGAATAAACAACTACGGAGCGTCTGAGACGCGAGCGAGTATCGGGAATGTGGCTGTAAGTTTCACGTTTGTTCTAATTACGTCGGTCTCACGATGTTCTCAGATTATTCAACCAAGCGAAGCAACCGCTGTAAAATAATCAGCACGAAGCATTGTCAATTTTTTGCCACGCAAAAATATCAACGAATTTCTTTGTTTTCACACCTTTTTCGCAACATGCGAACGAAGCTAAACAAACAACTCACTAGCGCTGAGATGTGAACAAGCAACGAAAGCATAACGAAATTTAGCTCTGGCTGCCGGCGATGAAACACGGCGATTAAACACGGCGATTAAACACGGCCATTGAAACGGGGCCAAGATCGAGAAACCGGACTCACCTGTTGCAGTGCATCTATTTGGCTCTTCGAGAGATCCGTTAAAGCGGCCATTCTTCACTTAATTTTTGATTAACAATTGCGATGTGATTAAGATTTTCCAATTCAAATTTGAAATGCTGTTAATGCAGAAGAACTGACTACGTTCTTCTCGTTTTAGGGACCTTGAAGCGCTATTGTCGTTTTCCTTCAACGTCTTGCGTAGTTGCTGCGTTCTATTCTTTATCTTGTTCTGATTGGTTTTCCGTGTTTACATTGATTTTTCAACCTTCTACACTTTGAAAACTGACATTGACATTATTCCTCTCACTGTTGTTATAATTTTTATTTTGCTTTTAACACAAACTCAATTCGAACAATTATTATTTATCCCAAGTATTTTCAATGGCACGATTTTGTTTTAGATGTCACACTATCAGTTAAACGCGCAAAACACTGCGAACATTTCCGCTGCGATGTTGTCTTATTCCCGGATTCCACACGACTGTCCACACAATTTGTGCGCTCTAATCTTATTGGCAAGGAATGTATTTACAAAGCTGATTAATTACCTCCAAGGTGGTTATCTATTAAAAACCGCTCTCAATTTCACGAAGTGTCCGGAAGTTCAAATCTTCTCTTGCATTCCACTAAAAACCCAAAAACCCAAGAATGATAGAATACAAGATTGCGCAGATCGCGTTTCAAAAATGCTTCGTTCTGCGCATCTACGTCACAGCAGTATAGAAATATGGCCGCACTGTGAAATTAGTATACAAACTGGAAGTAAAAGTGTAAACATTGAGCTAAATTATTAAAATTAATAATAATTGTGCGGTTTTGTATAAAATTATTGTAACAATTGTGTAAAGTGAACATTTCTTATACAGAAAAACCCAAAACAAATATAATAATAAGATAACGAACGATGCAATAATCTCGCACAACAATTGGAAAATTCTGCCAAAGAAGCGAAGCAATTTTGTGAATTATAATTAAATTTCTGAAAAGAAAAAAAATTGTATCTAACGACCAAATAATTGGAATAACTATAAAAATACAATTTTATTGATTTAGAATAAATTTATTGATTAAAAAATAAATCACATAATAATTTAACTTATATTATATTACATAATAATTTAACTTATATTAACACAAATTGGGAAACTATGTCACAATATTGCATAGTTTCCGTTTCTTTTTGTAGACATTGTCTTCAAGGCTTTTATTTAATTGCCTTATTTTAAAAAACATCCTAGCCCGGAAGAATAATTTCTTCACCTTTATGTCGCAATCGATGTCAGACGCTTGCTCAATGTGTTGTTGTACAAAATTGTTTGTAATTAGCAAGCCATCTCCGTTGATTGCTACAAATATTTTTTCCAGCTTATTAATGCTATCCATCATATCAGCTGTGGGTTTGGATAAACCGCCTTCGCTGACATGATTGACCCATGAGAAGGAATCATCTTGGTTGTTGTCGACGGCTATATTCGGGAGTTCGCTCCGAAGCTTGTCGCAAATATAACCAGCAATATTTTCTAATCCATCGTACTCCAAGTCTTCCATATCGTTGTCAGTTTCAAGGACATCAGGAGCGATCGTTCTCAATATCACGCCTAAGCATAATCAAATATATTTTGTTTGTTTGCATTCAAATAGGGTAAAATGGAAATACCTATAAGGGATGGCTGAAGAATTTCGACGTCTGGAGTATTATAGTTGGTGTTGGTGTGTGGTGTTGTTTCGTTCGGCACGTTTTGAAGAAAGCAGTTGGCTATTGGCAAGTGGATCAAATATTGATGGCACAGCTTCAGGCTTCAAGAGTCTCTTTTTTGCAAATCCTATTAATTTAGACACATATTAATACCGAATAAAAACTGAAAAATTCCTTAAAAGAATGCTTACCCATTTCAAATTTCATTACATTTTCGAAGTCATTATAGCTAAAATGTTTCACGCAAATAACTGCATTTTTTGTATTGAAATTTTTTTCTTGCCGGCAAAATTGTTTCCACAACTTCGCACGGCTATTTTCGCGTGGAAATTTGAAGAAACTAATTTCACTTGCTTTGTAGTTATTAAAACTATCACAGTTTTTCACTTTGCACTGCATTTTTAATTTTTGTTTGTAATTTTTATTAATTTTTCACGTAAAAATCGAAATATACGCTTGTTTACAGCCAGAGTTAAAGCAATTTATACTGGTGTGACGTCATGCACTGGAAAGCCGGCTGTCAAAAATTTGGAAATCGAATAACGGACCTGCGCAATGCGCAATCTTGTATTCTATCATTCTTGCCAAAAACCCTACTTTCCACATTCGCGCGATTCCAGCGATACAGCAAGAGTTTGGTGCTCCATCTATCGGCCATTCATTCTACACTTTACTACAGCGTTTCGCTGCTACTGAAACACTCTGTGCATTTGGTGCGCCATCTGCCCGTCATTTGCTAGAAACTACGCAAACTACGCAAACTACGCAAAACAATTCCGTGGCTATTTGCGTTATTTTTTCAGTTATTTTAAATTGGAGTTTTATATTATTAAGTTCGGTTTCGTCCTTTATACATATTTAAAAGAAAATTAACAAATTCTTATAAGAATTTAAAATTGTATTTTAACTTTTTTGTGTTAAATATTTTGATATAATTTCGTCGTAATAAATAAAATCAGATTATAAATTGGCATCTATTTTCGCCTCGTATTGATGAAAACTAACAAATAAATCATGTTGCGGCTGTCTTACGTTGATTTCAGCAACAACAAATATTATGTTTTTCTATATACAGTCCATTATAGCGATTTGCGCGTCATACTATTCTATTTACAGTTTTTATACCCCACACAGTTTCCAGTGTGAGTCCATTTACACTTGTCCATCTGTCCGTCCGTCCGTCCGTCCGTTGAAATTACGAAAGAAATTCGGCAGAAACATTCTTTTTTACTACTAGACGTTTCCTATTGAAAATTGGCAAAATCGATCAACAGAGACGCCTACTTTTTATACAGAGAATGAACCGACTTCTGTTTTCGCCTAAACTGTGAGATTTGATGACAAAATTGCATTTGTGTATATGGAGTAATATATATTAGTAAGCGAAAAATGGGCGTGGTTCGTCCACTAGTACAAAAAAACAGACATACACGTAGAACGTGAACATGAAATAAATTAAAATTTAAATCACAAAACTTATTGTTCCATTAAATTTTTTCAAAGTTTTTTTGTGTAGGGTATTTCAATTTGTCTCATGCCGAATATAACGCTATTTCTGGTTTCATTTGCTTTCCAGAACAACGATGTGTGCGTCATTCTGCGAGTTCATTCATTAATTTGCAGGCATGACGTAATCATGGACTGTTCCCGCAACATTTTGTTTACAGTAAATTAAACAATTCACGGAGAGTCATAATATTTCCTTCGTTTACTTGTTAATATAATTTCTCTTCTCTGCGGAGGTGTTCAAAAGTTTTTCTATTTTAATTCGAAATCAATGAGGCGACTTCCCACTTTTGGCAAGCGGCTTTTAATAACTCTTTCATAAGAATTTCAAATCAACTTAGATAAACATTTCATTAATTCACAAGTATTTGAATCGCCAATATTTAGATTACTATTATTATTAGTTTCTTTCGTTTATCGGAAATTATAATTTGTAAACTTTTTAATAGCTAAAGAAAGAAATTAATTATTTGCAATTAATTCATCAGACTGAAAATTGTCTGAAAGTGAAAATCGTTTCAATGTAGTTAAAAGTAGCGTAAAAAAGCACTTAATTATAAAATAAACATAAGTAAAGCAAAAAAATTGTTTAGTTATTTATTGATTGGAAAGTGAATATGGAAACTAAAAATAACAATGAAGTGAATGAATGCGGGCTTCACGTGCGATAATCATCATTTAACCCTTACGTCTTTCAGCTTTTAACCACTTCCGCTTCTTGTTTGGAGTTCTTCAGGCGTATTTACAAGTTAAGGAAACTTTTAAGTGCCTCGGAATTCTTCCACGACCGACATTGAGTTAAGCCAGTGTCAGGAAAAAAGGAATTAATGCGTTTTGGCTGCAGAAATTCGTAGTAGTTATTGAAATTGCTATATAGGAAATATAATTTCCGGCAGAATAAATTTAATTTCCATGCCGAAGGTGCACCATTTCAAGGACTTGTTTGTGGCGCGGTTCCAACCGAAGTTTGATCGAAGATGTGGGCAAAAATCAACGACTATAATTTAAATCTTCTCTTCTCAAACGAAGACGAAGGATCTAAAAATTATTATTATTATTATTATTTATGGGCAATGGCGCACCGCAACCCTTGGTATCTATTGGATCTATTGTGCATGCCCTAGTTTTAATCCAGGCTCGATTTAATAATAGTATATCTTATAATTATATAAGATATCTAGAAATCATTGCAATATATTAACTGACGTGAGTTTGTAGTACTTTTAATAAGTTTCTAGTTACAGTAGATGAATTATATTGATCATTGTTGTTTAAAAAAATAACTAAACCAAAACAATACACAAATGAAGACTTCCACGTTTTCCTCGTTAAGTAATCCGACGCACTTTAATCAGATTTGTCCGTATTTCACTCCACACTTTACACATTTAGGTAAGTAATCGCATTGCCTCCAACCCGAAACCTCCACCGACGACAATCCGCGTCCATCGACTTGTCGGGCTTCGCAATCATTTCACTAAATACCACATCAGAGATTAGAACACTCGGTATTTAAGTTCTGCGGAGCCCAGCAACAAGAATTGACTCTGATTGAGTGCGGAGGAGGAAAAGGAAAATCACAATCCGTAGCGCGATCCATTTTTATTCTTCTTCCCGATTGATTCGTTTATTTTCTAACTGAAAAAGTAAATCCAATAAAAAGCGAATTTCTTAATCGAATATCTTTTAGTGTTTAGCTTTATATATTGGAGTATTTTCCTTATACACACGTGATAGATAATGTTTTTATTGTAATCAATTTTAAGTTGCTTCTCTCTGCTCTTCTTTGCATCCTTGAGATAGAAGAAGATTTTGCATGTCTCATCAGTTGAGCGAAATAATCGTGTATCTTGTAGAAGCTCATGTAAAACAAGGCAACTCTGCTTTTTATGACCTCAGAGGTCACAACTTTTCCAACGCAAACGAACGCTGCAAATCGGAATCGAAGCGAAAAGGCTTCTTCAACGTTCTTTGGTTGTAATGACTGCAAAAAGAAGAGGCTGCAAAGTACGAGAAAAAAGTGGATAGAAACCAAGTGAAAGAAGGAAACTTGCAGCAAAACAAAACAGAAATAAATCGAGAAATAGTTATAGAACGACTAGAAGAAGTTATAAGAAAATAAAAACAAATAAAAGGAAAAGAAAAAACGAAAAGCAGGTGAAATTTGTTGTTAAAAACAAAAACATCGACATTATCTAAAAATTGGAGTTATTTCAAAGTTATAAAGGTTCTTTTTGTAATCACAGACGTGATTAAAGGCTTATTACTGAACAAAAAAGTAAAATTCGATTCTTGTTTATAGAGAAACCAAGACGATAAACTTCATACATGGTTAACAGCCAACTGCTGAATTGGAAAATCGAATGATCTCAGCCTGGCAACAGCAAAAGAACTTTGGTTTGTTATTAGAATATCATCGAAGGATGCCGAACGCATCTGCGAAACACTGCAAACTGCAAACAGCGGCGAAACTTTCAACTCATTTCAAGTTTGCAAAGTAGAATCGAAAAGTTCGATGGATACGTATCGAAATCGACAAAAAACGCTCCAATGAAAATGCCTCAATGTGGGTGGGAAAAGAAGCGGAGCAAAACGTCACCATCCGCAGAAACTCTTGATCCTAGTTTGCGTCTGCTCGGTGCTGCTTGTTGACGACTGTTGCCGCAGTTTTTTTCCATGCTCGTCACTAATTCACATCCTGATTTCATCGATGGGAAGCGAATGCAGATTGTGGCGTTCGGTCGGTCCTTTCTACGCTGCTTCAGCTTCGTTGTGTGTTCCTTGGAAGCTGATGCAGCTGCAATTAAACGAAAGTTTGTTTCATAAATTCACTTTCAGATCGAGAAAATGAAACTCTTCCATTTCAACGCTCCGTAAATCGACTTTTTTCGCTTTTATTGCGAGGTGTTAAAAAAGTTTTGGAATTGCTTTGATTTGTTTTGCTTCTTTTGTTATGTTTTAGTTTTTCTTACGATTTATTTACAAGCTTCGATAAGCTGCATTCGAGTTCATGTTTACATCAGCCACGCTGCACGGTTCTCCTCTTCACCTCGTACGTCGGTTCAATTCACCACGAGGTTTGTAAGATGCTTTCCACGAAGCTCATAAATTCCAACACCAAATGAAGTGATATCTGAAGTGGATCTGATTGGGTGATGTAAACAGAAGAGTTCAATGCATCAGCAAATTAATTCATCAGATGTTTTCTATTTTCTAAAAATACTTTGTACTTTTATTTTTAGTAATTATGAATTGACGGAATCAGATATGAAGAGCAATAGTTGAAAAATTCCATTCAGAGAATTTATAAATAAAAATCATTATGAAATTCTTCCGTGGATATATTTGCGCATTTCATTCATACGAACTCCTCCGCACTCACCACCCACTTCACCTCATCACACAATCTACTTTAACACACCTTCTCATCACCTCACCACTTCCATGATTGCAATCCACTTCCACCTAGTCTCTGCTGCTTTCTTAATTGGAAATTCACCTTCTTCTTCTTCGAGGATTTCCTCATGGAGTGAATTGCATATTCCATTTTCTAAAACCAACTAATTAATTGCGGGCAATTAATATCCCATGCTGCTCTTCTGTTGTTATTGATCTTGTTGTTGTTATTGTAATGGCATCAGAGACTCCGTTTCATAGAATTTCCAGCCCTACTTCAATTGCTTAGCACTTCGTAGAGGCCACACGACGCAACAGAAACAACAACAAAAACGGGGAAAACCAAAGTAAAGGAGTGTGCTTGGTATTTCATGCATTCACTTCATGTACGAATGCAACGAAGAACGTCTTCAATGAGTGTCAAGGTGCGAATGCATCAAAGAATATTGCATTCGCTTACGCGCTGAAGGGAGGAAAACAATAAATAACAATAAAAGAAGAAAATAAATTAGCGGACATCGGAAAACAACATCAAGAAAATCCGGAAAGTTTAATTACGATCCGCCGTCTTCAGTAATATGTATTTTGAAGTGGAGATGCATTTCTTGAGAAAGGGAAAATAAAATTGAAATATGCAGTAAATAAACAAATAAATAACAGAAAATAGACGCGCCACGTGAGGATGATGGGGGCCAATCAAGTCCAAGGCTACCAGAGGCTCGACAGCTCTATTGGGAGTAATTCTGGGTGTTGAGACAATAGTTTAGGCAAACTTTTGCGGACTGCAAGACCTCTGAGAATGAACACTTTTCAATACTCTACCTGAACCATCACCCAGTGCTCTAACTCAAGCCTAACAAAAATCTCGCTAACCGCGAAGTTTTAAAGAATCATAGAACAAAGGCTGAAATGAATTCCTGCATAGGTTTGACTTCGAATAGCGAAGTAGAATATCGCATTACTATATTAATACCAGATGGATTTCAGAAGCTCTTTAAAATATATGAATATTCGACGATTCATGATTATGTAATAAAAATACGGGTGCTTAAAACATCAACGGTGCTGCTGGAGAACTCGGAGAATAATCAGCCTTTCAGAGCCTCGCGCCCTCATGCAAAATCCGCTTCGTTTAGATACAATATTTCATAATTGCTCGAGTCTTATGACTTGTAGAGGTTAGCAGAGGGCGGATCTGAGGTTACAGTTACAATTTTTTATTAAAATGAATATTAATGACGTCGCTTCTGCTGATTTTTCCGAAATCTTATTGTTTATTTTCGAGTAGGAAACAGCGAGGGGAAACTACAATTAATTTTCATCGCGTCGATCTGTCAGATTTCAACACATTTCAATGGAAGAACTGTATTAAAGCGCTTCATTACTGTATTTGCGGTTTGCATTTGCTGAATGATTTCCGATTCTGTGAATTGAATAATGATGTTTAATGTTGATTCTGAAAATTCGCCATTCACTCTGGCGTCTTGGCGAATTTAAAAATTCCGCAGAATCGAAAAAGAGCAGAGCGAATATTTTTCACTCAAATATCGGGAAAAGTGCAATATGATATTGCAAATAACAAAAAAGGAGAAACACGCATCCGAATAAATGTCGATTGAAGTGGAATGGTTATTGAATTCCTAAAGGGTATTTAATTGCTACGGGCAGGAAACGGAGCTATAAAAGCCAACATAAAGTCAGGTTAATGCGCAGAAAACAATCGAAGAGCAAACGTGCATGTGCATGAAGCGACAAGGATCAAGATACTGATGGAAGTATGGACGGGAGCAGGGAGTAGAGAACCGCAACTGGACGATACATTTGCAGCATTACATAAGGAGATGTTTTGAGTAGACTGAGGGTAGTTGCCCGACCAAAATCCCTATCTAATGGAACTCTACGACGTCCTTTTAAGTTTGTTTCCTTCACTTTTCCTTTCTAAATCTTTAATTTAATCAAAAATGACCATGACTATCAACGAAGGTCTTCAAATTCCCTGACGCCCGAAGCCCCACTCGACTTGATGAGCTTTTGTTACTAATTTGATTTGCTCTGTTTTCCACAATCTTTGGCAATGACCCCAAATAACATGTTACAGACATCAAGACTGCTTCCTCTAAGGAAGCCGAGGACTTTTGTAGAATGATTTATTGATTGGAAAACTGAAATATGCACCAACTGCATCCAAAATAAGAAACAAACACGAAACCGAATTGATTCCAATATCGTTTTACCATCATGACCCCGGAACATGTTATTTATTCATTGTTTTTCGAAACAAACAACACGACTGAGATTTCCGTAGAAAAGTGCGTGAGTAGCACCTTGAATTGTAGGACTATTTTTAGGGTCACGAACATAGACAGGCTCCCAACGAAGTGTCGGTTGCACTTTCAACTTCCCAAATCAGGCGAGGATAAAAGGCGACGTGAGGGGCAAGTCGATGGCTGCAAATAGAAAACGAATGACTGCCTTTGGACATTTGTAGTTCCAACACTCCGATTCGGTCCCATCTAGTGGCGGCTGCTGCTACTTGGAGTTCTTACGTTTACGCTAATTTTTAGTGCGTGCCAATGCAACGCCTTTCCGGATATCCTTAGCTGTGAGTGTGCAATAAAATTAATGAGTAGTTTTCAATGCACGTGATGTCCTAGGCAAGAGTCAAGTGATTAAGTGACCAGGACTGCAAGCAGCATTGCTCTATGGTCCATGGTTCTATTAACAACAGCAAACACGTACGTGTCCTTTGAAAGAAACTGCGCGCTTATACTTCCTGGAGGAGAAAGCACACACCCTGTTTGGACTGTTTTTCCCTTTCCCTCCGAGATATCGTGAACATTGCTGCTTCCTTTGTTACTCTCTGTGTGTGCAGGCAAAGAAATGCCTGTACCTTCATCCGGACAATGGAGGACAAACAAATTAGCAACAAAGGAGGGGAAATTATACCCGGCCATTGCGGTGAGGCACGTCCTCGTTCTTATCCGTTTCAATGTCCTTGTTATGGCCGACATAAATAATTTGCCAACGTCGTAGATAACGAAGCGATTCTGAGTTGAATTTGCGACCGACATCTGTTTTGATTTCCTCGGAATTCATCGCATTTGTCAAGGACGTAAGTCCTTGCTCACGTGCGGGAGTACATTTCATCATTTATTAATTGGCTATCGCAGTTAATGCTGTGGCGTCTATGAAAGGCTCAGCGGGTTATGTCCCATAGTACGCAACGATATTACAGATGATTGTGATGATGATATTCACAAAACATTTCCTGGAAATCCGTTTGCTGCTTTTCACGACAATAACAACAAATTTGTTTGGTGGCAGCTCTCTTTCTCTCTCTCTGCTCCCTCTTTATTTAGCGGGTGAAATTATCCCAAGCTCCCCACAATATTTCTTTAAAGAAGGACATGATTTCTCTCCAAAGTGAATGAGTAAGTGTCTTTTTATGAGTTTCGAACAATATTTGTAAATATACAGAGTAATTGGCCGCAATCAGAGCATCGTAAAGAACATCCTGACCTTTAATGATCCTTATCCTGATCCTAATCCTGCCAACTGCCGACAAAGTTCAAAAAACCTACTCCAAACAAGTGTTTGCGCTCGTGTGTTTGTAAAACTGATTTACAGCCACTTGAAGGACTTTTGGATGCAGACGTACGATCTTTAACCGTACTAAGGACCCTAAAAATAGCACCCCAAAATCCCATCAGAGCGTCCCTATCGACATGTACACGTGTAATTGTTTGGCAGAACATCTGCGCCGGTTTTCGAATATGTGTGTTTTCAACAATAATTCGCTTCCTTCTCGGCGCGTAGCACCAGCGGCAATAACAATGAGCCTCACCTTCAGCAGCGATTCCACAATGTCAGGGGTTAAATCGAGATCAACTACAATAAAAGCATAACAATGAAATTACCATTGATCGATTTTCGGAGCTGACCTTCGAGCATTTGAAAGAGCCGAGTCTGGAGTCTAAAGATTGAATACAGCGAACTCAAAGTCGGAGTCTGCTGTTATAACTCCGATCAACCCAATTGAATTCGAATTAAATAAATGTGTGGAAAAGTGTCATGTTAGCGATAATTTATCTTTTCAAGTAAAGATTTCGATATGATAGACGAGTGTAATTTGAAAGAATAAAGGATATTTTGCGGTACAGATAATATTCACCGTATCATACGTCGATATTAATAATCAATTTGTAACTGCAAACCGATATTCACAGACACACATCAGTCTGATTTGAAAATAAAAGGTGTTATTCGATAAGTTTTAACTCTACGATGGAGAGCAACTGAATTTGAGTTTTAGCTTGGTCTATCATCGGAGAGATTGGGAAATCGTGAGTTACGATAGAAGTCGTTCCCTCATGGAACTATCGCTCGTACTGCGGGGCCTTCAAAAAAGCACTTATATGTCAGATATATCAGCGAATAAAGTTGCCAACGAGGTTTTACAACATTTTAAAGATCGGCTTCATTATCAGAGTGAAACTATCTAGTGTGAATACGAGGAAATAGTGGTTTCTTTGATAGGTTCAGTACAGAAGAGAAAGTTAGTCTGAGTTTTATGGATCGAAAGGATGCTACCCGCTGAGGTTCTATTTTCCTAGATTTCCTATTTACATTATTACATTAACTCTTACATTATTAGTTTGTACAGATCTCTGTGGTTTTATAAGGTTTTGGGTTCGTAGAAAATTTGTATGAATAAATAAATAGAATGAGTGGATAATATATGAATGCGTTGACCTTATTGATCCCACTAAAAGAACCAGACAGAAGAATTGTTAATTTTTCGACAAAGTACTAGCAGCAGCCTTCAGTACAACAAGTATCCAGTACTTAATGGTCATCTCACAACATTCGGCATTGGGGAAAAGCACGACTGTCTTTCTCATATCTGTGAAATGGACGTAAGCTTCTGCAGGTGCTCTTTGAATACGACAGAAAAAAAGCTTCGTCACGAAGCTAGAAGAGAGTGGGGCCAATACATCTAAATATCGTACTGGGTTTCAATGATATTAATAATGATAAAAATAATAGTAGGAATTATTACAGCTCATTTTAATTTAACAGCTAATATAATTTTAGTCAACTTGCATTAAAAGAAAAAATAATTTCTTTTTATTTATGTATGCTTAAGTGTTTCCATTGGTTCTCTCATGAAAAGAGGGGAACGTCCCCCCATATGCAATGTTTATCTCTTGTCTCTCAAAATGAGATAGGTTTGTCTCAAATAAACTCATCCCGTTGGTTTATATCATCGTCATTATCTTGACATAATCTGAATTGTTTGAAGAAAGCGACATCAGCATGTCTTCGTTCCGTTTTCACTCGTGCCAAAGCAGCAAAAAGCAACGAGATGAAAAAAATGCAAACAGTGAGTCCGGAAGAAAGACCAGAAATCAAAACAACAAAAATACAGCATCATAGAACCACCAAGAAGCGAACGCAAGGGAATGGATATCGGTTGGAATCTGAGACGGATACCGTGATGGGTCTAGGCCGATGGTTGTGTGTGTGTATGCAGTTGAAAGAGGGTTCCGTTTTCACAACATCGTATAGCACAAGATTGAAAGACGCAGGAACACGCATATCCGGCATGTGCAAAAAAATTTCCACTATCGAAAGAATCTGAAAGCAGAGCATGAATAAACAGCAGCAACAACAATAAAGATACACGATCTAATCCTCGTATGTGGCATTGCGTAGCTCGTGTTTGCCGAAGAAATAAACGACGACTTCATTTACTCAATGCTTAAAGTTGGATAAGCACATTTCTCTTCTCGTCTCTCTTGTTCTTCCTTTCAAGGTAGGGCACTTTAATTGCATCAGCACTTGAGATAAAACTCCCGGCGTATTAAGGAAAACAGAAGCGAATCCGCACGGAAGCACGCGCCGCTTCGAGCGCATCATATTTTCAGACACTTGATTCAATCGTCGTTTATTTCCACCCTTCAGCAATCATGGCTTCATCGTTAAACTCTTTGCATTAAGCGACGGCGAAGAGCTCTTGAAGGTCTAATAGCCGCTTGCGATGATAGCATCGGAAGCCAGACGCACATGTTGATCGAGGAGCTGAAGGAGGAGGGGAATGCAAGGATTCCTTTGGAGGAGTACTGATTTTATTGGATTTCGAAATAATAAATTTTGCCATGCGTCCTGAAGAGGTTAAAATCTGGTAAAGGACTTGAAATAACAGTTGTCATTGAATACAATAATGAGTTATAAAACATTCATTCATTCAGGAGCAAACAAACGAAATTAAGTACGGTGAAGTGTTCCTTTTCAGAAGCAGCTGCTTTCCGTCACCTGTCGTACATCAACACCTCCCGCAAATTGCTCCTCATTGAAATCAAATCATCAAAGCAGAAGTTTGTGTAAACGTCTCAAGTTACTCGATGCGATCTCGTGCCAAGGCTTCGGCGGCAGGCCCGTTCCCCGCTCAACCTTCGGACGCCACGAACGACGGAGCCGAGCGTGTGTCACACTTCAAGCGAGGGTTGACGAGATCGCTTCGTATTTGTTTTCCATTTGCTTTCAGCTGCTGCATATTAAATTTTGCAGATATGCTTATCGCTTATATTTATGTAGAGCACACACAGGCGACTTCCTTGTCTCGTCTTTATTCCAGTTCACTTCTGAGGATGTTGTGAGATCTGCCAAGATAGGACAGGATTTGGCAACTCTGTCGCCGTCGTGTGTCAACATCTTGCGGACGTCATTCGAGAGGTAATGACGTGAACAGATGCTTCCGAAGCTGTCCAAATGAGTTCACGATAGAGTCCCTGATCAACTCATAGAACTCGACCCATAGCTTGCATTTACTGAAGCTGCTATCAGAGGATTTCAATTTTGAAATCTGTTTTTCTGTAATTAAATGACACATTTATTAGCTCATTCAGTTTCATTGTGGTTTCTGGTATCCGAATTGAGGTAAGTACATGTGTTATACAAACAGTTACACCAAAATAGTCGACGAAATAGGAGCCAAGAAGAGTCCCTCTCCAGAAGCGTCCCTCTTCCTATTACTTGCGCTCATTCTCCATGATAATTGATAGTGTTTTTGTGTAAGCTGTCGGTTTTGTTCCGGTTTTCATTATAATAGCGATAAATGGAGTTGTAATTAAGCATTTGCTCGGGTTTACAGATCGATGGATCCGAAGTCAAGAGAGCTGCACGAGGGGAACATAAGCTACTCCTTGAAATAAAGATCTTCCTTAGCACTTTCTGTGCTAATGCCAACGCTTTAACAACTTTATTCTGAGATATTTAGCAGAAACAGCTGAGATGTGGACTCTTCAAAAGTTGCACTAATTGAAAATGAAGATCTCATCCGTATTAAAAATCATTTATGTAAAGTTCCTGGCTCAACTCCCTGAATTTAATGCTTATCTACTAGTGAGTTATTCGAGCAGTCTCTGAGCTCCACTTCCCCTCTATTTCCAGTTGGCCTTTTTGAAAAGATTTACTTAATTGAAAGCACTTGAAGGATCTACTGAAATGATTAGGATTATTTTAATTGTATTCCGTATAAAATCTTGTTTAAAAGTATGGTGAAGGGTCTTACTTATTGCGTAGTTTTCCGGATATATTAGAATATTTCTATTCTTACCAATAAAATTTATCGAACGAAAATAAAACCAATCGAACGGTGAAAATCCTGGTTAGGTTAAGGACGTAGCGACGGAAACCACAGACATCAAAGTGATTGACATTCAGACGAATTTCATCTTATTTGAAGTGTGTTTAAACCTTTTTGGAGAAGGATTCCAAATTGAACACGATTGCCTTCAACTCTTTTGGTTTTTCTTCTTTTTTCCAATTCCTGGTTGATGCTTTTAATGTTTCTATTGCTGCCAGCGTAGAGCAGCTCGTTGCCAGAAAGTTGTTAGCACACGGGGTTCGGTTGCGAGTCGATTGGCGATGAAGTTGTTGCTGCTGCTGTTGCTTTGGTGTAATGCCAACTTGTAATTCCATCGTAATCTTGCGACACGAGCAACAACACGAATAGCAACGACAACGAACTCAAAGTCGAAGCAAATGAAAAGCGAAAAAAGGTAACGAAACATCGCAACTTAAGCTGGCACTACGATGATGATGTTAGGGGAATTGCGATTGGGGTTGGGGTGGTGGGTCTAGCTTTATTCTGAAATGATTGCACAATGAAGGCATCTCCCCGAAGCAGAAACTTCAAGGATGTCGCTTGAGTAATGAGAAACTGCAGTGGATCATGTCGCTGGAGACAGAAACACAAGCAGCTCGTTTGCCAAAATTCCTCGTCAAATTCATTTCAAGTGCTTCAAAGAAACGTCACTTCAAAAATCTGACAAACACGCATCTTTTCGCTGGCAACCTAAAAAAACTGATGAATATTGGTATGTTTTATCAATCGTTAATTCATAACTATGACCCCGATTCTCATTTCCATTCTCATCTCATGTGTAGAAGAAATGAAAACACAACAGCTGTTCATCGACGATTCCTGCATAAAATCGAGAGAGAGAGAGAAGCAAAGTTTCAAATTAAGCTGCTTAAAATACGCAACTTTTGCTCCAAGCCACTGCTTCCTTGGACCCACGAACGTTGTGACGGCGCTTCGCATGACTCGATGTTTGACTTTCGTACGGTGGCCGGAATTCGCTGATCGAATGCCGACTTGAAGTCGACGGAAGAACATTGAAATATTTCGACATTTAGGCAACTCCTTTAGTATACAATCAACGCCGAATTTATCGCCCTGTAAAAGGTTTCATATAACTTCTTTATATGCAGATTTCACTATAGGAACCTGGAACCTCTTTACAAGTCTGAAGTCCTAATTTAAGCTATCACATTTAAACGACGAGAGATGCTTAATGCCTCGTTTATGTTAAACTGGAGCTGTACTGCAACCGACTCCTGATATTTAACAACATATAAGCAATATTCAAAGAAACGTTCCTCGTGTATCTTCGAAAATATATTTCAAAGAAGAACCTCTTTCTCTACGGTATTGTAGGTCAACGTTTCTCAAAAATTAATCACTTCGTATTGTCTGTTCTGATTTGAATTCTCTTATTCAGTTATTAACTTATCTGGTGATTATTAGTTAGTAAATAATTAACTAACTTAAGCGTATTGACTTTAACTCGCCAAAACTTATCCATTACTTGTCTAATTCATAACTAATCATGCTGTAAGCTGTAAAGGCTGGAAGATTTAGTTTAATGCATAATGTGTTGAACATTCACATGCGTATTCTAGAAAAGATCATAGCTGAAATGTTGACTGCTTTTATAAGCCACTGTGAAGCGCTTTCGTCGTCAGAGTTCATCATCTGACGACATGAATTTATGCAGCAACCGCAACACGCTGTTCATTATACCGTGATAAAGCCTGAAAATAGGCTTTAATTCGTAGTTATTTGACTTCGTGTGTTGATTCAACACTTGGGCTGTCACCCCTCGGTTGTGGGTCGCCCGCTCCGCTACCCGCAAGTGTCACAAGTTTCTGAGTTTTGGAATTTTAAGTGTTTCCGACAGCCGCAACTTCAACTTAGAAAGGATCGGGGCTGCGGGTGTCGTCGCAGGTGGCGCCTTCATTCCTGGTTTTTAATGCATGTCTCTCGTAGCAACTTTGCGAGCCTTTCAATCCTATTGCAAATGTTAACTCAACGAATTGAATTATTTATGGGGATTATTAAGGGCGTTGCTTAGATTTCGTCTAATGCTATATCACGGCTGCAGAATATGCATGTTGATGGTTGCTTCCTCACCTTTCGCCCTTCTCCTCAATTAAAATTCTTTAATTAATTTCTCCACATAAATTTGAGTTTAACTTTTAAAGCGAAACTTGGAAAAAACATTTCCGTCTCCTTGGTGAATAAATTCGTTGCAGAATATCTCAAAGAGAATAAGAAAACATTAGAATTTCACCCATTCTTTTAGCCTCATGAAGCACTCCTGCAAACAGATCGGGTATCGCCAACCTAATGCGGCAGAGTGTGTGATGGTCCTCGACCATCGGGTGCTCTCACTCAGTCATTAATTGTACGTATGTTTCTAGCTCATTATGAAAGAGTTCCCACGCTCTTCCCATCCCTTCACCGATGACCATCTAAAAGGCTTTTCTGACCACATTACGCCTCATTAGGCTGCTTATGCTTTGATATCGCTTCCTTAGGTTGTTGTTCTTGTTCTTTTCTTGTGTAAACACATTCGCTTGTTCTCACTTGGTGCACTTGAGCTTCATTAGCACTCGGACAACCCTTGATACGAATTCCTGTGATGTGTGTTTTTTATGTTTAATTGGTCACGTATTTTAAGTGTTTCTTCTGTTTTCTGGCATGTCCGATTGATGAGTGAGGAACTCGGTGGACGATTGTCAGTCAATAATAATAAAGTAATATGGATTTGATTGGGACCGTAAACGGGGGAAGAATTACTGAAGCCAGCAGTAGAAATAAGTTATGTTAGAAAGGGTTTTAAACAGCCCAATTGTCCCGTAACTCCTCGTAATTCCGGTTAAGGCAGGCCTTTTACCGCCTCCGCCGTAGCTGCTTTATTGTTTATGTGAATGCAGCTTTGAAGTACCTAGCTCAAAATCTGTGTTGAGGCGTCGGTTGGTCGCGGCTATTTTCGGTAACCAACTTCAACTTCCAACCACAGCCCCGAGAGAATATTGACTGTTTCAACGAACAGATTCGCTCTTTAGGGTCGCCTCCCAACCAACATTCAGCCGTATGTGAGAAAGTGGCTTATGACGACCGTGTACATCTTTTGAACGATGTACAGTAGCAAGCCCGTGCGATCGCCATTTTGCAGGTGTAAAAAGCTTTAAGTCCTTTCCTCTTCTTCTAGACAATAATACTGGTTACTATTTCTTATCAAGAACTATGCCAAGATATATATACCCCTTGCCCAGAATTACAGAGACAACTTAAGCAGGGTCTAACTAGGGATTTTTTATGATTTGGTAAAAAAGATCAACTAAGCTTTTAACTCATTTGTCAGTAGACTATTCCGGTCTTCCCATCTCGAAGTTTGTTTCAAAGAATTTTGTAAAATCGAAAGTAGAGTCATACTGTTGATGCCATTGCCTCCCCATTATGCATGATGTCCGCACATCTTATGGATCAGTAATTCTGAGTTTCGTATGCGGCTGTTAGATGTAAACAAAATTTAATTAACTTCTCTCTTTCGTTTCTTTTCGATGACACTTTCTTTTTCACCTCACATTTCACTTTAATTTTGTAAATAACTAGCAACACTGGCGCCTATAATTCTTCCAACATACACACACGCGCATCGTCTTATAAGATCTTCGCTGTTCGCCGAGCTGACCAAGCAGGTAGTTTTTTAATGAATTGCACGAAGATCACAGCAGTTTCTGATTGGAGGAGTCTGAAGCCCTTTTTGTGTACATCTTTTGCTTTTTTGCTCATTATTTATGATGCTCTTGTTGTTGTTTGTGTTGCTGCTTTACGGAATGGTAAAAACTAGTTTCCAAACACTACTGACCTTAACTGGCCGCCGACCGGCGGACATTGAAACCAGTTTTCGATGTTAAGAAGTGGAATTTCACTTAGCCACGCCTCCGTTGGGTCGTGTTGCCCGATTTTACATTCCCTGTGTTTGAAATTTAGGCGCTTAGGCCAGGATATAATATCAATTAAATATCACTAATTGTCCATTAAAATAATTTTACGTGCTAAATATTTGTTTACCATTGAAAATTCATATTCTTTCTCTTTTATTCTTTCGTTGTTGCACACTTTGGGACTAAATTCTCTTATACATCATCGAACTGCAACCATAATCGTTGTCTCTTCTCTGCGCAAGCATCGAACTTCAACGCAAACATGTTGGATTATGTTTAATGTACACAAGCTGACAACGAACCACGACAAGTTGAACAGCACACAACATCGACATGAAAACGAACCGCAATAACAACAACAACAACAAAGGCAAACACACCTTGCTGTCTGACTCATATTTGTTTAGATTTGTTGCGAATCGTTTCCTTCGTCTGCGAAGCCTTCATCACGACGCCGACAACGACGCGAGTCTGCCGAACAACGAACTGAATTTTGGCTTCAATACGACAAAGGGTAGGGTGTTGTTGTTGTTGCTACTGCTGCTAGCATTTCGTAAAGTTGTAGTTTGTTGTTGTGTTTTTTGTTGGTAGTCTTCGGTATCTTCTTTCGGTCGTCGTTCTTTAGCTGCTTTGTTGTCGCTGCTCGTTGTAGGCTCCTTGAATTCTTGTGTCCAACGGGCGCGTGTTGAAAATAACAAAACGAACGCTGCAGCTGCTTTTTGCTTCTGACAGCGCTGCTGCGTTGGATTGCTGCTTCCGCTTAGTCAACCAACAACAACGCGATAATAATTACACTGCATCTACCAGCGATAGCAGCAAGTACGAAATTTGAGTAGGTTGAACGGAAGATCCTTCGGGTTCTCAAGACAGAGTTGCCAATGCTTGAAGTTAATGCTGACCACTTACGACAGACGCTGACTTCGGCATTGCTTCCTCCTCGGGAAGAAAAACGAAAATTTTAATTAGCTGCCACACGACGTGAAGAGCCATTAAAGCAAAAGCTAAGAGAAGACGAAGTTGAAAAAAGTCTCAAGTGACCGCGAAAAGCATTTCATTTGCATTCAGATCCCTCTTCACGTTCTCTCCAGGATACTTTACAGCTACTCAATCGTCTGATGACCATTTAATTATGTCGGCTTCGACGCCGCTTTAAAAATCGAATACGCCTGACTACGAACGGTTGCACCTGTCCTCGGGTGCACGATGCATGCAGTCGCTTGGTCGGTCGGAAGGCGCGACGACGCTTGCGATTGCGAACGAACAGCTTTCAATTTCACTTCGATTCTCTTCTCTTTGCTGGCTGCAGCTCGAAGAGAGCTTCAAACATGTTTGCTTGGAGCTGCGCTCTCCTTGTTTACCTTTGAAGAAACTTAACAACAACGACGACGACGTCAACAACAATAAAGACCGAGCCGAGCCGAACTACGGCGGTGCAAAATGCGCAACACTCAGTCGACTGAGACGCCTTTCCTGGGTAACGTGCGAATCTATAAGAGTGTCCGCTCGCTTAAAAAACGAGCTCAGTAACGAACGGTACATTGCAAAGCGTCGTGTTTGGCACAAATCCGAAAGCGGTCGAAACTGGTATTTGGCAGCGAACTACGAAGAACGATCGAAACTACTGCTGAATGCAGCGGATGTTGGCTGCGATCTGTCGTTGGCAAGCAGATGTTTTTGCCGAAAATCGAAAGAATGCCAACCGCGGCAATTAAAGAAATAGCCACCTGAGTAAAGCAGAGGCTCGCGGAGACCGAAGCACAAAAACCTGACTGACGTTGAGTGAGATGAGGTGCAATTAGAGAATTGTTAGTGAAAAATAGGCACAGAATTCGGTGCTTAGCCGCCGAGACGAGAAATAAACATAAACATTAACAAGGCATGAAAAATTAACAAAAAAATCCGCACACACGCAGCGAACAATTAAATGCGAGAAGGGAAAACGGATCATTAAAGGAACTAAAGAAAAAAAAAATCCCAATTCAAATTAGAGTAAAACTAATCCAACTTTAATGATGATTTTATGAATTTTTCAACTGCCAAAAGAGAACAGCAACAACAACAAGCAGCGAATGCCGGGTAAGTGCAAAACTTGTTTATGTCTCATTTCGTTTATGCACGCATCTACGCTTTGTCGTCCTTTCTTCACCCCCGCACATAGCAATAAAATATCAACGATTCAGCATCGGAGTTGAGCGTCGGTTTTACTCATTCATCAGCTGCTGGCCACCCGCTCGACGACATCTCCGTAGTTCCTTTTTCCCCTCCTTGCGAAGCGTCTTTGTGCATTGCGCTTTGTCATGCTTGTTGTTCTCCTTTCGAGTCTTTTTATGAATGAGCGTCTCTTGCAGCTATTTACAGACGATTCTGTTTAGCACTTTGCTTAAACGTGTTCGTTCCTGTCCTAACTTGTTCCGAGTCACGTTTTCGGTTGTTGTTGATGTCTTCGTTGATTGCGAAACTCTTGGCTTTTGAATTCCGCATTGGAAAAACGTTCAAAACGGATCTTCAAAATAATCTTCTGCAAATAATCGTCGCTCTTCAATCAGCTGTTACTTAATTCAAAACAAAACCGAGCTGATTTCAACGATCTGTTCGCTGACCAAATTCGTTTCCCTCTTCCCTTTCTTGTCTTCCTTTGTCTTTGACATCGTGAAGTGGTTTCACCCGCCAAAGTGGTAATTTCCCGCACCCACAACAACTTCTTGTGGTTTTAGTGATTCACAATAACAACAACGACGACGACGACGTTGTTTGGTGTTTTGATATTCCTCTTTGTGTTGTTGTTGTTGGTGTGACCAGATTCGTTGTCAGCAGCGGAATATCAAAAGCCATGTTTAGGGAATTTGTGGAATGTGGTGTGGATCCTAAACTTTTATTTACGCAAAGACTCTTTAAACAAATTGCAGATGACTTTTGATGTCATTCGTCTACTTGCTTTCGCTTTTTCTGTTTGCTGAATGTTTCTAATATGTATATGCAAACAATTTGTTGAATGCAAATCGAATGTACATAGATTTATGTTAAATTTGCTTCATTCGATTGCTATTCACGACTCGCGGAAGTCGAAAGTGTGGAAATCCCGTCATCGCTATTTATGAGCCAATGTGAATTCGGCGACAAATTTCAAGTTTCACGAAATTAGGCAATGATACAGTAGACGAACTTATTGATTGACGATTAAACGCTTCCTTTTCCACATCTGAGTTCGTTCGTCAGCACAAACATCGTATTGGAAGTACTCGCATAATCTTCCAATAATAATATTACTGAAGTTCTTATCAGTGGAGTTCATATAATTGAAGAATAGATAAATTAGTGGAAGTGCAATGACGAGTCTTATTAGACTCTCTGGCAGCTCTCTAGTTCTAATTGATCGCACTTGGAATTTCGCGATGGTGTTTTTCTCTTTGGAGCTTGGAGTTCAGAATATCCCGTTTGTTGTTTAGCATACTTAATGAATTCTTGACATTCTAAAGAACTGTTATTACGTCGCCGAGCAAAGAATTAGCTTTGATTGCTTGGGAATTAGTGATGTTTTGTACACGAAGATTTGAACGACGGCCATTAGAAAAATTAAACTCCCGTCGAGCTCTTTCTAAATTCTCTCCTCAATTCTGCGTCGTCTTATCGACTCAATTTTTCGCGTAATCATTTCACTTTTTACAAAACGCTTCAATTTGAATTCAGTTCGTTAGAGAAGCTGCCACCTGCTGTTCTTTTCAGCGCGTTCTACGATGTAAATAAGCAACCACGACGATGATGATTCCCTTAATCATTTCCGAGCATCGAATTAAGTCCAAGGTCCTTCGAAAAAAGACTAAAACTATCGAAGGTCGAAGGAACTCGCATTAAAGAAACAGTTTAATAGTAGACCAAATTAAATTATAATAAAAGCGATTACGAAATCATCATTACACAACCGATGATGATGATTATTCTTAGTTAGAGTCCATTGAACCCTTGAAGAACTCGAATTACGACGAAAGTCGTAACATGCAGCATTATTAACCCAGTGATGGATCCGAAGCCGATCCGATTGAAGCTGTTAACATGAGAACGAGCCAATGAACACGATAAACACTCCACACATTTCCATATTCGCATCTGGAATCTCTTCTATCCGCTGTAATAAGCAGCTTTTAACTATTTTTAGTACGAGCTGCCGTCGATGTGCAGCCGCGCTTAGCGATTTGTTAAAAGTAGAAGCAACAACAACAACGGAGAAGAAACGAGTGCGAACAGTGAGCAAGAGAAAGAACAAGAGAGTCAATGGCTGAAGTTAATGAAGTTAACTGTTCATGCAGCTCGTTGCTCTCTGTTTTTTTTGCACTCTTCACGTACTCATGCGGTCCATTAACGCGTCCAGCGACGATGCTTCGGAAGCGATTCTTGTTGCTGCTTCATTTGCACCTTTTACGGGGCGTTGCTGGGGAAATTCCTGGCTGAGTGGTACGTTTTCGTGTCTTGCTAATTCCCGGTCTTCTTCTTCTGCTCACTAACTTCGTCAGAGATCTTATTTTCCGATACAATTCACAGATTTGCCTAGGTTTTGATTGTTCAGAGTCGATTCGATCTGCGAACGTCTGTTGTGAGTGAAGATTAATGCTTACAAATTTAGTACAAAATGTAAAAACCCATAGAAGTAATTAGTTTTTCGTCTGCCCGCCCCTCGGCAGACAGAACCCTGGACTCGAATCGAGTATTTAATTAATTTTGTTCCCTTATCAACGCGGTCAAAACGGAACCTGCCACACTGCTTGTGGCTGAAATGTTTTGCATGGCGCATTGTAACCGTGGCAACACGGCCCAAGTGTGATTTTTAACCACCAAACACCAAAGTTTAGTCTGTGGAAAGTAACAATTGCTTAATCGTGGAGGGAGAATGAAGAAAGGAGGAGGAGGAGGAGGAGGAAGCAGAGAAGGGGTCAAAGATAAACGCACCGTGGCACAAAGAACAAAACTCATTAAAAAAAGTCCGCTTTTCAAGTATTAATAAAAATAATAATTTATATTTTCAACTTTTACATTTTATTTAGAAAATTTAATTTGACTCAACTTTCATTAGGAGAAAGTTTACAATAAAAATAATTCTCATTTTTGTTATCTTACAAAAACAATGACATGTTTTTGTTTATTAACACATAAATTTGCACTTTTAAAGCCATACGTCAACATACAAAAAAAAAATCAATTGTGAATTTTTACAGAAAACGGATGAAACCTTGATTCGTTGATGATAGGAAATCGAAAGAATTGCATTTAATTAAAATAAAAGCAACTCTTTACGGTCTTTTAATAAAATTTTCAATGCCTTCCATTTCGATTTAATAATCCAATTGGAAATCCAATTGCAAAGTTGTTTTACGAAGCTTCACGTGCCCTGTTCCACGGTGTTTCGTGTAATTTTCGTGGCTCATCGTATCGTGTTTTGTGCAGCCGCCATGTAAACTTTTGCGTGTGTTGGTGTTTATTTTACAGTTCAATGGTTATTACTGTAATTTTGCCCAAGCACCAAAGACAACAAAAAATATTTTAAATATAACGATTAAATGTCGCTGTTTACAGTCGCTGATGGGAAAGGTGGCAACATTGGCATGCAAACCGAAAAACGTGTTTCTAGATGTTAAATGTGTGCATGTGCGTAATTTTAAGCAAGAAAAAAATACCAAAAAAGAGTAAAAAAAAAACTTTTAATAAAGTAAAATAATTGCTTTTAATCGCCTTTTCAAACTTCTTAACGAAAACACCCATTACCCCTTGTCTTCCTTTAACAATTCGTCCCTTTTCCGCATTCCCTTTGCGTTTAGATTTATTTTGGCTCCCACATCAAATCATTTCTGATGAAAAGAGGGTTTCATTAAGTTCTCCATGCTTTTCCACTGAACAAAAAAAAGGTTCTGCAGAGAGAGACTGGAAACTTACGCATGTGTGAGTGCAATTGCAAGTTAAAAATGCAAAAATTTTAATTGCCTGAGAACGAAATGAACAAAAATTTTAATTACAACACAAGAAAGTGGAATCCTCAGAGTGGGCGGAGGATGCGGGTAGGGGAAATGAATAATTATGCGTAAATTAAATACTTGACAACTGCCGAAGGAAGCAGGAAGAAGCAGAGGACGAGAAAGTGGAAGGCATAGAAGATGTAGAATGTTGAAAATAATTATTAAAGAATTTTAAAAAGCATTTCAAAGTATGCGATGTGAGTTACTATCGTAGAACTTAATTGTTTGAAAGCACAAATCATCCTGGAAAAAATGGAATAAGATTTAGCCAAAAGACAACACTTTTTACAAGCATTGAATAATTTCAACACTAGCGATTATTTATGTTGCTTAGTGTAACCAAAAAAAAATAAAAAAACACACCTCGCATTTAAACCAAAAGACTTCAAAAACAGTTGAAGCAAAGAAGTTCTTGCGAAGCGTAACAAGTTCATCGCGATGAAGAAGTGGCACATCGCTGATACCCCACAACCAGAAAATACATTACATTACATACTCACTCACACACAAATGGACAAACATAACGCACAAGTCGAGTTACTTAATTGCAGCTCATCGTTCGCGAGCGACACGATGCACTCGATCCGTTGAGTTTCTGCTATTTTTTAACAATTTTTAATTTGCTTACGCGGTTCGCCGGCTTGAACGAGCGATGGGAATTTTCGCTGCTCTGTTTGTTGTTGCTGAGTAACACAAAGCAACAAAAAAGCAACGACGAAGTTACTCGTGTATGTAATAAAACGATGCGTAGCGTCGTCGATCCGAATGCTAAAAACCCGAACGCGAGCTACTGCAGTAAAAGCGTAGCGAAAGCAAAGCTCCGAACACGCTCCTAATTTAATTAGGCATTAAATGTGTAGCGAGGAATTGATATAAAGAGATGTATTTATATGAAAAAAAGTAAAACAATTAAAATTACGCTGCCGATGAAGCAACTCGAACAGCGTTTGTCTTTTCCTTGTTGCTTTTGCAGAGTTCATTCACTTTGCAACTGACTCGTGGGAATATTTTTGTTTCTTTGCTATTGTAATTCACCGTTCACCGTGCAAACTCGACTTTTGTGTCGTTTCTTGCGCGTTTTCAAGATGATCGCAACCTGACGCAATCCAGTGGCGCCGCACCACAGCAGCTGCTTCTTCTTTTAATGCAACGCTGCGTGTTTGACAGGAGAACATCTGACATTTGTCGCTCATAAATTGTGTCACTTCAACATGTCAATAAAACCGAAAATTTGTCGCTCTGCACTTTTTCACCACATTCCAAATCGATGCTACCCCAGATGAAACGGGCTGTAAAGGGAAATTTAAAAAGGGCGAAAATGGAACTATTTCAATGCTTTTATTACTGTTTATTTTTAGTTTAATTTTGATGCTTTTATGAGGTGACAAACGACTTGAAGGACACTTCAGACGGAATCTGTGAAATCTGATGGTTTAATAGTTTTTTTTTTCATTGCTTTTCATCTTTGAGTAATCTTCTTATTTTTAAAATTCAATTTTTTCCCCTTTTCTTCTCGTCATTGCTCTGTCCTTTGTTTAACCTTTGCTGCATTATTATTTTCCAAATAATTAAATTATAATATTTTTCATATTTTCTCTGCTTTCTCCTCTTTCTTTTCTACTCTTCTGTCTGCTTTTCTTTATACGTATTCTAATCGATTTAATGCTGTAATTTAATGAGTACGTCAATAAATAAATAAAAAGCCAATCAGTGATTCGTAGAAGTTCAAAGCTTGTCTGCCTGTCACAGAATCTTAAAAGCAGTCACGAGGTGAATGAGATGAATGTGAGTTTCATGGAGTTGCCTATGATGAAGGAGTTGGAAAAGCTTCTTTTTTATTCTTATCGCTGCAGTTGAATTCTTTGCCGAGAAAAAATTTACCAACAAAAAACGAAATTGACGAAAAAAGTATATAAACGAGGGCTTGAGTGAGTGTGCCTTTAATAGACTGCTGCGAGTTGTTGTTTTGTTGTTTGCCTGTTTGAACGTGTTTTCAACGCCGGCTGCCGTGGCTCGAGGAAGCACCTGTCGAAAACGTTGCTGTCGTTGCCCCATGCGACGCTTTTTTAACCCTTAACTATTATGGAAGTAAATAAAAAAGGGGAAAAAGCACCGAAAAACAGCAAAAAATATCCTCGTTTAAAATGAGTCTTTCTTCAGTGCGGAGCCGGAACTCGTTTTGTGGCAAGAAATATCCGTTGTCGAGCTTGTTTGCAATTTTTTCCCATTGCGTATCCTTCGGTCGCATGTCCTGTCGTCGGAGTTCACCTCGGCATGTATTAAATTTCGTCAACAAACATCGGCTTGGTTTCAGTACACGTTCTTTATGTGTCTTTATAATTGCAATCATCCATTCAACTCATTATCAAGGACAATCAGTAGCAGGACATGCAGCTCACAGGACGTTCACAGCGACTGATTTCGCTTTAATTGATTTACTTTGGGCGCCTCAAGTTTTTCTTTTTGGAGAAACACAACTCATTGGTCTTTAAATTCTGTGATTTTTCCTTTTTTTCCATTGCTTCGGATGACGTCAGCTGTGCGCGGCGCGACGGTCACGAGACGCCGTCAAATTCTTGGCAACAGACGCGCTTTTATACTACATCCACCGAGACACATTGAATACATCGTAAAATTGCCGCTTGGCAACAACAAAGTTTCTGCTGCTGCTGTTCGTTTCTGCACCCGAGGGTCCAATAAAAACTCAGTCCGATTCAACGCAGTGCACAAAAAAAAAAACAAAAAACGATCGCTTCAAGGTCTAGACATGGAAATTATAAAATTTCACTTAATTCGCCATTTGCGTTGCCTCTGCACCATTTTGCTATTTATTTTATTGCCGCTCTGTGAGGCTTGCAGGGTTGCCACGTGGCGGCGCAGTTGAGTGCGGCAATTAATTATGTAGACTCTGCTTTTTGCTAGAAGCACAGATATTCAAAAGGTGGACCATCGCCTGGTTGCTGTTTTAATGGATTTCTATTCTTTAAGCAGTTCATAAAAGCAGGAATTTATTCAACGATTCTTACACATAAACCTTGACAATGTTTGTAGTCTGGAGCTCTTTGTAATACAAGAATGGCTTGAAGTCAGGCATTGGGTCAGCGGAGGCTAGCCTCAGCAGCACCCTCGATACCCTAAGCCCAGGCCAGTTCACTACACCGTAAATAACTGTAATAAACCCCGTTGACTGCTTCGATTCCTGTGACTCCTTGTTAACTCCTTTTCAACCTTTCGCAAGTTTCGGATATCAACTCTTAATTATAATCAGACTGCAGTCGATAAGCGTTGAGTTGGCTCAATCAGGTTTCCATTGCACGCAGAAAAGGCAACGCCACTGGATTTCTTCTCTGGAGAGTGAAGAAAGAAGAGAGGAGAGCGCAGGGCGCTTCTTTTCTTGCTCTATTCGCGTCTTTCGCCATTCTTTCGATACGCCCCAAGCGACCGACTCTATTTTTACGCTAGACGCTGCAGACGTTTGCTGCGTGCGACTTCATTCATGGCTCTCGCGAACGACGACGACTGCTGTTGCTGGGGCGACGCCGGGGTCGCTCCTGTAGACGCCGCTTTCTCGGAACATCGTCTGCGCTCGTAGCTCCGATTTCCCGTTGGCCTTTTTTAGCTGCACAACCTTGACGATTCGAACTGGCTAATTTTGGAAAATGCGTTTAATTTCTTTGCAGATTTTCCATTGCTTCACTGACAAGCGACACGCTCGTCTGTCGGCAAGCGGCGTGAGTGTCAACTCAAGTGGGACGTAAACGTTGCAAGGTCTGCGAATGCCGCGCCGCCCCTTCGATGATTCTTTGCTGTGCCGCGCCGCGTCGTCGTCGTCGGTGTCGCCGCCGCCGTCGTTGTCTCTTTAGCACAGCGTCGGCTGGCACTCAATGTTGCCCGACATGTCATCACCTAAATTTGGAGTAACGCGTCAAATGTTAAAAATAAGCCGTAGCAGATCGAGCGGTCGCTCTATTATGGAGGCGGTAGCGGGCGAGGTATCTCCGCCGCAGCCGACTGTCATCGACATTCCACTGGACAAGGACGCCAACGTGAGCCATGTGTGTGGTCAGCTGGAGTTTGCGAGTCCGCATCCGCCGCACAGTCGCCTCAACGTCGCCCCCTCGACGGCCGCCGACGAGGGCAAAAAATACTTGGCGGACCATCATCAGAGCTGCTGCCCGCCGCCCCTCTTCATCATCATGATATCGTTGCTAGAGGTAAGTCGAAATTCCCATTTAGTGCAACTGAAAGTTTCTCCGAACTCTCAAGTGAACTTGAGCTGCAATCGGTGATTTAACAACAAGGATTTCAGGCCATGGAAAAGTTCTTGTTATGGAAACAATGTAAAAGTTGTGAGGTTTTCCTTTTAATTTCCGTTCCGTGATTGGGGAAAATTCCGACCAGTCGAGTGCCAAAGGAAAGGCGAGAAGGAGGACGATTTGCATAACTCGATCGCTCCTTCTGCTGGCCACCTACTGGCCAACTGGAGCCGATCTGTTGGCCAACAAGCGCTTTACCAGTTGCTGTGGGTGGGAGCTCTGCGAGTTCAATGAATGCTTTAATCTATTGCCTCATTTACCCTGTACAGTTATGCAAAGTAATCCGCAAAAACAAGACTCAGAAATAAGGACACGTTGGAAGCCCAAACAAAACCAATGGCAACACCGAACAAAACTCCGTAGGTACACACAAACTCATTGTAAGGAGAAGGAGTGGACGAGCGAATGAAGGAGCCTGTCCGCAAAAAACCTTCCCAATTTTTATTATTCATTTCCCGAATGATGAAAACAAACAGCAGCCGTGTGCAATGTAAAGCTTTTCAACCACTTAACAGATTAAAGTAGTACTTTTACATGGCGATAATAGTAATAATGAATTTATTGAATTAAATAATGCAGAGCATTTTTTTGCAATCTTTTAACCGACGTATACGCTGTTATTTTGCTTTTTTCCTCTGCTCAAGTCAAGAAAATTACGTGAAAAAATGGAAGAAATCCATTCTAAATAAATGTAAAAATGATAATATTTTCAATCAACATTTAGTACTATACTTTATGAAAGTAGAAGCATTAATCTTATTTCTTTTATTCCCAGTACATCGCCATTAAAATCTTCGTATGAATTCTATGTTTCTGTAGTTTATGAAACTTCCATTGGTTATAATTCGATAGACATTTACACGCCCCATGTGCGACTTTTTGGCCCATTCTGATTTAATTTCTTGCTTTGCAATGGACGCCACTGAGCGAAGTACATAAAAATTTCACAACAGTTGCGATTAATTCTTTCGAATCCCCTTTCTAAACACCAAAAAAAAAAAAAAAAACAGCAACAAAACGCAATACAGTCTTTACGAGAAAGCGATTCGAGCCGTGTTTCATGCTAGTCTCGAAATCCAATAACTTTTGTGGCTTTGTGGCTATGAGAATAGACGGTTGTAGAGCAGCGCCAGAGACAGACAAATGGCAAACGAAAGGGAACTGATTCAGCGGGGACCCACCAACGTGGTGCGTGTCGAACAGAAAACTGGGAATTCAAGTGTCCGTTCGGCTGACAGTCGGAACAGATGCGGCCTCCATCTACCGCCTCCACCCCATAGAAATATCAGCGTGGAAGCGTCCACGTGAGTCTATCGAGGGAAGCGGACTGTCTGCAGGAAGAATGTCTGACGCGATGTCTCGCCGCAGTTCGCTCATCGTGGGTGGTGCGGGGACGGAGGGCTCGGTGACTTGATGATGGAATGCGTTGCAAAGTTCATTTGGGTTGCTGTTATCGCTTTCATGTTGGGGGGAATCTGATTGCATTGAGTATGCGAGCTGCGAGGGTTCGGAGAACGTGGATTATGCGAAATGATTGATCGCTGTACGGCTGATGAAATGGAAGCTTCATCGAGAACAACCCGGGGAGAGGAGACAATGGATTTTGCAGTAAATTTAAGCAGGGTTTTCGTCATGATGACGTTGGGCGTGATTAAAGCAACACTAATGCAGCTCTTCTCTTTAAATCTCATTTAAGCTGGGAGTCTTCGTCTACGACTACCTGACCGTGGAAGCGCAGCCAGAGCTGAGCAGCCCCGCCATACCGAGCGACTCGGTGTTGCTCTATCGGCCCGACCGGCGACAGGAGATCTGGCGCTTCGTCTCGTACATGGTCCTACACGCAAACTGGTTCCATCTCAGCTTCAACGTGGTTATTCAGCTGCTGTATGGGCTGCCGCTGGAGATGGTCCACGGGTCGACGCGCATCGCGGCGATTTACTTGGCCGGCGTCTTTGCCGGGTCTCTGGGCACGAGTGTCGTGGACTCCGAGGTGTACCTGGTGGGCGCCAGCGGTGGCGTCTACGCTTTGCTAGCGGCACAGCTGGCCAACATAACGTTGAATTTCGGCCAGATGCGTTACGGAGTATCGCAGCTAGTGTCTGTGGTGATATTTGGTGAGTTAACAATTATTTTAATAATCTCTTTTTTGTTCTCGAAATCCTTCAAATTTTCATATAAATTTGCTTTTTCCGGGAATCTTTTCCATTTGCACTTTCGTTTTCAGTTTCCTGTGATCTTGGATACGCGTTCTACATGCAATACTGCGCCATCGAGGACAACAGCACAGTGCCGTCCGTGTCCTACATCGCTCACCTGACGGGCGCCCTCGCCGGCTTCACTATCGGCCTGCTTGTCCTCAAGAACTTCGAGCACAAAGCGCACGAGAACCTCGTATGGTGGTTGGCGCTGGGCGTCTACTCAGCCTTCACCATTTTCGCCATCGCCTTCAATCTTCTGAATACGGTGACGGCGCAACTTCTCGAGGAGAAGGGCGAAGTAATAAAGCAACATTTGCTTCATGATTTGGGCGTTTCGTAGGAACATTAAATCGATATACGTTAGTGGAAAAGGCAAATGCTTAAAATTGAAATAGAAACTGTTTTTCATTTACTTCCTCATTGAACAAGGAAGGAGTAAATATTAAGCAGACTTGCAATTAGAAACCCAAAACATGAAACGAAGAGTTGTGATAATCACCAAAGACTGAAAACAAACTGCAAAAAGAAATTCATATTAATTGTATAATAATAGAATTTGTACAAGTATAATATCAAGTTTGAAGGCTTGAAATTACATATTGTGAGAAATTATCAAGAGTATTCAGCGTAAAAACTAGTCAAGGCGTTGTAATAACGTTAACAGAAGCTGTAAACTGTAGAAGAATAAACGAATTTAGTGTAATAATGAAAGTAATTGTAAAACTGAGTTGGTTGTTAACGTAGACGTAAAACACTCATTTCCCATTTCCAAAAAAACCAAAGAGCACAGAACATCACAACGACAGGTATTAAAATAGGTTTGTGGCCAACTTCCTATCGAAAAGTAAGAACATGCATAATCCTAAACATTAAGAAGACTTTAGAGCAACAGTAATCAATAAACTAATTATGTTATGCAAATAAATAATTCATATTGTCTGAAATAAGGTTTTCTGTTAAAACTTTTTTGGGTTTTCCTTGTAGTTTCAGCCACATTTGAAACATTGACGCTTAATTAAAGAATCCCTTGATTCAACTTATCAAAGTTTTGTTTTAATTGAAATTGATCAACAACATCGCCAACGTCATTTTTGTTTCATAATTTATTACTAGATAATATGTTTTTTGCGCCGTTTAAAATAACAGCAAATATAGCAGAGGGTCAGTGGAGAAAAGCAATATGTTCAAATAAATAATTAACATTTGAAATATCTTTAAGTAAATACTCATCCATAAATATAAAATATTCAAGTACATATTTGCAATACAGATTGATTTTATTTATAATTTGTGGAAGGCTAGGAAGCTGCGCTAACGTTTTCAATTTTTTCATGAAAGACTGCATGGATCCAGCTTACAAAGATAGCAAAGGTTCTGTATTGTGTTTATGAGGGAAACTCATGATCCTTTATCACGGAGGATTTTTTATAAGATTTCTCATACGAGATATAGGAACTCAGTAACTCATATCTACTGTCACTCACAAGACTCCTTCCCTTCCAATATAACAATAATCGGCCTCAATAGAAAAAGACCGATCGTTCGGAATAAAGAATAATAAGGACAATAAAGAAAACGGTGTCACTTTATGCACGTCTTTAAAGTATTTTTAAAGCACCACGAAAACCAATTTTTAGTGACCACAAGAATGTTTCACGAATACGTTGGATAGAACTTGGAGCAACGTTCTTCCCTATTCACGAACGACATCCAAGTCGTGTATTTCCCCTTCATCAGAATAAGATTCCATGTAGTCACAAAGAGGCGATGTCATTGCTATGTCTGTGTCAGGCAAAACCGCAACTGTTGCACATCTTGCCGTAGCTTCAGGAGGCGACTGCTTCCCTCCAGCCATTGAACTGTGCTGCAACCGCAAAATTAAGACTACCAACGGGGCCAATCTTCCTAATTGCGACACGCAAAAACTTTTACGTGGAGCCAACACAGCCCGAGGGCGCACAAGTGGCTGCCGTGGATCATCTGTCGGCCCAGAAGTGTTGCAACTGTCGATTGATCAGAGCCATGCAACTGATGGCAACAACCGGCTGCTCTGCGTCGAAAAAATAGGGCCGAGATTTAGGAAGGGGAGTGGAGGGACCCGCGATCAGCCGCGTGCTAAGCAAATGCCAAAAGTCGACTCCATAATTTGGAGCAAGCTTAAAATTAATCTAATTATCGGTTGCAGGGTCCGCTGAATGTAGATCGGCACGCAGAGCCACTCGACAGACGATCGACGAAGACTGTGATTTGCACTCCGAAGTCTGCTACTTTTTTGGTAGTTTTGTGATTAAACTAAGTTCGAATGCACGTCTGTCGGAAGCAATGCCTCTGTGGGCATTCCAGGAATTGCATTTGTGGATTTTTTTTATTAAAAGCGCCTACAAATTGCAGAGCCCTCAACTACTCCAAATGCCTGAGCCACAGAAGGTCCTAGTCAATTAAATGCTAACAACATGTTGATCAGAAGTTAGTCAATTATTCCAGCTGCCACAAATTAATGGCCCGGACAACTTGTCCACCGACCTGTGCTGTTTTTGCAGAATCATGCAGCACAAGTACGCGATCAGATTCGGCCCCTTGAGATGCGTACACGTGATCCCGACGAACTTGGCGATCATCAATCTGCTCACAGACAATGGAAGATCTTCATTAAATTGACGACTGAATGCGGCTTGGCGATCGACGACGTCAGACAATCGGCCTTCTTTCGAGCAGCTTTCGTCGGCCTAAATGTTGTCAAATGATGGCACAACGTTTACTGCGCCATCCGCAACCACTAAATGATGATTTACCGAGGTTTCGACAAAGCGAGGTGGACCACGGCTTCGACGGTTTCTTGCATAAACAACCAATCAGGGAATTAAGCTGGTCGTTGCAAGGCAATAAATATACGCTTCCATGGTATAAGGACAACTCAATCACGTCACTCGAAGCGGCTGCGATTCGCCTGCTACATCTGAAACTGATGCTGATTGACGTATTTTTGTTTGTTAACAATTTTATCTGCGATTTCAAATAGTCGCGGAGAAATCGTCGCGGCTTCGTCGGACTTTATCAACCACGTGTGGTCCCGTGAAGAAGCCTGGCGTTATCCTCCCTTGCCTTTTATGGTGACTGGTTCAAAAAAGCACGTTGATTAAGATTTTGCTTCAATCGCTAAAAAGCTTAGGCAGCTTCAGCCTACTCAACCATCGATTGAATCAGCAAATAAATGTTGATGCAAGAGGGGGCGAAACAAGAAAGAGAACAAAGGGAAATATGAGAGAAGGTTCAAGGGTTCAGAAGAATTTGTCTGGAATTCGTTTGTTGGAGAACGTAACTGTAAATTAGAAGTATGTCTATACACCCTACATATTTTTCAATTTTAGTTCATAAAATTTTATTTGAATTTCAAAATTAATCCATTGTAGTTCAGATCTTTCATTTGTAGTTCCGAATTTCTTATGGAATCTTTCCGATATTCTACTCTTTTTTAAAACACTTCAGTTCATATAATCACTATTTCACTTTCGTATAATAATTTTAATACACTTCCTGAGCCTTCAAAGCTCTGGGCATTTCATATCATATGGACATTTTTATTTTCGCCTTTTTGAGAGTAGGTCGTGGAGATGTTTATGCATCGGCAAGTCTTTCTCTAGCTTCCACTTCAACCACCGCCATTCAGTGCCATCAAGTTGTGTGACATGTATGTAGCTCGCCAATCATTCCCATCACTCTGTCAGAAACAGAATTCTGCGTGCTCCAAACGTGTCAAGTGCTTCACTATTCTCCCATTTCCCCATTTTACTCAAGGGAAAAGCAGGGAAATATAGCTCAACAAACACATCTACTTGCTTACGTAAGGAAGGATTTTGGGCGATTTCAGTTTTGTTTATGGTCAACGTACTTCGATGAAACTTATGCGAATGGATCTGATTGCAACGTAATGATGCGGACAGTTGGGAATGTTGGGACATTTATTCCATTGAGTATCTGGGGATCGGCTTCTAAACGAGTTACATGAGTTAGTGGTTCCTGCCACAGGGAGGTGCTTTTTTCGCCGAATCGGATGTGGAAAGTCGGCTACTAGAAGTGGTTTCTTACTTTAAGAGAACTTTAGATTTATAGATACTTCGAGTTTTGTTTTTGATAAAGGTCTACATTGCAATATGCAGATATCGACGGTTGAAATGGAAAGGTTCTTTTTTTCCTAGACTCCTCGTATTTCTATATTATTTAGTTCACACTTTCGACCAAGAAGACGCCACAGACGCGTTGTTCTTAATTTCTTTTCTAAGCGATTTTCATGGCTGCCGATCGCATTGCGATCACATCGCAATACGCTTTAAGCCTGCCTCGGCATATTCCAGAAGAATATCTTCCGTGTACATCCGAATATCTGGGAATTAATTAAGGCATGCAGCATGTGGTACTCGTCACTGCCTACGGAGGTGCAACAACACAAGGCGCACAGCAACAACGAAATGCAATCAATAACATGCTTTGTGTTCATATCATTCGCTTATCATCATCATCAGCAACAACAAGAGAGAACCATTCACCGACTAATCGACCACACACGACCCTTAGAACAACAGAGCCTCCGAGTTATTTGCTTTAATTATTGTTATTTTCTAGCTCAGTTGAGCCACAAATCAGTTACACGACAAGCATCACGTCGTGCGCTATGTGTGAGAATTATTTATTGCTGCGGCTTGAGTTGCGCTGATGCCGCCATCACCTCTTCCGCTGTTGCTGATGGAGTTATCAGTGAGTTCAGTCGCTTCAATGCACTCAGCTATTGATCCATCACTCGATCGGAAGGTGCGAACTTCGCTCTGTTCATTAATAATTGAAGACGTCAGCAACAAAAGCGATTCATCATCACAGCTACGAGTCACAACAGCATCCAAGCACATTCAATGCAAATGCAGAGCGGGGAAGATTTTCATGCACAACAAGAAACTGCAGAAAATTCAGATTTTCGTCAAATTTTTTTCAGGTTTTCCTCCCAAGGAATATACATTTAAAGAAGTGGAGGAAAATCAATGGATAGTAGAATAGATTTTATAATAAATAAAGTTAAAGGAAAAAGTTAAAATTTACAACAAAGCACAAGTATTTTCTAATTTAATAAGACGAAAAGTCAGTAAAAGAAAAAACTTTATTCTTTTATAGTAGATTATTATTAACTCCAAGAGTTACCAGATTATTTTTTCTCTTATTTCCCTCATTATAACACAGTACAGAGAATATATTATACCGTCAATATTTAGTTACGCTCAGCTTCTTCTAATCTGATTATCGTTTATGTGAAATCAAGGGATGTCATTAAAACTTTCGCTGGTCGACTTTAAGCTTGTGCTGTACATTTTCAGGTACTTGTATAGTCACATTTGGCCCGTTTTTCTACCGAATTTTCAAGAACTTGTAACTCGTGTTGGAATTTTATCAAAAACATGGGCGTTGTAGAGTACAGATTTTAAGTAATTTGGATTGTGGGAACGAGTAAAGTGACAAACAAAATTTTTTTTTTTTTTGGCTGTGTTGAGGCACCCCATTAAACATTCATTGTAACAATAAAGTTCATAGCCACGCCAAAGATTTCCGTATAAAAGCCCTAAAAGGGAATCACAAATCATTTTTCATAAAAAGCAAACAAAAAGCAGTTAATTAAAACCATAAATGTGACAAGTGATTGTGTTCCGTTAATGAAGGTGAAGTATGAAGCGGCTAAAAGCGAAGCCGAAAATGTAGCATCAAGAAAACGCCTCCAGCCAAAGTTGGCCGAGTAATTTAGGTACTTTAAGGCAGAATTATTATTAATCCAACGAACTTGAACGCAAGCAACTTGAAGTTATTTACCTTAAAGTGTCGCGTTGAAATGGAGACCGAAATAAATTCTCTAGACTCTTGTCAAAGGCAAGTGATAAGTTTGAGTCGACCGACAACATTTTCTGCTTCTGTATTTCTTATGTTATGTGGTTCACATGTCGTCGTTGTCGTTGTTATGACGGTGGGAATATTTTCCGTTTGTTTTTATTTGTATTTTCATTTTGTTTTATGATGAAGAAACCAGGGTATGTAAGCGCACGCTCGCGGTCGACCGCGGTCGACTCATTTTTGAACCCGACCGCGTGCGCGTGCGCTTAAAATATTTTTTATTGAACCCGACCGCGTGCGCGTGCGCTAAAAAAATTTTCAGCGCACGCGCACGCGGTCGGGTTCAAAAAAAATTTTTTTTATTGAACGCGCACGCGGTCGGGTTCAATAAAAAATATTTTAAGCGCACGCGCACGCGATGTAATGTATGTCTGACCAAAATTTAATATTTTTTTATCCAAATATATAGCAAGTGAGATTTAGAAAATTATATTGGAATGAATATATCATTCATGTTACCTATTTGGTATTAATTTTTACGTTATCTTATTTTTATTAAGTATGCGTAATTTAATATTATTACAAGAGAAACATCATTAGAAGCATTAGAGATGCAATAATTTTTAGGTTTTTCTCGAGTTTTTGTTTTTGTGACACATAAAATTAAAATAATTTCCGTATACATGCATTCCAAATCTTATATTTTTACCTGCGGATATTTTGCCAAGATATTTCTGCAATAATAGGAGAAACAAAACACCCTGAAAAATGCAATCCTTGGTTGGTGTTATTTATAGCAAGAAAATATCGCCAAAATCCTTAAATGTATATTGTTTCCTTGAGCAAGTTTTGAAGATCTCATAAAAAAAATTAACGAAATACTCCTTAGACTTTTTACATAGAAGATTATACCAGCTATCATAAACCTTTTCTAACGGTTTTTTATTGCCTTCGGAAGCTGCGAGAAATCACCAATTTGTTTGAATGCATATTTCAGTTTCGAACCTTGCTACCTTGCAGTAAAACTCAAAAATAGTGAAGCCTGTTTGCTGGCTACGACAATTGAGTATCCTAATTAAGGGAAAATCTCAAAGACAGCAGCCTAACGAGGAGTATATAAAAACTTCACTGTAAAAGGATTGCATTTTTCAGGGTGTTTTGTTTCTCCTATTATTGCAGAAATAACTTGGCAAAATATTCGCAGGTAAAATTATAAGATTTGGAATGCATGAATATGGAAATTATTTTAATTTTATGTGTCACAAAAACAAAAAATCGAGAAAAACCTAAAAATTATTGCATCTCTAATGCTTCTAATGATGTTTCTCTTGTAATAATATTAAATTACGCCTACTTAATAAAAATAAGATAACGTAAAAATTAATACCAAATAGGTAACATGAATGATATATTCATTCCAATATAATTTTCTAAATCTCACTTGCTATATATTTGGATAAAAAATATTAAATTTTTGGTCAGACATACATTACATCGCGTGCGCGTGCGCTTAAAATATTTTTTATTGAACCCGACCGCGTGCGCGTTCAATAAAAAAAATTTTTTTTGAACCCGACCGCGTGCGCGTGCGCTGAAAATTTTTTTTAGCGCACGCGCACGCGGTCGGGTTCAATAAAAAATATTTTAAGCGCACGCGCACGCGGTCGGGTTCAAAAATGAGCGTGCGCTTACATACCCTGGAAGAAACATAAAATGTTGTGTGCTGATGATGTACGAAGTTGTACACGAAAGTTACGACTACGACAAGAGTTACAAAACTCTGTGAAAGCTGCGACTTTTGTGTTAACATGGCCAACATTCTGAAAGGTTTGTTGTCATTATTGCTCTTTACGATCATCATTAGTTTGTCTTTCAGATGAAGGTAACTGAAATAGTAACAATAAACATATTTTTACAACTTCAGGTTTTATTTGTGGCGTGTCCATTTGTTGAGTCGCTTTTAGAAGTGTTTAAATCGACGGAATGTCAATGGATCAACGATGAAATTCCCTGAATCGCTTATTAAATTGAACAGCGCTCGAATTGGTCGCTTTTCTTCACCCCAACTTGTAGGTATTTGCTGTATAATGCAAATAATACTCTGTGATGTTAGCACAAGTGGAGTTCATTCACTGAATCCGCAGAACTTTCAAATGGGCTGCGACTACGGAGCCCTCGAGTCTTAATAATAAATGTTCCAACCTCGTTACAAGTTGATAAAAGTTTTTATTGTTTTCAAACTGTTTCATATTTTACAATAAATGTTTATAGTCAACATTTGCATAGTTGTTCGTCAGGTCGAAAAATGTGGAGCGTGAGAAACTTTGAATTGTCTGTTTTCGATGAGTTTCAGTGAGAAATTCGTCTACAATAATAATTAATATTTAATAATCTTTAAGCTATTAAATATGCTGTGTAGAGGTTCTTAAGAGTTCATTCGGTTAATGAGTTAACTTGAAAAAGTACATGACTACTAAAAAATTGTGAGAAAAAAATCCAAATTTTAATTATTGCCAAAATGATAGTAAGGCCAACAATAAACATAAATATCCTTGTGGCGACTAGAAAACACTGAATTTATTACCATCTTGTAATGATAAAATGTAAAAAGTGTGAACAGTCAAATTTATTGCCGCTATCCGTGAATTGGGGAAGGAAGCCAACAACTCTTCTTCAATAAATTTCATTTCGTGCTTCGAACGTGAAGTGAATCCTCAAGCAATTGGTTATTTGATTAACCGATTGGTTGCGCACGATAACTGTTCTCGTGTAAAGGCTTCTTTAATACCTGCTCCTGTAAACAAGTAAACAACAAGAAGAATCTCGATGGCGCTAACAGGATAATAATATACAATGCGGCACGAACCAGAATTTCGTGTGAGAGACTCCGTTCTTGTCCTTCTTTATTCTTCCTCTCTTTCGCCTTCCTCTGACTAAGAAAAGCCGCTTTCACTTCATCAAAAATTTACTTGGCGTCCGTCGTTTTGTTTTCCTTCTGCGGCTTTCCTTTTTCGTTGCCTCGGTTTCGACGCTTGGGTTTTCTTTTATATATTTCCCAATCATAACGCATATTTTTCGGAGAATTTCAAACTCACGGATGGTTTTTAAGTGACTTTTTATTCCGCACAACAACAACAAATGGAAAACTTATGCTACGTGTCGCCATATCTATCGGCCAATGTCTGCGTTTTACGACATTCCTTGGAAATGACTTCACAAGGAGGAAGTCAAATTGTTATTATCACCAACTTTCAGGTGATGAAGTGGTTATATCCTTTTATTGTAATAAATCAGAGGTGACAACAAACGACAAATAATATTCATTTCAATAATATTCGTTATTATAAAAAACCGTGGAAAATATAGACCAATTTGAATGCTTCAAAGTAACATTAAAAACAACAACAACCCATTATCCCCTAATGTGCAAATTATCCTCTACACAATCTGACTGAAACTCCCACAGCCGCATCTGCAATTACGTTTGCATTCAGATTTTGCAGTCATTTATTCGGAAACGATGGCCGAATGGACCAACTGCACAGTGTTTATAGAAAACTATTGGAGTTTTCTTTCTACATTCCATTGGCTCTCATTCCGTTTGCTTTAGTGTGACATTTGTTCCACACTCTGAGGAAGAGTCTCTGTTTCATTTGAAAGGTCTTCAATTTAACTTTCTTGAATCCTTTGTTTCAATCTTTCCACCAACCCATAGATCGTCTGCCGTATTTTCATAAATCCTCGTGTAGGACTGCGCAAAAACCCTTTAATATTCTGGGAAATTGCAAAAGTTTATATCAATTAAATGTCAGAAGCAATCTGGTCTCTTATTCACTTCATTGGTGGATGTTGCAACACGCGGTCTTCTCCCAGTATCCACTTTTCTCCGTGCTACACCCATGGACGGTGTAGAGCGTGGAAGTTTATTTGATTGGGAAGTCATGCAGTTTCCATTCGCCTCTTCACTGGATCATCATAAAGCACGCCAAGTACAAAGTTTATTGTTTCAAGGCAAAACTTCTTACGTTTTTGTTATTCTTGTACAAGATTTCTGTTATTTTATGGTATTTTACAGTTCTTTCTGGTATTTTAGGGTTACTTTCTCTCATCTTCGTCTTTTTCCTACCCTTAAATTGTTCTAATAAGTTTCTCTGCTTTTGAAGAAGGGTCGTAAGAAGTTATAATAAATGCTTCAATAGTTATTACATGAAGATTACTTGAATTTGAAAATGAGATTCGCGAGAATGAGAAAGGGGAGGGGGAATGGGAGCTTCTACAACTTCGCCATAACATCCTAACCAATTAAAATAACACCAAACTTCCTTGCTGGTAATGATTCTTTATAGAACCAAAGAGCAATAGCCAAGCCAATAGCCAAAGTCCATATTCCATCATAGTCCCCTTCGACCCATATTTGACTCCCTTAGGTAACCAGACACGTTGTAGACTCTCTGATGCCGGACAAAGAAATGGAAAAACGCTCAACACATTCGTAGACTAAGTATTCTACTCATGAATATTCGGCCCACCAGCAAAGCAACGGTTCTTAATACTACAATGAGTGCCATAAAGTCTCTCGCTTTGACAAGAACGATCATGCTTTCGATTGTTGTTTGTGGTTGTGTGGCGGCAACAGCAGCAGACGATCATAAATTTCGCTGTAGAATCGGTTCCACGATGCGTCACGACACCGCGTGTTTCAACATCGGAGATCTTCTGATGTCTTGCAGCTTTGGAAGCTGACAACATGGAGACGCACGCCCCCGCATCACACCGCCGGTGAGTCTCTTAAAATAGAAGATCGTACGATGCCGAGCGAACTGATCGCTTCCATCAATTGTCTGGACGTCCATCGGAGCAGAAAACATAGCCGCCAACAGACAGATCGACCCACAAACAAATTAAAACCATATACAGCGAAAAAGTGATCGTTTATCAGCATCAGATTTTTGATAAAGTGATCGATGCTGGGCATTTGTCAGATGTCACTGTAAATACAGACGCTCAGGTTCCAAAAAAATATTATAATGCCTAAAATAGCCAAAGTTAGATTTGCAAAAAGCGTTCTAAATAAATTGACATCAAATAGATTTATAAAATAGATGAGTTTTTAGTTTAAGTTTGTAATCGAATCGCATCAAGAATAAGATTGGCTGATTTTTCGAAATCCTCTAACACCTCGAATTAAAGATGATGAAAATAAAATTAATTCGAAATTTTGATAAATGCCGACGATCAAATCCCTGGCCGCGTTTCAGGTAATAAATTACGAGCCAGAACCGAAAAGCAAAATACACAATCTTCCACTCCCACACCTCCGAAGGCGATAATGAGCAGCATCGGACCAGCCACAGAAGCCAAGTGGGTGTCTCGGTGTCATTAGAATACAGACAAGAACAGATCAGATCAAATGTTCATGGGACAGGGAAGCAAGAATCATAAATGAATTTGTTGCTCTTGAAAACAGCACCAGCAACGACAGCGAAATGAATTTATGTTGGCTTTAACATTTCAACGCACAATAAATAACGGCGATTTAATAGCCGACCGCCCAACAACCGCCGGGTGGGTCTTCAGCGGCTGTGGTGCAGCCTCCGCCGCTCATGGCAGACGTTAGTTTAATGGATGTGTTGACGTATTTTTAATTTTCTCGCTCGAATTTCTAAAATTATTCGCGAAAAGACACAATCGCTGATATGATTAAAAATAAACATAATGGATACGAATTCATTTTCACTTCAAGTAATGGTCATGAACTAGGCAAAAGTCTGACGGCACGGAACACGATTAAACACAATTAAGAAATCGACGGCGATTGAAAATTGTAGTGTGACCACTCGTCACTACAAGCAATCTATCTGAATTTGAATGGTTACTTAGCAAAGTCAATTCGTCAATTTAACTATGATTAAGGCATCTGTATTCATTCATCGTTTGAATCAAGAATCGATACCGAAACCAGCAACCGCAACGGAAATCGCCCACCAGAAGCATTTCCGAATATGGGAATTGATTGTAATCGCTCTAAAAGTGACAGGTGCCAAAGTGACTTATGCAAAAGACGCCATAAAAAGTTATTAATAAGTATAAATGGAATATTCTTCAATTAAATTATTGCTTTGGTAGCGACTGTCGATTGAGTGTTGCTTGAAACATATAAAACAATAACGTTTTTCTAGAGGTTTTGTTGCTGCATTGGCAACACTGACTGTTGATGGTTTGGTGGTTTGGTGGTTAATGTTTTCCTATTTCACTACCATAGATTTTCAGCAGAAGAACACTTGAAAATTGGCCCAGATTAAACATTTAAACATTTATTTATTTTATTTATTTGAACCAAATGCACAATAAGAGCAAAGCTCTTTTAACGTACAATAAGTATGCTTATATCAGACTCAACATTACATAATTAAAATAAAAATACAAATAAATTAAGATCAACTATACTATATATTAAACTAGCTTTGCCCCGGTGCGCTTTGCTGCCCCACTAAAAATGTTAAAAAAAGATAAAGTTTGTTGTTTTCTAACTTGTTTAGAAAAAGAAAATATAAAAGATTGTCTAGATAATAGTGCTAAAATTATTCTAATGCACGTGGATAAACAATGTTTCTTGTTTGTCTGTCTGGCGCCTAAACGTATATATAGATTAATTAATCCACATTAATTCTTATATATAAGATATTTTCTGTACATAATAAGAAGATATTTATGAAAATTTATAATTATAATAAAAGATAGCGAAACCTTCGCCCGCTTCACAGGGCGAATACACAAAAGAAACTTGCGAAATTTCTTTTCAATTTTCAGTAAAACTCATCCACAATCAATTTCTTACAATAATTTATTTTCAAATAAAAAGGTCGAAAATGAAAATACTTTAAAAATTAACTTAATGCTCTTTGATAAACAACGTTTTTAGTTTTTCCATCTTTTGTGTTTATAAATAATGCAGAGGGTTTACCACAACGTGAACAACCAACATACAATTGTCCATGCGAGAAAACAGGTTGCTCCAAATCTAAGCCACAAATATTCAAAGTCTGACCTTGAGCTTTATTAATGGTTATAGCGAAGGCAAGACGGACAGGAAATTGAAGCCGTTTAAATTCAAATGGCATATCTGATGGAATCATTGGAATTCGGGGGATTAGAACGTTTTCGCCTCTATATTTACCACTCAGAATAGTTGCTTCAATTAAATTGGCCATCAGTTTTTTCACGGAAAGTCTGGTGCCATTACAAAGCCGTGGTTGATTTATATTTCGGAGCATTATTATCGGTGCTCCCTCTTTCAATGCCAAATAATGTGGTGGCAAGCCTGCCAAATCAAGTGAATTCAAAAATTCAGTAGGATAGTTCACTACCTCATCTTCATTTATTATCGTATCCACTGATTTGTATGCAAAAAATTGGCCATCTATTTCTTGCAAAATACTTGCATTTAAATCGTTCACGTCTTTATTTTTTCCTGCCAATATTGCGCGTTCGCTCAACCAATCATGATTCCTGTACTTCTGCAATATATTTGGAAACACACGTTGAACCAGTTCCTTTTTCGATTGAGTGATATTACAAAAATTGCTTGGTAATGTTATTAATCCGGTTGATTTATCGACTGCAACTTTACCATTCCCAATTTCCAAAAGTTGTTTTGAAAATTCAGCTGCAGAAGGATCATTTTGCAATTGTACACGTACATTTTGATTAAGACGCAATGTTTTAACATATTTCCACAAAACTGAAGACTTCAAACATGCGTTTAGCTCATCAGCAGCAGTAGATCGTGGAATGACAGGTAAAGTTTGCCTAAAATCACCTGATAACAATATAAAGGCGCCACCAAAAAGTCTTTCATTTCCTCGAAGATCTTGCATGGTTCGATTTAATGCTTCTAATGATCTTTTGTGAGCCATTGTACATTCGTCCCATACGATTATTTTACACTGCTGCAAAACTTTTGCCATTGCCGACGTTTTGGAAATGTTGCACGTAGGAGATTCAATCGTTGTTATATTCAAAGGCAATTTAAGTGCAGAATGCGCAGTTCGACCACCGTCTAATAAGGTAGCAGCAATTCCAGATGAAGCAACTGCAAGAGCAATTTTATTATCCGATCGTATGGTTGCCAGAATCAATGACAGCAAAAATGTTTTTCCAGTGCCTCCTGGTGCATCAATAAAGTAAAATCCACCTCCTTCATTGTTCACACCTTCCATGATTTTGTCATAAGCATATTTCTGTTGACTATTCAATTGTGGAACTTTTAACTGCACAAATGTTCTCAATTGATTACGATCATATTGTTGTTCACGATGCATTTCTTGATTAATAACATCATGAACTGCACGATTAGGCGCTATCATTCCTAACTGCACTAATATTTTGTTTGCAATCATTATACACATGTCTTCAATCAAAATCAAAGCTTCGTTATGCATTTCCGGTGTGATTTCTAATTCAGGATTTGAAACTGAACGTCGCACTCTAAGTAAAATGTCTTCCGTCATGTCATCACGAAATTTATGCCATATTTCAAATGGATTTGATGGACTGCATGTAGATATTATAATTGCAAATAATGTTCGTATTTGATGTGGAGATGATGAAATTACGGAATCAGCAAGTGTAGCTTCCCAATGCATATCATCTTCAAGTAGATTCAAACGCTGGCATGCTTGCCGATAAGTCGCACACAATTCACCATCGACTGTTCTTAAATCTTCAAATGACGTAGGACCACGAACGTTAATCAATAATAAACGCAAATAAAAACATTCATAATGATTTGGATGAACGGTATACACACGACCCAATGCTTCTGTAGAAAATACATTTGGATGGCCTCGTACTGGTTGCCCTTGTTTCCGTCTTTGAAAAACTTCAAATGATGATAAATTTCAAATGATATTTAAATGAAATGTTTTAAATGATAGGATAATGATTTAATAATAATTTTATTAATTAATGTTGGCAAATAATAATGATTATTTGGTGATTAATTGATGTTGACATTTAATGCCCCACATGGTCCATGAATCATGTGCTTCGTAACTGATTCAAACAGTCCTGGATCAATGATTGGATTAGGAATTTCGGCTGATATTACGCTATCAATTTCATTTGGCGTAATTTTATCAACTAACCAAACCAAAATATGTGCATGCGGAAGTCCTCTTTTCTGCCATTCCACAGAATACATCCAACATTGAACTTTTCCAAACACTTGTTGTTTGACAATAAAATCCATAAGCGTTTTCAATTTTTGCTTGAACACACGCGCAACAATATCGTGGCGATCAGAAGCACTTTGACCATGAAACATATATTGCTTTATTTCATTCCATTGAGGATTACAGGTGAAAGTAATAAATAAATCGGGTCGATGATAATGCCGAACGTACGTCATTGCGTCTTGCGCGTACTCGTGCATGTGTCGTGGACTTCCAGTATATGTTGCTGGTAATATTGTCATTTGGCCAATATCGTTGATATTCCCATCATTCTGAATTGCATCGCGCAAATGAATATATTGTTCGGATTTTAACTTTTTCTGATTAAATCGAATAAAATTCAATCGTTCAGACTCAATTTTAGCGTAAACATCAACTATAAATTGGTTGCAAAGCCTTCTACAATTCAATATATGATTAATTTCGTTCAGCCGAACCATTAATCTGTACGAATAATAGTTCATCGCACTAACTTTTTTTGCTGTTTCCAAGCCTGAAATAAATGCGAATATTAAGTATCAATAATTCACAAAATGTGTGATGCATTTTATTGTAACTAACCAGTTAAACGATGTTTCATCTTAATATTGAAATGGTAACCATCCTCGCCTTGCCAAAACAAAATTGGGTACTGCAACGCATCATAACAACGATGAGTTTCCGAAACATGCACAACACTTTGATCTCGACGATGAAGTACAATATCTCGACTGCTCGCTCCTTCATCCACAATTAATACGGCAACTTCATCAATTGTTGGTGCGTTTAACCTTCCAGCATGAATTCCACCAGGTGCTTTATCGGCCCGAATAACAATTCTATGAGAATCCGAAGGCATTTGATCAAGGGCAGTTTGAAATAATTTGATCAAACAATTTTCATCGTGAAAAAACTGCTGCAATCTTTCAATTATTCCTCTTCTCACTGCATTACTATCATTTGGATTTTGTGCCACCACACAACGCCGTTCAATTTCAACATCTGAATTTCCCATGAAATAAATTTGCAAAAAGGAATGATTGGAATCCAAACATGGTAATAACGATCCAATTCGATGATAGATTTGACCTTGAATCTGCATACATGAAACATTTGATTCAATCTCACGATAGAACTCATTGTTAGTGTCGTGTTCAGTAATTACCTTAAAAGTCATGAATCCATCTCTGATTATATTTGTGGCGCCGAAAGACGTCATTTGGAAACATGAATTGTACTGCTGTATTTTAGACAAAAAATGATTCGATTCTGGAGTCAAACCAGAAACTAATGACCTCAAAGGCTCAGGAGGAGGATTCAAAACAGGCAATTTTACTTGTCCATTTGCACAACACATTCCAGGAGTTTCCGATGGAAATTTCAATGCATTGCACTGTTCGCAGACATTAGTCATAGTTCCGATTGAAAGGCATGGAAGAGAACAATAGTCAACTTCACTATCATAATTGAAAGCAGCACGCATTACTCGCTGATTAATATTGTCATTGGCACGACTTCTAACAGCGCGATTGCGACTCATTCTCGCTCGATCCGAAGAATTACTCGCGAATCGTTCTTCGATTGTTTGAGCAGAACGCGATCTCGATTGACGCTCTCTTTGCTGTTCAAGTCTCACTTCACGTTCCGCTTCAGATTCACCTGCTCTAACAGATGCAACTCGTCTTGTATTATGAGTACGACGACCAATATTGGCGCCACGTCTCGGTCGCGGCATAATTATAACTAAAAAAAAAACAAATAATGTTTATAAGTGTTTATAGTGTTTATAATAAAACACATTTCGTCTTTTTCTTGATTCGCTTCGGTTTGCTGCTCATCACTTTTAAACGCTTCCATATTTTCTGTCATACGTAACACTGTTTTGGACTTGACACACCCGAAACAGAGTAATTAATCGGCATTAAGCCTTTTATAATTTTTAATTGTTTTTCAAAATTTAAAATAAAATTCTATGTGTGTCAAAATAATTTGTCAAAACAAAGCAATAATGGAAGACATTTACAATTTACTTACTTCCATTGTCAAATTGAAATTCAAAATTAAAACGTCAAATTTATTTTTCAATTTACTTTGATTCCTCTGTTTTCCGTTATGCAAAAATAATAATTTTTTTTAAATGAAATTTTTTTAAATTATTATTTCACACAAACCTTCTACAGGCAAATAATGAAAACATACCAAAAAATCAAGCAAATCGGACTTCACGTTCGCATGTTATGAACGTACAAACGAACAATTCATTTTTATATATATAGATAAAGATATCAGAACAGATAAGAGCACAGAATGAAGGTGAAAAAGAAGAAGAGAGGCGTAGAGGTAAGCTGGTTAGTTAGGCAGAGGCGTAGTATTTTAGAATAGCATCCCTAAAATGTGTCATCCGCGAGATTCCTTTTAACGATTGCGGCAAGGAGTTCCACAATCTGATGGCATTACAATGGAAGGATCGAGTCGACATTCTATCACCATCTTTTCAAGAATTGATTATTACGCGATATTCTTTAAATATGGCAGCTGCTTATGCGTCCTCCTCGACCTTTTTCATCTCTGGAATCGTTTGCGCTGCGAACTCTAGTAAATTTAAAAACCCCGAGCATAATTTTGCTGAATATTTTGTATAGATTTTATGTTTAATGATGTTTATTTTTATATTTCAATGAACTTCTAGTCTTCAATGAACTTTAATAAATCATTCTCTCCTTCGATTTGCTTATTTTATTGGGTTTTAGTAAAAAGAGGAAGAAGAAAAATTGCACATTAATGATTTAGTTATTGCTTTTCCCGTGGCTGTTGTTGTTGCTTTCGTAACCACCTGCAGCCAACACATACGCATCACAGTGCAAAACGAAAATCGAAGAGCAAAACCGATATTAAAACCGAATGGTCTTCATGCTCCTTCCCTCGGTCGTTCGCATTTGCGGTCCCTGTATTTGTTTACGGTTTCGATTGTAATGAAATTATAAGTTATGGAATTCTGTGTGCTGCAGTCGTGTGGTCTGTGGTGAGTATAGTTTCAGTAGTTGTTGTTGTTGGATTTCCAATGCGTGCAATAAACGATTAGAACAACAAAAATAGCATCAAACCAAACAAACAAATCTTCTAGAGCCTTCAATGAAGTCTGCTCGATGCAGAGTTGAAGATTCTCGTCGCCTGTGCGCAAAGCAGACTTTCTGGCGAAACGCAGCATCCCCTTTCGCCACAAATGGACAAACAGAACATTGTGTTTGCTTATTGATAACCCATAAATCCACAGAAAAATATCCATATGTGGAACATTATTGACTTAAATAATGATATAAGCTCGAAGAAATTCCACACGAAAATTCCTGATCTTTGTCGATTCTCGAGGACTCTTTAAACTCTTCTCTGTTTAGTTCAGGAATCGATTTTCTTTTTCCTGGTAATAATAACTTTATCGAAGTCACTTTGCTTAGTATCGGAAGAGTTAATTTAGAAGTACGAGCGGTTTTCCGGTTATAAGCCGAAACAAGAACAGAAACCGTCTTTCCAACTTATTTCAAATTCAAATCATTACAAAAAAATCCTCATTTAAAGAAGTTGGAACGTCAGTTAAATGAAAGGTTTGAAACCATCTAACTACAGACTTTAAAACTTAAATTTCCTGCATACTTATATTCAAAGATTATTTAATGAAGAGAGAAGAAACTAAATAAGGAAAAAATGTTCCCAAAGAAAATAACAAATATTTTCACGCCATTCTCAATCTCTTCAATTTTAGTTTCTCATCGATTTGGCAGTGGACATATTTTATTAAATCCACACAATCTTTTTAATTCAGCTCTCAACGAGCTCTCAACTCTTCAGATTCAATCAAAGTGATTAGGTTTTTAACTGGAATCTGACGAAAGCAAAACTCAGCCAGGCAATGGATGAATTTTATCGATATTCGTATTCCAGGCACAACGCTTAACAACTTCCTATGTTGTTGTTAGTTTACGAAGGAGATCCCGAAGAGTTGCCGTTCATTTAAAGGTGCTCACGAATGTCGCCACACTTCTGCGCAGTGCAACTAGTGATTGTAAAGGCGTAATAGAGCGGAGCACGTTCATTTGTAGTCTTGGCGCGGCACGGAGTCGTGCTACCACTCGCTACTCTACTCGCTTCCACTTCACCTCACAGAGAGAGACTCTGCATTGAAGAATTTCCCACTACGGCATACATTTGCTACGCGAAGCAGACGGTTTCATTTTCATTTATCAATGAAGACGCACAGCTCCACGCCATGAACAAAATGGAGGTGGAGGAGGGAGGGAGGCATACGTGACTGACGCTGGCGTATTTGCTTGGCGCTTTGGCCGCAGAAGTCGCTGTCCACGTTGCTTCCGACTTCCGTTAACCGTAGTTGGCTCAGTTTGATTTATTAATCATCGTAGCGTTGACGAATTCAGCTGACTTTTCTCAACGCTTTTTAACCAACTCTGAAGAGTTTCCGAAACTGACTGATGCCAATGACAGCGACAGTTCGTAATGACGGGAAATGGTTTTTTCCATATTTACTTATATTGACATCCTTTCTTAGATACGTTTTTGTTAAAAATTCAATTCGTGTTTTCAGCACGTTTTTCTCGGTAATAAAGAAATATTTCTTTCGAATTTAAATCGCGAAATGCCACTAACTACAATGAATTTTCCAAGATTTCATCCAATAGCAAATCGACCCGCTTAACAGATTTCAAACAGAGTTCCTTGGAGATATTGAAGGATGTTTAAGAATCCTCCCAGCTCCCAAAAAATATTTTTGGGTGAATAGGAAATCAAAGATTCAGTCATATTTTTAACAATGTCTAACAATAGAATATATCTAGCTTTGATATAACTTCTAAGGTTAAATGAAATATTTGCTGACAAAGCGAAGAGTTTTCCTCCGAGATCGATATCCCACCAACTATTGCGGTATTAGTCTGCGAACGATGGAGCCAGCGCATGTGGTAACATGAAAAGTTTACACAGCGAGTGTATTGATGATGGTATCAATAAACAAAAGCGCATCACGCACCATGCACCATGAAACGTCGTTCACCATCCCAGTTCCGTGCAGCAGATACCGGCGATGGTCACTACAATCGCAGCTGCAGCAGCTCCATGGATCCGTAGCCTTTAATGAGATGCAACCGCATGCGTTACGCTGAACTGAATTCTCGTTCCTCGCTGTTGTTGTTATTGCTGCATTAATGAAGTCAGAGTTGCCAACGATGTCGATGATGATGTTGGCATTATAAATAAACAATCGGCTAAGTTTATCCACTCTTTGTGCTGTTGTTTATTATCAATAAAATGCAGTAACAACATCATAAATGGAAATGCATCGCTACAACCGAAACCAACAGAAGCGGAATATTTTAAAAGCCAATAACTGCGATGTTCTGACGGATTTAAGAAAATTGAAACATGTTGCTCTCGGTTCCAATCCTTGCTCTTGCTAATGACGATGTCGACGATGTCATTAGGATGCATACAGTTGCACTCATCTCTATTAAATGGCCAGTAACCACATTTACATAAGACGCACCGAGCGACCGTCTGAAAAGAACTGACCCGAAGCAGGTGTTTTACGAGCAGCGAAAAATAGGCGTGGCGTGGACACTCGAGAATTAAGGCTTTCATCGTATTATTAGAGAATTCTAGCTGCCGATCGCGAAGTCAAACACTTGTGCACCTTGGAACAGACGAGATCCAGCGGCGACTAGACGAACGTTCCGTCCTTTGGCCAACCTACTTAAATTAGTTATCGTAATTGGCCAAAATCGCACGAAACTGAAGGCTTCCGCAGGTATCGAGGCACACGTTTCCTTGAGGTAACGCCTAACCTCGGGGCTGAGTGTTTAATTATTAATATCGTGGCGATCGCTTGTTACTTAAAGGCAGCGTAACTAACGCGTTAAGTAGTTCATCCTTCAGGTTATGCCACGGGACAAGGCGAAATGAAATACTGGGTGCGACCGACGGCCAGCAATAAAAAACTAACCAAGCAGAGGCAAGTGTTCAGGGTGCAGCCTGTTTGGATCCGAAGATTATCCTGTTTGCAGTTGGTCGTGTTGTAAATCGTGCGGTGGCTGGAGGTGCGTTGTTGCGCACATGTTTCCACTGCCACTCACTTTGTAATCGCCCGCCAGACTCAAGTAGCGCGTCGCAGAAGGTGAGTAGATGCGTTAATTGGTGCTGCTGGCGTGCTCAATGTTAAGGATCGCTGGCAATCAAACAACATAAACCACAACACCAATTCTAAGAGCAAGCGATTTACAACAAAGTAGCGTTGGCGTTCTTAATTGCACGCCATGCGTCCGAAATCGGCCCACCGCTTTGCCTAATACTTATTTGGGCTAACTAATCTGCATCTCAGCAGCATTGTTTACCAGGCTTTAATTGGGTTTGAAGCCAGAGCAGACCAACGAAGCTTTGATTATCCCGACACGCACTCAGGTTTAAAACGGACACGAATCAATATCGGACCGTGTTTGGTCCAGAAACTCATATTTCCCTTGCATCGGAAGTCGGTATGTTGAACGAACGTGACAATTTAACGAAATCCTTGCACTTAGACGAGAATATGTCTTATATCCTTTTAACGTGAATCCCTACGCCAATGGGATGGTGGCAATTTTCAGTATTTTGGGCGATGGCACGCCATAAAGAGCAAACATAATTTCATCGCATAATTTCAGTCAGTCAAGCAGCTCCGCAAATATTTGAAGACGATGAGTGGATTTTGCTTGCATTGGGGTTGGCTTCAGTCGTGTACATAAACAGCGACTGACAGCAATCAATAAGGTGCTGCAGAACCAAAGGGCTCACCTTCACCCTGGTTAACAAACGATTGTGAGTCAGTGCGTTGAATCTGAGAGCAAAGCATCGATGACAACATCCTCAGAGACCAGCAATAACAATGCAAATTAACCACTTTCCAATCTCGGGGCTGTTTAATTAGTGAGGAGGGAGAGAGAAAAGGCTGAATTAATCGTGTTATTTGTTGACATTAACTTACTTTAATTAAAGTGTCTTTGAAGGCGTTTGCAAGGGTCGAATTTAGGAGCAAGGAAAATACACATAAATAAAAACAAAGGAGCTCTGAATTGTATTATTATTCTCCTTATCAAAACTCGAATCAGCCCATTACCGAAGCTACATTTAAATAATTGTTATTTATAATTACAAATGCATTTTAAGTGGGACCTTTGTTTTGTTTTCGGGCGTTTGTCACCTCGCCAGAGAAAAGGGTTTCCTTTGTTTCTCCCGTAAGCGTTAATTTCTTGCACGGTTAAATTCGTTGTGCCACCAGATGGCGGTCCTTCACAATTCGCGGTGCTGCTTTTGCGGTTTGTTCTTTCAAGTTTCCCGTTTGCTCATTCTAATTGCTATCTGCATAAATTTGGCAAATGTTTTTGGGTTCTTCTCCCTCAGACAGTAACACATGTCAGATGTTTTTAATACAGATCTTTGGCAATCTTGATTAGAGGTGGAATTAGCCAAGTTGGCTAATTAAATGAGTTGTAAGTGGATATTTAATTATCACGTGTTTTGAATGAATGATGACAATCAACTCATCACATCCCAGTGGTGCACCTTTCCATTGTGTTGCGTTAAATGAATTTAATCATTTCTTATTATCAGCAAAATACGCATTCATCTCTGTCTCAAGACTCCGAATGTGTGGTTTTCCTTATGAAACCTCTGTTATGGTTCATATACTTTGCTAAGTTAGCTTTTAATGATTTTAGTAAGCTTCATTCAATCAGTTTGTAGATACTCTACTCTATGTACATGTCAGTCCAACGTCAGACTGTTGAATACAATTTCAATATTCGGTTAATAATTCGCTCAACTCAATCGCCGTATGATAGCAAGTGATGGACACCCTTCAAAATTCAAAGCAAATCACAGAGCAGCGTCCTTACTTCGTCTCTTGTCCAACACATTTCTTCTCATCTAAAACGGATTCAGTGCATCATAAATCTAAAGAAAGCGGTATGAATGTCGATGAACATTTAATGCCGATTTAGTTAGTCTCCTTTTTCGAAATTACCCAAGACTCATCTCAACAAAGCTGTTCAATTAACGCCAGCAACGTCGAAACCTGCAGTTAGGTGGTGCACCAGCCGACAGACAAACCAGCGACATCCCGCAGTGTCCTGTCTGCATGGATTCTCGGACGTGCTGAAGGTCGTCGCGCTATTAACACATTACTTATTGGATGTTACGGCCGCCGTCTTAATGGCTCGATGTCGCTTGTGCAGTTATTAATGGTGTGGCGCCTGCTCCGAGACGTGTAAAAGAAAGTTCTGCGCAGAAATTTTCTGTGGTTTCCAGTAGCGATGTAAGAATCCTCATTTGACAGCAAGAAAATCCAATTTACTATTCATTGTGACTAAAGTAATAGAACTCCGAAAGGCGCTTTACAACCCTTCGGTATGGTACAATGAGTGTTTAACCAACATAACCCTAAATCAGGTAATCGATAGCTCCGAATTGTTCCCTGCTGTTTGCAGTCGCAGCGAATTCCTCACAAATTCTTTACAAAGTGAAGTTCTAAGTCATTCCTTCTAAAGTTTGATGGTTACTCCGAAACGCGTCTATTAGTCTTGCAATAAGCGATCTAAGTTGCTCTTTGCCAATGTCTATGATTTCTATATACATCGGCTGGAACTGTGTAGTAAATCACTTGGAATTATTTTACATTCAAGATCTCTTTTAACCTAATGGAAGACGCATTCATTACATTCTGGAAGAAGGACGGGAGGTAAGCAGACATTGGTGATCGGCTCGGTCAATCCTTTGTAGCGAATGCAAATGGAGCACGTAATTTGGCATTTATAAGAAGTCATGGCATAAGCACCGTCTGCTCCGTATGCATAAGCATCTGCGAATCATCAAATTACCTTTGTTTTTTGCCAGTTTCTTGCCTTTTCATCCACTCTGCAAATTTGTATGGCTTTCAGTGGAGGTCGGCTGACAGAGAGTCCAAAGAATCAGCAGCCGGCGGCCAGTTGTGCATCTCCTCAAAGCAGCAACGACTTCTGACGAGGCGATCGAAAGCCGAAATAACCGAAGGGCAGCTCATTGTGTCAAAAATCCATTCATGAACATGAGGAACACGATCGATTTACATATTTGCAAAAAACAAGTGAGGGAGAGAGTGACAGCAGAGGGGCAAACAAAACGAAAAACATCGTTAAGTGGTGACTGCGTGTGTGTGTGTGTGTAGCACGAAGTGTAATTTGAGCCTTTGATCGCGTGGCTACTGAAGAGATTCGGCAAAGAAAAACCATCTCGGTGCTCGCTGCAGCCGGTGAGCTTCTGAGTCTGCGTCTGGTCGGTCGTTTTGGGAGCAGGTGTGAGATATGTCGAAACAGTTCAATGTAACACGATCGCGGTGCGCCACACATTACTGGGAGGTCGGCGGACTTATCCGGCAGACAGACGCATCAGCCAGACTTTTCGGCTCTTGAAAAAATCCAGCCACCAACGTTGTTCGGTGACTTTTTGTTGAACAACTTTTATGGGTGGCATTTTGTGGGTGGCTCCGAAAGTGCAGCAATTGATTGCTACCCTTGCTGCATCTGCTAAGTCTGATAGATGGTCGACGTTATTATAAAAAAAGTTAGTGCTATAGTGCGCCTTGAGAACGAAAGACTGAAGCACGAGGGGTCTTCGATAATTGTCGAAATTCTTTCGGAAATGTTCCACAGTGAGGAATAAAACTTAATACAGCACCTTTAATAGTGGCTGCCGATGCCTATGCGTTGCGCTATGATTTTAGTGGTCGATAATTGGAAAATTGCAAACAATCGGACGCACGTCGCCGGCAGTCAGCACAGATGCACCATCAGGCATGTGACGGCTGAGTGGAGAAGCAAACGGATGGAAGTTGATGCAAATGCGACGACGATGGAACTGCTGCTGTTGTTATTGGGGCAACGCAACTTGAATTCGTAATGAGCACACGTAAGCGTGCGAGTTGCCAACTCCCCTTAAAAACAATGAATATTCTGTCCGATGAAAGATTGCGTCCCTTTCTTTGTTCGTTTTTATCAATGAGTCTCTGCAAAGTCTTCAGATTTCGTCTGATTGAATAAATATCATTTTTCCGTATAATGTGTCACATAAATCAGATTATTTACATCAATTATTCCTCCATAGATAAAATGCAAGATTAAATGTGACAAATGAACGAAATGATGAAGTTGGTCACTTAAAAGCGACTGAAATTTCAATTCCAAACGTCGGGAGCTGCACATAGCATTAAAACTGGAATTGGTTGGCGCCACATTTCATTGTTCTTTTGAATTGTAAAGCCACGGACCACATCCAAATACCAGACGCAGTTGAATTTTAATACTAAATCTAGTGATGACCGCACCGTCTGATTAGTTTAGTAAGCGACGTGATTGTCATCGTGATTATAAACGATGTTTTCCCGGACCGATGAGGCTTGATTGTTGCAGAAACGAGCCCGAAACGTTTCCATCTGGAAGCTTTGAAAGGGATGAACGCGGGGCTTGAGTTGGTTGCGTTGCCTTCAGAGAGCCGCCGGATGTCGTCAATTGAGATCTCTTAAAATAGTCATTGTCGCGTAATTGCTGGCCGCAATTAGCATTCAGTCTGTAGTATGTCATCTTTCACCTTTTTACTTGAAAGAACACATATTTCATAACGTTTCAAAAGTTAATTTAGCTAAGGTTTTTCTAATCTACGTCAATAGCTGCGTTAAATATTTGATCACACCGATAATAGTTTCATGATCGTCGCTTGTTTACATTGAATCATCATCGCATTCAACGCATTGACAAAGAGTTATGTAAAACTGAACAATGGAAAACATTTTACCTTTTGTATGTTTTCAGTTCTTTTAGTTTCAGACCCCGAAGCGTGTTTCTAGGCACGTCTTGTAACTTAACCGAGGAGCTGGAACCACAAAGGCAAAACTTCCAACAGTTTGCAGTCGAGGAATGAAGGAGCTTTCAGAAAAAACGGTTCTGTAAGCGATGGACTCTTACAAATGACTTCAGCGTATGTTTCAACGTCGGGTTGTTATATTTAACCAAACTATTAATAAAAATTTAAATTAAAACCTGTCCAACAGCGTCCGAAGGGAGTCTGGACACATCGACTCTGGGAACTGGTGTGGGAACCGATTTATTCAAATCCAGACGCATGTGTATTCCTCGTATGCATATTTATTGCAAATTTTCGTTTCGGCAACGCCCCCGTAGTCAGAATGGAATTTCAATTCCATTTTCAGTTGAAATACCTCGTGAAATCCTCACCGACAGGCTCATGGAGGCTGCTGCACGGTCCTTCGTTCGCATAAAGCAGTCAGCATCTCGTCTTTTCCCGTGAATAATTAAAATTTATATTTTCTTCAAACAGACTTTAAGACGATTGCACTTTCGGTCGTTAGCTAAGGTCGCAGTTGTCGGCGGTGTACACTTTGCAACCTCATCGGATCTCAATTTAAATGTCTGTCTTAAAAGATTAAGAAGAGAGATATAAAACCAAGACGGGGAAATAATAGAAATACTAGATTGACGAGTTATGGTGGGTCCAAGAGCTACATAGGAACATTTCAGTGCAGGATAATTCGTAGTACTACTTGCGCATGGATGGACAGGATAGTCGAGTGTAAAAGTAGTAAGAGTTATGTGTAGGTCTCGGTTACCTATAGACTCTTAATCAAGAGATTCCCGACTATACTCCTTTCTTTATACACGTCTGTGTAACTATTCAATAACTTTATCATTTACAATAGGACGAATGCGGCTGAAGAATTGGATATATTATTACACAGTCCGACTACGTATCACAGGATAGAACAGAACAACTTTGGGAAGCACTGAGGTAGATATTCAGGCAAACGTTACGTTACCTATGATACGAGTCTGTACTTTTATATTAATGAGTTATTTGCTGCCAAATCTACTGAATCGAACTCTTAATAAAACTTCCTCTCTTCTCTCTCTCTCTCCTCTCCTCTCTTGATGATCCTCTCTTTCATAATTTAACGGACGGGTCGTGAAGAACTCGGAGAGGATTAGATAATTTTGACTTTATTACGCTGTAAAAATCATCGCCTTCATCTAGTAGCTGGCAGGAGAAGCGCCACTTTGACAGCCCGCGCTGACAGCAACATTAGCGTCTGAAACCTGGATGCGAGTGCGTGTGGCCAAGAGTAAGCGTCGCGTGTAGTCGACGTAGAAACGGGCTCATTAACAACACACACCTCATCTATTAATTGCCGCTGAACATCGGGGACCGAGGCGTTGGCGACGGATACGGCGACGACCGACAACAGCATCATCCCTTACACGCATGTGAAGATGCCTTAAGACGCCTCATTAAAAGTGTTCTTAACGAGTCTTTAGGTTCAGGTTGAGTAGGATGGAGTTGGGTTTACTTTTAACTGCGTTGAGGACACCTCCGTCGATTTGTTACAGCTGATTTGGTGGCCGTGAGTCGGTGCTTGTGTGATCTCAAAAGGGAACTGCAAGATACGTAGGCGAGTTGAGCTCGATACCGATAATTATACCTTCATATCAAGCACTAATCCTTAGGAGAAGGAGTATTCTACGTTTATTTGTGTGTGTGTGTGCGTTTTAATTGAGTTAATTTAGCTTTTCGGTGCCTTTGTGTTGCCGTGCAACCTTAATTAAGCATCATCGGTGGCCGTGAGTTTGTTGATGTGCGTGCAGCTGTCTTCATTGTGTTTTTGTGGGTCGTGGGTGCGCCTGATATTGTTGATGCTTTCGTTGCTGCTGTCAATTTAATCGCTTGATCTACTCAGTGATTTATTACCTTACGACGCAATGTATATAATTGTTGATGTTGTTGGTTAAGTAAGTGAAAAAATCGTAATTGAGTTATAGGATATTTGTGAAACGTTCTTGAAATAACCCTAAATTTTAAGCTCCATGTTTAAAGAAAGAAGAGAAATTATGCCAAATACGCAGACCTAAGATTGACTAGAACTTTGATGAGTCACTAAACGAACTACAATGAATCCGTTTTGCGTAATTCACTTGCCATTTACTGCTCTCTCTTTCACTTTATATCATTGACACAATTGCCCGTGACTGGAGTAGGATAGCACCAACAACAACGGCGCCATTAACGACAGCAACCTACTTTAAGTAATTTATTTGTCATTTCTTCGTGATTTGGTATAGTTTAAGATCGCGTTATATTAAGCAACGTAAACAAGATCATGAGCAACGGCTTCGCTGTTGTTGGACCAGATTCATGCAAATTGAATTAATTTTTTTGCGCTAGTACTGGTGCCGTGGAGACTTTGACTTTAAAAGGTCTGCCTCTTGACTGCCTCAAAGTCTACAGGATTCCAGGTTTCTTATTACCAGTAATAACACCAGATTTTCGACCACAAGGATTTGTGCAGATCATCTTTGCCATATGCAGTATCGATGGATATCATTTCCAAATCATCTAGACCCGCTGCTCTGAATCGAGGGCAGCCACAACCAAGTATTTCACCCAACGACTCCCGACGAAAAGTGATACCTTCGTCACGGCCGAAACAGCGAGGACAATCGACATGATGCAGTGAGTTACGAAGTGTGGAACTCTTTTATTGTGTCTGACAAATACACGGCACGACAGGACGCGGCGGTCTCTGCACCTGCGCCCACTCGTTCACACCCAGTGCCAGTGTACGCCAGTCACACTGGCGCTCGTTGCGCCACCATCTACGATTAGTGAACGGCGGGCGCCTGCAGAAGGCATCCAATTCATTGGGCATTTAAAATGCCATCGAGCATGTAATGGTTCCGAAATTGCTGCATGCAGCTGTAAATAAGGCTGTAGTGCGATTCGCACACGTCCGTCTACGTCGCAATTGCAATAAATCGTTTCGCTTATCAGTGCGCACGTATCGTCGCCAAGCGAAAAGCTGCTGCAAAAAGAAGACTCAACCGCAACCAGCGACGGAAACAACAGCAGCAACATAGCCACAACACGGCTACTCTTCACCTCTTCCACTTGTGCAACGTGCTCCATTATTATCTGGAATTCATCGTTGGGCTTCGTTGACGCACAACATCTTCGGGCAGAAATATTTTCACAACTTGTCACTAGCGGCGGATGGATCATCGGCCGGTCCTTATACCGCACTGCAGCTGCCGCTGCTAACAATAGTCACTGCTTGCATACAGTCCTATTTTACAATGTTGCTGCGATATTTAGTTGATCTTGTGATGGTTTTATCACAAATCTTCACAAGCTCCAACATCGGAACTATTTCGGTCCCACGCAGTTGATTTGCATACAACATGCACGCCACGGACGGAATTCCAGTGAATTCTAGCCCATCACTTGGAATTTAGTTACTGTGTCCACCTTAACTTAATACTCAGCTGAAAATTAGTTTGAAGGTGTCTTTAATAGGTCTGAGTCTACAGAAACCACCTTAAGGAAATAATAGGATGAATAATCCTATAATATTAGAATGAGTTTTGAAATATTCCAATTTCAAAATTGTTTTTAGATGGATTTTTATTAACGAGTAAGAATTCCATATTGTCAATATGAATTCTACAGTGAAAATATTCCATTCAGAACTCGAATAGTAACGAACTTATTATAAACCTATACATTTAAAAGTTTTTCCAACAAATTCCTGTTACTTTCCTTTTGAATTTTCCAGTATCAATTATTCAATCAGAAGTCGAAAATTGAAGAACTTGTAAAGGAAAAGAACAAGAGTAATCTGCCCTGTATTGAGATTCAGTACATCATCGTGTTAAATGTAGTAAAAATTCAGAAACTGGGAATTGCAATCAAATTCGTAGCAGCTGCCATTCAATTATGTAAATCGAAAAATGTTGAAAGGAAATCCAATCAATAAAATGTGAGCATCGTCCGGGTCGTCGGGCAGACATTGAAATCGAGAAAGTATCTTAAAAGTTTCAATGCAAGTGAACGGAGTCGATTTCAATTGCGAAACAATCGATGCGTGAAGATTACACTTTTCCCATTCCTCCGCCCTCCCCAGCTAAGAGACCACAGCCCAAAACCTAAAAGATACACAAAAATAAAGCTAGTGGCTGCAATTTACACAAAATGTTTGAAAGTGTGTCGTAGACTGAGTTCTTCAAGTGGATTTTTGAGTGCCAATTGAATTTGTTGTGTGCGCAGTATTTTTTGGATCTATGTGGATGCTTCGATAGGGCCCTAAAAAAATAGAATGAAAGAGGAACGCGCCAAGAATAAACAAACAAACTTCGAATTGAATTTTCCTCTTCTCTAGAGTTCCTAATCAGACGAAAAGAAAGAAACAAAAAATACCTGCACCTGTAGTTTCTTTTAGCTACTCAGATGCGTAGCTACCGTGGATAATACTTTGCTCAGTAAATCATTAGTGAACACTACCAAAAAAAACTCGCATCTACAAGATCGTTTTTCAACCCCTTTACACGACTTGAAGCCGAAAAGTAGACGATAGTTCGCTCGACTGCAGGCAGTTGGGGTAGAAGTTTTCCTTCTCGGATATTGCCCAACATCAAAGACCAAGAGCCGCGAGAGGAGATCGTGAAGTTCTGTCGTCATTCTTGTTCCTCAAGTTGTTGATGGAATTTGTTGAAGCTCAAGTAAACACTAAGTGCGTCTGACGAAGGTCAATTGTCTACGGATTCTCTGTTGTCTCTGTTTTCCATCGAAAGCACCTATCACTTGTTTCTGGGTTAATTTAAACACCTTAAAATGCCATGAATTGTGATGAAGGAATGTTCATGTGCAGTTATTTCAGTACTATTGTAAGCCACTAAAATATCTTAGGCCAAATTCCAGAGATGATAGGAGGAAAGTAGAGTCGTATTTTGACGCATACAGAGTGGCAGGCGCCTTCCGACATTATATATAATATAGAAGTGACTCCACTACCCAACAGGAAGACCAACAACAGTAAGTTCCCTAAAAACTCCCCTCCAAGCAAGTCCCGAAGGACTCAAAGCGCCACACTTTAAATCGAAAAACTAGAATATGGAATACAGAGAAACAGTCAGTGAGAAGAAAGATTCTCCCAAGACGATTGAACTTGATAGCGAGGTAGTTGAATTCAGACCTACGCAGCACGAAAAATAAACAACTAGTCATGGGAAAAGTTTCCAGTTTGAGTTTGGACCTGGCTCGAGTCCGACTCATAGCCATAAACTATGGTTGCACTTCTCTTCGTCGTATTTGTTTGTTGTTGTAGTGGCTATTATTGTTCGTCTCATTCGTTTAATTTTCTTATTTACTATTGTGAACAGCAACACAGTCATTAGTAAACAGTTCGTTACACACTATTTAGAAGTTACCACAACACAAAAATTAAATACCTGCTACTCCAAGGTGATGCTACCATCGACTACAACGATGCCCTGTATTTTGGTTACAATTTTTTATTTACTCAGCGCCCGGTTCCCTTTGTTCTCTTGTCAATAGAGCAGGCGGGTGGAACTTGTTCCCATCGATAATAAACTGTGTGTGGCATAAGTACCACCTTCAACTTACTTACATAGTCTATTTTATAAAAACTACAATCAGGCTATCTTACGAGACATATTTCATTTAAAATGTTATTACCATCATGGATTATTTAGACCTCCAATTGATTTCTAGAATCAAAGTCAAATGGGCCAAGACTACGACCTCTACTGGAGGGAATTCTATCTTGAGACTCGGTATACTCCGTAGTTCATAATCAAGTAGACGACAATATTTGAAAGGATCCCTCAGACTAAAATAAAGACTGAGACTAAAGACAGAACAGAATTGACTCTAATAACACAAAACACTCTTCTATCATCAGAGAATCCTTGTTTATAATTATTTCCATTTCTTAAAAAACTTGTCTATGTACTACGATCTGCTTAACGTATGTACGTGATAGGCAGAAGTTCAATGACAGCGCATTCTGTGCGCCACAAACTCGAATTCGGTACTCTTTCCACTTGCTGATATTTGATCAATTGCTGCTGCCTCCATGGACCACTCCACAGAGAAATAAGGCTTTCATTCTACTGAACAGACTTCGGGAGACTTTGTTTGTTTGCTTTCTAATGGAATCCGTAAACAAACACAAAGTAGGACGAAGATAGATCCACAACCGCGAACGGACTGCACCACTTTTTTCGGCTGGCAGGCTTTGCCAAGAGCCGACAAGTGGCAGTTGATGGCGTAGTGAGCAGGTTGAAGGTGTTTAAGCCAATAACTACATTGTTTATAATAAGTATTTCAACAACAGAATTACAAACAAAGCAATTGGGAGCAACAAATGAACTCAACAATTTAGAAACGGTAAACTAAAATAAAGAAAAAAATACGAAAACGTAAACCGACAAACTACTTTCCCAGTTTGGTTAAATTATTAATTCATTATTTTAATTAGAACATATTGAAATACCTTTATTCAATCAATTGTAGATCGTGTAAACAAATGATTATTATTATTATTGTGAATCTAAATCCAAAAATAAACGCCCACTGAATTAAGCTATAAATTCATTCCATGAGTCTTACATCCTATTTTAAATGTTCCTTTTATTTCTTATAGTCTCGCAACCTTCTTCACAAACCTTCGCAACAATTAAAAATTACACTTACACGCAATCAGATCGTCAATATTTAAGTTTCCACTTCATAAAATCAAAAAACGCTCTTCGGAAATAACAACGAATTTTTCCAAAGAATTGGGGCGGCAACTTTGAAAAGGCACCATGATTTGTAAATAACTTTATCAAAAACTTTAATTGCAGCTCGTTTCAGAAAAAAAGAATCCCAAGTCAAAACAATTCAACGAAGTCCATCTCAGGTCCGGTACGGTCCATCAGTACCAATTGAGGTGCAGCAATCGTCTTGAATTAAATTGTCGTATCGCAAGTCATATCTGAGCCTCATATAATTCGAAGAACACTGAAATCCCGACTGAGGCTCACTTAAGTAGCCACTTTTTGTCGAAGTCACAAACTCCGCTGGATCTCGACGTGCCGAGGACTCGTCGGTGGCCGTTCACCAACACGACCCTCGACGATAACCAGGATAAATATTGATTTGGTTCACCGAGCGAGGATCCTAGTTAATCGAACGGCCGACGAATGCGATCTTTGATGGACGCGCGTTTGAAGTGAGCCGCCGCCGTTGCTTTCTCCTTTGTCAGGTAATTTGTGGTTATTTGGTGTTGTTATTGTGTGGGCGCCCCTCTGCTGATTGTCTAAATGACACGGTCAACTAATTGCTGACGAGAATCGGATTGCTCCAACTGCGTCGAGATGCAGAGTTTCGATTTTGACAGCTGACCGTGAGAATGCGCTGTTGGGTGCAAAACCTTACGTGTGGGTGCCAAAACCAAAATCATTTGAACAATGGAAAGTGGCGCGGAGAGCCTTAGGTTATTTAATTAAGTCTTTATTATTCATTGTTATCTGTAATAAGAGAAACATCAAATCATTCGCTCAAATAAACTGAATAACGAAGCTGTCCAATGCTGTCAGCTGAAGGTAACAGCTGCCGTCTAATGAGAGCATAGGAGGCAAGGGAGAGTGAGGGTTTTTTAAGCAGCAACAGCAACAGCATGTGTCAAGTAGCTGCTTCATCTTCCGTCCTTTTAAAAGATCCTGCCTTTTCTCAAATTTCCTGCATCCACAAAACCAAACATCCTTTTCCTTTCTTTACTCGCAGCAAAAAACAAATGGAAACAAACAAAACAAAAAGCGTATTTTGATCATTTCGCATTTCGAATTTTGCATTTTCTATTCATAACTTATCGCAAATGGGTCTAAATTCAGTTTCAATTCTGACATTTTTCTTCCTCATCGTCCATAGTTTTGACAACAATTGTGACTGCTTCATTCCGGTTCACTGTTCACTGTTCGTAGTTCAACTGAGATAGGTTCAAATGGCACCAGGATCAAGAAGCATTCAGCATTCAATCAATTTTCAGAATTAGCCTCGTTCATACACAAATTTGACTATGGTATTGGAATGCGTTGTGGTTCGGAGCAGATGTTGTTGTCCGTCATGCTTAATGAATAAGTGATTTTCGCTTTCTTCCCTTTGCATTCATCGCGTGCTGACCGAGCGTGACGCCTGTGCGTGGTTCAAGCATCGAATCTATTCGCCGCGCATCACACCTGTCGATGGCATTTCTAAAGCGGAAGCAGACTGAAGAAGCAATACGCTCAGCTTCAACTGAACAGCGACGCGTGGCAATGATTTAGATGTGAACAAGTTAACCTTTTGTATGGAGGGTTACAGGTAAGTGAAAGTGCTGTTTGGGAGCCCTTTGGCAGCAGCTGTTTACAAACTTCAGTGTACAACCGAGATGCATAGCGGTACAGTACCGTGATTCAATTCCAATTGCTTTGTACGTAAATGCATTGAAAATGCGCCCACAATCACCGAATCCCACTTCAGAAAGAACCATGCACCATGTGGTTGATCCGCGCCAGCCGACGACAGCATGTCTCAGGTAGCAGCCGCTCGAGCGTGGAGCGCGATCATCAACTCTCATTGTGAGATAAAGAACCTGATCTTCGTTGTTTCGGGAGTCCGCGAAAAGCACCAAATTGAAGAATGCAATAAATTTGCTGCGATAAACAGACGTGTGCTGTAGGAACCTCTGGCTGGCGGCTGGCGACTGAAGGGAGCAGCCCTCATTTTCACGCTGCTTCGCTGATTACGCGCGATTGTTGTGCACAGATGTGCTGATGGCCGAAAAGTGGAAGAAGTGGCAGCGTATCCACTGAATTATTGCACACAGAGTCGACTCGCTTAACGTTACCGTTGCGGTTCGGTGTTGCGGTTTAACAAGATACGTCACCGCCTCCAACCTCGTCACTCAGCCGTCCGCTCACCGCACTCACAACGGAACGGCGATTGTCCGTGATAAAGTGAAACTGTTAAAATTCGTATCCTTTTTCGTATCTCAAGGTTCGCTTGTTTAAAGTGCTGCCGCTCTTCGAAGTCCGATCCACATCTGGCTGGCGTCCTGCGTCGCAGGAGTTTTTCAGGGACAAATGGTGGTTCTTGATTCATAGCCATTTATCTGGCCAGACAATTTGTTCTGAAGTTTCTTAATTTATTGATGCAAATTATTCACAAAAAATTCTCTTAAAAATTCAGCAAAAATTCACAAAAACGTTCAAAAAATATGAATAAATTCTGTGGAAGGGTTGCAAATGGAATTTCTGTTCCCTCAAACAACTGCCGAACTTTTAGGGGTATAAAATCGAGAAAAAACGTCGAGCACTTGACGTCATTGGCTGGTTTTCCACATTCGTTCAGCTGAAGTGAGTCTGTGAATTATGACCCTCTTACAAATTAGCCCAAAATTGTTCCAATCGTCGACTGTTCCTTATGTTAAATTTTATTGAAGCGAAAGTGGAGCAATTAAATTAACCGTTTGTTGTCTCTTTCAAAATTAATTTTGGTATGAATTTGTAACGTCTAAAAAGGTTTCATACATTCAAAACTGTCTGCTCTTGAAATGAGTTACGCAAGAATATATTCTTACGCATCAGGAACAATCAAGGAAGTGGGGACCGTTGCGGAGATTACGCAATAAAAGCAGTTTGTTAGTAAAAATGATTAAATATATACTTTCTTAAAATTCTAACTCTTTATAGATTTGCCATTATCGTCCTCTATAGCTTCTGATTTCGGTGTAAGATGATTCTGCGCCTATACTTAAGTCAATGAACTCCTGTTATAGATAGTAAGCCTTAATGGTTCGGTCATTATTGAACTCTATCGGTTCCAATTTTGATGAAAGAAGAGAGATTTGAATGTGAAAGATCGAAAGCGCCAAGATCCATATGTTCCGTACTTTCCCTATACTTACGTCCTTTATAGGTTGTAACCCTTCATAGTTCATTATTGAAGTCTTTCCCCAGGGTATAGGGACTGTGGAACTCTTAATCCCAGAAAATATAAAATCGTAAGATTCGTTTTTCTCGTACTTCCCGTGTATTTTAGTCAATGAAAACCATATTTAGTTTCCCACACCTTTTTGGAGCTGACAATAATGAAGTCTATCGATTATGATTTTGATGGTAGACGATTTGTGTTCTTGCGCAGTTGAATCGTGAGGATCAACGATACCAAGGTCCCTATTGCCCTTACTTCCCATACTCTGGAATTTATTTTCCTTATATTTATAAATTTTTTCCACGAGTCATCTACGATTCAGAGTCATAAAAGTCATCAAATATCTTCAAATAATTAATGCATAAATTCTATCTATTGATTAAACTGATGTAAGTCATCATTCCAACTTAAAATTATGAAGAGCAGACATTAAATCATCGATACATGTTTTACAGTTATTTGTTTATCTGGCACGAGTGCCACCAACAGCACTCGCCATTCGCATCGTTAAGTTTTCGCCCCGAACAATAAACATTCGACAGTAAATAAATTTTATGGCTTTCTCAGGATTTATCTGGTGCGCTAACGTTTATCATACATGAATGAAAAGATATTAAAACTACGGAATGCATGAAGAGCGACGATAAAGTTCTTTATGACCGAAGATGAAGACCCATCGTGCAGCCAAGAACCACGGAAGGAGCTGACTGACAGACGCTGGTAAATCCCAGTGACATACTGCCTCGTAAAAGTATCACTACTAAATTCGGCTTCAAGGTGAACAACGCCTGTTAGAAGACGCTTTTAATGAAATAAATTATTTAATGAATGTTGATGGAAGGTAGGAGAAACACAGAGAATACCGCTGCCAAGGATTGTTCAATTGGTCGATATTCTGAAGATTTCAATAGTGATGCTTGCAATTATTTACAAGAGTATTTGTCTTTCTTTTTCCTTCTCTTTCGTTAGGCACTAACTTTTGGAACGTAACTTTAAACCGGAAAAATGTACAACAGCCGAGAGCGCAAATTTCTCAAAACAAACAATTGCAAAAATCATTCCTCAATCCGATGGGAAATCATGCAAAACACTGAAGCCGAAGCAGTAATTATTCAGTGCTGCAATCTAAAGCGGCTAATTAAAATTGCACAGCGGCAACATTGGCAATAAACTGTGCATTTCTAATATTTACAAAATACGCCAGTCATTCGTGAAACTTGGTCCTTCTCGCAGGCTGTGAAACATTTTTACTGCTTTTATTTATTTACAAAACAAATTCAACAACAAGACGAAGAACAACTAACAGTTTCCGGTTCCAACGACCAACTCCATCAGAGTGATTCGGCCAGAAAATGCGACGAGTACGACATGGAACAAGTTTTGAAACAGTTGCCAAAATAGTTCAGCGAAGAAGTGAACAGTTTTTGCCCTTTGGAGCCATGAATACTCAACTTCGTGTTGTTCATGTTGAAGAACAACAGAGTTTATGAATTAAATTAGGAAAGACATTAGCCAACTTAGTAGCCTGTGATACAGCAACGATTGACCTCCATTGGATTGTTGTTGTTTGTAACTCCAAGGAGTTTTTAGGGACTTATTCATTGGGCAAAGACTACAAGAAAGTTTCGTCAGAAAGTTTACTTTATGCGTAATGAATAAAATCTTTTTTGAGCAGATAAGATTCTCTATTATAGCATAATAAAATATATAAAAACAAGAGCAAATCAAAGAAAATAGAAAAACCATGGAAATATAGAAGAACTTAAAGTGGGTTATATACAAACGGTAAAAACCAACTCTGTGGTTGTTACAGTTTCATTAAAAGTAGAGAATTCAAGAATTCAATGCGAATCTGTCGTTGGAGTTGTTTGCAGATGGCAAAACCTTTTTAATTCCTACCTCTTGGATTTGGAATGTTCCAGGAACCAATTTAAATCCTTTCGGAAAGTAATGAAACTGCCTCGAGTTACTCAACTTCCTAGCTTCGCTTCCACTTCCAGGTGCCACCACAGCTACACCAACTCTTCACGCCTCCGCCGAGTGACAGTGTATCACGTTTCAGTCACTTAACCCCGTTTAAGGCAACTCAATATTGCCCCGTGTCGGCTGACAAATTGTTTGGTGAACGGGAAAAACTCCTTGCTGCTGCCTGACCTGGGTTCAGAATTAATTAAGTCGACGAAAGCATACAAATGCGACCTTAAGTGTCAAAGGATATACCTCCGAAAGGCGACTCCTCGCTGACCTTCGACTGGCGTAGAGGCCAGCGGCATGTGTTCGATGTGGAAACAGCCGACGTTTCGCCGTAGCACACGACACTCACTACGAACGCTTCTCAAATTACGTCACAGTGTCCGGAAGTACAACAACGAAGCAGTTGGTCTTCGTAGCCATTTCAGCAGTTGAATTAAATCGAAGACTTCTTCGATTAAATGTGGCTGAAGTCCTCAGTACGTCGTTTTTCGGGGCTCCTCTTTCAATGGTAGAGAACATAAATTTTACCAACGAATCTGGGAGTCTTTTCAGCTACACCTCGAAGGTCCTGAAGCTGCTTTTCCACAGATTTCTTTTCTGTTAAATAAGTGTTGCGTTGAAAGGTGTAGGAACTTTTTGATTAAAAGATCGTTAAACATGGGTTTTCTTGTTCATTAAGCAACAGCTGCCGGTGCTGATTTTTAAGTCACTAAATTAAATTTGGTGACACGCGTGAACTAAATGCAACCGAGATTAAGTGACAATTTCTGAAAATTAGTGCGACGCTTGCTTTCCAACACGATCATTGAAATCCACGCGGAACGAACAGCAGTTAAAGGCTCTTTTGGGGGTCCACCAAGTCGTGTGCATAATAATAACGGACCATAATAAGTATTCTGAACTGCCAGAGGATCAACTTCAGGCAGGGAACCGCTCAAGGGTCAAAAGTGCTTCGCTGCAGCTCATTTAAATCATGAAATCGCAGTTTAAGACTCGGGATAAAGACTTCGAATCGAATAATTTATGTGTCTGAAGCGTGGCGACTGGAGTCAGTAAAAATAACAAACAGAGGCGTTGAAGAGCGCCTTTTGCTCGGCGATCAGCTGCGGATGCCGAAAGGTCTTCTTTCGACACATGACTTTGTTGACAAGAACATTGCTCGAAAATTTATCGCTCCAGCGGAGGATCATCGCCAAAATGTTGCTGCTGCTTGAACAGGACAAGGAAATTCGTGTAGCAAGGATATTTACAAGGATTATTATGAAATTAAGGACAAGGATATTAATGAAATTATAATAGGATATAATAGTTATTAAATAAAGTCTTCTGCGAGTATTGCAACCTTAATACCAAAGTTCTTCCAGTTTTTTCAGCTTAAACTGAGTTTAAATCCTTTGGGTACGAGAACCCTTCATTTGTCCCTTAAACTGTATAAAATTAAGTATTGTTTCCTTAGAACAATAAAGAAGTAAGACAAAATGAAATTAAAGAAGTTAGAAAAACTTTTTCACTCCTGACACGCTTCAAATCCTTTCTGTTGGAGAAGAAAGGGTTTTGAGTGCTTCTTAAACAGTTTTAGAAGTTTTTCCGACGTCATCCGATTCCAGGAGATGGCATCCTGACTTCTTTTCAAACTTCGGCGGAAAAAGCAACAAAAACCTTGCTTTTTTTTGACAATGTCCCAGCAGAGTCATTGTGAGCCTTTCTACGATACTCCGGTGAGTAATTGGACTCAATTAGATGAGCATATTGACATTAGTTTTCACGCACAAACGAACACCTCATGTCATGTTGTCCTGTCAACTCGTCGCTGTGATGTTTAAGGATGTTGCGTCATGTCACAAACTCATCAAAAGGCGCGGCCGTGAGAAGTCGCAAGACAACGATTCTAATTCTATTTAAAGCATATGAAATGAGGATGTCATTTTTTTTTTCGTCCTTCTATTTTTACTCAAAATTCAGCCGCCTTTGTTTATATTTTAGAAATAAAACAGTCGCATCCTTTATTATTTGAACCTTGTTAGAGAGAAAATTACGCTATGACATGACATGGAAAGTGACATCAGATTATGAAATGACACGAAATTCCTAGCTATTAGAAACTTCATTAAAATCTGGCACAAAATAGTGAAACTTTAATACAATAGTCAAAGCACGCCATTTCTAAACAAACCGCAAAATTACGCAATAAAACCTACCACATCTCTGATGCAATGACTGAAGATAGTTACCACAATTGACCAACGTCCATTAAGTAATATAAACAAACCACAAAATCTGCATTTGAAATGAGAAATTTGCGTTTTGGGAAATTTGGGTACTGGTTTTTAACCAATTTAACCTCATAGAGTTATTCCAACCCACCTTCAGTATTACATAATACACATAAAGTCCACATTATCTACTCTCCATTCAGTCATTAATCAACAGCTGAAACCTCAATAAAATGCCAACTCAAACGCAACTCAACCTACGATTCACTACTAAATCAGCCCTATCAAGTCACCACATTTTGTTGTATACATATATGTACAAAGTGTCATTAATGCTTAGAAGCTGAGATTTAATCAAGAACAAAGTCAACAGCAGCCACATAATTACAACAAAACCAAAGAAAAACGAATAACAATAAAACTAAACAGAAGTCACAACCACAACTAACAACGAAATGAAAAGAAATGAACAAACGTCGAAAACAATTAAAACTGCACTTGCACGGCATGCAAATATAATGAAGTATTCGGGTGGTGGTGTGTGAGTGAGGTGTGTAGCATGGAGACGACAGCTTCGTTTGGTGAATTAAACTCGTGCCATTGAGCAAGCAAAAAACGAACGATCGAAAATAAACTACGAACGCCTTCTTCCGTCTGCATTCACGAAAGCGTTGGCTGCAGCGCCGCTATTTCGCAGCGGATATGGATTTCATGAATGACAGCGACTCGGCGCAATGACACATAAAACGTCACTGTGAGTGGGTGCCATTTGCTGGCGACTGTAGTTTGCGAAGCTTGTCAGTGATGCCAACTTCTAGAGTTGCAGGAAAGGAGAAATGAAAAGCACAGGAAACATAATTAATAATGTCACACTGTGGGTCGGGAAAATCTTGGAGTGACATTTAAGTGAAACAGAAACGGAATTAAAATAGTGAACTAACAAACATAGGAAAAAGGGAAAACGAGAAATTTAAGGCAAATAAGGAAATAATTGATATTTTTGATTTTTCGAAACTGGAGATCATTTATAAATATGCATTATTTTAAGTTTACAACCATGAAAGTTTCTTAAATTAAAACGTTGCAGATGCTTTCGATCGATTAGTCCCACTGTGCAATTTAAGTTTCGATCGTTTGTCTGCAGCAGCGTTCGCTGGATTCAGCAGTTTTTGAACTTCATTGAAAAGACAAAAAAAAAACAAAAACCAGCATCTCAAACGCAGGCGTAGTATTTTGTTGGTGTATATTATTGTTGTGAATGAAACAAGCATTCAGCCATTCATTCATAAAAATATTGCTGGAAAACTGCGTAGTTAAAATCAAATTAAAAACCGAACAATCAGCGAGACAAACTGCAGAAAATACAAGCAATTGCTTGAGATTAAGAATATTTTTTTTTGGTTAGCTGATGGAAATAGATTTCGTAGGTAGAATTAAAGGTATTTCTGATCAGTTTTTTACATTAAAAAAATGAATTGACGATTGCCAATAACAAAACTTAAACCTTAAAACATATTAAAGCTTTATTAACTACGATGGCAAAGATATTCATTTTGCGTCGGAAGCACCCAGCAACAATACACTGATAATAATAATCGTAATAAGACCATCAAATGTGCATACATTAATACAAACACGAAGCAAATACGAAGCAGCTATTCGTATGTGAAGCCATGCTTTTGCGGTGCGAATGCTGCCGCTCTATACAACTTCGGCTACGGTGACGGCTTCGGCTTTCCATTGAAATAAAAATCATATTAAATCGACTGACGACGGCTTACTCACGTTGGATGACTCACTGCGCCATTCATGGTTTTGTCCTCCTTTGGTTCTGGTAGAGCGACACCATCAAAGCACTGGAATTAATTAAGTTTAGTGACTGGCTAGGTAAGTAAGCGACGGCACATCGGCTGAACGAAGCCAAATCGACAACTTTTCAATGAATGAGTTGCGTGGAGGAGGCGCGCGAAATCGTAAATACAAATACAGGTTTCAAAGCGTTGCTCTGAAGCTGCAGTTGTTGTTGGTGTTGTGTCTGCTACGTGCGCATAGAAATCACGACACGGTCAGCATGCGCGAGTAGGTTGTAGCGGATCCAAATGCAAATACTACGGAAAGCAGACACAGCGGAGGCAAAAATACAGCAATAATGGAGTGGAGGGAATCGTAAGCCATTGATATTTCGTATTTCATTCATAAACGTTTAAGGCGATTAAAGCAACGGCAGTGTTGCCAACGCGATTGCTAAAAACTTTAAACAGTTGCGGGCCATGAATGGTATAAATAATGACATGAATTATGAGCGAAGAGAGCTTCTGAGTTCAGTTTAGAATTGATCAGAATAGAATAGAAAAAAATAAAATAATTTCAATCTTTGGATTGTAGCTTCCCTTTGATTCCCCGCATTCGGAATTTGTTCTCCTAGTTATTGTTGGAAAAAGGACTCTTTTGAAGAAATAAGGACTTTCATCTTATTTTTTTCAACAATCGTCCTAAGCTGCTTTCCAGTTGAAACGCCAAAAGGAGACAAATGTCCAAGCCTCATCTTGCCGCTTAAGTGCTTGACCTAATTATGCAAATTGCTGCAAATTCTGAAACACTGTTTGAGTGATCCTCAGTCCCTCGCTACGCCGAAACAATACCCGAAATTAAACGCATTACTTCCGGAAACAAAGGCGCAGCCTTTCCGATGTTCCTTGAGCTGCTTAAGGACTGAGAACGCGGCCGACTGCTTTGAATCAAACAAGTAGATTTAGGCAATTCTCCTCAATCCGCATTTAAAGTCATCGTTGCGCACTAAATCGAATCCTTATAGCGACCCGAATCTACACAAGGATTTCAATCTTGTGTCCTTTAATAGCTTCACTAATTTCCAAAAATCCGATTGTGTGTTCAAAATAAGCCAATTCGATCAACGCAAATCGAAGGAGTGAGCAAAGACGGCTCCGTGTGATGCCTGCCGATCGCAGAGCTGAGCTGGATAATCCACTGTAGGCGATAAAGCGGCGCACGCAATCCCAACTACAAAGTAGCCGAAGCCGGAGCCGCAACAGAGCTTCGTGCTAACCGAGCACCAACAGCAGCTGATTCGTGTTCCAATTGCTTCTCGGATGCTTCGTTCTCTTCTGCTTTGTTCTTACTGCTGGCTTCGGGTGGTGGGTAGCTGCGACAATTATTCAACTCACTCGGCATCAGCACACAACAACCTCAACCGCAACCCACTGTTTTGCCGTTTTTATTGCTCCATTGCCTCTTCGGTACTCGGCCTCACTTTATTTCAACCGCATTTTAAACGTTCACAAATTGCAGCAAAAATAAGTCAACACGAAGGAGAGTCGCAAACCGCTTTTAATGTTTTCCACATCTGCATCAGTTGCGGTGGCATAAAAAGCACGAAAAATAGTAAGTAAATCTTCCACACAATATTACGTCCCTATAAATATATGTTTGTATATATTCGGGAATACTGTCAGAGATCCTTTGTTATATTATTAAAAATCAGCCATGTCATTGATTCATTTTTCGAATACGTATTCAAAACCGTTCTTAAAGATTTATTAATTTCTAGCCAACAACAAAACTTTTTCCTTGAAAACGACTCTGTATCTTTCATTTTTTTTCAGGGAATCGCGTTTTTGATCTTTATTGATGGAAAGAAAAGAGACGGATTGGACTCCTCCATCTTTTTCTTTACCTTTTCACTTTAAATTAATATCGCGTTTCTTTTCGATTGTCATTAATTTGACCAGTTTTTCTATTTCAAACCCAAATTCGAAATGAAATTAACTTTTAATTAACGTTTCGTTGTGTATAAAAGTGTAATTTGTTAAATGCTCAATAAAACATCCAAAATAGATTATCGCCGCAGCATTTCTTCCCATCAAAAGGTTTGAGCTGCCATGAAAAGTGTTTATTTCAGTGAAAAGCACACACACCGAGTCAAGTATTTCTCTAACGCCTTTGAAAACGTTTCCCACCGAGCTTTATTAAGTTAGATTAAAATCGCCCTTTGATATGATTCCAAATAAGTACAGAAATAAATGGAAAAATAATGAAATGCAATTGAATGGGCCTCAAAGTGACAGCAGCGCCCACACAACTTGAAGATCTGTCATCTCAGAAGCTGGAGGAAAACCGACCGACGACCACGTTGATTCTGACAAAATGCGAAGAAAATCCACAAGCGGTGAACAGTTCCCATGATCACCTGATATCACACCTCGAGTCGATTGGGCCGAACCGCGGGAAGTTATTTTGTCTGCAGCTCCATAAGAAAAGAAATCAAGTCGAGACTTTCTGTTTCTGTGCGGCAAGTTCAAGGCACTCACAAAAAGAAATGTTTCAACTTCGAGTTTGGGAAAAGAAATTCTTCAAAGTGGCAAATATTCGATTCAGAGACGCTTGCTGAAGCGAGACAACGTCAGGCAATACTAGGATTTGTTTGAGCTGCTTCAAGCACGTTTTCAACATCCCCCTCCCTCTTTTCTCTATCGCAACCAAGCTGTTGTCCTCAGAGTAAATCGTCACAGCTGCTAAACCGCAAAATTCGTCAAGAAAATACATGGATTTTTCAGCTCCTCTTCGATGCCATTTGTAGAGAGGGTCGCCTGAGATTCACTCGTGCGAAAATGAAGTTTTCAAATCTAAATAACGCTCGACTTTTGATGGCAGTCAACCGAATTTTATTGCCCTTGGAAAGAATTTCTGTTGACCGCAAAATCAGCTTTAGATTTTATGTTGTAAACTGAATTGTTAGTGAAATCCAAGCAGAAGCAATTTAATTCGGATTTTGTTCTTTTATATTAGCCGAAACCGTCGAAACTTCATCGTAAATTTCTAGAAGTTGTTGGCATGGTACTTTCTGAAGATACAAATTTAATTCGCAGGTTTCTCACCGATTCCAATAACCTTGTGATTTTTTACAGCCGCTTTATTTTAGGGCTGCTTTTGTTCGCAGCGTCAAATTGCTTTATGGGAATCTATTCACTTTCCATTTCTGACCAACACACACAATAAATGAAGACTTCCTTCGAATTCGTCCCTGCCCACAGTAGCAAAAGAAATTCTAACTCTAATCCTTTAATCAGCTCTGCACAATCGTACGAAATAGAAGGAAGCCGGTGCAAAGGATTCTCCGACCACGCACTTTGCTCCAAGGTATTTCCTTTTGTATCGGATTATAAGTAAATTATTGGTGAAAATCGGAAGAAGAAGATTTTTAAAAAGTACACCGGACACAATGCAAGGATAATAATCTGCAAGTGCCCAAAATCTATGCCATGGAAGTGGCATGCCATGGAAGTGGCCATGCAGCAATGATTACGAACAAAAGGAGAGAAGGCTTAAATGCCCGTCAGCAATTGAATTCCCAGGATAAAGCCAAGCGTTGCCCTGCTACGGCAGTAATTTCGAATTTCCTGCAACTCTTTGCAACAATTGATTGTGTTGTTTGCTTTCTGTTTTATTGCAATTTCAGAAAAGACTTTTCTTTTCTACTGTCTGTGGTCAGTTGGAATCCTTTTTACCTTTTTTTTAAAATTTTCTAGTCTTTACTGTTTAATCCCCGCTTTGTTTGTCATAAATAAAAGATAAGATCTTTCTTTGGTTATCAGCTTATGAAAAGGAAAGTTGTTAACCAGAATTGCTTGCCATCCGTGTTAATCGAATTTAAGTCCTGTCAAATTTAAGTCCAAACACAATTTGAAAATATATGATATATGAATGTATACAGTTGGCAATACATAGTCCTATGTACATCGGACTAAATCTCTGTCGTGATCATGGAAAAATACGAAAATGCTGGCCAAAATATCGAATAGAAACCAGAACTTGGAAAAAGATTGCACTTTATCCGAGCTGTGAGCTTAGAAAAAGTAAAATCTTAGGACTAATTAAAAGTATAATATCTACATCAAGACCTCCCTTTATTAAAAACTGACATGGGTTTCTGTATTGAGGGATAAAGAATTTAATAACATAACTCAAAGTAAAATGATACCAATTGGTAAACCTTTTTATACGACTACGAAGGAAGTGCTAAGCCCATGTTGGTAGTCAACGGGGTCCTGATGAATTCATACAATACTGACTTATAAAGCCTGGACTCCACATCTAAATTAACTCTTACTATCCTATAACAAGCGAGTCGAATTCTGATGGATCTATTTTTAACACCGTGTCTTATTTAATTGGATACATTATTTCAGATGCTCCACTGAAGCGTGGACATAGTTACTAATATTCATCACTGAATTATTATGGAACTGCGTTCGCGAAGGTGCAATAAATATGATACTTTATTATCTCTACAATCACATGTTTTAATCGCTGTCAAAGGACGGTTCGTCGAAAAGATCCGCAGACATAGTTGTTTGCGGTCACTAAACACAACTACGAAATTCACTGGTGAGGGCGACATTCGCTGGCGACAGATGGCGAAATTGAAGGAGTAAGATTTTTGAAGAGTACATGAAAACCTTGTCAGAAAACGAAGTATAGTCAAGGATCACTTATCGCAATTTGTTACGAAACATTCATTTAACTGTTGATCAGGATGCAGGCTCTGTTGCAAGAGTAGCGTGACAGTTGTCCGTCATGCATCCACGAGGTCCTCCAGACCTCGGATCAAGACAACAGTTGGTTGAGTTCAAGTCAGAAAAAATTTCACTCTTACCGCGAAGCCTGACAAAAGAAAAGTGAAAATGGAAAGTATTTTCTATAATTTATAAAATTAATTAGGTATTCAGCCGACCCGACAGACTCAGCCCTCACATGGACCTCACACTTATCGAGTGAAGGAGGAGAAGAGCCTAGAAATAAATTACAATCTTAATGAAAACGATGTTGATGCTGAAGTGGAAGTTGAAGATTGAGATGAGTTCGACGATCACCGCTACTATTTCGATGCCGAGGATTACGAAGGCGCGTAAATTGCTTCGTCTCGCGTGGCGGAAAGAGGACGTTCCTTCTGCTGCCATTCGTGAGTGAGTGCCATATGGCGATTAAACGCGTGTTAGGCACACTTGCCGCACGCAGACTCTTTTCCTTTCCACTTACTACGAGATCCAATTAAAGTCGCTTCCCGAAGTCACTGGTTGCAGCCGTTTTTGCGAACGCCGTTTTTATATTTGGTTTCGGCAGCTGCTTGTGTTACGGTTTCGTTATAATCCATAATCTAAATAGAGAAAAACATCTCTTCCTCTTTTATATAAACAAGAATCTTTAACTTTCTGCAATATCGGTTTAAATATCAAAAAATCACGAAAAGGGAACTTAAACTGATTGTGCTTATAATAAAACATCAATTTATTCAATCTTTTTAATGGTGCTGAACTGCCAATGGAACTACGAAAATTAAAAATGAAATTTTCTAAAACTAAAATGAATATTTCTGAACTACAATTAAAAAAGTTGTAAACTAAAATCAGTTAGGATTTCAACAACATATACATATTTCGTATTTAATTGCTGATCTACCTGACGATCGTTTAGTTTAGTTCAACAACCTTCTCCCAAACGGCGATCACAACAGCAATAAATCGGTTCAGTATTGATTTTACAATGACGATATAATTTCAAATACAAAACTAAATCCCTTGGCTACTGACGCAAACAGGTACCGACAACAACGTATGGTCAGCAACAACCGCTGATAGATCGACACCTCCAACCAAAGGACAATAATTTTTAGGCGGAGGATTGAGCGGAATCAGTTTGGGCATTCGATTTGATCCGACTTCGTTATTCACGGTGTGATTTGGCATTTGATATCAATGGTGTAATAAGATCGGATCAGCTAAATAACTGTTCATGGTGGCTATTATTGCCGGGCTCAAATAGGCGCTCAGATTCACACAATCATCGCTGATCGAGGGAAGGAAGGATGAAGGTAATGTTACTCTTAATGTTAATCTGTTTATTGTAGCTGGTGATCAACAGGCAGCATATCTCTGATGCTGATCGAATTTCTGCTGGGATTTTGTTAGACATTTACGATGATGTCTCAATTTCTGACTGTGGCTCGGAGAAGAAAAGTGGATGCTACTGACGGTTGGCTAATTAGTTATGTGAATCGTGTGCCTTGCATGTTGCTTCGGGATATGATTCTATTCCATATAACCTGATATAAAGGCATATAAACTGATGTTTATTTTATACATGGCTGTTTTCAATAACAATGAAATAACAATTTAACTTCTCTGACCTGAATCAATGTGTTTTGTGTACTTTAAGGAACTTCGCCAATAAAAAATGACAAAATATTGGTTTTCCTTCCATTCGTTTCGGATCTTAAAGTTTTTATGGCTTTTCTAATGTGTTCTTTGCATTGGGTCAGGATTTTATTATCCTGTTTGTGTCTGTTTGTATTCGTTTGATAAACCGTAGCGTCCCGAGGCAGGAGTGAAGGCGAAGATTATTTTCTTTTGTTTCCTTTATTCTCTCTTCGATTGCTTCGAGTTTTTAGTTCGAGTTTTGCCAAATAGATACCAATCGGAAAAGAATTGCAAGCGATTCTGTTCCGGTTCTGCTTTCATTTGATTGCGACTCCAGGAAGGAACCTAAATTATTCGTAAAAATATTATTATTCTGCACCAGGAATTTTTTTCCAAGATTGTTAAATAGAAACAAGGAAGCGAGAAAGTGTTTGTTCGGTTGTAGATGAAGACAATTGATCAAGATTTCAGTTCAATTTCAAGATTTCAGTTTTTCTTTGCTTTTTGGATTATTTTGTAGCGTAGTCAACCGCTTTTCATCTCCATTAATTTCAATAATTCAGTAAATCATTTATTCAGCGCATCTTCTCCATATGACGAGCTCTTTCGTGGCACTCCCCGAAGATGTGGCGCCTGCGTCTTACCTACCACAGTCGGCGCTTCGACTGCCTTCATACATAATTCGCCAAGCCGAAAATAATCCCATACGAAGTGATCACGAAGCCACCAGCACCGTCAAAGACAATCGAACAATTAAGTTGTAATTATCACAGTTTGCAGTCGCCACATCGAATCCGACAGAGGAAAACAAAGTGCAATAAAGACCGCCAACATTAATAACAAAGCGCGCCAAAAGCGCCGAACAAACTTGTCAAAACGCCTTCGAAACGAGCGCTTGAATAGAGCGGAGCCGGCCGGCGTGGTTCTGGATATGTTGCGTGTTCTCTTGGCAAAATAAACGGACAAATATCCTGGTGGAGTTGAGGGCGATGCTGGGGGCGTTTTATTAACGTAATCTCGTTCCTCATGCGGCTCATCCAATGCATAATTTCCTTAAGTAGATGGTCCATCGCGAAGGTTGTTGTCGTGGATGATAATGATGCCGATTCGGTGACTATTGAAGTTGTTGATTGATAAGCATCTTGATGATTGCTCCACGAGCAGCCTGTCTGCAAGAGATTTTTCTAGACAACAAAGCGTTAGCGCCACTCAGGCTATGTTTGGAACCGCTCACAATAAACCCACCGCCGCATCTTCTGGTCCTTCACGTTTCTTACCGCCAGCTGAAGGTAAACACTTGAGAAATCATTCACCAGAGTCCAATTCGTCTGTTTCACTGGCGATAATTACTGTGTTGTTAGAGTCAGCGCCGGAGAATCAAAGGACTTTGATCGTTTGTCGGCTGGGAAACTAGCCCCGAGCGATCATCAAAGGCGGTGATGAACTCAGTCAGGATTTGCAATTGGTGCGATTTGATTACAGTCGGTGGACGAAATTACTAGCCTTAAATTTCCGCAAAGGTCGTAATTAGGTTACAGAATTCGGTAGATATTTTCACAGCGTTATCATGTGTAGATTAGAAATTATTTAAAAATGATAATAAAAAATTCAGTAATGCTTTTTCTAACTGCCATAAACCCTTTGTTACCCTCCGAAACAGGTTCAAGTTGTGATAAGTCACGGTGTTAATTAAACGTAGCTCTTGTTACCAACTTCAAAAGACTTTAAGCTGTGCACTTTGGGTGGCCGAAATGGAGCGTGAACCCAAAATAAACTACCACACAAAATAACATCGTCAAACATCAAAGCAACAACCTGAAAAAATCTACTAAAAAGGGGAAAAAGAGAAATGAGAGAAAGATTAAGCCATACAGAAAAATGCTGCACACAAATTAACAAGCCTTCAAAACACCAACAACAACAACAATGACAACAAATCTAAAAATGAGGTCCATAAAATATGAGGTACCACACGCTGCATGGCCAAGTTAAAACCACGGCAGTGTGGAGTGCACCGAAGACCACCTCGATTAATTTATTCGCTCACCTACAATAGACTCGAAACTCAGTTGGTCATTCATTCAGTCAGTCTGATGCTCGGTTCAACATAATTTTGTCGCTTCGCAACTGCTGCTCGGTCGAGAGCCGTGAGAGCCTCCGGATGGTAACAGATTAAAGGGCACGTTGTTGCTGTTGATGCTGCATCATCTGACGCAGCATGATTATATGCCCAAAGCCTTAATAAGGTAACAGTTTACCGCGCTTTAATGGTACCAAACACGCATTCGAAACACCGACGAATGAACCCAGCGACCGCCTCAACGCTTTACACTAACTTCAGACTCGCCGCCACATGTTTGTGTGACTCACAACTTACATCCCTTTCCGCTCCTGCTTCTTTCATTATCTCCACGGTATCATAATTTTTTCTTAATTCAATTAAGGCTTAAAAAGGGTTACGGACGAAATTCGTTGTCATTTCGACCCGACAAAGGGCCATAAATAGCGCCTAATAAGAAGACGAGCAGCCGAAAACCTACAGCAACAATTCGACGCCTTCGAAGATGATAAATTCTGTCTCTTTAGAAGCTGACCACAGTGCGGGTCATTTATGGGTCTTGATATCAGTTTTACGGTGCCGAAGCCGCCGTCTCTTTCCACTTCGAATTTACAGCTTGACGTGAGCATTTACGCCATAGATGCTATAAATGAAGACGTTGTTAGAAACGGAGTAATAGACGCGTGAAAAAGGTACAAAAGAGAGTAGAAGAGATGATGTGAGGTTGTAAATGAATAGAAGGAAATTTAAGACGCTTGAATAAATTGCGATTTAACAATTCTAAATAGTGTTAAGCCACCGCCAACTTAATTTCAACTCGGAACAATCGAACAACTAAAACCGGAGCTGACAAAGAGTTCAAGAATCTTGAAAATTATAAACATATTCGAAGATTTCGCACTCCAACGGAATGCAAAGGCAAATCGATTCGGTTGAGTGCTTCGAGTTTTATTGTTAAATAATTCAAATGCCTTCAGAGTAATCGTAACAGAAAAATACAATTCACTTTGCAGCTAACAACAGTTATTATTTATGGAGCATATTTTCAATAATTCATTTCAATGCAACCATGCACAACAACGAACTAAAAAAGCATTCAAGTCAATCGCCGAAGCATTCAAATCGTTCAACGAATCGCTTCATGTACCAACGAATATTCAAATTCTCAGCCACTCAGTGTGAAGAATCCCAAAAAATACGATCTAAGAATGATATTCGAGATAAAGTTATTAATTGTGAGAGTTTTGATGCTTAGTTTTATTCTTGTCGTTAACCAGAAGCCATTTAGAAAATCGAAGAACATTTGAAAATAAGATTGAATGCCAAGTGAATGTTAACTAAGAATTTAGGAATAAATGATATTAAACTCATAATTTAATATCGATGCATCGCAAATGTGTAATCTAATTTCTACTTCGTTCTCAACATTTTTCCGAACGAATTTTCACAAATAAATGATTGGTACATTCTGCTGAGTGGAATACAAATTTAATTTATGCGTTGCACGTCGGGATTTCGAAGTGTCGGCGTGTTTATCGCAGCGACTTTGTCACCGACACATGTCCTTGCTTCGATGGCTCATACGCTCACAGAACAATGTACCGTTTTTGGCAAATATTACAAACATTCCTGCATCCAACACAGACACACTTGTGTAGCTTTGAAAATTCAAATTTATGAGTTGCAGCGAAAACGGATGCAAGCTGTAAGAACAACCCAAGGATGTGTCTTTTCCTCGTCCCCAGTCACTGTCTGCTTGCGTGTCTTCCCTTCTGGTCGATAGATAAACACAAAATTAATGTAGTTGCGTCTAATTGAATTCTGTTCAGATGCGATTAAATCGTTTTTCAGTTCATGTCACCCCATGTTAATTCCCTTAAAATAGCAAGAGAAATGCAATTTAATTCCACGAATTAAATCTATTTAAAGCAACAATAATACTTTTAAATGTAATCAGTACTTATAGCGTAATCTAGTTAGTACTTTTTTTATTTTATTCTTTCCATTTTCATCGAATATCGACGGATAATACGTTACAACAAGATATTATTTATTCAAAAATCTGATTGTTTTTAATGTTTTATTATCATTTAATAACCATTCATCAAAAAGACGATAAATTCAATAAGTAATTAAGTTTTACATGGCGATTAACAAGGAAATTATATGAAGTTTAACGTTTGTTTAAATTCCTGTTTGCAGCAATCGTTCGTAAGTTGCATAAGGTGATTGAACTCAGTGTCGTACTCAGAAAAATAAATCGGTTTTGGGTTGAAAATGAATTCAAACTCTGAATGCATTCAGAACTCTACGGGGAAGCATCTCAGGATTCATGTTACCAATCCTTATCGAAATTGGATTGAAAATTGCAAATTATAATTCGGAAATGCTATTCATTTCCAGGGATTCTCGAAACCCATGGAAATTTCTTCCATGTACACTGATTAACCTAGAATATATTTTAATGCTCTAAATTAATTTTTTATTTCAACATTTTTATTATAACATTGCTAATATTATTAATAGTATAAATATCATTATTGACATTATACATATATTCTTCTCAGTCAGCCTGTATTTTTTTAAATATGTCTTTAAAACTCTTAAACCACAAACTATTATTTCAACTCGAACGATTTTCGGGTTCATGTTAAACTATTAAATAACACGCATATTTTTTCAGCTTTATTCATGGATTCCCTTAATGTCTGATTTATTGGCTACGTACTTTATAGAGATCATTGAAGTTAATGGCTTTGGTTTTGAAATTTACCCATAAATAGCCAGTATCTCCAGAGAGTGACTTTTATACCAACCCCGTAACAAATGCTTCGGACTCTTTACTGTTCCTGGAATCACAACTTTTCCCTGATGATGCAAGAGGTGACTACACCAAGAATATTTATTATATTAAAACTGATCTATATCCAATTCATAATCTGGGAAATCATTGAAATGTTTACAAGTAGCTATCAATTTACTTATCGTGTTGGCTTTAATTCTCCGATGTGATTCCGTCAACGTCAACTCGATTCCCAACTGGGACGCGTAGCTTTTGGCCTTCTTTCGACAGCGGCTACGTTAAATATGCGTTCACATAGTATATAGAGACTCGTGTGTATTTAAATTGTCAGCATTTTCTCGCCTGAATTTAACGCCTTTTATGTTGGTGGAAATTTATTATCGCAACTGGACCAGAACTGACAGAAAGCAGTTGGTTCAAAAAGCTTCCAAAAGGCATAAAACAAAAGACCCAAAAAACGTAGCGAAACGATTAAAAAAATTAAAAATAAAATTCAATCATAAAGAAAAAACCAACTTTTAATGGAATACCATTTTTTTGGGCAATTGTTAAGTAATTCATGTTATACATTAAATCGAAAACAATTGAGGGAAAAGTGAGAAAAATTTTGGGAAAAATAATCATTTACCAGTCCAATAAATGCCTACATCTAATAATTGAAATGTAGAAATTTTCATATTTTTCTGCTTTAATATTTGGTCCATAACTCATTGGTGTATTCTACCTTTAACCTCTACTCTGACCTTCTCTTAACTTATCCTCCATAAACATAATTACCATTTCCATTTGCAGCTTTTCCCACGCTTCCCCCCGAAGTCAATTCCCACGCCAAGCCCGAGGATCCAATACAAAGTCATAAATATACGTTGCATTTGAAAAGAGTGGCAGCATCGTTTAATCGCCAACTTGTGCCCGAGATTTGTAATTATTTTGCCAAGTGCATCTATGTTTGGACCGGGCCGGACCAGGCTGGACCGACGACAAAACGGCTAGCCACAAATCACAGCCAAGAGTAGCCGAGTGACCAGAGAGCATAAATTAAAATTACACCCTCAGGGACTGCAATCGACTCGGCTGAGGCCGGCTCGGCTTGTTCAGCTTTGGATGGGACGAGTTGCGGTGGGAATGCAACGTAATACAGAAGATGGACTGTGGAAGTTGAAGCTCGAAGAATGCAACCGCGCAAGTCATAGAATTCGGCCTGTATCGAGGCCGAAATGGTGAAACGTGGACTAAATGTTTTGCCTGCTTTTTTTACTCTAATGACGAATATAAATGCAGCAAGAATACAAAGACCGCAGAGAAACAACAGCACCTTCAGCCATGGGAATTACTCTAATTTAAAGTAATCGCTACAAGTTTTTTTATTTAAATTTATGTTTATCTTTACGTTACGCTTTCGTTTTCTTTGTAGGATTTTGATAAATTTTAATCGATTTGCGTATGGTACGCAGCCGGCCGCACCGTTACCATCATCGTCATTATTCCCTTCATCCGAACGATCAACCGAAAGTAGGCGTTACTGAAATGAATGGAAAATAAATGCGTTGCATTCCAATAAAGTAGCCGCTAAGAAGCGAGTTCAGACTAGCAGATCGGCAACCAGCGCCCATGATCCTGGCGCAGAAGGTCCTCTGAACACATGGCCACGCGGTAAACACCGATGACGACTACGAAAACAAAGGCAAAAACGCAAACGCAGACGAGGACCAGCCATCACATCACTTTGGCTCGCAGCAAAACTAATTAAAATTGGCCCAAAATAACGTATGTGGCAATCAAAGCCGATGGATTTCGGACCACGTTGCTGTGAGGAGTGTATTACGAAACATTTATTTCGCACCAATATCGCCGTCGGGCCAATTGGCTATTTGTCGGTGCTCCGCGACCGCGCATCCTCCCAAACACGACGCTGGTTTCAAAACCACTAAAATTAATAATAAACGATCCGCACATCGAGTGATCATCTTCAGTTTTACCACAAACAGCAAATCGCTAACGCTCGTGGTCTTTCGGTTGCTGGCACTTCGCCCCGAGGCCAGACAACAAAATTATTCCACCGCATCTTATTCTTAAAATTCCGTTTGCTTTCGCCGAGAGCGTGCGCAATGCCGATCGGCAGCTGGCGCAGTTCAACGGAGGTCCTTCTGTACTGTCGTCCGTCCATCGTATTCGCAAACATTCTCATTCGTCGTCCGCCGTCCAACGACTCGACTGGAAACGTTTTCAGTTGTCCGGCATCTGTGATTCTAAGTTCACTTTCATTACCGTATTTCATATGAGTTAATTTAGGCAATCATTTTGACGGTAACATATGTACACCTGAACATGGCAATAGATTCTTGACATGTTTTTATAGCAGTCTCTGATTATTATAACAATCGACGCTCAAGGCAAAGCTTAAAAAGTTTGAACAAAACCCGATAGCTCCACCTATAACCGGGTTTGCCAAATGATTAAAGAGCGCAGAAAATATAAAAAAATAGATCACAGGACAGATATATATATTACAGTCTTATGGGTCCGTCTACTTAAAAGTTTAATTTGTAGATGGCGTTGCTCTAGATCAATTAATAATAGTCAGAGCAACGCCCTACCCTCTCAACAAATTTTGCATGGTGACAGTGGGAAACTGACTAGGCCGAAGAACCAGTACATCGAAGCAAAATTAAATGAAAATTACACATTGCAGGACAAAGTGAATATACCCATAACCCTTTAAAGGTATAAAAATGTAAAAAAAAGAAACTAAAGAAATCGGGTATCTAGTAAAAACCAGTCAAACGCTTAACATAAATGGTCCTAGGTTCACTATGATTCCACAAGTGATATTTTAAACGTGGTTTAACCATCATTGATGTGATGTAAGGATTTATCATTGAGTCCGTTCGAATAATTCTACAGTAAGTAGAAAACTGTAGATAACCGCAGGGATCAATTAAAATCCGTCTAATAAATTGCTTCGCTAAACCACTGAAATATTTCCAGGACTTAACGTCTCAGACACGGGTCCAGACGCCAGTTTTCCTCAGATACTCACAGAAACTTTTTAATTCTTCTCGCATGGCAGTGATTATCATTTCATGTCCAGCATTCCTTCTGTCCGCAACTCGAACCCATAATTAATGATGCGTTGAAACAGCATCTGAGCAACGAGGCTCTTCGATGTTCCTTTAGCGGAATTTTTTCTGTCCGAACGAGTGCTACGTGAGCCATGTTCCATGGATCTTGTCCGGAGTGGCCTTTATTTCTTCATATTTAAAATATTTGCCAAATTAGGAGTGAAACAATAGCCGCCGACACATGGCCGAGACGGACTTGCCGACCATATGAACCTGCGACTGAGGTGTGTTTAATTAAAAGTGTGTTGATGGTTCGCTTTTTTTTGGGAGCGAACGCAGCGGCCCGACTTTTTATTAATTAGTCTGCTGTTAAGTTGGTGGTGGTAATTAACTCTTTCTACTGTGGTGTTTAATGGTTGGGAAGAGGAAAAGCACCGGAGTTGGGAGGCGGCGTTTTATTTGCAAAGAGGCTGTTCGGGGATGGACCGCTGAACACATTTAAGTTAGTAAGACTTAAAGAGGTTTATTAAGAGCTTCTTAGCAAAACAGCCCCTCGATTTTAAGGAGGCGATTGATATACGTGTCAATTGTCAGCTTTAAATATGTTAAACAACGAATAATAGCAATGTGTTTATTGATGCATGACATTTAGGGACTTAAGATGTCATCGTTGGGTTAATCCTATGAGTTAATCCTAGAAATCACTACCGCGCAAATCTGTATATCCATTATTTAGAATTATTATTATTTTTCGCTCGGCTTATTTTTTTAATATCTTTGAACGACACTAAAACTTTTTATCTTTAGGATGTTGCGTGTTTAGAGTTTTATGATTTTTATTATATTTTTGGATTTTAATTAAGACTATAATAATAATTATTGCAAATATTTTATTCTATTTTTGTTACGCTGATCCTCTTGAGAAGTGGTTTTACTTTTTTTTACTCTTCTTTTTGTTTCATCATAACTCTTATTTGGAGCGAGTTGTATTAATTAACCCAAGAATTTACATAAATTTGGTTCTCTGTGGTTAATTACCATGAAATACGACTCAGCCAACACAGCTATAAAACCAAAAATAATTACAACAAATGAAAGAAGCACAAAACATGATTTTATGATTCGGCTATCGAGGTTATAATCTAGTTACTTATTAGCATTCAGTCATTTCTAATTTGAATAACCGAAATACACCCGAAGACTGTAAGTTACGATTTAAGACTATAAGAAATGTTTAAGGGTTGCGCTATGCTGAAGAAACAAGTATATAGTCAAATTATAATTATATTATAAAAATTAATCAAACGGTAGACAAATTATTATCATTCGTATTATAATTTTAATATGGAAAACTTCTGAATTGATTTTAAACTCTTAAATGAGAGGAAGAAATGAAAACTGCTTTGGTTGGAGTAATGAAAATGGGCAGGTTATTAACTTTATTTAAGCACCTATTAAAGAAGTTTAGAGAACGATTAGGAAATTGGAAATTATGACCATTATTCAACGAAAGAGTTTCGCAGAAACAAATAGAGATTTCATGGTGACTGAATAAATAAATTGCGATTATTTATGTACTTGAAATAAACTTTTACTTAAGCGCATCAGTTAACCAACGCGTATTAAATTTAACTACAATGCAGCGATGGAGGTCTCGAAAGAAGCGACGGCGGTTTTGGAAGAAGCGATGGAAGTTTGGAAAGATGCGTGGAGGTCTTGAAAACACGACTGAGTTCAGAAAGGAAGCAAAGAAATTCTCGAAATAAGCAACGGAGTTTTTGACGAAGCGGAAGAGTTCATGAAGAAGCCAAGGGAGCTCTGGAAAGAAAAGTTCAAAGAAGACTGGAGGACTTACAAAAACGTGGATTTCTTGGAAGAAGTGGGGGCCCTTGGAAAATGTGTTCAAGAGCAGGCAACAGGTCCGTCAGGTAACAGATCTCTTAAAAGGAGGCTAGCGAAGACGTCACAAATTTTTCTGTTTCAATCAAATCCACGATTTTATCTGAATTACACAAATGTTTGAAAAAACCACATCTCTTTTTGTGTTACTGAAGGTGCTAGGAAATAAATCCCATGATTAACAAATTTCGTATTTAATTTATTGCAGCGACGGAACCGACATTTTCACAATTCTGCCCCTTTTCCACTTTACCTTCCCACAAACCATTGCAGTGGGTAAGCAAGTTGAAGTCGTGGGGCGCTCAAAGACTGATTTCATTGATTGCAATCGTGTTGCTTTGTTATGCTTGGCTGTTCCGGAAAATTTGAAGCCGTGCTTAATTCAGCTAAGAAAAGAGTGGCTATGTGTGAGTGCTGTGACTATAATGTTGCATACTTAGGCGCGCAGAGGTGCAGTGAGTTGCATATTGATTGCAATCAGGTGGCTGAAGGTGTCATCAGGTGTCGCGGATCGGGCGACTGTGACGACCACCAAACCATTTTTGTCACGTAAAACAAACGACTTCCCCAATTCACTGAAGGGACTGTGTAACGAAGAGGACGCAAGGGACAGAGGCCTACAAGTACAACTCTCATCGCAATAAATGCATCGTCACACCAGCAGCTCATGAATCCATGCCAAGTCTGCAAAAACTACAAATGTTATTAAGCAATGGTGCAAACCAGTGCTTCGTACTTGATGCTTAGTGGTTTTAAGAGTTTTCGGGTACCGTCATGAAGAACAAGAAAACAAAAGCCACACATTCAACTCCATACCTGAATATAATCTATTCAATATTCGCACCGTGTTCCCATTGCCAAAGATTTGTATTTGTTTTGGCGAATGTAACGCATTAAAAAGTGTTGATTTAGCGAAATAACAATGAAGCAAGATAAGCAGCCAAGAGAACCTCACGCACACACGAACAAAGCTGAAAGTCTCTCCACTCTCCCACTCAGCTGCAGGCTTTTATCTCTCATCGCTAATTCACGTCACAACGTTGCTTTTGCAATGCTTGTAGCTGTACTTAAGGCAGCTGCTGTTGTTGTAGTTGCTTTTTACCGTTTGCACTTGCATCTTTCGGCAAACAGCTGCTTGAAATTAAAATGAAAATATTTTACGTTGCGTCTTTCTATCGCGATATCTTAACCGGAAACAAGAAATTCTGTTTGCGGTAGGTTTGATTCGCAATTCATTGCAGTGCCATCTTCAGCAAGTTTTCAAAATGCCTCTGACATGATTTTAAATTAATTTAATTCCTCTTCGCCAAAATACGAACAGCGCATTTCTTGTTAGCATTTCGAAATATTTGCTTTATTTGAAACCTTGCGCAATTTTCCAATTAGTTTGAGAGCTGCTTTTCTTCTGGGCTTAATTGCAACTTTTAATTTCGTATCCGCACCTCAGAACCTTCTCTCGTCCCTACTTCCAATCTGGCTGCGAGTTCAACTAACAGCATCCGCTTAATTGCTCCATTCACTTTTGAATTGGCCCGGACTGCAGCTTTCCCTTACTGCAATTGTTTTGTTTTAGACATTTCAGTTGACTTCCGTGATGCTGCTGACGACAGTCGAGCAGGACAATCGCAAATTACAAGTCGCTTTCGGCCAATCTCTTTCAATTTTCTTCCGTTCCAAATGTGTTCCTTCTTCACTCAGCTTCCCGATGCAGTTTTTCGTGCTCCAAGACAAAGTACAAATTTTGCGAATGCAGAGCTGTCAACAGAATAGAGTTTCACTAGCATTTAATATAATTTATTTACACTTTCTTACATTTCATTTCAGATTATTCATTTCATTTAGATTTTTAAAGCTAAAATTAAATTTAATATTCCCCCGTTGCAAATTTTATTTTATTGGTAGTGAAGATATTAACCACTGCGCAGTACTTTAAATCCACTTTTACAAAATAAAATAGTTCCACTTTCTGCAATTTTGCATCACATTTTGTCCCTTGTTTATCGCCGATGCGTTAAAAGCAAACTCATCAACGTAAAAAATGCGTAAATCACAAAACAAATAAACAAACGCACACCCCGAGGTCGGCTTTCATCGTAATCCGTGATACGGTCAATTAAGTGTTCGTGCCGGCCCAGAAATCGGACCACAGCCGACGCAGGCACGTCGCAAGCGGTTTCAGGCTCTGAAAAGTCAGCGTGAAGAAGAAGGTCCTTGTTGCCCTTTTCACATGGCATTTGCGACCCACAGATATGTATACCGTAAAACGCATTCTTTTCACAGAGCACATTTACAAGCATCAAGACAAGAGAACCCGAAGAACTCCGAACTCAATCGCCTTCGCGTGCAATTTCGGCTTATAATGCAATCATTCATGAATAGCTCAGCGGGTTAGCAATATTTCTATTAAGCCCGGCAAATCTTACGCAAGGCATACCTTGCAACTCTGCAAGGATTAGAAGCCGATTCAGTGATTCCTGGTGATGGAAATAGGGACAAACGAATATTGAAATTCCTATTCGAGGGAAGGATTTACTTTTAAGCATGCGTGAAAGCGACGTATTTCATCATTGTTTCTATTAAATGCTCTTAACTGACAAATTATTGAGTTGCGTGTGATTCATAGGGCACGGAGTGACTTTGCACAGCCGCAAAAAGGGACGACTCAATACACTCTGTGCCCTCACGTAATCACGTACGAAGACGGGGTGCTTTCTACCTAAGAGTGCGTAGAATCGCCCTCATTTAGACTAAGAATCCATTGCCAGGGGTGACTTCGATTCCCCGTTGTTGAGGTAGACCACACAAAACTGATTGACAACTTTACAATGTCTAAAAGCGTCCTTTACAGGGACTTCAATATTGAAGTGAATACTTCAATACTGAAATAATTTATTGTATTTCAGATGGGTTTTAACGCATTTTTAACTTCCAAAAAACTCAACTGGAACCCGGCAGTAAAATCAGTTAACACGGCAGCGCTTCAGTCGCATATTAAGAGCTTCTTTGTTCACCTCTCATTAATAAGGACATTTAGATGAAACCCGAATCAAGATTAAAACCACTTAAAGTTCAATAACCTGTGTTCGTAACCTTTAGTGTTTCGGATTCCTCAGTGTTTGGTATTAAAAGCTGCCAAGTATTAAAGGCAGCCAAGGGTCCAGCAATCAGTTGCCTCAACTGATGCGATCGTAGAACACATGCTAAGAAACATTAAAAAGTACAATGCTGTAATAGAATTACAATAAAGAAGCTTCTTGGCAGGGGCTTTCATGTAAATTCTCATCATCCGCTTGACTGAATGCACGCCGTGCTTTCTCCACGCCGTTAGTTTTCAGCCAAACGCCTGTGAAGACCTCAGCAGCACCTGCCACTACCTACTCCGTGCTGCTTCTGGCACGAAAGCTCATTGATCGCATTGAAATCCTCTTTTAAACATGCACGCGTGCGCACAAATCCATATCGCGTACCGTTCAGCGGCTTTACGCTTCGCCAGCAACCAGCCGTCTGCAAAAGCTGATGCGTTTTAGTCTTCATTAGTTCCACGCTGCTGGGCAACTGATTGTGGTTGTGGAAGCTGCTGCTGCTGCTCATCGCAAAGTCCATTAAATTCACTTCAATTTAGACATTAACTCGTATTGAGCACGGCTCATGATTTTATGTGGAAAAGCAAGAAAATTATATTTAATAATTAAACCGTGACTCCGATGCATGCCCTTTATATAACAAAATCACGTTGCAAAATTGATTTTGCTAGTAAATAATGATTTCTATTTTTCCAATTGCCTTAAGTAGCAATAAAATGATTTGAATTAAGATGAGAAAGACTAACTCCTCCTGCATCGAGTTGATTCTGTTTCCTTTGCTGCTCTGTGAATGTGGTTGACGCTTTTTCTCCTGCTGCTCAATTGTTTCTTTAGCAAACAGCTGATTCTCTGTCCATCGTCTTCGGCGGCAACTCCAATTGAGCTAATGCTCTTGTAATTCGAGTAGATCCTTAATTCAAGAAGCGAGTGCAATCGTGCAAAGGTGCAAACTGTTCTGCTGCATCAACATTCATTGATGTCGTAGAAATTCAGCTAAAAGCACCGCGTTTCACGACTCACAGCATCGGGCGGGGGATAAGAAAGTGTAAAGTGACAGAGTAAATATAGCAAATGTACCAAGTAGAGCCCGTGGCATAAATGCACACAAACACATACGTGGCTGCACTCACAGATGTCCTCGTTGCCAGTCATCTTCATATGAACGCATTTCAACGGCACAACGAGATGCCGAGCACGATATGAGACACAGAAATATCACATCAGCGTCGTGTTTGCAACGCCGAATTGGAAAAGGAAAGGAACAGGATGAGGAAGAGGAACAGGATACGAATAGGAAATGAATTTGTTGCGTGCCGCTGGGATGTGTTGGTACGAGGCGTAGCGCAGAACGAGTAAATTCTTAGCTGGCATTCACAAAGGATGCATGCCACCGACGCAAGGCTGACACAGGCCCCGGATTTCATATCCGGCATCTGCAAAACTTTATCAAGAAATCCAATATCTTAATAGGAACCTTCTGTCGGTGTTTATGGCTTGCTGCCAGTTCTAAAGGTAGGGAGCTCTTCGGCTGAGGGTCGTTGCTAGCAAACAAAACCATCCACATTATAAATAAGTCACCATTAACAAGCTGCATTGAAGTTCGCTTCTTAAAGGTCTGTATCAGTGGTGAAGAGGCTTCCGACAGTTCTCTAAACTTTCGAAAACGGAGACTGGAAGGATTTTAAAGATTTAGCCTTTCTTCTTTTTCCCATGGAAATATTCAACACCGGAGAACGTAGAACTCCGTAGAGTTCCTCTTCTGCTTCTAAACGACATTGACAAAGGAAGAGAATCATTATAAAACCTTTGCTTTTCTGGTTAAATTCTTTATGTTAAAAGAAATCTGAAATATTTTCATTTTCCAGTTGCGAAATGACAAACATTAAATAATCATGTTTAAAGAAAAAGATTTTCAATACAAAAGAGTATAATTAATATTTGAAAAATGTAGTTTTCTTAAAGAAAACGAAATCCGCTGTTTCCTGATGATTGGTTTATTTATTTATAAGATGCCGATGTTTTCAGCCTTGTGTCATGGTTCTTTGTTCCCAGATTAGCCATCAGGAAACAAGGAATCATTTCAATTAAAAGGCAATGTTTATGTTCCATTAACTTGGCCTTTTCTTCGCAGACTCAGCATAATGAATACCAACCACTGTGCTGAGTGTGTCCTCTCAACTTCCGGTTTCCTTACGCATTTCAGCCGCATTTCTTCCTTTCATTTGACAATTGTCGTGTAAAATTGTAAAATTCCCTCACAAGGCATTTGCAAGGTTGATTGACTTCCCTGCGAAAACGATCACAATTAATTATAAAAATACACGAATTCACAAGAACAGTACCACAAATGAGAAATAAATTTAGGTGTTTATAGCTTGTGAAGGACATTTTATTACTTGTCTCTTATTTCCTGTAAGAACCGAGTACTTGATGAGAATATTTCGAGTTTACATTTAGATAATTCAAATAGATCAATATTTATGTTGAATGAACGTTTTCAGAGAGGGGATTATTATATCCTGGGGCTCTATTACTCATTTCTCATTTGACCCTTACCACAATTTCCATTCTTCTTCTCAATGGCAATAGACTTACCAACATGTCGACTACAAGTGCAGACATGTCTACTGTTGCCACAGACGATCCCGCACCGGCCTTAGTTGCTGTTGTAAATCGACACTCACCACAGCCACCCCTTCCACAGCGTCTTCGATAATCCTTCCGGGAGACTTCATGCAAATACAACGGTAGATAATGGCACAGTTCCAAGTTGGTGACCTTTTGTACGGCTAGAGTTTCAAGAGCAGCTTACGTCGCCTTGGACATGCAAAGAGGAGTCGACTGAGACCACGAACGAAACAAGACATCCAACTCAATAACAATAGCCACCATCCCAAGTCCAAATAAGTCTGAGTGACTCGGCGAATTCTCCTCAAGCCGTTACAGGCTTAAGTTTGGGTGGGACTTTGTGCGAAATAGACACCGCATAACTGCTGAACTCTTGCATTGGGGTGCCATTCAATGTCGCTGCAAAGCTCTGGGAATCCGTCCAAGTGCGCCTGCTGGCGATTCATCTGGTTGAAGAGCCACTGCAAATTCAGAAGCTGAATTACGGCTCGGTAGTAATTGTGAGAAATGATTTTCCACGTGTGCGTTTTTATAAACTCCCTCTACGTCCACACACAGCTGTAGAGCATTCGTTGCTGGAGAAACTTTACTCACAACTTTTGCAATAAAATGTTCATTAGATGAGTTGAGTGAGGTTTGCGGGGAGGATGATTGAGACGAGGTGCTTTAGGGAACGCTGCGAGGCACAACTTATAAACTTCGCAGAGTAATTAAAACTTAAGTACCCCAAATGATCTGAACTGATTAAAAGAAGGGAGGATGTGGCGCTAGCAGGACATACTCCGTGGACAGAAGCAAAAGCAAACAAATGACAAAGTTAGCGGAACTTCCTTTAGCCGCATGGACATTACCAGCGCCGTGCAGAGTTTTAAGTGTCAGTCGAGCATATAACTGGGTCAACAACTTGGCTGTAATGACAACTGAGGAACTGCGTTGAGGTGTGTGTGTGTGAACATCACATGATGACCAACAGTATGTAAAAAGTGGTCAAAGAACAAAGTATACAACAAGTGACCAGAGGAGTGATTTTCTCTCGAGAGATACGAAGAACTAAGTTGTTGGACAAAGACTCAGGCATTTTCACTGAGCTATAAGCAGTGCACTGTAATGAAACAATGAATCACCACATCATTGCTTCAGCTTTCGTTTGAATCCTCCTAGCAACAAAAACTGCAATAACGAGCGTTGAAAGGACTTCACAAAAAGCAGCTATTTCATTAAATTCTCTATAATAAACGATGTACAGAGGAAGTCTCCATGACCGTGGGTTACAAGAATTCTCTGTGATAAAAGAACACAAATTATAGTCAAATGCAACCCTTTCTTCGTATCGTCCATCATCCCACGGAAAAGTAATGAGTACTTTAAAGCCGTAGTAATGAAGACATCAGCTGCTTTAATATTACATTTAAAAGTTCTTATTTGGTGTCCACAAGATGGCTTGTACACTCGTTACTCATGAGCCGAGAAGGCCGACGTCCTTCACACATCCTATAAAGTCCTTCAAGACGTTAGAGCCACCATAGAACAAATAATTACTATTTAATAATGAATAGATTTTACACAATAACCTGCTTAAGCACGCTGAAACACTTACGAAATGGACTTACGCTGTGCAGTTGATTGTCATGAGAAAGGATTCCTTTAAATCTGATCGACATGTGGAAAGCATGTGTTCAGAAGTCGACCGGGAAATCCCAGTACCGAGATTCTATTCTCCTGTGTTTTGCACTGTACTCAGCAGGATTGAAAGCCAAGTAGAGGTGTTTGACGGAACACTTCGTTTAAGAACAGAGAGAAACAGGAACACACAATGGTATAAAGCCAGGTGTGAAATAGACGGAACACTTCGCATTCTCGTCTTCCGATTCGCAGCTCGTAAAGATCATGAAACTGTTGACTGTTGCACGCTTTAACAACTTTCACATGTGGCGATGGCTGAGATGAGCAAACGCACAAAAGTCACGTTCTTGTACCTGTTACATACTCGTATTTACGATGAATTCCAGCCAAAGAGGACTCGCTGCAAACGGTTGGCAACTCACAGTTGTAAACAAGTGTTAGTGGCAGTCACGATTGCCTGGCATAACGTGGGAATCAAGGATTTAAAGATGACGACTTGCGATGTCTTGTAATAGTTAAGTCCAGCAACTATTTTACCTGATGTTCACCAACGAAGGACTTAGACATGCCTTGAAATCACTTGACGATATTACATCTTAACACAAGAAATGCATATATAACTTTTCTATTACATCTTTCAGCTTCTTTTATTTCTCTATTTTATACAAGATTTCTTCGTTTCACTCTCATTTCCTATAATTCAACAGATCTGTCAAGCCTCTATTACACCAGACTTTAGCTTACTTTAGTCAGAATCCTTACAAACTTCCAGCTTGTAATGCAAATCACGTTGCTACTATTCCTGCCATTCTGGTGGTTGTTTCTCCGCAATTATATAATTCCGAATTTCTTTTCCGAACTGAGGAATTATTTTTTAATACCTTTGTTTGCAATACAATAAACCCAAATAAATATTTCCCTTTGTTGCCGATCAGTATCGGGACGGTTTTATTTTCGTTTTGTTTTGGGAAAGGGTGTGTTAAATGTAATATTGTGGTTCGAATCCTTTAAGTCTGGCGATTAGAATTCAAAAGGCGTTGACAGTTACAGTATTTCAGACATGACTTACCTCTTTGACCTTGATGTATAGCTGCTTATACTTCGGCTATATGAGAAGAAATATAGTTCCGAGAAATCTTTAACGTAATGATCATTAATCTCAGGTGAAAATTAAATTCGAGATACAGTACATAACAACGGAAAAGAATAGCTAGATAGAATACTGTGTTCATATTTCATATTTTCATAACGAAATCGTTCAAGGCAAAAAGTGAAAAAGTCAGGCTTTTACGTACCTTACTACGGTAAAGAATTTCCTAAAGGCAGAGGATATCAACTGTGATGAACGGCATTCATTGTCCACAAAAAGCAGAGCAGAGATAATGTCCCCCAGAAAGATTTGGGAGGCACAATCCAACCGAAAAATCCAAACAATTGCAACAATACGATTTGATTTTGACAAACATAAAACTTGTATCTGCGATTTGATTGTGACAAACATAAATCTTGTATCCTCAAACACTTGGGACAACAAGCTTCTACGTATTTTAGGACATGGTGAATTCCAATTTCTCTTATACAGCCTCTTCGTATCGAACTTTACAAAAGACGAAAGTAAAATGAAAATCTTCAAACATCCAGATCTAACATGTTGCAGGCAACGTGACTGAAGGCAAGGATTTCATAGTACACTTTGTCGACCACAACCTTCGACACATCGTTCAACAAAAGCGCTGGAGGCAGCACGTTCCACTGCAGGGAATGCTCTTGAAAGGACAGCGAACCGTGCAACTTCCGCTTCCGTGTCCTGCTGAAGCACACGCGAGCGCCACGCAGTTGCATGTTCGACCAGCTGTTTGGAGCACGCCGCATATAGCAGACTGTGTTCGTCACAAACTTATTGGTACAACGAACGAGCGAGTCAAACACAACATCATTCAACGAACGTGTATGCAGCCGAGCACTCAGCTGACTCAACCTACTTTTCTGATTCAGTCTTCGAGTATTTCTAGAGCTGTCGGTCGCATATCTGCAGCAGTTGCGTGCGAACCGCGAACGTGAGAGGATGTCTGAATACGAGAAGACACGAAGTAGTCACGAGCAGCAACTGGAACTATAATCGACTAATCATAACAAAAACGTGACAGATTCGGCGAAAGAGTCCAAATATAAACGTTTCACATGCTACGAAAATGAATTGTACGCGACACACGGCAAACAACATTCATAAAAATTACAGTGTTTTAAAAAAAAGTGGAGCTGAGCGCGTTGAGAAGGGCAGAAGAAATCAAGCGCTTCAAAGTGTCCCAAACTATGTGAAATCGTGAAAAAGAAGCGAAAGTGAAGTGAACATAAGAGAACAAAATAAAAATAAAAAAAATAATAAAACAAAGAGTGGGGAAAAAGAGAGAGATAAAAAACCGTGATTGGATTTAGTCACCATCACAGGAATACATTTGACCAAAGGAACCGAGTGTTTTACCGACAACTCGAACAGGAAAAGGTAAGAAAAGAATTAACAAGAAGTGTCCTGAACAGAAAAAAGACAGTGCTTTATACATTAAAAAACAATCTAGCGAAGTTATTTCTTTTTATTTATATGTTTCCAACCTTGTGCAGTGTAAAAGCCAGGCTTCGTACACAATTTCTATGATCTAGAAATAAAAACTATTTCTTGGATCTGCTGGATGCGAAGGCATTCAAAGCTGGAGCGATGTGCGGCGGCCTTAGATCGATAAAAATGACCTTAATTAGGTTTTCCGCCGATTTAAATAAAAACAGAGCCCCTTTAGCGCAGAGATTTCTTCAATAGCGTTCTGCAATTCTACGATGTTTTTTTGCCCGCCGGGCTTTCGTAATTATGGATGAACTTAGTCACTTCCATAGCAATACGAATCGTAATGCGTTTATAAACTTTAAGTGTACAGATTCTTCTCAGTTTATCATACATTTTTGTGTTTCAATGATGAAGCTAAGGACAAAGAACTGCAATTCAAGGTTCCTCTTTTGAGATTCCGGTGGAAATTCTCTTCTTTTAAATTTCTCTATTTTACAGAGCCGTCAACTCTCATCGCTTTGTTGATGAAACGCTTCTTGAAGTTTCGTGCCGCTGCAGCTTATTAGTACAGCGTGGTTTTATTTCAGCAATGTTTGCTTAATTAAGTTTTCAAATGAATTCAGTTTTTTCCCCATTGTGAATATTTCTTCAGACTCTTATATGAACAAAACCATGAAATTCTGCACTGATTCGTGGCTTGGCTCAAACGCCATGTTTAACACGCAGCTTGGCTTTAATTAAGAAATCGGTTGTGAGTTATTTTCAGCAAACAATAGGAAAAATGTCTTAAAAAACGTAATTGTTTTTATTACTTCGTCGTATTGCTAATAAAACTCATTCACTTCATGACGAAAAGGGAATAATTAAAGAAAAATTACAAAAAATGAAGAAGAAGATGTGAAAATCATCAAAACTTTACTGGATTTTGGTGTTTAATATATATATATTCTTAATTATAATTAATTGAAAACACAAAACGACGATACTCATTACAAAGATTTCATCAAATAAATATATTTTCTAGCTGGCTACCGAACCTTACCAATAAGTTTGCCTTTAATACAGATTTCAACGTTGCCAAAGATTCCCTTGACTTTATATTTTCGCCATTTTGCACATTTTTAAAGCAATTCTTCAGTTTTCATCACAAACCATAAAAAGCTTAGAAAAAATGTCATTTAATAGCGCTGTTATGACTCCAAAAGAAATCGTTTTACTAACCAAGACACGTTGATGAGCTTCATGTTTCCGACGGACCCGAATCCATATCTCATATTCGTACCCGAATTAAGCACAGCAGTTTATTATCTGGAATACATTAAGCTGTAAAGCAACGTAATATAAACGTGTTGTTGTTGGCTTTTTATAATTTACCAACAGCGTAAGGAATAAAAGAAACTTCCGAAAATTACGCTCTTCCGCACCAATGACATCTACGGTGACCCTCTACGCGGAAGCTTTGCCCTTTCAACCCCTTTTCAAAACATCCTCTTAGCAACAGCATTTGGCAACCCTGCGTGGTCATTGTTGCCCACATCCAACAAAATTCAGCAGATTTCCTTAGAAAACTCAATCATTGCAAATATTTTTCATATTTTGTTCCTTATCAACTTTATATTTTTTACTTTTCATCATAGAAATAAACAAACAAAAAAATTTCGAAATAGACATAATGCCTTAAAATTATACTTCATCAAAATTTCCAATCTCTTAAATTTTATTTGTATCTCCAAAAGTCCAAAAAAATAGTTAAATTTTACCATTTTCACGTCATTGCAGATCTGCTGCAGGTTAAAGGAAACGAACGAAAAATCAGCACCAAGAGAGAACGAATTGCTCATTGAACAGAATACGCGAAAAGACTAAAAAAAGAGCAAAATGGCAGCGATACAAGCACTACAAAAACAAATTGAACTACCAAAAACACACGAACAGAACGAGAAGCAACAACGAGAAGCAGTCGAAGTAGAAGCCGCCGTCGTTTTAGAGATGGCGACAGCGCCTTCGATCCCAGCGACAATCATTGATATTCCTTCATCGTCGCCGTTGCCGTTATCGCCTTCGTCGTCGTCGTCATGTTACGACACCGACACCAGCACAGCGAGCAGCACGTGCTGCACCCGTCAGGGGGAACACATCTACATGCAACGTGTTCAAGCGGATGCGGAACCGGACGTCGAGCCGATGCAATACAAGGCCGAGCAGCACAAAAGTTGGCCATTTTTCTTACTGTTGATCTCAGTCGTTGAGGTGAGTGACACGAAAACTTTCGAGAAGGTCTAATAATTCGAAATTAACTGCCACTGCCAGAAAAAAAATAATCACAGGACAGACAAATTGGCAGACAGCTAAAAACCTGATCCTCTCAACTCCAGAGCTTCACCCATTCTTTTATCCCTCGACATTCGCGCATACATCATTCGCATTAGATTTTTTTTTTTTTTTTTGTTTTCTCTTTTATTGCGGTTTGTCCGCTATCAGCGATTATAAAATTGGAGAAATGAGTATCATGATCCTATTACATCTCTACTTCTCTCACTTTCACACACAACCACTCCCTTTACCTTTGCCTCCCGCACTCAATCACTCCGAGCTGGCAGAAACTGCAAATCAATATGGCGACAAACATGCTTGGCGCTGACTGTTAGGCGCCCCAAAATCGATTGCTTTCAGAAAAACAACGACTGAGCACAGTCAAAGAGCAATAAAAACCCTTGGAATATTGCCAGAAGTAAAGAAACTACGACTACAAGAATCACAATAAAAATCTGAAAGAAACTTTCAAAACAATATCAGGACTTCAGTCAGGAAAACATCCAATCTTCGTAAAACGAACGAGTGCCTTCTTGGCAATCGTCTATATCACATTTTTGTAGATTTTTCTTCGAAGAGCTAGCTCAGAGAAAGTATTTATTTAAATAAATAATTTAAGAACAGGAATCATCAGCGTAGCTGTTCGTAGTATGATTGACCCCAATCTCAATCCTTTAAAAATTTAATAAATAGTCAGGTGTTCATCTCCTACTCGTTAACGTTAACTGCATAAGATAGCTGCATTGTGATTTAACGTCTATTTTTCTGAAAAATTCATGAAGTCAACGAACAATGTTGTGAAATTAGCTGCCATCTTTTGGTTTACAACATTGCATTTCTTCAGCGCAGCATTAATGTAGCCAGTTATTGAAATAATCAAGTATATTACCATGACTTGGTAGTTAGGCATCGTTTAGCTTTTACACTTATCATTTAGATAAAGTTCTATTGTTAATTAAATAAACCTCTTTCTTACAGATCGCTGTCTTTATTTTCGACTACATGACCGTCACACCGGAACCGGAGCAAATTTCTCCCATTCCCGTCGATTCGGTGCTAATCTACAGGCCCGACCGACGTCAGCAGCTGTGGCGCTTCATCTCATACATGGTTCTGCATGCGAACTGGTTGCACTTGAGCTTCAACGTCATCATCCAACTGCTGTTTGGTATCCCGCTCGAGGTGATGCACGGTTCGGCACGCATCGCGGTCATCTATTTCGCCGGAGTCTTCGCCGGATCGCTGGGCACGAGCGTCGTCGACTCTGACGTTTATTTGGTGGGTGCCAGCGGCGGCGTCTACGCTTTGCTGGCGGCGCATTTGGCCAATATTATGCTGAATTTCGGCCAAATGAAGTCCGCGATGGCGCAGTTGTTGTCGGTGTTGATATTTGGTAAGTTAACGATTTTGTCTTCTTTTACTTTTAAAATTTAATATTTAATTAAATTTAATGTTTAAGTAATCAAAATTTTTACATCGATGGCACTGACTTTATTTTTACTTCTTTCCTCTTCTAGTGGTTTGCGATGTCGGCTTCGCATTCTACTCGCGCTTTTTGGCTGTGGAACGGTTTAGTCATGGACCCACCGTCTCGTATATCGCCCATGTGACTGGCGCGCTAGCCGGTCTCACAATCGGTCTCTTGGTGCTGCGCAACTTCGAACAGCGCGCCCACGCGAACCTCATCTGGTGGCTGTCGCTCGGTGTCTACACGGCGTTCACAATGTTTGCGGTCGCCTTCAACCTGATCAACACGCTGACCGCGCAACTCATAGAGGAGGAGGGAGAGGTTATTACGAAACATTTGCTGCACGACCTGGGCGTCTCTTAAGCATCTCCTCATCGTTGGCAGATGCTCGATTAGAGTCGATATGGGGCGGCCGCTCCCGCGAACGAATGTTGTGATACCACCAAAGACTGAAGATTAATTTAAAGAATACTATTTATTTATCTGCGAATTTAATTTAATTAAATCAACTTTCTTTATTAACTTTATTTATTAAACTAATAACACAAACACTGAGCATCACTTTCACGCGGTTATTACAAGCTCTACAACAGAAATTGTGACCTTTCGATAAGCCTTTCATTTCGCTAGTCAACGAGTTGTAACATTAAAAGTTGAGAAGCTGAAGTTTCAATGTTTTGATGATGGTGGAGCAAATATCCTTGCAGCGCAAATGTCCTTACACAAGAGTATTATTAAATATAATTGTTAATTTAATTTTAATCTTTGAGAAAACAACCACATTAAATAATAAATATCATTTGACATGTTAATTTTATTGCTTATTTTTAATAATAAGTATTTAAAACTTTAAACTGTCAGCATAGCAGTCAAAATGTTAAACCAAAGATCTAATTCAGTAATGAAAGTTTTGTTAATAAATAAACAAATAGCACAGAATAAATGCATTCGGAAACTGAAAACAAGTGAAAATATTTTCTTTCAAAACATTGCTAACTAAAGCCAAAAACCTTAAAAGAAAACTAATTAAATCACATCAAAAATGCTACCGAAATGTATTCAAAATACATGGTATTTTACATACAAATGTATTTATAATAATATTTATTATTGAACAGATAAAAACCAAACGCTTTGAAGCAAAAACTCAATAAAAAGCTAACAAATATGTAAAACTTCGTCTTTGATTCTCGAACGGGGAGCAATAATTTCTGTAAGTACTACGTAACGTACGACTGTATACATCTTAGAGTTTTGAATGAATACACTTGTAGGACAAACGTATGTCACATTGCCACGGATTTGCCACAAAAGCAACTTTAAACTGAACTTTGTGAGTGTATTTTCCTCAACTTTTTTTAGAAGCTATAAAGACAATGGGAACTTTTCTTCCATATTGCTTCCTTCCGAATTTCTGTTTAGCACAGCTAGTGAGCAGAACTCAGCTCCTGGGAACTCAGCTCAACATGCTGGGCGGGCTAAGTCTCTGCTTTTTATGTTTCCAAGGCTATAAAAGGCGACGTGCTCCAAAATTCTTCGAGTAACAACCTCCTACATAGATAACAATGCTGCGAAGAAGCGATTATCATCTACAATTACAGTTTCGACTCTAAACTTCAAGGACCTGGTAAAAAGATCTTGTGTTATTTTTAGAGAAGTCAGGGCAAAGCTTTCCTCTGTTCGAATTGCAATTAGTTTTTCTATGGTCCTAGTGTAACACAGAAAAACCACTTCCAACTTTAGGTCTTATTAAACTTGGATTGTTAAATAAATAAATTCTAAATTACTCTTTTCGAAAAATTTGTATTATCACGGCATCAACGTATGATGTCACCATTTAAAGTTACATAACATCACAGTAACTCGAAAAAAAACTGATTTCTATGGAATTGATCTGCCATTAAGAATATTCTACGCTATCGAAGAGTGCTTCGCATCCAGCAGCGAGGAAAATCATTGGTCATGTGCGCAATTATTACCGCGATTTCCACATTCAGTGCTAGGATTTAAGAGTTACAAGAGCACAGAAACATTTGTTGCATTGTAACTTAGACGATAACAACGCAGCTTTTGTGGCTTGTCGTCGGCTCTTCCGCGGCATTGCTCGCAGAGATCAGTGACTTATTGACAACCCACGCGAAATGCGAGCATGTATCGGATCTGGAACCAGGGCAGATGCGTGAAGCGGAGGCCAGAGAAGAGAGCAGGTGGTACAGAATCGGATCTGTCCGCTGTCCAATATGACAAACGCTCTGTGGCCGTTGGTCTGGTCTCTGTCATTCGCTGGCGATTCTCGGCGTATTGCTACATGTGCGATAAAAGACCTTTTAATTGATGTGTTTCGCATTTAATATTGTTTCGCATTTCGATATTGTTTCCTTGTATGCTCATGTCTACAGATCTTATTAAATATCTTTATTTTCCCGCGAAGAGAACATGCACGATACCCATGTATTTCGCTCTTTCGGGTCCGTTTGGTAAAGAAGTAAATTACGGCCACAGGGATTACATGGATCGTTGTTATTTATGGACAGTCGAGCAACAAACTGCAACTTGAAAGCTGCAAATGCCATTAATGAGTGAAGAACCATTTTCTGACTTCAGATTTCAAAATGCCTACAGAAATTCGGCTTGCCTTAAATCGACTTAAAAAAGCGGTTATTCCTTGTCACAGTTTGTCTCCATAAACATCAATTTCTCTTTCCTCCGGTAAAAATTTTTTTGAAACAAACAATATGAGAACATAATCTAACAACGGGTAAGGTAATGGAAACCATTAAAATGGAATGAATGCTGACAAATATTGTTATGGTCCCGGTCGACAGAACTAAAGGTCATAGTAAGGTGGGATTTATTGAACGCTGTGCCAAGAAGTTTAGGAGTCACTATATTACATAGTTATTATATACATCACTTGTTAGACCAATGTTGGAATTTGCCTCTCCTGTCTGGAACTCAAACTACGCGTGCTACATTGCTTAACTTAACTCTATAATAACATAATGATACAATAATCATAATCTATAAAATATTAATATCATTTCATTAATATCAAGTCATCAATATGTGTTACATTGCTGAACTTGAGTCTCTTCAAAAGCAGTTATTTACCCTTTACTTTACGTTATCTCTTCAAAGTTACCACTTTATGAATCTCGATTAAAATTTGGAACACTTACCGTCACTTGTTAATCGTCGTGTTACTATTGATAGTCCATATTTGGGCATATAACACTTAATTACTTGTTCATTTATCAATTGTTATTCGTCGTAAGATGCTAAACGCTACTGTTATCCTGAACTGGCTACATGTTGCCATTGATAGTCCATATCTGTTATACAACATTTACTTGAACATTCCTCATCGTACTCTCAGAAGATTTGAGCCGATCCATTTAAGACTTTTGAGAACTTTATGTGGAAGGCAATAACGGAGTGTTTGTTCTGATTTTAATACTGTATATTGTACACTTCTGATTTAATTTGCTAAACAAAATAATGGATTTTAAATTATTTTATCTTAATATTGATAATGTTTATATTTACTTATATAATATAAATTCATGTAGATACTTAGTCTCTGTGATTAAATAAATAAATAAATAAGATATCGCATTAAATGGCATTATAACCGGAAAAGTTCTCAACGCGTTATAACTTTAACCTGACTAATGAAAACGGGTCCAACTGACCCACGAAAGGGTATATAGCCGGCCCATTATAAAACGTTTGCGCATAAAGTGACCATAAATCAGTTGGTCGTCGTCAGCGTAAAACTAATCCTACTGCAAACGTATGGATTGTATTTTGGTGCCGGGAATATTTAGTGTACTCATGTCCGGGTTTGTCAGCACGAGTTCTTCTCGCTTTGTTTTTTCGGTTGATTGCATGGAAAATCAGGAATGACAATTAAAGAACAGTGAGTCTCTATAGCTGTCTGCGTTACCTAACCAAACCTTACGTAACCTATCCCTTTCTACATATTAGTTTACTATCTATGCTCTGGTGTCATTTGATGGCTGTTGCTAAAAAATTGTATTCATTTCAAAATGATTTCAATAATTCTAGATTTTGTACTCGTAAATTAACACGTCACAACACACAACTGGCGTCCTTGAGATGTCCTTAATGTAGTTACTTATCATGAGCTTCCGTAAATTTATTTACGATTTCATAGTTAAAACATCGTGGGTGTCACTGTTTCAGGTGTTGGCTTTGCATTTCGTGCTTGGAAACCATTTTTTAGTTAATAGTTCATTTCGATCGATTATTGCGACCTCAATAAATGTTTTCCTTGCATGTTTTAGAGTTTGTTTTTTTGTGAATATTCAAATACAGGGTATTTCATTATCGTATGGTCAAAACTAATGTCTAATCAAGTAGAAAATTGAAGCAGTACGATTTAAAAATGTAGATTTTCCTTGAAAAATATTCTATTCTGTATTTCTAATTTGTGTTAAAATTTATTTCATGAAGTATAACAATTTTAAGGTCAATAATAAAAGCATGTATATTCATTATTTCAACTAAACATATCTTAAAGAAAAACTTTAAACAATGCGGACTTCTAGGCAAGCAATTTTCCTTATTATTTTTGTTTTTGATTATTAATAACTGTCCCTTTTATTCTGGTAAATGTCTATCTTCCATCACGTGTCGGTTTTCTATGTTTAACATTCAAGTATATATGAACCACTCTGCAGAAATAATATACATATAAATAAAAAGATAAATAATATATACATTTCTCATCTGTTTCTAAAATCCATAATGTTATTAATTCGTTGTGAACTTTGAAAGAATTTCTAAACGACATTCACAATTTCAGCGTAAATTTTATATAAAACTATAGCAAAACTAACAGTGGATTACCGAACTCTGAATTTACATTTTTTCTCCAGCCGTACAGCTGCCAATGACTTTGAATAAGTGTTCAATTTTGGCGCTTCGCTTTGGTGTGCAACAGAAAATAAAAATCAATGGTTACAGTATTATTTACTTTAATACTAAATGTCCATTTTAGATAGATTTGTCATTTGATGTCCTTGACGTTGAGTTCTTTTTTCGCTTTTTTTCTCAGTTGTTGGCACAGTAGATCGCGCGTTTGGCGCTCAAGATTAGCGCCGCAATAAACAACTAATGACAGGTCTGTGCTCTGACCGGTGTTTATCGCTGTTTGATAGCTTCATGTCTAATAGAAAAAACCTTGTAGAAATCTTCCAGTAAATTCAGGGTAACAGAGTTGGCATTACTCGATCGTAAAAGACTTTGAAAGTAAAATACATTCCATCCATGTCCGTCCGTCATCGACATCCCAAGAAGCAGCACTGCAGGGTATCACAAACGGATTCCCAGACAACCATCAGCCAGTGAAGTCATCAGCACATTAATTGTAATCGAGTTATTTGTCAAAAGCAGAAAATTCCTTTGTTATCCTTTTGTGAGTGCAGTCTGGGCTAATTAACAACAATAACAACTTCATGGGTGTCTTTTTAATATGGTTACGTTAACGTTCTTTAGCCTTGTCCTTTCTATTGTTGTGTTTGTGTGTTGTTGTTGTTGTTGTAGGGATACAAAACAACTCGGCACATTCAGTTGCTTGTTCGGTCATTCATTGAAAATCACCGAGTTAAGTTACAGACCGTAAAAAAGATTGCAAACACAGAGCCGAAGCAGAAACCGATAGATAAAAAGAGAAGGAAACTAAATTTCATAGGATTTGTATTTTTTCATGAACTCTCTTTAGCAGTAGACAAATAAGCGATAGATTATATTATTTTAATTAATAATAATATTGACAATAAATACAAAAACGAAGGGTTACAGTCTCAAGCGAAGTGTTTCGATAGATCACTACTTTTTCTTGTACTATTTCGCTATTTATATTATTTACATTATAAAACTAAAATATTTTTACTTTGAGGAAATTTTTCCACTTTTCAAATATGTAACTATTTCAAAGCAATTTAAAACCTTCTCTGTCGTACAAAACGTCCTACATAGCATTAAGCCGGATCGACCACGATTCCATGCAGTGTTCATCCTGCCTAACACAAGCTTAGACACATATGTATGTACGTTCTTATAAGAACGTGGCGTTTATGTGTACCTGGCTGTGTATGAGACGATGACCAACATTTGCATACATACATATTGTTTGTGAATTTACTATGCCATGCTAACAGGCGAATACTCAAAGATGTCGATTATGTATAGGTCTATTTAGAGGAAGGAGAAGATAAAAGTCTGTAGAGCCAAAGCCCTACAAAGAGTTATGAAAAATACTGAATGGTGTGGAAATTAGTTGATAATTCTTTAAAATAAAATTCAAATTCCTATAAATTGAAAGAAGCCCAAAGAAAATAATAGAATATATCACAAGTAACTATTAATACAGAAACTCTAAGTTTTAGCTCTGGTTGGAACTTACAACTTGCAAGTGATGATGCCAATGAAGAAGTTACTGAAGTAGCTGAAAATGTTAACGATGTTGAAGCTGACGTTGGATGAAATGAAAATATGCTGGAGATAGGATGAGACGCGTTGATTTGAAAATAATTATATTGAAGTTATTGATAAGCTATTGATTTAACTAACAGTAACCGTAAATGTTATGATTGAGTTAACGTTAACGTTATGTTCAGTGAAAGTTAACGGATGCTCATTGGTTCTCGGTAGATGAATTCCATAAAAAAGCTCTACATAAAGGAATCTTATCTAAAGCGAACTAAAATTATACTAAACTACAAACAATATGTATTCACAAATATGTATGTAGTGACAAATGATTAGTGGATTTCGCATTTTCCTGTCCTAGGATCGTATTTGTTCGTTAGCTCGTGTGTAATCGTAGGTCCACGTGTTCGAGTTTTCGCCATTTGCGCACCTTTCCTTTCATTTATTGATTGCCTTGTAAATTATGTCGTTAGGAAGCACTTGAAAATGTTTTCTACATGTATGAATAATTTACATGTCGTCGTCATTGCATATTTATACACTTGACCAAACCTTAAATTTGCGAGTTTCCTAAACCTAAAATTTAGTCCAGTTTAGCTATTTTGCAGATAAAATCGTAGGGAAAACATTTCGTTCCGTAAATTATTCAAATGCGTGCTAGCAGAAAGGACAGAGAGGGCAGGAAAGAGCACAGAGAAAGAAACGTAACGTTGGCGAGGTAGGAAAAATACACACCTTGCTTTGAAACTTTATTGAACTTCAACACGAACAAAAAAACATATCGACGTTTCTTCTTACGCGTGATACGCCGAAAGCCGGTCAACAGATTCAGCATCGCGTCGTTTCGTTTCGTTACGGAGAACATTGGAAAGGCGGCGGTAGTTGCAAGTTTGCGCAACGTTGACGTGTTATTTTGCAGATGTTGCTCTTGAATGGACGACTGGTCAGTCGCCACGACATCAGGCTCCAACCAAAGCTGCACCTGTCGTTCGCAGAACTAAATCGAACTGCGCGAGCAAGATAAAAGACCAAACGACAATGTTTTTTTGGCAACAATCAGAATACACACAAAGCCATTTAATGTGTGTTTTTGCAGTACTTTTTATGTCATTTATATTAATGCATTTCTCTTTCTACTCTACACTCAGCGTAATACTAAATTCCGACTTTTTCTTCGTTTAAAATACACAGAAAGATGTTAAATAAGTTGATTTTTGTTTTACGTATGTCCACAATTATTAATATATTCTAAATTAGTAATATTCATAATTATATAACCAAATAACTGCTAAAAACAATCGCCACATGAGCCTTACCTCATTTAATCATATCAACGCATCATTAACTGAGTGATGCGCACCTCATAAAGCACGATGTGACATCGTCCAATCACACTACAAGTTTCAAAACATAACCAAACTATTCTAATTTGAATATATGTAATAACTCAACGACGACTTAACTGAAAATTTGGGAACTTCTTTCTAAACTGAATGAGTGTGAATATTATTCTTATCACTATTTTATTACAGCTATTTTAGCATTTTCCCTTTTCTTTTAGGAACTTTGCTTCCTAGTTTGACTAGAATTTTGCATATCGTGACTTTTTACGAGCTGAAAAACCTTATTCATAGTTTTTCTAATTCTTATTTGAATTTCCATGTGAATCCAAGCGAAAATGGCGTAATCTCGCCGCTTTCGCTTCCATGCCCACGTTACACATTCAACATATGACACTTGCTCCTCTTTGGAGGACCTTTTTTATACACGAAATTATTTTTTTGTATGCTAAAAATTTTAACTATGTATTTTCCCTACAATATGACAAAAAAAAAGAGCAATCAACAGTTACATACATAGGACAACAATAATAAAATTATCATTTTAATACCAGCAAAAACTATAAATTTCTTTAGCACGAAATACTTTTAAAAAGCACTAAAATATAATACATACATACATATGTATGCATAAACTTAAAAAAAAACAGATTCTTACCTTTCACAATTTTGCCGACGAAAAAGTGAAGATTGTTCTGTACTGATTAAATTTAATTTCTATAGAATATTTTCCGTGTTATTTAATTTTCCGCACAGCTTTATACACAATACATGAATGTAATATGCAGAAAGTACATTTATTTGAAATCCATTTATGACTGAAAAAATAGCTGTACTTAATCTAAGGGGAATATCGCGATCTCACCTAAATTTTAGAGTTTAAACAATAACAAGAGCAACTGCGACCCCATTAATCACAGCCGCTGTTTTTGCATTCATCTCCTTTCCACTACGTTTCTTGGAGAAAGGTTGAATGGTAGTTGGCGCTCTTCTTGGTTATTGGCTTTTTTTTCTATATTGTATCATGACTAATGAATGACGTCGCTAAGTTAGACTAACAAATCATATGCATCAACTACGTTTGGTTTCCCTTTGAATGAAAATCCCACAACAAATAACCGCGTACGGGGAAAATAGTTTTCAGTAAACAAAACCAAAAGTAGAACCGTGTAAAAAACATCAGCTTTTGCGAAAAACGAACGAAACTACAATCTACGCAATGACAAATCTCTTTAAAAAAAATAACATTTTGACAGCTACCCCGTTAGTTCATGACGAAGAGAGAGAAACCGGCAAATAACAGCAATTCCGTATTAAAAAGCTTATCAGCCGTCAGCTGAGCGAAAGCTAAAAACGCGAATTGTCGTTGGTGTTGTTTGTATGTTTTTAAATCGCTTCGAAAAACTTTTATCACTATCGTATTTCATGGTTTACTTTAAGCGACATAAGAAAGTCGTTATGACTGTATTAAAGCGCAAATAACTGTTCATAAAAGTAGTAAGAAAAGCCTTTATTATGAGTTCGAATGTGAAGTCCTGCCATTTAAGAAAGAATTACTTCTTCAATAATGCCAGTTGTACCAAATTAAAATGCAGCATCGTTCGAAACGCTCTATGTGCAGATTTCCCACTGCGTTGGCTCCTTTGCTTCTTTTACGTCTTCGTTTGAAATGTTCACATTCAGAGAGAAACATTTCGCTTTATCTCTTTTTTATTCAAATAAACTGAAGCATATAAATGTTCCGTCGTCTGAAGCGATCATATAAAGGAGAAAAAAGGACAACGGGTTGGTGGCAAAAGATTCCGAATAAAAGCCATAAAGAATCACTTTTTGTTTTAATATAAAAGTTTTTATTACAAATATTTTTCGTATCAAAAATGTCTTGACTACTTGAATTAAAAGACGACTGCATTTAAAGTACGTTTGTAAATTGTGTGGCAGTGTTGCTGGCTTCTGCGTTCAGTCAGTGCTGCACGAGTGTGGATTGTGTGGATTTCATTCTTCGTCTGTTAACTTGCAATGCGTTTATGTTATTTATGCCTTTATGTATTTCAACTACAGGCGAAAATTTACTTAAAAGATAAGCAGTTTCACATGTCGTAAATGTACATACATACATATGTGTTTATGTAAATGATAAATCTAAGTTATTCAGTTAAATGTGACTACTTTGTTGTTTATGTATTATTGTATAGCTACTTTGCCTAGTTAATGTTTTATATAAAATATGATTTTGTACTTTATTTAAAGGATATTTACAGCAATAAGTTTTCCATTAGAATATTAAACAATTCCACTGAATATAAGTATATCTTAAATAGATTCGGAATGAAAAAAATGTATTTAATTACACTTCGTAATAAATTAAATAGCAATAATAATAAAGTTAGTTAAAGCTTAAAGCAAAACAAAAAAAAAAATTAAAAATATATTCATTAAAAAACAAACGATTAAAGGTAAAAAAATTGCCAATTTTTTGTATAAAGATATATATGCAAAAATATATAATATAAAACCTTAAATACTTGATGAAGTAAAGGTTTATTAACAAAGAAATGTTATTAAATCACTTATTAAACAAAAATAACGCAAAATATAATACATAATTTCACTAGCAATGACAAAGGAACATCGAAAAATAAATAAATAAATAAATAAATTCACAGGATTTTAAACTTATAAACGAATGATTAGAAATTATTATCATAAATGATGAAACGTTATCGCCTTCCAATTAGACTTGAAAGTCATGGTAAATGGTTTCACTGACGTAAATGGTTTCCACATTTAAACTTTGTACGGCTTTGCTGTTCAGCACATTGAAGGCGACGGCGAAAAGGATGCAGGCAGCGTAAATGCCCAACGCCACCCACCACAGCAGCTGCTCGTGCAGCTTCTGCTCAAAGTTCTTCAGCACCAAGAGACCGATGGTGAGGCCCGCCAAAGCACCGGTCAGATGAGCGACGTACGACACCGAAGGACTGAACGGCAGCTCGTCGGAGTAGCGTGCATACACAGCGAATCCGACATCGCAGGAAGCTTTAAAGGAACAGAAAAAGAGAATTCAGAACCAAAGCATAGCGAATATCACTTCAATTGAGTTACCAAAAGCCAAAATGCACAGTAAACGCAACACTCCGAAATGCATCTGATGGAAATTGATCATCACATTGGCCAGGTGAGCAGCCAACAAAGCGTACACACCTCCGCTGGCGCCCACCAGGCACACCTCCGGATCGAAAACGCTGGTCCCTAGAAGAAGCAAACTGCGTATTAGTTTGCAAACAGCGAGTGATGAACTGCTGAGGAACTTACCCAAGGAACCGGCCAACACGCCGGCGAAGTAGATGCAGGCGATGCGTCCGGAGCCATGCACCATCTCCAACGGCAGCCCGAACAGCAGCTGGACGCATAGATTGAAGCCGAGGTGAAACCAACCGGCGTGAAGCACTACGTAGAAGAGGAAGCGCCAGACCTCGTGGCGCTTGTCGGGACGGTAGATGAACAGCGAGTCGATGGGCACCGGACCAGCGGGCTGAGCGTCGCCGACGGTGAGTGTGTGGTACGCGAAGAAGGACAACTGCAAAGACAAAGAAACGCTTTCAGCTATAATTTGCCTGCCAAGAAGTGTCCACAAATTAAACGCTGCTCCTGAATGTATAATTTCATTGCAATTTACTGAGCAAACTTCTGCATTTGCAGACACATCGGCTAGACGAACATCGCCGCCGTGTTGACTCGTGCAAATTTAAAAACTCTTTACAAACGGGAGCAACGAACTTATGATGATGTAATCTGCATAAAATGGATTACGATGAACGTCAATCTTCTCCACGGACGCAACATTTGTAAGTGAATTATTCAAATTGAAATAACAATCAACTAAATAAAATAATTCGACAGTGAGCGGTATTTAATTTGTGTTTAAAGTTTAAATGCAAATCAACATCAGGACATGAGGTATGTGAAAATCTGATTGGAACTCACTTCAATGACGGTCATGAGTATGATGAAGAAGGGCGGCGGGTAGCACGTGTAGCGGTCCGCATAGAACCTCCGATCGCGCTCCTCAGGCAGCACCTCCAACGCAATAATGTGCACCATTTTCTTGAAGAACGGCGGTTCGTCTAGCACCAAATGGAAGTCATTTTCGGAGCAGATTTCACGATCACGCTGATGGACGGCACACTTAAAGCTACGCGAACGCTTCCCACTCATCTGAAAAGATAATAAAAACAGTTGGAGTAATGACACATATAATAAGAAAATTAATAAAGGTAATAGAAAAAAGTTCCAGTATTCTATTATTTAATACAAGATTCTAACAAATCCAAATCAATAAGAAAATGAGAGGAAATTATTATAAAATTTCAATTTAATAAATGAAAAATAAAATCTATAAAAATTATTATATATTATTAATAAATTAAATAAAAGCATAATTGTAAAGTATTTGCATACATTTAAATTTAATAATTTAAAAAATTTCCTTAAAATCTTTTAATTGTTTACATTCAGGAGCGGAAACTGGAAGATAAAAGAGTTTTTTTAATACAAGTTTTTATAACTAGGAAAATTAGAAAATGCTAAAAAAACTAAAAACTTTTGTCCAGCAACTGTTGCCAACCGAACCCTTGTCCCTTAAGTGGCAAACAATTACAGGTTTTTGCCATTTTCATATCCACATTCATGCAGCAAACTCTGCAGCCAACCCACTGTAGACGAAGATTGGTTCGTTGTCCAAGTGGCCATAGAAACCCGTGGAAAGCGCTCAGAGCTCGTTAAGAACTCCAGCGAAGCTCACTTCAAGCCCTCTTTTGCAGGACTTTTTCTCGCAAGTACCTTTTTTTTTGGCATTATTGCATAAGTATAAAATTCATAAAAACATTTTCCCTACTTGATTGTATTTTCCCTTGCGCTGTTGTCAATAAGAACAAGCTTTGAAAAAACACACACTGCGCTGTTTAATTGTTCGGTTACCGAGAAAGAAGCACTTCGCTTCTACTTGATGAGAATGTGATGTGGATGGGGAGGCGACGGGGCCAAAGTTGCTGCTGCTTGAACAAATGAACTCTGCACGCATTCGTCTTGTATAAAAAATGTTGCTTGAAGAAAGCGTAGTTCCATTCAACTACTTATAAAAATGTATTCATGGCGGCTGGGAAAATGTTCTCCTTCGTTATCCATGTGAGTAAAAATTTGTTTTTCCTATTCTTATCGGATTTAGTTGCATTTAAAGAAAAAAAACGATTTTAAATTGATATTCTTAGAAATTGTGGGTTTTTCATTAAAAAACCAGTTTTAATAGCGTAAACGCTAAATTAATTCAGATTTTTAAAAATAAAGGAAATCACAAAAACCTTTGACAGTTTGAGGGACTTTCTGAAGAGAAGGATTCACCGTTATGTTAACGATTATGTGATGTTGATTATGCTATTAAGAAAATAAATAAAATACTTAAAAATAGAGAACTTCTTTTCCTTCTCCACTTGTTAAGGAAGTCTAAATAAATAACAGTTTAGTTTAAAAACAAAGCCACTAAATAAACTCTGATTTTTTTTTTTTTTCTAAATACGATGATAATTAAAATTCTACATCCCACTCGTTATGAAATATTAAGGCACATTTAAAATTGAACCCACACAAAATCGCACACAGTTTATTTGAAATAATTACGTTACAATTAATTGCATACAAGAAAATTCAAAGCAACAAATTGTTACTTCCTGTCGATGAATGAATACAGAAACAGAAAAGAAAAGCGGAGCCGCTTACAGATGAACGGGCGTTTCTTAGACCATTATTTGACGAACACTGGAATCCACCGTGGACGAAACGATTTCCAACCCGATATTTATATTTACTAAATGAGATTCATTCGTAAGCGATGTAAATTTAAAGAATTACATAACCACGTTAGAGTCTATAAAGTTAGAGACATAACTACGTAAGTCCAAAGACATTTATTTGCATAATTAAGCTATAAATTACGAATGAATGAAATGACTTGTAACAAAACTTGTGACAAATGAAAAAAGGGAATGAATTAGAAATTTTCCTTCTTAAGCAAGGAAGATTTATCGTATTATTCATGCGCTTTATACGTTTCTATAAAAATTATGCAAATTGCAATCATTCAAATTACAATTTAATATCACAGTAAGCAAAATTAGCTTCAGACCGTTCATGATCTCAAATGATACATATATGTATGTAACTGTTTGTCTCGCTTGCACTATCGCTTCTTTATAGATTCAAATATAAAGGCTAAACACAGAACTTGATTTTAGTTTAAAAACCAAAATTTAAGTTTTAATTCGGTAAGAAATAAATATACAATATTATTATATCGTACATATTACTATATATGTACGTTTATATGAGTCTACTTACGCACAAATATTACAGTTTATATGAAACAGTATGCAAATGCACATGTGCAAACACTGAAATCTAATTGACAATCACACCACACTTAGCAATACACTTGTTGATTGTTTTTACAAAATGTAAGACTGCAGTAGCATACTTTTTAATGAAGTTAAACACATATCGTGGTGATTATAGTTTTCTTTTCCTAAATTTATTAATTACCTCCTTCCAAAGCAAGAATTTCATGCGTTTGCTGCTCACTCAACGCTAAGACTTTTGACGTTAGATACAGTTAGATTTGAAATTATGAATGAGTAGTCAATATCATTACGAAACGTGTATGCTCTTTTCCTCACATTGGTAGTTAACAAAAGACTGAGCAACGGTAACAAAAGCATGCTACTAAAAGCTTTCTATGCAATTAGTGCTGCCATATCATATCACACATCGTGTTGGAAGTTTACGAGTTATCGAAGTCATTGAAGCTCAATATACGCAACTAAAGTAAATTTTTGTACATATTTCAACGTTAAAAGAAATTTTATCCATCCCACAAGCCTTAGGTCAACGGAGTGTAGCTCATAAAACAAACAAATATGTTGGTTTAATTCTAGAACATATAATCTACTTCTTGTTGTGCCAATTTGTTGACTATTTGGGATCAATTCTTACTCCTTACCTGGCGTTGTTGAGGATGCTGTGGCGACTCCCCAAGTCAACGCAATTCACACCACGCCGACAACAAATCCCACAAAGACTCCCAGCATGACGTCAAGTCCAGCGGCGCATCTTTGCAAGTAAATAATGTCATTATCACCTGAGTGAAAAAGAGGACTGCAACATGCGACAAACCGAAGACACCCACCAGAATTTATTGAGAATTCCTTTTGTTGGTGCAACAAAAATTCGGTGCGTTTGACAAGCAGCCGATAAACAATTATTTGTTTGAAATGTTCCGCCAACATTGAACAATTAATACAGTGCACATGTGTGTGATCGTATTTGTGCTCCAGTTGTTAATACTTTAAAGGGAGCATCATTTTTATCGTTTTAGCCTTCGGATGATGACACAAAAATCAATGGAACCAGACAACAAAGTACAGTGTGTGTGCGGTCGTGATTTTCGGCAGTGAGTATTCCGGGACCTCAATCAGAGACATCTTCGTTGTATTCTATTAAGGACGTTCTTTTTATCTTAGCCGAATCCCTACGTTCTTTGAAGATACTGGACATTCTTAGTTCCAGGAATTAAAAAGAAACAATTTAAAATCCACAAAAATTGAAATGGTGTAAAATTGTTTATTAAGCGGAAGGAAGTAGACGGCGTGAATCGGACCTTATAAGAACATTAAAAGTCTTATTCGAGTAAATAAATTGTAATTTTTAAGATAAACGCAATAATTGTGCCCAGAATATTATTGCAGACAATTCTTATAGTATCATCTTCGTCGTCGCATTCAGAAAAGATTTCAAACAGAAGAGTCAAGCCGTTCATAAGTGCTCAAGACTTTCGGGATTCATGCTCACCAACTTCTTCAGGACCTTTCGGCTGGCTTACAATCCCTATGAAGTGTGTTGTTTTTGAATTCCACCCAGTCAACTCATGCTGAACCATGCTTTTGTACTCTTATTAATACAGAAAACAATAGTATTAAATAAAAGCAAAAGCAATACAGCTAAACCAAGTTATCGTGGCTGTGTTTCTACATTCCAACTGCGATTGCTCTTGTAAGAATGCGACGGTTTCCTTAATTTTCTTCCCTTGCAGCGTGCAAAAATCACAGCGTGCTCCTTCGTTTCATGGCACGGAATTTCTTTGCACCATCGCGGCCAAAAATATGCAGATGTTTTTATTGCTTGCTCGGCAAAAGTGTGGCATAAAGAACCGGAAGTGAAGTGACACGAGTATGAATTCTCCTCCTTTGACGACAATTTAATATGTAAGTTCATATGATTTCACTAATTTCATTTCATGATTTTATTTTGATTTCATTTTAGTTTTCGCATGTCCCTTAGTGCTTCAATCAATTCGATGCTTGGCTTTAACACGATTTCTTTTGTTGATTTGGAAATGATGACATAATAATAAAACATTGATACGTAGATTGATTTGAAATGCGATAAAGAACATTTGTTTGATGCAGCTGGAAGAAGAGGCTTTAGAGAAGAAGACAGATGGACAGTGATTTTAACTTTAGAAGGACTTCTTCAATATTAAATGCAGCATTTTTTACTGTTCTCAAAATCAATTTAACTTTGTAATTTAATTTTATTAGTTGTTGTTTTTTTGTAGTTCTAATGCAGAGTAGATTCATCCATAACTTTTATACTGAATTACTTTATAGAGAAAATTATGTAACATGCATCATTATAGTTTCACTTCAATGATGTTTAACCTCCTCTACAACGACCGCTGGAATCTCATGAATGAAAAGTTTCTTAATTAATAAATGAATGAGGACGATGGATCGTAATTGCAAGTTAAATACTGCAAAGCGCCAAGCAACAAAGCAACAAAACGATGCCCGACGACAAAATACTTCAGTTCTGAAATAGTTTTTCCAATTATGGACGGATTGTCATTGATTTAAGACTCGCAGCCAGCATCACAAACAGCAACAGCAGCGGTTGTTCTCTGAATAAATTTTCATAAGAATCGGCTCCTGCGGACACGAGACAGCTTCCTGGCTGAGTGACTGTCGCAGGAACGGCGAGCGAAGCAGTTTGCACCTTGCTGTTGCCTTGGCTACAAGGCCAACGCGTTTCTACCATCTCCTAGCTGCTAGAAGATCACAGATCTCTTGCCATCATCAACGATGCCATCTGATCTGGTTCGCTTATCGCGCTGTAGCATCGATATTCGTTGCTTGCTGTAGGATTTTCTGTCTCGTCGCGATTCTTACGGTAATGATGTGTTGATGATGGATCATCTTTTTAACAACTCTAGTGAAACGGTGCCGCTGCGCTGCTTCGTACGTATCGCGTGCCCAACTTCATCCGCCACTTACTCCGTCGCATTGCCGAGTGAACGGCGTTTGCGTAAAAACTATTCAATGATGTTTATTTAGCAAACCTGCTGCAATGTGAAGCTGGTCTGTGTGTGCGGCACGGCGAAGGGGACAGCGCAGGATGAGCGCCACTGAAAGCGCACATTCTTTCATTCAGAACAACACCAAAGAATTTCTTGGTGCGTGCTTGGCACAAGCTGTTGGAGCGATCGACGATTGCAACGCATGATTGCCGAGGTGCAAGAATACGAAAACGTTTGCAAAAGAAAGTAACAAAAAACAATTATAAATCATACAAACTGACGGATAGAATTCGGCTCAAATGCTGCAGAAAATATATGAGCTCAGGTTTAATTGTTGGACGAATTCGACATGTTTTTGGAATGCTTGAAAGGACTTTAGATGCGTTAAAGGAGTTTATCCAATGAGTGAAGTTTCGCCTTCTGTTGGCATGAATAAAAATCTCCTTAAATTATTTGTACTTAAATAAATGCGACAATAATGAAGAGCCTCGAGCCACATGTTCTCAGCATATTAACGCATTGCAGCTCACCGTGCGCTGCTCACAGTTCTCGAATTAATTAAGCGTTGATCGTTGGTGCGTTCTGCTGCATTATCTTGTCCCATGTCAGCCGCAGCAAGGCTGAAAGTCAGCTCTTCAGTAGGAGCTGCAGTCGTCGTCGTCGTTGGATTCTACGTCGCTGCTTGAAAGTTCGCTCAAGAACGGCTTTTTTCCAGCCGGTTTATTAACAGCATTTTTATGGATGATTTTTGCGCCACTTTAATTCACTTCGCTCGTCGGTTTTGCTACTCCCTCGAAATATTTCTGCACTTGCAGTTGCACGTTGATGGCACTCGGCGCACGGAATGCACGGCGTGAGGCGCGGATGACTGAATGGAATGCGGAGGGGAGTGCAGTGGGCTCGGAGAACAGCAACAGCTGGCAGATTCTTCTGTTGAACATCTTGACGTGTTTCGTTGATCGTTTATGCTTTGCAGTTGCGGCTGTGACTGTGGCTGCTGCATGTTATGTCGTGCGGCAGATTTACAATTATGCGGCTTCGAATCCAAGCAATCGATCGATCATTGCAGATGAAGAAACGTCTGTGCACGCTGTCGACCGCAAGACGACGGCGACGTTCTGCCGTATATAGCTTTGTCACGTGCGATCTTTTGTTGCAAATTCAGTAATCATGCAATCGATGGTGCATTCGTTGCATGCGTAATGCGAGCAGCTTGCGGCTTCGTAGACGCCGTTCGAAATGCTGCTTCTTTGATGAGTTCTGATGCGCTGCTGACCGCTGATCACTGGAAAACAGTAGCGCCGGCGACAAACAAAGCATTAAGGCTTATTCAGCTTATGTAAGTGACTAGTTTCCAATACAAAAGGGTTTTAAAAACTCTTTTCTATGAATCTTTAGCGAGTTTATTGGCTGATGCATGGAAATTTATTATGTAAAAGTAAATTTCAGCTTTCATTCACTGGACGAGAACGTTACTAAGCCTAACTGAAGCTGACAATGGAGCTCTGTCCACTTTAACTACGCAGCTAGTGAATCAAGAGTGAAGGCAACGTAGAATGCTGCATCCTCAGAGCCGCCGCTGTGTTCTGTCAGCACTTGGCGCAGCTTGGGGCGGTGACGGCAGTTTGTATCCAGTCCTAATATGGATCGCTCATCAGCGTGGCGGCTGTTGCAACGTGAATGAGTGAGGGCGCCTCGCGTTGACCATATTTAAGCGGCCTGAATTCCCGATAAGAGTGCGCCAGACGCCGCAAGAAGCGTGCTGACTGCCCATGTGCACGCGGAAGATCCAAAGAGCAGCGCGTCAAGATTCCCGGAGCATGTCTGCGCATGTGTAGACACATTATGCATTTCATAATTGCAAAATTAAGTTTTTGCTTCTTTTTCCGCATATCCACTAGAGCTTCGTTTTCTGTTGAAGGAAGCACGACGAAGAAAAAAGTATCTCGTGTTTCGTGTTTTTGCTCAATGGCTGGCATTTTACGTTATTACAATTTTTATTCAAAATATTAATTATTTTTATTTAATTACATTTTCAAAAAAAATTGTCAGAGAAGCTGAAGAAGTCGTAAACACGATAATCGTTGAAAATTATTTTCGAAGCTTCTTTTAGATTTAATTATTATGCGATTTGAAGAAACCTAACTGGAATCTGATTGAGTAGCCCCATCAGATTCCAATTGTGAATAGGATTCGAGCTAGGTACCAGATCTCCAATCAGACATCCCAGTATTAATCACAATTTCCCAAAATTCGGACAAGATCAGAGTTTTTCCAATCGCGAATTGATAACGAATTCGTTTGTTGATCAAATATTTCACGGAATCCCATAAATATGCAGTTAACGTTAGATATTAACTAAAGAATAATTATCACTTGTGCATGTACAATTGTGGGTTTTAACCAAACGCAGAGGTCAATGAATTATCATTGCGTTTGTCGGCACCGGCGATCGTTCCGTCGTCCAAGCGAACCCTCGCCGCTTAGAGTACATTTTCACGTGTTGTTCTGCTACGCTTCCGATTTCCATCAGCAGCAGCTGGAAACGTTGTTGTTGTGCTCAAGTAGCCAAGATAATTGCACCGCGTTAAAAATGCCACGTTAATGAACAAACTCATCCCTCTTTTCGAGCTTCTATTTGATCGTTGCTGTGTACATACATACATATATAAATATGAAAGCAAACACTATCATGTTTTTTAGGTATAACTTCTCTTTGTGGATATTATAAAAAAATTAAGATTTTTGGATTTTATCACTTCACAGTTATCCAGGATCTACGAATGTGGGAGATTTTTGGGTTAATTTCGGAACTTTTCTCGTCGTCAGCTGAGACATCAACAGAAATATCAAAAATATTCTTGTTATCATTGCCCAGTTTTTTACTCAGCTTTTGGCGATGAATGATTTTTATTGAATGTGTATTTATTTGCTGTCGTTACTGCATGAAAGCTCATGATTTTACTTCGTTGCTTCCATGAAGTCCGAAAATAATCATTAACGAAGGTGCGAGAAAATATATTTAATTATTTAAGTTTGATTAAATGCCCAGAAAATTCTCATGTGAATTGCAATAAGTTTAGAATAGAAATAAAGCTATTGGCAATGGTTTTTCCATTATTTTGAATAGAATTTTTAATTTTAAAATATTGTGAATCAGTTAAAAATCACTTTATAGTTGATTTAATAAATAAATAAATAAATTCTACTGTTTGTCTTTAATTTTATTTTAATTACGAGCTGTTATTCTTAAATACGTAAAATCCTAAGCCAAGTTGGAGTTAAGTAGAAATTGTGTAAAGCGACGATTCTCACTCGAGTCGCAGGAAATTTTTACGATTCAGTTAGTCGCAGGTTCGAGTCTCAACTGAGGCATTCTGTTTTTTTCTTATTCGAATTGGATTTTGCAAATTCGAATTAGTATTCGCAAATTAACTGGTACAATAAACTTTACTTTGTTTAAATAACAGACACATTTAAAAAATAAACATAATTGTGTGGAGCAGTTTGTATTTCTTCTGTTTGCCATTTAAATTTTTACTCACCACATTCACAAAATCCTGAAATGTCACATAACCGGGTCCTGTTGGCAGCTTGGACAGGTTGGCGCGCTCCTGCAGCAGTTCGCGTTTACTCATAGGCACTTGTGATAGAAACTCCGGCGACTTGAGAGCGATCACGAAGTCATCCACAGGAATTTCGCCGAATCCTTCGGGATCGAACTGTGGATAAAATTGAATATTTCTATAGCAAAGTTTTATAATTACTCTTGTTAACGTCACTTACCATGTCAAAAAGTAGTTTCCATTTCTATTCACAAGCAACGCATAATAAAAAATACAAGAAATAAATATTTCAGTTATTAATAAATTGATTGTTTCATTTAAATGGCGGCTTTTACGTACATCTCGCAGCAGCTCCCGTCGCAGTTCGGCCTCATCAAAGTCGGAATTGAGCGAGGTGTGTTCTGTGTCGTAGTCGGCATCATTCGTACACTGCAAAATGATAACGATGTGGATTCTATCAACTATTGGCGCACTTCTTCAACAACTTACATAGCGAACTGGCATCTGGGAAATGGATGCGATGGACACCAGCGAACCCGCAATCGTCGATATGCGTCCCACATCCGGTTGGATTTCCTGCTGATTCCCGGCGACGGCATTATTGTTGCTTTTCGATTGGTCAAGGTTGCCGCGTGAGCTGCGGTCAAGTGCTGTCCACATAACTACTAACAGCAATAAATTAATGCTATCTTTTCTGCAGCTTTGTGAAAGCCATTTAAATGTTTTTCAAGCCAGGTTTTAGTACATTTTTTATATTCTTTTTTTCAACGTAAAATTCCTATTGGAACACATTATTTTTGCAGTGGTGGATATTTTTGTCACATTACGATGGATATTTTTATAATTTGCCTAAAAGTATGCTAATGTTTTGCCATTTTAGTTAAATACATGAAATCAGTAGAAGATTTGAGTTTCGTCGATGGCCGAATGCGTTAAAATGTTGGATTTTGTATACCAATGATAGTATCAGATTTTCAGTTATCAAGTTCAATTCCCCGCGCGGCGCACGTGTCCAAATTTTATTTAAAATTGTTTTTATAAAATTATGCCCTCGAATGTTTATTTGTCGGTGCCGTAAATTATTCGGGCACTTTCCTTAACATTTGCGAGGGGCAGATTAAAATTGCCGCTTAATCATAGACGAAGGTTCTCAATACCGAGCCTATTTCATGCCCGGCAAATATTTTACGTTTTGTTTCTAATTACAGTTATTTATAAGTAATAATAATGAAATAATAATAATGAATATATCACAAGTTTAACTACATGTTGATGCATCATTTGATTGAACTTTTTCTTAGGTTTCCCGTCTGTGGAGTTTCTTTGCAACATTGATTCTTGAAGTAAATTGTGACTGCGCAGGCTCTGAAATTCGATATGTACACTTTTACAATATTTTTCACACCATAGCAATTCAACTCAGCTTACATGAAATGTACACAAATACTTTAAATCATGCTTTTAATAGCTACTCAAGTTAAGAACGCACTTTAACACTTCACGTTAAATTATTGGCAGTGTTTGTCAACAATATAAGCAATAATATCCCCAAAAACCAATGGCGTTATCTTGTAAGGAAAACAAATAGCCGCGTGCTAACGGAAGAACTTCGTTTGATAACTGCCCCAAATGAAAGCCAAAGAGTGAAGAGAATACATCAAAGAAACACTTCGTTGTGGACCATAAAACGTCCAATGACGCAGCGTGACGGATGCTAGACAAATGGCCAAGACTATTTTCAATGATATTCTCAAGAAGTCGCACAAGACGCGGCGGAGTTTTATGATAATTGGACACTACAAATTCATTCGAAAAGGACAAACAAACCCGATAACCAACGAAACCGTTAGGCGGCAAAAGGCAAACTAAACATCGCTTATGTTTTCCTTGCGAAAACGTACGAGTTAAAAAAATTTTATAAGCTGACCATAGAAATTACTTCGATAAACTTATCTATGCATTAAAAAGTCTATGATACAAATTGCTAAAGATCACAAAAAAAATCACTTTTGTTTTAAGTCCACGAAAGTTGAAATGCTATTAGAAAAAAAAGAGATATCTTTAAATGAATAACGTACATTCGATTTTGTTAAAGTTTCGTTCTTTGATAACAAACGAGCCTGGTCACTCTATTCCAAACAAGGGTTGAATTCGAAGACTTCATTCGCCCTACTCACGGACGGAAGCGGTAGTGTGTGCAATCTGATGCCAACGTACGGAAACGACAACAAATCCGGCGTTTGTTCTGCAGAGTCGAAAACCTGCTGCAGTCACGTTCGTTGTCAGTTTGTTTACCACACATTGCTACAGTAACGGCTCTGCGCACCGGGTGAGGGTTGAACGGTGGTCGGTTATCGGTGGGGGAGGTTTTGCTTTTCCTTGGTTTGGGTTGTTATCTGTCAACCATGCGCAGCACTGAAGCAGTCGCATTTTCACAGCTGCTTCTTTCGACTTCCGCTTGAATTCCTATTTTAAGGGGTTTCTTTAGAAACTGAAGGTGAACCTGTCATGCAATTGTTTTGGTGGCTTGTACGGAATTTGGTAGCATTTTCTACTGGGAATGACTACATCATAATTTGAATATAAGTTAAAGTTCTTCCCAAGTTGGTTTAAGGTAAAAGTATTTAATTTTCGTTTCACATAATACATAAAATATAAATTCTCAGTTACAACAATCATTGCGCATTTACATCTGTTGTCTTTGTGGATTAAGACTACTAAATATATATTAAGTAAATAATTAATATAATTTATTATAGATCGATATATTTTAAAAAATAATCGTTAGGAAAACATGAAGCAATTATAATTTCCAACAACTATTTTAATCCAATAACTTACGGGTTTCTTTTCAATAATTTTTGCTTTTTTATTGTTAACAAAGAAGCATGATAAAAACTGTCCACTTGCCATTTGCAACTGCTTGTTGAGCTGTTCCTTTCTTGTGGCAAGTTATCCTTCCAACATTGGTTCGTCTCGTCGGCTGCACTGGCTGATGACACGCCGTGCTATGTTCTTGATTTCATCATATGGGCTGGGATGTTCGAGGAGTTCGTTCAGAATCTGTATTCCGTTTTCTTGTTCGACAAGTCGGCAATACTTATCTGGATACACCTGAAATAATTGCAAACATGACACGGTATTGCAGGGAAGTGAGCGAGTTGCTTACTTGTGTTAAATTGGCCAGCGCCCAAACTGCCCAATGTTGGCATTCCGGTGTCTCGTAGCAGCGCACCAGACCTAAAATCGGTTCGAAGCTGCGATAGTTAATGTTGCGCTCGCTATTTAAGCTCCAGCGTTCGATGGCCTTCACCATACGTGTGAGGACATCGTCTCTCGCTGGCGTTTCAATGTTCCAAGATTCAGGTCCATCTGAAGCGATATGTGCCAGAACGCCAGCAGCATTATAGCTCACCTAACAAAGGAAATCATATCCATTATGTGTTGCTTTCGTGGTATTTTCAAAATAAACTGAGAGCTCACTTCAATTCCGTCGCTGTGCGAATCCAAAAGTTTTGCAAAAACTTCTATAAATTCAGACGTCATCAACTTTGAACGCAGCCATTTCACCTCAGCAACGTTGCCCAATAATCCCATCATATTTCGCAGTAACTCTTCACGATCGGGAAACGTCTGAAACAATGTTTAATATACAATTTATACCCGTAGCTAATATAATTTGCTTATTGCTGCTTACGTTTAAACATCTCAAGAAATACTCCATGCCACGCCCGTCCAAGAATCTCTTACAATTAATAGCAGTCTCATCAGTTACATTCCACATCGTTGACCATGCCACTTCCATGACATCGTCGAACACCGAACGCGTTAAACGGTCGTTGATTAAGCTTAGCATAGTCTAGCATAGGAAAACATTAAAGACCACCCAAGTACTTCAAACCGAATGCTTTGCATGCATACTCACACCCACAACTCCGAGTTCGCCCAAAAACAGTTTCTGCCTTCCATCAACTTGACACGCCAAAGTGTTGAGCAAGTAAATCGCTATTCTCTGGACGAAACCTTCCTGTTCAGACTTTGAAACGCCGTGGAGAAGAACAGTGATCAATCGTTCGTATTCGAATAACTAAAATACAGAATTTGTTCAAGTATAAATCAAAATATCGGGTGTTATTTATGCATTTAATTAATGTAAGCCTCCTTCACAATTGAAACCTTCCTTCACAAACTTACTACATCATTTGGCATTTGAAATTGGGTGAGCGTAAGGTAACCATTTCGCAGCATTGTATCATCGGCTATGTGCATTTCCATTCCATTTAAAAGAGTTCCTATTATGTGGTTGCGCAGAGGTGTGCCGAATTTGGATCTATCGCGACCTTTCACGATGTAGAACAGAGTTGCGCTGAAGAAAATTAACACAATTCAGTTCAAGTTTTGATACTTTTTGCAATGATGAAGGTTCTCACCTTCCTGAAATTTGCATGTGCTTGAATTTCAGATGTCTGTCCATAGCTGTAAGAACAACATCGAGTGCTGTGTGGATTTCATTACAGCACTCAAAGCGAAAGAGATGATACAAGTCATTGAGGACCTATATTTGATACAAATATAGTCAAACTTTATGACTTTATGTTTCAGTATGCTGAAAACATACCCGGGTAAGGATAACCGGACGATCGTGATAATACCTTGCTGCTGTAAGGATTTGTCGCTCATTGGCGTCGCCAGCAATCTAAAGAAAACGCAAATGAATGAAATTAACGACTTATTAAAGAACCTATTGACAATCGGAACTCACTTCAATTGCTGGAATGTCATAACGTTTGCATGCCCAATGCGCCGTGTGATACAAGCCGAGGAACTCCAGCGGTCGATTCGTACGTGATGCAAGGCCGGGAATATCAGTGTTTGCTTTGAAGTTGGATTCTTTGGTCGCAACTCCGTTACCAGCTAGGTTTGTGCCTGATATGTCGAGGTGTGTCAGTTCACGCAGATTATCCATCAGCATTTCTAATGTCTGGTCTGGTAAATCGTAGGTGCCATGGCCATTGCCAGTGCTACTAATGGAGATGTCAAGTGTGCGCAAGCGGTGCAGGCAGCATATTGAATGCAGCTGATTCGCAACGGGCCACACATTAAACAGGATCAGAGTTTGTAAATGTGGCAGGGATGAGAGGGCCTCCAAACTGAAATTGGCCAATACGCATGAAGTCAAATCCAAGTAATGCAGATCAAGCATATGAGCGAATTGTAAGCGATGGTGCATAATGACGCCATTCACCACGAGTCGCCGCACGTGTGGGCAACTGAATTGAAAGTCGAGGGGCTCCTTCTCAATTGATTCCGAGTTTTGCAGCAGATGGGAACTAATGCCCAACTCCAGCGAACGCAGACCTTCGCCGTAACGTGCAAGCAGGTGCTGGGAGTGGACAGTTATTCGGTCGCAATACCACATTGTCAAAGAGTACAGATTGTGACGCATGAGAATTTCGAGACCTTTAATAGAATATCGAATATTTTAATGCAAATAATGTTAGGTTAGGAATAATTAGGTTATTCTAAATAATTTACCTTCATTCGTTAAAGTGCTATTGCGGATGTGGACTATTTTTAAATTTGTCCTGTTCCGATCACGAAACAAATTGATGAAATTGTCATCCACGCGACGGTGATACTGCTGATAGGCCTCCAGTAGACGGTCGCATATGTCATTGGGCAGCACGATATTCTCATTTAGGCATAGAGCGCCGTCACGGTTTTGATCTGGATGGCTGATGATGTCGAGGTGGCTGCATATGTATTTGTATACAATATCTTGTAATGTCATGGGCTCCTCATCAAGATGCCCATTCGGCTTCAAGCGAACCTTTCCACTCATCCTTTTCAACGAAATCTTCCTTTGAAAGCCCTCAAGTTACAATTAGTTTAGCTAGAAAAAAGAAACATCGCAATATATTAGAATATTCGTCGTAGCACTTGTCTGAATTAAATTCTGTGACACTTCTAGCCACGGCCTTTTTTGTGTAATTACTAAACAAAGCTCAAGGTTGTTGATTATGCATTGTGAACATTTCAAGAATTTCATTTGGACATACGCAATAATTCACCAATAAATATGTTTATTTGTATAAAAGTTATCATGTTACATTTTATGAATGACATCTGATTTCTGAAATATCGACGTAAACCAAATATCTGGAAAGTTGTTGCCAACATCAGATGATCAAGGTCAACAACAATGAAACATCCTTGCATTCAGTGCAAAATTTTGTAAAACTGAAAGAATGGCTTAAGCTTATAAATGTTTGCGAACAATAATATAATTCATATCTACACGAATTTTAATATACTGATTTCTATCGCACTTAGCATACCTGAGCACAAAATTTCGTGCTAGCTTATAGCCGATTTGTCCCAAAGGATTAGTCCAAGCGATGTGTCCCTTTGAGGTAATCACAGCTGCTTATTTATTGAAAAGTTCCCGATTTTTTGTTAGAAATTATTTTGCTATACCTTCAGTTTCAGTCACCTAAATTTTGGATAATTTTCTGACAGAAGTTTCATATTGATCACTATGTTATTCAATACATTTTTATATATCTTGTTGCGTACAACATTTGAAACTTTTAATTTTTCACACTTGTCGTTAGAAGGAGGGTTTTTCTTCCTCGAAACTCGACTTAAAAGCCAGTTTTTCCTCTATAAAAAGAGAAATTTTCATCGTACCTTTTTTCTTGTTACAACTTTGACGTTTGATGTGTTTGTCAGCTGGAATTTACAGTTCTGACCAGAGTTACCACGTAACGTAACAGGAAAAACGATCCAATTAAAGGGCTAATTAGTTGAACTTTCCGTGACAGAGCAGGGCAGATTGAACTGTCAAAAACAAAGTCAGACTTATGGGATATGCATGTAACCGATTAGTAGAACTTTGACATGGCATGGCAGAGCAGAAAACTCAGATCGATTCCGATATTTGAGGAATTTCTGCTATGTGACAGCTAAAGTCGTGATGCCATTTGTTTGTTTTGATTTGAAAACAACGAAGTGAGCTGATGATATCATGGGTTTTGAAACTAAATTAAATATTCCGAAACCTAAAATAAATATTAATATAGGACTTAAAATAAATAGTAAGCAGTTTTTTACATGTGAGCGAATGTTTTTAAAGTTCTATTATTGTATTTGTATTAGATTGTATATAATATATATTGTATATAATATTTCTAAATTGTATTGTATTATATTAGTATATATCTAATCGTATAAAAATAAAATAATTTTTCGATTTGTGTGCGCTTTCAACAGCACACGCATTCAACAGTACCAAACCGTATATAATAAATTATTTAAAAGATATGACTTCTTAAAATGTTTAGCAGTAAACTTCGAATCGGTAAAAATTAAAGAAAAATAGAAGATTTATTTAGATTTAGAAGACCTGCAGGTCTAATACCCATATAATTCGTTTTACATACAGTTACATTAAGTGTTTAAGAGTTGTAGATGCGAAATATTTTCATTTGTATGGTTAACTATCATAGGACTAATAATGGTAAATAGTAAACTATGCTAAAAAACATTAAAAATTAAACATAATATGTACTACTCACGTTCACCAATTATCAAAGATTGTAGTTTGATATCCTTTGCGAATGTGGGATTAAAGTTATTCACAAGATATTTATATCAAAATATTACCCGCCAACGATGACAATATTCAGACGACAAGCAAAATTGTGGCAATGAATCAGAATGTGGCAACACCTTTGTTTACAAATTTTCCAGTTTTTGGATTTCTTTCCCTTTACCCTCCTATGTTCTGCTATGTCAAGTTTTTGAGAAAAGTTCAACTAACTAGCCCTTAATGCCAACAAATTTACTGGAAGGATGGTGGAATTTTAAATATGAATGAGCAAAATATTCAACTTTATATATTTATTACAGTCAATTTTATTTTGTAGTATTGTTTAAATTTTAAAATTTTGATAGTCAAGTAAAGGTAAACACGATACGAATGAATTTAGAAAGTTTCTATTTATTATAATGTATTGATATATTTAAAAATAAATTAAGGAACGAGGTTTAATGTTCATTGATTTATTTAATTAGCAAAAGAAATACATGAGTATAAAACGGGTCAATCAGCTAATTTATTAATGGCATCATTTTCTACCACCGAACGTTTACGGTTGTTTCTATCACGGTGGTTCTTAAAACACAATTTTGTATCTTCCAGTCTACCGTACGTTCAGCGACCTTGCTTTCGTTCAACTTTTCCAGCACTTCCCGACCAAACGTTTGGCTGCCAGTACTGTCTGTATACATACTATAGATTTGTCTTTTCATGTATACTCGCTTAACTCTTTCCTTCTCAATTTGCAGCAAGCAAAACCGTACCCTACATATGCAAACGTTTGCTTTTTTGTGTACGTTTGATAGCACAAACGAACCCGGGGTTCGTTCGGTTGATAACGATACAAAATGCTACATTTGACCTGGAACGCACAAATAGTATGGAAAGTGTTGTTGTGAATTTGGAAGAACAAACGATCTACGTTTCTCAATGTAAACAATGGCTCGCCGTTCGTTGAGTACACATTTTGAACAGCTGTGTTATGAAAAGTACAAAGCAACACAAGGAGAACCGAAACGTTCGTTGGTAGAAAATGATGCCATAAATTAACTGGCTTCAACTGGGAAATTTGAAAGTTAAATTCCATCATTAATGGCATTAAATATACATTAATAACGAATCATGTGGATGATAAAAATTATTCAAATTAAAGTTAAACTAAAAAAAAGAAATCAGGGTTTTCATTTCATAAACTAATTTTCTTTCCATTCAGTTACAATTACTATTTCAGAAAAGCCCAGCGAGATGGTGATAAAGCAACATCTGTAATAAACTGTTTCGTAAATAACTGTTGAATGCGTAGTTTTGTAGAGCTCCGAAATCTTACTTTTAACATTAATTGCATGAATGGAGACATTTATTTTTAGGAAGTGAAAAAATATCAAATATGTAACAAAAACTATGAGTTTATTTCTGATCCACCTTTTAAGGTAGTTAATTATAAATACAACACAAAACCAATAATTACATCAAAGGAGATTTGATATATTCAGCAAAGGAAGCAGGTTTTTAATGCTAAATAAAGCAATTTAAATGGAGCAAAACATTTGTTAAAAGAGGGTAAAGTCAATAAAACATTTATTTTCTTATTTAAAAACAATAGGATTTATTTCAATTAGTCACGGCGGCTATTCTATTTTACTTATTATTACCCATTTAGTAAATTATAAATATATACATACATACATAGATTTAATGTATTTAATGTATACATATCTATCGGATTCTTCATCCATTATTATTCTGCTTTTACACATGGAAAAATAAGCTATTTATTGGTGCAAAGGAATTATGTAAATTTCCTCCTCGAGTTTGTGTATATACATATGTATAAAAATTCTTCAAAAGCGATTAAAATGACAAACATGTCTATGATAAAACAAATATAATTCACTGCCACAATTATTCTTTAAATTTGGTTTAACATATTACAATTTATATAAACTAATTACTTATTTCGTATCTATACTAATTAGCTTCAAATTTAATTAAGCTAAAAATTTAATTAAGTTTAAAAGGAACAAATCAAAAGCTATGCATAGCAATTCTCCAATTTATTTGCGCTATTTTTAATAATAATATTTTAGAATTATTCCATATGATAAGATATTTAATGTTGCTTATAAGCGAATGATATTTTTTACCGATTTTCGTTAAATGAGTGAAGTGAAGGATTCGCAAATAAATCGGTTGCATTAAGTACAAGTCTCAGCGTAAATTGAAGGTAAAACTTAACTACTAACACTTTCGGACTAACACTTGATCCGGACTGAAATCGTCAACGATTTTTTTTAACTCATTATTATAAAGAAATCAAAGAGGATGTATTGCATAATAAATTGTTGGGTTTTCAAAGAAAAGCACTGATCTACACTTTCAAAATCATAAAGGAAATAATATCATTAAAAGCACGAACATATGATTTTTCTGTAATTTTCCGGCACCTGCTTTCACCTCCCCCAACAAAAAACTTCATTTTAAGGCCTCTTGTGCATGTCGCAGTTCCACTTAACAGTAACTAAAAATATCAAGAGTATAGTAAGCAGCATCCAAGTTAACCAAATCACAAATCAGCCATCAGTAAAGATCATCTTCCATGCTGTGTATTAGGATTTTCTTATCTTCTTTACTATTAACCTCACGCGCCATATTTTGCTGCAATAGCTTCGGATCGAAACACGGCTGCAGAAGAAATATTTAAAACAGATTTTATAGGCTACAAAAAAGAAGCCAAACTCACCGTATCGCATATGTTCATGTTGCAACAATTCTCGATAGTTATTTCGCACTGTTCTGTGGCCAATGGACGATTGGTTAGCGGAGTGTCGCCGCTGGCGTGCTTCTTCACTACAAACGTCTTCTTGATGCGTGGTCGTGCCGGCTTGTAGAAACGTCGCAACCCATGAACAATCAACAGAACTAGACACAGACTTAATACCACACCGCAGACGATAACAACGATCGCGGTGTTCCACGTGCTGCTATTGCGACAAACTTCGAGATGTTCAAATTTGGGAATTGCATAAATCTCCGCCCCATCTTCGCTTCGGTTGGAAAGCTCTTCGCAACTGTTACATAGACCAGATTTAATTCAATTATTACTTTGTTAGTGTGCAAATCTGCTTCATTTACTTACATGTCATGGCATCCGTAGGGTGCATGTGATTCGGGTTCATGCTTCATGATTCTGCAGTAGAGTGAGCAAATTTCTGTAGAGTTGAGCTCACACCGAGGGCCGCCGAAGTTGTCTTTGCACTCGCAACTCGCCTCTGCAGTCAGCTCAGATATCCTACACACGCCGCCGTTCAAACAGTAGCCTTTGCATTTGTACGACTGGCAACGTTCGCCCTGAAAGCCCTCCTGGCAGGTGCACTGCGGAAAGCCTCCGTTGCCCATCGCACACGTGCCATGCACGCAGTAGTTGTGGCACTCGCTCGTCTCGCACCGGGCGCCGTCGTAGCCGAACTTGCAAATACACGTCTTGCTCGAATCGACGTAATGGCCTCCGTTCAGGCAGTACTCGCGCTGCAGCTTCTCGATGCGTACGTCGATGGGATTGGGCGTGGGCGCCGGCGTCATCAGACGGCTTTTAATTTTCTTCACAACCACCGAGCAAGGTTTGTCATTTTGCATTGTATTCAAGAAGCGTAGACGCGATAAGATCCCGCGAGGCTCTTCGCTGAAACTTAGAACCTTTCGGTGGCCACCATTTTCCTCATGCTCAACTGATTCGCTGTTGTTTGCTGGCAGGTACTTCGCATGCCGCCAAACTGCATTATGTGTCAGATCGGTCCAGAAGATCTCATCCTTGGTCACAGCCAAATTAAAGGGAACATTATTGAGGCCTTCGACGATGACTTGACGATCGCTGCCATTGAAATTCGCACTCTCCACGGAGAAATGCGAACCCTGCTGATCGACCACCCAGAATAGGCGCCGCGACAGCTGATCCACGACAATGCCATGTGGCATATACAGATCGGAGCGCACGATCACCTCGCGATCCTTGCCGTCCAACTCAATTCGCTCTATGGTGGCATTCTTGAAGTTGGAATTCGTCCAGTACAACTTCCGGCGGCAGACATCGATCGCCAGTCCTTCCGGCATGTAACCATCTTCGCTGGCGAAGTCCACGAGCACCGTCACATTGCGAGCTGTGCTCAAAGGATTCGTGGACTGGAAGAAGATTTTCTTCTTCTGAGTGTCCGTCCAGAAGAGATTCTTGCTTAGTGGATCGTAGGCTATGCCGCCGACAGAATCGCCTTCTGTGCGACGCACAACGTTCTCGAAAATGTGCGGATCATCCAATATCGTTGGCAGTTTAAGGGAGAAAATGCTGCCGTTATTGTGCATCTTGTCATTGAAATATATCACCTCCTCGGCTTCATCGAAAGTAATGGCTGACAGCTGATTGAATTGATGGGCCGACGAAGTGATCTCTCGCCATTGATCATCGTAGAAGAGAATCTTTGTTTTGGTGGTAACAGCAAAATCTGTAAATTAAGAAAAAAAGAAGAAATGTATTCTAAAAAACAATATTCAATTTAAGAACTTTGAAATGTGGCTATGAATCAAAAACATTATTTAAATTTAGCATTTCAAAAGACAATCCAAGGTTAACTTCAGCTGATAATTGTTAAAAAACATGACAGAAAATCTCATGTTTAAAGAGAGGAGAAAATCTAAAATAATGCCCATTTAATTCGCAATCAAGTTACCAGAATTTTATTATATTAACTTTATAATAAAAATAAAATATAAAAAGGTTTTAAGCATTTACTTTCCGGTTTATATTCATTGATTTGATAAAATGATTCTATAGTTCATTGATTTGATAATAAAACGATATCACAATAATGTGCAAAGTTATCTACAAACATAAATAACAATGAACGGCCGCAGAAGCCAACTCATACAGAGATATACTATAATGAATCATTTATGTTGCCATACCAATAAATATTCATAAATTAAAACCAATAAAGAAAGTGCTTAATTGAATCGTCGTATTTATTCACGAAACTTCATAGAATCATAAGAAATCATACAATGAAATATTTTAATTAAATATATTTGATATTTGCAAATGTAAATTACATTTTAAATCTTTTAAAACCTCTAAAGACACTAAAAGTGTTTGTCATTAGTTCAATGGTTATTAATCGATTGAGCGAAACAATGAAACGTATTTGTTTGAAGAAATTATTAAGAGAATCCCCATTTGTTATATAATAATTGCCATTAATGTGATCTGAAAATGACAAAAACCCTTCACAACTGCGACAAATAACTAATCGTCTGTCTGGAAAAACTAACTGATAAATTATTGTATTTTCCACATCAATTAATATAAAATTTATAAAGATTCAATGATGAGATAAGAAATTCCGGCGGCAGTTTGTTTTTTTACTTTCAATAATGCATTCTTAATTAGCGGCTAATTTGAATTAAGTTACGCTTCTGCGATTTGCTATTCACTGAAAGATTCAACGCACAGGAAAGTCCATTGTTAATGATTGAATGCGTATGTAGCTCATGGCAAAAGGATGCTACGTTGTTATATATATAACTGTTAAATCAAAATATGATTATAATAAATACCATTATTCGTTTTAAATCATATTATTATATCTCTACAATGTAAATGCTTCTAAAAAGGCTTGCATTTATAAATATCATTAATGTTTAGTTAATTCTGAGTAGACTAACTTTTCAATTGATCTAACATGGACAGGCTATACGGACCTTTCTAGGGATTCACATCGATGAAGACACTTTCTGTGAACTCTACCTTAGAAATCTCTACCTTATCAACCTCCAACACAACCAACTGAAAGAGGAGATATTCCTCATCGTGGAATTTATAGACTCAAATAGACATAAGTAGGTTCCTTTTTCATATGCACAACAATGTCCTGTTCAAGATCTAAGTCTAAACGGTCTAAGAATCTCCTTGTACGACGCTTCAGTCTCTTGGAAGGGACACATCATGTTTGGTGAGAAGGCATTTGGCTCTGGTTATTCTACCAACAGGTGTTCGTAGAATAAAGCAACTTCTAAAAGGTCGGTGGGAAGCTCTAAAATCACTAAAGCGCTTTACATATGAAGCCACGATGCGCTTCGTGGTCAACTCGAACCAAACTATGATCTATTATTTTTAACAGAAACAGTAATACTTATTTCTTTGTTTTCATAAATTACCCGACTGTATTTATTATTACTGTATTTTATTAATATTAATTCAAGATGTATTAAAGTAAATTATAATATATTTTGGATAGAAAAGTGCTAGACACGAAGCCCATCGACTCATAAAAAAGAAAAGCAGAAAAAGTAGCGCCAAATTCGAAAGAGTTGAAAGAGAAGATCACAACATCCAAGCGTACTGGGATCCGACCCCGACTCAAGGGGAACCTACGTACTGAGCCACTGAGGGCCACGTCTATTATTTACTTGAGACCCACACCCAGATAAATTTCCATATCGCTTTATTGTCGCATCTGGGAACTTTTAAGTAAAGCTTTTATTAGTTTTTCCCTCTTCTTCGTTATACTATTTTTAAGATAGCATTTCCTATATATTTAAATATAGAATTGCCTAGTCACTTGTTTTGTTATTCGTTAAATTACTTTTCTCACTGTAGCCTCACTGAATTTATGGCTTTCTAATAATCTTCAATGCGGGACAGTATTATCTGCTATACATTTATAAAATACTACAAGATCCGAAGACCTTTTCTTGAATAAATAAAGAAATCTTTGTCCAATTTATTTACTTCGTGAATATTATTAACATAAATTTCACTATTTATTTCGTAATTTAATCACTTGGAAACTAATGAATGCGTAAAGCGTCAAACTTTCTTCCATTCCAACAAAAAACAGGCGTTCGGTTCGAATAATCGTTGTGAAATCAAGATTATCTCTACTAGGCCAAAGTTCATTTTTAATTGAATGCCTGTCTTGCGCGTTAGTTTTTCTTTTAAATGTGAAAATATGTTCTGGGTTATTTTTTATTGATATGAAACATAATCTGAAAAAGTGTAATGGCCGATTAACTGCGCCTTCGTGGGCATTGAATAACTGATTTTATTAGGGTGAGTAATGTACAGTCTATGACGGTATCTTTTTTCTCCTAATTTGAGCTGTTCATTCTCAAACTCAAGATTCACAATACTCAAGATTTACCCTTTAAAAGAGAGTTCAATTTAGAAGCAATCATCCCGAATTTATATGTCCAAAATCTGAAGTTTATAATCCAGAAACAATAGGGAAAAGGAACCTACTCTTAGGGAAAAGAACAACAAAATTAGAGCGTGACATTAATCGCTGCATTAAGCCTAAAGCACTATACAGAACTAGTGCAGCAGACTCATTACAGAAAACACGTGATATTTCATAATATAATTTATACAACGTAAATCCCCGTAAACAGACAAGCTGAACCGTTTTACCGAATTATACAAGCATAGAGATGATAGTATAAGATAGACAGATCGAGATTAACTTATAATCTCTATGATACAAGACTTCTCCATACAACTGAGCCGCGTTTTAACCAGCTTCTATCCAGCAGTCTGTACAAATCAGGGAAATTTAACAAACTTCTTATGTTATGGGAATTTAGCAAACTTCCCACTTTTGCATAGAACCATCTAAACAAAATAACGCCATTTTTGTCTGGGTTTTTTTGTTTATAACTGTGTATTGTGTTACAATTTAATATATGTATTTAATTTTATAATTCGCCTAATGATTTGATATAAGATGAAATCTCCGTCGTCAATCTTTCAATGAACTGAATAACAACACCTGTTTGTGTCTGGTTCATTAAAAAAACCCCAGCGACAGACAGTGATTTTTAGCAAGCGCGAATTAAGAGTATTTTTAGTACACATGCAATCAACTAACTACAGCCGTAGATTTAACTACGCGTTTACGTTGGCGACTAAACAAGCGCTAATTGCATATGAACCTTATTAAATTCGAAAAACCACGAGATGTGAAGAAAAGCGTTTTATAAAAACAAATAAATAAATACGTAATTTAAGCAAATTGAAAGTAAACATTCTATCAATTTTTTTGAATAAATTATTTACAAATGAACTTGAGAGAAAGAATAAATAAAGAAATAAGAAAACACTTAAAAATTATAAAGAAATAATCGTGTAAAGTTAAATTAGGGATTCATATCTATATCAAAATACATTTTTTTCAAGTGAAATAATTAATGACATTGAATTAAATTAAGAGCTGTTTTGTGGATTTTTGTTTTTTTATAAAAGCGCAACAAGTCGTCCTTTTTTTTGTGCGGAAATGCATACACCTAAATACATAAATTAATATACATACTTATGTTCGACTAATTTCCGCATTAAAAAACAGGTTATCTTTAACGTTTTCCCTTTTTTAAATATTTTAAATATACTTTTTCTTTACGCGTGACTTTGGATAACTCACGCCGCGTTGAAAGCTGTTTTCCTTTAACTTTAACTGTTATTTGACATAAGTAATTATTAATACTTCGATTAAAATTGTCGAGAAAGCACTAAAAGAAAGAAGTGGGGATTTATTTTTTGCTATTGCTACTCTTTTTTTTTTTAGGTCAAATGGTAATGACTTTAGAAGAGCTGCAGTTTAACGTAGTGCGATTATTTAATGCAGTGACGTGCAAAATACAGGCGAACAGAATTATGTAAAAGCAAACCATTTTTAATAATGCAAAAGCAAACGTTTTAAATTACTTTTATTACAACTAGATCCTAAAATCTTGCATTCATTCTTTGTTTACAATAGTTTGAAGGAAAAAGCTAATTATAATAAAATTAAAGCTATAAATCTTATAAAGCAAACAAAGCTTGGCACATTTCTGTTCATAACATAACATAAAGTAAAATAAAAACTATTTGCAAAGTTTTTAATTGATCCGAGTTTGAAATTGTTAAATATTTAAAGATATTCTGCTGTGCCCTTGTTAGACTCAAGGTCACATATTGTTGTCTATTTATCGCAAAAACAGCTTTCATTTAATTCGCTTTAATGTAAAAATCATTATTTTTCCTATTCCAACGTCATTGATTTGAAAAAAGACAACGATTTAGATGAGTAGTGAATTTAACATTTTCACGCACATTCATGATTATTTACGGTTGTTAAATGGAGCTTTCGTTTGTCAAACAGACAGCTTTAGAACCATATTTCTTTCAGTTACTTAACTTTGGCCTTTCCGGTGTGTTTTAATTTTTGGATAGATAAAAAAAATACAACTAAAATAAAAAGTGTGTGAAGTGTATTTGCTGATGACCTGAAAAAAGGGTACAGCATGCACATTGCTGTTAGATGTTAAAATGTGTACGTGACAGATACGAAGGCGATAATGGTTGACGACGTCGGCACATTTTAAAAAATAGAAATTGAAAAGCGAAGGAAGAATATGACACCGACGACCAAATACTTTATGCTGATGTTAATTTCGTAATTTTCGGTCTTGTGATAACGACGTCCTAAGAAACTGCTCCTACGAAGAAATAATAAATATTTAAAATGCAGCCAACGAAGCACATTCTTGAATATTGAAATCTGAAGACTTTCACATAATCCTCATAGAACGCTATCCACTGGCAGAAGCAGGGAAACCGACAAACATAAACTGACAATCTATGTACATAGAAACAATCGGCAAAGTGGAGTGTATCTAAAAATAATTTTCATTAAAATCGAACTTGTTTGCTATGCTTATGTAACTTGTGTTGAATTGTTACGGCTCTCTAGTCATCCAATTTTTTTGCTTTGTCTAAACTCGGCTCTAAACTAATAGCCCGATGATATTAAGTAGACATTTATGAATTGATGGCACTAATTAATTATACACATAATAATGTATATACAATTTAGCACACATTACATATGACTTTGGTCCAAGTTGCGTGAACTGCCAAATAAACACGACCTTAGAGATTATTTAATTGCTACTAGATACATTAATCATTAGATTTATTGGCCAAAGTTGGCGGTTTTTTAGTAACTATCTTACCCCATAGACCATGAACCGGTTGTGAAAACAGTAACAAAGCACAGCATACCAGTGACTCCGAAAACATTATATATTTACACACTTGCATTAATTCACTAGAGTATTAACAAATTATTTTATAGCTTAGCTAAATTAAACGATTTTATTTATACAAGTATAGTTGTGTTTCAAAATCATTCGTGCATTTCACCAGAGCCACTCTACGAAATTAGAGATATCTCCGACGAAAATTTACTTGCTTATTAAATTGACAAGTGTTGTCAGATCTGGAAATCGAGAGCGACTGCTGTTTTGCTAACTTTTGGAAGCCAAGAAACTGCTTCTTTCTTCCAACCTTCCAAGCTTTTCCAAAGACTTTCATGATTTCACGAAGGTCCTCGTATTCACTTTCCAGAAAACTGTTTTTTCCAGTTTATGATGTAAATTTTTAAAAAGTAATAAATGTAAAAGTTGAAAAAAAAGTAAATATAAAAATGTGTTGTAGAGTAAAAATCTGTCTTAGTAGCAATAATAGTGTAGCTATTTCCACAGAAACTTTAGCTTTTTTAGATTTCCTACCGACAAGGGACTCTTAAAAATATGGACAAAGTTTTTCCGGCAGGAAAATAGCTGCAATACAAACACCTCTTTTATTTGCATGTACCATTTTACGCCTGATAACCTTGGAAACAAGATGCAGTACAAAAGGCGTAAGAAAAGAAATTTGCTCTTATTGTTTGGTATTAATAAATGATTTCATTACTACTATTTGCCACGAATAGAGTACTGAACCGTTTCGCTGTCCCATTCATATTGAACCCTCTGGCTGGGTATCCAAAAAGGAGATGTTTAAAAGGAATTACTTCATGAATCTTATAACCAGATTGTGGCACTAGACACATGTATAAAAGTGTAGCAAACTGAATGTGCATCAGTTCCTTTGCAGAGAACAACGAAAACGATTCTTCGATGATTATACGGAAGTAAATCCAGCAGCAAACGCAGGAAATTAATACAAAAGCTATAAGCATAACTTTTTCGAGGAAATGTGATGCTTACAATTTGAGATGTAAGTTTGTTCAGTTAATCGATTTGCCGAACATAGAATAACTAACAATTATTAATTTCCTTTAACAGAAAAGTATTCCCAACAGAAAAAAGTATTGCTTTCAGAGCAAGGAACACGTAACACACAAGTATCTTGAGAAACACACGCAGCAAGTAAAAACAAATGCTATAATCAATAACTTTGTCGCTGAATTGAGAACGAAAGGACAAACCATCCTTAAATGTCGCTATTAATTAATTAATTAATAAAGTCGTTCAACACAGATTATAGATTTTAAGTTCGTTCTGAAAAATATGAAGATTTGTTGAAAAATTTCAACTTTGAATTTAATTAAACAGCGCGATAAATGATGGTTAGTTGGTTGCCAGCAACTCTTAAAAGAAATTCTCTGCTTTCCTTTTCTATATTACTCAGATTTTCATATATGCGGACGTAAACACATCGTAAAAATATAACAATTGCAATACTGACGTTTATATAGTATACTTGGTTTTATTTCTCCTCATGTTTCCAAAATGTGTAAACAATCTTTAATATATCAAAACAACCAGTTTATAGTTTCTGTGATGGATTTTTAGAGAAAATACATAATATAATTCAAAATTTATGTTTGTATATACTTTGTTACAATAAATATTTGACGAGTTGAATTTATTAAAGAAAATATAATGCAGTGTTCGTACTTTAATGTTAACTTGTGACTATAATACAAGCAAATAAAATCGAGCTAGTTCTGGAAAAGTTCTTGTTTATTATGACTGAAGTTACAATTATAATTGTAGGATTATCTGAATTGTACTATTAATTACATAAAGTTTAACAACGTAAAGTTAACTATGAGTGTATGATTTGCTATTTAAAAATATAACTATAAAAACAACGTTTAGAAGATTATTTACAATAAACTTGTAGATCATAAAATATATGATTTTTACGTACAGTAACGTAAGAAATAAGGCTGTAAACGCAATATTTAAGACGAGTAGATGTTAAAAAATATATATTAATGAACATTATTGGTTTTGAATTTATAATACCGTTTTGTCGAGTTATAATAATAACTAACATAAAAAGTTTAATAATACAGGATTATGATTTAAATTTAATGCTGACCCATTCACTTATTGTATCACGTACTACGCAGTCAAATGTATTAGCATTTACTTAATACGTATTTCAACTTAAAAGATTTTTATATATTTTATACTTAACTATTTCTATATTATATACAATTAACCATTAATTTTTAATCTCGATATTTGTAATGTGCAATATAATAAAACACATTTTCGTTATCTACACAATTTACGCAATTCCTACATTAATATAATCTGACTTAGTGTGCAAAGTTGAAGCGCGACACAGTTTTGTGACAAATCCAGCGAGCAACCTGCCTTAAACGAGCGGAAACCCAGGTAAACATCCCACCGGCTAGTTGAACCTTTGAAGCATAATGTTTTATGTGATCAGTGCAGAGGAGTTAAGGAAATGTTGAATAATATTTTGAGAAATTTAATACCTTAAACACATCGAAAACGACGAACGAAAAAACGTTGTAAATTTACATTGCCTCCGTCGTTTTCGATGTGTTTAAGAAGAAAATATAAAATTCGAGATATAATCAATTGTAAAGGATATAGTAAGGACCAGGGTTGGTGGCCGCCGTTAATATAGGCCACATATGTGAAGCCGTCCTTGCCTTTGCCACGAATGTTGTAGTAATAAGGCAAAAAGGAGTGAAGATGAAATCTGAAAAATGTGTCCATTTACAGAATTAGAAATTTATTTGAGATGATAATAAAGCAATTTTTTACCTTCGCTTTTCATAAAATAAAATTGCGGGTTGATTTGTTGTAAGAACGTGTAAAAATATAGCTTTGACCGAAAATCGTTCAGCCGTTGTTAAATAGTTTACCAAGGAATCTAGCAACAGTGAACCGATGCCATTTCGCCTGTGTTTTCGATGCACACCCAATGATAAAATATATCCAATATCGGCATTACGACCCATCGAATCCGTCAATATACCTTTGTCCTAAAAGAAAAACGGTTTTCATACAACTTTCATCCAAGTTAGAAATTAGCCTTGTTTACCACCTCCTTGTTTAAATATTTGTATGGTTTAATTTCAGCTACAATCAAACCAATTATTGCTAAATTATATACGGCCGCTAAAGCAAAGAATCTAGAACTAGAGGTAATATCTTCGTACCACGATAATGGGTAATCTATAGGAAACCAATCTTGACAAAGCGTTCGTACCTAGAATATTCAATGATAATAATATTATAAAATTCAAATATTTGTTATTAATACTGACCTCTGTCAAGTCATCTGGACAAAGAAATCGTAGCTGCACATCTGTTATCGAACACAATGGTACATGTTCACTTTCCGAACGCGTTATATTATTTTGCTGTTGGATTTTTTCCTGCTGGTACCTGCGAATATCGAAATTGTAGCTCCAGATGAATTTTTAATATACACAAATAAACGGAATTCGGTGTTAAGTATTATTATTCTGCTCGAAACCATCGAGTCGAGAGTTCACTAAACTTGATATTTATTTAAAGCATATTTAAAAGAGTGCTAAATTGTTTACAAATCAATTTATTTTTGAATTGCCTTTATGGCAGGAGTTCACCAATTGATCCCCTAATAAATTATTTATATGTATTTAAGTATTTGTACAATTTGTTTATTAAACGATGGCTACAGATATCCGGATCGTGTTTAATGCCTATCAAAACAATACACTGTGTCTCGTTGAATTATACATAAACACCATGATATGATAAACAAGCTGTGATTTTTTAATAAAACTATTATTGATTCATAAAATGCTATATGTAATTACCAAGTAAACTGCGCCATGAAGTAACAACAACAACCATAAATAAAAAATATACTAGGGAACTTTTATTTATTTTCGAGCATTAAATTCCACAAAACGATACTTTAATACTGTTGTGCTGTCCATGTATACTTCTTATATCGAGCTCTTGGATGCGGAATGGTAAACGGGCTGCATCTCACAATTTATACCTAGTGAGTTACTTCACTATACTTTGAATTTTTCTTAATGCCGAATTTTTTGTTATTCACTATTTCAATTTAATCATTTGTCCAGATTTCACTTCAATATTCCCTGCGGTATTAGCTCTTGCACTGTTTTGTTGTATGTATCTTAATACATTTCTTTCTACTTGCGTTGGCTATCTGTTTCTGTCAATTAAAGCCAATCAATCCGTCAATTGAAACGCTGTCCAGCCACTTGTTCCATATTCGAACACTAATTGAAAACTCTGCGATTTATGTTATTTTGAACTTATAATGGTTTTCGTAGACTTTTTGTATATTAATTAGAACGCCCAAAATTAACTTGTTTAATTTAGAAGTTCTGCTCTTATTTTATCGATAACTTTGCTACTTAAATGATGTGTGATAATTATTTAGAATTACGAAAAACATTATTTTATAAAAGAAAAATTTATTTAAATTTTGAAAGCATTTTTAAATTAACAATTTTATCAATGTTATTGTCGAAATATTTAGATTAAAAACAACAGTAATTTTTTGTCAATGGGCGTTCTCGCGATTCTCTAAAATTTTAGTGCTATGTTCAAAACCAAAAACACAATTGCGACTTTTCTTATCTCGGGCTGTAATATCATGACTTCTTGTTGCGCATGAAATGCAAATAGCATCGACAATTGCAATCTTTTTGGGGAGGTTTATAAATTAAACTTCAAAGTTTTGCCTGAAACACAGTAGAACATACAAGAGGCAAGATACACAATCAACTGTCAAAATGACAAAGAGTCCTCTGGAAATCAAGAAAGACATAAATTATCTAGAAACAATCGTATTTGGATAACGTACAATTGCATGCTAGTTTCTAATTTCATAGATTTGTTTTAGCCATGTTACATGCAATTTTTTGATTGAACAATTTTTCAATTTGTTTTTGTTTTCTGTCAATGGAAAACTGTCAACGTCAAGTTCATCCGAGAAAAATGAGAGCGAATGAACCCTTTTTTGTGTAGCAATTAAAAAAAACGCTGTCGATGAAGGCAAATTTTAATGAAAACAGAGTTTTGTGCGACGTAAAAAAAAGTATGCACGTTTTGGAGTGAAAAAGATCCTCTTATATCGAAATAAGTACTAGTATAAGTAAGTATTTGAGAGTTCATGAAAATTTATATCATGATATATTTTTAATATCATCATGACCGATGATAAGATTGCGCATTGTCAAAGAACTTTGACGGTACGTCAAACTGCACTATCCTCAAAATTTAAATTGAAAATATGTTTCGTCAAAGCGCAAATGTAAGAAACATATTTAATATTATTTAAACAAAATGCACTGGCAAAGTGTGATAGGCTTAGTAAGCGCCTAGGTAGTGCACTTAGTTTTTATTATGTTTCCCCTGGAAAATAGCCGTAATAAATATTAAGGACGGCGTTCTGCAAGCAAAGCAGTATTCTATCATTCTTGTTAATGCAATATAGAATTCTACATATAGATATTCCATGGATTGGGTAACAGCCGAATGTTTTATCATTGTTGTACTGTTCATAACTCGGAAAGTTTCCGTCTATAATTGACTAGAAAGTAAATTTTTTTACCGAAGACTATAAGTAAGGCGAAGTAGCCATTCCCAGTCACATTGTGACGTCACCATAGAAAACGAAGACGCCGATGCGAGTTTGTTTACATATATGCATATAGATGTGGATACACAGATTTTATAAAAACGAAAATAATTCATCTCTTTTTAAAACGAAATATACATTTTACAGCGATTGTCAGTATTTTTCGTTCAGACCGGGCTTCCATTTGGTATATTATTTAATAAAACTACGTTCATATGACATAGTTAATAGAATTTATATTTTTGTAACAAAAAATAGTAAAATTTTCTTTTCTTTGATGACAATTTAAAGTATAAAGTATACGTTTTACTTATGTACATATGTATGTATATGGCTTGCCTTCGGCACTAACTGATAAATCTAAATCTCTAAATATATATTAGGAAGACTTTAAAACTTGTTCTGCTATTGATGCTTTTCGTTTTAATTCCTGCGATTGCTCCCAAAACTTCGACAAGCGATCGTCAGTGTTCGAACAGAACTCTTTGAAATCCTTTAGCATTTTTAATTGGAATAATTCATTTTCTGGTGAATTATTTATCGTTAGAGATTTCCACCTTTTGTTGGGTATCATATGATTCCAGGCCCATAAAAAGCCGACCTACATTAAAATAACACCCTTTATTTGTACATTATTAAAAGAAAAGTTTGTGTAAAATAAACCTTTTTGGGAACATTTGTATTGTTTGTATGTCCGTAAACGTTGCGTGTAACATTAGCTTCTTGCCGACTAGGAGAATCCATAGCGAACTTGTTTTTGGAGCACCTGCAAAGTTTAAATTGTTTTGCTAGTTACGGAAACTGACTGAATAAATATATATTTAATTTAGCCCAAACCTAATAAGCACAAACATGTTTCCCGAACAGTGGACGTATTGATATTCTTTCGGAACCTGCAACATAAATTCATTTAAATGAAAAAACAAATTTTAGGATATTTCGAATAAGACTTATGTACATCCGCATTAAAGCTAAATTTCTTTTCAATAACACATGGCAGGAAACCAAATCTAGTTAATATAACTTCTTGAAAGAGTAGCATACGATCCGCCCTACTTTCTTCTGAAAATTCTATAAGATAAAATTTATATTCGAATTATTTATTGAATAAAATCAGAGTTGGAATCTTTTTTTTTACCTTCAAAAAGATTCAAGCCGTCTTTTGAGAAATTTGTCACTAACGGTATAAAAATTGGTCCCCGAAGTGGGTCAGATTTTTCAGTGAAAGGTTCAGCCATTGGATCTGCCGGCACCGATACCAACTGGTAACCACAATGATTTGCTTTCCGTATCCAACCATATATCTGAAACGTAATGTTAATGTTTATCCTAACATGTCGAAAGAATATTAAATGCTCTTATAAGAAACCGTCGTCGTCCAGGTCGCGGATCATTTTCCTCCTGATTCGTTTCGTTGGCAGTTCAAATTTAACATTGAAACTTACCAAATCCCACACTATTGGTCCTGATGAGGTCACCCATTCGACAACTATCTCGAAAGCATATCCCGGCTGCATCACCGTGTGATACTTTACATGACCCCATTCCATGCGATCGCTCTTTTGTAGGACGTCGATTTCCAAGTGTGAGTGGCGATAAATTTTGCGATTGCTACAATAGTCAGTCCACGACTGCGGTGTGGGAACATCTTTGAGGAAATTCGGAATATTTAAAGTGACATTTTCATTGCTCGACAGGAGGTTGGAGCCTTGTATTTCTATCTCCATCCATTCGTTTTCAAATGCCATTAAATCGTTGAGTGGCGCTGTGTATTCTAAACATTTCGACAAGAAAATAATCACATAAAATAATAGGGAAATGTAAAATATATTGAGTCAATTTAAATGTTAATTAAATTCACCTTTCGACGACTTGTCCTGAACTACAATGTAATATAAGTAAAATCCCACAATCACAGGTTTCTCCCAATCACCCGAAGCATGGCAGATCATTTGTTCCCTGTAAACATTGATGAATCTATTGGAAGCTTTAACTTTATTCGATGGCATTACTTTCGCATTGCTTCTAGTATGTCCAAAGGATCTCGGGAATTATCCAAGCGAGCTTTTAACCACGCTACAGCGTCAAACGATACAAAAGTGCACGACGGTAAACTCTGGGTGGGCGCAAAGAAACCCACGCCAGTTACAGGATGTTTCATGGCTTCAAATATCTCGTGCAGATTCGCATTTGGACGCAGTTTCACTTCATGAATAAATCTGCAATCACAATTTTATAAGTTTCTTTATGCTATTAACTATTTGTGTTTTTACTTACGCATCATCAGGATCGTCTTTGATGCTCAGCTCGCCACTTAAAGTATTTAAGGCAGCATCGGTTGCCGACGATATGCGACCACGGTCGAGCTTAGTCAAGCTAGGTCGTAGAATATAGCTAAATATTTAAATAAATAGATGTTAGTGAAAGACGAAGCCTGTGCAAAATTAATACTCAAATCGAAACGTTTTAAACCATTCAAATAAATTTACCATTCACATTAATTTAATAAAAAAAATGAGCATTGTTACAAAAGATCTAAGCAAGAATTATTTGAAGGCAAAAGAAAATATTCAACGGAAAACACTAACCTCGGTTGTGGTGAATAAAAATTGTGCTTTTCTGAAAATTTATATGCAACATGCTGCAAACCAATACCAAGTGCATGAATATGAAAAAAGAAAAGAAAATGATAAGTGCAAAACAAAAATTTCCATACAAATAAAATTAGAAAAACAGAGGATTGGTAATATGATTATGATATTTATAATGGTGAAAAATCCTCTTCCTTAAAATAGCAATTATATTGATGATAGCTTAGACAACGTAATATGCGATCAGGATAAATAAATAAATCTTACGGTATATATAATAAAGTGATGTGTAAAATATGATTATGTTACAAAGAAGTGATGACCTAAAAAAATAAAATATAACAATTGATCACGGAAATATCCTTTGTTTGCCAAAGACATATTTTTACATAGAAAAGAATACATAAGAGCTTAAATTAGTTAAGATAATGAGATATTGTAGCAAATCACCGACAAAAAATCTGTTCAAATGCATAGAGAAAAGCAAATGCAATCCATTACCGAAAAAAACAAAAAAAGCCAAAAGTACGCATAAACAATTAATTTTGTATATAAAAACCTTGGTCGCTTCTCTGGTAACCGATTACTGCCAACACGTTCGCGAAACGGAGAGTTCCCCAGACCCTACATATGATATAATATAGATATATACTAAATATATATGTAGTACTTTTTTGTATATATTCTTTACAAAATTTATATTTAAATTGGGTTAGACTTAACTTACTAAAATTAGAACAAAACAAAAGCATCTGCTTTAAGACGAAAAGCATATTATCAAAAGTCATGAGATTAAAAATGAACAACATAAAAAAGTAAAAGCGATTTGTCGACAGAAATTATTTTGAAAGATAGAAAGAAATGCATGTGTTTGAGAAAGAAATATAGATTCAAAATTGAGAACCTGGTTAGGCGGTGGCCTGGATATAATGCTCGTACTGTGACGTCTTCTTGTTAGATGACTTTGTGATGTGGGGCTATCCTGCAAGTGATTCAACTTCAAACATGAGGCAAAAGCAGCAACAGTAAGTAAAGTTTTAGATTTTAAAAATTTAGATAAGATAGATTTAAATTTCATAGAGATATGATTCTCGAAAACAGAATTGAAACGATTAAGATTTATGGATTGTAAATTAACTGAAAAACATGTATAGTATGTAATAAATATGTTTAAAACATTACATAGAATAAGTATAACTATTAAACGTCCAATACAAATAGATATATTAATAAAATAAACAATCATTAGGTAATGTGAGCACGTTTAATAACATAAACGGTATAAAAATAAAATGAGAACTTTAAACGAAGCGTTTAATTATCTGCTTATTAACTACCAAGTATTCTCGGGATGAGGACGGGATCAAGGGATATCTTACACGTGGTTTTCTACTTATTTGACGCTTCAACTTGTTCATGTGAACTTCGATGAAACGCAGGAAATCGTCCAATTGTTGCTTCGAATTGTCAATGGCCAAGTCGGCGTAAATATCGCAGCGACTACATCCGAACTCGAGTATTTTATTCATAGCCAGATTTTCTTTTGGAAGCAGATACATTCTATAGCGCCAATATTTTAAATTCTATTGGAAATAAAGAGATATGTTTACTTTAGTATTAATTTACTTTCACAGCCATTCGAAATATATTAGTCTTACCTCTAAAAGCGGATAGTCTGTATCTCCACGCGTGCACATATAATGATCCATATAGTTCCAGTTAAAGTTCTCCAGTTTCTCAGTAGTAAAGTTCACTCCCGAAATTTCGTATGTATCATGTTGGGGCGCGTGAAAGCGGTAACGATAATCAACATTGATCGGTGGATATGGATGTCTATGTGGCAATGGAACTGTTAGCATTTGTGGCCATAAATTTGCTATTCATAGAGTACAACTCACCGCGGACGGTAGCGCGTAACAGTTATTACCGACCCACTAAGGGATATCTTGTGAAATATTCGCCCGATGGATAGTAAATATTCTTTGGTTACTTCAGTGGGTGGTTTCATTTTCAGAACAGACACCGTCTTCTGCTGTTTCAATCCACCACAGCACGGGGCTTGCGTTGGAGCAGAAGCACTCTTCTCTTCCAGCACAATCAGTTGAAAGCCTTGCGCCAGACGTTGCGAAACAATCTCCTTAAACACCTCTTCAGTCGTTAAGGGTTTCCGGTAGACGGCACGATTTCTGGCGTAATCCAGATTGACATCGTCTGGCAGGAGAGTGTAATCGGAGATCACGTAGTCGTTGTGTAGAGATCGTTTATCAGGGAAATAATCAGTTGTTATGGGCAGGCAAGCGGGGATCGTAAGTGACTTCCAATCCACACCTAAAATTTAGCCGGAAATGTTTGTAGCAACAACAATTTTCACAATTTATATATAGAATTAATTACAAAAGTCAATCTGCAGTAAGGAAAATAGTTACTACAATTACAGAACTTACAGAGCGCCAAAAGTATTCGGAGAAGAACAGTACAAAAAACCGACTCCAAACATAATGATTAACCTCAAGTGCTGGAAATGGTGGAGGAGGGAATGTGCAGGACGTTGTTCGAATTGATTTCGAGTGGAATTGCATCAGGAAAAATTAGTATGTTACGGAAATAGTTATAGGAAATAATTACAAGTGGATTAGTAACAGAGAGCGGATTTAATTCACTCTTCAGAAGTGATACTAAGTGAAAGGATTATTCTAGGTGCGCATAGTAAACGAATCAGAGATAAAAATGCTTGTTCTCCGATATTTGATCTTGAAGTCGGATTCGATTATATTGCATTCGAGACGGTGACCATCGCATTGTTTGCACCGTTTTCTACTCTAGCTCAGATATATTACTTTCTATTTATACACACATACATACATATTTACATATATATTAATTGGAAAAGAAAGCTTTAGCTACAATATTCTCTGTTCCATTCTATAAAATAAAATCATTTGAACAATGGGATAATTTTTCAAAAATAGCAAGTAAACGAGCAGTCAACATATTTTTACTATGGAAATATGATTAGATTATAAAGAAAAGAGCTTTATTAAAACTGAAGGTGCTATATTAAGATTAATGCATGCATTTTGCTTTTAAAAGCTACAGAACTCCACATGTCACTACTCTACAATAAAGAAATAAACATGATTGATTTGTAGTGGTTGCATTTCGCATCTGAGAGTTCATGAATTTATTCTATTATCTACAATATACAAGTTTTAGTATGGTGCAAAACCATCAACTTCTACTGAACTTTGAATTATTTAGCAGTTTCGGCTGATTGAACAGTGAATTAGTTTTTTTATTACTACTCCAACTACCAACCAATAAATGTTTTCTACAGAATGTGCATTTAAATTAAGTGAATAAGTGAAGCTTCTACGCAGTAAAAAGTGTTAAATTTTATTTATCAAGTAAAGAGTGAAAATTTGTATTTCGTTTGCAAACCTATGATTATTTTCGTTTCTCCATCTGCTTCTAGGTACACATATCCCATGGGTAGCTGAGTCTCCTTTTCAACAAAGGAGGGGCTCAACACTTTCGTCGAGCTAGCATTAGCTATTTCGGTATCCGTTAACGTAACGAAGGTGGATGAGGAGGAAGAACACATAAATACCATTTTTAGTTTGGAAATTTTGAATGCTTTCAATAACTTATTCCGAATGAATAGAAATTAAAGAAGTAAAAGGAAAGGTCAGTTGCCAACATCCTTCACACTCTCAACTTTTTTACATGCGGAATAAGGTACTACTTATAAAAACCAAGATTTCAAATAATAATTTAAATTATTTTTGAGTTTAAAAAATTTCTTGAGAAAATATAATTCATACTTTATGTAAACAACAATTTATATTCGCATTGAAATCGTTTGGGTACCGCTTAAAAATATAACAAAAATAAAAATATTATCCTTTCAAATAGTGTACGGAGTGGCGGAAGTCCGTACAAAGCGCTGCTGCTGGGCTTAACTTAAGGTGTAATGTAAGAGGTTATTATAATCAAGCAGCTGTTAAAATTAAGCACGCTGCGGACGAATGTTCTATGAAAACTATGTTCCAATATTGACTCAATTACATATTATCTTTAGCTATACGGCATTTAGTTACAGTGTAGTTTCGAATGTTGTGGTTACCCTTACCTGACATTTACCATATTGTGTTTAAATATTTCCAATACTTATTTTAATCTACTTCAATATTTATAGGTTATTCAATATTTTGTTAGTTGCGATTAAATGCATGGATGATTAATATTTAAGCTGTTTCGAATGGTTAAAACTACATGTTTTGTATTTTATTTCAAAGACTTTGATTAATATTTAAAACACTTCTTAAGCGTTCATAACTATACAATGTGTTTAAAAGGATTAACTTCTTTTGAGCTTATTATAAACTTTTAAATTTTGTTTTAAATTCTAAAGTTAATTGATACTTCTTTTTTTATTTTGTTGGAAACTCATTGACTTCATTCTACTTCATTTAAAACATCTCCATCAACATCCTAGATTCATCTACCACAAGAAATGAATCACAGACATTATCAACTTTTAATTGCGATTAAATTGTTATATTAATTCAAACCTTTCTACTTATTTACATTAGTTTATGAATGTAGGTTCGAATTTCCGCCTAAAAATCTGTAGTCAAGACCTGTAACAAGTTTCTAAAAGCACGTTTGTCTTGCATTGAAAAAGATAAATCAACTTCAGCACCCAACTGACAAAGTTGGATTGATGTATTAAAAATATTTAACATGGAATTTTATATTTAACATAATTATTATTGTAGTCTTCGTTCGAGGGACGATTTGCATCGACTCAGTCTGGTTGTGACATTGTCAATCAATTTTTAATTGTATAACAACTCAATTTTTATCTAATGTATAAATTTTAAGTCATTAAATCAATAGTTGTCATACCTGTTGTCAGTGCCGGAGTCCATTCTTGTTCGCCTGTAGCACCCCATAGAAAACTCTTTGCATGCAATGCCGCGTTGGTCGTGTTTGAGCCGATACCGGGCGACTTCAAAAACGAAGCATTTCGTTTTCTTAGAGCTATAAATGTTTATAGTAAATTAAGCCCATGTCTCAATTAAACTTAAAAGCCTAAACTTCACAATGAATTAGTTTAATCGGCGCATAAATATTCTACTTACACTCAAAGGAATCATCACCATTATATGATGAGAAGGATTTGCTTAAAGACGAACAATTTGAAGCGTGATCATATTCGATTGAGCCGAATCCAGACTCGTTATCATTACTGTTATTGCTGATAATTCGTATGGATTGTTGCTTAGCAGGTACAGCTTGGTAATGATGCTGTTGAATAAGTACGCCTGTGGGACCCTGAAATTAAAAATTGTTCTCATTAAGGATAAATTGTTGAATACAAAGCGAAATACCTTCGGAAATATGTGAGTCCAACGCCTGCGATTTGACGTAAGTTTAATTGTCACATGTGATGGATCAAAAGGATTAATAAGCGCTCGTCCTGGTCGAACTATGGGCGCTATCGACACAATGGAGCGACGCGCGTTTTTTTCCGAAGTGACCGCTTCAAAGAGATTTGGCGAACCCGCCTGAAATATCAGTTATATGTATATATAGAAAGCATTACAGATAATCTCGATCTGCATACCAAAGTAACGAGCATTCCTGATGTACCGTGGTGTATATCAGGATCTGACATTTTGCGCCGTAAATTTGGCAGTTTTGTTATTGTGAACTGATCCCAATCGTTGTTGTTGTTCGTAGCGTATGTCTCTAAACTAGGTACTGATGTCTTTTTCGCACGTATCACACGTTGCAGCGAACTGCAATTCAAGCAAATGTTTACTGTTATTAAGTACTTACATATTTCATGCATATATATAGTTTTATACTTGCCATGTGCCTTGAGCTGGAGGAAGCTGAAAAATCTGCTCATCGTATGCATCGTAATCAAATAGAGAGTTGTGTATATATTCAGATTGATTACAGCTTAAGAAATGAATTTTCTGATTTTCCTAAAATCCAATCAGAAAGAATAAAGTTCAATTAAGTTCAAATTAATATAAGTTTTAATACCTTATTTTTATTATTTTCCGTAGCTTTTGCTATTTGAGGCGACAGCTTAATACGAGGTAGGAATGTGGAGTAGGCGACCTTCTTATTTGTCGAATAGAAGCTCAAATTGATCCAATGAGGCAGTGAGTAGTCATCAGCTGTTGTCAATGAAGTGTCCTTGTTGTGAAACTTCAGTAAAGGGACCGCATGCAGCGGCTGTTCACCAACACAAACCAAATCGCTACCCACGCCGTTATCGATAATCTATCCAAGCATAAAAATAGATCGAAGGTAGATGGATTAGTAAAGTACTTGCTTACCCTTTGTTTAGTTATATTTGTCAATTCACGATCCACTTCAAAAACTCCTACACCGGGTGTTAAAACCACAGACAACTGCCCCGTTCGATCGAAGGTACGATCCAAATAGTGTTTCTCAAATGTGTTCAAGGATATATTAAGTACTTCTAGGAAATTTCCTTGGGCTGCCGTTGAATTCGTAGCCTTTGGAATTGTACCGCCAGCTCTCGTATGATAACCCAAGACTGTCGATTGATAAGTAGTGAACAATTTTCTGAGCTGCACTAAAATGGCGCACCAATCATCGTTGCGTTCATTCTGTATAGCTACGCGATAAAAATCCTCATAGAATCGTCCTTTATAATCCATTTGCAGACAATCACGCATGTGCTCCGGAAATTCAGCCAATGTTTTTGCAGCATAAAAAGTGCGTGAAAACAATACAATCGTTACCTCGTGATTGCAGCCGAGTTTGCGCCATTTTAGAAATAGCTCCGTAAGGAATCCATTAACAGCCTTTTCAAAATAGAGATCGCCGTGAATATCAAAATCCCACATCTCCGATGACATTTGCAGAAATAGGTAAACCATCGAAGTGCTGCTGCGAAACACGATCTTAGTGTCTTCATTAATTACTCCACAAGTGACACGTTCGCCCTGTGACCACATCTCATAGACTTGACAGCGGATCTGCATATCGTTGTATTCGATTTTCTTATTAACATAAACGCAGGTGTTTGTCTGTGAAGAAAGTTTTTTTAGATTTAGTTTATTAATAGGCCAATGTAGATGTTTACCAAGTAAGTCTTTAGACGCCACATCTCAGATCGCCCCATGTACTGGTCTTTAAATGTTATCTCTATCGAATCGAGTGCAACATCATCGGAATTCACTACACGCATAACAACATCATTGAACGTCTTCAAATTGAACTGCGCTGCTATGATGCAGTCCACACTAATCACATCGCGTTTCTTCAAATCATTGAACTTTGTTATTTGCAGCAACAAACGACTGCTCTCCTCTTCTTCGGGATGAAATACCTCCACAACATCTCCTAGCTTAGCGTCAGGATGCTCCTTTGGATTCAATACAAGGTCAGCATCTACAAATTAGTTTAATAGAATTTATATAGGTTGAAATTAGATTGGTACTTAGGCCAATCCGTACATCGGATTGAATTGAATAAATTAAAATTCCTTAAGATTAATATATTATATATGTGTCTAATATTTACCGCTGTAGGATTTGTTGTGTACAGACAATTTGTACAGCTTCATTCTGTAACTGTACGGCGATTCATATCGCTAATTAATACGTATTAATTATGTACATATCGGCAATGAAAACAAAATATCGAAATGTAAAATATTTTAATCCAGATTTATGACCAGCTGTTATTACAATTTAATAATCCAAATCTTTTTAGGGTGGTTTATTTTTGGATGCTGTTTTGGGACAGAATAATTTTGAATATTAATGTTATCAAATTATAGGATTTCATTATAATTATAATAATAATAGTATATTTTAGCAAAACTGCAAATTACTATGTATGTAGAATTTAACAATAAATAAATTGCCCTTGTTGAATTGCTGCACTAGTGGCACCCACTTTATTTTAAAGAGCGTAGATTTTTGAATTTTTTTGATGCCGTTATTATCATTTTACGGATTTTACTAAGTAAAGATATTATAAGTTACATATTTCCTCAGGTGTTCAGGTGATTTTACTATAGAGTAAACTATAGAGTTCAACTAATCACTATCAAGAATGTCTAAAAGCCATTATTGGTATCCAATCATTCAGAAAAGACCTACGGTAGAATGACGAATGGTGTTATTAACATCAAACAAGCTGCCGATAATTAATTTTATGGAAACAATATTCGAAGTTATCAGCAACAGACTGCGATTCCATTAAAAAATTGAGCATGTTTCAGAGATCGGTCATATAACTATGACGAATGAGGAGCAGAACAAATGATGACCTTTTTCAAGGCAAAAATTGGCGAAATTTTAGTTTAGACAAAAAAGAATCAGCATTTGTTTAAACGGTAAATGCTAGAATTAATAGAACAATTTCATTATTAAAAATAAAACGCTGAAAGTTAAACATTTCTGGGATATCAAAAATAATTACATGGCATTTCAAACAGGAATTATTACAAAGATTTTGCTAATTATATACTTTATATGAAATTTTTATGGCATAATATTTCATGGCAACCTATTTTTAATATACAGAATGGTGCATAATATAGTATAAGTTCTTTATATGATCGTTATGTAGATGCATCTTTCATTCAACCATTCGCTACGAATCAGAAAACACCAGTGAAATAAATACAGCTTCGATCTAACATCTAAAATGCATTTAGCATTAGCTAAATTGGTGAATATATTTTCTCTATTGAATGCAAGGAATAAGAAAAATGCAATAATTTTATAATTACAAAGAATTTGGACCATTTTTACATCAATATTTTATGTGATTTCTATGGCTTTGGTTTGTTTTAAGTTTCCCACGTGTACATCACTCATTGTTTGTGCAGATAGGTCGTTATTGAGTCCAAGTCTCTCTTGAGCCAGGCGGCATTCAAGCGTATTGTTTCAGTTGCCTGTGATACCGTACGCTCAGTTCCTGGAAATTGTTTATTTTGAAAGAACTTCTCAACTTCGACGGCTTTCTCTTCGGATGCAAAATTCTCTATGATATACTTTATTAGACGAGCCAATAGGAAGCCACCCTTTATTAGAATATAAATAAAAAGATTATAATAAGAAATAATCATGTTATTTCAATAAATTTATATGTATATGTGGTATTACCTGATATTGTTTTAAAAGCTTATCGTTATTGTCTTTAAAGAATTGCCAAGCCAAATCGCGTCCCTTCGGATTTACGGCAACCGCAACAATAACAAAAACTGAATCTTGTGCTCGTACTTCTCCCTAAAACAAATAGCAGAATCATTTGTATTTATGATTATGAAATATAAACAAAAAACTATTCATCAGTTTTTTCCCCGTACTCTGTGAATATAATACGCACCGACATGGCAAAATCAATCACTTTGCGTAAGATTTCAACATTTCCCATGCAGCCCAAAGCTCTAGAAATGCGGTCCTGTTCTTCGTGCAGATCAGTAGATCGATACATGGCGAGCATTTCGCTGAATATCTTTTCATCGCCGTCAAGTAACATAGCCTTGTAGCATGTTGAGCGTAAATCGGCGGGTATAAGACAGGTGCCATTAGCATGATTCCGGAACCTTGGATTGCGAATCACAATCGGTTAATCATTTTAAATTTGTAATGTAAATAAGCAACTTACCGCTTCTGCGCTTCTTCTATGACGTCCTTAGAACGGAATGAAACCAATCTCGACAATACCAAACTTCTTAACAACGTGTCTAAATGGTTTTCACCTTCTCGCTCATCCCAGCCGAGCCGTTCAGCCACGGGACGATACAGTTTCTCGCCGTAACGATTAAAATTCTCCACTAGATCAGTGTGTGATATAAGAATGTGTAAGTTAGAAATCGAATTGGTGATGGCTGTCCACACGGTGTAGTTGGTTTCATTGCGATACGAATCAATGAGTTTCAAAACCTGACAAAGCAATAATTACAATGTATCATTCAACTGGGCATTTACGAAGTGTGCTTGACCAACCTCTGCAGTACTTGCTTTACCAGCTTGTACCATAGCGAACATATCATCGATTAAACCTAAGCGATCCAAGGGCGGCAACTCCATGTTTTCGACAGCAGGCATAAGTTTCTCCAACATATCCTTGGAGTAACGCGTGCGATAATAACCCACTGTACCGGGGTTTAGTTTAATCCAATCACTGGCATCCACGTCATCTATCACCACCTCCTTTGACTGCTTGTCAAACAAGAAGGTTTTTGCAATCTTTGTAGGATCTTTAGATGTGGAAATGGTGACGGGAATAACCCAGGTGTAATCGTTATCTGGCAATGATCCATCAGCTGTGAACTTGCACTGCGTAAGAGTGAGTACGCGTTGGTTGCCTTTTTGTATCGAATCGACGCTTATGACTGGGAAGCCCTTTAATTTCGTCCATGTGGACATGACCTCTCCGACTGGCTTAGAACTGGCTTCCTGCAAAGCCACCCACAAATCCTCGGTACAAGTGTTCTGGTACTGGTGCCGTGTTAGATAGATATTCATGCCTTTTCGGAAGTCGGCTTCACCAATGTAATCGTGCAGCATACGGATGACTGAAGCACCTTTGTTGTAACTTATTTCATCGAATATTTCGTCGATTTCGCTCGGGTGGCCGACTGGAACTTCGATAGGGTGCGAATTTTTAAGGGAATCCAACTCCAAGGCTCGAGTGTACATGTCTGTGACAAACTGTGTCCAAATATCATATTCCGGAAACAGGTGATTGACGCATAAGAACTCAACAAACGACGCGTAGCCCTCGTTGAGCCACAGATGCGTCCACCACTCCATAGTTACCAAATTACCTATTGACAAACATTCAATATTATTTGCCTTATTCAATCGATAAGTTTTGGGACACTTACCGAACCACTGATGTGCGATTTCATGGCCAACCGTAAGCGCAATCGATTGCTTTCGCATAAGTGACGTATTCTTCGGATCGACTAGTACAAAGGTTTCGCGGTATGTGACGAGACCCCAATTTTCCATAGCACCAGCCGAAAAGTCGGCAATAGCAATAAGATCCATTTTCGGCAGTGGATATGCGATATTAAAGTAGCTCTTGTAGTAAGGCAACACTTTGGTAGCGACTTTCAAGGCAAATAAGCCTTGCTCCTTCTTGCCCACTGGTGTAAACACACGAACAATGACTCCATCCTCCGACTTCTCTTCAACGTAGTCGTACTCCCCGACTACCACTGCAACCAGATAAGTGGACATGATTGGTGTACGATCGAAGCGTATGCAACGCAGTCCATCTTCTATGACTTCTTCCTTAGTTGCAGGCATATTAGAGAGTGCCACACGATCCTGGGGCACAACAAGCGTTATGTCGAAGGTTGCTTTTATTGCTGGTTCATCCCAGCAGGGGAAACACCGACGCGCGTCGGTAGCCTCGAACTGTGTTACGCCAGCGTAACGTTCCTCGCCACTTTGTGTAAAATACTTACTGCGGTAGAAACCTTTCATTTTGTCATTTAGCTCACCTTTAAATGTCATCGTTAAAATGGAATCACTTTTAACGAGTTCTTCATTGAAAATAATGCTGGCAGTTTCATTCTCTGGAGAATATTTAATGGATTCGGCGACAAGCTTCTTCCCATTGAGCTCCAATTCGGCGCTTTCAATTTTTATATCTAAAGCATTTAGAATTACCTCTTTGGTAGGCTTACATATCTGCAGAAAATTTCAAAATCAATTATTTTTTAGAATAATTAATAAAGCTGTATGTATTAAACAATAAATTAGCATTGGTATAACAACAACCTATGTCTTCATCATGGATACTTTGTTGTGAAAAGATTTAATGGCTACTGTAAAGTCGAAGTTAACAGTAGATAACCAGAAACTATGGTCTTAGCTAATAATGATTATCTGCTACGTCAATAAAGATTTGAAATCAAAAGTAAACAAAAAAGTCAATGTTCGCAGCGGAACCAGAAAATTAACACGAAAGCAAAATTGATGTTAACTACAAGGCCGTTGAAATTTGTTGTTCTTGGTGTATTTATGCCAATCGAATTTACCGTTTTACTTTCGAATTTCCTGTAGAATCATTTAATAATGACCAAACCGGTTTTCATGAGCTGGTCTATTATTCATATTAAATTTTTGTAGCAAGTTTTACGTGCTGCAATGTATTTGTTGAATGAATCTAGTTGATCACTTGCAAGAAAATTACAATCAAATCTGTCAGAATCGAATGAGTTTGCAAATTTGCAATGAAAAATTTACAAAAAACGAATGATCATAGTTAAAATAAAAACATTAGGTTTAATACCTACTTGCAGCTTTATGCTCGTCTTTCCCTCAAATGTAAAAGCCTTTAAGTTGGGTTTCAGCTCGAGATCGTAATGTGAAGGCACAACGTTGGTAGGCAAGCGTTCGAATTCCTTTTGTGTCGACATGTCCCCGTGCTTTTGGTTAAAATTAAGTGCAGTTGCACAGTCGGCGGATGTACGAAATATGATATCGCGATATTTTGCACACAGGTCTCCCAGACGTGGAGCTTCGCTACGTGATAATGGAGCGCCCAGTGAGATAGCGGAATAGTCACGGTAGAACTGCTTTTGCACTTTCAATGTGATTAGAGTATTCAAGTGTCCGTGTTCTGTGTGAATGCAAGAAGTTGTGTTAAGTGACGGATACTTTTTTACAAATAATAGCAAGACAAATTCACAATAACAAAAGGTATGTTCAATTTTCCAAGAAAAGTTGGCAGGGTTGTAAGAATTAATTTCTTTAATAGTAGAGTAAAATATTAGTGAATTAATTAGTAACTTTGAGGTGAAGACAAAGGTGAACCTTTGAGGTGAACACAACGCCGAAAGTACTACTCTTCACATCTTATGTTTAACTTTTAGGCGTTATTGCTTCTTGTAAAACATATCAACATAAAATACATATTCTTGAATTAAACGTAAAAAAATATGTATTGCGTAGTCAGACCGCATTAAAAACTCGTAGTTATATTAGTAATTAAAAGACATCTCGCAATTGGAAGTGTTAACTGGAACATTCTGGAAAAAAAGTCCCAAAAATCAGCATTTTGCCTGTGCTGACCACCACACCATACAAAATTATGCTGTGTTTTTGAAAATGCTGATTTTGCGGACTTTTGGCCAAACAATCGACAATCATCGACAATCAGGAGATTCTTGGAGATCAAATTGAAGAACAAGAACAGGCTGCCAAATTTACATTGAAGACGCCAAATCTTATGTTGTAAGAAATCAAGAAGCAAGAAATCAAGCAAGAAAATTATAAATCAGGTGTATTTGTCGTTTAATTTTACTTTTCAGTAGTTATCATTCTGGGATTGGGGATCGATCAATCATTGAAAGCTGAATTTGGTTCTTTAAAGCAATGCAGTTTTATTTTAAAAGGAAAATATATTAATTATTTATAAATAATGAAAAGGAAAAATAGGACTTTGCCTTCGTTAGTTTCTTCTTTAATCTGGATGCCTGATTATTTGGGATCTCAATATTATAATTTAAAAAACATATAATGACATAAACGGCTTTTATTAAAAAATTTGGTTAATCTTTTTTGCATTTGTTTGTAAAACACACAAGAAATGTAAACAGCATTGGCATATCATAATTTATGTATGATACCTTTGCACAAATGTTGCTCGAATTCAGTGTTCACTTTCGATAGATCAAGATGAAGTTTTGGTATTTCTATAATAATATAATAATATAAAAAAAGGTTTGAGAATAACTGTCTATTTTGCAGTTGCACTGTTTTGCTGTATTTAAAGAGCTAGTGTTTGTTTACAACAATTAGCTTATTCTCACTAATCTTGGAAAGTGTTGCATTTGTGTGCAAGAAAGAGATTACCATTTTTTATTTTCCATGCCTGAACAGCAGTTTTGCATCCACTTTTAATTGCTTGTTTATACATTTTCTAATTGCTTATTTGAATAAATTAATTGACTGGTAAAATAATACTCGAATGAAAATATTGTTAACCTAACTTACTGCAGCGGTGTTCAACGCGAAACTGCTGTTACCATAACTTCTAATTTTCTCGTAATAAAAATATTGGCAAAGGTCTTTATTGAACGTACAAAAACGATTACTCCGAAAACACCCTTTCCTCATTCATTACGTTTTCATTACTTCATATGATCTGGAGTAATCTCTAATGCTGGCTTTATTATTTGTCGTTTAATTTTACTTTTCATTTATTAAAACCAAAAACAGATTGAATCAGTCAAGGCAAAATTTTTCGCAGGAAACAGCAGATAATTCTGATGTGTTGTTTTCTTTTACAATATACTTCTTTCCCTCATCATCATCCCTTTTGTTTACATCGATGGCTGCTGCGTTCGTTCGTGGAGTATGTGAGGATTTTTGTCCGAAGAAAGAAGTGAAATTGTACATCATAAATTCTAATTAGATGCATTGAATAACTCTATATATTTTACAGAAGAGTCAAAGAGCGGTTACTTCACTTTTATGAGCTCAAGAATGGACAGAAGAATGTTGCCGGAACTGTCGTTAAAAGTTTTTCTCGCTCAGCAGCCGGTCTAAAGTGTCCCGCACCAGAGGAGTTGCGGACAGAGCGATGCTTAGAACGTACAGTGGAGTACCTTTTAAAAGAGTGAGATCTGATTGAAAAAGAATAACGATACGTATGTATAAAAATTAAACAATTTTATTTCTAGAATACTGCTAGATAGGAGAAAACCATTCCACTTCGTTTATGATTTTATATTCGATCGGTTACGTGCAGTGCGTCAGGAAATAGTTATGCAAAACTGTGATGCTCAGCAAACAATCAAGCTGCTCGAACCAATGATTCTTTTCCTTGTTTACAGCGGATATATGTAAGCGATGTTTCGCCTTCATGCCATTTCATTGCCATTCATTAATAGCTCATTCTTCTAATCCAGTTTCTCTTTGGTTTTTTAGCCTCTGCGAGGAGAGCGTGGATAACTTTGATCCTAAAATTTGTAATCAACATTTGCAGGAGTGCTTAAAGCGCGTGCTATGTTGTTACGATGAGATAATGAATGCTGACAATAAGCGGTCGCTTACAATTGGAGAACTCGCGAAGCGAAAGTTCATTGAAGCAATTTACCAGCTCTTCAATTTGGGATCGATGGAAGCGTTGCATAGGTGGACTCATCTTCCTGCTGATATAAGGTCTTAAAAACTGTTTAGTTGTTATATATATAAAATTTGGTAATACAATGAAATATTTTCGTCATTCTAAATGAAGATTGGATCCACTGTTGCATGCGTCCTATTCGATTAGCCTCAGTTACTTCCAAGGAAATCTCTATCGCGTATTGGCGGGTATAAAGGATTTGCCGCATCTTCTCTGTGCCACTGCTTCCTTGAAATTACAACACATCAGAAGGTTTGTAGATAATACAAGTTACATTTTCACTTTAATTCTAATTTTTATTCTGCAGAAAACTTTATGAAATGTTTGCACATGCTTTTAATAACAAACAGCTGTCGGTACCAATTGATTTTCTTTGCCGACTGACTAACTATGCAAATGAAAAGGATCTTTTTATCGACTGCAAATATTATAATTTGTCGATCTCAGATAATCGTAAGGGAGTGCATTTTATAAAGGCCGATTTTAAAACGGATTTAGCTACGTCCAAAGTAAAACGTGAATACATTGTAGATCAAAAACTAAAAAGTATTTATTTACCAGAAGTCTTGCTTTTGAAAAGATTGTAAATGTTAAGTTTTCAGTGTTACCCACTTCATTTACTCAATGTGTAATAATTTTTTCATGATTTCTATTTTACATAGAATTTGTACTGAAATATAGAATGAGAATATTTTTCAATTTGTGTTTAGTATGTACATATATTTTTCAATTATATTCCAATTTGTGCTCGATCGCACAAAATACCACCGGAAAAAATTCGGAGAAATTCTAACCGTCAAACCGTTAGACCATTCTGCGCATAAAGTTTCTTTTCTTCTTCGCCAACAGTGCGCATTGGTATAAAAAAAGATCGGAGTGGTATTATGAAGTCCATTTTGTAAATAACTCGATAACAAAATAGTAGAATAGGTTAAAAAAGTGTTTGTGAAGATAATATTCAATGTGAAATAAAAAAATAAATGTTAATAATTGGAAGGACACATACATAGTTTAATATTAAGAAAAAATTCAATTCTGTTTCCAATTGCATCAACAGATTCTACCGTTCAAAGCGCCTGTTAGATTCTATTGCAATTCTTAGCACTAGCAACAATTTTTACAAAATTCTCGAGATCACAACCTGCTCACTTACTTTTTAATAATTTCGGTTTCTTGAGTTTATACATTTAATATAAATGTTTTATAGTCTCTAAATGGCTAACAGAAAGTGCCGAAAGAAAAAAATTGCGGAAAATTCACAATTTTTTGCGGAAAGTGCCATCTATGGGTGAGTGTTTAAACTTAATGCTTCCAATGTTTCACATTTTATGGCAGTGGAAAGAAGGAGTTGCTCTTAATAAACGACAAAAGAGAGTATGATTTTGAATTTTTCCAAACCCTTTTCATATTCCAAATAACTTAGTATTCCACTGTTGGAATTCCGGTTTTTCTCTGAAAAATTAAAAATTCAAAAATGTCACATGATTTTGAATTTATTATCTTAGGTTAAAGCAGAATTCCAAAGCAATCTGAAATGAATCAGTAATTTAGAATTCATAGTTTTCGTCGTTATTTTGAAGAGCGGCTAGTGATGCTTATAACTGTTCTACGTGTAATTCTTAATGAAAGATTTTCTTCATTATTCATTCATGCTTTAACTAAGAGCTGAAATACTCCACGGATCTTCGCATGAACCGCGGCTTCAAATTCTGAAAATTATTTAGACTTCAAATGCTAGAATTGTCGATTGTATCGCATTTCCTGCAATTGTATCCATGAAGAAGCACAGAACACTTGTGTATTAACGAAACTCCCATTACGTATGTGTGTCTACAGTGGTCCTTCCTACGCACCACAGGAAATGGAAAACTCACTGAAGTGCGCTGTCTCTAATGAGGTGGAAAATTTAAAAAATATTGATATGCAGCTTCGTTTATGATTCCTCCATCGGCGTGTACCACGAATTTTCTCCTAGACTTGGTGCTTTTGTGGTGTGCGTGATTTCGTATCGTATCGTCGTAATGAATCGCTGATCACAACGAATGAGGATTCGCTGTAAAATATGATTTCTCTTTTTTTGCTGTCAGGCATCATTTTTCGGTTTGAAGTGTTGCTAAATATATCTAAATGGAAAATTATGATAAAAGGTCGAATTATTCAACGGAAATGATTTTTTATACTCATTAGGGTTCATTCAGATTCATTATTTCAAGGCGATGTCTGATGCTTTCGGGAGGAACCTTTTTTGCCCGTGAGCCCCGAGATGACTACTTTTTTTCCTACTTCTAAATGGATCCAAGTGGATTAATTTAACTCGCCGATTTAGTAATCTCAGTTCTCGATAATCTCAGTTCCGTGTTAAGTGAAATTAAAATGATCATTCAATTCATCACAGCATAAACTTGAATTTCCACAACTTTAACTCAAGGCTCAGTTGTTAATTAATTAAATTCAGTTTTCATCAAACATCCGCCGATTCACTGTCGATGATGGCAAATATAAATACTAACAGCAACGCCTAAAACTTTATCGTTGCGTTACGTTGTCCTCCAAACGAAACCATTTCATAATAAGTAACTGACTGCAGTAAAACTTTCATAGTGACTTGGGAAGTAAAAACAAGTTATGCAGTTAAATTACAGCAGATTTCGTTTATAGCAGTTTTTGTGAATCTTATTAACTAATTAAAGATTTGAAATAAATGTAAATTGTTTTTTTTGTGTCTGCTCTTCGAGTTCTTCAAGAATTCTCGATTTATAAATGTGTAATTGCTCAAGCTAACAGAAAACATATTTCCAAATAAAGCCAAAAGACTTTAAAAACAATTTAAGCCACAAAATTTCGTCATTAGAAGAAATTCCAAAAGTTTTCTTGTAACATGACGATTATGATTGCTACGAAAATCGTTTGCTTTACTAAACGGAATAACAGCAGCTCCAGAATTTAACCGAAAATTCTCTTCCCCTGTATGTAACTAAGTACAGGAAGAGTTGAAGTCTTCTTAAGGACTGAAAGGAGGAACTTATTGATTTACAGAAAGGAATGTTATTAGTTAAAACTTTCTATTCGTCGTATAAAAAGAAGTAATTACATTAACTTTTATTATTGCATAGTTTGACGTCTTTTTTAGGTACTTCTTCGTGCGGAGAAACTCGTCAGTCCGCAAAAAGTTTCGATGTGTATTGAGATGCTGTTTGATAAATAAGTTTTTCGTAGTTGTTCTCACGTTGAAAAGTGTTATTTTTATAGTTTGGTTTACTGTAAACAAGACGAATTAAGAAAAAGAGAGAAAAATATCACACAGATTCCCGTTGAAGAGAGGGGAAAAGAGCCGAAAAAGTAGCTTAACTTAAATCCAATAAAAGTTTCGTGTCTGTTGAAGGACAATAAATCTCAATGCCAACAACTCGTAGCAGAAGCGAAAAGTTTGTCTTTTGCTGAGAATCGTACTGAAGAAGTAGTGAATGCGGCAATTGTTGCTGTTGTTTTTGTTGTAATGGCGTTTTATGAGTTGTTGAATTGCTCAGATGTCATTATATTCACGTCCATTCCAGTCATTCACTTTCCAACGTCGAATGAATCGTATTGAATGATGTTAAATTGTGAAATAAAAAGCCATTATAAAATATTAGTTTGTTTCAATTTTCCAAAAGATTTTCCTTGCTAAAAATAATGAAGTCATTTAAAACAACTCAACTTTCTCAATTTAATTCGCTTCACAAAGAGCAATGTTCAAATAACGGAAACCAACAAAAACTCGTCGCTGGCGGAAATAAGTACATGTTTGCAATTTCTTCAGACTCGCTAAAAAGCAAATAGCGTAAAAATTTATTTCTCAGCGATTTCTATAAATTTTCATCGATTTCTTTGGGGACATTTGTGTTTGCCATTTGTTGTCATTTTTAGCGTTGTTGTTGGTCTCTGTTGCTCCGTTGGTGAGCAAGAAAATTGCTTATTTCTACCCGGAATTTTCTGTGTTTTGGGTTGTTTATTTCCTCCCGCTGCTCGGTCACAGTTTTTATTGTGATGCGTTTCGATGGCAGTTTTCCTGTTTTCTGAAGAAACAGTTTTTTGTTTCCTTTACATTGTCGAACATACACGACGCAATCCTTTTAATGCACAAAACAGGAAGTTAAGAAATTGAGCATTGAATAAATAAGAAACGGAAATAAGCAAACCAAGTTGCAGCTTAATTGCATGCTTGTTCATAAACATTTCTTTAAACGTTTGCAGAAGAATTATTAAAAATAGTAAATATATAAAAATTTAATATAAACGTGAAAATGAAGTCTCGGAAACAGCTTCCGCCATCACGCAATTAAATCATTAAAATCACAGGCAACAATAATTGACCTGGATTCACTTTTAAATACCAAACTATCTCGAAGAACAATTGTGAATTTTCCATTTATTTGTAATAATTAATGCATGTATTTAATATAATTATTATTATCAAATATGCTCTGAAAAACTGCACTTTTGTTTACTGTTGTTTTTCGCGTATGTAAACGAATCCATTTCAATTTGTATTAAAAACTTCTTTTTTAACGGCGTTGGTCATATTTTGCTCATTGTTGGTAATTCGTTTTTAGATGTTTTTTTAGCAATCGCATCGTGTGTACTCATGTTAAATATTTTCCTTTAATCCGAGCCGAGGCTGCGTGACGCTGATCCATTCGCGTTTCTTCGGTTCACAGCTTCGGCATTTTAATGCATTTGTTTGCCGTTGCTTTTTGCAGCATTTTTTGGCAACTCAAGTGATTTGTACTTTTAACTAAATTAAACTGAATTCTTTGTTTAAATTTCATTATTTGCTTTCATATTTCAATGTATCATTACTTTAATATTGATTTCTGCTGTTCGAAGGTTGAGGAGCTTCAAATTTTTTTGACGAGAAGTTTTTCAGCCTTTCAACTTTCTTCCATTGACTGGCGATAAAAGGAAAATGCTAAAAAGATTCCCTTCACAGTCGAAGTGCGGTGCGACAGTCTGACAGCTCATCATGCATCTCGGAGCAGCGCGATGGTTCATTTCCTCTTCTTCTTGTGCTGTCAGTGCTCGGGGCCTTCTTTGCACGCCGCCGAAGCACACGACAACGCTTCTCAGCAACATGTAGCTGCTTGAGAATCGTCGCTTTTGAGGAGGTGTAGCGCTACCTGGATGTGTCTAAGTGCATCATTGCTCCTCCCTTCGTGCAGCATGCGTGAGGCCCTCGAATGTATGTGGAGCGGAATGCGTTGTGCGGTGGGCTGCCTGAGCGAGCGAGTGGGTCAAGTAGCTCGGTCGATTGGCTTGAGGTGTGCTGAAGTGGTTCGAAGATGTTTGCATAAGCGAAAAGTGAAGAAAATTCGCCAAAGACATCTCAAAACAATTCGTCAATCAATGGAAATGATCCCGATCATGCTACATATCATAACTCTCAAATGAAAATAAAAAATCACATGAAAAAAGGGGTTTTTTCCTATTGGGACATCGTTGGCAACGGGTTGGAGGGGGAACTCGCATCATTCATGTGTGCGCGCTGCTTGTTGATTGTTTTTGTTGTGTTGCTTGCGGCACTCGAGAAAACTTCACTTTCTTGGCTTAGCAAAGAGCCATTCAAAGTAGGTCCCAACAACAACAACAACATCGCTTGGAGTGCCCCGAGCTCTCACGTTTCATTTTATCCCGGGCCATAAAAGTTCGACGAGCCCTCGACTTCAAGTTAATTAAGTTTAAGCTGTTTCGGTTTTGCGGAATTCATTTCGTCTTCCTTTCACTCAGCAACTAATTGCAGTTCTTCATTATCTCATTTATAAGTTATATGAATTCCTGGCGATAAATCGGCGAAAACTAAACATTGTTTAGTCTTTGAAATTGGAACAAGGGAAGAAGTCAGAGTAAACTTCTCAAGTGACTTAAACAAATCCGTCGAAGTTATTTAAAGATTTGTGACTTTTATTAACAGAAACCTGAAATTTAAAAACAAAATCTTCCGTTTTAATTTTTGAAATAAACCAATAAATATTTTTAATGTCGTTATCATGTTTTTCTTCTCTCAATTTCAGTTTTTCCATACTTTTTCTTGTTCATTTTTTATGTTTGTTTATTCAATTCAATTAAATATTCAGTTATTCACTGCTTCGTGACTGCATCGCTTTGAAAGGGGCTTCAAAAGCCATCTACTGTTAATGGACGAACGACGGGCTTTTGTTTGATTAGCGAAGGCGTTGGCGATGGCGAGCCTTTCGTTTTTATTGCCTCAGTCGCGCAATATTTATTCTATTTCGTCGTCTTCCTTCGCCTTTTAAAGATTTTCAAGTTGATTGCGTTACGAAGTGAAATAATAAAACTGCAACAACATCAGCGGGTGTTCGGCAGCAGCGGATCCGCAGCCAAACTTATCGAGTTCCGTCAATTAATCTGCATATTTTGCACAATCAATGGACTTGCGCAATAAGTGACCCCTCGAAGAGGTGTCACATCGCGTCTGTCGTGGCAGATCTTGGCCAACAACCAACTGCTTCAGCAGCTCGTTGAGCTCTTGAGAATCTTTTTAAATCTCTGCGAAAGTTTTTCTCGAATAATCTGAAAATCGTTAACGTTGCAAAACTTAATGTTGCAATAACAGAGCATGTTCTCCATGCCTCCAGAGGGTGGCAACAACAGCCGACTTTATGTTGAAATGCTACTTAAACACTTTTAACTGGAGCAGTTTAATGAAAGTTAACGCGTTGTTGGACGAGTTGCAAGCTTTGCAAGCGCTTCCAAGGAGCTCAAAACACGATGCACACGATTTACACTTCAATCGAAGTGGACCGTGATTATAATAATAAAGATGTAATCAGGTTTTAATAATTTTTAAACTACTAAAGAAATAGTAATCAAAGATAAAAGTGTGTAAGTATGAAGAAAGAAAAAACACAGGATTAATAAATAAATAAATTTTCTTATATCAACAACGCAAGGGATTTTTTACACCTTCAAATTCAACCTCAATAATAATAATCTTAAAACCATGGAAACTGAATTAATCATTAATTTCTCATCCGTTTTATGAGGTCTTTCTTGAAAATTCTCTCAGGTTTGTAAAGTTTTGTGTACACTAATAAAATGCAGAGTCTTTATTATAGACCAAGTGACAGGATAAAAACAGGAAAATTCATTGGAAGCGCCGCTGAGATTAGAATTTTCTGTTGATGCTCCGTGTCCGAGCTCAATAAATAAATCAATGTAAAAGCAGCCGTTGGTGTTGTTGTTGCTGATTTTTCCTTGTTGTCGTCGGACTTTGTTTATGTCCTTGTTCCTTGGTATTATTGGTCGCTGTATTGATTTCGTTGCGGCTTTAGGACAACGGTACAATGAACCTCGTCGCTCAGCTCCTGCTGCTTCTGTTGTCTTCATTTGTTTTTGTTCTTCTCGTCCTTTCAAGGAACACCTTTGATTTTCTTTCATTGATGCATCGCCTTTGCGAAGAGGACGGGAAATCTTTGTCTTTTAAAAATGCAACCATCGAGAGAGAATTTCTCGCTTTTCACAATGAAGACTCTTTTCATTACATTCTCAGGCACTCCAAACTTTGCCGATAACCTGAAGGGAACAATAAATTTCAGAGTACTTGCAGAGACTCGTGAATATGTGTTGAAGCCGTAGGTCTTTTAAAAGTTTCGGCGCAACTTCACGGTTGACATCTCTTTTATCTCAGCTTTTTATTTACACTTTCATTTTTGGGTTGAGTTATCGAAGACGAGGTGCTGCTTCACCGTAAGAATCTGTCAAGTTTTGTCTACACTCCATCTATAATTGTCACCGCTTTTCAATCTTTCTTTTATTTACGTAACTGTGAAATGAAACCCGAAATTTTTAGCGTTTTGCATACTTTTGTTCAGGTAGCTCTGCATGAATAGTTACATTAAATTTTCACAGAAAGAAAGTAAACATGTGCAACGTAAAATAATTATTAAAATTAAATTTAATAAAATAAAATATTAGAGTAGATATTGTTTATCATGTTTATTTTATTCCTTAAATAATTTTTCTATGCCAATAGCTAATACAAATGTTACTCATACGCCACGTTGTACCGACGAATGTTAAACTTAACGTTTCAAAGCATTTTAATTTTTAGTTTAAGGATACTTAAAAAGCTAAGAAATTATTATATAAAATTTTATAGAATTATTGAAGAATTACAGAATTTTATATTTAATTTTACTTAAATACTTTACTTTAGAGAATTTTTGATTTAATTTAACTTGTATTTATATAAAATTCAATGAAGATATAAAACTGTTGAGTCTTTTATGTAATAGAAAAATTGTTGTTTTATTTTAATATCAGCACGTCAATGTGCCAAATTTCTTAACTATTTACAAAATATTCCTGCAATAGTCAAGATCCATTTTTTACGTTCTCTTCAAAAACTAGAAACAAACAAATAAAGAATGAAATCTGTTATTCGTCAGCATATGTTTTGGAAAAGTTATTGTTGGCGTTGTTTGTCGTTTTTTTTCCTAACTTTGTTGGCAATTTTACTTTCGGTGTTATTTTTCCAAACTTTATCGCTTGCAAATAAATGGAACAGCAAAAGTCAAGCAAGAAACAACTTGAAGAAAAGTGAAAATGCAATGAATAAATTAAAAGAAAAAGAAACACAAGTTGACAAAGTCCGAACTGAGGAGAAGTGAACGATTTTTATCGATTGTATTCGTTTTTCGAGATATATAAAAGAGATTTTCAATAGAACTATCAAATTATGCAAGTGATGGCTTTGTACCGATAAATGTTATGCTTAATGAATAAATGCAAATGGTTATGGAGACATCAGCAAAGATAATGAAATTCATTTGAGTTTTTAAGAAGAGTTTATGTCAATGAATGAATTTATTTGAAGAAGTTGTATAGACAATAAATGAGACACAGAGGATTTAAAAGGCACATGAAAAAGTGTCTTAAAATAACACGTCGACGGTTGACGACTCCATTTGCACGATTTCCGGAGAACAAACGGAATTAAAATTTACTGCTTTCAAGCAACCGTTAATGCTGTTCGTATTAACTTCTCGTTCTTAAAGTCGCCGCACATCCTTCGGAAGCTTTTATTAAAGCTCTGTACAGCAGGACGAGTGAGACATGCAAGCAGCTCATTTCTATATCCATTATGGAGCAAATAAAAGTCCAGTAAATACAGACGGAGGAAGCACAACGACCGCAGCAAATACGCCAGGGACTAACTCCAGTCCGACGAAATGTTCTACTTAATCGTCCTTCGCACAGTTAAGTGATGTGCATAAAACGAAATATTAATGAACGCACACACCGCAAACACATCCTGCGTGGAGGACGAAAGGCAGCACTCTTTAAGGATTCACTTGAAGGAAACAAATATGTGTGGAAATACAAATCATTGAATTGACTGCTCGGGCGAGAGATGAACTCAAATCGACTGCATGAAATCCCAACTAATAACAACTCCAACAACAGCAACAACAGCGGCCAAGGGTGATAACAGGCACGCCCACATGGATTTACATATGCAGTTACACATCATTAACTTAAATGCTCTCTGCTGCACGCAGTCAGTGGCTCAGACGGTCGCTTGCTTGGGTGAGCAGCCAACCATGGAGTCATCTGTCGCTGAGGTGCTCCAACATCCTCAGCAGCTGCCGGTAGCAATTTGACTCCATGCACTTTGATGCTGACACACACAGAACTTCAGCCACATCTCCTCTCAATGCTCCTTCAAGTGCTTCGACCGAAAATAATAATCAAATCCAAAAACAGAAGCAGCAGACGATGATTAAACATTTGCAGCTCCGACACATCTTCCAATTTTCCAATTTTCAGCAGCCGGAGCAGGTCGAGACCTTGGCCACAAGGTTGATTGTTGGAGCTGGCAGAGTGATTGCCTTTGATTAATGGTATGATTATTTGGCAATCAAAGGAACTACAACTCATCATCAGACAAGATGCATGACAACAGCAACTGTTTCTGCTTGATTTAATGTAGAATTGCTTCGGTGTCTGCAAACATCGCTTTGAATATAATACCAATATAAAGAAGATGAAACATACCCAAAGAAACATCCATGATAAGTTTTAAAGTTGAAAATATCTTTTAAATTAAATGCCACAAATTGAGAAATATATTTAGCAATATTATTGCTGAATAAAGTCAATAAAACACCGTCAGTTGTAACTTTTCGATGGCTTTCGATTTGTTTTTATGCACTTCGTTGGTGATCCTTTGCAATGGTCAACAAACAACACTTGTGCACAATTACATGACCGAAATACCGAGTGACAAGTGCACAGGAAAAAGTGTTTGGTCACGTTCAAAATCCTTCATTCACTGTTTTCCTCTCATCATCTACCCAATAAGAAAAAATCCACCGAAAGTAAAATAAACAAAAGAAATGAGGGAGAAATGATAGCCGAACGTGTGGCATCGCTGTTAAGTTGTGCGGTTAATAGAATTCGAATCAGTGTTGCATTTTAATACTGGACATACAAAAATAACACAAAAAAAAAAAAAAAACAAAGAAAGCCCGATAAAGCAAGTGGCTGTGTCTCCCTTTCATTTCTTATTTAATTGCATTTTCCAACTCTAAACTTCGACAGATGAAAGCGTTTTACAAAAATTATAATTTTCTTTTTTTTTTCCTTTAAATTCCGGTTTAAATTGATTCTTAAATTATGCTTTAAATTTTGCTTCAAATTTGGCTTTAAGAAATTGAAGAGAATAAATAGAAAATTATACAATTTAATTTATAAATACATATTTCATGAAGGAGAATTCTGAAACGCTTTCAAAATAAAGCAAAATCATATTTTATGCGAACATCACTTAATATAAATAAGTTTAAGGACGTGACTACGAAAGCAGCACGTTCAATGATTTTGCAAACTCTGAGCAGAGGGGAGCAGACGAGGGGAATTTCCTTAGCAGGATCTTAATACGAGCTGCATGTTTCATAGACAAATGTGGATCAGTGCTGATTCGATGTTTTAAATGCGACAGCAAGGACGACTTCTCTCGTGTCCCAAGAGAAGGATGTCCACATCATGGAGCCGAGGATGAGGAAAGATGCTCGCCAACTGATTTGCTAAGATGTTTTCTTTCAATTGAAAGTGAGTTTAGCTGACGTTAGTTTAAAGCCTTCACATGAAGGATTTTTCTCGGACATTTTTAAAATTGATTTTCGAAGGACATTTGCCAATGGCTAACAAGGAAATACTCAAAGCCATTGAGTATTCCTCTATCATTGTTTGTAAAGTTGTGCTATTGTTGCATCCATTTTCTTTTGTATTATCCATTAACTGAATTTCTCGCAACCTAAACCTGACTTTAGCGTTCTCCATCTGTTGTCCTTTTAAAAGGTTGTCATTTCTAAAAGAAATGAGTATTGAAGTATGAAGCAATTTCAGTAGATTCTGCTTTTTACATCTTCGGAATAAGCGAATGACGACAACTTTTTCTTCTTTTATAATTAAGATTAAATGAACAGATTCCTATGAATGAATGAATTAAAATAGCAAATTATGAAAATGTTCCATAAGTTTCAGTTTTCATTGTCGATTTAATTAATAAATTATATAAATTGTACTAATAAATTCACACTGGTTACTATGGACCTTTCGGTGCGCTCTCCTCGATTCTCATACAGCTTCATCACCAAAATTACACCTACGTTCAAAAAGCAAAACAAGCAAACACATTTTCCTTAAATTTTAGGTCGAAGGCTGCCATCTATAGGGATATAGCAAATCTATAGGGATATACTCATGTGTATCATATACAACAACCTATGTATAAATATTGAAATTAGGAATTCTGCTTTCATAGAATAATTTATTAATAGTTCTGTTAAAAAATGCTTTCGAAGTTGGTACTTCAAGAGTACTAAATGTCATTTCTTCACCTCATTGTATTCGAAAATATCTTCTTCTTTCGAAATTATTCCGTTGGAATTATCTATTAACTTGTGGAACTTGAGAAAATGCAAGAGTAAAAAGAAGATTCGATTTTTTTTCGATTATTTTGATTTTAGCTAAACCATTTCCATTCGCACACGGTGTGTGACTTAGATAAGCGCTATATCGTAGACAAATAATATATTTATTTATTTATCCAGTATTCCTCTACAGAGATGTAAGCTATAACTAAAAAATACTATAGATAGATAAAAATATAGATATTACTATTGTATACACATATTATTTGTCTGTGGCTATATTTAGAGTTTCTGTATGCTAATACTATTTATTATTTAAAATATTATTACAAAGTTAATATGATTAATTACCTGAAAACGGGCATGATATTCTCCGTCTGAAGGAGTGATGCCAGATCGTCGCCATTTCGGTCCACTAATCTTAGGTACTTCCACTAGTGACCAATAGGTGGCTTGTGGAGTTGCCACAGCAATCCGCTTGCTAGTGAAAAGGTCACGAAAAATCATGTCATCTTCCTTAAGTTGTTCCCATAGACTCGGTGAGCTCTGATTTCAACTGCTGTTTTAATTCGTCATTGTTTTATTTTCTCTCTATCGATGCAAAAATATTTTTTATAATGCATTTGGTATGGCAATAGAAAATATCTTGGAACTATCTTCCAGGCTAAATTGCATACCACAATTGAGGAGACGTAATAACAGATCTCTGGGCGGTGTCCCTAGCCATTATAGTTCCGAGGAGGTCAATTTTAGGTTTCAAACCCTTTTCTAGGCTATCCAATGGATAGCGAGAGTTAATGCAAATTTAGGCCAACGTTAGGCAAAACGATTTGTTGGATTTTATTGTACTTAGTCAAGGGATCAGAGAAGGCCTGCTAATCGCTGCTGCTCACCTAATATAGGACGATTGCGTGATAAAGTCCGTCCAGCGTTCGTTAGGGGAGCTTCGTAGCGTAAAGCATTGTAGTGTAGCACCGACAATGTAAAATTTTTCCTAACAATTCTTATTGTAACTAACATTACTCTCTCACGCAATGTTTCTAGGGTTTCGCCAAGGTGTATCGTTAATCATGAACTATATCATGGCAGAGTCTAACATAAAAACTTCCGTGGTAACGGTACACGGCGTCAAATGGTACCAACTTGCTACTATCAGGAATCTCTTCGATTGTATTCTTCACAAAAGTCTTATTGCGGTATTTCTAACCGCTTTTATTAGTGTTGGTATTGCTCCAGATGGTGTGATATGCATTGGCATCACATGCATTACCAACGTCCTTCTACATCGCCTGCAGTCTACCACAAAATGAAGCACTGAGTAGGATCTTAAGAGACTTCACAGCAGCTTGTGTGACGGTTCAGAGTTCCACAAGTTTGGCATCTGGTGCAGTTTATGCTTACGCGAACCTGTCATATCTATAGTTGGTGGTAATACACTTCAAAACTTGGGTGTTACCCTCTCATTTCTGTGGATGCAGCATAGCTAGGAGGTGTGTGAGTGTAGCTTTGGTATATCATAAGCGGGACTTGTTCACTATTCCTGAAGTTCACCGCGAGATTTCTGGTTTGAAGTGGATACCGTGAAAGGTTAACTCGGATCCAGACCGGTCTTACCGAAGTGGTAAGTGTCCAGGGATCAGCATAATCCGAGGATACTCCCTCGGAGGGCTTTCATCACTGCCACATAACTTCCCATGGGTCTAGCCTCTCTCTAGGAATCCTAAATGCTGGTATTCATTCGCTTGCACTACCTTACCTTGCCTTCTTACAGCTCAGTTATGACTGTGCACCTTTTACTTTAATCCGAGCTTCCGCGGAAAGAACTCATTCGGGAACTTCGCTTAGTGCTGTCCAAATTGTGGTGTGTAAACCTGGAGGTCTATTTAGAGATCTGCACCCAATAAAAAAAACGCCATTACATTTCGTTTGACAATTAATACTGAATTTGTTTATTCAATTAATAATTTATTTTTACAGATGCTAAGTCTTCTTACAATAGGTCTATAATTATTCATTATTTTATCATGAGTAATTAATTGTCCAGTACTTAAATAATATATCGTTTCCATTTGATTCGAGTTGTTTATTTGATTGCAAATTAGTTTTCTAGTACTGAATGCTGCTCCTGTTCTTTGGCCAATTTTGGTGTCGCAATAGTTTGTTCGTTTGTATATTAATTACATTTAAATTCGTACTCTTCGATGTTTTAAATTAAAATCTAAAATATCTAATGTAGTTGCCATTGATTTTCACCACTGCTAAAATAGTTGACGTTTACTGAATTGAGTTGAGTAAAAGTAATTCGTATGATGCGGTGATGTATTTTCATTGAGTCAGACAGAGTTTAATATTTTGAAATTCTAAATAAGTATTAATCACATATATTATATGTAGTTGTTAATATTATAGACATTATTTCGATTAGCAATTTAAAGTTTTATAAATAATTTATCGTAAATTTTATTGCTTAACGATTTGCATCCTTTTTACACAAAGAAATGTACGGAATTATGGAAAAATTTCTTCATCAATCATAGTAAAAAATAAAAAATTTAAATTATTGCCAAGTCAAATGTCATCAAATAGTGGATTTTAATTACAATATTTTTTGTTTTAAATTCATATATGAGTTATGAATTCTAATTGACTTTAAATAATAACCAACAAATTGTTTTGAAACCATGATAATTGCTTTTATGATTACTTCATGATTACTTATTATGAATTTATTTGAATGCTTTTTGCTCCTCTTTTATTTGAATGCTTTTAGCAGTCAATTGAAATAAACTTTAATTTTGCTGTACGACTTTGAATAACTACTTTTGATTTCATTTGAGTTTTTTGAATTTTTGATTTTAAGTTTTTATTTAAAGATTTCTAGGATTTTCATTAATTTGCAATTATTACTGTGGCTTGAATGGAGTTTAATTTGAGTTATTAAATTTGATTTTAGTTCGCCTTTTTAGTTTTTCTAAAGACTTTTTTCCTATTATGATTATTTATTTGTTTTTTGATTCTTAAACTCCTCACATTCATTGAGATGATTTTTTTGTAATTGTGTTTTCAGCATTTTCTCCTTTTAGATCTCTTCTGTTTAATACATACAAACATTTACTATATCAATATGTGTATATTATATATGTATTTATTTTTAATTGTGTAAAAAGTAAAGACTTTTGTAGTTTGTCTCTTTTAATATTCGCTTCTGTTAAAAAAGATTTTTGAATTGGTGTAAAAATTGGTTTTGTTTGAAAATTTTGGCACATGGTTCCGAAACGTGTAAACATTTTAATTTTATTTCTATATTGGTTTGGCTTTTGGTTTGGTTATATAAATTAATAATTGTTTGCTATTGTTTTCAGTTTTTTTTCAGTTTTCTTTTTCTTCTTTTGGTTCTTATTCTTATTTTCAAGTAGATATTGTTGGCTGAAGTTTCTTTTAGTTCCGCAAGTTTTGACACACTGTATATTTGACACCCAGAAATGGATCATCGACATCGTCTTCTTAGTGATTAATCTTTATTTGTTTTTTAGTAATTCCATTATATTTCGCTTCTCTGCATTTAGTTGTTGGTTTGATTATATTTTTGTTGTGTTGCTTCTAATGACTTTTCAAATTCTACTCTTCGGATATACATACATAAATAATATATGTAAGAATTAATGCCTGATATATATTTACAGATGTATACAAGTGGCTGAATGCAAACGAATGTACATCTAAAATAATGTAGTCAAATCCCTTTTGGAAGAATTATTGCATAAAACTTAGTCTATAACACGTTTAATTTATTTACACTTGCTTCGATAAATATAAAAAACATTAATATACACTTTATACTCATAGTTTAAAAATTCAATATTGTTAGTAATATTTTGACAAAGTTTCACTTATAATTAAAATATTTCTAATCCAATTGGAAAATGTTTAGTTGCTCAGTTTATTTTAAGTGTTGCTTACAGTGTAAATCGTTCAGAATAAAAAACCTTGGCAAAGCGTCCGAATATATATTATTCAGCGCATTAAAATTTAACAAAAACCCATATAAAATTGTAAAAGTATAAAGGAAGACTTTAAAGTATATTTGAGGGTCTAATATTGGCACCTACTTTGAGCTCGGTCTGTGATAAAAGTTTTAACAGAATATTCCGGAATTATTGCCAAGGTTTTTTTCGTGATTTCAAATAATAAAACTAATCTCCGTCGTAATCTATAACCAAAAATACTTATTTACACTGAGAACAAGTGTTTGAATTAATACTCTAGTTTATTTAGTTAGTTTCGATATCGAGCTGGAAGTGGTAATTGCTAGAATTTACAGGGCATTCAGGACGCTCGGGGATTACATCATGCAGAGGAGTCTTATACTTATTATTGAGTTGGAGTATATTGAGGTTTTGTTGGGGTGTAGAAAATTTAGATTGATTGTCCGAAAGGTTTTGGGATGCATGAATTTGGGGGGCGTTCGGGGAGCTTGTCTTAGAACTGAGGAGAACTGAAAATCGAATCTCTACGTTGCGCTCCACACTCTGTTGCTCTCGCCTCGATTGGTCTATAAATAGTAACTTGGCTTAATTTCTGCAGATATCTCAAACGGATATCGAATAATCAGACGGAAGTTTCTGTCGCGCTGGCGATAGTTGCTGTCGTTGGGCTGACTGTGCTGGGTGCTGTTGCGGATCCTGCGGCTTTGGAGGAGGCGTCCTTAGAAGATGTGACTGCTGCTGCTGCTGTAGGGACACGTTTGCTGTGGTCGATGCCGGCCGGGACCAGAGTGTAGAACGCATGCCCAGCTTTAGTTTCTTCAAGGTATCGACGTCGCATTCGGGCTCGGCGAATTCGCTGCGCTCCGTGTTCTTCGCACCTTCGGCGGCATTCTGATGAAAGCCGCTGCCTCCGTTGTTGGGACCCAGGTTGCACTCGGCCGTCTGCAGCTGTATTGGCAGAAGGGTGCGCATCGTGCCCGCCCTGTGTGGAGGTATACAGTTTTGAGAGACAGATTGTTGATTGATCGATGTGGTGGTTCTGGTGTGACAGCAACTATTCACTCATGGCTTCAACACCCGCACCCAGAGAAGCTTCTGTTCGCAGCGGGACAGGGTATAGGTACCTAGAGTAGTTGTAGTTGTTGGGTTTAGTGTCGGGTCTGTTTGTGAATGCTCAGAGCGGCGGTGGTTGGTACGATGATGACATGAATGAGTGCTGAAAGCAGTAGACGACCCGGCCCGACCCGTCACGTCCCGTCGCAATCCACAGAGCACTTTACACCCTCTCTATACAGTCTAGGCCTATGATTTCCGTCACCCCGAGCTATTCTCTCGTTTGGTCTATGGGGTCCATGTACGTACACGATATTTCGCTGCTGTTCATAGCACCAAATTCGCTGTCCTGCAAAGCCCCTCCATGGGCCGAATCCTATTTGGGCAACGTTGTCGCTGAAAAGAACTTTGAAGACAACGGCGCAGTGGAGGGGTTCAACAGAGTGGACTCGCTGTTGGTGGCGGAACTCATTTTCTGGGGGATGGGGCGAAATTGCGATTGCATGCAAGGGGTTGCTTGGGAGCTAACGACAGATGCAAGGGGGCTAATGCTACTTTCAAGCAGGTGTTCGGTGCTGAGCTGGGTGTTTGGGGGATGTGCTAATTTTGGAGTGATCAAGAGCAGCTGCTGTTGCTGCAGTAGCTTTTTGCCACTTATATTACTAACAGTACAGTTGGTAATGCCTTTCAAATGATGAGATGCCGATGAAGTGGTTGTTGGTGTGGTTGCATTTGAATGATGTTGTTGTTGCTGTTGCATGATTTGCTGCTGAAGATGGTGTTGTTGCTGTTGTTTCTGTTGTTGTGTGGCTACCGACGGTGATTTCACCAACGTGGGAATGTGACACTGAATGGAATCTTGCGATTTGAATGAATTGGAGATCGATTTGAGGTTGCCCGATCGAGGCGACAGAAGTTTGTTGGTGGCCGATGAGGAGGAGGTGATTGTGGTAGTGTTGTTGTTTTTGTTGTTGTGGTGTCTGGGTGTAGTATTAGTGGAAAATTGATATTGTTGATGGTACCTGGAGCGACCGCGGCGTGGTAATGATTTCTGTTCGGACATTGGTGAGAGATCGGAGGATGTGCTTGATTGTGCTCCATGGTAGATGATACCTGCGGGATGCAAGATGTTCAAATGTTGGCGGTTTGATTGATATGTTTCGACAAAATTATTCCTAATGCTTCACATATGCACATACATATATAACACGTCGTAGTTACACACACATGTAAAAGTTGCAAACTACTCTCAAGTATTTTGATATATAAAATATGTAGTAAATTCTAAAAAAATATTCTCATTTAAGCATTTCTCTTTGCATTGATTGATTTGCGTTAAAAAAACGTATCCACAAACGATATATATATTGATTATTATAATTAATGTTGGAATGTCTGTAGTTTAATTTATGTAGCTCTGTGTTCTGAATGTTTAATAGTTGTGTTTGTTCAGTAGTTGAATTGAAACATTTCTCTACAAATAAGTTATCGACATGTTGTGATTAAGAAAATGTTGTACAACTCTAGAGTCTGTGAATAAAATGTGAAAAATAAAAAGAAATCAGTCATTAAAAATTCAAACGCTTCGAAAATTGAGGAAATTATAGATTAGAGCAGTAGAAAGCGGTAGAGAAAGAGAAACAGTGGAGAAGAAATAGGTGTACAAACTGGGATAGAAATACGAGTAATGAAGTTGGAAGAATAAAAGTTTTATTGAGTTTAATGTAAACAATAACATAACTAATCCAAATACATGCCATGGACATATTCCGAGATCCACTTTATGAAACTTTAAGAGATTCGGGAGGTCTATCATCCTATTTATTCTTTATTTTAGACTTTATTTTATTTTATTTTTGAAGCTTCTAACACAATATATTCTGAAACTTTTCCCGTTGCTTTTGAAGCTGTAAAATCTACAGTGTAGATTATGAAGTTATGTTTCTATATACGACGATTTTAACTAGTGATTAAAATAAGTCCCAATTCGGACTATCTCGGTAATCTGTCCCCACTCACTGCGAAGATGAAGTTGTTAATCAATTAGCTAACGAAGAATATTGTGGATATCGTGTGCACAGCTGGGATTTTTTCGGAATTTGTACTAATTCTAAAAATTAAACCGGTATCAAACAGAATTTGAACGAATGTCAACTCAAAAGGAAGAAGCAGTAAGTTGCTTACTCCTCAATGGAGCCGTTGAGGCGATTAACTTTAAGCTGGCAGCACTTAATTTGCAATGGAGACGTCGTATTAATCCTGAAAGGGTTAGTAAAGCCTTCCATGACCTACTTAAAAATTTATCTACTTTTCCTGGCACTCCTCTTGTTTTATCTCGATGCAAAATATGTTATTTGTGTTAATTGAGAGAATATTTTAGAGGATATTCAATGAAGTAGGACCCCTAAGGACCTCTTTATGGAAAACTCACTTTGAAAAATACATCCATACACATACATATATGTACATTTTACACACACAAATGAATAAATTTCAAAACGCTTTAATTACGTACTGTGCTTGATTTTTCCGTCATGCTGATTGGACGATTCGGTGCGACTGGATGTCAGTTGATCCCCATCCGATTCGGACTCCTCGCTCTCCGGCTCCGTTTTGCGCGAGTGACGGCGCCGATTCTTCGATGACTAATTGAGAAAAAGTGGGAGAACAAACGGAAAGCAATCAGCAATTAAAAAATATCCTGTGAAGAATCCAAGATTGCAAAAGTCAAAATACAAAGCAAAGGATTAAAAACTCAAACAACAACGTGAAACAAAACAAAAATAGCCCGCAGCTATACGAGGAATGGAATGAAAAGGACTGGAATGGGAAAGGACAAAGGAAATTAAATACGATAAAATATCAAGCGTTTCGCTGCGTTGATTACGGAGTTGGTTAATTAGTTGGACGGTTAGTTAGTTAGATGTTTAGTTAATAAATCGCTTCGTTAAAAATGTGCGTGAGTTAGACAAAATACATAAAAAAAGCAGTCAATTAAAATGACTTTGCTAAGCGCAAGGAAGCATTAAGTTTTTCTATGCTGCTTGTTGTTGTTGGTAGCGATACAAATATTAGCTAAATGAAAAGTAAACAACGCACGATATTATAATATGGCGCGGAGTTATAGAGATTTGTTTGTTTTGATTTGTTTGTTGGGCGGGTGGTGGATTTCAGTACCGCAGCGGGGGGCGGCGACGAGCAGCCCTCGGTCAGGGCGCGTTCGTGGTACATGAACGAGTGCAGCAGCGTGTTGGCGGGTCCCGCGTGGTGAGGCTGCGCCAGGGTGCTGGCCTCCGACAGCTGGAAGGTGGCGTAGGGCGAGATGTCCTCCGACGTCTCTGTGTACGGTTGGCAGCACAATGAAATAATGAATGCATTCATTAGTAAACAATTAGTGAGGAACGGCAGGTGGTTGGAAGCAACGTGACGACTAAGCGAGGACGTGGCAAGTGCATGGAACTCGACAATAGTTTTGATATGTCCCTCAATTAGAATTCCGGCTTTGTTCTGTATTTGACTTCTACTCTACAGCGAAAGTGACCCGTGATCACGTATGTGAAAGAAACCGAAGAATGTCGCATGCAACTTTTATTCCCAGTCACCTCGATTCCTCGATGTGTTTCCCCACGATCTTACCTGGAATCTTCTCGTTATTCTGCAGCGATACTTTGTGGATGGTGGCGTAGTAACGTTCGCGCTGTGCAGCTTCGTTGTTCTGGCGATTTTCCAGCGACTCTTTTTGAATCCGGCCTCCTTGTTCTACGTCAGCAGCAATGAGGACAAGAAAAATGGATCTAAATAGTGCCAAACTTTTATATCTATGCATATGTTATCAATGATATATAAAAATCTGGTTCTATGGCTGAGAGAACTGCTGAGTATTTCAATGTAACGCAGCTTTTCCCAACCGAGGATGCATTTATTTGAACCGCAACAGAGAGAAATTTCATTCAATTCCTTCCCACTTCTTTTCTCTTCTTCTCTATGATTGATTAGTTGACGTTGTAGATACTCACTGTGTTTGTAGCACATAATGACCAACGCAATCGTACAAATCATCCCCGACACCGTCGCTATGCTGGGAATTAATAGGTTCACGTTGCCATAGAAGACATTGGAGCCGCGTTGGCCGCGCTGCACGATTTCGGGTGGTGGCGGGTCGCCATCTTTGGTGAGAGTGACGAAGGTGAACTCCGCATTCGACATCCCGGCCACATTGTGGGCCTCCATTTTCAGTTGGTACAGTGTCGCAGGCTGCAAACCCGAAATAGTGAAGCGTCGTTGCGGCTTCAGAGCATTTGAGACTAAACGTAATAAGAATTATGAATTAATAGCAACTCGAAAATGACAGCGCAATGAATTGAAGGACGAATCGACTGAAAGTGTTAACGAATGTCACTTACCCAGTATCCACTCCTTGTCAGGACCGTCACTGACCGGTCGATACTGCAGCACGAAGTAGAGTAGGGGACATCCGTTGTCAGGCCACGTGTGCAGCCGGATCAGCACCGAAGTGGAGTTGGACGCAATGAGGTTCGTCGTTGATGGCAGCCCCGGAGACTGACCCTGCGTGCGCACATGCAACGTGATGCTAGCTGGGGAAGAACCGACTTTGTTGTGCGCCGTCAAGTGTATTTGATAGGTGCTGCCGCAGACGAGTCCCTTCAGCTCGTGGCTAGAAGCGTGCCGCGACAGCATCATCTCGTCCATGTTGCCCGTAGCCCGGCGGTAGTGCAGCGTGTAGCCTGTGATCGGCGCGTTGCCAGTGAAGCCGCACTTCCAGTGCATCAGAATACTGCTTGAGGTGGCGCTGGTGACGTAGAGTACCGGGGCGGCGGGTGTCACCTGTACTATCAGGATATGCGTTAGACGGTCAGTGCCAATACCGTTATCCACTTGGCAGCTGTAGTTCCCGCTATCCGCGATTTGTAGGCTGGAGATGATGAGGTCGCCGGAGTCGAGGAGTTGCGTGTTGTGTAGGCCGCCCTGTCGCAGCGCATTGTCGGCCTTGAACCACTCGCGCTTGGGCTTTCCCACTGCTGTGCAGGGAAGCGTAACCGTTGAACGCCAAGGACGGACCACCGGCCCGCCAAATGAGACGATCCTCGCAGGCACGCGGTTCGTTGTGATCTGCGAGGCGACCCTCGAACTCTTGCCTTCGCCCACACGCGTGGATGCAGTTACCCAGAACTGGTATTCAATGTGCGGGTGTAGATTTTTGGCTTCGTAAGTTGCCTGCTGAGAGGGCAGAGACCGCTTTTCGTTGTTGAGCTCCTCGCGACCGTTCACCACGCGTGTGTAAAGATTGTATTTAGTGATGACGCCGTTCGGTTCGACAGGCGGCAGCCATGAGACATACAGCGACTGCGGAGAGCTCACAACTACTTTAATGTCATGCGGAGCTTCAGGCGCGTCTTCCTCAGTGTGACAGTAGAGCGGGTTGGAGAGCATACCGTCGCCCATTCGCGTGTGAGCGAGCACCTGAATACTGTAGTTGGCGTACTTGCGTAGCCCCGTCAGTACCGTTGTTAGGGCTGTGGTTTTGCGTGATTCCACCTCATCTTTGGAGGGTGAAAAGTCATCTAGGATCGGTTCGAAGATCAGCTTGTAACCTTGCAGTAGTCCGTTGGTGTGATAGATCGGTGGTGGCTGCCAGGATACCTGCAGAGACTGGGAAGTAAGCGCTGCACACCGAATGTCTTCTGGAGGGCGGCTAGGAACTACCAGGAAAAAAAGTAATATTAACAATAATTACATTTCGTTGCCGTGGCTCACCATCTTCCATAGTTTGTGCCGTGGAGGGGTCAGACAGCGGACCTGGTCCGACCTGGTTAAAGGCCTGTGCAACAATATTGTACCGTGCATACTTCTGCAAGCCGCTCAGAAGTAACTCTCCGGTCCCTCCTTCGCCGTCTCCTGACACTGAGCTGAAATTGTAGGCTCCATTCCCCGAACTAGACAGCTTGAAGCCTACGTTATAACCCTGGATATCGCCATGTCGTAGCTCCACCAGAGGCGCCACCCAGCTCACCAAGAGTTCGGTGGAGGAGAGCGGACGCACGGATAGGTTCAATGGTGGACCAGCTGGTCTTTGAGGCTCTGTCTTAACGACGAGCTCTTGACTTGGAGCGCTACGTCCTGCGGTTCCCTCGGCTATGACGCGGAAAGCGTAGCGCGTGGCTGGTTTCAGGTTCTCGATCAAGGCGGTGTACGGCGGTGGTTCGTTTACCTCCATGTGTTTCCACTGCTCAATAAAGAGCGCTACTCCGATTAAGAAGCAATTAAATTAGACGCAAATGAGCCGAACTGAGAACTGCAATACTCACGGTCCACTTCTTTGAACTCGACGATATATTTGGAAATTTCAGCGTTGTTAAGTGACTTCGGCTGCCACTTGAGATTCACTGAACGACTGGAAATCATGGCGGCCTCGAGTACCGTGGGTGGTTGGGGTGGCTCTTGCACCTGCAGTTGGACCAACTGTTGGTCGTTTCCGTACAAGTTGCTGGCCCGGCAGAAGTACGGCCCGCTATCGGAAGCATCGACTGTGCGTATTTGCAATTCAGCGGAGACACCATCGGGCGTGGCTTCTTGTTTCACGGATATCCTGCCAAACCGAGAGCGGAAGAAGAAAGCAGAGGAATGACGGCATTTATTAATTTCAATTTAGTTTAGCGTTCGTTCTGGGACTTGAATTTCGATTAACCTACTTGTAATTCGTTGATGGATTCAGCGTGCTTTTGCCGGAGCGCATCCACACAATATTTATCGGTTTGTCCCCGCTGACGGAGCACTGCAAGAGGGCGGTGTCGCCCTTTTTAACGGTCACGGAACGCGAGGTCGATGAGAAGTACGGCGAAGCTGCGAAATGACAGAACGGATGCGGGTGCTTGTTAATTAATGTTCTGGAAAACGATCCCACGGGAGCCAATTTGTTTTCTGGCTCATTATCGCATTCGTCGCCACAGGCTCGGTGCTGATGCGGACATGCAATGAGCTCGAAAGTTCGCTCCCGCCGCGATGGCAACACTTACAATTAACTTTCAGCTGAATGACCTTTCCGATGCCGGTGCCGATGCCATTGTTCGCCTGACACAGATAAAAACCCTCGCGATCCTCCTTCACGTGCTGCAGCAGCAACGAACCGTTGCCGAGCAATTTTGTAAATGGACGTTCGCGCACCTCTTCGTATTCGCCTGACTTGCTTCCTGCAAATTTGAATAAATATTGAATTATCACAAAATGGAATAAATTTGAAATAAATTTCAAACTTTACATAAATAATTGTACATATATTTCAAATATTGTGGATAACGAAAAGCAATGATTTTATACGTACCTGTGGCTTTTTTCCACACAATGCCCGGCGTCGGCACGCCCTGCGCCTGGCAGTGCAGCGTTATGTGTCGGTTGCGCTCCACGCTGACGTCGGTGGGTTCGACGATCCAGCGCGGTGGAACTGCATCCAATTAAAAATACCGCGATTGAGGGGAAACACACAAGGGAAATGATTACGAATTAATTTAGCAATTAAAGTGTCAATGCATTTAAGTGTACATAATTCGTAATTGATATATTAAGAATCGGCACTAATATTCGTATAACGTTTCTCATTCTGTTTCCGAACAAATAAAAATAAAAATCAATTAATCAACACATCTAGAAAGATAGAAATTCGGAAATATTGAGGTTCCATGTGAAAACATAACTCAGTGGATAGATAGAATGAAAGAGGTTTCATAGTAGTACTCGTATTTAATTAGTGAAATTAATGTATTCAATCGGTCTTAATTAAGGTGAAGGATTTATGCAACTAAATGTACATGAAAACATATATCAATGAGGACCGGGTAATGATGTAATTTTATTCAACGACAACCCAAAAATTAATACCAAACAATAATCTATAATCATAGGTTATGTATTTATGAAGTATGTACATGTGGAAACAATGTATGTAAATCAAAAGCTATACAGATGTATGCCGAATGATATCGCTGACGAAAGGCATTTAATTCGCCAGCTTGTTTTCAATTAAATTAAATATTATTTTCAAAGAGCGCCTGAACAAAACGTTGGACCAGTGCGTGCAATGATTAAATTTCGCCCCTTGAATGTTCGCCATGAAGACAAAAAATCAATAAAATTGCATTCTAAAACAATTATCAGTCGATAATAACAATAATAATAATAGCAATAATAATAATAATATTTTATCCACAGATTATTTTGCGCTTTTTCGGAAAAATGATAAACAGAATATTTTCCTTTAGATGTTTTAATAGATTATTTATTGCATCGTAACCTCTATGGGTTTAAAGTTTAAACCGTAACGGCTTATAAATTGTCCATAAAAGCAAGTTATAATATTGAATTTTCCATTAATTTTATTTTTAAATATCTGCTTAAATGATGGAAATGGTAATAGAAAGAAGAACATTTGTCAATATAGATTTTATTTGATTTAAAGATCTTCACTTGGTAAAACGAAGTAGCATTGAATACATTCAGATTAAAAAAAGATGAAATGTAATATTGTTTTGAGCTGCAGAGAAAAGCTGAGAGATCTTAGTGAAAATCCCAGCGTGAAACTTGCTGGGTTCCTCCCATATAGAGGCACACAAAAGAAAGCACCGATCTGCAGGCGCTTCCTTTGACATCGAAGATTCTCACAAATAACAGAGGATATTATGTCACCAGGCGACTTTATTATATCACCAGGACTTTGACAAGAATTACACTGGAACCTTTCGAGGACGATCACAATACTTTCGTAAATACCTACTATAGACTGGAGAGATTGCATTGAAAAATTGAATTAAACGTATGTGAGACACGCCGATTTATTTCGACGAAATTCTTTTCACATTTTACACATTTTCTGTTCCATAATCCTTTGACTTGAATTACTTTTCGAAAATATTTATTGTGGATAAAAATAATAATCGACTAAAAGTAAAAAATAAATGACAATTAAATGAACATCAATCTGTTAATTACTTTAACTACAGTAAGAGAAAAATTTTGAATTTATTCATGTATAATCCTAATCCTAATATAAAATTTTTTTACTTTATTACAAGTCTCCGTATATGTTTGAGGCTAGTAGATTTTTTATTTTGGTTGCAATTCTAGGTTCTATGAATAGTTCGAAATAATTTACTAATTTATTTTATCATTTTATTCGCCGTAATTCAAAGTGTTTTCCAGTGAGTGAAACTGAAACCATTTTTCACATGCAAATTATTTTTACAGCGTTTCAAAAGCAGCGCAACGAAAAGAACAACAATAGATAAGAATAATATTACTGCTAACAAAAATTTAAATTTTCCATAAACCATATTTTGTCAATTGGACGTTTAATAATAGAGCTACAGCAAAATGAATGTGGATATATATAAATAAATAAATGAAAAGATATCATAAAGCATAAATATCAATTTGCATCGGATTTATTAAAAAGTGCTCGGGACAAGGACAAGCGGAGTTTTTAATTAAATGCTACATCCAGAATATTAAAATTAAAATTTCACGTAAGCAATTCAATTAATTGTGTTTTTAATAGCATCAACAAAAAAAAAACAAATAAAAGTTGGCGTTGTTGGGAATTTAATTATTGCTTTGATCAAAATATTTGCGAATAAAAGAGCTACACAATCAATATTTCAATATATTTTTATGATGAAATGGCATTTAATATGCATGGAAACGGATGATAAATGCTTTTTGTTGGATTCTGTGGTGTTGCAGAGGACATTAGTAAATATAAAAAATAATCCTTGCACACAGCAGCCGCTTTATTTAGATAAATTAATATCGTAATTAAAATCCAATCAAAAAATGTATGAAATAGACGAAAGAAGCAAATGAAATGAATGCTGAATGCAACACCAAATGAAAAGCATGCAAATCGGACGTAAAACATGCCAAAAATCCTCTCGTAAAAAGCTGCGAAAATGCGCAAGAAACATGCGAAAACAACAACTATTATTAGCGTTAGCAGGAAGTTGAAAAGTTTGATCAAACGAAGTCGAAAACTTGAACGAAAGTGAACGAATTCGTCACTTGCAGGCGCATGCATTTGAATTAAATTTTGCTTGAAATGAATCCAATTTCGTGGGCGGGAAAGTACACTGCATTTAGATAGTAGAGGAGGAAGCATTTTAGAAGGGCAGAGCAGGGCAGTTAGAGGCGTGGCAGCACACAGTTTCAAGCCAATTCTCTTAGCCGCACAGCTACGTATCGCATTCGGCAATTATTTTCCACACAGAAGTTGTTAGTAAAGCCTGAATGATAAATTTATATAAACGCCAAATGAATAGTTCCGTTAATATTGTAGATAAAGCAGCGAAATGAATGCATATCGTTCAGTGTGAATTCGTGATAAGTTTTGTCCAAGGCGAAGTTTGTCCTTTTCATATTATTATTGGCATTTAATTTATTTATATTCATTTCATTGCTGAAATTCTAATTATTATCAGTTTCTTATATCCTAAATAATTAAATTTATAATTATTTCTATTTAATTGTTTTTTATTCTATTTAGACAGGTTTAAGCAGGTGTGTAGGCAGCAGTTTGGAAAGCGTCACTTTAGCATAACTTCGTTAAATTAAATAAAAGCTTAAACTGTTAATCGAAATGAGAGGTTACTGAAAAAACCAAAAAGAGGTTTGCAAAATATTCAAAAGCCACATGTAAAAGAATAAAATCATATGAAGATTTGAATATTTTCTGTTTTTGCAGCGAGTGTAATTAAACTATCAGCTTCCTTTGACCTGTAATAATCAGAATTGTTTTAAGTATATTTTATTTGTCTCTTTCTGGTTCAAAACTTCTTGGTTTTGGGAACAAATTTCAATTTTTTATTTCTATCTAATATTCTATTTTATTTTTTATTTGTTTTAATCAAGCTGTTATTAACAGTAATTTCAATTCCTTGAAACACTAAATTAAATAATTAAATTAACCATTGAACTTTTAAATATATTTTAAATCCATATTCAGGACATTATTTAGTCTATTTGGAGTTGATTTTGTATGGTACTCATATTAAGGGACTTTATTTCCCTTTCAAAATATACAATTGACTCCAATTCAACTTCCTTTAGTTTCGAATTCTTCGTACCTCTGACAAGTGTTTTAATGGCAGTGTTAAAATCAAAACGTGAAATATTTAAGCCAAACAAAACAGAAATAATTAAATTTTAAAAGGTATAAAAAAGCAGTGCATTTAAAGCTTTACCTGTTGTGAACTTCGTACATTCGATAAATTAAGGGATCAACCGCTTGGAGACCCACAATCACTCTTAATTAATTTTTCTTTTATAAATTTTTATTCGCTATATTTTTAATCCTTATTCAATAACTATAATAGTTCATTTGTTTTAACTGTTACTTAAATTTTACCCCATAAACAAATCTGTTTAAATATTCGTTTTCTTTTATTGAAATTATTTTCGTTGTTAAAAGAAAATTAAAAAAAATTCTTAAGAAGCTTACTTGGATCAGAAAGAAAAGGTGATATTATTAGATATTGTATTGTTCACATTTAAATACGGTGAGTGTTAAAAGTTCTATTAGAGTGGAGTTGTTTGTGTGAATGAACAAGTGAAGTGAGTTTATTGAATGGATTAAAAATGTGATTAATGTTTATTAGTGTTGCATGTGAAGCATTCAGAAAAGTTCGGTTTAGTCATGTTAAAGTGAGTTATACAAAAACAAAAACCGAAAAAGTAATAAGAATATCTCTTATTTTAATATTATTGCATTTATATCATATTAAACGAAATTCGCAATAAACGACAGGAGTTGAAATGCTCTGAGCTACTAGAATAAAGCAACCTTTGAATATATAATTATTTTTGAATTTCTTTAATCTCTTTTTTAATGGTATTGATATTCGCGAGTTATTCTAATAGAGGAAATATATTTCTAGAAAGGAATTTCTACTTTAAAGCTAAATGAAGTGAACTGCTTCACGAAAATCCTAGGGAGTAATCATATCACAGATGTAGGAAATCCTAGGACAGTGAATTTCTGTATTTTCTAGAAACTGTACTTTTTAAAACTTTTTTGAAGTTTGGCTCAGAACAAAAAAACTTTTCGATATTTAATATCTGGGAATTGGATGAGAGGACATTTTCTCTCTCATAACTCCGAATAACTTCCGAATTTCTGGATTTTATAGAAAATACACATTTTAAATGTTTGAAAAACTTCCTTCACAAAAGCTGCTATGGACCGTTCTGATGTATTAGATCTAGAAATAGGAATTTTCATATTTTCTATTCGTTATAAATTCTACGGAAACTTTCATCCACTGAAGTCAAATCACTTCAAAAATTATTATATAAAAAAATTGATTATAGTCTCAAGTTTCCGTGATTTAATAAAGTCAATAAATCATATAAAATTTAAATTTAAGGTTTTATTTAATATACTTAGTTTTAACGTTTCTATCGTCCACAGATATTATTTTTTACCTCTTTTATTGTAAGACTATATCTAAGCTTTCGGTAAACTCAGAGCATTTCAAGAGATCAGCACAGAACGATCTGTGTATTCTTTAATAGCGGCGAGAGCGGCATTTTATCTTCGATTTTTCCACTTACTTCGCTTTAAAGGGGGATTTTTGTTCTAGAATGTAGAACCTCGCTGTTAAATACTATACCTTTGACCTGCAGGACGGCGGTGTACTTTATTTCAGCGGCTGGATTCTTGGCCACGCACGTGTACTCGCCCGAGTGGGAGGCCGATAGCGAAGGAATGCTTAGCAGAGAGGAATACGGGTCTAACATGGATACATTGGCGCCTAACAACTCAGGCAGCGGCTCGCCCCCCTTGAGCCAGAGCAGTTTGAGTGGCGGGTCCCCGCTCGACACGCCGCATACGGTACGAGTGCGCATACCTTCGGCGAGGCCGTCCTGGAAGGCGAACGGTTCTATAATCGGCGGCACTGCAATTACAAAGAAAAGCAAAAAATTGACAACATTTATACAGTTTCATTAGAATGAAAACGAGGCATTTCTGGGCCGAAAGTTGATGTTTCTGCTGCTGCTGCTGCTGGAACGTTGCTTGACTGTTGTCGATGTTGTTGAGGTGCCGATGTTGAGCTGATTGATGAGAAAAGATCTGAGGGTAGCGAAGTGGCGCCTTGGTTTTTTTTGATTTGTCTTTTAATTTTCCACTTTTTTTTTAATAATTGGGACGAGGTACGAGGGGAGTGTTTAAAATGCTCTCTACGGTTGCTCGAAGAATCTCTTCGAAATACAGTGTATTTTTTTTATTTCTTTCAAAGCAAAATCAAAACTGTACAATTTCAATTCAACAATCAATCAGAAACCGAAAATGCTTAATGGTTTTCATACACGAACAAAATGTCCCATAGAGCTTCAAACAAAAATAACTATTAACAGCGTTCAGATGAGAAAAGTTTAAGAAAAGTTATTCAATTCAGAAGATGATAAAAGTAGCAAAAGTTTCAAGAGTTCGGAAAACTGTTGAGAAAACATAAAACAATACTTAGAAACAACGAAACATATGTATGTAAATTGATATTCAGAAAACAAACGACAGTTATGTAGTTAAAAAGATGTGAGAGAGGAGGAAAAACGCATTCAAGGTTGCAGAAAGAAGGTACAATAAAATACCGAAGAAAATTCACTATATGCAGATATTTACAATTTACAGTTCTAAAGAAAAAAAAACAGAGAAACGAATGCCATAAACTTCTAATATAGAATCGTTTCCACACAAAACTCAATCGGTATTCAACGGTCTCAAGGTGCTCTACACAAAAACCAAAATTAAAGCCAAACTACAAACTCAAAATGCATGGTAGAGAGAGAAAGAGAGAGAGAGAGACTCCAGACGCTTGTTTACCATTGACCAACAGAGCCTGCGAGTTCTCCACCTCCGCCGCCGAGTTGCGCACCACGCACGAGTAGTTGCCGGTGTGGTCGGAGCCGAGGTTCTCTATGACCAGGATACTGTTGTACTGGTCGACCAGCTTGACCGACAGGTGCTGCGAGGGGTCGATGGGGCGGCCGTCTTTGCGCCAGGCGATCGTCAGGGGCAGGTCCCCCTTGACCACGGAGCAGGTGAGGGAGGCGCGGTCGCCCATGTTCAGCTGCAGGATCGACGTTTGGAATGGGCTCAACTTCGGCGGAACTGTGAAGATGATAGTTTTCATGTTACATAAACAAAAACCAAAAAAAACAAACACCGTTTAACGCCAGTTCGTAACTTCTTTTGCCATCAAAGCAGCAACAACAACATTTGATTGATGATTTAATGTTTTGAGATAAATCAAAATTAACTTTACTGATTTTTCTTGAAAGCCATTATCACCTTTGCTTGTTGTAGGGTGTTTAAGACCTTAAAATTGACTTTTGGGTTGACATATAAATTAATCGGTTTATTATTCAATCATAAATAAATGAAGTGAATTAGAATTAGTAAATAAGTTATTAATTCGTGTGAATTATTATTTTATATGAGAAATAAAATTCATGACAATAATTTAATAGAAATAATACCAAGGTTTCAATAAATTTCACAATAAATTATATTAAGATAATGAATGCTTGAGTATTGACGTAATTTAATTAATTTTATTTATTAATTCAAAATGCAATTTATTGAATTATTTTATTGATTTAAATGAGAACAATTAATAACTGAATTGAACTGAATAATTGAAATGACTGATAAATGGATTGAATTTATTTATTGATTTAAAATCAAGTTCAAATTCAATGAATTTGTTTGTTGATTTAAATTAAAATGATTAATAACTGATTATTCTGTTCAGAATATCAATGACTGCTTATGAATGAAATTTTAATTGAATTAATAAGAGAAATCGAAAGAGAATTATAAATAAAATGACAGTTTACATAATTTATTAATTTATTAAAGGCACTGTTGTGCATTAGGGATGATTTCAGTGGCTCTAATGTAATTGCGAGTGTTTGATTAAAAATATTGTGAATGATAGAAACGAGATTTGAGTTAATTAAAAAAGCTATACCACAAGTTAAAGAAATTACAGTTAAACCGAAGTCAGTTAAATCGAAGTGGAATTTTATAAATAGAAACGAATAAATAGAATCGAAGAAATATAACGATTAAATCAAAACAAATAAATAGATTTTAATAATAATAAATACAAAATGGAAACTAATAAAACATTCATTAAGTACTAATTAAAAATTAACAAAAAAGAAATAAAAATTTGCATATAAAATAATTAAACTCCGATGTTGTTATTTCCTGATGCCTTTTCGAGTGTTTATTAAATAAATTTCATTAATATTAGTTTAATAAACGTTTTAGTATTATTAATATTGAATAATTTCATAAAGAGAAAATATTTGAATGCAGTTAAATTTACTCGAAAAGCTCACTTCAGCAATTTATATGTTTTTTAATCGATTGTTGAAGCGATACTCGTAAAACTTAGAAATCTTACATAAATAATGACAACTGAATTTCTAAATTATTGCGAACAAGCAAAATTTCGCTTTGTGTCCTTTATTGCAATAATCATTTCCATCGCCTGCCAATTGAGAAATTATGTAAAATCATCTTGAGTTGAAATGTGATTTTCGTCCGTAATCAAAATCCAAAATTTCACAGTAACATGTAACATTATTTTTGTAGTTTTTGAGTTGTTTTCTCTGCACAAATTTCGTTCCAAGGCGGTCATAAAAGCGAAGGCGCCGCTGGTTGTAAACTTTGATTGTTGTGATGCTGTTAAGATTTCCGTTTGATATTACATTTTATTTTTATCTCCTCTCCATCTTCATCGAGCGTATCATTTATTACGGTCGTAATTACAGACGGAATTCCCGAAAGACCAACGGACTGAAGTCGGTATTTTTGAGTTTCCTCGACATGTTTTCTATCCTTTTTTTGTGTTCAAACTATTCAAACGAAGTTGGAATTAGTTCTTCATTGTGCAATAATTATAATAATTTTTTTTTCTTTGTTTTTTTATTGGTCCCTTCAAACTTTTGTGCTTATCATTAATTTTACAATGTTTTCATTATAAAAGTTCAAATCGCAGCTGAATAAAAAGTCCTATGTTTGCAAACATTGTTTATTATATGCGCTATTGCAAATAATTTTAATTTTAGGTACAGCTTTCATTGCACTTGCGATGGAATTCATAAAGTGGCAATCGAAAGCAACTGGCTAAAAATTTCCGCAATTATTGCTTTGTTCCGTGAAATGCTTATAATTTCGTGGATATCCGTGAATTCCTTTTTTAGTTCGGTGAAAATTTGCTGTACTTCAAAGAAGTAACAATGTTTGGGAGCTCATAAATTTCATTGATCGAACTTTAAAGGAATTAAAGTGAATACAGAAGTGAAAAATCATCGATCTGAGGAAACATGAGGACTTTTGAAAGAAAATATCTTGAGGTAATAATGCAAAAATAATTTATATTATTATTACATTTGTAGAACTGAGGAATTTCAAGTGATATTTCAGAAGTGAGGAATTTCAAGTGATATTTCAGAAGTGATATTTAAAGAGAAGTATCTCGCTTCTATTAAATGAAAAAAAAAACCTCTCGGGAAGTGGGCCACGATTTCTCTTTTCAATCGAGCCTTATTGCTATCATAAATGCTCGAAATTCAGGGCTGTGTTGTTCCCATTTCCTTAAAAAATCTTCTAAATTTTATTTTAGCACAAAAAAGCGAAATATTTTTAAACCTAAAAACTGAAATAATCTTCTTTACAATATTCTATTACGAAATAAATGAGTTCACGAGCAAAATTTCAAAATATAATTAAATAGCAGAATATTCATCTCAAATGTTGTTGTTGTTGTTGTTTCTTGCTTCAGTGGAATTTCGAACGGCAAAGAAACTTTAATTAATTAATTTAATTATTTCTACGTTAATCCGTAGCAGCAACAAAAACAAAACCTCGCTGCGGATGGCGCAAAGTATTTTCAAGATATTAAATGAAAAATGATGAATGGTGAATGTTTTTTCGTCGCCGCGCTTTGCTTCTGATGAATGTTTTCTTTGGCTGGTTCTTCATCGTCACCGACGTCTCTGCTTCGTGTTACCTTCTCCCTTTTTACTCACTCACAATCAGGAAAAAAGTAATTAATTTTTATTTTTACACTTCGCTTTTCCTCAGAGGCTTTTTAAAATAAGTTTCGAGTTTTCTTGTTTTTTCCCAGTGGCTATACAAACAAAGACGAATACTGACCTATCACATTAACTTCGCCGCTGCGTCGAGCGCTGTGGCCCTGCTTGTTGCGCGCCCAGCAGGTGTAGACGCCCGAATCGGTGTTCTTCTGCACCGGGCTGATGGTCAAGGATCCGTCCGGCTGCACGCGCTGCCGTATGTCGTCGGGCAGCTCGCGCCCGCCGCGCTCCCAGTGGATCTCCTCGATGGGGTAGCCGGCCACGGGGCATTTCAGGTTGAGCGTCTCGCCCGAAACAGCAGTCACTTTCGGGATCAGGCGGATGTACGGCAAACCTGCAACGGTTGTTAACGGAAGTTACGACAAAGTTTATTAAAAAGCTGCAGTAGAAACATGAAATGTAGAAAAAGAGGCTAAGAAAATACTAAAAAAAAAATTAACCTCATAAAAAAGGCGGCGACTTAAGCTGCTAGGATGAATTTCTCTGCATTAGAGCCGTTAAATGTTAAAGCCTCAAGGCAGCACATACACAAAATTACATTTATGAATGTTTTATTTATAGTGAATAATGTTTTTATACTGAATAATATTAACTTGGCAAGGAATCCTGCTAATGGAGGGAGTCTCACGAAGAAGGAGATGAGAAAAGCGCTAAAAATGCTCTACATTAAATTTAAAAAATGGACGTGGATTATAAAATGCGGCTTCTGAGCAGCGTTTGTGCAAGTAGCAATCATGAATAAGTATTCCTTGCTTTAGGAACGAAATATGACTGCGAATCTAAAAGGATTTCCATGGTAAATTACGAAAAAAACAAGCAAAGAGGTTCGAACATAATAATAAACAATGAATGTTGATTAAACACGATATATATTACATTAAATGCAGATGATGTCGATTATTATCGTAATATAATGCTTTAAATCTGTATTGATTTCTGGCCCAGTCGACTTTTCGATCAAATTTTACTGAAAACTCATAGTTTAAGTGTATATTTTTTTAAATTTGTGCTTTTGTTTAACGAAAAGAGTGGCACACAACCATTTAAATGAATTTTTAATCCATTACTAATTGGAAATTCCTCTCAATGAGGTATTGAACTTTGCATAACGATAGAACTTTGTGTACGATTGTTTAAAAGTTGAAAATACTGCGATGACCCACACAATTTTGTGTTGAACAATGCCAAATTCAATGCTTCTAATCGCACAGGCTTTTCTATTGAGCTTGTTTTCATGTTTGAATTGTGTAAAAGGTCGCGAGGTAGAGGCAATCCCAGTGTGTATAATTTTATTGCATAATTCTAGGCACTCTTTTATACGTATGTGTTTTTCTGATATACAATGACTGCTTGGTTATGATTAATAATGAGTTACGAATAAGAGATAGTCATAATAAATGATAATTATGAGTAATAACAAGCGATAAAAATTGAAGCTGTTAATAAAATCGGAGTCTGTGTGTCATGTGGGTGTTGAGTGTCGGTCAATTGTGGGCTCAATTTTTCTAATGCTGAAGTAACGAAGTGTACACTAAAAGTCATGAAGGATGCAATAAAACTAAGCCTCTGGCAGCCTAAAGGATGTGATTGAGTCAGAGCCCAGTTAAAAGTCGTTGAAAAAACCTACACAAAAAAAAAAAAAAAAAAAAATTACGTTGTCAAAGCGACTGAACACACACGTTGAAAAAGCACTTTAAAACCCTTCGAAATATCAAACATGTCCTGAAAGGAAGGACAAATACAACGTTTAGCGATGTAGGTCAGCGTATTTTTTGCTGCATGGCAACACAGCAAACAACAGATAACTTCATGTTGCAGTTATGGCAACGACACGATCCGCGCGGCGGGAAGAATTTGCTGGTTATTTTATCGTTCGGCCGGAGGCAAAACTGAAGCAATTAAATCTTTTATTTGCACTAAACACTTTCCTAATAAAATTGGACACATGGAATTATGATAAAAATGAACGCTTTAAGCAAACACGGGACGCTTTTTAGGCTCACTATTAAAAATTCAATAGCTGAGGTTTTTAGTTTATAAACAAACAAATGAAATACTCAGACGATGGCTGGAAATTCGATATTTAATATATTTAATATCTGCTTTTGCCTCTTGTTTTAGAGTCAAGTTAAAATTCTTGGCTAAACGCAGCTACAAAATTTTAGATTGCGCTTTAAGCCTCGACACTAGTTCGCAGGTTTTCCACCCTCCCCTCCGTCTCCCTTCTTCAACTCTTTACAGTGTATACGGTCGCCTGCAGCGCGACAACTCGACATTCCTTAAAAGTGCACAGCACCATAAAAAAGCACGCAGAATGCACGCTGAAGTCAGAGCCAACAACAGCAACGCATCCGCCCATTTTTTTACAACTGGACAAGCGAAAAATTGTGCCGCAAAAAGCATTCAGTTTCCATGTGAACGACCCTTGTACAGGACACATCCACACGAAATGCAGCAGGAAAAAATCTCGTTGTGAATCACCGCATGCAGTTGAGATTTTCATGTACGAGGCTTTTTTCGGTTGCAGCACCAACAACAACAACTACAATTTTACAAACATTTCCGTCTCTCATTTTTCTCTTTTCGTGTTTTTATTTAATTTCTTGTTGTGCTTTTGAAGGGAAAATTCATGCTTTCAGCTTTTTTTTTTTTGTTTCATCTGCAGATATGAATGAATTTTTTCAATTTGTCGGTTTTAGGGCGAATGTAAATGAATAGAATTACGTACCATAAATATTCAGGCGTGCCGCATGCTGCACCTTCCCGGCCCGGTTCTCCACCAAACACGAGTACTCGCCGCCATCCTCGACCATGACGTGGCTAATGTTGACGTGACTGATCACGTCGCCGTGGACAGTGATGTATTGCCCAATCATAAATCTACGCGCGAGAAGGAGAAAACATCACAATAAAAGAAAGACGTTAGCTAAATTATCACAAAAACATAGAAAAAAATTACAAATGTTGAAGTGTGAAGTATCAATGGAAGCGCTATTAAAATCAGCGTTGCCAGCAACAGATCAACATCAGTGCTGAAAATATCACAGATCACAAAAATTACAGTGAAAAAGAGTTGGAAGTCACTACTTCAATGGTCTCTGATAATCGGTGATCAGAAATGATAAGAAGCGATTAAATTAAAAACTTTTATAGATTAAATTATAAATAAAAAAGTACTCAATACAATACATCGTCTATTTACAGTAAAACGTGACGAAATACCATGATTCCAAGAATAGAGCATAAAAATTGGCAATAATATTAGAATTAAATATTATTATTAAATGTGAACAATTTTGTAAGGAATGATTAACTTTATAATAGCAGATGTTGAAGAGAGAAACGTTATAGCAAATCATGCAACTGTTCTTTCTTTCTACTTTGTTTTTGCTCACTTTCTAAAGTTGAAAAGGCAAATCATTGAATTTAAGTGATGCAGAAACTTCATTGGAAAACACAGGAACTTCAGCTGTGAATGGAAAAGTTTCGAAATATTTTCCAAACAAACATTACAAGCATCGCCAACAAATTGACAAGAATTCCTCTTCCATGTCGAGCAGTCGCAATGCCTGCGGTCGTCCAGCGATTCACAATCGACTGCAGTGCAAACTGAAGGCAGCTCAAAACATATGATGTCTGTCATCACACGATGTTTGTCTGTATGCTGCATAAAGTGGCAAAAGTTTCGTTTGCTGTGAAATTGTTTCTGACTCCATTTAAAGTCTGTTCAATCAGAAACTTCAACTGATTGCAGAGATTCCTACGACTTCATTTCCAATTCGGACTTTCAGCTCTCACTCACAATTGCTGCAGGATACGCTGCGAAGGACTTTTTACACTTTTGTGAAGAGTTATAAATGAGGCAATTGTTCGTTTCTTTTCTTGATTCAAAGGTGAATGCGCTATGGGTTTAGCTTTTGGGGATTCAGTTCTGTATTTCTATTATAAAAAATCGACTTCCTTATTGTAGAAATCATGGCAACAAAATTAATAATAATAAGAGCATGTTTTATAATGTATAATAATTATTCCGAAAACTCTTTGAAATTTCTTGTTAAAAGAATTTCATAATGCGTTTTATCAAAGCAGCCTAAAAGCATGCCAAGCTTTTCAATGGTAAGCCCAGATATAAGAACCAAACAAAAATAATTTTATATTATTTAACTTTTTCTGTGTTTATGGTTTATAAAAGCAATTAAATAGCTTTAGTATGAAATTATTAATATTTATTTAATTTTTTAAGTTTATTATAATTATCATATTATTATGGCAAATATAAGCGAAAAATAGGAAGTCACTTAGTGAAAATGTCAAAAGGAATCGTCTTGAAACATGTAATCGCTCAGTGCTTGTCAGTTTCATTTTAATTAAATCAACTTTGTAGAATAGGAAAACGAAAAGTTGAAGCATTGATTTGCAACAGAACAAAGCACAAACACAAAGCACATCAACATCGAGGCTTGCGTCAGTCTGTCGACTTTTTGTGTGACGTTTGTTCCAGTTTTTTAGGACGTTCGAAGGAGCTGTTTGCTAAGAGATGAATTCTACAGATTTCGGATATGCAAATTTTTTCCTATTTGGTTACATAACGCAACCAACCGTTGTGATAGACTCCTTGCAGCGGAGAGCGTGTGTGCAGCACACATTTACCCCGAAAAAGTTTGATCTGGCAGCCAACAAGTGGTTGGTTCTCTGTCGACTAACAGACAGACTGAGTTCTGATTTAATGCCATTAAATAAGGATAATATTTTGCTTCTGAGTTTATGCAGATTTCGAAACAATAAAATTGGCATAGGTTTTTCTTTCGCTTTTAGTCCTTTGCTTCTATTGTTGTTGATCTCAATTCTCGTAAATTTTTTCAGAAATAAAGGCGAATAAGGATTTTCAATAAAGCTTTCTGAAAAAGAAAACACAAATTCTTCTTTCAATGAAGTTTCAACGTCCGTAAAATTACGTAAATTAATTTTTTATCCAACGACGAGATTAGAAAAATTTAAAGGTCTCTTTAAATGCAGCGTCAATTCTAGATAGCAGAAAATTTTCTAGTTTTCCGTTTGTGTGTTTCCAGCAGCGCTGTACATCGGTCCTTTCACAGCACATCAGCATACATAACTGCATACATGGACTTTGTGTATGCATGTGTGCTTAATTTCGTATTCAGGTGACCTAAAATACAGTTGCTTTCAGTTTTGCAAGGTGTTTGAGTTCAGACTTGCGCCAAAGGGTGCCATAAAATCAATGCTTTTTGCTAACGTCGTCGTCTTTGCAGGATTTCCTCTCCCTTTTCCTTCCCCCTCCCCACCACCGGCACCGACGTTCATTGATTTCACAGTGTGACAGTTGATATCCATCTGCTGTTAACAGTTGCAAAGGCAAATATTAAAATTATGGCTAACAAGGATGTAGTGCTGCAGTGTAAATAGGAGAAAGCAGAGAGAAAAGCGGCAGTGATTTATGAAAATTAGTTACATACTCGGAGGAGTCCAGCTATAGAAAACCAGCGACTGTATAGCGACGTGGTTCAACTAATTTTACAGCATTTTCTTAAGGCTAATGGAAAATCAAGTGCCTATATTCAAAGATTCCTTTTTAGGGACAAAAGAACTAGAAAACGACCGTCTTATTGAACAAGGAGCCTTTAAAAGACCAAAAAATCACCTCTGAATTCCTATATTTACACAAAATAAAGCAATGTTCTGCTTTAAGTTCCTTTTTGATACTTTATGAAGAGATTTGCGTTGGCCTTTAAGGTTTATGTGCTTGGAACATGTTTATTATTCTCATCATTCACTCGCCAAAGATTCCCAACATTTTATTGATGCTGATAACGTTTCGCCATCACCCGAAGGCAGTGATTCTGTTCGGCGGTGGATAGACGGCTAAACAACACCAATGTGACAATAATTAAAGTCACGTCTCGGCTTTCATGAACTCACATCATTTACAAAGCAAACACCAAATCTTTTGAGGCTGTTCAAAGCCCCAGAAATTGGAAAACAGTGAAGAAGAAAGCGAAAGTGATATTGGACAAGATTTATTTATTCAATTATTCAGCCGTTGTTATTGTATTTATTTACGTGACAATTTATAATGATAAAAAGTAAATTTCCTTCTTATATTTAATAGAAAATATCCACACAGGGAAAATAATAAAATCACAATCATAATCAACGGATAATTCGAAGGAAAGGTTTTTACCTTCGAAGAATTACTCTCGTTTAATAAATATTCAATAGGAAAGATAACAAAATATAATTGCCAATAAATAAAAAATATTTCTAACTATTAATTACAAATAAACCAGAATTTAAACTCTGGTATTTGGCGAAAGTTTTTATTGCTTTTATTATAAAATCTTCTCCAAAATTTATTTTGTTTATTTATGGTTATTTTTATTACTTCTTCTTCGTTGTTGGTCTTCATTCTTTGTCTTTAATACTTAAAGACTTAAATACTTAGCATTCATTTATGGAGCAGATCCAAACTTATCCACTCTACCGTTTATTCTCCTATAAACACTCTATGATTTAATGAAGTTAAATTTGTTGCTGGTGTGGCTTTTGCCGTTGGCAGAAATACTTTGAAGCGAAACGTGTTTAAATTCCGATCGAAACTCATTTTCGGTCGTAGATGAAAATTATTTTGGATGTGATTCGATGTGTAGTGGAAATTTTATAATAATTCGATAAATAACAATTTGATGTTGACTTTCAACTGATCATGTGAAAGCACTTGCGGTCATTTCCGACGTAAACAACATGAATTTACACACAGACAATTAATATATAATTGCCGTATATGTTAATTGTATTATGTGATAAAAAATATATGGTATAGTATATTATTTGTTTGTGAAAAAAGTGTCTGTGTTGTCGCGAAGCTGTCACCTCACCACCGAATTATCAATGTGGCCTAAAAGTATGCAACTGAAGTACGCTTTCTAACGAAGCAAGCGAAATTTCATCAAATGCTGCGATCTTCAGAAGGCATTTTAATAAATTCAAAGCCTACAAATTCAATAAAAGAAGCTTTAAATTCTTTGTCGTTTAATCTTCAAGCCACCTGAAGAAGAAGTACACTAATTCAGTTATATGAACACATAATTGAGCTATCAACTCGAGTGGCAAAACTTTCGCTAGAAGCCACTTTTACACTGGTTCTGGCGTGGAGCCGAATCCGAACCACCCGCCCACCGGCAAAAGGTGAGAGTGTGTCTATGTGTGCGTGTTGAGTATGAATATGAATCGGACTTGGCACTTAAGACGGCGTCGAGCAGGCTGCACGTGCTGCCGGAGCGAAGAACAACGCGCGGCCCGAAAAGCAGACACGTTCTGGTTTTTGTTCTGCCGTCAGCCGCCACTGCTCCCCGGAGGCGGAGACTTGGCCAACTACTCGAACAGTTTATGTGGCCCTTGCCGCTGCCGTCAGTTGAAAAGTCGAGACTTCAGTTGAAAATAACAAAGAGTTGTTTTAGGAGCGTCGAAAGTGTTCCGTGCAGCAGCAAAAAGCGTTGCCAATTGCAGCGCATTTAATATTCATAGATGGCGTCCCATCCCCTCTGCCCGCCCCTCCTCCCACGTCTCTGGGGTTAATCTATCGACTAAATACTTTTCAATTTGTTTGAACGGAGAGTGTTAAAGGGCAAAGGAGCGGCCACGCCCCTTGCGAGATTACTGCTTGAATCATCCATGTTTAATTTAAATATTAAATTCATCTTTTCCATGTTTAATAAGTAAATAGCAAAGCAGAGTGCAGACAAATGCCGAAAGGACCAACTTTTGATCCTGTGCATCGCCCTGCGCCGAAACTTTTTCGATTCGGTGTGTCGTTTTCGCACACGATTTCCTCATATTAAATAATTTCGCAACTCAATTTGTTGCACAAAGTTGCCGAATTTCGCCACACTGCGTCCGCAATCATGGTTACCCTCGGGCGCCATGAACTCACTGTCGACGCCGGGTTTTCAGGATGTCGGTCGAAATGAGCAGCAATCGAAGGTTGGAGCGACTTTGACATTTGCCGAGACTGAACAGCGAATCAAGTCCAGCAACATTCTCAACGTTTTCCCGTTGTAAAGTTGTTAATTGCAAGTGCAAGAATTTTTCAAAGTATTTACAAAGTATGCAGGAAAATCGACAGAAACTCTGTTTATATTCACTGCAATGAAGTTGAAAATGAATTTTCTGGTTGACGTGTGAAGATGTTGAAGTAAATACTTTTAATAATAGTTTGTGAAGGAAGTGTGAAAATGTTTCTCTTTTCTGACGATGAAAGAAACTCATAATGAATAAATTTCGCATTTAAAAAGCTTTAAAAGAGAAGTTTTGAGAGTATTTCGACTCAATTCGAGAATAAGGATCGAATTCATTCATTTGGTCCATATATGATTCGATATTCCTTCAACTGCTTCACTGAGTGGTGGAATCAAAGCGATTTTCTTCCTTTGGGAAACCATGGAAACGTGGCTTCATCGTTTTGAAAGGTAAAAACTTGGATAAGAATCAGAAATGAACACCCTTTAGCCATTTAACGACTGGAAATATCGGAATAAAGATGAGTTTGGGACAGCAAAATCAGGCGAATCGGAGAAGAAGGGAACTCAACTCATCAGCAGTTCGTAGATCTGAAGAACAAAAGACAGGAAACTGCAACGAAAAAGGAGAAACGGAAAAAAGGAAAATGAAACTGCGAAAGGATTTTTCACAAGTGCCTCGTCGGGAGGAGAGCGAAGGCAGCCACTCGAACGTCGAGCAGCCGTTCGTTGCTTTTGCAAACGTTATGAAAAGTTTAACAGCCTCCGAGTAGCTACAGTGGGAAACTTTAAGCTTTGATGAAGTTTCAACAGCTCTAATGATTTTTTTATTCCTTACTTTTTATCAATAACAGAATAAATTCGTGAGATTCGTGCGGTGTACAGCAAAAGCAACTTGGCTGCTTTTTGGCCTTTGCAAAAGGTAGAATTTTTGAAAGCAACTCGTTCAAACCAAGCCAATGAACGTTGCCGGAAAAGTTGATGCAATTTCACTGATTTCTAGAGGAAAAGTAATTCCGAGAAAGTTAATTAAGCGTAAATCAAAAGTGCATTAAACCCGATGTCACTTTTTCCATAAAGAATGAAATAAATAAAATGCTTACAAAATGAATTTAATATATAGAGCACCCCTTATTATATAGCCACTATATTAAAATCGCTATTTATTTCTTCTTCGAATACAAACGATTTTTCATAGGAACTTTTAGAAGCACTTCAAAGCGACTCTTCCCTCGAACGAGCATCTAGATCGTCACTAGTTCTCAGTTCAGTCGGCAGCGCCTTCGCCGCAGTCTCGGCTCCAATCTCAGTCCCAGTCTCAGCTTCAGCCTTAGTAACGGAGTCAAGGCGAACGGAACGAGGCTCTGATTGTGTTTCGAGCAACATCAACAACATCAGCAGCAGCATTCAGTCAGTCATCAACACGCCGCCGCCATGTTTAATAATGGAAAATGAAGTAAAGTGCGCCATCATTACACAGTTGTGCTGTGTGCTGTGTTCTGTGTGCGCTCGCAACTCTCTGGCTCGCATTCACACAACGACAACTTCAACGCTGGAAAATGCAAACCGAATGCAATTTGAAAGCACGAGAGAACGGAAGAGCGGAGCGAGAGAGAGAGAGAGAGAATACCTTCGTACTTACACTTTTTTAATTACCTCGTTTACTTTTTTGCGCATTTGATGGAATAACTTTTAATTGAAAAATTTTTTTTATTTTTCCGTTGTTTGTGGACTTAATCCGTGGCTTTGCTTTTGCTTTTTGCTTTTGCCGAGCACTTTTGCTGACGTGCGGAAGAGTTCAGTAATTTCTGTTTTTATTATTACAGTCGTTGTTGTGTCTTGTGTAGACACAAACTTTGCTGTTGTTTATAGCTGCCATGCGTAGCAGTGATCCCCATCCACTTCGCACTGCATCAAAGTTCAGAGTTCAGGCGATGATGACAAAAAAACCCCCTTATCACTTCGCAAACACACTTTAAAAAGGTTTGTTAAAATCACACACTAATTTTATGATCATCGTATAATCCTTTTGTGGAAGGAAAGACGAAAACAGCCCTTTACTTTGCTTTACTGTAAACTTAAAAGAAACTTAAAACTTTAAATACCTTTTCATAAAAATGGAAAACTTTATAATAATTTTTAAAATATATATGAAATAAATATGTACTTTAAAAATAAACAACAACCAATAAATTTCCTTAAATGAACTTCCTTAATTATTCCAATCGCCGTGATTTCATTATTCCAATCGGAAAAATGGATTCTCAGAAGGCAGCCAGGAAAGGAAAAGAGAAAATAGAAACTCATAGGAATGCTGGGACAGATTCATTTGTCTCTCCATCTAACAGACAAGCCGGCAGACAAACAAACAAAAAAGCAAACATAGAAAGTCTCTGAACTCTGCTTTCGCCTATCAAAGACTCTTTTTGCAGATGTTCGGTCAATAGAAACCTCATCTAAACACATCAATAATTACAAGTGTTTAACAAGAACACGGAGCATTTTCCACTCCTCCGCCTCCTTCGACAAGTTCAATTTAAATGCATTCAATTACCGCGGAACCTAACAAAAGTCAGGGTCCTTTTGGCCCTGACTCCGAACGGGAAGCGCAGAAGGAGGCTCGTGCTACTCTGAGTTCAATTACCTTCCATTTGACGGCAGCGGAAATCCGTCCAATGTCCATGAAATCTGCGGTGTTGGATTTCCGGTTGCCGAGCACTTTAAACTCACAGCCGGGCCCGGCTGCAGCGTCTGTTCGATGAAGCTGTACAGCAGAACGGGAGGCGCATCTGCAAATGAATGAAGAATGGAAATGAAAGCGGATGCTTAATAAAATATTCTGCTTCATATCTATGAACTCCGATATATAATATAATCGCACAATGATATATGTATATGTATATCATGATGTATTTGTTTATATATGCCCATATATTCATGCACAAATGAATGATGTACATGCAGTCGGAAGAGGGAGTGATGTGTTGGTGCACAAAGGATTGTTTATTTGTAGTTATTTATTCTGAATCCATTGCGACGGCAATGAATAAAGATTATAACAAAGAAAGGACAGCATAAAAAACCACACAGAGACTTAACAAAAGAGCACAAGACTAATCAAAAGTCCTCCTTTTTCAAAGAGTCTGGTTTTACAATCGTTTCTAGACAACAGATTTTTCATTACTAATGAGCATGGATCGAGGAATGGAGCGGAGCTTCTCTGAAACTGCAGTCAATCAAATAGATCAAGGTTGAGCTAGAAAGTAGAATTAAACAACTGAAAAGATTGGAAGGAAGTCAAGGACCCAGAAGATACTCAAACCTTATCTGCTCAATCGCCCAGAGCAAAGGAAATAGAATTGAAGAACTCTTTATTATACCATGGATTTTTCATAGTCAGGCTTTATCAGACTTCTGTAACCGGCGAATGAAATAATATCCACAAGGAATATGAGGAATATCAATCCTTCCTCATTCTAAAGCAATTGGAATCTTAGACTGGAACTTGGACAATAGATAAAGTTACTTAAGAGGAGGTAGAAGTAGCATTCAGCATGTGCCTGTAGTTGGTAAAGTAAATTTCTTTATTGGTGCCCATGCGTGAAGCCTTGGGCTTGTCTCCAATGACTTTAGTAGAACCTGCAAAGAGGTAAATGTAGTGTATCTTGGGAATAGAAAGGATACATGTGTATGTGTACTTCTACAGCAACGTCAGTTAAGATTAGGGCTGTAGATTATGGGGACCCTACGTAGATATCCATTACTTCAAATTTTGGATAGATACATACAGCATCGAAATGGGGCTCAGTTAACCCAAGCCCGGCTTTCTTTTTAAGACAACCCAGTGAACCTATTCTAATCTGTACTTGTAGCTTAGACTCAAAGAAGAATTCATAGACTAGGTATTATCCTGGATAGATGGAATCATCCTAACATTACCACTCAAGAAGTACTCATATTATTCTATTATCTTCATTTGTAATCATCAGACTCTTCGGCTCCATTGAATTCGCTTTTAATGGAGGCTGAAATTAAGCATTTGATTATGTTGACTCGCCTATATTCATTGTGATTAAGAATAGTTGAGCCCCTGTTCAATCTATTTTCTGAGAACTTCATTAAATGCTTCTTCAGCAAACTCCACTCCACTTCTTTGCCAGAAATTGATTACCTTTGAACTCTTTTGGGAATGCTTCTGATTCAGTCGTATTTCGATCATTTCGTCAATACTATTTCTGGGAAACGGAAGTGGAATCATCATTTTCAAAGACTTAAATATTGCACAGAGCATTGCACAATTTCCGGCAAACTGCATATTTTGCGAATTAATTTTTAACTAATTTAAATTCGCCGGAAATTAACAGATAATTTTCGTCTCGTCACCCATCAAATTTGTAGTCGTCATAAATCGGACCACAAATGAAAGAGGTCAACGATCTGAGCAGTTGGGAGACTGCGCGACTCCTCCACTGAGGTCCATTTTGAATACTTAAGTTAAAAACTGAATTTACTCACCTCCGAGCTGCAGTTCGGCGGTCGCTTGGAAGGTGTCGCCTTCGGGTCGCCTGACGACGCACTGGTACATGCCGCGGTTCTCGCGACTGACGCGCGACACCACCAACGTGTCCTCGATGCGTCCTGTCGTCGGCAGCTGGCGTCCGTCCTTGTACCAGAGGATGTTCTGCATGCCGACGGGGCTGCCGTTGCTGGTCACCATGCAGCGAAATTCGGCAGTGCCGCCCATGTGCACGCTCAGCGTATTCGGCGAGATTTCCACTTGGATGGGAGTGGCAACGGTGAGGCGCAGCTCGGCGCTCGCCTCGCCGCCCACGTTGCTGGCGGTGCACTTGTAGACGCCGGAATCTTCGCCCGTCACGGCTTCGATGGCAAGTATCGGGCCCAGCAGACGAATGCGGGGACCACTAAGCACCGGCAACGGTCCCGGCCCGTTGTGTGTGTACCAACTGCAAATATGAAAAAGGCAAAATACGCGAATTAATTAAAAGAAACCACAACGTGTTAAGTTATTTAAAGCATTCTCCCAAGTAGAAATGTTTGTTGAAATTGAAGCGACGACGTTAAATATCCTTGCCTGAGTTTATTTACTACACACACAAGCGTACACCGCTTGAAAAATGAGATGAAGTAGAATTGGGGTGACAGTTTAAGTGAAAGAACACGTTTATTGCTTGTTCGGTGCTTCAAAGGCTCACTCCTTCCTGTGCAGCTCGTGTTTGCACTCGCTTCCAAGTGCACGGTGCCATGATCCTTCGTAGCAGAAGCAGCAGAAGCGAGAAGAAGAAGTACCTGTCACATTAATGCGTCTGTCATGTGCAGCGTGTTGCAAGACGACGCTAAGAGAAGCCCGAGAATTTCACTGCTCTGCGATTTCGTCTCCTCCTTCTTCAAATTTCCTGCCCATTCCAACAGCTTCTTCAGAAAGGACAAGATGTTTGTATTGTGTTGGTATGCGCTGCAGTGAATATCATCAATTTGTGTCAAAAGGATTCTCGACGTTCCTGCCAACGACGTTGTTTCGATGTTTTTCTTTGCTATGCAGATTTTGATTTGCAGAATAAATGCGCGAGTGTCGAGGAACGTACAAAGCATCCTTATATTGAGAATTCGCACCAAAGCTTAAAACAATTTAACAAAATCACAATCAATCGGAGGGCTTCAAACGCAACTGAGTCCCTTCGCTTTCACTTAAAGGACTATTAAATAATGAATAGAAAAGCAGACAGGATGCATTGCTACTTCCTTAGTTTTGTACTCAATTAATAAAAGAAGTACTTGATGATGCTTAATTACGGTTAATTGACTTTTTGTTGGATTGAAAAACTGACAAACAGTCGAATAATCACCTTTTTTCAGTTGATGCGAAATGACGGGACAGAAATTTGTATAAAAAGTGTAATAGAAGTGCTAACAAGGTTTCTTTATTCAATATATAAATGAATACCGACAACAATCCATAGAGATCTCTTCTTGAACGCTATACAGTCCAATTCCAGGTATTATTCTCAACTATTTGTTTTATTTAAGTCCTTTAGTCATTGCAGGAGCTAGGTTTATTAACGGTTTTATCCATTCATGGCGTAAACAAATGTACAAAGCTTATTTATTTATTATCCATGTTCCCCATTACACTCTTCACATAGGACGAACTTTTCATTCCCATTTCTGATTTCACCGTAGAGAACTCAACACTGCGTTTCCTTTGAGCCTGAAATGAAATCCCGTCGCCTTGCGCAAGTGATTGCAATTTCGATGTGTTTGCGGCAATCGAGAATCTGAACCTGAATTTGTAGTTAACGTTAAGCAAATTATTTAAAATTGCCTTAATGAGATCAACATAACGATATTCAGATTTGGTTGAACGTACGCAGAGACGACGGTAATGATGCTGCGTGGATGTACGCCGCAGTGTATGCTGCGTTTGTGTGGCACCATGTTCATGCCAAACACTCGAGCTGCGTAAATAAAGCGATTTATATATTTGCACAAAGCGAAAACAAGGCACATCCCGAAATTGAAATCCACACCCCATAGAGATATCAGTTCTATACTCCAAAAATAACTATCACACCAAAGACTTTCTTCAAATGAACACACATTAAATTCTCAAAAGTTCAAACTTCAGATAAATTTAGTTACGCAAATGTAATTAAGTAGAAGAAGGACTCAAATGGAAGAAATAGTAGCTACTATAGTTTTTTTGTTTTGTAATATTCTGTGACAACATCCCGCTTACCCCTTCTTTACTTAGTTTATATAACGACGGCATTAACGTCGGCATATTTCTCAATTTGCATATTGATTTCTCCGATCAAAAATGTTTTTTCATTGTCGAATAAATGTTCCCAAAAGAGCAATTCTTATATTTAAATTTCCCCCTCCGCCAGCCACATCGCAATCCACTTCCCGAGTCTTGCATCGGACCGTAAAAACTCTAATAAACGCTTCGATATCATGTGTCGATGATTTTATGTGGTATTTTTTTATTATTCTTTATGGTTTCATGCACAGTATCCATATTTTCCTTGAAATGTGTGTTTTTTTTTGGCCATTACACGAACCGTTGGAAAAAGGGTTCAGCGTAGGGGAGAAAAGGATAAGAAAAAATACTCCTCAAATTGCAACATTGAAATTTTCGGGCAGATGGAAATTCATGTTTCTGGGAAATTTCTCGTTCAATGTTTCTGCCCGTTTTTTTTTATTATTCGCTTCTACAATGTCATAAATTTCGGTAATGAAAAAGTTGCAGTATTTCGTGGGTACGTGGGTGTGGCTGTCGGATATCAATCACTCGGTATTTTCAACACCTCCATGAAGTGAAATTAGTCAACAGTCGTTGGTGGTAGAGACACGTCTCTGTGGTTGCTCTTTCGGATGAATTTTCGAAATTTAAATGTTGCTCATTTCGATGAACGTTAAAATGCTGACGAAATAGAAAAATAAATTTTAGAGAAGAAAAAGGACGCTGATGAAGAGAAGAAGTCTTCATTCTGGCTGCCGCTAAAACCTTCGAAATACTCTTAGTCTGTATAGTAAAGTGTGGGGACCTCGTCCAACTTGCGATTTATTGATATTACGTGTGAATAGATCAATAATACGCGCTGGCATTCTTCGTCGTGAGAGACGTAAAATACTGAAATGGACGAATCACACCCATTTGCGGCAGATTGGATAATTTCTATAATAAAAAAGAAAGAATAATAAATGCTGCCTTGCTTGCTAAGTATTTCGTTGACCTATGAACACTGCTTTAGTTAGTAATATTTTCGGTGCGTCGCTCAGGAGGCTACGGGGTTTTGAATCCATAAAAAGAACCTCAGTTCACGGTCCTACCTTCGGATGTAGAGCATTTTGACACATCTTCGTGTCGTTATGTGTACGTGACCAGCAACTCAACTAGGAAACTTTTCGGATTCCAATGCAAATAATCGCAAGAACCAAAAAGCTTTCGACGTAAGCACATTAGACTCAATATTGAATCATATTGTTAGTAAATTGATTTTGTTACTGATAACATCTTTAGATACAATACCACGTCCATAACAAACAGAAGAATTTTAACAAGAAATCCAAGTTTCTGCTTTGACAACTTGCGATAAATAAGACCTCATTTGGATTTCGTTCTTTTGTGTTTCTTTTCGAGTTTTTTTCCGTATTTATATTTACTTTTTTCGTGCTACTTTTGCATGTCCTTTCAAGGCAAACTTTCGGGCTTATAACCAAGGAAGCAAATAAAATGAGAACGTGGCTTATAGGCAAATCTAGAGATTATATACAATTTAATAATCGATAAGAATATTGCCAGCATCATTATCATAATAACACTCATCTTTTAATAATTAATTCTTCGGATTTTCTATATAGGATTTCGTTGTAATTTATGCAATTAAAGACTGAGTCTGTGTGTGAACTGCGTAGGGAGTTTTATTTCTTTAAAATACTGAAATAATGACGTTAAATACATTAAATTGCAATTTCGAATAGGAGTTTGTAGGCTTTTACTTGAAGATTTTTAAATAAGGATGCAGTAAGTGATATAAAACTACAGAGAATAGAGAAACTATAGAAGGAAGTTTCCGAAATTACATTAATTTTCTTAAAATAGATGATCAGAAATTATTTCCCCATCGATCAATAAATAATTCCTGAAATAATTCATCTTTAAAAACTAATTATTTGCCGTGTTTGTTTACGCTTTTAACGATTATTCCTTCATTCGTTCCTTCCTCGAAGTCTTCTTAGAAACCTCAGCAATTCTGCGTGAGACTAACTACATCAGGGAATTAATTACGGACGTGTTCTGGTTCATATATCGCACGTGAAAAATATTTGTACGCGAAGATGTGTGGCCAACTCATTAGACAAAAACATTCGAAGAAGAGGAAACAGTTGGAAAAAGAGGTGTTTGTCTGGTAGCAGCTCCGAAAGGCGTGGCTGAGAGATTTTGGAAGAAATAAAAGAACGAAATGTAGCAATATTTTTTCTTAATTAAACCTTAAACAACACGCTGCTGGGAAAAACTTTCTACATGGTTACAAATAACACTTGTTTTTCTTATTCTGTAAACATTCTGTTACTTTATTGCAACAATAACAACAAATCAAGGAATTACAAGGAATGCAACCATGAAAACGGAGCGAAAATTTGTAATTGTTGGCCACACACGGCTTGGCAGGGTGGCAACTCTGGCACTTGGAGATGGCAATCATTTGTCGCATTCATTCTAATGAAATAATAAAATACCACAGAAAAGCTATTAAGAGCAGGCGGCCTCATTTGTCGGGAAGAAAAGCTGATTTGCTATCAAGATTTAGCATCTCGAGAGGCGAAAATGTAGCAGGATGAAGACGACGTGCAGAGCAACCAACGTGAAGCTGCTTATTTTGTATTTTAGGGATGATGCGGAACGTGCAATTGAACAAATTTAATGGCGTTGTAGGAAAATGTTTGAATTTTTAAATTTCTGATAATTAAAATCTGCGAATTGAGAACTTGAATCTGAAATCATTCTTCTTTTATTTTATTCCGAAAAGAGAGCGAACAAAGTTATCAATAATTAAGGATTTACTACTACGAAAAAGTAATTTTCTACGTGTTAATCTTCTGCAAAATATGAGTCAAAGATTTCTTATTTATGACTCGTAGCTGTTGGAATATAATCCCAACTTTTAACTCATGTTGCGCGGTGGGAATCCGTAGAAGTGAAAAGGAAGCTTGTTATAGAATTCATCGTGTGCTCGCTGCTTCGACTCACCTGTACTCGGGCGAAGGACATCCTTGAGCCACGCAGAGGAGAACGGCGCCCTCGTCCTGCGACACCTGAACGTGTGAAGTGTGTTCAACGACGCTGGGAGAAATGATTCCACGATGTGCTGCAAAACATAGCAATAAAATCCAATTGAAATATTTCAATATTCAAAATCACTGAGAAAACACAGAATTGCATACATAATTGAATACAGAAAATACAGAGAAATAAAAATATTAAAAACAGAAAAAACATTAAATAGACTTTCTTCTAATATTTCCGTGATTATTATTGCTTTATTTGTATGAAATATTCTTGTGACGAATATGAAAATGGGTTAAAAACACTTTTATTATTTATTGAATATAAATTAAATAGTTTCCTCTCCGAGGATGGAAGAGCAATTTAATTATTAAAAAATTAATTAAGGGCAAACACATTGCATTTTTAATTACATTTTGAAAGTGTTTGGAATTTACGATGAGCCCACACATGCACATTTACATAAATGAAACAATGGAATTGAAGAACGAATTTGTTGGAAATGTTCGGCGAATGTCACTGGAAGTTCTAAGGGACCAACCAAGGTGATTCCTTAAAACAAAGCAATTTTTGAATTGAACGCAAATTAATAGCGAAAAAAAAAACAAGCATTGCAATGAACTTCTTAAATTACTTTTTAATTTCGCTCAAAATTTCGAAAAGAAAAGCAAAATGTAAATTAAAATTTTCCTCTCTTTTCCTAATTGTTCCCGTTGCCTTTGCTTTTTTGACCAGCAATTAACAAGGTGCAGCGATTACTTACAGTTGATTCGAAGTCTGGTCGGTGAACTGACAACCACTTGACGCGTCAGCCGATGCATGCTTCGGCACCGGAACGACTGCGACTCGTCGCTGTCCTGCAAGTTGTGGATGAGGAGTTCCCCGGTGGGCAGCAAATGGAATTTTCCATCTGTAAATGAAACAGAAACAAAATTAAACACTACGAAATCCAAGCAGATTCGTTCACTGGAATGAATTGACTAAAGAACTTTACTTAGCAAAGAGTTTCTATATACAAAAGTGTATTAAAATTCATTTTACTAATACGATATTAACTAATGAATAAGTGACTTTAGTCTGAGGCAGGGAGAAGTTTTAGAATTCTATGAAAGAGTGTGTCATGTCTGTGGTTGTAATTCAATATTCACGGAGTTTTGTGACATGTCTGTTGAGGAGTCTGTCGACGGGAAGTCATAGGAAAAACGGGTGTGAGTCCCACTTTTTCCACTTCAGATTCATTGGGGTGACGTTTAAGGTTATTCAAATTGATTTAAGCATGGATGTTTCTTGCCAGCTCCAAATCCTCTTAGTGATATTTAAACTCTTCCACTGCCCCAAAGTAACTGAGAAGCTTAGATAATTTCGGACACACAGAAACAAAGTTGCACAGAAGCCAATCGTCAAGGCAGCAGGACAGAAAAAGACAGAAAAGCGAATGTAAATACATAAATACAGATATATTTAATTCTTGAATCACCATGAATGCAATTAAAGTGGAAAATGCCGGCGGATAATGCTGAGTATTTGAATGGAAATGCAACTCTGATGGCACAATCGAATAGTTACTTCATACGTACCTCCCTGCAGCGACGGGTAGATGTAGATAGCAGGTTCATGAACCCACGAGACCACTCGAACTAGTTCCTTGACAAAGGTTGGCACCACACACCGCAGGATGGCCGTGCAGCCACGAGACGCAGCCAACACTTCGACGTCGACTTTGTAGGCTTGCGCCACGACTGCAGAAATGTTAATCGGCAAGCGAACAAACGAGCCGACGATATCGTGACGTAAGCGACGACGTTGAGTGATGAGCGATGAGCAGCGAACGATGAGCAACGAACGCCGACAGCAGCATGAATTGCGAAGGAAGAATTGCGCAAAAAAATCAAAAAGAAATGATGGACAAGTTTAGTTAGTTATGAGTATTATTTGAAGTTTACATTAACTCTAAAATATTTCTTGTTACTTCAGTTGTAATAAAGTAACTATTGGCTGGCAACTCTGTTTGCCACAACCGCAGGTCATCAGCAAGTCTTTCAGGTTATTTGGCCTCATTTAACTACTACTCCATTAGGAACACAATTAAGTGCTTGGCTTTTCCCCATCTTCCTCAATCAAACACAACACGGTTACTTACCAGCTCGAACCTGCACGTCTCGGGACACGATCCGGCCGACGCTATTCGACGCTATGCAGCGGTAAATTGTGTTGTGCACATCCTGATGGTAAGCAGCAGCCGGAAATGGGAGCAGCACCAAGGTGCCGTTGCGCAAGACGCGGCGCACGCCGTGGATCTCGGAGACTGTCGAACCGTCTGCGTGCACCCATTCGATTGACGGCTGCGGGCTGCCCGACGCGGAGCAGTCCAGCCAACCGCCCGAGGAATTGGAGAACTCAATGCGTCCCGGCGGCTCCATAACGAATCCAGGGCCTCGAAGATGAGCTTCGAACACTTCCGACAAGATTAGATCTGCAAAAGAAGACGAGAAAAGGAACACTTCGTTTAATAAAAAACCGGAATAAATGACAAAAGTTAATTATGTAAATTGGAAATCAGCAAGAAATGCACGAGTGACAGGATACGCAGTTGCCCAAAAGGACGATCACTCAGGCAGCTCAGGAGGTAGCTAACATTTTAGCCAGAATCCATACAAATGACTGTCTAAATGGGTAATAAAAACCTCGGGAAAAACATTGCCAAAACTCCGAAGTGAATCCGAAAGAGGAACGCAAAGTGTACATAGTAAATGGCTGCCAAGAGCAATCGTGGAGCGGAACCGGAAACCGCCAACAGCAACTGCTCGGTAACGGAGCTGGGAGACGAACTGAGAGGAGTTCGGAAATGCAGTCGCCGTCAATTTATGTCTTCATTTGTAAGCTTTTATTACAGCTTTTATTCAGTTTGTGGCTGCTGAAGTGTTTCATTATTGAAAAGTTCTCTGGATCCAATGACAGCCCGATTTTAATGTGTGCATCTTTCAGGACAGAAGAAATTTTGTGCAAGAAAGTAACTGACGTGCTTATTCGGATTCATGTGACAAAATCGGTTCAAAGTCCTATCCAAATATTGATTATTTTTAGGCTAAATCATTTATTCATAAAGGTCAGTGGTAGTTCAGTCTCTATTTTGAGTCATTTTAATTATATCCTTATAAAGATCATAATTATATCCTTAGGATTGCTTGGTTAAATTTTAATAATTGAAATTATTACTTGGTTGCTTATTGCTTTTAATGTATTATTGTTAAAAGGAATTCTTAGTGTCTTAATCAGTTTTGAAATTATTTTTTTCTATTGTATTCATCATACATTTGCTCTAATATTGCAATGCAAATAACTCCCAAGAGTTGCTTAATGGCATTCAAAAACGTTCAAGAAATTAATTCATTAGGAAACATTCAAGTATAATAAAAGAGTTTGTGGGCCATATATTTGTTGGATATATTTTTATAAGAGAAAGATTAACTCTTACTTTAGCAAGATTTCAAGGTATTGTATTGCGGATTACTCCGAATCACCCCCAAAAGGTGACTCGAATCGAAGCAAAAGTCTGATCAACAATTGCTGATATCTTTAATTAACAGAGAGTTTAAAGCTGGCCGAATACAAGGTTCTTTTCTTCTTTTCTTTTCTTTTCTATTGGCTGCTAATTTTGATTTAAATGTGTCACAATTCAATTCAGAGTCTGCAATATTGTTCACAGTAATTTGAATTATTGAAATTTCAGAAGTTTTTAAACGAAAAGCCTCAATAAATTTCAATTTCAATATCCCTTGACTATAAGTTATTATATTTATAAACAATAATGCCAATGAAATAAGCACAGCTTTAACATGTTTCGTACATCTTGAAATGTAAATGCATATAAATTGTGGATGAAATGATTAGCATAATTTATTCAAAACATAAACGGAAATAAACCCTTTTTTGTTCGACATTAAAACCATTGCTTTCCTGCGAATTCCTTGTACTTTCGTGTAAAGTCGTGGTTCTCTGCGGATTCGGTTTGAGGGAAATGGGGACAAGAAGCTCTTTGCAAACAGCACACCTGATTGAACAAGAGTGAAGTAGAAGTAGAGTGCGGCGTAATGCTGGCGAGAAGTGGGCGGAGGAGCTGCCATGTCGGCCTTGCCGTAGAGTGTCCTGCTTGCTTGGGGCGTTGTGTACACAACAAGCGGGCGAGGACCAGCAGGGAAGGGAATAATTGCAGACGAAAACGACTTTCCTTCCTTCGTTTTTCTTTAACATTTTTATTTTTCCTCATGGTTTTTGTTTCAAGCGCAGCTTTCTGCTGGGACTCGTAGTGATGAATTGACGTGAAATCGAGGCACGTCGTATAAAAACACCCACACATGCATAGAATCACGTGCATTAGAGGACTTTTGTTTGTTTGTCTGTCGGTTGTTTGTTTGTGTCAGTCTATTCAATGAACTCGGAGGTCTGAAGCGGCGTAGTACTCGTAGTTTTTTATGAAATGTGAGAAATGTTCCAGTAGATATTAAGAATACCTGTAGAACTGTGAGTGTTTCTCCGTGGAAGAAAGGAAACTAAACTTCATTGTGGACGTGAGTAGTTGCAAATGTATGCATTTGTTTAAGACTTAACTAACTTAAAACTCGTCGTATATCTGTTATATATAAACTCCCACAAAAGCTACTCTTGTCCATGAATTCGTATTCAGTTACTCCGCTCTATTCAATAACGTATTACATATCAACTGTGTTACTCATGCTTCATTTAGTTTTCTCTTTATTAAATTTAGAATGTGTTGAAAGTCTAAACTTTGATCTATTAAAGCTTAGGTATGAACCCTATTTCCTTGGTGCTTACTCCATAAAAGCTGTATATAATCGCTTTATAATCTCTTTATAATGACACTAAAGATTGAGTCTATTCAGTGGGCTATATTGAATGGTTACTGTAATAGTTACAGTTCTAAAGTATTCCCTAAATCTAATCATTGTGAAATGGATGGGTTTTGGAAGTATCTCCCACGAAATATCAATATCTGTGAGAAGTTATGGCTTTGGAACGTCTTTATCTCAGTTGGAGGTCAGAAAACGTCCTTCTAAAGAGATCTCACGTTTGTTACCGATCACTTATTACAAAGGGTCTTAAAGAAACCAGGCAGATGTCCTCTGTAGATGTCTGATCCTCTCAGCAGCGAAAGTTGATTGGGTTTTCACGTTTTTAACCGAGAAAATAGCTTAATAGGTTCTATACAGTTGCGTCTCCAACACTCCTTCTTTTTAGGTCATATAAATTTGTAGTTAAAACTAGTAAAAGTGTTGTCTACAGCCGGGCTGTAGCCGAAATACCCTACACCTTAAAGCTGCATGTAAACTCGTATATATATTTAGAAGTGGTGCGATATAATCTACTCGTATATATATACAATATATATATTATATATCTAATAATAAATATACAATATATATATTAATAATAATAAAAACAAAAAATTTTTTTTTAAAAGTGGGCGGATCACGCCCATATTTGGCATATTAACTGGAAGCATTAGTCTAAACCTACATATAAAATTTTCTTGTCTTCTCTCAAAAAGTGATGCTGATATGGCCTTTTTTAATAGGCAAAACAGAGGTACCTGCACTCTCGATATAAAAAGTAGGCGTCGTCCTTGGGCGATTTTGCCCATTTTCAATACGAAACACCCCAACATAGCAACGAATATTTTTGCCAAATTTCATTTTGAAATCTTAATCCGTTCTCCTGTGATCGTGATTTCAACGGACAGACAGACAGACAGACAGACGGACAGACATCGTTATTTCAATTCCGGTGGTGATGCTGATCAAGAATATATATACTTTTCTATATCTATCTTGTCTAGTTCTATGCGTTACACACTCCGGTAGAAAGTGAATATACCCTCAACCTTAAGGTGTAGGGTATAAAAAGACACGTCTATGGCTCAAGTCCAAATATGGTCTTTTTCATAATTCAACATTGAAATTTATTCAAAGTATTTAAGTTTATTTCAAATTTTCATACATTGAATGTCCTAATTAAGCCATGGAACCTTCAAAATCTCTTTTATGCTCTGTCAGAAATTTGTTTAATATATTCCAGAAAGAATAATGTTTACTATATTCTAGACTCTCATCAGATGTGAATTCACCATAATAAAAAAGACCTTTCATAAAAAAGATATGACATAATAAAGGGTAGATGAAGGATAAATAAGAGATACCACAGGTATTTTTACTTGGAAACGGTTTATCTAGGGTTCAGCTCATTCATATCTTGAAATGATGGCAAATGGAATGGGCGACTTTTCTGAACCGAATTCAGTCAGCGAATTATAATTAAAAATATTCGACTTGCTTCTGTTTTTCTGATGATCTTTCTTAATTACTTTTCCCCTCTCCGCCATCGCCTTTCACATCCACGGCACCAAATCAAGTCGCCGAAAACAGCGCCGCGCATGGCTCTAATTAAACGTCTCTCCCCGAAAGTGGGTGCGGTCGATTTTGATGCCGGTCTCATCAGCTTTAAGTACACCAGCTGCGCTTTTGTTGTGCCTTCCTTCAACGTGCTTTCCTTATCTGCGCTGTTTTCAACGCTGCCACATAAGCTGCCATTAGTTTTATCTCTGCTCTAAAGTGGATCCTCCGTCGCTCCCGCCGCCGCCGGTGCTCGACTGCGAGCATTTTAATCCTTTCCAGCTCTTTGCTTTTGCTTATCTTTTGGGTTATGTTTTCATCCTTGCAATTATGGACGTTTTTGTTTCTTTGTACACAATGAAGAGTGGATTTTTCCCGAGCGTTTTTCCAGCAACTTCGCCTTTAAACATAAAAATTACAGCAACAAAGATGGAGAAAAAATGAAATGAAAAATAAAAATACACATAATAAAATAGAAATGAAAATAAAAAGAAGAATAAAAGCAAAATAAGAGAGAGAAGAGTCTGAGGAACAACAAAGTGCAGAACACAAAAACGAGCTCATAAAAATATTGCGAGCATTTCTGGCTTTGGTGAAGGGTGACTCCGACAGAACCATGTACGGCTGAGTGTATAGGATGTGTTTGCGTGTGTGTGTTCGTGCCTTAGGGGAGTGCGAGGGTGGCGGTGTAGGTGTTCCGGCGGTCGTATGCACGAGTAAGAAGTGGCGTAATACCCAGCGGCTTAAATGTTACACGAGCGTCTTGAATATGCTATGTTTTGCCCCGAAGTGCTCCGAGAAGCATTTTTCTCAACACATCCGCTCCATCGAGACAAGACTCCCCTCCCGAACTCCCCCGCCGCGCCTCCAGCGGCACTCCCTAAATTATTATTCCCTCGAGTACCGACAAACATCTGTACATATCCTGCTTTTGCACTGTGGACATTTATATTAGCTCCACATTACGAAATTCTTCGTCGAAGTTCTTTGAACTGCGGACTATAATATTTATGATATATGTTTGTGTGGGGTTTTGTGTGCATATACGAAATTTCAGCGCGAGGGTTCGCAGGATAAATGACAATGAAAAAGTTTCTTTCGGTTGGCTTTGGTCTGTTGTCTTAATTACAATAACATGAATTTGTAACGTGCTCGTTGTTAATTCCTACGGATCTGTTATTCTGCTATTTCTCTGTTATTCTGCTATTTCCCTGTCAGCGTGTCCGTCTCCCCGTTTCGCTTCTGCCGCTTTCCTTTCTCACTCTACGTTGCTGTGTATAAACATTGTATGCGATCATGGAAGCAGCTCCACCAAAAGGGCGTGTTTTGCCCACATTAAGACTGTTTGTCCGGTTAAGAGGCTGGCTAACAGAAGTAGATGGCGAAGGAGCATCCATTTTTCGCCTCCTCTTCTTTGAAGTATTCCAAGGGACGACCACAGCTTGGAAACTCGTGTACAAAGTCTTCTAGAAGCTGCATTTCAGAGAGGAATCTTTAATCGTTCTCTCGCATAATAAACTCTTCTTAGACTTTAATTGTTTTTATAAAGATTTATGTATTTTCTGAAAATTTAAATTTTGTTCATGAATTTTTGTGGTCGAAATATAAAATGCACTGTTTAATTAGCTAAGAATATTACAAAACGATTACGCTGCTTAATTTTAAAATGAATTTGCACATTTAAGCTGCTTAGCGAGGGAAAATTCCGTAGAATTTCCTTTCAACACATCGATGCATTCACAAAATGCTTGAAAATAAACGAAAATGTGATTCTGTGAATATTTTTATTGCTTCAGTAATCTGCTGCCACACTTGGCAAACTTCTATTCGTCGTCGGCATGTTGTGAAAGTCCCGGCAAAAGGCAAGCAAAGTTTCAATCTTGCGTGCTTAAGCTATAAAAAGAATGCACAATTTTCCGCTATTTTCAAGTCTGGCGGAGGAGCAGAAGCGCAGGAAGTGAAGCCGACGACTGCAAGCACGAACGAAGGCACAGGACAACCTTAAGACAAACACAAGAAATCATGGGAAAAACAAGTGTCTGGGATTTTCCTTGCTATCTGCAGGCTGTGGCTCTCGCCTTTCGGCTTTCGACTTTGGCGATGTAGAAATTTTCCTCCCCACTCTCGTTCACCGTTGGCAAATCGTTGGATGCTACTTTTGTTGTTGCTTTTGCACTCTCGCTTGCTTTCTTCCAAACAATATTGACTTTGAAAATTTTCTTTTCAATTGGAATTCAGTTTCCTTTGTTCGATTTGGATTTCCGCCACCAACAACACGTCGGTCGTCAACATCAACAATGAAATCAGGTGGACTTAAAAATAAAGTGGCTTCCTTCTGTCGCACTTCGCACAAAATAACACAAGTGGGTCACGGACGAGGGTGACGGGTAAGAGGAGGGAGTCATGTGGGACAAATCATATGAATCACGATGGGCTTTTTAAGAGCAGAAGCCACTTGTTGATCTCAGAATAAACATCGTGTATTGCAATCTTGGCGTATTGGAACTATGAGTCAACACTGAAAGCGAAGGAGCGGAGACAGAAAAAGATGAAAGAGGGAGAGGAAGATCGAGGTTGAGGTCTGGGCTAAGGTCAATAACAAAGTTGGAAGGCCAGGCCGGCTCTCGTGACCCGTGTCAGTGTATTTAAACTCATCAGTATGCAAGGAATAAATTGGATTCCTTAGGTCCTACTATAATAAGCATATAGCCTAAAGGTAGAGAAGAAGGTCAATGGTACCTTAGGAACTGTATACATTCGACAGGAACGAAAGGGTTTTTTGATCGCCGGGGCCAAAGAATCAATGGGATTCATGATGCCGATATGATTTTGGCAACGAATAGGAATGAATAGTGCCTTTTTAGAGATATGTGGTCCAAGCTGAAAAAGGAAGCCAATAGTATCCGCAGAAACTGAGTAACAAATAGTGTTTCCTTGGGACCCGCATAGGCGAAAACAGACTAATGAAATAACTGATGAACTTCCAACGCAAGGGACCGAATTTCTGCCAGAAAGGTTTTTCTTCAGGTCATGTAAGATACCTAACGCCTTATGTGGAAGACTCTACTTTGGTTCAACAAGTCCAAAATAAAAGTTGATAGCTGGTGTCGCTCCCCTTTACCGAGCACCGGGCAGCCAGTCTTCGCCATGGTGTCGACGAACAGATTACAATCGAACTTCGACGAGATGAAGCGCTATACACACAACAGTATAACAGACAAAATTCAACATATTTTGCCCTTTCATGACCACGATCGTCGAATAATTCAAAATAAACTTTTCTTATGAGCTGTCAAACTTTTTTGCTGGCGCAATCCACTGCGACCAGCTTCGGCACGACTGAAGTAATCACATCGTCTGTCTTCAAAGCAATTACTCCGCAAATTGTGGTCTGTTCTCACGCGGAAACTTTCTATGCCGTTAGTCAATGGCGGAGTTTTCAGCAGAACCTCGTACAATGCACAAAAGTTGAATCCGACAAACACGATTTCAGCAGAAAGAACACAAAGTCGCTTCGTGTTCATCATTCGCATCATCATCATCGAATCAGCTTTGGTTGGGAAGTCGGAAAACTTTTCTTCCCGCCCATAAATCGCTGACAAGCGGGCGGAGGAAGCAGCGAGAGTTTCGTCTGTGACATGCCAATACCTTTGGGTGCATCTACGATAATTACGAAGTAGATGACTGCATTAAATAGGAAATAAAAAGAAGAGAAAAGGCTTTGATTAAAAGCTATAAGTTATAGAAACTAATCGGAAATTTCTCCAAACTTTCACTGCACAAAATTCATTTGGAATTTAACAAAAAAAAGGATTCATTGAGGGTTGCAAATGAAGGATAAAAATTCATGTCGCTTCCTTTAACTCTTGATTCTTTAAACTTGTATGAACTTCTTCTTTCTTTTAGCTTATAAAACGACACCTTCAAGGAATTTATAATATTTTTTTGAACTTTTCCAATTACCCTTTGCTCCTAAAAAACCTCTACAAATTCTTCGGTTTCCTTAATTTACATAAATATTTCGTTCAATACGTAACATAACCAATTCCTGATTTGTTGGCGACATGCGTGAGAGGCGAAAGGAGAAGGATGCTGGGTACGAAGGATGTGTAATTTCCGCTTGATTATTGGATAGTGTCACAGCCACAATTTGATGGCGGCAAATTCTTGGCAGCATTTCTGTTTACAGTGTTCGTTAGCATATAAATTGCGGGTTATAAGACGGAATTTCTCCTTCATTCCCCCGCATATTCACATTTTATACATTTCATTTGCATATTCTCGCCGCACATGTGGCTAGATTATTCAAACAACGCAGCACTCTAGCAGAAAGCAGCGAAAGAATGCTAAAACAAGGAGCAAATGAGGGAAAAGTGAGAAGGTAATAAGCAGAACAAGGAGGAAAAGAGGCAAAGCACTCAATAATGCATTCATTCATGTCTGTGCAATCGGCCGATCTGTCTGAAGCTAATTAAATTAATTATAACAAAAAAGTTTACAGTTATAGCACTCAACCGGGCGAGGGAATCGAGGGCATTAAATGCTGTTTGCTTAATTTATTTCGCAAGTACCACTTTTCAATCAGGAAATGCACAGTTGCTTGAAGTAGCTACGTGTGTAAGTCGTTGAAATGCTCTCGATAATTGATCCATGTTCTTAAACACGAACTCCCAGAGAAAATCAATTAAAAATTGCGAAAAACACTGAGAGAAACAGCATTTTAAATCCTATAAAATGAGTGAAATATTGGAGAAGTTCATGAACTCCTTCCTCCAGACGAGTTCGATCCAACTCCATGTAATTTACTGAGCTTATTTGCTTATATGAATTTTATTTCTAATTTTTTCGTTTAATATATTTGCGAATGATTCTCCACCAACTTTGCGTATAGACTCAATAGCAGAGCTGGGATTCTACGAAGCAGCCCAGTACAAACTTTTTTAACCTTACAACTTGAGATTGTACACTGTCTCAAGTCTGTCCTTAATCCAATCCCACATTTCTGTAGAGTTTGTAAAGAATCTAACTCATATCCAGTTTTTCCCTTTCTACACTCTGTTTACTGCAGATACTAGAGGCAAATGGTCCCGAATTTTAGTTCCTTCTTCGAGTTCGATGCACTCTAAATCATACAAAACTTGATCAACTTTTGACGGTAAGGACCCAATTGATGGTTTAATTGACGGTACAATAATATATAACGTGAACTCTTATATAATGCCTTATTTTCCTTTGGAGTAGCCAAAAATATTAATTACAGCAATATTTTGTTCATTTGTTTGAATTTTTGTTAAATGTATGTAAATGTCCAGAAAGTGAGTTATTATTTTAATTTCAGAAACAATCTATTTCTATTTATGTATAATCTATTTTAAGCCGGAGTGGCTATATTACTTGACAGTAATTATAATGCTTCATCAGATTGACGACCGGGATTTGAAAATATAGTTAAAGTGATCTATGTTACAATTTTTTTAAGAGTCCCTTCTCTGCAAACAGTTTGACGAGTGTTGGAAGAGTGCGATTAATATGCGACTCTCCCGAGACTCTCCTAGAAGACGATCGGAAGAGCGACTATCGCAATGAAGTATTGGCGAGAATTCCGGGACTCTTTTAGAAGATGCCTAAAACAATAATCGCAGATTTCCGATCGGGAAAGAGGAAACAAGCCTATTAAAAAACTGTAAAACGTGTTTCCTAACTTAATTTTTGCCTATAGGAGCATGCCACTTTTTAAAGCATGGCTATTTTTAAAAAAAAACTATCTAAATTAAACTTAAGATCCTTAAAAAAAATTTCAATTTTAAATATAATTTTTTTTTCAAGTGTAGGGATAAAAAAGAGTCGAAGAAAAGTCTTCTGTAAGAGTTGTAGAAGATTCATCTTGAGGAATCTTCCATGAGGTTTCAACTTCATACAATAAATGCATCGCGGTAGATTCCGGGATTGTTTTCCATCTTCCTGACGATTCGTCGAAGAGTCTTCCGCGATCGAAAATGTTTGCAGGCTTGATATGTATTCATAAGTTCATTAGTGGTTAAGAAAACTCATATTATCAACAATTATACTGACTTGTATACGTAGTAAACACAACAAAATGTTATAATATATATTTTTGAGATTCCTAAAATCCATTTTGACTAGTTTGGTCGAGACATTATGTAGGAATCCTAAATAACTTGAAAAAGTAAAGTCGTCAAAATTCTAAATTAGATATTTGATAGATATTTGAGACTCTTATAAGACGCAGTTGTGCAGCTTCCTTTGTGGTCTTGCTGTTGAATTCGTCCATAACTCTAAGCCGAATACTCATAGGGCTACGATGAGGTCGAATTATGTGCCTCTAGTTTCGATAATAAAGATCATTTTCCTATTAATTATCTAATATCAGTCATGTAATCTAGAAAATATTTTATCTATTAACTATTATTAAAATATTTTTGTTAATTTTTTATAATATCCGAAACATCGCTTTTCAGTATATTTTTTCTTAATTGTGGTCTTCTGTCGCTGTTTTGATTTAGTGTTATTTATTTTACAATCTATAAAGACATTTTAATTGCATTTTTGATCGTATTCTCTCATTACGAGAAGACGTGTTTTTCATTTCAAACTGCATTCAATCACAATTGCATATCATACATGATTCCTAGCATTCCTTTTGCAGTTCTTCTCATTCTTCGCTTCGTCTTTCTCCTTCTAAACTTAATCACACGTACCTATATTCGAAAGGACCAGAATAACAGTCACATGACAGCTAATCCACATGTTGTTTGTTTGTTAGTCGCTCCTGTGTTGTTATTTGCCTTTTGCTGCTTCGATGAATGACGTTTTCTTGTTGGATTTCTTGTTTTCTAGTTGGAATAAGTCAATGGGAGAATGTGCAAGGCTTTCGTAGCGTCGGCAATGCAAACAAATGCCGTGAAATGGAATGTAAAAGCGCCGACGTTGCTTTTATTTTAAATTTAATTTTCCAGAATGATGTCTGTTTTTGTAACTTTCCTTTCACCTTTTTTTAATTAATTTTTCAACTTTCAATTAATACACATGTCGATGAATTTTGGATTTGTGATAAATAAATTAATAAAAGAAAACTTTAAATGGCTTTTAAATAGTTTTTTGGCTGTAATTACGATTTGGCGTTTTTTACGGTTTATCGAATTTTATTATGATATTTTTTTTGTTCACTGCGAGGTTTAAGAAAAGAATTTTAATTTATTTGTTGTCTTCTAGAGTAAAAAAAATCGAAAACCTAAGTTTCGTTGTTTTTCTGCTTTTTTAAACGCATGAATAAATTTTCAGCAGCCGCACAGAAAACACACACGTTCCTTTATTCCTCGCTCGCCGATGGCTAGGACCGACGAAGTCTCCTACAATTTTCCTCTTCCGGCTTTGATACGAACACACACACACACCCACACACATACACCAACATCCACTCGGAACTTTCTCACTCAGTCGCGCTTCTGGAGTTGTAATATTTTTGTTATTGTGACATTACACTTGACATTAAAAAGCGCGCTCTCTCGCCGCACAACCGTCACTCTCTCGCGCTCTCCTCTCACTCTCCTGGCACTGTTTGTGTATTCCCAAGAACCGACCAAGCGCGCTTCTGGCTGCGTTTTCACATTTCCGCCAACGCGTACCGAATCCCACGAAGTTCAAAGACCAACTGAACGAAGCCCGGCATCTGATCGGCAGCGACAGCGCGCGTTCTTCTCGACTCCGCTTTGCTGTGGTGCTTTACTGTCGCCTCTCGTCTGCTGATGTTGGCAGCCATGTTTGCAGTCCTTCAGTCGGCGCATGCCCAGCATCTGCTAAGTACATCAATGCATGCGATTGTGTGTGTGTTAAGCGCATGCTGAGTGAGGGTGGGCAACGACGAACAGAGTTGCCGGCAAGCGGCGAGTTTGTACACTGCTTGGGCGCCGTTGCATTATTTGTTGTCTGTGGTAATGAATTCGCCAGTTCAAGTCACGCGTTAAGGAACTCACTCCGTCGCTCTCTCCTCGCTCTTTCCGCTGCAGAGCTTCAGAGAGAGCATCATGGAAAGATTCCTTGATTCGTGTGCTTTGTTTTTCTTTTTAAATTGGGCATCATTTGTGTTAAGCTCTTACTACTGCAAGTGCTTCCTTTGTCGATTACTTTCAGCAGGTTTCACACAAATACAAACTTCCATAAATTCAACCTAAAAAAAAATCCAAATCAATCGTTAAAGGAATCCGAAAATGAGGGAATTTCAGTAAATTTAACTGTGTTTTGATACTTCTAAAAATTTAATTGCTACTTTAATCGATGGTACAATTGGCATTGCACACATTTTATAATCTAAATAAATAAATTTCCGTAATTACGAGTATTTATGCAATGAAAAATTAATTAAAACCCCTTTCAATTATTTTTAGAAATGAGAGTTTGAGTTAAACAAAGTTCTCATGAAGCATTTTCGATTTATTGGTCTTGGAAAAGAATTTGAAGTCCCTAATCAAAGGATTTTTTGTTCTCCGTTGAAATTTATTGCTTAATTTGTATAAGGAAATTAATTGATAGCGTTTCGCTGTTGTTTTTGCGTTTTATAATACTTCATCTTCAAACGCAATCCCTCATCCGCCTTCCATTGGCCACAAAATAAATTGTAGCTAACGCAGGAGTCTCTCGAGCCACCAGCAACGTTTCAATTCCATTAACTTGGTCATTGTTGAACCTTTTCCCCTTCCCTTTGTACAACGCAGACCTTTCCTTCATCTGTTTGTGTTTTGTCGAAATTTAAGACGAAAATCTAAATCAAAACTTTGATGGGCAAATTTATAGTTACTTGGCAACTTAAAATTAAATTTATTTGAATACATAACTTTGAACCAAGAAGATAAAATAAGAGAAAAAAAAGGGAAAACAATTAAATTGTTCTTTCATTTCCCAAAAACTCGAAAGTAGTAATAAATGATATAATAAATGTAGATAATGAAAACAGAAAATTCTTATAAATATTATAATAAATGTTGTAAAATATGTAATTCAAATATTTAAATAAAAATAATTTAACAACAAGTATGGATTTTTTTATCTGCAGAGTTTAGCTTGAAATAATAACTTTTGCATAGCAGACTTTCTTTGTTTTGCTGCTTTTATTATTGTGTTCTAAGGGTGCAGAAGCACCCACTTCTTCTCCGCCCACTCAACATTCCTTTGTGCTCAATTCACGGCGCTTGCTTAAGAAGGAAGCACGACGAATTAACCAAGATTGAGCGCTGCAAAGCGATGATGATTGCAGATGCTTTAAATGCTTCGGCGGTGGGGGAAACTTTTGCATTACTGCGAGCAACATTCATAGCTTCTGTTGACATACTTCCTTCCACAAAAGGAAGCGTGTCGTTGGTGGAATTCCTTGCTTGATTGTCAAATCTTCACTTGTTATTTTACCGCTTTCACCGCTTCAGTTGTGCACGTTGTTGTTGGTGTTGCTGATAATAGAACACATCGCCGAGAAGTCATTGACTCGTTGAGTTATGCGAGCTCAGCGCCGTTGCCATCGCAGCAAACATCAGAGGAGCGTGAACGGCGCATCCTTGCCGAGTCCAAGTGCTTTTCTCACTAACATGCTTTTGCATATACGCACTCGCACAAGCAGACGAACCAACACGCACTCAAACACAGCACAGAGACAACACACATCGACGCAGAGGGGAGGCGGGCGATGAAACAATAGCCGCTGGTTTCGATAACGACGTGAGTGTGGAATCATGAGGCACCGCAGTTGATGAAGTCACAGAAGCGCAGCCACAGGACGTCAGCACGAATACGAGAAACGCTAAAATTAGGCTCCACTTCACGCCGAAAGAACCACAAAAACTATGACAGTTCTGCTGCATGCGAAGTGTTCAAGTGTGAGTTGTTCACCTTTTTTCACACTTAAAACACATTAAAATAGGTCACTGTTGCTGGAACTTTCATTGACTTCGTTTGGCGCGTTGGTTACGTGAACCTCTTGACCCAAATGATTAATTCCGCCGCGTAAAGTTGATATGTGTCTAAATACCCACGAAGAACTCTTAAACGAGCTAGAAAAATGCAAAGAGCGCCGAGATTCATTTAAATGTTAAAAGAAAACGCTTGAATCAGTTGGAATTCACTCATTTCATGACCTTAGACAGGACATTCAACGCTTTAAAAGTCGCTTTTAAATTTGAAACTAATTATTTACATTTAATTCGAAACATTTTCTTTTATCTGAACAAAAATTGCTGCCGAGTGGAAAAGTTTTTCAATAACAACTTGTTTTAAAGTTGTTCTTTTGAAGTGTTTTCTACTAGAATTCAAATTCTGTACATTAACTAAACGTGAAACGGATTCAATCGCCGCTCTACGCTTTTCTTGCTTGGGAGGAGTCTCTTGTTGTCTATCTGTCTGTCTGTTTGCTGCAACCTGTCAAAACTATTACGAGCGCATTCCGTGAAAAGTTTCGACTTCCGTTTCCATGTTTCTAGCTGAAGCGACGAGGCGATGGGTGACGCTTGACAGCTGCCACTGCTTCATCTTGCATTGCGTTGTCTGTGCACGTCGAGGTAAAAGTGACTAACGGATTCTTGTAAACGGATTGTGAATAAACACTTTAAGAAATTACTGCACAAAAGATAAAGCAAAACTGAGGCTGAGTGCGTTGTTAAGCATATGAATGCTTTTGCATAAATTTAAAGCTATTAGACAGCAACTCGACCATAACTGAATTCGCTTCCGGGATCATTTCACCGCCAAAGTGCGTTGTGATGGAGTTTAGAAACTTATTCTATGTGCATGTTTGTGTAATTTTGTTTCGAAAGCATATCCGCTAATTACCGAGCGAACTACTTTTCATGTACATCCGTCGAAAGGACAACATGGATTCGTTCGACAGCAGACAGCAGACTGCAGACCGCAGCCACATCCGCATCCGTTGACGGAAGCTGCTACTGCTTGGATTCAAGTTGAGTTGTTCAAATTCAAAGCACTGCGCAGCTTCTGAGATGAGTTTTGAATCTAACAATTGTTAAAGTTGAAATTGATTCTAGTTTTTGTGCTGTAGAATGAAATTTATGGCTGTAATCATGCTTATTGTTTATATATAAGTATGCGAATAGATACTAAAAGAGTCCAGCAGCAGTGTTTTGAAGTCAAAGGGACATTTCGATTCGATTTGCCAAGCAATAACGAAAACGTGCAACGAGTCGTATGAGTAACATTCAATTATTTTTAATCGCTTAATGAATAAGAAAATTATACCTAAATTTATAATAATAAGCGAATTCATAGAAGACAAACTGTATTTATGTAGATAATTGATAAAAATACAGACAGATTTAATATGTTTACCTATAAAGTCAAGTCTTCTGTAAACTCATTTCGATTGTTTCCACACATCGACTGACGAAACATGTAATCAAAGTCCTTATAACATCATCCATTATTCGTCTATGCTACATTGCGTTGAATTGTTGATGTATTGAATTAGCAGCTGAAGCTAGAATCTCAATCGAAATTTCCTATTAACCTATTAAGTCGTTTGCGACCCATTAAGTGCTCAAAAGTTTTGCAGCATCGTCAGAAATGGAAAATTTTCACCTACAAGACAGAAATGAGGGTCAAACGCATACACAGACGCAGATATACAACAATGGATAGGGGTATTTCGTGTGTGTAAGCGGTGATGGGCACGGAATGGAACACATTTTGCACAGTACAGTAAAATATGAGTTGTTTTTGGCTGCATGTAACTCGGCAAACACACATTCACACGAGCTTTCAACGCACTTTCATTCACACGCAACACAAGCACAGCAATTCGTGGCTGTATATGTTTTGGAAGCTGGAATCAATGTTGACCTACATGCGTAAATTTCAGGCAGCTGCAACAAAAAGACGAGGCCTACGGATCTGCATGAATCCTGCCATCATTTGATTGTGCTCGTTCTTCTTCTTCTTCGCTGAGCCAAGCAGCGGGCTCTCTCTCGGTTTGGCTCTCGTGAAATGCTCTGCTCTCTCGCTTTGTGTGTCTTCCTGTCGCCCTGCTGCAGCTCTCCAATGACCACTCTTCGCATACGCATAAATTCGAATTAAAATCTTTTCCAAACTCTCTGACATCCGCCCCTCATCCAGCGTCGTGCTGCGGAGCAGGGCGCAACAGCTGACCACGAAGTTATCACGCCCGGTCGCCATTGCAACTTCTGCATAGGCATGAATCTATAAATGAATGTCTGTGTGTGTGCGTGTTTATGTGTTAATGTATGTATGGCTACTTCATTGCAGCTTGTAGCACACTTCGTTGGCTTTTTGTTTTATTCCGTTTTATTGCTGCTTTCGGCCAAAGCTTTTTTCGCTATACTTCGCTGCATTCGTTTTATTTGCGGCGTTTATCAAATACAGGGTGTGTGGGGCTGCACATATCGATGTCATTGCATAAATAGGAATTTCTATCAAAGCCAATAGAAGCCAATAGAAGCCAATAGAAGCCAATAGAAGCCACTAGAAGCCACTAGATGCTACAAGGCTTTCGAAGGAGAAACAAATGCAACTTTTCAATTGAAATCAATTCATTTATTTAAGCACCCTGCGTGGTCTGTGGTCCTTTTATTTATAGGCTTAATACGGCTTCTTAGTCCTGAAATTTATTACTTCATCTGCTCATTTAACTTTTCTGATAATTACAAAAAAGTCCCATGAAAAGATCAGCTTCTGTATAGCTCATTGTTGGACCCTTTATTGTTCCTTTATAAGCTGATGATATATAATTCTACATTCCTCCAGCGATCTCCAGGAACTCTGTGAGCTCGAACGTATTCATACCCCGAATAATTTTATTCATTCCCGTAACGAAATAATTGCAAAATCGATCTGAAGTTTCAACAGCAGAAAGAAGTCTTTTACGCCGCCTTCCCCGCCCTCTTCTGCCCTCAACCCGACTTCAGTAGAGCATTCAATCGGTTGGCTGCATTCGGCCGACATCGTTTATTCGATTACATTTTTTTAATACATTGAATATTAATTTTCCAAGTCTTTTTTCGCGTTTATGCTGTGAGCTTTCATGTTGTATTTATTACATTAATACTCATATGTGTAGTTTGTATATACGATGCATATCCTTCTTATTGTCCTGTATATGTTTTATATATTCATTTGTGCCGCGGTTTTTATCGACTCACACGTTGATATTTCAACGCGTTATTTTTTGGGCGTTGGCTGCTCGTTCAATCGATTTCTGGGTCACAGTATTTATGCAAAATAATAATAAAAAAATCACACTGCAATGAGTGAAGTGCATTTTATATAATTTTCAACGAATTCCTCTTCTCTCTGCCCAATTAAAAACGCTACATATTTCAATCCGAAGTCTTCAATTTTTTGTTTGATGATTAATACCAAAATATCGAAAAAGGTTCTCCATGCTATACAGGAAACTTCAATCATTGCTTGTACTCAACGTTAACCAATTTCCGCAAATATTTTTATGTTTTTATTGCTTTAGTTATTATTGTCAATTCATAATTTAAACAATTAATTCCGAAATTTCTGAAGAAACTTCCAACGCATTTCTTTTGTAATACTTGAATCGATTCAACTTCTAGACGAAAGTGTTCAGCATTATCTTTTTATACTGTATAACTTCTATCGCAAGATATCATAAAAGTCATCTTAAGAATAACATCACAAGAAATGGGTAAATAAAATAAAACGAGGAGAAGATTAAAGACGTGATTAAATTAGCGTAAATCTGAAAAATCATTTTCGCAATTTAAAGAAATTCTCTCTGCTCTCAGGCAGAATTCTACTTTTGCCATTAAAACAACTTTAGAAGGCAATCAAATAAGAAAATGCTTCAAATTAAAACACTGAAAAACAATCACTTGTTTATTGTAAGAGAAACTTTAGTAGTAAAAAAGGAGAATTTAATAATGGAAAATAAGGAAAAACACCCACTGATATAATAATAAATGATAATAATAAGTAAACAAGTGAGAATAATCCAAGTCAAATTCATCCGTTTTGCCAAAGATTTTCTTGTATATCATGGAAGATCATATCGATAACTTCTCGAATATTGTTCAATATACAAATATTCGTATATATCTTCATAGGATAAGAATTTTTATTTATAATTTCCGTAGATTTAGAGATTTATCGCAATGTTCAACAGATTTTTATGTAATTTCATTTACATTTCTCTTTATTTGTATTTAAGTGATATTTCATTCGTTCAGAAACAATTTTTAATAAGTTTTTCTCTCAGTGTAAAGTATAAACTCCGCAGAAAAGTAAATATTTAACCCAGGACGTTTACGCGTACAAACCTTTCACCGGAGCAACTTTGTGACGAAGACGTTGCTTTTGCCAGGAGATGTTGTTACAATATTTCTTAAACAAGTAGTCGAAGAATGTGAAGGCATCCTCAGAGGTTCTGCGGTGGCAGTTCGGCAGGAGGTGAAGCACCGCCGTGACTTCGTTAAAGAGACAGCGGGGAGCGATAAGGCTTTAATTCCGCCCCGAAGCGATGACTACAATGAGCAAGCCAAGCAATTTTTCCCCTCCTCCTCCTCCTCCCACCAACCACGCCCTCTACACGCACAAGACTCTTATCTGAATATGTTCCATTTTGGAAATGCTGTTTCACTGCAGAAAACATTCATAAAAAGTACAAATTAAGTAAATTTCTTAAGCATGCGATTCGCGATAATTTTTCCTTCCAAATAACAACTTCCTTACACCGTCCCCTGCGCTATAAAGACCCTCTCCCACAAATCCACATAAAAAGTGATAATCGCCTAAATTCGCTTCAACTGACGTTGCGTTGGTTTCTATATTTTAATACGTTGCCCGAAGACCTTGACTCCAAGACGGATGCGGATCAGGATGTTTGCCTCACTGTATCCTCGCCTTTCAGGACACTTTTGTGCTGTGTGTGTAGTCAACACGTTGGGGCGCCATTTCGCTGCTACGCGAATTAAATTAAAATCATTTGCAGTCGTTGATGGTTCAGTTGAAGCTCGAGTTGCTTTCGGCTGCGTACGCTTTTTAATTTACATTTAATTAAATCACGTGCTGCACATTCAAATAAGCAAAGTGTATGCAAGTTTCTGCTGCTAAAATTGTTGGGAATTTTTATAAATTCCAGAAATCTTTTTAATAATTAAAAGAAAATCAAAAGTCCTAAAATTAAAGAAAGTGAAATTTTAAAAAAAATATCATAACTCTTAGATAAATAAATTTTTTATTAATTTCATTTAAAAGAATATTAAAAGAATTATTTCATTATTTATTTCCTATTTTTTACTGTGAAGCTGCAACTTTTTACTCCATTTTTAACTTCAATTGATGTTGAACTTCGTTTAATTATTATTTCAAGAAGTGCTTTACACAAGAATGACTTAAATTTAATTGAAAATGAGCCTTATTGAGCTCTTTTATGGCGTTATAAATTTAAATAATTCAATTAACAAACTGCTATCAATATTAAAGACTGTGGTATATTATAAACTTAATAAGAAGCGTTCGTATGCATGTCATAGATTCGTTGTTTAATTAATAATTCAAGCACACACAACATTGAGCAGCTTCTACGAGGATTTTGCCCGCTTGAAATCCTTGAATTCCTGGCATTTGAACGTTGTGCGGGCGGCGGAGCTGGAAAATCAGTGCGAGCTCGCATAATTAACGTGGATTTGTTTTGTTGGATCAGTTCTTCAGGGACGCAATAAATGTAATTATTGTCTTGTGCATGGGTGTGTGTATTGCAACCTCCTTTCCATGGCTCCTTTCCCCTCGAGTCCTCTTAATCTTAATCGTGTCTCTGTGTTTGTGTGTTGAGAGCTTTCGCTTTGTCCACGCTCTGTGTGAATGCATGTGAGTTGCTTGTTTGTGTTTGCGATGCATTTGTTTGTTTACAATCCTTATTTACTTGACTGTATGTGTGTCCATGTGTGTGTGTGCTGACCTCAAACAGCTGCCGCCAGATGCAGTGACATGCACTTCATTGTGTTCAACACGCACTTAAATCCCAACAATGGACGCCATTTATACAGATATTTCGAATCTCTCGGCAACCGAAAATTATGAACTCGAACGTTGAAGGAGTGTTACGTCACAACTGCGTACAGGGTGTGTCCAATTGACTCCGAATATTGACCTCATTTCCACAGTTTTTCGAGGATAAGAAAGAAATTTAAATGAATGTATGTAAAAACGCATTTTTGTTTATTTGGCTTTAATTGTTTACCTCTAAGTACCTTCAAAGGCTTTGAAAAACTCCGAGAAACTTCAAACTGAGAGGCGACGGAGACTCGCAATCATTTAAGATAAATCATTGAAAGCAAAATGTAATGAAAACACTGAAAATTAAGTTTAAAAATAAATATAAATTTAATACAATTTGGTGTATATTTTTATCATTACTGAATCCTTTATTGACACCCTGTTGCTTTGTTGCAATCGTGTTATCTTTGAAAAAGGATTCCTCATCTCTCTAATACAAAATTTATCCAATTCCACTCAAGAAAACGTGAAAATATCGTGTGAGGTGGCTGCAAGTTTTGATTTCAAGCTCCAATCGGGTTTCGAGTGCTGCAGCCGCCCCTCTGACAGCACTTCCTCCTCCTATAACGGCTGTCTATTACAGCAACACTTTAACAATAGCTGGAAATTTATACAGGAGGAAAAAATGAAGAACGCACCGAAGAATGCATAGAAATCTGATGGAAAAACTAATGCCTGGCGGAAGCTGAGGCATGTGCGAGGCAGAAGCGTGAAATCCTGCTCAAAGTAATACCCTGCATCCGCCAACTGAATGCGAATGAAGCCGGAGTCCATCGCACACTCGACGAGCAACGCTGAAAGCGAAGGAAACGCTAAAAAACGGAAGTGCTGCTTAATGTCTGCAAGAAGTCGCCACTCTCACACGTAGAAGGGGCGGAAGGGGGAGAAACACGTGTTCGGAATGTCAAGGAAATTCTATTTCATCGCTCGAAACTCTTTTAAGCAGCTCGAAGGAGTTCATTAGGAATTCGGAGACGCAAGGAGAACACGTCCATGCAATGATTCGGATTAAGAAGCGGCGAAAGTAGGCGCCGATCGCTCTGTTGGAGGGCGTCGAGGGTGGGCAGGAGCAACAATGGCTTATTAGTGGCTCACAAACGTGGATTGTATTGAATCTTATGAAGATGTACCGAATGCCGCCTTCAAGAGCTGAGCAAACGCAATTCCAAAGCTGCTCAAATGAAATTTAATGGCGGCGATGAGAAGTCAGTCGATGCGTACACATTTAAAGGGTATAAAATTAGTTGGTTCTCGCGGGTTTTGAATACAAATTAATCGACAACCCGAGAATCGTGACTGGCAGCTGTAATGAAAGCTCGAACGAGGATGAACTGCTTTGAAAGACGCTCTTCGAGAGCAGTGAACCTTTTATTGTTTTACCATGAAGGCGGAAATTTAAATTTTAAATTGATAGCGGAAAGAATAGCGAAAGTCAGACGATTGAAAGTTCAAATTTTACTGAGTAAATAAATGATTTATCTTTAAATAAACATTTTATCAAAAACTGATCATAATTGAGCAGCAAATTTAACTTTCAGCCTAAAATTATGCAATTGCATTATGTTAAAAATCACACGAATTATTGCTAATTATTGAAGCCTTTCTTTATCAATCTATTTTTCAACTTTTTTTCGGTATTTGTGAAGCTTCCTAGTTCCTTTTTTTGCTGTATTTGAACTGACTTTCACTATCACAATATTCACAAGAATTTCTCCAGAGAATAAAGTATTTATAAGATCAGCGGATCAAGAATCTCTCTCACAACTAATTTCACTGAATACTTTCATAAAAAGTCGAAACTACGACTCACTTTCGTTAATACGACCTCGATCGACATGCGGGATTGCTTTCAAAAATCAGTAATTTTTGAAAATTCATTCAGGAAATGTTTAAAAAATACGACTGTGACGGGATTCAATTGTGTCGTTGTTGTTGTTTACGAAAAGAAGGACATATTTCGAATGCGTCCATTCATTATTTCCCGTCCATTCATAATATTCGAATCTTTGTTTACATTTCGAAGGCTGAATTATCAGGTGTTCATATGCGACAGCACGTAAACGAAAAAATTAAAAAATTCACAAAAATGAGGCGTGAAAACATTAACAATCCTAAAAGCAATGAGATGACGGCGCCTGAGAGACAAACATTGAAACGTTTTCATTCTTCGCAGTGAGTGTCTCTATTATTTTTTCTTGTATTATTTTTGAATATATGCCTGAGTATGTATTTTATTATTTGCTTGGCTTGAGAAGTTAAGACTTTGCGAAGGAGGGACACTTTTCTCCCTTTGAATAACCCGTTTATTCCCCGTCTGTGCATTCCGATAACTTCCAAAATATGAGGAGGCGAAATCACAATTTTCCATACACTGAACAAATTTTAAATAGTTTCTGAAATGAGTTAAATAAAATTAATTGTTCATTTAAGGCTCAATGAATTTTAAATATGAATTTTGATTGTTAATGTTGAAGTGGGTCACATGTTTGCAATGCTACGGAGCAGTCTTCAGAGAAAAGACTCTCGATTGTATATCTGATTAAAAGCATATCTGAAAAATCTTTATTAATTTAGCGCTCAGTTTTACGAGTGTAAAAGTTTCATTGTCATATGGGTGACTCCCCAGAAATAGGGTACACAAAAAGAGACATTAGTACAAACTAATTTTGAAAAATTACTGATTTTTTAAAGCAATGCTTCATGTTGATCATGAGCTCCTGGTAATGAAAGTGAGTAGTAGCCGTTAACAGCTCATATTTTATAGTAAATCCAGTTTCAATAAAATGGTAATAATTACTTTTAGAATATGAAGGTTTTCCTGTTGGAGTTACGTGAAGTTTAATTTTCAATAAAATGGTTAATTACTTTTAATTTAGTGTTCTGCTGTTTTGTGTAACTCCAATCGGTCTTTTTCTCTGTGAAACAATTTTCCTTTAGAGGATTTATTACAACAATTTCTTGCAATGAAAATAACTGCATACCAAGTGTTTTTAATGGCCAAAGAAACTTCAGTTGGTCAAACATTTCATATTTGATTCGCCTTTTGATTTAATTAATGAAATATCTCTCTAAACTTTAATTGAGAAGTTTTCCAGATTTAGCAGAAGCCCCACATTTTACCAGAAATCTCTACTTGGTACAAATTTTTTATTCAATGTTGTGTTTGCTTTCGCTTTTATTTAGAATTAATGTAGTTTTAAGTTAGTTTTAAGCATATGATTTTATATTTATTTTAAGAGATTTCACTCTCATGTGAACTCCGGGAACAAAAGCGTTTATTCATTTTGCATTGTATTATATTTCCCTGTAATTAGAAAGTAAAAGATGGATGGAAGTAATGCATGAAATTAGAGTTTTTAAGATATTAGATTTTAGTCTTATGTTATTTTTGCAATATTCAAATACTTAATAAATATGTAACACTGTAAAAATTTCTACAATTACATTACAGATTGTTGCATATTCTTTATTAAAATTGCTAAAATTCTATTCTATTTTTCAAACATAAATAAAAACATTAGCTGCAATAAATAAGTAAAAATTTTAATTTTCTGAAGTTGAAATTACTTGAACTTATTTTTCATTCCAAGTTTAAATAAAGTTTTGTGCATTAATTTGAGTCTCTCTGCTGCGTTTCTTTGATTAAATAAAACTAATTATTAACAATAATTAACAAATAAAGTAGTGCAACGCATCAGCAGACAGCTTCCAGTTATAAAACAGGACTGTAAAAGGAGGACTGTAAAAGGAGGACTGTAAAAACAGGACTGTAAAAGCAGGACTGTTTCCATTATCAAGAAGTATCAAGAATAACAATTAATGGCAAAATCCGATCTCTCCAACAACAACAACAACAACAACAACAACACGCCGTTCGTGTTCAGTCACGTGTGTATTTGGAACTCGTGCGCAAACTCAACTCAACTAAAAAGCGAGCAAAAAACGAAAGCGAAGCAGGAATAAAATCATCAGCAAGAAGAAGAAGAAGAAGAAGAAGAAGAAGAAGAAGAAGAAGAAGAATCAGGATAAATGTGCGAAAATGAAAATGTTTACATTGAAAGATGGCGAGCAGAAGGAAGCGAACACTGAAGCTGATGAAAGCGAGTCCGAAGCGAAGCAGCGCGATGAGTCGTCGTTTCTCAGTGGGACGGCAACGGAGCAACGTCAACGTCAAAGGAATATCCATCGTGTCGCCGTGATGTGCGTCGCTTGCATCGGCTACGGGAAAAAGGAGTGAGCGACTGATGCGATACGATGGATGTGCAAATGTCTCAATTAAAAGCAGAGCTGCGGCGGCGGCTGAAGCAGAAGCAGAGCAGCGCAAATGCTTGTGTTTGAATGGTTTTGTTTCGCCTTCGTCTTGTTGAGAAATTGAAATGAGAGCCTTGTGCCAAATTCTTCTCATTCTGTTGTCATTTTTTCTGCGCTGCTGCTGCTGCTGCTTCTGTTTTACACGGAGACTGTTTGCGTTTTTATGTTTGTGTTTATTGTTGATGGTGTTGCAGTTGTTGTTGTTGTTGTTGCACTCTTGTCGCTGCTGTAAAATTCAAATATTAAAATATTTCCTTTTGTGTGGGAGAAATTGCAGTAGTTTCATGTATGTGTGAACATTGTCAATGCAGACGTGCGTGTATTCGTGTTCATGCGTGGCTGTGTTCGTGTGCATGTATTTGCGCACGAATTAAAACTCTCTCAGGAGCAGCGAATCCATCCCACGATTAATTCGCATCTCGCTTTGAACGACGACCGAGTAGTTTAATGAACTCTTGAGAAGCTCGCTCGGCTCTTTGCTCCTCAGCCATTCTGTGTCGTTCCCCGGGACGAAGTGGAAAGCAGCAGCAGCAGCGAACGACGTCGCATTGAATAACATTATAATTAATTATTACAGCGTCGTTTTTCTACTGCGTAATATCAGAAAAATCTGCTTTTGATTTATTTAATTCGTGCTGGGAAATTTATTAAATCTGATTTAAGAGCGGAGAGGTTTGTGGAGCATCCACAGCAGGGAAAAATCCTTTAATTAAAGCTGAGAATGTGGCCATTATTAATGAATCGTTATTATTCGACGTCTCCAACAAGAGAAAATGTTTCTTCCTTGCTAAGTAACGTGATTAAAGTTGTAAATAGTTGATGCTAATTAAAGTCTTCATCAACGATGCTGAAATTTGCATAAAACGAAGTGTGAACGAGCCCACAAACAAACAAAATAACGTCGAGGGAAGAGAAGGGAACGAAGCGACGGATTTAGCGCAAAGCTTCTTTGAAACATCCCATTAAAAGAGGCAAAAAAGGAGTAAAAAACTGCAGCGAGTGTCTTGGGATTTCCTTCTATATTTCATGTACCTTTTGAGGAATTCGTGCTCCTAATTAAACATGATATCACACAGTAGCACTCGAAGGGAAGGAATGGAATCAAGTTTCCCTTTTAATTCCCTTTCTAAGCAAGTAATAAAAGTGAAATAAATCCACGTCGTGTGATATTTGAAAATCTGTCACAGAAAAACACACATTTTTGACTTGATTTAATTTGTATTAATGAATATAAAATAAATTCGCACAACGTCCTTAATTCAGACTTTAATTAATTGCAGCAAAATCCATTTGTTCCCGCGTTGTTTAAACAACGTAAAAATGCAAAATTAATTGAATCCGTGTATCATTAATTTTCGAATCCTTTATGTGTTTGTCTCCTTCAGCAATTTAATGATGATTATTAACGTCAAACTCATCATGCACACAAAAAACGAGTCTCTTCAAATGACATGATGGAAAAAAAACACGCATTCGTTAGCATTTCAATTGTACACTGAATTGCGTAGTCGCCACCTCTCGAAATACTTTTACAAACACAATACAATTTACATACATATACGTAAATGAATAACAAAATCCCGTTTACGATGCCAACTCTGATCGTGATCGCTTCGTCACTGCGTGAGCATTGAAAACGATGTTCGTGTAGCGAGCGCAAAGACCATCGGCAGCCGAACGTAGCGCAACGAGCATCAGCAGCCGAACGTAGCGCAACGAGCATCAGCAGCCGAACGGAGCGTTGTTCGTCAAGCGTCGCTGTAAGCAGAACAAAAAAACACGCTAATTGCTTATTGGATTATAACTGGTATCAGTGCTCGTCGCTTCTCGTCATTTTTTAACAGATACGCAAAAGCACCGAATGAATAATTAAAAATAAATAAAACTATTTATTCAGTGCTACAATGTAAATATTTAAATTAATAATTTTTCAAATTGTTATTAATACAGTTTTTGCATACTTGAAATTCGTCATAATTCAGTTTTTTTTTAATTTGTGTAATTTTTGCTATCGATTTCCTTAATGCAACATTCAACAAGCAGAAGATGAAGAAATGTAAACAGCATGTAATTAATTTTGAATGTGTTTCTGTGAACATTCTCTACGTCATTACAACAAAGATGAAAAAATTTCGCCAGAAGATATTAAATCAAATCATTTGCATTGCAATAACACGGCGAGAGCTGCATCCTTGAATGCAGAAATGGATTCAACGTCAGCAACAGTGAAAACAATAGAAACACGTAAACATTAACGAAAGAGGTTTTTATTTGAATGCGACGCCGACGGCGAGTTTTTTGTTGCTGCTCATTCAAGAGTTCGTCTTCGTTTATTGTTTTAAAGTACGTTCGAAACAAAGCAGCGCGCAAAAAACGACTTGACAAAAGAAACAAAAGCTGGGAACACTTCGAACGGCCAGCAGGAAACCGGAAACACGGTACACACGCCGGGCGCAGGGACGACGCAGGATTCGAATAATCTCAAAATTTGAAGGGTGGAACTGTTTATCAATTGCTCAAATCGTCTCAACGACAGCAACACGTCAACAACACATTTCTGAATGCGATGAATTTTGTGTTTCATTTGTTCCAAGCACTCCTCACCCATCGCGAGGACATCAAACACCCACAGAGGCTCCAGATTTTTCATCTCTCGACAACCAACGACTCCATTTTAATTATAAAAGAAACCTTCAAGTGTTCGTGCAATTCATGCGTGAAGAGAGAAGCTTTCAGTGTTGCTTGCCAATCGTCGCGGGGCGGGGGCGGGAGCGGGAAAACGGGCGGTTTTTCAAAAGGAATTCTTTAAGGTTTTCAGTGATTCGAAGTAGATGAAAACCCAGCGAGGACTTTGAAGTCAGCGAACCACAAGTGAATTCAGTGAATTTCTATTATAAAGAAATATTAACAAAATTTGTGTTAATATGAATTCAATTTTCAAACACTTTCATTTCATTATAATTTGAATCCGGTGAAACTCGGATCCTTCGATACCCGTTAAAACGGTCCTTGCATTGTGTCAAAAGATTGTGTCACCTTTCAGCAAGGCACTAAATTATACAGGACATCCTTCACAGCGCCACATCCTTGCATGTGCGGCCCGTGATCGGGATAAAGCGACGTCCCTTCGGCAGAGCAGAACGTCGACAAGGCAAACAAATTATGCGAAAGGGAGTCGCACTGAAATTCACTTACGAAGGCACGAAAGTCTGACATTTGAAGGATATCACTTGCAGCTGTATTCTGCGTTGTTGTTCTCTGTTTTTTCCCCAAACAAATATTCCGTTAGCTGCCTCGCTTCGTTGCAAATTTATACAATTGCATTTTTTGTGGATTCTTTATTCCTTTTCTTTCCTTTCGTTCTATCGTGTGTTTCTGCTCCTTCCTTTGCTTGTATTAAAATATAGTAAAAAGCAAAAATTATAAATATTTAATAAACTATTCTGTGATAATTACGAAGCTTAGTTTTGAATTCTCTTCTCTCCTTTTTATTACATTTATTTAATTACAATTTCTATTTTATCCGAATCAACGAATTCACTTTTCTTCTGAAAAATTCAAATTTCATTCAATATAAAATTGATTATTGCACTCCTCGCTTCCTTTTCACCATTCCTTCGGTGATTTCTGTCTTCTTTTCACTTAATAAATTATTAAGCAGTCGCTTTCTATGCTTGAGTTATGACCGGACGCTTCGTGCTTCTTACGAAGTACTTCGGCACCGCAAACAGATTCTGTCACATTTTTTGCATGCGGCCAGAATAAATTCCATTCATTGTGCACACGAGGAACGAGGAACGGGGAACGAGGAACAAGGAACGAGTAGCGAGTGATAACAGATTCCATTTCGCACTTGCAAGCATTTTTCACATTCAACGCGGTTCAGAAGTTTTCCCTGCAGCACACTACAAAAGAGTTTACATAATAAATCTAATAGAAAAGAGAAGAAAAGAAGAAGCTAGGAAGATATTATTATTTTTTTATTTACTCAACTAGAAAAAAATAAAGAACAAAACAGAATATTGAAAAATCTTTTTTAAAATATTATAAAAGTCGACAACGAAAGCCACAAAAAAGTACGTTAAAAATGAGAAAAGAAAAAATGAAAAGTAGATAAAAAGTTCCTTAAAAAAGTGTCACGTAGGCAAATAAACACATCTTCATTTGTGAATGTTTATTTATTAATTTTTCAATGATTTAAGTCCAGAAGTTGAGCCATGAAGCTGAAGCGTCACTCAGCCGATCGACTTCCGGAAGCAGAAAAAAGCCTTTGCAGTCATAGTTCACAATAGCAACAAATCATGTTCCATAACCGATTCTTTCCTTGTTATTATTTTTTCTAATTTCTCTATTCAGCATAATAATCGTCATAGCTTCAACATTTCGTTATTTAAATCGTCCCATGAATATGCAAAAACCATACATAAACATACACACGGAGGCATTCGTCTTTCCTTCGGCTTTTAGCGGGTTTTCTAATAAGAAAGACAAAGATCAAGAAGCTGTATTTGAATTAGACGAGTCACTAGCGACGCAGCGTCATCTCGTTAAGAAGCGAGAGAGAGAGACGAATATTATTGTATATTCAAAGTAACATCTTGCATTTGTTTTCGTTTGTTTATTTACTTTTCTGTCGTTTTTCCTCTATTAAGTTGCTGTTGCTGTTATTTCCTGTTGACTGGAGATTTGTTTACATCGCGCAGAGCATAAAATTATTGCTTCCTTAATTCATTTGGCGCAGCCGTTCCTCACCGCAAAATTCCTCACTGCATGCGGCTGTCCTCGTCGTCGTTCACCGTCGTTATTGTGAACACCATCGCAACTGGACGCGTCTGTTTGTTTATATTCATAGCAGCGTTTAAGCACTCGTGTTCGAAGCTGCGACGTTGATGACGTCGTGGGCGGGAGCGACCACTTGGGGACAAATTATAGAAACTCACGAAAACGCAAACAAAACAAAATAAGCTCCAGTTTAAGCGAGAATAGAAAACAATAAAAAAGCTGTTTTCCTGTGAAATGAAAATTAAATTATTGGCAGCGTTTTTCTTCGGCAGCGGACGGCAGATGAAAGCAACGAGTAAAACAGGAACAACTTCAAAATGGCCACTGCCACAACAACAACAACAATGGCTTCGAAGTCAACGGCATGCAAATAACAGCTTCGCTCCAAAGCAAAATAAAAAACTTTTATGTATGAATAAATTCCATGAATTTTTTTACACAGCGAAAACTATTTCGTGTACAAAGTTGAGTGCTGCCGCGGTTCCTATTATAAAAAGCGACTTCAAGGACTCAGCAGCAGAAGTTTTAATTCCACTACGAAAATCTCCCGCGGAATCCCGTCGAATAAAGCATATTTCCAAAAAGAAACCAATGGAAAATATTTCCAAATTCTTCTTACTTCTCCAAAAATTCATAAATAATTAAAACATGAATATTAAATGTGAACGATATGATTTCAATATCGCACAATTCAAGCAATTTACTAAAATTTACCACAATTGAAACTTGACCCATTAAACAAATTGTAACGAGGTGCTGACGTAAAAATCTACGCCTTCTGAATAAAAGGCATTAAATATACACACACACACACGCATCCATACGAATGATAACCGATTGCATTTTCAACCACGACGCCCAGGTAATCGTCATGCACGAACTCAATCACACACACACGAATTATGTCCACATGCGTATGCGGAAACCGCTTTTATTTGGCAGCTTTAAAATGTCACGAAGTCAGTCGGTGATGGATAACAACAACAACAACAGCAACACACGAAGAATGCAATTTTCGTGAAGTCACAAACACTTCGCAGTCGTCAAAAACACTCCACATCAAAACAAGTCGTACGCTGCGTGGCCGGCGGCTGCAGGCGATCGATGCATGAGATGTTAGAGGCACTGCATGTGGGTGTGTGTGTGTGTGCTTGGTATTATTTACACTTGTGCTTCTTTATAGCTGCAGTCCGTGTGCGTGTGCACATTTAGCACACGTGTTGTTGCTGTGATTGCGATTATTGCTGCCGTTGTTCGTATTATTCAAGCACGCAGTTTGTGCAAAACATGGGCGTTGGCTCGATTCGCTGTCGATTCGCTGCTTTGCTCTGGACGGCGGTCGGTCCAAATGCAATCAAACAAATCGATGAACATTTCAATGCGAAATCGCTACAACGAAGTTTATAAATTAGCAAACAATTATAACCAAAAAGGGATCCTTCCTCAGTAATAGCCACCGCAAGGATAACAACAAACTTGTTAACAGAAAATTTAATGCTTTAAATGAAACTTCAAGAGGAAATTAGAATAAGAATTACCAAGCTTAGCAATGCATGTAAAAGTTGTTGTTGTTGTTGAGCAAATAGAAAAACTTTCATTCAATCATTAGCTTATGATAAAAGGACGAGATTCCCAACTTTCACCGTCGGAATTCCTGCCTTGATCCATTCAGTCGCTTGCCTACCGACAGAATTCCGAGTTAATCTCATCCAAGGAGTTCGTCGTGTCGCAGCGCTTCCCAATTCATTCCCTTTTCTCTCCTCTTTCTTCGAGCGTGTCGGCGACGCCTCTTCGAGCTCCTTCGCAATTCCTCCACATTTCTTCGAACTTCAGCTGAATTCCTTTCCCATCTGCGTGTTCGTGTGATGCTCATGCAGAAACTTTCAAGGATGACTTCAAAGTTATCACGGCAGCAGCACGACAACGTTTCAGGAATTCTGTAAAAATGATTTCTTAGCTTCTTGCACGCGAATGAATGATTAAAGCAGTCGCTTCCTTGCTTCGCCTTCCTTCGATGATTCTACGTTTTTCTGGCTGACATCATAAAGAAAAGTCTTTAATTTTATAATAAAACTTTTGTACGCTTTGTTATTTATTCGTTGTACTATTCAAAAACTGCCCATGAGAGCGTCCAGCCAGCTGGATCCATGTGGACACTTCCTGTGCAACTGCCTGCAATCTGCTCCTCGTTTTCCACTCACATACGAAGCTTTGTACACCGGCTCCAACTGCTGCTCCCTTCCAGGCCTGAAAAGTCTCAATTAGCACACGAATTCTAGTGTTTTGCCGGCCGTTGGAGGCACTCACGTCAGCAGGATGTTCAGCAGCTCCGCCAACAGGCCAACGTGTTGGTCGGTCTGCGCGTTCTCGCAAATGGCTCGCAGTAGGCACTCCCTCCCATCGACGTCCTCGTCGTTCATGTAGCGCTCCAACGCAGTGTAAATCAGCAGCCGCGATGCGTCTTCCGCGGTCGCGTCAGGCTCCCGGCTGCTCCGCGACTCCTGCATGGATTTGGCGAAGGTGCTTTCCCATTTATGCCACGGATGAAGGGGATTCGTCGCCAGGCGATACTCGCCACCCTGCAGATTGTAGAAAGAGAGCGCGGAGCGGAAATTCGCGGCGTCGCCGAGCTCGAAAGGCAGAATCGGACCGATGGCCAGCTGCGGGGAAGAGAAGATGAAGATGTACAAGGCTTGAGATGAAGTGCAATCGCACCTTTATAACGCCGCCGCCCTCGAAAGTCAAAGTTCGCCTCTGGCGATGCTGAAGGAAGTCAGTCAAATTGAGGCCGGCGTCCAAGGCAGCGAAGACGCCAACGCAGTGAAAACAGACCAAACCGATCACTATACAGCAAATCTTAAGCATTGTATTTAAAAGAAAACCGCGTTGGTCGCTGAAGATCCTTTCGAATCGAACAGTTATCAACTGAAGCTGCTTTGTAACTGAAGACGTTCCCAAAACAGCCAAAAGAACGTTGAAAGGGCTCAAATTAAGAAATGTACTTCAGATTGTTGACGGATTCATTTTAAACACGTTGATCTCTTCGAGCCTATCACGACTTGCCGCAAGAGTAGTATGGAAAGAGGGGTTCTGGCACAACTGAGCACCATGGTGGTATGCTTTACGTGTGTTAGAGTGAGATAGCGCTATACGGGTTATATAAGAGCGAGTGAGAAGGGGATAAAGGCTTCGGACGGACATCTGCTTGGTGGTATGCTTTTACGTGTGTTAGAGGGAGATGCGGCTATACGGGTTGTGAGTGTGAGTGAAAAGGAGATACAGAAACCGATGGACGGACGGACTGACAAATAGACAGACGGACATACATGAGTAGGGGAAGGGAAGGGAAGGGAAGGACGGTGGAATATGTATGTATGAAACCGAAGTGATGGGAGACCAGCAGATGCAGATGGTCATTGCGTAGTAACATGTTGTTGTTGTTATTTGTTGTAGCATGGTGCTTTAGTGAACGTGACCGTTGGTCCACAGAGTTAGTGTTTACAAATTCTGGATGTTTACTTTAATTGATCGAGTCGTCGATCGAGTTAGTGTAAACAATTGTGGATTTTGGAAGCGGAGTGTCGCCGATGGAGTTGGTGTAATAAAATTTCGGTGATTGTTTTGATTATTTAATTGCTTATGTTGTTGTTGTTGTTATTATTTATTTTAGTAGAACAGATCGCCGTGGAGTTAATGCAAACAAATTCCGTTGGTGGGGGGATTTTTTTTTCTTCTGTTGTTGTGGATTTGTTTTCAATACTTGGTGACATGTGGTAGGATTATTGTGTATGTCCAATGCGTGGCACGAAAGATACTTTGTTGTTGTTGTTGTTTTCTCTTCTATTTTGGGAATGCGTTCCTTGTGAGCGGTGACATTCATATTTTTTATTTGTTTAGTTTGGTAAATGACCCGTTCATGTGGATTCTTGGTTAACCAAATCTCAGCTTGCTACAAATGTGAATAATTTGAGTTCATTGAACAAATGTAGGGTTGAATTTTCATTTTTCGTACAAATGTAGGTCATTTTGCTTTACTATAACTATATGGACAGTGTATAATATTTTAGTTTATATGAAAGTTAATCTTATGAAACCGCTGATCAATTATATCAAGCATACAAAGTTAGTCCACGCTATTATGGACAACGCTAGTAAAATTAAAGCTAATTTTTTTTTTTTTTTTGGAGACGCTGTTTATCTTTTTAACAATTATGTTCTTTTGGGAATACAAACTAGGTACCGTAGGAATTGTTCTGCTTCGATACAAATATGTATCTTGTTGTTGTAACATTGAGCAGTCGTCGTTGTTGTTTTATTAAAGAATTCCGGCCTTAACATCGGTGACATTCAAGAACATATTAGTTTTATTGCACTCGTTTTTTAGTAAACAGGAGTAGTTTGCTCCAATAATGGATCATCTGATTTCATTATACATATACATATACATTAGGTTGATTTTTATTTCGATACTAATGAAGAGCACTAAGATTCATTGATTTGAAGATGCGCATTTATGCGCTGAAATATAATTTTATGTTTTATTTATGTACATTTATGTTGCATCTGTTTGTATGGATGGATATATATATGTGTATATATGTATACTTGCATGCGTAATTTTTATTCAGTAAACATTGGATATGTACGTTGGCGAGAAGTGTTTATAGCCGATGCGATACTTATTCATGGTAAGTGGTTATGGGTAAGCCCGGTAAGCGTCGGGTTTATACTTCGGCTCCACGACATGCTTCGGGTCTGCTTCTATACTTCGGGTTTTTATTATTCACCAGCTTAAATTTTAAATGTATCGCAAAGAGAACACATATGGTATAAGACGTCGCGCAATTGGATTACATAAACAGTGTTTGAACATACTTTCGTCTGTTCACAAGGTGTAAACAAGTGGAAAAATAAAGTAAAAATAAAATAAAGTCAAGTGAAAAAAAAAATTAATTTAACATTATAAACAAATAATTTTGTGTGGAAATTTAAATATAGTACTTAAAAACAGTGCAGCAGAGAAACAACGAAGCCAAGGAAAATAAAAAAAGAATAAAAAGAGAAAGTTTTATGTAAATTGTGAGATTCCTGGAGTTTATTAAACAATAAATCGTAGTAATTATTGTTTATAATACTTTTAAGAACAAATTAAATTGTTTATAGTGTGTGGGCTTTAGACATTTATTTAGAAAAACTTGAACAAAACAACATGCAGTTCATATGTGAAAAGTGTAACACTGCTTACGAATCCAAGCGCAGCTTAATTCGCCACACGAAGGCAAAACATGAATATAAAATCTTAAAATGCCGAGAGTGTGATGCAAAATTTGAGCGCAATTACCAGTTACAAGAGCATAACAATAAGTCTCATAAAAACGTAGGATCTGGTAGCTCACCTGAAGCAAATATCCTACAACGTACAACATCATACTGCGCAGGATGTGCAAAACACATTGAATTAAAAAATTGGTCCTATCACATCAGAACAAACGCACACAAGCAAAAATGTTATGTTCCGACCAACAGCAGCAAGTTGAAATCTATAAGAGATAACTTCAACGAGAGAATAGAGTCGCTCATTTACGAAAATAAAGATTTTGGTATTCTCTTGCCGGAAGAATTCCTACAGAAAGGCAAAAATGAGATAATGCTAGAGCTGATTAACAGCCTCGAAAAGCATATGTCTTTTAAATTTAATTTGGAGTTGTTCTGTGAGTTTGTTAAAACATCTGATGATAAGCAAATAGTGGAAATCAAATCCTTCCAAACGAAAATGATGATAGTGCAATTACAAAACCAGCTAGACCAGATTCTTAGTCAAAAATTTGCAATCTTATTAAGCAAGCTCACAGAATTCCAGGAAAGAGACAGTGGCTGGGCTCTATCTAAAATATGCCATGTAGAGATTAATATTAATCAGTACAGGCCATTAAAGGGATCCTCGTATTTGCCACTACCCAAGGTTTTAGATAATAAGAAAGCATGCATCAATATACGAAATGATGATGAATACTGCTTCAAGTGGGCAATCATCGCGGCTCTGTGCCCAACTGACTTGAATCCACAAAGAACACAGAACTACAACATTTCGAATATCGAACACAGCAAAATTGTTCTATCAAATGGAATTGTGGTCAACTTTGAGCGCTTAACTTTTCCTCTACCGCTCACAAAGATTTCGGATTTCGAACGACTAAATAATAGTATAAGCATAAACGTTTTCGGCTTTGATGAAGAGCTTGGCGCTATAGTAGGACCGTTTTATAGCACTCAAGCTGAGAAAGAACATCACATCAACATGCTGCTTATCCAAGACTTGGATCTTTCACACTACGTTTGGATAAAATCTATTTCAAGGTGGGTTATAAAAATTTTAAAACTAATTTTAAATTTAATTATGCTTTATATTTTTATTGTTTTTATTTTTTTCCACTTTTGTTCGTTTTTTTTTTTTTTTAATACTTGCAGAATAGTTTAGATTACTTTATTTTGTCAATTTTAACAATTTGTTGAATTTTTTTGCTATAAAATATGTTTTTATATATGTTTATTTTCTTTTTCTCAATAGACTTGTACGCTCTCAACTCACGCAATGTCATAATAAAGTCTTTTTCTGTAACAACTGCCTTCAGTACTCCAGGAATAACAATATAATGAAGAGCCACAAAGACGAATGTAACAAAACTGTTACAGTAATGCCGGAGATGGAAAAGGCCACAATCAGGTTTAAGAACTACGAGCGCAGGTTGGACGTCCCGTTTGTAGTTTACGCAGATTTTGAATGCGTTTTAAGTAGTTTAGATATTGATAATAAAAAGTATATTTGTAAGCACATTCCGGTAGCTTTCAGTTACAATATACATTGTAGTTTTAACCATAGTCTAAGTAAATTTGTAATTTATTCAGGGGAGGATGCTCCCAAAAAATTTATTGAGTACTTGGTTAGGGATATTATAGATATTTACAATAAGTATTTATGTAAAAGCACGCCTATGTCCTCTTTAACTCCTCAGCAGTTAAACCAACAACTACTAAGCAAAAACTGTCATATTTGCAGTAAAGGTTTGGGCGCTGCCAGGGTGGCAGACCATTGCCATCTCACTGGCGAATACAGGGGTCCAGCACACAATAGCTGCAACCTCCAATATCAAATAGCCAAATTTATTCCTGTGTTCTTTCATAATTTTTCCGGGTACGATGCCCACTTATTCATGAAAGAGCTAAATCTTATTGAAGGTGATATTAAAGTTATACCATTGAATAAGGAGTTGTATGTATCCCTTTCAAAATATATAAAACTTACTGAAAACAAAACGATAGAGTTACGATTTTTAGATTCCTTCCGATTTATGGCCGCTAGCTTGGATAGTTTAGCTAAAAACTTATCGGAGTCTGATTTCAAAACTGTTCGCCAAGTGTATTCAAATGATGATGAGTTTACACTACTAACAAGAAAAGGTGTATTCCCTTACGAATATATTAATTCATTCGATCGTCTGAAGGAAACTTCTCTCCCTTCTCAGGACGAATTCTTTAGTCGTTTGATAAATAAATCTTGTTCTGACGAAGATTACGAACATGCATTGAAGGTTTGGAACGTCTTCAAATGCCATACACTAAAAGATTACATGCTTCTATATCTGAAAACAGATGTTTTAATTTTAACAGATATTTTTGAAAATTTTAGAAAAATATGCAAACATATTTATGAACTAGATCCTTGCCAATATTACACTGCTCCCGGCTTATCTTGGGATGCAATGCTCAAAACCACTCGGATAGAACTGGAACTGTTTACAGATATAGACATGTATCTGTTTGTTCAGAGGAGTATAAGGGGAGGCATTGTCCAATGTTCAAAAAGGCATTCAAGAGCGAACAATAAATATATGATGGATTACGATTGCAATAAGCCATCAGAATATTTAATGTATTTGGATGCAAATAATTTATATGGATGGGCAATGTCTCAATGTTTACCTTACGGAGGTTTCGAGTGGCTTAAAGATGTTGAAAAGTTTAATGTTTTAGAAATTGCGGAAAACTCATCTTTCGGCTATATATTGGAAGTTGATCTAGAATATCCGAAAAGTCTTCACGATTCTCACAACGACTTACCATTTTGCGCGGAAAATAAAATACCTCCTAATTCGAAGTCCAATAAACTTATTACGGATTTAACCAACAAAACTAATTATACAATTCATTACAAGAACCTGCAACAATGCCTAAGAAATGGCTTGCAGATTAAGAAAATACACAGAATATTACAATTTAAGCAGTCTTGTTGGTTAAAGAAGTACATTGATTTAAATACTTACCATAGAACAATAGCCAAAAACAGCTTCGAGAAAAACTTTTTTAAACTCCTTAATAATGCGGTATATGGAAAGACTATGGAAAATGTAGACAAAAGAAAGGATGTAAAAATTGTTACTGAATGGGAAAGTAAAGGAAGACGTTTAGGAGCACGAGCTCTAATAGCGAAACCAAATTTCCACAGCTTGTCTTATTTTACACATGAAATTGTTGCTGTGCAAATGAGTAGAGTTCGCTCGATCTATAACAAACCAATTTACTTGGGATTTGTTGTTTTAGAATTGTCCAAGTGGAAAATGTATGATTTCCACTATGAATTCATGAAGCCTAAATTTACAACAAGGCTCAGCTTAAATTACATGGATACTGATTCCTTTATTTATTCTATCCAATGCGAAGACTTTTATAACGATATTCGTGACGATGTCGATTCAAAATTTGATACATCCGAATATTCGCCCAACAATCCTTTCCATATGCCGCTTAGAAATAGTAAAATCCTTGGTATGATGAAGGATGAAAACAAAGGAAAAATTATGAAGGAATTTATAGGTCTCCGTTCCAAAATGTATACAACGCAAGTTGTTGGCTGCGGGGAAATTAAAAAGGCCAAAGGTGTCAAGGCTACAGCTTTAGATAAATTAAGTTTAAGTGATTATAAATATTGTTTAGTTCATAAGAAAATTATATATGGAGATATGTTCATTTTTAGATCCAAGCTCCATGACATATATACAGAACATGTACGTAAAATAGCTTTAAGTCCATTAGATGATAAGCGTAAAATTAAGGCAGATGGTGTCAACACATATGCGTGGGGACATTATCGAATAGATTTAGAACTAAGCTTAGATAGTGATCAAGATATGTTACTATAGAAGCATAAAATATGAACTGTATGAATAAGAAAAACTTTGTAAATATATAAGTAAAATTTATTTATTCATATTAATAAAGCTGTAAATTTTACATTTGAAAAAAGAAACAATTAGAATCTTTTATTTATTATTGATGAAATACATATATCTGAGTGCGATTGCATTCTCCAGTGCACAGTGTCAATCATGGGAATGACACATCCTTTTTAGTAAGTATATCTCTCCATTGTTTCAAAATTTACATGGGCCATTTATACAATTTCAATTACAGCTTTTCTTAGGAACTCAAATTAATTGTCCTTTACGACTTCTCCAACACAGACAATTTGCTTTTTAATAATCGAGAGAGTTTGCATGGGTAGAAATAACTTTAACTTATATCCAACCTACTTGTATACACGAATTCCTATACATTGGAGTCTTGAAAATAAAAAATTTTATAATTATTTTTAAACAAGATGAAAAGAAGTTACAGAATATATGCAACAAACATGTTATACAGATATAACATTGAAAAGCTTATGAAAATATTCACATTTCGATGTTGGGAAGATGAAAAGGTATATTTGCAGCTATGAACAACGACGATTGACCGCTGGTGTTACGAAATAGTATTTAGTATATATATATACAACTATGACCTACAAACTTGTATCCTACCTTTATTTAATAACAAATACCTCAGTAAATTTTACAATAAAGCAACGTAACGAAACCCGACAGCAATCAACCTGAACAACATACTTAGCATCAATCATCCTGAAGAGTATTGTTATTATCAATCTCAACAATATCCTCAACTTGAATATCAGAATCACAAAATAATTTTAGCATTAATCTGAGCATGATGCTTTCGTAAAAGTAAGTTAGGACAATAAAATATTTAATTTGTAATACTACGGTGTTTTAATAGGAATTAGTTTTGAAATATGTTAAAATTCAAAGTGGACCACATATTTCAAAGTGGTGGTGGAAGAGATGAGGTAGAATATCTGTCGTCACATTCTATTGTTGGATAGAATCCGCGAATCACTTCGATTGTTGGATATGTGACACTACTACTAAACAGCTATCTGATCAGCTATAAACAGCTATCTGATCAGCATAAACAGCTATCTGATCAGCTATAAACAGCTATCTGATCAGCTATAAACAGCTATCTGATCAGCATAAACAGCTATCTGATCAGCTATAAACAGCTATCTGATCAGCTATAAACAGCTATCTGATCAGCTATAAACAGCTATCTGATCAGCATAAACAGCTATCTGATCAGCTAAAAACAGCTATCTGATCAGCTATAAACAGCTATCTGATCAGCATAAACAGCTATCTGATCAGCATAAACAGCTATCTGAGCAGCTATAAACAGCTATCTGATCAGCTATAAACAGATATCTGATCAGCATAAATAGTTATCAGATAGCTGTTTATAGCTGATCTGATAGCTGTTTATAGGTGATCTGATAGCTGTTTATAGCTGATCAGATAGCTGTTTATAGCTGATCAGATAGCTGTTTATAGCTGATCAGATAGCTGTTTATAGCTGATCAGATAGCTGTTTATAGCTGATCAGATAGCTGTTTATGCTGATCAGATAGCTGTTTATGCTGATCAGATAGCTGTTTATAGCTGATCAGATAGCTGTTTATGCTGATCAGATAGCTGTTTATAGCTGATCAGATAGCTGTTTATAGCTGATCAGATAGCTGTTTATGCTGATCAGATAGCTGTTTATAGCTGATCAGATAGCTGTTTAGTAGTAGTGTCACATATCCAACAATCGAAGTGATTCGCGGATTCTATCCAACAATAGAATGTGACGACAGATATTCTACCTCATCTCTTCCACCACCACTTTGAAATATGTGGTCCACTTTGAATTTTAACATATTTCAAAACTAATTCCTATTAAAACAACGTAGTATTACAAATTAAATATTTTATTGTCCTAACTTACTTTTACGAAAGCATCATGCTCAGATTAATGCTAAAATTATTTTGTGATTCTGATATTCAAGTTGAGGATATTGTTGAGATTGATAATAACAATACTCTTCAGGATGATTGATGCTAAGTATGTTGTTCAGGTTGATTGCTGTCGGGTTTCGTTACGTTGCTTTATTGTAAAATTTACTGAGGTATTTGTTATTAAATAAAGGTAGGATACAAGTTTGTAGGTCATAGTTGTATATATATATACTAAATACTATTTCGTAACACCAGCGGTCAATCGTCGTTGTTCATAGCTGCAAATATACCTTTTCATCTTCCCAACATCGAAATGTGAATATTTTCATAAGCTTTTCAATGTTATATCTGTATAACATGTTTGTTGCATATATTCTGTAACTTCTTTTCATCTTGTTTAAAAATAATTATAAAATTTTTTATTTTCAAGACTCCAATGTATAGGAATTCGTGTATACAAGTAGGTTGGATATAAGTTAAAGTTATTTCTACCCATGCAAACTCTCTCGATTATTAAAAAGCAAATTGTCTGTGTTGGAGAAGTCGTAAAGGACAATTAATTTGAGTTCCTAAGAAAAGCTGTAATTGAAATTGTATAAATGGCCCATGTAAATTTTGAAACAATGGAGAGATATACTTACTAAAAAGGATGTGTCATTCCCATGATTGACACTGTGCACTGGAGAATGCAATCGCACTCAGATATATGTATTTCATCAATAATAAATAAAAGATTCTAATTGTTTCTTTTTTCAAATGTAAAATTTACAGCTTTATTAATATGAATAAATAAATTTTACTTATATATTTACAAAGTTTTTCTTATTCATACAGTTCATATTTTATGCTTCTATAGTAACATATCTTGATCACTATCTAAGCTTAGTTCTAAATCTATTCGATAATGTCCCCACGCATATGTGTTGACACCATCTGCCTTAATTTTACGCTTATCATCTAATGGACTTAAAGCTATTTTACGTACATGTTCTGTATATATGTCATGGAGCTTGGATCTAAAAATGAACATATCTCCATATATAATTTTCTTATGAACTAAACAATATTTATAATCACTTAAACTTAATTTATCTAAAGCTGTAGCCTTGACACCTTTGGCCTTTTTAATTTCCCCGCAGCCAACAACTTGCGTTGTATACATTTTGGAACGGAGACCTATAAATTCCTTCATAATTTTTCCTTTGTTTTCATCCTTCATCATACCAAGGATTTTACTATTTCTAAGCGGCATATGGAAAGGATTGTTGGGCGAATATTCGGATGTATCAAATTTTGAATCGACATCGTCACGAATATCGTTATAAAAGTCTTCGCATTGGATAGAATAAATAAAGGAATCAGTATCCATGTAATTTAAGCTGAGCCTTGTTGTAAATTTAGGCTTCATGAATTCATAGTGGAAATCATACATTTTCCACTTGGACAATTCTAAAACAACAAATCCCAAGTAAATTGGTTTGTTATAGATCGAGCGAACTCTACTCATTTGCACAGCAACAATTTCATGTGTAAAATAAGACAAGCTGTGGAAATTTGGTTTCGCTATTAGAGCTCGTGCTCCTAAACGTCTTCCTTTACTTTCCCATTCAGTAACAATTTTTACATCCTTTCTTTTGTCTACATTTTCCATAGTCTTTCCATATACCGCATTATTAAGGAGTTTAAAAAAGTTTTTCTCGAAGCTGTTTTTGGCTATTGTTCTATGGTAAGTATTTAAATCAATGTACTTCTTTAACCAACAAGACTGCTTAAATTGTAATATTCTGTGTATTTTCTTAATCTGCAAGCCATTTCTTAGGCATTGTTGCAGGTTCTTGTAATGAATTGTATAATTAGTTTTGTTGGTTAAATCCGTAATAAGTTTATTGGACTTCGAATTAGGAGGTATTTTATTTTCCGCGCAAAATGGTAAGTCGTTGTGAGAATCGTGAAGACTTTTCGGATATTCTAGATCAACTTCCAATATATAGCCGAAAGATGAGTTTTCCGCAATTTCTAAAACATTAAACTTTTCAACATCTTTAAGCCACTCGAAACCTCCGTAAGGTAAACATTGAGACATTGCCCATCCATATAAATTATTTGCATCCAAATACATTAAATATTCTGATGGCTTATTGCAATCGTAATCCATCATATATTTATTGTTCGCTCTTGAATGCCTTTTTGAACATTGGACAATGCCTCCCCTTATACTCCTCTGAACAAACAGATACATGTCTATATCTGTAAACAGTTCCAGTTCTATCCGAGTGGTTTTGAGCATTGCATCCCAAGATAAGCCGGGAGCAGTGTAATATTGGCAAGGATCTAGTTCATAAATATGTTTGCATATTTTTCTAAAATTTTCAAAAATATCTGTTAAAATTAAAACATCTGTTTTCAGATATAGAAGCATGTAATCTTTTAGTGTATGGCATTTGAAGACGTTCCAAACCTTCAATGCATGTTCGTAATCTTCGTCAGAACAAGATTTATTTATCAAACGACTAAAGAATTCGTCCTGAGAAGGGAGAGAAGTTTCCTTCAGACGATCGAATGAATTAATATATTCGTAAGGGAATACACCTTTTCTTGTTAGTAGTGTAAACTCATCATCATTTGAATACACTTGGCGAACAGTTTTGAAATCAGACTCCGATAAGTTTTTAGCTAAACTATCCAAGCTAGCGGCCATAAATCGGAAGGAATCTAAAAATCGTAACTCTATCGTTTTGTTTTCAGTAAGTTTTATATATTTTGAAAGGGATACATACAACTCCTTATTCAATGGTATAACTTTAATATCACCTTCAATAAGATTTAGCTCTTTCATGAATAAGTGGGCATCGTACCCGGAAAAATTATGAAAGAACACAGGAATAAATTTGGCTATTTGATATTGGAGGTTGCAGCTATTGTGTGCTGGACCCCTGTATTCGCCAGTGAGATGGCAATGGTCTGCCACCCTGGCAGCGCCCAAACCTTTACTGCAAATATGACAGTTTTTGCTTAGTAGTTGTTGGTTTAACTGCTGAGGAGTTAAAGAGGACATAGGCGTGCTTTTACATAAATACTTATTGTAAATATCTATAATATCCCTAACCAAGTACTCAATAAATTTTTTGGGAGCATCCTCCCCTGAATAAATTACAAATTTACTTAGACTATGGTTAAAACTACAATGTATATTGTAACTGAAAGCTACCGGAATGTGCTTACAAATATACTTTTTATTATCAATATCTAAACTACTTAAAACGCATTCAAAATCTGCGTAAACTACAAACGGGACGTCCAACCTGCGCTCGTAGTTCTTAAACCTGATTGTGGCCTTTTCCATCTCCGGCATTACTGTAACAGTTTTGTTACATTCGTCTTTGTGGCTCTTCATTATATTGTTATTCCTGGAGTACTGAAGGCAGTTGTTACAGAAAAAGACTTTATTATGACATTGCGTGAGTTGAGAGCGTACAAGTCTATTGAGAAAAAGAAAATAAACATATATAAAAACATATTTTATAGCAAAAAAATTCAACAAATTGTTAAAATTGACAAAATAAAGTAATCTAAACTATTCTGCAAGTATTAAAAAAAAAAAAAACGAACAAAAGTGGAAAAAAATAAAAACAATAAAAATATAAAGCATAATTAAATTTAAAATTAGTTTTAAAATTTTTATAACCCACCTTGAAATAGATTTTATCCAAACGTAATGTGAAAGATCCAAGTCTTGGATAAGCAGCATGTTGATGTGATGTTCTTTCTCAGCTTGAGTGCTATAAAACGGTCCTACTATAGCGCCAAGCTCTTCATCAAAGCCGAAAACGTTTATGCTTATACTATTATTTAGTCGTTCGAAATCCGAAATCTTTGTGAGCGGTAGAGGAAAAGTTAAGCGCTCAAAGTTGACCACAATTCCATTTGATAGAACAATTTTGCTGTGTTCGATATTCGAAATGTTGTAGTTCTGTGTTCTTTGTGGATTCAAGTCAGTTGGGCACAGAGCCGCGATGATTGCCCACTTGAAGCAGTATTCATCATCATTTCGTATATTGATGCATGCTTTCTTATTATCTAAAACCTTGGGTAGTGGCAAATACGAGGATCCCTTTAATGGCCTGTACTGATTAATATTAATCTCTACATGGCATATTTTAGATAGAGCCCAGCCACTGTCTCTTTCCTGGAATTCTGTGAGCTTGCTTAATAAGGTTGCAAATTTTTGACTAAGAATCTGGTCTAGCTGGTTTTGTAATTGCACTATCATCATTTTCGTTTGGAAGGATTTGATTTCCACTATTTGCTTATCATCAGATGTTTTAACAAACTCACAGAACAACTCCAAATTAAATTTAAAAGACATATGCTTTTCGAGGCTGTTAATCAGCTCTAGCATTATCTCATTTTTGCCTTTCTGTAGGAATTCTTCCGGCAAGAGAATACCAAAATCTTTATTTTCGTAAATGAGCGACTCTATTCTCTCGTTGAAGTTATCTCTTATAGATTTCAACTTGCTGCTGTTGGTCGGAACATAACATTTTTGCTTGTGTGCGTTTGTTCTGATGTGATAGGACCAATTTTTTAATTCAATGTGTTTTGCACATCCTGCGCAGTATGATGTTGTACGTTGTAGGATATTTGCTTCAGGTGAGCTACCAGATCCTACGTTTTTATGAGACTTATTGTTATGCTCTTGTAACTGGTAATTGCGCTCAAATTTTGCATCACACTCTCGGCATTTTAAGATTTTATATTCATGTTTTGCCTTCGTGTGGCGAATTAAGCTGCGCTTGGATTCGTAAGCAGTGTTACACTTTTCACATATGAACTGCATGTTGTTTTGTTCAAGTTTTTCTAAATAAATGTCTAAAGCCCACACACTATAAACAATTTAATTTGTTCTTAAAAGTATTATAAACAATAATTACTACGATTTATTGTTTAATAAACTCCAGGAATCTCACAATTTACATAAAACTTTCTCTTTTTATTCTTTTTTTATTTTCCTTGGCTTCGTTGTTTCTCTGCTGCACTGTTTTTAAGTACTATATTTAAATTTCCACACAAAATTATTTGTTTATAATGTTAAATTAATTTTTTTTTTCACTTGACTTTATTTTATTTTTACTTTATTTTTCCACTTGTTTACACCTTGTGAACAGACGAAAGTATGTTCAAACACTGTTTATGTAATCCAATTGCGCGACGTCTTATACCATATGTGTTCTCTTTGCGATACATTTAAAATTTAAGCTGGTGAATAATAAAAACCCGAAGTATAGAAGCAGACCCGAAGCATGTCGTGGAGCCGAAGTATAAACCCGACGCTTACCGGGCTTACCCATAACCACTTACCATGAATAAGTATCGCATCGGCTATAAACACTTCTCGCCAACGTACATATCCAATGTTTACTGAATAAAAATTACGCATGCAAGTATACATATATACACATATATATATCCATCCATACAAACAGATGCAACATAAATGTACATAAATAAAACATAAAATTATATTTCAGCGCATAAATGCGCATCTTCAAATCAATGAATCTTAGTGCTCTTCATTAGTATCGAAATAAAAATCAACCTAATGTATATGTATATGTATAATGAAATCAGATGATCCATTATTGGAGCAAACTACTCCTGTTTACTAAAAAACGAGTGCAATAAAACTAATATGTTCTTGAATGTCACCGATGTTAAGGCCGGAATTCTTTAATAAAACAACAACGACGACTGCTCAATGTTACAACAACAAGATACATATTTGTATCGAAGCAGAACAATTCCTACGGTACCTAGTTTGTATTCCCAAAAGAACATAATTGTTAAAAAGATAAACAGCGTCTCCAAAAAAAAAAAATTAGCTTTAATTTTACTAGCGTTGTCCATAATAGCGTGGACTTACTTTGTATGCTTGATATAATTGATCAGCGGTTTCATAAGATTAACTTTCATATAAACTAAAATATTATACACTGTCCATATAGTTATAGTAAAGCAAAATGACCTACATTTGTACGAAAAATGAAAATTCAACCCTACATTTGTTCAATGAACTCAAATTATTCACATTTGTAGCAAGCTGAGATTTGGTTAACCAAGAATCCACATGAACGGGTCATTTACCAAACTAAACAAATAAAAAATATGAATGTCACCGCTCACAAGGAACGCATTCCCAAAATAGAAGAGAAAACAACAACAACAACAAAGTATCTTTCGTGCCACGCATTGGACATACACAATAATCCTACCACATGTCACCAAGTATTGAAAACAAATCCACAACAACAGAAGAAAAAAAAATCCCCCCACCAACGGAATTTGTTTGCATTAACTCCACGGCGATCTGTTCTACTAAAATAAATAATAACAACAACAACAACATAAGCAATTAAATAATCAAAACAATCACCGAAATTTTATTACACCAACTCCATCGGCGACACTCCGCTTCCAAAATCCACAATTGTTTACACTAACTCGATCGACGACTCGATCAATTAAAGTAAACATCCAGAATTTGTAAACACTAACTCTGTGGACCAACGGTCACGTTCACTAAAGCACCATGCTACAACAAATAACAACAACAACATGTTACTACGCAATGACCATCTGCATCTGCTGGTCTCCCATCACTTCGGTTTCATACATACATATTCCACCGTCCTTCCCTTCCCTTCCCTTCCCCTACTCATGTATGTCCGTCTGTCTATTTGTCAGTCCGTCCGTCCATCGGTTTCTGTATCTCCTTTTCACTCACACTCACAACCCGTATAGCCGCATCTCCCTCTAACACACGTAAAAGCATACCACCAAGCAGATGTCCGTCCGAAGCCTTTATCCCCTTCTCACTCGCTCTTATATAACCCGTATAGCGCTATCTCACTCTAACACACGTAAAGCATACCACCATGGTGCTCAGTTGTGCCAGAACCCCTCTTTCCATACTACTCGCAAGCCCAGAATAAAACACACTCCGAAATTCGTTAAAAATGCCTCTTTTATTATTTGTATGCACGTTTATTTGCTTTCCCTTGCCGTCACCTTTTCACAGCACGTTTATAAATTGATCAAACACGCTGGCTCCGTTCGGGCATTTCGAGAAGAGTTTCATACAGTCGACGCCGGATTTTCCGACTTCGTAGGCGTCAGCAAACGACTGATCGACGCTGCTGTCGCCCGGTCTGTGTTTGTCAAGTAATCGAATGTAGTTTAGTAATCGAATGGAAAACGCTTAAGCAAAACCTACGTTAATAAGATATTCAGGAGCTCGGCGAGGAGGCCGACGTGTTGATGTGCCTGCGCGTTCTCGCAGATCGCTCGACGAAGGCACTCGCCGCCGTCGACGTTCAGCTTCGCCGTCATGTAGCTCTCCAGCAGCGTGTAGACGAAGAGGCGGGAATCGTCCTCGGCCGGTTCCATTGCCACGGATGGCGCCATGGAGCGGGCGAACGTGTCCTCCCACTTGTCCCAGGGATACAGCGGGCTGCTCACGATCGGGTACTGACCGCCCTGCACCGTATGCGAGCACACGAGCGAACGAAATGTTATCGGATCGGCCAAATTGACCGGCAAAGTGGGACCAACCACGAACTGTAATGGAAGTGCAATCGTTGGAAGTATTTGTGAATTAATTAATTAGTTTATAAATTTTTATTTCGTTACTTTTATGCTGCCGCCGCCTTCGAAAATCAAACTCCGCTCTTGGCGATGGCGCATGTATTCGGTTAAATTATAACCGACGTCAACTCGTGCGCGAACGAGTGCAAACAGCAGCAATTGGAAAGCGATTAAAACACGTGAAGTTTGCGTTTTATGGAACAATTTCATTCTTATTGAAATTCCAAGTGAGCATCGCAATCAAAACTGTGTCTAACGAACTTTAATCGATGAATTTAACTGAAATCCAATCGATTCAATTCCACTCTGTTTGCTCCTAACAATCATCAAATTCAATTGATGGCCGATTGTTGGCCCATTCAATTAGCGTCGGATTGACACGTCTTTCCGTGTAACTAGGTTAAAATCTCAGAGTAACCTGCACCATGATTACTCAATTTCTACTGATTCAAGCTTCTGTTGTACATATGTATTAAATAAAGAAGAACATAGTTAAATCCAAGCGTTTACGTACTTCAAATAGAAATTTGAAATGTAAAAAGACTCTTATCGATTCTATACTTAAGCGATGCAATTTTAGTGTTTGTCATAAGTATTTCTGGTTAATGGAAATGAATTCAAATGGAAAAAACAAAACAAATCATGCAAAATCATAAACTTTGCCTAAATATTTCTGTATAATTTATATTGTAAATATATTTGTTAACAGTTTGATCGTTGTCGAACCAGATTGTGTCATAGAAAATCACTAATCTAATGAAATGAAAGTAAACTTCAGTTGTAGGTTTTGTATAATTGCTACATTCTACTTCACTGAACAACTCAAAGCGCATTGGAAACGAGGTGGTTGCTGAGCGTCGGCATGGACACGCGAAACTCAATACGCAGTTGGAGCTGAAGTGAGGTGGAGCCGAAGTGCGGCTGGCTTTAATAAGGTTTCCCACTTCGGCAGCTCTGCCTCCACGTGCGACTCCTTGTCCAGGCATTTGACTTTTTGTCATTGTTAACTGAGTCGATGTCAAAGAAATTTGCATTCGATGTCAACATTAATTGAAATTTCGTTTCGAGCCTGCAGAGGGAAAGTTGAAGAGAAAAGAAAAGCAACTAGCGTTGCGTGATGAATTAACTAAAATCTCATTATACAAAAGAATTTGTTGGTCAAACAGTTCAATAATCTGCAGCATATTTTCATGAATGAAAAGTGTTTGTAGCTTTATTCTATCCTCACCTCCAACCACAGAATAAATACATTTCAAAGCCGCCGCACGAATACTTTTCTCCGAGAGGAGAAGTTAGAGGTCATAATTTAGATTCCTTTTCAAATAGAGAGACTTTATATTTAAAGTTAGCACATCATTGAAACGTCCTGAATTTTAATGAACCTGAATGAATTATAAATAGCAGACGCGTCGATATCGACTGCTCTCCAAATTATTAGCATTAGAAACAGCATTGTCGCTGGGATTTTGTGCCTCTTGAGATTTTATAACCCCCATTAGTTTTGCGATTTTTTGAGGGGTGAGTGAAGAAATGCTTCCGGCAACACTGAAAGCAGTAGTGTTTTAGCAGATATATCTTATTGAAGCTGAAGAACGTATGAACAAGCCTTTATTAAATGTTCCAGTGACTCTGCAATAAAATTTGTTTTATTTGGCAGTGCTGTTAAAAATTTCTAGTTTGGCATTAGTAAATTAAAATTAATATGACAAGTAAAGTACATATATTTGCTATCGCTATAACATGTTTTTTAAGAATTTTCCCCATTATTTATATACATATACATTTAAATTTCTATGATTTTTGATTACTCTGAATCGACCTCCGAGAGAGAGGTCATTTATCTGGCATTTATGTCTGTTTTAGCTATTATTTCTTGCTGTTGCTGGAGTATCCACACGAAATTTGTTTCCAAAAATTAAAGATTTATAGGTCTATTCTCGTAGTAAAATTTTGCTTTACAACTCTGGTTTTTTACAAACTGTCAATATTGCTATTCTTGCTGTAAAATAAAAGCTCTTTTCTTTACAAATTTGTAAAGTGCCAAATAGGTCTTGACAACGAAATTTTATTCGATAAAATTAATGAAAATTATGAAATAAACGCTTTCTATTAATAAAAACATAATACTATAGTTGCTTATAAACAAATTATTAATAACAAATGTTAAAAATCGCAATTATTCTTGCTTTCGCAACTTCCTTGCAGAAAACGAACATGAGAATCGCTGTGTTGAAAACAGCTGTTCACGACTGGCAACAACAAACACACAGCTTACTTATTTGCGGCTTGTTTCATTTTGTACTGTTCCATTATCTTCCATAATGCCAAGCTTTCACGCTGTCACTTTACTGCGAGAATAGCACAGCAAAAAGTTTTTACAAGACGCTTTACAATTTCGCTTTACTATTTCGTGTAAAGCTTACTACGAGAATCACCCTATTAATTTTTTTAAAGATTACAGTTTTAGAGTCAGAGTACAATGTGATGTACAACAAAAAACCCAAACCAAACATGGCTTTCCAGAATGTAAAGAATAGTTGCCAGATTTGGCTTATATACCCAAAATGAGGAATTTAATTCCGAAAATATTAAATGTTAAACGAAAAGCTACGCCGCATGCGAATAATTTTTCACTTTTATAGTTGTGTCTGGCTTTGTTCATAATGGTCGATTCTTTTTGTTTTGTCGCTTTTTCCTTCACATACAATTTTTGGCAGCAACATAAACAGATGGTTTTAAATACAAGTTCCCCATTTTCTTAAAACGATGCTATCGCTGAAACTTCTGAAAATAATCGTAAAATGGAGAAGGACTAAAAAATAGATTTTAAAAATACGTTTCAAACATGTTCTTACTGAATGCTGCACCTAATACTCAATTCTCCGTTTTTGGAATTCAAAGGCTCATACATCCTTAATCAACTCCAAGCTTTCCATATTATAACGGTGATAAATTCAGGATTGTTTAACATGAAGTCGCAAACACACATGTAATTAAGTCTTTGCCAAAAACTGTATGTAATTACAATTAATTTCCGCTTCGAATAAAAAAACGACATTTAAAAATGGGAATTAGACATTGGAATTATTCGTGCGGATTATTGGCAACTCTGTGGAACAAGCGCTTACTTCGTTCCAGTGTACAGCATTGCTTTTCACATTCACAATTCCAAAATCGTCCAGCAACGACGCCATTTCTTAGTTTTCTTGTGGTAGCTTGGTGAAAATTTTCTGAAAAGAATATATCTGGTGCAGTATTGGATAATTTTGCCCTAAAGTGCATAAATAACTTCTTCGCAAAAGAAAACTAATAATTAAGTGAGTATTTCTATAAATATTAATTTAATTATGACTATAACTCCAATTACATATACATATATATATATATATATGTATGTAAATTTTCACTCAATCGATTTTTCATGACGATTTTATGCTAGATATATCGGCCATTTTTATGATTTTTTTTTTTTGTGTTTTAAGAAAAATGCGTGGACGTGGGTATAACCATTCACGCGGGTCGGGCCGTGGTAACTACCGCTCCTCTGGTTCTTCTTACAACAACCGCATGCAGTCTTCTCGTAGACCCGGCTTCCATGATAATAACTATGGTGGAAATTCACGGTACAATAACTACAACAGTAGCAGTAGATATGATCAGAATCGAGATAGGTTCCAATCACGTTATAATCGCAATGATCTTGGTCAAAAACGTACTTATCGGGTAAGTAGCTAAAAAGCCCAAATTTTTTATTTCTAGTCTCTTGTGTATTCTGTGATCGTATACATAAAATGACCATTGCAAAATGTGTATCTATATTGAGGTTATAACAATGGCGGTTATGTTACATCACGTACATAAATGAATTGCAATCTTTTTGTTCAATAAAGAACTTCTTAAGCGAAATATTAGAAAATTTAAGTTATAAAACCAAAATAGGCAGTAAAAATTTATTGAAAAATCGAATAATGAACCGCAATATGCATATAAAGTGTGATCCTAACCTAAAAATTTCTGCAATCATGTCGAACTGACAGTTGATTCTTTACTCAGGCAGGGCTTCTCTCAGTAACACAACCACCGTGAATCATTAGCTAAAAAGTAAATTTCTATTTCCATTACCCTTTTTTGTTCATATATTCTAAAAACCATAAAAATTTTATACGACAGAAACTAACCTAATTGTTTATTTGAAACCTGATTGTTAATTTCAGTTTGTTAATATGTATAAGAAAATGTTGGAGCATTGACCAAGAATTTAGGTTATGTCGAATAAAAATTAAAAAATTATAGTGATAACGAGAAATAAGTAATTTTGGTGCTGCTGATTATTCGTTTTTAACTGAAAGTAATGAAATATGTAATTAAAAATGATTATATTGTTAAATTCATTACTATTAAAGCAGTAATAGCGAACAGTAGTTAAAATTTTACCAAGGACTTCACAAGTACAAACTACTTACATTTTTACTAATAATATTGACGATTATATGAAGCGAAATAGCGGTATTCTCTTAGTTTATGCTTTTTTAACCTCGGATTGAAATACTTCTCTTTGTTTTTCACACACTTGTCTTCTTACAGGCTTCATCCCGAGATCGCTCTGATGACAGAAAGCGACCACGTGTGGACGTAAGTATAAAATGTTGGCTTTAGTTTTCTAACTAAAAACTATTTTTACTATGAATTTCGTTTTAACCAGAAGTATATTTATTTCTCTACACTGTAATTAAAATTGATAAGATGCTATTAACTACCTATTTTATATATTTATGCACGAATAGACATTTGTGTAGAACAGACGTTTGTAAGCGTAGAAAATTAATGATAAATGGATCGCTAAAACGCTGAATACAAACACGAAATAATAGCCAAATAGGATGAGCTAAATTACGATTGTGTTAAAATAATTCCCAACTGGGAATATATTAGAACAGCCAGATAAGGAAGCCTAGAAAACATGGAAACTAGTTTCTTTATGCTGACACAGAGTAAAAGGAAATCAAAATTACTCGTTGCTATTTGAATATAGCCTAGTAGATTCCAGCCAAAACTTGTTGCCTAATCAAAAAGCATTTCTAGCACAACGGAAATGCATCGATCTTATTTTCAAACAGAAATATCTTGCAATTTTATCATAAACAGTTTCTTCCCTTGTTATCTATTCCCCAAATAATATATAAATAAAACCATAAAGCAGGAAAGCAAATACTTATTATAAAATCATAAAACACATCCTCATCATCGTCACAGGAATATCGTCGTACTTCTTCAGCGGGACGTGGAAATCGTACGCCACCGCCATCATCATCGCAAACATCGACTTCGAATTATCATCGTGGGGCCATTAATTCTTCCAGCACCACCACTTATCGCAGTGGAGGTAATCGTACCGATCGCGAAGATTCGCACGGCAGACATCGCAGCTCCAATCACAACGACTCGATGGGTCCACCAAAGCGTAACATGATGCGTAGTAGTTACATATCGAGACCGCGTGGAAACATGAACTCATCGGGACGAGGCATGCGCTCATCTATTAGAGGAGGTGTTCGCATCCTTCATAGAGGAGGTGAATCGAACGATCTAAGAATCATGCGTAGGAAACTCATGTATGCTCAACAAAAAGATCGCGCACGCGTTCTAAAAATCGCACGTTTAACGAGGTAATTGAAACAAACACTACTGAAGAATTGATGTGATTGTTAACCAAAAAAATATTTGAAAATAAACACAAATGCGGCTGATTATTGATACTAAAAACTAAAAACTCTCGTCAACAACTGATCTTTCCAAAAAAAAAAAGACCATAGACAAGAACATAATGTTTTGGTGTAAGCATGCCTACAGCAATTCCATCGAACAACAAATAAATGAGAACATATTAATGGCTAATTTTTAAGCATACATTTGAGTGTATCAAACGACACTAAATTAAGGTCCAGAATATATACATATATATATAAACTGCATTAGATTGATACGAATATAAAATGAATCAAGAAAAATCTACTTTTACTTTACTTTTACTATACAAGTTCGCAACTTAAATGTAATGAATTATTTGGGCCGTATTATTTACCTCACTTGTACAACATGTTATTGTATTTGATCCTTGGTAGCCGTCAGGTCGCAAATTAAACAGCTTTCGAGTGCAGTGCTTTATTGATAATTCTGTGGTTTTGATACCCGAACAAAAGAACAAACAAATTGGGTATAATTCAGTGTATATTGAAAGAATTTAAAGCAATAACAATAATAATTACAACTTTATATTACAATGCGCCAAACGTTGAGTGTACTATATCACACGGAAGAGCCTTAGATCCCAGAGTAACCTGCATTAGCTTGATTCGAAGACGTTGCTTATGTAAATGCTCAAAATTTTTATGTCATTGATTTGGCGTGAGAGCCAGTAACTAAGTGTAAAGATTTATCTTTATCGGCCACTAAAGCCGAGTGAAACCTACTAAAATAACCTACACCTCTATAAATGTCTGCATATCCACGTCCGGTCGAGGGCCACGCCAGTCTCGTGGGCTTAAGTGTTGCTTAATTTGCTGATATTTCGTAGAGAAGCTTCTTACAAGTGCAATCAGCCACAAACACCTAGAAAATTTTCATTTTTATCCTCGTTCGAATGGAAATCTTGAAGTAGCGTGAAAACTGATGCCATTTTTTGTCGAATTATTTGTGTTTCTCAGTGTATTTGACTGTATAGACAAAATCTAGTACTTCTTATCCTTGCTTGTTTATATCCTGTGTTTCACACGTTTCCCTCTTTATTAAAATTGATTCTAATAAAAACTAGCTCATTGCGACGTCGTAGGATTGTACGACGCTCCAAAAGCGCAAACAGCAAGTCTTCTTCGGAAAAGAAAGGAGACAGCGGTAGTTCCAACGACGACGATAATGACGATGACGACGACGACGATGAAGATGATGAAGATAAGAGTGGTTCGGAATCGAAAAATAAAAGCGCATCGAAGCACACTAAACGCTCAAAGTCCACGAAAGACGATGATGAAGCGGGGAATGAAGACGACGATGATGATGATGATGATGATAATGCAAAGAATGAGTTGAATACTTCAAGTAAGTCGAAGAATGAAGAGGATTCATCGGCAGAAGCGGATGAAACAAATGAAGGAGGCGAAGATGGGGAGAAGCCTCGCAAAGATAAGGATGAAAATGATAAAGACACCAAGAAGGAAGGTAAGAAAAAGGACAGCAATGGTACAGAGGAGAAGAAGGATAAGAAATCAAAGTCCAAGCATTCGACATCGAAGCGCGATAGCAAGAGCAGCAAGAAAAAGGACTCTGGCGACGATGAAAAGAAGGAGAAGAAGGATCGGAAAGAGCGCTCATCCAGGCGCGATGATCATTCCAGCCCTAGAAAAGGCGGCTCGCACTTTATAAAATTAGCTTGCATTCACTGTCATCTAAAGTATGTGACGTTCAAGGTGAGCGCTGGGACATTTAAATAAAACTGACAGCAATTTGAACCAAATATTCAATTATTTATAGGATTATCAGAATCATTTGTACTCGCGCACACACAGATCTGCGTTGCGTCAAATTGCTCTTCGACAGAAAGCTCATCTGTCGCGCTTGCGTCAGCGCCAGCGAAATGTGCAACGTGAGATTGAAGAGAAATCGAAAGAAGAATTCGAATCGAAATTCTGTCACATTTGCCGCTTGCACTATCGCCAGCCCAAAGCCAAGCACCAACTGTCGGAGCATCACAAGACAATCAAGAAGTTCTTGATGCCGTACTGCTCGACCTGCCACTTGGCATTCAAGAGCCCGATGTTGTACGAGACACATCGCTGTTCGCTAGAGCACATTCGCGTAAGCTCGCTTATGGCCACTTTTACAGATGCCCGTTGTTAATGTAATTTTCACATTCCTTCATTTAGAATAAGGCTAGAAACCGCGACGAGGATGACAGCGATAACAGCGGCGATGATGAAATGCGCGAAATCGATTTGAACAAATTCCTTACCGTCGATTCTGTCGGAGAAATCGATGACGCTGACATAGATGAAGATCTTTTCAATGACTCTGACAATGCAGCAGGTGGCGATGATGACGTCAATGACGATGGAACCGAACGCTTGCCAGTTGGCGCACAGTTTGTCAAGAAAGTCGATGCGTATCAATGCGAAATTTGCCGTATATGCATCGCCATAACTGACAATGAAGACACTTTTGTAAAGAAGCATTGCTTGACACGCAGTCACTTGAAGGCATTTATTCGTCACAAGGGCGAGGAGGACAAATTGCAGAATGCCAAGGAGGAAAAAAGTGATGAAAATGATAAGGAAAAAACCGAAGATGTAGAAGATTCAAGCGCTGCTGTCGCCGAAGACACGCCCAAGAACGTCGATGAAGACGTGGAAGATCAAGGCGAAGATAAGCTATGGGAAGATGTCGACAAAGACTTGGGCGACTTGCTGCGTGAAGTCGAGCCCGATGAACAAGACGAAGATGATGAAGAAGATGAGTCAGTTTTGAATATCGACATTGAAAGGTAGCGATCATTTTGCTTATTTGAACAACACTGAATCATTACTCTATTTCAGCGAGAAACCAAAACCAAAAGAAATCAATGGCAAGAAGGAGGAAGTGGCCGAACCTCAAAAAGAAGAAAATAAAGCAGTGCCAGCTGCAACCCCTCCCAAAGCCAAGGAAGATCCCAAGGCTCAACCACAGCCTGCTGCCACACCTGTTGTTAAGCAGAAAGAGGCTCCGAAATCCACTGCTACACCGGCCAAGCCTAAGGCAATAAAAGCGGCAGGGCTTAAATCGGTTGTAAAAACGCCAGCTAAAACGCCTCTTAAAACGGTGAAAGCACCCGCCAAAACGCCGGTTGCCGTTTCGGCAGCGGAAAAGTAAAGCAAACACCAACGTCAACAATTCCATCGTAGTTTCTAATTGCTGGTTTGAATCGCGCAGTAATTAATAATTGTCTCTAACCATAAAACATAACATTGGAACGCGTTACAAATCATTGATTTTATTTACATGAACCTCGACTAAGTGGTTTTATCTATGTAGTGCGTAAGCATATTTTATCAATTTCAACTTACGTCGTTCGAACTTCAAACATGGAAATATGTGTTACTTTGTAAAAGTTAACCTTAACTTTATAGTAATAAACAAATAAAATCTTAAACACTCAACTTTTAATGCTGTAGAATTCCTACTAAACGCAAAATATATCCGCAAGGACTTGTGGACATCAATTATAGAGGCAGTTAAATTAAAGTTGTAAAGAGCTCACTGTTTTTATTGTTATTGTATTTATTTGTGAAATCATTTCATCCTTGTTATGTTGATATTTTTTATTTTTAACCGAATTTCAAACCATTCATTATTATATATACTTTAACAGTTTTGATAATTCCACTCTTTTCGAAAATAATTTCAATAATGATTGGCATGCTTATAGTAGGAATAGTAGAAGAAAACTGCTTCAATAATAAAAACTTTTGCGGAAAAGCCATTGGGTAAAAATCTGGACTTCAGGGTAAAGTTATAAATATTTGCTTAGAGTTGGACTACGATTAATGCTTGTTTGTGGTCAATTACAAAATAAAGTTTGTGCTGTCCATGTATAAACTGAAGAAGTCCTACAGTTGGTAGGTGTGTCGTTTGTGAGTCGAAAGATATTGATTATGTAAAACACTTTGAAAAAAATCTGATTATTAATTAAATTGAAATACATTTGCATTTCTTGAAATTACTAATGTAAGAAGAAAAGTCTTGGTTTATGCTTTTATTCTACGTCTATTTAAAAAGATAAAAATATAACAATTCACAATTAGCCCGATCCCAAGCAAACAGGTTATCGACATTCAATTGAATCAAGAAACACTGCATTTTGCGTGGATTTAATTTTGTTCACTCTTAACGAAAAGCAATAAAGGGGAATAAAACGGAAACTGTTAAATTTCCGTGTCACTAATTCCGGCATTGCACCGTGAAACATGACAAAAATCAAATTATTCACATCTAAATGTCGCAAATATGACGAACTTTCACCATCTGCCACGAACGACGACGCCTTCACAGTGCCAAATGGAATGGAATAGACCGTTGAGCGATAGTTACTTCACATCGCATTGCATCACAATGTCAAGTCAGCGTTTAACACTGACATCAGCGCTAATATTGTGTGCTGTAAATCAAGTACTCATCACGGGCCAACAATTTTTCCCACAATTGTATGAACAAAGAAATTACCTGTGATGCCGTAAACATAATAGTACACTTAGCTTTATTAGTAAATTATAACTACGATTAATTAGCAAGGGACTTTGTCTAGGAAAGAGTTGGTAGTAATAGTCTATAGTAAATATTTCAAATATCACATTTAATTTCCATATCTTGCACTGTACAGTGGCCATTTTTTTTTAAAAAAATGTGCGACAATCTGCATAATTTTCCATGTTGCTTACATGCAAAGGTAATTAAAATAGTTTAAAAAATATCTGGTTTGCACAGCACATGACTTCCTTATAGGTGAAATAATTTCTATTAAAACAACGTTGTTATGCATAGAATCCTTCGAGGGAAGTGTGGTTTCTGGCACTAGCGATTTTAAGCAAAAAGTTCGATTATATTTGGATGTTACAGCAGCTCTAAATACTAAATATATATCTACTTTCTAACGGTGTTTGATGTCAAGAGAAGTGTCTTTTTGGCGCCACCGATTTCATCCAAAAATTTAGGTGTACAACTCGGTCTTTTAATAGTCTCAAATACAAAATTCCAACTTTCTACGTCTGCGTGTTACCATTAAAATATCAATATAGAAATTTTGCGCGATTACAATACTTTCTTGAATTTAATACGTATAAAAGGAAGGAGGAAATTTTAGACCAAATTATTTCAGTTATTCAATTTATATCAGAATCGGATTTTAAAGTTGAGGTAATTCGCGAAACTGTTCCTGCTGAAGTTTATACTAACCATTAATAACATTATGGTGCCAATAACGTACACAGAATACGCTCCCTGCAAATTCTCTGAGTAAAATCGTGTAAGTAACGTCATCTAACAGAGAATTGAATTTAAATTTCTTGTCGAAATCGATTTTCCTGGTACTGCAGAAATTATCGGGATTTTACTTCAGTTACACATCAAAGCGGAGCCGCTGGATTGCTGCGAAAGTCGTGTGCTTCATCCGCCTATGATTTTGTGTAACGGTTGAAAGGTAAGTGGTATTTTCTGAATCTATTTAGTGTTGTTAGTCTGAGTAAGCATCGTTGAAGAATTGCAACTGTAAACTACACTATAACTAATGGCAAAATAAACTAATTAATTATGTTGTTATGCCACGGGCGATGTTATTTGGGTTTATGGGAATCGGAATCTATAAACACTGGAGTTTGCATTCACAAACCGCGTTAATAGCTTGGTTATGTTCCCAACACAGTGGAGCTACTACGGACGCATTTTAATTACTGATGCATCATGAAAAACGATCAGCGGCAGATTCCGAGCACTTTTCTACAGTGTTGATCCAATTGGCAGTTATTTAATTCTTTACTATTTTAATAACATCGTTTAGTACTGAAAAAATTAAGGTGACCAACTACGAATGCGATTATGTTCTCATTTTTATCCGTCTTATATCATTTCTTGTAATGGTTTTATTATAGCAGTCGTGTTTTCCTCCATTGTACCTTATCAAAAACGTTATTTAGAAGAATAGAAATAAACGCAATAGTAACAGAAATCAATTAAAAATAGAAGTTAACCGATTTTTAGCATAGGATCGATTCGTTGAGCTTATTCAATGTATTAAGTATTTTTCTGTGATAAAAAGAATAAATAATTACAGCAATAAATCATTACTCGAGCTGAGTAATCAGTAATCTTAGATGGAAACACAAAATAACGCCAGCGTGACAAATTTATTTGCGATTTAAATTTGGATTTCCTCTAACAATAAATCTCTTAAAAAAATAAATATATGATTAATATTAACACATTAATACACCTAGTAGGTAATAAAAAATCCACACCAATAAATAAAAAAATCAATATTCAAAAGCTTAAGAAATCTATTAAAAATATATGCTTCAATTTATTTCTGTCTACTGAACTCGAGACCTTTCAGGTTTCAGTTTTTCACTTCGAAAAAATTGGATTAATAAATAGAGACAGGTTTTTTCGAGTTGATGTTCTGCAAGGAATTCCTGTCGTGTGTTGATCGTTTTGAAAATAATATCCTATAAAATATTTGCATGATGTTCTTCATGAAATCAATTAAACATTTACAGCGTTACTTTGTTAATTCGGATTGTGATACTTTGCCAAATCAAAATTTAGTGTTGACGGCTACCCGCTCGTATTAAAACGGCAAACATTAGATGATCCTTATAGCGGCCTAAGCGAAGCTTGAATTACTCTACAATGGATTAAAGATGATGCTGAACTTATGTGGCGCCATGAATTAACAAAATAAATTTTATTAGTATTGTACATTCTAATAAATCAAGTAAGTAAATGAACATACAAATATTGTTGTGGAACTATTTAGAAAAAGAGAGACCAAGGTGAAAGCTGACAGTAAGAAACGATCACAAAGTTTCTTCACAGCCATAGGCCATACAATGTCTGGTATACGTTTCAGAGACTTCTATCAGTTTTACTATAAAAAGAATCCATGTTGATCGCCGCTAGGAATACAGAAAAACTAAATAATGGAAAATATGTACATATGTACGTATAAAAAAATATGTGTATAACTGACAGACAGTTGCTTCGACTGCCAAACATTGGCATAAACTTAACCGTCCGACTTCGTGTGTAGGATACACGAATATCACTTTGGCGAGCGATATCACGGATGATCATTTTGGCCATTGATATTTGAACATCTGTGGGACGATGTAAAGCAACTTTCAGTAGTTTTAATGTTTCGTTAGCTCGAATGCACTCTGAAATTTAGTCAAGGTACGCGATGTTGACAGAAGACTTAAAATTTGGTTTATAGGATGTTGAGAAATTATAAAAAGCGTTCGTTAGTTATAAGCCGCTATCAATTGATTACGGAAGACATTCATAAATATCTTTATCTATAGTTAAAAAAACAATGACACTCGAAATGAAAAAGAGTCAATTTAAACGACTCACCGAAACTCTTACGCTTTATTTAAAGTATTCTTTATTCTAAATATTTAATGCAGACATTACTTACATACTTTTATTTATTACATTCTTATTATTAGAATTGCACTTAGTATTTAAATCGATTATTTAATTATAGTCAATTTACTCGGAAAAACAATGAATGAAGTGGTTTTAATTGCTTGTTTTGTACATTGAACGGATCTTTTTTTTTTTGCTAAAGAGATTAACGTTAAAACCGTGGGAAAAACAGACACTTTTCAGAATAATTTTTCAAGGAGTTTTTGAAACATTTTGGCCAAAGCCCTTTCGAGCCGCACGACTTGAAATGGCTACCAAAAACTGGAGTGATCGAGCAGTAATCGAGAGTGATTCTTTTTATTTAATTCAGGTTTTCTTGCATCGATCGATATTCCTTTGACTTGTCACAACTGCAACTTCAGATCGTTGCCAACAAATTGCATTAATTAGCAACGACAACAATTCCATTAATAACATCGTTGCAACTTGAATGTGTCTGTCTGCTTGACATGCTTTGTGCAAAAGTATTACTCATTGCATTCAACAAGAATAATGCCACAAAAAAGTCGACAATTAAATCATGTTTCATAATTGGTCGCAACGACTATGATCGCGACCAACGATAAGTCAATTAAAAGAAAAAAAAAACACCAAGTATTGCTCCATATAACTTTGAGAAATTTGTAATGGTGCTCGGTCGTCTGTGCTGTGTTTTCAGCATATCTTCAGTTCAGTTATTCACTACGGTTTGTGGTTTCGTGTCAATGTGGCGATAATTTGATTGCAATCATTCTTCGTTGGATCGTCTTGGCAGCTGTATCGTTGTCGAGCGCTTCTGTCTGCATATCACTCGAATCGACTACCGATTCAGCTGCAACGTCACATGCCTTCAGCAACATCGACTTCAGTGTGCTGATGTCCGCCTCTTGGAAATTGATGTTTGTTTTCCTGTTCACCAATTCGTTTCGCCTTCCATCAAATAAATGGCTAAATTTCAAATGCTTTACTTTGTTGCTGGCTGCCGCTGCACGAACCTCTATTTAATATGTCCAGCGCTTGTTCGTTCCAAGAGAAAAAACACGAAATAATTGCTTTCATCACGCTTCAATTTTGGCAAGTCCAGCCAACGTTGCTTGGTGAGTTTCTGCTCCGTTTGGAGCATGTCTCATTTCGAATCCGTGCTGGTCATTGAGATGATCCAATTCAGCGTAGCCTATCCTAACCTTTATCAATGATGCAGTCGAATTTTTCATTTTTTTTAAGCAACAGCGCACTCCGTTTTACAATTAATAAGGTATTATTAAAGGCTTTCATTTTGACTGAATAAAATAGTACAACAAAATTACACTAAGAATTTTAAAAGTAGAATATAAACGACCCTAATAATAAAACAATAAAAGCAACGATCCTTGCATTTAATTTAAAGATATTGGATTATCTTTTAATCTTCTTCCCACAGATTGATCGATGGCAATTGATTTAATTCTGTCGGCCTTCTAATGAATATAAATGCCTCTATTTAATTCTGTTTTACATTGAAGATTAAAGTGACATTTAAACGGATCACTGATTCTTTAAATAATTTAATTAAAAGGAAATACAAGGTTTGGAAGTTTCATCACCGTCGACAATCGATGTACATATTTATTTATTATATTGCGCTAGTTTAGTAACAGACTTAAAATATTAGCTAAATTTCCGATCGAAGCCAGAAACTTGACACAGCAAATGTTAAGGTTGATTTGTGGTTGAATGCATAAATTAAGCAGTGCTTCGAGCAGACAAACGCCGAGATGCCAACCAGTTTCCGTTGCAAATGTTAAAAGTGCAACAGTGCCAACAAAAAGTTGCATGCAACGTTCTCGATCATGCAGCATCGCCACTAAACAAAAGTCAGTGAAAAACGCGACAATGCTTCGTCCAACAAGGAGCTGATCTAATAAACTGTTTTTTGGCAACAAAAAGAAGACAAACGGCAACATAAACAAATGATAGAAGAACGAAACAAGAAGATTACCCCGCACTCCGGCGATGAACCATGGTGAAGATTACCTGCAACATCAATGGTACTCGTGCTAGCGTTGCAGATATTGCGGCTCTGAGCAACGCCGAGTGGAATGCAAAATTTCACAACTGCACGGGAAAAAATACCAGGCGAGTAAATAAATATGTGGCAGCTAAATATTAGCAGGTTGTCATCAGCGAAGATTGTCACCAAAATTGGCTTGCATCCACAGAAAGCAATTACATTTGTATAGGTTAATGTAAGATCAATAAAATAGCTAGTGAACCGTTAATAATATGTTGCTAATGATGCAGAAGCTGCAATCTTTTTTCTTAAATTAAAGTCGAATTTCGAAATCTTAAATCTAGCGGATAAATTAAAAAGGAAAATATTCAGTTTGAAATCCTCATTGATGAATCGATGGATCATCTTGAAAATTCTTCGTTTATTGTAATACTTACATATCTATTAAACAACAACGCACAATTATATGTCGATGCTATTTAAGCCGATATCCTTTTTGCGTACCGCGATGTAACAACGCAAAATGAGCTCAGAGATACGAAATCGTTGAAACTGAGTTGGAAGACCTGAAAAATGTTCCTTAATCTTTATGAATATTGTATAAAGAACGCTGTGAAACAATTTTTTGACTTTATCCATATTTTGTGTAATTGCTTGTACCTTTTGAATATATGAATATAAACATTTTGCTTGAAGTGTCACAGTGCGAATCATGCAGAGATTCCCATTTATGTGTTCCAGCTGGAGTCTGATTCAAAATTCTATGAACCGAATACAAAGTTGCTGAAATTGTGTCTGCATGAATAACAGTTATACTCATTTATTTGTTTTTTTTTTTTACTAATGAATTAAGTAAATTTATACACTAATTTGTGTGGACAGGACTAGCAACGAAGGCCGTCGACTGTTAAAGAAGAGAAAGAACCAAATTAGAAAAAACTTAAGGACAGAATGATCACAACATCCAAGCGTAACTGGGATATACTCTGAATCAGCAACTGGCACACATCCGTAGAACGTTCAAATTTTTCTGATTTTACTGTATTAATTAAGCAAGAATTATATTGTTTCCTCTAAAGATTAATATCAAAGTTCCGGCATTCCGATGATTTTACAGATTCAATTAATTTGAAACTTTATCTAAAATAAATTCGGTTCAGAATAAATTAAATTGCCTTTAATTGGACTATTGATTTAACCTTCTATTGTTAACGTCGCTGTTATTTACTGCCTTCAAATCAGCAAAACTATTTGATTAATAATAAATCAAACAGCTACAATATCAAGTATAACAACGGGTAAAACAAATTCCCAATGAGTATTCATCCATTCATACGTATCTATGCATGTATTAAAATCGACGATATCACGCAAAATATTGCAATTTACATAACTTTAATAGAAACAACAACACAAGTTATCATCTTCATTCCAATTCATGCTTATATTGCTCTGAGTCTAAGCTCAAAATCATAATACAACGAGTATTAATTATTTATTGTTTGTTGTTGTGTGCTTAAGCTGAGCCGTGGCTGGCTGTGGTTTTTATACAATGAATCGTGGTATTTCTCCGTCAGCAGACACACATATATGTTAAATAACAGTGAAAGTCCGTTACAACTGTTGATAATTAGTTAATGGACGCTGACTCGTCCGATCAGCCGTCGAAAAACTTTTAGAATGTGTATTTTTTTTACGGATAACCTGAGTTAAGTCGGTGATAACGGTAAGTTGCGTGTTGGGCTTATTTTAGAAAATCAATTAAGAAAAACAAAGCAACCTCTTTAATCGAATGCCGTCCGTGGTTAATTACCTACTCAAGTTTATAATTAATGAAGATTAAATTCTCAAAATAGAAATATTTATCGACTAATGTCTAGAAAGTAGCAGTGCTTATGCTTGATTAGCTTGGGATTTTTTGAAAAATCCCAAAATGAAATTTTGAGAAATTACAGATTTTTACCATGATTAATGTTAATAATGATGTTGGCACAATTCTTTAGTAATCGAATAAAACTTTTCAAAACATAATTTAATGTGTGTAAATTAAATTACTAATAAATATTTAATAAATGAAATTTGCGGAAGTGTTTTAAACAAAATAAACATATATTATACAAGAAGTTGTATATAATCTAACAATACTTTTGAAGTGCGTAAAATTAAATAAAAGTTCAAACAAAGGCTTAGGGATTTTTTATATTTCCACTTTTCCATTCACATTGAACATTTCTACATGACAAATATTCACAGGATTTTTATAAGTAAAGCGCAAGTATGTTTCTCGTTTTTTTGCTTACAACTTTAACAAAATTTATATATATATATATTAATATTTTATATAAAATCATAACCTTCGATCCGGAAATAATTTAAAATCTTTTTATTTTGGATTTTATGGTTTTTGTGTTATTTTCCTGCTTCCATTTATTTATTTTCATTTCTTTGTAATATTTGTGGTTTTTCTAGTCACGTTTTTCTTTTATTTGTAACAATTAATCTTCTATTCACCACAATCGTTGTTGGTTTTTTGGATTAATCAATGTGATAAGTTCCGTATTTTTCTGCTTAATTGAGCTTCCAATTAAGTTCTATTCAAGTATTCCAAATGACGAAAGTGCGTGTAATTCGTGAATTAAACTGAACAATTTTAATTTTCCACTAATCAAAGTTTCTGACGCAACTCAAAAGAGAAAATCGACATGATTCTTAATTAAGCTCCGATAAAGGACACATCCAACTCCTTCACTTGTTTTTTATTGAAATGTTCAAAATATAAAAATGTAGAAGTATTAAAAAGTGTTTTTATTTTACAAAAAAAACCGCTTGAATTTGAATAAATGAAACTGCTTTTTCATTTGATGCTATTGATGCTGCTTTATGTTGTCCAATTGAAACTTGAAGATTAAGAAACTGTGATAATAACTACTTTGGTACAAAAACCAAATGTGGAAACGACATAAAACGGATTGTAACCCGTACAGCAACAATAAAATAAACTGCATTTAAAGCATGTTATTCGCACGCCGCACAGTGGCTCATGTATTAAATCGATCGGCCCAAAATAAAGTCATTTGTTACATGCGACAGAGCAAAGTCTCTTATTGAGTCTATTGTCTTTGGTTTAACTTAAAATTGTCGATTGATTTGTGTCAAATTACAAATTATTGAGCAGATTATGGAGCTACATTTTCAGTAAAATACATTTTCAGTAAACGCTTGGATATTCAAAGTAAAGAAGCAGACGTTTGCAGCTCCTGACGACCGTTTATTTTGATTGATTTAAAAATGTCTAGACCTTTCCATTTCCCTTCTGCTGTGCAAAAAATCTCTGAACAGTCATTAAGAAAATTCAATTAATGTTTAAGAACTATCTCGTTACATAAGCTTTCGTAAATGTTTCGCTGCTGCTCTGTAAAAAGTCTTCTGCTCATTTGCACTGCAGTTGTTAGGTTTTCTGCTGATGGATAACAACTTTTCGCCGCTGCACTGTGCAATTAGCAGCAGGTAAAGCATTAAACCACATCAAACAGCATGGAAATCCGAAAATCACACATTACCTTCAAAATGCTATTTCAACGCCCTCTGAGATTGCCCAAGACGACAATTTCAGATGGTAAAACAATGGGAGAATCGGGTTTTGTGTCTGGCTTTGATTTCCTCTTCAGTCGCGTTCGTAGTTGTACCTGAGTCATTGCTTTTGATAGCGCTCGATTTGCCTTTCCTTTTTCTAGCAACTGACATCCGCTGCTGACATCAGCGCCGAAAAGCCGCTTCTCTGCTGCCATCGAATGCGACTCGTCGACTAACGCTTTGGTGATCTCTGCAAAAAGCACAACACAAGCACAAAGCAACCAACAAGGAAAAAACTACGTCCATGGTTCCGTGAATTTTTATAAATGCCGGTGTGAATGCTGCATTTGAAAGACTCGTATTTCGACCGTGCAACACAAACAATAGGCAAGCAGCTCGCGATCACTTGGAGTAGACACGGAGCAGCTTCCGGCTTTTTATTTGAATCGTACTTTGCCAGGATTAAAAGCACGATTTTAAATTCACATTTTCTGTGCGCGAAACTAATGCAAAATTAAGAAATATCACGACAAAATTTATAGTGAATGCAATGCGTTTAGTGATCGTATTTTCGAATTAAGTTTTACTTTGGCCTTTTGAAGGAGCCAAACGAAATCAAAAAACAAGCTCAAATTCTGGAAGAATCGACTTCTGATTATTTTGGATAGTTTTCGATTAAACAACTCATCGAAATGAGGAAAACAACGGTATTTCTGTTCATATTCGTTGCAGGTAAGTGAAAATAGTGTTTAGAAATAAAAGACTAAAGCGAGAAACTCGAAAACACATGCGTTTGTATTTTTAAATGTTTTTAAATATTCAACAAAGAAACTGCACTGATGAAAGCAATCAAATTGAGATTTAAGAATAAAACATTCTATTAATTATATTATTTAATTAATTTGAAAGCAAGAAAATACTTTATGTGCATGTGTAAAAATTGTAAATGTTTTATATAATTTTTAAACATTCATTTAAACAGCATTCTACATTTTAAAGTTGTTAAATTAAATGCAGCTTTCTATTTGATTTTAAATTATTTTTATTATTATTTGAGGAGTTCTTATTATACTTTTATTTAATATTTCGCTGCACATTTTCATTTCTTCCTCAATTTAAAAAATGAATTATTAATTAATAATATAAAAACAGCACTTGGAAAACTAGCAATAATTAAAATAAAACTAAAAGAATAAAGAAATAAATTCTTCATTAATACACGAATGTAAGGAAAATTATTGGCGATTTATTAAAACCACAAACATTCTATTTCGCCATATAAAATTTGAGTAATTATTCAATTAAATGTTATTATTGCTGTCGTAGAAGACCACAAGAAACTTCTTTAATCGTTGCCCATTTTCTTCTATTGGGAAAACGTTCACCTCTTCTCATGCTTAATTAAATTAGTATTCTTTTTCTCATTGACAATGACAACTTTTGTGTTCCGAGATAAACTTCGGAGGCCTTGAAGGCCGTGAGAAAAATTCAACGAAATACGTTTTAGTTTGAACGCACATAATTTTGAACAAAGCTTTGAGATTCGACGCATTGTGCGGATCGATTCTCACAATATCATGAACATCGTACAGACAATGGAACCTTTTTAAATATCAAATTAATATGAAGTCACTTGAAACCTTGAAAATGCTTCTTGCCTTGAAGTAGCTTTTCATTCAACTTCGATTCTGTTGTCGTCTTCAATCCATGAAAACTCAAAACAGGGAATACAAAAAGGCTTCATAAAAGTCAAAATATTTGCTTTAAAATGTTTTCTAAGGACGTAAATTCACATATATTTTTATGTTTTACTGCTTCATTTTTATATATTTTACTTTTATAAACTTTTAATTAATAATAAACTTTGGCCACTTTACTCTAAATTTTCCATTCAATTTCAACATTTTTACTATAAAATTTATGTAATACTAACATAAAAATCTTTGTTGCGACGTGATATGAATTTCATTTGTAGGTTTCTTCGGTGGAAATGCCGACGACGCAGCAGGACAGGCAGAGAAGTCTTTAATAGAACCAGCAACAACATCTACGTTGACGCCTGCATCGCCAGCTGCAGTCGCAGCTTCAGCAGAAGATGCTGTCAAAGATAAGCGACAGGTTGGCGCAAAAGAAACGCAGCTCTATCCGAATCATCGCTCGGACACGGTTGAAGACGACCCCGAAGACGGCCAGGAAACAATCTACGGCCCGAAACAGAATCAGTTTCTTATAAGACCGATAGCGCCGCACCAGCACCAGCAGCACGAGGAGCACGAGCAGACGCACTTGCTGAATTATCCGGCGACTATTCGACCGCACAGCCAACAGCAGCTGCTGGAGCAAAGTCAAGAGGTAAGTGGACTTCACTCGCTGCGGCGTCGTTTCCCACTTTTCGCTGGAACAGCGTCAATGTTCGTTTCTTGTTGCTCGTTACATTATTATATTGAGTTTATGATTTGGTGTTTAAATTTCAATTCTATGTGTGGCATTTTATTCGAATGCGAAAGATTGATATTGCAGTCACGGTTATTTAATGGTCCATGCAGCTGATAAAAATAAGCGATGGTTTCTTGGAAGGATTTTAGACAACTTCTTTCGATTGCATTTGACCTTAACGCATTACAAAATAAAGGTTTCCAGAAGGGGTCATTATTGATCTTTTATACAGAAGCAAATAATAAAGTTTGACATTCAACTTTTACCTTAGACTTCCGACAAAACGTTCTTTGTTCGGCTGTGCTAAATTCTGAATAAAATTGATTTAATGTCGCGTTTTTGAAGCAGAAATTCAAAAAGCAAAAATATCAAATTTAAAACTTTACTTTTCAGTTTCCGATTCTATTAAAATAGCACTTAATCTTCAATTGAAATGAAGATTAATCATTCTAAAAGAGATTGTTGATCTTCTTTGTTCGAATGTATTGCAGCACAAAAGTAAACTTCAATTGAGGTAACATTGAAACGAAAACAAGAAACACTCCTTTGAGAAACGCGATTCTATCAAGCCGTAAAATGATTTCTATCTCGTATATTTTAAGTTGGTGTGGTTTGTATTTTAGTAGGAGTTTCTTCAGGCGATGTGCGATTGAAACCTTGCAATAAACCTTGACCAAAATTTAGCTTTGTTGTCTGTGATTAAAATAAAATATTGATTAAATGAATGAGTCCACAAATTAAATTAAAATAATGTAGAATCTCTCACTGTCTGTGATTAATGTCTCCATAAATTGTAATTATTGAAGCCACTGAAACGTGGAAAAGACAAAAACATGATAGAAAAAAGAATGTTTGTACATCATAAATTGAATTACAGCGACTTCAGTTTGTAGAAGCCTCATTCAACGCGTTTGACACAACAAACAATTTTCGTAATTGAAGAAAATTGCTGCTGCGGTTTGAAGACACGTCTCTCTTCCATGTCCGCTTCTTTTCAGCTTTGAACATTTTCTAAGGGTTTAAAGAATTGCAAAAGATTTTCAAATATTCTTCAAGCATTTCAATGCTTTGCATAACGTTACGTTAATAATTACGTTATGCAAGCGATGAAAACGTTGAATTTCACTTCTTTCCAAGAAGCCACGAAGTAGCAACAATGAATTTTTGTGTGAGAAGAAATTCGAAATAAAGGAAATTTCACAGCGTAATTTTTGCCCGCCTCCAGACCGTCGCTGCCCGCTGTAACCCACATCCATCAGTTACAGAGACGGCCTCAGCATAACTCATCGAATTCTCAGCCGTAAAAGCAGTTCAAAATTAATTTAATGATGAGAAGTCAAGCGACAGACAAAGCAAAGCGCATCGGAAAACGCTGCCGAACAAATGCCAAGAAAACGCCAGAAGCCGCATCGGTTACAGCATCGCCGACGGTTCAGCATCCATTGATTTCCACTGAAGAGTTGTGTGCTTTAATTTGTAAGAAAAGTCCCACAAAAGCCGTATTGTTGTTGAACATCGGTTCCATTGACTGCTGCTGTTATCGCTGCTTCGTAACCGGTTAACGGAGATGCTGGCGGCGGTGCAGAAGGTTCCCATTGCTTTAGCCATTGCAGCTTCTTGTAAACAGCACCTAGTTAAAAGGAAGCTCACGTTACAGCCAACAGCAGAATCTTATGCAAAGTTAAATGTTAAATTTGCATACAAATTATATAGGAACAAACAATACTGTCAACGGGTAAAAAGGTTTTCTTAGCACGCAATTGCAAACATGCTCGTTACGCAATTTAACGCCGGAGAACATATGTGAGCTTGTGAGCCACTCACAGATTTATGTGCGGAAGAATCACACTTACAAAATGTGTGTAACGATTGCTAGCTCTTATGGGATATTGCATCGAATATGATCATGCATGATTCAGGGGACAACTCGAGCTTGAAATGCAAACCATTCACAACAGTGAATAAAATTGCTCAGAGACTCGCAACTTAAAAACTCCAAACAACATTTTCAAGTGTTTCAACTCATTTCTAATGCTTTCATCAATTCATTGTTAATTTTGCGAAGGCTTTCATTAATTGTAACTGCTTACGTTCCAAAAGAGAATATATCACTTTTTTCCTTGCAAGAGCCATCTTCTTATTTCGTTTACAGGTTAGATTATTCATGCCCCTTTTTTGTGCGTATTCACAACTTCTCCGTTTACAAGCTGTCAGATATGAGCGCCTGATGGTTTGAATCTGTGTAACGTTAAAAATTATTCAAAAACATTTAAGCGTGAACGCAAGGAAAACTTGCTTCGATTGTCATTCGTGTCAACGAGTATATATACTCGTTGTTCGTGTGCCCAGGATTGAATGAGGTTTGAATATTTGCCTGACATTTCAACTCGTTCCTGATTTCCTTCTAATTCATAATATTCATTCATAAATTGAACTTTTTCAATAGCCTTTATTTACATTTCTATTCAATTACCAGGCGCTCATATCTGACAGCAGGTATGCAAATACCGAAAGACTACACAAAAATCGGGCGTTGATATTCTAATAATTGACAATTAAATAAAATGGCGTTTGAAAGGGGAAAAGGCATGTTCTATTTCTTAGAAATGCACTAACGTAGGCAGTTAAAATTATGGAGAGTTGAAGAATATTTCGTTTCATTTCTTGTAAATCGTTAGTCCTCCCAGTTTTTCCATTCTCTTTTTGATTATGAAAGTGTATATGTTTTTCGGTGTATTTTCGCTTTGTTTCAGATGTTGGCTTCTTTCTCTTTGCGAAGGGGTCACTTATCTCCGTAAAATACTCCCGCATATTTTAAGCCTGTGAATTGCGGCAACGCCATTCTTAATCCCAGTTTTCAGTGCACTGAACAAATTTTGCATACGATTTTTGTCGAATTTTTTAAATGAATGTATAAAATGTTTATGTGAGCTGCTCAAATGTCGTGAAACCTGCGAGCAGGTCTTCAAGCGAAGAAATTCCTATTGGCTTAAGAACAACAAATTTTAAAAATCCTTATCTAATTCTGGTTTGTTTTACGAGTGTAAAACGTTTGATCACACGTGGGCGTTTACGCAGCGAAACGATAGTTGTCTCGCTCTCGCCAACATAATTCATTGTCTGACGAATACTTATGGAATGCAGCACTGTGCTGCAGGTCAATCATGAGCTCCTGATAACATTTGTAAACATTAGCACTAGTTTATAAATTTCGTCAGCTCCGTAAATATGGAAAGCGGTGAGTGATGATGGGCATTTGATGACACAGGGAGGGAAAATTCCATTCATTCATTCATTAAAACTAAGTTTGAAACCGTTGAGAAATTTTTCGGGATCTTATGAATACATTGAGTACAATTTTGATTTATGTTGTGAATGTTTTCCCCCTTCAAGTGTGCTCGATTCTACCGCAAGTAGTTCGTGAGTATTTACTCTGTAGTTGTACAATGTACATTGCAGTTGTGAGTACAGCTCGGAGTTGACAAATTGAATTGTGATGGAAATGTAGATAATTATTTGAAAGCTTTACGACAGTGGAGTGACTCGGATGTAAGACTGAGGTCGACAGATAGATAAGGGTTTAATGGAGTATTTTTAACATTTTTACACCAAAAATTTTTGAAATTTTAAATTTCTTCCGGGTTTATTTAGCAGCGGAAATGTCTACAAAGATTTATTAAATTTATGTACCAAAAGACTGCGTTGCTAACTTGCATTTGTATTTGTTTTATTTATTTCAACAGTTTGCTTATATTCAAGATGTACCGAGAAATCATGCGAAGGCTGCTGGAGCAGCGGCTCGTAACCCGGAAAAACCGCAATCTGCAAAAACCGCTGCTGTACGTTCGGCACCGCAATTGTACAGCGCAACTTCGACGGCTGCTGCCGCTGAGGAAGCCGAACAACGTTACGCGTACGCAGTTCAAGCACCGGTTCCTCAACTGCAGCCGCGACAGTTTAAGCCTTCGATCCCATATCAAGTGTCAACAGCATCGCGCCAACCGCAACCGGCGCCGGTCACAGCGCCACAACATCAACCACAACCACAACAACAGCAACCGCAGCAGGAGTATCAAGTGATACCTGAGGAGCAATTCCTCAAGCTCATCGAAGAGGAGCTGCAAGCACGCGCCTACCAAGAAGCGCAAACCTCGCAACAGCACCGTCAAGCACAGCAGCTGCCGCCAGCACAACGACATTTCCGCGTCCCCAGCACCCAATCGCACTTAGACTCGGCAAACAAGCTGCACCAGGCAGAGTTGCCAGAGCACTTCAATGCTGGAGGACTTGGGAACTACCGCCAGCGACTCTCCGAGGATCCTAACGGTGACTACATTCAGTATGTGTCCAGGCCGCGAGGTGGACCCAAATACCTGCCACAAGCACAGCAACAACATCCACTGGAAGCGCTTTCTGGGCCGACGTCACCGCGCCTTGCATATTTGAAGCCAACGCATCCACTCACGTACAAATCATCGCTGCCGCACCATCCGTTGGCGAAATCCTCACTCGAGAGGGAAATCGAGAAGCTCCTTGCTGCAAATAAACCGTCAGCCGAAGAACTCGAGGTCGTCAGCAATTCCAACGGCCCGAATGACTTTATAAATCAGCAGCACCACCAGCGACCGCCTCCGACACGGCAACAGCACAAATCTGCATTGCAAGCGAAAACTGCCTTCATCTCTACACCAAACGCTCTGGTCGATGCGAATAACCAACCCTTCGTCCCTTCGCTCTTCCAGTTCAACAACTATCAACAGCCTTTGCCCATTCATCCGAAGCAAGTCGCGCCCAACGTGGGCCCGGTCGTCTATCCAAGCACAGCGCCCGATGCTCAACCGGCGCATGCCTCACAATATTATTACCAGGAAGCGCAACCGACGCAGACTTCTAGACCCCATCGCTTTAAGCAGTACGGCAACAAAATCGCCTCTTCGAATGCGAGCAAATTGAAGGCGACTCATCAAAAGGAGGCCAAGTTGCAGTCTTATGATTACGATTACGAACGCGAACCTGCTTTACAAACGGCAGCCGGTCAATTATACTCCAGTCCACGCGAACCGACTGAGCAGCAACAAAAGCGAGCGGAAGCGCGACCAACCGCCACATCGCCTGCTGCAGATCAATCGCCATCGCGCTTCAACTACAATCCCTTTTTACTGCCCACAGCAGCGCCTTCACAGTCCAGCATTTACGTCTCCCAAGGCACAGGTATCACAACCCCCTCTCGACCCGTTCGCAAACCAGCGAAAAAAACGGCAGAGGACGTGCGAAAGCTGAAGCTGCCGCAACCCGGCGACAAGCCGCTGACGCAAGCCGAGTTTCAAGCATTAATCGACGCCGGGTACCCAGTGACAGCGGTGCCGGTACCCATTCCCGTTCCGTACGAGCAATACATCAAGGAAAACCCTGAACACCGCAGCCAAACCCTTGAGTATTCTCCAATGCGTTTGCCGCAACAATATCTTTCGCTTTCTCCACGGCATCAGCAACAACGTCTATTAGCAGCTTCATCCGATCCTTCAGGGAAAGCAGATCCGAAAATAGCAACAGCTGCTGGACCTGATGGTGTTACATACTTGCGGCCGCTTGCACACAGACAGCAGAGACATCCGCGGAATGAAGAGGATACGGCAGTGAGTGGGAAGAATGACGCTTAATCAATGGATGCTGAATTGAGTTCGCTCGTTATTTATTTATTTCAAATAGAGCGCCTCCATCGCTCTGCTATTTAGAACCAATCTGCAATAAAAATCAGTAATAAATATCAGTTGCACTTTTTACTAGTAGTGATTTCGAATTCTTCGTTTATGTATGTTTTGAAGACTTTTATGTTATTATCTTCACTGTTATTATTATAATTAACAAATCAGAGAATTACTTAGAATTCATTGTAGTTTAAAATTAATCCGTAGATGCTTTTATTGTGAGAAAAAATTAAATCGCTTTGCACTCATTACCTTTATGATGAAAGTGCGTGTTGGTATAAATGCACAACATATTTAATTAGTTTAAAATATACTTAGAAAACTGTGTAAATTCTGTAATTTTCTACATTTAAGAAACGGAAAAGTAAATATTAAAATGAATAATTCAAAAAGTACGTCTATCAGTGTGATTTATATGAAATTTATAGGAGGATTGCTGTTACTGTTGCTGCTGTCTGCAGAGCTTAACGTTTCCGGAGTCTCTTCCTTAGTCTGTATGCGCGAAAAGGTGGGATCCTTTTTGTTCTTCTCACGCTCCTTGTCTTTGTCCCTGTTATGCTTGTGCTTGTGTTTATGTTTGTGCTTCTTTTTATCCTTGCGCTTTCTCTTCTGTGAAAAAATTACTTACTTCAGTAAACAAACAGAGCTAGTTAAATGTTTGAAAGTTACCTTTGATGAGTTATCAGACTTGGATTTACTGTCATCTTCTTGCCGTAGCACATTCATGTCGAAGCAACTGACACCGCCGGACACCACATCGACAACAGAAATCGAGTTATCGTCATCGAATTCGTTCTTGATCCTCTTCGCTTCTTGAGAGAAACCAGCCAACATATTTGGCACTATATCCTTGACATCCCTTTCAGAGTATTGCAGATTTACCGTTTCAACTCCGGCTACCATCAAGTTGTCATTGCTTTCCAGCTTAATGAAACCATCTTTGGCGTCTCCATCAACCGATCCAAATGCTTCTTCTGCAGTTCGTTTCATGGCAGGCATTAGTCCAGCTGTTGGCGAATCTATGGATCCGCCGCGCTCGACACTCTTCGACATGCTTACGTTCGAAGTCACATCAATCGATTTAAAATCCATGTTCATTGAAGCTGATGTAGATTTTCCGGAAGCTGATGATTTCTTTGATGTGCTTCCTTTCAGGAATTCTTTCTGCGCATTGGCGTCGGCAGATTGTAAGCAAAGAGGTCGTTTATTACCATACAGCGCATAATACAAGTCCACCATATCGCAGCGTAACTTTGTATCAAAAGCTAATTTATTACTGAAAAACAAACAGAACGTATAAAAACTCACAAGCAATGATTAATATAATAAACATGTTACTTCATGTTTCTCCAAAGCCGCTGCACTAGCTCGACTCGATCCAAACGATTACTTCTTTGCTCTACGGTGAAAGGTGGATTATCTATAAGCAACTGTGCCAACGCATGACGAGCCGCTGGATCAGGATCCGTCTCCAATAATGTTATTAAATGGTCCAAGTCCTCCCAGCGCCCATCCACTTTCACAAAATCCACCAGACACTCCATGGCCGCAATACGCACTCCCAAATATTGACCGTAAGCAGCGTAGCAGCGATAAATTTTCGGTAACGACGGTAAGTGGCCACATTTCTGTAGTTTACGTATCACTTTAAGGCATGAGACGGACACCAAATATTTGTAAGATGGCAAATGTTTCTCCAGATTCAGAAGCCTCGTAACTTCTTCCAGAACAACTCTTCAAAATATAAAAATTAGTTTTAATTAATTCTATATTTGCCGGAATCTTACTTTGCATCCGCAGACAAGTTCTCGGAAGTAATCGGAGTTCCGCGCATTACCACTGAAACCACCGGTGTAATGGAATTCCCCAGCGCGTCGATCAGTGCTGCTCTGTAGTACACATCGGAGTAGTGATTCCTCGTGTTGTCATTGTATTTAAATAAATCCAATATGAAGCGTATTACTTCGGGCGGACAAATGCCGTGTGACGTCCTTAAACCTGCAACGGAGAATTCTTGGAAGTAAATTGAGCTCTTGGACATCATGATCTCACCTGCCATCGCCACTGGAATAACTTTCTGCAAGTAATACAACTGAAAGTTTGCAAAATTATTCTGCTTAATTATATGAGGAGCACTGAAGGAGCCAAAGAATTTGCGGAATATATTTAACATAGCAGGCGGCCCACTCCACTGAGTAACCATTTGATTGGCGACCTTTAAAAGCAGTGATTAAAAAAAGTGGCTATCGCTGCTATTACTTTTACCTTTGTTAAACAATACGCCGCTTCACAACGCACTTTGTAAAAGCAACGATCACTCTCGATAGTGTCGGTCAGAGCGAGTCTTGTGGCCGACGTGGGATATTTTTCCAGCGCCATAATCGCCTCGAACTGCGCCGTCACGTCCCGTTCATGACGAAGTTGATATTGCCACTGAAAGTCGGGTTGTTCAATGTTTAAATCACGTATCAATATCATTTCGGGATCAAGGCGTATCCACAACACAGGAGAGTCACTAGAAGGCAGGCAAAACGGAAAACACTACATTAAAAGAAGCTTGGATGAGTTTTATAATATAATTACTCCATTGCAGAAAGGTCCATATCCACTTCTTCTCCAGTGCAAAGTGGGATTTTCTTCTTTTTGTTGCGTCTACTCTTGGAGTGACATGTTATGTCGGCCTTCACCACAGTATTCTCAATTTGAAGCATATGTTTAAACGTGCCATCCAGTTCCTGCAGTTGCACCAACAACGGTCCGTTGTATTTCCGAACGCCCATCTGGTTAACACAATCCTGACGTATCTCCAGCTCGATAGTGTTTCGTTTCCGATTGAATACCGATGTCAAGGAGAACTTTGCGTGGCCGCCGGTACGCACCCATTGATCCATAAACACGGACATATCTTTTCCAGTCACTGTGAAGATGGCTTTTATAAAAATATTCGTTGAAAGTATCAGATGCGACCACAGGCCGCTTCCTATTTTTGTAACTGCCGCATTAGTTGCTAAAGCCAGTTGTTTGTTGAAAACCTTAAATTACAAAAATTCATTGTGTTCAATAATTCATTTTTGGAAAGGTAGTAAGTAAGCCAAATGTATAAAGTGTTTTCTACTTGTATCAACAGTTCCTGCCCGATGCGATGCTCCAACATGCGTATAACTACGTGAGCTTTGCGTCGCATGGCTTCAACGTATTTGGGCGAAACCGTGTGCAAGCTTTTAATAGGGAAATAGTGCACGATTTCCTGCTGCTTACTCGTTGAATTAGAAGGATTAGTGCTTGATACTGGCAGCGGTGCAGGCGGCTGACTACAATCCAGTATAATACCTCCGTACTTCTCCTCGTACTTAACAACTCGTGCCAATTCCGTTTGAATCCATTCACGGTACTCATTGTTACCGAAGCACTTGCGCGAGTACAAACCACATAAATACTCTGCAATACCTTTGGCTAACCAAGTGTCCGACCAATGATGCGAGGTTATGAAACAGCCAAAGAATTGCTCCGCTACAGCTCGCGACATTAAAGTTCGAGTAACACAGGTTTGATCAATTATAGCAATAGAGTGTAGTAAATGCACGGAAGCGATGCTCATAGTGGCGTAAGCAGCAATTTCATTGTCCAGTTGGTCAACAAAAACCTGTACAATTAATTTGAAATAACCATAGGTTATCTTGGAACTTTTAGTAATGATAGGACTTACTTGTTTGTAGCAAGAAAACGGATACCTCGTCGATAAGGTTTCCTCAAAGAACTCGAAAGCTTCGTGTAAGTAGCGCACTGTATTTTTCAGCAGCGGCATCAACTGCGGTAAACAGAAGTGTGTCACCTCATGCATGTGCGGATCAACGTAGATCTCGAACGGGCCAACAGCCAGTGCTATGTTCGGCGCACACACAGGCGTATTCAAGGCGTAGTGAAACGTCTTCTTGCGAAGATCGGGCGTCATGACAACTTCGATGAGTTCACCACATGACACTGCCGTCAAGTGTTTGTCAACAGTAAATTCCAGTTTCCAAGTACACGGGTCAGCAAAGCTGTCCACACATGGAAACCACAGGCGAGACGAGTTTTCGTAAGCATAAGTGAACATGTGTGCGCTATTGGGTTGATTAGCTTCGTCCTCTTCGCTAAGAGGCGGTATGACAAAATGGATGCCTCCCTGCGGACTCTCCATGGAGAATTCAATTCCAATACGTAGTCCACGACCTTCTTGTATCATGTGGTAACCCTCCGGTGGTACTTGTATAAGTACCTCACCGGCATTTGCATCGGGATCAGTCTTTTGCGCAGCGATGAGGTGATTTCTTGAAAAAGTTTCCAGGGATCGCCTGTGACACAATTAACAATATATAAATGAATAATAGAAGTCATTGAATTGGTAATATGTCATATTTACGTATTAGTGTCATTTTGGCAGATATCTAGAAAAGGATCAAAGTAATAAAAGTCAGCCTGGCACACATCATTTAACACAATGCGATAAATGCGACATTGTTTGGCGTTAAGACGTATAATGCGTAAATTCTCCTTAGTGGGAACTATGGTCAGCTCGACTGCACCCTTTTAAAGTAAAAAACTGTTTTGCAAAAGTTTTTGCAATTACATGTTATGTTATTCTACTCACAATAATACTTTTACGGTCGAAGCTTATGCCTGTGAGACTAACGATTTGATGCGCTGTGCAAACGGGAAAAAAACATATCGATTAACTTAAATTCCACAAAATAACTCAAATACTTATAATTTAAATGGCCGGTCGGGATGATCGGATCTCATTCTGGCGATTTCACAGCGACATTGTCATTAAACAATATATTGCACAAACTTATGGACTTGAGATAACTCTGCTTATGGGGTCATCTATTTTCATAAGCAATCGCTGTTTTGTGCATAGTACTGCTGTCAAACTAACAGCTGCCGACAGTAGTGGCGAAAAAGTTGTAGATTTTTATAAACGTAATCCTCAATATATTCTTATGTATGTAGTATGTCATTTGGCATTCTGGATGGCCTTGGGAGTTGTTTCTGATTTACTATAATTATCAGTCTGCTGCATAAGATTAAAACTATATTAGTGTTATTTAACCTCAATATTTTTTGCCATTTTTATGAATTGAAACATAATGAATCTATCCGAAATGAGGCTTCGGCTTAGTTTCGTTTTATTGGTGCTATATTTATTTACACATTTGCGTTATAGAATAACATTACATTTATAGAATACTACAAGGTCCTTTTACGTTTCTTGGCTACGGTTGTTATCCTCTTGATTCCTTGTTTGATAGCCTCCATAGCTTAGTTTTTAATTCGAAGCCTCAGCGCACATACAAATCAATGGAAGTATTGATATCGTTTAATAACGTTTCAATACTTGTTTTTGAAGCTATTTTCAAAAATCTATTTTGATCTTTCATTGAGATTCCTCATTAATTTATGAAAATTTAAATTATAATTTTCTCACTCCATCCTTTCAGGTTAATTTGGACGTAGCTATATTTTGATTTAATAAATTTTAACGTAGATGTTTGAGTACGAAATTTCATAATGGCAGAAGAAGAGGAGAAACCAAAGAAACACACTTTTGATACCTTATTCCACGTTTACGCAAATTATCGCACCTATGCAATTGACTTAGACAATGAGGTTTACGACAGCATTTTGCTATCTCAAATTGACTACTGGCTGGATCAGGCGAAACTGCTGAGAACTACTTTTTCAACAACGGAAACCGGCTTGACGTATATGAAATTCAAGTGAAACCTATTGATCGTTAGCTCTGGCATCTGCGTTTAAACTATTCCCATTTATTTTCTAGAAAGTGGCGATTGGATTTTGAAGAGTTCTTGGATTTCCTTGCCCAAATCTGCGCTGGGAAGACTATAACAGTTCCTGAAGTAATGGAGATTTTGCTAGCAGCTGGTGTTCCAGGCGGCGCTGAGATTGTAATGATCAAATAATTTTGCAGAAGTTCTAAGATTGTATATATCATAAAATAAATCTAATGGTATTTGTTTTGAAATTAAGTAATGGAATAAAATTTAAAATTAAATTAAATATAATTATATTTATTGTTAAATTAACAACGTGAATCTAAGCTCACTATTAAAATTGTTTGTCAATCGAAATTGGAAACAATAAATCGCAATTTAATGAATTTTTTATAACTTTATTTACAACGTATGATTTTTATAATTTTCTTACAATCGTATGTAAATGTATAAGTTCATATTGTATAATTGGTATATGCATATAAATAAAATGATGTAATAATAATTTCGTTTGCTTTGACCAAAATAGCAAGACTTTTTCGAAAATAATTTTAACATTCGCAATACTACAAAACAACAGTACTATTAATAATTATAAACATCATTTTGTATCACTATTTGAGATTATGTAATGTATAAAAAGAATTAAGCCCAATTCATAGTCTTAAATTTGTAATAAATAGAAATTACAATGCTCATGCCTTATTATGCACCAGAAAATTAGTAAAGATTAAAGAAATTTAAAGAAATGCATTTTAACATATACACAAATTGTAAAATAATGTAACAGACATAGAAATATGGAAGAGTTTAAAATAAACAATGGCAATGGATAAGAGTGACAGATTATGATGTTCTTAATTCTGAAGTTGTTACATTAATCGTGTGCCTGTAACATGTATATTTCAAATTTACTCATGTTTCAATTACATGGAGTAACCGCTTGTTATTACTTATATTTTCCAAACAAAATATGAGTTAGTGCACGATCCAAAGAAAGCACTGCTCGTTTAATTGAATTTCGTGGTTATTTAATATCAAAAGGAATGATAAAAAACATTGATGCGTTCTCTCTTACAAAGGATCATCAATGGCGCTCACTTTTAGACGAAAAAAATACACCGAACGAGCGAACAAAAATCCAGCAAACAGAAAAACGCTAACATAAGCCACAATTAGAAATCCATGTGTCTAAAACGAAACCAAGGTTTAATAATATTACAACTTTGATAATTGTCGACCAACTTGTGAATAACGGTAAGTCCCCATAGTCACGCCGAAGCCAGTAATGAAGAACAGCAGTCCTAGAATAAGAAACATTATTCCGCGACCAAGAGCATAACGAGATCCAACCGACGAGACTTTCCTGCAATGTGGACAACGCGCCAAAGCCTTGGTGAACGTGTTAAACTGAAGATTTTCAATAAAAGCACATATAAATTATCAAAAACTTAGTTGGTAATAAATAAGAAATGCTCACCAAGAAAGTATCCGAGCAGTGGCCACAAGTAACTCGGCACATGCCCGGCATTGCGGGAACTGGTGGCGTCACTGGGCTGGGAGCTAAATTGATAATCCGCTTGCAATCAGGACGTGGACAAGCGATGCGTTGCGAAGAGCTTTTGCAGATAAGCAAGCAATTGCAAGGGCAACGAACATACTTTTTGCCGGGCGGCGCATTTCGAATTGGCTATAAATGGCAATGATATAACGAAAGTTAAACTTCAGTTAAAGCATTCTGACGCAAATACATACAGTTGCCTCGTTGCATTCATTGCACTTAACGACGTGCTGCTCTCTCTTGTGAGTTATATCAATCATATGTTGACAAACACGACAAGTGACCATGGGAACACCAGTTGCGGTGCTCTGCTGATAAGGTGGTGGCACCTCATCCGGACCGACGTAGGGCACAACGGCCTGCGTGATGCCGCCTGCAGAAAAACATTCAGATTTAGTTAAACGAAAATTAAATATATAATAACCCTTTAAAAATAGAAATATATAATAACCCTTTTTATATATTAAATTCATTATAATTGCTGAAAGGCACAATCGCGACTCAAAAGAGAAAGAATCTTTATTTTGTACTATAAAACTAAACATCACTCGAGAATTTGTTTATAAGCCATTTCTTTGTTTCTTTATTCTGTATATATTTATCAGTGATGAAACCTGACCAGAACTAAACAATGTTGTCTTATAAAAGTTAAGAATTAAAGAGTTTCATTCATTTTATTTCATGTAAATATATTTGCTATGTTGCACATATATTTTCCAATTGTTGCTTTATAGTTGAAATCATTTCATAATTTACAAAATGAAATTTGATATTAAATAAAAGCGAAGAGAGACAAGAAGTAGTATAAGATTTCAGATGTTATGTCAAAAATTAGTCATAAATCAATTCGTAGTTTCGTAATTTTGTGGTGCTACATTGTTACATATTCGTACATATTTTAAATGCAAAAATGCAAAATGTGCATTTATATGGGAACGCAATAAATGTTTTCGAATTTATAATCTTTCCATCTCTGCCGAATATTGAAGATATTGTGGCCCACTTCATGTAAAATATAAGCACAGAAATATATAATCGCAATCAAAGTTGTTCTTTCATTACTTTTTAGAATTGATAATGAACTCTTCCAACAAAAACAACGCCTTTATTATTAAACCTTATATTGCAACAACACAAATTGCTGATAATCGCTGCCTTTTGTTTAACAACACGAAAAGTTAAATGATGGTAAGACGTAATAAGTTGGCGTTGTTCTTTTGCTTAAAAAGTTTCGGCTAAGCAGGACCAAAATAACCTAAGCTAAGACCAATATCGCTAAAATAATAAAGCGGCAGATGTCAATATTGATGATGATCAAACATGACGCATCAGAGTTGATCTACTTTATCTCAGAAATATAGTTATAGTCAGTATATAGTTAAAGCAAAGTTGACAATACTCGTTAGTGTTGTATGCAATCAGAGGAAACATAAGTATAAACATGATTTACTTATAGAAATATGTATATATATATATATATATATATATATATTCTGTTATTGATGATATATATATATATATATTCTGTTATTATTGATTGATTGTGATTGATTGCTTGTGTAATGTTTGATATGCAAATAGGTATTACCAACATTTCCCAATCGCCTTTCGTACACTAACAAAGTTTTTAACATATTAATCATTTAATAAGTGCACTTCTCAGGCTTCAAATACCGCAAAATCGAGTCATTTAGAGTTTATTGCCCTACGCGGAACAATAATTACTGGATCGCATGAACCTATATCTAGTTTAAAAACCTTTCTTACCTGCATTGGAGTTGTTTGGGTCCAAGGCAGAAGTACTACCGTCCTCTGTGGTATTATACAAATTATTGGCATCAGTGTTTTCCAGTAAACTTTGCTTTTCCGGATCAGCCATAGCAAGAAATCGTCCAACCGACAGAGGATTTTACTTCAATGGACACTGGATTTTATATCAATGATTTCGGAGCCTTCGTAATGTAAACTTTTACGAATTCTTCTCCAAAAAAAGTTTGCTCTAATGATTTCTTTGAGATTCTAGTCTTTCACTAGAAATATAAAAAATATCATGTTTGCAAATTAGAAAAATATTATTGAGTTACGCTAGCATAACAAAATATATTCTTATTTAAATTATTGCTCTTTACAATCTGCTGTTCTTGATATTTTTCCTTATTTCACGACGAACGATCGGATTTCTCTCGTAGGTACGAACTATCCTCCCGACGGATTCAATTTTATATTCAGTTTCGTTTTTTATTTGTTACACATACAGAATTCACACAATTGTCAGCAAAATACAATATATTTTATTTCCTTTGGTTCGTCGACACTGTTCTATGTGGGGTTTACTTATTTTTTCTCTATTCTTCACTATTAGGAAACGACGGAAAAGCAACTGCAAACATTTTCAGATAACCATTGAATACATATTTATGAAAAATCTTCTGCAGAAAATCTTATTACCGTTTTCTCACGACCCTCCTGACTTCTGACAAATAATTTCTTAAATATTCAGAAGACTCAAACACAAGCGGCACTATCGGTAGCCATTAGCAAGTGGAGTTGTCAAGGAACAACGGTAATTGAACAATGAAAACACTCAGTGAGGAAAAACGGCATATAAAAGTTTTAGGGATAACAATTTCAGTTAATATTTTGAATATTGCAATTTAATAATGACACACACTTTTTTCAAAATTCCAAATGTTTGTGTGTTTTCTGTTTATAACATGAGGTTTAATACCGTTTAAATACATAATTTACTATATTTGATTATTTGCAAACAAAATTTAGCAATACACAGTTTTTCAGTATTTATTGAGTTATATTAATGCTTTCAAATAAGATTAAATTTCCGTAATAGTTTTTTTTAAAAATCTTGATAAGTAGCTTATTAAAAAAACGCAGCTACTGGTGTTTTAAACATCGGTAATATAATTTCATTTGACGTCAATGAATTTCACATTTCAACCTTGTTGGGAATACAACTCAGAAACTATACGAGAATGAGAAAATTTGTACATATTACTGTTTTTCGCCGTAATGACACATGCCTTAAATCATAAGATTCGGTCAAACTCCGATAACAAGTTCTCTTGCTATAGCGTGAAACCAACCTGCAACGCCGATTCGGTACAAAAACACTGTATTACATCAACCGCAATAAACATATTTGCATATAAATAAATAGAAAAACTTTTTAAGTTTTTTAATGTGCTAATTTTTCTTATTACAATACTATAATCTATCAGTAGCATACGACTGATGCTGTTATCTTTAAATAAATGTATCAAAAAAAACAAAAGCAAACAACTAATTTGCGAATATACCAAAAGTTTTGCAACTAATTTTCTTTCAACTCGACACATTTCTCACACATTCAAGAGATGCGCATAGTTTTTTGTCATGTTATATATTTTTAAGAATTATTTGGAATTGCTTATAAATGCTTAGACCGCCTTGTTAAATTAAAGTTTTTCCCGACAATTTTCTCAATTACTGTACTTTGCGACAATGCTGTATTTGCTCCCAAACAAAATATGCGACAGAGGTCTAAGTGCTCCTAAACCATATTTTGTTGAAGCAAGTGTCATGAAATATGAAAAAATCAAGCAATTCACGCAATACCTGGGTACTTTGTACCAAGTAGATATTGCGTGATTTTGTGCAACGCTGGAATTCTGATTCTGATTGTTCCGCGGGACTGAGAACTTCAAATAATACTTTATTCTGGCAACTCTCTGATTGATTGATGGAGACAAATTAATTTCTGTTGCGTTTTAATATTATTTTGGGAGTATTCATATAAATTTCGAGAAAGTCGTTAGTAGTAAGTACACTGTCTTTTAATATATAAACGCAGCACGTGTGTAAATAGCTTCTAATTTTTCTTTACTTTCAAGTTATTCTGGTTGCTGAGTTCAGGCTAATGGATGATTTCATTTTTCCTTGAGTAGCCACAAATACGAAAAATTTCTTTTCGTTTGACTGCTGTCAAGCCGTCATAGTGGGTGAAAAGCTGTGGACTAAAGTGATGCAGATTTTATTTTCTTTTTTATTTTAAAAACTAGAAAACTTTAGAAGTAAACAGCTGTTCGAGTTAACGAAGTTGTATTGGAAATTACTATAATACACTCGACAGAGAAAAGTGTTTCGCGAAGTAACACTACATTTCAATAGCAACAAGCAGAAGGTAGCCAGTAACAAATAGTATGGACTCCCCGCCGATGTTCAACAGTGTTGAGGACGAGTGCAGATATTGGAAGGAGAGAGCTAAATTATATCACAAAGAGTAAGAACAAATATGCCGCAGGGTCCAAAAGGATTTATATCTTTCGCATTCCACAGATGGACAGACGTCAAGCAAGAATATGATGAGTACGTTGAACAGTCGCGACAGATGGAGGCCGAAATGGATGCTACTCTGGATCAAAAACAAAGCATCATCAAAGATCTCAGAATGAAGATAACCTACTTGGAAAAAGATAATGAATCACTTAAGGTAGGTTTTAATCACGCTGAATGTTTTAGCCAACTAAAAAATCCTTTAAAGTGGCTTTAAGGCGCTTCCCCTTAACAAGTTCTAAACCGTGCTGTAGCATTGTAGCAAAGCATGTAAAGTTAGTGCTTGTGCTTATTTTAAAATATGTCTTCCGTTATTAATTCCTTTATATTGAAAAGGTAAAAATAAACTTGCAATTCCATAAAACACATTAATATAGAACACAGATATATCAAAGTGGCATTTTTTGTTAAATGTTATTGCATTTGCAGCTTAAACGTGACTCAGACGGAGTCGAATTTACCAATCTTACAAAGCAATTAGATAATGCAAGGAATGAACGAGATTCCATGAGGGAGTACCTACGCCAATTGGAACAAAAGAACGACGATTTGGAAAGAGCTCATAGAATTCTGAATGAAAGCATTGTCGATTTTGAAAGAATGCTTGATAAAGCTTACGAAAAGAATGCGCTGCTAGAAATGGAAATGGACGAAAAGGAAGTACTACAGGAAAAGCTGCAGCGGCTAATGGACGAAACACGCGGTAAGGGATTAATCATTTAAACATTGTCAAAAAACATTGTAGAAATACGGATTTTGCAGACCTTAAACAAGAACTAAATGTTAAGGCGCGATATGTTCCAAATAGTTCAACTAGTAATCCGCTTGGATCTTCAGTAACAATTTCAAATGGTACAAGCGCTCTGGTCCATAAAGGCGAGGTCTTGTTAAATGCGCTTCAGAGTGCTGCACCAGCCAGTGGCAATACAACCACAACAGCCACAAATCGAAATGATTTTAATCATCACTCGCTCAAAAGTAAGATTATGAAATCAATAAAGCAAACAAAGCGCGCTTTAAAAATAAAATCCTGTCGAAAACATTAAAAGTATTCAACTATTTAACGACGATTATTATGATGGGATACACAAAATGCACATAATTAAAGTGAGACACTCGCTTTCGCATGTCATTAAGATACAACTTCTCTAATTCGTTTAGAATAAGACATTTTTATAATGTTATTCTTCATAAGTAAAATGTGTAAGTTAATTAAGTGAAGGAAGTATCCAATCGTTTGTAAATTTATATTTTTCGAATCAAATAAGAAGCCATGTCATTCCAAATATATACATCGCAGTATTTCATTTTTACATGTCAAATGTGTGTTTTGTGTACGTCCGTTGCTTTTGTATAAATATAAGAACAAATTGCAAAGTTAAGGCATGCTTTTTGGTTTTCCATTTGTACGTACTGTAATTCAGAAAAAGAAACAACTTTTGCAGATCCCGAAAATCTACTCAACGGAAATGCCATGCAGGCGAGCACTAGAACCACCGCACTAAACATAGTAGCAGATATGCTGAGAAAGCTAAACGTAAGTGCAACTCCTTCTCCACATTTGTGTTTAGTGCGTAATTGAAAACTCGAACTTATCGTTATCTGACTATTTCGCATAATTAACATCTTCCATTTGAATCCATTACGGAACTGCAATAACAACAACGTCGTGCAGACTATCAATATCTAACGTGAAAAGAAACAAGCATTTGTGTATCTGTATTATATTATTTTCAGCTGGATAAAGCTCTTCTTTGTCCGCAATGTGACAGATTTCGTTGTATTTGTACTCGTGTTGACTCGGAGCAAAACCACAGCAGCAGTGCTAACACAAACGTTGCTAGCAACCTTCCCTCCACAACCGCCAAACACTCCTCACGTCGCTCAAGCATAAGTACAAGAACGCCAAATACTTTGTGCCATGGTAGTGGAAGCGAAAGTAGCTTATATGTTGGCACAAATATGTTTAAACGTTTTGCTTTACGTATGAGCGGAAAGAGCGAACTGTGCGCGACAACGACAACAGCACCCACTAATGTGACAAACATTCCATAGTTCTAAGATATTATTTATTGTTTTTTAATTTAAACAAAATCAATTTGCAAAAGGCCTACGTTAAAAATAGTCATTTTTATGTTTTATGTTATAGTGTAGATTTTTAATTTCTTTATTCTTGTGGAATAAATTTAATTGAATACTATGCAGAAGTGTACTCAAATATTGTCAAACGTGATCATATGTTGTAATTATAGTGAAGAAAGTGAGACATCTACAAAATTCAATGAAAAATAAAATTAATTGAATGACGAAACGTATTCATGCACAAGCAATGAAGGAGAAAAGTGTGCTGTGATTTCATATTTCGCTCAAAAATTAAATTTAATTATGATGGAAAATCGGTTAAATTCTGTTTACAATTGTAGTGAATTTCTTTGGTGCATTTGACTGCAATCGGACGACTCCTCTGAACCCTTTCATGCATCCCTTTTTCTTTGTGAAACGCCTGCCGCTCAAGTTTTCACTATTCTGCTCTAACTTCTTGTTTTGTTGTGTTTGTTTTTTAACAGGCCATGGAAACGAAGCTGAAGAACTATCGAGAACAGGGACCTGCTTTGCAACCACGACAATGACAACCACTCCGTTGCAGTTCTGCAGCAACAATAACAACAACCACAGCGCCCGTAGCACACCTTATTTCGGATAATTAAGATTCGAGAAATCGAATTATCCGCAGTGGTTTTGTGTTTGCAACGTTAAACGAAATCCTGACTGTTATTAGTGACCGAGTGAAGCGCAAGAGGCATTCACTCACACACAAACACACCTACACTCATCCGCTTGCAAACACCCACAAACAACCATTTAGGAATGCAAACATCTAGAGATAAGAAGCACTATGAATAAAGTTGTCTTTATTAATTAAGAACATAAATGAATCCGAGTAGAATCTGTTAATTGTGCATTATAGCTGCATATGGCTATGATACTTCAAATTAAATGGCTCTAAAATAATTCTAAGTTTAGAACTGTGACACAGCTGAAGAAGTTCATCATCAATCGACTATTGACAAAAAAGTTTGTGATTAAATATTTATTTTGTTTATAGTTTAATCTTTACACTTTGTATTATATTCTATGTTAAAATGCTGTTTTCAATAATAAAAAGCCGAGAATACAGAAATTCAAGTATTAACTAAAAACATTCTTCGGAATTGTAGAGATTTAATACTAAATAAATAAATAACCAACGCAGTACACAAAAAATTAGATGATTCATTGACCCATAGATGTGCTTATAGACGATTTTCGAATATCGCTTAAATGATAGTTTCTCATTCAAAATTTCATTTTTACACTGACTAAAAAAAGTAACAACAAATAATTATTTTGCAACATTTTTTAAATGAATTCAAAATTCCAGAAAGGAAATTTGGAAATTTAAATTTAGGAAAAGTGTTTTTTGATATCTTGTCAAACATATATTTTTATTTTGGAATAAAATTTATGAAAAATTATAATGGAAGTGAATTATAAACGTTGATAACCGTAAAACAACATGTAACATGCAAATCTTTAAAGAATGATTTGAAAGTGTTGCTTTAACTTGGTTTTTAACTTGGTAATTTAAGAGATCTCTGTACTTATTTTCACATTACTAAATGGGTAATTAAGAAAAAGTAGAAAAGCTGTAATTTTTTGTTTCGATTCATTCACGAAAATTGTAATAGTATTTTATTTACGAGCAATGAATTGCATTACAGTTTTGTCAGTTACATATAAACACTTTTAATGAAGAAATTGTCTTATTTACACTCATGAATTACATAAGTATTTAAACATAAAAAGCTTATATATATACACACAACAAAATGGAGAAATAAATAAAAATTACTAGTTTAAATGTAATGAAATGAATTTTTTAAAAAAGAACTTGACAAGATCACATCAAGGCGCAACTTTTTACCATGAAGTTTATTAATAACAATAATCTGCTTCTACGCGGCTTTAGCTCATATTACACTAATGAGTAATATTCTGTTTCTTCTCTAAACATTATTAGGCCACAGAGAAAATGATAATTTCCAATCGATCGTCGAACATTGAATGAATCCCTTTAAATTATTTATAACTAATTAAATAAAAATGATAGCAGGAAAAAGGGTTTTGGAAATAATGTGTTAGGTTCTCCGCTGAGTTTCAAATTCTTCTCTAAACTTAGATTCTGTTCTAATTTAAAATTCTGTAGGAGTTTCTCGTGTTTGAGCTGCCTAGCTCACTTGTTGACTGTTTTGTTGAAAATGTATGCCGCTTTTGTTTCACTTTAGTCTTTTATCCAGCTGCTGAATGCTGATTCTCTCGTTGAGTACTAAAATTTAGTGGTTATGATAAACATCGCTGCTTATTCGAGACAGCGCAAGTCCATTGCTGGCAACTGCGCAACACCTACGAATGACTCCAGCGGTACATATTTACCGCTGCCGCTACCAACGTCACCAGCAGACACACCAACTGAAACAACAGGTACACGACGAACACCATCGCCACCGGCTGCAGTGAGCAACGAATTTAAACAACAATTTCAATTTTTTGAGGGTTTGTATGCTACGAGAGACTCTCACTACTCGTCTATAAAATAAGCTTTGTCTGCTCTTTGCTGTTGCTTTCCTCAAAGTCGACCCTTGTTCTATAAAAATCTTGGTCACGAAGGAGTGATTGGGTCTTAAAAACGACTAATTACATGCATATGTACGCATCTACGTTCGTGTGATGTATGTATGCTCCTTTCACAGCTTGAACTTTGCAAATCTCACAGATGTATCAAATGCGCACACTGACTGTTATATAAAAGAAAAATATCTTGGGAAATTGCAACCATTATTCTTATTTAAGTAGCCTATTTCTTTTGTAGCCTGTTAAGAAATTCACTGAAGGAAATCCATTTGCAAATTGAAGCAAACTTCACCCATGTCTGGACTCTGGAATTGATTATCGACGTGCGTAGTTTTCTTACTGGGTAACTGGGTGAAACCTGGTTTCCGTACGTAGCCAAACTTCCAATAATTGACATACATACAGCAAAACTTGTTGCCTGCAGAATTGGCACAGTAAATCAATGTCATGTGTCATGGTCGACTGTTTGATGATGAACCTTGATGAATGCAACTTGTGATTATCTCATTATTTCGCAGGATACGAACATTTCCGAGACTCTTTTGAAATGGGTGGTAATTAGAAGTGGCTAATTAGGCGCAAATGCTAATATACATGTGGCAATAATCGAAAGTAATTTGAATTACGAGGAAAGTTTATGAGCGCTCCTATTGAATTTTTCAACTCCGAATTTCATCCACAGCCAGAATTTTAACGGATAAAGGCAATTATACTTGAAATGCGAACACATTCACAATATATTATTTATAATTAATTCTTAATTCGGAGAAATTTCTCCCGATATTCATACCATTTATAAAGATTATACAAAGGAAAAATAGTTCAATATAGAAAATTTCTCATAGAGGCTTTTTATATACAAAAAAGGTTCTTATAGTAGTATTATAGTTTTTTTGAGTATTTCAACTCCTTCATAAATTTCTTCTATTTTAAAATTTTAGTTATTATTATTATAAAGCGATTAAGTGATAAAAATAAAGAAATCTTGTCTTCTTTCTGAAGTATGCAGGTGGAATTACGGAGGAGATGCTATAATAATAATTCAGAATATAATTTGAGATTTAAAACAAATTTACGGAATCTTCAGTTTATTATTCTGCATGAACGAACGTGGGTAGAGTTTATCTTCTTATTTGCGTAATACTTCCTCGTTCCCGTTATTAAATCGTAGCACATAATTTAGTTCGTTGTTTTTCGTAAATAAGGCATCCCTTTTTTGGTCAAACTTGCAATCTCTTTTCTCTCTCTCTCTCGCTTTTTTGCTGCTTTTGCGATTGCATTGCGACGGCTTTTCTGGAATAAATGAGGTCAAGTTCGAATTCGCATTCGCGTTTGAGTTCGTGTTGTATAAAAACACAATTTAACATTGAATATTGGCCAATGTTAAATGTTTTTGTACATGACGAGGGAAGGACGAAGGTTGATTTTCCAGAAAATTCTACTAATTAATTAATTCATTAATTAATATTTCTGACGTTTGTTTACTCTGTGATAATGATTTTGATGGTTAAAAGCCGTGAATGTTAGGCAATCACGTTGGTTTGAGGTTGCATTGCAACTGTTCGTTGGCAACTTTACTAAATCTTTGCTTTTTGGCTTGGCTTTTTATATACTCTCAGCCTGATATCTGATTTCTCTCTTTTCTGATATCGGCTCGTGATAAATTTAAAGGTTATGTATGTTTGTGTATTGAGGTGACCCATATTTAAAATACTTTCCTTTGTATTTATAGTTTTGTCCGTGTGGTGGTGAACCTTCCTGTTGTGACTGTATGTGAGATGCGTCGACGCTGCAATTTCAATTGCGAATTACTCGAAATCCGGAAACATCGACGCTGACATTGAATCCATGTCGACGGGCAGCACGCAACGCACTTTGACAACAAACTGTTGCTTCAAGGTTAATTTGTTTAGTACACTCAACATGTGCGCAGCATCATGCGCTCTTCTCACACTCGCACACTCACTCCAAACAACGGTTGATGGTTTTAGTACAGAGATTTTCCTGTTGCTTTCGCTTGGGGAAGTTTTTGTTGGGCTCGCTCAGGGATAAAGCGCTTGTGGTCTTGGTCTGTCCGAGGAACTGGCTGGCAATTTAAAGTTCCACGCTGTTGCTTCGCTTTCAGTCGAACGGAGGATTTCTTTGCATTCGAACGTTTACGTTTACATTACGGCAGAAGACAACTTTTTCCAGTTTTCATCCAGGTTTTGCAAAATATAGAAAATAATAAAATAGTATAAAATGAAATATTAAACGCTGGATACTAATAAAATCACGAAATCAACTCAATCGCAGTTTTGCACGGTTCGCGAATTGATGAAATTCTTCCAAGTAGTGAATAATGTTTTCGTGATACCAGAAATAAATGAAATATATGTTAAAAATCGCAACACTTGGTCTGTATGTGTCTGAAGTTCCACTTTGTGAAAATCAATAAGAATTCACTTTAAAAATTTGTCCCCGCTTTTATGTTTCACTTTAATGAGAATATTTTTGAAATAAATTCAATAATAATATAAACAATTAAAGCATAGTGAAAAATCTTGAAAAAGTATTAAATTAAAACGCTTTGAAGTTGAATTGAAACAGTTTTTAAAAGCAAATTAAATATATAAAATAATAATATCTATTTAAAGAGTGAGAATATTAAAAAAATTGTGAATTAAAAAACTTCTTAAAAGGAAATTAAATTTAAATATAAAGGAATTTCGAGTGAAGCCATTTTATTAAATTAATTTTATATTTTTTCATCGGAATTTGTGAATTAAGTGAACATTTTGTAGCTTCGTTTGTGATTAATGACAACTTTTCACGTTTCAGTTTGGTTTTTCAAAGAAGTATATTTTTAAATTCAGGAAAGTTTGTTAAATTAAATAAACCTGGATAAATATTTTCCGTGAAGATTTTAAAAATAACATGAATTAAAATGTTTGGTTAAGAAGCTTAATAAATAACAAAATCGCATAATAGTCGTAATAATTAATAAAAATAACTAATATCCTAATATTGAACTAAAATCCTAATATTGTGAAAATTTGAGCGTATTAATCGTTATACACTCAATAATAAAAGGTACTCAGTTCGTAATAAATCACTCAGTAGAAAGATTTAAAAAACGAATTTATATTAATTTTATGTAGACACTTTAATATCGACAAAACATTACACAAAACATTAAACAGAAGATTCAAAGCCGACCTACGTCGATTAAAACTGCCTATATGAATTAATTTCCAACAATTACATTATTTATTTAATGATATTTATTTAAATCAATAATGATACTACAAGAAACAGTTTAGTAAGAAATAAAACAAAACACATTCTTATTTACATTTTATTGATGTTATTATTTATAATAATATAACATTTATTTATTTATTTATAATTTAAAGAATTTTTCTGTGTTTTTATGGTGTGATATTGATATTGAAAGATCTGAAAAAAGCTTTACTTGAGAGAGTAGACTAAAGTCCATTTGTGATGCATAATCTTCTACGCATTTATTTGAAATTTACTTAATGTATATTTAACCTTATAAGGATAAAGAAACCCATTCATACCATACTCATAGCAAACAAACTGTACTTCGATGTTGTCAACAGTAACAAAAGCAGAAATGATAATGAAAACACCATCGATGGCGAAAAGATGCATAATATTTGTATTCATATCCATAAAAAGCCTTATAAGGAGCAAAAATAATAATAAAAGATATAACAATCAAGCCTGGAAAATAATATTAAGAAACGAACAGAAGTTATTCAGTTATTGGTAAACTTTCTGTCAAAATTGCTGAAATAATTTTATTCAGAAGACGATTCACAAAGTAGAAAAGGTTTAATGAGTCCGAAAGGTCCTTAATTTATGATAGACACACGCACGCACAAGAAAAGGTGTCCGAAATCAGTATTTTCTCATTAATGCTGTACGATGCTGTGAAACGTAATTGCTGAATCCTTCCGCTTTATCAAGTTTCTCCTTTATTTAGAATTCAATGGAACAGAAATGAATTCAATCGAGTTCAACAGAACGAATTCAATAGAAAATCTAAGCAAGTGAATAAATGAGACCAGAATTAGGCTAAATTCCATGCTCTTCGCTTGTAGATGACGGTGAGGTAAAACTTAAGCGAGCGATGGTTTCGTAAAACAAACCAAGCGATAAACAGAATCCGAACGGATACAGAAACAATCAGTCGAGGCCGAAAGATACACAAACAATCACACTTGTTGTTCTTGTTCCTATTCCAATTTCGGTAGCTTAGAAAGGAGATGACAGCTCATGCATCTCAATGGCAAGGACTACGACTACCCTTTCCATCACGCCGTCGGCTGACAAAGATAAACATTTTGACGTGACATGGAAGGATGTTGGAAGTAAGGGGATTTCGTTCAATTTATATTAAAATTATTCATTGTTTATTATTGTAATTATTGAATGTCGATTTGATGATACGGGAAATGTTCGTGGAAGAAGAAACCATCTTATAAACTGCAGACTAACAACACAAAACCAAAAACAATACAGATATAATAGAATGTTTGCTCAGAAAACATGTTTAATGTGCAATTTCATGGGTTGGAAGTTTTGAACGACAGTCATAAATAGATGACAGTTTCGAGTGACGGAAAGTAGTTCATTTCGCTTCATTTAAACACCGCCAGATGGAAAAGTTTTCTTTGACTGATTGAACAATTGTTCACGTAGTTGTTGCTGTTGCTGTCAGTTATTGATGCGGAGAGGGTGCTCAAGGAGCCCTGCGAATAAATTACACTCTCTTTTTTATTGCATCACAGTGCAACGAACACGGAGCTCAACAAGTGAAATATAAAAAGCTGAAAATGCAATCCTCGTTTCCTTATTCTCGGAAAATCTCCTCCGTCCTCTGGATTTTCTTAATTCCCCAATGAAATAGAATTTTAATGTGCACAGTGCAGATTTTATTGCTTATTTAGTTGGAAGACGAATGTTTGTTCATGCGAACTAAAATCGATGCAAAGAAATGAAAAATTTTGTAGCTAAATTGGTACAAAATGATCAATTAGGACCATTAAATTACCTTACTTCAGTCTAGTCTACCTTACTTCTAGTATTTGCATCTTCATTAATTAAAGATTATTAAGTGCATTAATGACAACACGACGTATGAGTAACTTTAATTTAAATCAAATTGTAAGTTTATATAATTCTCTTAAAAAGTAGGATAGTTTGATATAGATTGTTATGATTTATGGCCACAATATTTCAGCGTATATTTGTAAATTATTAAAAACTTCTTCTGCCCTTTAACCCATTTTAATGCCTTTATTTTCGTCCTGTCATTCGCAGTATGTAAATATCTCGATTATTTTTATCCTCGACTTCATTCTTCTTGCAATTTACTGTTCTCAAATAAAGTATATAGTTCAAAAATCACCATAAAACTAGATAGATTTATTTCGGGTTTGTGAAAAGGATTCATAAATTATAAACAGACTGTACGAAGAAGTAACAATGGCTTTTCAAGGAAGTGTGTTCTTTGTCTAGTTTTCTTAAAGTGTCCCATCATTCGGCCGGCTTCAATTTAGCCACATGTCACGTTTTATGACTGCATCCACGATTACTACTTTATGTGGAATGGAATATACCCAAATACGCTCCAAACCCACAGAATTTAGGGATTAAGTTTAACATATAAAAATTTCTTTTTTATGATACAAAAATATTTATCTAATTACAAATGAAATGCGAAAATACGTACAATTTATAAATTAAAGCACCCTTCAGCTTCTAAAGATGTTTAATTAAGAAATAGAATGATAAAACTAAATAAAATAAAATAAAATAAAATATACAATTTAACAATTTGCTTAGAGTCATAAAACAAGACTTTTATCTGTTTTTATCAATGTGAGTACAATTAAAGATATTAACTGAAAATTGGCCTCTTAGAATAAATATCGTTCCATAATGTATTCTAATGTAATCATAATAAAATAATCGAATAATGTATTCTATCAATACAAATACTTGCATCAAAAAATGCTCGTAATGAATTTCATTCAGCGAAGGAAACACAATAAATTTTGCACTGTAATATCGAAAATACTCTTGCGTGCTTCTGAGCTTATATTGTCAAAAAGCCATATTATGATGCTAAACTAACTTCATTACCATTCGAGTGAATTAATTAGTGGTGCAGAGAGTGATCATCCTCATCTCTAATTCATGCACGTTCAATGTTTGAAGCAGACGCTCAGAGCTCAGATGCAAATATGTTCGAAAGCCGATTTCCTTTCGGCTGGACAAAGGAAACAGAAGGCTGGCCTCAAGCTTTCGATACACATAATTGGACATGCATATGCATTTGTATGTATGCATGAATGGATGTGTGACATGTGAGGATGAAAATCGGTGTTTTTTATTTTCGTATAAAAGTGAAAGCAATGCAAAAGCATCTGCATGTCAGCTCAATTTGAATACATCAAACACATTCCCACGTGAACGGCAATTACTATGTGTGAGTGTGTGTGCGTCGATTACACTCTACAAGTGTAGCTATGTAAAGTGTTAATTGTGGAATTTTATAACAAGTCACAATCGAATTGATTAACAGACCGATATAAGTTATAAATGACTTCTATCAATAAACTATGTGCGTAAATGTGTATGAATTAATTGACTAATGTAGCGTACTCTTAGATATACATATATAATTGACATTATTGTGTGCTTGCAATTTTAATTAGCTTCTCCCGTGCCCTGATTAATTAAAGATCATTAAATGCATTAATGACAACACGGCGTATGAGTAACTTTAATTAAAACGAAATCACGAGAGACGAAATAGAATTGAAAGCATTTATAAATCAGTCAGTTGTTTTCCAAATGTTGTGATTTCTATTTGAAAATTAATCTATTAGAATTAGAAAATTTAATTATTATTGAATAGCAAATTTAAGTTGCGCTGATGTTAATAAATAATAAAGCTAATTTCAATTCAAAGTTACTAATTTTTAATACTATTTGCACTAATTTAATAGTCTATTTAAAATTTTAATCTATTTTCAGTAATTTTAATGTCAAGGTTGTAGCGTTTCTTGATTTTCTGACAGTTTATTTCACAGTTTATTGAAGTGCATTTGTCTTTGCTATTCAACATTTATCTCTCTCTCTCTCTTTCTCCTATATTCTCTCTGCCTTAAACAAGGCTAGTACTCGAACTAAAATAAAACTGGTCGAAGTAATTATGTAGTTGGTTCTAAAGCACATAAACACAAAAAGAGGTTTCATGTTCTCGGTATATTGAGTATATGATTGTATGTAAAATAGTGTCCACACATACTACATGAGTGTTAGTGTCGCATCAAGTACCCAATTTACCTAATGAAATGCACACATCCAAGTAAGAATGAGTGAGTACCTGAAAACGGTTTCATATGCGAACTACACGGCCTTTTTGTGACCTCTAAAAATTCAAAAGTCAACTTTTTAATGTAATAAAAGTTGGTACACAGAAACCTAACTGCATTTTGTAGAATTCTGGTTAATTTGTGGTTTCTATGGTTATCGTCCTCGAACTTTAAATAGTCTGTAATTTATATTAAGGAAAAGGCAAGGACAAAAAGAAGGGACGTAAAATGTTGAAATTTTTTGATGAAATATTGTGGCGCTATCAAAGGACACTTCTCACGAAAAATGCTCTGCATAAGTACAACTTTTTTAATTGCAATTATTTCACCTAGTCCTGTGTTGGCCGTATCAGATATTTTTGTCTAGGGTCCTATAAATATCACAGACACATTTTGTATAGTAGCGATAAGCGCTTTTTTAATGAATCAACACCACACTTCTGCCGGATCTTTGAAGGGATGTATTCCGTTTGTTGTGACGCTGTTTTATATCTACGTTGAAATTATAAAAGTCATAATTTTTACAGGTTGATTGCTGTCAATATTAACTGAATGTAAAGCTTAAAACCACAGGCAAGTCAAATAACAAAAAAACTAGAAATAACTGCAGCCCGTCTTTAGATAAATTTTAAAACAAATAGTTTTATTTCATCCATCTTTTTCTCTGCTCTTGCGATAACAGAAGCACAAGGGTTTACATTATAAATTGACATTTTAATTTATTTCAGACGGCGGTCAGTCAATTATTCACTTATGCGCAGTTAGTAATGCACAGCAAGCGTAAATAACTCCTTGTTAAACGATTTCCGAAAACTATTTGTGGTGAATGCGCGCATGTAAGCGTCCACAATCCAGCGTTGCGAACAACTCATACACGTAAAAGCAAAAAGCATCCGAATTAATAAGAAAAAGTCAATCAGCGTAGGAGGATTCTACCGAAAGTCTAAAAAACTGCCATCAACAACAGCTGCAAACACCTCTGCTGCAGGTCAGACGTACTAAATTTTTTAATTGACGGCGTCAACTGTTGTGGAAACAGTCTTCAGAGACCAACAATTCACAGAACCAACAGCAACACCGCAAAACTTTCGCCACGGCGACAGCAACGAGAGCGTTTTCCCGTTTTGACAGTGTCGGCGAGGAGCGGCTGCAACGCGGTAGAACTGGCAGCACGGCGCCAATAGCAGTGGCCACAGCCGCCACAGGAGCCGGAGGAGCCAGAAAAGAATTCGGAGAAGGAGGTTCCAGTTCGGTTTACGCCGGAAATCAGGATGTACGTGTGTCGGCAGGTGCTGTGAAAGCAGCAGCAAGCGTTGCAGGTCGAGGGATAGGTGCAGGCTGTGGATCGGCCACTGTACAGCCAGTAGGACCAGCATCGAATGAAGGGGGCGACGGCCGTTCCAGAACAAGTACTGCAACTAGGAGCAATATACGTAACGACGTTGGCAACGCGTCCGCAGCCGGCGCAATCATTGTTGGCGGTGCAGGCGGTGGTTCCGGCGGCTCGGGTGGCGTCTGCGAGAGCCCAGGAGGTCCCCGTAGTAGGCCGGCTACATTCACGACAGTCTTTTCGAAGTTCATGGATGGGATGCCAACATCAACGATGTTCTCTAAGTTCAAAAGCAGCGGAAACTCAACGGTGTCTCAGAGCAGCACTGACACCAACCCCATAGCTCAGTTCTTCGAAATTGGGAAGCAGGTAGCGAGTGCAGGGCCGGAGTTGGTTTGGAGGATCCACGACGCATACAGGAAAGCGGACGGCAAGGTAGGAAACGTGAGGATGACGGGGAAATTACGAATATTAAATTCTCCGATTCTGCTTTTAGGAATGTTCAATATTTATTTTTGAAAAGAAAATTGCCGAGAAGATACACAAACCACGACGCAAGGAGACGGTTACAGAGATTTTGAGGGCATCGGTAAAGCAATTGGAAAGGTTTCGCCACCCAAAGGTAACAAAAATATTAGAATTTTATTGAGTAGGCAATATTATATATTGTTGCTGTGATGCTTTCCTCTTCTATAGGTCCTACAGACGATTCATACTGTCGAGGAATGCTCAGAGACTTTGGCTTTCGCTGCAGAGCCTGTTCTAGGCAGTTTAGCGAATATTCTGGCTTTTCATGAGTGGAGGAATTATGCGACTACTGCTGGAGCGACAAACACCGCTGCTCCTCAGCAACAGCAATCGCAGGTGCCGCCGAGGCCTCCACATGCTAAGGAATATTATTTCTTGGATATGGAGCTCAAGTATGGAATTCTGCAAGTATGTATTCGAAATATTAATAGTCTAAACTTAGTTTCGTTATCACCCGCCGCCGTTAAACCTAAATTGTATATTACTAAATTCATTTAATTCCGAAACTTGTTAAGAGTTTCTTATTATATATTCAATTTTTTGTTGTTGCGTTCGTATCTCTCGGAAAAGCGAATTTAACATGGAATAACGTTCAGTAACCAGAGAAATTAAGGCTGGTAATCTTCCTTTTCTAGCTTACCGAAGCGTTGGCCTATTTGCACTACTCCGGTCACGTGCTGCATCGCAATCTGTCTCCTTCGTCCATATTGGTAACCAAGAGAGGAACCTGGAAATTGGCTGGTTTGGAGTTTATAGGTAACCAAATCACAGCCCAGTCTCAATGCATTTAATTAATATTTAAAATTAAATTCCTCTTGGTCTGATTATTTGCAGAACGATTAAATGAGACTGATCTCACGGACTCAATTATCTGCCAACCTTGGAGCACACGAGTGTCTAAAATGGCGCAACCGAATTTGGACTTCATGGGTGTGTTTTAAGAAAGTGAATTAAAGCATTATACAGAAATATCCAGCAGTTGATTGCTTAATATTATTTAATCGATTATTAATGATTTTTCTCTTTTATGGTGTCCGCTGAATATCGTAGCTCCGGAAACTCAATTGCAATCATCTTGTAGTATATTAAGCGACATGTTTTCACTCGGAATGGTGATTTGCACGATATTCAATCATGGCCGGCCTCTCATTCAGGCTGGAAACTCTTCTTCCACTTACATGAAGCAGCTGGATTCCGTAAGTTTCCCGAAAGTATCTCAGTAAAGGCACATTCATTGGCTTAAAAATGTTACTAAAAAAAGGTTGCTGGATGATGTGTATATATCGATAGCCAAAGAATGGAGTTGTGTGTGTTTTTGCATTATATATTTAAGTAATGCTTCAAAAGTTCTACTAAATGCGCCAAGACTGAAGTATTCCCAAGATTCCACGCGTAGAGTTTTCTTAAATGAACAATGTCGCTCTTTTCTGATTCATTATTCCCTCTCTTAGCTTGAGCAACATGTGCATGCTATGATATCACGCGTCCCCATTCCTCTGCAGGAGGCAGCTTCACGTCTAATCAGCCGGGATCCCTCGGCAAGGCCGACGGCACAACTTTTGCAGCTTATTAAATATTTTAGGTGAGTCAAACGTGAGCCTGAACTTAAATGTGCTCGTTGAACTTATTTCCGAGCTTAAATAAACCTTTCAGAGTCTTTTTCCGTCTCCTTAATGTTTATGTGTATTGTTAAGTGGGCAGAGTCAACAGCACCACCCACACCCACAATCGTCTCGTGTCCTAGCAACTAAACTTCTTTTCTCTCCCAAGCCAACACGTGAAAAATTCAATTGACGTCAGATGAACGCTTGTTGTTTCTTTGCTAAACTATTTTTAAATAGAACAAACTGATTCTGAAAATCGGCAATTAAATTAACATTTCTTTTATGTTATTTATTTGTTATTTTTCTAAATTTTATAATTGTTATAATAAAAGATCTCGAACTCAATCCATGAAACTCACGAAATTCGTTGAAATTATTGTTGATAAATAAATTATTAAAATTAGAACGAGATCCATTTAAGTTTTCAAATAATCCGAATCATAGAGTTGATTGCATTTCTTTGTCACTTTATTTTCCGTCCCAAGAAATAAATATTTGCTGGGAGCTGTTCAAGCTAAACAATGAAGCAATTTATATACAGTAAAGCAGCTGTTTATGTTTGTATAAAGAAAACGTTAAGAAAATAAACACGATACGATAGAAAATGCATATATTGAAGCCGTATATATTTTTTATAAAATCAAAAAGCGATTCCATCGTCTTATGTTGGGCTAACAAAGGACAATTTACTGCTGTACTTTATTTATAGTGTATTTTTTTTCTGTTTTTTTATGTTTTTAATTTAAAACACCTTCAGTGATCCAGCTGTAAACGCTTTAAAATTTTTGGATGTTATCAATATGAAGGATCCGTCGCAAAAGAGCCACTTCTATAGAACAACTTTGAAGGAAGTCATACATAATATACCAAGGGTGAGATAGTTATATACATGTACTTAATTTTACTATTTTATAAATACTTAGAACTATAGAACGTATTGATTTGTAAAGTAAACTCTTAAAGTTCTTATAAAATTAGAATTCATGTTTTAACGAATGTGAAACGTATTTGAAATGTGGCGAGCGTGTATCGTTTCGTTGACACTTGAATATGTGGTGGTGTGTCCTTTCCACACCCCTCCGATATTCAGATGTTCCCAAACTGTCATCTAAAGTGCAAACTGCAAACATCGGTCGAGTGGTTTGGCTGTGATGCGGTTTTCCACTTACGCACAAGGACTTCGCTCACGAATACAAAGGATAGGGGGAAAAGCATTCGGAGAGCCTCGCTAGTAACGGGCTGTAAATGAAACTAAGCGACTGGGATAGTTTTGGGATGCACGTTATGCCGAACGAGTACGAGTATATAGAGAAATACTCAACCACGTATTCATGTAACCTAATAACCTTAACCTTATTGTAGAGTCTTACGAGAACAATAAACCAGAAAGGAATTAGAGACTTGTTTTACAGGTTTTTCACATGAGTGGGTTTTATAAGAAAATTTAATTTATTGTTTTAATATATTATCGCATTTACAAAGGATCATTATTCATCGTATTGTTACGGACTTCTATTGTTGCTTTTATTGTTGTTGATTGCAGAAGTTGTGGTGGCAGCACATTTGGCCAGTGCTGAAGGCGGAAATGCATACAGGGGAGGTGCTGGCAGCGGTACTTCAGCCTGTCATGTGGTTGGTGCAGGAGTCAACGCCAGAGGAGTACGAAGCGCTGATATTTCCCACTTTAAGGTTAGTGTGACTCGGTTCGTTATCAACTGTAATTAAGATCTAAGTTGTGTGTAGTACAAGACAGGTTTTCCGTAATGTTCAATGTCTCTTGTAAGTGTTCTCTAGTGATAGAGCACAAAAAATCTATTAGCATCATTTTATTTCAATCGAGAAGATTTTCGAAACATCTCATTCTCATCACTTAAACATAGAATTGCACAGAATTCTAATATCATAAAGATAAAATATATTAAACCTTTAAAAGAATTATCTCTCTAAATTTCCTTGCTTCTTTTGTACTGTTAAATGGACAACCAAATTTCTATTACAATTCTGTATTCTTTCTGCAGAGTTGTATTCGCATCGCCCAAATCAATTCAAGCGACAGTCACACTCCTAGAGAACCTTCACCAAATTATTGAGAAGACACCCACGGACGAGGTCACGACGGACGTGATGCCGCTGCTGTTCAACTCATTCGAGAGCTCTACAATTCAAGTGCAGGTGAGTACTTCAAGAGCACATCACCGTCAAGTGACGCAAGTGGCTGGATGATGACGATTCTCTAATCAATAGAAATAAACCGTAATAAATTTACGGTTCTCTTAGTAACGAATTTGCGTGGTTTATAATTCGTTGTTTGCAGTCATAAGGACATTTAATAAATTTTCCATTGAAGTAGAAAATTATTAATATTATTTAGTTATGAAATTCTAAACATGTTATATCATGCGAAACTGACTTCAAATATTTTACACAATAAATTCACGCCTGAAAATTAATTGAACATTGATACTTTACAGGGTGCAGCGCTGATTGCAGTCGGTAATGTTTACAGTAACATAGATGAGGCGTCCATACGGCGCATGGTGATGCCGAAAGTAAAAATGGTGTTCGAAAAGAACCTGAACGACGTTAAAATCGTGGCCAATGTACTCACATGCATTGAACGCATTTTGGACAAGTTGGAAAAGTCGCAGGTAAACTTAATATGGAACCAAATCGATCGATTGTTATTAGGAAGGACTAACTAGTTTTTGGTTATTCGTTAACGTTAATATTTATAGTTATTATTTGGTCATTTATAGGTAATCGACGAAGTTATTCCTTTGCTGAGAGATGTACGCTTGGCCGATCCGGATATTATTTTGCGTATCGTTAGTATGTTGAGTTTCTTCTTGATGATTTATAGCCCATTAATTAGCTATCAGAATCCTTGAACCTAAAAATTTTTTTTAATTTTTTAGATATTTATCGGAAACTGCTTTCCGACAGGAGCTACGGCTTGAATGTGCACATTATGGCGACTAATATTATGCCTTCGCTCATCCCGCACACGGTGAACACAACACTAAACCTCGATCAATACACGCATTTAATTGAGCTGCTGTACGAGATGTTCGACCAAATCGACCGTCATCAGCGCAACAAATTGAAACTAGACAATCTGTCCATCCCCTCCCCAGAACGGCATCGTCCATTAAGACATCAGTTCTCATCGGATAACATGCATGCGCCGCAGTTTAACATTCCGAATCTCCGAATCGATCAGCGCAAGACATCCAGTGCCGAGGATATGGCGAGAAAGAACTCTGGAGGTAAGTCTTTTACCGAATTTTTACGGGATGCGTTGTACAAAAGATTGCATTAAGTCTGCCTAAGAAAGCTTCTATGGTGCTTATGAAACAATTCGCGTGTTTCAAATGAGAATAAAAGTTTGACTGAAGTTGAAATTAGATCAATTTCACTGCATTCAGTCAGCGCGAACCGTTTTTCTTTTCGTACTAACCACGATTGTTGAAGGCATCCTTTATTGATCCGTAATTAACGTGGACAGAATCAGAACAGAGAAAATGTTATAAAAAGCGCCGAGTATTCAGCCTTCTGTTGGTCAGTGTGCAGAATTTTCTCCGTAAAAAGCAGAATCATTATGTGCAAATGCGATGTAATGCGTTGCACGTAGTAATCGTCGTTCGTCGTATTTCAGGATCGGGAATGTTGGGTGGCTGGTGGTTTGGCGCCTCGCCATCGTCGCCGGATAGCAACTTCTTGCGTGTCGCCAACGCATTCCCCAACCGTCGGCTATCGGACAACACGTTGATGACTCCGAAAATACGCATCGCGCCCTCGTGCGCCTCCTCGCCGGGTGGCACCCCGGGCAGCGGCCTCCCCACACGTCGCCACTCCAGCATCGGGCCGCAGGAGCGACGGGGATCCACAATCAACTTGTCACCGCCAACTGTAAGTCTTCAGTTCACTATTTTTCACTTCGCTGCATATTCACGTTCATAGCGATAATTCCCACAATCCGTTCTTTTTTTTTTAATTATCGGTTGTTTCTTCTAGTTTGATTTTGGAATAATACCACAAAATTTAAAACCGTTTTAATTAATTACTCCGAATGAATGACTTTCACTGTGGAGCTAAATTAATTTTAGACTCAATGTGAGCTCAAATAAACTCAGTTAAAATAACAACTGAAATTTTAATTTTCAACTAAAATTAATTTTACTACACTCATAGTTCATTTCATCACTCGTCATTTATAGTATAAAAGGATACACTATATTTTACAAGCAGCATTTATTAAGTTCGGAATTTAATTACAATAAATTAAAAATTTTCTGCTTATAGATCTTTCTTTATAATTATTTGGTTTCCAATTTTTTTTAAATACTTGTTTAAACCAATACTAATACACTCTCAATAATGTATGTCAAATAGGCGTACGGTTTCAATTACCGAGGGGGCTCAGGATCGAGCCTTTCTGTACCTTCGTCGTCTGCCTACGTTGTAAGTCTTGAGAAGCTTTGGTTTGAGTTTAATTGTGCGCGTGTACAGAGCACAAATGTACAGGTTGCTTAATTCACGCTTTGTTGTCCATTGCTGTATGACACATGAGAGCAGTCTGTCGCACGTTTTCGCAAAACTATACTAACCGATTTTCATTTACACACATTTACCTTCGCTTAAACAAGTTATTGAAGAAATCTCTTATAAATACATTGCTTTTATATAGCTAACAAACTTCATAAATATACGTATCTCAATGCATTCGCAAAGTGTTTATATGATGAGTGTATGCCAGGATTTATGACTATTATGAGTCGTCATACAGCGAAATCCTCTGAGCGAATGATAACGTGGATGAATGTAAAAAGTGGCCATCGTTATTTTGTGTTTAAAGAGTATCTAATGTTTTACTAACCGCATGTAAATCCACACATTTTCGGGAACTTTTGTATATTCCTTTCATATCACATTGTTTTGAGTACTGCCTACGGATTGTGAGAGATCAGTTTCAAGGATATCCAACTCAACCAAGGAAGAAACGCAATCGAGAGTATGAGAAGCATCGCAGTTTGGAGGGACTTCGCTTCTAAGAACCGTAGAAGGTGTCGAGTTTTAAATTACTGAACCATTTTGGTTCTGAATAAATAGGAGCCAATGAGAGACATAAAAGTTTAAAGAGAATTATTGCTGGAATAAAATCTCTCTACGAAATAGTAGCTGTCTTTTTTAATGAGCTGTAAAGGATTTCGTCATACAACTGCCAGTTAACCAGGTTTTATTGAGGTTTCTATGAAGCTTCGAGTTTTCTTAATTTTTAAGTGACTTTTGTTTGCTATATAACACGAATTTTGTTACATACTCGTATTTTATTTTCCAGAAGACTACAGGAATTCAAAACCTATACAGTTCATTAAAAAAGCGCTGCTAATGTTTATGTTAAGGTTATTAATTACGTATAGTTGTCGCATTAACCGATTGGTGAAGTCGTTGGGATGTAACTCAGAGTTTCTGGCTATATTTCGGCCAACAAGTTAATATTGTCCTGTATGTTATGATTTATGTTATTGTATTCATTTGTTATGTATTCGTTTTGAGTCATTCTCCTGTCCATAATTTTCAATGTGTTTTCTGTTCTCTTTACCAAAACATAAATTCTTCCTTGGGTTCTATGTGAGCTTATCTCTGTATTTTGTTTCGAATTTTTGGGTCAAATTGCAGCTTGCACGGAGCATGATCGTGAGTACACAGTTTTCGCTTTGAAACTTAACCACACAAAAAACTATTGAATTTTTACTCCGCAAACTTAATACCATTTCTTCTTATTTATGTAATCGATTAATTTGTTTGTAATTATAATTTAATTTGCTTTACTAACCATAAACAGCTTTTTATCGGATGGATTTTCTTGCTCTTGTAAATTGAACGGAGAAATTTTGTCTCTTTCGTTGTTGCAGAAAAATGTTTTGTATTAAAAAGGAGAAAACATATTTTAATAATAAGAATTTTATTGTAAACAAGTTTCGTTGTTCTCGTTGTTTTGTTTCGTTCGAAACTTTTATGTTTCTTTACTGTTGTCAAATATGCTTTTGTTTCCTGCTTGCAACAAGAGTTTCAGTTTCAAAGCAAAAACAAATTCAATACTTCAAATTTTGTATTCTTGGAAAACATTGAAATTGTTTTTGAACACTCCATAGATGAGTGCTCGCCCCAAACACCGCAAAAAGCCAATGCCTAATCTGTCAAAGAAATCTTCTCTATTTTCATCTCAAAAACAGGGCGGCTCGATGCCCAACACCTCCAGCAGCGTGCCGTTTTTGCTCTCCTCCAGCATGCAGTCGATACGATCGCGCCGCACCTCGACCGTCCTGTCGTCGGGGCCGCTGGGATCCGGCTCCGGCATCCTGCAACAGCTCGGCTCCGGAATGGTAAGGCAACTGAACTCAGTGTCGGGCACAGCTAGCCCCGTGCCCCATTTAGCACTCAATGGAACACGTAACTATGTCCGAAAGTGTCCGTCACTCAATATAACATTCAGCCAATAGGAAATGTCACTTGCGTTGTCATTACTATTTGCCCAACAAATAGTCCCCAGTTGGAGTATTTCAATAAACGTGTGTGAACACTTGAGAGATTACAAAAAAGCGCAGAACAAAAGCTAAATAATGTATTGACTTATATCAAAAAAATGGTTGTAAGCTTTTCGTAAATTTAATTTTGAACTTTTTACCGGAAGCAATATAGAAGGGCAGAGGGTAAACAATTTAGCCACTAATTATTTTTAACTTGACTACAATACAAACAAAGTGTTCGTGTATTTTTAATGTCTAATGTACAAGTAAAAGTTTGTTGAATTTATCGTTGCTAATAGATATACATTTTAAGTTGACAAAAAAAAAGTAGCTTTAGTACAGTGTTAACTTTAGATAATGAATCCCTTAACTAACCCCAAACCACACCAAACTCCCGCCACCTACAAAAAAAACTAAATTACAATTTTTAGAAATGGCAACCTTAAAAAAACCAAAACTGGTAAAACTCTTGGAGTAATTAATGTGGAATTTAATAAGTGTAACCTGCAACCCTGTCTAATTTCTCGTACGCTCAGACACACTCATCATCTCACTTCCTCCCTTCTACACCGATGATGACCTTGCAATTAACCTTCAAAGGTGCGTTTTCGCAATGTGCAGTTAAGGAACAAAAAAAAACAGTTTAGCCGAGGAAAATTGCCTGTAAAGCTTCGGTTAGTTCTTAACAGGACATTGGGAAATCGACACTAAATGCATGCTTTAAATGTTTCGGACCGGAATAAAACCCAACTTTATCAATGCATTATAATTATTAAAATTTTATGATGTTATATATTTTTTAATTTTTCTTATTGCATTATAAACTTATTGAACCTGACAAAGATGAAAGATGATTTCCTTTCCTTATTTATTAAAAATAATTAAACTTATTGAACCTGATGAAGGTTATTTTCCCTTCTTTTATTAATTAAATAATGATTAATTTTACTTTATCAATGAATCAGAAAATTTCACGGAGTTTTTTAAAAATTTTTTTTTTTTTAGGTTTTATCATATATTTATTAATAAGAAGTATTTTACTTTAGTCTCAATAATTTTAATTTTATATATCTGTATTTAGTATTAGCTATATTGCCTTTGTGAAATTGCATTCTGCTTTTATATTTATGAATTAATTGGTTTTTTTTTCATTGCTATTGTATGTTATATCTTATCCGGAATAATGCACTGCAATGCCTACAATCTTCTGTGCGGCGTTTCTCTTCATTTACGATCTGCATTTTTAACAAAAAAATATTTACTTTAGCAAAATTATCTTAAGTTGTTATATTGACTATTAGCGCTATTTTGTAGATGTCCTTGCTGTTTGTGCTCATTTAATACTTCGTAAATGCACTTGTTTCCATTATTTATACTGTCTGCCCATCTTACATTGCATTTGCAACAGCAACATTTAAACATAAGCATTAATGTTTACCAAAGAAAAGTAAAAATTCGAGAGAACAACTAATCTAAAGCAACAGAGAGCAATCTGTCTTGTAATCTTCTACCTTGTATCAAAACAAATAATGAGGAATTGAATGACTGACACTCAGAGGTACCTATGCATTATTCGTAGCGTGTTTGCCGGGTTTTGCCTGCCGAATTATTTATGTAGTTGCCTGCCTCTTCTGTAGCGAATTTGTAACTACATGTAATTAAATGTATTCTGTGAATACAAAAGACTTAAACGTAACATGTTATAGAAATTGTATTTTTTTGGTGTTATAATTCGTGCATGAATGAAGTTCTATCCTTCATCAGAAGTATATAAAATTGATGTAAATTCAAAGTTATCTGTACTTAATTTTAGTGCATCACTTCCGTTCAATATTTTCTGTAGTCTCTTTAGCCACTTAAGTGAAAGTTATCGCCAAACACTTCTTCTGTTGCCCACAAATATCAGAGAAACGAGTTGTGTAGAGGGAGTGGAAGAAGGACAGAGAAAGAATGGGTGCAGAGTGTATTTAAAATTCATTAAACTTAATCCCCGCTTTTGGAATTAACTGCTAAGAATGGATTTTCTCTCCAACTTTAAGAGTGCCTTAAATAACACTGTTCCTTGACTTCTACGTTAGCTGTTTCCTTGGCAAATTAATAGTTTGGTTGCTTATCAATACACTCTAAGAGTACCCAGACACGAAAAGTACTTAAAATGCTTTTAGTTAGATAATATTCACAGGTTTTTTAGACCATTTATGCTCTTGCAATAATATGCAAACGCAATTGCAACGGCTAAACACGTGCGTAATATTCAAAATCAATTCTATATTCAATATAATTTGTATTAACATTGAACTGAAGAGCCAACAAACTTCATATTAGTCCCTGAAATCCTTTAATGAATTTATAATCCTTGTTGATAAAAATAGTATTGAATTTTCCTTTTAAAGAATCGTTTTTCCAAATGTGGTAAACGTTGCATGTAGATTTGAAATGTTCTGGATGTAAACGTCGTACTTGTACAATTATACAGTATTATTTATAGTTAGGACACATTTTTAACTAAAGAAATAAATCATTTCCCTTTTATAGTTAATTTCAATGAGTTAATGTCTGTATATATGTAGTATATCAATGTATTTATTGATGTATTAACAACCATAAGAGTAAAAATTAGTGAAAATAATATTAGAAACACACTATTAAACTATTTATAAGATAAACGAAGCCAACAAATTTAATCATAAGTTTAATATAGTCATCGGGTATACAAAAATAAAACACTTCAAATAAGAAGTTCCTTTACAAGATTACAGCCGATTTCTCATTTATAAATCCTTCCAGTTAGCCAGATTATATAATCAAGTTTGAAATCTACAACTTTTTCACTTTTAAATCAAAAAATATATTCTGTAATTACAACTGACTATTCTGAATTGGAAGTAATGCTTTCTGAATAAAAAAAATACGTTTTCGAACTTACAAATGACGCCTTCTGAATTATAAGTAACTATACTAAATTACAGCTGATGTTGTAGTCGCAGTATAGAAATTATTGAACTTCATGGCTTCACCTCAAATCGCCATCAATGTTTGCTAATGGCATTGATGAGAAATGCAAAAAGAAAATTTACTTTTATAATACGGTTTATTATTCTATTTGATAATTTATAATCAATGTATGTAAGTTTCTTTCTATTTCCTTTAATTATTTATTGTAACTTTCCCAACAACTATGGAGAAAAGATGTTCAAAAAATATGTTCATACGAGTATGTGGTAAAAAATGTTCAAATCAATTAAAACTGCATTTTTTCTATTTTTTTCTTTTACGTAGCTAAATTACTTTTTAACGTAAATTGGTTTAATTAATTAAATAAATTAATTTGTTAAAAAATTAAAAAATATGTCGATTTGGTGTAAAATATAAATTAAATTACAAGCTGTAAAGATTTATTTGGACGATTTTGGCATGCAATTTTAAAATATTAAATTGAATTGAATTAATGTACCTCTGTTCCATGTGCTCGAAAGTCGTATGTGTGCTCTTGGAATCTAATTGTTTTCGGTGTTATGTACTCAATGATGAATTTACAGCCAAACATTTGTTTGTGAATCTTCCAGTACCAGCTTTTCTCCGGTCGAAATTAAATATATCCATAGTTATAACAATTAAATTTAATTTTGTGTTGATGCAATCAATGTCAGTTAAGAGCTAATCACTTATCACTTAAGAGTTAAGATTAACCAACTCAAATACGATGCATTTCAACTGTACAACTTGTGGCTTAATTTATACATATAAAGCACACTACCACAGCAACAGCAACAACTAAAACTACAACAAACTATTCAATTGACAGTTGTGTTTAAGAGAAACATAAACAATAATTTAATTTAATTAATAAATAAATATATGAAAATATAAATGAAATAAATCTCCTTAAGAATATTATTGGAATTTAAAGCAAACTTAATTCTTTTCGAAAACAAACATGTGCAAAAGTCACTGAATAGATAACAATTAAAAGAAGTTAATTGAATAATGACAAAGATCGTTAAGTAAAGTACAAATACGTAAATTGCAATCATTTACTTAATCAAAAATTCCACTTATATCACAAAGTTTCTAAATGCAATGAGATAACGTTCGTTAGATCGTTTGTTTGAAAATGTTTTTATTTTTTTTATCTACAACTTTGCATATTTTAATAATCATAAAATATAGTGTTATTCAATAAACTTTGGCAAAATCTTTAATATTGGCCAACCTTCGTATTATTATCCAAAATTTTTGTCATCGCAAATATTTGTTATGGATTTAATCTGCGGAGCAATTCTTGGAAATTATTTTTTGAATTTAAAATTTAGGAATAAAGACGCTTCATTTGGCATCTAGTGACAATCCTCAGAATCGATATAATACTATTAGATAAAAACATTAAAAACAAACATGAAAAACAACAAAAATGTATTCGAAAAAGGGCAAATGCTTTGAAAAGCCACAATTTGGAGAAATGGTAGGCGCTAATAATGAACTACATGTATTAAATAAAACTTTTAATTCACTGCACAGAACTGCACATTTAATTTCCTATAACTTAAAACAGATTTTAGCTGTACACCGATTAATATTCAATTTTATACCTACATAAATAATAAATCTTTAAAGACACACAACATTTTTAACAATATCTGAATTCACGAATTTAGTAATTATTTACCGATCACTTGTAATATTTAAATATATAAAAATAACTAAATATTGAAGAACATGGATAAGTTTACTCTACATTTTGTTTAATAGGATTTTAAAATGAAACGTAAATAATTTGTAAGAAATTAAAATTAACTTACATTCGTGTTATAAATTATAGTTTTTCTGAAATTCACTTTATAATTCAACGACAATTTTATAATGAAAATATTACTTTATAAAAATATACACTTCTTTGAGGATTAACTTTTTATTCATGTTTACGTAACAATAAAAATTCAGCACCACGAAAATCACAATTATTATAACTATAATTGGATTTCTATCGATATTTTCCAAGAAAAAAACTTAAAAGACTTATGCAAACTTTGTAACTAGTAACAATATTAATTTGTATTCAAATTTAACTTAAAATAATTAGGCTACACATAAAATGTTTTTGACATTTGGGTTTCTTACACTGGTATCAACTCAAGGTTTGTTATAATCAGAGTTGCTAATTTTCGTACTCACCAACAGTAGTAGTACTAGTCCTTTCACGACTCAAGAACCAGTTTTTTTCAAGCATAAAGAATTTTAAATGTACTCGAAAGAATTTACTGAAGTACAAATACATTACAGCTCTGGTTATAATAAACTTTTGTTTCAATAATAACTTTTTTATTCGAAAACAATAAGATAAAAGAATAAGCATACGTTTTCAGTGTTTTTCAGAAGTATTATTAAATGTCATTAATCGATTCTTAATAAATGCAAATTTGAACCATTTACGAGTAACTAAAATTCGGAAAAACTATATTTGTCAAGTGTTCATATAATATGAACAATTATAATTGCGTTTATTTCGAAGAGGAAATAATTTCCTTACTACTTTTTAATATACAAATATCAATAAATATATAAAATTATTATATTATTACGTAAATATTTATATTTTAAACAAACATTTCATTTTGTAATATGACTTGAGTTTTTTAGTATACCGTAAATTTAAGTACAGTCCAATGCTATTTCTAAGTGTAAATTAATGGAAATTTAAGGTTAAATTTATTTGCGTGTGCATAGATAAATGTTAACATTTGTTATAGCCTACATGTTAAAAGGTACTCAGAGTGATACAGTGGAAATATTTAAAATTTTAAAGGTCAAAATATGGAAGGACTCTTTTAATGTATCGTTTAAAATTATTTAACACGAAAAAAGCTGAAAAGAAAACACTAGGCTAGGTATAAGAGTAGCTGAAGCGCGCTTAATTTCTATATCTTATCTCCAAGGTGAATGTGTATATCACATCACATATCTTTTCCCTATATCGGAAAATACTAATGTAATTATTTCAGCTTTTGACGGACATCAAGCTTACTTTATATCCGCCATATCGAAATTTCTGATGTACACTTTGCTACAATAAAGTCAAAATTTCTAAGTTTCTCTATTGAACAAGGACACAATTTGAAGCATTTGACGACCAATTATGAAAGAAGAGGGTTATGAAAATTAAATGTTGGCCTCTGCCAAGTTGAAAATTTGGAACAGATATAGAACATTGGAGAATCGAATTACTTTAACATTATTCGTACTAAATGTCAATTGAAACACACATCACTACATATATATTTAATAATAATAATAATAGATATTTAAAAACATATACATGTTTTTGTGTGATTTTGTGCTAATCGAGAAAGTTGTAATTTGTCATTATAATTTTAAAAATATTACAAACAAATTAACTTAGCTGCAATATTTGCAGTTTTGTTAAAAGAGATAAAATATTTTTCTTTCGGACTCTCTTATTAAAATCTAACTAAACGACAATCAAAGTTCTTATGCTAATAATTAACGGATTTGAAACACATCTAAAAAATATTTCCAAATTTTTCAAAGCCCTAATTTCTTCTTAGAACTGCATATTTTAGTGACAATCTTATTGTTATTAGAATCATGTTGCTTTGAAATGATTTACGTTATTTCACTAAAACAACAGAGACTAATGAACACTTTAAAAACAGTTTTTAACAATAGAATTCAGAAATAATTTTGTAATAAATCATTTATTTATACAAATTTGTTTCTTTAAAATTTAATAATGGTAACTTCTCACAATTATTAAAATTACAGATAGTAAGAAGAAGCATATGAGTAATTTTTTTATGTATAAAAAAATTTAATTAGCATATTTTAAACACTGAATTCTATTAATATGTTTTCATATCAGGTTATAAGTATTCAAACGGCTCAAATTTGACTGAAATGTACTACACTAGACTATATAAATAATTACCTTCACTATTTAAGAAAAACTGCTTTACTTTGTAAGCAGACATAATTTATAAGTAATTCATTTTAAGTGAAAAACTGTCTATTTCTAATTATTTACACTTCCGAAATTCTCGTGGACTTTCTCTTGTGATTAAATATACGATTATATATAGTATATATTTTAAAACTCTAAAAACTCTAAATTTATCTACAATGCAAACAAACAATCCCGCTTCATTGTTTTGTGAAAAAAGTTTTTAAAATTTTAATAAAAAACAATGGCAAGAGGATAACAAAACATAAATAACTAATAACTGAATTACATTATTACTACTGTTATAGCACTCAACAAACTTTGAAAGCAGAAGAAAAGGAATTGCCAAATGGAAAAAAAGTTAGAATGAATGTTAAACCTTTTGGAACCCTATTTACATGCTACATATAAATAAAAGTGTTTATATCGACTTTATAATATCTATATGAAGAATGTTAAATATTGATATATGTAAAATACATAAATATATATTGAACGTAATAAATGTAACAAATTACGTCGTTTGTTTTACTGCCTGGCATTTAAGCGCACCCCATTGTAGTATCTCTGGCAATGGACTACCATTTCGAATATTAATTGTTGATATATTCTCGTCAATCCGAGGAAACGCTAAATTAATCCTTTCAATTAATAAAGTGAAGTTTACACAGTTAAGAATTTCAATCCTAAAAGTGGCTTTTATTGGTATAAATAATATGCTTATATATACAATTATTTTCAAACAAGGTGAATTTATAATCAATTAATACAAAATACTATCTTGATACATTAGAAAATGTATGTGTTCCAAAATTATATATACTTCGTGATATCATCATCAATTGCCAAAGGATCCAAACTCAATATCCCTCTTAGCTGGCTAGTATCGGATCTCTGGTTAATGTTTTCATGTAAGATCTCTTTCATATGTTTGGTTTCGATTTCAGCAAAACTAGTATTTACATCATTAATTAAATCCTGAAATAAGATCAGGAAATAAGTAATTTACATACATAAATACAGTCTTATATTAATACTATTCATTTAGCCGAATGTTAGTTAATGGAGCAAAGAGGTGAATCTAAAAGCCAAAGATATACCTCAAACTCAGCTGTTAGAAATTTAGCGCTCTCTGTATCGAGCGCAGTTTGCGGCAATCCCATTAAAGCATTACCTAGAAACTTGTATATCGACCTACAGAAAACATAAACGTTAAAATATAAACAAAATAGTTTAGTATATATACTTTAGGTCAATCCCTCCATTTTCCGACGGACATGGATGTTTCTCGTTGTCAGCAATAGATTTTATAACAAGCGCTGATTCAAAATCGCAGAATTCATGTAAGCCCACTTTTTCCAGACAGCAAAGCCAAGCATTGATGTTCTCGAAAGAAAGAGATTCACATTCTTCGCCAACATGGTGCTGAGCCCGACTAGCTTGCTGATTGAAATATTCTACAATAATTGCCGACTCCCAATATATAATATTTAGCATAATTGTTGTAAATACATACTAAGCAATCTTTCCGGATCCACTTTAAATCTACTAATAGCTTCAGCGGTGCTCCATGCACTGCAACCATTAGTCATTAAGCATTTCAGAATTTCACTCTTGTTGTAGGCAGAGAGTCGACTACCAGAAACTTTAGAAGGTCTAGGCTTTCGAGTTGATGTTATATCACTTACGTGTGAGCTGTGAGCGCCTTCTTCTGTAGATGTCATTATGTGCTCCTGATCACTTTCATTCGGTAGAGGCAGTGTTTCATCGTCGCCAATTTCAGTTTTAATGATAACATATTGCCTATCCATTTTAAAAATAATCTACCACTTTTGATTGTTCGTTTTGTCGCGACTATTGCAAGTTTGTTAACTTGGGCAATCACAAGGAGTGTAGTTTCATCCGCATAAATATTATACTGTTTCTTTAATATTACTGTATATAACTTCCAAAGGCCAAACAATTATTACAATTTGTCAGGCAACAAAACTAAACATAAAACAGCTGTTGCACGACATGGTTGCATTCTTCGGCGAAGGAAAAGGAAGGTAGGCTCGTGTGATACTTATTTTATATATTACTTTCATTTCATTCAAGTTGATTAGGCGATGTTATATTAAAAATTTTAATTTGGCTATCAACTATGAAGTTGATTGTGTTAAGTATTCTAGTAAATCCAGTACAAAGATAAGAAAAAGAGCAAAAAATTAATTTAACTACTGAAAGCAACTACAATTTGTTAGTTCGGTTAGTCCAAAATTTGCAAAAAAAAATTTCGAAACCGACTAATCTTAGTAAAAAGGTAGCGGTGTGTGTCATATCTAAGAAAAAGTTGAACTAACACTATATGTGTTTTATTCATTTATACCCTGTTTACATAAAAATATTTAATCCGATTAAGCTGTTCGAAAACTGATGAGCTTTCCAAGTGTTTCCATACATAATCCGGTCAAGCAAAGTAGGTGTTTTGTTATTGCTTTGTTTTGTTTGGTGTAGTTGAGCTTTAACCATGTGTGTGGACATATGTTCTAATACTTTGTCGCCTGTAATTGTCCCTTTCTAACACATTGGCACTAGACAAGGAGAAGCATAAGTTCCTATAATTCCGAACTTCGAACCTGAGTTGCAAACTAAAAATTGAAGCTAAAACCCAAAAGCATTTCGGTTTAGCGCTGGAATTGCAACAACAATTTCAATGGTATTTAAAAAGTTTACGAGCGGTTTTAGGTCCTAAAAAGTTTTACTTCCAATTTCTGGAAAAACCATTTTATGTAAACGCGGTATTAGTCTTTCAGATTTTAAATGGTTAAGGGTATATTCTCTTTGTTCAGAAATGTGTAACGCGATAATGTATTCGTGATTAGGACCAACTCTTTGTTGATTTAGCCATATCCGTCTGTCTGTCTATGTGTCTGGCTGTCTGTCTGTTGAAGTCTCTTTCTTCTCCTCTGAAGCTATAACATTTTCTTTCTATACACCTTCGCAGAATAGCAACACAGTACAGAAAAACAGTACCATAAAATAAATTCTGATGTGAACTATGCTAATTTATACTTCCTAAACCTTGTTGCTTACGTTTTCGGTATTATATATATTTTAATTTTTAACATCAATATATAGGTGTTTTTTTATTTTGAGTTTTAATAACATCGATACATAGAACATAGCATTTGTGCAAATGTACTACTAAAGCCAGTACTTTTTTACAACAAATACCTATCCCTGGGAACACTGCTAATTTCCTATTTTTTACACATAGGCGTTTTTTAGAAGAGTTTTGGCAGCACATCATTCAAATCTCTTTAAAATATTGTAAATCCTTCTTATTGCTTCATGATTTTGAAGGTATGTAACGATATATAAATATCAATAATTACTATAGATACATAGTGAGATTTTTCAAGAATAATTGAAAAGATTATTCCTTTCCTTTTATAATAACACACATTACTAATACCTTCTTCAAACAGTTATTTGGAAGTGGCATCTATAATATAGTGCATACATATATTGCACACTTCGAAACCAACAGTTACGATGTTATTTAATGCGGGATTATATTTGAAACGGAAAGTATTACATTTTCATTTCAATAATGTTATTATTAACTCGTTAAAAGCACACACACATTTATATTGTCGAACCATTAGCCTTTGATTCTTCAAATCAATTTGTGAGCCGCTTTTACAATATCGATTGACGCCATAAAACGTCCGTTAAGCTTACTCAGTTAGAGTCTTAACCGCAATCGGATCGCACCTGCCTGTTCCGAACACGCTGTGAGTTTTCGCAAGTGAATCAAAAGTGTGCAGTTGCAAAGTGTATAATATTTTTTAACGAAGTAATGTATGAGGAGCAGAACTCCAACAATCCGTTCGTTTCGGCTGCCAACAATGCTCTGTGGAGCCTACAAGGACGAAACGCGAATAGTGCGTCGAATCCGGTTGTCTCCGCGTCGCCTGCAACGATACCACAAAATATTTTTAGAAATCCACCCATTCAGCCGTCAAGTGTGATCAACTTGTCGAACTCGTCCGATGTGGTCATCGGTCCAATGACCCAATATCAAGGGCCTGTCACCATTTACCAGTACATGGATGCGACTGTAGAGGCGCGATCGATGCAAGCTAACGGAGGTAAATAGGAGAGGGCGGTTCTACTTCTGTAGCTTATGATCATTGCCGCGACTTCTTCTGTAATCAGGTTTTACTGCGAAAAATCCAAGCTTTTGAATTAAAATAAAGCTCTGTCGATTGGAAAAGCTAATTACTTGAAACAGGCATTAAAATTGCACTATACATAGTTGCTCATTATTGACCGGTTGATTGATGGTTGCACCAGTACTCACGTTCGCATTAACAGTAGCTAATATTCACTTATATTGGTATGGTAAAAGTTTGTAGTTTAGTTCTGTATTTTATCAGCTCGCAACATAACCTTTGAAATGTGTAAATAAGTAGTAAACTTGTAAAAGTCCTACCATAACCATTTCAAAATCTTTAAAAAAATTCATTAACACAATAATCGTATTCTAAGGGACTTAAAGCTCGATTTTAAGTTGTTAAATCGACGGAAATAAAATCTCATTTTAAATATCCAAAAAAAACCAAATAATAATATGTAAAATTAACAAATTATTCTTATTGTAAACCGTAATGTAAACTATAATTGTTTAAAAACATAAGTTTATATTTTCAAACATTTAAAGGTATTTCTTTTGGATTAAAACTATTTTTATACCCTACAACTTAAGGTTGAGGGTATATTCACTTTCTACCGGAGTGTGTAACGCATAGAACTAGACAAGATAGGTATGGAAAAGTATATATATTCTTGATCAGCATCACCACCAGAATTGAAATAACGATGTCTGTCCGTCTGTCTGTCTGTCTGTCTGTCCGTTGAAATCACGATCACAGGAGAACGGATTAAGATTTCAAAATGAAATTTGGCAAAAATATTCGTTGCTATGTTGGGGTGTTTCGTATTGAAAATGGGCAAAATCGCCCAAGGATCACGCCTACTTTTTATATCGAGAGTGCAGGTACCTCTGTTTTGACTATTAAAAAAGGCCATATCAGCATCACTTTTTGAGAGAAGACAAGAAAATTTTATATGTAGGTTTAGACTAATGCTTCCAGTTAATATGCCAAATATGGGCGTGATGCAGCTTTAAGGTGTAGGGTATTTCGGCTACAGCCCGGCTGTAGACAACACCTTTACTAGTTTATGTTTCGGGAGACACAAATAATATAGCAAAAGGAATAAAATGATGACTTTTCCCAAAGTAAAGTAAAAATGATCTCCCGAAAGATATTTATTTTTATATATATTAACTTATTATATATTAACTCTTGTCATGTTATGAAAAGATCTTTATGAATCTGCAAAGCCACACACATCTTCATACTGTTTATCATTGTTTATCCACGATCACAAATATAAAACACACTCATAGTTAGTCAATTTTGCCTCAGCGAAGGCAACTCACGTTCCGCCGACGACAGTGAAGCAAAAACTGGTAATGAAGCAGAATATTCAAGTAGAATTTAGTAAATTACTTGAGTGATTTCAGTGATTCCGAAAATTCAGGCCTGTAAATGGCTTAATATTAAAGGTGATAAAAGTATGTGCAATTTACTCATACGTTTAGTCATTGGCACAGCAAAGCGACGAAGTGCATAAACTTATCCACAAACAGGGCGTGATTAGATTGAGTGCCGGAGATTCAATTAAAAAAGTAGCTATGAGTTTGCTCAGCGTCAGCAGAGCACCGTTGAATGAACGTTTCTCTAAAGCTTGAAAGTCCGTCGATTTCAATAATATAAAAGTAAGTCAAACTTTTGATAAAACTGAAGTGAAAGAATAAACAAAGCAACGCCCACAAAAGAAGTGAAATTTAGTAGAAAATAAATATGTAGTTCAAGTTAAAAACCGGTCAAGATCGAGTGCAATGTTTCGAAGCAGCAAATTAAAAGTACTAAATTATAAACACTAAGAAACGAATAATAAGAATCCAAAAAGCATGAAGCTTTTGCTGAAAATTAATTCAGAAAAGACTCGCAAGCGTTATCAACACGAACGTCATCAGCAATGGAACCGTATAGAACCTCCAGCGACAACGACTACGACATCCAAAGCATTTCCTCTTGCGAAACGTTGGTATTCAAGCTGAAAAATAAATTCCTAACCCTAATGAGTTCCCATTTCATTGTACGTTTTCATAAATTAATTCTCCAATTAACTACTAAAACTTGTCTTCTCATTCAAACAAATCCCAACTTTATCACTCATCGATTTTCACTCGCTGCAAAGAACTTCGATTAATAATTTCAGGTATAAATGCTTCAAGAAATTCGCAAGCGACTTCGTTGCTGCAGAATGTGACAACAAGCTCGAAATTATTGCTGCTGGTGTTGCTGCTAATCTGCATTACCGCCGGCGTAGTCATCTATATAGAAGCCAGCAAGAAGCCAGCGGAGCCGCAGCAGGGACCTATATTTTTCGGCAAGAACTACGAACACGGAACATGTAAGTTTAAGGAACGATAAGTTTCCTAGTTTAAAGAAACATGCCCAGCATTTCAGTTCTAATCGCTTATCGCAGATTGAATTTTTATTTCAAGTATCTCAGTTCCGAATCTAGGAAATGGTCACCTTATTATCGACCGCGATCAGTGGGGAGCGTCGGAATTGGCCAAGCAACTTACCGTGCATCTGAAGCAGCCGGTTCCATACGTGGTGATCACGCACATCGGCGTACAGTCGCAACCCTGCGACAACATTTACAAGTGCTCCATCAAAATGCGCACCATTCAAGATTCAGCGATCGCCGAGAAGAAGCTCCCCGACATACAGTCGAATTTCTACGTAAGTCACAGACTAAGTTACGAGTAGAAACCCATCGACTTATTCCATTGCTTCCTCCAGGTCGCCGATGATGGGAACATTTATGTGGGGCGCGGCTGGGACTGGGCGAATACCTACGCCAACGAGACGCTGGCTGTCACTTTCATGGGCGACTACAACCGCTACGTACCCAGCGAAAAGCAGCTTGAAGCTACACACTTCCTGCTCGCTTATGCTCTGACCAACAAAAACCTTCGCCTGGACTACAAATTGGTGGCTCAAAATCAAGTAAGCTGCGCGGTGCAGTCGAGTTCGTTAGCGGTTTAATGTTTGGCTTTCCTGAACCTTTCTGATTTCCGTTTAGACTAAGAGTACGAAGAGTCCTGGTGCGAATGTGTACATGGAAATCTCAAAGTGGCCCCATTTCTACCCGTGCAGCATGAATGGGAATCCGCGTTGTGGCAGCGAGCTGGGAATGCCGGACGTGTGGAATGGTAACATGTGAGCGGGACTTACAGCTGAACCAACGATTAAATCACAGTATTTTGTAAGCTCTACATGGTATTTATTTGGTATTTATAATGCTTTGTGGAGGCCATTGTGGGACTACTATAGGTAAACTCAATAAAGCTGTATAATAAAGTTCATATTTGATTCTTTCAAGCCACGCATCTGCACCTTGAAAAGATTTAGAGAAAATTAACTGATCCGGAATCATCTAATCACATAAAGAAAATTCACTAGAGTTTACTTCGTCTATTGTTAAAACGAAGGTGGAATAACTTAAAAAAGTATTTTGTTTAATCACCGAAAAGTATGAATAGAGACTTCCTTCGATTTTCTCGAGCCATTTCCGATTTAGAAGATTTAAATATATATTAAATTATATTCCAGAAGTAATCGCATTGCAAAATTACAATCAAAGTTAATACCTTCTTCGGAGTGTAGGGCATCGTCATCAAACTGCATTATGAAGCTTAACAGAGCTTTCGTTCGATCTCATCTGCATGCACGTATAAAGCTGGCTTTTCCGCGTGACTTCAGGCGAATACGAAACCCGTTTCTGTACATTGGAATTAACGTCACAGAGCAAGCGAAAATGTTAATTAATATCAACTTTGACTAAGCGTATTTTTTGATATTCGTACGAATACTTATTTAAGTACAAATGATTACAACAAACTCGTTCTCTTTTTGTTGATCATCCAAGGTGTTGGCATTATACTGTCTAAATACCGATTTCAGGATTTTAACTTCATTAATGATTTTTTCTTGCTGTGATAAAATCTCGCAATATCACCCTCCAATATAGTTGGGACGCCTCCAACTATAATTCAACTAGCGATTAAAATGGACCCTCTTCTGGAAGTGCTTTAGGCATCTTATCTTAGTCATATCTATAGACTCGGTAAACAAGTCAACCCGAAATCTTATCAATGTTGATGTTTGTCGAAAACGCTTTATTTGCTGATATGTGTCAATAAAGTAATCGCCAGCACTCAACTACATTTAAATGCAATAAAACACTTCGAAACGTTCAGTATTTCTTTTCAAATTGAACCTCTTTAACATAATTTATTATTTCATATAACGTTCGAAGAAGATTTTTCTACTTACAAATACGAAATATAAAAGTTATATTTAATATATTCGGATGCGAGGATAGATGAACTTAAATAGGATTTTAAATAAAAGTGAAAAAATTTTAATTTAATGAAAACGTGGATTCGGACTGCAAATCATTAAAAGAATTTCCACGGTTTTAATTACTGATGAATCTCTTTAATGATTCCCTTATCAAATATACACAAATTATAATATTTTTCAACAACTGCAATAAGTTTTTCGTTACTAAAATATTTCCTTTACTTCTCCAAGTGATATTAAGTTTTTATGTGAAAATATTAAAAGTATCGTACAGGAAATGAACGATTTTTATATGTTGACACGAGTAGAGGTTTTTTTAATAAATATACTATATAGCATAAGTTTCGACAAGGTAAAAAGATATAGAAACATTATTGTTTTTATTGTTGTTAACAAATACACGAGACATTCGCATTTGTTTTGAAAGCAGCTTCTAAACACTGATATACATACATACATATATAGGACGATTCGTTGAAATTCTCTAAAAATTTGTTGGGGATACTAAATAGTGATTAGATTAAGGATTAGATTCTTCTTAAAAAAAACTAACTTATTTATAACTGCAAACTGAAGAACCTAAAATATCAGCATTTTGATATTTCCAGTAAAAGTGTTAAATTGTTTGGCAGTTATAAAGAGGAAAATAATGATAAGAGCAAATCCACAGACGCGACAGCTGGAGCTCAGTTGGTCGCGAGCATTCGTTCACAACGCAAGTTACGATTGTGCGCTCGAGGTTTCGCAATGGAATGCATTAAATCCAATCGGAATTTAATTGCTCTTTCTTTTTAGTATTGTCGCATTGCAATTTTTTCAATTTTCATTGCAAACCACAAGCTTTAAATATCAATAAAAATTTACATAGTGCTAAAAGTTTTGATCTCGGGAGCGAGCTTTTTAATTCATTCGATTTACATATAACAATTTAAAGAATACAAAAAAGAGAAGCGTCAAAGTACTCGTTTGGAGAGAGAAAACTAAATACAGTTGTTTGATGTACAAATATGTGTATAAAAATGTAATTAACAGCAAAGTGTAGAAACAATTGTTAATAATATTAATTGTAAAATGATTATTGCAAAATCATGGAAGTTAAAATTGCGAAATCAACTACGAAAGAGAAGTAAACTTGTTGATTAAAACGAATAAAAATAAAATCTGTGCTGTAATCATGAAGTCATTTCACGCCATAAAATACTGAGTTTAAAGTAACTCGAAGTGTAAATAAACTGCGAAATTTGCCGGCGATTTAAAAACTTGTTTGCGGATAATAATCATAAATATTAATTCTGAAAACTTCAGCGGAGTTATAAAAATACTTCTTATACTCAAATATTAAAACGCAGTAATTGACTCAAACAAAAACAGCTTCAAGCGAACAAATTCAGTTAATCAAAAAGTAAATAACAATAATAACGATCGATAATAATTTCTTTATAATGAACTATAATAAAATGTCAAGTGTCATTTATCAATTAAAATCACCAAATATATTTAAAGGATACTTTTTTTAACCGATTTCCGAGAATATTTTTGTTAAAAACTTTCGTCCACTTTGACGAAGTTCATGTTTGAATGTTTTTAAAGATTTTTAAAGCAAAGAAAGTTTCTCATTTCGTTCTCTCTTCTCTTCGAAGATGTGAGAATGTTTATTAAAATTTATCTGTGAATTCTTTGCACAAATCTTTTTTAATGGCGCCCTTTAGTAACCCATTTCACTAAAGTGCTTTTATTATGCATTTACGTGTTGCTTTTACGTCAGAAAACGAAGCTGTGAATGTATTTCCTCGTCTTACACATTGTTAAAAGCTGCTACGTAGAAAACCGGACTGAGAGCTGACACTCTATAGAACAGTATACAGCTTTGCATATGAATATTTTATTTCCTTTTATTTTTAATAACACAATAAATTTTAAACCCTTGCAAATTAATTAAAACAGATCGACTGCTGTACCTCAGTTGCGATGTATTTTAAAGACATAAAAGAATTCATTGTCTTATTGGAATCATGTTCTTCTTTGCTCCTAGCTTATCTGCCAACTTTGAAGCGAATCAGTCAATCACCGAATGGCGACACTTTTACTAATCAGAATATTCAAATCTCTCTACAATAGTTGCAGCAATTAACACAATGAAAATATTCGATTGATTCGATGCTATTGCGTTCTGGAGCTACGAACTCCGGAAAGTGCTTCTTCAGCTTGAAGCAAAAATGCCTGAGATTGAGGAAGATTCAGCATCAAAAAGCACCTCACTCAAATCAGGTACATCGCTCAATGATTCCGCGAATATAATTATCGATAACACAGCAAAATATAGAAGCGACAAAGCTTTAACCGATAACAGCGTCAACTCGAGTTCATCGCACATAAAGATTCAGAATTTCATCAATATTACGAAAACAGAAAATGAAAGTGTTAACATTCAACGGCAAAATGCTGCCCGGTCGAAAAACCTCGCTCACTCTTCACAAAAAGCCTCTCCTTCGTTGTCCCTACGTAGCAATGCGTCCTCCATCGTGTCGTCATCTCTGGAAGAGAACGAAGTCGAGTCGAGCGTCGTTGAATCGGACTCAGAAGCCGAAAGCAGCGTCCGTGGTGATCAATATGTAGTTACGAAACTCGGCGATGAGACGAAATATGAGTCGCAAAGTGCAGATATTCCAAACATCGGACGTGACATGATCGTGCTGAGCCAAAAGATCACCCCAACCGGAGCAGCGGGACCTTTGCCTAATCCCAATGTTTTCCCAGATCCCGGAAAATCAGATCGAGTCTCGAATGCACCACGCATCGGCAGCATCGCGCTCACCAACTCCACGGACGTCACGTTCGGCGACAAGCATTTCTACGAGGGTCCCGTGACTATACAGCAGTTCCTGGTCGAGAGTCGAGAAAAATGGAAGCAGGCCAACGGAAAGGAGGATCAGGACGGACCGGACAAGCTCTTCGTCAATCAACACACTGAGTCGAAGCAAGCAGAAGTTGGTAAATATTCTGTTGTATTTATTATAGACTTTAAGTTTAAGTTACGATTACTTAAGAAAAGAAGAATAGAATATTTCGTTGTGAAGGAGATTCTATGTTGGTCCTTGTTAATGTCTATTTAGGTTAAGGTCTGTGTTTTTCCAATTAGTGGCCATCCAATCAGAGAAATTTTTGTTGTTACTCCGCATTTAATAATTATTTCCGGAAGATTTTTATCTTATCTGTATTAAACACATTAAATTATATACATAGATACTTTCTGAAGCCAAAATATTAACAAACTTTACTTGTCTTTCTTATAAAGTGTTCAAATATCTATCGTCAATTATTCATGTGTCGTGCTAAAGTTTGCTTGCTCCCAGAAGATTCAACGATGATCAGGAAAATCACATTTATTTAATTAAACTATGACACAAAACAACAAAAAACGTGTTAAAAAGATATTGTGAAAATATGTGTTCAAATAAAAAACATGTTTTTGTGTAATTTTTCAGCGGGGAATTTTTTAAAGTCATTAATAATCCGATGAATTCATTCAATGACTTCTGACTTAAAAGCGGACCGTTTGCTCAACCTACTTTTAGTCAGTTCGCTCTAGACACTCGTTGAAATCGTGCGGTCACTTTCCTAAATCCAAGTTTATAGTAAATTAATTTACGATGTCGAACTGTGCTGTTTGTGGAAATTCAATTGAGTTCAATCACGATGCGCAAACGACTGTTTGTAGCGAATTCTTTGAGGATAAAGTAACGCGCATTGTCGACGAAAGATTCAACGAATTCCTAATAAAATGTCAAGAAGAACACAAAGATTTCGACAGCCGATTAAACGCTATCGAGAAGCAACCTATAAACATATTCTATAAATGTAATTATGAATAAATTAACTTTTGAGCAATTAATTAAGCCACAGTCTTTTGCCTCTTGTTTCTAGTCTTGTGAAGAATATTTTAGAAAGAACTGAGTGCAATGAATAAATGAGTACTAATAGGTTTCACTAAAGTTAAATGCTTTCTTAAACCAATAATAAAAATAAATAATTGTATTATGTTGTAAAACCGACCTTTATAATTATAATAATGGACAAGGAGTCATTAGTCGTAGCTCGCATTTTTTATTCTTAAATGTTTCTAATTAAAAATTAAAATTAAATTTAAATTACCAAACATAGATAAGTTTTCAAATTACGATTTAACATTTGTCATTTCTTTACAGGTCCTTCGCGTGTTCCCGATCTCCCGCCAAAGTCATCATTGCTTCCATACAGATTCGTGTTTAATCGTAAAGCGTCCATTATTACGATCGCCATAATTTTTACAACTCTACTGATAGCAGTCCTCGTTACAGCCGCCAGCTTCCTGTTCCCGTCAACAGACCAGAAAAGTAAGCTTCTAGGCGACGGCGACGATTCCAGACAAAACATTCCAATCATTTCAAATATAGGTATTTTACACATTGTAAAAAAACCGACCTCTTAGCAACTTAGATTCCCTTCTTGGCTCACATTCGAGTTCAAGATTTAATATACGATTCGCTTAAGTTTCGTTTAAGTCTGCCTTAAGGCAACCTCTTTTCTATAGTTATCTAAATTTTTGGGTTTTAATACAGTTTTCCAGGCTATGGGTCTTAATGGTTCACATTGAAATTCAATTCGATGCTTCAACAATTGCACAGGTCTTATTAAGGTTCTATTAAACTAAAAACCTTGTTGCAGTAATTATATATTATTATATATATGCTTTACTTACGTTATATGTTATGGATTAATCATCAGTGATTACGAAACGTAAGCTTAGAAAATTTGGAATGTGAAGTGGATTTTTAAACGTGAAAATTTAGTTAGTTAAAATAAAAGTTAAGATTTTAAGAAACTTTATAAACTGAGAACAACTTCCTGAATTGAGTGAAATTTCTGGAAATACTAAAGTGCTCCATACAATTTTAAAGAAATGCTGATGTTGATATCCATAATTTTCAGTCCCTTCCATGGACGATCCTTTCATGTTCAACGGCACTTTACAATTCGTCAAAAGAGATGAATGGCAGGCTGCTGCGCCGAAAAGCGAGCTGGACAAGTTGCATTTGCCTGTCCACAGGATAATCATTTCGCACACAGCTTCCGAATCCTGCGCTAACTTTGTACGTACAGCAACTGAACAAGTTGAAATTTATACTCAATAATGAACTTCGGAATAAATACTCGCTTTTTCGGCAGGTCGTGTGCTGCTTTCGAGTGCAAGTAATACAGAATTTCCATATGGACTCCTTCGGATGGGACGACATTGGGTATAATTTTCTGATAGCTGATGATGGCCGGGTCTATATCGGTCGTGGCTGGGACGTTCAAGGCGCTCACACCAAGGGCTACAACATCGACAGCTTGGGCATCTCGTTCATTGGAACGTTCACAAGTGTCAGTCCCACGAAGCAGCAACTGGCAGCTGCGCAACTGCTCATTGACGAATGTGTGCGCCTGGGAAAAGTGGTCCCGAATTACCGACTCTACGGGGCACGGCAATTCAGCGGCACAGAGAGTCCGGGCGATTCTCTGTATAGCATAATCAAAACATGGTCGCATTGGTCATCAAAAATTTGAATATATGAACGATTCACACCTCGCAGCCGAATATAATGAAATATAATATTCACAAGATGACTTGTTGCTGAAAAGAACTGATGGAGACGGAGTCGGAAAATGTTTCCAAGCATTATATTATAAGCAGTTGTATTAATTAAAATTATAATGAATCTTCACGTTTAAAGCAATGAATCCCTGTGTAAAAATACTACATATACATAAGTTATTTTATATTTTTAAATAAATTTAAAAATTAATATTTTTCAATATAAATATTTTTAAATTCAAACCCCAAACCTTCACTTAACAATTTACGTAGAGATAAACATAATTTAATACTAGTATTTTTTTTTTGAAATATATGTTAAATGTTAGCCTTTAGTATTAAGTCCTTCAGTCTCTTATTAAATACAAGTTTCCCTGATAGGAAGTGACTACATCGGCAGTGGTAAAGTGTTGCGGATCATTCCTAGAGATGGATGGCTTGCGCAGCCTCCGTCCTCCGAGCCGATTGCGCTCCAGCATCCCATCCCAAATGTCGTCATCATCTCAACACAAACGGAAGGCTGCGAAACACAGGTAAATAATGCTACAAAGGCAATCTTTATTCGGTTATCTTTAATAATACATTTATTGATTCATTGAAGGCGGCTTGCACGTACAGAGTACGCTTTATACAGACATTCAATATTGAGTCCACGCAGTACGATGACATCATTTACAATTTCCTCATCGGTGGTGATGGAAATGTTTACGAAGGACGTGGATGGAATAATATTGGCGCCCACCTGAAGGGTCACAATCACAACAGCATCAGTTTAGCCTTTATTGGTACGTTCCGCAAGCAGCAACCAAGCAGTAACCAAATGAATGTCACTGGGTTATTGCTCGAGGAAGGTGTTCGTCTCGGGAAGCTTTCGTCGAGCTATAAAATCATTGGTGCCAATAGCATTGAACCCACATCTACAGCAACCTCGGCCGATTCACTCTACGCCAGCTTTAAGAACTGGAAGCACTGGTCCGAACATTAAGACAAATAATAGTAATAATAAATTAGCTTAGTAATATTCGTTTTTAGGAACTTGTTTTAGTAATTAATTAAAAGTAAAATTCAAAGTTATCGTAGGCGACGCGACGTCTACTAGATGTTAATTCTAATTTTATTATAATTCATTTAAGATGTTCAATTTTGTAACTGTATCTTATATTAATAAGGTTCTTATTAACTATTATGTGATATATGATTAAAAACCAATGTACGACATTCAACGTAGTTCTATATTGATTCATTGTAATATATTCCAAGTAGCTCAGCAGGAATCTGAATCATATCATAACACTACGAACTCGCTGCTACTCCCCTTTCATGTGCTCCGGATAAAATGAATGAATTACGAATACATGTCTGTGATTTTTCAGAGATCGGCAAGTCATTCATTATTTCTTTCCCATTCATTCTGCATTATTTTGATTCAAAATATAATTGGAATGAATCTTTTATGAATAACTTTAAACTTTGTTTTCATTGTCGCGATTCAATTACCAGGCGCTCATATCTGAAAGCAACTAAACGAATACTGAAACACTACTCAAAAATGCGGCGTGCAAAATGGAACATCCGTAAACGAAATGGCGCCTGAAAGAGGCAACCATTGCTCCTAATTTATAGTGTGTATTCTATGCCAGTGCATTCCGTTATTTTCTATAACAGGGGAATTCAAAGTCCACTAAGGAATTTTTTATATGAAATATTGAATTGTTTTTGAAATAAATAAATAAAATATTAATATGAGACTCGCTCACATGCCAATAATAAAGGTATCTACTTCTTATTATTTAAAGCAAATTTTAAACATTTTTATTTCATTGCGTTTTACGAGTGTAAAGTTTACGATCACATATTGGCGTATACGAAGTAAACAGTTGTTGTCTCCCTCTGGACAATAGAATTTGCCATATGATATACATAATGCGTGAAAGCAATCTTTCACGAATCTTTCCATCAAATATGAGCTCCTGATACATGGAGGAGTAACTCTGTTGTGTTCCGTGGTTGAGGGAGCGTAAAAAAAAGCATTAGCAATTAGATTCTGTCCGTCTCTCACGAGACAATCTAACTTTTGAAAGCTGTTATAACTTTATATTAACGGTATTTTTTCTGCGCGTAATGCTACTGGTCATTCATGGGCTCCTGCTAACTCGAATGAGGTTAACGAAGCTATTCCTATTGGAATTTCTCCACGTACCTTCTTAAAGTGAGGAAAGCAAATCAAAATGGACGGAAGGAGGAAAATTTAATTAGAATGCGTTTCAAATATTCATTAATTTAATAAGAATGGGAAGTTTAGTGACTTGAAGCGGAGCTTTACATAATATATTGTGTTCTTATACATAGAATTGTATTCTAAAAGCTGTTCCATTAATATTGATATTTCAGTCAGTAAGCGATATGCTACAGTTTAGGAATTTGCTGCCAAATTTCTCTAATGTTCAATAATCGCATAAAATCGAAGTGAAGAATGCTTCTTGGATATTAGTGAACAGCAATGCATCGCATCAAATTCCAATCCTTTGGAACAGAAGCCACACGAAACTTAACTATGGAACGACCCTAACCAAAGATTGTAAACCTGCAAATCGATGTAGCTCATTTGCTAAATAAAATATTTTATTTGAAAAATATGACTAGTTTGAAGTCAATATCACTGAAAATATGTTTTGACACGCGTGTACGCGACTAATGCGACTGTTGAAATTGCCTTTATCACATTGTCAAAACATATTGCCAATTACCATTAATAACAATTAATATTTTATAAATTTCTTAGATGCTTTAATAAATAATTCAATCACATCGTAGGCAATGGTATATTTACAATAACCCTTTTTAAAATAAATGAAGATGTAATTGCTTTTCATGAATATTTCAGTAATTGCTTTTCATTTCATTGATAAAAAAAAAAATTTCATTGATTTCCTTCGTCTTATTATATTTGATTGTTCATTCCTCGAGTATTTAAATAAATAACTAAATAAATAACAACAGGATTTTAGTAAAATATAGTGGTAATTGATATATATATATATAAATAAAACTACATACAAGCGAATACTAGCTAAAAGTTTACACGAAAACTCCTATTATAGACCTGTTCGCGTGCAAACAGGAAGAAGGCGCAGTAACTAAGATAACAGTAAAACTAATAGTAATCCATGCAATCATTTTTAATGTCAATAAAGGAACTACAAAACTCAGTTCATTTGGAAATTTGTAGGTTTATACATATGTATGTGCATTGTTTGTAGTTCATTAATTTAATATATATTCACTTTTGTTCACGAGCCTTAGCTATGTATTGCATCAGCCACTCCCTTTTGGTCTGACCAGCGACCGTTGTACCCTTTTGTTTCGGCAATTTATGGAAGCAATTATTAACTTCTACATATGGCCGATTCGCTTCCAACTCCCGACGATCCTCATCATTGGATTCGATGTTGCAATCGAGATCGTCATCGTCATCGACAATTTCCTCCTTTCCAATATCACAAATGCGTTCCGATTGCTGATGAAATGATTTATCTGTTTTGCGCAGAAAGTTATACAGCGCCACACATCCCAAAGTTATTTTTCGTGCATTTACTTTATCGATTCGTAGCGGCAGAGCTAGTATTGGAAAGATATTGCTTAACATTTGCAAAGCATCTGATGCATGTTCATTCACGGCGTCCATAGCAATGCAATAGTGAAACTCTGGATGATTGAGTTTGCTCCAAGTATAGCTGGGATCCTGGCATGTTGGCACGTAGTAGACCGAGTTCATTAGGTATTTCTTTAAAGGTAACGCCCCGTTTCCCACGAAGTAATAGGAAGTAGCCACAGCATCTTTAGTAGTCGGCAACGGTAACTTTTGGTTTTCAATTAGGTTAATAATTTTTGAATGTTCGAATATTTCGTCAGTCGTGTTCGCAGTTGTGCGCTCTACGTCTACATAAATAAAGTTATTGCTATTGTCCACAATTGCAGTAAAGATAAGTGGCGGATCAGTCCTGAAGTTAACTTCCGGATCAGGTTCTTCGGTACGTGGGTTTCTGTAGAAACCGATCTCTTGCATTGTCAGATTGCCCAGGCAGTTGGGCAGCTTCACCTTTTCCTGCAGGTCATTGACAATTACCTGCCATTTGTCGTCAGTCTTTGGTAAACAAACAAATTGGTCTTTCAGTAAATCGTATATATTAAGACATATATTTCCGATCATCTTCAGTATCACAGGCTTGGAAGCACGGAAGCAGTAGTTGCGACAGGAGTGGACCTCGCCTAAAGAAATCAACTTAAAAAATTGCTTTTTTTTGGTAAGGGAATACTTACCAGTCGCTAAATATTTCAAAGTAATCGCTATGCGCTCCTCCGGACTAAATGATTTTTTCTTGCGGTGTGGCTCGTAATTGCTAATTATTGGTGCTAGCTTAGTTACCAAAAACCGAAATTGCTTTTCAGTAATGCCGAAGAAAGCGTTTAGTGGATAGCTTTCGTTACTGCGAAATTGTATTTCTTTTTGTAGGTTCTCTTTCGTCATGAATTGGCTTTGATTATTCTTCAGCCACTCTTTGGTCCATTCAAGTCGACGGCGACAGTTCAATATGCCAGCCAAGTCCAACGAGGACAGCTTTGGCAAGTTTTGTGTCGTAGCAGTACTGTTGTCACCATTAACAGCACTGTCATCGCGCTCCTTAAGGACTCCGACGACCTTTATTTTCAAGTGCTTCATTTCTCCAGAGGCTAATTACAACTTATAGAAATCGATTATCACAATATTCTATATGTTTTCTCACGCACGTCTATCGTGAAATTCTAAAATATTATGCATTGAATGTACACAAGAACGAATTTTACAAAGTTTTCTTAATAATAATTAGTTAATACTAAAATTTATGAACCATCTTACCTTTTCCACATTCAGTTTATAGGATTTATTTCAATCAAATTTACGTGTCTTGTTTGTAGAATTTTCTAGTTGATTCTAAAGGCAGGAATTTCAATATATATGCCTTATATCTTCTAAACTGTTTCTATCACATTTTTTTTTTTTGTTGCTGAGCGTACGAGGTCAGATTTCTTGAAGCGGAGTTTTGACACTGTGACAGTGATGCCAATTGCTAATAACATTAGTATTAAAATAAATAGTTGTTATGCAAGTAACATTTGTCTCTGCTATACTAAAATTGGGAATATTTGTCCCAAATGTTTCTTGTTGCTTATTACAAAGAGTATATACTATTCATATATTATAAATTAAATTGTGTTTTTTAAATAAACTTATAGGTCCTCTCCATACAAGGGACACTTAGCCAGGTTTTGTCGAGGTTTCTATCCAGGTTATGGGGAAATTTGCAAATTCGCACTTCTTTGTAATATGCAGCCAATCGCACCCATTTTACTTGACACTTGAGTAACCTCTCAACAATTATTTATATAATTTACACAATATATTTTTATAATTTGCTATATTTGATTATTTGGAAACAGAGGTTTAGCAATAGACAGTTTTTTCCTAATTTTGCATAATCATTTGACATAAGCTGAAATTTGCCTAATCGTTTCTTTAATGAACTGGATAGCAAGACCTACGGGTATTATTTATGAATTCCATATTTTATAAAGAAGTAATATAGAGGAAACATTGTACTGCAAACAATGGAAATTTCCTAAAAATATTCTGTGATTTCAAAAAAAAACCCTGTTTCTAAAAATAAATTCCCAGTCCAACAGGAAATGCAGTTTAAATTTATCAAGGTTTTGTATATAGAAATTTTATGAAATTCTCATGGAGGACCAGTTCATAATTGGAAATATTATTATTGGAAACTACTATAGATCGTTAAAAAAGTAACGTAAAGGACTAATGAGGTTTCTTCTAGAAATCAATTCTAAACCGGATATCTCCTAAACCAATGCATTCATCCTGTTACAATTTTTACCGATGTATGCAGAATTTCAATGGCTTCTCTTTTTATTAAATCATATTTTTCGAAACCATATACTTTTGGAGAAAAACGACTATTATTTGATTTTTAAAAAAATAAAATCTATTATGAAGTCTGTAATAATAATTTAATTTGAGAGATAGGGGCATTACTAGCTATGCGCAGATATTTTTTTATTGGAATTGGTGCATTGTTTACAAATAGGTGTTTATACCACGTCATGTTGACAATGTTGTTCTTCTTGGCTACTACAAAACCAACTACAATACAACAACAAATTTGGAGAATATCGGATTATAAAAAAACATTATATTAATTCTTAGAAATCTTAAAAATGCCGACCGATTTCGATTCTACTGCCTGGAAATTATTGTAAATGAAAAAATTTACAAATTTTTAATACTTGGTTTTTTTTTTTGTTGAAATCTTGGTTATGTCCCACGATGACAGGCTTGCTTGGCCAATCACTGAGGATTATAATACATTCAAATATGAATTAATACTTCGGTCAAAACACTAGTTTAATTCCGAAAGCTGATAGAGGGTACATGCTACATACATAAATAAAAGTGTAATTGTATTTTTAATAGCGATTTAAAGAATTCATGCTCAATGTGTCTGAGGCTAGAAAATATATTAATATATTACTAGCACTTTTAAATTTAAATTAATAAAATTTAATTTAATTAATTAATTTTAAATTTAAATTAATTAAATTTAAATGTTTCTCTAATAGGTGTCCAATTTGTTAAAGATTTTTTTAAGAACCTTAAATTTATTTTTTTTTTTTGGTTTATTGATCGACGAATACTCTGCCACCTTCACACGTTCCGCTCCACGGAAGTTATATGCAGAGAGGATTTTTGCCTAGACGTCTGGCACTACGGTATACGTGCAGCAAGATTCTGAAACTATTGGCAATATATTTGATTCATTGCTCGAATAACATGATATAGTTCAGGTCAATTCTCACTCCGTGATTCCTTCGGGTATATCTAATTTTAAAACAACTTTATATTTCCTTTTACATGTTTTAGGTTTTTCCTTATTGCTAAGTCAACAGCAAGAAAAACCTGTTCAATCCTAAAAAGGATATAAAAAACAAACAGCGACAATTTAAGCACTTTATTATTATGCGTGTGTTATTACAAATTATGTATGTTTGAGATAAGTTTTTTAAACGCTGCAAGTATGTAAACATTCATGTATTTAGTAAAGCCATGAAAACTGTGCTTAATTATATTGTTATAATATATCTGTTAGTTCAATATCATTGAAAATTACTTATGACAAAATCATGTAGTAATATCAAGTATTTAAAACATAAATTAATGTTTGAAAATACTTTTGTTTTAATTAAAAGTGGCTCTTTAAGAAAACTCACATTTAATAAGTAAAAATACAAACTTTTTGGTTGAAAAAAGCAATACAATATGAGAAAACATACACCAGATTATTAATATATAAAGCATTGACCTAAGGTGATTAATTTCATATAATATTTTTCCTGGACACTATTTTCTGCATTTTAACTAAATTTAACGTAGTTGCTAAAAACTATAAAATGCATTCATATCGGACTCCAAGCTTCTGTTTGAATCTCTCAAGGTTAAAATATTTTAAACTCCATTTATTTTTTCCAACAGCTAAAAAGTGTAAAGAACTGACGTCGTTCTGTAATGTACATGGATGTCAATATAAAAGGTTTCCGTAAAAAGGCTCAAAGAAATTAGCACATCGCGAAGCGGATATCAATCACCAGCAGCTGAAAAAAAAAGACAAAATGACATTTTGGTTTCTAAAATTATTTCGACAGTTTTACCTCATAATTAATACACAGCTATTTAGAGTCCTACTCCATTGGACGTAAATCTGGAAAAAAACCAAAAAAAAAAAAAGAAAAACAAAAAATTACATGAGTTTTCGCACGAGAATTGACATTACAATACATATATGTATGTATGTATAAATTTAAAAGCGTTCTTAAGGTATTGATATTCATTTTCTTGATAATGAGTTTCGTAATACAGTCGAACTTCCCTATAGTGAACTTCTATACAATGAAGCACTCCCTATTATGAATTTTTTTCAAATACACTGCTTTTTCGTTCAATTTCTGGTTTTTTAGATCTCTGTATAATGAATTTCTATACAGTGAATATTTCTATACAATGAACAAGTTTTACAGTTGCAATCTCAAATTTCATACGTTTTTGTCTCCTTATAATAAATTTTTTCAAATAATTTTCCGTTGGCTATACTAGTGACACTGTATTCCGATGGAAAAGTAAACTTTAAATGGACATCCTCGAAATTTGAAAATGACAACAGAAAAAGATAAAAAATGACCATCACTAACAATTTTGACACCTGCATTGAGTTACTTGCATTAAGTGAACAAACAGCAGAACAAACTCTATTGAAAAAAAATTGTTGATTATTAATAAAGTTGAAAAAGGTGGAGCAAAAAAAAAAAATATTGATAAACAATTTGGAATTCTGCCTACCACTTTTGTGGAGATGAAAAATGATGTACCTAATAAAGTTTTCGAATCTCTTAATTTATGAGAAGCTTTCGTTGAAGAACAAAAATGGAAAAGTGTAATCCAAACTGAAATTACTGATTACTTAAAATAAAAATTTAAAAAAGTATTATGTTTTCTATATAATGAAATTTCTATATAATGAAGTAATTTTGTGGTCCCTTCGACTTCACTATAGGGAAGTTCGACTGTAATAAGTTATTCCTAAATTTTTCCTAAAAACCGGATACTCCCATTTACAATGTATATATATATATATATATATATATCTATATACTCCCATATACAATCTACTTTCACATCGTGCTAGATAATCTTTTACCAGCAACATAACTTCTTCAATAGATATGGGTTCATAATTAAGAAGTAATCGGGTAGAATATTTGTGATCTCAAGTCGTTCGACCTGGAAGATGTTACGTGGGATAGTGGCTTGACTGTTACATTTTGTAATTGGTACACTTTAGAGTGTTCTCACTACACGAGTCCTCGATGCCGAGTGTAAAGTGCTTATTGAGAGTGGATTGAAACATTATTAGTACTTCTTATATTTGAAGCAAAACACACAAACATCAAACGAGGTCGACTTCGTCGAAGTCTTAGCAAACAGTAAAAATTCTTCACTATTTATTTTATTTGTTTATTTTTTGAAAGTGTTGCCTCATTTCAATATTGTTTATTTTTTTGTTTCGAAAAAAAGTTGAGCTCGCTTGTGTGAAAAAAATAATTAATTTCCAAGTTCTCATATGAGTATCAAAGCAACAACGTGAATTATTAGCTCGTTGCAAGTATCAAATATTATATATAGTGTAATTGGCTGAATGCAATGATCCTTCGATTGGACTGTCAAAGTTACCATTCGCAGATGAACCACAGTCCATACCTACCGTGAATTTTGCAGATTTCATTGCTTCGCTTCGCTTTGTTGTTCGTCTGTTTTTCCCCTGTTCAACATCGTCTCACTGAGATTTAAGTCCCTGAATTCACTTCGAGAACCACTTAGAATCGTGACGTCATCGCTTGACCAATGACTGGTTGTAACCGTTGAAGCTGACATTGCTGTCGAATTGAATGAATCTTCCATTAAGGTGCTTGAAGCGCAGCTGGTCACGCTGCCGGACATTTGGGAATTTCCTGCGCTAGTCTGATAGGTGGCCGTTGTACCAGCGGAACTGGTATTTTGCTCTGCACTCGAGTACATATGTAGGGAGTCGAAAGAACTGTCTTTCGTCATTTCCTCAATGGGCAGTGCTGCCAGTTCGGCGCCTCCACTGGAGAGAGACGTCGTTGTGATCACGTGCTTAACTTCCTGTTCCCTGCTCACACTATCTGTGCCACTGGAAGTCGAAATTAAAGTGCTTGTAGAGCTTACGCCTGTGGAAAGATGTGAGCTGGATCTCTGATTTCTTTCCATATTTAAAAATTGCGTTTCCAAACTTTCACCCACACTTGCCAACTGATTAGGCAATTTCTGATTCACTTCTGAAATCTGATTGTGGACAGTTGAAGTTTGTTTTGCATGTGTTACTGTTCGGCTTATGCGCGCATTAACCACATTTCCGCCGTCACTACCATTTGACCGACTGGACTCATCCGATCGTGAGAGAAGAAGGGCGGCTTCTTCCTTAGCTTTCACTTCGATTAAATGCGCCTCGATGCATGCGTTCTCTAAGCCTTCAAATTCTTTCAAACTGGACTGGGATATATCGTCGCCAGCTACAGCTACCCCACTCCCGCTGTGACGGACCGGATATCGTCTCGGTAAACTGCCATTGCTCGAGTCGGTAGACCCCTGGTGTGTTCTATTTCTATTCTCTAATGAAATGGCTTGCTCCAGCGACTCGAACTCTTGCAGACTGCTCATTGAGATGTCGTCATGTTCACCTCTTGCGAAATACCTGCGTCCTGCCAGCACATCGTATTCTGGTGTGCTAGAAAAGGAGTCCTTAAAGCTGCTAATGCGACTGCTACCGACTTCGAGTTCGCCGTCTTCCTCTTTAATATCCTCCAAGATGCCGCCGGTCAAATCATATGGATAGCGTAATTGAGCATCAGTCAGCTGCATTTCCACCCACTTTTTGTTCGCTGCCGCAATTTCACTTGCCTCATCTGGGTTTTCGCCGCTGCCGCTGCCGTTACTGCTTTCGGCAGTCGGTGGGCTTTCCTCAAACTCGAAATTCAAGTCATCACGATACAATTGTGATCCCAGCTTTGGATCCGCTGGTGCTGACTTTATGATTATTTTCTCCACTTCTTCATCATGAATAGACTCATATTTCGTTGATTTAATTTTTATACTCTGTCCGCCCAATTCAACTTCGTTCGCCTCCTTTGCTACTTCTTCAATAATGACAAACTCTTCGGATATATCTGGTTGATCTACCATTTCAAATGAATCCGGTGAATCTGGGCCTTTGTTATCATCCGAGTCTGCACCAATCTCTGCTCGTTTGAGTTCAGCTAACTTTTGCATATATTGCTCTTGGACGCGGTGTTGGAAATTTTCATCTTCCCTACTTTTCTGTTGCAACGGTATGTCAGTTGCTTTGTGCAACTCCTCTTGGGTTCTGACCTTATATAAGGTTTTCTCTGGAAACTTGTTTTCTTTCTCTTCAGCCATAAGTGTTTTTTGTGTTTCCTCTGTGACAGTAATATTAGGAATGTTGGAATAGTCTTGCATATTTTGTGATGGCCTGCGTTCTTCGACAACTGAGGTTTTAGCCTCTAATTCTTCCGTGACTATATCTTCGACTATTATTTCGGCAACAAGCTGTGATGGCGTGAAGGGGCGCTTCTCGGTTTCGAAACTGTGATCCATTTCAGCAGCGGCTTGCTTCTTTTTTTTTGATTTACGGTCCTTCGGAGAGCGAAACTGTCTAGCATACTCCGACTCATAAGGATCAGTATCTGATTCGCTTCCTGACTCCTTACCTTGAATATCCTTAAAATCTTCATTACAAACGGCAGTACTTCCGTTGCGTTTATGTCCACGTCGTCTAATATCATCTGGAGGTGTTGTGGTACTTAACTCTTGGGTTGATTCAGCTTTGCATTCCAATTCCAATTCAAAAGTCTCTTCTGAGTGAAAGGAATGCTGGTCGTCCGGTATCAATCCTAGGCCTTCTATTCCAGTAAGCGATGACGATCCCGCAGAACCTATCAAGTCTTCGAAGTTCTCTACTACTGTATCTATATTTGAAGTGCTGGACATGCTAACAGATAAAATGCTGCCTTCTTCCAGACTTGACGCTAATTTAATTGCATCCTCAATGGACCTCCGGTTGTCAGCATGATAAAGCAAAATATCATCAAGCTTTTCTGAATCTTCTTTTGGAATTTCATTTAAATAGGCCAAACCCCAAGTTTTCTCGGCTTCTTTCGGCTTTGGATACTCGTCAATTTCTAATGAACTTACAGTTTGTATTGCGTTTACCTTTTCTTCGACTAACTCGTCTTCTGGCTTTGGTTTGAAGATCATTTCTTGTGAGCGTTTCATATGTGACTGTTGCTTTTTTTGATGTTCTGTGAGAGTACAAGCTGCTTGCGTAACTTCTAAACTATCTTCGCTATCGTCATCGTTGTCTAAGTTATGAATGCCCGCCATCTCTTCCGCTTCCAAAACATCGGCATCTATGGATGAGGCTACTAACGTCTCTGAGAGTTCTGATACATCAAGGCTTTCAAAATTTCCCGATATTTCCGAATCAAGACTTTTCATGCTCTCATGTGAGCTTATGCTCTTTCCACTGCTGCTCTCAAATGCACTAACTGCACTTTCGTATTCCGTAGCTTCACGACACACCGATGAAGCATCTAAAGCAGTCTGATATTCAGACGAGTCGGTCTGTTTCACGTGGATCTTCATATCCGAAGACGATATTGTATTACTCTCGCTTTTTTCAAAACTTTTGTAATAACTGTCACTTGAGCTGGAATGATCAACATCCGGCACAGACCAACGATTGGTGTTCAGCTGTGTGTCCGTTTTTACATGGGACTTTATGGCTTCATTTGACTTTGTAATTAGTTCTGATTTGAATTCATTACGTATTCCATCACCAGAAGCCATTGTAGTTGAATGTTTTGTTATTTTTGAATTGTCTTCAGTAACCGTCGCTAGCTTCTCTTGATAATAGTCTTCCATTGAGATAAAGTCCTCAGGCGATTCTGAGGATTTAACTGTGTCTTGCGGTGTAAACACTGAGGAATATTTGGTTTCCTTCGCATATTCTTGACCATAATGAGCCATTACGGCTGCTTTATTAAGCGACTCAGTTGTTCTTGTTTCTTGATTTCCGCCGCTTTTCTCGGTGTGATGTTTAGCAATGTGCACTGTTTCAGTGATACTCTCAGGTATTCCTATAAATGAGGAGATATCGTCTTCCTTCGCAGGGGAAGAAGTTGCTTCACACTTATAAAAACTGTGGCTCGTTTCAACAGGTTTAAACGGTTCATTTTTGGGAGTCTCTTCTATATTTGATGGAATGTTTGTAATGGTACGAAATTCAAACTCCGATGGCGACTCTTGAATTAGGATACCATCTTTCACTTCTTGCCTTAGGACATCGGTCACTGCATTGAGAGATCTGTGCGCCTCATCCAGTGCAATATTTACCTCTCTTGAAGCAATCTTAGCGACAGGTTGCTGTGGTGAATGAACGACTTTTTTTGACGACTGGATAAAATCCTTTTCTAAGGATTCTAATTCGCTTTTATCTAATGCGGTCATGCAAAGATCCACTGGTCGAATGTTTTCATCACTTTCCTTCTCGCGAATTTCTTCGGTGCACATCAATAAAATATTATCGTTGTGCTCATCTGACATCACACGCTCATGATCTTTAGCAGAATTATTTACATCAGCAGTATCGTCAATGCGAACTTTGTTATTACATGATTCCGTTTCATCTTTAAACTTAATTTTTGATACTTGTTGTATTTCTGGCTCGAGCAAATCATTTCGTGTTTCCGAACCCTGTCGAACTATCTTTTTTTCTATGACCGTTTCATCTAGTTGTGCATCGATTTTTGTGTCAAGCAAGTTGCTACTTTCGGCAAGAACATCAGAGTTCACCTTCTCTTCGTCCCCTGAAGCATCGTTTTTTGATTCAACGAAATCGTCAATCGGCTTCTCCAAATCTGTTTTACTCGGTGTAGTTTTCATAATAACATTACGGCTGGATTCACCTATGTAAAAGCTCGTTGCTTTCCCATCAACAAATTCGGAACGTTCTGTGTCACCATCGTCGATAGATATTTCACTAGTAGGATCAAATGACTCAACAGGTTCCTCGGAGTACGTTGTCGTTGACACATGATGATCGAAACGCTGAGATTTCGTGGAGTTATCAGTTGATAGGTCTTCAGTTTTAGACAAGTCATCAGTAATATCCAAGCTAATCAAACTAATGCTATCTCCCTGATCTGCCAGAGCTGCCAAGTTTTTATATGAATCATTTTGTTTCAGTTGCCCTCGTGGCCTTGGTATTGGTGTAGATTTAGATGCGAGTGATAAACTGTCATCTTGTTCATGTGTGCTGTGCTCTTGAGTGCAAGCGTCTGAAGAATCAACTGGGGAAACGGGTTTGCCCGATCGTGGCTTTGGCTTTGGCATTGAGATATCATCATTAGTTTTTGTCTGAAGGATTTTTGTTTTTATTGGTTCAAACGATCTAACAAATACTCCTTCTGTTTCTATAAGATAATTTTATCGAAAGTAAAATAGTGATTTAACATATCTGTTAAAGGTATAAAGGCGAGTGTAAAAACGCAAGAGGTGAAGAAAATAAATATCAGCTATTCGAAACACAAAAATTAATGGAGCATATTGTAAATTCATTCTTATTATGGGCGTGTCTAAGGAATGGTAAAACATTAACAAAGAAATATATAATAGAAATATAAAAGGAGAACTTAAATTCTTTTGACAAAAGTACGACATAGAATCGAAAAAGTAAGAAACTAGTTTAAAAACCGGCTTTATTAGAAGAATATAAATATTTTATCACCAATTTCGGATGTCGAACCATTTTAGTGAAAAAATCCTACTCATTTCGAAGATAATATCGAAGAAGATATCGTATGTACAAATTTTGGATTTTGTACTTTACACTTTTCTAAACATATACCGTCCTGTAGCTATTATTCCTTCAACTGCATTCGGAGATATTAGAGCTTCAGACGTGTTAAAACGACACAGTATCTACTATAGTAATGCATACCAAAATGAGAATCTGCTCGAAGTATATTAAAGAATTGAAGAATTGATTGGTCAAGTGAAAAGAAGAGGTTTATTTGCTGAACGCATTGACTTTGGTTGGTGAAAACATATTTTTATACCCAACACTTCTTTGTACTATGTAAATATTGTACGTATTGAGGATGAGGTCATGAGGTTGCAGGATGTTATAGCTTCAATCACGAAAAATTGGACGTATAAATGTAATATACGTTATAATATATGCGTTATTTTAACGAAATCAAAGACATAATTTACAAGAATTATTGCTGGCCGATGGAAAAGAAATTATGAAACTGAAAAATTCGACAAATATTACAAAAAATACCTTAATAAATAAAGACGACTTTAAAAAGTATATTCTTGAACTTAACCTTATCTTTAAACCAAATTGATACCATGCATAAATATTAAGAGTAATCAAATACAAACGAGTTATTTTAGTGCATATGCATGTAGAGCTCAACTTTTTTTTTTTTGCTTAGCAGACTTCACTAAATAAAGCTAAGTTAAAGCAGTAACTTTTAATACTACTTTAATTAACACAACGTACCAAGTTTATTATTATATACATACGCATAATATGGACTAGCAGCCATTAAATAAGTTTTCTTTTAGCTGTACCTGATGCTAAATCTTGAATATCGTTGTCTGGCGTATTTAGTCCAACATCGGCCAAGGTATTAGTCGTTGGCGAAACACTATAATCCCAAGTGATGTTTGAAAAGTCGCCTTGTAAGTTACTGATTTCGTCGTCTTGTAAAAAATCTGCAAATTGTTCGTCAAATTTGTGCGCATGTTCATCAATGTCTTTATAACTTGATGACAGCTTCTCAAATTTCCGGTCAACTCGACGAGCTTTAATGGATGTACAATCTCCATCAGAAAGTATAGCAAGCTCTTTAACGGATGCAAGTGACGTGTCTATGAGTTACGAAAATCATAATTATGGATTGAAAAAATAGCAAGTCGTGTGATTTAAGCCAATCGCATAGTGAAGAAAAGACCCACAAGTTGTCAAGAAATACAAGAAGATCAAGAAATAAAGTAGAGAGAAAGAAGTTTCCCAAATTACATCTTTCCCGAAAGATTTTTAACTGCACAGAAAACTTTTCTTTTAGAACGATATTTTATGTTTTTTTTTGAGGAAATGAAAATGTTCACAATGTCATTTTTCACAAACAAGACTTTTTTCGTGGAGATTTAGGGAATCAATGATTTAAAGATTTTAAATCAGATTTTATTTATTTAAAGCACTCTATACCTTATCGTGCTTTCTCGAGGATTCTTTCCTGCCTTCCTTAAAAGTTTATCTAAACTTTAGAAATCATTATGAATATTATATAGTAACTTCAAAATTTAAGAATTCTTTCTCATTTCCAGGCTGGCCGAAAGTTATTAACATAGATGTATCTGTATATGGAAATGCTGTTCTTGTAAATAGATAGATTTTTATAGAGATGTTCAAGTTATATTTGAAAAGAGGATAATCTTCATAAAGAAGTATATAAGATTCACTTCGCTGATCTGATATAAACTTCAGAACAGATTTCTAGGAAATATCACAGATTGAGATTGTGTTGATTTGTTTTTAATTTTGCTCGGTTCAATCGCGTTTATATCCGTTGATATGAAATGCATACCTTTAAGTTGAGCGAGAACATTTTCGTCAGTTAGCGCTTCTGGAAGTCCACTTGAACTCAGCAACTGTTCCTGGATGGCAACAGCAGTGTTTGCTGGAGCTGGTTGACCATGTGAAGTCAGACAAATATGTTCATCAGTGAAGCTTAAATTGTCGTCGAATGATTTTCCGGACATGGACTCAATGGTAGGCGATTTGATGACCTCCAGACCATCGACATCGTCACAAGTGATTGCGTAGTTGTCACTATCAGACGTGTTGTAATCATTCAGAGGTTGCTTTGCAGCTTCGGAAAATTCATGACCAACTATTTCCGGACAATGTTGCTGGCATTTTTCTTGAGCAAAATTAATGCTTTCTTCCAAAACATTATCTACGAAAATCGCAGCTTCCTTGCGTATGGTGGAAAACCTTCCAATATTATCATCAATAATATCGTCGCTTTGATCATCCGCTACACTGACAATGCCTGCAAAATAGTTGTACATTTATGTGCAAAGAGTCGTATTGGGCTACACCACAAAAAGTGTTTCACACTTAAGGCCTTTACAGGGGCACAAATATCGAGGTGAGATCTTCAAGCAGCTTAGTAAACAATTTATGGAATGCAATGATTTAGAAGAAGCGTGCAATCTTAACATGAGTGATGCTCGGTGATGACCTTATGGACGATTTTAGTGAAAACGTGTAAATAATTGGTGTAAAAAAGGTAGAAATCTGCAAGGAACACAATTTCGACTCGCTAACTTAATCACAATGCCAACCGTCATTAACGTATCTTTCGGATGCAAGTAGACATTCCAATATCTTTCGGTACATACATACTTATATACGAAAGCTAATCAAAGCTACTCTGTTTATTTTACATGCTTTTGTTCAATTTTCTGTATCTACATATTGTTGCCTCTTTTATCACTCACTGGGATTTTCTATAGAGTACACTTATTTAGAAAATAAGAGCTATGTCTGAACTGAATACAGCATTATTGCTGACTACTATAAATAATTTTAGTAATTAGAAAACTGATGAACTTCTTACAAAAATTATGCAAGATCAGTTGAAATGATCTAATTTGATTTAAAAAAATCACTTATTTATAAAAACTGTATTGCTATATTATTTCTTGAATTTTAAAATTTGTTCTTCAAGATAACCTTAAAATTTAAAATTTCCGGTTTTTATAATTTTGCATAAAGTCCGCCATAATATATTATCTACACATCTGGCACATAAATATACCTATGGCGAAGAGTGGTATGTACATGTCAACATTTTATCAAAATTTTACAAATTTAACGATTTTCTGCCTTCCTACTCATGAATTCATAAGGAATCCGATTTCCGATTTTATGTAATTTAATTGGCCATTAATTACTATGAATCGTATTTTGGTTTTTTTATAAATAATATATAGAGATACTTCGAGATATATGTTGTTACACGTTGTGAGTTAAAATAATAAATATAAACATCGAAATGGAGATCCTATTTATGGATATGTGAATGAAGTGATTATGCACTAAAATAATGATAAAATGTCAGCTCTTTTTTATGCACATACATTAAAATAATTCGTTAGAACTGCTGGGAATAAAGAATAGGCAATTTTGAAAATGCTTATATGTGTATAGTATTCAAACGAATTTATTAAACAATATTAAATGTATCAATTTTTTCGAAAGCTTTCCAACTAGTAAACCAGACAAAGTTAAAAAAACAAAAGAAAAAAATTAATTGCAATAGGTAAAAATAACGGAAATTAATTAACAATAAGTAAGTTGAATTGAAATGATGGAAATTTAGTGGTGAGTAGCTAATTTAGGTAATTTCAAAGCCTTTTGAAAACATACCTTGTCTTAAATTTGCTTCGGAGTCTGCTAATACGGAATCTGGTGTAGCTATCTTCTCGATTTCTTTCGGAACTTCTGCAAAAGATTAAAGAAGAAATAATTACTTTTTTTACATTATTCAACAGAATAAGAGGGTGCTTCTCTAAGTAAATGAACAGATGATACAACTATCTATAACAAAGTTGAATGACTGGGCGATGAAACATCTATAGATACAATGCAGAGTCAAAAGTTTGCGATAGTCATTACTAAAGAATGTAATACCATCAGCAATCATTTTTACTTCATCAAACTTCTTACGTGAATAAGCAATAGTTTATCGTATAAAGCTACTTATTTTTGGATCATAGGACTATTATCTAAGTATATACAGAGCTTGCAAATACAGGAAAATCGTTTAAAACTAAACAAGATGTACTATGAAAGATTTTCGGGTGTCGCCTTAATGTAAATTGTAAAGTGAAGAAGAAACTAATAACACGAATGACAATTAATTTGATTGTTTACGTTAGCCAACTACACGGGTTTAGCTTATGATACTTACAAATTTAATTGAATATATATTTTGTGTTTTTTTTTTTTTATGTCAGAAGTGTATACTTAAAGTTAAGATTTTGAATATACATATAAGTATATTTTTTTTTTTTGCTTTTATTTAATTCCCTCTTCTAGCGAGCGACTCATCCGACTCTACGTACTCGACATCAGTGTGAGCTTCTCGACAATTAAGCATGCCTTTTATATGCAACTTTTCAGATTCTATGTCGAAATTTCTTCCATGTTGCTCGTGAACAATGGTGCAGCTCTGGTTAAGCATATCTTTTAGCTCACTGAAGTTGCTTCGTTTATCAGATTTGATAATCCCATCAGCATCCTCATCCTCATCAGATGTCATCGGGGTATTTTTGCCGTCCGAAAACACTTTAAAATGGGATATTGTAAAATTATCTGATCTCATAGCAGTTTTTACTCCGGTGTTCGTGCAATAAACTTCCATCGGATTCAAACTATGCGAGCAACTAGCATCTAAGTATGATGACAGCATCGCAATGTTCTTATGAACCTTTGATTGACAGATATCAGACACATCGGATGTACTATCATCTGTGATAGTATGTTCGCGAAAATAAGCCTCATTGTTAGCTTCTCCATTAGTTTGATGCTTTTTTTGTCTGTGTTGTTGCTTGCGGTTGCTGCTATTATACCATATTTCGGGCAGATGATTAGCATCGCACAAACCCAAATCTTCAACTTCATTAAAATTAACTTCGCATCCCGTTGTTTTAACTTCTACATGTTTGGATTTACCTTTGCTTAAGCTTCTCGATTTAAGTTTTCTCCTTCTGTGTGTTCCATCCAGAAATATTTCCTCAACATCTGTCACAGACTCAGCCTTTGCCTGCATTTCTAACCTTTTCGTAGAGAGTTGTTTAAGCGTTTCACTAGACACTGAAATCTCAGGTTCTACACTACTGTTGTTTGCTAGAGTGTTTGACAAAACAGAGTATTTTTCATTAAACTCATCGGTGCATGAAAACTCTTCCGTTTCAGTTAGTTCATCGTCTGCGAAATGATTATAGATGCCAATTTTAAACTCATCCATGGGCATGACGCTAGTTATAGTGTCACCATATCTATGTTCCTCCAGTGCAATGACTTCACGTTGCACTGGTGGCAATAACTCAGAGGCAACCGTATTGCAACTTCCTGCTTCACATCTGGCATATATTGAACTATCGCAGGATATATCTTCGGTATCAGTGAAACCAGATCCATCATCTCCTGTAGCCAATATTACAGCGCGTGGAATCGGCTTCATATAATCTTCTTCATCATCGAAGCTATCATCCTCCGCTGCCGAATCATCTAATCTCTCTATATCCGTTAATACTTCGTCATTGACGGACGCTACGTCTAAAAAATTTTTATAACTGCCTGGTGAGGGAATAGAGACTTTCCTAGTTTGTGCCCGATCGGGACAGAATATAACATCAATGGCTGGGATGCTCATACTAGCCCCATCCCTACATATGTTGTCTTCATCTGATGAAGAACCAGAATATTCAATTTGACACACCTCTTCATCGCCAGACACTTCCCACATTTCATCTTCGGATTCTCGCTGTGAATCGTACGCCTCTACATCCGACAATGCGGATATAGCATCGCTAATATCACTTAACTCGTGAACATTGCGATTTTCATCAGAGTCGTCAATGAATTTTTTATCCTTACGTGCAATATCTGTGATGCGCATTTCTTCATAACATCCCAAACTTGTACTCAAATCGACACATACTGACTTTTTCATAGACTCATCAATCTCTGAGTCTGTGTTGTATTCTTCACAGTCTGTCAATGCATCTAGCGCGCTATTGAGATGTTGCGCTTTCAAAAAATTCTCAGAAATTATTTCCACTCGTTGGGCCGAACTTCCATCAATCAGAGAATGTTCTTTTACACCGTTGTTCAAAAATTCATGTAGGGACATTTTTAACTCGGGGTATATTTGATTCTCTTGTTCTTCCACATCCTCACCTTCTGATTCATTATAATCCTCTATGTCAGTAATGTCGTTATCGTGATTTGTTGCTGGTAAGGAGCTTTTTTTTAATGATAATAGATTGTTAGTAGCATTACTATCTAAATCTTCAACATCTGTTAGGTAGTCGTTGATTCGATCGTAATGCATGTCCTTATCACTGTGACTACTTTCGGATGATTCAGAACTATGAGGTCTTGTTACAGATATTTTTGGCAATTGATCAGACATGTCTGGGCCTAAGGACTGTTTAAAAGACGCACCTATTTGGTATTTATACTCATATATATGTGTATTTTTTCCTACATTGAAAACCAAAAAATTTAAATTGAATAAAAACATTTTTAATCAAACGATATTTGTTTGTATTTAAGATATTGTGTATCGGATAATCGATTATTGCCAACAAATTTGTGATAGCTTCTTAACATCAAAAAGTAAAGTAAAGTAATATGTGCATAAAATATTTCATTAATTATTGTGTGATTTTATAATTTATGAAAAATACCTTTTGGAATTTCAGCATTTAAGTCTTCCAATGGAGAAAAGCTAGGCGATTCAACTATCATATTACCAGCTACGAACTGCTGCTGTATTGTTGGATCCACAGCTAAACCAGTTACTTGTTGCATTCGAAATGTCTCAGTAAGTAAAGCGAATGGATTTCTGGTAGGTTTGGGCGAACCAGGACTCGCAGCATACAACCGTTCTTGCTCGGATCCATATATAGGTAGAGCAACTGAATCTGAAAGGCTTGAATCTGTTGTATCGATAAAGCTAACGTCGAATTCAGCACCGTATCTTTGTTCATGTGATGATGATGGCATCGTTTGTATTTCATGGTCAATGTCAGGTTGTTTATATATAACATCAAACGATTTTGCTGTACCCAATGTTTTTGTGAAGACTTCACTTGTCATAACTAGCCTACTGCCTGATGAAGACGAAGAAGCATTCATGCTTTCGCGAGATCTCACTGAAAGTATTATATCGGAGTCTTCTTCTATAAGAACCGTGCTGGCTGCAGAAATAGCTACAGGCTCTCTACGTACTGTAATGGTTGAAACGCGTGTTGTAGATGATGTTTTGGGTTTCTTATCAACCAATTTTAAATTTACTTTGTCCTTGTCATTTTTTCTACTTAGGTTTGCACTTCTCACGGTACCGCGCGTACTACTAGATGATCCGCTAGTGCTGGTGTTTCCGCTAGTTGTAGCACTGGATTCATTTATAAAGTCTTTTATATTCTTTTGAATTGTTGCGTTAGCCTTTTTGCCATCGCTTGAGTAATTTCCTAAAAGATTTACCTTATTTTTAGTAGCAGTGTTTTTTCCAAATTGAGTTTTGTTTTCTATCGGGTTTACCTTCTCGCTTCGTTTATTTAAATTATTTTTTATTGCTATGGAAGATGAGCTAACTGAAAACTTAGAAAGTGGAGTTCTATTTTTGCCAATGGGTATATTTCCTTCGTACTCTTTTACGTTAGTGTCCATTGAAGAATCATATTTAAATGTTTTCGTTATTTTATTAATATCTGCATCTTTTGAACTGCCTCGTGGCAGTTTGCTTCGCTGATGAATATCTTTTCCATAGCTTTCTTGTTGTTTAGATAGGTTAATGATTCGTGGTTTATTATATTGTATATTATTGCCAAGAACTTCAATGTTTCTTTTCTTTATAGCACTTATTTTTATTGTTGGCTTTTCTGATTTGTTGGCCTGAGGTATAGCTGATGCTTCTGTTAAGGCAAATGAGGTATCATTAGTTGTCTTTAAATTAATATTAACGTTCCCAGTCCGCATAGCGTGCGAAAGTGTGGGTTGCATATAGTGATGCATTTTTGTAGGTGTAGGAGTAATAGTTCGTTTGCGCTGAAATTTTTCAGATTCTTCCTCTTTCTTGATTCTATTTTTGGCAGTTGTCGCTTCTGTGATAAATTTCTGTGAACGATTTGTGGATTGGACATATGAAATAGCTTTCTTGGATTTTTCCACTCGTGAAGCTTTTTCAGCATGGCTCAACGTCCTCAATATGGTATTCATAGGCACCGTTGTGACATCAGTTCGCAGTCTAGGCTTCGGGCTGATAGCTTTCGTAACTTCTTCGCTTGTAGAAATATTTTTTTCGTATTTCAGTGGTGGCTGCGGACTTGATAGACGCTTAAAGTTTGCTTCAAGACTTTTGTCTGGCTTAATAGTATTAATACTGATACTTTTATCCGATTGCTTAACGACCTTACGGTTTTTCTCGCTAATATTATATCTCAATTTATCTTGAATTGATATGCCTTTAATGCTTCTTTTAGAATTGCCAGCGTTTACTGGTTGGTGTGAAGATACGCTATTTGTATCATCATGTGTTTTACTTGATTGAGCCGCTCTTGCATTTTTATTTGGGGAAGGGACAGTCCTTTTACTTGAATTCTTTAGAGCGTTAGATTTTCGTAAGAGTAGACTATCTCGCAAAATGTCTTTTGTAGCTTTAACTTCACTTATTCGTCCACTTCTCTTATTTACTACTTTTTCAAACCTATTTGATTGATTCTCGAATCTCTTATTTACTACTTTTTCAACACTATTCGATTGATTCTCGGGCTTTATACCTACGAAATAGGCTACGGAATTGGGAAGACGTTCCGAGGGTAATACCGATGGTTTTAGAATGGCATCGTCTGATGAGCGTTTCGATAAGTCAGTCACTTTCTTTTCTGGCGATTCTAGCTTCTTGGGAAGTATCTCAATTGCCGGCTTCACGTCAACCTGTTTGTCTTTTGGACTTTCTATTTGTTTTGGTAGTACAGATGGTTTCACGATGTCATCTTCCGGTAAGAGTTTCGATAAGTCAGTCACTTTCTTTTCTGGCGATTCTAGCTCCTTGGGAAGTATCTCAATTGCCGGCTTCACGTACACCTGTTTGTCTTTTGGACTTTCAATATCTTTTGGTACTACCAATGGTTTCAGGATGTCATCGTCCGTTAAGAGTTCCGATAAGTCAGTCACTTTCTCTTCTGGCGATTCTGGCTTTAGCGGAAGTATCTCGACAGGCGGTTCGGAGTCAGCTTGTTTGTCTTGTGGACTTTCAATATCTTTTGGTACTACCAATGGTTTCAGGATGTCATTGTCCGGTAAGACTTTCGATAAGTCAGTCACTTTCTTTTCTGGCGATTCTAGCTTCTTGGGAAGTATCTCAATTGGCGGCTTCACGTACACCGGTTTGCCTTTTGGACTTTCAATATCTTTTGGTAATACCAACGGTTTCAGGACGTCATCGTCCCGTAAGAGTTTCGATAAGTCAGTCACTTTCTTTTCCGGCGAATCTAGCTTGTTGGGAAGTATCTCAATTGCCGGCTTCACGTCAACCTGTTTGTCTTTTGGACTTTCAATTTCTTTTGGTAGTACCGATGGTTTGAGGGTGACATCGTCCGGTAAAAGTTTCGATAAGTCAGTCACTTTCTTTTCTAGCGATTCTAGCTTTTTGGGAAGTATCTCAATTGCCGGCTTCACGTCAACCTGTTTGTCTTTTGGACTTTCAATATCTTTTGGTACTACCAAGGGTTTCAGGATGTCATCTTTCGGTAAGAGTTTCGACAAGTCAGTCACTTTCTTTTCTGGCGATTCTAGCTTCTTGGGAAGCGTCTCAATTGCCGGCTTTACGTCAACCTGTTTGTTTTTTGGACTTTCAGTATCTTTTGGTACTACCAATGATTTCAGGATGTCATCGTCCGGTAAGAGTTGCGATAAGTCAGTCACTTTCTTTTCTGGCGATTCCAGCTTCTTGGGGAGTATCGCAATCGCCGGCTTTACGTCAACCTGTTTGTCTTTTGGACTTTCAGTATCTTTTGGTACTACCAATGATTTCAGGATGTCATCGTCCGGTAAGAGTTTCGATAAGTCAGTCACTTTCTTTTCTGGCGATTCTAGCTTCTTGGGAAGTATCTCAATTGCCGGCTTCACGTCTACCTGTTTGTCTTTTGGACTTTCAGTATCTTTTGGTATTACCAATGGTTTCAGGATGTCAGCGTCCGGTAAGAGTTCCGAGAAGTCAGTCACCTTCTCTTCTGGCGATTCTGGCTTTAGGGGAAGTAGCTCGACAGGCGGTTTGGAGTCAGCTTGTTTGTCTTTTGGACTTTCAATATCTTTTGGTACTACCAATGGTTTCAGGATGTCATCGTCCGGTAAAAGTTTCAATAACTCAGTCACTTTCTTTTCTGGCCATTCTAGCGTCTTGCGAAGTATCTCAATTGCTGGCTTCACGTCAACCTGTTTGTCTTTTGGACTTTCTATTTGTTTTGGTAGTACAGGTGGTTTCAGGATGTCATCGTCCGGTAAGTCAGTCACTTTCTCTTCTGACAATTCTGGCTTTAGGGGAAGTAGCTCGACAGCCGGTTTGGAGTCAGCTTGTTTGTCTTTTGGACGTTTAATATCTTTTGGTACTACCAATGGTTTCAGGATGTCATCTTCCGGTAAGAGTTTCGTTAAGTCAGTCACTTTCCCTTCTGGCGATTCCAGCTTCTTGGAAAGTATCTCAATTGTCGGCTTCACGTCAACATGTTTGTCTTTTGGACTTTCAGTATCTTTTGGTACTACCAATGGTTTCAGGATGTCATCGTCCGGTAAGAGTTCCGATAAGTCAGTCACTTTCTCTTCTGGCGATTCTGGCTTTAGGAGAAGTATCTCAATTGCCGGCTTCACGTACACCTGTTTTTCTTTTGGACTTTCAATATCTTTTGGTACTACCAATTTTTTCAGGATGTCATCGTCCGGTAAGAGTTTCGATAAGTCAGTCACTTTCTTTTCTGGCGATTTCACCTTCTTGGAAAGTATCTCAATTGGCGGCTTCACGTCAACATGTGTGTCTTTTGGACTTTCAATATCTTTTGGTACTACCAACGGTTTCAGGATATCATCGTCCGGTAAGAGTTCCGATAAGTCAGTTACTTTCTCTTCTGGCGATTCTGGCTTTAGGGGAAGTATCTCGACAGCCGGCTTCACGTCAATCTGTTTGTCTTTTGGACTTTCAATTCGTTTTGGTAGTACCGATGGTTTGAGGGTGACATCGTCGGGTAAAAGTTTCGATAAGTCAGTCACTTTCTTTTCTGGCGATTCTAGCTTCTTGGGAAGTATCTCAATTGCCGGCTTCACGTCAACCTGTTTGTCTTTTGGACTTTCAATATATTTTGGTACTGCCAATGGTTTCAGCATGTCATCTTCCGGTAAGAGTTTCGATAAGTCAGTAACTTTCTTTTCTGCCGATTCTAGCTTCTTGGGAAGCGTCTCAATTGCCGGCTTTACGTCAACCTGTTTGTCTTTTGGACTTTCAATATCTTTTGGTACTACCAATGGTTTTAGGATGCCATCGTCCGGTAAGAGTTTCGATAAGTCAGTCACTTTCTTTTCTGGCGATTTCAGCTTCTTGGAAAGTATCTCAATTGCCGGCTTCACGTCAACATGTGTGTCTTTTGGACTTTCAATATCTTTTGGTACTACCAATGGTTTCAGGATGTCATCGTCCGGTAAGAGTTCCGATAAGTCAGTTACTTTCTCTTCTGGCGATTCTGGCTTTAGGACATGTATCTCGACAGCCGGCTTGGAGTCAGCTTGCTTGTCTTTTGGACTTTCAATATCTTTTGGTACTACCAATGATTTCAGGATGTCATCGTCCGGTAAGAGTTGCGATAAGTCAGTCACTTTTTTTTCTGGCGATTCTTGCTTCTTGGGGAGTACCTCAATTGCCGGCTTTACGTCAACCTGTTTGTCTTTTGGACTTTCAGTATCTTTTGGTACTACCAATGATTTCAGGATGTCATCGTCCGGTAAGAGTTCCGATAAGTCAGTCACCTTCTCCTCTGGCGTGTCTGTCTTTAGGGGAAGTAGCTCGACAACCGGTTTGGAGTCAGCTTGTTTGTCTTTTGGACTTTCAGTATCTTTTGGTACTACCAATGATTTTAGGATGTCATCGTCCGGTAAGAGTTGCGATAAGTCAGTCACTTTCTTTTCTGGCGATTCTAGCTTCTTGGGAAGTATCTCAATTGCCGGCTTGACGTCCACCTGTTTGTCTTTTGGACTTTCAGTATCTTTTGGTACTACCAATGATTTCAGGATGTCATCGTCCGGTAAGAGTTTCGATGAGTCAGTCACCTTCTCCTCTGGCGAGTCTGTTTTTAGGGGAAGTAGCTCGACAACCGGTTTGGAGTCAGCTTGTTTGTCTTTTGGACTTTCAATATCTTTTGGTACTACCAATGGTTTCAGGATGTCATCGTCCGGTAAGAGTTGCGATAAGTCAGTCACTTTCTTTTCTGGCGATTCTAGCTTCTTGGGAAGTATCTCAATTGCCGGCTTCACGTCCACCTGTTTGTCTTTTGGACTTTCAGTATCCTTTGGTACTACCAATGATTTCATGATGTCATCGTCCGGTAAGAGTTGCGATAAATCAGTCACTTTCTTTTCTGGCGATTCTTGCTTCTTGGGGAGTATCTCAATTGCCGGCTTCACGTCAACCTGTTTGTCTTTTGGACTTTCAGTGTCTTTTGGTACTACCAATGATTTCAGGATGTCATCGTCCGGTAAGAGTTCCGATAAGTCAGTCACCTTCTCCTCTGGCGAGTCTGTCTTTAGGGGAAGTAGCTCGACAACCGGTTTGGAGTCAGCTTGTTTGTCTTTTGGACTTTCAATATCTTTTGGTACTACCAATGGTTTCAGGATGTCATCGTCCGGTAAGAGTTGCGATAAGTCAATCACTTTCTTTTCTGGCGATTCTAGCTTCTTGGGAAGTATCTCAATTGCCGGCTTCACGTCCACCTGTTTGTCTTTTGGACTTTCAGTATCTTTTGATACTACCAATGATTTCAGGATGTCATCGTCCGGTAAGAGTTGCGATAAGTCAGTCACTTTCTTTTCTGGCGATTCTTGCTTCTTGGGGAGTATCTCAATTGCCGGCTTCACGTCAACCTGTTTGTCTTTTGGACTTTCAGTGTCTTTTGGTACTACCAATGATTTCAGGATGTCATCGTCCGGTAAGAGTTCCGATAAGTCAGTCACCTTCTCCTCTGGCGAGTCTGTCTTTAGGGGAAGTAGCTCGACAACCGGTTTGGAGTCAGCTTGTTTGTCTTTTGGACTTTCAATATCTTTTGGTACTACCAATGGTTTCAGGATGTCATCGTCCGGTAAGAGTTGCGATAAGTCAGTCACTTTCTTTTCTGGCGATTCTAGCTTCTTGGGAAGTATCTCAATTGCCGGCTTCACGTCCACCTGTTTGTCTTTTGGACTTTCAGTATCCTTTGGTACTACCAATGATTTCATGATGTCATCGTCCGGTAAGAGTTGCGATAAGTCAGTCACTTTCTTTTCTGGCGATTCTTGCTTCTTGGGGAGTATCTCAATTGCCGGCTTCACGTCAACCTGTTTGTCTTTTGGACTTTCAGTGTCTTTTGGTACTACCAATGATTTCAGGATGTCATCGTCCGGTAAGAGTTCCGATAAGTCAGTCACCTTCTCCTCTGGCGAGTCTGTCTTTAGGGGAAGTAGCTCGACAACCGGTTTGGAGTCAGCTTGTTTGTCTTTTGGACTTTCAATATCTTTTGGTACTACCAATGGTTTCAGGATGTCATCGTCCGGTAAGAGTTGCGATAAGTCAGTCACTTTCTTTTCTGGCGATTCTAGCTTCTTGGGAAGTATCTCAATTGCCGGCTTCACGTCCACCTGTTTGTCTTTTGGACTTTTAGTATCTTTTGGTATTACCAATGGTTTCAGGATGTCATCGTCCGGTAAGAGTTCCGATAAGTCAGTCACCTTTTCCTCTGGCGATTCTGTCTTTAGGGGAAGTAGCTCGACAGGCGGTTTGGAGTCAGCTTGTTTGTCTTTTGGACTTTCAATATCTTTTGGTTCTACCAATGGTTTCAGGATGTCATCGTCCGATAAAAGTTTCGATAAGTCAGTCACTTTCTTTTCTGGCGATTCTAGCTTCTTGGGAAGCGTCTCAATTGCCGGCTTTATGTCAACCTGTTTGTCTTTTTGACTTTCAGTATCTTTTGGTACTACCAATGATTTCAGGATGTCATCGTCCGGTAAGAGTTGCGATAAGTCAGTCAATTTCTTTTCTGGCGATTCTTGCTTCTTCGGAAGTATCTCAATTGCCGTCTTTACGTCAACCTGTTTGTCTTTGGGACTTTCAGTATCTTTTGGTACTACCAATGATTTCAGGATGTCATCTTCCGGTAAGAGTTTCGATAAGTCAGTCACTTTCTTTTCTGGCGATTCTAGCTTCTTGGGAAGCGTCTTAATTGCCGGCTTTACGTCAACCTGTTTGTCTTTTGGACTTTCAATTTGTTTTGGTATCACCGATGGTTTGAGGGTGACATCGTCCGGTAAAAGTTTCGATAAGTCAGTCAGTTTCTTTTCTAGCGCTTCTAGCTTGTTGGGAAGTATCTCAATTGCCGGCTGCACGTCAACCTGTTTGTCTTTTGGACTTTCAGTATCTTTTGGTACTACCAATGATTTCAGGATGTCATCGTCCGGTAAGAGTTCCGATAAGTCAGTCACCTTCTCCTCTGGCGTGTCTGTCTTTAGGGGAAGTAGCTCGACAACCGGTTTGGAGTCAGCTTGTTTGTCTTTTGGACTTTCAGTATCTTTTGGTACTACCAATGATTTTAGGATGTCGTCGTCCGGTAAGAGTTCCGATAAGTCAGTCACCTTCTCCTCTGGCGAGTCTGTCTTTAGGGGAAGTAGCTCGACAACCGGTTTGGAGTCAGCTTGTTTGTCTTTTGGACTTTCAATATCTTTTGGTACTACCAATGGTTTCAGGATGTCATCGTCCGGTAAGAGTTGCGATAAGTCAGTCACTTTCTTTTCTGGCGATTCTAGCTTCTTGGGAAGTATCTCAAATGCCGGCTTGACGTCCACCTGTTTGTCTTTTGGACTTTCAGTATCTTTTGGTACTACCAATGATTTCAGGATGTCATCGTCCGGTAAGAGTTTCGATGAGTCAGTCACCTTCTCCTCTGGCGAGTCTGTTTTTAGGGGAAGTAGCTCGACAACCGGTTTGGAGTCAGCTTGTTTGTCTTTTGGACTTTCAATATCTTTTGGTACTACCAATGGTTTCAGGATGTCATCGTCCGGTAAGAGTTGCGATAAGTCAGTCACTTTCTTTTCTGGCGATTCTAGCTTCTTGGGAAGTATCTCAATTGCCGGCTTCACGTCCACCTGTTTGTCTTTTGGACTTTCAGTATCCTTTGGTACTACCAATGATTTCATGATGTCATCGTCCGGTAAGAGTTGCGATAAATCAGTCACTTTCTTTTCTGGCGATTCTTGCTTCTTGGGGAGTATCTCAATTGCCGGCTTCACGTCAACCTGTTTGTCTTTTGGACTTTCAGTGTCTTTTGGTACTACCAATGATTTCAGGATGTCATCGTCCGGTAAGAGTTCCGATAAGTCAGTCACCTTCTCCTCTGGCGAGTCTGTCTTTAGGGGAAGTAGCTCGACAACCGGTTTGGAGTCAGCTTGTTTGTCTTTTGGACTTTCAATATCTTTTGGTACTACCAATGGTTTCAGGATGTCATCGTCCGGTAAGAGTTGCGATAAGTCAATCACTTTCTTTTCTGGCGATTCTAGCTTCTTGGGAAGTATCTCAATTGCCGGCTTCACGTCCACCTGTTTGTCTTTTGGACTTTCAGTATCTTTTGATACTACCAATGATTTCAGGATGTCATCGTCCGGTAAGAGTTGCGATAAGTCAGTCACTTTCTTTTCTGGCGATTCTTGCTTCTTGGGGAGTATCTCAATTGCCGGCTTCACGTCAACCTGTTTGTCTTTTGGACTTTCAGTGTCTTTTGGTACTACCAATGATTTCAGGATGTCATCGTCCGGTAAGAGTTCCGATAAGTCAGTCACCTTCTCCTCTGGCGAGTCTGTCTTTAGGGGAAGTAGCTCGACAACCGGTTTGGAGTCAGCTTGTTTGTCTTTTGGACTTTCAATATCTTTTGGTACTACCAATGGTTTCAGGATGTCATCGTCCGGTAAGAGTTGCGATAAGTCAGTCACTTTCTTTTCTGGCGATTCTAGCTTCTTGGGAAGTATCTCAATTGCCGGCTTCACGTCCACCTGTTTGTCTTTTGGACTTTCAGTATCCTTTGGTACTACCAATGATTTCATGATGTCATCGTCCGGTAAGAGTTGCGATAAGTCAGTCACTTTCTTTTCTGGCGATTCTTGCTTCTTGGGGAGTATCTCAATTGCCGGCTTCACGTCAACCTGTTTGTCTTTTGGACTTTCAGTGTCTTTTGGTACTACCAATGATTTCAGGATGTCATCGTCCGGTAAGAGTTCCGATAAGTCAGTCACCTTCTCCTCTGGCGAGTCTGTCTTTAGGGGAAGTAGCTCGACAACCGGTTTGGAGTCAGCTTGTTTGTCTTTTGGACTTTCAATATCTTTTGGTACTACCAATGGTTTCAGGATGTCATCGTCCGGTAAGAGTTGCGATAAGTCAGTCACTTTCTTTTCTGGCGATTCTAGCTTCTTGGGAAGTATCTCAATTGCCGGCTTCACGTCCACCTGTTTGTCTTTTGGACTTTCAGTATCTTTTGGTATTACCAATGGTTTCAGGATGTCATCGTCCGGTAAGAGTTCCGATAAGTCAGTCACCTTTTCCTCTGGCGATTCTGTCTTTAGGGGAAGTAGCTCGACAGGCGGTTTGGAGTCAGCTTGTTTGTCTTTTGGACTTTCAATATCTTTTGGTACTACCAATGGTTTCAGGATGTCATCGTCCGATAAAAGTTTCGATAAGTCAGTCACTTTCTTTTCTGGCGATTCTAGCTTCTTGGGAAGCGTCTCAATTGCCGGCTTTATGTCAACCTGTTTGTCTTTTTGACTTTCAGTATCTTTTGGTACTACCAATGATTTCAGGATGTCATCGTCCGGTAAGAGTTGCGATAAGTCAGTCAATTTCTTTTCTGGCGATTCTTGCTTCTTCGGAAGTATCTCAATTGCCGTCTTTACGTCAACCTGTTTGTCTTTGGGACTTTCAGTATCTTTTGGTACTACCAATGATTTCAGGATGTCATCTTCCGGTAAGAGTTTCGATAAGTCAGTCACTTTCTTTTCTGGCGATTCTAGCTTCTTGGGAAGCGTCTTAATTGCCGGCTTTACGTCAACCTGTTTGTCTTTTGGACTTTCAATTTGTTTTGGTATCACCGATGGTTTGAGGGTGACATCGTCCGGTAAAAGTTTCGATAAGTCAGTCAGTTTCTTTTCTAGCGCTTCTAGCTTGTTGGGAAGTATCTCAATTGCCGGCTGCACGTCAACCTGTTTGTCTTTTGGACTTTCAGTATCTTTTGGTACTACCAATGATTTCAGGATGTCATCGTCCGGTAAGAGTTTCGATGAGTCAGTCACTTTCTTTTCTGGCGATTCTAGCTTCTTGGGAAGTATCTCAATTGCCGGCTTCACGTCCACCTGTTTGTCTTTTGGACTTTCAATGTCTTTTGGTACTATCAATGGTTTCACGATGCCATCGTCCGGTAAGAGTTTCGATAAGTCAGTCACTTTCTTTTCTGGCGATTCTAGCTTCTTGGGAAGTATCTCAATTGACGGCTTCACGTCAACTTGTTTGTCTTTTGGACTTTCAATATCTTTTGGTACTACCAATGGTTTCAGGATTTCATCTTCCGGTAAGATTTTCGATAAGTCAGTCACTATCTTTTCTGGCGATTCTATCTTCTTGGGAAGCGTCTCAATTGCCGGCTTTACGTCATCCTGTTTGTCTTTTGGACTTTCAATTTGTTTTGGTAGTACTGACGGTTTGAGGGTGACCTCGTCCGATAAAAGTTTCGATAAGTCAGTCACTTTCTTTTCTGGCGATTCTAGCTTCTTGGGAAGCGTCACAATTGCCGGCTTTACGTCAACATGTTTGTCTTTTGGACTTTCAATATCTTTTGGTAATACCATCGGTTTCAGGATGTCATCGTCCGGTAAGTCAGTCACTTTCTCTTCTGACGATTCTGGCTTTAGGGGAAGTAGCTCGACAGCCGGTTTGGAGTCAGCTTGTTTGTCTTTTGGACGTTTAAAATCTTTTGGTACTACCAATGTTTTCAGGATGTCATCTTCCGGTAAGAGTTTCGATAAGTCAGGCACTTTCTCTTCTGGCGAATCCTGCTTCTTGGGATTTATCTCAATTGCCGGCTTCACGTTAACCCGTTTGTCTTTTGGACTTTCAATTTGTTTTGGTAGTACCGACGGTTTGAGGGTGAACTCGTCCGGTAAAAGTTTCGATAAGTCAGTCACTTTCTTGTCTGGTGATTCTAGCTTCTTGGGAAGTATCTCAATTGGAGCCTTCACGTCCACCTGTTTGTCTTTTTGACTTCCAATATCTTTTGTTACTACCAATGGTTTCAGGATGTCATCTTCTGGTAAGAGTTTCGATAAGTCAGTCACTTTCTTTTCTGGCGATTCTAGCTTTTTGGAAAGTATCTCAATTGCCGGCTGCATGTCAACGTGTTTGTCTTTTTGACTTTCAATATCTTTTGGTACTACCAATGGCTTGAGGGTGACCTCGTCCGGTAAAAGTTTCGATAAGTCAGTCACTTTTTTGTCTGGTGATTCTAGCTTCTTGGGAAGTATCTCAATTGCCGGCTTCACGTCCACCTGTTTGTCTTTTTGACTTTCAATATCTTTTGTTACTACCAATGGTTTCAGGATGTCATCTTCCGGTAAGAGTTTCGATAAGTCAGTCACTTTCTTTTCTGGCGATTCTAGCTTTTTGGAAAGTATCTCAATTGCCGGCTGCATGTTAACGTGTTTGTCTTTTGGACTTTCAATATCTTTTGGTACTACCAATGGCTTGAGGGTGACCTCGTCCGGTAAAAGTTTCGATAAGTCAGTCACTTTTTTGTCTGGTGATTCTAGCTTCTTGGGAAGTATCTCAATTGCCGGCTTCACGTCCACCTGTTTGTCTTTTTGACTTTCAATATCTTTTGTTACTACCAATGGTTTCAGGATGTCATCTTCCGGTAAGAGTTTCGATAAGTCAGTCACTTTCTCTTCTGGCGAATCTTGCTTCTTGGGAAGTATCTCAATTGCCGGCTTCACGTCAACCTGTTTGTTTTTTGGACTTTCAATATCTTTTGGTACTACCAATGGTTTCAGGATGTCATCGTCCGGTAAAAGTTTCGATAACTCAGTCACTTTCTTTTCTGGCCATTCTAGCTTCTTGCGAAGTATCTCAATTGCCGGCTTCACGTCAACCTGTTTGTCTTTTGGACTTTCTATTTGTTTTGGTAGTACAGATGGTTTCAGGATGTCATCGTCCGGTAAGTCAGTCACTTTCTCTTCTGACGATTCTGGCTTTAGGGGAAGTAGCTTGACAGCCGGTTTGGAGTCAGCTTGTTTGTCTTTTGGACGTTTAAAATCTTTTGGTACTACCAATGGTTTCAGGATGTCATTTTCCGGTAAGAGTTTCGATAAGTCAGTCACTTTCTCATCTGGCGAATCTTGCTTCTTGGGAAGCGTCTCAATTGCCGGCTTTACGTCAACCTGTTTGTCTTTTGGACTTTCAATTTGTTTTGGTAGCACCGATGGTTTGAGGGTGACATCGTCCGGTAAAAGTTTCGATAAGTCAGTCAGTTTCTTTTCTAGCGATTCTAGCTTGTTGGGAAGTATCTCAATTGCCGGCTTCACGTCCACCTGTTTGTCTTTTTGACTTTCAATATCTTTTGTTACTACCAATGGTTTCAGGATGTCATCTTCCGGTAAGAGTTTCGATAAGTCAGTCACTTTCTTTTCTGGCGATTCTAGCTTCTTGGGAAGCGTCTCAATTGCCGGCTTTACGTCAACCTGTTTGTCTTTTGGACTTTCAATTTGTTTTGGTAGCACCGATGGTTTGAGGGTGACATCGTCCGGTAAAAGTTTCGATAAGTCAGTCAGTTTCTTTTCTAGCGCTTCTAGCTTGTTGGGAAGTATCTCAATTGCCGGCTGCACGTCAACGTGTTTGGCTTTTGGACGTTCAATATCTTTTGGTACTAACAATGGTTTCAGGATGTCATCTTCCGGTAAGAGTTTCGATAAGTCAGTCACTTTCTTTTCTGGCGATTCTAGCTTCTTGGGAAGCGTCTCAATTGCCGGCTTCACGTCCACCTGTTTGTCTTTTGGTCTTTCAGTATCTTTTGGTACTACCAATGGTTTCAGGATGTCATCGTCCGGTAAGAGTTCCGATAAGTCAGTCACTTTTTCTTCTGGCTTTAGGGGAAGTAGCTCGACAGCCGGTTTGGAGTCAGCTTGTTTGTCTTTCGGAGTTTCAATATCTTTTGGTACTACCAATGGTTTCAGGATGTTATCGTCCGGTAAGAGTTTCGATAAGTCAGTCGCTTTATTTTCTGGTGATTCTAGCTTTTTGGGAAGTATATCAATGGCCGGCTGCACGTCAACCTCTTTGTCTTTTGGACTTTCTATTATTTTTGGTAGTACAGATGGTTTCAGGATGTCATCGTCCGGTAACTCAGTCACTTTCTCTTCTGGCGATTCTGGCTTTAGGGGAAGTAGCTCGCCAGCCGGTTTGGAGACAGCTTGTTTGTCTTTTGGACGTTCAATATCTTTTGGTACTACCAATGGTTTCAGGATGTCATCTTCCGGTAAGAGTTTCGATAAGTCAGTCACTTTCTTGTCTGGTGATTCTAGCTTCTTGGGAAGTATCTCAATTGGAGCCTTCACGTCCACTTGTTTGTCTTTTGGACTTTCAATATCTTTTGTTACTATCAATGGTTTCAGGATGTCATCTTCCGGTAAGAGTTTCGATAAGTCAGTCACTTTCTTTTCTGGCGATTCTAGCTTTTTGGAAAGTATCTCAATTGCCGGCTGCACGTCAACGTGTTTGTCTTTTGGACTTTCAATTTGTTTTGGTAGTACCGACGGTTTGAGGGTGACCTCGTCCGGTAAAAGTTTCGATAAGTCAGTCACTTTCTTGTCTGGTGATTCTAGCTTCTTGGGAAGTATCTCAATTGGAGCCTTCACGTCCACTTGTTTGTCTTTTGGACTTTCAATATCTTTTGTTACTACCAATGGTTTCAGGATGTCATCTTCCGGTAAGAGTTTCGATAAGTCAGTCACTTTCTTTTCTGGCGATTCTAGCTTTTTGGAAAGTATCTCAATTGCCGGCTGCACGTCAACGTGTTTTTCTTTTGGACTTTTAATATCTTTTGGTACTACCAATGGTTTTAGGATGTCTTCGTCCGGTAAGAGTTTGGAGAAGTCAGTCACTTTCTTTTCTCGCGATTCTAGCTTCTTGGGAAGTATCTCAATTGCCGGCTTCACGTCCACCTGTTTGTCTTTTCGACTTTCGATATCTTTTGGTACCTCCAATGGTTTCAGGATGTCATCTTCCGGTAAGAGTTTCGATAAGTCAGTCACTTTCTTTTCTGGCGATTCTAGCTTCTTGGGAAGCGTCTCAATTGCCGGCTTTACGTCAACCTGTTTGTCTTTTGGACTTTCAATTTGTTTTGGTAGTACCGACGGTTTGAAAGTGACCTTGTCCGGTAAAAGTTTCGATAAGTCAGTCACTTTCTTGTCTGGTGATTCTAGCTTCTTGGGAAGTATCTCAATTGCCGGCTTCACGCCCACCTGTTTGTCTTTTTGACTTTCAATATCTTTTGTTACTACAAATGGTTTCAGGATGTCTTCGTCCGGTAAGAGTTTCGAGAAGTCTGTCACTTTCTTTTCTCGCGATTCTAGCTTCTTGGGAAGTATCTCAATTGCCGGAATCACGTCCACCTGTTTGTCTTTTCGACTTTCGATATCTTTTGGTACCTCCAATGGTTTCAGGATGTCATCTTCCGGTAAGAGTTTCGATAAGTCAGTCACTTTCTTTTCTGGCGATTCTAGCTTCTTGGGAAGCGTCTCAATTGCCGGCTTTACGTCAACCTGTTTGTCTTTTGGACTTTCAATTTGTTTTGGTAGTACCGACGGTTTGAAGGTGACCTTGTCCGGTAAAAGTTTCGATAAGTCAGTCACTTTCTTGTCTGGTGATTCTGGCTTTTTGGAAAGTATCTCAATTGCCGGCTGCAAGTCAACGTGTTTGTCGTTTGGACTTTCAATATCTTTTGGTACTACCAATGGTTTTAGGATGTCATCGTCCGGTAAGAGTTTCGATAAGTCAGTCACTTTCTTTTCTGGTGATTCTAGCTTCTTGGGAAGTATATAAATTGCTGGCTGCACGTCAACGTGTTTGTATTTTGGACTTTCAATATCTTGTGGTACTACCAATGGTTTTAGGATGTCATCGTCCGGTAAGAGTTTCGATAAGTCAGTCACTTTCTTGTCTGGTGATTCTAGCTTCTTGGGAAGTATCTCAATTGGAGCCTTCACGTCCACTTGTTTGTCTTTTTGACTTTCAATATCTTTTGTTACTACCAATGGTTTCAGGATGTCATCTTCCGGTAAGAGTTTCGATAAGTCAGTCACTTTCTTTTCTGGCGATTCTAGCTTATTGGGAAGTATCTCAATTGCCGTCTTCACGTCCACCTGTTTGTCTTTTTGACTTTCAATATCTTTTGTTACTACCAATGGTTTCAGGATGTCATCTTCCGGTAAGAGTTTCGATAAGTCAGTCACTTTCTCTTCTGGCGAATCTTGCTTCTTGGGAAGTATCTCAATTGCCGGCTTCACGTCAACCTGTTTGTTTTTTGGACTTTCAATATCTTTTGGTACTACCAATGGTTTCAGGATGTCATCGTCCGGTAAAAGTTTCGATAATTCAGTCACTTTCTTTTCTGGCCATTCTAGCTTCTTGCGAAGTATCTCAATTGCCGGCTTCACGTCAACCTGTTTGTCTTTTGGACTTTCTATTTGTTTTGGTAGTACAGATGGTTTCAGGATGTCATCGTCCGGGAAGTCAGTCACTTTCTCTTCTGACGATTCTGGCTTTAGGGGAAGTAGCTTGACAGCCGGTTTGGAGTCAGCTTGTTTGTCTTTTGGACGTTTAAAATCTTTTGGTACTACCAATGGTTTCAGGATGTCATCGTCCGGTAAGAGTTTCGATAAGTCAGTCACTTTCTCATCTGGCGAATCTTGCTTCTTAGGAAGCGTCTCAATTGCCGGCTTTACGTCAACCTGTTTGTCTTTTGGACTTTCAATTTGTTTTGGTAGCACCGATGGTTTGAGGGTGACATCGTCCGGTAAAAGTTTCGATAAGTCAGTCAGTTTCTTTTCTAGCGATTCTAGCTTGTTGGGAAGTATCTCAATTGCCGGCTTCACGTCCACCTGTTTGTCTTTTTGACTTTCAATATCTTTTGTTACTACCAATGGTTTCAGGATGTCATCTTCCGGTAAGAGTTTCGATAAGTCAGTCACTTTCTTTTCTGGCGATTCTAGCTTCTTGGGAAGCGTCTCAATTGCCGGCTTTACGTCAACCTGTTTGTCTTTTGGACTTTCAATTTGTTTTGGTAGCACCGATGGTTTGAGGGTGACATCGTCCGGTAAAAGTTTCGATAACTCAGTCAGTTTCTTTTCTAGCGATTCTAGCTTGTTGGGAAGTATCTCAATTGCCGGCTGCATGTCAACCTGTTTGGCTTTTGGACTTTCAATATCTTTTGGTACTACCAATGGTTTCAGGATGTCATCTTCCGGTAAGAGTTTCGATAAGTCAGTCACTTTCTTTTCTGGCGATTCTAGCTTCTTGGGAAGCGTCTCAATTGCCGGCTTAACGTCCACCTGTTTGTCTTTTGGTCTTTCAGTATCTTTTGGTACTACCAATGGTTTCAGTATGTCATCGTCCGGTAAGAGTTCCGATAAGTCAGTCACTTTTTCTTCTGGCTTTAGGGGAAGTAGCTCGACAGCCGGTTTGGAGTCAGCTTGTTTGTCTTTCGGAGTTTCAATATCTTTTGGTACTACCAATGGTTTCAGGATGTTATCGTCCGGTAAGAGTTTCGATAAGTCAGTCACTTTATTTTCTGGTGATTCTAGCTTTTTGGGAAGTATATCAATTGCCGGCTGCACGTCAACCTCTTTGTCTTTTGTACTTTCTATTATTTTTGGTAGTACAGATGGTTTCAGGATGTCATCGTCCGGTAACTCAGTCACTTTCTCTTCTGGCGATTCTGGCTTTAGGGGAAGTAGCTCGCCAGCCGGTTTGGAGACAGCTTGTTTGTCTTTTGGACGTTCAATATCTTTTGGTACTACCAATGGTTTCAGGATGTCATCTTCCGGTAAGAGTTTCGATAGGTCAGTCACTTTCTTGTCTGGTGATTCTAGCTTCTTGGGAAGTATCTCAATTGCCGGCTTCACGCCCACCTGTTTGTCTTTTTGACTTTCAATATCTTTTGTTACTACAAATGGTTTCAGGATGTCATCGTCCGGTAAGAGTTTCGATAAGTCAGTCACTTTCTTTTCTGGCGATTCTGGCTTTTTGGAAAGTATCTCAATTGCCGGCTGCAAGTCAACGTGTTTGTCTTTTGGACTTTCAATTTGTTTTGGTAGTACCGACGGTTTGAGGGTGACCTCATCCGGTAAAAGATTCGATAAGTCAGTCAATTTCTTGTCTGGTGATTCTAGCTTCTTGGGAAGTATCTCAATTGGAGCCTTCACGTCCACTTGTTTGTCTTTTGGACTTTCAATATCTTTTGTTACTATCAATGGTTTCAGGATGTCATCTTCCGGTAAGAGTTTCGATAAGTCGGTCACTTTCTTTTCTGGCGATTCTAGCTTTTTGGAAAGTATCTCAATTGCCGGCTGCACGTCCACCTGTTTGTCTTTTGGACTTTCAATTTGTTTTGGTAGTACCGACGGTTTGAGGGTGACCTCGTCCGGTAAAAGTTTCGATAAGTCAGTCACTTTCTTGTCTGGTGATTCTAGCTTCTTGGGAAGTATCTCAATTGGAGCCTTCACGTCCACTTGTTTGTCTTTTGGACTTTTAATATCTTTTGGTACTACCAATGGTTTTAGGATGTCTTCGTCCGGTAAGAGTTTCGAGAAGTCAGTCACTTTCTTTTCTTGCGATTCTAGCTTCTTGGGAAGCGTCTCAATTGCCGGCTTTACATCAACCTGTTTGTCTTTTGGACTTTCAATTTGTTTTGGTAGTACCGACGGTTTGAAGGTGACCTTGTCCGGTAAAAGTTTCGATAAGTCAGTCACTTTCTTGTCGGGTGATTCTAGCTTCTTGGGAAGTATCTCAATTGCCGGCTTCACGCCCACCTGTTTGTCTTTTTGACTTTCAATATCTTTTGTTACTACAAATGGTTTCAGGACGTCATCGTCCGGTAAGAGTTTCGATAAGTCAGTCACTTTCTTTTCTGGCGATTCTGGCTTTTTGGAAAGTATCTCAATTGCCGGCTGCAAGTCAACGTGTTTGTCGTTTGGACTTTCAATATCTTTTGGTACTACCAATGGTTTTAGGATGTCATCGTCCGGTAAGAGTTTCGAAAAGTCAGTCACTTTCTTTTGTGGCGATTCTAGCTTATTGGGAAGTATCTCAATTGCCGTCTTCACGTCCACCTGTTTGTCTTTTTGACTTTCAATATTTTTTGTTACTACCAATGGTTTTAGGATGTCATCGTCCGGTAAGAGTTTCGATAAGTCAGTCACTTTCTTTTCTGGTGATTCTAGCTTCTTGGGAAGTATATCAATTGCTGGCTGCACGTCAACGTGTTTGTATTTTGGACTTTCAATATCTTGTGGTACTAGCAATGGTTTTAGGATGTCATCGTCCGGTAAGAGTTTCGATAAGTCAGTCACTTTCTTGTCTGGTGATTCTAGCTTCTTGGGAAGTATCTCAATTGGAGCCTTCACGTCCACTTGTTTGTCTTTTTGACTTTCAATATCTTTTGTTACTACCAATGGTTTCAGGATGTCATCTTCCGGTAAGAGTTTCGATAAGTCAGTCACTTTCTTTTCTGGCGATTCTAGCTTATTGGGAAGTATCTCAATTGCCGTCTTCACGTCCACCTGTTTGTCTTTTTGACTTTCAATATCTTTTGTTACTACCAAAGGTTTCAGGATGTCATCTTCCGGTAAGAGTTTCGATAAGTCAGTCACTTTCTCTTCTGGCGAATCTTGCTTCTTGGGAAGTATCTCAATTGAAGGCTTCACGTCAACCTGTTTGTTTTTTGGACTTTCAATATCTTTTGGTACTACCAATGGTTTCAGGATGTCATCGTCCGGTAAAAGTTTCGATAACTCAGTCACTTTCTTTTCTGGCCATTCTAGCTTCTTGCGAATTATCTCAATTGCCGGCTTCACGTCAACCTGTTTGTCTTTTGGACTTTCTATTTGTTTTGGTAGTACAGATGGTTTCAGGATGTCATCGTCCGGTAAGTCAGTCACTTTCTCTTCTGACGATTCTGGCTTTAGGGGAAGTAGCTTGACAGCCGGTTTGGAGTCAGCTTGTTTGTCTTTTGGACGTTTAAAATCTTTTGGTACTACCAATGGTTTCAGGATGTCATCTTCCGGTAAGAGTTTCGATAAGTCAGTCACTTTCTCATCTGGCGAATCTTGCTTCTTAGGAAGCGTCTCAATTGCCGGCTTTACGTCAACCTGTTTGTCTTTTGGACTTTCAATTTGTTTTGGTAGCACCGATGGTTTGAGGGTGACATCGTCCGGTAAAAGTTTCGATAAGTCAGTCAGTTTCTTTTCTAGCGATTCTAGCTTGTTGGGAAGTATCTCAATTGCTGGCTGCACGTCAACCTGTTTGGCTTTTGGACTTTCAATATCTTTTGGTACTACCAATGGTTTCAGGATGTCATCTTCCGGTAAGAGTTTCGATAAGTCAGTCACTTTCTTTTCTGGCGATTCTAGCTTCTTGGGAAGCGTCTCAATTGCCGGCTTCACGTCCACCTGTTTGTCTTTTGGTCTTTCAGTATCTTTTGGTACTACCAATGGTTTCAGGATGTCATCGTCCGGTAAGAGTTCCGATAAGTCAGTCGCTTTTTCTTCTGGCTTTAGGGGAAGTAGCTCGACAGCCGGTTTGGAGTCAGCTTGTTTGTCTTTCGGAGTTTCAATATCTTTTGGTACTACCAATGGTTTTAGGATGTTATCGTCCGGTAAAAGTTTCGATAAGTCATTCAGTTTCTTTTCTAGCGATTCTAGCTTGTTGGGAAGTATCTCAATTGCCGGCTGCACGTCAACCTGTTTGGCTTTTGGACTTTCAATATCTTTTGGTACTACCAATGGTTTCAGGATGTCATCTTCCGGTAAGAGTTTCGATAAGTCAGTCACTTTCTTTTCTGGCGATTCTAGCTTCTTGGGAAGCGTCTCAATTGCCGGCTTCACGTCCACCTGTTTGTCTTTTGGTCTTTCAGTATCTTTTGGTACTACCAATGGTTTCAGGATGTCATCGTCCGGTAAGAGTTCCGATAAGTCAGTCACTTTTTCTTCTGGCTTTAGGGGAAGTAGCTCGACAGCCGGTTTGCAGTCAGCTTGTTTGTCTTTCGGAGTTTCAATATCTTTTGGTACTACCAATGGTTTTAGGATGTTATCGTCCGGTAAGAGTTTCGATAAGTCAGTTACTTTATTTTCTGGTGATTCTAGCTTTTTGGGAAGTATATCAATTGCCGGCTGCACGTCAACCTCTTTGTCTTTTGGACTTTCTATTATTTTTGGCAGTACAGATGGTTTCAGGATGTCATCGTCCGGTAACTCAGTCACTTTCTCTTCTGGCGATTCTGGCTTTAGGGGAAGTAGCTCGCCAGCCGGTTTGGAGACAGCTTGTTTGTCTTTTGGACGTTCAATATCTTTTGGTACTACCAATGGTTTCAGGATGTCATCTTCCGGTAAGAGTTTCGATAAGTCAGTCACTTTCTTGTCTGGTGATTCTAGCTTCTTGGGAAGTATCTCAATTGGAGCCTTCACGTCCACTTGTTTGTCTTTTGGACTTTCAATATCTTTTGTTACTATCAATGGTTTCAGGATGTCATCTTCCGGTAAGAGTTTCGATAAGTCAGTCACTTTCTTTTCTGGCGATTCTAGCTTTTTGGAAAGTATCTCAATTGCCGGCTGCACGTCAACGTGTTTGTCTTTTGGACTTTCAATTTGTTTTGGTAGTACCGACGGTTTGAGGGTGACCTCATCCGGTAAAAGATTCGATAAGTCAGTCACTTTCTTGTCTGGTGATTCTAGCTTCTTGGGAAGTATCTCAATTGGAGCCTTCACGTCCACTTGTTTGTCTTTTGGACTTTCAATATCTTTTGTTACTATCAATGGTTTCAGGATGTCATCTTCCGGTAAGAGTTTCGATAAGTCAGTCACTTTCTTTTCTGGCGATTCTAGCTTTTTGGAAAGTATCTCAATTGCCGGCTGCACGTCCACCTGTTTGTCTTTTGGACTCTCAATTTGTTTTGGTAGTACCGACGGTTTGAGGGTGACCTCGTCCGGTAAAAGTTTCGATAAGTCAGTCACTTTCTTGTCTGGTGATTCTAGCTTCTTGGGAAGTATCTCAATTGGAGCCTTCACGTCCACTTGTTTGTCTTTTTGACTTTCAATATCTTTTGTTACTACCAATGGTTTCAGGATGTCATCTTCCGGTAAGAGTTTCGATAAGTCAGTCACTTTCTTTTCTGGCGATTCTAGCTTCTTGGGAAGCGTCTCAATTGCCGGCTTTACGTCAACCTGTTTGTCTTTTGGACTTTCAATTTGTTTTGGTAGTACCGACGGTTTGAAGGTGACCTTGTCCGGTAAAAGTTTCGATAAGTCAGTCACTTTCTTGTCTGTTGTTTCTAGCTTCTTGGGAAGTATCTCAATTGCCGGCTTCACGCCCACCTGTTTGTCTTTTTGACTTTCAATATCTTTTGTTACTACAAATGGTTTCAGGATGTCATCGTCCGGTAAGAGTTTCGATAAGTCAGTCACTTTCTTTTGTGGCGATTCTAGCTTATTGGGAAGTATCTCAATTGCCGTCTTCACGTCCACCTGTTTGTCTTTTTGACTTTCAATATTTTTTGTTACTACCAATGGTTTTAGGATGTCATCGTCCGGTAAGAGTTTCGATAAGTCAGTCACTTTCTTTTCTAGTGATTCTAGCTTCTTGGGAAGTATATCAATTGCCGGCTGCACGTCAACGTGTTTGTATTTTGGACTTTCAATATCTTGTGGTACTACCAATGGTTTTAGGATGTCATCGTCCGGTAAGAGTTTCGATAAGTCAGTCACTTTCTTTTCTGGCGATTCTAGCTTCTTGGGAAGTATCTCAATTGCCGGCTTCACGTCAACTTGTTTGTCTTTTGGACTTTCAATATCTTTTGGTACTACCAATGGTTTCAGGATGTCATCTTCCGGTAAGAGTTTCGATAAGTCAGTCACTTTCTTTTCTAGCGAATCTAGCTTCTTGGGAGGTATTTCAATTTCCGGCTTCACGTCAACCTGTTTGATTTTTGGACTTTCAATTTGTTTTTGTAGTACCGATGGTTTGAGGGTGACGTCGTCCGGTAAAAGTTTCGATAAGTCAGTCAATTTCTTTTCTGGCGATTCTAGCTTCTTGGGAAGTATCTCAATTGCCGCCTTAACGTCAACCTGGATGTCATCTTCCGGTATGAGTTTCGATAAGTCAGTCACTTTCTTTTCTGGCAATTCTAGCTTCTTGGGAAGTATCTCAATTGCCGCCTTAACGTCAACCTGGATGTCATCTTCCGGTATGAGTTTCGATAAGTCAGTCACTTTCTTTTCTGGCGATTCTAGCTTCTTGGGAAGCGTCTCAATTGCCGGCTTTACGTCAACCTGTTTGTCTTTTGGACTTTCAATTTGTTTTGGTAGTACCGATGGTTTGAGGGTGACGTCGTCCGGTAAAAGTTTCGATAAGTCAGTCACTTTCTTTTCTGGCGATTCTAGCTTCTTGGGAAGTATCTCAATTGCAGCCTTAACGTCAACCTGGATGTCATCTTCCGGTATGAGTTTCGATAAGTCAGTCACTTTCTTTTCTGGCAATTCTAGCTTCTTGGGAAGTATCTCAATTGCCGCCTTAACGTCAACCTGGATGTCATCTTCCGGTAAAAGTTTCGATAAGTCAGTCACTTTCTTGTCTGGTGATTCTAGCTTCTTGGGAAGTATCTCAATTGCCGGCTTCACGTCCACCTGTTTGTCTTTTTGACTTTCAATATCTTTTGTTACTACCAATGGTTTTAGGATGTCATCTTCCGGTAAGAGTTTCGATAAGTCAGTCACTTTCTTTTCTGGCGATTCTAGCTTCTTGGGAAGCGTCTCAATTGCCGGCTTTACGTCAACCTGCTTGTCTTTTGGACTTTCAATTTGTTTTGGTAGCACCAATGGTTTGAGGGTGACATCGTCCGGTAAAAGTTTCGATAAGTCAGTCAGTTTCTTTTCTAGCGATTCTAGTTTGTTGGGAAGTATCTCAATTGCCGGCTGCACGTCAACCTGTTTGTCTTTTGGACTTTCAATATCTTTTGGTACTACCAATGGTTTCAGGATGTCATCTTCCGGTAAGAGTTTCGATAAGTCAGTCACTTTCTTTTCTGGCGATTCTAGCTTCTTGGGAAGCGTCTCAATTGCCGGCTTCACGTCCACCTGCTTGTCTTTTGGTCTTTCAGTATCTTTTGGTACTACCAATGGTTTCAGGATGTCATCGTCCGGTAAGAGTTCCGATAAGTCAGTCACTTTTTCTTCTGGCTTTAGGGGAAGTAGCTCGACAGCCGGTTTGGAGTCAGCTTGTTTGTCTTTCGGAGTTTCAATATCTTTTGGTACTACCAATGGTTTCAGGATGTCATCTTCCGGTAAGAGTTTCGATAAGTCAGTCAGTTTCTTTTCTAGCGATTCTAGCTTGTTGGGAAGTATCTCAATTGCCGGCTGCACGTCAACCTGTTTGTCTTTTGGACTTTCAATATCTTTTGGTACTACCAATGGTTTCAGGATGTCATCTTCCGGTAAGAGTTTCGATAAGTCAGTCACTTTCTTTTCTGGCGATTCTAGCTTCTTGGGAAGTATCTCAATTGCCGGCTTCACGTCCACCTGTTTGTCTTTTTGACTTTCAATATCTTTTGTTACTACCAATGGTTTCAGGATGTCATCTTCCGGTAAGAGTTTCGATAAGTTAGTCACTTTCTCTTCTGGCGATTCTAGCTTTTTGGAAAGTATCTCAATTGTCGGCTTCACGTCAACCTGTTTGTCTGTTGGACTTTCAATTTGTTTTGGTAGTACCGACGGTTTGAGGGTGACCTCGTCCGGTAAAAGTTTCGATAAGTCAGTCACTTTCTTGTCTGGTGATTCTAGCTTCTTGGGAAGTATCTCAATTGCCGGCTTCACGCCCACCTGTTTGTCTTTTTGACTTTCAATATCTTTTGTTACTACAAATGGTTTCAGGATGTCATCGTCCGGTAAGAGTTTCGATAAGTCAGTCACTTTCTTTTCTGGCGATTCTGGCTTTTTGGAAAGTATCTCAATTGCCGGCTGCAAGTCAACGTGTTTGTCGTTTGGACTTTCAATATCTTTTGGTACTACCAATGGTTTTAGGATGTCATCGTCCGGTAAGAGTTTCGAGAAGTCAGTCACTTTCTTTTGTGGCGATTCTAGCTTATTGGGAAGTATCTCAATTGCCGTCTTCACGTCCACCTGTTTGTCTTTTTGACTTTCAATATCTTTTGGTACCTCCAATGGTTTCAGGATGTCATCTTCCGGTAAGAGTTTCGATAAGTCAGTCACTTTCTTTTCTGGCGATTCTAGCTTCTTGGGAAGCGTCTCAATTGCCGGCGTTACGTCAACCTGTTTGTCTTTTGGACTTTCAATTTGTTTTGGTAGTACCGACGGTTTGAAGGTGACCTTGTCCGGTAAAAGTTTCGATAAGTCAGTCACTTTCTTGTCTTGTGATTCTAGCTTCTTGGGAAGTATCTCAATTGCCGGCTGCACGTCAACCTGTTTGTCTTTTGGACTTTCAATATCTTTTGTTACTACCAATGGTTTCAGGGTGTCATCTTCCGGTAAGAGTTTCGATAAGTCAGTCACTTTCTTTTCTGGCGATTTTAGCTTCTTGGGAAGCGTCTCAATTGCCGGCTTCACGTCCACCTGTTTGTCTTTTTGACTTTCAATATCTTTTGTTACTACCAATGGTTTCAGGATGTCATCTTCCGGTAAGAGTTTCGATAAGTCAGTCACTTTCTTTTCTGGCGATTCTAGCTTCTTGGGAAGCGTCTCAATTGCCGGCTTTACGTCAACCTGTTTGTCTTTTTGACTTTCAATATCTTTTGGTACTACCAATGGTTTCAGGATGTCATCTTCCGGTAAGAGTTTCGATAAGTCAGTCACTTTCTTTTCTGGCGATTCTAGCTTCTTGGGAAGCGTCTCAATTGCCGGCTTCACGTCCACCTGTTTGTCTTTTTGACTTTCAATATCTTTTGTTACTACCAATGGTTTCAGGATGTCATCTTCCGGTAAGAGTTTCGATAAGTCAGTCACTTTCTTTTCTGGCGATTCTAGCTTCTTGGGAAGCGTCTCAATTGCCGGCTTTACGTCAACCTGTTTGTCTTTTTGACTTTCAATATCTTTTGTTACTACCAATGGTTTCAGGATGTCATCTTCCGGTAAGAGTTTCGATAAGTTAGTCACTTTCTCTTCTGGCGAATCTAGCTTCTTGGGAAGTATCTCAATTGCCGGCTTCACGTCCACCTGTTTGTCTTTTTTACTTTCAATATCTTTTGTTACTACCAATGGTTTCAGGATGTCATCTTCCGATAAGAGTTTCGATAAGTTAGTCACTTTCTCTTCTGGCGATTCCAGCTTTTTGGAAAGTATCTCAATTGTCGGCTTCACGTCAACCTGTTTGTCTTTTGGACTTTCAATTTGTTTTGGTAGTACCGACGGTTTGAGGGTGACCTCGTCCGGTAAAAGTTTCGATAAGTCAGTCACTTTCTTGTCTGGTGATTCTAGCTCCTTGGGAAGTATCTCAATTGGAGTCTTCACGTCCACCTGTTTGTCTTTTTGACTTTCAATATCTTTTGTTACTACCAATGGTTTCAGGATGTCATCTTCCGGTAAGAGTTTCGATAAGTCAGTCACTTTCTTGTATGGTGATTCTAGCTCCTTGGGAAGTATCTCAATTGGAGTCTTCACGTCCACCTGTTTGTCTTTTTGACTTTCAATATCTTTTGTTACTACCAATGGTTTCAGGATGTGATCTTCCGGTAAGAGTTTCGATAAGTCAGTCACTTTCTTTTCTGGCGATTCTAGCTTCTTGGGAAGTATCTCAATTGCCGGCTTCACGTCCACCTGTTTGTCTTTTTGACTTTCAATATCTTTTGTTACTACCAATGGTTTCAGGATGTCATCTTCCGGTAAGAGTTTCGATAAGTTAGTCACTTTCTCTTCTGGCGATTCTAGCTTTTTGGAAAGTATCTCAATTGTCGGCTTTACGTCAACCTGTTTGTCTTTTGGACTTTCAATTTGTTTTGGTAGCACCGATGGTTTGAGGGTGACATCGTCCGGTAAAAGTTTCGATAAGTCAGTCAGTTTCTTTTCTAGCGATTCTAGCTTGTTGGGAAGTATCTCAATTGCCGGCTGCACGTCAACCTGTTTGTCTTTTGGACTTTCAATATCTTTTGGTACTACCAATGGTTTCAGGATGTCATCTTCCGGTAAGAGTTTCGATAAGTCAGTCACTTTCTTTTCTGGCGATTCTAGCTTCTTGGGAAGTATCTCAATTGCCGGCTTCACGTCCACCTGTTTGTCTTTTTGACTTTCAATATCTTTTGTTACTACCAATGGTTTCAGGATGTCATCTTCCGGTAAGAGTTTCGATAAGTTAGTCACTTTCTCTTCTGGCGATTCTAGCTTTTTGGAAAGTATCTCAATTGTCGGCTTCACGTCAACCTGTTTGTCTGTTGGACTTTCAATTTGTTTTGGTAGTACCGACGGTTTGAAGGTGACCTTGTCCGGTAAAAGTTTCGATAAGTCAGTCACTTTCTTTTCTGGTGATTCTAGCTTTTTGGGAAGTATCTCAATTGGAGCCTTCACCTCCACCTGTTTGTCTTTTTGACTTTCAATTTGTTTTGGTAGTACCGACGGTTTGAGGGTGACCTCATCCGGTAAAAGTTTCGATAAGTCAGTCACTTTCTTGTCTGGTGATTCTAGCTTCTTGGGAAGTATCTCAATTGCCGGCTTCACGCCCACCTGTTTGTCTTTTTGACTTTCAATATCTTTTGTTACTACAAATGGTTTCAGGATGTCATCTTCCGGTAAGAGTTTCGATAAGTCAGTCACTTTCTTTTCTGGCGATTCTGGCTTCTTGGGAAGCGTCTCAATTGCCGGCTTCACGTCCACCTGTTTGTCTTTTTGACTTTCAATATCTTTTGTTACTACCAATGGTTTCAGGGTGTCATCATCCGGTAAGAGTTTCGATAAGTCAGTCACTTTCTTTTCTGGCGATTCTAGCTTCTTGGGAAGCGTCTCAATTGCCGGCTTTACGTCAACCTGTTTGTCTTTTTGACTTTCAATATCTTTTGTTACTACCAATGGTTTCAGGATGTCATCTTCCGGTAAGAGTTTCGATAAGTTAGTCACTTTCTCTTCTGGCGAATCTAGCTTCTTGGGAAGTATCTCAATTGCCGGCTTCACGTCCACCTGTTTGTATTTTTTACTTTCAATATCTTTTGTTACTACCAATGGTTTCAGGATGTCATCTTCCGATAAGAGTTTCGATAAGTTAGTCACTTTCTCTTCTGGCGATTCTAGCTTTTTGGAAAGTATCTCAATTGTCGGCTTCACGTCAACCTGTTTGTCTTTTGGACTTTCAATTTGTTTTGGTAGTACCGACGGTTTGAGGGTGACCTCGTCCGGTAAAAGTTTCGATAAGTCAGTCACTTTCTTGTATGGTGATTCTAGCTCCTTGGGAAGTATCTCAATTGGAGTCTTCACGTCCACCTGTTTGTCTTTTTGACTTTCAATATCTTTTGTTACTACCAATGGTTTCAGGATGTCATCTTCCGGTAAGAGTTTCGATAAGTCAGTCACTTTCTTTTCTGGCGATTCTAGCTTCTTGGGAAGTATCTCAATTGCCGGCTTCACGTCCACCTGTTTGTCTTTTTGACTTTCAATATCTTTTGTTACTACCAATGGTTTCAGGATGTCATCTTCCGGTAAGAGTTTCGATAAGTTAGTCACTTTCTCTTCTGGCGATTCTAGCTTTTTGGAAAGTATCTCAATTGTCGGCTTCACGTCAACCTGTTTGTCTTTTGGACTTTCAATTTGTTTTGGTAGTACCGACGGTTTGAGGGTGACCTCGTCCGGTAAAAGTTTCGATAAGTCAGTCACTTTCTTGTCTGGTGATTCTAGCTCCTTGGGAAGTATCTCAATTGGAGTCTTCACGTCCACCTGTTTGTCTTTTTGACTTTCAATATCTTTTGTTACTACCAATGGTTTCAGGATGTCATCTTCCGGTAAGAGTTTCGATAAGTCAGTCACTTTCTTTTCTGGCGATTCTAGCTTCTTGGGAAGTATCTCAATTGCCGGCTTGACGTCCACCTGTTTGTCTTTTTGACTTTCAATATCTTTTGTTACTACCAATGGTTTCAGGATGTCATCTTCCGGTAAGAGTTTCGATAAGTCAGTCACTTTCTTTTCTGGCGATTCTAGCTTCTTGGGAAGTATCTCAATTGCCGGCTTGACGTCCACCTGTTTGTCTTTTTGACTTTCAATATCTTTTGTTACTACCAATGGTTTCAGGATGTCATCTTCCGGTAAGAGTTTCGATAAGTTAGTCACTTTCTCTTCTGGCGATTCTAGCTTTTTGGAAAGTATCTCAATTGTCGGCTTTACGTCAACCTGTTTGTCTTTTGGACTTTCAATTTGTTTTGGTAGCACCGATGGTTTGAGGGTGACATCGTCCGGTAAAAGTTTCGATAAGTCAGTCAGTTTCTTTTCTAGCGATTCTAGCTTGTTGGGAAGTATCTCAATTGCCGGCTGCACGTCAACCTGTTTGTCTTTTGGACTTTCAATATCTTTTGGTACTACCAATGGTTTCAGGATGTCATCTTCCGGTAAGAGTTTCGATAAGTCAGTCACTTTCTTTTCTGGCGATTCTAGCTTCTTGGGAAGTATCTCAATTGCCGGCTTCACGTCCACCTGTTTGTCTTTTTGACTTTCAATATCTTTTGTTACTACCAATGGTTTCAGGATGTCATCTTCCGGTAAGAGTTTCGATAAGTTAGTCACTTTCTCTTCTGGCGATTCTAGCTTTTTGGAAAGTATCTCAATTGTCGGCTTCACGTCAACCTGTTTGTCTGTTGGACTTTCAATTTGTTTTGGTAGTACCGACGGTTTGAGGGTGACCTCGTCCGGTAAAAGTTTCGATAAGTCAGTCACTTTCTCTTCTGGCGATTCTAGCTTTTTGGAAAGTATCTCAATTGTCGGCTTTACGTCAACCTGTTTGTCTTTTGGACTTTCAATTTGTCTTGGTAGCACCGATGGTTTGAGGGTGACATCGTCCGGTAAAAGTTTCGATAAGTCAGTCACTTTCTTTTCTAGCGATTCTAGCTTGTTGGGAAGTATCTCAATTGCCGGCTGCACGTCAACCTGTTTGTCTTTTGGACTTTCAATATCTTTTGGTACTACCAATGGTTTCAGGATGTCATCTTCCGGTAAGAGTTTCGATAAGTCAGTCACTTTCTTTTCTGGCGATTCTAGCTTCTTGGGAAGTATCTCAATTGCCGGCTTCACGTCCACCTGTTTGTCTTTTTGACTTTCAATATCTTTTGTTACTACCAATGGTTTCAGGATGTCATCTTCCGGTAAGAGTTTCGATAAGTCAGTCACTCTCTTTTCTGGCGATTCTAGCTTCTTGGGAAGCGTCTCAATTGCCGGCTTTACGTGAACCTGTTTGTCTTTTGGACTTTCAATTTGTTTTGGTAGCACCGATGGTTTCAGGGTGACATCGTCCGGTAAAAGTTTGGATAAGTTAGTCAGTTTCTTTTCTAGCGATTCTAGCTTGTTGGGAAGTATCTCAATTGTCGGCTGCATGCCAACGTGTTTGTCTTTTGGACTTTCAATATCTTTTGGTACTACCAATGGTTTGAGGGTGACCTCGTCCGGTAAAAGTTTCGATAAGTCAGTCACTTTCTTGTCTGGTGATTCTAGCTTCTTGGGAAGTATCTCAATTGGCGGCTTCACGTCCACCTGTTTGTCTTTTTGACTTTCAATATCTTTTGTTACTACCAATGGTTTCAGGATGTCATCTTCCGGTAAGAGTTTCGATAAGTCAGTCACTTTCTTTTCTGGCGATTCTAGCTTCTTGGGAAGCGTCTCAATTGCCGGCTTCACGTCCACCTGTTTGTCTTTTAGTCTTTCAGTATCTTTTGGTACTACCAATGGTTTCAGGATGTCATCGTCCGGTAAGAGTTCCGATAAGTCAGTCACTTTTTCTTCTGGCTTTAGGGGAAGTAGCTCGACAGCTGGTTTGGAGTCAGCTTGTTTGTCTTTCGGAGTTTTAATATCTTTTGGTACTACCAATGGTTTCAGGATGTTATCGTCCGGTAAGAGTTTCGATAAGTCAGTCACTTTCTTTTCTGGTGATTCTAGCTTTTTGGGAAGTATCTCAATTGGAGCCTTCACGTCCACTTGTTTGTCTTTTGGACTTTCAATATCTTTTGTTACTATCAATGGTTTCAGGATGTCATCTTCCGGTAAGAGTTTCGATAAGTCAGTCACTTTCTTTTCTGGCGATTCTAGCTTTTTGGAAAGTATCTCAATTGCCGGCTGCACGTCAACGTGTTTGTCTTTTGGACTTTCAATTTGTTTTGATAGTACCGACGGTTTGAGGGTGACCTCATCGGGTAAAAGATTCGATAAGTCAGTCACTTTCTTGTCTGGTGATTCTAGCTTCTTGGGAAGTATCTCAATTGGAGCCTTCACGTCCATTTGTTTGTCTTTTGGACTTTCAATATCTTTTGTTACTATCAATGGTTTCAGGATGTCATCTTCCGGTAAGAGTTTCGATAAGTCAGTCACTTTCTTTTCTGGCGATTCTAGCTTTTTGGAAAGTATCTCAATTGACGGCTGCACGTCCACCTGTTTGTCTTTTGGACTTTCAATTTGTTTTGGTAGCACCGATGGTTTGAGGGTGACATCGTCCGGTAAAAGTTTCGATAAGTCAGTCAGTTTCTTTTCTAGCGATTCTAGCTTGTTAGGAAGTATCTCAATTGCCGGCTGCACGTCAACCTGTTTGTCTTTTGGACTTTCAATATCTTTTGGTACTACCAATGGTTTCAGGATGTCATCTTCCGGTAAGAGTTTCGATAAGTCAGTCACTTTCTTTTCTGGCGATTCTAGCTTCTTGGGAAGTATCTCAATTGCCGGCTTCACGTCCACCTGTTTGTCTTTTTGACTTTCAATATCTTTTGTTACTACCAATGGTTTCAGGATGTCATCTTCCGGTAAGAGTTTCGATAAGTCAGTCACTTTCTTTTCTGGCGATTCTAGCTTCTTGGGAAGCGTCTCAATTGCCGGCTTTACGTGAACCTGTTTGTCTTTTGGTCTTTCAATTTGTTTTGGTAGCACCGATGGTTTGAGGGTGACATCGTCCGGTAAAAGTTTGGATAAGTTAGTCAGTTTCTTTTCTAGCGATTCTAGCTTGTTGGGAAGTATCTCAATTGCCGGCTGCACGTCAACCTGTTTGTCTTTTGGACTTTCAATATCTTTTGGTACTACCAATGGCCTGAGGGTGACATCGTCCGGTAAAAGTTTCGATAAGTCAGTCACTTTTTTGTCTGGTGATTCTAGCTTCTTGGGAAGTATCTCAATTGCCGGCTTCACGTCCACCTGTTTGTCTTTTTGACTTTCAATATCTTTTGTTACTACCAATGGTTTCAGGATGTCATCTTCCGGTAAGAGTTTCGATAAGTTAGTCACTTTCTCTTCTGGCGATTCTAGCTTTTTGGAAAGTATCTCAATTGTCGGCTGCATGTCAACGTGTTTGTCTTTTGGACTTTCAATATCTTTTGGTACTACCAATGGTTTGAGGGTGACCTCGTCCGGTAAAAGTTTCGATAAGTCAGTCACTTTCTTGTCTGGTGATTCTAGCTTCTTGGGAAGTATCTCAATTGGCGGCTTCACGTCCACCTGTTTGTCTTTTTGACTTTCAATATCTTTTGTTACTACCAATGGTTTCAGTATGTCATCTTCCGGTAAGAGTTTCGATAAGTCAGTCACTTTCTTTTCTGGCGATTCTAGCTTCTTGGGAAGCGTCTCAATTGCCGGCTTCACGTCCACCTGTTTGTCTTTTAGTCTTTCAGTATCTTTTGGTACTACCAATGGTTTCAGGATGTCATCGTCCGGTAAGAGTTCTGATAAGTCAGTCACTTTTTCTTCTGGCTTTAGGGGAAGTAGCTCGACAGCTGGTTTGGAGTCAGCTTGTTTGTCTTTCGGAGTTTTAATATCTTTTGGTACTACCAATGGTTTCAGGATGTTATCGTCCGGTAAGAGTTTCGATAAGTCAGTCACTTTCTTTTCTGGTGATTCTAGCTTTTTGGGAAGTATCTCAATTGGAGCCTTCACGTCCACTTGTTTGTCTTTTGGACTTTCAATATCTTTTGTTACTATCAATGGTTTCAGGATGTCATCTTCCGGTAAGAGTTTCGATAAGTCAGTCACTTTCTTTTCTGGCGATTCTAGCTTTTTGGAAAGTATCTCAATTGCCGGCTGCACGTCAACGTGTTTGTCTTTTGGACTTTCAATTTGTTTTGGTAGTACCGACGGTTTGAGGGTGACCTCATCGGGTAAAAGATTCGATAAGTCAGTCACTTTCTTGTCTGGTGATTCTAGCTTCTTGGGAAGTATCTCAATTGGAGCCTTCACGTCCACTTGTTTGTCTTTTTGACTTTCAATATCTTTTGTTACTACCAATGGTTTCAGGATGTCATCTTCCGGTAAGAGTTTCGATAAGTCAGTCACTTTCTTTTCTGGCGATTCTAGCTTTTTGGAAAGTATCTCAATTGCCGGCTGCACGTCAACGTGTTTGTCTTTTGGACTTTTAATATCTTTTGGTACTACCAATGGTTTTAGGATGTCTTCGTCCGGTAAGAGTTTCGAGAAGTCAGTCACTTTCTTTTCTCGCGATTCTAGCTTCTTGGGAAGTATCTCAATTGCCGGCTTCACGTCCACCTGTTTGTCTTTTCGACTTTCGATATCTTTTGGTACCTCCAATGGTTTCAGGATGTCATCTTCCGGTAAGAGTTTCGATAAGTCAGTCACTTTCTTTTCTGGCGATTCTAGCTTCTTAGGAAGCGTCTCAATTGCCGGCTTTACGTCAACCTGTTTGTCTTTTGGACTTTCAATTTGTTTTGGTAGTACCGACGGTTTGAAGGTGACTTTGCCCGGTAAAAGTTTCGATAAGTCAGTCACTTTCTTGTCTGGTGATTCTAGCTTCTTGGGAGGTATCTCAATTGCCGTCTTCACGTCCACCTGTTTGTCTTTTTGACTTTCAATATTTTTTGTTACTACCAATGGTTTTAGGATGTCATCGTCCGGTAAGAGTTTCGATAAGTCAGTCACTTTCTTTTCTGGTGATTCTAGCTTCTTGGGAAGCATATCAATTGCTGGCTGCACGTCAACCTGGATGTCATCTTCCGGTATGAGTTTCGATAAGCCAGTCACTTTCTTTTCTGGCGATTCTAGCTTCTTGGGAAGCGTCTCAATTGCCGGCTTTACGTCAACCTGTTTGTCTTTTGGACTTTCAATTTGTTTTGGTAGTACCGACGGTTTGAAGGTGACCTTGTCCGGTAAAAGTTTCGATAAGTCAGTCACTTTCTTGTCTGGTGATTCTAGCTTCTTGGGAAGTATCTCAATTGCCGGCTTCACGTCCACCTGTTTGTCTTTTTGACTTTCAATATCTTTTGTTACTACCAATGGTTTCAGGATGTCATCGTCCGATAAGAGTTGCGATAAGTCAGTCACTTTCTTTTCTGGCGATTCTGGCTTTTTGGAAAGTATCTCAATTGCCGGCTGCAAGTCAACGTGTTTGTATTTTGGACTTTCAATATCTTTTGGTACTACCAATGGTTTTAGGATGTCATCGTCCGGTAAGAGTTTCGAGAAGTCAGTCACTTTCTTTTGTGGCGATTCTAGCTTATTGGGAAGTATCTCAATTGCCGTCTTCACGTCCACCTGTTTGTCTTTTTGACTTTCAATATCTTTTGGTACCTCCAATGGTTTCAGGATGTCATCTTCCGGTAAGAGTTTCGATAAGTCAGTCACTTTCTTTTCTGGCGATTCTAGCTTCTTGGGAAACGTCTCAATTGCCGGCTTTACGTCAACCTGTTTGTCTTTTGGACTTTCAATTTGTTTTGGTAGTACCGACGGTTTGAAGGTGACCTTGTCCGGTAAAAGTTTCGATAAGTCAGTCACTTTCTTTTCTGGCGATTCTGGGTTTTTGGAAAGTATCTCAATTGCCGGCTGCAAGTCAACGTGTTTGTCTTTTGGACTTTCAATATCTTTTGGTACTACCAATGGTTTTAGGATGTCATCATCCGGTAAGAGTTTCGATGAGTCAGTCACTTTCTTTTCTGGCGATTCTAGCTTCTTGGGAAGTATCTCAATTGCCGCCTTAACGTCAACCTGGATGTCATCTTCCGGTATGAGTTTCGATAAGTCAGTCACTTTCTTTTCTGGCGATTCTAGCTTCTTGGGAAGCGTCTCAATTGCCGGCTTTACGTCAACCTGTTTGTCTTTTGGACTTTCAATTTGTTTTGGTAGTACCGACGGTTTGAAGGTGACCTTGTCCGGTAAAAGTTTCGATAAGTCAGTCACTTTCTTGTCTGGTGATTCTAGCTTCTTGGGAAGTATCTCAATTGCCGGCTTCACGTCCACCTGTTTGTCTTTTTGACTTTCAATATCTTTTGTTACTACCAATGGTTTCAGGATGTCATCGTCCGGTAAGAGTTGCGATAAGTCAGTCACTTTCTTTTCTGGCGATTCTGGCTTTTTGGAAAGTATCTCAATTGCCGGCTGCAAGTCAACGTGTTTGTATTTTGGACTTTCAATATCTTTTGGTACTACCAATGGTTTTAGGATGTCATCGTCCGGTAAGAGTTTCGAGAAGTCAGTCACTTTCTTTTGTGGCGATTCTAGCTTATTGGGAAGTATCTCAATTGCCGTCTTCACGTCCACCTGTTTGTCTTTTTGACTTTCAATATCTTTTGGTACCTCCAATGGTTTCAGGATGTCATCTTCCGGTAAGAGTTTCGATAAGTCAGTCACTTTCTTTTCTGGCGATTCTAGCTTCTTGGGAAACGTCTCAATTGCCGGCTTTACGTCAACCTGTTTGTCTTTTGGACTTTCAATTTGTTTTGGTAGTACCGACGGTTTGAAGGTGACCTTGTCCGGTAAAAGTTTCGATAAGTCAGTCACTTTCTTTTCTGGCGATTCTGGGTTTTTGGAAAGTATCTCAATTGCCGGCTGCAAGTCAACGTGTTTGTCTTTTGGACTTTCAATATCTTTTGGTACTACCAATGGTTTCAGGATGTCATCTTCCGGTAAGAGTTTCGATAAGTCAGTCACTTTCTTTTCTAGCGAATCTAGCTTCTTGGGAGGTATCTCAATTTCCGGCTTCACGTCAACCTGTTTGATTTTTGGACTTTCAATTTGTTTTTGTAGTACCGCTGGTTTGAGGGTGACGTCGTCCGGTAAAAGTTTCGATAAGTCAGTCACTTTCTTTTCTGGCGATTCTAGCTTCTTGGGAAGTATCTCAATTGCCGCCTTAACGTCAACCTGGATGTCATCTTCCGGTATGAGTTTCGATAAGTCAGTCACTTTCTTTTCTGGCGATTCTAGCTTCTTGGGAAGCGTATCAATTGCCGGCTTTACGTCAACCTGTTTGTCTTTTGGACTTTCAATTTGTTTTGGTAGTACCGACGGTTTGAGGGTGACCTCGTCCGGTAAAAGTTTCGATAAGTCAGTCACTTTCTTTTCTGGTGATTCTAGCTTCTTGGGAAGTATATCAATTGCCGGCTGCACGTCAACGTGTTTGTATTTTGGACTTTCAATATCTTTTGGTACTGCCAATGGTTTTAGGATGTTATCGTCCGGTAAGAGTTTCGATAAGTCAGTCACTTCCTTTTCTGGCGATTCTAGTTTCTTGGGAAGTATATCAATTGCCGGCTGCACGTCAACGTGTTTATATTTTGGACTTTCAATATCTTGTGGTACTACCAATGGTTTTAGGATGTCATCGTCCGGTAAGAGTTTCGATAAGTCAGTCACTTTCTTTTCTGGCGATTCTAGCTTCTTGGGAAGCGTCTCAATTGCCGGCTTTACGTCAACCTGTTTGTCTTTTGGACTTTCAATTTGTTTTGGTAGTACCGACGGTTTGAGGGTGACCTCGTCCGGTAAAAGCTTCGATAAGTCAGTCACTTTCTTTTCTGGTGATTCTAGCTTCTTGGGAAGTATCTTAATTGCCGGCTTCACGTCAACTTGTTTGTCTTTTGGACTTTCAATATCTTTTGGTACTACCAATGGTTTCAGGATGTCATCTTCCGGTAAGAGTTTCGATAAGTCAGTCACTTTCTTTTCTAGCGAATCTAGCTTCTTGGGAGGTATCTCAATTTCCGGCTTCACGTCAACCTGTTTGATTTTTGGACTTTCAATTTGTTTTTGTAGTACCGCTGGTTTGAGGGTGATGTCGTCCGGTAAAAGTTTCGATAAGTCAGTCACTTTCTTTTCTGGCGATTCTAGCTTCTTGGGCAGTATCTCAATTACCGCCTTAACGTCAACCTGGATGTCATCTTCCGGTATGAGTTTCGATAAGTCAGTCACTTTCTTTTCTGGCGATTCTAGTTTCTTGGGAAGCGTATCAATTGCCGGCTTTACGTCAACCTGTTTGTCTTTTGGACTTTCAATTTGTTTTGCTATTACCGACGGTTTGAGGGTGACCTCGTCCGGTAAAAGTTTCGATAAGTCAGTCACTTTCTTTTCTGGCGATTCTAGCTTCTTGGGCATTGTCTCAATTGCCGGCTTCACGTCCACCTGTTTGTCTTTTTGACTTTCAATATCTTTTGTTACTACCAATGGTTTCAGGATGTCATAGTGCGATAAGAGTTCCGATAAGCCAGTCACTTTCTCTTCTGGCGTTTCTGGCTTTAGGGGAAGTAGCTCGACAGCCGGTTTGGAGTCAGCTTGTTTGTCTTTTGGATTTTCAATATCTTTGGGTGCTACCAATGGTTTCAGGATGTCATCTTCCGGTAAGAGTTTCGATAAGTCAGTCACTTTCTTTTCTAGCGAATCTAGCTTCTTGGGAGGTATCTCAATTTCCGGCTTCACGTCAACCTTTTTGATTTTTGGACTTTCAATTTGTTTTTGTAGTACCGCTGGTTTGAGGGTGACGTCGTCCGGTAAGAGTTTCGAGAAGTCAGTCACTTTGTTTTCTGGCGATTCTAGCTTCTTGGGAAGTATCTCAACGGCCAGTTTGCGGTCAACCTGCTTGTCTTTTGGACTTTCAATATCTTTTGGTACTACCAACGGTTTCAGGATGTCATCGTCCCGTAAAAGTTTCGATAAGTCAGTCACTTTCTCATCTGACGATTCTTCCTTTTTGGGAAGTGTCTCAACAGCCGTTTTGGGGTCAGCCTGTTTGTCTTTTGGACTTTGGATTTCTTTTGGTTCTACCGATGGTTTGAAAATGTCATCGACCGGTAAGAGTTTCGATAAGTCAGTGACTTTCTCTTCTGGCAATTCTGGCTTTTTGGGAAGTATCTCAACGGCCAGTTTGCGGTCAACCTGCTTGTCTTTTGGACTTTCAATTTCTTTTGGTACTACCGATGGTTTTAGGATGTCATCCTCTGGATTAGTGTATGAGGATTTAAATTCGGTAACAGAAGAAATATCTTTGCTCTCCAAATCTTGTTGAAGTAAGTTATTCTTGTAAGTTTCTTCGACTATACGAGAGGTTAGATTTTTAGATGCTTTTAATTGTTTTGTATTGGTAATAGTTTCGACAAAAGCGATGTTAGTAATAATTTTAGTGTTTATATATGTTTGAATGTGATCACCAGCTGTGTTACCTAATATTTCTAGTCCTATTCGTTGTTCTGGAGATTTGGGTGCAACCTCTACAGATTGATTTTCGGACTCGGATCCACTGTGTTGAGTAATTTCATAAGCAATAATAGGAGCTGTACTATTAATAACGGTATTATTTTTATCTTTAATTGATGTATTCCCATCCATTTCTTTATTATTATTCTCAAATTGGTGTTCGGTTTCAGATCTTGTAGTCGCGGATCTAAGGATGTCTACAGTGTATGTAGTATTCGCTAGAGGTTTTATAGATTTATTATTTACAATTATATCCGTAAAATTCTGGAAACACGTTCCCTTTATATTGTCAATTTCAGTCACATCTGTATATTCATGCATCATATCGATGTCTTTCTGCGCAGTATTTTTGTAAAATTCCGTGGATTTTGAATTGTCTTTCAGGCTTTGTCTTTTGAATTCAAACAAATGGACATCATCGTCCTGCCCTTTTCTTACCCTAGTGCTTTCTGCTGGAAAATTGTATATATCACATGTCTTGATGTCTTTATCACCCTTACATATCTTTGTACTGTCCGTGTTACATTTTTCTAAGTTTCTATCAGTTCTTAAAGTTTCTATATATGGTTTCGATTGGTTTAAAATCGTTTCTTTGAGATGAATCCTATCACTACCTTTCTCAAAAAGTTCTTCTTGACAATCGTCCAAATTTTTGGTTCTATCTTCAACTATCGATGGAAATGTGCCTGTTTCTAAACTTCGTAAAACTATATCACTATCGCTCAATATTTTCATTTCTAAATTCATCTCTGCGTCTGCACGACGTGAAATGGGTTTGGGAGGACTTAAGGAATTTCCCTCTATAGGAGCCCTACAAGTATTCTTCTCAAATGACCTGACAACATTTCTTACATGTGGTCCAATCAGTTTCGCACACACCAAATCTGATTGAACTCCACTGCCTTCAGTATAAGCTAATTTTTCATTCATTATAAATGTTTCAGTATTGGCTCTAACTATTTTCTTCTCCTCATCACACTTATTAGTAAAATAACGCAGTGTCGTATTTCTATCTTCTGCCGCGACTTCACTTATTCTTCGTTTAGTAATTTTCTTTTCACAAATCTCTTCTTCAATTTCTAGCAAATCTTCGCAAATACTTTGAATATCTGTTTCCGATGGTTGCCGCACAATTTCTACTGGCGGTACACATGTTGTCAACTGTTCCATAACCACATCAGCTGGACTTAATATCTGGCACTCTATTTGATTTAAGGGCATTTCTATATGTTTTGCCTTTCGCTTTGCAACAGTAAATGGTATCGCGTCCAAAGCAGAAGTCGATAACTTCTCCTCGATGCTCTGAACGACTACCTTTACTACAGGAACTGCTTCATCAATGTCACTAGGAACAGAATATTTTTTCGATTCGGTTGTAGCCATAGCTTTACTTTCTAGCTGCCTGATTTTTCGCTTTACATCACCGCTACCTATTCTGCGTTCTAAGATGTCTCTGTCAGTAAGAGATCTTTCTTCTGCTGAATTTTGTGAATGCTGTAGAAACGTTACTTCAGGTTGGAATTCAACACTGAAATGTGAAGATTTTATTCCATCCGCATCATTATTAACTGCAGATGTTTCTTCTGCTTTTTTCTCAGAAGGTTTCAGAAATTTTATTTCCGGTTGAAATTCAACAGTAAAAGAAGTGAGTTTCTTTTCATCCGTGTGACTACTACCACTCATTTCCAAAAATGAGGTAGTGTCTTTAAATTTCTGTGCACATCTCCTATCGACTCTTTTCGATGACAACTTTTCAGTTTCACCAGGTAAGGTATTTTGACCAGACTCTTCGCGGTGAATACTGATGTGATCTGATGGCAATGAACGATGAGAGAACGCATTCCGTCGGAATTGGTCCAAAGTTGGAGGTATATAAATAGTTCCAGGGAAAACAATATTAAGGTTTGGTTTTATCTGAATAAAGAGCTTAATTTTTCTCTCATTGTCATGCAAATCTACAGGCATAAGTAATGAGATTTCTTTGGAGCAAATCGGTTTTATATTCGATTTCTTACTATTTTCGTGGGAAAAGTTCAACTAAAAATGCAATAATTAAATAGTTATGTAAAATCTAGCCAATAGAGCTCCAAAAAATTCTCAAAAGCTGCGCATAGCTTAATAAACCAAATTTACAAGTGTTGAGTGTTTGGCAGCAATAATATATGAAATATGAGGTCGTGGCTTAAAATGTTCATCAGATCGCGTATTATTGTCACTATTGATGTTCATTTTGAACTTTGAGTATTGGATCTAACATAGGCAGAGGTAGAGAGATTTTGCAATCTCGATAGTAATATCCACTTGACAAATTGAGTGTACAATATATGTAAAACAAAGATATTCTTCTGCGCTCGTACCACGACTTCACATAGCATACTCTAGATATGATGTGGATGGAGATGACACAGCAAAGAAACAAAAAACAGAACAGGTACCAATTTATAAGAAGCCACTAAAAATAATTGCTATATTACTATAGAAGTGCTGTACAAACATTTATGCTCAACCACGTAACTAAAATTCAACACAGTAAGTTAAATGTGAAAAACGAGAAGCAAAAGAACGTAATAGAATGAAATCATAAACCAAACAAGGAGAATGTCAGAGTGCAACGAGAATTTGATATGTTGTTTAATTCTCTGACTGCGTTTAATATTCATTCTAGTTAAAACTTTTATTTTAAAAACGCAAAACGAAATTCGGTCCATAAATTAATCATGATCGATGGCCTAACTCTATGTGTAGATTTAGATTTTAAAAACATTCTGCAGCTTGAACACTAAATTCAGGCTGAAGAAAATGGCGAAAGTACTTATAAAACATCCATCAAACGACGGATTAAAACCTATGTCTCAGCATCAATAAGTTTTATACCGAATCACGTAAACTGTAACTCAAATTTTATTTTAAACCCCATCTTCATACTCTCTTGTCTTCATAGATATAACCAGAAATACAAGCGGACGGAATTGAATGGGCAAATGATCAATATGGAAAACCTATTCCCTCACGAATGCGATAATTGCTTGAATAATATTGTACACTCAATTTTATTTTGGAGGTGTGGGTAAGGTTAATTTAAATCGATTATTCGTTATCTTTTCTTTAGTTGCTTAGAGCACTTTCCCATTTCGTTAAGATTCCGATACACAATATCTTTTACATTTCGTTTATAATTATTAATTATAAGGTATTAGCTCTAGAAGACTTACCGTTTATAAATTGCTTTATAAGTATAATTATATTTGTGTCAAAATTAAATCCTTTTGCTAATTAAAACCTTTCTGATAAACTTTGCAAGTTATTATTTTGCAAGTTATACTTTTCTCTTTTTTATTATGTTAAAAATATTTTTATATTTTTGAATATTTTTAAGTCTTTTTACGCGCGTAAATTAACCGAAATTTTACGTGGCGTAGACAAAAGTGGCTGCTATTGAATGTCAATAGCGAGTCATTGCAAAGGAATCTTAGCCAAGTCGAAGTATTGAAAAATGTACACAAATTGGATTAATTTTACAAGAATGTATGTAGGAATGTGTACGTAGTGTGTGTTAGTGTGTGGGGTGTGCATGCATATACGAGGGCGGTCAAATTTTCTTGGAAGGCACAATAAAATTAATGTATAGAACATTTTCGATCTGAACTCAAACGATTCTGTTGTTTAGACGATTTCCTAGAAATGCATATTTATAACTGTGATTTAGAAATTGTTGTAGCATTGTAAATGAAATACATTTGTCATAAGAACAAATACATATATTTTTTAAAGATATTTGATAAACAAGTTTTAAGAGTATAACGTATAGAAGAATATTCTAACAAAAGAACATTCCACCTATACAATGGCAGAGAATGAAAGATTTTCAAATAACTTTTTAAAATTTTTAGAAAGTAAAAAGAATAAAGTTTTATGTAATAAACCTTTAAAGGTTAACAGGGTTTTATATGAACTCGGAAGCAGATATTTCAGTGCACGACCTTTTCAATCTATGCTGAAATTGAATATACGCAAACATAAAAAAGTATATACATAAAATATACTTATATACTACAAGAAAATCGATATGGAAACCTTTCAAAACGTTGCCTTTTCCTTGCTATTTGGAATAACCTTCGAAACATACTCGTATATGCTTGAATTACACGATTTTATGCGAAAAAATACACACACACACACACACACACACATAATCACATTAGAAGAAATACTGGACCTGCCCACAGAATTGTGTAAAATCAAAACACAACACAAAGCCACTTTATTTCTACACAAAATACTACAAATAATGTACTGTGTTTTTGGTAAAATAATAACAAAGACGTTTAAAGTAATCCATCGTGAATTGCTAACATATTATAGAAACTTAAGAGTTTATAAATAATTCAATGGGTCAGGTCCTGTACTTTATTTATAATGTAATTTCATAAAAACCCGTAAATATAAAATTTATATTTACAATAATTCTGTTTAGGAATCAACTTCTGCTTGCCGCGTTAAAGTTTTCATCAGTTCAGTTCTTTAAACGAGACAGCAGACAGAACTTCGTTTGAGAATGGATTACTGTTATTATATTGATCTCCATATACCCTCGATTTTATCATATATTATTATAATTTAGTATTCTCAGTTGTAGACTTAATTATACTTGGCCAATACCAAAAGAATTAGAAAACGCCTATTTGTTCAGTTGGTTCGTATAGATTTCACTTCGACTTTGAAAATGAATGAAAATGATTTTAAAAAGATTCTTCAAATTCATAGCAAATGATTTAAACAATAGAGGATGGAAAATAATTACCAAAAAGTACGGAAATAAAATTTCTTTGAGGTGAAACACAAGAATAAAAGCAATTTTGAAAATTATACAATTAAATATAGCCAGACATAAAAGTTCTATAATTTTATAAGTGAAGCCAGATTTAACTCACCTTTAGTCGAAATTTGGTCTATTTTCTTTAGTATGGACTCCGTTGTATTGTTGAGGGTCTCTGTATCAGCTAATAAATCTAAAACAAAACCTTTTAATAGCTCTCTATTTTTTGCACTAATTTTCTAATTGAAAAGTAGCTTAATCGCGCAATGAACGGAAATTAAGCCTAAATTTACTCTGCTTTTACAATTGATCTCACCTTTCATTTCACCAGGGCAATGAATTGATTCTTCAGCGTGAATCATTGTTTCAATTGGAGTCGGTGGAGGAGTCTGAGAATGAGGAATATCAGCATGATCTGAAAAATAAATTGAATTCCATATATTTAAGGCATATTCTTTATAATTCACAACATTAACTCACCTTTCGATTTATTATCATCCTCAATATCGACTAATCCCTCACTCATTTTCCTAGTTATAGACTCCTCCACACTCTTGTAAAACTCTGCTTCAGTCAACGATTTACGTGACAAATCTTGTCCCTTTTCCGAGAAAAGTGTTTGCTGTTGTTCAGGTGGAGTGATTACTTGTTTGCCCTCAGCCGGTTGAATTGCTTCCTTCACAGTCTCAGCGATTGTTTCAATATCAAAAGCAGACACTCCTATGTTTACTGAAGAATCAGGATGCTTTATTTCCTGTTGTATTTTTATAAGTTTGGGTTCCATTGTTGTTTCTTCTATCTCCTTGATTTCCCTTACTGGATGTACAAACTGCTCAGATACATCAGATAGTGTTTTAACAAGGGACTCGGATTTAATAGTCATTATAGGAGCAGCTTCTGCAGTGGTGCTCACAGTCTCCGTCTTCACTGTGGTGATGTATACTTTTCCTGGACGTTCTATGTTCTTAAAGTCTTCAGTTATTTCTGTGGCTTCGTTTGGCAATATCTCAGAGTTAAGATAAATTTCCTTATTAACAGCAGATTTTAGTAAGGATCCTGGTTTTGGTATTTGGGAGCTGCTAATGGTTTTTGTTTCGATTGTTTCAATTATGGTAGGTGCTCCTTGCCCTGGCTTTGTTTCGGTTGCTTCAAATTTTACTGTTTTTTCAGTTATATTTTGCTGATTATTTTCCTCAGATTCAAAAGTTTTTTCTTTCTCATTGGTTAAGTCTTTCGATGTCTCTTTTTCAATTACAGAGGATTCTAATCTCTTTTCTAATTTCTGTATCGGCATAATCCCACTAACGACGCTGACCTTTTTAGCTTTCGCCGAAGATACTGGTATTTGCGACTCGAACTTTTTAGTTTTTACCGCTTCTGGAGTTTTAGTTGCAACTTTCTGAGTTGTCCCACTCGCAGAAGTAACCTCAACATCCTCTTTGCTTTTAGCTGAGGTGCATGGCAATTGTGTGTTTTGTTCCATCTTAAGGAAGTTTTCTGTAACATTTTTTATCTTAATTTCTGAGTGAATTGCCTCAGGCATCATTGCCCTAGTTTCTTCTGCAGTTGTCAATGAATCAGTACCCTGATCACCTTGCTTAATTATATCATCTATTAATAATTCCGACTGGTTTTTTTCACTAATAGTCATAATGGTTTGCTCATCGGGAGACATCTGTTTATCCGATGAAGATTTACCTAAATCTTCGGCGTTTGATGAAATCTTTGAGTCGCCATGAATCGCTGCTTCCGTAGCATGGCCCACTTCAGCAAGTTTTCTCAATCCTACCGCCTCCGCAATTAATGCCGAATCCAATAAAACATCGCTAACAGTGTTTTTCGGTGTTTCTTTGTTTTTAGAAGGAGAACTGATTCCAGTATCTCCTGTCGAGACTTCAGAGCTGGTTTTTTCTTTAATATCCTCCGTCAAAAGTTTCACTTGTTCAACTATTTCGTTTGTCTCTTTGGATGCTGTTTTAACGGTTTTTTCCGACGTTTCATTGTATTTTTCCGCAATTTTCTCTGTAAATTTTTCTGCTGTCTCAACTGTCTCCTTGGTCAATATGTCAAGTTTTGGTTTATTCTTTTCCATATCAACTTTAATTTCCTCCACAACCGCTTCCGCTTTAGCAACTATATCTTCGTTTCTCGTCCCCACTTCTCTTTTCTCTTTAAATTCCTCCACAAATTTCTCCTTCACCGTTATCTCTGTTGATAGTTGCTTTTGTTTTTCGACATTAAGGAAATCTTCCGTAATTTTTTTCGTCTCCTGACGAGATGTAGGGCCCACTTCCTTTAAATCCACAACATTTTGCATCAACTTGTCAGTTATCACATTCGTTGTCTTTTCTGTAGCGTTTGCATCGTGAATAATTTTTAAATTTTCTGCTTCGTGCATCAGCAGATCTTGATTCTCTTCGGTGATAGCGTCATCTTCCTCTGAGCTTCTGCCAGAAGACTTAAATTTTTTTGTTAGCTCGTTATCGAAGTCGGCCTTGCTAACCTCAGTTGAGTCCATTTTTCCCATCTTCATCTTTATGACTTGCTCCGGAACAATGGTTGACTTAATGATGTTATCCGTTGGCAACTGCATCATTATTTCGGACTCGTGAATCGCTTTTTTATCCTCTATGAGGCTTTTTCTCTTTATTTCCGTAATTTCTCGCGCGATTTCCTTCTTTTGCGTTGATGCTGGAACCTGCCTTTCGACAGAAAGCCGCTTAACAATTTTCTCCCGTCGTTCGGCGACTGTTCGCTTGGTAGCCTCCTCTTCAGATTCCGACTCCTCAACCTCCTTCTCTTCAGCAGAGTATTTCACTTCTTCGCGTTCATGTATTTGCTGTATTCTTTTATCTGAATGAAGTAATAATACATTTACTTTACAAAAGTACTAAAATATTGTCAATTCTTTACTTACTTTCTTCACGAACCAGCTCTTCCACAGATTCAGAATTCTTCATTATATCCGATTCATCGAAATCATGGGAATGTGACAAACGTCCACTCTTACATTTCTGCATTATATCCTCTCTGCCAACTGTTTTCAGTGCATCTTCCAAAAGGTTAATATCGTAGTTGGGTTTATCTTTGAACAGGCGAATCATGCTCTGAGCCTGTCTAGCGATACTGTCTGTGTTTTGATTGATAATCTCGTCAATCTCCTCTGTACTTATGCCGATTTCTGGAGCCAGGTGAATCCAATCTTTTCCCAACAAATTGGAAAGGTCCACAATACGAATGTCACCAATGTAATGATCGTTCTGGTGTTTGCTCTGCATGTAGAGCGATGTGCGGTAGTTGGTGGAGATTTTGTCCGAGAACGCGTGTGTACCGTCGGGTATGACAGCCTCGGGAAGCACTATATTGAGTATACAGATGGGATGTTGTGGCGGCTCGCCCTTAGCCACTTTCGGCTCCTTCATAAACAGAGTGCGGCCGACGATGTCCGCGTGCTGATCCTTCACGCGAACAGTGAACGGAAGTCGATTTTCGCGGAATGCTTTGAATTGCAATTGTAACTGATCGCCTGATTTGGTCACCGGTACAAGGTTGCCAGCCATTTCTATATATTGCGGCTTTCCCTCCAGTACTTCGACATCTCGACTCTTCGCTACCTCCGTGAAGAGTTCCTGCTTCTCCAGAGTCTTATCCTCTTTGTCGTCGGTCATACAGAAAACACGTAGCCGCGCTTCGTGCTGTTCCACTTTCTTTGCGAAAACAACAAACTTGGCCATAAATGGTACATGAATAACTTCCCTACAAAAGTTAAACATACACTTATAATATCAGAATAATAGCAAATATCTGTTCGACATTATTTCCGATTAATTTAGAGCTGATTAATTATCGCGAATTACTTGCTCTTTAACTTACTTGTATAACTCTGTGGCCATTTTAGTTGCTTCGGAAATGTTTCGGCAGTCCATTAACCAAAATCGGGCCGATACAGTTGTTGTGAAGGAAACGCAATCATTTACAAAGGTCAGAGGCGTTGATCCAGTGACATCTTCCCACTGAGCCCTGGATGGACCTCCTACAAATCAAATTGAAAATGAGGAATTTTTTATAAAGCTCACTAATGAATCAGGAGGGAGGCCTGCCAAATAATACCGCAAACGATGTATAACAATATTTTTAACTGTTAGCTTGAATTCGATCTAATTGAAAAATGGTGGTTAAAATAAGGCATAATAAGGGTAATCAAATCAAATAATAGAAAACAATTCTTTTTGTTTTTTAGAATAGAAATTATAAAAATAATTTAGATCACAAAAATGAAGCCAAAAAAATGTAAAATAAACTTATGATTACGTGTGTTGTTATAAATGGCAAAATTGATTTGGTATGAATGTGAGGCACGTAGTAGTTGAAAATGCTAATTAATACAGATAATAACACTTACCATCATAAGTTATGGATGAGTTTTAAGAATCAATGAATGAGTTTTATAAGCACTGTAGAAAGTAGATATTGTTAATATCTGGGAATGTTGTTGAACACGCACAACTGTTTGGCATTTATATTTACTTATTTATATGTGATGAGAGGAAAAGTGGATATTTATTGAATTGAAGGTGCTTTGCGCATTTCTTCTTTCATCCATCGCACATTATCTGTTTCGTGTAAACAGATAAAGCAACCACTTAGGCATAAGCTCTGATAATTTATGATTTATGATGGTAACCTCTTATGATGGTAAATGTGACTGATCTTATTGTAAAAAAAAAATCTAAGCATAAGTGCTAAATGCCATTTATGCTGTTCGATTATCTAAAAGTACGTAATTGTTAAGCTATTAAAAACGGTGGAAGTTTATGCAGTTAAAAGTGAATAAAAAAGTAGCTAAAAATTGTGTTAAACATGCTCGTGAAAGCTTTAGTTAAATTCTAATTTCTTGCTAAAATAATTAGAAAAATGCAAAACAGAAATGTAAACGCATTCCTTAATTTAAGTTGCTTTTTTTAAGCACTAAGCAAAACGATGCGAAACATTAATTTAAATATACGTACGAAAAGCCAAAATAAAGGTCGTTTTTCCCTGATAGATATTTAAAAAGCATAGTTAAAGAACGGCTGAATTAATGTATGAAGCATTGGTTTCAGAAAAGGTCCCTTTGGTGCCAATAACTTATCTAACAATTTTCGTTCTGGTTTCATTTTCTGTTTAAAGCATTACCTTACATAACGAAAGTGATATTACTTTTTTCCCTTTTCATATATTTTACTATGAAGTATCTCTATTCTCTTAGTAGTAATTAAAACTTAAATGTATTAATACCATCATCAGTAAGTAAGATAACACTCAATATTAAAATTTTTAATTGTAAAAATTAAATTAACAACAAATTTTGAATAAATGGAAGGTAATTTTTAAAAATAAATGTTCTTCATTACAGACAACTTCCTGCATCCATAAACCAGAGAAAACCCAATTCCAAGCGACTTCGTGCAAATGCAATGCAGAAGTTTAGAAATCCGACAAAGAAGTGATAGTGAAAAGAAACAGACAAAAAAAAAACAATTCTATTCTACTCACAAAAAACAGCGATCTCGAAAATTATTTTAAAAAGTGAAGAGAAGTTACAAAAGTGATAAATAAATTAAATTAAAATTATTACTTCCAGAATAACAGCCAAATATTAGTTATTAAAATTTATTTCTCAGCTTTCCAATTCGTTTAAAAACTTAAACTAAATCACTCAGTTAATGAATTGAAGAATAAGATAAAAATTATACTTAAGAAGAAGTTTTACATGCTACTTAAAATTTTAGTTAATTTTGTTAAAATTTAGGTATTTATGTTTAGGTAATTTATGTGAATTTACTGAATAACTCTTCGTCAAGTAATCATATTAGTAATAAAGGATATATTTTTAACTCCATTTTAGAATGTTTGGAAAAGTAAATTAATTTCACTTAAAATAGAATTAATACAAAAACAATAACGAAAAAAGAAATGATGTAGTTTGAAGCAAAAGTGTAAAAAGAGCGCTGAAACAAAATAATAACTCTTCTTGTTGTATATCCGTAATTAACATATTTACAGAATATTGTTTATTGAAAATCTATTCGAGTTGTATTTCAACTGTTCTGCTTTCCACTAAACCCTCATTTTATCGATCCGTACCTAAAGTTACTAAACACGGTTCAGATTACAAGTTCTGCAAGTGAGACTAGCAATTTCGATTTTCCAGACGCTCTTGAATCCGTTATTAAAAAAAATATGTGTGTATCACATTTATATTTTAACCATAATCCTTGTTATGCCTATATAGAAATGGTACATGTCTATTAAATGCTATCTGATCTACTAAAACACTGATTTTTCCTTCAAACAAAAATCAAGAATTGATTGTAATTAAATATTAAGATATTTAAAAACTGTGCTTAATAAATACTAAATTTTGAAGTAAATATGTAAGCAGTGATGGGTAGAATATGATTGATATTTATGATTTCGGTGTTAGTAGAAAAATGCTTCTTCACAGCGTTATAACTCCAACTAAAAAAAAATTATGCCCATATTTGAGAAAGTCTTAACAAATAATTTTAACGACTATGCTTTAAAAACAAACGATAATAGTCACGGAAACCTCTTTTGAAATTAAAGTAACATAAAGTTCAGATCAAATTCTAAACAATTCTTTTCACACAACAAAAGAAAATATCGTAATAGTAATGAAATTTGGTGAATTTTTCTATTCATGAAAAAGAAATAACAAACCAACCAAACAATGCTCAGAAGCATAAATATTTATATATTAATATTTGTATAAACAAGGAAGTAAGAAGAAAAACCCAAACTAACGACAAAATTATATTGAATTGCAACTGTTAATAGAGAAAATGCAGAATTTCAAAAAATGATTGCTTGGATTGATATTCATGGCAAATTGTAGTAATTGTTGCTGTTATTTTCCTATGTCATAATTATTGGTTGCTTTAAAGATAGTATTTCTCATAAATCGATTTTAAGTTGATTAAAGTGAAATGAAAAGAACAAATATTGAACAAAGTATTGAACAAATACTCGTAGTTTTCTTGTTTAGCTTTTGTAGATGTTTTTTTTTATGTTTTGTATTATTTTTGTTATTGAAATTTCTAGTTACCTTTTAGAGATCTTTTCCGAAACACACCTTCAATGATGGAAAAAAGAATGGAATGCGTGCACATATGCATTTATCGCATTAGTACGAAATTATACAATTTTTTGTGGTTTTTTCTTTTTCCTTATTATAAACTTTAAAAACACACAAATTGTATAAAAATTATAGTAACTAGTAAATTAGCAAAACAAATGGAAATTATGATTTAATTTTAAATGTATTTTAAGATGATATAAAACGAGCAGAAAACAACTTAAAAAGAAGAAAACATAACCAGAAACATCGCTGAAAACATCGCATTAATTATGTACGTTGGCAGCATCGTAAATCTAATGAATCGCAGATCATTTACGAATATGGTTTGAAAGTTCGTTTATCGTATTCGGTGTGTGACGAAAAATTAGAAACAAAGATAAAAATTTCGCTTGCGATAATAAAATAAATTCACTAACACAAACATTTTATTGATGCCATTGTCCCCTGCTCAAACGTAACTAACTAATATGTAATTAATGGTTTTCAATGGTTGTTAATTATACAAATATAGGTTTTCTTCTATTCTAGTGGCAGTTAATTTCTAAAATATTGCATTTTCCTTTGAAATTTATTTAGTTTGGTTTCGGTTTTCAGTATTTGGAATTAGTGTTCTATAGAAAAATTATTTTCTTACTACTTTCTGTTGCTACTACTATTTGTTTAGCATTATATTCTTCGCTAAAAATCGGCAAACTTAACTTGAATCTATGACTAGTTCCAGAATAAATGAATTCCATAAATTTATTTGACTCATATAACCAGAAGCATTACATTAAAGCAATGTATGGATTTATCAGGAATTTAAGACCAACTTCGGTGTTATTACATTCTACGGGAATACTCAAAAATTATTCAAGTTTTCATGAATGATGGAGAAACTGCCCTTCATATACTTACCTCGTGTCCACTTCACCTTTGAAACTGATTTGGTACTCAAAACTAATCTACAGTAGAAGATTCTGGGAAGGAAAGCACGATAGGAGTGCAGTCCATAAAATAATTGTCTGTGATCAAAACTTATCAACAAGAGAATGAAAGTTGTTACAAATTGTGGTCATTCATCGCAGAACCAAAATAAAGGAGCGTTAAAATTCATCCGGTACTGCGAAATGATAGATCTTGAAATTCTTAAATAATATTTCATAAAATAAATAGTACATGTACTTATATCTTTGATACTTCTCAAATGCCAATTAAAGCAATCAAATAACATTTATTTTTTAAGTTCATTTTTACGATGGTGTTCATTTTTTTTTTTGCAGCCGTAAAATAATTTGTAAATAAATCAGTCTTTCGGAAATTTTGTGTTTGAAATCATTATCATTATTGTTGAATATATCATTTGATTCCTCCTTATCGAAATCATATAAATATTTATGGAATTTTTCATTCAATACTTATTCATTTTGATTAAAGTCCTTGTAAAGCAAAATAGTAATCATTTATTTGCTAAAGAATACAGTATCAACAGGTGCCAACAACAACGAAATAATGATTAATGATGTCCGACTCTACTGATTTTTAGGAAAAACTTGTAAATACTCTTTTTACAATTACAAAAATCCGTTCTAAACAATTCTACTGGCGATTAAATCATTCCCCTTACTATACATAAGTAAGTACTGTAAGCAATAATGAACACATAAATTGTTAAATGGTTCTGATAGTCGACAGGTCAACGAAAATGTAACGAAGTGTAATTCATAATATGATATTGAATATGAATGAAAAAAAAGGAACAACATTTCGCAAGTTGTAATGAAAGTTTTACATTTAGGTCAATTTACATGATAAATTTGATTTTTAGTCGAGTAAACGAAAGTAGTTGATGTATAAGTTTTGTTTTTGTATGAGAATAAACAAATTTCGAAATACATTTAGGAAATGAAATCACATAAACAAACAAACAACGACTTGCTCTAGCGAAATGATAAACTTAAAATCAATCGGAAACCAAGGAGACATTAAATACCAACCGAACTAACCAAGGATATCGAATGCCTGACATTCTCGTTTGTTTCACCTTACAGAATGAGCAATGGAGTGACGTACCTGTTATGGAGCAGAGCAGACGTAAGGTCGGCGTGTTGCCGGAGTACTGGTTGATCATTCCCTGGCTGTGAGCCTTCGGCGCAGGCATGCTCAATGTAATCGCCTTGTGGAACTTTCTGCGGCGCGGCTCCACGGTTACTATTGGGGACACAGCGACGCCGCGACCAAGGAGCTTTGCTGTTAGGTCGGAATCGACGGGCTGAGCCTGGAAAAAGGTAACACAAGAAAATACGGTGTTTGTGGTTACCATTAAAATATACAAAATGAGATTTCAACGCAACAAAAAGGTGGCCACTATTAACTTTAACATCTAAAGCTTTTAAATATTACAAAAGAAAATACCAAACGATACATTTTACATTTTTACATTTGATGGAGAGTTTTTTCATTTCACAACAACTTTTTATGGACCTTTTATGGATATAATTTATAATAGTTTTTCGATTCAATTAAAAAACCTAAAAAAAAACATAATCTAAACGAATATCCATGCTATTCATAAAATACTTAATTAAACTAAAGATTGAAATTAGTAACTAATTAAAATAAAAGTAGTAAAAGTATTCAATTGTAACTAAAAGAGTATGAATATTAAAAAAAACCAAATAACTAAAATTATATACAAATTTTAAAAAAAATGTGTACGTTTTTCAGTATTAAATTAATAAAATACAACAGTTTTATTGCTACCATGTTTTCAGGCCCATTTCTCCCAATAAATTTAGTTTTCAAATGTCATTATTATTTTCTAATGAACAAAAAAAAACAATTAAAATCATAAATTTTATTATATAGTATTATATTAGTAGAAACTGAAAATGAAAGGAAATTAAATTCAAATAGACATATACAAAAGCACAAAATTAAATGTAAACGACTGTAAAAATTATAATCTACTCAAAGAGCCGTTGAAAAATCATTTTATATATCGTGTATCAAAAAGTACACATATATATACCGGTTTATATATATGCATAAATGTATATAATGGCACATTGATCCTGACCAAATGCAACCAACGATCGCAACAATGAAGATTTTTAGAAAGAAGCGCGAAAAACAGCACCCGAATCAAAAATGAAATCAAAAATAAATGAAACATTTTCACATAAATTTTTGTCCATACTAAATTTATTGGGTTCAATAGCTGCAAATAGTTGCCTCATCATCATGATGTAAATCAAAGTATGCGAGTGACAAGTGAGATTATTAATAAGTGATTATCAGTACATTTCGAATACATGAATACGTGAATGTTTGACAACATTTTTATGCTATAAATATACTGTTAAAAATATATATGGGTAAATGTACACGATCGTAATTATTTTATTATTGCTCGAATAAGTTAGAGAATATGTAATATATTTTATTTGAACCTGTATAATATCTTGTTAAGTTGATTTCTATTTTTAGAGCCATTAATTCATTTACCGAACGCGTTCTTTGTAATAAAATTGGCTTTGAACGCTCCTGCTTTTCATATATCTACTTTCTATGCAGTGTGATGTTTTCATATATGGATATTTAATACAAAAACCAAAACAACAGTAATAATTCCTTTATGTTTATGTAAATATAATATTGATTTTTGGTAAACAGCAAAGAAGTTTGTTTTTGTGTTTCATTTTAATATATTCTCATTTAATCGTAAAAATTTATAAATTTAAGATATTTTACGTATGTTTCTTTTCTAATCTTTTTCCGTAGCAATTCAGTTTATATATTCAGTATATATATTTGTATACTATATTTTCAAGATCATATTTTTTGATATTGTAGGTTTCGATTATGTTTGGTTATTTTAAAAGTATAATTGTAAAGTAAATTCGCTTAGCAACAAATTTAATTTTAAATTATGTCCAAGCACGACAACAGCACGAGCTTCTTTTCGTATAAGTGTCAGTTTTGCATTTAACTTCTGATCAATTATTGAAATTTTAATTTTAAACAATAAGTTGGGAACTCCAATTAAAAATGTTGAAAATATGTGAAATAGTTGAAGTTGTTACAGATATTATTTACTTATTCCCTAGAATATTGCGTCAATAATAAATATTTTGATGAATAATTAGTTTATGTATATTTTTAACCTCAATATTACTTTTTTATTGTACTAAAACGTTGTCCAAAAACTAAGGTGTAGAACTAAGCCAATCGAAATCTAATGTGATTTAATACTTTTGAAGTGAAGTAACTTAATTTCGAGATTAGGGAATTAATAGTTTTTAGTACTATACTTCATTATGCCTTAACTTAAATGCTACTGTGTGTAATGTGATATATACTATAGTATAATATGTGTTGGGGATGGATATGAGTCTCTAGATGACGACAGATTTATTACATTTATTTCGCTGCGTGGGGAAGTACTTTTTAGTACTAGTATTTCTAAACATTGATATTTCTGTGCAGATGTTGAAGCATGCTTTTTAGATTTACATTAGTTTCTTCTACATGACTATTAAATATTAATCCAAATATCGATGTGAATGTGACACATCGAAATGTTTGTATATAGTACATAAGTACGCACATTTTGCATAAATATATTCTCGGGTTTTATACATTGTAATAAGCGATGTAAAATGAGTTTAATTTATTGCATGGTTTTTCAATTTGTTCACCAAATCAATGAGAATCGCTTCTTCTTCGGTACATGATTGACGCTTATTTTACGCAACTTTTCTGGGGCCACACCTTTTCGCGGTTTAAAGAGATTTACCTGTAAGCCGACTTTAATCTTTTTCGTTAGAGCGCCCTGCGGGAACACAGCCTGCACCTGCGGCACCACGGTGCTGGACACCATTCCGCCCTCGGGGCCGATGGCGTGCACCTCCTGGCGAATGCGCGAGACCACAGCAAAGTATTGCGGAAAATCGTAAGTGACGAAGCGACAGACGTGACTGCCGGACTGTTCCTCGAGTTGAGCGATTTCTGCAAGAACACAACAATAGAATCTTGCATTTGAGGATGGCTGCAACACTCACCTTCGGGCTCGAAGCACTGCTGCATTATGTCGTGGATAACATCCTCGGAATTGTCGACCGTGTGCTCTCGCCACGTTTCGCCGTTGTCCGAACGCAAAATGATTATTTCGCGCTCCTTGCCGCGCAAGGACGCAAAGTGCGGCACCTCCATGATGACCGGGCCAATGAACTTGGTCGAGACGGGGCCCAATTCGAGGACGCGACTTGCTAGCGCCTCGCCTTCCATCAGCTGCGGAGGATGCATGGTGCGCTGCGGCTTCACATAGCGACAGGTGACCCGCGTTGGTTGGCAGGTCGATCGCGATGGGATAATGATGCGCACGCCGCTGTGACGACAGCCTCGCATGGCGCCGCCCCGTGCATCAACCAAGAACGACACCAGGAAGCTACAAGGCAACAAATACGACATTTCAATTCGGATACTGGAAATGCTAGTTGTCTAAAAATGCTAGAACTACATAGAACTCTAGTTTGTTTATATATTTTCTACTTTCTAACATTTCTATATGTAAATCATGTCTATGAGGTCTATTATTATACAGTCTATAATTTGTATGAATGCGTATTTCCTTGTGCTACTTTTCGTCTACGTTCATATGATTTTGTATGTGGTATCACTTACTTTCTCCACGAGAGTTTTCGCCTATGTTCAGACATGTGTGTGTAGATTTTGGAAGTGAAATAAGTGAAAGAGTTGAGGATAATTTCGGTTTGTTCCCTTACCCAACGTGTGCTTCTTCCTGCATTTCCTTGCCGACGTAAATGCCATCGACGGCGCTCTTGCCCACGCCGTGGATCTGCGCCTTGTGCGGACTGATCAACTCCTCCATGATGGGCTGCTGATGGACGCCGTACTCGGCACTCTGCGTCATGCGATTCGAGTCGATGCGCTCGTCGCGCGTCACGTCGATGGGCAGCGAATCATCGCCTAGAGATTTCATTTCGTCAACAGTCAAATAGCGATAAGGTTGATCGGAAAGCATATTATCTTCGCCTGAAGACGATGCGTGTTTTTAATATTTGTTGTTGCGATGGCGCGGTGCATAAGAAATAAAGAAATATGAGAAATAGTATAAAAATCCGATCACTCAACTCAGATAACGATAAAGGAAAAAACGCCGCATGCAGCATTGATATTTTAGTTTCTTCTTAAATGATATTGAAAATTATTTCAGCATGATATGAAATTAGGCTAGATATAAATTTGAAGCATTCCATTAACATTGACTTAGTATCTATTTATTATGCTGCTGACGAAACGACTGTGTGGAAAGTGTTGCAAAGAGTTTCAAAAGGCAAACAGTCTAGAATCTGTCTGCTGTTACGTAGCTCTTAAATGTGACCGCCTCGAAAATGTGCCATCGATGAGTTTTATCCAAATGTTATTAAACAAGTTGAATAAATTAACTTAAAATGTATTCATATTTGTTTGTATGTGGGTCTGTATTGTCTGATTACACTAAAATATAAACAATTTAATACAAACATTAATAAAGATAAACACGTACCAACACCAAACGGAATTTCGATTCTTTCGGGTAACTCTCAGCATCTGAGGAAGTGGCTAAAACTTTACTAATTCAGTTTTAACACTGAACTTTTTTGCACTACAAATTTTTGGTAATATGTTTTATATTTATATCATTTTTGTTAATGCTACTTTTGTTTTATTTACTTCGTTCATCTTCTTTTTTACACAAAGTTTTATATGAAGCCAAATAGTTTCAAACGATTGATAAATATTTTTATATACATATGGGATATGATACTATAACGATATAATAAATATATATATAGTACAGAAACATCTAAAAATAACACAAATACAACAACAGATAAAGAAATTCGCCATTATTCAAAGACTAGAATTCAATAATTATTTAACGACTGATTTTGTTGAATCAAGTTGGGTAGAATTAAAAAAATTAAAGGAAGGAAACTACCGGGGGTTATGTTACACCCTTTCCTATGTTAATCTCAAGATACTCATGAAATGAATTATTGTTTTCTTGTTGGATGTTCTTGGAAACTTGTGTAAATATTCTATTTAAAGTTATATCAAAACGTGCACTTGTACAAATATACGAATAGATATAGAGAACTAAAAATAAAGTTATTTCATCATCAGCGAATGTAAATTTTATGCAATGAAGAGAGGAAAAAATCCGAGGAAAAAGACGAGAATGTTTCTTGAAGTATTCACAAATGAACGAGGAAATTAATTTTTGCATGACTGAGATTGAAATAAACTCTACAAGTGTACAGAAACACAGCGAATTCAACAGACAGACTTACGTTTGGAAACTTAAATAATCTGTTTTTATTTACATACATATTTTTTTATATATGAAACCATAACAACATATTAGTAATATTAAACTGTAAATAAAATATGCTATACATTTAGAGATAACTTTTATGCTTGATTGCAATCAGAAACTTACTAGTAATAAAAAGTGATTCTCCATGATAATATGGAAGATAGACGTGGCTATCATTCTTTTGGCGGTCACCTTTAATGCCGTAACAAGTATCCAAATCGGTTGTGTCACCTACGACACACAGGCTCATTTAGTTTCTCATTTAACGAGAGTTTAAAAGTGGTCCTAACTCAAAGCAGTAGTATTTGTTGTGTAGATATTGTGTACTCATGGATGTGTGTTACGTATTTCCCTTAACCAGGTAAACTTTGGGACTGAGTTGGTTAAAAACCCTCTACCAAGAGTTTGTTGGGTCTCAGCGATAGACAACTAGAAACCGACGTCTTTTATGTCTTCGTTTAGAGCTCCTGCTATAGACTTTAATTGGCTAACAAGGACTTGAACGAGGTATTAAAACTGAACCCAGACCGATTTGAGAATACAGAATTGAAAAACATTACAGCTGCTTTGTCATATAATAACCACAATAAAAATCTGGCTCTTTATTTAAATGACTGACAAAAAAATAAACATTGGGATTTTTATCCCATTCAAAGTCAACCCGAACCGGAAGCCACACCTTTTATATATATTGAAAAGTGTATATCTAAAATAAATCTAATTTCTTCAGGACTTCACTGCTCACTCTGTGGGAATTATTACGATAATTGGACAATTCCAGACATTCACATTTAGGCCTCAAATCCTCTTTTCAATTCAGAACTCTACGAATCGAATACAGGCTACCATCAAAGACAAATAATAGATTATTTGGTGGTACCATATATTTCTATACGTGAGCAAAATAACGACTATAAGTAATGAAACCTAGAAGAATTTCGTCGGGTTGATAAGAACTTCTGTAACTACCTACGAACGTGTTGAATATATTGCTTAAAGTGCGTAATAAATTCAGGTAATTAAATCCGAGTGCCGAAATTTCAGTGCGCATATAGGCATGTATACTGTGTATATTTGGACATTGTAGGCAGTAAATCGATATATCTATCTGCTAAACAACGGAAGATAATGACTGCTTACCTCCCTCCTCCTCCGAGTCTGACATGAAGGTTTCGTGCATCGCCTCTGGCGCTACTACCCGGTACTTCTCGTCCGGTTGGGCGGCCGGCGAGGCGTCCTCTTCGTTGGTGAGCGATTTCAAGGAATCGAGGACGCTGATGTAGCCCAATTTGCGTGCAATGTGCAGCGGCGTCTGCCCGTTGACGGTCTGCGCGTTGGCATTGGCCTTGTGCTCCAGCAATAGGTTGACGATGTGGCAATGTCCCTGCTGAGCGGTCTGGTGCAGCGGAGTGTAGCCGATGGCCGTGGCGGCGTCCACGTTGGCGCCGTGGTGCAGCAGGAAGCGCACCATGTTCGCCTGGCCGAAGTGGGCGGCCACATGCAAGGGCGTGTAGCCAGCCTTGGTGAGCATGTCGGTGCTGGCGCCATGCTTCTCCAGGATCTCGGCCACGTTGACGTTGTCCTCCTGAGCGCACAGGTGCATTGGTGTGAGGCCGTTCTTGGCCGGATGATTAACGCTGGCCTTGTGCTCGATCAAGAGGTTCGAAATATCGGCGTGGCCCTCCTGCAATTGAACATTAAACATATAAAACGAGTCATTGAAGTTGTGCATCGACCGTGCAAAGGATAATTTAGAGACTCACCTGGCTGCTGAGATGCAGAGGCGTGAAGCCGGCCTTGCTCTCGGCGTTCGCCTGAGCTCCGTATTCCAACAGCGTGGTGGCGATGTCCATCTGATTCTTGCGCGCTGCAATGTGCAACGGAGTGTGGCCATTCTTGGCCGTGGCGTGTGGACTGGCGCCCTTCTCCAACAAAAGCAGTGCCACGACCTGGTTATCGTAGTGGCAGGCCACGTGCAGCGGCGTGACGCCGTTCTTGCCTTGGGCGTCGACGTCCGACTCCTTCTGCAGCAGCAGCTGAGCCACTTTAGTGTGGCCGTACTTGGCGGTCAAGTGGAGCGGTGTGAAGCCTTTCTTGGTGGCAGCGTCCAAAGCGGCTCCATTCTCGATCAGAACTGCAGCGACCTACAAAGCAAACGATTTTTGAAAGTTAATAAAGTCGAAAATACTGTCTAATGTAGATTACAGAGAAGCAGAGTGGAAAATTCTAGTCCATTAATACAAAGGCCCTATTCTTTCAGTTTCGAAGGGATCAGAATAATGAAAACGTCCGCCTTAAGCCGACGTTTTTCATGAGAGAAAGAAAATCATAGACGAATATAGTTGCTTCAAATGAAATATAAAATTAAACAATTAAATTGCATACAAAACCAACTGAAACACAAGAGAACTCGAAATAATATCTGAGAAAATCAAAATATATTTGAAACACAACCGGAACGAAATTACAATTGTCAATAAAACTAATCTAACAATCTGATAGAACAATTAACAATGTAAAATAGAACGAGGGGAAGTCGAAATTAAGGCAACAGCCACTCAATCCATCAGCCCATCAAATGAAGAACTCTTGATGGCGGATCCAGAACAATTGCATTAGATACACGGTGTCTACGTGATCCATGATCTTTCTGGCGATCAGCTGCCTTACCTCGTCCTGCCCTTCCTTGGCGGCGATGTGCAGAGCCGTGTACATGTCCTTGGTGGTGGCGTCCACTTGGGCGCCGTGCTGTAGCAGCAGCATCACGATGTCCACGTTGCCCAGGCGCGAGGCGATGTGCAGCGGCGTCTGCTGTTCGCGTGCGCGTGCATCGACCTGTGCTCCGTTGCGCAGTAGAATGCGAATAATGTCAGTCTGTGGGTGAAGTAGAAAGGATCTGTCAGAGAGGAGCTCTTCTTTGTTTATTGTACGCACCTGATTGGCCCTGGCAGCCAAGTGCAATGGAGTCTCTCCGCGCACGGTCGGCACGTCGGGGCTGGCGTCGTGCTGCAGCAAGTAGATGACGATGTTCATGCAGCCCATGAAGGCAGCCACGTGCAGCGGCGTGAGTCCGCTTTCCGTGGTGGCGCTAATGCTGGCTCCGTGGCGCAGCAGCAGCTCCACCACTTTGATGCGGTTCTTCTTGCACGCGATGTGCAGGGGCGTGAAGCCGTTGAGGGCGCGTGCGTTGGCGTCGGCGTTGCGGTCGAGCAGCAGCTTGGCGACGCGCACGTGACCGCAGTGGGCCGCCACATGCAAGGCGGTCAAGTAATCGACGGTGACCTCGTCGACCGGGGCGCGATGGTACAGGAGAATGCGTGCGGCGTCCACGTGCTCGCCCTGTGCGGACATGTGCAGGGGCGCGAGCCCGTTCTTGGTCTTGGCGCTGATGGGAGCGCCGCGTTCCAGCAGCATGTCGACGACCTGCTCGTGGCCCGAGCGTGCGGCGCAGTGCAGTGGTGTTAAGCCGTCGCGCGTCTTCGCCTCGATGTTGGAGCCCTTCTCCAGCAGCAGCGACACCATGTTCGTCTTGCCCCACTTGGCGGCGACGTGCAGCGGGCTGATGTTGTGCTTGGCCGAGTAATTCACGTCGGCGCCCTTCTCAATCAGCAAGTTGGCGATCGCCTGGTTGCCGTAGTGCGAAGCGATGTGCAGGGGCGTGAAGCCTGACTTGGAAGTTACGTCAGGATTGTGATCATTCTGCAAGCAAAAGTAGAAGTAGATAGAACGAAAACTGTTGGTTTTGGGAGGAAGCGCAGACTCACCTCTAGCAACAATGTAGCTGCCTTGACGTCGTCCTTCTTGGCGGCAATGTGCAGCGCAGGAAGACGCACCTTGCCGCGCGTGTCGCTCTCCAGCAGCACTGCAACGACCTTGTCGTGGCCCTGCTGCATCGCCACGGCCAACGGAGTGAAGCCGTCCTCGGTGGCGAGGCTCTGGTTTGCGCCGTTGGCCAGCAGCAGCTTCACCACGGAGTCGTGGTTCTCTTGGGCGGCCATGTAGAGCGGCGTGAAGCCGTTCTGCGACTGCACGTTGACGGAAGCGCTGTGCTGCAGCAGGAGCTGCACGACCTCCTCCTGCCCGGCCAGCGAAGCGATGTGCAGCGCTGTGTTGCCCTTCTTCGTGGCGCTGTCGACGATCGCGCCGCGCTTCAACAGCTCGGCAACCACGTGGATGTGGCCGTCCTTCGAGGCCAAGTGAAGAGCATTCAAGCCATTCTGCAAAACACAATACAAAAAGCTGCAATTCGCCATTTCGATTTGAGGCGTTTGCCACTCACTGCGTTGCTCGTGTTGATGTCGATGTTGTTCTTCAGATGCTCGAGAACTCGCTCCAGGTTCCCGGCCCTTGCAGCTCGTAAGAATGATGTGTTCCCGTCACCCTGTAAAATGGAAAACAGTCACTCAATTATTAATTGGTAAAACCAAAAGTTCAAAAATAGAAAATATCAAGGAATCGTGAAGATGAGCAGCGTGACGAAACAGATTCCAAACAATGTGAGACAATTACTCAATCCCTGCGATATAAACTATTTATTTACTAGGAAAGAGTCAATAAATGGACGCCAGATTTAAAATAATTAAAATTATTCCCTTGCGAACGAATTCGAGTTCCAATTTTACCCGTTTTAATTCTAAATCTTTAAAATTTCTTCATTAGCATAAAAGAAAACGTTTAATTTTTATTATTATTAATTACTTCAACAATGTCCAAGTAATTTAGTTATTCTTTTAGTTATCTTGCAAACATTTGTACATACATTAAAAAAACGTTTGCTTTCTTCTGCTGTTGACATTTTCTCCTCATCGCTTTTTATGAACAAAAATTGGAATTAATCCGCTCGAAATCGACATTTCAAACTTAATGTCTGCGATTTTTTAATATAAATGATTTCCCATCAAAATATTATTTCGACAATTTTATTTTTGGTATTTTTTTGTGTTTTACATGAGTTTTGAAGTGAAGTTCTTCGGACTCAGACATCTTTATAAAAATTACTCCATTGATTTATGCAGCTGCATATGGAATAAGTGTTGAAATTAGTTTGAAATATTTTCGTTATATGGAAAATAGACACAACAAAGCACATCGTTGAACCACATCTAAAAATATTACGACCGACCACACCCATTATTTTAAAACGTAATTAAATTATTTTATGCATTTTATTCATTTTTAAGTGTTGATTTAGCTCTAAAATTCAGTTTAATATATTAGATTTTAAGCTATTTTTTATATTTCTTTTTTAGAGTGAAATGCTGCCGTTTGCAAAACTTGTTAAATTTTCTTGGAATTGATTTTTCTTCTCCTGTCTGGAAAATTGGGTGGGTCCCGCTGTTGTTGCTGCATCACTGAAACCGCTGCGCATTAAAACTAAACTTAATTTTAATATAAATTTAAATATCGTCTCGTTTGTAGAATTGGGATAATTTAATTTTCGAAATTTAATTTATTTTTTTTATTTTCAAAATATACCACGGATTCGCTTATTATTATTATGTAACTTCTTCGCTCTTCGCAGCCAAAAAGGATGGCGTAAAAATCAATAACGGTAAAATGGACGCCATGTTAGTTGAACGCAGACAAGAATTCAAATTTTCACAATTTTCTGTAGCATTTTTTTGTGATTTGCAGTTGTGAAAAATCAATCTTTTTACCTGATTTCCATTTTCGGTGACCATCTTCACGAAAATCGATCAATTCAAATAGTAAAGTGATTTTTTCTCTCGGTGTATAGTATATATATTATATATAAATTTTATTGGCGTAATGGCGTCACTGCTTAGTCATGTTTTTTCATGTTTGAACTTCTTTAAGGAAATATTCATGAAAAGTTGTTTTGCGAAGCGAAATATTATTTTGTTGTGCGTAATAAAAGAGTAAACTTAGTTATGCTTTTCTTTTAAAATCACTTTGAAGTTGAAAATCACTTTTTCAATTGTGTATACTATATGCATAGCTAAATATCAGTGTATATGTATTGGAAATTTCTTTTGAAAAGAGACTCTGACGCAAAGAAGAACCGTTTGCTTCCGATCACTTTAGAATGTAACTCCAGACTGGAGCTGCTAGCAACTCCCGAATGTCCTTACGGCGCTGCACTGTCCACGGAAGGATGTTCGAAGGACCTGCGCAATCGCCGCATTGATTTGTCGAACTCGAAACAAGTGCCGAATGTGGGGTGGGTGGCGAATTCGAAGGGTGGGTGACTGCTTGGAAAGGGATGTTTGCTGTTTACGATGCGGAAGTCTGCTCGCATTCATAACATAAACAGAAGAAAAACCTGACCCTTGGTAAACAGACAGCAAAACACATACAAATGCACACGGAAAAAGTGTTTTGTGTGTGTGTGTTTGTTTGTATTTTGTGCGGTGAACAAGTCAAAAAGGCTTTTGTTTAACAATTTAAGTTAAATAAAATAAAATAAATAATAATAAAGTCGCGAAATTATTTATTTTATTGAATAATGATTTCTGACTCTATTATTATTAATTTTTACGCTATCTAAATTGCTATTTCGGCATAATTAAAGCATTTCTGATAATAAAAATGTACTTGCAAATATCTATCGGGTTTAATATGTAATAGGAATCGTTCCCTTTCTTTGCTTACGTCATTGTTGTTGTATTTGTAAACAATAAATTTCTAACAAGAACTGTAAACAACTCGCACGTGACCTGTTTGTGACCTAGCTACGTATTTACATACATATTTATCGTATTTATCCATGTTTGTTCCCTCTTTCAATGCCTTTATCTCTCTATCTTTCGTTTCCTGGATCATATTCCATGCTGTGCCATCCAAACAACCTTTTCGAACTTCGAAATGTGACTGTTCAAGGCTGAAATGTCACCCTCTTCGGCATCGCGGTGGTTGATCGAGAATCGCTGCTAAAAGCAATTGCGGAAAAAATGAGCAGAGCGGCAATGTGCCCCAGAGAGCAGCATTCAATTAAAAGATATACACACAATCGACCGAAATGCAGCGAAAGCACGTGACAACCAAACAAACTCATTTACAGAAGACGCATGACTAAAAATAAAGAATGGTTTAATTAAGATGCGGTGGCTTGCATTGAGAACTGTATTGAATTGAGTTCAGCGTTTTGGTATGAAGCTAAAAACGCTTGTCTCTAAAAGGCAAACACGACACTACGTATTAAGTGCATTCAAGTACAAACAAGAGCATCAAGTCGCGATTGACTCACATATGATTCATTGCGATGACAGAAACACAAATGTTTTCCAGTGACCCACAGAGAATTGTGAATTTCGCTATTGTGAATGGTACTAAAGTCATGTCCTCTAAATACAATTAGAAGCACACAGACGAAAGAGAACTAATTAGACAGAACTTACAACAAAGTGACGCAATTTGGACATCAAATCTCGAAATAGATTTCTAACTCGACTTCAGAGAAAAGTCAGCTCTCCAATTGGAATGTATTAAAATCGCGATGACATGATAAAAGCAATTAAATGCTTGCAGTAAATATGTATAAATCAATTACGATTTTCATGGAGAGTATCTAAATATTATTTGCCTGGGAAATGCAACCTTCTAGCAACATTGGCGACCCTCTGACATCATTTGTAATGCACAAATAAAGGTATTTTAGAAAGGTTAATCGTGTAAAAGGTTTTCCATATATAAACATTAAAATTATATGAAAAATAAACCAACAGAGTTCGTCTAGAACTCATGTGTGTCCATAAATAACTGCGAACAAAAAAGTTACATTTTTAAAATAAAACATAATTCATTTTCGACCCATAAATTAGTTTAAAATATGGTTAATTATGATTTCGTTTAATGTAAGTTTGTAAATTTAGTTTGTTCACAACGTAAATTTGTGTATTAAGATTTTTTTAATGATGCAAACATTTAATTTAAGTTCTGCAACATATGAATTGGGTATTTTACTTTTTTCAACTATTTTTGGCATTTTTTATCTCATTCCACTTCGGTTTTTATAACTAATGAATTTTTTCATGCTTTCTAGAGTATTTTTAAAACACTTACTCCCAAACTTTGTAGGGACGGAAAACGTTTCTTTAAGGTCAGCATTAAGCAATTATTTTAAAACTGCATTTGAATGATGATTAACAACTGCTGAGCAACACAAACGAACTGCTGGATAATTATTCTTTATTGCTTAATAACTTTCAATTCAGAGTTTCCACCAAGCCAAAGCAAACTAACATTAGACGCAACTAAAAGGAATTTTCATTATTTCAAGTGATCTAATTTATATTTTTACACACATTTTATTGTGAGAGCAAACGCAAAACAACAAACACACACTGAAGCTCTGAAGAGCGATTCTCGCGAGATACATCACTTACTTTGAGCACAAATGTATCTATTTTTAAGTTTGAAATAAGACAAACGAAAAAGTGCGATCGTTCGTTCGTTCTTACGTTTATTTCTCGCTTTAAAAGTTCCAATACCGTGACGTAAGTTATTACGAAAAACGTAAGGGAGCTGTTTATAGATAAAGAAGAACCACAAAATGCTATTTGATAAAGACAGATTTATGTATGTGCATAATTTACATATTTAAATTCAAATTCATAATAATCGCAATGAAATACATATTATCTTTACTTCTTTAAATTTATGTAAAAATTAATTAATTTCTTAAAACTACTGTGATTAAATTAAATTAATTGATTACTATTAAAAATATGCTGAAATATTTGACAAAATAATGCTTTCAGAACGGATGATTAATTGGACCGACTGATGCATCACTGCGATTACATCATTTTCGGGAAGAGAAGAGATTTTAATCTATTCTTCCAACCAGATACACATCAGACTCCAGCACAGAAAATGAACTCTATGTAGAAACCATCCCACATAATAACAGTATAGTTTGACTCACCGAACTTTGGTGGCCCGTTGGACAGTGTTCATGCTTGTTAAGGTTCTTGCCCTGATGAGATTGATGTTGTTGAGGTGACGAATGTTGCGAAGTGGGGCTCTGATGATGTGCGCCGTGTTGCTGCTGCTGGTGCTGGTGATGATGGTGATGGTGGTGGGCGTGTGGGTGGTTGTGAGAAGTCGGTGGCGATGGCATGTTGTGTCCGCTGTGTGGTAAATGGGAGCAGTGCTGCACACCGACTTGGTGGCCATGATGATGTGGTACATGTCCTTGTGAGGCTTCCAGCAAAGTCGGCTGTATATGAGTGACGAATTGTGCCATCTCGCAATCTTATTACACACGAAATCCTTACCTAGCTTTTAACAGTACCAAAAACTTATTCAATCACAATGTGGTCCATCTTCAATGAACTTTCTCCCTTCACCAATATTTTTAATTAAAAATTTATTTAAAATTTCGCACAGTTTACATTTATTTGTATTTCTTTAAATTTATTCCATTTTTGTTTTTCAAGTCAACAATTATTTCATCAGTTAATAATACATTAATCTTTTCACACTTTTGCACTTCAACTGATTTTTCATTAAAGCTCTGTCACGAAGAAAATTTCAACAGTTTTATGTTTGATGAAATCATTTGTATGAACCCTTATTTTGGTATACCGAAAAGGAAAGAAAAAGGAGGATAAAAACGACTCTTCCGTTTGTAGAGCAAGCGACAACCTTTTAACAGGAACAAAGTTAAGTAACTGACATTTAAAATTTTCGGAAAGCTGGATTTTTCACAGATGTTGAAAACTCCTTTTCAGTATCTACACCACCAAAGTATTTTTGTTGCTTCAATGGGATGCCGTTGCACGCACAGTGGTAAATGTGACTGCTAATTTCATCCCACGATTATGAAATCCTTCCTTACTTTAATCCATAAAAGTTTCTCTTCTCACGAAGCAATGGGATATTCCGAATTAGCTATTTCTACCCATTTTCCTTATTAGGTTTTTCAACTACATTTATTGGTTTCTTTATTTATCAGTTCTATTGTCTAGCTAATAAAAATAAATATAACAAATAAAATAAAATGTTATACATTCTGAATTTTACCTTTTTTTTAATTGAAAGTATTAAAAAATGCATCCGAAATCTGTATTTTTCGCAAGTACTCTCGCTACGTAAATTTATACCAAAAAATCACTTCGTTCCTTATTTTGGTCATTCAATTTCAGTACGTTGTCTAACGGTATCAGTGTTTTAGATGTTGCCTATACGGATTTTCTTTCCAATTTTGCGAAAATCTGCAGGAAGCTGTGTTGTGATTGTTTACAATTAGATCCAATCATAGTCCATTTGAATATAATAATAAAAATTGCATTTATTCCAAGAAAACCTCCAAAAACACTATTTTGCAGATTTCGTGAATTTGCCAGTTAAACTGGAGTTTTACTGCTTTGCTTACGTGTAAAAACAAGCAAGTATTGTAATCCTGGAAAATTTCGATATTGAGATTTTTATGGCACTAAACATTTTGACCATCCCTGTATCCATTTTGACTATGCTTCATATCACCAAAAACGGAGATGTATAGAAAGTTGAAATTTTGAAATTTGAAACCAACACAGGATAATTTTGGGGCTGCTACAATATACAAATATAATCCTCCACTTTTATTTGGAATCGGAAGCCAAAACACACTTATGTATATTAAAGGACTTGCTGTAATTTTATGCATAAATAAATAAAACGTTTGTAATCGAAAATATTTTACGAACAATGAACCCACATCAGACTTTTTTATTGTGTTCAAGGATGATTTATAGTTCTTCATCCAACGACATCTCGCAATAATGCCCCAGTTTGTAACCAAAAAAACTATTGTTGTCGAGTTTTCAATGCACTTCCAGTGGAAAAGTGCCGAAAGTACTAAACTTCACATCTTATGTTTAACTTTTAGGTGTTATTGCTTATTGTAAAATATATCAATATAAAATACATATTCTTGAAGTGCTGACCACCACACCATACAAATTTATGCTGTCTTTTTGAAAATGGTGATTTTGACGAATTTTGGGTAATGCGTGAATTGCGTGGTTTTTTCGTAGAACTGTCAAAAAATTACACCAACATTTTGACAATTCGTGATTTCGATTATTATGATAATGCTGCCAATGCATCAAGCAGTACTTTTAAAGGAAGTGAGTTTTATTTTTACGGCGACATCTACCTAAATAATATATCTTTTAAAATTTCGAAAAATTAACGAGTAAAAATAAAAGGTGTTATTAATATACTAAGCTTTTTAACAATGCAGAAGTACGATAGCGATGAAACATTTTGCTCGCAAGCTGAATCAGATATAAGTAGTAATTTGAAAATATCAGATCCAAACAACGCAATGAAATTAACTAATTTTTTAAGATTTCTCGGCATCTTGCAAGCCGCTAAATGATGCTGAGCCTTCACTACGTCGTTCCCAGCGCCTTTCGCAGCAAAGCACGAAGAATTATAATGAAATTAATGAAAGTAGTTTTACTTGCACGCCTCGAAAAAAACGGCAGAAACCAAAGCGAAGTAAGAACTCGACACAATTTTGTACAAAACCAGAAATTGCTGTTTGTAGCCAAAATGCTGCTGATGACACACAAAACACACAAAATGTTTTGTTGGCCCCAGCAGCAGTGCTTCGCGGTAAGACATCGCAGATCAAATTTGAATCGATTGATTTAATGGCAGATTTGGAATCGCAAACACTTTCAAGCCAAATTCCTTCAAATCAAAACCATTTGCAGTATGAAACGGCGCCAACACCGCAGGCACCTTCGATATCTACTGCAGCTATGTTGACACAAAATACAAAAAGTAGTCATTTTGGAACTGAAGTAAAGCAAAGGCAACAAAGCGGATTGACGTATTCAAATATAGGAAATAAGTCGTTTTTGATCCAAAGCGACAAAAACTCATGCAGTGATAGTGGCTGTAGAAGTTTGAAACGAAAATCTGAAGATGCAAATCTTAGCTACGAGTGCGACCCACAATTTGTAGAAGTAAAAGTATGGTCCCAAAATCCTTCTCAGGCGAAGAAATTATGTCTAAACAACAATAATAGACAAGTTTCGTTGAGCGGCGAACCTGGATCATTCATAAATAACGAAGTGTAGTAAGAAATAAGAAGTTGCTTCCTTAATTTTCGATCCTAAAAGAGAATTTTTCTATTTTAGTAAAATGTCGGAGTCATGGAAAAACACCGACTGCGAAAGCAGCAAATACTGTGTAACAAATTTAATCACAAATTAAAGTATAATCTGCTGAATAACATGTTATTTTTAGGGCGTGAAAAAGAACTCTCAGAAAAAAAAATCAGAAACCTCTTCAAATCCGCAAAAGCGGAGAACTAAGAAAAGGAAGCGAAACATACAAGGAACCAACAGCGGGAATCTGACAGACTCCTCCGCCGACAAAGAGAACGAACCGAAAGTGAAGATGATCGAAATGAATGTGCGATGCCCAACACGGCTTGGAAACTACGTGCCTCCGCCGCCGATGGTTACCAAACCAGTGCCTCTTTTAAGGAGTGTAGCAAACTCAATTCTGCCAAAAGTTTATCCACCGCACTTCGTAGACCAAAAGCCACCCATTGATGTGAGGGAAACAGGTATGAGAAGTATCGACTACGACATTAGCCAGGAGGAAACGTATCCGAGCACCAGCGGATGGCGAGCATCGCAAGTTGCTGAGTCCCCAACCAACAATGCTGCACCGTTCAGGCTTGATTGCACTGCGATTGGCAGTTCGATTGACGATTGCGCCGAAAGCCGAACTACATCCTATTTACGTAGCCAGTTGTTGAAAAAAAATGCAGCCAGCTCGTGCTCTTTGGTAGCCGATGACTATGAAGCACTAACATCATCGTCCCCTTCGCTACCAGATTCATTGAAGGGTATTTTTGATTCGGACGACTTGCGCGAAATTCTAAATGTTGGCAGGATCGAGTACAAACTTCGGGAAAGCCACGTGAAGGCTTTATCAGTAGTTTTGGATGTAGGTCTTGACTATCTGCGCGACGTTATACAACACGTTGTTACGTTAGATGAGTCTGTTTTGAAGAAACTCGAATATGTAATGGCAACTTAATACACTTAATCTTCGTGTGTACGATTCTACTGATAAGCTGAAATAAAATTATTTTATTTAATAAAAAGAGAAATGTAAATTTACTGCAATTTTATTAAATTGCGCCTTTGATATATACTTTAGTATAATCAATGAATTAAGCTTATAATAATAAATAATATCCAAATCATAAAAACTGATTTTAGCTGAAATGAAATCATTAAAAAGTTATAGGGAAACCTCAGTTTTGTGAACAACTAAGGCAACAAAAACCAACACTGAAGCTTATACGAATTTTCGCTTTATTTTACATTTATTTTAGGTAGACTCCACGACTTGAAACAATTACTAAACGCCTGCTACATTCAGAACTTCGACTGTTACAATTTGCGTCAGTTCTGTGATTCTTTAGACGACAGGATTATATTTTGATATCTCCACAGATTCAATTTCATGTTTAGTACAATTAAAATTTGCTTATTTTGTAGACTTTTATTATTAAAACCCTTAATTCTGTATTACTTATTGTTTAATAATAAATTTTAACATATGACATTTAATAGCTTAGCAATTTTCTGTATAATTTCTATAATGAATGAACATTTGTGGTGTTGTTACTCCGCTCTAAATTTATTCGGTAAATGGATATCTTTAGCACTTAAAACATAACCACATCCAATTGTTGGTAGAATTAACTTGTGCACCTATTCCCAGCTCTGCGTAACCCAATTTTATCTAATTGTAACGAGACTAAATTTTCTTAATAGCATTAAATGTAATTACAATATAAAATCTACGTAAAATAACTAAGAAGAACTTATATTTCACATATCCCTTGTAGCAGCACACGTTTTCTAAAATTGAACGTGTTTAATAAAGTGTCTATTTGATTATTACTAAATTAAGTGAAGGTTCAAGGATATTACTTTATAAATTAAAGGATCTGACAAATTATTAATAAAGGTCTTGACTTATATTGTTCGACGATAAAAGAAAAAAGGCGACAAGAGAATTTTGATAGCATCAATAAAAGCCTGCATTTTAATTAAATCAAAACAAGGATCGTGGATGCAAAAGTAATTACTACTCACGTGTTGATTTTGCCATCCTTTTTCGATTCCATTTCATTAATACTTTCTGCAAATATGTTTGTCGTTCATATATATATATAGTGACTTGTACTCCATGATATTCTGCTGCTCTTCTTATAATAGTACACGTTGATTTGTGTTTAAACTACTTCAAGTTGTATTTCTCCATAATTAAATTAACCAATTTTGTTATAATTATATCATTAATTCAATATGTATACGATAATGAAGCTATTTTGCATGTGTGCTCGTATGTAAGTATGCATCTATAATAATATTACACGAATAGAAATGAAACAGTCAACCTTGCTTCCAACTGAGTTCAGTTGAAATCAATTCACAAACGCACTAATACACATCGCTGTCATAGTTTATATCCTGTTGCGCCTGCGTGGAGTCTTCTGAACGCTCCAACACTGGCTCCAACTCAGCATCTATACTGGGATCGTTCATTGCGGGGCAACAGCCAGGATGCGACATGGAATCGAAGGCGTCCTTTATTTGATTGTTGGCACCTTTAGGATCCAAATCAGTCGCCCAGCTGAAGTGCATCAGTGCCAAGTCAACGTTTCCGAGTTGTTTGTGTATTTTTCCTATTAAATAGAACACAACTGATTCCTTTGGCACAATCTCCTTCAGATCCTCCAGCTCACGCAGCGCTTCCTGATGTTTTCCTAATGAAAAATAGATCGAGCCTCGATGGAAACGTGCCAGCGGATTCTTGGGATCGAGCAGGGCGGCAGTATTGAGTGTTTGCAACGCCTGTTCCTTCTTTTGCATGAAGTACTGCATGGCGCCGATGTGCACCAGAATCACCGAGTTCTGCGGATTGATCTTGAGCGATTTGATATAATGCAGTTCAGCTAATTCGTATTTCTCCTGCTTCGAATAGATGGTACCGATGCCGAACCAGGCGTTATAATGTCTCGGATCCTTAACGACCGCCGTGCGAAAGTAGTCCAAAGCTTTGTCCAGCTCTTCGGTAAGTACGAGCTCGTGTCCCAACAGCGTGTAACTGTAGACGAAGTCCGGATCGACTTGCACAGCACGCTTGAAAAATTTTATTGCAGTCTCGTGTTCCTTATGCAATGAGAAACAGTTGCCAGCAACACACCAGGTTACGGGCGAAGTCTTGTCTTGATTCATTAAATCTTGCGCCAGCGCAGAGAGATCCACCTCCTTTTGCAGGTGCCACAACGACGATGAATAGATTTCCATGTAATCCTGACGATATGGCTCCGTTTCATGGATTCGTTTGAACAGCGTCACAGCAGATTCGTATTCGCGCAGCTCGTAGTGACACATACCAATCAACGATTGCACCCAGCTGCTGCACAGGTGATGCTTTGGAATTGTAGCTTCTATATGCTTTATCGCCGACTTGCACTGATAGTGCGCCAGCTCCTTGTATCCTTGGCCGAGGTCGCGGAGCAGCGCCATCAAGCCGTCGGCCGATTGTTTTTTCAGTGAGAGCACGTGATGCACCATCGTCTGTGCGCTGTTCAGGCTGTTGTTGAGCAGAACTTTTGAGTCATCAGTCGAACGATTTCCTGCCGCCGATGTAATAGTCTCGATTTTTTCCTTCTTGAGGTTCCTCTCACTGAATTTGTCGGCTGCAGTGTTGATGTTGCACAGCTTATCCTCAATTAATTCATTATTTAGGGCAATTTTTGTCATACGCGTCTTTGGCTTGCGAGGCGGAGAGCGCGGCTGCACGAATTTGCTATTGGCTATATTCGGCGACTTGTTATTTTCCTTAACGGAGTACGCGCTGTTGCTGAAAAGACGTGTACTACGACGTACAGCAGCATTTGGAATGCCTGCAGAAAAGATTTCGTTATAAACATAAAACAACATTGCAAGGAAAGTGAATTAAGCTTGATTTAGTTTGATTAACTTTGTGGATTGTGGCAGGGGAGATGGATGTAAAAGTCATGAGGAAAATCACTCACTCGCATTAATCGTTCCCGCGTTGTTCGGTGTACGAGGTGTGATATTTCCAGTCTGTGTAAAAACGGCGGGCTTGTTTGTCGAATCCTTGCGATTCATCAAGCTGCCAACGTGTCCCTTCAACTTCTTACACACTACCTTCGGCTCCTGATTGACTTCGACAAGCGTTTGTGGTGACGGTGTGTGCGTCGTACTTGAATTGTTCTGGCCAACACCCACGAAGGAAGAATCGCCAGTGCAGGGACTGCTAATGGGCAGAATGCCAAAGCTTGGCGTTGAAGGTGACATCGCTGAAAGATACTTGAATTGTTTCCGGAATGGGGTACCAGTTCCAGCATCAACGCTGCCAGCGGGAGTCGCCGCAGACTGGTCACTAGCAAAACTCATAGTCGTGTCGTCCGGCAGGATCATGCTTGAGTTCTGATTACCCGTTGCTGGCACACTGATGCTGTTTCCTCTTAGAATCGATATTGAGCTATTTAGATTATTATTTGGTGTGGTTAGATTCTGCAAGGTGCCGATGCTATGCGATTGCGGCTGCATATCCACTGGTGTAGAAAGAACATAATTTGAATTAGAGCTGTTTAAGTTGTTACTTGTAAGAGCATCAGTACCCGGTGTGGAACCACCTGTATTCGTAGCTGCTGAATTAGCATTTCCAACATTCGTACCACCGCTGCCATGCACACTACTGTCGTTCAACGGAACTGCCAAACTGGCAACACTGCCATTGCCAAACAAAATCATTGAGTTGGCGTTTGTGTTGCCCTGGCAGGTGTTGAAAATATCAGTGCTAGTAACTTGGAATATGGAATTGGCATCCACTTCTTCACCCAAGTGGCATAAATCAGCAAAAGCCTGCCACATAAACGGATTCAGTTTCAGGGCTTTCCTCAGAGCTTCCACTGCAGTTTTATCCCGTTCTGTTTTAACACAAATTTGTGCAATCAATTGCAGCACAAAGCATGCCACTTCACCGAATTCCTTAGTTATTTCGTCAAAGTTTATTAGTCCTCCCAGACTGATATTTGTAAGTGCGCATTCAGCTTCGGAATACTTGTTCAGATGAAAGGCGCACTTGGCCAAGAGGAATCGACATTGCGGTGAACGACGCGATTTTTCCTTCAGCAACCAATACGCTTGATGTATGAGATTCGAGCGATAATAACTGGTGGCCAGTATGAATATAGTTTCATCGGTTTCAACTAAAATATAAAAAAAGATAGCTAATTATTGATGTAGTTCTTTCTAAAAAACTTTAAGGTAATATTTGTTCACCACAATATGACCACAAACGTAGAATAATTCACAAACTTATTAATGAAGGTAATACTAATTTGCAATTACATTTACAAAATTTACAAATGGTCGTATTAATATCTTTCACATTTACCTTCAGAACACAAGCGTTCGGCAAGAAAAACGGCATCCTTGTGATCATAGTGGTTCAGACAATGCCATATGGCAGCCTAAAGTATTGATATAAGAAAAACAATTATAAACATTCAGTCGTGACAAATGCAGCTCTAGACGTGGTTCTACACATTTCAAGTTCAATAGTCCACGAAACGCCTCTGCCTATATTAACTCACCTGAACTGGCTCCTGAATAATCATTTCGATTTCAATTTATTCGCGTTTTGTAACTAACACCGCAAATTGAAAGTTCTATTATACATATATTTGTTTGCAAGGTATAGTGGCCCTGGTGACGTGCTGACTTGGAACTTTCAATATCTCTACTGCATTGCCGTCAGCCCAACAGCTATTTTAAACTTTATATTATTTATATTTAACTTCCTGTTATCCTTATCCACTATTCAAAATAGGGAAGAATTTAGAGATGCCTCAGATTTGCTGCTTTTTCAATAGAAATTTTCGGTTTTCGTATCGACCTGAAATTTATTTGTAACTATTTTACACACTTTACTTGCGAAATAATATGCTCGTTGAAAATTTGTTTGGAGCTTTTAAAGAATTGCAATTCATTTAAAGTCGAGATCGTCATTTTTCAACATTTTTATTTTCAGTTCCTGATGTTATGGACGAAAAAGAACTATGAAAAATTTAACTTTATAATATAATATAATATGAGTTCGCGAACGTCAAATACTTGCTCAGTTGTTGTTGTCACACTAAAAATGCGCTTTTATTTCATATCCATACCATTTCTGTAGAAATTCCAGTGGACGTAAGAAAACGTAAGACAATTAGCACTTTCCAAAAAACAGCAAAATATTCTAAGGGAGTTGAACTGATTTTCCTGCGTATTTTCTTTCATTTTCACATTTCAGTCAATGTTGGCATCCGTAACTTATCTGAACATATCAACAAATTGGAATTTGGTAGGCATTCCATTTAGAGTTAATTTATTTTTCTCGGTGACTCTGCTACCTATTACTTTGCAATCCACTTCGAAATTCGTATTCAAAAATCATTTCAATTTCATAAAGAAGCCTGAAGTTTAATTAACTCTTCGAATCCAAAAAACTGATATTTTTGTAGTACTGTTTTTGGAATACTTGCAAAATTTCTGTCTTTAGTACGACTTTCAACATTTCAGAACGTTTTTTTTTATGGAAAGTGTGAAAGTCGATGACTAGCAAACAAAACTAAGTTGCAAATTATTTGAGTTAGGTGAAGTAATATTGAAATTTTACACGAAAAATTACTGATTATACAAGATTTTTTCAGCATTTGTACGTCCTTTATTGACATTTTCTAATGTTATGCAACATAAATTCTGCAACTAATACATTACTAATAATCATTACGCAAAAAGCTCATAATTGCGTACCAAAATTTACATCACAGAAAAATCAGTAAAAACAGCACTTAGTATAACGAACATACCAATTTTTTTCTGAACCTTTGCATCCGTGGGAGCAACTAAATATAGTTTGGCAGCACTATTCATTAATAAATCAAATTGTCAGCTGATTTAATTTTGACAGTTCTCTATAAATATATATTTCTTATATATTTTACTTTGGTTTGTAAATAAAGTATTTCTGGTCAAACAGGAGCTTCATCATCCATCATTACTCTCGTAGTGGATGGAACTTACATCATTAGAAAATATGAGATTACTTTAAGGACCATGTTTGTTTAACGATAAGAAAAACTTTCAAAATGCTAGTAAAATTGTTTATTTTGGGATCTCTGTTCTCTTTCCTCATATATTGGTAAGTTGGATCACTTTTATTTAAAATGAGAAAGGATCTGTTTTGATCTGTATTGCTAATTCAGGTTCCTGCCAGCTACTATTAGCTGGTACTTGGTGAAGAAGTTTAAAGTCAAGGTTCGCATTGGTCGGATATGCTTGCCATACTTAGTGCTGAAGAATGTAGACATTACCAAAAGTGGATTTTCTGTGGTATTATTTATACAAATAGTTTATTATATATATATGTATATTAATATTATTTATTATATTTTTAAAATAGCAAGTTGAAGAAGTTTGCTTACGCAGTAGTTTCTTTAATACTGAAGTTACCAAATTACTGTCAATTTATATACGGGACATACGTATAAATAAAGATATAGAAAGCAAGGACTGTGATGCATCCGATTATCACAGCGAAACTGAGTCTGTCCACGCCGATATTAAAGGAGACGCCGATATTCAGGATGTACCAGATTTTCGGCAAACCAAAGTACCTCCCAGTATTATTACATTTGCACAGGTAAGCACAACAATTTTTAAAAGACATCATGTTAAAAAAAAGTTATTTATTTCAGTTTATGGCTGTGCATATAAGCAACATTTCGGTCGTTTTAATGAACAATGATTTTGATCCGGGATGGTTTATGCATGCCACATCTAAGGAGCTGCATTTGGACGGTAGCATAGTATACAATGCAAAAACACTCTTAGTTAATGCAGCTCTAAATGAAGCGCAAGTGTGAATTGTCCCTGTTAAAAACATTCATACAATAACTAGTATGCATTCTTTAAGGCTAAAATACTGCGGCATTGTTCTTCTCGGCGTCAATCTCTTGACACCTTAAACAAAACACGTCCCTGTCTAGGAGAAGTGAGTTTTGATATTTCACTGGATGCTACACTGTTTGCTCATGGCCCGTTATCTGTGGATGTAAAAAATATATGCTATTCTATTTAAATAAAATTCTAAAAAATAACATTTTTCAGAAACTGTCGCTAGTAATGAATAATGCTAAGACCACAATTTATGGTGGTCTCTACGATTTCATACGTGAAGCAAAACAGCGTACAAAACCTATCAAAACAATGAAATCAAAAAAATCATATCGACCAAAGAATCCCCCAACTTCGAAAGTCCCGTGTAATAATGAATGTTATCAAAAAATAGCGCCGATCATACCGAAAAATTTCAATTTTAATATTAAAGCTGCGACTTTCCAAGCCGTCAAAGAGAATTCGCAGAATGATTTCAGTGCTAAAATGCAACTATTCACGGTAAGATTGAGTAATTAATGCGTAAATTTATTTAACTATATTGCTATTGTTCAGATAACTGGAAAGTTTAACTCGACGTCGCTAAATGAAAATGTGCGATTACCAACTCTCTATACGAAGGTTACATTAGAACACCTGGATATTGACACGAAATATGAGAAGTTGCTATTTCTTGAGCAGTTTACAATAGACTCTGTTGTAAGTAGATCTCCGTCGATAAATTTACTTAGTATTTAATTTATTCTTTCTCCAATTATTTTGATTTAAAAAGCTGGAACACGATATATTGAATCTGTATGTTATGTTGAAAACATTCCAATTGATCTACAATCACAGTGAAATCTACGACTGGGTAAACAACAACTTCATGTCGCGTCAGCTGAATATTCAACCGTTGCTTTGCACACAAAAGCAAAAGTCTCTGCCCGCTGATATTGGAGCGGGCATCTTTTCAGTCAATCCAAGGAGGAAGTCACATTATGCGAGAATTAATCACACCGAACATCAAAGCAGCATTTTAGAATGGGTGCTGAAACGCATTATCATAAAAGGTACCATGATCGCTGTAGATGAATGTTAAAAATCTATAAATTAATTATCTTACAGGTTGTGCAGAGCTGTGGAATGTTTCCATGCTGATGAAGCTCGAAGATGAAAATGCGGCAATGAGTGTTAGCCATACGCGCTTACTGCTGGAACAGTTCGAAGACAAGCGCAGTTCTGTGTACGAAAATAAATTGCTAAACTTGCTGCTTGATCAGCGACACTGGAGCACAGAACTAATGATTGAATCCCTTTGGTGGTCGCTCAGAAACTCTATCAACGACACCAACAATTTGAAGAAATCTCATTCACCAGGGTCGCCATTCTTCTTGGGCGTTAGTCTAGTCAAATTGAGTTCGTATGCAAACGTAACTAAACTGGAAGTCTCCATACATACACTACGCTCTGAATACAGTATGGATTTGTCGGAGTTCATAATAAAATCCGTCCGCTGCATTAAACAATATGGTTGGCTTTCTGCTGATTCCAAGGATAGGAATCTGAAGCAATCTGCTGATGAAGGAGTGTCGTATCGAACAGCGCCGATCAGTACCAATGCGGCTGGCTTGTTGGTGTCGGCCAAAGTCAAGGATATAACGGCTTACTTCATAAACAATCATAAAGCTTGTATATTGCTGAGCTTTAGCGAAATAACCCTTTCCCGTTCGCATCAGATTTCCAATTTCAAGTTGGAACAATTTCAAATGGCCATCATGCGATCGCTAACCTCCTCATCGCTCTGCTTGACCGATTTTACAGATATATTTGCTAGCTGTAAAGTAATACGTATTGAATATGAGAATTACGAAAATACTCGGCCGAAAATGGCTGTATATATACCGGGCAATACAGATGCGACCTGGAACTCTAATCTACACATGCATTGCCTGACCTTGTGGCGTGATATGAAGGAGCTCAAAGCTGACCTCTGCTTGCCACAGCGCTTACACGTCCCGGACTTGCCACAAAATGCAGATGATGCACTTATCATAGAATTGTCAGCTGAGAGCAGCACGATTTTCGAGATAAAACTCTCCGAACGTCACTCCATGCAATGGTTCTTTGAAAATCTGTTTATTAGCCGAAAAGAAGGAAACTTCATCTCGGCCGAGAATGTGTTCATAAAAATAGACGACCAGCACATATTTACGATTAAAGACGTCGATGTGCATTCGTTGCGGAAATTGGAGATGTTGACACATGAACGCGTGAACTGCGATGGATTTTTACTGCACACAAATCGAGTCTGGGTGACAACTATTGGCATTTTCAAGGTTAGCATCAGAGACACGATACTTGGCAAAAATCTAATATTGAAATATGAAAATTCGGAATATTTAATTTTCGCATTGCAGGCAATCTTTCCCTATGACCACAACTTCTATGATGCAGTGCAAAATGAATTTGTATCCAATTTCAAATGGCTGAAGATCGTCCACAATTATAAAAAGAAGTCCTTCACAGCAAACTCTCCCCTTCCGAGTGATATGGTTATTCAAGTATTTTCAGCTCGCATTTCTGCAGTCTGCCACAGATTTCTCATCCTTAATTATCCTTTTTAGATTAAAGAGTTCCTCTTGGAAATCAGCGATGATCCGTTTGAGGTGAAGCTACGAGATAACTACGTGCTGCTGGTCGACGAATATTTGGAGAGCCTTAAGAGAAAGGCGCTGTTTGATAAGAAAATAGCTGAGCGCTGCTCGCCGCGGCTCCTGGTGCCAGCCGGGACAATTGAATTACTATATGCGAATTTAGTGAAGAAAAATTCCGAAATCTACATACAGCGTTCGAAGAAAATTAACGAAAGTGGTCCAGTGCGCACACGGTTGCTTGCTTGGATCATGACCGATGTGGAGATTATGGCCATGGCCGATCCGTCCATACACGGCACTGAAAATGTTACGCGCATAATGAGGCAGATTGATGTAGACACTCCGTGGCCGGAGGAGGGCTTGGAGTTTACTACTTTATGGTGTCGAGGCGTAAATGTGAGCTGCACTGAATGGAAACTCATGCTGAGGTCCGAAAAAAATTCAAATCTTCTTTCGAACTTTTGATGATATGAGTTTTGCTTTTAGAGATTTCCCACAGCCCTTGTTCTACGTAAAAGCGATGCGCTTGTTTGGCACCCTGTGTGGAGCTGAACAGATGGCATCGAAGCGCGCCAAACGAGATGTACTCATCGAAGCTGGTGAACCCTTTGGCACGCAACTGATCCAACGCAGCATGACTTCACTGAAGTTCTACCATGATTTCGATTGCGAGCTGGAGTTTTGTAGTTACGCCTTCGGTCCTTGCTGGGAGCCGGTTATGGCTCAGTGCAACCTGAGCTTTGAGAAGATTTCGGCACCATCGAAAGATCCCAGTCCGCCGCTTCCGTTCTGGGACAAGATGCGTCTCCTATTCCACGGTCGCCTAACCATGATTGTCAAACAGTACACTGTGCTGCTGCATGCTTCCCTCGACCCCTACAACACCACCGAGGAAATGGAGCTGACGTGGAATAATGCTGGCATTGTTTGGACCAATGCCAAGGTGATGTTTAAGGGCGAACTAAATGTAAGTTAACGAAGCATATTTTTTGTCATTTCAACGATAATCTTCATGTGGAGCCTTTTTTAGATTACCGTACGGACGGCTTCGCGATACGACGATTGTCGCCTGCTGCATTTTCCCAATTTAAAGCTAAGCTTTAAGCTGAACTGGGTTTGTCTGGCCAATCCGAATGACCATCATGCAGTAATGGCTTGCGCGCCCGATAAACTGCCCGAGTACTCCAGCAACCAAGTGCACGACTCGTTCCGCGCCTTTCGCTCGCTGAATTTAAATATTTGCATTTCGTTTGAAAGCAAACCGTTGCCTGGCATGGAGGAGCTGGAAGTAGATATACCGAGCTTAGTGCTGTACGGCAGTACTTTGCGTTGGTTCGAGAGCTTGAAGCTGATCCTCTCCGGTGTGACGCGTCCCACACGGCGTGGACGTGTCTTCAACAACGTGCGTCCGCGCAAGAAACAGTTGAGCCGACATTACAAGAAAGCGAACTTGCAGATGAGCCTGCATCGCTTCCAAGTACTTTATTGGATGTCGCACGCTCTCCATAAGGGATTTCAACTCAATGGCGGCAGGGTCTCACTTAGTTCCGAATACTGCCTCGCCTTGAGTCCCATAGATGATGGGCTCATACACAGACCGCGTGCCGAGTGGTCCACGGTCTACATGAATTGTGAACTTAACGATGCGGAGATTTGGCTGCGAAGCATCTTAACGGAGAGGCTCGATAGCAGCTCGGAAAATTTAGCAAGCAGCTCGGCGGACGCTTTCAAAATAGTGCGTTTTTATTTTCTCAGTGTTGCCAAAGTTTCTTATGGACGCGAAGCACTCATCCAAACGAGCAGTAGCACTGAGGAGGAGGCCAAGGCGAAGTCCACAACACCCACTCATAAACTGGTCGTTTATGATCTGAAGGGCGCTTGGACGAAGAACAACCGCGATGTCGCGTTCGCACTCTTCGATTCCTTCATGAAGTCGCAGAAGTTAAAGAATAATTTGTCAACGGAAGCGCTGAAGGGCTTTCGAAAGGAGACTGGTTCAACTGTGATGAAACACAAGCAACGCAGCGACAGTACAATAACGTTGACGAATGCTGTCGGCGAAGTGCTACCAAGTAATAAATTATAAATATCGGATTGTAGCCATATGCTTATCACTCCTCCTTTTAATCCATTGCAGTTTCCAGTGCAAACAGCTCCTTGAAGAAAAACAAACCTCCAAGTCATGCCACCGCAATGCTGCAGCAGCTAATAGCAGAGGCTGACCACAAATTCAACGTCTACAGCGATGACCAGAGCACGCAAACTCGCGAGCTGCAACTGCAGGGGCTGCAAGCATGCACGGCACAGGATATCATACACGAGAACTGGTCGATATCTTTGGTTAATTCGCAGGTGCTGCTGAAAGGCTGCGAAACGTCCGGGTATGTGATCATAAGTGCCGCCAAAGCTGAGATCCTGCAACGCGTCCATCGCCCCGTGTGGCGCGATCGTTCGCTCGTGTCGAAGACGACGTGGAAGGGTTTACTCGAATGCATGCAATACTACGCGACGGTCAGCGCCGGCGAGAACGACTCCTTGTTGGAGAAGGAAATCATGTGGTTGACAGTGGACAATATACAGGTGAATGCGTGCGGTTAAACATAAACAATATAAGATATAGTCGAATTCTTCATTCAGAGAATCTTCCAATGACATCCTAACATTAATTAATTTTCTGGCTTTTAGGAAAAGGATAAGGACGCGACGGTTATCAATGATCTTCCCGATATTCCGCATCTCGTCGGCAGCGGACGCAGCGTTGGCGGCGTTGTCTCCGAAACAGTTGGCGCCTTATCGCTAGCCGATGCTGGGGAGACGCAACCTGTGCAACTGCAGCGCATTGTGTCACGATGCAAGTGTGAGTTCTTCTACGTCAGTTACGGCGACACTGTCGACCCGAACGACATCACGGAAGTACCGCCGCCTCCCTCCGAGGAGACACTCTCGCCTTGGGAGAAGCAGGACGATGCAGTCGATGCTTTCACGCTTATGCACCACGACCTAGATGTCTGCACGAATTCCCTGCAATACGCCATGATCCTCGATATCGTAAACAACTTGCTGCTGTTTGTGGAGCCGCAAAGGAAGCAAGCGTTGGAGCAGTTGGCGCGCATGCGATTCCAACTGCAGCTGCATTCTACGGAGGATCAAAAGCGGCCTATCCAGCAGAAGCAAACGCTTATTCGCAGCTTGCTTATGAAGATACGTTCTCTGGAAAAGGACATTCACTTGATAAGCAAGGACCGAGCTGAAATGGGCGATACTCTCGATCGGCGCGAAGAGTTCGACGCAGTGCAGACGCAAATACGCGAGAGCAAGGAGGAACTAAACACGCTGAGTGAGGAGTTGGATATGATGCTGCTCTGCTACAAGGAGACGCAGTTGTCACAAATGAGTAAAATATCAAACGTAAGCATAAAGTATGCATTAGCATTAGTATCTCTCATGTTTCCATCACGTATTTACTTTAGGTTCGAGCAGACAAGTCTTTGACCATAATGCGCACCAACGAGATTTGCTTCAAACGTGCGCAGTGGCGGCTGACGGAGACGGATGGTCAAATCGGTATTGCAGATCTGGTACTCAGCGGCTTTTTATACACGAAGAAGTCAAAGAGCGATGACTCCGTGGAGCATTTGCTGGAGCTTGGCAACATACGAATGAACAACCTGATACCGAGAGAAATATATCGCGAGGTTCTGCTGCCGACAGAGATTCAGAAGGACATGCCAGTGGATACGCACAAGCGTGTCCTGCGTATATTCTGCCGTGAAAAGCCGCCCGTCGGTGGAATCTCCGTGAAGGAGCATTTCGAGATCAACGTCGCGCCGATCACAATCGCCATCACCAAGAAGTTCTACAGTACAATGTTAAAGTTCTGCTTTCCTGACCGCGATGCTTCTGAAACAGAAGCCGTCGACGATATCGAAGAAAACTCATCGGGATCATCAACTTCATCAGCAGCTGTCCAAACGAAGTCTTCAAAGAAACCGTCGAGGTCCAAGAAGAGTCCGAAAGATTCAGAATTCTATGTGAAAATCGAAAAGGATGATGTGGAGAAAATGAAAGAACGCGCCGAAAAGAACAAACTCTTCATTTACATAAAGATTCCGGAGGTGCCTGTGCGTGTTAGCTACAAGGGCAACAAGGAAAAAAATTTGGAGGACATCACGGACTTTTCGCTGGTTATACCAACGCTGGAATATCATAATGTTACATGGACTTGGCTGGACTTGCTGCTAGCCATGAAGTCGGTCAGCAGACGAGTGATTTTGTCGCAAGCCATAAAGCAGAAACTGCAGATACACCGACGTCAACCGCTGACTTCAGCCGGGGAACGTGCATCACCGCAGGAGGAAGACAAGGCCAAAATGTTGTTTGGGAACCGATTGGCGGTATGTTTATCTAGATATTTCAATGTAGGAACATGGTAACACTTCTGTCCGAACCTTCTTCTAATTTTAGAGCGAAAACCGAAGTCAAAGAAAAGGCGTTTTCAAATTCCCAACAGCTAATAAATAGAGGACATGGATTACTAGTTCAATCGACATAAATGCTAATTGCTGCTTCAATTGATGATAAACCCTGTGTGAACAAAAGTGCTTTTATGTGCCTCATGTTGTAGCAACACGAAATTCTTACTCGGAAGTCGAAGTCTTTCAATTAATTGAACAAATCCAAATGCTGTAAAAAAGTAATTAGAATTAAAGTATTTTTGTCCATTCCGATAAATTAATCTGTGAACTTCTGAAAATATAAACATTTTCGAGGACAAGCTCATTATAAAATACCCTTTAAAACCATTCTAATTCGCATCTTTATAAATATCTCAGCCGCGGGAACCTTTACCAAAGCAACGGCTTAAGTTGCAGTGCACTTTAAAGCCAAAAACTGTTGTAAACTAATCACATATTTGTTGAAATGCAACAGAAAAACTAATTTTAAATATGCTAAATAAATGAATAGCTACTAACTTGATGTTTTGCCGTAAATATTGTAAAATTATGTTGTAGATTTAAAGAATACAACAAGATTCTGTATAAAATAAAGTGATAAATTATTGATATATTTGTTATTATTGCATAGAGAATGAAAGTGAAAATTAATGGAAAACAAGGAATATATGTAGCCAATATGAGACAGATATCTATAATGCAGAAGATATTAACATATATTTTAATTGGAACCAAACGAAAAAGGTGAGTTCTTACGCGAAATCTCGTGTTGAACTCTTTCCTGGAGATTTTTCCAAACGAATCAAGATCATCAAAGTTTTTCATTCCACACAGGTTTTATTTTTATACTGGTCCCATTTGCACATGAATCCGAAAGAATTAGGTTCGAAATTCACGGAAGATTTTTAGGCATTTTATTAAATATTAACACTTTCTTCTCCTGCGAGAAGCTTTTTTATTCTCTGTAGCTCAACGTTTAACGAATAAATTGGTTTTACGGGCGGAAAAGCGTTTAAAAGAACGGGACTATAAATATATATATGTACTATATTGCATTAACATAACCGTATATTACACATTTGTAAAATAATGTTTAACTTTAGTATTTTAAAACAATGAAAAATTAACGATAATCTATTCACGAAGATTATTCTTTCTACAGAACTTTACACACGCCTTCGATCGCTCTACTTCACGCAGATCTACTTAACACTCGCAATTTAAAAATACCAAAAAGCGGAACACAATTTTCGAGAAGTGGGAGCTGCTTATACACTTTGATGCTTCAGAGGGGGCTAAAATAAAGGAAATATTATTAATACTTTGACGTGATCATCCCGATCTCCGATCCTTAAAGAGTTCTGCCAGTCTTATTCGATTTCTGTATATGTGAAGCTGGAGCTAATCACTGATCTCAACTTACCAAAACGAAGACTCTCGTCGGTATGGAGCGCTGCACCAATTCATTGAGTAATCGATTCTGCGCCTCATCTTTGCTGGGATCGGTCATTGTGTTGTATTCCAACGTTAGTTCGGGCAGATTTTGCCAGCCGACGCAGAGTGGATACAGATTGTACACGAGCTCCTTTTCCGAGTGGGCAAAAATCGAAATATCGAGCTGTTAAGGAAAATATTAATTGCGATAAATTCATTTGGCCTTCAGATTTAAGTTCCGATGCCTACTTGCTTATGTCCTGAGCATATAAAATTATCGGAATTGCTTATGCTGAGTGTGGACATCAGATGGAGGACTTTTTCCGTCGGATTTCTTAGCACCACTTTAAAGGTGAGCGGCATTTTGACGAACATTTTCTCCTCAATGGAGCAGTATATATTCAGTGGCGGCTGCTCAACTTCTTTGCCCGTGATTACGAACTTGGACTCATTTTCCTCTTTGCAACCGCTCCGTCTCCATTTTATGCAATAAGCGCCGAAATGTGGGTGCTGCTGCTGCTGGAGATGTTCGGCAGTTACGACTCCCTTGACGAATCCGCGGCGATGGCCCGTCGCTTGAATGGCATCCATCGCTTTGTTAAAGAACGTGCGTGTCGTTGGCGGTTTCTGCCCATGCAACGTTGAGACATCGACTGCAGCATCGTGAACAATAGCACCACCACCGATCGATAGTTTCCCTTCATCAGATATTAACGACGAAGTCATGCTCGAGCTCTGGCCGCTCAACAGCGCTGAGTTTGCCATCGAATTGCTGACAATTGTCATATTCGTGGAAATCTTCGCAACAAGACTTTTGTTCATGCTTCCTGTCCCGACTGTGGACGCGTGGTCGTTCCTGCAGCTCGTCATTGCTTCGTGTTGTTTCCGCAGACTTCGGCTCTTGCTGAATATTTTGTACTGTGGCTCCGATTTGTGCCGTTCGAACTCTTTTGCAGTTACCCAATCGCGACTCGTTGCATTTGTACGCAGCACTATCACATCCTCGAGCTTTTCTCCACTGTGATAAGTGTTGGTGTCCTCTTTGCGTATGAAGCTGTACGTGGACTGGACCAAGTTATGATCCTGCAGAGATAAGGGTTTGGAATGACGGCCAATAACGCAGTTAATCTACTTACACATATGAAATACGTTTCGAGAATGTCCAAAGGACTTTCCGACTTCACTTCAATATTGCTGCGGAAGAGGAAATTCTCGCCGCTGTAGATTTGGAGGAGTGGTTTTCGATTGAGCGTGTAAAATCGTCCAATAAATTCAAACTCATTAATGCAACGCACAGTCAGGACATCTTCCCGCGTCTTCCGCAGCCGGGAGTCGTCAATGAACTCAATGTTAACCGGCGGCGACACAATCGCGAGTGCATTAAAACTGTTGGCAACTGGACGCACATCGATTGGCGAACAGTCGGTGCTGTTTGGTGTTGTAGTTGCCCCAAGTGGCGGACTTTCGACTGAAGCAAACCTCTTCGGACGCTTCGCATCGATGCTATAGAAAACTGTTTGCTGCAGTTCGATGCTTGTCTCGACCAAACTGAAGATGTAGAACGAGGCAGTGTTGGAGCTCTGCGCAACCAGGTCGCCGAGATCGATTTGAAGTTGCGTGTGGAGTTTCTGGCGATTGCTGGAAACATCAGCGGTCAGAAATACTGTAAAAAATATTAACTTGTTTGTTAAATAATCAATTAAACTCCAAAATTTTGCATTTATATAGCAATCGGTTTATAATTTGGAAGTTATTTTAATTGTAACACAAGTTTCTATAGAATATAAGTTTTTATTACTTTCAAACTCATATTTGCCCGGGGATTTTTTCCCTGCTTATTTGTCGCTTACTTCCGTAAATAACCGTGTATTTGGAATATACACGCTACACACGAACGTTGTTTGCATTAATGCATTCTAAATAACAGTTAATAATACCTTTAATCATTCTTTACAATCACATGTACTATATATCGCATATATATTAATTTAAATATATATAGAAATGAGTTGCAATAAATGTTTACATTTGCTTTTGATTAGGAACAACCTTTAAAACCGAGGTAGCTTTTTTGAATGCCCAGTAAAACACTTAATCAAAAAGCGGCTCTCATGCAATTCTGTTCATTACTTCACAAAGATAACACACGGTCTAATGCTGGACCTCTCTGTCGCATCTAGTGATTTGCGTTTGAAAGAACGTTTCATTTGCAGAGGCTCGCTAACAACAAGCTGAGGTTAGGCAATATTTCGTGTCTCCCTTCTACGCGCCAAGAACTTTGGACATGGATGTTGCCAACCTGAATTTATCCAGTCCAATGTTGGGATATTCCTCAGACAAGAACTAGCTACAAACGACCAAGCTGTTAACTTTAAAGTAAGATGAATGAAAGCACTTTGCAAAAGCTCAGTTCCGCTCTTCAGCTGATTCAAAAGTGGAAATATTAACAATATTTTCCATTGATTAATAACGTAGATAATATTGAAATTAAAAATATTTATTCCCATTTGTGCATTCATTCACCTGTTGATCAATTTGTTATTTTAAATGGTTTTATTTTCAACTCTTGCTATTGTTTGGTGCAATTATTATTAACAAAAACCCCGTGCTGATTTAGAGAACTGAATCATTTTAGTTTCCATTGCTAATTCCCGCTCTTAGTGTCGAGTAACACTTCCACCTGCTCGAACGAAATCGACGGTTTCTTTATTTGTTTTCGTATTTAAAACAGAGACGAAGTTTTTTAGTTTTCACTTGTTCACACTACACACATTTGTGCGAATCGGTTTTGAAGCAAAGATAAAACGATGCAGACGCCTCTTCCTAAAGTATCAATAATCGCGTTTGTTCTAGGCTTTTGTTATTCTCCTGTGTCCAGCAACACAGCCGTCAGTGCGCGCATTATTGGCGGCCAACTGATCACTATTAACAACGCCCCGTATTTGGTAAACATTCGTGTCAATGGTGTGTTCGTCTGTGGTGGTTCGTTGGTGTCGACTCTGCATGTGGTCACTGCGGCCCATTGCGTAAAAGGTGAGAGCACACGAAGCATTTCGGTGGTCGGTGGGGTGACGTATCTGTCGGAAAGTGGTACACGCAGAAGTGTTTCGAAAGTCTTCCTTCCGAAAGCATTTCGCATGACCACTTTGAATATGGATGTCGCAGTGTTGAAGCTGTCAAGCCCCATGACAGCACCCGGTATTTCCACAATTGCCTTATGTGACTCTACACTGAAGGCCGGTGAAATGGTTAAGGTTTCGGGTTGGGGACTAATTAGTGAAAATGGTAAAAACGTGTCGAACGGGCTTCGCAGCATTAAAGTTCCCCTGATTGCGAAGGCCAAATGCACGCAAATGTACCGATCGCAGGCGAGACTAACGAAGAGTATGTTTTGCGCCGGCGACCCAGGTTCGAAGGATTCCTGCGCCGGCGACTCTGGCGGTCCACTCGTTTACAACGAGCGTTTGTGCGGCATTGTTTCGTGGGGCACTGGATGTGGCCGGTCGCGTTATCCCGGCGTTTATACAAATGTCAACATTGTGGCAGCATTCATCCGCTCAGCAATGAGCAAATGATCAATCGATTATGAAACATGACAATTAAATAATTTACTGTACGAAGTGAGGAAGAAACGAAATAAAAATCAGCCTGAATGGGAACAGAAAATAAATTAACTTTTGTATCGACTTGATTAAAAAAAAAACACCTGGTTAAACAAAACAATTCTGCGAATATAAAACTGGGTCCAATTTTTGTTTTTGTTATCATTTCTGCGTCAGCAACGACAATAACAACACGTTGTAAATACTTTGAAAAGAACAATGGAAGTACTACTCAAGGACCGAAATGTGTACGGTCATTAAATTCGTAATTTGCACAGTAATCGCCTTTGGATAAAATATGGTTTAATTTTGTAGCATGAGTATGTAATTTATTAGCTTCGACTCACCTTTATTTTTGAGAGCGTTTGGAACACTCAAATTAACGCCTACGTTTTGAAGAATCACATTGCTTTGATTATTTACAGTCATCACAACCACATGATACTCATTCACCAACATGGGATCATTGCCAAGGTCATTCTGGACATTTAAATGGAATCTGTAAAATAGAATTGACAAAATCAACTTCCGCTTGGGCAATTGTTACGATGTTTAGAGCGAGGTTCTGCTTACGTTGGAATTATATAGCACATTGGATTTATTACTAAATTATCGTCTAGATCTCTGCTGCGATTGTAGTGACGGAATGCATTGCGTGCAAATGTAGTGCATTTCGTCAGCATCGCAGAGAGTTTATCTGTACCCATGTGTGCTTCGATGCGCGTCACATGGAGCTGAGTATTTTCAACAAAGTTTTGCGCTTCAGTCGTGAAGAGTAGCTGATAAAATTTTTCAGGTTCCACCTTTAAATCGCGCTCAATATTTTGGTAAACAATCGCCGACGCATTTTCTGGCAACAGAGCTTCTCGCAGTTCAATGAGGTTACTAAAAGTTGTGAATTTTGTTGAGCGCAATTTTAAATACTGACTTCCATCGCTCATGTTAACAGCAAAACTGTGCAGTTTAAGGGGAATATCTGTGTTCAATCTAAAATAAAATAATTGAAGTCTTAGCATATTTAGAAAGCAATAAAAGACGATCTACAATATACTTTAATATCAGGAACACATTAATAATTTCGTCATTCTTCAGTTCCACACGTTCGAAAGTAACGCAACACTCCATCAAGTCCGTAATTGCGTCTAAATTTATATGAACGGAGGATTTTGCTGCATCCAAAGCCACTTCCCACTGACGTTTTAACTCTGGCGCGCTTTGAGCTTGTGATATGGGAGCCGTAAGCTGTAGAAATGTACATTCACGAATTAATTAAGAGCATGCAACCTTCTGAATGCCTACCTGAAAAACCTTCCACAGATTTTCCAATACTAACATTCGATCCTTTTGATCGTTATTAATTTTTAATGAGAGTGCTTCGATGCTACAAGAAATGAAATCGGCCACTGATGCCGAGAGAAAAGCGCAGCGCAGCGTCTTCAACAGCACATCGGACAGAATAGATGACCATTTGTCTTGGCGGTAGTCAGGCAGCATCAGGGAATAAAGACTTTTAAATGTAATTTTAATTAGTTCTTTTTGGGGAATATGAAGAGAGCTCACGTTAATGCTTTAGCGTTGTCGCCGGATTTAAAATATTCCTCCGCCATGTCGATAGCAAGTTTCTTCCGAAACCTCAGGCATTTGTAAATCTTGAACTGTGCCATCGCTTGACCCAGCAGCTGAATTATAACATTCTGAAGAAACTTGTCTATATAATGATTGTAATTTCTAATTTCGGGCGCATAGTTACACAATGTTTGAAGTTCTTCTCGTTTTCCTGCAAAAGCGGAATGAGTTCTTGTTCCGCCAGCTGCTCGCCGATCTTAACAGCGTAAATGCCAAAAAATTCACTAAATAATCGCAAAGGGATTGCATTTTGCATAGGCGTTGGTGTTGTGTTGTCTGGAGAATTAACTGAGGGCGCTAAAGGAAAAGTGGAGTAACAGTTTCATTCATTTTTAAGAAAATATATTGTAAAGATAATGCTTACGGCAACACTGTAGATATGACTCCCTTCGCTTGACTGTATACTCGGCTGCTTTGTGGTAATATATACCCGGATGCTGCGTCTGGAGTGCCGGCAATCCATTCTTAATAGCTTCGCAAAATAAATCTGCAAAAGCGCAGTGCCTAGAGAACGGTTAATGAGGAATACAAAGAGTGCCAATGTTTGTAAATAAACAGCACTCACTGCGTACATAGCCAAGCGTAATGTTCGAACATGACATCCTTGAAGCCGATGCGGTTCTTGTACTTCTCTATATGGCTACTAAACTGGTTGATGGAGTCTCGCGGCACTTTCAGCTTAAACATGAGCCGACAAATTTTGTAATTTAGGAAGCCAGCGATAGTTTTGATTTCAAGGCAGTTCGTGTCTATTATCCGTATCTCCTCCAAATTGGCGTATGATTGCGTGTAGTGCCTGGAGCCGATCGTATAAAAATCATTTCTAATTTATTATACAACGAAGATGCGTCATCTTACTTCAATGCAGTGCTGGAATCCTGTTTTATCTCAGAGACAAACCCCAATTTAAACTGATGTCTGATTTTAAGCACGGTATGAGCCGCGGTCAGCTGGTCACGATGCGTGCGTATCCGCTTCGACATTAAAGCATAATACGACTGGGAAATATCCAAAAACGCTGACTCCAACCGCAGCGTATAGCCTGCAATTCGTTAGTTTCTTAATTGCATGATTTTTAGTCGATTTTAAAGTAGTTAGACACCCACCGATTAGATGCTCCGTATGTGGTAGAATAAAAAGCATTTTTGAGCTCAAGCCGCAGGCATTGGTGAGAGTGGATGCTCGATCCGCAGCCAGCACATCCTCGCCGGGAGGAAGTGGAGCTTCGTTTTGCAGCAGCACCAGACAAATCCGAGTATCGCGTTCCTATAACATATAATCGCATGTTACTCAGGTGCAGAATTATATGAGATAATGGAAGGTGATTAACCTGAAGACTGTTCTTGAGACTCTGTATGGCTGCAGCGCACTGTAGTTGCTTGTCTGTCCATTGCGCATCATTCCAGTCCAACTCTTGAAACAGTACTACAACGGCTGGTAGCACCTGCATATGTTTTAGCATCCAATTGCGCTTAAGTATGCCCTTGGGGTGGTACCACTCATAGGAAGCTCGCTTGGGTTTCGCGACAGGAAAATCATGTTTTTCCGGCAGAAGCTTATACTGAACAGCAGGTCTGGAATATGAGGGGACAATACACCAAGTCATATTTCTTTGCACTTCTTAAAATTACCTATCAGCTTTACGGTTAATAGTGAAGGTTTCCCAGATGCTCTTGTGCACTGCAGTCCGTTGAATATCTAAGCCGCTCAATGCAATCAGTGGTTGAGGAGTCGCCAGAAGTTCCGATGGCAAGGCAGTTATGTCAATTGACATTTTAAACACGAACAACCCACTAAATTATTGGGTTTCTTGTTTTTTTAACGTAGTACTTTTTGCTTAAAATAAAGGATTTATTTGATCTAAGAACGGATGATTGCTTTTAGGTTCACTTCCTATAGTTAATTATGCAATAGCATTGTAGCAGTTATTGTCAAGAGGAGGATTTACTAACAGTTATTACTTTTAAATGGCTCAGAAATCAGTAAAACACTCGCAAAAATAAAAGTTACAAAAATTGTCCAACACAAGCAATATTGGTTCCATGCAATAAGGAGAAAGAAAAGCTATTAAATAAATCTATGACTTGAACTGCATTTTTCCTTAACAGACTACTTGCACAGCAGCAAAATAATAATAATAAATATTTTATAAATTTAATAGTTTTGAAAGTTTACTAGATCTCTGTTTTACGAACTCAGCCGAAATGGAACGCCACTGACAACTGATTCTTGTGACTTTTTTGCAACATGCGATAGTTCCATCATTTCGCTTTGTTTACACTTTCTATGTTATTGACGTGAAATAAAGCACCTGTTCGATTTATTTCATATCTACCGTTGGAATTTTGCCGTGTAACTAAGTACTAATTATGTAAAAAACAATTATTGAAATATTTTCAGCACAATTGACGGTATTCATAAATGTAGACTTTTTGCTTGCCGCAATAATATATTAACGAATTATTTACAGTCTTACCAAGAGAAAATTAAAAAATTTGCTTGAGCGCCATCTACATGTTACATGGAAACACCGCAAAAGTAGAATTTTAGCACGAAAAGTTGTCATACGATTTTTGATGTTTTTCTGGAAAGTGCAACAAAGCACAACAATAGATGGCGCTGTTAGTTCAGAAGAGAGTATTTTTTAAAGCTCCTTCGAAGCATTCCAAATATATCTCAAAAAATACGGAAATGGAAAGTAGTGTTTTTGTATTTTTTTTTTGAATACGAGAGAGGGTTTCAACTTCGTGAAATTGAGAGCGAGTTGGCATAGCTAACCAACTTCAAGTTAATAAATACGTTCCTAGCCAAAACATAAACGCACTTGCATACAAATTTCTGCATAGTTAATCTACTCTCGACTATAGGATTAGAAAAGCATTTTTTTTATTATATTCCACTGGACATACACTACAATTCGAATTATGGACATTACAAGATGAAGCTACTTTCGAAGAAGCTTTCTTCCGGGGCGGGTAGAATGGTGATAATATTGAAGACACTGATGGATACCAACGAAAATATGGAATCTATTCATTAGATTATTCAATTCAATTCAATTTATTCAATTTATTCATTCAAATATGGTACACTAAGACATAAGTCTTTTATAGTACATCAATGACTAAAAGCAAGAAATAATAATAAACTTAAAAAAACTAGACAAAACAAAGTGAGTAACACTAATAAATAAATAAAGCAATCTTAGCAATAAGAGAGCAAATAAGTAAGAGAGCAAAACAAATAAGTAGAAATTAAGAAAGTGAAATAACAGAAAGGATTGAGCCAAAGTTTAAACTCCCGAGAAAAATGCAACAAGCGCACGCCTGAAACAGCCGCCCAGCTGAATCCGTCTCAAGGACAAAGGTAATGAATTCCAAAGTCTGATGGTGCTAATGAAGAAAAATCTACTACTATTGAGATAGTTGTATCTCGGGACGACAAAAAATAACGCTCTTGTAGAAAGAGAAAACATAAGCTTCTCATACAGGTACCGAGGGTTACGAGTGTGGATAAGCCTATGTAAAAACATAATTTGGACAACACTAAGATACTCGGATAGCCCACATCCAAGAATACCTCTGCTCACTAAAGAAATATGGTCAAAACGACTAACGGCAAACACATAAAAATAGTGATTTCAAAGAAACAACTAGGAAGCAGTCGCTATAACTCGCAAATAACTATTACTAAAAGGATTAAATTTATAAAAGTATTTTTATTTGCTATTACTTTAAATGAATTCATTTCTTTCACGCACCATGGTTCCCCCGCCGCTTATTTAACGGTTGGCAGAAATTAGCATGCAAAAAATGGCGGTTTCCGACAAGAGTTCCACCAAGAGCAACATTAGACAAAGGAGAGGGCGGCACAGAAAGCGTGTTGCCAAGCGTAAGCACACACACACACTGAAATGGAGAGTTATCTAAAAGCCACCCTCTAAAAACTCACTACAGCCTTATTTTCGAACCAACACCATTGCAAAGTAGGAGAAAAATAACAGAGCAAAAAATTATATACGTAGGAAAATAAAAAATACAATTTTTTCTAGTGTTTCAGCATTTTTATATATTTTTGTATTGGTATGCGTGGGGATGGGATTCTGTGGGTTTGTGATATTCCCCACTGGACGTTGAACCAGAAGCTGCTGCTGTTGTCACACCCGCGCCCACCACACGATCCTTGCACACACACTAACACGTTGAGCTTCTAAGTCCTTGCAACGGTTGAGGCTGCCTGTTGTTTGGCTTTTTCCTTTTCGTTTTTTATCCTTCTCGATTTTGTGAGGATAAGGTTTTTTTCTACGTTTTATATGCACACACACATGCATATGTATATTTGCAGTGTATGTTGCGTATTTGGAGATTGTATTGAATGTGTTTTTGAGAATCTGTTTATTTAGTTTTTTGTTGCTGCTCCTCTGAACTTCATGCAATTTTTTCTGCTACGTCCGCATTCTGTGTAATGATATGCAAACTATGGAAAATAAATGAAATACAGCTGCGTGTGTGTGGGTGTACAGTGGAATAGACTAAATATTGTCCCAGAAATATCTTTGCTAGTCGCTGATTGAACAACGAGTGATTGCAACGAGTTTCATGATTCAGAAATTCAGATAATGAATAAATAATAAGTCTTAAATATTACATTTAACACAAATGCTCCTTGAAAGAGCCTTCGTCATCTTCTGTTCCAAGTTTGATTTTTATTTCATTTGAATTTTAAGATTTATTTTTGTAGTTGGACGTTAATGCTTCCAATAAATAATTTAACGCGCCAATCTTCAACATTTGGCGGATGTACTGCAGCAGAAATGCATCCCTTCGAAGTGGAGGGTCTTCCTTTAAGCGGCGGTTAAAGGATTCGTCGGCTGAACCAATAAAAATGTTGGCGATGTTGCCAACAGGAAGATGCGCCGAGGGGCGGGCGGTCGGGCTGACAGGACGTTCGGGCAATTCAGCCGCTTAATTGCAAACGTAATCATATTCATTCATGACGTGTGCCCCGTTGCCTGTGCAGTTAATTACGAAGGACGGAGTTGTGCAGTGCATCCGCAGGACGTTCGCAGTGACAAGCCGAGTCGAGCCCCGCCCCCGCCCCCACTTCCACGCCTCGAGATTCGCATCCAGTAGATTTCCTTCGACATCTTATGCTTCAGTGAAACTCACTTGAAAAATCATGCATGTTTGCACAAAATGCGCCCCGGCCCCAAACCCCGTCCCACTCCATCGCCCACAACTACCCACATGCAGCCTGCACCTCACGGAAGCCTTTAGAAACCGCGGCGTGCCTCGGCGGCTCCTTCGCGTCGGCATCAAAGCCGACAGCAGCCGGGACTCAAGTGCTGCCGAGATGCGAGCCTCGCATGCACACCAACGAACGCCGTGACGTATGTATTTGAGTGTGTGTGTGTGTGTGTGTGTGGATAGGCATGTAAATGTCCGGCGGTCTGTCAGTCAGTCTGACTCCGTGCACATTACAGTTATGTGTGCGCTCATATCTCAGCAAAGCGGCTTTTGTTTTATACATTTTTAATAATTGGACTCTGCTGGCTCAACGTAACTTTCTGAGAAAAAAGGATGAAGGTTGTAGGAGCAGGGGAAACGGCTTTTGAGCTTGTCATCCGCTGATCCTGTGCAACATTCTGACGAAGCAGGGACGTTGCGAAGAGTAGCAGTCGTGGCTTTTTCGCCCCCGGGAAATACTTCAACTTGAACAAAATACAATAAAAATACACAGAATTTCAGAATTTAATACCTATGAACAACGCTTTGTTTAGTTTTAAACTAACCTGCAGCCCGTTTGTATAGACATTAAATATTGTCTAAATATGCTTTAAAAACTGATCAACGATGAATAATATTAATATGAAAATGTGTGATAGAAGTCCTTTTATTCAAACTACTGCTCATCGATAACAAATTCTTAATTTTCGGTGTTTAAATGCCCGTCACTCGATAGCGATTTTGGGGGAAAAAGTCGTGGAGATCGGCGCAGAGGCTGGAGAAGGCGCCGACGCGACGCGGATTTGCTTACACACCCATCGAAGTTTCTAAATTGTTTGATGACGAGGACTCAATTAAATGCGACGAGCTTAAAATTTCATTAATTTGCATTTATATTGGAAATTTAATTGGAAAAGAAACCGACATGACGCAGTCGGTGGCTAAAGACTCGCCGCGAACCGAAAAACTTTTTATTTGGCAAATTATGTCAAGATTAATCCGCCGCGTATTGACTTTCAATTGAAATACGCAGCGTTTGGCCGACGCTGTCATCGAAGCTGCAGAAAAATCCGTCTGACGGAGGACTGATGAATGACAGCGGCAGCCGGACGAAGGACAAAGAAAAAACACATGCGGCCTGCTACTGAACGCGTGCCTTGGGTCATTTTTTCCACACAACGGCTTCTAATGGTTCCCAACAGAGCCACCAGCAAAGCAACGTTTAATCGAACATCTACGAAAACGTGCAACTTGCTCGGTGCCCGTTTTGCAGGTGCTTCGATGGGACTCGTGCTTCCAACGGCTCGGCTCCGTCCGCAGTGATCAATAAAAATTCAAAGTCCTCCGGAGCAGTGAGTTGGCGTGAAGCGTGCTGCCGTGGCTGCTCTGCGCTGGCTTAGAAACCCGGCCGAAGGATTGTCAGCGAGGCTCATTACGATGCGCAACAAGCTTGATTTATTAGTGTCTAATGAGAGGCTAACTGCTTCGGGAGCAGCTAACAAAGGCCGCTTCCGAAGAGATTGCAATCGTCGGCAGTCGAGCATCGGCTCTGCATTCGACCTGAGCAGGTGCGGCATCGGGACGGAGAAATGAAACGTTTTGCGACGTCTGTGTATAAAAAAAGGCATAAGAAATGTTTCTCCGTTTTAGATTCCCTTTAAATTTGTTGCTGAAAGACGGAGAATAGTTTTATTAGATTGCGAAGAAACTTCAAAGGTGAATCTTTTCGAAAACCCTTTTCAACTTCGCATTGGTCCAACTTCGCAGCTTCTATGAAACGAGACAAATTAACAAAAAAGAACTGGAAATTCCATATCACATTCGATGCTAATGAAGGACATCGCCCCTTGATTAATGATTGATTATGACTCTGAGTTCATGAATGAAGTGAGTGTCGATGAGGCGCAATATCGAGACAAACCGAGCCTTAAAATCGCTCTTTTAGAGGCCGATTAAAGCGGCTGATTGCACCGCATAACAACACGTAAAGAAGCAATTGAGGCTGGTCAGTTACTCGATTACGAGACGGTGACGTGACTGCAGTCGTTGCCATTCGCAAGGTGCACGAAATCCGCAACAGATTCTGTTGAATCGTGGGAACGCGACGCTGAATCACACACACACGCGCGCAATTACGACGACTGTCCCTTAATAAACGAACATGTAAAGCATGTCACTGTGAAGGACGTGCAGCTGCGGTTGACCGTCATCAGCTGTTGCCATTGACGACGTGGATGCTGTGCGGAGGGAGTTGCAGGAGGCACAGAACCACAAACTTCGTTGTTGCAACGAATGCGTCCTGATATCGTTCGCTGAATGGTTTTGCACATTCCGATGTGGCAGAATCCATTGATCAATATGCGACAGCAGCGGCTGGCGGGGAGGAAATCCTCGCCACCGAACAGGATATTCCACTTCAAGCCGGTAGCACAACAGCAACAATAACAACAACTGCAACAGCAGTGCAACGATGCGGCTGCGACTGCGACTGCAGCAGAATCACAAATCACACCTGTTCACATCCCGTGACAGCGTCGCTGCGTTGATTAGGTAGGCGTTGTTGCACGTCGCAGTGGCCAAGGTTAAGCCGTGAGGTTGGTCAGTGCCGGCGAAACGAGTTGCAGTCGCGATGCAGCGCCGAGCCGAAGGGTTACTCGAGCGACAGATGCTGAAAGGCGCGGCTGCTGCATTGCGAAGGGACGGAGACGGATCAGGTCTGGCGAAAACACGCTTTCCGTGGTTACTCAGGATGCTGTCCTTGCAGGATTTGCGTTCGCTGACCTCTGAAAATGCCACCGGCGGCAGCTTCTCCAAGAATTCCTCATATACGCTTTGAAACTTGAGCTGCAGTGAAACAGCAAATTGCTTAATTTATTCATATTCTGCATGAAAAATCCCCAAATTTAATGAAGCCTTAAAAAGTCCTTTCAAGTAGCTGAGGAAATGCAATAAAAAGGCAACTTAACCCTAACTAAGAGTCGTTTTAATTGCTTTCACACGCAAAGGTCAAGAACAGCAACCATCGCACGAACGAGGACAATGCCAAGGACAAGGATTTCAATGGATTCGCCCCAGCATCCATCAAACGCGAATTGGGTTACTTGGTCTGTGGAAAAGTCTGCTCATAACGGGTCATAATGGGAATTAAGGTCGTCGACGGTCGCGCTGCTAATAATTAAAAGCACAATGACCTTGGCCATGTCGTTCACCCGAAAGGGTTGCGATGCGTGGCGGCGTTGCTGGGCGAGCGAGAGGCCGGCAGTCGTCCTGCGTTAAAGGGTGAAATTAATTATCATCCAGCGCCATCTCCACGCTTGGATCGTTCATTCACAAGGACTGCGAATTAACGGCGATTCTACCCTTTCGCGGAGTGAAAAAACACAATTTAAAACGCAGTTTTGTGACCTCCGAAGAGTTGCTTATTATTAGGTTGTAATTATTTAAGAGTTGACAATCTAAATAAAAATCAAATACAACAATCATTTGACTGGTTTTATAGCAAAATAATTAAGGAAATGCGAAAACATCTGTGAAAAATATGAACGCTTCTTTATATTTTTAAATTCTCAGAGCAGCTACGCAGATCAGCGGTTTAGTCCTTAATTTACGGAAAGTAAGCGCTTTGAAGACTACAAATATTATGAATATTAAAATCTTACGTCCTATAAAGTTACTCTTCTTTTATTTAAAGTTCTTAGTTAGTATAAAAGTATCAAAGTTCAATTACTCAATAAAAATAAATAAATAAATAATGCGATTAATAATGTTCATCGAAGGGAACAATGCTATATAATATTCCGTCATTAACATGAACTTAAACATCAAAATATTAGTTAATAATGTCAAATACCAGTTTGAAAAACGGAAAAACGATGTTCCAACGGTTGCGTTCATAGCACTTTTAGAGACTTTTCTACTATTAGATTCTATATAATTTTAACCCAAGAAAACTACGAAAGACTAGGCAATAAAAACGAAAAAGCTTATGATCTATGATGAAAGAAAATGATAAAAGAAGATGAATGACAAAAAGATTAATAACTTCATGAAAGAGACTGGAAAGAGATAAGAGAGAGAACTTCTAAAGAATATATATAGAGAAAATAATTAAGCCGAAAATGTTAAAAATTTCAATACATTTCTTGAAAATACATATTTTCGATTCTTGATCATAACTTTCAGCAGACTTATTCGAGATGAAATGAAGGGCAAAGGTAAGAAATCTCCTTATGTTTCTACTCAATCCTGATGTCCTCCGAACAACGTTAGACTAAAGTTATACCGAAAAGCAAACGAATTTCCCAAGCAAATGCAGCCGTACACTTATCAAGAATATTCACAAAAGAATTCCTTTGAAAAGATATAAAAAAAGAGGAATAAAAGCTGTCAATTACCTACAGATTCATTGAGACCGTGATTAGTTCCATTTTTGAGTTTAATCACTTTCATTACACCAACCTTTTTCGAAATATTTTCGTTAATTCCTATAGAGAATGAATTGTATCACCTCGATTGATGATAACCATTAAAACAACTTTTAAAATTGAATGAATATTTCAATATTTGTTTGTTACTATAGATTCAAACTTTCAAACGTGGACAAAGAGAGTTCTTTTTAGCAAAGGAAGGAACACATTCTCTAAAGAAATATCCAACTTAAACCTCATAGCATAGTTTGAACGCTGTGTTTTCAGCTGTCGCTAAATTGTGCTCGTTGCAATGATTGAAATGTGTGTGTTTCTTCGTCATTCTTTTAACCCTTTCCTGTCAAAGGGGATCAACGGTCAATAGCAGCAAAGCGCACGCTGAAGCAAAGGCAACCCTTGTCCCTGCTCCGCTCTGCATCTCGGACAGTCCTAAATGCAAATTGCCTCATCCCGAACAACAGGCATCAACGCGATCGCGACGGCGTGGCAGCGAGTGTGTAGCTCTGCTTTGATTCACTTTTCTGTCGCTTATTTTGTGTGCTTTTCAATGCAGAAAATCTCAACGTTAACCCTTTTTCTGAGTAGCTCTTTGATGGACCTTCGTTCCACGTCGCTGTCCCTTCTCCATAGCAACAGCGCCGCGTCCTTCGAGAGGCTGTTCGGAAAGGGTTCGCGTCCGATTCGGTGTTGCGGTCCACTAATTGCTTATTTGAGAGCGCTTCCCGCTCTTATTCCTCGAGATGATCCAAAGCATAACAGAAAAAACAGACCTATGTTTACTTCACTTCGATTTTTTTCAAGTTCTTAAGCAGCAAAAGGGTTTCCATTGTAGTTGATGTTGTGTGAATTGGCCTGGATTAGAATGTGGACCCAGAGCCGAACCCATCGAGCAGATGGCTGAAGATTTCTGACCGTTCACTAGGTAATAAATGAAGTAATAAATATTTAAAATAAACTTGAGATTCTTTATTATTTGGTCTGAACTTATAAACGAGGGAAATTCATACAAAAGAAAGTATCATTTGGAAACCTGAACCTGGTTTTTAGTAAACACCATTTCCGAAATTCACGTGATCAATGGAAAATCAGAAAACCGATCTATGGGATAACTATGTCCATCGAAGCGATCTTTTTCAATGCTGAGTTCGGAGAATGGATTTTCTAAGCTATCAATTGATTAATTCTGGCAGCTGTAAGCGTTTTAATGTGCTTATTTTAGTATTTTCGTAATGGCAAATGATTCCCTTGAAGCTGAACTAATTTTCATTGAACAAATGCGCACCATGAAACGAAGCTCGATCGAATGGAGTCACGTCTGTGGGCCGCCGTTCATGCAAATCCGTGGTTTGTCTGTCATAAGAAATCAGCGCGAGTGCGACTGATTCCACTCCGGTGCCAAAAGCTGCAATTATAATGCTCGCCTCTTAATTAAAATGCGATTGTTGGCCGCTGGCTGAGTTGCCGATTGACAGTGATTTCAGTGCAACGGCTGCGGCTCGTTGTTTGCTTTGCATTCCGCAAATTACTCCGCTCTGGCCACATGAGCGAAATGATTAATTTCATTGCATTGCATTTAGGAATTCGTGGGTTTCTCTGCACCGGGTAATTGTTGCAAAATCTGGCAAATTGCTGTTGTTGTTGATTTGATTTAGTGACGGCAAACAATGCGGAGGAATTTATGCTTGGCGTTAAGTTGTTCGCCTGTGCAATTGTGTGGTTGCGAGCCGCATTCTGAACCACTTTCAGGAATCAAGCCAATTCGGCCAATTCAAATGACAGCCGCCGAATGCACATAAAAATGTTGAATTCGTAGGAATTGCATTTAATTGAGTATTACTTTTATTAATTTTTCATTTTGTGCAACAATGCAATGAAAAATATGACATCCAAGCAGCAACGAGTACGAACGTAACGAATAAAGCGGGTGTGGGAAGTTCGTGTGGTGCGAAAAGGTTTAAGTAAGGAGAGTTTTAATTTTATTATATTCCATAATTCATGCCAATACAACTTCTTTTAAATGAAATATGTTAAATTAAAGTGATTTAAGAGATTTAAAGCATCTCTAAAGCATCCGAAATGTCTTCATCGACTGCAATTTATTATCGAATGAGCACATTCAGAGCAAACAATTGCCTTAAATTTCTTCGAGGGGATTTTTAAGTGGTTACGAGGAATCGCTGAAGCCGAAAGATAATTGAAAAATAAATCAATTCGCGAATAAGTTATTTAATTAAGTCAATTTAACAACGACAAATGGCATTTTGCTTTGGCTTGCAAATTCGACAGAATATTCATTTAATTGCTTATTATGAGTTGAACGACAGCGAAATGTGAATGAAGCAGAAGAAGATGGTGAGGAGGAGGATGAGGATGAAAGAAAGAAGATGTTGACTTTTATTCTCAACGAAACGACAAATAAAACGAGTGTAAAATAAAAGAAATTCAGAAAGAAAAGTCAAATTTTGCTTCATCTGTGCGAATTTTCGAAAGAAAGAAATTGAAATAAAAAGAAAAAAGTTGGTTCAGAGTTGGTGAATAATTAAAGGAACCCAACATTACTTGATGCACAATTCTTTAGCCACTTCTTTTTGTTGAAATTTACTTATTTTTAAACTTGAAGACAAGAAAAATATAAATTTTCGATTATTGAATTTATACTTTTTTATTTTACTCTCTTCTTCTAAAATTTTATGCTATTCATTTCGTGGTTTAGTTAATTGAAGGATTGAATTTGCGTTGAATTTAAAAGCGACCCTAAATTAATCTAAACTCTTCCTCATTTCTTTTGCCGCACTAAACATCCTTCGTTTTGGAACTTTCCTTCTCGGGTTTCTTTTCAAATTCTTCTGTGGTTGCATTCCGATGTTCCGTCAAAAGAAGGACATCAATTGGCTTTTTCGTGATACTTTCGCTTCACAAATTCCTCTGTTTGAAGGACATTTCATAGATTAGAACATACAAATAAAGTTTGCTAATAGATCCATGGATCTAGACGATGATTAAAAGCGATCCCAAGCGATGTGAAATAACGTTTTCATTTTCCTCATTTAAAAATTCTACAATTCTTGATGATAAAAGTTTCATCCTTCAAATGACAGGATTAAAAAGTTTTTACTGTGCGAAGAAGAAGACGAAGGCGAAGGACGACGATTTCTTCCTCAGAAGAAGAAGAAGACTTTCTTTCAATTATACGACACAAACTTAAAAGAAGTTAATGCCAAGTGCAGAAATGGGATGAATACATTTCGGATGGATTTGCTTCCACTCAGCTGAATTTGTAATTTATTTGCGAACACACCCCGAATTCAGTGACCATGTTTCGAGTTTCGTCTATAATCAAAAGGTTTTCCAAAGCCCTGGCAAAGGAATACCAAAAATAATATCAACAAAAAAGTACAGAAATTTCCTAAATAATTCTAATTTTCCACGACTTCATTTTTCCTTCCTTCTTCGCGCTGGAGTAGAAAAAAGAAAATGTCGTAAATTTCCATCTTGTTAGAGCGAAATTAGTCACCCTCATTTGTATTTTAATATCGTACCATTTTATTTCAATAGGATTTCTGTGTGTCCTGCAACTCCAACGTCGGTCGTCACCCTCAATTTGCCACCCTCAAGTATTTCTCCTTCTTCTTCTTCTTTTTTGTTTGTTCTTTTTTTGCAACTAGCTGCGCATAAAGCAATCCTCATTTGGAGTGGAGGAAAATGCCAACCAGGAATCGAATTCCGTCCTTGTTGGTGGTATTGCTTCTAACTCCATTTCCTTCACATTAAATTCATGTTCTTTAATTCGCTTCGATGGCTTTTATGGATTTCTGAAGAGAATTCAAGATGTTTTCCATTTATTTACAAATCTATTAGAATTTTTGAGAGAGACAGGAAAATGGACGTCAATTTTATGGGAGATCTCTTTAAATAAATAATAATAATATCTGTTTTTATGATCATGTATTATTATCTTATTTAATTGTTGATATTTTCTTATTCTCACAAGATCAATTTCATTAATAATAATAAAGATATGTATATAAATAATCAAACTTCTATACTGTCTATTTATCATCTATATTCTCTAACTCATTCCTTCGAAATTTCTTTTCCAAATGCAAACTCTTCATCCCAATATTAATCCGATATTATCGCTATTTAGTTTCCTTTTTTCGGGAATTTTGAAACCATTTTAACCATTCTTTGCTTTATGTTATATCAGTGAAGTTATTATGAATAATTTTGTGATTGTCAAAGACTATTGTTAATGATTACTCACGTTGTGAATGAATAATGTTCATCATATCGAATTACTGGTCCGTCAGTCGCTCATTTAATTCTATTCGTATATCGTCATTTCGTGTTATTATTAGAACAAATGGCAATAGAACAAAGAAAACAAACCGAGTTGTCTTAAATCCACTTTTATTAAAAATCTCTGACTCATAAGTTCGCCGACTGACAGAGTAGCTTGTTGTCAATACTCTTTCTATATAGAATTTATTAATTGATTTTTTCATATTGCAAAAACTCTAGACTATTCAATTGTTCCATCCACTAAAAACAATAAAAACTCTTTCTTTCTCATTAATTTCTTTCACATTTCACTATTCTCATCTTTATAATTATTATTTATGCTAGTTCAATTACTGATTCACTTCTGTCTTTCTATACTTCGCAGTGAAGTATTTCCTCAACATTAGAACAGCCTTTAAACGCAATCATATACAAGTCGCTTCCATTAATTTATTTTTATATTTCATATACATAATTAAATTTAGTTATGTATATTCATGATATATATTCCAACTAACTCATTCCTTTCCATTTAAATCCATTATTTTTAAGTGGAATTTGCTTCTGCACCACAACAATTCTATTCCAGTGATTCATTTCGTTCAAGGCGACGATTCATTTCATTCATTCATGAAGGTAAAATCAATGCGTTGAATTATATTTCAAATTCTACTATCAAAGTAGACCTTCGAATTCAAGCGAGTTTCAAATGGATGCTTCAGGATCGTGAAATGAATTGAAACGTAGTGAAATCTTCTATCGAAAGCCGCTTGTCCCGATGTTAAAATCCTTCCTGAAGTTTCTATAGTTTTTTATACCTAACATCGAAAAGAACATTCATTACTTTCTTTCGGTTGATTCAATCGTCTTGGCATTGATGCCATTCACTTATAATTCCATCATAGAACTTGGGGCCATCGACTGTTCAGAGTACTTTTGATCTGTTGGTTGATAATAATGCGGCTGAAATCGCATATTAAACCCAGCAAAATCCATGTCGATGAAACGGTTTTTAACTAAGGTTCATGTCTTTAATTAACTAATGACTTGATTCCATGTGTTCAATCCGAAATGGTGCACGAAGTTGCATTGGGCGTGGCCCATTCGCAGGCACGATCAGTGAGCGGCGTAGATTTTCCTTTATTTCTTTGTTTGCTAGTCAAACAATTACGCGAACCGTGAATACGTAATTAAAAATTGTTGAAACTTTTCGGTGGATTTCCGACTTGAATTCCGCTTGGCAGGTTAATGAAGTTGGTCCGTCGGTGGGGCCGCCGACGACCAGGCAATCAGTCAGTCACTCAGTCAGTTCGGTCGACAGTCCGTCGAGTTCGCTGCAAACGAATGCACAGCTACGGAGCTACCTGTTTTTGCGGCTGTGGCTTTGACTACTTCAGGCGTATTCAAAGAATGGCAAAAAATTTTCCATTCGTCATTTTTGTGTGTTTTTTGTGTGCCGGCGAAAGTTTTTAATTTTCGCCTTTTTATTTTGACGTTTTTGTTTGCTTTGGCCGCTTGTGTGAGAAGAAAAAACGCGCGCGAATGAATAATCGTAATAATTACGAAATATTATGGAAAATGCGCACAAATTGAGGAAATGAGATTTTATTGTAGAATATGTTCTATCCTCTCCTCTCCTCTTCGCTTCACGGCGTTTAAGTTTTTCCCAGCGCCATTTTTACTTTCAATTTTGCTAACGCGGAGCGATTTTTTCCACTTATTCCAGCATTCGGCTCGGCTGGCTGCGGTCGCAGACACGCCAACTGAGGCAACATGGCTGACAGCCGCAGCAATGGCGGCCGGGGACTTCCGGTTCGTTTAGTAAGACGTAGCGTGTCGCGGAGCCACATAAAAGCCTCTGATGCAGTGCAGCAACAAGCGTCGTTGTCGGTGTCGGCGTTGGTGGGACGGAGGAGTGGCTTCTGGGAGATGGATGTGGCCTTGCGGCTTACGGGTGGCTTCGGAGGCGAATTACGGAATAATAGTCATTATTTGCAGTTCGCTGCGGCAAGGCCGATGCAGAAATGAAAAATTGAAAATGTCCATAAAAAGTGGCGAAGAAAGGCAACGTCGACGAAAGCCTGACTGGAGCCACGAGCCAAGGAGCCATGAATTCGCCAGCTACTGAATTAAGTGAATTTTGAGGATTGCGTTTCGTGGCTGTCCTTTTATTTCCCTTCCCTTCCCGACTTCGTTTGTACTTCATTTCGTTTCGTTTCGCTTCGAATTCGTTTTTGTGGCCCCAAAGAATATTCGCTCAGCATTGTTTTGTGCAATTCAAAGGCGAGACGCGGTTGAATGAATGGCGGAGACTTCTCTTAATGAGGCTTCAGAGAAATGCTCGGCAAAAGAAAAACTCCCAAAAAAACGGTAAAAAAACGGTAAAAATGCAGAATTCAATTTTTCGAGGAAATCCTTGTGGTAATTTCAAGCAGAACAGCCTGCAATCTGTGATCGCCTACATCCCGAGGGCGCAATCAGTTCCGTGTCTCTTGTGGTGCTTCCAATTCTTCGAACGACGGCGGCTCGACGGAGAAACGTTGCCAGGAAGAGCAGCAGGATCCGTGCTTCCGGACCGACACATTTGTTGCCGTCATCCACGTCAGCCCCTCGCAAGGAAAACGCGCACAAAGCTTATCACGGCCGACATACCTCGTGGCCATATTGCATCCGCGGAAGGACTCGTTTTCCTTTGTTAATCGCGCGATATGCAGCAGATGCAGCGGTCCACGAGGGCGGTGGCGAAGGCCTGCTCAGGCGAGTGGCCGAACATGATTTCATTTGTGGTCGCCAGTGAATAGAGGCTCCGCGGGTCTGCGGCTCTTCTGGTCGCAGTCGCAGACGCTTCAAATGAAAAGCACCACAACCGCCGTCGTCCCGTCTAAATAACCAACTAACGGCAAATTAACTCTTCAAATTAAGTGCGACGGAATGCGATTTGATGCCAGTGAAGTTCAGGGGAAGCAGCTTCGAAGAGTAATTAAATTTAACGAGATCGTCCATTGTTATATGGATTTGCACCTCTTTCAGTCGCTCCCGATAAAATTCGTTGGATCAATTAATAAAATAATTGATCCTTTGATTGATGCAGTCACAACAAACCACAACCGCGATCAATAACAAGGATCAATAATCAACAATCAATAAGAACCGCAATCGAAGTGAAAAGAACGATTGAATGGCTGAACGATTGCTGATTACTCAATAAACATTTACGCTTTTCCGAGGGCTCCGATCGAACAAAGGAACTCAACAGCAGACGATCCCGAAAATCAAACGAGGATCGTTAGAAAAAACACACAAGGGGGACCTTTTTTCTGCGTTAAATCAAACACTTGAGGGGTGAAATTCTGCCGGGAGATCGTTCAGGAAAAAAATTAGGGTCTCATCAATGGTCTGGTAAATAATAGCTACAAAAAAGAAGTGATTCAGAAGCTGGGGATAGACTCGTGCTCTCGATACAAAGGCTTACATTTTGCTACATTCCACGCGCTGTTGAGGAACTGTCAATTCTGGAAAAAGTCATCTGAGCAGCCGACTTGTTGATTCCAATTCGGTTGGACGATTCTGCGGAAGGGAACTTCAAATATTGCCGCCGTCTGCGGCTGCTGTGACAGTCGATCGGTTACAACAAATGGATTAAGTTGCAAAAAACGGTGCACAAGGGTGCAAGGGTGGCGCCTGTGAGTCACCGGATTCACAAAAAATCCCACTCCTCTTCTCGCTCTGTTGTTTATTGAGATTAAGTGACTGTTAAGGCTTGACGAAGTCGCTGACAAACCGTTTGTGAGATGGCTTAGAGAATCCTTCACCTCGGTTAAACGAATAATTAATCACTGGTTAAAATTGAGTGTTCCGTTCGCTGACGACTTAATTTTGAATGAACTCAACGAATCTGAATGCAATGCATTGAATTCCGTGCATTTTCAGTAAAGAGTTCGGTTGACAACCGAGAAAAGAGTCATTATGCATCAGCTTCATGTATGGAATATGGAAACATTACAAACAACGATTGTTTTTTTAAACTATATCTAATAATAGAAATAAATATTTAATTATTCAGTTTGATGATAATTATTAAAGAAGCTAAATGAATAAATAAATTAATTAAAAGTCATGGTAAGGTTTTTCCTGCTTAGCATAGACACAAACCATTGAAGGAAGAAGAAGAAGAAGAAGAAGATATGATTATGATATTCGAAGAGATTAAACTTTTTCCACTTTTAATTATGTTTCATGTTTTGAAAAGGGTCTCTCGATCTACTTGACTTTATCTAGCATAAAAATCAAGTTCTGTTTTTTGCAGGAAGTGCTGAAAAAACCTCTGAATGAAAGGAGAAAAAAATAACGCTACACGACGCCGTAGAGCAAAACACAATTCCACCAAAAATGCATAATTTTTTCACCATTTACGGTGACGATGATGAACCCGAGGGGTGGGTTCGTTTAATAGGCACAGCGTAATAAAATGGCAGCCACCCCACGAAGCCGCATCGTGAAGCTTCGTGTGATTCTCAATTGCAAAAAAACCGTGTTTTTTGTGTTAAAAAATAATTCAATTGTTCGCAAAAGTAACGAATTGAATGCGTTCGCTGTGTGTGTGTGCGTGTGTGTTGAAAAATGACAGCAAAAGATGTGCTGACGGCTCGTTATGTTTCGGCTTTTTGTAGCGTGGTTATTTGACGCGCTCATAATTTCCGGGTTAATTTTATTGAAACTTTTAAAGAGTTTTTTTTGGAAATGTTCCTTTTTTCGCCAACAGCATGAAATTCGGCTCTGTTGTTATTATTACACTAACACTGAAATGCACCAAAAAAAAAAGAAATCCATTCAGATTTTGACACGTCTAAAAAGGTTGCTGCTGCTTCACTCTGTGAGACACTTTTTATTCCCTTTTCTTTGATATAGTTTTATTATGTTTTTTTGTATTTTTATTGTTTATGTTTTTTCAATGTTCCTTTAAAACTGTAACAGGATTTTTTATATATTTAAAAAAGGACTGGTTTCCATTTATTCTAATAATAAAACTTCTCCGGCACCGATTTTTTTCGGGTTTAACATGCTTTAGTTTTCAGGGAAAAAATACGTTTCATAGAGACACGTGTTCATTTGAAGTTAATTTAACAAGTCATGTGATTTCAGAATAAATAATAAAAATTTTAACGAACTGATGCAGTTTTTAATCGTAAATTAGTAAATTAATCGGATGGAAATGAGTTGAAAATACGTTCCAATTTAAATTTTAATAATAATAAAAATCTGGGAATAAGAAACGGAAATAAATATACTTATAAACCAATGTCAAGGTAAATTTTTAATGTTTAAAAGTAAAATCTTCAATTACTTATAATAATAATAGTAAAAATTATTTTCTTTGATACTTTTTCTTTTATAGTTCCTCATAATCTTATTATTCATTTAAGGAAAAAATATTTTAAATTTAATGATGTATTATTTATCACAATTTTTACTATAACTTAGCAAAAGATTTTTATATAAAAGACTTATGAAAAGTTAGTTTAATGCCTAATCCAGGGTCGAAAGAAGCTGCTTCTTTAAGGTTGACTTCGACTCTATTCAATGTATCTAATTTCATTGCATAAGGACAGAAGGATTGTCATGATTTCACTGCCAATTGCGACAGCATGTGAGAGCTCCTTCGACAGTTCTATTAACTCTAATAAGTTTTACGTGAGCACAAAAATCCTCATAATAACATAATAAAAGTTATTAAATCCGTAAGAATGGGAATTCGCGCTTTTAACAACTACACAAATATCTCTATCGGGATATACATAAATTAACATAAAATAAAATTAATAATAATTCTGCAACAGTTCAAATTGTATAATAAATGCAATATAATAAAGTTTACAATGACTTTAAATGAAAAAGAGAAAAAAGGCAAGAATAGAGAAAGAAAAGAGCTTTGGGACTTGGATAATTTTATATCCAATGATTCACTGAAATCAGCGTAATTTTAATTAAAGGCCGCAGACTCCTCGACGAGCAGTTTTTTGCTCTTGAACTGCGAAAGCATCGATCAAAGCGGAGTCGCAACTTCACCTCGGCCGCAGTCGGATGTGATTATCTACTAATTTCGTTTACTATTTTCACCATACAATATCCACAACAACAGACACGAAACGAGGTGTGTCGACGTCGTGTCGAGAGCCGGCAAAATGGGATCCCAGAGGAAACTCTGAAGCATCCTTCTGCGCGTTTCATTTTTGTATATTTTTTTAATTATAATTGCGTCTCATAAATGGCATAAAATGAATTATAAATGCGCTGCCTTTTAGTCTGCCTTCCGTCGTCATCGAGTTGGCGAAGATTGTCGCTACTTCTGGCGCTGCTTCCTCTCCAGTCTCCACTCCTGCTGCTGGACAACAACAGGAAATGAGAAATTTTATGAAATGTTGCCTGCTGCCGCCGAGTCTCCAGAGCGTAAAATAGATTTCCCATTCGAATGTGTGTTGATGGGCGTTGGAAGACGTCGAGGAGTCGGGCCGCGGGTCACAGTTCATAACTAAGTTTACACAAATTCGAGTCAGGATGCTTTATAATGACTGCAGTTTGTTTAAGCAGCTCCTCGAAAGGAAGCACTGAATGCCAGAGGAGTTGTATTTATAATTTTTTTGTAATTATTACTTATTTATTGCAAAGGACAAAGTTCAGTCAGTTGATCGATCAATCGATGGACTCGGAACGATTCTCCATGAATGAGTTTCAAGTACGCAACGAGGCACATTCAAGGCTTCCATCCAATCCGCGCTCTGTTGCGTTCAGGTTATTGAAATCAGTCCCTCAATTATTGCTGTTGCTAGGCTCAGTTCCCGTCCAACTCCTGCTCTTGGCGTTACTTAACATTGAGCTCGTTGTCTGTCCGTCTGCTTGTGTGTCTCCGGCGGTACTCAGACAGCGTAATTACTAAATATTTGCCAGCCTCTCTTCTATTTGATGAGCTCGCGTTGATTTAGTGCACGAGCCCAGGACTGTAATTAACTGAGTTAAAGTTGGAACTGGGATACACTTGACATTATCCACATATTTGGCCAGACTTGCATGGATATGACTATGAAAAATGAATAAAGGTGAACATTTAATCGTTAAATTACATTCATATGTAAGTATTATCCAATGTGGATGTTATAATGGATCCAAGAGAAGAGATCTTGAGAGATTATGATCTGCCCATTGACTGTCCTCTTCTTTCTATGTGTTGGTATCCTCATATACAATTTTATGTACGTCTGTGTTGCTTTATTGTGATCTTAACATCTCCGTTCAGTTACAATTTTTATCTCATTTACAGAAAAGTTTTTCTGTAATTTAACAAAAAAACCTATTGAAAAGAGGGAATTTCGAAAACCCGATTGACAACCCGTTTTTCACTCCGTTCTCTAACGGGATAGCATCTGCAGTTGCGCCTGGAAACTGTAACAAATCCAAAAAAATAACAAATTTGTGAGAAATATCGCGACATTCAATTTTTTGTCATTCGGGGCAAATACAAAAATTTAATTTTGTGAAAAAACACAATTATTTAATATGCAAATGGGAAAGGGTTAACAGAATGGAGAGGAAAACTCGGCTTGTGAAAAGGCGATCGTCGGCGCTTCGGTCCGCTATGCAAATGAAACTCGGAGGCTGCAGCCGATGCAAACGTCACCCTTTCGTCGCTGCTGCTGGAGTAGGAAACAAAACGAATGCTTTATTAAGGACTTTTCTGCTTTTGTTGTCCTGCTGCTTCCTTGTCTATCGCAGATGAAGTTTTCTCCTAAATTTCTAACTCGCATCGCGATAGACACCCTTAGAAATGTCTTCGGAATCGGTACTCGAAAGCGATGACATCCTGAAAATAGATCGTTTTTTCTAATAGAAAAGCAGCCGAAAGTCTTCCGTGTAAAAGTTTTCGTTTCCGTTTCTCACGATCCGTCGGGACCTCGACTGGAATGCTGTGGCTCCCAGGATGCTTGTTATCAGCGACCAGATTAACCCATGACACAAAAGCACTCATAACTGTTTGTCACACTTCACCTTCTTGCGAGAGACCTTCGCTCGTCGCCGCTCCATTGATATGCAAATCGGGATTCGTCCTTATTGAGGATTGTTCCAATTTCCTGGACGGAAAACAGCCAACAAACAGGTTCGTCAACTGCTGCTGTGATGAAGGAATTTCTTCCATTCACAAGAAGTATTTTATTTTTATTTCTTTATAATTTTAATTGTTGTTTCTCTCCGATCGCAGTCACCCGCTGGGAAACGCTAATTTTTCCTTTATTATTATTATTATTAACATAATTGTTTACATTCGCTTTGTCAATTAATTTTATTCATTGCAGTTTCACACAAAGAATTATCGAAAGTCTTTGAAAGATTATTGAAAGCAAAGAAAACTTATCGAGAAAGACTTAAAGCAGACAAATGCTAACGATGAATATTAAAAATTATTCATTTTTAATCTTTGACGAGTGCTTCTTTAATGAATACTTTAAATAAAGTGCCTCTTCTCCTTCTACAACATAATTAATTGCCTGCCTGCGTTTTCCTTAACATTTCATAATTGTTAGCAAGAGGAAGAGGACGAAAATGAAGAGCAGAGCAGCTTATTAATGGCTCTGAAAGGAATTCAAGTGGAAACGAGTTACTCTTTAAATAAAATCACAGAGTAAAATAATCACAGTTCGATCAAAATCAAAGCCTCGACAGAGTGAAATTTGTTGTTGGAAAACCTACAAAGTTACGTCGATGCGGCGAATGGTGAATGGGGCCACGGCTCACCACCAGGAAATGTAGCAATAAAAGAGGGCGAGGGGGGGGGCGTAGAAGGAACGAGGTCGCACGCGCAGCGCCAACGTCGTTAGCGCCGTTTTGTAAGACATTGTAACTCGTACTTATTTATCTTAATTAAAATAAATTTACATTTTTCTAATTTAACAAAGCGTCGTACGGCTGGTCCGGTCCGGTCCATTGGCGTTGGTCGGGCAAGGGAAGACGCAGGACTCTCGTGCAAACACAGGCAGGCTGCGAATGAGGCGCAGCTAAAGCAACGACGACGATGACGAAGACATGAATAAAAATGCTGTCCAAAGAAGCAGCTTTTCGACCGAAGTAGATCTCATTACCGCAGCAGCAGCAGCGGAACGGGGAAGGAGGAATGTCGCCATTGAAGATGTTTCCTTCGACGCTGTGGACGGGGCCATGAATGGACGAGTGGGTGGTTGAATGGCTGCTGGAAAAACTTGCAGCAAAACAGAAAAAAGTAAATAAAAAATATGTAAAATTAAAAGTTGACGATAAAAGGAACTGGAAAGGGAAAAGAAGAGCGAATGTTTTACAAAACAGCAGAAAAGGAAGCAAGAGGAAGCACATAAAAGGACTCTTGAGGGTGAAAAAGTCTTCAAATCTCGTTGGCAAGTGATGAAAAGTAAAATGAGACTAATAAAAAACGCTGAAACGAATAAAAATAAATAGATACGAGCGAAAATTTAAAAACGCAGACCAAGCATTCGATGCACTGGGAGAAAATTTGAATTTCCATTGAACAGCGAAGGAACAGCAAAAAACTTCAGTTTAACGTCAGCAGCAAGGACCAATTTTCATTCTGTCTTCGCTTAAACTTCGGCCAAAGATTCGGGCAAGGAGCTGTGCCCATCTTCTTCTGAGCCGGGGAAGGAAAAGAAAAGTAATTATGATGAAAGCAAAGACTGCGACAAGAAAAACAGATAACGGAAAAGAGAAAAGAGTTTTGAACTAATGCAAAAACTTTTTCTTTACTTTGCGAGGGAACTTTTGGACAAAAACTGATTTTAGGAACACTTTTTTCTTTCAAATTGAATGTTAATGCTATTATTCTTTTATTATTATTATTATTTTCCTTTAAATATATTATCAATTTTCAATGTTTGTTCGTTTTTTTCTTAGTGTAGCTCTTTAAAAAACAATACAGGACCGTAAATAAATACAGGAGCACATAAACAACACAAGCAGCCTCGTTATGTATCCGTAGATATCCTAATAATGCGCTTCATGTACAGCAGAAACTTGCCGCACGCAGATTCGTCCCGCGTCCGTCAACGCAGCGAATTAAAAAATAAAATTTGCCCTATGAGGGACGGACAACGTGCTTTGCGCACCGTGTTTCGTATTTTGCTCGTGTTGTTGGTGGTCCTTCCATTCCGAAACGGGACATGCAATCGCATGAAGAGCTCAGGACGAAGCAGCGGCAATCGCAACTTCGTTGCTGTGCTGCGTCGTTGTTGGCAGAGGGCAGACGGACGCTCGCATCGCTCGCCCCGCACCATTCACCTTATGTACAGCGCCCTCGTACATGGGCCCGGTTTCAATGGACCGAAATCAGCATAATACAAGTCGGTTGTTGGCTGCTTGTTGTGCCTGCTCGTGGGTTGCAGTTGGCGGCGGCAAATGGAATTTGAAGTGGTCGTCGGGGTTGGCGGTGGCCGCCATTCCACTTCCCGATTCTAGCTGCCATTATGATTTTAAAAGCCATTTCAGATTTTTCCACTCTCCTGCGGCGGCCTGCTACGATTTTGGACGAATTTCTGCATTTTTATAATAAGCATGCTTTTTTCCTGCGTCTCTTCTCAAGTTTGCTGCTTGTGTTGGTGCTTCGCCGGCGTCTCCACCGCACAAAAGCCACCCGCTGCAGATGGTGCGCCACGGAAACATCCCTTCACAAACCGTTTTGCGATGGAGAAATTTCCAAATCGGTTTTTGAAGCAGTCCAAATATTGACCCTCCGGAATGTCCTTGGTCGCCATCTTATTATAAATTCTGGATTAAATGACGGACTCCTGAAGTTTGCGAAACAATTTCGATGTTTCGCCGAGATTAAAAGAAATGCGAAATTGAATGGACTTTGAATTTGTACGTTTTTACATTGAGAAGGAACTTTCTAAGAAAATTCCATTTGTTTTTATTCCCATCGAAATTTTAAATCAAAAATCAAACAATTTCAGTTCTTTAAGTTTGTGAATTAACGCCAAACGACAGCAAAATTAGTTATAACCTCACCTAGCCATTATTTTTGGAGTTTATGGCTTGCGTTTTGTTACATGAAAAGAATCCGATAAATGTATTTCCGGGACCTTTAAATTCCCAATCCTTTCGTCCCTTTGATTTTATGATCTTAACACGTTATAAATGATGTATGGAAAACTTTATTCCGTTGATATTCAAGTCCATTTCATTCTTAGTTGTTAATCATTTCATCTGCCGTGAACAAGTGCTAAAACTGCAGATGAGGAGATGTTTTCTTATGAGATGCAATCAGAGCTTTATTAAAATTGTTGGCTGCTGGTGTCTGCTCGATTCCATCGCTCTGGCTAATGAACGGAACTAATGCTCGATGCTGTGTCCGCCTTCACAGCGAATCACTTGGCCATTGGCTGACATGCAGCTTATTTGCCGCTGAATGAGAAAATTTCATTTTCAATTTAACAGATTCCCGTTCTGCGTTGTTTGCTTGAAACGTTTCCACATTTTAGCATTTCTTTTTTTTCACTTTCGAGGCATTTTTTGTGTTTGCTAAAGAATTGAAGTTGAGTTTTTTGCCATTCTTTTCGCCAAACTGTGCACGTTGGATGCGATGCGTCGGCAGCGTGGCAGGTGAAGGAAACTTTGCTCATTACGATGACTTCCGAACTCCAGGTTTTGGACGATTCGATTCCGTTCGAATTCTGCAGCGCGATGTCGATGTCACGTTAATGGATGCATTTGAATTATCGCATTTCAGGTTTTCATTTGAGGCATTCAACGGACGAATTACGCAAAACAAACGACGTAAAATTCTTCGCCGACAGAAACTTGACTCGGACTCGGAGGTAAAATTTAAATTAAAACTTAGGTTTACAAAAAGAATGAAAAAGTGAAGGGAAACCAAATAAATGGAAAATACAAAAGACATTGATCAAAAGTTTCGAGACTAAAATCAAAAATTCACAAATCAAATACGAAGTTTATTGAAAAATACGAACAGAAAGAGAAAAGGCTTCATTTTCCTATTTTTCTGGATACTTTGAAACATTTTAATGAAAGTGAGTAGACGAATAAAAGGATATATTGGCAAATCTCTAGACGTTAGATTGGTTCTAGCGAGTAGTCGTTGCAAAAAGAATGGAGTAAAAAAAATACAAATGGAAAAACAGAGGATGTATTCGCAAATACAGCCAAAAATTCGATTAAAATAAAACTTCTAAATATTAGTTGAGAAAACGTTTAAAAAGGAAACCTTGGAATATGCTAGTCGTAGTATTATTTATTTATTATAATTGAATTTTTGTACACAAATTTAAAGGGAAAACTTTGAAAAAGAAATATATCTCAAATTTTTTTGAGAATATTTTTATTTGCTACGTTTTGATTCTTATTATCTAGATTGTGTACATACAATATAGTATAGACATAAAAATCGTGTAAAAAATATACATAGCTTATGGAAAAACGCGTAATGCGTCCCGCAAATAAAAAAAATCGTGTTGTTAGGGAAATTTAGAAAATTTTCTTTGAAAAGTCGTGTCGATAAGGTATAAGTCCAGCTGTTATTTACTACGACTTAGTGTAGTAAATCATGACACAAGTCATGAGACATTAAGGCTTAAAAGATATCACGTTTTAGATCTGCCATTTAGGAAATAAACTTTATGTAATTTGTATTAACTTCAATTTTAATTGTAATTTTTTCAATGTTAATTCAACTGTAATTTTTCTATGTACTTGTAATTAGTATATGCATTAAAACTAAGCTTCTTTTTGTAGAGCCTGTTCTTATTATGTTATTCTACTCATTGGAGTGGGATCAACGAAGTCAAGAGTACATTTATTTTTCTCATGTATTCGTCAATTTGCTTATTATCATAGATTATTTTTAAGTTTAAATAAAATTGATAATTCAAGCTTTTATTGTCTGTACCACTGTATATATGTATTTTGAAATCATCATCGATCGATCTTGAATCAATTGGAAATTTGTAATGGGTTGCTGGTTTTTCGGCTTGCTTATACATTTCCTAAAGCATTACGTTGAAATTTTCACACAGGCAGATTTTCTTCCATACTTTCCAAATTTCAAAACTGACTAATTCAGCCTTTAATTACAGAATTTAAAGGCCTCTCAATTTTTTCCCCCATCAAGCACCGCGCTTGCAAATCGTTAATGCCTTCACCGGAAATTTTCTTGGGAAAAAGTTGTGATTTCAGAGAGATTTTTGATGTTCCAAATGCAATACGGAACTTTCAAACATTGTTCCAAGCAGAGCTGTTCCTTTTCGTACTCAGTACCAGTACCAGTCCTTCCAGTACTCAAGTACCAGTTCGTTTTTAAGTATAAAAGAGTTGAAATGTACTTGAAATAATGTACTCAAGTACCAAAAGTACTGAATACATTCAGCTCAGTTTACAGGCAAATGTTGAAGTTGAGTTAAGAATTTTTAATGCGAAACCTTCCTCGAAAATCGTGTATAAAAAATGAAATCGTGTATAAAAAGAGATTCGGTTCCGGGTTTTTGATCGTGTTTTTTCGGATTTGTGAAACAGATTTAAATAGTAGCATAATGAATGCTCCATCCTGTATGAAGCCTTTATAAAGCGGCGGTATATAAACATTTGAGGGCGGTATTCCCCACGTAAAATTCTATAATAGTCAACGATGAGCTAACGATGGGTCCTGATGGGCCGACGATCTACGAAGGATCTTTGAGGAAAATGATGGGCTGTAACTTTTTAAACCTCTCTTCTTTCATTAAAGCTCATAATAATAATGGGGGTATATTTTTTCCTCACTGACATAGTGTGAGGATAGGTTCAAGACAATTCGAGACGGATGACCAAGATGATAAGTCAATGAACAGGTCCATGCTAAATTAATGATCATTATTTAATTATAAATCTAATTAAATAAAGAAAAAGCTATGTAAAATTAACATTTCTCAATTCAAAACGAAGGTACATGAAAGTAAATTCCACTTTTTGGTTTATGACGCAATTTACGCATTGTGATATCAGATTTACTTTCAGTGCAGAAATCGCCTGGTAGAATTAGGGGAAAAAATATTAATTCAACATTGAAGCTCTTTAATTCAAAGTCTTAAAATTTCGAAGAAGAGCTTTCACCTTAATTTTGTGTTTGAGTGTTTTCAAAATTTTTGGTATTTCATTTAATATTGTTAATTTATTAGCAATAAATATAGAAGCTTTTAATATTATTTTTTATTATGATCGTACAGAATTTCTTGTAATTAGAGTTTTTTAAAAAATAATAAAAATTCAAGTTGTATAAAAAGCATCGCTTCAGCTGGTATTTTATTTTTAACCCAATTAAAGAAATCTGCAAAATACTCGTAGCTGCTGTTCGTTGCTGACGACTATAAAAAATGCCCGCTTATTCTTCCTTCGCTCGAAAAACCAGTTGAGTTCCCCGTCGGAGTCTCACTCGGCAGAGAACGTGGCGGAGGCAACAACGAACACATGCACAAATAAAATGAGAAACTCAATTCTATGTTTTCTCCAGTTTCTCCTCTTCAAATGCAGCTCTTTTTCTCTGCCCAACGAAACTCTCATTGAGAGAATTTTTCAGTTATTGTGAATAGCAACGCAGAGTATTTGCAATGAATGAGAAAAACTGGGAACACAAAAACATATTCAAGTGTTGCTACCCATTCACAGATGGCGCCATAGTACATCGTCCAAAATAAATGAAGTGTACTTTTTAATGGTCTCCAAAATACAAATTAGTTTATATTATATTGGAAAAATAATTAAGTTAAATCAATAATGTTAATAATTAATAATTCCGTTTTATTTTGGAATTTGCTTCGTCACTTTTGAGTAACGAATGAGGATATGGTCCAGAATACTAAATGCGCTATTCTCCGGTAGATGGCACGTTAGCAGTTTAAAATTGAATTATTCGAAATACTGCACACTGCCATCTATTGGTGAAAAGCTACACGTCTAACAATTAACTACAATATCACAGATATACCGACCGATTGGAGTTACTATAGCTTCAGTGTACGAAAAACAAGCAGAACATTCAATAATTACATGCAATTGCTTCCCATTATCTACCCCATAAATGTCTTAAAATATTAATTACTATGTTATTGAAAATTCAAACTCATGTGACTGTAATAGGATTTACTATTTGTGCTGTTTTTTTCCGAAACCTTTATGCACTTTGATAACTTATATTAATGCTAGAAATGTAGTTCAAATAGTGTGCAGCAACAGGTAAGAAAAAGTTATTGAAACGTCTCACACAAGTTTATTTTTAGACAAGCCATAAACGCAGAAACTACGGCTCACAGCTCCCTTACCTTCACCGGAACTCATAATCGACAAGCAGCACGGCTTTCAGAAATAAAAAATGTGTATAAATGAGAGGGGCACAGACATAATTTTATGTGAGTGTGAATATTTCGGGGGAGACGCCCACATCCCAATGAAAACTTTTCACTCGTAAAACCAAATGCCAATTTAATGAAGAGTTTGCAAATTGGGTTTTAATAAAAAATTCAAACTTTTGAGAGCCTTTTAAATAAACATTTTATTTATTAATTAGGAGGAAACTATATAAAATATTTTCAGTGTATGGACTTTGAATCTCCCTCCCCTTTTTTTGAAAGGTATCGGAGGCGTGGAATTCACGGGTTAATCTAAAGGTGAGAAGTGACCCCCCTCGAAAAGTCGGAGGTTTCCAATAACTTTTTAAGCAAAGCGAATTACGATATATAAAGGAATCTAATAATAATAAGAAAAAGAGCGGAAATAGTAATAGAGTAATAGAGAAACGGTTCACAGGGGATTAAAAAGAAATATTTTTGAATTATGCGTCCCTTCGGAATTCGAACTGCGGACTTCACTGCACTTCATTGGCTCATTTCGTTTAGGAATGTTTGATATTTTACGCCCTTTTTGTGGAGTCATGAGTTGTTCGTGGCATATGAGCGCCTGGTAATTCAATGTTCGAAATGTAAACAAAGTTACTCGAAAAGTACTCATTGTAATCACAATGTGAATGCATGGGAAATAATGAATGGAATTGAAACACTCGATAAATGACAATTTCAAGAAACTCAGAAAATTTCTGTTGTTTTTTCTTCGTAAGGAAAATTTACTTGCTCTTTTTCCTCCTTCGTTCGAAAAAACAAAAACACTTTTGAATCTCGTTAAAGTCCTTAAATAAACGATAGTCAATGGTTAGAAATATTTTTGAGCACCTCCTTGGACGTAGTTTTGGTGGTCATTCATGGGTGCCTGTGAAAATGGAGCTACATTTTTTTAAAGTTAATTTTCAAAATTGGGAGCACATTTCGTGGACTAGCAATGGGCCTTCAAACGAGTTCAGGGCGAATCAGAGAACTTCAAGGAAGACAGTCGAATGCAGATTCATATCATTCGCTAAAAAAAAAATTCCGAGGCAACAGACAAAAATAAAGTGATGAAAAAGCGTTTCAATAATGGACTTGGCATGGCGCCGGTTTGAATTTCGGTGATCGATTTGCTACACGATGGATTCTGATGATCAAATTTCGATAAAAAGATATGATTTCGATGATTTCTTTGTCACTATTCTGTTTCCATTTGCTTGAACTAATCTATTTATTCATAACTTAGAATAATAAACACAAGCAGACGTTTGAATAGAGGCTTGAATCGAAGAGCTCATTCAAAATAAACTCCGAGAGGTAAAGCTAAAAGGAAACGCAATCTGTTCCGAATGAGTTCCTTGTCATTTTAATTGGAATGGTGAAGGGGACGGCAGCAAAAGGAGAATTCAATTGGAAGCAATTGTTAAATGCAAGACAATCGTCGGATAAATGGAAATTAGAACAGCTCTACGCGAATCCGAGTCCATTTGCGTCGATGATTCCTTCACATCCACATTTCAATGCAATGTTGCAATTGCACTTGGTTCGTGGAGTGTGGAAGGGGTGCGGGGATATCATAGAATCGAGCAACTGTCGGCCAGCAGATGTCGTCGTTAGTGTCAATGCAGGAGCAGGACGGAAGCAGCTGCCGATGGCCGCTCTCGAGAATAGAAATAAAATAGTCAATGGAAGGAGTTAACGGACGGGCCAGGACACCTGCTCGCAAGGGGCTTCATTGTGACAAGCCACAAGCAACAGAAAAACGACGTCGAAGGAGTCAAACGCTGTTTGTCACCTGGCCGAGCGCTCAGCGACTGGCTACTTGGTTATTTATGAAAGGCTGTTCTAAGCAGCGAGCGGGTGCGAAGACATGAAGACGCCAGCCATTCGAAGGACAAAAGGTCCTGCAAATGCAAAAGTTAAAAATGCATGCATCGTCATTGAGCGCAGAAAATGGAAAACATGTCGCAAATGGAAAGAAACAAATGTTCTGCAAACACTTGAGCTGCTCCTTGAAGCACTCACACTCGCGCCAGGACATGTTAAGTGCGTTTGTGTGTGTGTTCAGCACAGAAGAGGGTCGCCGTCCTTCCACTTGCCTAAAACGAAAAGAAACGAGAAGCAAGCACCGCGCATAATAGAAGGAATAAAGGGGACAACAGAAATGAAAGGCAGCGCCCTCAAGGAAAGTCATAAAAGCGCCGAGTGTCTGAGTATTCATGGAGCGCCTCGAGGACGTGCATCTGCAGGAAGCTGCATTCGTGTGTGTGTCGCACATGTGCAAATGATAGCGTCGGAGCATGAATTGTGAGGACCTCGCCCCCTCCTCCCGCCGCGCAGCCATTGTTTAAGCATCCTTTCAAACGATACTTTCAATTTTCTTGGCTTTCGAATGCAACAAAATTGCGAAGTAGTCAAAAGAAGTTGCGAATTCTTTTCTGGGTGTTTGTAAAAAATATTTACACGTCCTGCTTGCTTTATTCATGGGTATATGAAAAGGGGCGTGGGTGAGGAGGAGTAGAGGAGTGGCGGCTGTATTCTTTTTTAAACACACGCAGCCTCTGAAATAAATCAAAGCAACGAGACTCTTCAAAGCGGAATCTTTTTATCAAGCATTCAGCTTTGATTGCTGAGAATTGTGCTGGGTTTTCGAGACGGGGAAGGGGGTCTTTTTGAAACAGAAACAGTTTCTCATTCATGCTTTATTTACATTAAGAAGAGGCTGAGCTGCGTCCGTTTGATGGCTTCTATAAAGGATGGAAAAAGCCAAGGAGCTTTCCAAATCGCAGATTCGCTCGATGTGTAAACAGCAACAACAACTTTTCCATTTGCGATTAAGAAGCCATGAAATCCGATTCACAATGAGTCAAATGTGAATCATAAAGAGTCAAAAGTGAGTCATAGAGACAAATATGAATCGTAAATAGTCAAAAGCGAATCATAGGGCTCAAAAGAGAATCATAAAGAGTCACACGTAATTCACACTTCGTCTTTTTAATTATTTTTATTTAAAATCAAATAATTTCATTGAAAGGGGAAAAATTTAAGTGTTAAAACACCAAAAAAATGCTGAAAAGTCCTTTAAATTTCGATTCATTATCAAATAAAGTACAAAATCGAAAACAAGAGACTTTCAATGACTTCTTAAAAGAATTTTATGAATTTTACTCCGAGTTTAGTTGCAATTATTAAAGAGTTAAATGCGTTTCTGTGTGCAATAATGAAAATGTACCGAGTGCCGAGTGCTGCACACCGATTGACGTCCAATAAATAGCAAAAGAGGCTAAAAAAAGCTGCTAATGCGATGGGACTTGAAACGTTGCAGGGCACTCGATGCAAATCGGTCAAAATGCATTCAGTGCACTCGATTGAAAGCAATTAAAAGCAACTGAGGCGCACTCATCAGCACTTGATCCACATTCGCGCGATGTGCATCGGCATCCTTGATAGGCTCAAAGCGAAGCACTTCATCCGAGCACAAAGCGTCCTTCTCCTCCGCCACCTCCTGCGCCAATAAGTGAAACGCAACCACAACCACAACAACAACAACAACAAAGAGTGCGAATTGAACACATCTTTAACTCAACTCAATTTAACTCATTACCCAGTTTTAGCCACTGCCTGCTTATTACAGGACGTGGCCGCAGTCCTGCGTCAAACGAATGCATCCCCGATGGACTGCGCCCCGCCTTCCTGCGTCCCCGCCAGCCCACGAACCACTTCCAATAGCAAATTTCTCTCCGTTCGCCATTGAATGCACTTCAATGGCTTCGGAATGAGGCTTGAGCTGGAGTTTGAGCCGCTGCGGCTGTTGGACGGAGCAGGGCGCAAGAATGAATGAATGCACGGACGGATGGACAGACGGACGCCAGTGCGAATCCATCGCACTTGAATGGGTTTTAAGTGTACGCGAGTCGGTGTCAGTGGGAAAGCTTCTAAAGTGTGAAGTGGAGGGGGAAGCGGAGGCGAAGGGGAACTCTTTGATCTACTACGTTTTGTGCTCAAAGCAAACGGAAACTGCGAGTATGCAGAAATCCAACGAAGCACTGAAGCATCTGTCAATGTCATCGTTAAACGAAGACAATAAAAATAAATTAATTATTAATATTAATGATGAAAATGTGAATTAATAGTGAATCGTGGAAAGAAGTGTTATTAAAAAATTACTATTAATATTAACAACCAAGAAATTCAATCCTTAACTGTTCCTCTCTTTTTTTGTTGCTTTCGTGATTAAATTAAATACAAAAATGGAAACTGAAGTTAATCCGACTCCAAGCACAACTTTTGAATTCATTATTTAAATGATTTTAATAATAAATATAATTAAAAATTGCGTTTATTTTGCTCTCATGCTTAAAATTAATTATTAATGTGAACCCCAACAAACAACTTTGAAAGTTTTTCTTAAGCACTTTTCTACACACGCCGCCGCATTTTAACTTCACACACACACACCCACACATTCACAAAAGAGTTATTTTTAATTGTTGGGGTTCATTCATTGTGAAGAGAGAAGAGAAGAACTCATACATTACTCATTGTTTGTGCGTTGAAATGCGTTTAAAAGCAGCGCGCTCACCGGCCGCCAACTCGTCAAATTTTCGTAACGTGTTCGTTGAGAGTCGCTGGCGTCGCGAGGTGGAGCCGAGCCGCATGTTTATGCATGAGTCGGCAAACACTTAATTCAGCTGTCAATAAGCAGTTGTTAATGCTGCACAGTAAATGAATACAAAACGGCGAATATTCGGAAAGTGAAGCATCGAATGGCTCGTTGCATTGGCGTAGTTGGGGCGGGGCGGGGCGGGTGGGGGAAACATTTCGCCGCATTTTATGATATTTTCAACTAAATAAAAAGATGACAGAAACATGTGTCCGTGAGTTTAACAAGAGACTCATGTCAAGTGTCAACTTCGGATCCGCCCATTAAAAAAAATAAAGAAAACCTCTGGGCGTGCGCACCGTGGACAAAGAGTGGATAAGATGGAAATATGTACAATAATAATAGCAACAAGAAGAAGCTCGTAAAATATAATTATAATTATAATTACTAAAAATGCATTTTTAATGACTTCAGTCGACGGCTGCCCTCGAATTCATTGCAATTCAAAGGACGGGCTCCTCTTCAACGAGTGGGTCCCCTTCGCAGCCTCCATCACCGCTCTTCTCCACCAGCACTTCACTGGCAGACGGACAGACATCGGCATTAATGACATCAGCACTTCAAAGTCGAGTTCGGATGACGACGAAATCTCTTGCAAAAAATTTTATTATTATTATTACGAATTTAGCTGAAGCTAAATGAAGTAAAAATTCGAAATAAAATTAAAACGGACAAAAGTAACAAAACTACACACACACACACACACACACACACACACAACCAAACAAGATGTCTGCCGTCGCGCCATTGCAAATTCCGTGGTTTTCTCTGTCAAGCCTCCTCCATTACAAAGCAACAACAACAACAAACTAAATAAAAATGGGGGAAAAAAACGTTAAAAAATAAACCATAATTACTTTTTTCCCAACATTTTTAAATTAAAATTCAGCAACTTCTGAGTTTTTTTTTTTGCATACACAGCTACCTACGAATGAAGAACAAGGAGGACAAGAAGAAGAAGAGGCATAACAACAACAACAATGTCTACTTATAAAGTGCATCCATTCAACTTCCGTGGAGAAGGAGTAAAAGCGACACGCTTCAACAAATTTCCACAATTCTGTGTTTTGTTTGTTGTTTTGTTATTTGTTCCACTGTACAGCTGTATGAAGAGCCGCTACAACAACAACAACAAAAACAAGGAACACAAAAAAATATCTACCTATAAAAATATGTGTGTGTATTTGTTGAAATAATTGTGTGCAAATCGTTTGCAATGCAATTCATTTGTGCACCAACAGCAACAACAACAACAACCACTATTCACAAGTAACCGCTTCACAATAAGCAGAAGAAGAAGAAGAAGACGACGACGCAGAAGAGAAGCGACGAATAATTGCAAAGTTCTCAACGTCGTAATTAAAATTCGCGTTGAAAGAATGCACCAAGCATTTTCACGAGGAAAGAGTTTTGCCCGAGGGGGCCACAGCGTGAAGGGCGTGGAATGAGAGTAGATCGAGGCGAGTGTGATTTAAAAGAGGTGAATAATAAATTTGATTCTTCCATCATGAAAGCGAAATGATGAAAGGAATTCTGCAAGACTTCAGTTGAGCTGAGTTGTCTCCAAAAAAAATAAAAAAAAACAAAAAATAATTTAGGATCCTCGTCAAAAATAAGAAATAAGAAATTTATAAAATAGTTATATTAATATTTTACAAGTGTTTTTACTATTACTCAATGAAAAATAAATCGATTTTAACAGCGACCACAAAACAAAAACCAGGGGAAAGTAGAAAGCTAGATTACATAAATATATGGAAAAATAATAATAATACATATAAAAGAAATACAAGAATAAATAGTATGAAATATTCGGAGTTATAGTTATTGGATATTCTTTTTCATTAACCGTCTTAATGATTAATTTTAATCATTAATTTAAATGTCACCTTCAAAAATGGTGACCTATTTACGAATTCTAAGTTTTTAAAGTTTCTAATTTTCTAAAACTTTAACTAAATATCAAATCAAAGACATCAACTCAAGTATTTAGAAATGCCAAAAATTTTACTCAGATTTCGAAGGCAACTTCAAAAAAATTTGCATCAATAACTAAAGGAGATTTTTCAATAATTACTATTTTCATGCTCCATTTTATCAGCACTAAGTTAATTATTATGAATCTGTTTCATGAATGAGAAAGAGTAAATTTCAATAACAAGTGACTATTGTGAACTGCAAGCGACACTTTCTGAGTCATTAATGAAGTCTTCTGAATTATAATTAGAATTAAAGCTATAGAAAAGTATTTAGACAAATAATAATCATTAAACAACTTCAGAGTATCACTTCGCTTAAACTTTTATTAAACCTAAGCCAAAGACAACATAAAACAATGTACAATATAATAAAGTTTCTTCAGTTAAACAGACGTTAACATCACATTTATTTTGTTTACATGAATTATTACAACGCCTTGCACTTAATTTAATTCAAAGCACGCTTCTTCACATCTTTTACCAGATTTCCTTTTAATTACCTTTTGAGGTTAAAATGTAAATAAAATTGGAGCAACTTCCTTTCAATCCAGTTCCATAATTTTAATTAAGTTCCCAAAGAATTAAGTTCAAAAAATACTTCGTGTCAATTTAAACGATGTCCACTTTGTGATTGAATCTCTTTTGAGCGCTACTTTAGTAAATTTCCATCAGAATCACCCTGAACTCCTCTTCCTTTCGCCTTGAAAATTAATGCAACTGAGCCATCAAAAAACTAACCCAGTAAAAATTAAATTATCCACTTCGGGGAAATACTTTTTAATAAATGTTGCATTTTAAAATGCAATCAGCTGTTATAACCGTAATTTTCGCAGGAATCGATCAATTTTACAGCGATGAATCGACTGATAACGTCGCAAGCAGCATCCCGCGCTCCCCGTCGCCAAAATGCGGCCATCGGTGACCCTTCCGTCGTCACGGTAACAGCGAATGACTCGGTGTGGTGCGGCCCTCCTCTGCTTTTAAATATTAATAAAAATATCAATTTACTGTGTGCGATGCAAGTTCATGTTTCGCCCGACGGCGACCGAAATAAATCGCAAACTCATTTCAATTTAATTAACAATTTCGGAGCTTCTAATGTGCGCCATCACGGCCGATTGCATGGCCAATAAATTAACATCATTTGCAGTGGCCACCAAACAGTTAACCACTGCGACGAGCCAGCAACAGCGCAACCACAGCAACGATTCCGTCGTGGAGCAGGTTTCGGTGCGGTCCACACGCGAAACGGGCGCGGGTCGAGCGACGGACAGTGAAAACATCGCAGAGAAGATAAATTAGCGAGAGGCTGGCCCAGAGCGAGTGAGCTGCAGGAGAGCGCGGTTAATAAAATTAGGGGCAGTAAATAGCGGCAATCAATCATGATTCGAAAGCCAGTCGAGGGGAAAGGGGCGATAGGGAGGTTAAATACGCTGTTTACAGAAGACAATAATTTAAAAAACAAGCTGCATTCAGCATCAACAAAGTCAACGCGACAAAAAGAATGTTAAAGTTTAATTAACTTGTATTTGAATTAATTTGTGTCATTATTAATTGATAGTTTTTATTGTACAGTTTTCTCTTTTGCATTTAAATTGAAATTAAATTGAAATTAATAATTGAATTTGCATACAGCTCCCAACTCCCGTGCGAATCTCTCAATAATAATGAAAAGCCTTTTCCAGTTTTTGTCTCACTTCGTTCCTCGTGCTGCTTCTCTAAACGTGTCGACTTAAGCTACCTGTACCCACTGCTGCGTTTATTTGCTTTTATCGCGGTTAAATGCAAGCAACTAAATCACATTCTTGCTGCGGATTCTCGTCGTTGCCTGCAGAGGGGCGTCGATTCGTCAACTTCAGCCACGTTTTGACTGCGACGTCCGCAAAACTTTCAACAATTTTGATTTATGGTCGAATAATTGTTTAGTTCGTCTTTTCTTTGGATTCAGTTGAGGTGGTCGCGGCGCTTCTTCTTCTTCTTCTTCTTCTTCTTCATTACATAGTTGCAATAACAGAAGCAAATAATAACAACAACAACAACAAAATGGAGCTCAGCTGCTGAAGTGAGTGACACAAAAACGCAGCCATTGGAGAGGGAAGGAGCAGATGGATGCTGGTGAGAAGGGAAGAGGTGTGACGGGAAGGAAGTTACCTCTGTGATAATTACTAAAATGATCATCATTTTGACTTCCTCTTCTTCTGGCTTTGACTTGAAGTCTGCTTCATCTTCTTCTTTTTTACGATCTTCAAAATCGTCCTCCTCTTCTTCTTCTTCTTTTTAATCGGTAAAACCCTTTTTGTAGTTTTCAGCAGAACCCACTTCCAGGTCCTTTTTTACGATTTGTTGAAATTCGAATTTTTTGTTTCGAATTTTAACCGGAAGATTAATGAAGTTGTTGTTGTTGTTATTCCATAATTACAGCGTCCTTTAATAGGAAAGCCTGACGCAGCCCTGCTTGCTTCGGACACCCTGTAATTTGTCAATGATCGATAGGTTTTTTGCTGCGTGGCTCTTTTTGCGAATCTTTTTTGCACTTAACTTCGAAATAATGTAAAGTTGAGTAATCAAATAACTACTCGATTGTCCATTAATTTTGTATGTAAACATTTTCGAAATCTTATTTTGCTTGACTGCTAAAAAATGAACAACACGCACCCATAAATGACCAGCAAAACTACGTCCAAGGAGGTGCTCAAAAATATTTCTAAACCATTGACAATCGTTTATTTAAGGACTGTAACGAGATTCAAAAGTGTTTTTGTTTTCGAACGAAGGAGGAAAAAAAGCAAGTAAATTTTCTTTAAGAAGAAAAAACAATAGAAATTTTCTGAGCTTCTTGAAATTGTCATTTATCGAGTGTTTCAATTTCATTCATTATTTCCCATTCATTCACATTGTGATTACAATGAATACTTTTCGAGTAACTTTGTTTACATTTCGAACATTGAATTACCAGGCGCTCATATGCCACGAACAACTCATAACTCCACAAAAAGGGGCGTGAAAAATCAAACATTCGTAAACGAAATGAGCTGATAAAGTGCAGTGAAGTCCGCAGTTCGAATTCCGAAGGGACGCATAATTCAAAAATATTTCTTCTTAATCCCTTGTGAACCGTTTCTCTATTACTGTATTACTATTTCCGCTCTTTTTATTATTATTATTAGATTCCTTTATATTTCGTAATTCGATTTGCTTAAAAAGTTATTAAAAACCCCCGACTTTTCGTGGGGGGTCACTTCTCGCCTTTAGATTTACCCGTGAATTCCATGCCTGTGCAGTCCGATAACTTCCCAAAAAAAGGAGGAGTTAAAATCAAAGTTTAGATACACCGTAAGAAGTTTATATAGTTTTTCGAATGAATAAATAAAATGTTTATGTACAAGGCCCTGAAAAGTTTCAAATCGTAGAGAGAAGTTTTCAAACAAAGTAATTTCGATTTTTGTATTTAAAAAGTTTTTGAAATGTTTTTGTTACAATATACAATATGAGAAAATATTACGAACTATTCTTTAGAATATTCTAAAGACTATGCAAAATTTTTTATATACAATATTTATTATTTTTTGAGATTCTGTTTTGATTGTGATTGATTTGCTCAGACATCTTAACTATCTTTACTTAATTAAAAGATGTCTTCAAAACACAGCGACTAGAATTTCGGTCGCAGGATGTTTTCGAAGCAGCAGCAGTAAAAAACCCTCTGCCTTTTTTTCGATTCTGAATTAAATTTGAATGTAAAAAGCGATCGTAAATATCGAGGATCTCCAGCATCTTCATCCCGACAAACAACGAACAACTGTAGCAACTTCTATTTGGCAATTCTCTCAGGATTTGACACTTCACGCGTTCCTTGCGAAGGAATCTCAACTTTTGATGAAATGTTGAACCATGAAAAAACAACGGATGATGGGAGGTTTTTCAAGATGTTTGCTTGATTGATCTTCTAACTATAATTTTCTATAATATTAAATACTTATACTTGCTCGGAAATGAGTTGGAAAGGATTATTTAAAGGATGTGTCCCTTAACTAAAGTCAAAGCAAATAAACCACGTATTCGCAGAATGTGAAAAGGATTTTTATATGAATTTAGAGTAGATTCGAATCGTGAAGTTCTTTTAAAAGATTTATAAAGAAGAGGTGCAGCAAAGGAGATTTATTTTCCCAAGAATATTTAAATAACGTCGAGGATATCGTGAAAAATGTGCACTCAGTCACGAAAGGAACAAAGGGTTAAATTCCGTGGTATATTTTTGAATTCCCATGTGAACCTAAACACACACAAATACACACATAGCCACTCACACACACCACAGAAGATCTCGCTGCGCATCCGAAATTCCAATGAATTATAGTGAAATTATGCAAATTCCTTTCATTGGCATCCCTCATCTCCTGAATCCCTTCTTCGCCCTGCTTCCCCTCCCTCCGATTCAGTAACGAACTCGACCCTTCGATTATCACGGAAATCTGCCGGTTCGACTTCATTATACAGTCGAGCGTCGATCCTGTCGATAGCATGCAATCAATCCAAAGACACTCCAGGGTTACAGCGAAGCGGCACTCACTCAGGCGTTCGGTTAGACAGACAAATCGCATTCGTTCCGCCTTGACAATTCGCACCTTTTTCGGCAAGCGCGTCGCTCGCCTCTGCTGCGCTGTTGACTTGTATTGACTCTGTCAATAATAATTCCAATCCTACCTGACGATTGTCCTTTTGTGCGCGGCTGTGTGTGTGTTTGTCTCAATATTTGTGGGTTAGGAATTAAGTAGGGGTTAATTGACTCGGCTGCTCTTTATTCTTCCGACGCTTCGTTTATTCTGCGCACTTTTCCATACCTGCGTTTAGTTCGCTGTTTGATTGCCTGCCAAATGAAGGACTTTATTGATCCTGTGTTGCGTTCCGTTGTTGCACATAATCGATGCCGAATTTGCATTTCTTTGTTGGCCTTTGAATTGTATTTGGAATCGATTGTCGCCGATGAAGTTGAGTGGTGACTTTTCGGCAGTTTATTGAAGGGTGCGATCGAAGGAAGCGAAGAAACTCGATCGTGATGTATGAAAATATTGAAAACACTCGATGAGTAATTTAATTATGAAAGAAAGTTTTGTTGGGAGTTCTTAAAAAAGCTTATGAAGTATGAGAGTACGAAGGATGATCGATGAGGCGATTATCAGAATTATTTCAATGAGCTTTTCCAGTAAATTTAACCTTCGATAGAATTTTCTAATCTTTGTGTGAATTATTTGTGTTTCTAAACTAATTTGTAATTTCCTAAATAGAATTCATATTTCATGGAGTTTAAATTAAATTAATAATCGTTAAATAAAGAATCATGGATGCAATTAATATCGAAATCGTCCTGAATGCGTTTAATCTCTTATGTCAAAAAATTAGTAACATTTTTTCGAGTTTAAAAGGTAATAAGGAAATACTAAAGAAATAAACGCAGCCCGAATAGAACAAAATATGGCAGCAACATCAATAATAAAAGGCAACAACACGAAGAAAGTGGCAAAAGTTTGCAAAGTTCGTTGACGTGTTGTGCGAAACTCGGAAGTTTTATAGTTTAAAGTACATAAAACAATCGTAGATAAATAAACGAGGAACACAGAAACAACAACAACAACAACAGCAACAACAGCAACAACAAAAGCATCAACGACAGTCGCAGCAGCAAAAGAGCAATGAAAGTTCCCGTTGATCCTTGTTACTTTACCTTTTTCACATGCTTTCCTTGTTTCTCTGCTGCTGCCCTTTTTTCTGCTTCGCTGCTGACACAACTCTGCAGCAGCAGCCGCAGCAGCAGCAAACAAACGAGCATCAGATGGCGCTTGCCGAGCGTCCAGTCGACGATTCGCTTCGGATCTAAGAGAGTTCTTATCGCCAAAGGGGACGGTGCGGCAGAAGGGCAAAATAATACTGTTACGTTCATATTTTCTCTTTCCGAAGGCTTCATAAAACTTTGCTGCCGTCGTCGTCGCCGTTGAATTTTTATTGTTGGCGGCAATAAAATGAGAAACTTTTGCGTGTTGTAATGCAGATAAGTTGCTGCCACAAGCTTTTGCTACTTTCGCGGAACTCTTCTTGTTCTTGCCTCGAATTTCGTAGTTTTTCCCACTGCTGCTGGACCCAAGATTCGCCGTCTTACAACTTTTAATATTTGCTCCTATTTCTGTGTTTTCCTTTTATTTCTACTTTTTTTTTTTTGTAAATTTATCTCATCTTGAAAAACGGGTCGTGGTTACATTTTCAACTTAAGAATTTCTTTTAGTTTTACTTTGCTTTGAGTTTGTTTTATATTCTTTTATATTCTTTTATATTCGTTTTTTACTATTATTGACTATTCTTTTTTTTTACTATATTCTTTTTTATGTGTTTTACATCTTTGTCCTTTTTATAGTTTAACAAATTCAAATTAATCAATCGTTTCTATCAGTTATCCATTATATTATATTGTAATTATAGCATTTGTTTTTTTACGTTATAGTTTAATGAACGCCCGACCTTGAACCGAGTGAGTTTCACTTTTATTCGTGGCTCTCTTTGCTCTATTCTTCTCCACCATCACCAACGCCTTTTCCTTGTCACTTCAGAGTTGCCTTTTAATTTCTTAGCTTAACCCAGATATTATTATTCGCCGCCATTTCTTGAATACCAAATGAAAAAGATAAACTTTCGCCGTCTCGCTTCCTTCTTCGCCGTCTGCTGCAGTGAAATCGTCGTCATCGTCTTCGTCATCAACGTCGTCGGCATCTCTCTCATTAGAGAAAATAATCAAGAGTTTAAGAAGTTCGCCATCGCGTCGTCACGCCCCCCACTCCGCACTCCTTCTTCCGACGCAAGAATAAAGCGAAATCACTTCTTCCTCGTTAGTCTCAAGAACTTTCTAAATAAATGAAAATGAAACTGAAAATGAGCAGCACGACGTCTCGCTGCGTCATTCATAGTTGAGCATCGTTTGTTGGGTGGCTGAAGAGGGCGAGAGGAGCTTCGCTGCTGCTCAACTTCTGCTCAGTGGGTGTGGTTAACGGTGCAAAGTCAATTAAAAGTTGCATCCAGATCCACAGCTGGTGCTGCTCGCCTGGTAGAAGCAGCATGCCGAAGTTTTCAGTGTCAGTGAAATATTTAGCAGTTGGTTCTTCTACGAGGGGGAGGGGGAGGGGGACGACGATACAGTCTAATTGTGTCACGGACTAATCTCGGAGAAAGTAAACAAAGAGCAAGCAAATGACTTTGACCCAGTTGAAGTGAAGAGGAGCGAAATAAAGTGTCAAAAGCTGAAGACTTTCAAGGTCACGCGGAAGGAAATTCAGTCATTAAAGGAGCTGTAAATTTAAACAGAATGCAATCAGTGCATATTCTTCCCAGGATTTTATTTCTTCTTGGAAGCAATTCTCCTTCTGAACGAACGACAAAAAGCATTCCTGATTCCTTCCATGCCATTAACCCATAAAGGGTACAAAAGGAAGTGAAAATCGTCTTCTGTGTCCTTTTTTTTCCTCGCGCTGTGTCCCGGTCCAGTCCTTTAAGGAAATTGCGTTCAGCGGCGTTCATAAAGAAGTGATAACGGTAATTTCCAGTTGCCACAGCAGCCATTAAAACGCTTTGTGGCTGGTGGCTGATGGCGACTCTGCGTTCGAAGGAGGCTTCAAATTACGCGGCAACTAATTAAATTCTCTTCGCTTTTCCTTCGTTTGTCCGTCCGTCGTTCGGTTTGTGTCCGTTGTTGCCAGTGAAAAGGTCGCTTCTTCGCTGCTGTTGCTTTTTTCCTGATTTTCTGCCTTTTTGCTGCTTTTCACTTGAAGGAAGTCAACGAACTCATTCGCAATGAACTCAATTAAAATGGCTAATAATGGGTTGTGGCGATGTGGGTCGGGGTCAAGGTCAAGGACACTTTTCCCAGAGTTGAACGAACGTTTATTGTTATGCAAATGAAGTCAGTCGCATTCACACAATTTAATTAACGGCGTCGGTCGCATTCAGTCGCTCCTTTGACCGTCGTCGCTTCCCCAACGAATTAAGGACCATCATCAGTTGAGGATTTTGAGTGAAGAGGAAATGTTTCTGGGTCTTTGTTTCTATTCAGAGTTCATTTGAAATCATTTAAATACATTCCAACAACGAATTGTTCAAAGATTTATAAAGAAAACAGTTTTTTGAAAAGTTGGTTTTTAATTTATTTAAATAAATCTCAGAATAGAATTTTAAATGTTTGTTGAAACTCTTTCGCCGGATTTAATGTTTGCAGATTCTCTTTTATTAAATTTACGTTGAACGATTTACGATAGAAAAGTGAAAAATTTATTGAAAAATAAAAACTTTTACAAAGCAGCAACGAGCGAGTTTCTGTGCTTGTGTGTGTGTGTTTTTCGTGTGCGTGTATGGATTTCTTACTCCCCTAGGATTGGGTGGGGCTCGGGGCATCAGTAACACGTTTGCTGTTTAATTTAGCATGGAAACAACAACTACACAAACAGCAGCATCAACGACCGAATCCAGCGAAGAACCGACAAGAAAACAAACAACGAAAACAGCAGCAATTGTGCTGCTGGGCGAAAGAGACGAAAGAATGAAAGGACGAACGCACCGTGGGTTATAGCAGTCACTCGTCTATAAATTATATCCGCTGCAAATTGAAACGCGCGTTAAAATGCAGTTACCGTTTGCCAAACGCTTCAGACGTCTGGCCACGGACTTTGCAAGGGTTGCGAGGGGGCGGGGAGGGCCAAACATTGCCGCCAACATCAACGATGGAAACTAGGATACGACGGAACGGAAGGAAGCGACATAAAAGGAAGGAAGGAAGCAAGACTCGGGCCAAACATGAATGCAGGGCGCAGTCGAAACTAAATGACAAGAATATGGCGAATATCGCATTGCGAGCTCGGTACAGGGTGCTTGTCACTGAATAGTGAACCATCGGAGGTAATGGGCGTGTTTGCCATTTCTATACAGACTGCTTCACAAGGATTGAAAGGATTTAAAAAGCTTCGTTAAGAAATATCTTAGAATTGACTTCGTATAACAATTTTAGAGGACCTTTGAATAACCTGTCGATTTCCTGCTCATTTCTGGACTATAAACTGATCACAAAAGCCTTGAAACATCATCACCCGTTATATTTTAGCGTTCGTTCTTTTTCATGTTTCTTCTCTTTGTCAATTTTCTAGTGCTATGAATGGTTATATAGATTCCCCGGAATATATATGCTTTTTACTATGGAACGTGGAGAATTGTATTTAAAATATACGCAACAAACTCATTCAAAAGGTCAAAATGGACCATAATCACAAAGCAGGCGAATCAAGCCATAGACGGGTCGATAAATGGAGCTTTTAGCTTTTGAGGTAACTTGAGGTTTGATATGACGACGTGACTCCCCCAACAACACGAAGAAGCTGCGATCAAAATGAGCAATCGAAGGTAGAAATGAATCAACGAAGTTAACGGTAGCAGCACGAATGACAGACCTGAATCACCACAAAGCGACAAGACTGATGACGATAACGCAAAAGCCGCTTCATTGCAAAGGAGCCACATTGAAGTCGTAGACAGGACGACGTTGATTTATTTTGCAAAGCGCCGTCAAGTCGAGGGAAAAGCAAAGGGACAGACAGACAGTTTGTTGGAGAGAGAACAGCAGAGGGATGAGGGAAGGATCCGCTTGTGCAAACTTTCTTTATATTACCAAACAAATCATTTAATTAGTCCTTAAAAACCACAGAACAACCAACAACAACAACGAAACCGTTCAATTTAAAATAAACAAAGATTCTCCTGGCAAGCTACGGATTTCGACGAGTTTCTAGTCGACATAAAAGAATTCCGTAAGTTTCGAACTCGGCCACAACCGCAAATTCACTCAGATGCAATTCGACACAAGCCCAACAACGGCGTCGACTGTAAAACGTAACGAAGTCCGAATAAAGGACTAATTTTACGCATACGAAAATAGAACACAAAGTATAGAAGAGGGGAAGGTGGGGGAAGGGGGGGGGGGGGGTATATCGAATTCACAAACAAAGCAATGCATGGAAGTTAAAATGTCGGACCGCAAATTGCTCTCTGTTAAACCAAATGGAAAACAGCAGCAGAGAGAACGAGACGTAGAGAGCCACCTAGACCAAAATCCGGAAAGGGAAGTGAGCGAGAAAAACATATATGTGTGTGTTTGTGTGCCTAGTTTAAAGTAATCCAAAGAAATAAAGTTATTTTCTGTGGCGGAAAGTGAGTCAGAGCCCCAGCGAGAAGAAGGAAGAAGAACTGATGATGTACTTCCATGATAATTTTGAAATATTGGAAAAGTTCCTGCTTTCCTGTACTGTTGGTTTACGAAGTTCCAGAAGAAGGTATTATGGCCCGCTGAAATCACAATTTGAAAACAAAATCGGCTCAGAAATTTATGTTATTGAAGAGAGAGACTTTATAAGCGAGTAATACAGTCCAATATTTCAGTTTAAAGGTCATCCATAGATCGAGGGTTCCAATGAACGCATCTTTATTTCGTAAGGAGACTATTTGATTTATAAAACTATGCATTAAATAATAAAACAGCTTAGAAATGGATTGTTGTCGACTTATTGTTAAAGGATGAAAGAATAAGTCATAAACGAAGACCTGATATTAAATGTTTAAATAAAGTGGAGAAGTAGAATCTTAGGTTTGCTTACAGACGCTTCACGGATGCACTCATAGGACGTTATAGAGCGAAAGAGCCATCCATTTATTAAGATAATAAGCAAATTATTTTAGTGGAAAAATGTTTATAATAGCACAAATGGTCAATGTCAATTTCCTCTCTTAGAATTTCAATTCGGAGAGTCGTGTACAACACGGTATATGAACCTCTGTTCTCGTAGGATGAGAAAGCAAACTCAAGTCAATTGTTCACTTGCTCATAGTTAATCCCGAGTGATTTGTGCTGAGAGATTATTTCTCATTTACTAAGTGCGCGATAGTCGTACGATTTCCAAGCGCTGATTAAATAAAGTCGCATATTAAAATGTGATTATCGTCCTTTTTCTACAGGGTACTTTGCAACAGACGCAGTTCACAGGAAAACCACCTACGCAACAAGGATTTAATAAATGAATGAATAGAATTACAAAAGTTCTTATAGAAATTCTTGTTAACTTGCAAAATTGAAAAGAATGTGTATAAGCGAATGTGTCAGTGTGTGTGTGTGTGTTTGTGTACATGTGTGTTAGAGCAACAAGCAAGCATGGCGAAGGTTGAAGAAGGAAAAGGATAAAGCAGAGGAAGTCTTCTCTTTCTCCGACGTAAAAACCATTCAAGAATTCAGGAAAAAAGCCAACACAAATAAAGACGAAGAACAAAGAAGAATCCATCGGATTTTAATCTATTGCCAGGAGTTTGCGCTGCGAAGATTTCGAGCTCGCCAGCAAGCGGCGGGCGCTGAAGGAGCGCCGCATAACAGCGACTTCCGATGGCAGCTTCGGCAGTTAAAATGGTGGAGCCGGCAGTAAATCGTTCAGTGCTCCATCTCCGGCTCCAACAACAACAACAACAACAACAGCCCAGGACGACGGTTTGCGTGTCTGTCTGCCTGGACTCGTTCGCCGTCGCGTATCCTGAGGCTCGTGCACTTAATCCTGGCGACCGAGCACGTGTATAGCGCCGTGCAGGAGTTTGCTTACTTGAGCTCCTGCACACACCTCCAAGCTGAACAAACACACGCATGCACAGACCGAATGGCTGTCTATGTGTGGATAGGCACTCACACAGGCAGACCTCTTGATATCGATTTTACTTCCATGTCCTCATATAAGCTTCTGTAACGACATAGGATGAGCCCATGTTGCCAATGCTGCATGTTTTCGCCCCTTTCCCCCTCTCCATGTTTTTCTTCCTCTCAAACATTACGCTCTGTTGAGTCTGTCTGTCCGTCTGTCGCTCTGAGTGCCAGATTTTTGGCGCTTTCCTTCTTTGAGCGCTGCAAATCTCTGGTACATCGTAAACTGCTCTTTGGGATTTACAAAGTCTCTCGCTCTCTCTTCATTACCGCTTTCTCTTCAGTTTCTCTCTATATGAAACTCTCTCTCTCACACCGTGCAGATTCTCAATGTTGCTCTTCGCCTTCGCAGCTGTGGAGAAATGGAGAAACTGTGGTGAGTTTCAAGTCAATTTTGGTAAAAACTTCCAATTTATTTTGCAATAAAACGTGAAAATTAACTACGACTTTGAATAATAGAAGAAATACAGAAAAGCGATTAAAAATGAACTCAATGCAAAGTTTTATAAAAGTGCTTCAAAACTTTTATTATATAGTAACATGCGAACAATTATAATCTTGGAAATATGAAAACAAATTACATTTTGATAAAGTATTTCGAAGCTATTGGAATTATCTTTTCTGAAAGCATCGAACGCATTTAAAAGGCAATTTATTACAGCGATTAAATGGCAATTTCTTTGGGATAAAGTGTCTCTCGGCGGATGTGCTAACGTACGAATTATAAAGCGATTACACGTCACCTGTTGCCGACAGCCGTGACTCCGCCATCGTTCATTCTCGCCGGAGCATTCATCACGTTGCCACTGAAGGTGTCCGGGCAACGCTGCCGATCGATCGATGCGCCGCTCTCCCGACGTCGGCACCTTCTCCAGCAGCGACTTCCTCTCGCTTCATCGCTGCCTGGTTTCGGCTGCTAGGCATTCGGCTTCTCGGAAAAAGTCGTCGTGCAGATCGAATTTCGGACGTGCAATTGTGACGTCAGCGTCACGAAATAGACTGACAGATGTCGTTGCAGCACGCACGCGTGCGTCGATATCAAATAATTTGGACTGCATTCGTATCATCGACTTCACTTTCAGCCACTCGGTGCTTTGCGGCGAGCACCTTGCACTCGAATTGAGATGCGAACCCTGTAATTGCGTCGCAATGTCGTCGCAACTGCAGAAACGTGAGTGGCCGATGGGCCCACGCTGTCCCCGAACGCGCTACGAGCACCACGTTCGGCTCCTCGTATCTTTTAATTAGCAATGGAGTTGAGTTTTATTACAGCTTTCACATTAATCCTGCGCCACGTCGTGACCACGTGACGATGAGCCCGTAGGAGGTGTCCTTGCGTCCTTGGCAGATCATCCGACTTCAGTGAGTGCCGCAGTGTAAGCGGGCAACCTAAGGATCCTTCGCTGCAGTTGGAAGAAGCGTTAAACGAGTCGGTCGCGCCCTCGGCTTGGCAGCTGAATCGAAGCGGGGATTCTCAGCAGGGCAGGCGACTAGTCTGAGTGCAGAGGAAGGTGTCAGTCGCGGCGATAAAAGCAATCGAATTAATGCAAAGTGGCTAAGAAAGCGAAAGGCACATGCAGTCCATTTTACGCACATAAACAAAGCGATCGATCGATTACTATTTCCCATTCACATGCCTCGAACAGTGCCTTCGGGACCTCGTGAGACTTGGACCAGTGGCCGCCTCTGGACGAGTGATGAATTATAAATGAATCGGCATCAAAGGGAGCCTCGAACCGTTGGCATCAGACGCCAGAGCAGCCGCAAAGGGACACGCCAAGTGCAGTCAGCCGCGCGTTGTCCGTGGCTGCTTTATGATCGACAGACACGCACTTGACAATAAATCTTCATCACAACGACTCCGTCGCGGGAGGCCGCCCCCTCCGCGGCAGATCAGCGACATTAATTACACGTAACGGTTAATGTGCTGCCAGCAGAACCGCCACAACATTCAACAAGGTAGAAACTTGCCCCCAATCGACTCGTTTCGGCTCAACCGGCTTATCACAGCGATATCGGGTCTCTCCAGGCGCCGCCCCAAACGTCCAGTCCACCAACACAACGACAGAGGAACACGCCAAATCTTCGTGCGTAGCTCACATTAACATGGATCTGGACGTTTTCGTATTTCAGCAACAAACTTGCAAAGCATTCAACTTTCTGTCATGTTGACGACATTGTTTAAAAGCAGCAACTGTTGTTGTTGTTGGCTTTGTTAAGTTATTTGCTGTTTTAGTTTCGTTTCTCGCTTTCCAACATAGAAAAACGCACTTTAGAAAGACTACTTTGGGTATCTGCCGCTTTAATCTAAGCCAAGTTGTCGTTTTTCCTTGGGAAGTTTGCGTGGCTGCTTGTTAAAGGGTTTTTAACGAGGAAATGAAGTCATTTTTGAATCAGTCGTGCGTAGAAGCGACCGAGGAAGATTTTAATTGGACAGCAGAAATCTTTTAATGTACAATTAAAGTCAAAACTGAAGAGATTATCGAGCATTGCGATCGAGGGAGGAACAGAGATGGAGCATGCAGTTGAACTCACCAATCAATCAACTCCAACTTCAAATGAATTAAAAATGGAACTAAGTAAGATATTTTCTTCGAGAATTGCTGGAATTTCGAGCGGCTTTTAGCCTTAAGAAAGCACCGAGCAATCAAGAGATAAGAAATAGTTCAAATTCACTGAATGTGAATTCACGGAATGGACATGTGTTGTTGCTCTTGAATCCCCCAACAGTTCAGAGGTATAAAAAGTTTCTTCCAGATGACGATAAGTCGATTTTGAGCTCAATTTCAATACTTCTGCGGCATTCAGAAAGAATTTCGATACAGACTAAAAGTAGTGTGCTTCTGTTTACTGATTTTAATCGCGAAACCCTCACTGAACGTGGTAAAGCGACTAAAGACGGCTTGTAAAGGTCCAAACATTCAACTCAACAGAAAAAACAATTAAATATTTTTTAAATGTCCGTGTTTAAAAGCTGTTGATGTCATTAATCGTTGATGTTGCTCCACAAATGACTGCAATAATTGCAGGTTATCACTATTTAATGGCTATTATTCAGCATATTAAACATTTTCCTGCCTGTTGCTGGACTTTGGCTTTCTTAATTTTTAATTTCTCCCGCTGGTGGCGCTGCAATGTCTCTCCTCCTTTTCTTATCCCTCTTGCCGGAATTCTTACACCTGTCCCTGGGAATTGAAAAATTTCGAGTCGTTGCATTTACTGGAAACCTGAGATGAATACGCATTCATGTTTGTTGTGGCTGCCTCATCAATTTCGGGTTATTTATGAACGTATCCAGTTACACGTGCCCCTTGAGGCTCACAAAACCCAATATTATAGGGGTTTAAGCAATGCCAGTGAGCGTTTAATTCGCATAAATATTGACATCCTTCGAACTGCACCAAATTAAATACACAATACATCTTTGGGAATATATTGAAGACCGTTGAAATACAGTCTTCTTTAGAGTAGAAGATAATTTAAAGTGTCAAATATTCATGGACATCCTGGTCACTTTTTTTCTTCTTTTCGCCATTTGTAATTTCAGCTTTTTACTTTAAAATATTTTATTTACTTAATCAATTTTAAAACATTTTTCAATGTTGATCCATTTTTATTCTGTGCACATCCTTTTTAATCTCTCCTCTTCTGACTTCCTTCTTAATTTATGACCAAAGTCGGTTTTCGCAGCGTAAAGAATAAATAATAAAATTTCCTGAAAAATATCGGCTTTTTTTGCTCTTTCCATCGATTTTTTCGATACATCGCGGCTTTCATAACTCTTGTGCTCAGTTAAGGGTCCCGCCCCCCACCACCTTCCCTTCAATCCCTCGCGTAAAACAGGGGCCCATGTCTTGAACACGGCGCTGTTGATATTAATTGGACGGCGTAATTGCGGCGTTGTTGTTGTTCATAATTACAGAGTCGAAATAATTGGGTTGGAAACACGTTTTTTCGGTGGCAATCTTTATAAATAATCGCCGCTGCATCCCCTCGACGGCCCCAATGAATAAGCAACGCTGCTCTATCATTTAATTCTTATCTCTGCGCGGCTTCGGTCAACAGCAGCAACAACAACAACAACATTTTAACGACTCTGCCCCTGTTCAATTCGCGAAGACGACAGAATCGCTTATTAATAACGGGTTGCTTGAGGTGTGTAGTGAAATTTCGATGAAAATTAATACGTATTACAAGGTGCTGCGGTGAATACATTAAAAACCTGACGAGACAACGAAAGGATAACCATAGGAAAACAGCAGCAACCCGACGACTGTTGATCAACTCTCAATGGAATGGAAATCGTTCAAAATGTAGGGCACTCCTTGTACCGTGATGGCCATAATCCGCAATAAAACACGCCTTCACTAAACAGAAACAAATTCCTTGTTTAGTTTTTAATTTCAAATTTAATTGAAGTGAAACAAAAATAAATATAAATATTAATAAAATAGAAAATAAATACAAATGCACTTATAAATAATAAATAAATGTAAAACAAATACAAATATTTATAAACACAAATAAATATTAAAGAAATAACAATAATTAATTTATAAAAAATATAAAATAAATATAAATAAATTACAACGAAATAAATAAATAATTTTCCTATTCTTGGTTATACATATACATAAGTATATTCATTATTCATAACACAATTAAAACTAGAATAAATTTTTCATATTTTATTCTATTAAGATAGCGGAAATCCGAAATATTATTAAAGCTAATTTTGCTTATTATTATATTTTAATAATAAACTGCTTTATAATACCTCTTATTAATTATCGAATTTAATTTATATTCAACTTGGAGCATCTGTGGAATTTCCTTCCCTTTTTCGGGCAATTTTTACGTTCTCCTCAAATAACGAAGAAGTTTCTTTACTCATTCGTAAGACGCTTTGTGCAGATTCTGAATAAACACTGTCACTAATTGGACGTTGCTGAACACATTCCTCCCTCCCGGCAAACGCCGCCCTCTGTGACGTGTTGTTTTAGAATTTTTAAACACTTTGTTTATTTAAGGACTTCTTTTGACTGCTTCTTGCCGTGGCTGATCCTTCAATTGTCGTCGTCCATTGTGAAACGATGAAACCTCCGACGAATGCATTTGCGAGCCGCGTTCATCGGTGACCAGCGGCCTCGACGAGTCGTCCTGTGCAGCTCCCAACTCACCTCCGCTCACTTCATCTCATTAACAATTGTCAGCAACACTCGCTGCGCCATTCACAGACTCTCGACGCGGAGATGTATCTGCATTGTATTTACTTGTATCTTCAAGTTGTTTGTTTAAGTGAAATACCGCAAGGGATGCGTAGGATGAAGAGCACCCGCGGTACATCGGCACTTGGACTGCTGCTGAGCGAACTGCAGTTGTGAAGACAAGAAGCAGACTTGATTATTTTATGAATGTCGTTTATTTGCACTTGCAGAAATATGAAAGCGTTGAAAAACACAGAAAAGCAAAGATGTTTTTCTGCTGCTTCTGCAGCTGGGAGTTTTTATTGTGCTTAATAACCTATGGCAGACGCTGATGGAGGCGTGGATACATCAAGGACTCTGCTAAATCCAACGAATTTCGTAAAACAGCCGCTTAAAGGCTTTAGAAAAGTACCGAATATACTTAAAAACTAAATCAAATTTGTTTAATAACGATTCTTCAAATAAATTCCATCGAATTCGGAGTTTTTCATAACGGATTTTCATCCCTTGGGCCTGGGTTATGTTTGCTATTGTGTTTATTGTTGTTGTTTAATGCTTCTGACGAGTTTACAAACTCACATCATCATCATCATCATCATTATCATCATCGCAATCATTATCATCGTCGACGTCGCCTTCAATTCTCTGATTGTTCGCCGCAGTTCGACGCTTCTTATTGCGAAAGTTGCTCGATTCGTGAAGATTTTTCGGATTTCAATTTCAATCAAGTTTTTGTGCTCTTCCTCTGCTTCTGCTTCTGATTACCCACACCCCGGCCACCTCCTGCTATCATCCACTAAACTATGGAAAGCAATTTGCGACGCAAAGTTTTACAATTCCTTTAAATTTGTTCAATTTACTTTATTTCTGAACTTTTTAGAGACTCTTCCAGTCGCTGTTCTTTGTGCTTGTATCGCTTATTTACGTATTTAGACCCTTTATTCGACGATTTCCTCAGTGAACATCAGCTTCTCATCACGAAAAAAGAAATTCGACGATAAATGAAGTGGTTCTTTAAAATGTTAATCCTTCAAACTAAAAAATAAAGAATTGACTTAAATAAATTCAACACGGTTCAAATTAAACAAACCATGAATTTTGGATTTTTAATTTATTTCTGAACGTTTTTATTTCAACTTCTTCGAAAGTAGTTTACATCTGAACGCTGAAGAGTCTCTTGCTTTTAAGCGCTGCTTCCTCCTTTTAAAGTCCTTCTGCTAAAACGTGGAATCCAAATCACATCCTTCAATAAAAGTATTCACAACAACTCGGCTAAGAAGAAGAAGAAGAAGTGGCGAAAGAAAAGAGGGCGACATGAGATTTTGCGCTGTTGGTGGCACTCGGCGTCGTTTGGTGGATGGAAGCAGCGAAGGAATGGCTCATGTGTGTGTGTGTGTGTGTGTGCGTGTGGTGCATGTGTGCTCATGCGGGGTGTTTATAAAAAACCAGACGTCGATGGCTTTTATACGTATTTTGAAGCAACAAAGTAAAGCAAAACGAGGAAAAAATTATGGCGAATGTGAAGTAATATTTGCCAGGAAATAAGGACATTAAAACAACACCAACAGGAGTAACGATAAAAACGCCCGAGAAACAACATGGAAAGTCATTAAAGTGCTGCTTCTACAAAATGGCCGAGAGCATGAAACACTTAAACACACACGCATCCATAATAAATAGAATTTGTAATTTTTCTCTGACGTTTGCAGATGATGACATGTGACAGGACGAGGATGTGTGCCAGGACGGACTCCATGCAACTGAGTAACAAAAGCGCTACACGAAAAAACCGCCTTCGAAACTCTGCAGGCGCCTTGAAACTTCGTCTTCAGCCCGACTCCGGACAGTTTTAAAGTGTTTAAATGCGCTGCGAAAACAATGAAAGCAACAAAGAAATTATTTATGAGCATCTCGGGCAAATGAAAACGAAAATCCTTATGATAAACTAAGCAAAAATATGGTAATCGAGGCGCTGTTTGTTCACTTGGAAACATATTACGTCGCGTAATGTACGCAAATATTTCGACAGCGGCGAGGAAAACGAGTTCCCGGCTCGTAAAACCGACCACTAACCACGACATTCGTCTGCTGCATCTTCCCACGTGGCACGACCGCCTTCTCCGCCCCCCAGCAAGGATCCCCCGGGAGCACAACGAAGACGGCGACGGCGACGACGACGGCGACGGCGACGGCGACTAACGGCGACCTGGCTGCGGCAAATAGATAATAACTCCATGGATTTGGGTTCTTTTCCAGTGCAAATTCGTGAGGATAAAATGTGAAATGCGAAAGGGGCGTTGGTGGGCAGGGCGCGCCTGTGAGAGACTGGCAAATGGGACAAGAAATGAAAATTGCGTTCAATTACTTCGGAGCCGCATTCGGCGTGAAAGAAATATTGCGAGAAATTTAAATATTGTACATCCGCCAACAGCAGCAGTGGGTCCTTCGAAGTGCTTTCGCTTGGCGTCGTCCTCAAGGTAACGTACCACGCCAGCAGCTTCAGTCGTAGCACTCAGTTGATTGCTTGCTTTTTGTCCAGAGGCGGCGCCCTTTAAAATTAATCGGGGATCGATTTTCGTAATTGTATTTGATATATCCAAATTACCATCACAGTAATACAATTAACAACTCTTTCTTCATATAAGATTTATCCAAAGATGGGTGTGTCCTGCCCATTTTCCTTCACCAATTTTCCCCGTTAAAGTCAGGACGACGCAGGGTCCCTGAGTTTCGTTCTGTCTCGTTTCGGTTCCTTGTCGTTTGAGGGTTCAACAGAAAAGGCAATCGTCTCCGCGGCTTCGTTCTTCCTCAGGAGATTCGCGGGGCTCCTTGTCTCTGCCGAAATCATACACAAACACTTTCGAGCCACCCACAAGCTCAAGTCCGACAGGGATACGAAATTCGGAACAATGCGCGGCGAATGTGATCATCTTCGTTGTTCTAAGGCAGCTGCTGGGCGACTGGGGATTGAGCAAGCGGAACGAGCTCCGAGCAGCGAGCCAAGAGACGCACTTGTATCCATTCGACTGCTGTAATGGGGATTTACAGCCGAGGCGCTGGAACTTGGACGGTGGTGGCGATTTAAGGCTGCGAAGCGCAGTCGACGTCCCCGTCCAAGCATGAAAAATTTCGTTTTAGATGAATTCTTTCCACTCACTGATATTAAATGTGTGTGCCAGCGTCTTCAAGGGCGCGCGGATGTGGGTGGCGACTACGAGGTTGACTCCGGGCCCACATTTAACAGCATAAATATAATATTTTTATGTTTCCATGCTTTTAGCCGCGACCACGCGGCCGCGGATGATGAATGACGTCTTCCTTGCAGCTGTCTTATTTTTACTTCAGAGATCCTGTGAGGATGATGGCATCACCAAGCAAGGCAACACGGGTGCTTTGCACCGCAAGCGGCCATGATTACTTCTTGACAACAACAACAACCACCGCGAAAAGTCCTTATCACACACACAGCACCATCAAAAACATGTTTGACTGTACTTGCGCTTGTTTGGTACAAAGATTTAGATAATTTTTCCTGTAAAAAACGTGGTTTATCTGTAAAAAGCACAAGAAAATACAAATTCTGTTGAATTTCGATTAAAAATTTATGAATTTGGTTTATTTGCTTCTTGGAGAAGAATCGAAATTTTCCCTTTTTCCTTCCTTGATGATAGTGGACAGTGAAAGCAATGGATCCTTTATGAAATCCATTTCATAAGAACTTTATCACCAATAGCGCTCCATTGATCCATTTTTAAATCCCGCCTTCTGTTTTCTCGAAATCTTAACAAAAATCTTAAAATCCTGAAGAAATTCTAATCTAAAGATCCATAAAATGTTGCTAAAAGATCCATTTATTTATTATTTTATCATGTATTTCACTTTATTTTAATAAATCTCGTTTATTCTTCACTTTGTTTGAATCTTTTTGTAAAATTATGGCATAGGTTTGCCCCATAATTTAATGATTGTTGAAATGTTATCGATTTAAATTAAAAAGGGAAATTTCCATCGATGGATCGCGGTAAAAGTTCACAAAAACCGTAGTTTTTTTAAGGTTTTATTTCTTTGTTGGTGTTGGTTCGACAATTTTGTAAATACTGCAACCGTTTCTCTTCTCGTTTTTCTATTCTGCTTCGCAAACTATTCGATTCCCTTCGTTCAGCTGCATGGAAAAAGTACAACACGGCAAAACGTTTAAAACTCGTTTGTTTTTTCCTGTTGCAATGGATTCAGCGACCGAGGGTTTTCGAATCGTTAGAGTGCGTTTCGAGTATTCAAATCTTAACACAATCACAACAGCCGTAACACAACAACAACAAAAACAACAACAACAGCAATAAAACACGTCCTTCACAACGCAAGGATAACGCAACAATATTGCGCTCGGACGTGACCGGTTATGAAAGGATTTATTATTTGAATATTTAAATTTTTCCTCAGCATTTTTGTGTTTCACCTCCTTTTTTCAAAGCATTCGTGTGTGTATTTGTTGTTTTTGCATGTGTTATTTTTGTTACTTTATTTTTCACCTTTTTTTATGTTCTTCCCTTTCAATTTTGTTTTTTTTTTTTGTGAAGAGCGAAAAGGTTCGCTACAAATTTTTAGGTTTGTGGAATCGATTGTTCGATATTTTTTGTATTTTATCATTTTTTGCCAGCATTTTTCAGTTCTTTGTTTCTAATATTTTTCATAAAACTGTTTTTCCACAATTTCAAAACAGAAAAGAGGAGAAATTGAAGAAAGGACGCAATGGAAATATGTAAAAAATTATAAAAATATGAAAGGTAAAATTAAAATGTATAAAAAGTGGTACAAAACAAAAAGCAACGTGAAAAATCGAAGTGCTGCCAGAAACAGAAAAAAAAACCCAACAACAATCGATGGCAGCGTCGCGTTTCTCTTCACAAATTTCCAGGCGTTTCCCTATCAAAACGGGTCACGTTATTTCAACGAAAGGATGGAATCATTTTTTTTGTGATTTTGTTTTTCATCCTGGTGCTGCTAGCGACGGCGGCCATCAGCTTCAGACTCAACATCGCATTCCGGCTTCGGTGCTGTGTGCCGACGAAAGCCTGGAAAAAAATTTATTTGCATACTAATATTCAACGGATTTACGATTTTTATACAGATCTCTGCATACATACATAGTTACAAACACACACATAACTGCACACATAAAGAATTATGTACTTTTGTGGATATTTCAGACGATGAGAGAGTCGAACAAGACTCGGCTGCGCCAGACAGACACGGCCAACCGCACAAATACGTGGATGTGTGTGTGAGTTCGTACACACAATAAAAAGTTGCATTGTTGCTTCGAGGATGTGTGCAGCCTTGCTTTCTGTAATGATTTTGAAACAATGCATAAAAAATGTACTCGCAAGCAGCAACAAGAAGAAGAAGAATGAGCGCAACAAAGAAACGTTTAAATAAATTGCGGCTGCGGGTCCCTCAACCCGCATTCAAATCAAAGCCCCCATTAATTATATACACAAAAAAGAAAATCATTCCATTGCCGACGTTTTTGTTCTTATCTCTTCTTCGACAAGACACAGAATTTTCGATTTTTCCAACATGTTTTTTGCATAAAAATATTCAAGTATTTCTGAATGATACTTCAGAAGATTTTGATTCAAATAACCATTTTTTATATGTATTTTCCATGTATTTTAATTTTAAAACAATTACATTGAATTTCACTTCACATTTCGCTAATTTAAACTATAAACTTTTTACAATTCTAATCGAAAAAACGCTTGTTTAAAATAGAAAATTAATTGACTGTTTTTAGTTGAATTATGTACGAAAATATTTGGTTTATTTTTAGCCAAACGAAAACTCACTGCATTCTCTTCTATACTTCTAAATACCTTTTCTCAGACACGAACCTTAGACTTCATTTGTAGATTTCACAATATCAATTGGATACATTTTTACAACGAAAAAAACCATGTTTTCTATTCAAAAAAACAATTGCTTCAAAATTCCAACAAATAGAAAAGTTCTTTTTATTCTGATCGAAGAAAGTTAAGTGCAAAGAATTGCAGTTTTCTATGTTCTCAAATCGTTTGTTCGCCATTCATTTCACGAAATTCTTTTAACGAAGGAAAAGTGAAAAGTGAATTTTGTGTCATTTCATTCTGTAAATTTATTATTTTTATTGTTTTCCATAATACAGTTGAATATTTAATTTAGAATAAAAGCGAAGTTAGTTGAAGGACCACCGCCCAAAATAAGAACTCCTTAGAATAGAAAAAAAAAACAAAATACACAGAAGTGATTCGCAGTTTCTTTATTTCATAATTAAATACATTAAATTTAATAAATAGTATTTATTTTATAATTTGCACTGCACTTAATTCTTTTCGAAGCTTTATTAAAGGCGTTTCTTTTCAGTAACACAAAATAATAATCAATCCTTGATCCGCACTCGAAAGGATGTCGCTTGGAACTGAACTGAAAGCTGCCGGAGATCGTTTCTCATGCTTCTTTTCGCTTAATAAATTAAATGCGAGATTTTTACCTGTACCAGAACAGGAAACATCCGAAAGCAGTACAACTAATTAAAATAACAAAAGGATAAAGGGACATCGCACACACACGAACACTCAACTCTTTTATCTGTCGTCTTTCATATTTGAATAAGAGTCGCGACTTCCTGCTCCGCGTTCGAGCATCTGAATTAAGCGTAAACATGACACGTCGGATAAAGACTCCGAGGCTTCCTCTAATTTGCCTATGAAATGCATGAATTGTGTGAAAAGATTCACAAAGAAATGCGCAACGCTGATGAGAGTCTGAAGCGGAGACATGGAACAGAGCCAGGACTTTGCCAAGGATTATTTCAATTATGAACGAAGCGTGAGAAATTGTGATTTGTTGGCGGAAAGAATGCGGATTGCAATGATTCCGAAGAAAGGATGAAAGATGAAAATACATCTGCTTACATTTCAGATTATTTAAATTAATACATATTTCAAAAAGTGGGATGAATTGAAATTCACATGAATAAACGCAGAGTTGAAAAATGCTAAAAAGAAAGACTCTTTATTTTATTTGACATTTTCTTAAAAACATCACGATTAAAATTCCTCACTACATCATGTATTTTACTTTATTTTACGGAAATCGACATTTATTTATATTCTTTTATAGTAATCGTTGTGCTCATGAATACTCGTTCATATGGCTTTAATTTTGCTATGAAAGATTTTTGATTTCCGTTTTAATTTCTTTGTTTTTCCAAATAGAAAACTCTGACAGTAGACCCAAAACTTTATCAGGATTTTAGCCACACAAACCGCGTTGTGAGTCACTGCAATTCACGAGCCAATCACTCGTTGAAACACGACGTGTTGCTCTGAAATGAAAGTGAAATTTTTCAGAGATGATTTCGCCTTACCTGGGTTCGTTTTGCGCCGGCAGGACGAGCAAATAACACGGCAGTTGAGCATTGAAATGGTGAAAAGTCTTCGCATGAATTTCGCAAATCATGTGCCGGCTCTCGAGGGGCGAAGGGTCGAGGGCCCGTCGACAAGGGATCCTTTGTAGCTGGTCCCTAATTCGATTAGCAAGCCGCAACAATTGCTGTTGTTGGCACCTCATCACGTCGACTCCGTGTTTAGGGTATTTTTCCGAAAAGCCAAATCAAATGAAAGTATTTGGTGAAAATGAAAACAGCGGATGCAGAGAAAGGATCCGCGGCCGGATGTGACTTCTATGGTTTTGCACAATGCAAACAGCAGCAACGAAATCATTGCCAAAACAGTGCAAATCGCTGCAGACATGAAAATCCGGATGTTTGCACTGTGATTTGCATTTGAATCGTCGGTAGCTGGGTGCATAATTTCGATGTTGTTCTATTTTGTTTGTTGTTGTTGTTGTCGAGCAGTTAATGTCAACAATGAGAGGGAATTAAATGATTCGAGTGCGTGTGGATTATTGCTGCAATAACAGCTCCATTGTTCGTTATTGAATTCATAATGCATTGTAATGGAAATGAAAGCGGATTCAGCGAAAGCCGCAGCCATCAACAGGTTGAGCTGAGGTGATTAGAGGTGTTCGTGGATGCGTTGACCTCGTTTTAGGTAAAATGGAGGCAAGGATGAGGCTTTGAAACTACATATAAAATTAAATATCTGTCATCGATTTACATACACAAATGGAATTAAATATTAATAAACAGATGATGGTGAAAAATCTTCAAGAGGAACTTGAAGAGATTAAAGTAATTTTATCCTAATTATCTGCATCAATTTGCACATTTTATCTTCAACCAAAGTACAGAAAGATTTCCCCAAAAATACAGGAACAAAAAATTATAATGTAAATGAAATAATAAAACAACGTAAAGGAATTAACATGACAAAGACAACAGCAACAGGAAGAAAAACGGAGACATCATGAATTTGGGCCAGAAGAATTTAACACCAATTACAATATCCATTTACATCTAATTATTATATCGTCATCGTATTCATCATCAGCTTCATTATCACTATTAAAAACGCCTTCGTCGCCATTAAAAACAGGAACAACAACAACAACAAGAGCACCATCATCAGCATAATCACCAAAATAAAAAACAAAGAATTAAAGGAAGGACGCCGTGGCTGGAGTTCTTCGGCTGGTCTTTCAAGAAGAAAGCCGCGGTCGGTTGTGCCTGCGACTGCGGCTTTCGTTAGCCTCATTAACAGCAATAACAACAAATTACGGTTTAGTCTTAGCCTCTGCTACCACCCACCACCCTCCCCGCCCCTCTTCCTCTTCCGAACGTAAATGGGTCTCGTTTCCTGCAATTAGAACTGCAAACGTTTACTCGCCGTTTCCGTTGAGCACCGAAAAACAGAAAACAGACGCCAACGGAAGCACCGGACGAAAAAGAACAGAACCGAGCGAAGTGGCCACCATTTATCCTCCATGAAGTGCGTGAATGTCCTGGAAACGCAGCCTTCTCACTCCAACAATAAACACAACACTTCAACGGCTTTCGCAGCACTTAAAATCATAATGAAATCCAAGAAGATGATTCAAAAAGCAGTCGAAGTTTGGTGTTGTTTTTGGTTGGGTGGGGGGCGAAGTGTGGCGGGGAAGGCGATGGTAAGTGGTCTTAAATGATGGGCTGGTCGCTTTGGGGCGGGTCTGTGCAGTTGCTTGAGGTGACGAGGCGCGTCAAGTAAATTAATTAACATTTTGAAAGGTAACAAAAGCAGTCACAATTCCCAATGATGGAGTGAGGGCAGCATGGGGAATAAATCATTTCCATGGGCGCCACACCAATTAAATTCATTTAAACTTTGACCAACTTCGGGGCTTCGAAAAGCTTGACGGCAAAGACGAAGACAAGATTCGAGGAGAAGCGACATCATTTCCAGGTTTGGGAAAATAAAATGGGTTTGTTTTTGCTCAATGATTTGTTTGTTCTCTCTTTCGACTGGTGTTCTTCTTCTTCTTACGCTTGGTCTTCTTCTGCAGGACACGTTCCATATTCCAAAGCACACCTTGAATGCCGCGGGCGGAAATGAGCCTCGGAGACGTGACTCGCTTCTCGAATGCAGTTAATTGAACGCTTGAACGGAAGGAGAAGAAGATTTCTGTTTGTCCTTTAATTTTGGAAACGAATTTCATTGATAAAAGGATGAAACGTACTCGACATTGCGAACAGAGGCGGTTCAAAGCAGGTAGCAGGTAGTTTTTAATAGGCAAGTTGTCCAGTCGATCTCATGTAAAAGCTATTTAACAAGAGAACTTCGGGGAGTTCAAATAAATAATAGATCAACGATTATTATTGTTGATATTAAGAACTAATGCAAACAGTGAACATGCATAACACGGAGGTTCGCAGCGGTCCTGCTTGTTTAAACGTCTCCTCACCTGAGGTCCTTGCTTAAAATTCAAGGCAACTTCATCCGCTCGATTTCCTTGGCACTGCAACGAAATGTAATCAAAAGAGAGGTTTCTCTTTGGCTGCAATTAGTCGCGGTTGATCGAAAGAACTACGCATTCCAATGCTAAAAAAGAACCTTAAAGCAAACAAAAATAAAAACTGTTAGTAGCAAAAACAATAAATTTCACGTTATGAAAGACTCGGAGAAGACATCAAAGGAAAGGCGGCCACGCAAACCTGGAGCTGGACATTTAATTGAGGCATTGGCTTCGAATTCAGCAAACATTGAAATCAATTCACGGTCTTGAACAAACAGAAAATCGTCTTTTCTAATTGGATAAAATTCACGGCAGCGCAAAGCGACCCCTAACAGCGAGTAGACGAACGCAGCGAGGCATTTTTCCCGATTCCAGCGAACGACGATGAATAGTGAAATTTCCTTGTTTGGAAAAATATTCGGCAGCTAGGACTTTTTTCTGTGTGGCCTGACTACGCACAGTACGCAGAATATGCCGACAAAGAGAGAGAGTGAGAGCGGAGTTCGTGTGCCTTGATTTACGTTGCAAACATCCACGAAGACTGTTTTTGCCAGCTACCGTTTCCTCTTATTGCTTATTAAGAACGCAATTTTGTACGCAAAATGTGCGTATGTGTGCGATGCCGTACGCACTTCTATGCTTATTCCATTTTACAACCCATCAGGTTTTTTTTGGTCTTTTCTTTCGGTTTCCCAGAGAACACCATGTTTTTGGGAATGACGACTGAGGGTGAATTACCAAATTGTGTTACCCTCATGCGAAGGGTAGGAATTACGAAACGCACCGAAAAAAATGAGGGTTCTGAGGCCACACCTTTTTTCAGGGTGATGCGGAATTCTTATGGTTTTTTTAACATTTCTCTTGTTGTTTGCCCGAAAATTGTTTGATTTTCGTTTTTATTCGTATCGCTGCTGTTGTTGTTGTTGTTCAAAGGAACATACATTATCCTTATACTTATATCCTTATACTTTATCCTTATCTGGAAGTTGAATGCTATTTAGGATATTTTTTTCTCTTCTATGAGATTTTCATGGCGCTTGTTATTTTATTTTTCCCATTTTATGAATTGTCAAAAGTTCAAAGAAGTTTCGCAGTCAACATCAAGAAACGAGAAGACTTCCGCTTGAGTGCTTTTGAAATATTTTAAGGATCTTTTTATATACATTATTTTTGCGTTTTCTCCTTCTTTTTCTGATGATTGTTAGATATGTTTATTGCAGCAGTAGCAGAGCTAACAACAGCAACAACAACAAAATTGCCTCTTCTATTTTTTAATATTCGAAAATGAAGCAAGAATAAAAGCAATAATGCTTTGCATATTTTTCTTATTTAATTAGATTCTATTCAAATATTTTTTTTTGCCAAATTACAAATCACTCTGTCACATTTTTCAAATCCAGTTTTTAAATATGGACGGTGCAACATCGAAAAACTTTCCTTGCCAATGATGTTTGTTCTTGACAAGAGACCAGCCGATGCTCTGTCCAATGATATTTGAAATACAGATCAGAAAACTGCGAATCACACTCGATTTAGGAAACTTTGATAATTTTATTATTCTATTTCACTATTGTACACACAGTTTTCAGAGTCCTCTCTCGTCCTTGACCTCTGTGTAAGCAACTTCCACGCCATCGGCGTTGCCAACATCATCCAACGTCATATGACTAAGTTTACTAAGACTGCTGCTAAGGCAACAGTGCCTGATAGCCATACGCTGTTCCCCGACTCCCAGCCCAAATTACTATTATGGCGGTCTTTGTAGTCACCATGTTTGTATCGCATGAAAGCTAGCGTCAACCCTCTTGTCTGGACATTCAAATGCTCTTTTGACGACGCTGCGGTCAAATGCAACACCAGGAACACGAAAGAAAGAAGCAAAAACGTCTTCATTGCTACTGTCACAGGTTTGGTAAGGACTGTGATCACTTGCCAACAACAGCAAGTATTTATAGTCAATTTCCGACACATTCTACCGTTCCCTGGTATAATTGTTCTTTTTATGGTTGAAATCGAAAAATTCACACTATAAAATGCGGAATAATTGAAAAGTTCAGTACAGACTGTCTGATTTGCATTTGAGTTATTGGACGTTCCTAACCTCATTAATTTTATGAGTTCAACAAAATACTGTCCATGGAAAAAGTTAAGTTAAGTGAAGACAAGTCCTACGGTATCTGTCATAACCAACTGAGGTTGAAGTGCTTTTCTAAATTGGTTGCTGCTGTCGTTTCTCACCAATTTCTGGAGAATATTGGAATATCGGAATCATTTCTGATTTACAATTGAGGCTTTCTGAATTAAAAGCCATGTTTTCTGAATTACAATTTAATTAAACAACAACACTCATTTCATTTTATACTTGGTGCTTAATATAGACCAAATGTATTTCTTTAATTAGAATTTTTTTTTATAACAGTAAAATTAAAACTCTGGAATTTTGTTACATTATCTGCTAAAGAAAAAAAAAGGAAGATAGCGCGGCGTTAATACATGAATCGTTTTCCATGAATAAATTTACTATGTCCGCCTCAACGCTCATATCTGCTCCATAAACTGATAGCAGCATTGGATATCCCGAATCTTGGGTCTCCAGGATCTGGTTAATTCTACAGCCAGGCGCTGTTTCCTTGTGCCCCAGAAGCAAAATCTACTTAAGAAAACCTCTAACAATGTAAATTAGTAAAAATTTTGATTTAGTTCCCGACAAAATTCAGTATTTTTTTGGCATGTTCCGCCCTCATTTAAATTTTCATGGTACAATTTGACATTTTATGTGTGAAATAACAAAAAGCGTTGTTTTAAACCAGGGAATATTTGATCGTATTTAGTTCGGTGTCAATATTTAAAATTGGTAAGGGGTAAGACTAGGCAAAGCTGAAATATCGATTGTAGTACACCGCCATCCATCGGACTGACAAACAAATTTCCGTGCTCACAAGTTGCCACATTTTCGAGGAGCACCTGAAAGCGACTCGTTAACAATTCCGACTGCACTAGGAGACGTTATAGACGTTCACATCAAAGGATAATGAAAAGAATTAATGTTCAAATAGTTCGTAATCAAATATTTAAGAGGTTTTTTCTAGGCATTGTGGCTGAGTACCATCAACACAACAACCAAAAGGTGAACCTTATTGTATTAATAAATTGCAAGGGAAAAAATTAATGTTCTCGAACAATCAGAATCCGTCTACAGGGAATTAAATCTTTTTTTCCTAGAAATGTGCTTCTTTTCCCCCAAAAAATCTGCTGATAAAACTGATGACGACAACAAAAGTTGAGTGAGTGGTGGAATCTGTGGAGCTGTGTGCAGGGATATAAAATTAAGAAAATTCGATTTGAAATACGTAAAAGGACAAACAAAAACAGGAAAAGGAGGAGAGAAAAGCTGAAGATGACTGCTGAAACGAAAAGACTTCGAAATGACGTTGCGACAAGCAGCAGACATTCACATCAGTGACAACGGCGCAGCTTCGAGATGAAGCAGCAAGCACACACACACAGACTCCCTGGGTGAATGAGGATTTCATCAGGTTCGCACTTTCCGTTATCGTCAACCACCAACGAGTTTTGTATAAATTTCCAAAATCTTTCGTATACAAACAAACATAAATTTGCTTTATTTTTCATTGATTCTATCAGAAACAAAAAGTTTAAAGGAAAACCAGATTTATTATTCAAACAGTTTAGATTAACATCTAAAATATTAAAGCTCGGAGCTTAAAGCAAAAATTGGAAAAATTAAGTGTAAAAGTTCGGGGAGTTTGTTACCGCAGTCAGACCGAAAAAGACTGAGATCAAAATGGAGTCGGCCTAAGATTTGTCGGGGGAAGAGTGAGACCATTTGGACAGTTCGGACCATGTAAGATGTGACCAATTCAGAGATAGAGAGAAAATTACCCTTTTAACTACAAATATACCAAATTACATGTGTCATAAAGGCACGACAGGCAGAAGCCATGAGGCTTACATTTTCTTATATGTACTATGTTTTTATGTACTGTCACGTTTGACAAAAAAACTGATGACTCATTCCTGATCTATGATTCATTTATACAAGATGGTCGCAAAATAATCAAAATCCATTTAATACACAAATATTTATGGCTTGTAATCCACCCGCGAGTAACTCTGCTGATGCTGTTGGTGGCAGTGCCGACAGGAGGTTGAAAAATGCCACAATCTGGCAACGCGGCGCGACCTAATCCCGGCGAAAAATGCGTGCGCAGTAAATAAAGTAAATAGTGAAAATATGAACAGCGAAAAACCGTCTTCCATGTCTTCTATTTCTCGGTGTCTTTCTTAGCGTCCGTCCGTCCGGGCAATCGCTCGTCGTCAGCGACTGTAAGTGCATTTTTATTTCCTTAGTCTTTCTCCGACTCATTTTGCTCTAAAAAGTGTGAGAAATGATGTCAAAAAGCAGTGCATGACGAATCACCGATTCCATTCGCACATCCACCGCCGCCGCGAGTTGATTAATGATGGTTTCCTTGTTGCAGCGACATTTATTCCAGACTTCTGCTGCTTATTCTTCTCCCAGTTTACATCCATTGTTTTCGGTGTCATTATTTCCTTTTTTTTTGTCATTTTTGTAAAACCGTTTTTTCATTAACACTACTTTTTATAATACGTACTTTTTAATACTCACATTTTTAATGTTCTCTCCACAAATAAATCCATCTGCCGGTTTTTACGTAGGGATTAAAAGGGGATTTCGTGGGTTGTTTATGGCGCTTTCGAAGCCCCGATTAAAGACACATCATAAAAAAACCCACCCATTTTTATTTACTGACCTTAAACTATGCGTTTATTAAATACTTAATTTTATTCGCAAATCGTGGAGTTTGTCACAGATGAAAGTACGGGAAAAACAAAGAAGATAAGCGCAGGAGCAGCTATTGTTGAAATACAGTTGTAAAAAAATTCCTTTTATTTGAATAGCGAAAAAAAAATAAAGGTATCTGATTTATAATTCAATGAATACCAAGTCAAGATCATGAGTATGTGGAAGCAGTAGAGAGCAAATTACACAAGATGCAATAAAAATAGAATTGCTACAAGATGTAAAGCTTGAACCGTCCTCTTCAAATTGAACCTATATATCCAAAAATATAGTCATTTCAGAAATCTGAAGAATCAAAACTCGATTACAAACAAAAAGAGGAGTTGATTTTAACCTCGAAAGTTTATAAATACGTGTACCATGTGGATAACGTAAGCGGTATCGCATTCCTGAAGAAAGTTCGAGTCGTTATTTCGTCACATTGTGATACTTCCTAGAATAGAATGGATTAGCAGAAAGAATGAATAGAAACGAAGTTGGAAGAGTTTGTTTCAGGCTTCTTGCAGCTATTAATATATCTAGTTACTTATATCATCAAACGTTGTCCAGACAGAAAGACGTTTGTACGAATTTCATTCTTAAAAGCCGCTATCAATGTGATGCAGCTTTCAAGAAATACTGAATCAGACAAACTCAATTCCAGATTCGGCCACATGAAGTGTTACGGAGGTTTAATAGATATTTATGAAAAGTCGCTTGAAGTAATTCCACTGAGTCTATAGTTATACTGGAAGTAACAGACGATATATAAAACTTGTAATAAAAAAACATTTGATAGAAATCTTCAAATGATTCGTATTGTACTCGGGACGCATACAGACCTCCATATCAATTACAAAAGTGCTCAAAACATGTCGAACGTTAAATTTCGAATACGTGATTTTTATCATTTCTCAGTCCTCGTCCTCAATCAGCTTCACGGTGAGCCCGCACATCCTGTCATGTTCTTTTGGTGAACCCCTTCTGACGATCCGAGGCTCCGTTGTCATTGTCATACGTCAGTCGAGGACATCAACAGGATGCAAACAGAATCTTCAGTTTTGATGACATCAACAGGATAAAAATAAAACTATAAAACTATTTAATATAAAGGAGTTCTTCCCTCAGGTCTCTACAACTGCCATAAAAAAGGCAGAACCATTTTTTATGAAAAACAAAAAAATCATAAAAATTTGCATATCCAAATGATAAAAAAGGATCACATCATCATCGTGATCATCCTCACAGCCACACAATCAGAAAAATCGTGGTTCGTTCATAGATGGAGCATGGAACGAACAAAAACCTCGGCATAACCAACAAAACGGAAGCTAAACGCCCAAGGAAGAGCCGTCTAGATGAAATGATTAGAAAAATATCAAATAAAAAAGTAAAAAAGGCGCTACCAGGATTCACACATTGATTGGGTGCTGCAGGAGTTGATTAGAATGCGGAAAAGGAAAAGCGATGACTGCAAGGCTTTAGATTTGATTTCTCTTTTCGATCTACTCGGTCGATCTTTCTTGATACTTGTGTAAAGGTCGGCCGATGTCAGTCTTCTGATCAGCTTTCAAAGGGTTGAATTAAATAAAGACGATCATCGAGAATCAAAGGGTTTCGATGCAGAGCCAAAAGTGAATCAAATTAATGCAAATTGATCGATTTCAATTTTGTTACCGTCAATGGAAAAACGGATAGTAAACGAAGGAGATAATCTTTAATAATTTTTGTAGCTTTTCTAATTAAAACGCGATTTCACACTAAATTAATTTCTCGTTTTAATTCAAGTCTCCCAAATTAAGTGCTCTAAATATGTCCTTCTCAATAGCAACAAAAAGTAGCAACACTAACAACGTCGTTTAATAATCATCATTACTCCACTTCTAATTAATTTAAACATGCTGCTGAAGCTAATTTGCATATGACTGTCGCTGCAGGGACCGACCGTGGAGCTCCGGCGACGACCGCTCACTCCCATCAACATGACTGCTTCCTGCCAAGCGCCGTCTTCTGTCAGGACAGACTTCCATGCAGACATGGAAGCATTTGGCATTTCAACACCACTTGCACTGTTTTCTTAGGACTCGACGCGCCTCCAGAAAGCAAAAGTGATTCCCTTTCATATGCCTCATAATTTGAAGCTTAATGAAAATGTCAAACCCTCTTCTCACAGTTCTATAAAGATAGAAGAAGAAGAAGAAGAAGAAGGAGGAGAAGAGGTAGCAGCGTCAAGGAACACGCTTTTTTCCTTGTTAAACAAGAAGATTTCCTGGTGAAGAAGTTTCGCGTTTCGTGTTCTGTTACCCTTTTTCAACTCTGATCGGAACAATGCAAATAAAAATCCTTTGTCTCTTTTCTTTCGTCAGCTTCCTCGACAGCAGAAAGGTGAAAAAGAAACAATTTTCGGGTTGAGTTGCGTTTGTGAGTTGAACATTTCTCAGGCGAAGTCTGTGATTTCTTTATGCAGCTGATTTCTTTGGCTGCCCAAAAAATATCTACTCGAAGGGCACACTTAATGGAAAATATTCAAATTAGGCTTGATTTTCCTCGTCCTAGACCCGCTAAAACATGTGCAACAGGAGCTGCGCGTTCTTATGGAGATTTTGAGGTTTTCCAGCAATTTTATATCGTGAGAAAAAACTCAATCAAATCAACATTTGAATAATGCTCTAAAAACCTAAAATGAAACAAGGATTCAATACGTTAATTTCAAAGGTCGATCGCAAAATAATAGCTGTAACAAATTTTAACAAAATCGCTTTGAATTGCGGATTCACGATTGTGCGGTCGCCTTTGACATCATTTCTCCATTTTCTATTTGATGTTATTGCTTCCTTTTATGCATAACAAAAGTCAAACCAATCGCCGCAATTGTCAATTTGCTACACAGCAGCAATCGTCAATCAATTGCCAATTATTTGCAATTTAATCGGGGATCAGAGGCTCATCAACAACGTCGAAGGGAAACGAAAAGAAGGGAGGCAGCACAGAGTGAGTCCTCGCTTGCCATTCATTTTGCACGATTTTCCCCTACCAACTGCCTACCGATTTCCGATATCGCTAATTCATTGGGTATTTGTTGCTAATCACTTTGTCAGTTTGTCAGACTGACGCCCTTCTTTTAGGGTACCTCAAGTCGACTCTACGAACATCCTACGGAAAAAAGGTTTGCAATTTTCCAAGTCATATCGATGTTTAATAATATTCAAAGGTTTTCTTTTGTGAGGTTGCGTTTTCCCAACTGATTGTGGAATACTTTTCGAACCGGTGTGATACCACTTTTGTAATTATTGTTACATTCGGTTAATTTTTTATTCTCCAAGTTCGCTTTAAGTGTGCCAAAGTGATCAATCGTCACGCCTCTTTGTATGGTTTCAACAATAACTATTCTTACAAAAGACCTTCTTTTCGGTTGTGTTTAAATAAAGGAAGAATATGCAAATGGAAATTATTACAAGAGTTTAGACTGTGTATGCAAACAATGGAGAACGAAATAGAATAGAGCAATGGGACTATAGTATAGAGAATATAATAAATATTATAACCAATAATATAATAGAATAGAATGGAATAATATATATATAGGAGAATATAAGAGATTTAAATACAACAAAATTAGAATAGATAAGAGAATAGAATATATAGAGAATAGGAGTATAAAATACAGAATAGGCTAGACAATATAATAAAGAATATAATGAAATAGGATAGGCAATAGAAGGCAGAATATAAATACATGTAATAAATATTAATCACAATTTTAAGAATATGATAAAAAAATATTTATAAATTATATTTACTAAATATACATACATAGTAAAGAACATGAGGTATATTAAACGCATCCCAATAATAATAATAATAATATAAATGCTGTCCACATTTATTCTCCCTTTCCCACGCGACCCCACATTAGCCACAGATCAACGGTCCTGGCGACCAGGTATTTCTCTAGTCGGTTTCTAGGCGCTTAAAACAATCTCGTGGAAACCTTTGATTGAGGCAGATTTTGCGTTGATTGACGGCAGCGCCGAGTGCAAATCTTTGATTTGCGAAGTCAATCATCAACTGCAACGGTGACGGATTGAAAACCTCCATTCAAACATTCAAACAGAGCCGCTTCGGTAGGAGAAATATGAATGAAGACGAGGAATACAACGAGGGAAAATGAATAGGAAGAACATAGGAAGAATTAATGGACTAAAGATGTTCACTAACGAGTCTTTCACGTTTAATTAATTATGTTTTATTAAAAAATACTCCTAAATTATTTCTGTAAGGTTTTTTAGAATAAATAAAAACATTGATATTTGAAAAATTTTGGGCCCGTCGAATGCCGAGTCGTCTATGGAGCCACCGCGAGCAGAAGCGGCAACGGCGGAACTCAGATCCGATTCAATTTGTGGTTAATGAACAGAAATCATAAAAAAGCGAAAAATAAAAATTGGATTAAGTCCAGCGTCGATGACGGCGGAGATGGAAAGGAAGCTGACGAAGATGGAGCTGATGTTAAGCCGATGTTGGTGTCGAGGTTGATTCATCATCGAATGCTGCTGATGGTGTTGATGGTGGAGATAGGGGGGACGTTGGTTGGCTGGAGGTCTCGAGCCATCAGCAGTTGCAACAGTTTGTGGCAAAGCCGATGCTTCAAATTAGAATGGCGAGTGCTGCGATAAGGATAATGACAAGAACTCAGGCGGAAGCTCGATGATTGTGTGACGAGCAGAGGCTCCAACTGCAGCTGCAGACGTCGATGGCTGCCGGAGCCGAAGTAATCTTAATTTGAAGTGATTTTGTCAGATGCCGCGATGGATATTGCTGATTATGAGTGCAGCTTCTTCGCAGCGGTAAATGAAATAAAGAAAGGAAATAAAGAAATTCATCAATTCAACGACGAAAATCAAGCAACGGTTTTTAATGCATCGCGGCGTTTTATGTTTCTTTTTTATGCTTGTTGCGAGTTGACTGCCAACATAAATGATTGAATAGAAGCGAAGCGGCGACGAGTTGCATTTCATCTGCCTACTGCTCAGTCCGTCCGTTTGTCTGCCCGTCGAGCGGTCCATTATTTGTGACAAGACAAGCGAAATGCTCTCCGCTTTCGAGGATGGACTTGGACTGCCCGCAACGGTACATAATTCATATTTTAATGATGCTTTAAGCCGCTTAACTTCAGTTGCATTGCATTTGCGTGTTTACGCTCGATGTTGTTGCTGCAACTCGATGGAGTTTCCACAACCAGAGAAGAATCAGAAATGAAACATCAGTAATAAAAGAGATTTTAAAAAATCCGCTTCTGTTTGATTCGGGTCTGGGAATATTTAAAAATGAAATTCAAATAAATCTTTTGGTTATATTTTTATTAATATTTCTCTTTATTAAAAAGCACATGTTTCATAATCTTCTTGCATTATTTAAATATCTGTAAATTAAAAGGGAATACAACACTTTAATTATTATTAATGTTGAATGTAATAAAAAGCTTTGAACGAGAATCCATTTCTGTTTAATTTCTAAAAGTTCTGAAGTTGGTTTATTTAATATTTTATTATTATTATTATATTATTTCTTATCCTCTAAAATCACAAGGCAGAAATAAGATTTTTGCAAGTTCGAAATATCCAACAACAACAACTCAAATCAATACACAAAACTTATTCAACCGAGACTTTCGTTGGCGGCCATGTTTGCTTCGTCGAACTCTCACACACACTCGTGCGTTCGTTCACCGTCATTCGTGCTGTGGGTGACTTCGCGTGGGGTGAAGTTTTTTCGTACGCAGAGCAGTGGCAGTGGTGGGTGGTGAGTTCTGCCCTTCATGGCGCGATGGAAGCAGATTGCTTCTTATTATTTGGGAAAAAAACCAAAGTGGAAAAAAATCAGCTACCCTCCCGATAGACTTGCTTGAGTCTGCCTTTGTTTGGATGTGTGTGTGTAAAAGAGCGTGGCACGCGATGATGCTGACGATGACAACGCAACGAAATCTCACCAACAACAAAATCAAATAAAAACACACACGGAGAAACACACACAAAATTCGCCAAGAAGCAGCCATGTTACCCACCTCCATCACTCTCCCACCCACCATTGAAACGACAGCATAGAAACTAGGAAAACCTACCACAGCGACAAAAAGAACAACAACAGGCAAATAACGGAAAATGGAAACAAACATGGCAGCGGAAGTCAGCCGAGTTCCGCACTCAACCATTTTTCAATGATGGATTTACGAAATTTTTAATGGTTCCTTGCGGATGAGCAACCTTCGAAGTGTGTGTCGACAGGCGACCTGAGCGTCTGCCGCTCTCTCTCCCTCTCTCTCTCTATCTCTCATTCTTGCTCTCCATTTCTGGCAAAAACAAAATCGAATTTCAAATATCTTTCTTGTTTTCAGGAAAATTCCGCATACATAAATCCATTTCCAATTTTCCAAGGGATGAATCAATAATTCTTAGGCTTGAAGTTCGCATTGGACTTGGACTGGGTCTTGGTATTGGACTCTTGGAGTTTTCTCTATCATCACAAAATAGTAGAACACACGGAAATTCGGCACTTCTTCTCAGTCTTTCTCAGCCTTCACTTTGCGTTACCAAACAAAAGTAAGATCAAAGTCGAATGGTCTTCGGTGCTTCTTAAAGTTGTATTTAATTACATTTCGATTTCAGAGCAGCATTAAATTGGCTGTTGCACGCGTTCGTCTTTTAATCTCGTCAGCTCATTGCTTATGCAAAGCTCCCAAAACCGTTTGGATTCTTCTCCCCGTCCAACGCTACTACTTCTACACTCCATACTATTCATGTTCCAACTAAGCTTCAATTTGTACATCTTTACAAAGTAATCCTTGTTAAAATTGCTATTTGAAGGCGTGCGCAATTAATTTCCCATTACAAACGCTGCACAGAATTCGATAGAAACAACCTTTAGGGAAAAGGCAAACGGAGAAAAATTCAAATAGACGATGTATTAAATAGAAAGAAAATTTTTAATATAAAAGAAAACTGAAAAGGTAGAATATTCACGAGAATGTACAGCAGCAAAACTATTCTTTAAAAGACAAATTTAGTATTTAATGCATTGAAATTAAAGTTTCTTCGTAACCGCGGTGTATTCCAATCCTGATATGTAAGTTCAGGCCTCTTTTCAGTTGACAAACTTCGCCCTAGAAAGTTGTATTCTTTAGTAATCCTCCAGGATATGTCCATAGAACTGTATATTCTGCAAATACACGACATTTGCTGGCTACAAAACATTTCATTGTTATTATAATTATTGACGGTCCAACTAAATTGATCGATTGTAATAATAATGCTCCAAGGGCGTGGTGCACGGCATGATATGTCAACTTTTCTATCTTGCGGCACTATTTTGATCCACCTTGCAAATTGCTAACCTTGCGAAATAATTGCAGTTCTAAAACCGCGCGTCAGCAACCGGACGATGAGACGAGAAATGAGCTGAGCAAAGGCGTTCGGCTGAGTGAAGGATCGGGCTGCAGCGGCAGCTGTATCAAGGTGTCAAGCTGGCAAAATATTTAATAACAGGTTACACACGGCCCGACATTAAAGTCGTGCAATTTGCGCCGAGAATTGAACTGGTTTCGAAGACATTTGCATATGAAACTCTTGCTTTGGAACTATATACGAGCCAACAATATATTTACAACTTCTTTTCGTGAACGGAACGAATAATTTCAATTAATTATGCGGCATGTGACAGTCGATGGACAAGAAGTAGGACGCGCTCGATCGTCCTCAATCATTAGCGCCGAATATCGATCCGTCCTCTGTTAATTGAATAGCAAAGACTCAAGCGAGCAACTGTTAAAAGAGTTCGTAAAGTATGAATTAAATACAAACGGAGATCGAAACTGAACCACATTTTCGCTCGCTTTTTCACATTTAACATATGTTGTTTGCTCACAGCGAATATCGAAAAAGCAAACAGAAATAAAACGATTTTCATTATAACTCAACAAAAAACCGATAGACAAACCCTCGTCCTGAAATCATATCCTGGCTAATTTTCTAGGCATTGAAATCTCAGCGGCAGATGCACGACGTGGTACACAACAAAAGTAGGTGAAAAAAAATCACTTTTAAAAGGATAAGATATCCTTTTTTTTCTGGGTTTAAATCCTGAATTATATCCATATGCAAATATATTTTTTTTCGTTTGAAGCTGACGTTTTAAATGAATCTGTTTTTTTGTGGAAAAAAAGGATTTCACTTTCAGGATCGGCTTCGGAATTGGAATCATTGACGTAGTTGAAGAGAGGGACGACGGCAAGGGTTAAAAAGGTTACAATAAATGACGCGGTTGCGGCGTAAGTGATACGGACATTTGTCGGAGGAAAGTTGATGCTGCAGAAGCCCAAAATTCAGTTGTACACAACTTTTCAAACATTAATTCCAGAAAATCATAATAATGTTAAAATAATTCTTATTTTAGAATAATACAGTGTAATAGAAGTGAATGGATTTAAGGGACAAAATCTCAATTCCTTATAACAGTGACCATATTGAAGTTGCTTGGAATCGAACCAGTTTTTGTCAATTCCAAGTCTTTTAAGGTAAAAATTGCTTAATAATGATGGACATAAATTCACGCCCTTTAATTGTGTACTAAAATAAACTCAAATTTGTATTTTAATGTTATATTTTATAGGAATTTGAATTGGATCTTTCGTTGACGTGTTTTGTGCTTTTATTTTCGGTCATAGCAGGATTTTTATCGCAATCTCGATGTCGATCTTGATGTTGGTCGCGATGTTCGGACCCCTGAAATCGGTCGTTGGGATCAGCTTCAGAGCGCATTCCACGAAGTCGCGGCATAAACAACAGTAAAGCAATAAATTCAGCTCTGCGATGAGGCAGCGCGAAATGAAATCGCCGCCATCATGACGTTTAAGTGTCAAAACAACATGTTGCCGTCGCGAGCTTCCTTCCTCCTGTCACCAGGACACGATCGCTTCCACGACATCGGAGACAAGCGATAAAATTGCACGAAATAAAATACAAACTCGATCGGTTTCTCGCATGTGCGGCTGCTCCTCCAACGGAATCCATTCAGCATTTTAATTAATCACCTTCTTTGCAAGGACGAGGATCTGTTTTATCAGTCGGCGGTTACTTGAAAGCGTTGTTTTTTCTTCATTTGCCTTCACTTAAGTCACAAGTTTACCACTACGAATAAAATCTTGACTTCATTTATTTGCTATGCGATTTCTTTCGGATATTAATTTGCGTATTTCATTTGCATTTCTCATTGGCAGCCCAGCGTGCGATCTGCAGCCTACTAAACAAATTGAAACATTTACTTTTAATCGGTTTTTAGTAGGTTTCCAGTTAATGACTTGTTGCTGCAACACTTTTGGATAATAATAATGCTATTAATGAAGCTCTTGCGAACACCTGTTCCAATGATTGTCGCCTCGAACAGCTGCACGAGTAGAAATATTATTAATATTTATTACAGCCTGAATTTCAATATGAATTTAAGCACATTAATGCTTAATTGACTGAAATAAATAAAATATCTACAACGAATTTACATTCACTTTCAGTCGTCGCGACTTTTATTAGTTTTTGAGAATCGAGGATATCAGCGTCATTTGTCAATAAATGATTATGCCATAAATAATCCACGAACATTGACAAATACCATCAATAAATAATAATAAACATTAATTAATAAAATCATTTGTCAATAAAATTAAGTTGAAAAAAGATTTTCAGTCACGAATGAATAATTTTAAAGTTTCTGTTCAATAAAGCAGTAAAATTCACTGAGAGATGGAAATCCCTGAGAGTGAAGGACTTGAGATCAGCGGCCTTACACTCTGTCAGTTGTGATATTCAATTAAATCCAAATAATTATCACTCTTCATGGTGCATCGAGATGGAGATTCGTCAGGCGAATTGAAGGCGACATCGCAAGTCAGATGGGAATCGCTGACGGCTGAAAACCCTTCAGAGTTTCGGTGTTTCACCGGCCTCTTCAGAGTCCTTGCTGAAGGGCTGCCAACATCAATTAAGATGCGTGAATGTCTGCGCCCAGAAGCAGAGTTTTTATAGGCAGCGCTTGAATCCTTTTTCGACTGCGACATGTGATTTTCTACTTGAATAAATGAGTGCCGAAGCCGCCCTTCCAAATAATCTCGCGAATGCGACTCAATTACACTCGAAGGCAGCAACAACAGCGGCTCGACATGAAAATGCACTAAAAATGCTAAGAATACGCAAGAAACACGATTCCAAAATGATGAATTTTGCAGACGTCTGTCTCGTTGCACAGACGCTGCTTCGTTCGTTGCCGCGTGCTTCCCCCGTGAAGACTTCACACGACAGGCGACTTGGTCGGCGAGTCTCTGCCTTCTCGGCGAACACTCGGAGTCGGTGAAGCTCTCAAGAAAATGATCTGTTAATAAACAGCTTCTTCCCTCGACACAACGATGCGTTTTGCATTATTTTAATGACAGAGCCGAGTGCCGCTGAGTGTACGTATTTGTGTGTGTGCAGTAAGTGCATGTTAAATAGAGTCCCAAAACAACCACAACGCAGCTCAAGTGGGCCTCACACTGACGCAGGATAATGTCAGGCGCTGCTCGAGTGCGCTGCACTTGCCTTAATTGCAGTGCGCGACGTGGTTGCAACGACTGAGGCACTCATTCAGAGCCCTTCTGCTGTTGCACTTCTTTCATTGCACTCGTCCCTTCCATATGCAACACACCACTGCAGTTTGCGTTGGGAGGATTTTGATGGATTCACTTGTCTTTGCGGCAAATGAGCTCGGCCTCGATGGCGGCAATGCAAATTAAGACGCAGACGCTCAGCACTCGAAATAAGCAATGATGTGCTTTATTGCACGAGATGTAAACAGAGACGAGCAGCGCCGGCATTAAGCAGCGACCGCCACCGACTGCCTTCACCCGAGAATTAATTAAGCAACGCAGCGGAGCAGCCACTCGGCGAACTTCACTGAAAGCCAAGTTCAAGAAAGAAGAATTGCAAATGCAAGGAGTTAATGACGATGTGCATTCGTATTGATTTGCATGCATGCATCGTGTGTGGATTTGTGTGTGTGCGTTCGAGGGTAATCCTCTGCGATGAGTTTATCTATTCATCAACTTTTAATTGCAAAGAGATCGTTAAAAAGTCATAACCGAAAGCAGAAGTTTTCAAACCCAGCCATTAAAAGCCAACCGAGCGTGGAGTTTGAATCGCTATCGATGATATAAAGCGCAGAGATGTCGGATTGTGCATTATCAATGCTTAAATGTTTCTAATAAAATGCTTAATGTTGATTTTAATGATGAATTCATCTTTTGAGCTATGATTGATGCAGTCGTCAGTAATTGAGACTTAAAAACAAACAAAAGTCGAATAAATAAATCGTGAAAGTTTGCATTTTAATTGAGAAACAAGAAACAGAATGAAAATCAGCCAACTCAAAGCACTTTTAAACAAATTATTCATAAACAAACAACTTTTTGTTGAAGAAGTTACAAAGAGGATTTAAGTGCAAATTATATTCAAATCATCCGCAATTGAAGATTTACATATAATAGTAACATGAATCTTCGTTTGATTGAATATGGAAATATTCTATTCAAAAGAAAAACCCATTTTAAAGTAATATTCACGGAAAATTCATAATTTAAAATTCTAAATTCCTTAAATTCCATTTTATTTAATTTCCATTTATGATTTCATTTTCTTTTTCTGTGCTTTTTGAATCTGTTTGAGTAACTGATCATTCGTGAGAAACCTGAAAGCGTTTTTTAATAACTATTATTAAGGCGATTGATGCGCCTCGGAATTATGAACAAAACCTTCGCACACGAACATTTTGACCTTTCAAGCTCTAAAACGCTTTGCAATTTAATTTGCACGCACACACAATGACGCTTTTTTATAAGTTTTCATTTATAATTTCGGCTTTTGGAGACGATGTTCGTCGCGAGAGACGCCAAAGTAAATACACGGCGGAGCGACTCGGCCGCACTTTCGCTCGGACGTGTTATTAAACGGCAGAAAGTGTTATTTTGACATCATTATAAAGACGTCGATAGCCATCGACGTGCAGCAGCAGCAGACATTCGCGCCGCACGCTCGCCGGCGTCTGGCATTATTTATGAAGACATAAACGTGGGCCTCCGTGTGCTTTGCCACCGATCCGACCAACAACAGCCGCGCGAAACCACAAGGAAGACGAGGAAAATATGAAAATAATAATTAGAATTTCAGTGCGGTCGTAAAATTCCGCTGTACGCTGTCAAATTACCGCTTGGACATGCATACGGCGATCGATGGGCGGCGAAGGCGACTGCGGACTCCGTTCTGAATGTTTAATGCACTTGGCTGCAAAGGACACGCATGTGGATGGAGTAGTCGAAGGTGCTTCAGCGTACGATTTATTTTACGATACGTTTACGTACAGTTGGACTTTTAAAGACTTGTTTTTCGGGAAGGCGGAGTCAGGAGGGGTTCCGAAGGCTGCTTCTTTAATTTAAATGCCTCGGACATCGTCGTAAAAGCACCTTTAAAATGCGAATAGGGGCGTGTTTCACTACAGAACTCTTTTTCGAAAACACATGATAAATTCTCAGCATGTTTGAAGTTTTTCCTACATGTCAGAAGCAAAAATTTAATACGGCGCCCTCTTTTCTATCTTCAAGCAGTGAAATCAGTGATGAGAATGGGAAATCCATTATTAAAACGCTTAACATAGAAGAAGGAAGCTTTTCACTTCCTTTAAATGGAAAATTCTTGCGTTACCTGCTTCGAGAAACTATATTCTTACTTCCTTATATGTTTGCCCAAAAATATTGAAGACATTCAATTAAATTCGCACTCGAATTCACACTGAATCATGGATTTGCTTACATATATGATTGGTTGAATACGGATAAATCACTCATAGAGATAACACATCGAAAAAAGACTAAAATTCAGAAATTTTTGGTCCCGAATCGACAGATCAAGAGATATCCCTACATTCTCTTTCATATCATCAATTCCGGTCTTTCAAAGATCAGCAGAATGAAACTAATTTTGACTGACTCATTGACCGAGTGGACAGACGTGACTCCTTCTACAACTCGAACTCTCACTTTCACAGGCCACAGAAGCAAAAACCGAATCGAAAGTCGGAAAAAGAACGCAGTAGATGATCGAATGTTCGGTCTTCGATCGTCAACCGCAGAGATCGTAGCTCCCTGTAATTAGGCTGAATTTGACGTGAACCTGATCAATGGCTCATGGTTTGTGTGTTTTGCTGATTGGTCGACGGCACGAAGCCGCTCGCCAACAGTACACGTAACCTCAAAAGCCCAACAGCCGCCGGTTCGGGTTTCTGCAGAACATTTCTTCGCTTGAGTCGACGACCCTCGGTGCAAATCGCACGTATTAATCAGGTGAGCAGCATGTTTTACAATGCGATTATCCCGAGTTGTTGGCACCCAGGATAAAGAGGAGATAATTTGTTGATCGAGCCGATTAACATCTCGATTCCTGCTCATCTTTCTGAGCACCTCGATCAGCTACCCTCTTCCGCCTTCCACACCGCCTTTGGATGGGCTGCAAGTAATTTTATTTAATTTGGTCGACTGCCTTCTCCAAGTCGGAGTCGCAGTCGATTTTATCGCTTCGAAGATCGACGAACGCGATCATTTGATCGATCGGCAGATCAACGATCGACGGCGAAGCGGTCGCTTGCTTGTCGGGTGTTCATGCCAACGATAACAAGCAGTAATCAACGAAACCTCCTCGCACTCTCCCTCCATTCGCTCCTGTAAATTCCTGCCGAAGCTAAGTGGACATTTCATTGAAGTTAATGCATATGAACATAAAATTTGAGCAGCTGCTACCTTCCATTGGAATCCCTCGACGCTCGGCCGGCCTTCATTAAACTTGTTGACTTTTCATTTATATTTTGCAAATGATGTTCATAGGCATTTGTACCTGAAACGAACGCAGAATAATAATTAACAGGTTCTTATGGAAAAGAGTTCAGAGTCTTTCAGATGCCTTGATGTTTCTGAGTGTGGTAATTGAAGGCGCCAATTCCGTAGATTCTCTTCGAATGTTGCTTTTCTGACAGATTCTGCAAGAATTCTTTTCGTGTGGCTCTTTCTTGATCTCGTTCAGGAGGTAGATTGATCGAGTTTAGGTCTCGATCGAGGTCAGAATTTCGAAAAGTACAAATGTAAGTACATAATACATACAATGAAAAGTACAGATGAAATAAAATCCAGAAACTATTTACATATAAAAACCAGACTTAATAATGTTAATAAATAAATATCAGTATTATAAATAAATTAAATAAATTCCAAGAAGAAAGACACCTTGCTGGTAAATAACAGTTAAAAAAGTTCTATAAAACGCAATTCAACAAATAACATTTTTATTCTTGTTCTTTATCTTGTTTCTATATAACACAACTGCATTATTTTATTAGGTTTTGTTACACTTGGATTAGTTGTTCTACCATTATTTGGTAGGCTTTAAATTCTGATTGGAATTTGTGATTTACACTTTTATAAACCATGAATCTTGTCTAATCTTTACACTGCCTTATCGACAAGCGATGTTCACCATTGCCATGTGTTTAGTTGATTTCACCTCATCAACCTTTTGCTTCGTATCTTCAACACAGCATCCCTGCTCGTTATAGCTCTAATCCAAGAGATGGCGCCACAATCGCTGCTGTACAAAATAAGGGTAGAAATCGTACAATACAGCAGTTAGTTGTCTACTTGTTGCTGGCGCTGAAAAGCGAAAGTGCAACCGACTAATGACATGGCAAAAGAAGGTGTTTTTTGAAATATGAAAAACTCCAGGAAGTGAGAAGATTTATAATAAGTAAATTAATTGTGGAATAATAAAATGACATTAATTTTGTAGTACTATATAGTAATTAAAAACGATGACTGTTCAATGCCGATTTTTCTCTTTACAGACGAATAAAAACGTGGTTTTTGTCGTTCTAAAACACAGAAGGAGCCGAAGACATGCTTTTATCTATGCAAGATAATTTTATACTATCTCTTATGAAAAGTAATGCACCTTAGGCTTTCTAAATAACCTGCGTTTATAGGAATACAGTCAATTAAAAAATTTATTGAAATGGGTCCCGTACCTCGATCAATGAAAGACAAATTGCAATGCAAAAATCAACTCGTTACGTTTCTCGGTTCCAAACAATTGAATAACAAATATAAAAAATACGAAAAGTTCTCATAATCCAATTAAAGTCCTTTCTTTGAAGGTTTTCCCGCGACCCTCTGCGCTGCATGTGAGAAAAATTTGCATAAATTTACGCATGTGCAAAAATCCTGCGTTGACAAACATTGATTTGCACTGTCGACCCCTTCGGCGAGGTGCCAAGAGACCCTCCAGCGGCTGCCGTTTGTACCTGTGCAAAGACCTCATCACAAGACTCTTTTATATGCAAATTGAAACAGTTTTTCCCGATGTCATTCAACGAAATTCGATCAGGCGAAGATCGGCATCAAATGATCGATCGACTTGGCATGTTGAAAAACCTTTTTTTTGCTTTGTCTCACTTCCACTTACATAAATCATATTTCTTGACAAGGATTCGTGCGAAGGACCTTTGAAAAGGCGCAATAAATTTGCATACGCGATGTTGAAGCCGCGTCCCATTGAAAGGATTCCGTAATTTCATATCCTTTCACTGGCTACTAATTTACATTTCCAGTTCCTGTGTCAAATTTTCCCCACGATGTGAAGCTTTCGTCTAAGACGTGCTGTTCGCGGAAAGTTTAACAGAGGAGGGACCAACATCCTTGAAGCATCCCGTCGTTTCTTTGTTATTCAATTAAAGGATGTCGGTTTGCTTCAATATTCCGGGTCAGATTTACACCTGGCAGTGGAATAAAGCTTGAGAAAGTCCCAGGAAAATATTTGCCACACCAATAAAAATGTGAAATCAAAGTTTTTATTATATAATTTAATTTTATATCATTATTGTTCAATATTTCATAGTTTACAACGATCGTTTTCTTGCTCTTCAGTCGGCTGTCAGCAACGTCGAGTCTTCGGTTGGTCTTCTAATGCTTCAAAGAGGTTTGTTGGCTGTTCTTCTAGTCCATCATTAACTAGTCATATTGCGGGATTCCTTGCGATTTCTTGGAAAATCGTTGGCAGCTGAAATTGCAGAGCGCATCCGGTTGCTGGTCGGACTGCTGCTGTCGTCGGTTCTATCGTTGAGTGGCTTCATTAGTGCCAGGTATTCATTAACTATATTTATGTGAATAATTGCATGTTAAATCATCGCGTATCAGCTTCCTTGCTGCTTGACGTCGTTCTGTGGACGGACGAGCGTTTCAACTGCGGCAAACTTCTTGTTACGTCGCTTATCTGTTGTTTGCCATCAACACTTGTTTAAGCTGCCGTCGTTGGATTGGGCTGAGCCGATGATCCCAGCGGCTGCGGATCAACGGATCCACTCGGCGCTCGTCTTGATACTTGGCTGCTGATTATGAGTGCGCCAACAGACGCTTCTGGCTGCAATTCGATTCCCTGTCCAAGCGCCACGTCGCGTTGTTGGTTTTGCGAAGTCGTCGTTGAATTAAAAAGAAGTTGAAGCAAACCGTGCTTAATACAATTTACTTTATGTCAGCGTCAGACATTTATTTTGTTTTCCTTGCAAATGCCAGGAATTATCCGGTGATCGGACTGACGAATTGTTAAGATAAATTAAATCATCGGATGTGATGAAAAATAATAGTTCAAAGAAAATTAAAGCAACTACAATTACATTTTAATGCAATTTAAATATAAAATTTCCAATAAAACAATTGATTTATTTAATTCACATTAAGTTTAGGGAACAAATTAATGTTAACAGGTTTCGTTCAGGTTTCCATTGGTGCTCCTTGGCCGATTCCTTGGATGAGTGCCTCAGCTTTGGTCCGACTTCTGTCACAATTCAATCGAATGGCTTAATTTTTGGTGATTTTTTGATTCCATTGAAATATCCTGAAATTTGAGAAATCCGATCAGTTCATTGTGATTATATTCAGTTTTTCCGAGGAAATTTCGCATCAAATTTCGACATTATTTGTAATAAATGTTAATTTTATTATATAAACCATGAAAACCAAATTATTGCTAAGTTTTAAATCTAATTCGCAATTTACAATTACAATAAATGCATATAACTAAAAAATCATAGCATCTTTTGCTGATACATTTTGTGTAAAAGGATTGTATATACCATAAATCGACATTAGAACTAGAAACTTTTAAACTTTTCGCTTTTCAGAAGCCGCCGCCGTTGATTCTGTCGTTTCATCATGATTTGCATAAAAATGATACAATTTCAATTCTTTCTTGGAAGAAGCGAGTGAATTTGCTGAAGGAGAGACTAAGATGAGTGCGTATTGAGAAAACGGAAGCCTGGCGAATGCGGGGGAGAAGCTGCAACTTAATATCATATGCAAAATTCGTTCCTTGCAAATATTTCGCTTACAAAGTTACATATTTTCTTTGGGTTTTCCTGACAGACGCAAACAAAAGTAGATAAGAAAAGGAACATGATTTATTGCTGAAGTGTGAGTGCACGAATACAGGGTGCACATTTTTTCTGTATGCAGCAATGCATAAATAAATGCCTTCGATTGATGTTAATCAGTATATTTTTTGAGCTAATTTATAATATTTAGAGATATTTAAAGTTATTCATGTCTGAAAAATTGAACATATCGAAAGGTGAAATCGCTTTTCACCCTGTGTAAAGGAGCAAAGTGTCGTTATTCACACACGTGTGCCAAATTCGTTGAAATACGAAATGGAATACATATTTTTCAGCACGTACCACACGCCGCACTCATCCAACAACAACAACATCAGCTAATATACAATTTGCATATATTTATCCATCAAATTGATGGATGCTACTCCACCGAAAACATCACCAACAGAGTCTTCATCGTGCATACGGCGCTCTTGTTCTTATTCCTCTAGTTGTTGTTGTTCTTGTTGTGGCTCCTGATGCTGCTCCTTGAGCTGCTTTGTCATCCTGAAACGCCAAAAGAAGGAAAGAGATGAAATTTTCTATACACTTTGACGTTGTTCGTGTTCCTTTTGTTGTGTGTGCTTCTTGTTGAAAATGTGACGCAAAAGAAGACGACACATAAAAAAAGTCATCACAATTTGTTTCGCGTTACGTTTTCGTTCGTCTGTTGAACGTCGCACTTGTCGCTGCTGGCGATTTACTCGTTGCAATTGAATGCGAAAAGAAGAATTTCGTCAGTAAAACAGGACGATAGTCAGTGTAAATGTCACTTAATCAATCTGTCAATCTGTCAGCCAGGAGAAGTCCTTTGGTCCTTAATACTACCAGCAGCCAGTAAAAACTGAAACATTAAGGAAGTATTAAATATAAGAAATTACATTTTCTCTTTTAATTTTGTTTATTCTTCAGTAAGAGTTCGGGTATCAACAGAAAAACACACACACACTCACCTACAGCTTTTCTATAGAGTAGAGGACCAAAAACCAACAAAAATGACAGTCCACGAAATGTAGTCCCACATCTGTTGATACAATATCAACTAAGATTTCGTGTAGTGTTTAAAAATTCCCACTAAATGATTAAATGGAATCTTCTTTTAACTTTGTACGAATGTGAATTCCTTGTAGAGTTAGCAAAGGATTGCATGTTGCCATCCTCACTCGCTGCTACAAACTGAAGTCATTATCATCATAAGCCGAGAGGATTCCTCATCACAGATGAGAACCAACGAAAAGGTTTACCGACGTCCTGGAAACCCCGCACCTTTCGCAAATTACCAGAGCAACAGATGAAACGCAGCAGCAGCAGCAGCTTCCTCATCAGCTGTTGTCCACGCTGTTGCTGGCAACTCATTTAAAATGCGCCACGGAAGTAAAGACAAAAATAATGAAAAGCCGAATGAAAATGAATACGAAGTATTTGCAATTGCTCCTCACCGACCGAAGACCGAAGTTTCCAACTCTCGTTCTGTGTTTGTGGGACGACATCGAAAGAGAACCCGAAAGCAATAACTGAAAGGAAAACTGTGTGTGGGAGAACTTGGCAGAGTAATTAGCACAAGACGAACTACAACTCAGAGGCGGCCGAATGTGAATATTTTATCCGTTTCTAATACAACTTCGAAGCTTCAAAATGCTCGTTACTTTCCATAATTTTTTAACTTCCTCGTAGTCTTTAAATTGTTTTTCTTCGCATACCTGATGATGCCGGCGGGTGTGGCTGCACTTCCTTTGGTAACTCAGTCGGCATTTTTAGGAATGGCCGCCCTCCGCTAATTGGAACCCAGACGCCTGTGACCTGAAACTACTTCCCTGGACCTCGAAGCATCGTCGTCACGAACTTCAGTGTGTCCTTTCAGTGCTCTTTTCGTTCATTGTTTTTCGCCATTCCGTCTCGTTAATTTTCGGTTATTCAGCTGCATTGGTTCCACTTCCTCGTCGTTCCGCAATTAAGTCGAGCCCTAGTTGAAGCGAATCGAACGGAACAACTGCAGCGCCGAGTCGTTGGTGGGACAAGGACGACACGAGACGCTTGTTTATGGTTTATGCTTTGTGCGAGTCCTTCGCTTAGTCGGTTCATGCGCATTGGACGGCACGAAAGGACGCGGCGTGGCTCAACTCCCTGCAGGCAAAAGGAGCACATCGTTTTCTATATACACAAATATTTCTTCTTCTATTTTATATAGAATATTGATGAAACTGCGAAACGGGGCAGCAAGCGAAATGCGAAAAGGAAACGAGAATCGCGAGACTCAAAAATACAGTTGCACAATAAAATAGAGAGAAAATGATGGCTGGTGAAGTCGAGGGGATGCGGGAGACGCAAAATGATTTTGGAGGGTTCGTTCAACAGCAGCCGGAGTACAGCCGCGAAAAATCCAAGAAGAGGGCGTTTAAGGAACCCGACGAGCTCCCGGTAAAACACGAAGCAAAACCGTGAAGAAGTGGAAGAAGGGTACGAACAATCGAGGGTTCAAAGATTCAGCGGAGTCGGATGCCAGTTTTAAGAATGTCATTCATCCAACTTTGAATTTCCAATTTGCATATTTTGATGTGCGCTCGCTTAGCAATTTACATTTTGTATTTGACGTGTGTGTGTGTACGTGTGTGTGTACGTGTGTGTGTATTGATGTTTGTCGGTTGTATACACATTCCACTTTTCAAAATCCTTTTTAACTGGCAAATATCGCTTTACATAAGAGCAGTATGCGGAAAAATGGGGAAAAATGTGGCTATTTTCCTAATAATATTTGGCATGAAGACCACAGTTGATCTGGCATTGAAGGAACTCTTCACATTTGGCAGCCGTTCACTCAGTTCGACCAACAGCAACTACAAAATTTGGCAACACAAAAAAAAAATCAATATTTTTACTTAATGTTTCAGAATTTATGGATTGTCGGTCCTTAAAGACCTAGCTGTAAAAGGTACATAGCTTTAAATGAGTCTTTCGAAGAGAATAACGCTAGCAAATGACGTCATATAATCCAATTTTAGACAAAAAGCTTCCGTTGGACTCTACGGTGGCTATGAAGATGTTAAATAGCATTCAGACTCCTTACAGCATTTCATAACACTTTAAAACCTCGACTTGGGCTTACTGAAAAGAAAGTCAGCGGATACTGAATTTGACGGAAGGCGTGGTGCTTGAAATAAACCAAAATCCTGTAATCTTCTTCTTACTCGGTCCCACTCACTTCCACTTTCTTCTATCATCTGTTGACTCTTCGCCTTCCCTTCCTTCTAATTCATCATCAACACAAAATTAAATCACGTCATTAAAAACACTCCATTCGCCGGCGAATTTTTAACCGTCAGGAAATTTCAGTTCATTCACCTCCGAGTCATTTTCATTACCATCATAATGAGCTTAAAGAGCAACAAAAACAAGGACGTTGGTGTAGTTGGGTATGGCCTCACCTTGACCTTGAAACCCATATTTAAAATAATTCACTCGCAGCGCCAACAAAAACAAAAACCAGAAGAAAACAGGGACAACAAAAATTATCTCATCAGCAGGAAGCCCTCGCAGCCTCCTCTCTGTCGACGCGCTCGTAGCATCACCCACGAGCTCTCATGTAATCAACTACGAGTTTCTCCAGCATCGTTCACGTTTTCGCTTTCCTCGTCCGTCCCGCCCAATCCCGACCTTAGCTCCTGTCTCCAGTCTCCTGCTTCATTTTCATTTTCATTTTTAGTTTCATCAGCTGCAAATGCTCTCATTATCATTTTATTCATTTATTTTCCGCTCTGCTCTCTCGTGAGTCGCTTGCTACTCATCAACGCAGCAGTGGCAGAAGAAAAAGAAGAAGCACGAGCCGCTGCCGAAGTCGGAGGCTGGATGCGATGCGATGCGACCTTCAAACGGCGCGGCGTGGCAGAAGGAGAAACTTTTAATGCGAATGAAATTATAAACCGAAAGAAAAGCCAAAACAAAACGAACGCGAATGGATGGCGAACTGAGGAAAGGAAGCCGATGAAAGAAGGAGAGAAAATAGAAATAATAATGAAATAAATGAAACAAAAACGTCATTCATTCATCGAGTCGGGTAGCCGACCTCCTCGGCTTCCCGATCCAGCTGCAGAAACCTGGCCGAACCACGTGTTGTACTTAATCCTTGTTTAAACATTCAACAGAGTCTGGGTGCACCGTCGGTGGATGGTTTTCGGTTGTGCTCGGTTTCCTTCTCTAGTCGGGAAACGGAAATGAAAAGTTTTTCACTTTCGGGCGCCAAAGACTTAACCTTGTCCCCTCCCGACCCCGACACACACACACACTTCTGCTATGCACTTGCACATTACAATGAGTTTCCATTTGGTGTCCTTGTAAAAGTGCAACACGTGTTAATGTCGCAAAATAAAACATTTAAGAGCAATAAACTCTTAGTTTTGTTTGACTTTGTTTATAAAATGTAATATAACAAGTTACTAACTACATATAAATACATAAATGAACATATACACAAGGTATACACAGGGTATACACAAGATAAAAACCCCGTATCTAAATTACTCAGAGAAGAACTAATCAGTATTTATTTCTTGAAGGAAAGAAAAAACTGATATAGAATTTATTGGGTGCAGGATTTTTGCCACGTTTTGCAATCACTTGAGTCGCAATACTTTATAATTGAAATGTGAAAAAGGATGAATTAAAAAAACCACAATAAGATTGGATTTTTATCGATTTTTATCGCGTATTTGTTTGCTTAAGATTTGTTTTAGAGGAACACGAAAATGATTTCGTAGGTTTAAGCATTCAAAAGCAATCTCCTTGTAAATGATATAAAATTTGAATTTCGTCTGCAATCACTAGCAAAAGAAGAAGATGAAGAAGAAGAAGGAGAAGAAGACCAATAATAGGACATTCACTCATATCGCATTCAATTGTGATTGATACAATTGTGTTTGAAAAAAAATTACACTCGCATCGATGTGTGATTCCATTAGAAAACATCAGCCATAGTCCTTAGAGGAAGGAGTAACTCCCAAAGGCCACGACTTCAAATGCGGAAAATATATTTGATTTTAACATTTGATGGATTCCGCCTGACAGTGACAAGAGTCACGTTAATCACGCGATTCTTATTATAATATTTCGAGTTGATTCATGGGACGCCATCTTAAATCCGCATTCTTTTAAATATGTACACCGAACACACACGCCGGAGGACCTTTGTGCGATTTCTCCTCCTCTGTTCGTGTTCGTTTTCTGCTGTTCTAAATTGACACCCTCAACGCATCCCGCAAAGCCTTTACATCCCTCTATCGGCTCATCCATAGAGAATAATGGTCCATGGGTCTTCACGTCGACTGCCGCCGGAAGCATGAAAATTCTACACTTTGCGAAAAACGAGAAGCTACAATTTTTAAAAATGGCAATTTGCAGGGTGCGCTTTCGGAACGTGTACATCACACATGGTTACATGCGGTCCGTGAGTCTGTGTGTGGCTGTGTGACATTTCGTTTAATGTCACCCCCGTCGTTGGCGTATCTCTCCGCATCTTTATCGCTCGAGTACTTAAGCCATACGCAGCCGTGGTGTTAATCCATCCCCGGTTATCGCTTGATTCGATTTCCTTAAACTCTTTGGATACCCCGAAGTGACAAACGCGTGACATGTGTGACTTTGTACGTCGTCGACATCGTCGACGTCCTCGTCCTCGTTAAGGATCTGTCTGTGACAGTCTCATTTCTGTATCCATCTCATCTTTTGTATCAAAATCCCCAAATATTCGACGATTGCGTTTTTAAAAGATATTCAAGGAGGATCTTCCTTCAGAACATTAAGAGTTTATTTAATATTGGACTCTGTTCTGAATTATATTTCATGTTTTCTGATTTGAATTTGATTATACTGAAGTAACTCCTTTTTAGATGTGAACTTCTTTAACTTCTGGTTTTGTGTGTTGGTTATATTTTAAATATTATCACTGGACATTTTTAAATATTATCAGGAAATACTCCCTCACGCTTGTTCTGTTTTATATCTCATTGTCAAAATCCAATTGAATTTAATGATGCTTTAAATTTGTAAGATTCTGATTATTCTTTATCAATCAACAAAAAAAATTAGAGGACCTTCAAAAATACATTAACAATAGAAATAAAAAAAAAAGTTCAATGATTACTAAAAGGATATGTTATTTCTGTTTGTATCCTTTTTTGCATTGTCATTTTGCAAAGCCTCAGAAACGATGTGTCTTTTTAGCCTCCACGTATGTACGACAGACAACAGTAGCAACAACAAATTCACGACAGACAGATAATCCTTGAACAGGACATCAAGAATAACTGAAACGAATCGCAGTCGCGACATCAAAAAGGCGAAAGGAAAGGCACTCGACTGCGACGATTCCTTTTGGTCCGTGCCGTTGTTCACATATCTGATGACTTTAGGTTGGGCCCCTGCCCTATTCAATCGATTGAATTCGATCAGAAGTTATGTGATGTGAGGCAATGCGATTGTGATATGAATCAGCAACAAATTTCCTTTCATTGGAATCGCTGAAGTTGCGCCCGACTGACGGCTGAGCAATTTTCAACCTGCTGATTTTTCGCTTCAGCTTTTGGCAGGATATGCAAATTTTAACCGAACGAAGCCTTTTGAAATTCTGTTTCTTCAGTAAGTTTGGCTAATATAATCTGCTCTAAGCAACTCCCGTTCCAGCTCGATCCAAGCACAGCCCGAAGCATGCTCATTGAGTATGTTTGACGAAAGACGTGCGTAGAATTGAGGCCAAGCAGCCCGTTGCAAGGAGCCAGGAGCAATTGTAATGTAATTTTCACATGGCGCGGTTCACGGCGAGGCAAGCATAAAAATCATATAAAGTAGAAGCCGCGTTGTTGCCAAACTAAGCACTGAAATTAGATTTTTAATTACGACTTTAGTTCCGGAACTATTCTTGTGCGTTTCTCATGAAGCGCCTATTCAAATGCTCCATTTTCCCCGCTCCAACCGCAGACTAAGACTCGTGGCAACTTCTTTCACGGCACAACAAGGAAAACTCGCAAACTTCAAAAGTTTTCCGAAAGCAATTGTTGGATCTGATAAAAGGCGTCTTGGGTGTTTTGCGGGGCTCTTTTGTGCGCTTTTGTTGGCAATTCTCTGAAGAAAGTTCAACAATGCAAGCATGTGTGTTGAAGTGATTTTTTATTAACGCACTCAAGTTGGCCAAGTAGCTGAAGGAAGCTACCAACGGCAACGAAGCGTTTGCCTTTAATTTTATTCCTACGCATTTAAACTCTACTCTGCATATTACAAAAATATGATTTTAATAAATAATTCATTCGTATGATATATGAATTTTATCTTTCGCTTCTAATAATTGCTGATTTAATTTCCTCAAACACCTCAAGCTAAACGACGACCATTTAATTATTTTGTTCTCTAATTAAATACCAACTCAATTAAGTTGCAAACACGTCGATTACGTTTTAAATACTAAAACATTTTCAGGTGCATTCACTTTAATTTATTCCGCCGGATGTGTTGCAATTAAACTCACAGCTACCTCTTCAGATTTGATTGAAATAATTGACGCTCACAGAAGATGCCTGAGCAACAACTGCAACATAGAAGCACTCTATAGTCCACCATCATGGAAAATTATAGAAGTAGTAGCAATTCATAATAATAGAGGAAAAGTCATTGGATGAGTGATGGATATGATTTAGAAATAGTAATAGAAAACTAATAGTACGAATAGAGAAGTCAATAAACAATTATATTTTTACTTACTCAAAGATTTATGAAATCAACTGACAGATACAGGAACTTACAACATTCCACGACTTTCCACATTTCACTTATCTTTATAAAAAACATTATAATAGTTAGGAATGAACTCTTTAAATACCAATATCAGATGTATTGCTGAAAGTAGAAGAAAAACGCACATTCTGTATGATCTATAGAAAACTCGACATATGAACGGTTAAAACTTTTAACCGTTTTAACTTAAAAGGCTCTAGAAAATCAAAAGAGTGTTAGAAGACTTCGGGTATTCTTGACCTTGTGTAATACAAAACATGTACAATCTCTTCTTTAGCCTTATTTAGAAGCAATAATTTATCATCTGATCAATCCTGAAGTCACTTGTAGTTAGCAATTTAAATATGGTCCTAGTGTCCCAGAAAACACCATTTACACGTCAACTTAGAATCAACATCAATGTTTATGATATGCGACAATATTGAAATAAGGATAAACTCATTTGGTTTGAAGTGCATGGATCTCGGATAAGTAGAAAATAACGCGGAATATATACTTGATGTAATGCCTGAATTATTTCAATTTATTGAAATTCAGATCGGAAATGCCTGAAGAAGCCTCTACATCTTTTATGATGCTACGCCCAACCATAAATTCCTCCTCTCCTAAGACATCGCTCCAGGCTAGTCCCTGAAGGTAGTATTCGAGTACATTTAAGTAGCCTGTTAAAATTCCACTCTATACGTATCTATATATGAGATAATGGCAGTATATGTGTTACCTTCACAACCTTCAAATAATGCAATCTTTTGCAAGAGCAATGCAAAAAAATTTCTTCCCATTTGCATTAGCTTCTTGTCCTCAAAAACTGGTCAAAAATGATTCACACCTTCAGTTATTGCTAAACTTGATGTCTATCCAAGAAGTGCTTAAAGATCTTCTACCTTTTAGTCAATCGTACTTCGCACGTAGTATACTTTTTCCTCTGCACTTCTTTGTAATGTACATTGATCCACTGGTTTTTGTCCAACGACATATTAACTGGTTGCCCACGTCGTTCCCTCGACCTTAAATGGTTTCTGCATGGCGATTAGAATCATGTATAGTTAAGTGATAAAATGTTGCGGCTATAGGTTGGTTCGTGGTGGCAATTCTCGTGATGGTGGACTTGCATTGGAGCAACAAATCACTACACTTTGTTGCCGACCATCAATTAGAATTACAGATCGGCGCGGACCACTTAGAAGTTGGCTTTTATTAAAGACCGTCATCCTCTCCGGCTCTAGCAATGGAGAAATTACTAACGTGTTGTTGTAGTGGTAATTGCTGGACAAAGAGGCGCCCATTAACCAAGTCCGGCTACGATATCCGCCCCGCATCGTTACGGTTGCTTGAAACAATTTACAATTGCAAGGCATTTCTTGACTTTATTATCGACTGCCCCTGACGACGATGGATGAGTTAATTTTTCTTGAATAATGCTTTTAATTAAAACTTTTTCTCCTTTGCTGTTGGGCTGAACAGAAACCACTTTAAGTTAATGTTTCTTTGGCGTTTTGCACTCCAATCAAAGTGTTACAGGAATTCAATTAATAACTCAAGGAATCGAAATTTATTCACACACTTAATTCCAGTTTAGTTCTCAACTTGCTACAATTTTTATAGTACATGAGCTGCTTTAGAGAGTACAATTAATTAAAGCCAAACATTAAGCTGGAGTTTTATTAATTAATTAAAAAATCTCGTGACCTTTCGTCTCATGCGGCTCTAAAGTTACTGAAATATCAGAGCGTTTTAATGTTGGCGGGAACCTGGATCCGTGGCAAAATATATTCAAATATTCGATTTATCAACCCTACAGCACAGGCTAAAAGCATCCTCTGCTTTCTAAACCGAGTTTAATTTATGCACGATCGCGAACAATTGAACGTCCCCTTCCCTTCGTTCTAGGGCCGCAGCCATGTGATAGAGCGACGGACGAAGCTTGAACCATCTTTACAAACGCCACTAGTTGTCAGATGCTTATGCTTCCGTTGGAAATAAACGAAACGAAAAGGATGCCGGCACAGGATCTTTGTTCGTTACATAGCCAGAGAGAAACACACGCACACAGTCATGAATACGTCCTTTCGAAGGCGTTTTCTGTCTGAGCTCATAAATTATAAGAAACCCTTTTTAATGTTTCTCGTTTCCGCGTCCTAGTCGGCTCGTTACGTCACGTACGATCATCAATTGTCCTCAGCATCAAATGTTTTTGCATACATTTTAAGCTGTCGGTGATAAATTCGAAGATCCTTTAATCTGCATTTTGATTGATTCGCTTGATTCGAAGCGTTTTTAAGTTTTTGGTTTATCGGTTTTTCCATAACCAGCCACACCCACCGATAAAATCCTCTTCTGCTGCTGTAAATGTTTTTCGCCGTCGCCACATGCTAAGTCCATTGGTTTCACGGCTTGTTTTGACGATCTTGGATGGTCCTTTGGCTTTCTCATTTTCTGTTACATTAAAAATCAGTAATGATTTTTTACGATGCTATCGGGACTTTCATCATCGTTGGTCGAACTAATTTGGGTTTCTTATGTATTTTCTTCTCCAATTCCTGATTCTCTAAAGAGACACTCTCGTAGTTCTCACTATAACTGTCCGTTATATTTGCGATTGATAAAAAACCAGCTTCTGTTTAACAGTTCCACAGCCGACAGAAATTTCAGTCATGACAGCAACGTGAAAGATCCTAAAAGCGATTCCCGCAATAATTTATGCGCGATACACCTTTGATTATCCTGTAGCGAAGCGCCATTGTTCGGTTGGATGTTCCAAATGTTCCGAGTGTTCCACGTCTGTAACCGAACCATTAAAACGAGAACCAGAATCACCAAGCGTGAAGGGGTGCGGGGCAACGGATGTTTCGTTGGCAGGCAGAAAGCGATCGAAGTATGCAGATGATGCGTCATTGTTTTTAATATTTATGTAGATACCCGTAATAATTTGACCCTTTTCGCATTCGAGGCGATCCTTCATCCTTTGTACTCATCTGAGCGCTTAATTCGATGCGATTTATCAGAATTTAGAGTGCTTTCGGAAGCGGTTTGATTTTAATAAGCGATCGTTGTTTGTTCTGGGTCCTGCGGCTTGCAGAACTCTTCTTATTCAATGGATTACTATTGATTATTGATTTTGGTATTGATCTTGATCTTCAGTCGCTGAAGGCGCATTAAGGAGATCAGTGAGTATCAGGGAAGAAAAGTTAACAAAGTGTAACTTGTCTCGGAACTCAGAATAACAACAGCAACATGTAATAATTGCCGTATAAATGCAGGCAATGAACTGCGGAACTGCTGCACAATAGACGAGGTCCTTCAGCGTCGGTTACCGCTTCGAACAAAAGGATGCGCTTCACACACTCTCAAGCCCTTTGTTCGCCTTCAGTGACAGGATCCTTTGTTTGCTCCCGAGTACCTCACGCAGTCGTCGGCTTCACTTTCGGTTACCGTTTTTCCAATTTGCGATTTATTGCCGATTTCGCGATGCGCGGTTTCCTCGTCCCACCGTCCTTCGGGGTCTTTTTATTATCCTTTTCCGAAGGGGTTATCTGTGTAATGCCGATTTCCGATCATACGCTTTTTATGCGCGTTTATTGAATAGAATTTGCCTTTTAACATATTCGATGTTTATTTTTCCTGTTTCGGTTATTCACAGCTTTTTTTATACTTTTTTAAAATGTGAGTGGTTGATTTTCGTAGTGTCTATTGTTGTTTATCTGCTATGAATATTCATTTTTGTCGTGTTACACATTCAAATTAAATGCAAGTTTGAAGTTGAATGAGAAAAATCATGATTTATTGCGGTAACATTTCCAAATTCTGAAATCGACTCATTAAACGCATGTTTTGCGAAGGGAGCCGCTTCGAAAGGGTTCAAAGTTGAAAGGCAAAATAAATGGCAACGTGATTGGATTTGGCCACATGGTGGAAACTTAAAATTACTCAGTCTGCAATTGTATTTTCAAGTGTGATTCCAAGAGCATTAAATGTAATATTGGCACTGAATGTAAAAACTGATCTTTTTTTTTTTCTTCCTTCAGTCAAGGAGTAAAAAGAGTTTACCAACGAAAAATTTGATTCCTAAATTTTATTTACAACGCTATATCCCGAGAAAACTCAAACAACAAGAGCGGGAAAGTTCTTAAATGCTGTAATGAGCTAAAGAAACTTGAGAAATCGGTTTTCTTGGGGCGCTAAAGTGTGTCACGAAGTGTTAAAAAGAGCAAAAACTGTGAGAGAGGAAGCGTTAGAAATAGAACGAGAGAGACTAACCCAGAGAAAGGAAACACTGTTGGTAATTTAGTCTCTCAGTCTTCAGTGCGTGAAGAAGTCGACAAAATTAATGACTACAGAACAACGAAGGAGTAACTAAAACGGAACCGGAAATACTAAAGCAAAACTTCAGTGGCTGAGAGTGAAAGGGAAAGCGTAACGAGCACATGAAAGGACGAGAGACAGACAGATCGGAGAGAGTGAAAATGAAATCGAAATCTTAAACTTCATTCATTTTCATTGCAGACGCAATTAATTAAAAGTTTGTTGAGGTTGGTTATGGTCGGGGCGAAGGACTACGGAGTCGACGAAGAACCGCAGACGGCGCGAAATTGTGTCATTTCGTCATCTTGAGTGTGTCTGTATGTTTGGGGGAATCCCGCAATTATTTCATGCATGCTTTTCATTTATTTAATTGGGAATTTCGCTCCTTTGCAGCTGAGTAACATTCAGAGTTTTCATTGAAGGGAGCTTGGAATCTGGAAATTGTACGGAGGAGGAGTGAGGGGCGGCGGTGGTGGTTGTGAAAGTTAAGAAAATTCATTAAAGGAACAACGGCACGTCTCTCGTTCTGGCACTTCGCACGTCCTGTTCGCTGCTAATCGTTTAATGAACAACGCTTTTCACCCACCAATAAACGTTGATGGTGGGTGGGGCGGGTGATGGGGAGGGCGCAGCGTTAATGTTTTGTTTTGACTAGAAATTAACACAATTGCCTTTGGATCTTTTACAAAAATAGTTTTTAGAGAATAAAGGAAAATTAATTAATGATTTTCCTTGAGCTGTTGTGGTTTAGAGTTTCGGGTCCACAACGAAACCCATAACTAAACCTCTTCAATATGATTTCAAGTGGCGGTAGCGATTAAGTGTCCTTGGAATTTAAATTGAATTAACAACAGCAATAAAAAATACCAATACAAAAAGGAAGTAGCGCAGAACAAGGAAAAGCAAATATTCCGTAACAGGATATGAATGTCGCTTTCTTGTCACATGATGCTCAAACATCTTGAACGACAAACTGAAAAGGAGCACGATTTGAAATCTAGGGAAGGAGCTGCTATAAAAACGAATGGGGTTACGGTAACAACAACAACCAGAACCAGAGCAACTAGTCAACAGCTGAGTGATTTCATTATTCCATTCCTTATTATTTTCGTCCAATTTTTTGCATTCTTTTCATGAGTGGGAGGCACTCGTCGTTTCCTCGAGTTATCCTGCATCATTTCATGCCTTTCAGTTTTAAAACCAACAGCAACAGAAATATTTAAAATAAATTCGCATTCGAATGCTCTAAAGGAATGAATGAATGCTTTGGAGTTGCTGCTTTGCATATGCGAAAAACCTATTTAATATAAAAAGAAAACATATCAAACAATAGCCTAAATTCATACAAATATCCTTCTGGGACCATCCTGTTTCCGTTATGATTTTTTTTCTTCATTGTTCGGTATTTAGAATCGATTTCATTTCACTTTCCGTGTCGTTTGCTCATTACTAATTTTAAGTGTGTGAATAAAATTAAACTTCATTTGCATATCCATTATCATGTGGTTTTTATTACTGCTTGGGAGGATGTTTCAAGGTGCAAACAGGGCAAGGAAACGAGAAAGCGAAGAAAAGAAATGCTAAACGTCATAAAATTAATATTAATAATTAATATTATAATATTTTTCTTTTCTGTTCTTTAAAAATTATGCTTATAAAATAAGCTTTTATAAAATAATAAAAGTTACCATTGGAGTTACATATTTATCCATTAAGTGATACCGGATTTAAGTTTATTTCGTATTTGTTTATATTTTTATTTTGATATATTTACAGCAAGCGAAATGCATATTTGATGCGAATTTAGATCTAGGAACGTCGTTAGATTTGTTGATGCTTTTTGAATATATTTAGTGGTATTTTTTGATGGAAATAATTGAAAATATTTTCATCTTCTTCTTGTTATTTCTAAAGAATAATGGAAGAGTTAATTTCTAACCTTAAAGTAACTTGAAGTATTGTAAAGAGCCTCATGGTCCAACAAGGACCACTTTCTACGTGTGGGTCGTATAGTAGCAGAATCTCGAATTTAAGAATACAGGGGCTTTGAAGACGGAAGAGGCTAAAGTCGAAAGCACCTCAGGAACAGCGACTTCCTGCAATGAGGATACGTTAGGCGTACGTCTTTGTTAAGCATTGGAGCTGGGTTCCTCTTTCTCCATTGCACAATGACATGTCTGCGGGGTTATGCGAGTAGGACACATCTCTGTAAGGTATGTCACATACGCGAAGCATCATCCGTTGATGCCTGCGTTTCTGCTTCAGCCGTTCGTTTGGCAAGCATTCGTTTCCTTGTATCGCTGTGAGTTTTTGTATAAATCTCCTTTTAACAAAGAAAGAGAGGCGCTTTCCACCTTATAGGTGACCAAGCATCACTGAACATTTTCTCATTGGAATTCGTTGTTAGTGTTTCATGTCACAATGCTTTGAACAGAAATTTTCATCTTTTTTCAGCGATTTCTCGTAGCTGTCTACAGATTGGATATGAGTTTTTTTTGTTCACAACTTATTCTCTTTATTGTTGTTGCTCTTTGTAAAAGAAGGAATTAGCAATGAAGCAACGTCTTTGAAGCGTGTAGAAATGCTCTCGTTGTGTCCTTGTCATTTCCCTTCATTTGTTTACCGTTTGCTGTTGGTGTTGCTGTCATGACAAGGGTTGATTTCTTCATGTGTGCTCCAGGCCATGCATGAGGCTTGTTGTCATGTGAAGGGCGGTGGCAAGAGTTCGGCGATATGTACACATTCGATGTTGTAGTTGTTCAAAGATTTGTATTTGCTCTTCCTTTCTCATGCTGATCGCTTATATGAAAAGATATCCAAATGTGATTGATTGGTTTTTCAGTGTCGCACACATGTACATGTTCATATACATATATATATGTAATAAAATGCATATACTAAAATTTACTATAATTATATTAATATAGATACATTGGACAACATTTTGTAGAGTTGTATGTAATAAAGTGGCATTCCTAAATTATTGTATGTAAAAGTAACATCATACACAATAATTCCAATTTAGTCTTTCAGCTTCAACGTCCCTTCATGCTCTTTATATCCTTATCATTCCAGCGCATCGTATTCATATTTTCACAATGCTGTCAACGCTGTCAACAGCTAATTCATCAGCTGATCAGAACAGTCTTCCTGTCTCCTACATAACATGAAATCCTTATGCATCAGACTCCAAAGAAGCAACATATTCGCAGTAAACTCCTCTCTTCTCTCCACACCACACCACAAACTTCATTACCCACATCTTGGTTAGAGTGGAAATTAATCTTCATTTTATTAACAATACTTTGAGTTTTTATATACGTATGTGTGTTCGTGTGTGCAAGGAGGATCCTGTTCAAGTAAAACGACGTCAATTGAGTTTCACTTTAATCTACTCACATATTTCTTTATAACACAAACAGAAACAAAAAGTGTGATGAGATGAATTGACACCCTTACATTAAAAAAGCTTCTTTAACCAATAATCCTTCAATGGGATAATATTTTGTAAACTTTCCGTTAAATGACTCAGTTAAATGCAATGTTCAATGCTTAAATTAAAACCTCTCGTAATTGACAACAGAAGAAAAATCTATTACCAAATAACGTAATAAAAAACATTTGTGAAAAACTAAAAACGGATAAGTTAATAAAAATATTTCTTAAGAAACCTAACGAGCTAATAAACTAGGAATAAAAAAGCAAATATTATTAAAATGTAATAAAGAAATTCCTTTAACAAATATTGTTTGTTGTTGCACTTCAGTGCCACAAATTCTGTGCCGCATGTGAAATGAAATTCTTAAGAATCAGGCTTCTTTCAGCAGGAAGCAGTATGTAAATACCAACAACAACAACAGCACGAACAACAAAAAAGAGAGTCTCTTTTGTAGGATCTCAACAGAAGCTATCCTTAGAAAGGAAGTTGGTCGCTGTGGCTGCAATTTTCTATACGAATCCAAGTGCATACATATATAGATATGTGTATATCTGCAAAAATATTTCAATGTGGGGATATTCTCACATATGTGTTTCTTGTTGTATCATTAGAATTTCTCGAGATTTTGATGTATGCATCGGTTCCTTTTTTTAAGGTATTTTCTTTTCTCATTTCTTTTGTTTTTTTTTTCTTTGCATTTTCCCCCCTTTTTTCTTGATAACTCTTACTGCACACTTTGCTTTCATATGAAATTTCTACCGAACAGTATTCAAATGAAGAAGAAAAAATCAGAAAAGGGAAAAAACTGAATGAGTTAATTTTTCTCCATTTCAACGGTCACACGAATATTTCAAGAAAAGTGCTTTAAAGAAAGATTCGTATAATAATCTGTGTACATGTACATACATTAAAGAATCTATTGCAAGCATTCTTAAAATCCAGTGGCTTCAGGATCGTTACACTTTAAACAATTCAATTCACTTCAATTTTAAACTTTATTACACATACAATTCTATTTTCATAAACAACTTGCTGGTATTATTCGTAACGCTTTGTTACCTTCCTTTAACCTAGTACTATTTTAGCTAAGTTATTCGCCAGTCGCACAACTGAATCCCATAAGTTTGGATTCTTTGTGAATTCGTCAGATTCATCTTCATACGATTCCTCGTATGTATCTGGGTATGCTTCCTTGAAACTGGGGTTCTCCATGTACACATTTTCGCGCCTTCTCTCCGGATCGGGTTTCTTCTGTTGGAATCCATCCGGGTGGGGGTGTTGCAATATAATTATATTGGGTCGTAACAAATCGGATCCATGTCCTCTAGATCCGTCTCCTAGGAAATTGGAACCGTGGTAGATGGTTCTAGGTTGTACCAGGGCCAGGTGTTCAGGTAAAAGAAGCGTGTTAAGTGGCGTGGCACTTGCGCTAAGGAGAATCGCTAGGGAGCTGCAAGCGAAAAGCAGCAACAGTTTCATTGTAAAGAGTTTGTTAAAGACTGCTAATTTGATGGTGAACCCTAGATTATATAGCGCACTCTACATGTAACCTTCGCGGTATTATTATTATTATTTTAATGTGTGAAATTTACCTCTCCATGCCTTAAAATTAGCCAATTTTTGAAAGTAATTAGTTCTCTTCTGTGTTAAAATGCGAATTGAAAGAAGAATGCATTAACTTGTTATCTACTCGAATACTGTAGATAAGTATATTACGTGTTCTTTTATCATAAGTATATTACGTATCCTTTTCCGGAAAACATAGCTTAAGCTTACATATAATACTTAAGAACTTAAGGTCGGATCAATAGCTTAATCAATCGGAAAACTACCACAAAAAAAAAAAATGATTTGTGCTAACAAACACTTAAAAGCACCTCTTTTGGTTTATAAATATTGAGTACAGGTCTCCCGAAAGACTGCCAATAATAGATGAGAAAATTTGAACATCAACTGAAGAAACCTTAATATTGTAACTTTCAGCAACGATGCCAAACCAAGCAGTAATACCAACGTATTCTCTTAGGCCCCTTGGTACAGAGAAAATAAATAGTTGATATGACGGTTACAAGGCCATGCGAACAACAACAGTCTTTGGACTTACTATAGCTTTGGACGTGGGTTATTATAAATAAAAGCTATTGGATGCTACATATGTGATGGAAAAAATGCTATCGATGCATTTGTAATAGTGGTACATTGCTATCAACTGTCTGCTATAACTTGCGAATTAGGTTTGCTAATATAAATATCTCAATGACAGGTTAAATGTTTAATACATATTTATAATGCAAATACCCTGCAAACATTTGGACGATTATCGGAAGTGCTTATTGTGCGACTCTTCGAGAACATTTTTCGTAGATCGAATTGCGACGGTTCATTCCAAAAGATTCGTAGAACAATCATTGGAGAGTCGTAATAGACTGTCAAGAGTCGTAAAAGATATTCCTTGAGGAATCTTCTGGGAGTTTTCAAGTTCATACAATCCGCGATTGTACTCCCATCCTCCTGTACATTCATCGAAGAGTCTTTCGCGATCGAAAATGTTTTCAGGTTATCAATTATCCTATTTTTTATTATATATAACTTAATTACGATGTAGACATGTTAAAAATTGTCTATTTTCTAATTAATGTTTTATTCGTAACAATTTCTTTCTCTAAAGTATGAAGTCTGTTTCTTTTTTCGCTAATTAATAGGTAAACCGAAAGAGAATGACTGACCAAAGGCATTCAGACGGCTTGTTAAAGTCGTTGAGCGTCATTCGGTGGCCTGTCACCATCATTATTATTGTTGTCTCGAAAATGGATAACGTAATTCGCAGCGTTTCCGTTACCATTATTTTGAATGGATTGCTGAATCACCGTCTGTAATGGGAGCGGAACCGGTTCTAGTACGACCGAAGCCAACCGTAAACCGACAGGAGCTGGAGCCAGTGCCAGTGGTATTTGATTAGATTGGTATACGCCATGATATGCTGGAAGATGTCTGGCAACTCCCAGTAACGTGGCACTTGAGTTAAGGAAAATTCTTAGAAAGCCGCAAGCTACAAGCAAAAACGTGTTCATTGTGAACAGCTTGCAAAAAACTGCTCATTTTCTGGGGAATTCTAGAATTTATAGCGTTCTCTACATGTAACCTTCGCGCAATAATTATTATTTCAATATGAAATCTGCCTTTTAATGTCTTATAATTAGGACATTCTCTACAATAATTAGTTACGCTGAACATACTTATTTTTATAATGGTCATAAGTAGAGCACCTATTAAGGATTTCGCACTTTAATTTGTAATGTGCTTTCTTCAGAAGGCATCAATGAATGTTGCTACAAAACACAGATAACTGAATCGGAAAAAGCACCATCTTTTGCAATCAGATGTCGTAAAACTGTGTCCCGTTGATATTTTACCAAGGTGCAGCAAAAAGCTATCAATACTGGGTAATAAATACGTATGCAACCGTCAATTGAAGGACTGGAGCCAATGACATAAATAAAGGAAATTGAACTTGAACACGAAGTGACGAAACCCACATATTGTAATTTTCAGCAGCCATGCCGAGCCAAGCACCAATACCGTCCTGTAAGTACGGTGCAAATAAATAGTAGTTATGATGGCTACAAGGCCAAGCGGGGAGGAACGGCTCCTTTTACAAAAGCTTGTCCTTTCTGTAACGGGCGATATAATCAATAAAACCTATTGGACAGTAAGTCATTAAACAAATTCTATCGATTGATTTGTAATAAAGGCATCTGAATGGTGTTGCTAGGCTAGTCGTGGCACTGATTAATTTGCTTGTAAGTTTATTACTAATATAAATAGCTAAATATCAAAAAAAGTGCATGTATAAAATCTAAATAACAATTATTATCATTTATGATTATATATTACTGATTCAAAAATTAACAACAAAAAAGTTGACCGATTTCCAATTAATGCTTTATTCGTAACCATTATAACTTTTCGCTAATATATGAGCTTAACCAAAAAAGAATTACCGGCAATCTAGCCCTGAGCGCCTTGCTGTATAACTTGATTCCCAGGTAGATACCCGCCAATTTGGACGCCTTGCAGAATCGCACCACCGCCGTAGTCGCCGCCCCCAGCGCCTTGCTGCATAACTTAATTTCCAGGGGCATATCCGCCAATTTGGACGCCTTGGTGAATTACTCTTCCATTCCGGATGACATGCACAATCTGCGGCGGTCCTAGTATGAGCTGAGACGATCCTACTGCGACAGGAGCCGGTGCCACTACCACTCCCATTCCATTACGGTTAGAGACACCTTGATATGCTGGAAGTTGTCGGAGAACTCCCAGTAGCGTGGCACTTGAATTCAAGAAAATCCCTAAGAAGATGCAAGCTACAAGCGAAAACGTCTTCATTGTAAGCAGCTTTCTAAAGACTGTTTATTTTCTGGCTACACCTAGAATTTATAGTGTTCGCTACATGTAACCTTCACGGTATAATTACTTTAATGTGAAATTGACCTTTTGATGCCTTGAAATTATGAAATTCGTTTCTGAGTTAATTAACCTGTTATCGAATACTGAGATACTAATTTTCACAATGGTCATTAGTACAGTACGTATTTTTTCTCGTAGAAAAGAGCACTTAAGGTTGGATACAATACTTAAGAACTTAAGGTTTGATCAATAGCTCAATGAATCGAAAAAAGTTGGATCTTTTAGAATCAGATTTAGTAAGAATTTGGTGCCGTAATATGTTTTACCATCGATGTTCAAAAACAAAAGGAAAATATCTGATGTGGCCAACACATGACTTCCTTGTAGGTGAAATAATTTCAATTAAAAAGTTATTTAGGTATGCAGGGAATCCTGCAAGAGAAGTATCCTTTTTGCTACTAGCAATTCTAAACAAAAAGGTAAACTATATTTGCATGTTATAGCAGCCCTAAATACCAAATATCTACTTTCTAGTGGTGCTTTGGAGTTATGCATGAAATTTTACAAATCTTGCAAAAGAAGTGTCGTTGTGGCGCCACCGATTTTATCCAAAAAGGCAGGTGCACAATTGTGTTGTATAAGAATCTCAAATACAAAATTTTAACATTCTAATACTCTCCGTTTTTGAGTTATTGTACGTACATACATACATACACTTCACGATCACACAAGTCAAAATGGACTGAGGAATGGCCAAAATGGGTACCATTAAAAACTCAATATCGAAATTTTTACGTTTACAATACTTTCTTGTATTTACAACGTATACAAATAAGGAAAAAAGGGCCCAACAAATACTTCACAAACGGCTCGTGTGGGTTAAGAGTACAGTTCCGAAAGACTGAAGCCAATGGCAGATGAAAACATTTGAGCTTAAACATGCACTGCAGAAATCCTAATATTGTAACTTTTAGCAACGATGGCAAGCCAATCACTAGTACTGACGTGTAGACCTGTTGGAACAGAGCACATAAATTGTAGATATGATGGCTACAAGGCCATGCGAAAACCAGTGTCTTTTTTTTTGGAATGACTTTAGCTTTTTAAACGTAGTTTATAATACATAGGTGATTGATAAAATTCTATCGATCGCTTTGTTATAGTGGTACATTGCTATGCAACTGCATGGCTTTCATTGACTTGAAAGTAAGGCTTATTACTAATATAAATACATACAAGATAACAATAAAAATGAAACCCTTCAAATCTGTTACGTACATATGTACATATCAATTATTATAATTCATGATTATATATTATTTAATTAACAAACAAGTATGTTAAAAATTGCCAGATTTGCAATTAATGTTGTATTCGTAAGCTTTATGACGTTCCTTTTCTAAACTATCATATCTGCAACATTTTTCGCTAATCTATGAGCTGTGCCAAACAAGGATGGCCGGTCAACGCCATACTGAATGGGTTGCTGTTGAATAGTATACGTAGCTTGTCCTGGTTGGAGCTGAGCCTGTCCTAGAGCGAGCTGGCCAGGCGATAATGCGACCTGTGTCGGTCCTAGTGCGACCTGAGCCGGTCCTAGTGCTACCTGACTTGGTCGTACTGCAACCTGAGTGGGTCCTAATGCGATCTGAGCAGGTCCTAGTGCGACAGGAGCTGGTGCCAGTGCTATTTGACTAGGACGATCAGGACTGAGAAGTCTAGCAATTCCCAGTATCGTGGCATTTGTGTTCAGGAAAATCCCTAAAAAGCTGCAAGCTACAAGAAAAAACGTCTTCATTATTAACAGTTTGGTAAAGACTGCTAATCTTATGGTGAACGCTAGAATATATAGCGCACTCTCCATGTAACCTTCGCGGTAATTTAATGTGTAAAATTGGCAATTTCACGCCTTAAAATATTGGAATTTTTCAAATTAATGAGTTTGTTTCTGCGTTAAAATGTAAATTGGAGAAGAATGCATTAACTCGTCAGCGAATAGTGAAGATACTTTATATTATGTATGGTCTGTAATAAGATTCTTTATTTATTTCGATTACGATTATGTATTAATTCCCAGTTCCTCTCAGAAAACGTAAGTTAAGACTGGATACAAAATCTAGCTTAATGAATCAGCAAAAGTAGGAGGGTTTAGAATCGGATGCTGTTAAAGTTGGGTACGGTAAGATATTTCGGTGTTTCATACGTCTCCTAAAGGTCTGGAACCAATGACCGATTTTAAATTAATATTTGAAGTTTCAGTTGAAAGTAAAGGGATCGCTTGGTCCAAGGAAGATAATTAGTTGATGTTAGAGTATGTGGAAAACCAGGGACATCTTTAAATCTTTTGTTATGTCAGATATAAGAAAAGGAACCTGTAAAAACTTCATCTCACTTCCTCTTTGCCGTGGAAGCATGGTTTTATTATTCACAACTATAATTATTGTTGTGGTTTGATTGAATTTAATATAATTCAATGTCATATGGACATTAAAAATGTTCTTCATCTAATTTAGTTCTGCATATCAGTGTTTTCTATTCATTGCCGTGACTTCATAGTAAAATATTTGTTTATAGATTTTATGTTGATTTATGAAAGTGCAGTAAACATACGAAAATCTACATTATTCGAACTTGTTTCAATGTGAAGTAGGTGTAGTGGATTACATAGATTGCTTGAAGGGGTTGAAAGGATTTTGGGGCGGGGTGGCAATCGCGCTAGGTTTTTTTTTTTTGTTTACCCATACGAAATCGCACCGTTCTGTAATTTTTCCGGAGTCAATCACTTCCTTCTTATCATTAATCTGTGAATTAAAATTAATATAAGAGAAAATACCTTCAATAAAAAACCAAATCAAATGGGTTACTTTATTTTATATTATTTGATTCTGAAATATATAAGTACATGCTAATGCAAGTTTTCAGTTATATATTGTTTTATCTGCAACCTTTATGACATGTTCTTTTTAAACTATCATGTTTGCTACATTTTTCGCTAATTTATGAGCTAAACCGAACAATGATGGCCGTTCATCAAAAAGCTGAATATGTTGAACGGGATACGGAGCCGGTCGCAGGTCCAATGGTTGAGGTTGATAGATGGCGTGATATCCCGGAATAAGTTGTCTCACAACTCTTGGATTCCTGAGCTGCACTTGCATGGCCGTTGCGATCACAAGTAACCATACCAAAACGCAACTTAAAAGCAAAACCGTTTTCATTGTTTTTGCAACAGATTTAGTAGCAGCTGTGATTTAGATACGGCAAAACGCAGTATTTATAGTCATTTTCCGATATATTGTCACCTTCATGGTATGTGAGAAATCGTGTTATAAAGTGAGATATTATTTAAAGGTAATTAGTTCGGCTCTGTGCCAAAATTCAAAATTAATAAGTATAGTAATATTTGTCGACAAAGAAAAAACCAATGACTTCATCTACCTTACACTATCGACCTTTATCTATCTTTCTATATCTATCTTACACCACCATCTCTCGGGGTGATACGCAATGCATAAATTTGGGTTCCGTGGTTCCAATATTTTCAAAGAACTTTCAGTTACCCAGCGAAATCGCAATCCCAGCAACCCAGGATTCTTGGAAACCATTAAAAAACTAGTCGAGACGACAGACCGATTCTATGTGTTTTTATTGTATCCGATTTAAATAGTCCGATTTTCTGAATTTGCCGTATTGAAAATCTGAATTAAAATAATCGTGACAAAATTTCTAATATCATCGTCATACTTTCATTTATATATATATTATATAGAAATTTGTATATATCTTGACGGACAACGGCCATTTTTTTAAATTTTTTTTTTTTTTTGCGTTAATAACTTAATTTTAAAATTAAAACTCTTTACACAAACTGAGAAATTGAGCTACAAACACGAAAGAGTTCATATTTATCATACAAACTAGCATACAACATCTGATGGCAAGGAATATTCGTACACAATTGCACTTCACACAAAGTTCACAAAACTTTGCGCATTTATGCAGCCTTTAATTGCTGAATTTGAAGTCCTCTCAAATAATAATTAATATCACACAACGGACAAAATATACTTAGCTGTATTTGTCCAGCGAGTGAATCTGCATAGTCACAAGATGTATCATGTAAGATTTTGAATGTTTCAAATATAATACGTCACCTACAAACATACAGAAAAGCAAGTGCCAATACGAAACCTTTTCCGAAAATCAGATCAGATTCGGTTCCGAGTTTTTCAAAATAGTGTATTGTTTCGAAAGAGTGTAAAAAAATGCGTGTAAAATTCGAGAGCTGCACATAAATGTTTATGTTGTTATTTATATTTTCTTAGATTAATTAAAACTTTCTCTAAGAATTACTTATATTTTTTTAAGAATTACTTGGACTATTTCTCTACAAACACAAATGCAATTTTCTCGCTCAAAATTGACGGCAATATGCCATTTTTATATAAGGAAAAAGAGATACGAGATTGTCGTGATTTCAACGTATGGACGGATATGGCTAAATCGGCTAAGAAGGTGACGCTGATCAATAATATATATACTTTTCTATATCTATTGCATTGCTCATTAGATAAGAATAGAATAAATTTTTCGATTCAATAACCGACTGTTCATAAAGCTCGGATAATATTCTTGATTCACTTCATGTTTTACTAGTAGAAGAACCAATGCAATATTTGAGCCAATCTATCTCTCCTTGCTCTATACAATGCTATATTCTCTTGATTGCATTTTGGCCTAAAAGAGATCGATAATGATAAGTTTTGAAAGAACTATAAAATCTATCAATTATCGATCAATCAAATAAAAAAAAACAACGCTGATTCAGAAAAAATAGAGTGGTCAAATATAAAATTTTACTATAGACATTGTTACTATACATAGATGTAAAAATCGCTGGCAGCTGATGCATATCATCTGTATTCCTTCTCCAATCTAGTTTGCACGATCTAATTGTGGTAAAATTTATTATGTAGATTTAAAAATTAAAACCAACAACGGATGTTCAGTTAGCTGGCGAATATATCAATTATTCCGCACTCAGCGCTCTCTTAACCAACACCATTATTACCATTTCTTTTAGATTAATGGTATCAATGATTCCCGAATCTGTATTGGTTGATACGCAGGTCCTCCTAGCTGTACGGATCCATACGGGACGACTACAGGAGCAGGAACGTGATAAACGGGAGGATTTATCCGAAGTAGTTGCCTGGCAACTCGGGGCCCTCTAAGCTCCACTTGCATGGCTTTTACGGTAAAAAAAAACGCCAACAAAGCGAAAGTAGAGAACAAAAACGATTTCATTGTTATTGCAACAGATTTAATAAGTACTGCGATTTAGTTTCTATAAAATGCATTATTTATAGTGATGCAAGTGACACACTCCAACCTTCATGGTATAATTGTACTTTTTAGGTGTGGAATCGCGGTAGGAAATATTTAATTGTAATTAGTTCGGCTCCGTGTTCAAAATGAGTAACAACAACTTGGCGAGAAACAAACAAAAAAGAAACTCTTTATTGCAGCTTTGTAAAAACTTTTCTTTCAATGCCAGGAAAGATATAATAGAAGGCACATTTACAAGGGAAGGGACTTAATTTACATATATCACATAAGGGACTTGATTCTTGACGTTATCTTGATTATATGTACCATGTACCACATTTGGACTACACCACTATCTATCGGTCTGCTTAATGCATATATAAAGAACTCTTACTTCTTTAGAGGAGTTGAGTAGTTTCATTTTAGTTGTGAAGAACTAGAGAAGAAGTCTACTTATTATCCTGAAAATGACCTGATTCCAGGCAGACCCATAATCATATAAGTAAAGGGGTTTCTGGTGCAAGGGGTTCCAGATGAAAGCAATTAGAAATTCTTGAAATAAATACGAAGAGGCTAATTCTAATTCAATTAGAATTTAGATGAACTTGGAAGAGTATTACGAAAAATATAAGAGGTAATAGCGCTACATTTCATAACTTACTCTATGAACAATACTAGAGTCAGGTATTACTGGAAATGTTAAGACGCCAGAAGAATAAATTTGGATAACCCTATAAGTCATATTAAAGGACGGAAAGTCTATTTGGCTAACTTGACTAGAAATTCAATTAAACTCAATGTAAGTATGCCTTAAACCCAAACTTCTTTCGGCCAGGGGATACGGTTGGTTTGTAGACAATGGACTAGCAGATAGTCAGGTTAGATCTAAAATTCTGAAACTTATGACATAAAAAAGTAGTTATGTGTTTTGCTTTTGATATTTTATTCAACAATTTGAGGTCTTAGTTGCAATCTATAGGCCAGACAAGCGTACAAATAGATATATAATAATATTATTATTACTAATGCAAGGCTTTGAGGTACTAATGAAAACTTTGATAATTTGATTAAGCAACATCAATAATTAATATATAATGCCAGAACAATGCTATATATACATATATTGTTGATATCCGAATACGTTTGTTATTCGGAGCTGCTTTCAAGACAAATGCAATACTAAATCCTCTCTTCGCAGGATTATATGCCGCATTTGCGCCAAATTCCGCTAATTGAGTATACGCCTATACGCACCGGGTCGCTTCGAGACATCATTGCAGGATGTACAGGACTTCTTGGGGGAATTCTTGGACCTTTATGCTTCACTTGCAAGGCTCCCGCTTTTAGAAGTAGCCCTAGGAAAACACAAGCAAAAATTAAAAACGTCTTCATTGTTATCGCAACACGCTTAGCAAGAACTGCGATTTAATTGTGAACAAACACGGTATTTATCTACAGACATCTTGGAACCTTAATGGTATTCGGTTTATGCGTGAAATTTAAATACTCGTACGTTAAAGCGAAAAAATATGGAAATATGTATAAAATATATACATTGGGGTCGGAGTGACCGAATGAAATTTTTTTTGTTGGAGAGCGGAGGGAAGAAGTACCCTATGATATGATATATGTATATGAAATTTTGAAAACTTTAAGGTTAACTGAAAGTTTATTTAACGGTTTTTTTTTCTGAAAACATCCGCTGGGCCGAACTAAGGTAATGGCTGTCAACACTATTTACCTTTGGTTAACATTAATTTTATCATTACTAATCTCAATTAATTATTATTCATCATCACCACTCATCTCATATCAAAATTCACCAATACCAAAACCCTATCTACGCCAATGTATAAGTAGTCTTCCCGGAAAAGTTTCAGCTGTTTACTTTGAATGCGATCAATTTGCGAAAACTTTTACAGACTTCACGAATAATTTTGATATTATTATAATGCTAAATTTCAAATGAAGGTGGAACTCTTGAGTTTTGAAATAGAATTTATTTATCAATGAGATTCAACATAACGTTAAGTTATTACATTTTCGAATCCACGCTTTATTCAGCACCTATGTCGAAACCTAGTGCCTTGGCCATATCCTCGACTGACCTACTTGTTCGCCTTCCCAGCAGCAGCGCAGCTATTCTGTCTGCAAAGCTAACGGCTGTATCGAAAAAGCTTTTTTCCGGTGTACTGACCAACACGGTACGAGGTGCTACCGGAACTTGCCTGGCAGGCCTTGGTTGCAAGTTGGCACTTGCGGTGAGGAGCAATCCCAGGAAGATGCAAACTACCAGCCACATTGTCTTCATTGTTATTGTACGACGTTATTCAGAACTGTGATTTAGTTGTTAGCGAAGTCTATCATTTATAGTCCCTTTGCGGCACATTTAACCTTCATGGTATAATTACGCCTATTCTGTGAAAAATTGTAAAAGTCATGTCTCAGAGCGAGAAATATATAATTATGCAGTTCGTTTCCGACCCGAATTTGTTAACTAATTAGAAGAATTCATAAACTAATTAAAACATCTGATTAATGTGATGCTGACACTAGCAAAAATGTTATCGTTCAAAGTGAGAAGTAATAAAAGCCTTTCAAAGAATAAAATTTCAACTCAAGTTGCAAATGTATCTCAAATGCAAGTATGGGAATCGTCTCGAATTGCCATTTCTTTATTATTTCTGAAAATATCTTAACTCAAAACAAATCCGTCTTCGTCTTCTTTTGGTTCTTCCTCGAAAGCCTTTAAATTTATATACTTCCGAGCTCTGATTACGCAGCGTTTTGCTTTAATTTCCGTTGTTGTTCGTTCTTTTAGCCAAACTATCTAAATTTTTGCGAAATCCATTTCCGCTTTCATAGCTTATTTTTATCTTGACTGCTTTTGCGAAATATGAAAAATCAATTTTTCACAGCGGTGTTAAAAAGTATTCATAATCTATCCTTCACTCATCAGCAGCAGAAGCAAACACGTCGGCGGCGCCAGAGGCATTCGAAGCGGGTGGGTCTTCATTCCACTAGTTCTTCGCAGTAATTTATGCCAGGAGGTTCATGTTGTTGTTGTTGTTAATGTCGTAGCTACTGTTTGATGGAAAACTCGTCGGAATTTCCTTCTGATGAATGCGATGGCCCTCATGTGGATTCGCTTCGTAGTCGTTGCTTCTTGTTTCTCCAGAATTCAAAACAACTCAAGTCGTCTCGCGAACGTTACGCGGAAAAATGTCACCCATACGAAAATACCGAAAAAAATTACCCAAACACGTTGCATCGATGGCACAGAGAACACCGTAAAAATCGACAGAATGCGTGGCTGCTAGAGATAAGAAGCACCGCACCCAGTTTCCGCAAACATTTATAACTACTAAAGTTGTTGTTGTTCTTGGGGTTCCATTGGTTTCCCTTTAGATCATTAAATTACAGCGCTGATAAATTTTCGGTGGTAGCTTCTTCACTAAATATTTATCCAAAGATGTACACAGAAAAATCGTCGTCGTCACCGTTTCCATCGCCAAGAATTTATCACAACATAGTTTCTGGTTATAGTTGTGTATAGCACTCGATCTATTGCTGTGGCGACGAGGGCGCCCATCTTTCTTTATTTTTACTCCATGCTTGTTCGTCATTTGTGTTTTGTAATTTCATTTTAAGTTCGTCTTCTTTAGCACCGCTTCGGTTCTATCTCGGAAGACCGAAAAAGCATCCGTTACTTGAAACAACAGCAACTTTAAGGGTTCCCATTCATAGTTCATGCTATCATGTTTCTCATATATCTCTGAAAGGATTATCTTTTATATAACTAACAAAGATTTCGATGGGATTTTTATATACAATATTGGGGAGACTACAATAACTAAGGTTAATAATAAGGTTAATATTAAACTGTTGAAAAGTACTGATTGAAGGCCTTTTCCAATGAAGGCAGCCTAAATATACCCCTAAATGCTCACTTTAGAATCTCTCTTTTATCCATTAAAGATTCTTTAATAACAGAAGAGAGAAGTATTTGATGCAAGAGTTTAGGTAATTCTTTATTTAATAAAAACAGAGTCCTAGAATCCTACAAAAACATTCTTAAAACTTTACAGGCCAATTGTGAGAACCTTTAAAAAAATACGCGCCGTTTTCATGACAAACATTAACGCTTCCTTTCCAAATACAACGTGTCTCGTGCAACGATCAACAACGTCTGTTCTTCATTACGAAATTAATTTCCCTTTTTAACGCTTTAAATACGGCAACAAATCATGTTTAAAACTTCTCCTCAATTGACAATATCTACAGCAACCACTTCACACGCCTCCCCTTTGCCAACGTCAACCATTGCACCTACTCACACCACGCTGTGGTGGATTTCCCACAAAGCTCAAAAACCACCCCGTTTCGTTGTCAACACAGCCGATTCTGACTCTCTTTCGTCTGTCGTGTTTGGAGACTCTGCAGCCGGAAAAATTAAAGAGTAAAAAACGAGGGAGTTCGCTAAGATTTCCAAGTTTTTTCTCATATCACATCACGAAATATTTTACATATTTTTTTCGAAATATGCTACGAGGGTTTTTTTTCGTACGTTATGAAAAAACGAACAACAGACATAAAAAAAAACAGATGGCAGAGTGAAGCCAGCAGAAAGTCTGCTTGAGGGTGAAAAGAGCGATTCGGCTCGAAGTGCGCCTGTTCAGATCCATTGAAGTTCGATTCACTTGGCGAAGTTTCTCAGACCTACTTGCCTCATATGCATATGTATGTGTATGCGTATGTGTGCCTGTTTCATGGCTGCTGCTTTTGTTGCTTCTCTAGCTGCCGATATGCCCAACCGAGGCGCTGCAACTTGTGCCGGCTGCTTTTTTGGGGGTGGCGAGCTTCTTTCTTCTGCTTCGGCTCTGTTGCTGCTGCTCGACGTCAGTAGCAGCCCGGCGCTGCGCTTGACTGGTGTGTTTCTTGAGCATTTCTTCGTTCGCTGGCACATCTACAGCTCGAAGCTTCCAACCAGCCGCGAGTAGTTTCTGCAAGACTTCTACGACTTGAGTGTCAAGGAATCTTTTTTCACCATCATGTGAACGACTGTGTTCTGTGTCTTCACGCTGCGAGAGTGAAATGATTTTCTGTAGCTCGGCTGCTCGACATTTCCGCTGCTTTTTTTGACGCGCAGTCGTCGTGGCTGTCGCCGGAGTCCGTGGACGCCGATGGAGCCACTGACTTTTCTTGCCTTCCGTGTTGGATGGAGTCCGGCGAGGAATTCAGCGGCGAAGCGCGCAAAATTTTAAATTTCATTCTTCAAGTTGACGTGAATCGGAAAAGTCGTGTTGGCTCCAAGCATAGAATACATCAATTTGCAATGTTCACATTTGGAATTGCAAATCTCAGCTTAGTGATTCAGACATCAAATTAAAAGAACGAGATCACGCAGCACGAATATTGTTAAGAAAATCAAGTGTTTACGATTCTTAAACATAAAAAGTTGACCAGGAACCTAATTAAAACGGTTGCGTTTTGATATGAGCACGACTCAAATTTCAATCGGTATTTAAAGGAAAAAAAACACATTTTGAAATAAATAAAACACTGAAAAAAGCTAAAAGTTTACGGAATTACAAAATATCACCCGCTGTGAATGTCGATTATGACGAGATAGTGAATTTTGACTCCTTTGGACTTTTTCGAGCAAAAATTTGCGGTAAGAAATTTTTGAAATAAATCCATTATCAAAAATTGATAAAAAAAATATATTCAATTTTTAAAGCACGAGAATATGACACGAATTCAAAGTAAAGCATAATTATGCACTTTTGGAGTTAGATTCTTTGAAAACCTGATGACAAGTCAATTTAAGCCGAATTCGATTAAAGCTTAAAGTAAAGATAATTCTTAACAAGTACATAATTTAAAATTAATAGAAGTGGTAAAGATTCTAGTTATTGATAAACAGCATTTCATTCTAACAATATAAAGATAATAATAATATTATTATAAAAGTAGTTCTGTATCTATGCAGCTCAATAATAATATTAACTGTAAATTTAGCTACTCAATTTGAAGTTATGAACGAAAGAAATGATCAACAAATAACGATGAATATAAATTCTAACCTAGCTCCTGAAAGTAGGCATCGTTTACTGTGGTTGAATTTGCTTAAAAAACTAAATGTTTTTCATTGTAATTAAATCATTTTCATTAACCAAAATGAGTATAATTTTTGCTTAGAAAATTAATAATCATCAGTAACATCTTATAATTAATAGCAAACTTTTTAAATAATAAAAAAGTGTCAAATTTAAAAACTGAATTATAGATGTACATTTGTTTTTTACAGAGGAATATTATTATATTGTTTGTATTTGAAGCTCCTTGATTGTAAGACTAGTAATATTAATCCCACCAATTCTGTTCGTATAACAAAAACTAGCATTATTTTTATAAATTCATAATTAATATTTATAGCTAATATTGTTAACTATTTCATGTTATACATATGTTAGTTAAATCTATGATAATTTATGCCTAATTTTCTAAATACGCATTTATACAAAAATAATATTGCAAATAAATGCCATAAAGCTTATTATTTACAAATTCACACGTATACTTCATATTATTTGCATATTTATTTATTTGCAAGTGTAATTGTTTCATGAATGATTCATTTAACTATAAATGTAAATTATAAATAAATTTTTTATAATTACCATAAAATTTATATTGTTGATATATTTGTTTGATCAAATCTTATACAAGTTGTAAATAAATATGATAATTATGATTTAATTTTTGAAATTTATTTAGAAATGAAAATAATTTTTCTATATTAGCATATTTTATTATTTTTATTATAAATTTTTATAATGTTTTCTTATGTAGTAGCGAAGTATATTTATAATAAATTGCAGTTTAATTCAGATTAATTTCGTAAGTCACTCGTTGTGTTTCTTTGGGTCTACAGACTTTATTTTATGCTGAATTTTAGTATTTTCGTGCGAAATTTTAAATTAAAATTTAAACAGTGCAATGATAAAGAAACACTTTAGCAGACACTATAATCATTTGATTTAAATTGGTTAAATAGTTTATTTTCTTCTTTTTTTTCTAAAAGAGGTGTTTATTTGGCATTTAGGTCTCATTATATTCCTTTATTCTGCTATTTGTTTATTAATTTATATCTTATTAAATTTCCATCATAGTGAACACTATTATCAATAATGAAGTTAACGCGAATTAACGCAAATTTAATACGAAAAGTAGAAAAACAGAAAAATTTCATACTACAAGCAACGTGCGCTTTTATTTTCCGGCTCCGTGAAGCGGCGAGATGCCGATGAGACTGAAATCACACTCAGCGTTGTGATAAGCTTCTTTCCTATCAAAAGTAGAATAACAGCATCAACGGCAACAACTCAAAAGCATTCTCGTTGTCCTAAGCAACAAAAACATGCACTTCAACATCAGCTCCAGTTTCGTCCTCAGTCCTATCAACTTCGCCATCCTCGTTGTCGTCATCATCATCATCATCGTCATCATCATAATTATGATGAGTCTGCAAATGTCCTTGGCCGTGATATCTGTCGTTCACTCATTTAATTTTGTCCTCCGCATAATTTTCTGTATTTCATTCATTAACATAATTTGCCGTGCTTTTTGCTGCTCCTTGTTGTTCTTGTTGTTGTCATGGTTCACTTTTCCATTTAGTAGGTTAGCATGCTGACGACGACGACCTGAGCTACCGCCGATGTGCTATACACACAGATGCTGCAGACTTTAATGCTGCCGTCGCGTCTGCTGGCTGCGCGACTGATTTTGCTTTTTAATTTATGCAAATTATTTTACCTCTATGCGTAGCCACGTCTTCCTTTCCTACTCCAGCCATCAGACGCACCGTGAGTCGCTTCCAATCACCCCTTTCACTGTGACCCACAAGCAACGAGTACGAGAATTCATACGTTCAAGTAAAAGTATTTTTCAATACATTTTTTCAAATATGCAAATTAGTTGCATTTTACGCAGAAACAATCGTGCTTTTATTGTTGGCCTGAAATCCTTTCTCCTGTCAGTCGTTGTTTTGTTGAACTCTACTTTTTTCTGTCTTTCAGCCTCCGTCGTACTTTCGATTTTTTATAGATTTCATTTTCATAGGGGTCTAATTTTTTACCTCGATCAGCAGCTGCTCACAATTCTGCTAGGGGCCTAAAAATTTGCATATTTTCGAAGAGTTTTCGGACTCTTTTAAAGTTGCATCGTTGCTAGTTACAAATCATGTTTTTCGTAATGTCAACGACATTCGTTAGAAGTGTCCGTATGGCGAATAAGAGGACCCAATTGAGGACAAAGTGAGAAAAAGCAGGAAAAAATCCACTAATATTGCATATAATCAAAAGATATGAATATCGATTTATTAACCAAAAATCATTCGAAATCACTTTAAATAGTTTCCAGCTAATTACATAGAACACAAATTCATATTTGATTGAAAATTTTTCCTTATTAAAAGCTACAAAATATTCCATTAAACGTTTCAGTCGAAGGAATCAGCTTTTTAAGAGATTAAACGAATGAATGTACTTCTCTTACAATTAGATTATTTTTCTTACAAATGATTTTCTTTAAATCATAATATTGATCAATTTTGTGGTATTTTTAAACATTTTCAAAGAACTTGTATCCAATATTTAATTTAAAAATTAGATATTGCATTGTGAGGAGAATTTCGACTCATAGCGAATTTAATAGTTCCGATATAATGTAAATATGCAACAGTTATTAAATAATAAAAAGCCTTTTATGGTTTTAAGGTTTTGCCAAATCTACTCTACGAAGTCAGCAGTAATCAACAGAAATCAAAAACTAAATGTGTACATAGGATGAAATTTTTAGAAAAAGGATTAATTGTTGTGCGCAACGTTAAGTTTCAGCCGAATAAAACGAAAATAACGGAAATCCTTTTTGCATCCTTAAAATGTTTGAAGTGGAGCTCCTGTGCTTTGTGCAACTCCGTGAAGCATAACAAATCGAATTTAGAGAAAATCTCCCATCCAGGATGAACAGGACTCGCAGACAGAATCCCGAATAAACCAACGAAACTAAAAAAACAACGACAACGAACAAAGTAAACGACCTCAACCAAGCAAAGATCTCTCAAATAACATTTGCTGTATGTACTACAGCACACAAAAAACACACACAGCCATAGTAGAACACACACACACACACGCATAAACATCAACTTCAGCCACAGGGTGAACACGATTGAAGCAGAAGTGGAAGCGAGGAATGGAAATATTTGAAAATTGGTTGACGTGCTCCTGACAAAACGATGCAAAAACGAAACAAACAAACTGCAAGGTCCTATGAATTCAAAGAAGGACAGGCGAAGCGAAGGAGGAGGGATGTAAGTCTGGAAAAAACTGCAAATATTATTGAACAGCGCGAAAACACGGCAGCAACAACAACGGGAAGACCAAAAAATCATCGAGAAATATTCACGAATGTATGGAAAAAACCAACAACACAACGGCTTAAATCAAAATGTCTGCTATAACTGCATATCTGCGAATGTGTCGCTTTGTGTGTTTTTGGCTGTACGATCATCCTTCGCCCACCTACAAAACACCGCACAAATCAAACGCACACACATGTAAATACAGCAAAACAGACGCCCGCGAAAGAGATCCATGGGTATTAAAAGGACACGCGCGCACAAGCAGACACATACACACACGCACACACATGTGTTCGTAAGATACACACTCGTGATGTCAGAACAGGATTCACAGCATCAAACATCAAGTATTCACATCAGCCTTATTCAAAATGGAGAAAACACCAGAAACTGAAACGGAAAATCCAGCCAAAAGAGAAACACTCACACTCGCGCACACACAACGTCTTTGAGATACTTGAACGAATTGGATTGGAATTTTTATAAATTCCCATTGAGAAAAGAAATAAAGAAATCCTTTTGATGTAAAAATTCATCTCGCCTTTTTTTGTTGCTGTTGTATCCGCTTTACGAGGAAAATTCTGGAATATCCAGAGAAAATTAAAAGAATGGATTGAAATGAAAGAGACAGACGTAGAAAAATTGGATTGTTTTTGTGCAAAAGAAAATCAAGAAAATGCAATTCAAATCAAATTTAGTTATCAACAACACCCAACAACAGCAAGAAACGAAGTAACAAAGTGTAATAATAAACAAAATAACATACATATATAAAAGAACACCAACAAATCGTAGAATCCGAAGTTACGGTTTCATACCCATATAAATCATATATCTAATAAAGCTGGGATTTTTTAGTATAGTAAGTTGGGTAGAATAGTAAGAATAATAAGAATAGTAGAATAGTAAGTTGGGATTTATTAAACTGTGGGCTAAGGCGTTTAAGGATCACTATAGTAGTAAGCTTTTATACTATATACATCACTTGTTAGACCATTGTTGGAATATGCCTCGCCTGTCTGGACCCAAACTACGCCTGTTACAACGCTGAACTTGAATCTGTTCAAAAGCAGTTTTTACTGTTCGCTTTACGTCATCTTCCTTGGAGTATATTTTTAAAGTTATCACCTTACGAATCTCCGCTGAAGTTGATAGACTGTATAGGTTGAATGCTGTCTTCGTCCTAAGTTTGCTATATGGAGCTATTGATAGTCTTTACTTGCTATATAACATTTACTTAAAAGTATTCAGTTTAGCACAAAACTATTGCTGCAATGCAAGCGTAAGGCTTAAGGCCTTATCAATTATTAGCCAGTTAATGGAACTCTTTTTCTGAGTGTAGGGATGCACGCCTTGATTAATATATTTTTGTCGGAATATCATTATATCTTTTTAAAATATTAATTTAAATAGCATCTAAATAAAGTTCAAGCTTGATGAAATTCTAAAAACAAAACAGTTTAAAATCAAAGTGTTAATGAATTCGTAGTAAGTTGATAGTAGTTGATGTAATGGAGAGGAGGACGAGGAAGGACGCAAAACTGAAAAGAACACAGCGAAAAACTCGAAGCATTGCAAATCCAAGCTAAATCCTTTAACAAGCTCGAGGCTCTGGGAGATTATGCAAATTTTCTCATTTCTATTTACGCGATTTCCTGTTTCGATTCCTCCCTTCATCAGTGCAAATATCTGCCTAATCTGCGTGTGTCTTCTTTTCTATCTCCCTCTCTCCCTCCCTAGTTTTGCCTTTCATTTCGATGAGGTGATTAGTTTTTCACGTTAGTAAAAACAGCGTTCGATTGATTTCGCTTGCCGCTAACAAGCGGAATCGTAACAAGGACCGAATTTCGACTTAACAACAACAGCAAGATATAATTGCAATACAAAAATACATATTAAGGACATGCGTCCTCTTCCAACCCTCTGCAAAGTGTATATTTTTTCCGAATCAAATGAAATGTGTAGAAAAATAAAATTTACATAAACAAACTTTGCGACGCGAATATTTTTGCACTTATTCGCATTCGGAGTAGTTGTGGATGTTCATGTCTGTGTGCGTGTGTGTGTTTGTTTCTTCCTTTTTTTGTGTATTTATGACTCTTATCTGCCGTAACGCATTTTTTAATTTAACAAATTTTTATTGCAGCGGAGTTTTACTGTTGTGTTTTGCTGTTGTTGTTGTGTTGCAGGATATGAAACGTGCGATTCCTGAAAATATATGCAGATTTTTCGGCATCAGGTTTGGCCACAAGCGCAGCCGCAGCCGCAATCGCAGTCGCGACGAATGGCGACTTCTGTATGGACGAAAGAAGAATGGATTCTGTGACGAGGATGAAGTTTTTTCTTGTTGTATTTTCGTAGTCAAGAGTGATATTTTTGCAATAATCATTGATGGAGTGCTGTCGACGATGATGGGCTCGTTTTACTCTTTCGAGTGCACTTATTTTTCCACGCACACTTTAATTATGACAGTTAAATGACAGCTGCGAGTTGGTCGCCTGTCTGCCCAGGAACAGATATGGGAAATAAATTATTTATAAATGCTTTAAAAAAGTATCCAATGACACCACGAGAATTCATTTCAGTTACTCGACTGCATCTTTTTCACCACAACCGCCTGAATGCATGATCCATCAATTTATTTGCATTACCAGACTGAACTGAAGGATTTCTTATATCCTTAGGGTTTCCTTACATCCTCTTAAGCGACCAACAAAAGGCATTAACAGACATCACAAATTATGCAATAAGTTCGTAGAATCATAGACATTATAATATCTCTATACCATTATTATAATCTCTATGGTAGAATGCTGTTCTTTAAAACTATCTTTAATTTTGTACTGATTTGAAAGTAATCCTCCAAAAACTGTTCCCAATTTAATGATTAAAGAATAAAAAGATCCATGGATCCGTCTTAATTCTTGATTGAATTTAACGGCGGATATGAAAAGGATTCTTTTCCGTTGTTTTCTGTGAGTTTTCCTTTGATTTATCTTCTTTAACCTCTGAAGATCTTGTGAATGAAAAATATGATATTTAAAATCATTTTGCAAATAAATCCGTATTTATACTTTTGCGCAAATACAATTTGTGAAGCCTTTATGTTCGGATGTTAAAAGTCTCATTATTTTCGTGTTATTTACACTCAATTGTGTTTACGACTCACAACCGACTGAAGCATTTTTCAACATCCTATCTTTTCAACATGAATTCCGCCTGCACAGGAATACACGAGAACTACATCCACAATTCGTTCAGAATAAAATAAAATGAAAGTCCTTTTTTCTCTTTCCTACACAACGACCAGCAAAAGAAAGACAAGAACAGGTCACTAAAGAATCGTGGAGAAGTGCAATACATGAGCGATAAGGAGGTATGGAGCGACTGCGAGAGAGAGAAAGAGAGAGCAGCAATGAAAATAAAAGAAAATACCGTGAAAATATGAAACATAAAATTTGTTTTAACCTCGAATCGAGATGCTGCGTATTCCTGGTTTTGCAGGGTGTGGATGGGAGTGGTATTAGTGGAGGCGCTCAGACATCCTGACAGCCGGATTTACTGCATATTGGTTTGGTGTCAAAGGCACACAATCCGCGAGTGCGCCACTCAGATAATCATAGACGTGGAAGAGACCGCATCTAAGCCGAGCCGAAGTCAGAGAAGGCCGCGAATCGCGAAGAAAATTCGTGAAATGAAACCCGAAATAAATTGAACCATTCCAGGGATTTATTTCGTACATTAATTTTGACATTTGAAGTAGATTCCCTCAATTTGTTGCAAATGAGCTTCATTCCAGGTAAAAGCATTGATAAAGTGTTAAAAGAGTATAGAAAATTGGTCTTGAGGGAGTGCAGAGGGACATCAGACATTAAAAACTTAAATCTGATAAAGAAATGCAAGAAAGATAATACTTATATTGTCAACCAAGAGTAGATACAGTAAATGCTAATTTTAATACTATGACTAGAGAACAACAAGAGTACAATAAGAGAAATTATACATTTTAGTATAATACAGTTAATACAGTTCAATTTATATATATCTCGATCGATATTTCGTAGACCTTTTCGTATAATTTTTGGAGCATGAATTCCAAAGACAATTCTATATTAACATCTTTTAAATCATACAAACTCTAAATGTCCTTTTGTTGTCGTTTCGTTGGATAAAAAACTTTTTATAGCATATTTGACTTTATGTTTCTATTTGATGTCCGAGCTCCGTTCGCCATGACAAACAGCATCCTTTTATATTTATTTAGATTCGTATTGAGATTGTTTTCAATACACATGAGAAAAGAAAACATAAATTTTGCAAATCGAATCTCATGAAAATCAAACAGCAACAAAAGTCGACAACAACAACAATAAAAACAACACGAATCATTGAAAGCCATGAAATATTTTTGCAAAAATAATAACATATGAAAAGTAATCGATCGAACTTGGAAATGTGAAACGTACGAAGATAAAAAGAAGATGTTGTAGAAGAAGAGAAGAGTTCGCTTTCAATAAACTTTTCACTTTGGGGAATTAGAAAAAAGTGACTGCATCGTCAACCAAGTCAGATATAAAGACGGGATTGGGAAGTGGGACAGAATCTTCCATTACACTATTACCAACATAAATAACAACAAAAAAGCGCAAAAAAACCAATAATAAAAAGAACAACAACTACAGAAGCAAAACTCATCATTATTTTTATTTCTCTGAATGACAAAAGTGTCAAAAACACACAACTGAACAACGAATAACAACAGGAATATTTAAATTGAAGTATAAAATATATACAAAGAAAAGGAGCTGAAGTTGTGCTGATCGAATTTCTACTTCTATTGATATTAGCATATTTTGTTTAGATCCTCCTCGTGCCTCCTCTTTTTCCCAACACACGTAGATATGCAGACATAGAAATTCTCTTTAAAATGTTCTTCTTTAGTAATAAAATTTGTATATTAATTGTTAACAGTACAAGGATCCTTTTCCACCATTCGTTCCTAAAAATTCCATCGTAATTTAAATGACAAATGCTAGACAAATGTTTACATGATATTTTAAGGCTCCACAATTGCAAATATATATGAATAAATAACAGAAGTTGTGGGGAGTGGTCCTTCTTTAATCAATTGATTGCTTTCAGACGTGTTGTCATTTTTGTTCATGCTCCTTGTTGCTTGTTGTTGTTGTGCTTGAAGCAATATGCATAAAGGAAGAGAAGAAATCCACGCCCGAAATTATATCATCCTTACAGCATACACAAATTCCAATAAAAGATAAGAAGTTTGTAATTCAAATTCGATTGTATGAAATTTCAGAAGAAAAATTTTATTGAAATTTTATATATATTCCAACCATGATAAACAAACAACAATCGTCGAATATTTAATTTCCGAAAAAGTTGATATAAAAACAAATAGGAAAATCACAAAATTACGGATTACAAACATATGTATTAATTATTTTATTTAATAATAAAATTTAATCATTCGGTTGGTCTTTTAAGTGAGCCTCTTAATAATCTTTTAATTTATTTTATTTAAATTAATTGACATTTAATGAAGTCATTATGGAAAAACTCCTGACGTAGTCTTTATAATTATTTAAATAAATTTCAAATGCTGATTTATAAATTTACCCCTTGTTCCTCCATTCATGTATTTCAGCAGTTTATCTTTTTTCTTAACAGTGTCGCGAAGAAAGAAAATAAAGACCAAAACTGCACAACCCATTTTTAATTTTTTCCAACATCGTCGTCGTCTGATTTCCTTATTTTCCGCACCGTTTCCTATTTTCTGTCGTTCTTCTGTGAATCTCTCGTTTTTTATTTGTTTTTTCTTATTTTTCTCATTTTTGTGTTTTAATTTCACTTTTCTTCATCAAGGAAGGAATCTCAGCGCTCACCGATCTCCGCAACATCTCCTCGGAACGCTGCGCTGCGTCTAGCGGCTGTCTGCAGAAACTTTCCTTGGCTTGGCACACTGCAAGTGTGGATGCGCTGCAGGGGGGGGCGGGACGGGGCGGGGCGGAGGATGCTAATGCCGAGTTCGAGGAAAAGTTCGCGGTGGAGTTAATTTGCAATGAGCACATTTTCTTTCGTTCACCCACATTTTTTTGAGTGTCTTTTAAAGATTTGGACCGGAGTGAGATAATGACGAAGAAAACAGTGCGAAGGAGGTGAACGGAGAGCGAGAAAGTGTGACAGAGAACGAAAGAGAGGCGAAATGTGTTGGTATTTAAAACATTTTCCCGCGTTTTCCTAATGGAAAAACGTTGGCTGCTTACAGAAAATGAGAAAGTCGGCCACGATGACGATGATGAGGGGGTTGAGAACAACGACAACGCTGAAAAAGAAACGAAATTAAAAGCAACAACTGAACGCGGAAGCAACAACTCCAAATGAAATTCCAGCCATTTTCCCCTTGGCGACCTTATGAAGCCTTCTTCCCACCACGCCCTTCCTCCACGACCCTAGAATGTCACTGATTATGCAGCGCAAGTTGTTCCACTTCCTCGACTGGTTATTAACCCACTTCTGCTGCTGTTTGGGCCGCGTTGGGTGCTGAGGATGAGCAGCTGCTGTTGGCGTCGTCGTTGCCTTTTAGCTACGTCTTTCTTCTAGGTTTCGCTCTGCTCCTTGCTTTATTTGTTCTTCCGTTCTTTTAATTTTAATTTGCGTTGGCTTTGTACGATTTTCTTTTGGGAAAGTCGACGGAGGCGGTCGGTGACATCCTTTGCATTCGCCTGTTGATGACGACAACGCAGATGAGTTCCTTGACTTTGTTTCTAGGTCAGGAATGTCTACGCTTCAGAAAGAGGTTTTTAATTTAAATTCGTGTTCGTTTTGCGACATTCAGTGATGTCGAAACGCGTTACTTCGTAATGAATCACTAAAGTAACCATTTAAACAAGCTTAATGTAAAAAGTAACCACATAAATAAATAGAAAATATGATGCTTTGATAATTAATTACTGTTAAACTCGAACATGATTCTTAAGCATGGCTTTTTATGGTAATTCCCTGTCTTTCGGGCACCGAAGATTATCTTGTTAAAGTTTTAATTAGAAAAGATGATGGTAAATCCGTTTAATCCAATTTGATTTATGAAATCTGTCACGATAAACTTTAAATAGAATAGATGCTGAGTCGTCGTCTTCAGTGATCGCAGCGCAAAGTATTCCAATCCGTTGAATTGGATTCTAATTGGACGCGTTGTCTAACGAGTTGTGATAAGAATGAATGAATGAGCTTTGAACTCTCTTCCCTCGACTATCATTCAAGAAAAAGCTCATTCGAGGTTTCCTGTCCACAACTTGTCCACGCAACAACAATTACTCCAATCTCTGTGGATCAATATGCAGTCCAATATCTTGTGATTTGTGTGTGCGACTTGTCAAATTTACTGATTGAATTCATTTATTTCATTTTTTACTCTCCTGAAAGTTGGAGTCGGACGTAGCTCGCATCATGCAGCATGAAAAATAAACTCGTTGCAGCGCATTTGAAGCTAATAAAATATTTCATTTAACTTCAATCTGCGAGCAACGACTTTCGCGGTGGAATTTCGCGACGATTTGCATCAGGTGCAGCGCAACATGTTTTTCATTTGAGGTGAATAACGAATGTTGGACTCTTGATTGTGTTGACGGTGGCGGAGGTGGCGGCGCAGGAAGGGAGGTATTATCGTATATCGCTTTGTATGTGTCACATATCCCAGCGACAGGTCTTTGCTCCTGTGCAGCTCTTGAGAAATGCGCATCGGGGAAAACTTCAAAGTTGGCTTTAAAAACATGTTTAACTGGAATTTATTGGGCATGTTATTGTTGCTGTTTATCTCTTTTTTCACAATTAACTCGGAAAATTAATTGCCATTTATGCATGTGATTTGAATGAATCGGGCGATAAAAGTTTTGTTAAATTAAAATCTTTTTGAATAAATACCAAATCATGTTTTATTAACGAAATATTTAATAACTTAAGCAGAATTACTTTCAATAAATTCCGCTTTAATGGCAATTTATTGTTAATATTAGAAAATTCATTAAGAAGATTATTAAACACAAGCGGACATAAAATATTATTGAAAACACAAAATTTAAAAGTGCAATAAATTTAAAAAATACGTAGGCTTGAAATCTCAATTAAATGTTTATAAATTTCGGATTTTATGCTTTTATAAGCTTCGATTGTTGTTATTATTTGCTTATGATTCTTATTTTAATTGAATAAAAGTTGACATGTTAATGCAGCCAAATCCAAATTTATTTTATAATTTAAATAATTAATTTTTACATAATTATTATTATAAATTACGACTATTTTATGGGTTAAATAAACTTCTCTGATTTATGTAAAATTAATAAATAATTTCATGAAATTTCCATTCGTATTACAACATAATTATTAAGTATTTCCATATTATTTTTTACATTTTCTTTCCTTTTCTCTGTATTTCTTTATACAGATTTAATTTTTCCACATTTTATTCTTACTTATTGCATAATTCAGGATAAACTGAAAGCCCTTTCATGATGATCTTTCATGTTGCTTGTATACAGCATAAAAAGGCAACCTTGCGTCTATTTAAAATATCATCAATCAACAAGGGAAAAAGTGTTGTCTTTTGAAGGAGAAGTAAGAGAATCTGAGAAAATTGGGAATTTTCTTTCATCTAATGAGTGAAGGAGAGAATCGAAGAGCAACTGAAGCGCATTCAATCATGAATCATGTCGATTTGTCCTGCATGAAGAAGCTGCATGCCAAACAAATTGGATATCGGCTTCAATGAACTCGAATAGAGAAGAGATTTCAAAGAGACAATTTTGCTTTTTACCAGTGATTGGAAAACTTCAATCAGCAACCGCAAAAGGACTCCTTTAAATGTCAATTCTCTTAATTTAAACTATTTTAAGTTTTATAACCAGTTGACAGTCATTTTTCCATGCAAGACATTTTAATTTATAGTATTTTTTGGGTTATTTGAGCCATCAATAAGCCTCACAGCTGCCAAAATAATTTATTTTTCCTTTACAGATTAAATGCAGATTTTTTGAAAATCATATTTAAGTCAGACGCGAAGAAGTTGGCTCAGAAAAACACCTGTGCTCCATAAAGAACTCACTCATGATCAACTTTTTGGCCGACATCATAAATTGCAGAGCAGAAAAGCCATTTCCGTGATCAGCCCCTAAGAGGAGTAGAGCGTGGCTATACCTATATTCCAGCTCCGAAAGCGAATCTTCCGACTCAGCAGCCTAAGAAATTGCTTCTGCCGAATTGGCACTTCAAAGGAGCAAACCTCAAAAGAACAAACCTATTTGGCCATCATCATAGCTCAGATACAAAACAGATGTGTCTTTTACGGCCACAGCAATCAGCGAATTGCACGGATCGCTGATGTCTCAATTTACATTCGCGCCGCTGCCTCGAATAACTTCAACTTCCTCCGTTGCAATGCTTCGTAATTCATTTCGATTTCTGCTGCAATCGCTGTGCAATTTTCGTATAATTAAACAGCAAATAGCATTAAAAAAGCAGTCGCCATGCAAACGCGTGGAATTTAAATTTGAACAACGTGGCCGACGCAGTATTGCCGCAACAGCAATGCGATCATTTGTCAATGCAAGCGACCGAATGCAATTACAGCCTACCGAATGCAGTTCTATTAGACACGCCAACAACAACGACTCCGAGTCTACTCCTTCGGCTGTTGGCCAGTGAATCGGCCATCGACCATCGACCATCGCCACTTGCCCACTTTCGCCTCACATGGACTCGCAGAGGTTTCGCACATGCTGCGTCTATTAATAACACAGCAGGTGATCGCTGAACGGCCGGTGGAGGGGGAAAAGGAAGGCGACGGCGGAGATGACGGCATCAGTTTGTTTATAGATTAAAATATGCTATGATTTAATGACGCTGATTCCGGATACGAAAGTCGTTTTCTGGCGCTGTTCAGTTTGACCTCCTCCTAATGACCTGAGAGAATTATCGCATTATTGGCTGAAAGTCATAGTTGCCTAATAGATAAGAGGATTGCCAATTATCCGAAGCTGCATAGTCCACGAACGAGTGAAGGTAGCATCAATTTACCAGAATCGAAGCCACTGCTACTTTCAAGTTGTTGCTTTTAACTGCATCTTATCTCAACTTAAAGAAGTTATTGATTCTTTTAACGTTATCTAAGCCTTTAACGACTCCATATTGATTCTAGCCTCCGTTACTCATATCTGCTCAATTAAGCCATTACTTAACATAGTAACTCAGAGCTTACTAACTGCTTTTTTATTTCCTTTCAGGTGTTGACTCCGTGATGAAGCCTTCTGTCGAAAAAAGTCGTGTCTGTCGCAGCCGCTTATGATTCCGCATTGAGAACAACTCACCGTCAACGGATCGCTAATAACAACGTGTTGTACGCATGCATAACCACGTCAGTATCCTTCGCCGTGGCTGCACCTTCAGGTGACATCCATGAATATTGGATGAATGAAGGCGTGGAGCAGCTGAAAAGTAGCACGACGATTTTAAAGTCGCAGAGGAGGGCCACGTTGAGTGGTATAATTAAAGTGGTAAAAGTAATTAAAATTAACATGGATCCATAAACAAATAACAGTAATTGCACACGTCTCTGCGAAGGCGAGTTCCGAAACGAGCTGCAATAAAAGCCCACTGAATGCGTGGGTTTTATTAACGGCCATTAACAGGTGCTCTTTAAGTGCACCCATAACAATAACTTTTTAAATGCACATCTAATAAAGTGACAACGGCACAAATAACGACTCAAGAAAAGCGGGAAAGAAGCGATCAGGTTTCTAGTTTAAACGTTACATTTCTGCAGATGATTGTAAATAAAAGAAAAATCCCTAATAAACGATACTTTTAAGAAGATCAGATCAAATAAATTCCTATTCCAGTTCCTGCTTTTCGCAGTTGGATCCATAGTTCAGACTGCCATAAATCACACCGATCAGCAGCTTAAGGCTCGTCACATTTTATTGGCTTGATCATGGAGTAAACGTTTATCAGCTCTCGATGTACGCCTGAAGATGGTAGCTAATGTGATTTGCATGAAGTGATTATTGCGCATTATTGAAGTATTATTTGGAGTTCGGCCACTGGGAACTCATCTCAGTTGATAACTTTGACATTTTATGATTGCCAATAAAGAACTGCAACGACCAGAACCCGCCGCTGCTGCTGTTGTGTCGAACGTGACTGCAGCATTTGCATTGATTGCAAAACATTGACTAGTCAAGCGATTACTTAATGAACATCATAAAAATGGGAAATCCGGGCTCATACATAAATAACAACGACAGATCGTTGATGCGTTCCTTCGTTCAGTACAATTCAATCCAACGATTCTTTGGGTATGTTTCTTGAGAAGCCAACGACAGCTGCACCACAGAAGATGAAGAAGCCGGCGGAGAGGAGGAAGAAGATCATGACTTGCCCTGATCTTCAGTTCTGCTTCCATGGAATTGCATCGAGATCCATCGGACGGACAGACAGAGTAACACAGTCCATGATCGTAGTTCTCAGTTACCGTAACCTGCGGCTTACGTCGGTGGCTACTGTGTTCGCTGATCGCTGATCGCTGACAAGCTGATCGGCTCGTGAGAATTGATCACTTCAGCAGCCGTTTCTGTCAATCAGAAATGATGCCATGGAGCTACCGCGGTGACTGCTGCGGCGACTTCCCAACAACTTTTCACATTTTTCCGCCAATCTCCGCAGAGTTTGTCTCTTTGAAGTCTCTTGTTCTGATCCTAATCGATCGGTTGTTTATGTTTTCACTACTTCCATTCAGCGGTTCGCCGTTTGCCATTTATTTTCATGGCTTTGCGTGTTGTGTCTCTCTCCATTGCCCCACTACTCTTGCCGCATCAGCACTTTAGTCTTTAGTGGCACTTCGTGATGCCATAACTTATTATTACAGGTGATACTATGGGTCGTTTCGTAGGTTCGCATCGCAGCTTCGGTCCAAAGTGTGTCCGCACTTGAATTATTGCCCAATTCTTGGTCGATGTGGATTCGAAAACAACACATGTGTGATGTTGCAAGGTCTTGCAGCACTCTGCAGTAGTGAAACAATTGCTCATTTAATTGACTGTCGGATATAACGAAGTGACTGCATTACATTACAGTTAATAATTTTACAAACTACGCTTTAGAAACGTGTTTTCCGTCGTCAGTAATCAGAAATATCGTCTTCATTATGTGTATTCTTTAATTCATTATTTTTCATGTAGAAATTTATCAAAATAATTGATTTTATAACTAAAAAACCACTTGAAACATCAACAAACTTCAACGTAAAAGTCCGACGATAAAAGACACACACTCTTTTGGACGCCTCTTCTGTCGAAGAAACCTCTTGTTGCTAGTCGCATGACAGCCAAATTGATTTATTAATGCGCTTGTTGCATGAAGCTGTTAAAAAATCTACAGATTTTCATTTTCTTCGTTCCACACGCGGCCAGAAAGCAACTCGAAACTTTATGCAAATTCCTATGAAGTAAATTATTCCATTGACTACCTTTAACAATAGACAGAAAGACGATAATAAATAAAAATCACTTTGTAAGAAGAAATACAGGCAGTTATTTGAGTATGTATTTAAGTATTTGTTTATTAACGCTTGCAAATGTTGTTCAGAGCGAAAAGTTGTTGCCAACACTGAAAAACTCGAGGAGACATAAGACTTTACCTTTAATTTGTTATTATTTATTATTGTTTGTGGGTTGAATGTTGTTGCTGGTTGTGGGCTTTGTTGCATTTGTTCTAAATGCGGTCTGTCATTTGTGAGCCCGTCGAACTGAGTGACAAAATGCCAACGCAGACGACGTTTACATCAAGACGCGTAGGTGTTTATTCGCGATTCTAATGCAACCCAAATGCTACTTAGCAGCACCACAACAACAACGTCGAAGGACTGATTGACATTTGAATTGAAGCTGCGAACAAACGATCACGAGAACGATCGCAACACATCTGTATGTAAATGAAATATCATTAGAAATCTGTCGGAAAAGCTAATCAAAGGTGCAAATGTTTTGCTGTTGGCGAATTTGAATAAAAAATTCACCTCACCTACGAAAGGCAGCGTTGCAAACGTCGTCAATCGACATGAAAATCTCAATCGGAGCGAACAAAAACTGCAGTAACTGTTAATTAAGTTATTTAAACACGTAAGTAATTTACAGAACATGTAAATGTTGATTTCCATTGATTTTAATTCATTTTTTAATTTAATATGGATCAGGATCAGATCCTTCCTTCGCTGTTTATTATAAATAACTACGAAGCGGAAAATCCCCAAAATATCCCCTGATTGCTTTTCGTTTATCCACGAGCCGCGTATTCCCTTTCCTCCCCTTCTCCAGGCACACATCCTTTGTTCCTTCTGCATCACGAGTTTATCCTGTTTTTGCATGTCTTTACAACTTTCAACGTGCGTTCATAAAATTTTAAAGCATCGCCATCATCACCATCATCATTATCATTTATTTTAACGTTAATCGAAATGAAATTGCAAATAAAAATCGATGTTTGTATTGTATTTTGTATCTGCATCGACGACATGACGACTTTTTTATCTCTGAGCCTTAAATAAGTTTACTTTCATACTTAATCGCATTATAAACATTAATTAATATATTTTCTAATAAATAACTGTTCAATAAAGTCTCATTTCACTGCATGCTTTCAACACAACAGATAAGAAGTTGCAAAATATGTAGAAGAAGATAAAGCTGTAAAGTAAATAAGGTAAAATAAAAAAAAACATCATGTTTAAGAAGTGATTAAAATGAGAATGTGTTTAAAAGCATAAACAAAATTAATGTGTGGGTTTTTTAAGGCGTGTTTTATTTTCGCGAGTGTTTCGTGGAGTGTGTTCAGGATCCATTGAGACGCCTTTTAGCCATAAGCGAGGTATAGAGTTCCTACGTGAAGCCTCTAATAATTGTAGGAACTTAATACCGTGCTCTTGGAGGGCTGCTAAACAACGAGGATCATCTTACAACCGAAATACATACGTGGGCAATTGCATAAATTGCAAAAATTTAGTGTTTGAGACGTTTTATTCAAGTGAAAATTGATTTAAGTGAATGGATTTAATAATCACTTGAAAGTGTTGACAGAGTGACTGTATTGTTTGAGTTGTTTTAATTAAATTTTCAAGTTATTAACAACTATTTTAAAATAAATAAATGAAAGATAAACACTTAACGGTTCACAATAAAACCTTGCTTAAACATTTACTAACAAACTTATAAATCTCTTCAAAAATGGATTAATTTCAAGGGGGAATCAAATGCAAACACAATTTAATTTTTGTTCGGGCCGATTAAATGGATTTTCGCAGAATCTGAATCTTATAAGCAACCGCTTTCATTTAATGATGTCGATATTTATTAACGACGACAAACAATTAATTATAATCAAACCAGAAAAGCACACTGATTGACAGAGGAATAAATTTTGATGAGTACGAGTCTTGGAAACACTTTTGCTTTTTTCCCCGCATCGGCAAACAATGAAAACTGCGATGAACCATGAAAAGAATCCACAATCTTTCGCTTCTCTGCCAGCGCAGAAGACGCAGCAGCAGCGATCGAGTTTTACTCATCACGATAACGCGTAGCATGCTTCAACGGTTTGACAAGGTTCGACGAACTTTGAAGTGTTACGAAGAACGTCTTCGTTATTTGCAGCGGTCGACCGGCGTCTTCAACCCTTTGGCGGCTCGCGGAGGCTTCATCTATTTGCATTGCAGCCATGGAACAGCAGACAACGCATCCCAACGCATTCGACGATTCCGACACATTTGCAAATTTCACGGATGCAAAGACGAAATTTAATCGATAGAGGATGAGGATCCGCCCCTCTCCTTTCTTTTACATTCTCTTCTAATAACTGTACATGGCAAAGGGTTCAGTCCGTTATAATGAACTCTCCACTCGATCGCTTTGATCTTTCTTAATCAAGCGTGAATTTATGAATATCCATAATCGAATATCGACAAAATGCGCCGGCGAAAAGTTTAATGAGCTGCCGGCCGCTGTCGCCGTTGCTGCTGCTGCTGAATAACGGTAATGGCTACGGTTCTTCAAACGGTAAAACGCAAGAATGAATAAAAAGCCACTTTGCAACACATTCACGTATTCCGCGGAATGTTTGCTGTCACTTTCGCCGCAGAAACGACTTTTTGCTAGCGAGTTAAATTGAATTCTATTTAATTTGGCGCTTGATTTCAGAGTCCGACGTCCTCGCCACGCCGCCATCTTTTTCAAAGCGAATTAAATCAAACGCAACAGAAGCCAAGGAATTTCTTAGGCAGCCCTCGAGGGGTGAAGGATGTCTTGGGACAAGTTACAAAGAAATCAAACGCTGATAATAGCTTTAAGAAAAATAGTATTGGTTGTTTTTAAGCACTCCTGAAATTAACCAAATGTTTAAATCTTCATTGCTTTTTAATTTGGTTTTTAGAAGAACTCTAAAGTCTTTAAAATCTTATATAGTGAAAAAGTTATGGTATTAATAAAGTTAACAATTTAAGCAGTCGACGGAAACTTCAATTTGTGAAGGACTTGAAACTTAAGCTACAAGCTCAAATTGAGTATTTTAATGGAATTTTATTATATAGTTAGAATTTCAATTATATTTTTACATGATTAGAATTACCTAATGTATTAAAAAATTTAAAATCAGTGAAATTTTGGTTATTTTTCGTATGCGATAACGAAAAAACTACGAGACGAGTTTTTTAATTTATTAAAAATTAAATCGAAAGGAGGAGGACTTCCTTGTTTAATCGATATAATTTGAATTTAAAGCAAATTGAAAATATATTATTTGTAATATTATTAAATATCCCTTCGCATTGTTCACGTCTTGAAACGCACAGTTACACACCTCGGCCAACGTCGTCCTGTTGCTCATAAATCTCACTGAAGGAAATCGAAAAACCTCCTCACGACTCCTTCATCGAGTACAGGAACCTTCGAGCTTAGAAAGTGCCGAGGTTTGCCGCCAGATGCCGTCAACGACTGCCACATCCTGTGGATAAAAAACATTAGGGAAGGTTTTTCCACAATTCCATTGGAAAATCATCAAAATCAGCATTTTCAAAAAGGCAAATGTTTCTGGGCTCTGTTTTTTTTTCATTTGCTGTCGATAACAAGGATCAATAAAAAAACCACCCAAAGGGGTGGTTCAAAAAACCAATCTAATTTCTAAACATTTCTGACAAGAATTCTCATTACGGAAACATCTGATTGGGAGCTTTTTTGCTTCCCAATAAAAACTCTCATGCGACTTGCATAAAATATATATCATGCTATATTATCAAATGTCATGACTCATACTGTAAAAGGAATTCGGAGTTCAATTATTTTGTAGACAAGAATTTTAAATTACATGGAAACATTTCGCGCTTTAAAGCAAGAGCTTCTCGATTTCACACATAAAAGGAATAATTGTACCATGAAGGTTAAAATGTGTTGAGTATAAATAAAGATTTTCACCGGCAACTAATTCACAGTTCTTCTGAACTTGTTGCAATCACTATGAACGCGTTTTTGCTTCTTAGCTGCATCTTCCTGGGATTACTTGTGAGCGGGAGCCCCCAAGTGACAACAAGGGTTGAGAAAATGTACCGAGAACAATTCCAATTTTATCCTCGAACCAATGCCAACGGTTCATGGGAAGCAAGCTTCATCGGAGTAGCTCTGAGCTTAGTGACTGTTTTCGTAAATTTGATCACATTGCAAAATTAAATAGTATAAGCAAATTATCAAAGTCTCGATTTAATTATTACTTTAAAGAGTCTACAACAACAACAACAACAACGACAGTTCTCAGGTGAGCCGTAATTCCAATTCAGATTTAAATCCATTGCAATGCTCCATGTGCGGATTTTCCAATAATAGTCAAAGCTGAAAGACGAGACGAGCCAAAGGAATGCTGAGACTGCTGTTGCATGGGCGGAGAAGTGGGCGGGGACTTCGGAGGTGATGCCAACTGTTCATGAACTTGATTATTATGCACCCTCCGAGCAGCAACACGGTCTCCGCTGAGCCGCTTGCAAAATCCATCGGCGCTTCTGGTCGCGCCTAGCAGCTGGTGGCCTGGTCAAGGGTGGTTCCTGCCTGGCCAAGACGGCCGAAGTGGGTTGGACTGGAGCATAGCTACCGCCTTTCGTTGGCCAGTTCTTCGTTCGCAACGGGTCTGTGCGAATTTTGCATAAAACTCAATTAAATTCATGACTTGGCGATTTCAATAAACCAACGAACGCACAAACACACACACACACGCATGCAGACGCATTTCGATATCACGCAATCGTCGAGTAATTTTTTTAGTCTTTTATTGCATCTATTATTATTGTTGTTGTTGTTGTTGTTGTCGCCGTTTGTTGACATTATCGTTTAAGTCACTGTAATTGACAAATGATACACTCTGCGGTTGTTGGCCAACTCATTGTTATTCAATTGTTGCTGTTGTTGTTGTTGTTGCTGCTGTTGCTCTTGCATCTTAATAAATTCGCAATAAATTAATTGTCAGCGATTTGGTGCTTATCGTTTGTTGTCTATTGTCGTTGCTGATTTTTTCCTCACAATTGGCGACAGACAATCCTTTAACGGCAAAGTCGATCAGATTAAATGAATCAACAACAAATGAAAGCAGCTCACAGCCACGTTACTTGCGAAATAGCATTTGTATTTCGACCATTAATTAAATTCCATGTGAAATACGTGAGTAGAATTCATTTCAGTGTATGAAGTAAGTAGAGAATGTTTATATTGAATTTTATTTCCTACAGAAAAACCGGAAATTCTAACATAAAAATTTCTACTTTTTTAAAAATACTGACTGTAATTTATTTGTTTATAGAGTTTCCTAAAGACTTTTGAAGAAATACAAGGAATAGAATTCAGAATGGGAACTGTTCCCAAGTATCCAGAAACTGTTCCCAAGCAACTACAAACTATTCCCTCTTTGCACTATTCACTCGAAACTTAATTGTGACTGGATCGACTTCTGCACTCCAGTTCCTCTCTTTGTAGGAGAACTGAGCGCAGCCGAGGAGAAAAGCCGCTCTGTAGATGGAGAAAAATAACGACGAAAGAGCTTCTCTCTCATTGAGTGACTGGCAGATGTCGCTCTTCAATGGGCGGAGTCACACAAATGGAATGTCAACAACATCATCGCAAGTTCGCAACTCAACGAACGAGCTCAAATCGTCGCATTGAGTTGCCGAAGCCTGTAGAAAAACATCGAATGCAGGAAAACAACGCATTTCTCCTCGAGTGCTTCCTATCGAACACACAAGCATGAAACGAGTTTTGCTGTTTCAAACCTCCGGATCCCAACCCCTAATTTCAGTGTCTGTAATCCTTTACCCAGAAACCCTTGCACAGACATTTAGCTGATGATGATTTTGCTTTTGTTTTTTTCTACTTCTATTATTGTGCTTTGTGCTTTGGCTGGCCGGCTTTTGGCGAGACGCAGCAGATAACAAGCTTCACTGAAGTTCGTTGTTCAAGTGTGAATCTTGAGCGCAAAAATTCGCCGAACTGCGACTTTTGTTGTTTGTGAGGTACTCAAGTGGCTCAACGGCGGTCAGTCGCTGAGCGCCGCGCCATCCTGCGATGGGGTGCCTAGTTACGCAACGTCGCTTGTCACGTGAGTGCGTGTTTATCGTTGTTGTTGTTGCTCGCGTAAAATAAATTCGTGTGCCCATCGGAACTGGACAGTTGTTTGTTCTTTTTGGAGGCAAATTAAGACCAATATCTCAATGAAGAAGTGTTCAGAAGAGAAGAAGTGAAAGAAGAAAAAATGCAGTGGTTGGATTTGAGTCGTCAGAGGAGAAGGTCTTTATCATTGCAATACTTAAAGAAAAAAGTGCGTTAAAGGCCAAATTCTAGAAAGTGATATTAGTAAATTTTATAGATAAGTTTTTATTAGAAAGTCGTCAAAAAATCATACTTTTATTAAGAAACATAAAAACACATTTCCAAAAACGTACATCGATTCCGACGTTAGTAAAGTCCCGTTGAAAAGGTAAAGGATTCACTTTCTTGTTAACTTATTTGTTTTTGAAAATCAGCGTCTATCTCACATTCGTTGTTCTTCATTATATAACAAAAATATGTAATTAAACCCAAAAAAAACCTTGTAATTTCTGTAGTATTTTTATTCAATATTTTAATCGTCGTTTGTTTTCTGCTAAAACATGTCAATAATAAAGATTTGCACACACAATTGGATAAATTTTTGTGATATGCTAAACCTTAAAATAAATAATAAATATTGATAAACACGCATACATATATAAACGAATGCCTTGTATATTATCTACATTTCGTGTAGAAGACACGTTTTCAAATTTGTTTATGTAATCTTCAGTGATTATTGAATTTAATTTTCAACCCTTTCAATAACCGAATGTTTTCTGGGTCGCTTCATTCACTCAGTTGTCCAAATTTCAAACCGGTTCCAACATCGACAACATGTAGGCGACATTGTGTAGTCTACGCTCCTGCTTAATACGGTTTTTTAATTAAATCAGACAGTTGGGTTTGTGTCCAACCCTTCGCTCTTATGTACGATGGACCGCGTCCACGCACCCTTAAACCCAAACTCTGTCCGTTGACATTCCATAACTTGTATATGTACACTCCATTTACCCATATACTTCATATATTTATGTATTCGTCCGCTACTTCAAACCCTTTCTGATGTTTATCTTTCTATTTTTTTTTCCATTGGCTGTACCGAATTTTCCACAATCTGCTTCAGGAATTAACCATGTCTATGAATTTTACTTGCATCCTTTTTTAAAACGACGATTTATTCCTTTTCCAAATGAGTTTTACATGTTTTTGGATTACGCATTCAATCACTTGCGAGTATTACGTAAATATATTGTGAATCGAATAATATATGTATCAGCCATACATTTAAAAACTGAACTGCTTAAAATACTCTATGAGAAACTAACTTCCATAGCACGAAATTGCTTGGCAATCTTCTATTTCCACAGTTTTTGTCACTGTATCTCGAATAGTTTTACAGATCTGAAATAGTTTTTTTAGATCTTAGCGCTTTTATAAAAAGAAGATGTTAAACGGTTTGGAGTTTATATATGGTAAATTTACATATATAACAAAACACTATTTAAAAATACTCGTTATTATTATTATTTTTACTGCTTATTGTTCGCTTTTTAATATTGTTTTCCTTATTTAAGGTATATCTATTTACTCATTATTATTCTTTTTAGTATGGTTATAATTGTTAAATATATTTATTGTTATTGTTATATTACTATAATATAATTGTTAACTATTTTATTTACAATAATTTAAATATATTCTCATAAAAATTAACTATTACTTTCCAAGTCTTCTGAATCAGCCTTTTATTTCAGAAGAAAAAGCAACCCTGTCGGCAAGAAAATCAGCTGACACTAGAAATTGTTTTGTTTTGTGCGGTGCTAATTTTACTCGACAATTTCGTAAAGTTTCTAAATGTGTGAATATTTTGTTTATTTGTTTAACTTATAGACAGATGTGGGTAACATTGACTCTTCTTTATGAAAATGAACGACATTTCGGTTATCAACGCAAGGTCTGTGGAAGTTTTTCCAATTCTCAATAAATCCACATCATGTCCTCCGATTACGAATGAAGCTCTAGAGTTTATCACTGAACAGTACAATTTGCTGGGCATCAGTGAAGCCGTATACGAATCAGTGTTGTTGGAAATACAGACGATGCTCCACTCCGTCGTTGTGCCGCGTTTTTGGAGTACTCTCGCAAGGAGTCCCTCTTCACAGGGCGACAGTGCTGATGGAGCTGCAGGGAAGGAGTGTGGTGAAGGTGAGATTAAAAGCAGCGGGAGTGGTACGCGTAATCAATTGGCGACCTTCCAGCATTTTCTTGGAGCTATTAAACACTTAAACACCGATTATCTCAATCTCATGGAGATGCTGCGCCGAGCGAGGACACTGAAGCCGGCCTCTAAAAAAGATACCTCACACCAAACATTTCTACGTTCGATGTTGCAAACAGCGCTGTACTCGCAACTGCCGGCCGATTTCAGTGCCACCGTCAACGCCATTTACGATGTGGCCTACAAGGTATTCGTTGTTAACAACCAGGATAAACTAATCCCTGTCGATGACAACATGAGCGAGGAACTCGAGCAGGAGCTGGGCCACTGCGTCGGCTGCGAGTTGGATCTGAAGATGTGCCTGTGTCAAGACTTGTTGGACATCTTCAAACAGGCCAATGATATGCTCAAGAGCATGGAACTCCTAGATCGCTTGGCTGGTCAGTCTTTGACTTCCTTAATCAAGAAGCACATAGCGGCCCATGTTCGCGACTTCTGCCAGGGCATATTCAATCGCTCTCATCTGCAAGATCTCAAGATGTGGCTAGAAGAAATCGTCCTCAACTGGCTGACGAGAGTATACAACAACGGGCAGCTGGAGATCGCTGAGTCCGATGTGTCCACCTTCGCCGTTATACAAGATTTCAAGGTGAAGCTCACGTACTTCATGTACGAAACCTATGCGAATGTCCTGATTGAGCAGTTCTTCAACATCATAATCGATTATCCAGACTCCATACCGGTTATTGACGACTTGAAGGTGTGTCTGGAAATGATCGATATGCGCAAACATCTCATTTCCAGTCTGAAAGAGTCTCTGCGCACCCGAATATTACACGCGGGTGTCAATACCATGGATATACTGACAGGTTATGTGGCGGCCATCAAGGCCATTCGCTATCTGGACAATAGCGACATTATATTGGAGGCCGTCATGAATCCCATCAAGGAGTATCTACGGCACCGTTCCGACACCGTGCGAAAAGTTGTTACGGCGCTGACTGAAGATGGGCCCACCGACTTGGCCGAAGAACTTGCCAAGGGTGAGGCTGTCAAGGAGAACGTGTACACCCCAGGCAAAGAGGACGTCGGCAATTGGGAGAACTGGCAGCCCGACTCCATTGAAGCGTACATAAATAATCCGCAGACAGTTAAGGACACCAACCGCTCGGCCGACATCATATCGATGGTGGTGAACATCTACGGCAGCAAGGACCTCTTCGTAAATGAGTACCGAAACCTACTGGCAGATCGCTTGCTCACTCAACTGGACTTTAGCGCTGAGAGGGAAATTCGGAACATGGAACTGCTCAAGCTGCGTTTTGGCGAGTCTCTGCTCCACAGCTGCGAGGTAATGCTAAAGGACATCAGCGACTCCAAACGGATAAACGCTCATATTCAAGGCGATATCAACTACAGCAACGACAAGCAATTCGACATCTCTACGCTTATCGTGTCTTCGCAGTTTTGGCCAACCTTCAACAAGGAAACCCTGGAGCTGCCGAAGGAGATTGCGGACGAATTCAAGCGGTACACCAAGTCGTATGAAGCATACAAAGGCAACAGGACACTCAACTGGCGCTACGTCACCGGCCGCGTGAACATCGAGATCGAGTTGGGTGATCGTGTCTTCCCAATGACCGTCTCTCCAACGCAGGCCGTCCTGCTGTATCACTTCCAATCCAAGAATCAGTGGTCGCTGGAAGAACTCAGCCAGGTGACTAAAGTACCGCCGTCGGTGCTGCGACGAAAAATTGGCTTCTGGCAAACACACGGCATCATCCGCGAGTGCGCTACGGACCTATACGAGCTGGTCGAAGAGTCTGATCAGAATAGTCACATGCAGAGCATGAACATGAGCGCCGAAGTGGTCGAGGACGAAGGCGAAACTGCTATGGCTTCGGCCAGCGATCAACGCCAAGAGGAGCTGCAGGTGTTCTGGTCCTACATAGTGGGAATGCTGACGAATCTGGACTCACTGCCCATCGACCGCATCCATCAAATGCTGAAGCTCTTCGCCTCGCATGGTCCTGGAATTGAGTTTTCCCGTGAAGAGCTGAAGAATTTCCTGCAAACCAAGGTTAGAGAACACAAGTTGCTGTTCACAGGCGGCGTCTATCAGCTACCCAAATAATATAGACTTAATCGGTAATATTTGTAGCATAAGAATGCAATCTTATGATAAACATTTAATAAAATTATATTAACTTTATTGAATACTAGTTAAGCTTTGAATAAAATTTAAAAGCATTCCAATTTTCGATATGAAAAATATGAGTTTTCTTTCTTAAGATCGATTGAAATTCTTCTGATGAATTATGAGTTTAGATGCATTTTCAACGGGTACTTAAAAGCAGGGGCTTTAAGGGCAGGTACTTAAAAGCAGGGTCTTAATAATCGATGGTCTTGTAATAATTACTTTTTTTAAAAACGTGTATCTGCTTTCGCCACGTGTTTGTTTTTTAATTCATTGATTGTGATATTGATTTTTGACTCTTGCCTTCCCTACTAATTAAATTCTACTATTTGGTCCATGATCTTCTGGTGCAAAGCAACACAGCGGAGGAGCATTTAAGAAATGGCGCATTCTCAACGAATTTGTTACACTGCAACAAAATGGTTAACGGTTGATGGCCACAGAAAAGTTGACGACAGCAACAACAAAAGCCTGTTCCTACGTATTAAGAAGAAAGAAAGCATTGAATTGCAACTAATTTTGCACGCAATTAAAATTCAAAATGGCGTTACTTTGGTGTCAGATCAATGTTTGTGTGTGTGAAGCCAATTAATGTAAGTATAAAAACAACAAGCTAAATAATAATACAGGCGATTACGTGGTTAAATGAAGGAACTAAAGCAAAAAGTCAAGCCACCTCGAATGATGAGGCTGTGATTGTGGTGGTGGTGGTGCAGGCAAGAGGCGATTATGAAGGCAGGGCTCATTGCATACCAATATTTAGAATGATGTGTGAGGAGAAATGATTGGGGTGGTTACAGCACGTATCACACACGATACACGTTAAGTGAAATTAAACCAAAGAGCCAGTCACTCAAACTCAACAAATACAAAAATCAAAAAAAAAAAAAAAAAAGAGGAGGAATACGGAAGCGCATTGAAAGTTGAAGTCGAGAAGAAGGCGCAACCTTTGCAGGTAATCATCCAAAAACAACGTCCATCTTTTCGTATATATGCACAATATAGTCCGTAAGTAAAGAGAAGAAACACACGAACGAGAAGATGAGGTGTAAAAAATGAGAGAAGTAGGAAAAAATGGGAAATGTTGTTTGGTGCAAATAAAAACCATGCAACGACAGTAAAACGCACACAACTGCGAAAAAACATGGAAAACTCATCGAACCGTTAAGCGTTGCACTCAACCAACAACCGACAGCAGGGGAAATTTTCTCAAGTGCGATTTTTTCTACTACATCATGACTTTAGCTCGGTGAAAAAAGCGCTTGCTGTAATGAGTGCTGCTGTCGTTGTTGCTGTTGTTGTTGTGCTCATTTATTGCAATGCAGCGGCGAGAAAATAGCGCGCAAGCGTCTTAAGTGGGCGGAGTTTTTTTTGTTCGTCATGCTGCTGAATGTTCGAGGTTTCTCCCCCTTCCAAAGAGGCTTTTGTACATCGGCTGTGGTTGTTGTTGATAGTGCGAATGTTTTTGTTGTTGTTGGTGATGCAGCTCAATAGAAAAGGTACGAATATGGAAGGTTTTTTGCGCTGTAAATATTCAAATACGAAGCCATATTGTATTGAATGATGATGAATAGTAATGAATTTGCCACGGTGTGTGGGTGTGTGTGTGAGGCAGGCAGCGGGTGAATTTCTCAACAGAAGAAAATAAAAATTACTTTCAAAAGGTAACAATTTTGCCCGCGGCAAGGCTGCAGGATATTCTCAGTAACGTAGTTGTTGCTGTCCATGTGCTGTGTGTGTTTAGAACGGGGTTGGTAACTGTTGGATGAGGGGCGGGCGGCTGGTGGACGCTCCTTTGCCTGTCATTTTTATTTCTGAAACTAAGGAAAGCGGAGAAAGTCGTTAGTGTGTGTGTGTGTTTACAAGGCGTTGTGGGACGGGGAGGTTGTGTGAGTGCGCTTGTTGCTTGTGTGCAAAATAAAAATGGCCGTCACCCCGAACAACCTCCGTTTTTTTGCACACATTTTTTACAGGGGCATTGAAAAAATCAGCATTTTTTCCCAGTTTTCCCTTCTATATACATTACATTTATGGGTATATGTGTGTGCCATCTGTATATATAACGACTCAACACAAACACAGCGGACATTAATGTGTTTGTGGCTGTGTATTCACATCCGTTTCGCAGCGATTCGCTCTGCTTGCTTCGGAGTAAAGCAAAGCGTGTCTAATGCCGTGTGCCGCCGCGTGTTGAACTCGCCGACAGAGACAGCAACACCACACACACACACAAACGCACACACCTGCATACTCTGTACATATTTACATGGTTCGCTTCTTTCCCTCTTCCAACAGCCGAACAAAAACACATTTTTTCCATTTTTATCCTTACATTTTTTATATTCCTTCGTTCGTTTGGGTTTTTTGTACGTTTTTGGGCGAAATTCTATTAAATCGCTGTTTCGCCTCGTGGCAGCTTTTCGATTCCAATTTAATTTAGTTTCAAATCGGCCACGGCCGCAACTCGTCGCTGAACAACTTCGTCGTGTTGCAGATGGCGATGGATCCGCTCCACGGTGCTCGGTGCTTCAAAAAATTACTTACTTTCACATTAGATTTTTGTGATTTTTATACGCCGTCGCCGCCTGCAACTCCGCGTGCGCATAATCATCCTTTTGCACTCCTCTTTTTGCGGCCAGACTCAGACTCAGACCCAGACTCAGGCTGAAGCTGCGGCGTCGGTTTGTTTTCGCGCCGCTCGCAGGTTCCTTCGTTTGCCCTGGTCGACGGATTCGTCCAGTTGCCGCACAGCAGCCGCGCTCGTCAGTTCGGCGTACATTTGTTCCAGTCCGAGCACAGATTTGGCTGTGCCTGTGACATTTCCTGGCAGAGACTTGGCGCTGATTTACGGCCAACTCGAACACACCGAGGATTCGCTGGCTGTGAGTCTGTGTCTGTCTCCAAACGCGTGAATCCGTGGCTCTGAGCCCCTCTGCTTTCGCCTGAGTGCGCTTCAGTCGCGTGTCCTTTGTGCTAATTGAATCTGTCACAGTGAAAAAGCCTGCTGCAGAACAGTTCGGTCGTGATAACCTTTTTGTGACAATCAGCAAGAAAATTCAACGAATTGAGCTCGAAAGTACTTCGGAAAATATCCACTTCGGAATAAAACCCTTCATCGTCACGCAGATGAATAAAGTTTAAAGTTCGTTTCGAGTACATTTTATACAAAAATGAATTGATTCTTCGACAGCGAAGCCAACGCAGAAATCAACGAAAAAATCACCGATCGCAGGATCTCTGAAAAACGAAGACGACTTTCAATAAAAAAGGTATGCAAATTTGATAATTTATTAAAATGTTCAAACATGGATACATCGTTGTTTACGAAAAGGTCCACCATTGATGTGAACTGTGTTTAAAAGAAAAGTTGACGAGGCAAGAGTTTAATTTTCTTTCCAGTTATCATTCTTTGCCACCAAATATTAAATAAAATCGAAATACGTAGTAACAAAAGCAGCTCGATTAAAGTATTCATAAACAACGTCAATGAAATGTGTTTAAATTGGGTTTAATTTCCTTAATGTCTATAAAATTGATTGATTTATTTATTTACGTCATCTTATGCAGTTAGAATCAAGATCCTTTATTATTTAATATTATAAAATATTTTATTATTATATTTATTATTATTTATTATATTTACAGAAGAGTTCTAGATTCAGATCTAGATTTATGAAACACGTCTTCGAGTTAAATTAAATATATACATATATAGAAAATTATATTCGAAAATGTCTAAAATATTCTAAAATCTAAATATCCTAAAACATTCAAACATACAAAGAAAATTAAGCAAGGATCACATTTCGCAAGATTTCACTTTCAAATCTAACGTTTTTTATATACTTATTAATCAATTTGATTTTATTTATTTCATTAAATTCATTCAATATTTATTAAGCATTCACTAAAGATTTAAATATTTATTTATTACGTTTATAGAAGATAACTTTTTACAATACTGAAACGCTATTTTTGACTTAAACAAAAATTTTAATATTATTATTATTATTAGAAGAAGAAGAGGCATTATTATTACTATTATTATTATGTTTGTTTCTATTATTAGTATTATATTTATTTGTATTATTTTTATTATTATTTTTAATTAATATTATTTAACAATTATTATTACTTTTAATATAATAACTACTTTTCCAGTATTAATTTTTATTTTTTGTTATTTTCAAGTTTAACGAAATTCTAGTTTATTTTTGTTCAAAAGGACTATTCAATCATTACTTATTTTATTAATAATGATCATTGTTGCAAACAATTGCCAAAGTTATAAATTCCTTTATTTTAATTGGAATTGTTCTATTAAATTTGTTTATGAAAATTCTTAAATCGAGTGAATTATTATCAGTAAAATGCTTAATGCTTTGCATTACTGATAATATGTTATGTTATTAATATTGTATTTTGCTAGATGTTTATGGTTGATATTAAAACAAAATATGTGTGAATATTTTCATGTAACCACCTTAAATGTGGTAACACTGCTTCGAGTGGGTTACGTAGCAAAACGTTTGATTTTGTGCGAATATATTACGAAATTTCCCTACTTCCTTTCTCTCTTTCTGCTTTCCTTGCTAAAAGCCTTCCCCTACGCAAATAATTAAAAAACGAAATAATTATTAATTATTATTATTTTGCATTACTATTTAATCACTACTAATGTTACAATTGAACCATAAATCACAAGTTAGAAATGCCTTTAATGCCTCTTGACAATACAAAACCTTCTTTTCTTTCCTTACCAGAAATATTCACTTGGCTATTATGAACAACTTGAATTAAATTCTGGTTGTATACGAGAATGGAAATGAGCTCCTTTTATTTTAGTTTAAATTAAATCAAATCAACAAGAAAATAAATTAATTCCATTGAGTTACGAAGATTCTACGCGAAATAATAACCCTTCTCCTATATTAAAAGGCGTGTTGTTGGTCGAGAAAATCACATGTTGCATTAAATTGCTTCTGATTCACTCACCAATCAAGTAACGTTAAAACTCAGGAGGCTTCGAAGTTCGTTACTTAAGAAGAAGTCATTTAAAAATATCTCTTGAAATATCTTGAAATAAACTCGCATGTAAAAAGAATACAAAATTAAAAGCAGAACAAAAGCGAAAAGGAACAAAAGGATACTGAGTAATAAAATCAACCTGTAACAGCCAAACGAAAGCACTCAATGGACTCTGCTCACAGCAGCAGTTAAAATGAAGATCGAAGAGGGAAATGAAGGAGGACAACGGCAACCATTAACTTTATTGTGTATAAACGTGAACCCAGAAGATAGACATCCACATCCACATCAAAAGCGAGAAACTCCATCAACGTTTTTGTGTGGTGCGGTTTTGATGAAAACAAGAAGAAGCATCGCTCTGAAACTCATAAAGATGCAGACGATCACACCGATGCTGATGGCGATGCTGATGATGTTGAATACGATTATCAACGCAAAATAATCTTCAGCAAGCAAAAGAAAACTAGTAAAGGTGTTGTCTACAGCCGGGCTGTAGCCGAAATACCCTACACCTTAAAGCTGCATATATACTCGTATATATAAGATAAACTTTAATTATAGCTGCTTAATTATTTCTCTGCGTTACAAACACCGGTACTAAGTGCGTTTACTCTCAAAATTAAGGTGTAGGGTATAAGAATATATTGCAATACTGGGTGGATGGGTAAAAAGGAGGCGTGTCCCGCCCATTTTTTCCCCAACACAATATTATTGGTTCACAAACTACAATATTATGTACACCATTATTCAGGAAACTTATATACTTTTCAATACAATCCATGTAAAACCCTCCATGATCTAAAAACTAAAAGTGGGCGGATCACGCCCATATTTGGCATATTAACTGGAAGTATTAGTCTAAACCTACATATAAAATTTTCTTGTCTTCTTTAAAAAAGTGATGCTGATATGGCCTTTTTTAATAGGCAAAACAGAGGTACCTGCACTCTCGATATAAAAAGTAGGCGTGATCCTTGGGCGATTTTGCCCATTTTCGATACGAAACACCCCAACATAGCAACGAATATTTTTGCCAAATTTCATTTTGAAATCTTAATCCGTTCTCCTGTGATCGTGATTTCAACGGACAGACAGACAGACAGACAGACGGACAGACATCGTTATTTCAATTCTGATGGTGATGCTGATCAAGAATATATATACTTTTCCATACCTATCTCGTCTAGTTCTATGCGTTACACACTCCGGTAGAAAGTGAATATACCCTCAACCTTAAGGTGTAGGGTATAAAAATACCCAAAAAAATACACAGTTTCTTCATCGTCACCATCATCATCTTCGTCATTATCGTCATCATCTCCGCAGCGTGCAAAACGTGACCCATTTAACGTGATGTTCAGTTTACGATTTATTTATGAGGTTTTTTTTGAAGGCATTTGTAAATCCGTTTGTGGACTGTGAACCTGAAAAATCCTCCCTTCCATCGCCTCACCAACAGCTCCTTGGTTACCTTTTGGAAATATAATTAAAAGTCAAAACAACCCTCAACCTGTTTCTGGCTCGCAACCCTTTGACAACGCCGAGTTTGAGATTTCTCAGGACGACATCCGCTCAACTTACAATCATCTGACAGTCAGCATCTTTTGTAATGCAAAAAAAGGCTCTCCACAGTTGAGTCCTTCGCATTGTCCTTGCCAGTTGCTAGCTTCTTCTGATAACAAATTTTTCACTTTTTATCTTCGGCCAACTGCCACAAACAAATCCAAAGACCCTCGAACCTTGGCGAAGATCTCGTTTTATCATTAACGAGCATCAGCAGTAAAAGTGTTGGCCGCCTGCATGTGTGCGTGTGTGTTGCTTAACCCTTCTGAGGATCAGGATGTGTTTAATGATGATTGCCGTTGTTTACTTCATTCTCAGCTGAGGTTCTCCCCGCTGCGATCGAGCGGTTGGATTTTTTATACTCCTTCTACGATTGTTTTTTGTTTTGCATTTAAATTCGTGGCTTCTTTCGGACTTCGTTGATGTGTGATTCCATCGTGTGATCTGTGTTAAGGTAGGCAAGGGTTCAACTTGAGCCCAGACGAACGATGCTTTCAGCATCCGCTGAACCTCCGTTTTCTGTTTTCTGTTTTCTCTTTGCTACTTCTGATTTATTACTGATTCACGTTTTGGTTGTTGTTTTTATTGTAATTTCCTGCTCACGAAGGAAACGAAGAAAGAACCACACGATGCTGCATCTTCCAGGTTGTATTTTGCTTTTTGTACCTCGTCGATGATGAGAATCGAAAGTAGGTTTGTAGGATCACTTTCGGTTTTAGTGTTGCTTCTTGTAGGGTTGCTGCAGCAGCGATTTATTCATGTGATGCAATGCGCTGCGCGGCCCATTGCAAATACGCTTTTTTTTTCTTGTTCAGGTATCGAACCGCTGAAGCTTGTTGTTTGTGTTGGTATTTTATTGACAGGAAATCAATTCCGAGTCTCAAGGTTGAGATGGATCATTGCCAGCGACTGAGGACGCGGAGATCATCAGGAAAAGACATGAGAATACAATCGAGGGGTCACTTTTATTCAAAGGCACCTCAAGAAGAGTAGAAACAAATTAAAGAATATAATATAGATATGAATGTATGCATATATCTATGTATATACAAACAGAATATCAATTTTGGGACCTAATATTTTCAAGATACGATTATTTTGCTAAATATTATAGCTAATTTCGCAAAAGTTCAAATCTCTTAAAAATTCGTGGAGCTCCCCATTTTTAGTCTTCTTCCTCTTTCTTTTCTTTCTGAACACATCTACGATTCATTTTAGATTGAGGTTAAGACGTTGAAAATATCATTACTAAGGCCCAGTTGCTTTGATCCCCATAAAAGCCAACGCCGCAGGATATAAACTCATTGTTGAACCATTTCGATGGGGTTCTTCAGGAAAACATTTCAAGATAATAAGGGAAAAATTGTTGCAATTGTTTTTCCCACAGGAAGCATTGATCACTTATGTTATTGCTGCTGTTGCCTTCTCTATAAAGAGAACCAGAACCACAATCAGTCGAGTTGAAGTTGATGCTACAATAAATTCCTGTTGACGAAGTCCAGGATTTTCTGTGGCTGTGTTTTTATTTTGTGCATCTGCGCGAACATATGAAGAATTCAATTATTTCGAATCGTACAAGGAGCAGAATAAGAAGAAACCTTTTTAGAGCCCGCAGAGAATTGAAATACAATAAAATAAAAATTTTTAACTCGTTGTGATGCTATTTTTTGGCGTCATTAACTTTTTTCTTGCCTTTAAAATTGACTCTTCTTCGTTTGCAGTTCAGCCCATTTTTCGACTGCCGATTTGTTGCTGTATTGCCTGCTTGTTGCCATTCTCTTGGCATTTTTATGGACTTTTAGAGTTTTTTCTTCTGGTGTTGTCGTTCCGTTGTTGATGATCTTATTGCTGCTGATTGGCTTTCGTTGTTATTTGGTGAATGTTGAACCTGCTCGTCGATTTTTATTATTATAACTTGAGAAAAGAAAAACCTGGTTTTCAAGTGGATCTTCAGTTCTGGTTTCTCTTTTGCTGCGCTTCGAAGGGATGTGGCAACAGCAGCAACTAAAATAAAAGGACTTTTGTTCAGAAAACGCCAAAAATGCGGTTGGACAACTCAAGTCCTCAGGTGTTTGTCTGTTTTTAAAGTTCTTTTATTATACATTTTGAACTTAAATCGAACCGTGAAGTTTTTCTTCATCAGTTGACGAGAAACGAGTTCATTTCATTGTGTTTATAGAGTTATGAATTTTTTTGGGTACCATTCCAAAAGACAATAATCATTATATTAAGTCAAAATTCAGTTTAAACTTCACCTATGATTAAATTCGATTTTTTTTTATTAAATCTTTAACTGCCCTTAAAAAAAGCAACAAATTAAAATCTTTTGAAGAACGTAAATTCACTCAAAGACCCTTCTATGTTGTTCTAAAGCAACGAAAGGTTTTTAAATGGACTCTGCCAGGAAAATAGAATTGAAACAAACAAATTTAAATAACTTTTATTTAGTTTAAATGGACTAAAACTTTATCCACAGCGAATGTTTTGCATTGAATCAAATCACGGCAAAGTTTCGCCTCCACAAAAATGAAATTGAAACTGAAAAGTGACCATATGACATAAGCACAGAACACACACACACACGCACGAACACACACACCCATGCAGTACTTTATTTGGAGCTCCAACAACGTTACGAAACTTCACAGACTTCGCAAATAATGCGCTCAAAATATGCCAAAAAGTTTCATTTTCACTTGAGATCATTTAAATACAGTTGCCTGTTGCTGCCAACAGACTCCTGTCTCTGCACACCGCCCCACGAACCACTCTTACCTCACCATGGGGCCATAGCCGCAACACACAAAAGCAACACGAATGCACTGCGGATTATTGTTGTTGCTGCGAATGAAATGAGAAGAGATTCGCAACGTCGCCATAATAAAATGGTATCAACGAGCGAAACTCACCTCGAAACTCACCATCAATAATAACTACAGCATCAATGGCAGTGTTATTATGACGTCTTGTATTTGTTTTCATTCTTATTGGTTAAAATAGCAGAAGCTAGTAACTGCTTAAGACAGTGACAGCTCCGTAACAATAGGAAGAACCTGAATTTACCTGATGGTGATGACGAGAAAACCTTCACGGAGTGCAAACCCAAACATGAACATTCCTTGTCCTGCATTTACCGCTTGGTTGAAGAGAGCTCACCACCATTGCGACCATCAGAGCTTGAAACTCTGAGCATTTAGTATTCCATTTGCAGTTGAAAAGCACGCAAACTCGAGAATAAACAGAAGCCATTAAAATGTTGTCGTCGGAACTGCGAGGAACTCACCACTTAAGGGCGCTTTTTGCCAGTTTCGCTCTCACTCGGAGAGCCGACACTGAACGCAACGATGGTGGTTATGGTGAAGTTGGCGGAGGTGGTTGAACGAATGGAAGTGGAAGTGTTAACAGAAGAGTTAAAAATATATCCACTTCTTCAGAAACACCCTTAAACATGTGGCTATGTGTCTATGAGTTCTTCACGCAGATAACTTATATTAAAAGTGATGCTTGGTGGGTGTTTACTAGTCTCCCATTGAACAGTTATATTTATATTTACGACATTTTGTGATGGGAGGAATTTAACGCTTGAATGAAATGGGCATTATTCTCTTATAAAAGACTCCATTATTCGTTCATTTCGTATTCACCTCAAGCATCATTGAGTACAGCGCATTCTCCCAACGCACCGCAATCGTACATTTGTTTTTTTGATGACTTTTATTCATATAGCTGTTTATGAAACCCCTTCTTTAATCGCAAGATAGTTTTGACAGTCGCTTGTTATCGGAAAGCTCACCTTTCTTCGTACTCACCACAGCAACGGTAGGCGACACAATTCCCGAAGCACTCTCGCTGCAAAGCGACTCATCTGCGTCGTACTTTCTCTTTTCGTCGTTCGACCGTTCACCACGTGTTTCTTCAGTTGCAGTTTCTCTTCGCATTTCGCCAAAAGCAATGCATTTCTGTTTCATTGTTGCTATGGTGTGTTTCTCTTTGGTCTTGCACCGCGTGCATCTGCAGCCGCAGCGGGTCTTCATTCCATTGCAAGCTGCATACGTTTCAACAGCACATCCACCAGCCAACGACTGTTGCTGGTTGCTGTCAATTGTCCGTCGGTCACTCATTCGGTTGCTTCGTTGTTGGAGAACCTAAAAATACTCAACACACGAACAAGTGTTGCATTTGGAGCTCATTAACGCAAGTGTTGCGACGGGTGGCCGCTGAGGGACGTGGCACTTTTCGTGTCGCTTGTTCTTCGGTGTTGCTCGAATGCGTCGCCGACCACAAGACGAGGCACCGACGACTGCAAAGACCTATTCGTTGAAGTCGCATTCGTCTTTAGACTTTCGCATGGAATGGCGGCGTGTGACGCGTCATTACTCAACTTTACCACGAACGCCATCAGCAACACAACATCCCCGACGACAACCGTTCAATTCAAAAGCATCAACAGTGGAGTCAGTCGGAGGTGGCAACGCCAAGCGGCAACAAGTGCTGCTAACAACCGCAAAAACAATAAAAATGCGAAATTAGTTGAAAAGTTAAATAAAAAAGTGCAACATTTGAATTTATGTGTCGTGAAAAACGAATGCCGACGGCTTTCGATAAAACATCACAAAATCGTCGGCAGTGAAAAAGGATCAAGAAAAACTAAAGCACACAAAACTAAAACAAAAAATGTTTGAACAATTGAAGTGTTTAAATGTTGGTAATGATGTATTGAAAGGCATTAAAAACAAAGTACAGCCATACACAAGGTATTAAAACCATAAAAGAAGAAGGTTGAAATCTGAAAAAGTGTTAAAATACAAAAACAAACATAAATTAAACGTCATCCAACTTAAAAGAAAAACTTAATTGGTAAATATTTCGTTTAAAATATTTTTTTAAGATTCGGTAACAAATCAAAGCGTTGCAAGTTATATTCAGAAATGTGTTTAAATATATGACGACATTTTTAGTTTTCTGTGTAATTCAGTGAACGATTTTATTATTAAACACCGCAAAAGATCAATGGAAATCCCTAGAGAAGATATTTTTTCTCTTCTTTCCGACGTTGCTCCTTCTGAACCAGAGCCATATTCTTGTTGTTTCTTCTCTAGTGAAACTTTTTGGAGTAGCGTCTTTCGTCTTCCCCTCTCCGCAGCGCTTCCCATCAACCCATCAGCCCCATAAGCCTTCTGCATCATTCTTTTGTTGGGCTTCTTTCAATTCTTTAATCGCCTAATTGTGTGATAATCTCGTCGTGTTTCCTTGGTCGAGCTGCTTTCATTATGGCTGGTTCTACTTCTTCTCCTCCATGTATTTCTGTTATTTGTTTCTAAATCATTCCACTGTTCAAGACATAGCAGCATTTTTTGTCAACAGCGGGGCAAAAAAGGAAAAGAAAAGACACAAACGACAACAACGACTACAACCATAAGAATGACAAAAACAACAATAATCGGTCGCTTCCTTTTCATTGGTTTTGTTCTTTTCGCAGCGGCGCTCCTTTCGTTGGCCCCAGCAGCAGCAGTCGTTGTTTTTTAATTTTTTTTTTTTCTGAACTTAGTTACTCCTGTTTTTTTTTTTGTGTTTACTAGTTACATATCTACGTCTTTAGCTTTATTTTATAGGGTTTTTTCCTTCTTTTTGATTGTCGTTTTTGTCGAGGAAAAAGTTGGAAAAAGGGATAAGCCGGAAAGCAGCACGGAACCCAAATTAATACAATAATTGAAGCCAATTTAGTATAATTTTCTTCAATTTCGTTCATGTTTTTATAGCTGTTGTTGTTGTTGTTGTGGTTGTCACTGTTGTTGTTTTAGTTTAACTTTTAGTGTATATGTTGTTTTTATCACAATCATTTTTTGTTCTTCTTCGATTGCTCTCAACTTACCTTAAATGGTTAGAGAAAGAAAACTATAAGGAACAATACCAAAAACGACAACAACAACAAAAGAATAAAGTCATTGAATGAACGACGGAATCAATGTCATGCGCGTCTCTTCTTTTTTAAAAATCATGTGAAAATCTTGCGAATATCATCGTTGATCTCACTACTTTTATTAAATGAAGATGAAATTTAAGAAATTTCCTCAATTCAATTCATTTCTTGTCTTTTTCTAAGTAAATTTTTAAAAAATAAAAATTCTCTAAATAAATTTTTAAAATTTAAATTGAAATAAATTACAATATTAAATTATATTACTTATATTTGAATAATATTACAATATTCGAAAATAAGGATTATAATTTTAAAATCTTTTTAAAGTTTTACTTAGGTTTTAACTGTTGTCAATTAAAGAGGAAATTAAACCATTTCAAACTTAGACATATTTTCCGCCATCAATAGTCAATTTCCGTTTACGGAAAACCTTTTAATTGTGGTTTCAAGAATTTCACTCAAACCACAAAGTCTCTTTTTATTTCTATTCCTTCTTGTACTCACATTCACAACATTTTAATTACTTTCTTCGAAGCATCAGAATTTACACAATTTGCTACAGCGGAGACTTTTCCACTTTAAATTCTGTAAACGGTTTTTGCGGTTTTCCCTATGAAAGCAATTTTCACAGCAATCAATTAACACCTTCCGTTAGCACGAGAAGGAGGTACAATTGAGACTAGAAACGAAGGAGCTGAGGGTCCTTCTACCGACACACCTGCTCCGAGGCCCATTTCCTTATCTGCTTACATAATTACGACCGAAACCACATTTTAGAATATAAACAGTGCAGTAAAAGGCGTTGAGAAGACGTCAATAAAAGTACTACATGTGTTAAGCGGAGAGTTGGAGGATATGGCGATCAAAGAGCGAGTACGCTAATAATTAATTTAATTTTGCGGTTTTCCTTTGCTAATGTTGTGATAACCACTATAATAACAATGATAATGCTTTAATGAAAAGTTACACGAAGTGCACAAACTACAATTTCCAGCCTTGTTCAAAATCTATTCACAATTTAAAGAAATTCCGAGTTAAATATAAACCTTACCAAGAACACTTCAAACGGATCTTTCTTAAAACGCGATTCTGTTTCGTTTGAATCTCTTCTAAAAATCAGTTCTGTTTTCCTAAAATTATCTGTTTCCCGATCACGTAATCCTCTAGCCACAAACCTCGTTGAATAACAACTCTTCAATTATTACAATGTTTTTTATACATATTCATTAAGTGAGTCCAGATGCGTTTCCACATCCTTGCTTTGTGTATCTTCGCTTGATTTGGCTTGGCGCCGACGGCTGTCAAAATTCTTCTATATAACAAACACCTTTCCACGGAAATCCCATCGAAAATAAAAAAGTCTTTCTGCTTTTCCATCTAAAGCCACTCCTCGCTAAGAAATTTTTGAAGGAAAATTAGAAAAAAGGTGTTCCGAGGGACACACAACAGTCAGGTGGTATTTAAAAAGAAATGCACAAAAAAATTACGGCGATTAATTAAATAACAATAGGAGAAAGTACCAACAAAAGGCATATTAGAGAAAGGAAGTTACAAAAGAAGAGTCTGTTCTTGATCGTGTTGTGAATGTGGTTGGAAAAATAAAATTGAGAACGATACAAGATTGAAAAAAGGTTATCATAAGATAAACCAAGAGAGAGGTACTGGAAAATAGATTGTGTAATCGACTTAGAGATCGGCGGTTATAACGATCGGAGTGTAACGAAGAAAGGATCGAAAGACAGACTCGAGAAAGTTTTCTGAACCGGAATAAGATTCATATTTAAATTAAAATAAAATTTAGGAGTTATTATACAATTTGATCCTTATAAAGGACGTACGAATTCAAATATACATATGTACATATATAGAAAAAACCAAAACGATAATCTTTAACGATCTATTCTATAAATCAATTTAAAAAGACCAAAATATAACAGAGTTTAAGTTATTAAAGGTTATAAAAACAACTACGATATTAAAATTATTATTATTCTAAACGAAAATAGCTTTCAATTCAATGATTACAAAGCAATTCATAGTTTTCAATATTAAAATATTAAAAGAAGTAGAAAAAAATCACTACTGCAACCAGAAATGAAGAGGAAAACTTTCAATTTAGCGACGTTTTTTTGATTAACTCGTTCAACATTCAACAACCGATGCACAGCAAAGCCAAAAGAATTCCGACAACATGTCAACCGAGCATAAAAAATTAAAAGAAAAACCAATATTAGTTATTAAAATGTCAAATATACATTCAAATTTGAGTTTTTTGCGTTTGTTGCGATTTCATGTTGCTTTTTGTTGAAATGTTTCGTTGATTACTTGACAAACTACAAATGAATGAATGAACGAAGTGAGAAACGAGTCAAGGACAACAGCAACTACAACAACTGAGCCACTCTTTGGTTGACAAGTTTGTTCGTTTTATATGTAAAATATTTCTTGTAAGAGGACAAATGACACTCGCATGCATTTACATCATCTCTCTCTTCTTTACACGCACAACGACATTACCAATACCAAAAAATAACAACTGATTTAATAGTAAAAACTGCTCAAATCCACTCTAACAGCCAACAGAATTGTTTATTAGCCGAGTTGACGCAAATTAACATCGGCGAAAATTGCAACATGCAGAACAACAAAAACCACGACAACAACAGCAACGACAAGGAACGGAATGAAATGAAAATAATTTGTAAACGTCAGTAAATTTTGACAGTTTGTGGTGATGTTTTCAAATTATGTTTGTAATTGCAACATTTATGAAATAACAAAATAAAAACCGACATAGCTACAAACGTATATCTGCCTGTTTGTCTATGCCAATGTGTATGTTTTTGTAAGCAAACAACTAAATTTATATTTGCTAAAATTGATATCACAAAATTCTAGAAAATGGAATGTTTGCGAATTATTCAGTGATTATTTATTGCGAATTGTAAATAGTGCAAAAAGCATATAAATTCCTGCTTGTTTGAGGTTTAATTATGCCACAAATATTTAAACCAAATGTACATGTGAACAATTGAGGTTGTAATCAATTTGAAGCGATTTACAATGGGTCAAAGATGCATTGAATATAAAACAAAAGATGAAAATTGAAAAAACTTTCTTCTATTCAACTTTTCCTTCACTTCGAAAACTTCAGAAAAGTCTCGAATTAAGCAATCCTTGAATGAATCCGCAATTGGTTATCCGCAAGATATTTGCAACTGAAGTCTTTTTGGATTTGTTGTCGAACTCCAACACGCAGCAGGAGCCTCGTCAATTCTGCAAGCAGTCCTCGTAAACTAATCCTCTTTGTCACCGCAATAAATTCGGCGAACCTCGGCCTGCTGAAAACATAATAATAACCAACTAATGGCGAGGCTATTTAATAAACTCGGCTTTTTGACATTGGAGATTAACAACGATAATGATGCTGGCCATGCGCATGTTAACAGCAATAAAATACGAATCGTAGTAGTCGTAGTTCGTTCAGAAGAGAGACACTAGAACGCGATCGGTCCGCAGAACGATCCTTAACACAACAACAGCCACAACACCAACAACAGAGCAACGATAAAAATATGATTTTATTGAATGAAAGGCTGCTCGTAAACTACCGCGGAACTCGTAAACTGCCCAAGTTATTTGTTCGGAAGAGATACCATCTTACGGCCGAATAGCATTTCGTGGGCCTAGACAAAACCCAGTTGACTCCACGATGGTGTGGAGCGGGACGCGGACGAGGCAGTGACTGCTGCAGTCGCAGAGTGTGGAATGTGGTTCGTGGTTGTCCATTTGCAAGCGACTTTTGCACCTGTTCGCACTGCAGAAGCGGCTCTTAGATCACTTAGAACCGCTGTTAGATGTTGGGCTGATTGCAGCTTGTGTTGCGCACAACAAAAGCCGACACGACGAACAGAACACCAGAAAAGACAAGAAACAATCGCCCAGGGACACTAGCTGAGCGTCGATGTCTTGTAAAAGGGTGTTTCGAGAAGTTCGCAGAGGCCGCGGCATGTGTTCAGTGGATGCATGGAAACGGAGCGGCAGCTCGGCCATAATTGAGTTGGAAGGTGCTGTTTTACGTGAGGCTTCTACTGAGCGATTATTTATGGTTCTTCCGCCTTTTTTGGGTCATTTACTCTGCTCGTAAATGTCAATAAAAAGTAAATTAAACCGTCATTAGTTAACCCTTTGACATACGTCGCAGCTCCTCGTCCGCCAAATGTTCTTCGGCACGTCAATCTAATCGCTCCTCCTCCGACAGGCCCCTTTCCCCATCATTTGGAGTTCTGTTCACGAAGCCAAAGACAAAGAAACCTCCGCTTTGACAGTCATGGTTCATTTGACAGCTACACACACACACACACACACACACACACACACACACACATGCCGATTCATAGAGCGGGGCTTTCATGTGCCCATCGAGTCTGTGCGTCGGCTTTTGCGGCGTTTCGCTTTGAAGCTTCGCCAAGTACCTACGAACTTGACGCTTTCCCTGTCGGTCTATTGAAGGCTCCTTGCCGCCGCCTATTGTTCGGCTGTCAACTCTTAAAATAGGAGGGTTGCGCAGGCTTTTGAAAGGTTTCCTCTTTGACGGCTCGTTTCAGCGGCCGAATCGAGCGACCAACAACCTCAGCCACTAAAAAAAGAAAGAAAAACCAAACGAAAAATCGAAACACTGAAAATAACGTTAAACTGCGGCGCTATTTGCCTTTTGGCGGTTTTGAAACGTTTCAGAACTCCTCGCATTTTCAAGTTCAGAAATAGATTTCGAAGAGGAAACACGAAACGTTTCTGGAATGAATAACTAATGCCATATAATGTAATTGCTAAGATTGGTTTATTTAATTTGTGCTGATAGATTTCCCTGGGATATCACGAGAGTTTTCCCAACTAATAAAAGTCGCATTCTCTGAACATCTGCTCTGTTATCTTCTCTCTTTAAAATCTAATTTGAAATTCTAAATAATTTATAGCCGACGAAGGAGCAATGTTCCATTTCGCCGCAAGGTTGCGTTCATAAATTAGAAACGAATTAAGTTAATTAAGAAAAAAAGACGAAGGTGATTAAAATGCACTACTTTTATAATTCACTTGGAAATCGAAAGAACATAATCTTTTATTGGCGTTTGTTTCTCTTTTTGGCTTAAATTTTTATTATTTAACAAGTTCTTTTGAAGCTCGTCTGCTTTTGTTTTACGAGAAGAAAAGAAGAAGTCGTAAAAATGTTTAATAACTTTTTTCCTGTTCTATATTTCAGATGAATGAAGTCAAAGCGCCGACAGATCGATGTTAAGCAGACGTAGAAAGGTAATTCAACATTCCCGCCCACCCGCAACCCCACCCATTTCACGTGTAAAAAACCGAATAGAGGCTCTGTCGGATTTGCGTATAATTTATAGCTTCATTTATGCATGTGGATAGTTTCAGTTGTTGTTTTTAAGAGCAGCTTTCAATTTTTAATAATCCATTTAAATCTTTACAGCGATTATAAAATTTTATTATTCAATAATCGCAGGGAAAGTATGCAAAAGTACTCACTAACAAAATGACAAGCTTTGTGTTTTGTTAGGACTGTGAAATTAAAAAGCCTAAAGGAGAAAAAATGCAAAACTTTATTTTCTAAAATTGCCTATTTCCGATTGTGGCAAGAACAAACCTTAGATTTTAATCTTTTTGAATTTTAATAGTTCTTTAATATAAATTTAAAAAAAAAATTATTAGTCTTGCGCTCAAATTCGACATTTAAAATAGGAAAATAATGAGTAATAAGCGTTTTGTTGTTATATTTAGATCAGTTTCTATGGAATGTCTTATATCAATTGGTAACACAGTGGCATTTGTTGCACCTTTTCTTCGCCATAGTCTTCGATCAATGTTTGCCGGGCATTTTCAATGTACACAGACAGAAAACAAAGAAAAACTCCAACGGCTACTGGTTAGTTACACACTTCAATGAATACACATAAAACACTTGAGCGATTGCTCAAGACGCTGCTGTTTCTACAACCAACCAAACAGTCAATCAACCAGCCAATCAACCAACCAGAAGCAGCAACAACAACCATCCAACATCCAACTTAACTGCATAAATATTGATTTAAGTATTGGCTGGCTGCCACATTCAAAGGTTTTTGATTTTAATAGTTATCGATACGGGCCAAGTTAACACACAAATCCATCAGCTATTCACCTCATGTGTTGTTGGCTCTTCGTGAATGTTCTACCCATTTTTATTCCCACTTTTTCCTTTTGTTTCGAATAGTTTATCATTAGGTTTCGTGTCGTTCCACTCACTGACTACTCTATTCTCAATATTTACTCGTTTTGGAGTTGGACAAACACGATTCTACTCGTTCATAAACATTTGCTTAGCTAAGTGCTTGACATGTCGGACAAACACAGCAGTGAGTACTTATCTGCAGTGCAAATGAGTGACGTAGGCGCACACATGAGCCTCGAGTTCCAAAAGACAATATTCACACAATTTACTTGATAATAAATTGGTGTGGCGAAGAATTTTGAGACAGCCTTCAAGTTTAAGAGAGGACTTTTGGGCTTAAAAACTCCATTCAGCAATAGCACAAAATCTTTTGCAAGTGATATTCACTTATAATTTACGAAAAGATCGCTCGGCGTATCATAAATAATATCGTTAATAATAATATCACGTTACATTAAACGAAATTGCAGTTATAATTCGTGATCATTAGGGACTCTTCCACTTTGACATACAATCACGATAAAGTGGAACTCTAAAGAAGAGCAGCCTACGAATTGCATATAGTGTGAATTGTGTGAAATGCGCCTTCAGTTATCAAGATTTAAGTTCAACTCTGAAATTATCAAGTGTTCAGTTGCTCTTCATCTGACTGAAGCAAAATGGGTTTATAATATTTCGAAATGCGTCTGCATCTGTCCAATTCTTATCTTCATATGAAAAACGAACGGATTTTCTGTTTCGCAGTTGCATTTTCACTTGACTAAGATTTTTAATCTGAACGCTTAACGAATGTAGTTTAATTTCTTTTATTACAGCTTTTTTGCTCTCGTGCTTGAATTAAATTAATTAAAGCGTGTCTTGCGTACGGACGAGTGACTGAGTGATAAGAAAAGCGAAGTAAGAAACTTTCAAGGATTTCAGTGGCAACTCTGCGTTCCTTTCACAATTCATTATTAATTAATTCAACATTAATTTAATTCAGTGATTAAACTTTTATGTGGTCGAACTTCTGTGCAGGGAGAAAATCGATTAATTTTTTTAATGGAAATTGAAAAATGTAGAATTTTTATAGAGGATTAAAACTTTAATGTCCACAAATACGACGGTTTCTGCGAGGGTTTATATTTCTGTAAGATCTGTATCTGTAAATTGGCCCATTTTTATCTTGAGCAGTTTTCTGCCTACTCGCAAATTATTCATTTTATTAGTTTTGATATTAAAATTCATTAGACGTTGCTGGTTGTTGTCAGTAAATTAAAGCAACAGGTTCTGTGTGTTGGCAGTCCAATCAGATCTCATGATGAAGCAAATAATGGTTTTTGCGCCACCTCTCGTCTCCTTCCTTTCTTTAATTAATTCACATTTCCTTTTATTTTTAATTATTGTATATTATCATTCGACACGATCGCATTAAAGTTGTGAAATATCCTCAGCCTCCTTCTATAAATTAATAAAAGAAGATTTGCAAACGGATCCTATTCATGTCATGTCATTTCCAAGTTGACAGACGCCAGCTTTAAATATAATCGCTTACGCTTAAGTCCGACTTCACTTCATTTCCGCAAATAATCAAGCCGCGAAGAAATAATCACTTTATTGCCACAAACGATTAATTGAAATGTTTGCGTTGCAACGGACGCTGAAATTCAACTTGAATCTCTTTCCTTTGATTATGAGTGAAGTTTTATGCAGAAAATATGCACATTAAGGTTTTTGTTATATTATTTTGTGCTGCGTCTCATATAAAAAAAGCTATAAGTATATTATTTCCATATACATATGTAAATCACGGTGTACAAAGATATAAATAAATGTTTAGCTCCCAAAAATATATGTTCAATATTTTTGAAATGTCAAATGAATTTTAAACATAGCATTTAATTATTTTATTATGAATACGTGAAATGCTATATAAATTATTTATTGCTTTCTATAAAAATAATTCGTTGTCCGTTGTATTTATGACGGTGATAAAATTGAATTTAAATATCAAATACAGCTTTAGAGATCGATCGATAGAATTGATTGTATTTGGTTTTTATTGGCACATTCCTCTGAAGAGCTTTTTAATATGCAGTATAACAAATAACGCTTCAGACGCACTATGAATGGACAATGAATCAATCAATGAATCGAGTGAATCTACTTGGCCATAGCTTGTTGAGAAATGTAGTCAGAATTATTATATATATGTTATTCTACGTAAATAAAAGTATATAGTGCAGCACATACAGAAAAACTATAATTACTTCTGTGTATTAAATAATTTATTGTGGCCATTCCAAGCGACGAGTTTCTCTTCGGCACTCGCATCTTTCGCAATTATTAATTTAAATATGAGTTATTTAAATATCTTTTATTGCGTCTACGAGCTTTAATTGAACTTCGTGGCATTGGGTCACATGGTTTCTGACGTTGAGGATGATGTAACGAATGGAAGCGTCGCTCTTCGAGCTCCCATCGGCCGGAAAGTCAGACCAGCGACGGAGTGCGACTGGCGGATAATTAAAGACGAGGGTGTTTGCCTAGTGCTTCACAGAGTCATGGATAATTACGCACTCCGTACACAATTAATAAAGACAAATACGAAAAAACCTGATATTCATTAATTCTGAGCGAAGAGAGCGGCAACTCTGAGGTCATCGCAGTGACCGAACACTACGAGTGCTGTGCATTATTCTAATTTAGGCCATTAGAGCCACAAATTAAGTGGACAAACAGCTGTTTAACTAATGGCTAATTCATTCGATATACACCCAAAGTAAATGCAAACGTAGAATTCGGTATCTGCGACCCTTTCCAAGGATACGAGGCTAAAATATATACAATAAGTAAATTCGATTTGGAGATTTTACACCTGCTCTGAACACCTTTAAATACCCCGCGACCATCTTTGGCAGTCAAAGCGCGTCAAAAGTCACTTCATTCGCGCCCTTTCAGCGAAGAATACTGACAAACAACGGCAAAGGCAACATCCAAAAAGAAAAAAGAGAAATTTTAACCTTTCAACAGACTTTTATTGCTTAATTCGGCACCTTGAGTAGAGTCTTTCGACCGTCGTTGAGTCATGATTACAGCTTCGAGCGAATTTCGGGAATTTTGCGACGTACGCCACGAAAGCATCAAAATTTGCATTTAATTTCGGGAAATTTCAATAAATTTGGAAGAGGACGATCTTGTGTGTGGCCGTAGGCGCGAAGAAAGCGAAAACATGCACGAGTTGCGAGTTATCGGGCTGAATTCATCTGCGGACACATCCTACGGGCTTCAAACAGGGACCACAACAGCGAAGATGTGTGTATGGTGAAAAGGGTTCAAATCGAAATCCATCAAAAATACCTTGTTCTAAAGTATTACCTGTTCTTCGAGGAATGTGGATCGAATTTTTAGAACGAATCAAAAGGGAGCAGCAGCATCGTTACCGTAACCATTATAAACAAGAGCAACAACGATACTGAATTTTTTATCGGTCATTTGATCGGGTTAAATATTCAACGCTCAAAACTCATATAAAAGAGAAATTTTTAATGGTCGACGGCTGCGAAGCGATAAACCCGATATCGGATGACAGCCAACGATGAAGAAACCCGTATTCGAAAATAATATTAACCAATCAATCCGTGGTTGTTGACCAGTTTTGTCAAGACGACAAACAACAATGATAAGTTGCCCGTCCACATTTTATGCTAATTTCTGCGGTGTTTGTCGAGCCGAAGTTCCTCACACTTTTCCAGAATCACAACAACTCACGAGAATCACGCTGAGTTCTTCAATTTCAATGCTAATTAAGCTGAATGCAACATTTAATCCCAGTTGTGATGAGTAAAGTTCTTTTATTCTTTGCGTGGGTCTTAGCATATAAAATGTCATTAAATTTAATTAAAAGTTTGCTTGATTCTGGGCACGACCCAAGATTTTCTTTTTATTTGCTTTATTCAACTAAAAACTTCACGATGCGGCTTGAACCTGAATCAAATGGAAAAATTTCCTTAAGTCTCTTTTTTAAACGAGTGAGTGAACGTATAAACAAATGAATGATTTTCCATTCATTTGAATATTAGACTTGAATCATTATAATTATTCAAAAGTAGAGAAAGATAAATAAACCTAGTTTGTCGATTTTATTAAAAAACAGAAATACAATTGGAGAGTCTTTTATTGCTGTTACGAACGAAGAAATTTACTGGACGCTTCGCTTCACTGAAACGAATCATTCACTTGTTGAGGAACATTGTGAGTTGTTGTTCCTTTTCATAACTTGAAGAAATTTTTCGAATTGTTTCGTGCATGAGCTGGTGAATATCTGTTTTAATACGAACGTAGAAATTTAATCAACACAATGAACACCTGTTTTCCGCGTTCAAATATTCGGTTCCTCATTTTTATCAGTAGCCGATATGAATTTCGCTACGATTATGTGTAAATTAGACTCTATTTGCTGAGACTTTAATCCCAGTGTTATTAAAGCAACAGCAACAACAGACTCGGCAACACGACGATTTATTTTAGCTGTGACATGATTAAAAAACAAACACAATTTTGTTTTTTCAAGACTCATTGCAATGTAATATAAAAGGAAAAAACAGCTGACGAAAAATTGAAATAAAATTTCAATAAAAATCACCATTGGAGCTCGACCAACCGCTGATATGCCAACGGCAACGACGATGACGATGGACCATTTCGGTAGGGAAGACGAGAGGAGGGGGCCCCACAAAGAAAAGAAATGCATTTAATCTTTATTAATTACAAAGTCGCACAAGGAACATAGTCGAAGGTGCGAGGAGCGAGTGAATGAAGGAGATAGAATAATATTAAGATACAGTAGGAGAGCAAGTGGATGATAAAGGAGATCAACCGAAGACCGTTGCTACTTGTCACAGAAAATAAGTAGTTGACACGTATTAATGTGCATCTCTGAGGAAAATGAAGCATGTGATTTTTTTATCATAACAGTATCATTAGCAACTTAATTGTAGCAAAAGGAAAAGGCAATAATGAGAGAAAGTACAAGTACTACCTAAACAAAAAGAAGAAGACCAGGAAAAAAATTGTTTGTTTGCCGTTGAAGTTAAATATATGCTAAGTCATTTATAAACGTCGCTCGGTGGATAGACAAAAAGTTGAAGCAATGGCAGAACAGAGCAGAAGAAGTCGAAAAGTGGGGCGCTGTGTTCCAAGGATAAGGTACTGTCAACAGAAGCCACAGTTCACTAATATTAATCATGCTCTAAGACCTAAAACCAATACAAAAAAGGATTCTACTTCAGAGGAGAGTAAAGCAAGGAAGAGTGTTACTCTTTTTTTGGTATATTAATAGAAAAAGGATTAAGGAATCAAGGATTAACTGAAGAACCGAGCCGAGAACATCACCTGGGATTGGAAAAGTGAAACAAGAGTTGAGTCACATCATGAATCAATAACATAAAATGCGAAATTGATTAAAAGCCCTATTGAAATCTTTTATAATTAGATAGTATCATTTGAGAGATTTCGCTGGGGAATTTTTTAAAAAACTACGCAGTCATTTTCATAGACATCAAACAAAAAACGCATTAAAAGCTGGCAATGATTCGGCATCAGTGAATTTACATAATTCGAAAGATGCACAGCATTTTGCAATTTGTTGTTCAGCGAATTTTCTGGCAGCAACTTAATAATAACTAGTAAAGGTGTTGTCTACAGCCGGGCTGTAGCCGAAATACCCTACACCTTAAAGCTGCATATATACTCCATGACCTATGTATGTAAACTCAAAGTGGGCGGCTCACGCTCGAATTCGGAAGATAAACTATAATTATAGCTGCTTAACTATTTCTGTGCGTTACAAACACCGGTACTAAGTGCGTTTACTCTCAAAATTTAGGTGTAGGGTATAAAAATATATTGCAATACTGGGTGGATGGGTAAAAAGGAGGCGTGGCCCGCCCATTTTTCCCCCAACAGAATATTATTGGTTCACAAACTTGAATATTATGTACACCATTATTCAGGAAACTTATATACTTTTCAATACAATCCATGTAAAACCCTCCATGACCTATGTAAACTAAAAGTGGGCGGATCACTCTCATATTTGGCATATTAACTGCAAGCATTAGTCTAAACCTACATATAAAATTTCCTTGTCTTCTCTGAAAAAGTGATGCTGATATGGCCTTTTTTAATAGGCAAAACAGAGGTACCTGCACTCTCGATATAAAAAGTAGGCGTGGTCCTTGGGCGATTTTGCCCATTTTCAATACGAAACACCCCAACATAGCAACGAATATTTTTGCCAAATTTCATTTTGAAATCTTAATCCGTTCTCCTGTGATCGTGATTTCAACGGACAGACAGACAGACAGACAGACGGACAGACATCGTTATTTTAATTCCGGTGGTGATGCTGATCAAGAATATATATACTTTTCCATACCTATCTTGTCTAGTTCTATGCGTTACACACTCCGGTAGAAAGTGAATATACCCTCAACCTTAAGGTGTAGGGTATAATAAATCATGGGCAACGTCAAAAACGAACGCCTGTCGCTGCCGCGTACTCAAGTGCAGTCGAACACAAAAAGACCAGTTCCAAAGACGGTTATTTATTCGACAAGCGAGTCGAAAGCCGCGTAAAGCGGAGATTTCCATGCAAATTTACTTCCTTAAGGAATGCCAATAGATGCAAAACTAAAGGTCGTCGATGTCAATGAGGATTCGATGAAATCCTCAACCCTTTTGTGTTTATTGAGTTGCAGATCACCGCCCTTTAACGAATCGCTACTTGGAAATCTCATTAAAGATGCAGTTAAGTGAAATGAAGCCTCGTCGTCGTCATCGTTGTCATCATTATTTTCATCGCTTTGAAGCGTGAGAAAACGTCGTGTCGTTTTGTAGAAAATCCTGAAAAATATTGATTTGTTAAACGATGTCAAACGTTATTCAAAAAAACAGGAAAGCATCCATAGAAAATGCTAAACCAACAAATTCATTCACTTACTCACCATCAGGTTTTCAGCAGCTATTCAAATGACTGAATTTTTCTGAAATCCTTGGCAAAATATCTATAATCTACTCCATTTTGAGGCAAGTCGCTTTGCGTGAGAGCCTCGCGGTTGTGGCTTTTCGCGGTGGCAACCCTTGCGCATCTGCATTCACATTCCGCTTGTTTGCAGATGTCATTAAAGCGCTTCTTCCATGGCGAAGCGAACGGTTCGAGTAGCAACTGAGCATAGCCGCCAAGTGGTTCGTTCAACAATTTTTCCAGCCTTAAGACCGAAAGCAAACATTGTAAACTGCGTATTTGTCGAAGCGATTAACACAAACAAAGGCCATGAGCCGCTCTCCCTACGCTTCAACTCAATTCCTTCGATTCACCGCTATTCAAAGTTTCCATCTCTCAATTTTTCTACAGTTTACTGAAAATTATATTTGATAATTACTCATGGCCTCTACGGCTGCCTCTAATTAACATAACTTCGCATTCAGCTTATCAAACAACTGATCAAATCTATTGAAATCATCCCTCTTACGGATAGCAGAATGTCCCTGCCGTTTCTTTTATCCTGCTGTAATTCATTAGGCCGAATTTCTAGGCTTGCACGTAGAGCATAGAGCAGCTGACCTTTTGCCTTGGCTCCATGTTCGTCCGCTTGTGAAACTGTTACCTTTTTCAATGCGGTCTCTTATGCGCCTACTATTTGACTTAAAAGGTTTCGTCGTCCAGCTCGGCCTTAAATTACTTGGTGACATGACATGAACGGTTGCTTACGTTTCGACTTCTACTGAATGTCACGTCATGTGATATAAGAACCGACTTAAAGGCGAACTACAGGGCATATATTCAAGGGGCGGAAGACCGTTAAGGACCACAGGAGAAAACAATCGATGGAAAAGTCAATCGACTTTATTTTATTAAATACGGCGACTTTCGAAATAGCTATACGATCTATTGATCAAATTTGTATTAACAACCAACATTAATATCCAATCTTAATAAAGTTCTCAGCTCTATAGAACTTTCCTAGTTATTTCCCCTGCGTTGGTATGTTTATGTCCTTGCACAATATTCGCACATCACACCTAATTGATAGCTTAAATGTCTTAGTTGTTTGTGCAAATCACCCTTGAACGTCGCACAAATTAATAATTTGCATACTTAACACGGGGAGTGTGAGAGATGGCGACAATGACAACAAAAGCAAACTCATCGCCACGATCAAAACACTTCAATGACAATGCAGGAACAGGCAAAGACACGAATCACAACATATCGAAGAAGGGACATTGAAAACAATGACACATGGAAATTGCCCATTCAGACGCGATTATCTGTTGTCTGTCCCAGTCCAGTGGCTGGATAAGGTTCGCTCAGACATAAGCTGCAGTGTAAAAGTCAACCAACACATTGTTCGCTATCATTTCATTTGATTGCCAATTCGAATCGATGAAATGTGAAAAATATCGAGGGTTGCAAAATCGTCGACTGCAAAGCAAGTTCTATAGAGAAACGATTGTCAAATTGTTGTAGGACAGGCAATTAAAAAGGGGAAAGAAGACTATTAGAAGGGTTAGTTTTTATTGAGACATAGGATTGTAGATAATTACAGTCTAATGTTGCTCTATTAAGTGTGTGATTTGTGATGTTAAAAGAATATCATGCATCCTTAAATATTGAAGGCCTGAATCGAAATTATAGTCCAGAAAAACCACCTAAATCTTATGCAGTTATGTATTTAAGGTCTTCATTGTTTGAGTTTCTTGAAAACCTCATTAAAAATTATTAGATTATTAGGAGATCTATTGAAGTGCCATTAGACATGCACTTAGAGCGATTATTTTTTATTATTACTATTAACATCACATACGAAGTCAAGATCGGTCTTTAAGCGTTCCTTTTTAAAAGTTTTATAAGACCATTGAAAGAATAAATTAAAAAAATAAATAAATAAATAAAATTTTTCTTTCTTTCAGAATGAGGATCTTTAAAATTTAATCTCTAGATCGTGGCTATGGTAAGTTTTTTCTATTTATTAATCTATGTATGTACTTTCTCTGCACCTTTGTGATATAATAATAAATACATACAATACATTAAATGTACTTCATTCATTATTGTGCTTAATTTTTTAAGCATTTTATTCGGGCTTCTGGCAGAAGTATTGGGAATTATGTTCTATGCAAATTGTTACTGAACTAAATGCAGTGAAAACAAGCAGAAGCTTTCTTTTGCGGTAACATTAAAAATCCAAAGCTATTTCTTGTCATCTTGTGAATGGAGCCGCTTGTCGGTTGATGATGACAGATGTATGTACAGACGGACGAACAGATGGACAACCACATACATACATAAATATACATAAAAAACCAGACAACGCAAACATATCAATTGAGAAAATGATGGACAATAAATTTTATTGCAGTGACTGTGGAGTTGTTTCAGTTATTCTTGTTGTATTGTGGCTACGATGATGATGATAATGATGATGATTATTACAACTCCACGTTTTAATGATGGGAAAATTTATAGATTTTCCACACTGAAGCGGCTTTCATATGACTGTAATTTATGCATGCAAGGAATGAATGCAGCATATGCACATGTATTTTTCGATTTTTCTCTTTGTGTTTCAGGATTACTTCATACCACACAGATACTGCCACACAATAGACACAATACAATCCCTGTTTTTGTTTTCAACTCTGAATTATGTGGGAAAGTGAATTGGAAATTGAGAAGTTTTTCATACTCGATCCGACAACTGCAATATATACCCTATAATTTCGAACCAGCATCTGTTGACAGTTCCGCTTCTTCTTCTCGCCCTCGTCTCGATTTGCCAACGTTTGTGGCAACACAAAACCCTTTATTAATACAAAAATTTCTATATGTTTGGTTCTTCTTGGATTTTTCTTTGTCAGCAGTCGTATTTTTGGCTCTTATACGGTTCATAACAAATGCCGCCAAGAAAATTCAGTCTTGTTTAGCTTTTCATAACACTGAATTATTGCTTGTCACATTGTATACATAAACATAAATATCCACATGAATTATTTATGTATGTATTTTAACTATTTGGAAGTGTTTATGCAAGGGAGATCTATTTTCCCCAATTCCTCCTTCATGCATACGGCTGAATTTCATCGCACTAATTTTGAAATTGATTTTAACTCGAAAAGAGCTTCAACGTCACATTCGTGTTGCTTTCGATAACTAATTGAATCACGATTCACAGGACGTAGTGGAAAAGAGACGGAGACAAAGGGAGACCCGTAAATTGTACTGCGCATCACGATTTTAGTGCAAGACGAAAAGAGACAGTGAAATAAGATCAACGGATGTTGTTGTACTTTAGTGCAGCAACAGTACGAGGAGGTAGTGTGTGTCGTGTCTTATCGTGTCGTGTCGATGAGTAATTGCCTCATCAAATTTATGAGAATATTAATACTACGCGTTGCTAGTCTCTTGGTGTCGAGATTTGTCGTTGGAATCGGCTGCATTGAATGCTTTTACTGCTTGTTCCACTTCCTGCCACTGCTGATGCTTTCACTTCTTCTTCTGCTTGGGCTTGTGGTTGTCTTGTGATTGGGCTGCAAGAAGCAGGTGCCTGTCTAAAATTATAGCGCACTAAATGCGTCGTCGTCGTTGCCGTTGTTGAACACAGAATTCCACCTCCTTCAGCTCCTGCTTATTTGCGTCTTCATCCAGCTCCTTCAGCATATTCGTGCTTCATCGCATGCATCACACTCTGATCCACATGCCAAAAAGTCACAAAGTTCGAAGCCTCTCTATGAGTGTGTTCTAAATATAGAACAACAACAACTAAATCACATTAATAAATACAAACTTAACGCATTTCTTTCAGTGTGCGTTGCTGGTTGCCTTGTTTATTTTTGGCCATTCATAACAATCTAAAAATATTTGTTGTTTTTAAAATTTTCTCGCTGCACTTTATTGTAGCTGGCCGAAGTGAATTTTAGGGATTTTTATAAAAGTTTTAAACTACTTTTTCATTGACTAAACAACAATAAATAACAGCAACAAATAATCTTCTTCACCATTAAGCTAGAAGATACTTTATCAAAGATTAATTTATCAAAGACAAAATTTCTTCTTGAAAATCCATTCGCGGTATATGTACATTTGTGTGATCTACGGCTAAGTAACGGTTTTGCATTGCCACTAATTGCACAAAAATTCATGGCTAAAACGAGAACTTCAGTCGCCATTACCAACTTCAACTCGATCGTCTTTTAATAGATACTTTTGCGTGCCTCAAATCAGTTTGATTTCTTCTTAATTACTATAGAGATAATGAGACCTTTGCTCATGCTTCGCGGTAATTGTTTATACGAGCATCATTCATTCCAAAAGCCATTCGGGAGTATAACGGAAGATCCCGGAATATGTATGTCTGTCGGTGAGGCTACCAATTACCATACACGAGCGCGAGCAAAATTAACTCTGAGGATTCATCAACTGTGAGCATCGTCGGGCAACAACGAAACATGCAACATCATTTTGTGTAACAACGTTGAGCGTTCAGCATTCACCTAAAAAATGTCTAATTTCCCTCTTCAGTTTCTTCTTAGTTCTTCGTCTGAGAGCGAACTGTTCGAAGTTGCGGAGTATGGAAAATGAAAGCGTTTAATGAGCCGCGGCTCTCGTTCCTGGCTCAAATTAATCGTTACAACGGAGCATTTAATCAGATCGCATGATGGCTGAGCATTAATTAAAACAGAAACTAATACTTTTATGACTTTTGCTAATTGAATTATCGCGTTCGTTTTGCCATCTCCGTCGGGAGCTTCACATGGATGAAGAGGACGATGATGGTTCATGGTTATGTATCATATGCTATTTTCCCATTTACAAACGGGCAAAATTAAGCAGATGCAACAACAACGGCTTCACCGACAACAATATTATTGAATTACAACAATAACCGCACCGGAGGCGACTCGAGCGCACGTCTAGTGAAAGGGGTCACGCTGGTCCGGCCCGCATTAATTCGATACCTTTCCGTTGTTCTCTCCAACATCAAGCAACTTTTTTGGGCTTCTCCAAATCCTCGGTGCACTTTCCATGTTGCTGAAATTTTCGGCACTTTTTGCCCCATTTCCGGGAATGTGTTTGGTTGATTTTAAGCTGGTGGGGACCATTTTTGCGATCGATTCTGGCTATTGTTGGCGTAATTTAATCCTTTGTTGTTGGCCAGAATTTCAAGACAACAAGTAATAAGTTTTATGCTTAGGTTTTTGTTTATTCCCGATTGTCACGAGTCCAGTGATGCAAGCAATTTACAACGATAACGGCAACGGCGACAACCCTACACCGTGCACACCGACAATTTCCGAAAGGAGAAACCTCGGCGGTTGGGTTGAAGTTGGATACGTTTACCGCGCAGGGGATCCGATTTCATGCACCTGAAATTTTTCGGAACGACGAATTTACAGTGAGTTTTGGAAGGTATTAAATTTGGGGATTTGCATAGCTTCACAAGGGCAAAAGTAATTCATTGAATAAAGGATACGGCCACCGGCGAGAATGAAGAGCGATTCCATTGCAAATCCATTGAACTCGTCTTCATCTCATCGAACCGCCAGCTACTGAAACTCTACACTTCGATCCCATTTCGCTACGATACCCGTTACGAGTTTTGTTGAGTCTGCTTGATGCGCAGGCCATCATTCCTCTACAGATCTTCACTCGATCCTTCTCTCTGAAAGCGCTTTACCAAAGCTCTTTCTTAGGATCCATAAAAACTCCCATTTTTAGATATTTACTTTTATATATTTTAGATATGGCTACTCCTATTGTCCATAGTTTACAGACATCACTAATTATTTTGTACCTGGTCCTTGGCGCACCTGAAGCGCCTATAACTCAGTTAATCAATATACGTGTTCCTAAAAACGCTCCATTTACGTTAGTCAGTGTCGAACTTTCAAGTGGGGACCTATGTAGAGCTGTGCAAGAGGCAAATTGTTGAGGGCACAAGTAAATCAGAGCACTGTCCCCAACTAATAGCTGCTAATTGTTGGTTGAAGAAGAAGACACTTCTTTATTCTTTTGGTCAATCCTTGTGATGAAAATTCAACGGGTTGACGGTGAATTGGTGCTGACATTTGAAATCAACTGGTCTTAAATCAACTTCATCCGCATCACAACGAATTTTTAGGAAGGTTTCGATAAGAAATGTACTATTATTTAGAGTTTTTACGGTTCGTTGATGTCGTCATCGTAGAGGAAAGTAGCATGTTTATATTTTCTGAGTCAAGCGATCTATCAAAAACATCGTCCTCCATCAGACAGTCCAACACGGAAACTCCTCATCGCTGCCTCAATTCGAAATTGATCAATCGACTGTACGACACTCCAATGGACAATCCTAAATTTTGATCAAGAGTTCCGTTAGTGAATACGAGAAGAAGGGGAAGGAGAACCTGCAACCTACTCATCAAATGTCATCTGCTTGACAGTGGCATGCATTGAATGTGGGTTGTTTTTTTTTTACGCATGTCGTGTAACATTACGCAGGTCGGCAGAGGCCACGTCGTAAAGGTTCGTCGATGGCAGCTTCGGGTCGTAAGGATGCGTGTGTGTGAGTTCGCATATCAGATACAGCAACGAAGTCAACCAAATTGAAATATATAAACCGTACTTTGTACTTGCTGTGTTCCATTTCTATCCATTTTCCTCTCCTTTCACTCTGTCCCCTTTTTAAAACATTCTTACATTGGACGCTGTTGGTCGTCAAGTTCGACAACCTATAAAACCACACGCTAAACGAATGTTGACAACAATTACCAATTTTATTATTACTACTTCGGTTACCATTGTTGTAATTGCAGCGTCTGTAATGTCACAAGGCGTGTTTGTTGCTGCGTGCTACGAAATAAAAGTATTTGTTTGAATGTTTAAATGTCTGCGTCATGCAATTGACCACCAGAATTGCTGTTTATGCTATAGAGGAAAAACTTTAACAAGGAGAGACTGAACAACAACAACGTTTAAATGAAGTGATAAACTGTGAAAAACAGTGCTAAAGTTTTATCTAATCACGGGCAAATTATTCAAAATTGTTGCATTTATTATCATCCTTCAATGAATTGATAAGTATCAATTTTCAAAGAATTTCAAGACCTTAAAGATTCAGAAGCTTTTCCTTAGAGACTTTTGTGTTCTGTATTCTTCTTCTGTATTCAACTTCATTAGCTCGAATACAACTCCAAGCTCCTCATGAGGATTTGGATAAGGAAGACGTTACTTATCAAAGCAGATTTTATCGTATGGAATGGATTTTAATAAACCTTATCATATTCAAACGTCTTACCATTCTATTCCAGCTTTCAATGAATTTTCTAAAAGGAATACGAAAAAATATTACTTGGTCTTTTTTCTTGGAATTTAATCTCCGCTTTACTGGATGCTCCGTCCAGCGCTTTTCTCCAACTGAGATAATTTCCTTCGACGTCTTTGATACGCTCCCAAATAGCATGATTACAACTTTTATGGACTCTTACGACCACTCAACAGGTTGTCTTCATTTTGTCACCCGCTGTGCAATCTCTAGTCGTTCGAAAGCGTCCAGATTCCTTACAGACTCCATTCTAATTCAGTTTATTATTAATTTCCGCTAGCTTCAGCGACAAAGTGCTTCCCAAAATGTTTCAGGTTGATAAGAGACTAGAATGGTTTGTTTTTACGATCTAGAAATGAGCTTGTAAATCCATTGGAGTCCGAATTGCGCTGGCAGATGGATGAACAGATCGTCTCTTATCTGCGATCAGTTGGCTGTCATTATCCAGTTGGCTCCAAGTGATGTCCAACTGCATTTAGGCCACTTCGATAACCGATTAATGCATTTGATCCTTCAGTCCTCTTCCTCTTTAGGAGCCAAGTTATATTGGTAATTAAATTATACAGTCTTATGGACGTCGATTGTGTATTTTCCGTACTAAATTTTTGTCGGTTCTTCTCTGCTCCCGTATTTAAATGGGATTAACCTCGCTCAGATGTGTGTGGAAAGCCAGGGAATTTATCGCTTTAAAATTTTTTTATTACTATAATCGAATTACATATTTATCGATCACTTGCCTGTAGTTAATGTTTTCCTAAAAAAAATATGCCATTTGTATGTATCAACGTAGCACAATTTTTTTTCTTACGGTGAATTCTCATAAATATTTAACTGATCAATAATAATACGTACATATGTATGTATATTGCGAAAATTGGACTATTTCTATAGGAGCTTCGGGCGGGCCGAAGATACACTTTCTAGTTTTATTATAGCGAAAAGTTAGCAAATTATCCCATATCTTATTAACCCATATATTAACCCATATCTTAAAATTCATTAAATCTATTAAAAAGAAACATTATGTAAAGATTGAGAAACGATTGTATTGAAGCGAGTGATGGGCGCTGATGAAAAATCCACAATTTACAAAACTGCACAATTTCTATCGATAGGTCAAAATTTGGACGGTTGAAGCCGCCGCCGTCGATTTTTCGGTTGTGTGATGCGTCGCTTCTCTGCTGTACTCATTATTTTTATGTGAGTGCGGCATAAATCATCCCACAGTCACCTGTTTGCATTTAATTATCGCACAGAAACAGATAAATAAATTAGCAGAGAAACAAATAAACAAGAAGAAGCACAATTGGATGTTATCCATGAAGCAATCTGCAAAAAGTTTAACAACAAAAAGTGTTTTCTATGATTTCCTGTAAAAAGATGCATAAATATATTTTCCTTTTTATTCTTCACTATTGTTCATTACTGTTGTTGCTTAACACTTCGGCATGCAATAATTATGCAGAGGGCCATGCGTTTGCAAGTGTGTCTGTTGAATATAAAATATGCACGTTGTATTAAGTAACTGTGCAATGCATTAATTTAATTATGCAACACAATAATAACACTAACAACACAAGCGTTAACAACAGCAACAGCTACATGCAACAGTTAAGAAAGCAACAATAACAACAACAACAACAACACTTTCAACATAATAAATCTCATCAAATGTGGCAAACAGAAGCAGACTGTATACTGTCGGCTTCCCTCCTACTCAAACACCCACGTCCCTTTCGCCAACCGCCGACTGATGGATATGCTGCGTTTCGCATGTGCAGCACAGCTTTTTAAGACCTCGTCTTTCGGCTCGTTTTTAAGCTGGACTTGTAACTGTACTGGATATAATAATAGCAACAATAAATCCAACGGAAACCACTCCAAAATGGTTAGCAAATGATTATCTACAAGGTTTTTAATTAAAATTCACACGATGCGCGCGCGTACTTGAAGCGACGACTTAAAGCAAGAAATTCGCCAACGCCAACACCAGCGTTAACGCAGCCGTTCCGTTGTTGCCGCTAATTAATAAGCCGTAGACACTCGTTTGCCAACTAACGATGATTCTTATTATGTCCAACGAAGGCTGCTGCTGCGAGTAGGCTGGTTTCCCTAAATTAAAAGCCTCTCTGAAAGCGACATTCGATTCCAAGTGCTGCATCTTCTTTCACCTTCCGACCACAGCAATTCTACGGTAATTGATTTCGTTGCATTACTGAATTGGGCTTAGATATACCAATAACAACAATAGATGGTTTTTTTTCGTTAATAGTAAATATAAAATTATATTATATGTGGTTATAACTTTTGTTATGTCATTCCCATTTTATGCGAAGCAGAACTCTCCCTTGATCTCCGTTTCGTTGTCGTTTCATTATTATTTATTTTTTTTTGCTGTATTTCTGCATTTATTGCAAAAAAAGCGTACAAAATTAAAGCCATAACAACATGCTAAATAATAAAACAAAACAAGTGCAGCTTCAGCAGCAACAGCGTGACCAAAAATATGTCAATAAACTTGGAATGAACAGATTTTTATTTGTACTCTTATTTTATTTGACAACGGTTGTTAATGAATTCGTTGACAATAGTTGTTAATGAATAAAATGCAGAAGAAAAAATTTACAAACATCTTCGATTGAAGTGATGATTGTTGATGGAATGTTGAATCGTATAAAAAAAATTGGATATTTAAATAAAATTTATATATTTACTTGAAAAATTCTTATCGTATACTTGAACCTTGGTGAAGAATTTCTTTCTGTGAAAGGGTTTTTTTACAAGGCTTTTCTTCTTGATTTTCAAACACATGAATTTTTTGTTAATATTATTATCATTAAATAAAAAACTGTTTTATGTCCGTGCTGATCGTTAACTTCAATCAATCGTTAACTGTTTCAATACTAATACACCTCATCGAAGCTCACAAAATTAATGAAGAAGCAAAAATGATCAAGATTTTATTACCCTGTACTTTATTATTCAAAAAGAGCAAAAGGTCTGTCAGTAGCGTAAAGTATTAAGGAATTTATTAGAATTCGCTTTAGGCAATAAAAGTTAAAATAAAAATGCGAAATTGAAATAAAAATTAGAGTCGGTTGCTGGAGCAATGAGTGCATGAAAATCATCAGATTGATCAATTGACATTAATTTAAAAAGCCACACATTCGCCAACTTTGCAGCTTTCAAGTCTATGATGAGGTTGGTTGATGGTGTTGGTTCGAATGGTGTTGGTTGGCTGGATGATGATGATGTCGTCACGACGATGACGATAATGTTTATGAAAATGATGATAATCGCCATTTACCATTATCACAATATTTTAAATGTTGACTGTTCTGCTTTATGCTGCCCTTGTTCTTTTCGCAACATGAATTCGCAGCGAATCTGACAAATAGTCATGCATCTTTCTTCATTATTTCATATCCATTTGAAGCCCAGAGCAGCTTAGACAAGTACAAAGAAGAAATGATGCAATACCCAAAGAATTAAATTATGATTTCTGCAAATTGGGAACACATATGACTTTAATAATATGACTACTTCGTTGTTGGCCATTGAATCTTTCATGATTTTTGTTATTGAATTTTGAATGACAATTACCAAAAACGGATTTTCACCTCCCTTTAGACGGGAAACCAAACCCTTCAAACAGCCGCACACATACGAAGACATGTTTTTGCTTAACCTCAATCACTTGGGCAGACAATAAAGCGGTTTACAGACATTCATGTGGCTCATCCTTGATTGCCGAACGCGACTCTCAGAAGTTGAAGAGAAATGGAAAGCAGCCATATTAATAATACACATATGTCGACGCCTCACGACGACGTGTGGCGGCATCCGAATGTACGAAAGCCAGAGAATGTTTTCACTGGCGTGTACTTTCCACCAAAAGGCAATAACGTGGAAAGCATTCACACACATGTGAACGCCTCATCGACTGGGCTTCGTGCAGGAAACCGGAAGAAATAAACAAAAAATAGCGGTGAAAAAAGACCCGGAGACTACTAAAATGTTGAGAATGGAAATTGGAAAAAGTACAGAGACGGAGTTTGTCTCTCTCTCGCTTTCTTCTGTGGTTCGTGAACAGCCACTCATACGAAATGCAGGACATGTTTTTTATTTCCCATTCGCAGAGAATGCGTGAGTTTTCCTGGCAGCGTTGTGATACTTCTGCGCCATGCCGCACTCGTTCGCTCCTCCCCTTCCTCCTTCACGCTCTTAGTCCACTTTTCTATCAGCGGATGGCGCTTTTGGTAGCACAATCTTTTTATATCGTTCCCTTCATAACGGTCGGCAACGACGTTTTCCATCGCAATACCACGAAACGCATAAGTGAAACAACTTGCTGTCCCTTCGCCCGTTGCAGGTTTCATGATGGCTGAATGCATGTCGTCGGTACCTTGCGACTATTGTGCGTGCCTCGCTTGCGGAATCTCTGGACGTTGCGTGTTCGACTGACTCGGCGTAGTTAAAAAATTTTCGAAATATTTTCATCGGAAACGTCCCATAAAAATGATTTATTTCCTAGCAGTGGTTAATTAGCTAGTAGAAGCATAGAATGGCGGGGATGAGGAGCAGGTGGCTACATCCTATGTAAAAATTGTTCACAGAAACGGAGAGAAACCATGTCAATGCATACAAAAATAGAGCAAAGAATTTTTCAATGCATAAAGCAGTAAATTATGTGTAATTCGTTGGATAAAGAAGAAAACTCAGTACTCCTTAAACGCTTCCATGGATCTCGTCTTTACTGTATTTTATTTTTTCAGAAACTTTTCAAAGTTGACGTCCATATACAGTTTATCGGGTGCCGATTTTTCCCCTCTTTTAGCAGCAGATTGCAACTTGTTACCCATAGGAATACAGTAAAATCAAACAAGCAGGAATTAACATCAACCGCAGCCTTTTTTTAACACTTCGATGTTTTTGTTTACAACACGCTGTATTAAATAAGTAAATAATTCATTAAAAATGCACAGGTATTATTAAGAGTGTTGCATTTTCATCGATTATAAAGAGTGTCGTTGACCTCGGAATTAAACAGTGATTAAATTAATACGAAGGGCGTTTAACCTTTTCATTTAAAAGTGACGCTCATCACGAAGCATTGAACTTTTTTTTGTATGTATATACATATAGTAGGATCTCTGGTTAGGATCGTGTGTAGGGTGTAACTTTGAACACAGTTGGCCTCTGCTCGTCTTTTAAAATCGTGTCTTCTATATGATTTTATTGTCAATTCTCTTGACAACTATAATTAATTAATAATTAAGTAATTTCGGAGATTATAAGGATAATTATTTATTTTATTTTATTTATTCTTTACCAAAAGAAGTTTCTAATAATAGTAATTATACATTTAAGTTACGATTATAAACTCATGTAAAGACTTTTAAAATAGATGAAAAATAATACTGAATACATGAAAAATTTAATATAATTTTACAATCAACAACCTTTCGAAAAACCAATTTGATAAAAGATGTTAAAAAAAAACAATTTTAATAAAAATAAATGGCTAGTGAAAAAATGGTTTCCCAAAATTTCGCATGACCTTCAAAAACGAAACTAATCAAAGAAAAAAAAATTAAAGACGTCGGAGCAACAATAATAACAGAAACAACAAAGGAAACGAAAACTTCAAGAACAAAAACGAAAAAAAAACTAGTAAGGGTACCTTCGGTCAGACCGAAGCTTATATACCCTACATCCCAGCAACCTTTATTATACATATTTCCGATTTATTTAAATAGTCCGATTTTCTTAAATTTCCGTATCAAAATGTTCGTGGGCGGACACGCCCATTTTTTTTAAAAATTTAATCTACCTGTACCGATGTATTCGGAAACAAAATTGAAGCTCAAAACTAAGTCTACAAGTTGAAATATTGTTAAAAGAATTAGTATTTGTTAAAAAAGTAGGCGTGGCGCTGCACCGATTTATCCCATTTTCAATCCCACAGAGTTTCGGATGACAAAGAATATACGTGCAAAATTTCATCGCGATAGCTTCATTCGTTCTCCTGTAATCGTGATTTCCACAGACAGACAGACAGACAGACAGACTACGGACATGGCTAAATCGACTCAGGAGGTGACACTGATCAAGAATATATATACTTTTCCATACCTGCCACGCCTCCTTTAATGCGTTACACACGGAAGCACAAAGTGAATATACCCTCATTCCTTCGGATGTAGGGTATAAAAATAGGAACAAAAAGAAAAAACAGGTTATTGTTGATGTCGTTGAGTGGGTATAATTTTTATCAATAGAAAGAAAGAAAGAGATGGAAAAGGAGCGATTTATTCACCTTTCTCCTTCGGTCTTAACACGTCGTCAATTGTTTGTGATTTCTTTTCACTTGTTGGTTTTTTAACCTCTTCTGTCTAAGCCTTTGCTGCCTTTATTATCATGTTTCTTTTTTGTTACTAATAATTGACCATGTTGCTTTTTTGCATTTTATTAGATTTGTTCCTGTAAAATATTCTTATGAGAAGATTTTCCACTTCTTTCGTGCAGCAGTCGTCATCGACATAATAATATCAAGAACAATAATAACAGTGCTAACACTAATTACTACTTCAAACAGAGAAACTCTCCGTCCGTTTTTTCAAAAGTCTTCTTCGCTGAAAACTGATTTCTCTGAATGTTTTGCATGAGCGCCTGAAATGGAGCTTCAATCCCATTGGTATTCTACAGGAATCCAACCAAGGGGAGAAGGCCGAATATTAAAGCGAAAAACATATTCCCAACTTACCGTTATTTTCGTCCAAAGATACCGAAATATGGAGGTTACATTTCTGTATTTCTAGCAAAAAAACTATTATTTAAAAAAGAATAATGGGGGTTCTTTTTTAACGAGTCCCCAGACTTAACCCTTACTATACGAGGACTAAATATAGTATTCCTTGGACCGTGAACAGCGTTATTATTTTTTTTGCGCAGTCCCGGAATTAGTTGCGATCCCGATCGCGGTATTTTAAAATTGAAATCCCGAAATGCTGGGATTGAAAATATTTGTTTGACATCCCTAGTGACGATTCAGGATACACGAAAGTTTACATACTATTGAATTCGAGGACCACAATTTTGAGGAACAATTTTGACTCTTCACTAACTAAAATTGATTAAATATAACCTAGGATCAATGAGATAATATTTCATCAAAAGGATCTGTAGACATGTTTTTGGAACACGAGTATTCTTCGTGTTGTCATGTGCTATCTGCGCTAAAAATGTATATTAATTGACATTGAATAAATAATTCCGACGAAAATTATTAATCAAATGTTTCAGTCTGCCTTCCATGTCTCTACTATTAACACAATATATACAATAATAACTGAGATTATTGAAATTAGTAATCCATCAATCTTCAGACAAAATCTCTAAAATAATTAATTACGTACAAATAGATAAACAAATAGGAATCATCATTGATTGAAGTGAAATAATGATTTGTTTATTAAGACGCGCAAAATGATTATTTCTGTAAAATTAACGTTGGAATAATTGCATATGCAGTAATGATAAATTAACTCATGTGTAGCATCATTATTGCATGATGTAGGAGTGAAAAACGTTTCTAATCGTGACAAGTAACATCGAAGAAGTTAGGAATTTATTGCAAATTGCAAGACATTGAGACGCAGCCTTCAAAAGTTGACATCATCTCCAATGTTCAGCGTCATCAATCCTAAAAATAAATCAACTAACAAAATATTTCGTTAAATTTTCAATTCTGGAATGCAACTTTTAAATGAATTAAAATATAGAAGTCTCCTAGGCATTCTTATGATATTACAACTTATCGAAAATGTAAACTAATGACATTTAATTGTCGAGGTGTGTTGAAATGGATCGCAATCCCGACCTCTTTTAAGAAAAACCGATGATGCATATTGCTTTTTGCTTTTGCTTTTTTTCGAAATTTAAAAATAGATTCTTTTCATCTTTTAGCTGAGCTTTGTTCCGTGATGAAATCAAGATTTCCGAGGTGATTCTGATTTCCAAACAAGTTTATAAATAAATTGCAATTGGTTTTCAACTATTGACGACAACAGCTTTCAGTTATTTTAGGATGATGTCCTGTACAGGATGATATCAAGCGTCATTCAACTACAAGAAAATATCACATGTGACTATCAAATAAAAGTGTTTATTATTTATAAATAAATTGAAATTATGTATTTAAATATTTATTGTCAATTGCATTTTACAATTCAAATTAATTTCTCTTTATTTTAATATTTTTCAGGCGACGTGATGCTTTCAGATTGGATTTTATTTTGAGCTTGGAATTAAGAATAAAAATTACGTTTGTTTTTTGAATGTTTGCAGCAGCATATAAAGTAGATACACAAGCGAAATGATGTTGAAGACAGATTTTTACAACAAGTGCAGCATTTCCACTCAACGTAAGGTGCTTAAAAATATGTATATACTGCATCCCCGAAGGCAGAATTCGTGTCACGCCACAGCATTTCTATCAGGATTCCAAAACATATTTTATATTAAACAAAAGCTCAGGCAACTCTCTGTACATGTCGCAAGTGTGAAATGGGAATATTGCTTTCTGTTGGCGAGCTTATCGTGAGCTGTAGCTGAGCAAGCAAACAAAAATATGCTTTTAAGGCGCGCGGCGCTACTGCAGATACGCAGATTTTTTTGATATTCGCGATGTTGTCGTCTGTTGTTGTTTTTCTTCTCCATCATCATCATCCATTCAGAGCACAACCGCGGAGAGCTGCGTTTGGATCTTCAGTCAACGAACAACAACAGCAGCAACAACTACAACAGCAACAGAGCCATACAGCAGCAACAGGAACTACAAACACATCCAGCGCATCGTAATAATAAGAACAACGACGGCTACATCACAACAATAACGCTATAGAAAAATACAAAGGAACAAAAAAAGAAAAAAATCATGAAGAGATCATCGAACTCGTGTTTGTTCATTTCATTTATTGCGCCATACATGCGACGACGCAGCAGCATTCACTGCAGCAGCGTCAATAACAGCAGCAACAGTATTGAGCCAGCTTGAATGCATATTTTTGCTGTAGTTGGGGATGTAGCTGCTGCGTACACTGGAAATAAACGCAACGTTTTCGGGGTCGTGTCTTCCTTCTCGCGGCTGTGGCGAATTCGTGTCTGAACTTTTAGCGTGAGACGGAGAAATAAACAAACAAGCAAACAACAAACGCAAAAGGCAATAACAGAGAAGACAACAACAACAAAAAAACAATAACAACAATAACTAATATAAGAGCGATTAAAGCACAAATGCGCGCGTACTGAAGCCACTCGAAAATGTCGCCAGCAGAGGCCCCGTTGTTGTCTCCTGCCCCATTTCTAACATACGAGTGGGCACGACTCCCGCGCAAAAGTATTCAAAGAATACTGGATAATGTGCACCAACCCTCGACCACTTCCCAACCCCTCAACAGTTCATCGTCATCCAAGAGGCAGTGCTGCGTGCGTGCACAGCAAACAGACGGAATAAATGTTAAAACGCAGAATTTATGGCAGCAGACAGTCGACAGTCTACATGCTTAAGCTACTGGCAAAATGGGTTATTTGTATGCATTCCGGAGCCGCTCCTTTGTCCCTAAACTCCTTGCAGCCCACCCCTTCCACACTTCTGCCCCTTCCCCTTAACAACACCAACCGCTCCATATTTTAAAGTAACATTCCACAAAAAATTCTCAACATTTTCCAGAGAACTTTAGATCTCTAGGGTCGAACATCGTTAATCGTGATGTAGGCACGAGGGAATCAGGCATTTAAATAACGTCAAATCTCTTAACAAGGTCAATATCACAAAAGTCGATAATCTCGATACTTTCTTCTCTTACTTTTCGGTTGAAACTGATTTAAACCATAAAGAAAGAATAACATAGAGTTATTCTTTCTCTATGTTTAAACAAGGCACTAAATTTCTTTCCCTTTATCTCTAACTGACGCATTCTTGGGTCACTTTGTTATTTATGTGATTATTCTGTGATGATGCTTTCGGTGACACCTTCACCGACGAACACTGATCGCAGGCATTTCTCACTTTCACAGCTTTTATGCGAACGTGTAAAGTCAGCGAGACTCCCGTCGACTACAATTAAAATTTAATCACAGAGGCGCAGAGGTCGTTAATTACGCTCGACACGAAATAACTACTTTGGACTGCCGCAACTACGCCAACCACCTGTGGAGATACTCGTACAAAGACACGGTTTTATGTTACAATCGCAGCAAACGAAGTAACGTCATCAACTACTAACATCCCCACCACGCTGAATTCATACCTGGCTAAGTACTCCCGTTAAAACATTATGCAGCAGGATATGCTTCCTAGGAACTCCCAATCCACTCCAGTATCTTAGCTTTATATCGCACAACTTTAGTGGCGGAAGTTTTAAGCAACTGATACGCGGTAGTTACTCGCTCATTCTTTTCTAAACACTTCCATTTCCTAACCACAGTTCCCCACATTAATTCTCCCTTTCAAATAAACGAACAGAGAGATACTCACGGAGCTTGGCGAGTGAACTCGTTATTGGTAACAAGTTGTTACCACATAATTTTACCTCGTCATCAATTCAGAGACTTTCTCTATTGTCGCTTGTTCGTTGTGCAAATAGAGGCACCGAGCGTTAGCATACGTCGTCGTTATTTCTATTTATCTAACTCTCTCGCTCGCGCTGCTTCTTTTTTCCTCTCTGAGGTGCGACAAAGCGACAAACTTCGGTTCTCCGCCAACCGGAGCAACAGCGACAGCGAAGCAACAATAAGAAGAGAGGATCACAAATACAGCATTTACCACTGGATTTAAGTGGCCAACCAGTCTTCCGACAACTGCACACGAAGCAGGTTCGCGATTGCGAGTGTGGCTGGTGTGCCTGTGACTTGTTGTTCGACAACTTTTCTTGCGATACGAGAGCTTAAAAGTGACAAAACAGTTTCCCGAGTCGCTCGGATTCTGCGTGCTTCGGTAATAACGCGTTGAGTTTGCGGCAAAAGCACTTGTGTTTCCTTCCACTTCTCAAGTTCTTTCAGACTTCGGCGAGTTCCTATGAATCCACAGCCGCGCTATCGACCTTCCGCCCGACACCCTGTCACTGTTCGGAAGACTTGGAATGTTACTTGATTTCCGCATGTAAGAGTAGTCGTGTCGCTTTCGTGCTCATGTCGCTCGTGACTGCTTTATGTGTTTGTGTAGCCGCGCTCATATTTACTGTTGTTTCTCCTGTTTTAGTATTTTGTAATAAATTAATTTTTTATGATTACTCGTTCATTCGCAACGTCGCGGCAACGTTTCAGCTGCAGTCGCGACTTAGCAATGAACACTCAGTTCTCAACTGCGCTTAGCGCGTTTTTCTCAGCTCAACCCAACTCAGTCTTAAGGCCCAACCAAGCAATGCATAGGAATAGAAATAAAAACTACGAATACACAGAATCATATGTGGGCACCCATACAGTGCACAGTCATGGTTTCGTCAAGTTCGTACCCTTTCGTTAGGAATAGAATGCATAGAAATCATGCGGTCTGGATCGCACAATCAGTAGTGACAGAGTCACCATCTCCTCAAATATTATATACTGAAATTTATACAAAATGCGATCATATTAATTTAATAAAGTGTTTCCTCTCTTCGAAAGTCCCAACCACTAAAACATAATTGCTAAGAACAGTATTTTATGCATCTTTATGTTTTTAAGCACTTTTATGCAATTTGAAAAGATTTCTTCACTGTTAAAGAAGCGTACGCAGCGATTCGCAAATCTATCTGCGTCAGTTGGTAACCCTCACTATTGGAAAAAATATTTCTGTGTTGTGAAATCATTCTTGTTCAAACTGAAATAAAAAATGAATGATAGTAAATAAGTAACAAAGCTTTTTATTTGAACTCATTTTATTTTACTTTCATTAAAATCTGTTTTCTTTATTTAACTTTTTGCACTGTAATAGTATGGTCACAATGAATCAGCTGATTGAATTCCATGCATTGCTTGGTCGTTCTACTGATCCGTGGAATGCATAGCTTGCATGTCGTTGAGTTCAGTTGCTTTCTATGCATTGCTTGGTTGGGGCTTTAAAGTAGTATGTACCTAAAGCAGCAACAAGCGTGCTTCGTTGCCCCATCCACCATTTGGAACTCTCGACGATGCAGCGCTGCGACGCTCGGATGCCGAGTGGTTGTGTCTAACGCTATTTGAACGCTCTAACGGCAACTAGTCTTGCGTTAGCTGGCAGCAATCGAGCATGTCTCCAACGGAACATGTCGACGTAGCGTTATTCAGGTTTTTGCCGTTTTTGGGGCCGTTTCCCCACGTTCAGTGCATTCGTTTCGTTCGGCAGAGTTTTGGACTTCGCTGTCGATTGTACTGTACACGTCGTCGCTCCATCACTCATACGATCGTTTGCTGCACTGCTGGCTGTTGTTCTTTCGGTAACATTGCTGTTGCGATTGCCTTCAATTGCAGTTCACTCGTTTGAATTTGCAGCGACAGCAGCAGCAGCAGCAGCAGCAAATCGGTCGTTAGAGTGGCTGGAGCGCTGCGCGTGATTGTGCTGTTCAGTTGCTGATCGTACGCCGTATGCAGCGTTTGTCAGGCTTTCGTTGGGCACACCTCTCCAGGCTTCATTGTCGTTTAAGCGCAAGTGGCTCGGCAGCCCCAACTCATTCGGTCAACGGCTGTTGGCAACGTCAACACGTTCGCTGCCGCAAGTGTATCGTAACCAGCTCCATTGCCGAGCGGGCATCGTGGTTCTGACTTTCAACATTAACGGTTGCAGCTCGCCTCGTTGTGCCTCGTTGTCGAACGCAGTCCCTGCAAGTGAACAGTGAATGGAAAGTTACGCTAGAACGGAGTGTTTTAAAATCGTATTAACGACGTCTTTCCTAAGAGTGCCGCACATTTCACGGATTTCAAACGCACTTTTCTCCACTCAAGAGGAGTGCCGCGTGCTGTGAAAGTGCTTCGGATGGCTGCATTACGTTCGCGCTTACTGACAGTGTTGCTATCGTTAAAAACGCGTCGCCCGTCCGTTTTGGGGTGTCTCCATTTCATATTTTCACCGATCAGCTTAATCTGAAATTCGCTGTTGTCGGTTTTGTTTATCGCTCGGGTTTATACGGTGTCCAGCGCTAAGGCAAGCAACAGACGACGCGTTTTTATTCTCGTGCTTTTATCTTTTGCTCGGAAGAAGTATTGTGAAAGTACAGTAAATGTTCGAACGACGCAACGCGGCTCCACATCAACCCGAACGCACACTCACACACACTCGAAAAGGGTGTGTTCGCGTGTTTAATGTGCTCCGTCGTTTTGTGGCGCGCAGTTCATTCTGAGGCTTGGCGGCCTCCACTACACTCAACAACAAAGCAACGATCCCATCCCGCCAAGAAGCGGACGACGGCGGGCAGCGCCATCTCGAGGCTTCTCGGAATCGAACACTCAGCTAAAATTTACAGTACGTTCCACAAAACCACAAACGCAAGTTTTTAAAATATTAGAACTCAAATCAAGGTCCAGAACCTTAAATCGAGACCGAAATTGTCTGCTTTTTGCCATAAGCGAGGTATAGAGTTCCTACGTTATGTTTGAAGTTGTAGGAACTTCATACCGTGCTCTTGGAGAGCCGATTTTCAACGTTTTCGAAAAAATCTTAGTTAAAAGAAGTGTATATAGAAAGTGTAAAAAAGATAAGTATATTTTTAAAGGTTTACAAAAATCACGTAGACAAGTATTGTGCTTAATCGTGTATTTATATGGAATTAAATTCCCTTTATTAAAAAATGATTAAATTTAAAAGCCTTAAAATTAAAAAGAAAAAAAACTTTTAAAATTTTATTAACATATTTTTTAAAGGAATTTGCTTAATTTGAATTTAATGATTTATATTTTATCTTATAAAAAAGCGTTTTTGTTTGAACTTTATTAAAATTTCCTTGAATATTACGATCTGCTTTAAATATTTTCGCATTAGTATCATTTCTAAGCAGATAACAATTCAACGGAAACTTTGAAACTTATATTGAAATGATTATCACACATCTGCTGCAACCTATTAAAACGCACACGTCCATCGATTAGTTTCAAAAGTCTCGATCGTGAAACCAAAGTTATGCATAATAAGTGCATATAACCTTGCACGAAAACTTTGACACCACAAACTTTCTCTCAAAAGAACAAATATATATTAACTAAAATATTATTGTAAGTCACCTTTTTTGCAGGTTTACAGTTTTAAGAATTCATAAGTTTTTCAAGAATCACAAATAGATTTTGCGGCCTATAAAAAGCCAATCTTTGCTTTTACTTTCGATTAAATTATTTTCAGAGATAATTTTGTAGAAGTAATTAGAACATCAGTTTGAACTGAAATTCTCTGTGAAATTATGCCTTTTATAAAGTTTATTGCGATTACTCGAATCGTATGTGTTATAAAATAAAAGCAGATAAAGACACGTACGAGTAGAGAAAATTCCTCAACACCAAGCGATCCACTACAACCGCCTGCTTATCGCTCAAGCTGTTCGAAGAGTGCAGCCAAAGTGCACAATTAAAAGTGGCTCTACGTGACCACCCGCCGAAGATATCAGAGGCTCGTTCACTGGCTACGTGTGTTTTGCAATTAACACTGACTGTTGCCGCAATTTGGAAATATCAGCGAGAATAAATATTCACTGTATAAAAATAAAAGTAAACACGGTTTAATTCTTATTTATTTACAATTTTTTTGTTTGGTTTTCGTTTGTAACATGAAAAAATGTGTATGAATAACGAAGTACATGAAAATATAACGAATCGTTTGTTATATTCTTGAAAAAGTCATGCGGAGAAGAAAATCCATTATTGTTATTATTATTATTAATGATCACAGCGATACTCCAAATTCTCAGCGATTAAGCATAAAATTAATTCGTATTAAACCGGAAGAGTTCAAGTTGAATATTTCATTGAAAATATATTCCAAAAAAAAAACCTTTACAATAACTACATAAAAATGTTAAAATTGTAGATATTTAATTTTAGACATTCTTTGAATCCTGCTTTGATCCTAAAAGCGATTTTATTAAATGTCCGATTGCGTTAAAAGGTTTTGTCGCAGGTAGTGAATAAGGACCAATTTCGGCCGTAGTTTCTGAAGCTGTCGGTATTTTGTTTGCATAATGGGGTCAGAAATGGTACTGTATTCATCGAAAGACCTATTCATGAATTATATAAATGTATATACAGCATAAATACATAACTTCATTGTTGAAATTTGGAACAAGTGGCATCTATATAAAGTGATATTTCACCGAATCCATGTTTATTTTTTACGTTGTCTTTTCATCATCAGTCCAGCAGCCGCCGATTCCTTTGGTGTTTGGCGTCGGAATTTTTAATTTTTCGCTGGTTTATTCCCAAACATATTTTTATGCTTTTGTTTTTTCATCATAAATCATAAGTGTTGCTTCCAATTTTGTGCTTGTTGCTGTTCCTGTTCGTACTTCCTTTTTTTCTCCACTTTGTATATGTGGCCAAGCACATAAGCGAACTTCCCCCAGATACTTTGTTGGCGATTTTAGTTTTATTACTGTTCGGTGTCGAGATCCAGTAAAAGCAGATGCGACTAACGACGGACAACTGATAAACCACGATGACGTCAACAAAACTAAACTTATTTGTTTCTTGTGAAGTATTTTTCGTTTTCGAATAGATATCCTTCGAAATATTTGAAAATTTCAATTTCAACAGTCGAACTGCAGACTAACCAAATCAAAAGTTGCTCTAAACCTTCATGTTAAAGGATAAAATTAAAATTATTAAGAGGAATTCTCATCGAAAACAAATTTTAAAATCGCTAAAAATAACCATCGAAAATCGAAGCCGAATGATGGAGTGCCAAAAGAAGGGTTTAAAAACTCTTAAAATGTTATCATATTACAAAAATAAATACAAAACCGATATTCATTGTGATATAGATTTTTAAAATTTGTGTTTTTTAAAAAGTAATCATGCGAAGGATTTCTAAGGATCAATGGAACGGATTTCAAATGACAATTTCTACGCTTCTTCTTTGGACAAAAGGTTTTTGTTAATAGGGAAAGACTTTAAAGGAGGGAGGAAGAAAAGAGGAGCAGACAAATGCCGCTCTGCCCAGCAACTTAAGGATTGGATGAGGTTGGGCGCTGGTGGTGAAGTTGCTATTAAAGTCTACGTTTGAAGGAGGAGTTGCAGGGCGGACGCCTGTCGTTTAAGCAAATTGGACACCGAACAGCCTCCAACGTACACACGAACAGAAAGACATCGTTCGCTGTCTTTCACAAAAAAAAAAAAAAAGAAAAACAAAATAAAAGTAATAAAAATATGAAGAAATTTAAAAAAGAAAACTGCACAAACGTAAAACATCAACAGTAAAACCAATGCACAGAATAAAGTCAACAGAAAACATCGAGTGAGCATAAAAATGTCCACTGATGGATTCGTATTTTTATTTGGCGTTTTGTTACAAAGCGTGACAGCAGCAGAAAATCAAATGACAAGATAAACAGCGAAACCAGATGACGAAGAGAAAGAAGAACGGCAAAGGAATATCTTTCGACGTAACTTGCAAAACTCTGGTCCTGTGCGGGACGATCAAAAATACAGTGGACGGGAAGTCTTCAAACACAAATCAACAATTAACAAAAATAAGTTGAAACTTCGTCCGATTGAAATGACAAATAATTTTAAGCAAAAGTTCACAGACCTGTACTTTAAAGAAATATTTTTAATATAACTGTATAAAGAAATCGATACGCGATACCACAGCAATTATAATCTTTATGGCGATACTCTTCTATAAATCGCAGATGCCCTATGACACTTTTCGAGTTCGTCTAGCGGTCCGTGTGAGTAAAGTTTCACCACATTCCGAAGCGATAGCGTATTTATTTCCTTGAAATTTCATTGTTAAAAATAAGGAATTTATAGGTATATTTAAAAGGCACACATTTGCTATAAACTCGCATCTAACAAAAAACAATTTCTTCTCCTCACTAAAACAGAATTTTAATTTTGAATAATAGATATGAATTTAACCTTTTTTAACTGAAGCAAGGAAACAACAATGATGATGGCGATGGCCGTTTTTAATTTAAATTTTTAATATACAGGTAGATGTGGAGATCAGGCTAGCCATTTGAGTTAGAGAAGGGCAAAAAGTTAATGGAGAACATAAATACTGCTGTCGCTTATCTGCGGCCTTAAAAGTTGTACAGATGCTGAGATTCCGTTTGGACCTGGATAATGAAACGAAGTGTGACACGCTTGAAATTAGTGAGCTTCCATGCAACAGCTGCCAGTCAACCGAAACCAATCCGACTACGACCCATAAAATTCCTTTAATCCATGTGAAAGCTTTTATGAAAGACTATTTTGAGCTTTCGCCTTGCATTCAGTGTCCACTAAATATGCAATGTAATGGACAATAAACACATGACTAAATAGATAACGTTAGAAATTCAATATTCTTTTAAAATTACGCTAGTTTCGGATATTCTATAGATGCGCTCCACAACAAAATATGCGTTCAACACAGACCCCAAAATTGTTTATTGTTTAAATCTCGCAGTAAAAGTTTTTAGGTTTTTTCCTCTTTTCGTAAAAAAGATTCAATTAATGGACTTAATCTGAATTATTTTGGGATAATTTTGCAGGCGAAAGGCTGATTTTGAAATAATTTTTTTATTATAAATAGGTTCTTTAATAGAGATTATTTTATTGCTGCCAACCTGCTATCTATAGAAATCCCTCTTGCTTCGTTTCTTTTCGCCATCATTTCTATTAAGTATTTCACTACAAAAAACAAAAAAAAACACAGAATAAAAGATACCAAAAAATAGATTTAAATCATTCGTTAAATTCGTTATCGTTTCCAAAGTTTTGCTGATGAGTTCGCGATAACCTCGCATGGAAATCTTTGCATTCATGTTGAAATTATTTATTGCTCTATGTTTTTTATACGTGCTGACATTTGAACAACATTTAAATGACACAACAACAAAACTCTAAGTGGATTTTATTCAAGATTTTCGAATCATAAATCAAAGTAGTCAAAAGCAAACTAAAAACCTGAAAAAGTGTGGATTTGAAAGTTTTGTATTTAATATCCGTTGGCGATAATTTTTTGTTTATTAATATTTTTTATACGAGCCGAGGCTATGGTCAAATTTAAATATTATTCTTCGGCTCTAAGAATGCAAAGTTTTAACTGAGCATATGCAAATCTGAGCTCATAACTCAACCTCAAACGTCTCTCATAACATTTTTAATTAATTTTTTTCTAATTTGCGAACATTTAAAATATTTTTCTCTTTTTAGGATTTTTTTTCTTTCATGTTCTTAGCTTATTTAGATGATTCCCTGATGTGGCTAACACATGACTTCCTCGTTAGTGACATAATTTCAATTAAAAAAGTGGTACTCAGTGCATGCGTAGAAGTGTCCTTTTTGTGCTAGCGATTGTAGCCAAGAGGATTATATTTGCATGTTATAACAGCCCTAAATACCAAATATTTATTTCTAGCTGTTTTTGGTTCTGAATTCCTTTTGGCGCCACAGATTTTATCAAAAAAGGGAGGTCTTATAAGAGCACTAAATATAAAATTGTAACGTTCCACCTCACTCCGTCTTTGAGTTATTGTGGATACGTAGATACGTACAGACGTATGTACATACTGCCTCCAACAATAACTTTCACATCTACTTCCATTAATTTAGTCGAATTAATGTCGAAAATTGTCAATAATTTTTATTTCTCCGTGCAGACCATATCGGTGCAGGATCTCCTACGCCTCTTTTAAACTGCATTCAATCATAGCTAATGCATCGCACTCAAATGGTCCTGTTTAACGATGCAATAACAAACGAATTTGCAGTTTCGCTTGGAGTTCCTCAAGGAATCCATTTGGCACAGTTCTTGATTTTTATCAATGATCCAGTAATTCCAGTAATTGTTCAAAAACCTAAAGTTTTAATGTTTCCTGACAATGTCTATCATTAACTACATCAGCTGAAATTAGGTATATTCTTCTATTAATCAAAGGTTCCTGCAATTAGATTTGGATTCCTTTGTCTCATGATGTAGCTTAAATTGTATGAAAATAAACTTAAAGAAGTGCAAACAAATAACATTTAGATGATCTTGGAGAAATTATACATTCGGTAAACTTGAAGAAATTCTTGATCAAAAATTACGAATTCACAATCATATTAGCCAAATATCTACCAAAGAAGCAGCACTTTAGGTTTTATAAAACTGTTGCCGAGGGAGTTCACATATGTTACAAAATTATTATATATCGCACTTGTTAGGCATATTCTGGACTATCCTCGCCAGTCTGGAGCCCTAACTATACCTGCTATAAGTCCGCGCTTGAACCAATTTAAAAACACTTCTTGTTGTTTTGTCTACGCAATCTACGTTGGAATGAATCTGTAAACTTACCACTTTACGAGGCCCGACTAAAACTGATAAACTTACCTTCACTTGCAAATCGTCGTACGACAGTAAATCCTGTTTTTATATTGAATATAATCAGTGTGGTTATAGCATAGCAAATATGCTGTCCTGATTTCAATAAATTCTATTCTAAGCAAAATATTTTAAATTTGTTATATTTATCTTAACTATAAAACAAGAAGCTTAGTTGAAGCTTTTAAATAAATGGTAATGCTACGCATGTAAGAAGAACACTTTTCGTAAAGAATGTGTCAAATTTGTAATTTAATATAAAATACCCGTTAATTAAAACTTATACCCTTTTAACTACTATCGTAATTGGACCTCATAATAACGCATGTTTACGCTAAAGAGATACAGTTATAAACTTAAATCATTTTATTAATCATTTGGTTAAGTAAATTAACACTTGTGGTTATTCACTTAACGCTCATAAATTGATGATTACCCAGCTTTTGAAAATGTGCTGAACATGCGCATGTAAAATGACTTTTCGTCACCCCTTTGCAAGTTTGGATACTGAAAAAGCCGCTTGGGCCATCTCTTCGTAATTAACCTTTAATTATGCTAAGGCAATAATTCATTCAATTGAACTTCGAATATGATCGTGGTGCAGAGGTCGCTGATTCCTTTTTAAACTTTACTTGACTTGTAAGATTTTACGCAGTGTCCATTACTTTATTGAGTAAACGATGATCGATAGCATCAACAATTACAATAATCAATTATTTTTCTTGACAATAACCAATTATGCCCTTTGCTGACGTAAATAGAAACCTTTTTCAGTGTCAAAAATATTGCCTTTTCTTCTTTCACCAGAGGCTCACAAAAGAAGTTTATTCATAAGATCGACGGGAATTTTCCAAGTGCTTTAACTCATTCTGATGTGCGTCAGTTATAAGTGCGTTATTATTTGAGTATATGGAGAATTGGGCTTGTATAGTGATTGCAAACACTGTTAGTACAAAGTATGTGTTTTTCTTTCATAATTAACTGCAATTGATTCAATAGTGCTTTTATATTGCGACAATATATGTAGTTTCCATTGCTATGTAGCAAAAGTACGAAATACGATTTCATAGACAAAATCAACACCAATCCCCACACCATCCTCTATGCAAGACAGTTCGTTTGGAGTCACACAGGTGCAAATATTAAGCTCAAAGCTGCTCCGCTTCGTGCTAGACTGAGCACGTTACTAAATCGCACATATGCACGTGTATTTACTTTTGCTTGTTTTAGAGAAAACTGTAAATAAAGCTGAAAAAATGGTAGCACGAACAACGAATTTTCAGACATTTGTCGAATAATGGTGATGGATAAGGTCAGATTTTCGTGATATAAAATGAAAATAGTAATAAGTAATTGAAAGAATCACGTGAAAATTTAGAAAAGCAACTTCACAAAGAATCTAAAAAGTTACACGTGCAAATGACACGTTATGCATATCGTCAACACTCTGATGAAGTCAACATCGTCGCATCTGAGGGAAAGCATCGATTTAAGCAATTGAGTCGTTTGTTGACTCAATGAATGGAGCTTTGCTATGCTCCATCGGACTTTTAAGCTGTTTGAGGGTCGATTGCGGTTGCTTTCGTTGCTGCCGTTCGTCGCATTTTGCAGACTAATGAAATTCTCCGAATCCGTCGGATTTCCTCCGATAGCCTCTGATAGCGCAGGGCTTCATTTAATCCCAAATGAATAAGCGGCTTAATCTGGCTTGAAGTTTGACCAACCGCCGTAAATACGGAGAACGGACAGCGGAAACAAATAAGTAATGCAATATATGATAGCTACTAATGGCGCATATTGAAAAAAAGTTTATCTTGAAAACAAATAGATATCACATTAACACATACGTACTGGATACTTTTAGAGATATTGCAGATATGTTAAATGGACTCTAGCAAAAACAACACTCGCGGATGTCCGAACAAAATTTTAATTGGAAACTGGAAGTTATCCTTCGATTCCATAGAAAGAGGATGGAGGGAGAGGCTATGAGGAAAAAAAGAGTTAAAAAAAATTCAGGTTAAGTCGTTCCTTAACTATCGCAGCCTCATAAAGCACCTTTGCCGTTTACTAAGTATACGAAATCCTTTAGAATCTATTCTCTCAAGTAATTCCTTGGACGATCTACTTCTTCCGACAACTTATGGTACTTTCAAGTACCGCAAATGTCCAAGTTCTTATAGATGGACATCTGCTGCTTTTGTCTGGTTATTGGATATTTTTGAGCAGCAAATCAATTTCATGTTAACAGCCTTTTTATTGTTGACCCTCCCCCGATCTTTCGGCGATCAGGCAGAACAGAATTTAACATGAGTCGCTACATTGGCGAAGGTACTCGACTAACTGTAAATTATATGTTGCGTATGCTTCCATATCTCATAATTTCAACATTTCCCTGATAATCGCTTGTAATTGCGCTTATCTCCACCTTTCATCCAGACCATGTGAGCAAATAAAGCCACACGACTGTGGAGCGTGGAGTGCTTAAATTTAGAGAAGGGGCGAAGGTTGCACGCTTCAACGTCGATTCGTGGTTGACCCCAGAGAAAGTAGTAGCGACTTTTGGTTGTATTCGGTTACAATTCACGTGCTCCGCGCGAGCATTTCGCACGTGAAATGCAAGCGCCTCTCGCCGAACCGTCAGCGAATCAGGCGTTCAGATGGTCATGCAATTCTGCTGCAAGTTCTTCACCGATTGAGCTGCCTGATATGAAAGTTATACGAAAGAACGGTAAATGTTGGCCATAATATGGGTCATATTTTGAGAGCAGCAGCAACCCTTGCTTCCTACTTGTTGTTGATCGATTTATGCTGATCATGCCAATATTTGTCGATTTGACACTCTTTCCCGTCGGCTTTCATGTCGTTGTACTCCACTTTCGATGAGGCAGGCAGCAGCAAAGCTTTTCTCTGGCGGAAGAGTGGAAGATCAGCAGCTGTAGGGGCAACGAGAGAGGAAGCGGGTGTTAAGACCCTCATCATTCGATCGTCAAGCAGATTTTACGATCACTTTGTAGTAATTTGTTAGCAGCAGCGAGCAGCGAGAGGGGCACGAGTTTTAATAGTTTTAAGTATTAAGCTGTCAAGCTTATGAATTAAGTGGTTGTTGTTGTCGTCGCTAGCGTCGTTACGGTTGCTCATGCATAAGAGCGATAAACGATTTTACAGCATTTTATCTTAACGTTAGCTTAAGGATGGACAAGGTCTTTTAGTGGTTGTTGGTTCCGAACACCTGCAGGTTTCGCCCCACGCATTTTTAAAGGGTTTCTAATCTAGCTTCTTCCATATACACATTTTTCTTTTAAAATAGATACTTTTATAGCGCATTAAAACCCACAACATCGCTGTTTACGTCTTGGACAATTCGCTTTAAAACACTTCATCTTTACATAAGTATTCATGAGTATAATATGGTGAAGTGGGCGTGCACATATCATCGAAAATATATACGTTAGATACAATTTCCACCTTCAGTCAATCTCTTCCTCTTAAACAAGGTCATGTATAAATACCGTAAGAATCTTCGGATTCCGAATCATTTTATCAGAACTTTAATATCAATATCTTTTTATCTTGTAGATATTGCTGTTGGTTTCTAGATGAATTCCGAAAAAAGTGATTTATTTTTGTTTTAGTTATGTGTAAATTTTATTGCATTTCAGGAATAGTTCATGTTGGAATTGACAGCAAGAAGCCGATTGACAGCATTGAGAGTACTTACGCCTCAAAACTCGGAGAAAAACATCAGAGACCCGCAACGAGGGACGCTCGCTCTTACCGCTCAGACGAAGCTCCGGATATATGGATATCCATATGAGCAGTGAACATATACAAGTTACACTCACACCTACACGTGGTCATGTCCATTCGTGGGCAAGAATGAGCACGGGCATGAGCAACTCGTACGCACGATTGAGCATTTTGCGGACGGCCAAATTATCCGAAAAGCCACGTTTCGCTCTTAACTCAAAGCCGTTGGCTAGGCTTCGGCTTTGACGAACCTGTCATCCAGCGACTGCTCACAGGTAGATTCAGAAATACACATGCATACCTTTGTATGCTCTGTCCATGCAACCTACTTACTTAACTCTGGCCTCATGTCGGCGGAATAAATGCTATCGGCTGGCGATTTTAAATGTCTGCTTTCTCAACACTCAACACTTCCGCAATTCAGCCAATGTACTGGGGGGCAATCGGAGTCATTGGCTTCTATCCGTAGCAGCCTCGTGAAAGGTCTTGTTTCTGTCTTCATCGAAATGTGTACCTTCGATGTACGTATCTGTGTTCATCCATCCTGTCATCTGTTGCTGTATCTGATAGGACGAAAGAAGGTTCACTGACCGTAGTAATACACGATACAAGGATATTTGATGTTGGAAATATATTTAAAAACAAAAGAAAACTATAAAGAAACCATCCGCAGAGCCACATTGAGGTATCTTTGCAACCATTTGACCTTTGCAAGGCGACTGTTTGTGCTTATACTTTGTTAGCTTAAGACGTAATCATGCAACTTTTTATCTATGTTTACTCTAAATCGAAGCCAACTCTTGCTTGTTCTTCTCATCTATCCGCTTTGGAATTTAAAGCCAACGTTAGCTGGCTAAGAATTGAGTGATTGCTATATTGAAATTATTACAAAACATGGCAAGCAAACATATTGACAAAAGGTGCGAAGACGTCGCAAAGTCTACGCTGTTAACAGCAACAAATATTAACACTGCTAAAGCGGAAACTATAGAGGAAAATAAATAAATGCAGAAAATCTAGGTGTCTGTCTGCCTAACGGTCTCTGTGTGTGTCTGTCCCACTTTGACCATAAGCTACTACATCAACAGAAACTCATTTGAATGTCATCATCATCATCACGACCATAGAAAGCCCTCGAACGATCGTATCCCGTTAGAGTCCGGCAGACGTTTGGACAACGTGAAAATTTGTATGCTTGACAACAAGAGTCATTGACGGATCACTCACCACCTCCTCCGCTGACAATAGACACACGAACAAAAGCCACCACTTGAATGGTAAACGACGAACACCTGGAACGGCGTTGGGTGTGTACGGAAGGCCTTAGAAATATCCAACTACAAACAACCGTTGAATGAATGCGTCGCCGTAGTTGGCACCTGTTTGCTGAATTTAAAAGCTGTGAAGACTTGGCTCGCTGTTGACAAAGTTTACTTATTGAAGAGGCTGTAAAACTATAATTTCAGAGAAAGTTCTTCCGTCGTTATGAAAATTTTGCCCACTTCATAGATACCCATAGATACCTTAAGATTCCTGCTTGCAATTCTTTTAAAATTCTGTTTTATTCGTTTGGAACAATCGAACAGAGAAACGGTTGTATGTTTACTTGTAGACGGAAGCATTTCTGGAGATACAAACAAAAACAGATTCAGTCATGGAAAAGCTTTCCGCTGTGCAAAAAACTCTTTGTACTGCCTTTGAACTCCCTTTACAATCAGCAACACTTTGTGTCTCTCGTTGGCATCTTCCTTCATGACATCCTATCAACGTCCGTCGCTGAAACGTTTGAGCCTTCCTCCGGTTCATAGGAACCATGAGTGTTGATATAATATTATATTTATTATATTCGGGCTCTGCTTCGGACTCTGCTTCTATGAAGCCTCCAAAATTTTTTTCAAATTCAATTTGAACGCGTTTTCCTTGGGAAATTTGTTTGTTTGTTCATTTGTTTCACTCCATAGGCCAACACTAAGTTAGAAGAGGTGGTAGCACAGGTATCGGTGCTTGCTGTGCGACCCCCATCAATATTTCAATATTCAATAGACTGCTTTACCTTGCAGTGTTGCGTTTAGGGCTGATTTTAACGTACTCAATGCACACGAGACAGGTTTGCCTCGTCGCTGGCCAATATTAAAACACACCTGCAATTTAATCCTAATGTTTGCTTAACAAGGCAAAGAGTGCAACATGCTCCCAGAGCCGATAAACATTGCAGCCAGGCCCGGAGACACCAGCTTAAATAATTTAATAGCCACTTTACGAAATCTTTAACTGGAAATTAATGGACGAAACAAAATAGCATTATGGGTTTATGGAAACAAATTGGCACGAAAACTGGCTGCTGATGTTTTTCTTGAATTTAAAATTAACAAAAATTATGTAGTTGAGATTCGAGAAATTATGGGAAATCTTTTGAAATCAAAGTGGAATAAAAATCATATTTCAGTGATTTATTTTACGTGTTACGTTCGAAGCGTGTATTCCAAGGGTACCTTAGAATCTGATATTATTCCGATTCGAGTAGAGAAGAAAAGGAGCAAGAATTCACAATCAGTTTCAAGTTTCCTTGCTAAGGATTCGCTGAAAGGGTTCGTTGGTTTTTGGAGAACTGATAGAAATGAAAGAAAGCACAATTCTTACATGACGAATATTTGATTATTCGCAGTATTTCAACCCCAAACAATTGCGATCGTTACAGGGGAAGGGGATTACAGGGGAAATTAAGAAAAAAACGATTTTGCATATGTCATTATGAATCAACATCAAGCTATTGAAATGCTGTTGGTTTTTTTTGTCCTACACACAGGAGTTTTTTACCCATTACCTCGTATTATCCTGACGTCGCCTCGTTTGTTCCCTCCTGCTGCTGCAATTTAAATTAATTGAAATGTGGACGCGATAAAAAAAAACAGAAGCAATCCACGCAGGCGCTTGCTTTAAATGACATTTAATGCATTCCGAAAACGGAATGACACCACACGATATGAAACGAACAATTCCCAAAAATACACCACGACGTCTGACCCAAAGTTAATAAAATGAATAAAGTTTTTAATAAATAAATAGTATAAAAGACAAAAAAAACTGTTGTACAAAACAAAAGGTTCCCAGGAAGGTTTTTGGTTTATTCGGGAATAATTATGGTTGAAGCAGTCCTGCTGCGACGCGGCACACTTGGCTGCACTTCCTGCAAGAAAGAAATTTCTGTCATTTGACTAATTGTGCATGTGTGTTTGGCGTAACCCTTTCCCGGTCGCCTTTTAATTTGAATGTTCATCGTGTGCGCCGTACTGCTCTTCGTTGCGCTGCGTCATAATTAATAAGTGCAAACGGCACAATCAGCTAAGGTTGGGCTGAAGTATCATGGGTGCAGTGAGATTAGCAGAGGTAGAAGCAGAGCAGCGCGAGAAAAATCCCTTACCAATTTGCTGAAGTGCATTCGTCATTACACTTAATTCGCTTGCGGTCGCTTTTTCTATTCCCAAGCTATTGCAATGGTTGACGTTATGCGTGTGTGTTAAGAGTGGGCTGAGCGCATTTACAACTTAACCACATGTTTGGGCGATAATGTTTTATTGCCACATGCCGCCTGTCGCTTTAAGCGGCTAAGTGTTAATAACTGCCTTTACTTTATTCGAAAATCTGCAAAAATCTTTCACTCACTATCCATATCCTTCCCTTTCCTGCCCTAGACGTAAACTGCATCTCCTGAATTATTGAAATTCGAGTTCTACATATAAATATTTTTGCCAAAGAGCTCGGGATTTTACTGTTTATTGAGATTGCTATAAATGACAATTTATAGATAATTGCTCTAATAGTAATCAGACTTCAAAAGGCGTTAGAGAGTAGAATAATTTAAATTTACTGCAGCAGGAACCTTCAGGACCTCTTGACCCTTTTTTCCTCTAACAATTGACAAGGGCGTCATTCCGCTCCCCCGACCGTTTTGTTGTTTCCATTGATGATCCACAGGACTAACAAATTTTAGTCCAAATCACATCACGTCTATACAGGCTAAATTTATACTGTAGTTCAGCTTGTACCCATCATATGCCCCGGAAAGATACCAAAATTAGGATGTCGTCTTTCTATGAAGTGCTCTAAAGTACGGAGCGAGTCTCGATCTTACTAAGAAGCGATTCTTTTGTCATTATTTTGGCGGATTTTTATGAATGTTTCCAATTTCAAGAGCCATCATATGTGGAACTTATAAGTCTGAGTTTGAATTTTGTTTAGTGCTGAAAACTCAAGAGAATTCGTACAGTGACTGTGCTCATGCAGATTTCTGTTCGTGATATCGTCACATATCTTCTGTGACTCTATTTAGCTCATATTTGGTTGGCAAATTGAAATCATATCATTAAAAGCTAATAGTCACACCACATGCGGTTTGAATTCGCCGAGCACTTTCAGTGATGCGTTTTCATTGATCTTTTTTAATGCGCTTCTTCAATCGAACTCACAACGGGTGGCATTAAAATGCATTTTCATTTTTTTAAAAAGTTTCTGCACAAAGAAATGTTGGTTTTATTATACCTACATCCGACGGAATAAGTGTATATTCACTTTGTGCTTCCGTTTGTAGCGTATTAAGAAAGGCGTGGTAGGTATGAAAAACTATATATGTATATTCTTGATCAGAGCCACCTCCTGAGTCGATTTAGCTCTATCCATCCATCTGTCTGTCTATCTGCCTGTGGAAATCAGTATATTCTTTGTCATCCTGTCCAGTGTCACGCCTACTTCTTACAATCGGACCCATTTTTATAGTAAATATGATCTCTCTGGTGTTTTTAGCTCAATTTCCTAGTTTGTGGAATGAGTTCGAGGCTGAAATTTTATTCTCGAGTCTACCAACACAATAAAATAATTTCTTCAAAATGACCGTGGTCCGTCCAGCTATAACAAAAATTGGAATAAAAAAACAACGATGATAATAGAAAATTTTGCACGATTATTTTAACTCAGATTTTTTATAAGAAATATTGAGGAAATCGGACTATTTATAGCTAACAGTTCATTTACAAAATATCGACTAGTTTTTCAGCGGAAGTTTCGAACGATTAATAATATTTTTCTGTTAATTATGCGTAAAATTAAATTAAATTGAATAATTTTTTCTATAGACAATAAAAATTCTGTTGAAAAACGTTGGGAATTTAATATTTACAGCGATAATAATAAAAGAGGCATTTTTCAGAAATAAATATACACGCTGAAGCAGATCTGCTATTGTTGATGGTGTAGAGTGAAAGCCATTAAATAGTGAACATGTTTTTGTGTTTTTTAGATATATGTATGCATTTCAGTATTCAGCATTGTTGAGTTGTTTTTGTTAATGCGACGAGTAATTGTTGTAATGGATCTCTACATGTGCGTTTAATAAGCAACGCATGAAAGAAATCAACATTCAGATATACATATGTGAATACCAAAGTTGAAATAATCATAACAAAGGAAGCAACAAAAACAGCAACAACAATAATAATCATAATAATGACAACAACAAAGGCGACATTGATACTGAGACCACAAAAAATTATGACTAGGAATAATTCATTAAAAAGCAACTCAATTTTTCGCGAATTTCTCCCTCATTACAACATCCGAAGAATATAGAAGGAGGAATAACAATAATGAAAGAGCTATAAATTCAGCTATATTAATTCAAAACAAATCAGAATAAAACAGGGAAAACTATAGAATAGTACGGTTTTCACTTTAATGTCTGTGCTAATACTCGTCGTGATCAGTGAAGACTTTTTCACTGTTCTCGTCATCAGTCTTCGCTCTTCAAATCGTGCATGAAAGTGCACACAGTTATTCAATAAATGTGTGTTGTACATTTAAATGTTTATTTTGAAAAATGAAACCCCTAAAAACCGGCTATTCCAAATGCCTTACTTTGCTTCACTGATGTGGAGATGGTGACAATCGGCATGGAATCGGCTTGGATATGAAAGCACTTGAGAATGACACAAAAAATGTACCCTTCCCATGTCCCAAGGGTGTCTACTCACAACTTGCCTTCAAACAACGCAAAAAGTAATCACCAATCATCATATTCCACAAATACTAAAAGATTAAACATAATTATGTTTTCCGAGATAAGTTGAAACAGCAAGCATACACCATCACAATTGCAGGTGTCACAACGCATAATGGCTATATATTTGATTGTCTATAGCAGCAGTAGACTCAAAATATCAATTGTAAGAAATTCAATGAGAGTGATGTTTCCTTTTGCAAATTATTCTTATTTAATTTATTTACCAATAACGTACTAATGCAAATGTAAATATGATTTTATCTTCTTGATCTGTAGTAACTAACATAAGTAACTTACCATAAATTAATAAGTAAATTAAAGTGAAATGAAATTGAAATTGCATCGACACCGTCCATCCGGAAAAAAAGAACGTTGAAAAGTCTTTGCTCCTAAAAGACAGACAGGATAAGAAAAACAGAGCTGAGGGCGAGGTCGAAAGATCTCTCTCAGCATTGGATATTACTGAGTAAAGTAAAATCTTTCAGAATTTACTTTAAAGCCTAAAATAAACGCAATAATAGAAAAATTTATTTGCTGTAAAGGTTTGTTAACATTTAAATAAAATCGAATGAAATTTATTAATATATTTATGGAAATTTCGTAAATTAAGCAATTTCAAAAAAAAAGCATAACCTGATCGTGGGTGTGTGTTTGTATGTTTGATTGGTTTTGTCATGTTGTTACTTTTGCATTAATCAATTTCATTTCAAATTTTGTAACAGCCGCGCGCTCGCTAGTTTTTTGTCACGTGTGTATTTGAAGCTTGAAATTGTGGTGCTCTCTGTTACAAAAGTTGTCGATATTTTTGATAAACATTAATGTTATCAAATCGATGTTATTGTCTGTTTAAATTTTCTATAAATAAATTCTTGCTTTTTTTGAGGAACTTTATTTAAATTAATCACGAAATAAAGAAGAAAGAAATAAATTTTCATATTAAAATTTTAATTAATTATTTGAAAAGTTTCTTAGCTTTAAATAAAACTAAAAGACAAGAACTTTTCAAGAATTTTTAATACTGTTGCTTTTTTAATTTTTTATTCTTTTAAGTACACATTTAATCTTTTATGCGAGTGAAAAGTCGCACTAAAAATTCACTGAAAATTCGTAATCAGTTCCGATGAAGATTTTCGCACATCTGCAGTTCGGAGTTCTGTTCACGCGTAAAAAATGAAATCGTAAAAAGTCCATAAAATTCAAAATTCCTCATTGTTTATGCAGCTGCCAACCGATGCAAATGAGTTCATTGCTTATCAACCGAAACGCGAGAAATATGGCTACTGCGGCAACAACGGTGTGTGGTGCATCATCAGCAGCTTATTTCATTTAATTACTGTGATTAAGTATGCGCCGCACAGTGGAACCAGAAAAAAACCAAATCAAATCAATATTGGATTTAAAAAAATAAATATGAAAACAACTATAGGAGTTGAATATACGACTAATTAAACAACAAGTGTTTACTTTTGCATCTTCTATAATTCAAGCACTTTTCATAACAATTGTGTTGTAATATCTTTCAAACTGCGGCTTTTTCCAAAATAATACTTTTCTTATTCAAATTTATTATCAAATCAGGTTTGTTTCTGTTCATAACTCATTTAACCTATTGCTCCACTGTGAATTGCTGTCACGTCACTTTACTAAAAATAATCACATGATGTGCGATCCAAATGAAATTCTTGACATTTGAACCTCCAGCGTAATGCTTATCAAAAGCAACCGACGAGGTTCTTTTTCATTGTTTCGCTACACGACGATAAGCTACGTCTCGTGCCTTACTTAGTAACTTGGTCTGTACTCAAAAGATTGTACTAGTTCCACGTTGGAATGACACTTTCGGGTTCTATTTGTTTTTTTTTTTTTTTTTTTTTGTGCTGTATTCATTTTTGACGGATTCATTTCTTCTTGTGACTTTGATTTTTGATATTCAAATTAAAAATTAAAGTGAATTTAGTTCTAGCTCCCGATGACTCATTGTTAGCATATCGCTTCATGTTGTTGTTGAGGAAAAAACCTTAGCTTTATAATGCACTCAATATATAACACTACTCAGTAACAACAGCTTTAAATTAAGTTAGTTTGAAACTTTTAATAACTCTCAACGTCGCGATCCTATTTCTAAAAAAATTCATAGAGATAATATTTAGTTATGTAGCAGAATAGAGTGAGAGTTGATAGAGAGAGACTAATGGTTGAGTGCCCACATCAAGAGCCCAAATCGTCTTTTTGTTCGGAGTCTAGTCGCTGCCCTAGTATTTTTCTATGTCTAATTATAGTACCAGTCGCTTTTCTCTCCCAACTTTCGTCGAATCTAAGTCCAAGTCTTCTTTTTCCCTGCTCATTCTAATCTTTGAGCAGTGTTATCTGTAACCTCCGTGCTTTTGCAGTCATCATCTCCCCGATATCATCACTTTCCATCCCTGACTCCTATTTTTATACCCTTCATCCGCAGCAATGATTATTTTTTTCCATAGGATGGAGGACTCACTGAACCATTGAATTAGAAATATTTTAACCTTAGAGCGAAGAACCTTTTAAATTCCATTACACAAATCAATTGACGTTCTTCTCTACCCAAAGTTATCTGCAAAGTCGCAATGTCCACTTCGATCTCCGTTTCATTAGTGAGCAAATTAAAAATGCAAAATATTTGCTATAAGTCTGAGGTGTGTTTATTGTGTTCAGTGTGTGTCATTGTATAGAGCTATGGTTGTTATGTACACCGGACACATGCGCCTCAGTATGTTCATGGATCTGTGTCCAGAAGGAGTTGCTGCCTTTGTGAGAAGGCATCAACTGGTGTTTATTCAATTGAAATGTTTGCACCGCGCTAAGTAAATGCAATCAATGCATTGATATGAACAAAAACTGCTGAGGAAAGCCAGTGGCAAGTAGGGTGACGGAGACATTACACTGTTGCAGTTCAATCCAAATAACAGCAGCCATTAACAACTGACATTGGACTCGACTCCAAACTGATTTCAACGTGTACACTGCCTAGCAGAGGACCATTTATTATTCCTAAAGCGATGCCTAGCTGCACTCTGCCCTTTGCAGACCATTCGGCTGACTATTTGCCTCGGCCATCGGTCAACAGAGACAGATTCGCATGCAAATTTAATAAGCAAATACTTTGTATCCAAATTGAAAATCCTATGAGTGAAATTTCTCTCCTATGCGTGCCTCCAAGTATGTGTCGTCTCATTAGACAGTGGTGTGAAGGAGAGCTTGGACTGTAATGCATTATTGAGTAAAAACATTTTGAGCTGATGGCGACATTCGCTTGAGTACATTTTTGTTTATGGTTGATCGTATATGTAACACATTAATGGGCACGTAAAGTACAATCACTGACAATTTCACATCCGTTTCCGGTGCAAACGAATCCATTTGTGCGTGTGTGTGAAAAGAAAATAACGTCAGTCATTTTTAGTCTAACAAATGATGTGTAATATTATCTTTTACCTGCACATTATAAATCGACTTGACAGGACAATTTTGTTAATTGTTCTTGTCATATCAAATATAATTAAATCTCTGCTAAGGATTTGGTTCATATTCTTCCTTAAACTCGCTCTTTGATTAGGGATATATCTTGCCTAGGTCGAGCTATTAAGCTATGATATAGCTTGTTATTACTCGCTTGTAACAGTTAATACTCATTCTTTCTTTTAATCTACATTAATTCTTTAAGTTGATCTTATGAGCAAAGCACAAGGTCTATGGCCTGTTATTGTGCTTCATAATTTTACTGAATAAATAAGTCAATTCACATTATCACTTTGTTTGCCCAGCAAACATCCTTTAAACTGCAACAGCCAAGAGTTTCTAAAACAGAGTTGGACAAAAGCGAAGGTGTACATTCGTTACTCTCTGCGATCGCGATCAAAAAGTCAGTGTCAGTGAGTCAGTGAGTCAATGTGTCACAAAGGAAAGAATCGCTAAGAAAACAAAGAAACAGGGTTTACGAAAACCGGATAGCAAACCATTCCAAAATGAAAAAACAAAGAGACGCACATCTTTCCAACTAATAAATTCTGTTAAACGGATGACGTGAATGACGCAATTAAAGTCACGATGCCAAGATTACAAGAAAATGAACAAATTTTGTGTAAATTCTTCATCGCGGTTTTTTGTCACCAGTTGAACTTTGACACTCTCCTTACGAATTTACATTGATATTTTTCACACATTATTATTAGGTAAATGCGTAATTCTGAGATATAAACATAACATTTGAAATAGTTCTTAAAATCACGGCGAACTAGAAACCGACTTTTGATTATTTTCAGACATCTGCTTTGGCATCGTTGCTCTTAGCTGCCTCTTCAGGACTTCAGGCCGCATTGGGTTGCTGTCGTTGGCCTTTTCAAAATGTTGCTGGTTGTTGTTAATTTTAGATTCCAATTGATTTAAGTTTCCTTGGCAGGCATGAGGTCGGTAGTTCGAGGATACTGCGCTGTCAGAGCGAAAACCACATAATAATCGGTACCACAAGTATTCACAATAAAAACAAACCACAAGAGAAACACGACGAGCGTTCTTTTTCGGCGCATGGACTCATTATTCCTGGTGATTCATGCTGTGATTTCTTGACTCAAATTGACTTGATTCTGACATGACGACGACGATAACGTGGATGTGGTTGTGGACAGCGCAGTTTGTGTTGCTGGAATCATTATTATTGTTATTATTATTTTTATTGTTAACTTTTTAAGCGACTTTTATTGTTGTTATTGTAGTTGTCAATCTTATTGTTGTTGCTGCTGTCGCTGGCAACCACCCGCCAACGCCGCATGCGCACCACTAGTAACTATTCGTAGCACGATTACAAAACGTTCTGAAGAATGCAGTGAACTCCGGAGTGTTTTAGTGGCTGTGGCTGTTACTGCTGATTGAAGCCTTTCACTCCATTCAGAGTTAGTTTGATTGTTGTTGTGATTTTTTCCGTGCCGTTGTTCTTGTAATTCTCCTGTTAAAATTATTATTATTTCATTTTCTGTGCAATTTTGCCGCTGCTGCTGGAGGTTTTACTTATTTTATTTTAAAGTTTTATTTGTTATTGTCTTTGTTTTTGTTGCTGTCACTGTTTTTAAACTTGTTGGCGATGGTTTTATTGTAGGTGCTCTGGATTTGATTTCCTTTCAAGCCAAATCCAAGGCATTTGATCTGATTTCAGCGGGACCCGTTTTGAACGAATCACCAATAATAATAATAATAATTACAATGAAAAACACCAAACCACAGAGTCAGCAGTAAAGTGAAGTACAACAAAAACAAATGTTATTACATGAACCAGGCGCGATTCTTTTATTCAACTTCCGTTTTCGAAGAGTCTGAGAAATGCACAAAAAATTGTCAAGTGATGCTTTTTTTATGCTTTACAAGGAAGCATCATAAAGAAGGCAAGAAGAATATAAACTCCATATGGATCCTCAAGCCAGAAAAAGTGAAATGGTTGTACTATGTATATGAGTTGTTCGCTTCATTCTCGCCCTAATTTTATGGCACAAAAGTCAAGCACAAACCCTGTTATCGCCGCAAAAAGTTGCAGATTGTAGCTCACTCCAAGGATGTGGGTATTAAATTTTTTGCTTTGGCTCATAGAAATCCGGGTAAAATATAAGGTTTCAGTTAGAGCTGCAAACGTGTATAGGATACCGCTATGTATAATGTAACCTTATGCAGGAGGATTACACCTGAAAAAATAATTCTACTCGATAGAAGTGGGTAGAAATTCGACCGAGTCGGATAACTAAAGTTTTTCATTGCATTGCCGAGAGTGGTAACTGAGAGACGTGAAGACAAAGGATGTCAAATGGGCCAACAATTTTTAGTGCCGGGATTTCACGATTGAAAATTATAATCCCCGGATCGGGTCTAACATCGAGACGGTGCAAAAACAATATCAACGATATCATCTACAACAATTAAATATTATATATATTAAATTATACAATATTAAAGTAATAATATTGTATAGTGTAGACATATAAAGGAACGCATCTTATAGTAGACATATATAGAAACACACATAGTGTCATTTTGAATTTAAAAAACTAAATTAAAATTAAATTAAATTAGAAAAATAAATATAGAATATGTATTATAAAACTTAAGAAAATGATGTGGCGTTCTGTATTGTGTTTTTAGCAGGCTTTCAATAGTAAAATTAATATAGAATTCACTATTATTATTAATATTATTAATATCAACACAGATAATAAAATTTCTTTTCGTTTCTAATGAGTTTTTCCATTTGAACACTTACTCATACTCATGTACAATGTACATTGTACATACAGATGTAGGTGATTAATGTATTTAAAATTTTGTACTCTGTTTAAGTTATTTTGGAATGGTTAAATTGTTGACAACGCTAGTGATCAAAGAAACACCATCAACAGAACCCGAAGCGCTCGAAGAGCAACAGACAAGATTTTAAATGCGGGCTCGGCGACCAAAACAAGTGAATGAACTCGGCAAGCAAAACAACGTCTTCAGGTAGAGTGTGCGTCTCCATAGATTCCACCATCATGGAGTGGGCACAACTGAGTAAAGAGGACGCAAGGAAGACACACTGTAAACTGCTTCCTTAAATCGGAGACGACGACGATGTCTGCATCATCATCAGCGTCGTCTCGGTAGATACGAGTTTTTGATCATCCTAAGAGCATTTGAAGACTCACGTGTCTCCTTACTAAAAATGGTTACTAAAAATCCAAGCGTTGATGAGGGGTCTGGGGAAGAGGGACTCACTCATGGCGAGTAGTCGAAACGCCGTCGCTATATAAGCGTTGGATTGTAGCGGAACTCATCCTAGTTCATTTTTCATGTTGCACTTGTTGCTCCGAACAGACCTGTTTCGTAGACTGCTTTTCAGCCTGCGAACTTAGCCTTATTGACTGTTCATAGCCTCTTCGGTACGGTGCGGATGCCAGTCGAAAGACTCGTAGCTCTCAGCGGAAAAAACAGCCCTCGCAGCTTCCATTTAATGCTTTGAAAAATGCTGAATTCTCTGGCAACAATCCTCCTCTGCCCTTCACTTCCCATCATTATGCTAACCATCTTGGAGTTGGAGCCAAATACCAAATTAGTTCGTATCAGCTGCATTTAATAAGACTTCTTTATTGAACTGTTTATAAAAATTTCGGAATTTCACTCAGATAACATCTTATATGAATAAAGAATTGAATACGCAGGAATATAAAGAGTTGTTTACGGTATTACAGTTACACATACTTTGATTATATGAATGCACACAAAATAAAGAATCCATTTTATGGATATCTGATTGGATACCCTGATAGAAATGTCATTAAAGCATAGTATCGCAACTCTGGAAGCTCTGATGCTTGGGACAAGAAGCGCACAGTGTCTATTGACGAGGATAAACATAAAGTGAATAGTTTAGAGGGCAGTCGTTTAAGAAATTTAAGTGATTATGTCCGTTATGAAACCGAATAGCTTAAACGGTTGTCAGAATGTGATGTGATGTCAACTAGACTAAAGAAAGCCTCCTTCCCCGTTATCTTTGTTTGCAGTGTGGCTCAATTCGGGTCAAATTGGACTCACGATTTTGACTTTTATAGGTCGTCCTTATGCCAATAGCATTGTTACTGATAAAAAGCATTTATTTGTCCTAATACTCCAGTTTCTGAAAATGGGAATAATAATAGTAGCCCTTGCCCTCTTGTTTTATCAGGACTTTATACTGAGGAAAAGACCTAGAAGAGTAACTACAAAAGAATTTAATTTAGTGTTGTTATTCTGCTAATATTTTAACAGCGGAAATACAATTAACCGCAAGAAAGATACAACAACAAAACTATTAATTGTGTCGGTAAAAGTAAAAACAAGAATGATGTCTATTTCATAACAAAAGAATAACATTAACAACAGAAATATGGACGCATCGCAACAGAAATAACAAAGATTGGCGCCTAATGATGATTGCAAAATATAACTCAGGAATTATGGCAACAACAACACTAATAGTAATATTAATGCCTACAACAATAAAACACAAAAGCTTCATCCTGAAGCTGTGCGAAAGTTATGTGCTTTTGTTCTTGCTGGTGGATGCAACAAGAACAACTACTGCTACAAGAACATCTACATAAGAAAATACAAGCAGGTGTTAGCAACAATTACTTAGCTGCAGCAACCAGAAACAACCTGAAAACGCCAACAACAACCAAACATCTTCAGCTCAGCGACGACGACTTCAACTGCGACCGCAAGCCTACGCCGACAAACGGCACGAAGAGTCAACCGAATGATTACAACAAAGCGAGGTCTATTAAGAGCGAACCATAAAAAATAAATCATGCTGCCAGATCGAGAACGAAAACAACAACCTCATCGGCGATAAAAGTGCAGCTCAGTAAAGGCAACAACGACGACAACAGCACCGACGTGCAGCGAAACTGCAATATGCACGCAATGCCAATCAGTTGTTGTTGGTGGTGGTTGTTAATGCTGAGGCTTTTGTTCGCTTAAATACATTTGTTGTTGGTGCTGTTATTGGAGTTCCGTCACCGTCACCGTCGCGGTTTCTGTTCGATGACGATGTCGCTATCTGTGACGAAGACGTTGGCAACAACATACAACCGCTCATAGGCGTTCATTTATTTTTCTTGATTTTGCGTTGGCGATAAACTATCGATCGATTCCAGACATCGACCAAAGCATCGCACCATTGACCGATCGATCGATTGCTCTACGCAGCGTTTGTTCTAACAACAGCAAAAGAAACAAATGAGTCTTGCGATCATTTGTTGCTTTTGGTTAGAGATGTTCTTTTTCCGTTCGTTACTTCGTAGCCAACTTAAATTGAATGGTAATAAAACGGCTGGACGGACAATCGACTTGGACAGTGACTGACTACGTTGCTAGAAGAACGAAGCTGCAGCAGCTCCTGCTGTTACTCCTTCCTGTTTCAAAGTCGTTTAGTAGCTGAAAATAGCTGCAAAGTAAACAACACAGACGGACAAACCGCCAGCCACAAGAACCTAGCCCATTGCCTGTAGCACAGAGGAGAGAAGCAACAGCCGCGGTCTAGGATAGTCGACAAGGATGTGAATGCGGACGAGGAGACCGTCGCGTAATCGTTTTCTTTGCTGTCGATCGCCACCGGTTGCGCGCAATCAATAAATCTAAAAATAATTCGTAATTCTTGTCATACTCGTGATGGGGAAACCATAAATTTTTGCAGCGTTCGCCGCCCCTCTGAGGACTTGGAGTTTGTTTTTATATTTTCTTCGTCGTCTCTTTTGCCGAGCTTCTGTTCTCCTCAACGATGTTGTTGTTGGTGCTTTTCGTCGTTGTGACGGTGGCGCGGAAGTTGTTGTCGGTGCGAATTTATGGCCAATTGTTTCCACTACATGAATGCCGAGCGGATACACACCGTCGCATATCGTCGTACAACACTTGTCAATGACAGAAAAATCTCCCGAACAGAATCAAGCCGCGAATCAGTCGACAATTAACTGATTCCAAGTGAGTGACACTTAGATCTCTAATCGCTATGATCCTTAAAATCCATAATCATCAATTTTCTGGTCACAAATGAACTCTTCAATCCTTCATATGAGATTTACGTGGGATTTTGTCTTGAACTAAAAGAAAAGTTCAGAAATCGAGGTCAACTGATTTTCAAAGATCAAAGTTGTAGATATATGCTTTTGTTTTTGAGTTGGAACCAACCGATCGCTTGAAAACTTATCCCAAAAATTATTCCACTCTAACGCGCCGCATTCTATTTTTTAATTTAATTAAAGTCTATCGTCGTCTTAGGCGACTCTTCATAGTCTTCGTCAGAGTCTTGTCCTTAGGCGTGGTCGTGGTTACTCAGCAGACACACTCTCGGCAAGTTGTAAGCCTCGGCAGTGCCTCTGCGAGCCGCCAAGAGTTTGGTTTGAGGAATAAACTAGCAGCGTGACCAAATCAGATAAGAACTTGACACATTTTCACCATATATTTTGACATTTGACATTGAGTGTGTGAATGTATATGTTTGTGTTTGTGTATGCGTCAGTTGGCTTTGCGTACCAAATGTGAACGCCTGGTTGCATGCAGCTATTAAATGGAAATATTCGCGGATGAATTTGAGCTGGCCGTACATTATTCCGCAAACGCGCATTCATATGTCCCTCGATGACCGACAACAGAAACAGAAGCAGCAACCGAGTGCCGTGAGTAAAGATGCATTTTGTTTTTATTATTCTGACTGAAGTTCATTTATTCCATGGCAGGTTCAATGAACCTGTAATTTACATCAAACACAGTCAATTGTTAGTGAGAAGTACAAGAAGCATGTTAGGAGCAGTGGTAATTGCAGACGTCTAAATTGAGTGTCCTATAATTAGATAATCAAATATGAGGCGGAACGGGCGGTGGCGTATTTAACGTAAATTAATTGATTTACTCAGATCAAGTGCGAATGAAAAAGGACATAATAGAAAAAATACAAACAACGTGAACCGCGGTCCCTCTATTTTTTTACTTTACAATTTCACATTTAATTTAATTGTAAATGCTTTTTGGACATTGGAAGATACCATTTGAGATTATATTAAATAAATTGCTTCTTTTTCCAATCATAAAACCATAAATCTAGCAGCTTCCATTATCATAAGATCAGTTGTCCAAATTGTGTTCTACAATTGTTTTAATGGGCTATTAAAATCAATTAAAAGTTCCGCTAATTATTTTTATAGATAGTTTTAGTGTAAATGACTGCTTTACACTACATCCATTAACTATCAATTATTGCTGAACGATTTTTTATTAGAACTAAGAGAATGTTAGACGGAATGCGGGTCAATCGCGAGACTTAGGTGCACATTGACTTTAACTTGAGCCATTCACGTAGTCTGCGTACAATAATCGATGCGCTTGAGATTCTTTTCTCCGCTATTATGCGAAAAAACTATGTGAGCCGCAACACCTTTTGGGCAAAGGTACAGTTTTCCTTTTGAAGTTTTCTATTTCGGCACAGTGATGCCGACACCTCCAGTCATAAATCCATTCACATTACCCTACGGATGCAGTTGAATACGTTACCAATAAAAAGATTCACGGATCAACCACGACGCACACCATGTAGCTATGGAGAATACGAAGTGCAACGAGAGCTATTTCTGCCTTTAATGGACCATCACTAGCACTTTAATAGGCACTCTAATGCATGCGAATTACTGCAATTTGGGCCTTGATAATATGGCCACATCTACATACGAACGCCCCAAAAGTCTCTTATGGCTGCTCGGGTTCATATTTTCATAACTTCAATGGCGTTCTTTTCTTCTTTTTGCCATTTCGCTTTAAGGCTAGCACGATTCAGCCATCAGACGAAACCAATTCGACTACTGAATGAAGTCTTGATGGCATTTATGTTGGTACAACGTATCATGCAGGTACTCGAGATCTGCTGATGTTTGACCCTCTGGCAGTACATGGTCAGCAAGTGGATGAAGCTGCTTCTGAATGCTGACAGCGTTTATGTGGCGTAGGACTCTGCACATAGAAACTTTTACCTTAAATAAAGTAAGATAAAGCAATTCAGATTTTAGATTTAGCGGAAAAACAACACCAAAATAGAGTTTCCTCCAGCTCCGTCTTGAAATTCAATACTGAACACCGATTCAAGTATTTACCGTATAATTAAATAACGATAGTGGAAAAGAAAGTTTTAGCCCTAGTAAAAAAAACTTATCACGAATTAATCGATGAGCTCACGATGAGCATTTCGATGAAGCTCACAATGAATTCTGTTCTATAACCGGGACTAAAGTTATCTATATACCTTTTTGTTATTAAATGAGCTATTCGATGAGCAATTCAAAGAGTTAGCTGATGAGCAAACTGATGGGTTATTCGATGAATTTTATAATAAGCAAATTCAATCAGAGTTTAATAAATTGGAGTTTTACTTTGCATTTACTATCATATAATATTCATTAAATATGAATTATTTGACACTTATAAAAATGTTTGCCACTTTTTAAATTTCAACTCGACGCAAGGAAGATTCGTGTTCCGAATTAGCATAGCTTAAAATTCGGTTAGATGACAGTAACATGAACTCATCACCGATTTTTCGTCTAGCAGACAACCGATTTACGGAGGAATCTTGCTGGCTTTGACCAGATTCTAGGTTTCCAATCTTCCTCAATTGTTCGTGATTCGAGGATGAGTTTTTCACTGTGAATATATTTTATTTGGGACACCAAGGTGAGTGCCCAGCGCCAGTTACTTGATGGACATGGAACTTGGAGGCAAATCGTGCGATGTCGGCCACAAAGTAAGCCAAGTTATGTTAGGTTATCGATAAAAAACTGAGCTGTTCACTGTTGGAGAAACTTTTGAACCTTTTGTCATTATTGTTGTTGTTTACTTTGAGAAGATCGTGTATTGCACAAAACGATTGTCTTGTTGCATCTAAACTGCACCAAAAAACTTCCGCCCCACACCCCAGACAGCCACGTGAGCAACCACTGCGTCATCGACTGCGAATGTAAACAGGGCTTTAAATTACAAATGACCGCAGCTCCATACAAGATACAGTAGCCGCCGACCGTCTGTAGAAGTGCACATACACACGATACCTAGCGAAGCAATGCCGCCGCATGTTTTGTATTAAATGCATGGGCTTCTATATGCGGCATAAGTAGTTCGTGAGTGGAATAATTTCAATTGAATTGTAATACAAACAAGAAGCCAGATCCATTGGAAGCCGAACCGCTCCCACCCCTGCTACAGTACAGCGGCAGCTCCATTTGCCATGCAATCGACGACTACAACGGTGATGACTGACAACGTTGACAATCTTTTGTATTAATTTTGAGTCGCATGGTTTTGGTTGCTGTTGGTTTTGTTGCTCGTGATTCTAAATTCTAATCGCCTGGTCCGCACCACTAGACACTGCGACCGGGAGACCAACGAGTATTCGTGAGTACTTGAATATTTTAAGGATCGTCTTTATTACTGAAATGAAATTTTTGTTATTATTGGTTTTATTTGTTGTGGTCATGCATTTAGTGGTGGTTATACATTTTGCGCAACAAAGTTAAATTTTCGCTTTGAAATCGATTTTGAAGTTTTCAGAATCTAAACTGCACCGAACAGGAACCATCTTCCGAAAAGTTCAAAAGAAAGTTAAATCAAAAGTGTTTCATATACTTCGGAATCCAAAAATATTGAATAATCTACCTTAGACTTGGACCTTGCCAATAGCGGGTTGCAAGCCTGCCAAAAAACTCAGGCGTCTGCCATGACTTTAACTCTTTCATGCCGAATATCCAAGGAGCTGTCATTTATTTGCGTCCCTGATCAGAGATAAACAAACGCATTGATTACAATACGAACGTATGCATATGAGTGTGGAAGATTTAATAAAGGATTTTATTTACTTTTGCCGTCGTAAAATAGAAGCGCAAAATAACGGAAACCGATCGTCGCTACAACGATGAACGCATTACATAAAATATTCGATTTCACTACTTATTGGCGACGGCCGAAACGCTAATTGCCTAATAAATTCCAGCAACTAAGCGTAAACGGCCAAAGGATTGCCCAGCGATCGCGACGATAAAGCTGCGTTTAAAAGACCTCTTTTATTTGGCGAACTTCTTACCGCACTTTACTCAGCAGTGGGATGAGGTGGGTTTGGTCAGGGTACGGACAATCTCTCTACTTTGCCAGTAGTTAAACTCGGATTTGTCACAACAGTAAAACGCAGTTTTATGCCGCTCTAAATGGCGACACGTAAACCAGTAAAAACTCCAAATGATCTTCCAGAATGGCGCCGAAAATCTCTACATCTGATAATCGATTAATCGCTTGCTCGACCAAGTCACAGTTCTTAATCCTAATTAAACAGTTTTTAATAAAAACGTCAAAATGTCATTTGTAAAGCAATAATTTATAATGTCGTATAAAATTTGAACTAGGCTGCAATGAAATCAAGTATTTCGAAATTCTTCTATTAAATTTCTTTCATTATAAAAATATTGATTTTTTTAGAATAAAATTTATTTCAGTTTATATATCATTCATAAAAATCAAGTGGACGGACATAGTAAACCTTGGCTGTGTCGGAAGAGTAATGTGGGTGGAGAAGTGTGGGGAGAGGGGGATCTTAGTCGTAATTCCGAGAAAAAAATCCGATTCATAGCACAGACTTGCGATCGTTATGCAAACATACTTTATCGTGGAGCTCGAACACACATCATCGGAAGATGACAAGATGAAAGCGGCGTAAAAAAATTCGAGGCAAGTTTGACGCCGTAGTAAGAAAACGAACGGATTAAGGGCGAGCAATAGGATAAAACAGTAAAAAGCAGATCAACTAAGGTTTTGGATTACATTGGATATACTACGATACTTATAGATCAGAAGAAACTGTCAATGGGTCTGCGGCGCGATGAGCACAGAAATAGACATTCATTTTGAACCGGAAGCAGGATTAAGTTAATTTAAAGGCGCCGAATAACGGGAAAATTACCGCCTCTATCAGTTCTGAAGTTACGAAAGAGCTTTGGACTTTGAATTGATTTCGTTTGTAAGGTCACAACAGCAACATTGGCATTAGACGGTCACTAAATGAACGTATGCAGTTGGCACTAGGGATGTCAATCCCGGAATCCCGGGATCCCGGGATCTCGGGATTTCCACAATTTAAGCATCCCGGGATTATTTTTAATGAAATCCCGGGATTTTCGGGATTTTTGCTTGAATTTTTTGTTAAGTTTTTATGGCTATTCCTTACAGTTCAAAGTGAGAGGTTGCTCAGCAATAACTAACAATCGCAATATCGTTATATTATGTAATATGTGTCAGGCTAAAAATACAATATACAAATAAATACACATATATAATTTATATGTCATATACATATATATATATGTATATTTACCATACAATGCATCAATACCTTTTTTTAACTTTAAGATTTCTTTGGTTTAATAAATAAATTAACTTCACCACATATTGCGTTTCTGTTTATGGCTATTATATGACTCCTGTAAAATTGATCATGCTATATCATTCCGAATACAGAAAAGCAAGCATTTATAATTGTAAATAATACAGGTTCATATCATTTTTGCAGTCCCGAAATTAGTCCCGATCCCGGGATTTAAAATTTTAAAATCCCGAAATCCCGGGATTGAAAATTTTTGTCCCGTTTGACATCCCTAGTTGGCACTAAAACTAAACAAGAAGTAAATAATAAACAAAAAAAAGAAGAAGAAGAAGAACTGATCACTGAAGACTGATTTGAAGAACTGCAATAAATATACGGGAGCAACTGCTGCAAAGCAACGCTGCTCGCGTCCCTATTTCAATAAAGCAAACGCCTTTATTGCTCGCGAATCAGACAATTGGCAGTTAGTAGCGAAGCTCCTAAAATTTCTCACTCAGTCCGATAGTCACTAATTTCGTCCATTTCGGAATCGCAATCATGCGGAGAAGAACACTTCGTATCCTTTGCAATTGTTGCTGCACTTGTCACACGTCGGCAAGCTTTGGATATGCAACACATTTTTACCTCATAGATAAATCAAAAAATTTTTCACGTCAATAAATTTTACTCTACATTAATAAAAGAAGTTAAAGGCAGAATTTGGAGAAGTCTATCATAGAAATATCTATTTATTATAGTTCCAACTAATCAGATAATGCATATCAATATTTTGCATGTGGACCTCGGAAAAAATGATATGGACATGTATGGAAAGGCATTGAAGATCTACATACAATACGCAATCAACTTCACTTGAATGCGTTGTGCGTGCGGGGTTTTCGCTTTGTATATGTTTATATTACAAGAGTCAGATTGCGTTATAATCCATTCATTTGTTTCTTTTACTTATTTTCGTTTTAGCGTCTTGTTTTACTTAATTCGCTTTGCTTATTTTTATTACATTGTATATTGACTTACCAACAGCTTCACATTTCTTAAATATAGTTTTATATGTTCTTAATGAGAACACTTCATTATTTCATGGATTTCTGCTGCCTCAGCTCCATTTCAAATATGATGGATATCTTCAAGTAGCTAGCCACTGCTCCTTGATTACATTAACCGAACCCGACAAATAAATGGAGCACATGTCTAAAATGATGAAACGTTCAGTTCCTAGAATCATCATGTGATAGATGTCTGCTTCTCAATACACCGCGCCGCATGCAGCTCAGCTCATCATAATGTTGGATTTATCGCTGCAATCTCGATACTCGTCTAGAACGCAGACTGACAGAGAGACAGCCAGTCAACCATTCAAGCAGCACCATTCCACTAGTCAAGTCCTTCTCCGTATTTGGCCAAAGTGCGGCGCAGCTAATGAATTTCCTTATGAAAAATTCTGGCAGAGCTTTTCTCTTAAATGCGCAGTAGCTACAATGAGTGGCTTTGTTGCTGCACTTGCTTTGACAGCTATAAATGACAGGCGTATAACTTAAGCGGTGGATGTGACACGAATAAAGGCGCAGAATCGAACTCGAGTCGGCTGCAATGAGTTTGTTTCGTCTGCTATTCCGTGATCTCTTTTTTAATACCATAAACACAATAAATAAATATGTAAAAGATAGATTTTGATGTCTGATATATTAATTTAAAAATTCATTGACCGATTGATTTTTTGATTTTGTAAAATTTATTAGAAAATGTTTAACTCACAACAGCGATTCGTAAGGTCTTGCCTTCTTTAATAAAATAAAAATGTTTGTAAATAATATATATTATTCTATTATACGTCTCTTGTATATTACTTGACCTCAAATGAAAGGTCCGAAAACCTTTTGACTCATCTCGAATATAACTGCAATGAATTTTGTCTCCCACAGAGTTTCAGTATTATTAAAAGCATCTTGATTTGTAGTTATTTAATCTTTCTATTAATAATAACATGGAACTCAGGCAACAAATGGCTTGCATCGGCATGTATTTTCCAGTTTTAACGAACTTATGTGTTCGAAGCCTACGTCGGAGGGATTTTCAACTGGCTTTAGTAAGTCTCCAAGACAAGCTTTTCATTATCAGTCCCATATTATTACTACTGACTAAAACATAAGGTCATGAGACGACGCACACACGTCGCCGAAGCGCGTTCGAATATTTCTCGGAAATTTGATTGAAGTCCACTCCATTTAGACATGGGACGACGTCGATGGAACGATATCGTACTAATGATAATAATGACATGTACTGGATGGTGAGGAATATAGCGTAAGAGCTATTGCAGAGAGGCGCGCTTACATGACGCATTGTATAAGGCTTGATCCCGATAAACGTTGACGTAAGGTTGTGGATTTTCGTTGCATGGCTGCTGCCGCTCTCGAACATGGCTGCCATTACCTTAGACGTTAATTAAATCAAGCTGAAGCATCTTGACAAATAGTTACAAATGGCAGCAATGCCGAAGAAGGCGAAGTCTATAAAAGGTCAATCTGCAGCTGTGCGTTGAGAATCAACTACGGGCTGTCATATTGTAGAAATGCATTTTTGCTTCCCCTTTCGGTATTGCTTTTAATATGAAATTCAAAATTTGGAAATTAGTTTTTACTATCAACCGTTAGCATCTATTTGACCGGTCTGAGTGGCAGCAACTGCAACTGCACATCTTTGTAAAGTGCACTTCAGCCAGGTACCGTTACTGACAATTAAAACGCAATTGCGCGCGTCATTAAGGAAATACGCGATAGCGACGGCGCACAACCGGTGCGGCACGAATCCAGCGACATCCGGCCGCACCGTTCGCGACCGACCCTCGGCCACGGTTGGTGTTTGCGCTTCTGCTCACAGCATGTTGCTGCCAAAAGCTGGGTGTTAATTCTTTTGCACGCACCGAATCGCACAAACGAGTAATTTAATCAAGTCCCGATAAAGAAGCAGCAAGTAGAGCGTTAAACCGGCTGCCGGATAAGCTGAGGCGTTTCTAAAATAAATAAAACGCTTCAGTAACTCATCAGGTGCTGACAGAGTAGTGTTTTGTTGGTCCGATTGCAGTTGCTGATCCTGATCTTGTTACTGTTAATGGTTTTGGCGAATTAAGTGGCTCTTATAGAATTTACTCTCATAAAAATAAAGAAAAGATGCGCCTTGTTTTCGCCTAGCAGGATTTTTACTTGGAAATCCAAAACATTCGTTCTGCACTTCCTGCTTAATTGCACAATCAGTTTCATTTCTTCCACATCTCCTCCCGGAAGTTTTTGTCTTTATTCATATCACTTTCTTGACTTCTCTCTCATCGTCTTTCACCATTGAATCGACTTTGGTTCTTGGCGTTTTACAAAAAGTTAATACACACACATATGTATGTAAATATATTTCATGTAACTGTTCTTATAGTATTTGTTGTGTTGTCATCGTACGCAGGGTCGCAACGTGAAGCACCATTCGAAAAGTAACGGCAAGCAAAATATAAGTGCTTCAACGTGCTCAAAAGCATCCATTATTCGATGCCATTCACGAACCTATCACTCCTATCATACGACTCGTATGTGCATGACGAATGTGTGTAGGTGTATCCGTGTGCATGCGTGAGTGTAGTATTTATGTGAAGTAAAAATCTGTAGAAGTGACTAAATGAAAAGGTGGGTGTTTCGTAGAATCGAGTTGGCACACAACAGAAACTCGCCTCACAATTGTATACGATGCGTTGGGATGGAACATGAATGGGATGGGTCACCGTAGGTGCTGCTCGAAGCTTTGCATATCATTTGCTATTTACAGAAACATTTTCTGCTGGCTCTCAAATTTGGTACGCCATGATATGGTAATGTTTTGTCACATCGCTGACTGGATGTCATTAATGCAGTTTTTCTCCAAGTTTTGAGTGTGCAGCATAAAAACGGTGTTTTAATGAAAGTCTGATAGTCTGTCTGCATTCGTACGGAACGTTAAGCTGCTTTATGCAGTCAGATGTGTCTTTCATTATTCGACATGTGACCGATGTAATTGCTGCATTCAATGAATTTGTTGCATTATGTGACGTCTCCGTCAATGATGTTTCCATATAATTTCTTCTCTTTTCTTCCTAATACCCAATATCATTGATGTCCCAATGTTATTATTGTCACCTAACCCACAACTTTATGGGAGTGCAATATCAGTGCAGGTTGCATGAACTTTGACTAATAATCACTTCACCTTGTTTGTCCAGTCGAAGCCATTAAGTGACCGACATAACGAGGTCGTTAATGCACACCCCATACATTTCTAGCCCACGTCCACCAAATCGAATCTGGCGCGTACTAAAATTGATCTACCCAGTGCGGCAGCGCATGTCTTTGGCTTGTCAGGCCCGTATGCAACCTGTTCGACACAACGCCCGAATGCCTGATCACTTTACATCACTTCAGCTCGAGCACTGACCAGACTCCGTCTCAATCGCCAATTCAAGCAATTTTTAGATAGCGCATATCGGTCGCTTGCTCGTTTAGTCACTTTCGTGGTGCTCATTGGATCGCTCTGCAATTTAAAGGCAATTTAAAATTCATGAACATGTTATTGACGACAAAAACGGGACTGCATGCTGGAGACTGTCAAGTCGTCCTGTTGCTCATCCGTCCATCCGCTTCGTCTCTACCGTTCACGAACCCAAACAAACCGAGAGATAAGCCGAGGAAGCGAATAAGCGCAGAGGGTGAAGAGGTTCCGCCTCTTTCCCATGCTGTTTAAATGGTGGACCGCATTTCTTCCCATTACGGGTCCTGCAACACGCCGAAATGTTATCTTAAACATTTTCGGCTGCTTTCGTAGCACATTTAAATTTAAATTCGCTTTCAGATTCGTTGAAGATACCACTTGGATTTGAATTTTTTTTTGTTTTTGTAGGAATAGTCAAGGATTTCAAAGGGTGCAAAAAATAATTGTATGTGTGTTGTTAAGCAGCACACACCAGTCTTACACTACAAACTGATGTAACTTCAGCCACATACACGCTCCAAGTCTAATAGAGTTAATGTATCAAAGACTACTAACAGTCTGCATTTTTGAGTGCCCTCTACAGTGATCGGAGAGTAAATAACCTCGAGGCTTAGGAAAGCGTGTTCAAAGAGCGAATATAATGAATTAGGAATCAGGAGAGGAGCAAAATGTGATGCTTGCAATTAATAATAATTGTTGTTAACATGAGGTATTTTTTCTGTTCGTGCTAAGTTAAAAAATAACAATCCGGTGAATAAACAGGTTATTTCTTTCAAGGCTCCACAGATTTGCTTGAGGTGCAAAAATTTTCTTCATTCCTTTTTGCACGATCCATCTTTCCAGTTTCTGTCCGACTCCTTCGTGCCTTCGTTGGCCGACATAACTCATTGAAGCGAAGTATAGAAATCGATGTGCTGCAATTAGATTCGCATTGGCTGCCAGGCATTCGTGTCGCGTGAAAGCCATTGTGGCCCGGATAATATTTCATAAATTCAATTTGTCAAACTCTGGTCGTTTATTAAGCTTTCAAAAACTGTTTGTCTTATTATGAAGCCGAACATGATCGCGTTTAGCACGACTCTTCTCTACCCTGACTCTGCAGAGACAAACAATCCTGCTGTCGAACTATTGCACTTGGCTAGTAGAACTGTATCCGCAGGAAAATCCACATCCAATGACTGCGGCACTGTTCTGTTTGGTTTTTTGTCGCTTTTCTGAACAGTGTATATTGAGATCGTTTCTATCAAAAGCCATTCATTATGAACGACTTTTTCTACCTGCTTATGTTGTTCTTGAGCTTCAAAGTGGCACAATTTATGAGTTCCTTTCAGTTTTTAAAATATAGCATCACACTTAGGTGCAGAGTGGAGTAGAAGAGATACAAACCAAGCCGAGCTGAGACGAAAAAACTAAGTCGGCGAAAGTTAAGACAAGCAGAGCTCAGCTTGAATATTAGGTAGAACAACCTGCAAAGCAGCACTATGCTTACCTTTTGCCTCAAAATGATTTTTTGGTTTGATTTCCAACAAAATCTTTGGAAATTTGTCTGTACAGGTTCGAATTCAAGGTTCACTACAACGCATTATATAAAAGTCACCTTTAATTTTTTCTCTAATCTTCTTCTTTAAAAGCAAAAAAAATTTATGAATTCTTAAGGATGAGGAAATAGTCGAAAAACTAAGGTAACAAAATACGTAAATCTGTTTATCAGCTGCTACAGTCGCCATGATATTGTTATTGATGAAGTTTTCGAAATTCCCCAAATTAACGCCAAGATTTTGTTTAAGTTATTTCGAAAACTTTAATAATAATTTATTATATACGATTATATTAATTTAAATTTTACAGAAAATCAAGTAAAGTTTTTCTTTTTGATAGCATTTTATAGAAACTTTTACGCAAAAGGATATGAATGAAAATATTATGTGACCAAAAGCGAAGTATTTCCCCCACATGAACACATGTGATCTCGGCAAGAATTATGTACAGCTGAAAAGATCTGTAATAATGTAGAACTGGGATAGGAGAGCAAATAGTAAATATGGCGTCGAAGCAATATAAGAAATATAGACATGAGCAGAAATTCCTACGGTGTTTGGCTGACTTACAATTATTAAACTTCTTTGTGGCTGTGGCTCCCTTATAATTCTTATGGGATGTGGCTCCCTTATAATTCCTATGGACAATGGCGTTCTTACTAGACTTGGTGACTTCAGCTCAGTTATTTGTGATAAGATTTCTTGTATTTATAATTGCGAAGTAGTTCCCGAGACTTACTTAAATTTAGTTTACTTTCGAGAATTATTACAGATACAGAATACATGCAACTTTAGTCTTTTATTTAAACCTACGCGGCCCAAGCGTCCTGTACCTCAGCATTCCACAAAGATTTCGAAGAGATTTGAAAGAAAAAGAAAATAGAAAATAGACGCCACTTCAGCTTTTGCTTAAAATTAGCATGTAAGATTATTTGAGCCGTAATGTGTTGGCTATCAGCTTTTGAAAAAGCTACGATAAAAGAACAAACTAAAGCTACAAGATCTTACCCATACAATTGCTTGCGAATAACTGAACATTTTAGTGGTGTGTGAGTGGCTTTATACAATAATTTTGCAACGACTTTTTTTATATTTTTTATTATTAAAATTTAGTTATTACTATTCATTCCATCCATTATTACAAGACATTATTACCATTCTTAGGGGTCGTGGTTCACTTAGAATTACGAGCGTTGAAGTTCTATGGATCACTTACACTCTTACAGGGTGTGGCTCACTTCCATTCGCACGGCCTGTGACTCACAATTTATATGCTTTCCGGCGCTCTTATAATACCCACGCCCTTTAGGCACTATTTCGCCAATCTTACGGTCTGCGGATCACATCTTTTTATTGTTACGCATTTTGGCTCATATATAATCAGGTATAATATAGGTATTTTCAAATCAGTTTCCAATGTGGAAGCCTTTTCCATTTAAGTTCACGTTCTATTTACAATATGCAGTTTTAAAATGCTTGGATAGATAGGCATTTATCAAATGTGTTAAGCATGAAATCAATGTTGTATTTGTTTTTAAATGGTTTTTCACTGGTTGCAATCTAAAGTCTTGAATAAAATTATACCGTCCATAATGCTCTGTACTGTATGTAAAAAGCCCATTTTGCTTCCACGTTCCCCGCTGAACAACTTCTTTTCAATGAAAATTACTTTTCAAGTCCAAGTTCTTTAATCACAGGAAATCCCACTTCGACATTCGTGTTTTTCGGTCCAACTGAGTGACGGATACGATGCATTCAAGCAAACAACAGGAGAAGAAACAAAGGCAAAGACAAAACGAAGGATTTTTTTCTCATTTGCGTGTCCTTTGAGCACGTCAGAAACTGAAAGGAAAAGCAGAGTACTCGCTGTTCATGTAGTTATGTTTTTAAATGGGTTGTTTTGATTTTTTTTTTTTCCTTTATTATTATATTTTTTACACTCTTTTGTTCCTGGATTTTTTTTTTTGTTTTGAGTTAACATTTAACATAAAAAGTGTATTGCATGGACTTGAGCTTATCAGACGCACACAGCCACGTACACACAGCAGAACTTTTCATTTTGTGTAGCGGGCACTCATTACTTCAGCCATTATACGGGTTCACTTTCATTTAATATGCATGATAGCATGTGTGTGCATCCGTGTGTCCGTGTTTTTTGTGCGTTTGCACACCACTTGAGACATTCTTTTGTTTATAAAGGCTCACGTTATGACTGAATCCTGCGGTGCCTATGAATTCTCCACACTCCATACGCTACACTGTGCGAAAAGCTCCTCGTTTTCTTCACACTAAAGCTGATTGGAGCGAATATAAAATTCATATTTTATACTTCGTTTACATTTTTCAACAGTATTTGTTCTCATTATACTGCAGCTCAGTGCATTTATCATGCTCCTGCCTTGCAACTTACCCTTGATCCTTAACTCCTTTGGAAGTAAAAACATGCATCTACTTGAATGTGTTTGTGTGTGCTGTGTGTGTATGTGTTCGCTGAAGACTTTTTCGCAATGAGTTGTAAAGGCGTTCGCACAAACGCCTCGTTAGGCGTCTAAGGATTTTTTGTTTGTGCATTTTTTGTTTCCTTGCAATTGCTTCTTTTTGTTTTTCTGTCAAATACGTGCTGTATCCGAGTGATTTTAATGTGGGCACATGATTTTGAATACATTGGTGAGGACATGTAAATTAAAAAAGAGTTTGCTTCATGAAGAAGAGTGAGGGTGATCCATTTGCTTGCTGAATGTAGGGGTCGGCGGACGGGCGACTATAAAGGCATATATTCCGACTCAAGTACTTTATCTACGAAGTCTTTCAATATTCAGCAACTCTGGTTATGCTTACGAATCTTGGTGTGGCTCTTAAAAAATTGTAAGAGTAAATTGCAATGTCTCATATACAATCAGTGGCAGAATGAGAAACCGAGGCAGAAGCAGAGGCAGCAGGATTATTAAATCATTTTTCAAGTAGATACTAGAGATTCCACCGAGATATTACAACAATTATTTTCCACCATAAAAATGTACTTTGTTTTATTGTCGTTTTTTCACAAAAACCTTTTTTTTAACCAAAAGAATCTAAGTACTCATAATCTTAATTTGTTTTTCAAGTTCTAATGCAATGCACAAAGGAATTGTATCAAAAACGTCAAATTCGCGTTTTAAGCAATGTGCATTTTTGGAGGACTCAATATGAGACATTATTCAAGAGTTACCAAAATCGATAGAAAGAGTCTTTACACTTTAAGAGATAAATTCCACTAAAAACGAGTTGTTTTTGGTATCGCTTTCAAGTTCCAATGACTTGAATAACTAACTGAATGCAAAGCATCTGTGGTACTCCAGTGAATGTTTATATCCAATTATTAAGCTACTTACTTAAATATTAAATCTCTGTTCATTACATATCCCCAACAATAGATTATTTAAAATAATCTTTCAATCTGTGTTATAAATAGTAATTTTTTGTGTCATTCTTACTTACACTACAAACTTTTAAGTATTATTCTGATTAATTTTATGATTTTTTAATTCTACATCAAAATGTAGAAAAATGTCGACTTGGAACTAGAGTTGCAAATTATTGCAACATGCAATGCTTGAGGACATTTGTTTTATTAATCAACAACTTCTGGGTGTGCTGACGAAGAGTTAATTATTAGTTTGGCATTGGAACCTGCTAATTGGCGCTACAAGGATACTTCCGACTTCTCGGAGGTGTTTTTCGAATAAATTAGTTCGAAATAACAATGTGGCCGCCCTTTGCTTTTGTCATCCCTTTCTATCTGGATGGGTCTGGATTTCGTAATGAAGTCGTCGGATGCGTGCTGAAAAAAGGCAGTTTTCGTAAATTTATCACAATATCTGGAATTATAAATGAAATCGCTGCAAATAAAGGGTCACCTTGCGAATCGACGTGGGGCTACCATTTGCTGCAAATAAGAAACACGAACGCGAGCACGCGAAAACATTTTCCATTTCCACTTCCATGCATTTTTATTTGCCGCTGAGCTTTAAAAAAGCATATATGAATTACCACGTATTCATAAACCCTTCTGGATAACGTCTTGAAATAAAAAGCGGCATCGCTTTGCTTTTCCATTCGCCTTCAAATGTAAGACTCTTAAATTTCTCCTTATCTACGGCTTCGCTCACTTCAAAAGGATGGAATCATTCGAGGCAAAAAGCTTTGATGTCAGCACGCATCGTTGCAGGCAACATGAAGCTTTAAGCCGTTTTTTTTCCTTACCCGGAAATCCATTCGCATGCAGGCGATTTACAAAGAACACATTGCACTTTTTTTTGTATCTAAAACAAGAGATTCTATTGAATTGGATTCTAACAAATAAAAAAGTCTAGTTACAAGTTTTCGAGGCCTTGACGAATTGATTCATTACCTGATTACATTCAAATAATTTTTGCAAAAGTTCTTCATGGGACTAGGCCGAAATCTTCGTTCTCAAATATGCGAAAAAGCCAGCAAGGGTGGATTCAAAGCCACTAATGCTTGTGTAAATTCACAAGGAACCTTTTCAAAGTCTTGCATTTGTTCAATATTGCCTATTTTCTTCAAAAAAAGAATTTAATTTTCTTGCAAATATAGGCATCTGTTTTCTACCACACTTTTTTCAAATGATCAAGATGCCAATATATTTTTATTTTAATGTTGATTGTTCCCCCAAATCATTACTACGAAACTTCTGTTAGTGTAGATGTACAGGTTTTAAGTAAGACCTAAGTTTACTTAAGTAAGTTTATATCGCTCAGGAGTCCTGGATGTTGCAGAAATATCTGAAATTCCAAATACTTTTGAGTTTATTATTTCTTTCAAGGAACCCTTTAATAATTCCACGGTTGAAAGTGTCTGCACTCGGGATGCAAAATAAAGAAATTTTAGCGTCGCTTCATGTCATGGAAGAACGCAGTTTTTATGATTTCACATGAAACAAGCAAATAAAGAAGTTCTTGTAGCAATTAGTTGAACGGTAATAACTTATCTGTCATATCTGATATTAAGAAGAATGACATTTCAAGATATGCCTCAAATCGACACGTAAAAATTGATACGTCTATTCTAATATAATAGATAAAATTGTTTTCCGTTATTCCAAGAGACATCGTGTGGAAGACCTTGACGTGTGAAATCGTCCAAGCCGTTACGACCGTTTTGGTGGAGAGTGGATAAAGACCAACGCAAACTGCAACTCCTTGCGTGGGAGTACACACACCCTTGACTCGAAAACTGCCAAATAGAACCAATCGAATGTTGCCACTCCCATCTTTGAGAGAAAACATTTCTAATTTACTGATGTTGAACCCTGTCCGCACATGTGTGTGACTCCATTTCGCCAAAGTAAATCGACATTTTAATAAGATATTTTTCTATGCATACGGTGTTTATACCACTTATTCTAAACGTGAAGGAAACGCTCAAAACAACCCCAAAAAACCAAAGAAAAGTGAAAATAAAGTAAAGCACGTGTGGGCTGTACGACACAGCACACATCACAAGACACATGATACGATCCATATCCACAGACGACCCCCAACTGAGAAGAACTACACGGCATTAAAAAAAACCTAGCCAGCAGTTATTCCAAGAATACGAAGACTCTAGCGTGTAAAAGCGAAAGTGGCGCCCATCCAAAAATCCTTAACAACCAACCACCCAACTGATTTCGTGGAGGGTGGATGGCGGCCTACAAAGATTCTCTTTGGGAAATAATTTGACACTGTGGTATTTAGAAGAATTTATCTGATCCACCTGCCTTATTTGGCTTCCTTCCTGCGGGAGACTTCGATTGTGTCTGTTCTTCTTCTTCTCAAAACAAGTTCTTTGCTGTGACTGTATTCCTGTTGTCGCTCTTGTACTTGTGTTTGTGACGTATTTCTAAAATAATCCTAAGAAGAAATGGCAACTTTGAAGTTGTTCGCAATCCTTTGTCTGCAATGACCATGGGCGATATGAGCCGATAGACTGCATTTGTACATTTGTGGGTAAATTTGAAGACTGTTTTATTATGTCCTTTGACGTCCAACGAACCTCATTCAACTGTCGCGACACTTTTTCCCTAACGACTTTTCAAAGTGAAAGTATCCGAAAGTGTCGCGTGCAACTCTGACATTTAGTTGTGTTGACATATCGTCGACTAAACATTAAACTCTGGCTACTGTTAGATGCAATTTCAGTTGCGCCGGAATTCGTTCGTCTCATTTGCAATTCCCAGATGTGAGGTTAGTTTTTGTTTCACGTGACAGGCTAGCGTTATTTGCAGACATTTTTTTGGGACACATTCATCGATGACCCATGCCCGAAGGAGCCACAAACTCTGAGCTGCTTGAATGGTTTATTTTGGAATGCGCCGTTTATAGTTTGACTGTATTCGGCATGTAGGGTTTAGCACATTAAAGTGCAAGATATAAAGGAAAAAGGTGGCAAATGAGTCATTTAAGATTCCCATTTCAGAGTTCCTCAGGGAAATATGCATGGAATGTTGAAGCAAATATTTAATATTTATTTAAAGTCTTGTGTAAGATAAACATGAACATTCACCTTCGACCTGTTCATGTTTTATAAATATTGCATTAGTTTTTTATAAAACTCTGAACTGAGCACGATTCGCGCTGCACGGTGTTTCGTACGTCGCGTCCCTGCATTACAAACCACCAACACCAGAACGCATACCAAGAAACTTACCCAAGCATTCATTTTCAAGCAGAAATTTTAATAGCAATGCAACGAAACATTGAGCTTGCTAGTTGCGGGTTTCCCACACTCGCGAAGGAGTCGACTAAAGTCGAGATTTAAGCTAACATTAGCTTAAGGTTGGTTGTGGCGTTGTTTACTTTGCAAAGCCTGGCCTAGGTTTTCGCTGTAATTGGGCTATAGGTCCGCCATAAATGCCGCTTATAGTAGCAACATCACGGAGCTACGTGTGTTTCGGTGCTTGACATGACGCTCAGATAAAGCATAATTAAGTTGTTCTCAGTGTTGAGCACCTAATCTTTAAAATTGATCTACGAATAAATAATAAAACATTCTGAAAAGTTGCAGATTAAACAACCGCACCGAATGGTCCATTGTCTGCCTGTGTTTCTGTATTTAGGTTTTTTGTTTATTGATGCATTTTCTCATTTTTTATAGATTAAATGTTTCCGTTGTTGATTACACACTTAAAAGACTTTTCTGCGATAACCTGTAGTCTAATTACCTTACCTTTCGATGCCGTTTTCGTGGCATGCATATAAGCAAATGGAATGGATCCATTTTCAAATGAAACAACAGAGGTACCTTCGAAAACGACAACAATTGAAGACATCAGAATGGTAATTAAAAAATGTAATGCAAAAAGATCTACAAACACCGAAGGCGTTTCTAATCAAGTTGAAGTCGCATAATTAAATTAAAGTCTTATTGACTTAGCGCCAGAGCCACTAACATTTGAAGTTGATCAGTTATATGAACAACAACAACAACAACACCAATCAACAACGGTATCAAAAATCCAGCAAATCCACACAAACAGCAACCCAGTCGCCGACAATTCTCGTCGACATTCGAACAGATGGGTGCTGCTCGGTTTAACAAATGACAAGAGGCGACGATTGGGGTGTTGGGGGTCGCCGACGGCGGCAACGACGACCATAAGTTGGATTAATTCTTGGCACACCAACATATAACAGGCAGCGACATTGCATATGATCGGCTCCGTGCTGTTCAGTTCGGCTCGAGTCGCTTCGGTTGCAGCGAGCGTGACAGACATTTATTTGTGCGAATTGAATTAATGTCGGTTACACATGGAACGCGGCGCAGTTTTCCTCCGCAATTCATTGCTCTTCTCAGGTTTTCATTTGTTGGTTCTGGCTACTCTGCTAATCACTCTTATATGAAGGGGTTAGAATTGCTTCGACTGGTTGTGAATGTTGTTTGAATTACTTTGAATTTGAAATAATAACACTTCAACTTCGGATTGTTTTCCGAATGGAGAGTGTAAAATGTAAATAAATAAAAAAATTGTGAGTTGCGATTACAGTTAGTGACAAATGGAACTGCATAAAAGAAAACAAGAAGGTATAACAATAAAATAAATTATCATCAAGTAATAAAACTGATTGCTTTTGTTGAATATTTAATGTAAATTTCATTGGCTTAAACCATAGAGAAAGAATAACTTTCTCTATTCTTTCTCTATGCTTAAACATAAAGGCCTGAAAAGAAAGGAAATGTTGTGCACAGACTAATAAATGATTTTTGCATTTCAAACAATATAAAATAAAATTATCCAATATTTCTGCATAAAACAAAGGCAAAATAAAATAAACAAATTAATTATGTAATTTGGAATTGGGAATATTAAGACAAATTCTGTGAAGTAGAAAATGTGTCTTGCTTTTGTTCTTGTTTTTATACCCTACATCCGAAGAATTGAGAGTTTGTTAGGCATTAAAGGAGGCGTGGTAGGTACGGAAACGTTAAAAATAATTTGCCAAAATGGGCGTGGTCCGCCCTTTTTAACATAAACGGCAATCACAAAACAAGAAATAAGTAGTATTAATATTCATGAGGTTGTATGGTAGTACCGGACCAGTGACACGCCTTTTTTTTATAACAAATAAGAATATAATTGAACAACAAAATTTTAATATTTATTAGGTAAATGTTGGGAAGATCATTGGTCGGATGTAGGGTATATAAGCTTCGGCCGGGCCGGAAATACCTTTGCTAGTTGTTTTTATTGTTGTTAATCATTTAATGTGTTCACTAAAGTCATGTATGCTGCAATAACAGTTGAGAGAAGTTAAAAGGAAAACATGTATTGAACTAACAAGAATATGGCTTTTAATCCATGTTGAAAACATCAGTTAACGCAAACTCGTCGTTGTTTGCGTTTGGTATGCATTTGGCAATAGCAGCAGAAGCATCAACGACTGCAACAACAACCGTCATAAACTGCGTCATGTCTTCGCCTTAAACTGAGTATCATGCCCACAAATGCACACAGCTGGGCGTGACTGTCCGCTTGGCATTTAATTTGCTTGCCGTTAGGATGATGTCTGTTTTAGCAAAACTCACAGCTTATCATAAAGTTTCTGTCGCAAATTTCTGTTCGGTGCAGCTGTTCTTATTTTGCTGCTGCTGTTCTTCGAAAACCTAGCCGACCCATAAGTTTTATGACGAATTTTTATTATTATTAAGTAGTTGTTTAGTAATTTTTTTATTCAAAATGAATTTTCAACGTTTCAATGACAAATAATACATTGACTTGTATCGTATTTATGCCTTTTTTTCAGTATTAAATTTCAACAAATTTCAATTGTAATACGAGTTAGGCGACAAGTTGAATTTGTACTAATTAATGTTCTATTTTTAATAAAAAAGTTGTAATAAACTTAATTTAACTTGAAGTAAGGTGACTCCCATTCGATTCACCTTTTAAACTCTTCTCAGTTCAAATAATAAAATCCAAAATAAATCTTTGGAAATTAACTTTATGCATATATACATATCTGTGTCTACCGTTACTTCATGCCGAAATATCTAACGATATTTGTTTAAAGTTTTCTTTGGCAGCAGCACGATACCTTCTTCGGTGGTCCGGCTGCAATAAACAGAGGCTATAAACAGACTTCGTGGCTATAAAACTTTGCCTCATTATTTATTACTTCTCTATCTATCTAAAATCTATCTATCTTTGGCTTAAACAATCCGCCTAACTGCACAGAGGATTAAAAGTTTCTCCTTAGTTCATCGCCGCTGTGGCATGTCTTCGGTTAAATGAATACAACAACTTTTTATCCTGATTAGTTTCAACAAGGATTTCGTTACCGCAATCAAGAAATGCCTTTATGCAAGACATTAATTAATACAAGCGATTCCTGGTCCCCGTTTCAGCCACAACACATCAAGAAAAAAACCTAAAGAAAAACAACAAAATCTAACCGACAGCATTTGCATGTTTATCGAAAATTTGGAAAAAGTTTAGAAAGAATGGTTAAGAAAAAGAAAAAAATGAAAGAAAAAAGGTGCAGCCAACAATTTCGGAGAATATCTATTCGCCGATCGGTCTTAAGGATTAGCCATGTAAACCGGAGCGACACTCGGTGTCCTACGCTTCCCTTGTACTTTTTGCGGTGTGCTATGGCTTGGCTTTCATACGAGCAGTAAACAGCGAACAGCAGAAGCTAAAAACAGGAACAACTGCAAGGAAATCCAATATATTCGTTGAAGACATGAGCCAGACGAATGAATAGTGTCTGTCTAGCCGTTGTATATCATACATATGCGAATCGGATGGATTTCATCATGTCCACACCCAAAAAAGACGAAAACGGGTTTTGCAGTCGACTACACACACACACACACGAACAATTCAGTCACACTTGGGAGTATGTGTATTAAAAAGGAATTAAATGCGAAACCAAATACATTCTGAATCCAGAGATAAACATAAAAAACTCTTTAAAACCAGGAAGAGTGCTATATTCGGCCTGGCCGAAATTAATTATCCTTAGATTTTCATTAATTAAATTTTTCTTCGTTCCTCTGTTATGACTTTTTTGTTAAAAGTGGGCCATAAATTAAATTAGTCAAAAGAACTCAATAAATTACGCTAATATACCAATTAATAATTTTATGGGATGAATACAGAGATACCTGCATTTTCGGTATAAAAAGTAGGCGTGTTTGTTAACCGATTTTGCCCAATTTCAATAGGAAACATCCCCCATAACAAAGAATATTTCTACGAATATTTCGTGATTTCAACGGAGAGACAGACGGACGGACGTGGCTAAATAGACTAAGGAACTTGACCACGAATATATATATTTTCTATATCTATCTCCTTTAGTTCTATACCCTTAACCACTTAAGTGTAGGGTAAAAAAATCGCTATGACCATCGTTAGTGTGTCGAATTCAAAGTTTTAATTTCATTCCCACGTCAGAATCTTAAAAGATCTCAGTGCGCAAGAAGCAAGCGGATTTCAAGTCGACGCAATTTTGCATCCATTTTCCGCATTACATTTAGCCAAGTACTATATTTCCTAGGGCCCGAGCACTTCGCTTCCTAGTTTACGCTGTAAGCAAGAAACGAATGATGATTGCCTTTTTTATAAAGAGATTGGGAAACAGAAATCAACTGTTAATAAGGCCAGTCGCACAATGGATACTTTTCCGGACGAGTTTGATTAGTACGAACAGTGGTACGGGGCCACGGACTCTGAATACAGTTGGTCGTACGTATACGTAAGAATCGATGCGACGTCCGAAAGCAATCCGAATTCATTCGCATTTTCACATCCGGCGCACGAACAGAACAACAAAACCACGTATTCTTCCTTTCTTTTCCTTTTCAAATGAAAATCAGCGTAGCCAAACGTATCCAGTGTGCGAATACTGTTCGTTTGAACAAAATCTTGGGCAGTGTGCGGCTGAATATTTACAGCCTTTTTTACCAAAACGGCACAAACCAAAGAAATATGCAAACGAGTTTCTTCGAACTGTTACGCATATTTTCCATATATTACATACATATTACAAACACATTTTTCGTTGAACATCGGCGTCACTCCGATGATAATCCCCCACACGTCGTAAGCACTTAATGCACTCGCTTACATCCAAATGTCCGAAGTACTTTGAAATTCATTGAGAAGAAACAGCAGGAAATCATCGCTGATTTTCGAAAGTCTTCGATACTTTTACCATTGGGAAATTTGAAGTGGATTGGAGAATAGTAAAGACATTTTTATTGGAAGAATACGGAACAAGAATATAAAATTTAAGAGCGTGTTAATTATTGGAACACTTGTTGGTATGTAAGATTCCTTGGACTGACTCATTATTATTTAAAGCTTGCCATCATTCGTTATATCAGTTTTTAGTACGATCGATGAATTACTTTTACTTGAAGTTTTCGGCGAACTCTCACACCTGCAGTCAAGAAGTCTTAAGTGCTCTAGTCAAGCCAGATTCTGCGATTCTGGTTGTTTGAAAGAGTCAAACAAAAGCTCAATGCACATTACATCTTTGCCAATTGTGAGAGAGAACAAGAAAGATTCGTTGGTTACTTACGTAAGTAAGTGCGTGTGAAAGTTTGCTCCACCGTTGAGACTTATGCCATGACCTATTGTACGATTTCAACGCATCCATGCATGTAAAGCCGCTATCATTAACACCGGTGGAATTTTAGGTATTCGAGTAGGTATCAACCAAACAAACTTCATTGAACTAGCCAGATTTCCACCACTGAACCGAGTATGTGAGGAAAGAGGAGCGGGCGTCAGTACAAACAACCACTATAGCAATAATACCTCCATCAACTCTTGGTAACTCTCGTTTAGTCGTTGTTTTTGTTGTGGCTGTAGATGATGACGCTGATGACCGTATGAATACTTGGCCCCAAAAATGGTCAAGCCCACAAGTTAAGCCCCCAGACATGTTCAACCGAGCGACGCATGAATTTCACTCATAGACACAACATGTGATTCTTTAGGTTTATTAGTGTGAGTGTGTGTGTGTTGGCAGCCACATCAGATGCATCGCATCCCATACGCAACCGAAACAAACCCGAAAGCCAAAGAAACAACAGTGCTATGTGGCAAGATGAGTTTTCTACCTCTTGATTGCTTTCTCTCTTTTTTTCCACTTTCTAATCCTTCTCTTCTTTTTCATCACTTTATCTCATCTATAATTTCTCTTCCAGTGCTTCTATTTAAGCTTGTGTCATTCTGTAGAAAACACAAAAATTCCATCCTGTTGTTAATTTGTTGGAGTTACTAGCAATGATTCGCCGATCGGATGGAGAGTTCCTGGAAAAATGCTATAAACAACGAGCACTTCTTCTTATTCTTTTTGTTGTTACTGCCATAAACACGAACATCGTTGCGATCAAGTTGCTTATAACCATCATCGTCATCTTCAATGTCTTCTGTTTCATGTACTTTTTTGGCTTCTCCGGCCACAGCCTTAAAATTTTTTAAGGTCAAGCATGTTCAGAGCTGAGGTCAAATATATTCACATAATCACATGCATATTTCCAAGCGTCTCGGCTTGTGTTGCGTGTCCAGAAGCAAGGCATCGATGTTCATCGAAATAAACAAAAATAAGAAGACAAAATACCAAACGTGGTTCAAATCATTAATAATACGGCTGTGCACAACACAAGGAGAAAAAAGAGGATTATGGGCTTTTTTGATTCAAGTTTGGCTTTAAAAACAAATCGTTCCTATTGCAAAACCTGGACTTTTTAGTGGAATTTTGTGTCTGAGTCGAATAGGTGACATAGTTTAGGGTAGAGTTGAATATTTTCTGCCACAGATATAAAGTAGCTTTTTTTCACTAACAATGCATATTTTTAGATTTATTATATCGATTTTTGAAACATGTTTGTCGTCACTTTCTTTACTTTGTTTGCTTAGACTCGCAGCTCCGGTGTGAAAAGCAATGGATTTAGAGAAGCAAACAATGAAATTTTTTGGAGTAAGCAGAAGAGCGAGACACTTCTCCATACGAACATTTCAAGTTTAGATTAATAACACAAAATAGTATATTAGTTTCTCCTGATAATAAGTGCTAGCATTAAACCAAAAGAAGCTAGGAAAAAGACGCCAATTTTGTTCTCACGTAGTGACTGAAACTTAATTTTCACGGATCACCACAAAGATGTTGTCGTTTAATAACAAACGCTCCGAGGAGCTGTATTCACTTATCACCCAATAAAGAAATCGCGCGAACCACAATATTGATTATAAAGAAGCTGCAAACGTGTGATTGCATTTGTTGTTTTTTCTCAGGAAGTCGTTAACACGAAGGATACACACACAAAACATAGTCAATGGATTACAGATTAAAAACAGTACTTTGTAGAAGCAATCGTAAGTTTGCGGAAATCGATTGGCAATTCTTCGTTACGGCATCATTGAAAAGTGGAATAACTCAGGCTTTAAACAAAATTTAATTCATGGTTGGAAATCGCAGTTTGCAGCGTTAACGAAATCTGAGTAAGTAATTTACAGTTTCGAGCCGAACAAGATCGAAACAATAATTTAAACATCAGCTTCCTTGAGAATAACTATCGACGGCGATACAACTTGACCTCAAAGCTATTATCTATTTGACTTGCCACGCCTTTTATCGACACATTCTTCACTTGGCATGACTCCAGCTCCAACAGAAACACTAGAATCGCTGTGGCTTTTCTTGGCCACGTTAGCAAGAGTGCGCAAATAAATACTGATTCTACTGTCTGTCTTTAAGTCTCGTTTAGACTACCAAGGAAGTTGGCAGGTGCTACAGCACAATCCCGCATGGAAACACGCTAACCTCACGAATTCAACTTAAATAATATCTAATCTCTGCAGCACGGGTGCGAAAACCCATTCACTGAAACCAATCACGTGTACCTTGTCTGCTCGAAAGTGCTGCAAATGGCCCACCGAGAAAAATAATCAGCAGAAAGCGCGGAAAAAGGATCATAAAATAGGGAAAGCGCTGAATGAAATGGCGAAGCACATACTTTTTTATTGATTACGAAGAATAGACATTTCTTCATCTTGTGAAGTTATGACGCCAAATCTTTAATTAGGGAACCACTGAAGTCGGCGTCATTTCCCCCGTCATATGAATGAAGATCATATGAACGAAGATTTTTGACATTTCAGTGGTGAACTTGTATAAATACATTTCTGCAGTTATCTTTTCTTTATCCCAATTATTAAGTCTAGGAACAAACTGTTGCAATAATGCCGCTTTCTTTTGAAAATTTCTTCATTTAAATTTGCGAGGCTCTCTCCTTGCATTCCTCACAAATTGTCTTTTTTCTTTTCGGCTTGTGCTTTTGTTGGCTTATTGAATATTATGACCCAAACAATATATTTTGTCCTGGCTTTCATGACTTCGTTGGCTGGCAGCGAAGTCCTTGAGCGTTGTCCTTGAGTGAGACCTTTGCCTGTGATGGTTCTTGTTGGTGCTGGTTGAAAAAGGTCAGTACCCAAGACTCGCATCGTGAATAAATTTAAATAAAAATCGGTCTACACGTGGCAGTGGCAAGTGCTCAAGATTTAGGTCGTTGGACCGACAACAGACAAAAAAAAAGCAAGAAAAGAAACAAATTTCTAAACAGCAAAAACACAGCAAATGCTTTCACAGAAATCAATTACCAATGATAACGAGATTTGATCAGTCTTTGGTGAAAAGCTTATTTCCGAAGTTACTTTAACTCGAACCCACGCCATTTGTGCAGATTTTTATGGTAATTTTATACACCACTCGTGGGCGCCGACATCGTGTCGAACAATAGCTCACGGACGCGGACCGATGCTTTATCGCCACCTGCACCATTCTGCATCTCCACCGATTTCTGCAAAAAGATTGTTTTCGTACAAGGAGCTTCCTTTATCGATTACAGACGCATTCAGACACATGAAAATAAATCTATTTGAAGTCCCTTAGCGACGACGTACTTTGTTTTATTTGATGAGACAGAAGCACCGATATTGCTCAGCCGAACGCAACCGACGAAGGTTGAATAAACCTATTAATTAGCCACAATGCAGCTACAATAAATACAATGCAGATCAGGTATTAATCGTCTGCAATTATTTAAATTATTTCGTTATGATTAAGCAAACAAACAACGCGACGACAGTCATCAAAAGATTAGAAGAACCTTCAGCTCCACTGCCGCAATGACAGTCAAATTTGCGAAGTGGCACTTTATTGCTCTACAGGCAATGGCTTCGTTAGGTCATCGCCGAACACACAGCTCCAACATGACAGCTGCTGCCACAGCGATCGACACTAATAAAAAATTCCAGAGAATCTGATTGCATTCCATTTAGCGAAAGATGTGCACAATCAACTGCAGCCCGAAGAATTGCGGTCATCAGAGTCGCTCACAGTCAGCGGGATAGGGGCCGAGCTGATGATTTTTGGTGAAATAAATGAATACAGAATATCTCAGCACATGTAATAAGTTGCGATATTTTGCAAATTGCAATGATATGATGACGGCAGACAGGCAGCTGCAGCGGCAACGGCAAATGAACCAGCGCGAACGAAGCGTCGCAGACAGTTGCCAGCTGAAAGACGATGGTGCGCGCGCATTGATGATCACGGATGTCAACTAGTTGCAGTACATTCGAGCGTATAACTTAAAGAACCGAGCGAGGAATGAGCAACGAGTCGCGCCACGAGCGCTGGCCACATAAGTGAAATGCGCGCTGTTCGTCGCGCGTGTGCAATCCATCCAAAGCTTAAGCATCACGCGACGCGTTGCCGCTGACTTTAATTGCACGAATTGTTCAGAGGAGCATGCGGGCCGTTGTTTAGTTGGATCATGTACAACTCAAGCGCAGCGTCTGAAATGGAATTAAGACAATTCCTAACTAAATTGAATCTAATTGTCTGGGCCTGCGCTTGACAGACACGGAGTCACAGAGCCACAGTTTCTAACACAGCTGCGCGTGTTTATCACTCAGGCCGCACCTCAGCGCTTCATCAATTTCAAAAGCCAGCCTCTTAGTTAGCCGCATTTTTTAGATTATTTGGTTTTTGGATTTCGGTTGTAGTAGGTTCGGAGGTCTGAGTCTCACGCAACAACATGACGGTACGGAAGGTCATCATACGCGGCATCAACCTCTGTCGTTGCTGCACGTAAAGCATCTAATGGTTCCACGGTTTCGCGATATCTGCGTACGTTTATCTCTTCTTTTAAAGAATTATGTAATTATTGCCCAGGTCATCTGAGATCAGACCCAACACAAGATTGGACCACTAAAAACTTTATTTCGGTGTTTTACGCAATCTGTTTGCTGGATGAAATATTATCTTTCCTGCTCATTGATTTAATTGGAGGCAAGGCAATCAACTGTATCCAAAAGAATGCAACTAAATGTCTTTTGTAACTGCCTAAAACGAAACTTACTCGAATCTCAAACTAAAATATATGCAAATGTTTCGGGTAAAATTAATTACTAGAAAATTTGAAACAGTTAAGAGAATCTGATCCTGTAGCATTATCTTTTATCGATTTCACATTTATTATTGATCTCCGTCGTTATTGTGCGATTTCGGTTTTTACTTAGCAATACAAAAAAGTTCACTTGTTCACTAATTAAATGTAGTTTAAATACAAATTACAGATATCAATGACCAATTTTCGATTATGTTCTGTTGTGCAATTGGTCTGATTTGGTTACAAAAATGATTTTACATCTCACTGTAAATAATAGTAAAAATGCAACAAATATTGTGTGTAGTATTCGTATAAAGTTTTGCTGTTGCAATATGGGGTTTGTAATGTAGGTTTTTGCTTCGTGTTTTTGCTCCCAATCCGAGGAACCCCTATATTTATTCTGTTTTTATTGGTCTAATTTTTGTGTTTCCAGAACAGATTATCTATAAAATGTATTGGATAATTGTTTGAAAATTTGTTGTTTCAAAAAAATTCGGGCTTACTTATTTGGAAAGTTTCTTCTATTAGATTTTTCTGAATATTTGTTTTTTTGCTGCATGAATTCCAGTTGATGTAGGTTTTGAGCATCAAATTAATTAACTACTCACTAATTAAATCAAAAAACCAACATACCTATGGAATTGCATGCGTTCGACAACCGCAATTAAACGGCATCATCAAGCCACAAGAATACATTTAAAATGGCCTCCGAATTATTCGGATAATTAAATAAATACGTAAATGTTCATTAAACAAGTAACCAGCGGCGTGTTCGAGTAGCGCGACCACCTTGTGAAAATATTTTAATTGAATTTCCATAAAGCGGTCTGTTTGCGAAAAACCAAACCGGATGCAAACAGGAAACGTGAATCCTCTGCTTACAATACGCAGCTTTCACGCAACGAGTTGGCGAAAAACATGATAAATAAAACATGAAATGATTTTTCCCCATTCTACATCCAAGGATGTTATTTCCCACCATCATGCTGGAGGGAAATTCTGTTTAAAACAACATTAAAAGTAAGTTCATCCGGCAAAACGTTAAAACGTATTAATTAACTGAAATCTGTTTCGATAGGTATTAAATCAAATAAAATAAAAATAGCAATAAATACGAAATTATACTAAAAAAAAATTTTTATTCGCTAAACTGCCGAACTTGGGAAATAAAGTTCTGTAACATTTTATTTAAATTTTTGTGTTTGTTTCGTTAATTTCTTCCTTAAAGCCCGCCGACATCCACCTTGAAGTCTTGAAGTGAACAGACTTACGAAAGGGAGCATGAAAATCCTGCCCACTTAAGCACTTATGTAGAACCTTCTAAGAGGATCACTTCTGCACATAAGAATGTCCTTCAAGTGTTGCTGAAACCACTCGAGAATGTGACGCGGTTTATTGAAGAGGCTCAGCGCAGCACAGAGCCCAAGTCATTTTTCTACAGAAAGTTTGCCTAAACAGTAGTACGAGTTGTTTGAAACGTCGGTGTTTCGCAGTGAGCAAAGCAAAGAATCTGAAAGTGCGCTTGCCCGCAACAATGAATTCATTATGTTTGTCGTTTTGTTTTGTCCCAAATGAGGCATTCGGAAATGGATACGAAGTCGCGTAGCAAACTGTAATGACTCACTTAGAAAAGCGTACAAGTTTCCGTTTGCTATGGTTCATCGCACCAATCCCTAGTCCGATCAGATTTGTCATGTTTTCCAATTTTCCCACCAGAATATTAAAAATCACCGGATTTTTAATCGTGCAAAAAATCACGTCAGACTCAAACCGAATTGCAATTATTTCATGTTAACTTAACTTTAATTTATCCGTAATATATAAATTACTGTTGCATTTCGGTACCGAGGACACATAATTTTTGTTGTGTGTAGGTTGAGTGGAGTAGTTAGAAAGCCCTAAGTTGGTCAATTGACTTTTTGTGTTGTTTGTATTTGTATTTATTTACTGTTTGTTAAGATATTTATGTTTTTGAGTATCTAAAATCATTTATTTCTAGATATATGGCTCATGGCAATCGACAGCAATGACCGGGTTTCTTTTCGCTTCCCTCTCTTCTTTACTAGTCTCTTTCTCTGTAGCTCTACCAATTTGATTAATTGCTTTTTCTTTTGGAAATCATATTGAAATACCATATTTACTGTTTCGATAATAAGCACTTGCTGACAGTTTTGCTTGAAGCTGTCCGCAGTGTTGGAATGCGGCGCTTAGAAATGATTTTTAAATATCGGTAGTTTATTAACTTAAAGTAGTAATCATACACCGATCATTTAAGTAAACTGTGTCTCTGGGGTCATTTAAGATAACATTAAAACATCGGTATTAGAAAAAACGGCTGTCATAAAAGAAATTCTATTACGCACGATTGATAAAGGATGTACAATAAACCAATATAATAGTTACGTACACTAACCTAGACAAGCTTTAGGATTGGGAAATGTCTTCGGTAAAGTACATGGCTCTACATTTCGGTAAAGTATTAACAGAGATTGATAAAATGTTCACTTCACATGTCGGAAATGGAAATGGAAGGCAAGTTAGGAAATATTTTGTATCGTCGACGAATTCTTTTTAGACGATTCTTTAGCCTGCAGGATGGTATTAAACCATATAAACTTTAAAGTCAATTTCAGCTTCTGATTTCGTTATGAATATTCATTTCCAGAATATTCATTTCCTTAAATACTTTCCTTTTAAATTTATAATAACTATGATAATTAATTATAATAAAAGTCGCTTCAGTTTGTGGAGAAAAGTATTCGATGTAGTCGTAAGTTTTCTTAATGCGAACACAGTATTGAAGTGTTGAAAGTCAGACGAGCTCCATTTAAATCCTGTAATTATTTTAATAAACGGTTCTGCGTGCTCCGTCGTATGATTTAAATCCCAAAAGAATCCCTTGAGATGATCTTGAGACGCGCGCGTTGGTTGGCATTCATTACACACGAAAAAGCAGCTGGAGCTGGAGTTGATGCTGGTGCAGTTGCTGTTGCTGCAAGCTGGAGCTGAAACTGAAACTGAAGCAAAGCACTTGGAACACTTGAAAAACATTTGCAATTTGCACCTCGTTAATTAAGGAGCGTGCGATCTGCGCGTACGTGACTTGACGTACTCTCATGTGCCAAGCGTACATTCACATGGACAAACGCATATACTCATATGCCTTTGGAGCTAAACAGAGAGACGTGAAGAATGTCGCTTCTTGGCGCATATTTGAAGTGGATTTCCAGCTCAATGAGGACGTACAATGAGTCACCGAGTACCTTCGGTGCGATGTCACAGAAGTCACTCTTTTGTGAGGTCGCATGGCGTCGTGTGGCGTTGTGCCGCTAGGCTGGGCCGCCTAATGGAACTGTCAGGAGTATCACTTGTCGTCGAGGCCTCTCGGTGTCATGCCAGCACTTAATGAATAGATGGCAACTCTTGAGTTTTACGAGTTGGCGTGATTTTTGGAATTAAGTCGGAGCTCTTCTTCTTGTTCATTGGTCTCGTTGTTGTTGCTTTTTTTGTTCTGTTGTTTTTGTTTTTTTTTTTTTTTTTGGTTATCGTGATACTGATACCAAAGCCGTGACACTAAGGTAAGCTCTTCTTCGCTATCTTCGTTATTCTCTATGTGCAACTACACTCGAGACCCTGAAAGTTCTCTGCTGCTTTTTCCTTCCTTATTTAAAATTACTTTATAATTTTATGTATTATAATTGGTTATTAATTATTATTATTTATGTTATTTATTATTTTATTTATTATTTATGTATTAATAATTGCTTTTTACTTCCACGTATACGTAGGAAAAACATGAAAGTATGGAACTGCGAAAAATTTCAATAACGAGATTTATTTAATGAAAATACACCTTTTGACCACCCCTCAACACATTTTCACTGGTTTCGTCCAAAACTCAAAAACGGAGAGTTCGAGAAAGTTGAGTTTTTCGGTTACCAACGCTATAAGGATTTTGTTTAATTTCCAAAGATAATAGAATATAATAACATCTCAATATAATCCACCAATATTTGTTGTAATCTGAATCCAAAGGACACTTAGCGACTTGGTGCTGTTTTATACATAAGTAATACAACTTCTTTATTTACAAAAAATCACGTTCAAAGAAGTCATGTGTTGGCCACATTAGATATTTTGTACACAGATATCCACTCGCAACTGTAAACACAATAACAACAATTTTTTTGAGGTATTATGATTATCTTGTCCTAATTAATATTCACAATAATAACTAGTAACGAGTAACTATTCCGATTTTTGTTCAGAAAACACATATCCACGTACCCGCTTCACCTGGGATCAATCTAGAAAGAAAATGAGAAGATGATGTTTTCCCCTTTCAGCTCTTCCATAATAGTTCCATCAGCAGAGAATGGTAAAAAAGGCGAAGTGGTTATGTTCAGTCCTTTGGAATTAATTTGTCGCAAAGATAGTAAATTTCTCTACATCACTAGTGTTCCTTCTTGCCACGTTTTAAAAATATTTGAGGGCGTGCGAGAAGCCTTTTTTAAGCTCCGTGTGCATGAATCTTTTTATTTAAATTCAAACACTTCACTGGCGATATGTTGTCTCGTGCGCGCATTATTATTGTTAGTATTGTTTGGCGTTTTTTCATTTCTGTTGGTTGTTGGTGCCGCTGCTGTACTTGCTGGTCTCTTCTCCATTTTTCTTTTTAATGCCATGTTGGCAGCTCTTTGCTTAAGCATCCTTAATGTAAGCATCATTGCTCTCTGCGCTGGTTTTTTTCCCTTATTGTGTTGTTTTCTCTGTTAAAAAATACGTTTCGTATTTTTATAAGGATTTTATTGTTCACTGCGTGACAGAACCACAAAACCAACAAGGATGTACACTTGAGCTTCGTAGTGAATATTTCCAGTAAAAAACGCCTCCATTCCAACTCTGCAGATGTGATATTAAATATTAAAAAACTCACTACTGTTACTTCAACTCGTCCATGTAAAATGCGCGACACTCATAAAGCAGGAGGATAAGCATCCATTGCAGGATGTATTGTTTTATTTCCAGTGACGTGTTTTGGCTCTTAAAGGCCTTTTACTTGGAACCCAGCCACCGTTTTGGCAGAATTTCCTTTGAATGTCACTGCTTTGATCAGTCTTTCTCGATGTCTTTCTCGATGTCTTTCACTTTCAAGGAAATGTGTCAAAATCTAAAATAATTCATACAACAAAACATACCACATAAAATATCCGTTCTTACGGGCAGCATTCGAAAAGGTTTTCCATTTCACTTCACTCAAGAAGAGAAAATTTTTTAGTTTAAATTATTTTAATATCGTGCAGAGCTATTTAGTGTACCAGAAGCCTTGCATGGACAACCGCGAATATCTTGGACAACATTTTTATTACAGTTCAAAACATTTCCTACTGTGGTGGGCCTTTACTCGTTCGTTTGACGTTAATTGAATAGATCGGTAAATGTAAATTTAAAGACCTAACCGTTTACAACTGGGTTTTATCAAGGATAAAATTCCTCATTTAAGGAGACTTTAAGACATTACAATGTACATAAAATTTACAAACGTATGTAAAATTACGAATTCGTATATATATGATATGAGATATCTCCCTACGAGGAAATCTGATTAACGAAATAGAGGAAAACAGACTTCAATATGAAATTTTATTTAAAACTTTAATCGCTGAAATGTGTCAATGTGATATTGGCTCAAGCTCGGACTTTGAATTGGGACGAGCAAGAGCAAAACGTTTGAAACACCCTGCAATTATAATAAGTGAAGACGAGGAGTAATATTCGTGGAAGGTTGTTATTTGAATTGTGATTTAATTTAATGTTAAGTAGATTTGAAATTCCGTTTATATTATATTTTTCAATTTTTCTTTTATTTTGTGTTGTGTTGTTTAAATAAATAAATTGGTATTAACTAATGTATTGGTATCCTGATGAAGTGAATAGATAAAAAAATATCTTAAATAAAAACATATAAAAGCTATTTCTTTTTCGATTAGGCCTAAGCCTGATTTTTGTATGGAGTTAAAGTCTCCATACAAAAGCGGATTTTCTATAACGCGGAGTTTCTTAGCTACGTATTGACCGCCTTGGAGGCGGCAGGGTTAAAATACTGGGTTACCTGTATTTTACTTGAATTATGAAAGACTACATTTCAGTTTGGAAACATATACAAATTTACTGGAATTTTGTTTCTAAATAATTTCTGGGTCCTGTGAAGGGAAAATTTAGTTACATTTTTAAACAGCCTCTGTCCTTACAGTTCCAATGGTTGTAAATATATGCAACATTTATTTGAATTTAAACTGATAAATTCGAAGTTTAGGACTACGTAGAGTAGAACAAAAAATTTCAAACACATAAATATTTTCCTTCTTCTAGTTAAATCGGGCATAATTTTTTTTTTAAGTGTAAAAGAGAGACTGGCGCCATCTCCGTAGTAATATGTGCTTCCATTCCTCTTCGAACCATTTCACAAATGTGGAAAGCAAATGGATTGCAAAGATGCTAACTTCCTACAAACAGGAAACCAACCCTTAAACTCGTGGTGCTGACGGTGGTTATGACGTTTAAATAACTGGGTTTTGCAGTGGTTTGCGTACAAAATAAAATCACTTGAGGAATGAACGCGCCATCTGTACGGAATTTTGTCAAAACGTTGTTTGCAACGATGTCTCTTGGAGAGACAGCCCAACTTCAAATAAAGTCAGCACACAGGTTAATTACTCGAAAACCACATAACATGGTGTGGACATCAGCCAACCACTAGAAAAATTTGGAAACTTTTCAGCACACGCTGAAATTCTCACGTACGACAAACACAACAGGGAAGCAACAACAGCACCCAAACTTTTTCTCCTTTCTGAGTGATTATTCGATGGCGTTTCTCCGCGGCGTATTCAAAGTCTGCCGCGCCGAAGAAAGCTAAAGTTAATTCACGTATTAGCCTCTTGACATTTGGAAGCCACCACAAGAATAAATCCCAAAACGCGAAAATTCCTAAAGAGTAATGAACAGCGGAGGAAACTCACACGGTTGCGGATCGAGCTGAATGTGCTGCTGGAGCCAGCATGTTTCAGAGCCTACCGTAAAGCTGATGCTGTACTTGTCGGCCGGAATTCCCACATGCAAGACGCCAGCGCAGTAACTCCCTCTGTGTTGCCCCTTTGCCTCTCAAAACACTGTGGCCTAATGTTCGATGACTTTCAATTAAATCAATATTCGCGGTCCATTCTCATGCGGAATTTCAACCACTTGGCCACACGATACGGCAGTCCAGAGTTGATGCAAGCGAAAGTTGATTCCACTCGACAATGGGACGCCAATGAGAAGAGTTAATGCAATTCCATGGAAAAAAGTATAGTTTTTTAGGTGTCGTCCTATTTGTCGCCTCTCACAAAACATACACATTTATATTTTTTTTTACACATTTATATTTTAATAATTTACGTTTATTTTTTTTGGACATTCAGTATTTCTAAATTTGTAAGAAGTTTTATTTTCGGGGCCCATGTATGACAAAACTGTTAAAAAAAACATTTTTATAAGGTGATAAAAATTTCACCAAGAACTTAACCTATGAAATACAGCTCTCATTCTAAAGAAACATTTCCCAACACTAAAAATCCCAACATCTTTGAATAAATGTCGCAGAGCTTACGAGTAAACGAAAATGCGACGTCAGATAGAGTGGCATTTATATAGAATGCTTCATATATAAATTCATTTTCGTCTTGCGATCGTACTACTTCACGCAAGATGGTAACAGAAAAACAAACATTCAAATCTTAGTGTAAAATAAAAAATTGCAGAGTTCTTCATACATGACCATACTGAAGATTAATAAAAATATAATACAGTTTCGCCTCTCTGCTGAAAACTACGCTGTCAGCATCTCTGATCGAGAAAACTGGAAAACTAGTGTCAGCTCCAAGCCAGCTTCACAAATCTTTTCTAAGGATGGGTCCAGGCTACAAATTGTAGAGCTGTAGCCGAAAAGTTTCAGTTTTTAAAAATCTATACCAATAGGAAAGCCTTTGATAGTTTTCCATATATTGCCTATTCTAGAGGTATGTGTACGAGGTTTCCGTATGCGTAGAAAAGCTGATAGATGAGTGCCGTAAAACCCTAAATGTTATTGAAGCGATTAACACCGTCACATTAGCACGGATGCCAGGTCATGAGTAAAAGTCCAATTGGCAAAAATATTGCCAATACGACAAAGCCAGAGTGTGTTGTGTGCACAAAATTATCAGTATATGTATGTGGCGACAACTCGCAATCTCTCTCCGATAATAGATTCGCGTAATGATGTGATATTCTGCAACTAAACCGTTGCAGGAGTGTTTCGTTTTTTTCAGTTTAAATACCTCTGTATGAATGTTTTTTGTTGTGACCGTCTCAACGCTCATCGCAATATCGCGTCGTGTGGATGTCTTTGGTAACAACTGATCTAACTAATACATAACAACAAACGATTCCATCGCATTGTTTAACTGTGTGATCGATTAACCAGTGAGAAATTGTACTCCGTGATTTACATAAATGGTTAAAAAGCATTAATTAAATTGAGATAGTCTCGCAATGGATTGAATCACACGATCAAAATCCCATCGCCAGCTTTTATTTAGTACCCAATCGATCTGCGCAGGCGGTAGCAGCGGGAAGCTTATAGACGGGCTAAAGCTGATCAACAGATCGGATCGGTAAATGGAAACGATCGGAGTGAGCAAAGAATAGTGTTCAGATGATCCGATTGTATAATTGATCGTTGAAACGAGTAGGAGAAGTACCACGATACACCAGCATGACAAAGTGGTTTGCGGCAGCGAGTATCTGTTGGCGGGGGTGTTAAATTTTGCCTGATTAACTGCCTTTTACAATGCAAATCAAACGAGTGCTTTGGTATTGTTATGAGGTTATAAGTTTCGATGTAGGAGTTGTTTGCATAGAAGTTGGAATGTTTTTAAGCAAATGCATATTAATTTAGATTTTGTAGTGGTGGTTGATCTCCCCTCAGCAAGTGTTAGTTGATGAGATTTTTAAAGAATAAAAAATTGCTTTTGTTTTTAAAAAAAAAAAAACAGTATTTAATGGCATTTAATAGCTTTTTGTTTTTGCTTTTTTGAAGTTCTCGCTAAAATCAACTGCCATTAAATTGTTCATTTAATTTCAAGACCTCGACGTTTGTCATTCGATGTTTGATAAGCCTTTAGTAAACGTGATCTTATTGCTATTGTTTTTATGTAGGCATTCATTACTTTTATTGTTGCTTGCTGTTGTTGTCCGCATTGTTTTTTCATCTTATTTCTGTTATTGCAGTTGTTTTTACGAGTGTTGCTTTTGCTGTTGCTTTGCACTTTTGTGCTTTAATTGATCGCATACGATCGCGACATAATTGTCGATCGGCTGAAGTAAATAGTGAAAAAAAATAGCTTGGTTCTCGCATTGATTTAGAAAGGCGCGACATGAGCTTCAATCTTATTATGGTTAATCCACTCGAACTCCTACTATGGTTCATTCGTGTGTTTGAGTTTTTCAGTGATTTCAGGGTGTTTCCCAAAGTGATTTATGTACGTACACATATCGACAATTTTCAGTGGAGTGTTGCATTCATATACCAAATGTCAAGAGGCTTTAAATGCTAAATTTTAAGAGGAGTGTTCGGGTTAAACCAGTTTTTTTTCTGTTGCGTTCCCCTGTGATTTGGGTTCAGTTTATTATTAATGAGCTTTAGAAGTCCTGCCATCAACGAATGAATCATAACGGATATAGCAAAAGGACAAGAGAAGATAGAGAGCAGAAAGAATAAATTTCGCAACAATTAACTGATATGTGTAGCAATCCAAATATAATTATAAAATTGATTTTCAGCGGTTCTTACGTAATCGCGGATATAGAATAAAGCGTTTTATAAATAAGCATTAATGTTTATTGCTTCGTTTTTAGAAACACCCGTTAAAATTATTCCTTAATTACGCCCATATAATGCGTTTATATTTTCCTTTATAAGGTTTTAGTTGTGACTACATACGTCCACGAATCTGTAATCTGTAACTGCGAGAAGCTGCACGGAATTGCTGTTATTTTTAATTACCTTTGCATTTCTGGCGTATATCAATCCTCTCATAAGCAATAGAAGTTAGTTCCACAGTTTAACAGCATTTACAAAGAAGTGTCTTTATCAGAGGTATCAGAGAAATGGATCTTTGAGAACGGTTGGAAGTTAAAGTATTAAGAAGATAACCAGGAGCAGTGTGTTTTAGCTTATGAAAAAAAGATAGTTTTAACTTAAGTTAATCTATCGGGGAGCAATTAAAAAATGAGGAAAAGAAATTTTATGTGTTCACCTCGCTTTACATTGTAAATGAAACCTGCAACATAGAATTATTATATTTTTATAAACAACAAATTTTACATCCGTATGTAGCATTGGCAATAGCAGCGTTTTAGATAGAAGCAGTTTCGCATTTGTCCGCAGAACATATTGGGAATTCTACAGTGATCTGAGTGCTCCATAAACTTTGCCAATTCAAATATATTGATATTCCTGATTGACGAGAGAAAATGTAATCTTTTAATAAATTATTGTAATGTATTTCATGGTTTACAGTATCAAAGGTATTAAAGAAATCGAACACAGTAATGTTAGAGCAGTAGTGCATCTCCTACCGGTTGGAAACCAGAGATGATCGCTAAGAAGATTACTATCGGATACAAAACAACGGATTTGTTTAGCAAATAGCTTTTTAAAAACTTTACAAAAATGGGGCAATATAACAATTGGTGGAAAATCTTTAAAAACAAAACTAGACTTTTTTAAAAGAATACAATTTTCGTAGATTTCTATGCCTTTAGAAAAACACAAGTTGAAAGGATATTATTAACTATATATGTAAAAAACTGTTGCATATATGGAATACATAATTTAATAAATTTCGGACTAAGCTCTAATTGACATAACTGCATTTAACACATCTTGGTCACAAATACAATCTTAGAAAAAAATTTCGAGTATAAATTCACCCGTAAACTATCAACTTTTTAATTTTCTTCTAACACCTTGACCGCTGACTGACTGCTTTGAGTAATTAAATGCCTTAGCAAAGTATTGAGTTCCAAAAATTGGTTAATACGACAAGACCGTTACCTACAGGCATTTGAAGGCATTCATCCATGCGAATGACCTAGACATGTGCATTTGAAATTTAAAACTGACAATTTTTGGCTATTGATAAGAAACATAAAAACATCAACATCGCCATCGGCAACTAATCTGACATTTAAGACGAATCAACAACGAAACGTCCATCGTTCGTTCAAGCAATCAACACGACCAAGGAGCGGACGTTTTCGGCGATGGAATCTGAGATTGACGCCAACGAACAAAATTCATGTGCTGCTGTTGTTCGTGTCTGGGAATGCGATCGAAAGGCCACAGAACACAACTAATCATATTCGGATATTAGAAGAATACGTTGCGGAAAGGACTGCAAGAAAGAACGAAATGCAAATGATCGTAAAGATTTTCGACGCTGTCGACTCTCGCCGTGATCATAAATGAGCCGATGTCAATAGGTGAGGACAATCCTTATGCGTTGTGTTCTGTTCGTTGATCATTAGTAGCGTATATGTGGCTGCCTGGTGATGCCCATACAGGTGTTGGTGAGTGTTGTTTTTTTTTTTTATATATCTGGCTCTGTGTGTGTTTGTATCTCTGTAGCGCAAACAGTAAACCAAAGGGGCAAATATTTCGAACTGCAACAATCTTCAAATGGATGTCGACGTCAACGAAACTCCAGCAAACGCAAGGAAGAACTATGTTAGAAGACATGTCTGACATTTGACACCTAAGATTAACGTGAAATCACTTTAGCATGAAGCTTAAGTAAAGAAACAAAGAAGTTACCTTTTCAGCTACCAGTAAAGAATCAGCAAAAAAAGGAAAATTATAAAACTTGTAGCTTTTTTAATTAACAGCAGTTTAAAGTTTATATAAACGTAAAATGTTTATGTATGCATGTGACAGCTGTTTACCGTTATCGGCGACATCTTCCATTCTGTTCAAATTCTTAAATATCATTATTATTCGCATATCTTATAGATTTTGCACTTTTGTTGCAAATTCGTTATTGTTGTTTGTTACCTATACTTTTGTATTTTTCCCTGCTGTCCAGAAGTTAAAATGAACATTTTTTCCGGCAGAGTATGTTGTAAGTCAGCGTGCTACACTATCCACAACTACTCAAGACGCGTAGATTGTATATATAGAGCTTTTTATTTAGCCACTGTCTATAACAAATTCATTGGTAGTCACAATTTCATCGATCCTAAAATCTCTAACACAATCGTTTCAAATGATATCGAGAACTTCATAAATTCGTCTATTCAATTGTTCCAGCATTTTATCTCAGCTATTTTGATGATAGCAATAGCACTTGCTTCTTATCACTGTGATGATCATCATCAGTGGCGGCCCTGTCATCACCTGCATCGTCCCGGCAAATACTTCAAAAGAGAGAGTCGAACCAACAGACCATAACCATAACTTTTGCACGTAATTGTAATAGCTTCAGTTGTTGCCTGTTGTTGGTGAGGTGGCTGTAGTTTTTGGCAAATTACCAATGTTTCTTACTGAGCCGTTTGCTGTGGTTTTCCGATGCCGCCCACAGTTTGCTTGCACTCAGCTTAGTCCAGAGTAGCGAAAATATCAACCACAAAAAAAGAGCTAAGTTACAATTTTCAAATCAAAGCTCTCATCTAATGTCAGAGATTAGCTAAATGTAGCGTTAGTGTGGCCAAAACAAAACCGTAAAGACCTCCAAATAAGACCAAAAAAGAGCATAGTATCTGCTCTTTGTGGACCTTGACCATTTCCATCCGCTGTCTGTGCATCGACAGTTTGTGGTCTTCAGTTTTTGATTAGAGAGTAATGATAATAGGTTCATCCTGGAGCGATGTTTTGGGCTGGATTTGGAAAATTCGTTAATGCGCTGCCGGAGCAGTTTCGTTGTTGCTATTTGGACAGTTGACCCGTCGTCAAAATGCTCAGATGCCTGTTATAGACGGTTAAGCAAAAACTATTGACCTGTGCTTTGTTTCGGGGCTGCAAAATGCCACAATTTCAATATTCAGTCCACAAAAAGCAAAGATTTATTAGACTCAATGCAATAAACTTGAAAAATCGCTTCATCAATTTAATATGGATTTTCGTTGGAACGGAAACAGGTCAAGAGGTTTACTATGTCGAATAGATGAATATTTGCTCAAGCATTCTTGCAGACAAAGCATTCAATTAAATTTACAGAAACCGAGTTTAATTTATATATACAAAACAACCGACTAACTCTAGCTCTTGGCGAACCGCCAATTACATGCTATTACATGCTTTATTTATATGTTATTATTATTATTATTATTAAAGGTGTTTATTTTAACAAAAAAGGAATATTCGGTATTTGAAATTGTATTTCTACAAATATAATACGAGTATACTTTCAATAAAAACGGTAAAGTCAATTCAATGAATTTCCAATAATAAGTACTTTTTCACTGATACCTCTAATGAGCGGAAGTTCCAAAGAAATTCCAATTAAAGATCATTTCTTTTTCTCTAATATTCAAATTTCAGTGTGAATGGTTTAACAAATAAGTGGAAACTTGGTTTGGTTTGAAGAATAAAAACCACTCTAACGAAATAAAAACTGCGACTGCTTTTAAATTATTCCTGCATCTCGTCGGAGATGCCCAGTCGCTGCTTTCTTTCATCTTAATTTACATTTTAATTGCCACGATGCAGCATGAGTACATGCAGCAAATTTGCAAACTACCAAACTTAATTTAAACCAGGCAAAAGTTTCGCCAAACTATCGGTCAAATTGTCAGCGCGCCATAGCCACTGAAGCACAACTTTCAACTTCCTCAAGTAGCAGCTTGCACACCTGCCTCAAATGAGCCAAACATGCTTCTGGCCAAGAATTTACTGTTGACTTTTTGAGATTATTGCGCAAAAATTAAACATAACCTCGGTAAGAAGCCGAAGCAGAAGCAGTCTTCACACTTCGCCTGAGCCTATAAGACTCTGTGCCGCTGCACTATACGGCTAGGATGACGGCTGTACTACGGGTGCTGACGAAGCGCCACGGATCTTTGGCCGGCTCACTTCACACCAAACTAGTCACCAAGCTAATCTTCATGATTGGCGCACCAGCAGCTGAGTGGACGCTGCTTTCGATGGAGCTACGGTTGAATGCTGTGCGACTGCGACTGCAGCAACGACGATATAGCACTATCATGTTCAAGGCGCTCCGTCGTTGCCATATCGTGATAGACAGACACATGTTGCCGCCTGCGGTACTGCAGACGGCAGAAGTCGAGGCTGCACTGGCAATTGAACAAAATTAGCATCCATCGTGCCGAAGAAAAGAACGCGCGAAGGAACGGAATTACTTCAGACCGAAGTGTGAAAGATGCATCAAACAGTCCCCGAAATGAGTATAGACTTGCTAACGGATCACCCATCCTAGCTTTAATCCAACTGGATTTGTAGAAAATAAGAGCTTTTTCTCTGTATTATTTGCAGCTAATAATAAGACTCAATACAATGATGATGATTATTTGAAGTATAATTGAAATTATTAACTTGGGTATTCGAGCTACTCGCATATTAATTTTGTTTATGCTAGTTCGCTTAAGAAATTTTCTGATTTGGCATATTTTCCACCTGAAGGTTTTCGCTAGAAATATCTATCCAAAGAAATTAAGCGAACGATGAGATTGTTGTTGTCGAAAGCACGCATCACGCTGCACGCAGCATGTGCAAATTTACACGGCCAACTTTACATTTAACAGCTGCAGACAACGCTGCAGATGTGTGTCTGAATAACGGTTCCGCCGTTAGGCCAACGGTACACACGATCGGAGTGTTGACACAAGAAACAGGCGTGCAGGCGTGAAGACTCGAACACGCTCAAAGCGTGCTTACAACCTCCTAAGCCAAGTTAATGCGCGTCAAAGTCACGCCACGTTGTTATTTATGAAAAGTTGCATGATTCGGCGCATTGTTTATGGCTTAACTAAAATCCTTCTCAGCATCCACATCTTCTCCAACCACAACAACCTCCAATACAGAAACACATCTACTAAATCATAAAATTCAATTTAGCTGTGCTTTAATTGATGCATTGTGTCATGCTTGTTGCGGTTATTGTGGGCCCAGCAAACATTATGCCAGCCCCCATTGGTTTCTCCATCTCTTTCTCGCCACTCTTTGCTCTTTCCGTTCTACAATCTCATCGATCTTATTGCAGTCGTCTCTTAGTTGAACGATTCCAAGCTTCAGGCAGCTGTTAGTTTCCCTTTTTCTCTCCTTCGCACGTTTGTAGATGCGGATTTGCCTTCGGGCCCAATTGTCAGTCATGTTGTTGATAGTAGTTTTATAGCATCCTACGCACTTTAATGCTGGTGTTAATAGCTTCGTTAGGGAGTGGTAGCTGTGGTCTGAATGATACGCAGCGTATAATGCAGGTTTTGTTTTCCTTAAGTTTAGTGTAACAAATACAGCAACAAATCCGTGTACATATATAATATTGCTATTCACATTTCGCAACCTTTTAATGCTCTTTCAAGTCTCCCTATACTTCTCGTTTTCTCTTTCTTTTTATGTAATAGTCTTGGCTGGAATATCTGGATATAGAATTTCTTTTAACTAATTTTTGAAATTAGGCTGTTACTTTTTTGTATGACGGCCGCTTTGCAGAATAAATTTCTATTTATTGTAATATTTTATGTAATTATTGTTTCTTTTTTTTTTTGTAATATTTTCTGTGTTGCTTCTTTACAGCAACGCAATTTAACATCCTTGGAAACGGTAGCAACGTAAGTAGCCCATCGACGTCTCTAAAAAGGAGGCTCCTCTTATTACAGATTTCCTCGTCAAATTACATAATAATATTTACCATCATATGTTTTAAATGAATTCATGAATTAAAATTTTATTAAAAGTTCAGCTCTTAGCAGCATGCAGTTTTATTTATTCAGCGTGATTACGCTTTTGCTGCTCGGACATTTGGCACCAAAAGTTAGTAAATTTGGCGGAAAATAACAGGGAAAAAACATGGCGATTTCCAAGTATTGCTTACCTTTGCTAATAGTGCCACTATCACAAAAGATTGAACTCTTCTTGGACAAATAAATCTGCCATCGAAATAATTTCTCAAGCAGACTCAACGACAGACAACTGACACGTTGGCGCTGGACATACATCAGCAGCTCATTTCATGAGCACTGAAGCCACAGGAAATATTTTACCTGGCAGCAACTGATTACTGAAAAGTCGATGAATGGTTCTGAAGTATGAACTCATGCCTTATTATTTGATTCCGACAATAGTAAACGCCAAACAGACATGTAGCCAGATAAAAAGCCAGTCCGCCGTAGACCTCATTGCGAATTCATTGCGTACTTGTAAAGTCAAACGCTGCATTCGTTCGATTCGCAGTAGCCATCATAGGCTTTCAATTTGAGTGGTTAGCAGCAGGCGATTTGATAATAGAGTAAGTAACAGTGGTAATGGCACCGATACACGCTGCATTCCGGAGTCAGATTCTGTCTAAATCGCTGTCTAAACAGCTGCCGCAGTTGGAAGGAAGTTGGCTTGATGATAGACTGCGCGAGTTTTGAGCGGAATGGCCTGCAGTCAATTGGTATTGACTAAATTATTGCGAAATCGACTGCAGGAATGTAAGAGCATCAGACAATTTCGCTTGCAATTTGCCCATATGTGGCATATTATTATCTAGATACCGTGTCTTGTTTTTCAAATATTGCTATTAAAGTAGCATCGTCTGAGACATTCAATTAGCAGGCGGACAGAGTTTGAAACGCTTACAGCTGGTTGGCCAACTTCAGAATGGCCTCAAAGTTGATCGATTTGCTTGAATCTTGCTAGGGCCAGTAGTATTTGTGTTTCTTTCCTTGTTGTTGTTGGTTACTCGTTAAAGCTGCGTCCTGTGCGAAGAGTATTGCAAGTGTTCTAAAAAATTGCAATTTCAATGAGTTGGCTTCTTCGTAAAAGGCAAAACGGAATCTATGCTGCGTATTGTTGGGGCGGCTTTAATTAAATTTAATCATGTGATTGAAGACTCTAAACCTTAAACTACAGCAACAGGAATAGAAGTTCCGCATCGTCCTGTTACACCTTCATCAATAACACGATGCTTTCAAAGCGGTTTTAGGATTGAAACCAAACCCCGTCGGGGACGCATCTCGGCACCTTGGAGGACGACCCTTTATGCAAGTGAGATTGGAGATTGGATCGCGTCGACTGGATTCATTTGAGATAAATTTTTTTTTGGCCGAAAGCGTTTGTACATATCCGATTATATAAATTTCAAGAAGTGCAATCAGAAGTCTAGTCCGGTTGAACTGGAGGTCTCGATAACGATTCAGAAGAAGCAAGGAAATAAAGCCCAGTGGAAAATATCACATCTTCTGCATAATACGTGGTGATTTTAATAGTTACAACATCTTCAGTCTTTTTTATGTGCCAATTCTATTATAATTCAGAGAATTCCCAGGATTGGGATTCAGCTTGCCGTAGCATCACGTCATATCAAGTAACGATATAAAAAACACAAAGATATTTAGGGATATAAATAATATACAACACAAAATTTTAACCAAAGGCCAATAGATATAAAAATCACTCCTTATAAAGATATTCAAGGATATACATAGATATTAAACAATGGAAAATTTTTAAAAAAAACCAAAAGACTTTTTTTTTTTAAATTTGTGTGTCTCTGAACCGTGAGATGTAACCTTTTTAAAATTAACGCTTTATTGTCGTAGGTATTTCATATGATCACATATCACTTGTCATCTGTTATGTGAATAACAAAGAAGATAGCTGCACAACAAAAACAACAGCAATAATGACAACACCAATAACTCCAACTTTAAGTGCTGCAGCCAACAACATTTTTGCCATTCACTACAACAAATTGGCAAATAAATCTTTCGAATTGATGCTGGCAACTCTGTTTCACGCAGGTATCCACTCAACAGAAAGCAGTCGATATCACGGCGTCGCGCTCACGCTATTACATATATACTGCATACGCGTCAAGCACATCCATTCACACATCAACAGTCAGCAGTCGGCCGATCAGTAACGACGATCTCCATCATCGCAGCCACCGTCGTCGTTAATGTTGACATCGTCATCTTTGGTGTTAATTTATTCATGTGCAGATCGCCGATCGCTGATCGAATCGATCGCTGGATATTTTAGCTTCTGGCCAAATATAAGTATTGATTTGGTCAAGCCGTAGCCAGTGTTCGTTCGGTGAAAATCGCACTGTCACTGAAATCCCAATGGCAAATGGTTGCATATCCATTGGCTCTCTGCGGCTAAACTGAGGTCTGAGAAAATTGTTCCATGAATATTTTGTGACACGTGGGCCTTAATTTTATTATTCGACATTATCCGTGCTGGCTAAGAATTTAGGTCATAAAAGCAATGCAGCCAATTGAAATGCTGGGTGTATTTTGAGTTTTTTACGTTTTCTGGTTCCTTGTATTATTCAATTATCGAAAATCTCTTCTCTTGGCAGATTATTTTTATTTCCATGAACACTTAATTTAAAATTAAACACAGCTTCGCAAACCTTTAATATTGTTAAGCAATGTAGATCGATCGATAGTGAGCTAAGACAGACAGACAGGTGCAAACTACGATGCCACTACTCGAGTTGACGTTGCTTTCGATCTCCCCAAGATACTCGAACGCTATCGCGTAACAGATCATAGCTCGTTATTGCTTTATTTTCATTGCTGCTATGCTTAGTGTTGCTATTGTTGCTGGAGCATAAAGTAAGTGGTGTACACAACGTCACCGAGTTCCATTAAGAGCCAAATGCAATGGCGTTACTATTTTAGTTGATTACTTGTATTTTAGTTGAGTTTTCTTTCAACTTACATACATTTTCCAATGAATATTTTTAATATATTTTTAGATGGCGTTTCAGTTTGTATGTTCTTGGGATTGAAAATATATTAAAGGTATTTATGGCTAATAACGATATAGTGGGCTAACAATACGAATATTGTTCAAATGTAACCAAAATTTTGTCAAAATCAGTTTCGATTTTCCATTCGTTGTACGAAATTTCGTTGTTTGTTTGTTGTTGTTAGCTTTATTTATACCTTTTTCTGTGTTTTGTTGTAGTTGACACGATCAACACACTTTTAACTTTCGTAAATCCCAGCAATATAAAACAAATCTGTGCCAAGTTAGCGCATGATACAGCCGCGGTTCACTGTTCTCAACACTACCACCAACTTCCAACGCGATAATGTAGTCGGAGGTAGACTGCGTGAAAGCCAGTTGATTAGTAATCATTGCATTTGTTATTAATTTTAAAATATTATTAAGTTTCTTTAGTGTATTAAAGGAAACCTTGGAACAGCACCAACTGATAGAATTTTCCAATCTAGATTTACGAGAGTACCTGTCATAAAGACCTCACCTCACGGCATGCTACCATGCATATTAGTTAATAGGTTAATCAAACCTCTTCCTACGAAACAAGTACCAAAGAGCGACATTTCCAATGTTCGACAACCGCTGAACACTCCCTCTGTTAGTGGTGATCATGTGGGCGGACTTTTTAAAGGACGTCCAAATTCAAGCTACGTCCGATGTTCGGAGTGACCCAGATAATCACTACCTGAGAACGGAATTGGAATGCTGCATTCACCACAATCCACACACATGCGAAATTCCCAAATGAATGACTTTGAATTAATCGAACGCACTGACCACCATTCATCAACATTTCCAGCGACAGTTGGGACAGAGTGCGCTTTGCGGCAATCGTAAGCAACATTTTGACAATGGTTCCAACAACAATAAGAACAACAATTCACGTGTCATTCAATTGCCAAGCGGCGAACTGAGGAACAGAAATTTGTTTTCATGTTGAAGCTGTTTTCCCCTCGCCAGAACTCCGTACTCCTTTGTTCACCTTTCCACTGACGACGTTCATATTGTTACCTACTAGACCATAATTTACTCATAATAATAATAAATCTTCGGATCTCACAGATCGCAAATCTCTTTCCCGTCAAATAAAAACTCACAAATCTAATCAACCACAAACACCTTTTTTTCTACAGTCACACCTAAATATATATAAAAATCTGTCTGTGCTTTAGTATAACCCATGACCATCAATCGCTTTGCGGTAAGAAACTTCGTCCCGCTTAATATGCAGCTCCGAATGCGGCTCAACTGACGCGCTCGACCGAACAACAAAGCATTATTCGGCATAATAATCACACATTGCCGCTGATCACCGCCACGGCGTATGGAGATTAGGTCTTCTTCTCGTTACGCCATTCGAGCTGCATACAACCGCGATTAGCCTTAGTAGATCTCGTGATCTGCGTGTTGTGATTGCCACAACGCTGTGGCTCTCTTGTTCGCATGCTCGGTTGTAATAAAATGCCAAATCCAAATGATCACAAATAGTTTTTTGGTGTTTGGGATTTCTGGTTCGTGAGGAAACTCATTAGTTCCATTTGACCTCTTGCCCTCGAGTATGTATGATGATGCAACTGTATTCTATTACGCTGGTAGATCTTAGATTGAATTTTGACTATGCAAAGTGATACGACAGAATCCTTGTTTAATTTATTAGGTTAGGTTCTCTTTATAAGAGTTAAATTTTCATCTATGCATTGATAAGACGCACGAATCTTTTCGTTTTTCAATTCGCATTTGACGTGATAAGAAAAGCAAAAGTTTAAGTACAAATTAAGATAACAAAATGTCCAAGTTTAAGTTCTATTCTGATATAAATGAACAATAATAATATTGCAGCTTCTAATCTGAGTTTCGTTTTACCTTCTTTCACCACAAAATCGATTCGGTTTTGAAACCATTTCGAACAGGTGAGAAATCGTTTCGCTCGGTGTGGCTGTGGCCTTATATGGCTTCATCTAATCAACAAGCCCCAAATTTACCGCCGCTGAGAATGCGATTAAAATCAACCAAAGGCGCGATCAAAAGTCACGATAGTGGTATATAGCGAAGTGAACTTTTCTTTATTAAGCTTCGAAAGGTCGAAGGAAGGTCTGCGAACGACAACGCAAACGCTACAATGGAAATACTGAAACATCGCATTGAACTGTATCACAAAAATGTGCACAAATACACTAAAACTAAGCGAACTCGTGAAATATCAACGTTTCTGCATCTTCCGGAGGCGAACAGATCAGCGTCGTATACGAGTATCTTGTTGTTTCGGAAATGTAATTAAAACACAGCTAAGACAAATAGATTTGGCATTAAATGGTCGTTGGTAACGCTTTGTTGGCAATAGACATCGACCGAAACAAGCGGCAACTCTTAATGCAGATTATGTCCATTACTTCGATCACCCAAAGCGGTCCAGCGGTAATTTGCAGAAAGCCTCAAAGCAAACCACACGCCGCTTCAACATCGAATCTAACAAATTCGCTTGAATAATTGAAATTGGCGGCATTAAACTTACATTAACCATTAAAAACACCTTAAAGCCAAAATAAATGCTTTTTAATGATGCCGAGGTAGTGCGCGGAACGATGCCAGCCAATCACCCGTGCAACGACCGAAAGACTCCAGTCAAGAACTCGCAATTCGTTTGCAATTTCAAGCACGCTCGGTTTGTGGTCTAAAATTGCAATTTCAAGCTTACGAACCTTATGATGTGCTTATTTTCTACACCGTCGCTGGCTTCAGCGCCGTCACCACAACCATCACCATTACCATCAACATAAACATCTCTTTGCATGGTTGGGTGTCGCTTCAGAGCTCAGATCTTGTAAATGGCACAAATAGGCCTTCGTTCGTTCGATGGAGCCGTCCGAATGACCGCCAACGCAAACACCGTTTGTTCAAAAAGTCCTATTCGTGTCACGAGAAGCGCGGCATTTATTCACACTGTATTCCTAAAAAGAAGAACGAGAACCACAGCAATAATAAAAACATAAAGAACAAGCAGTGGCAATCGGTTCTGAACTCATTACAAAATGTTATTTGTAACGCCAACAAAGCGTAGTAAATTTCCCTCGTCATAATCCATTTAAAATACCCTGAGGTGTAAGGATTCCGCTCAACACTCAGTTAACTTAGAAAACTTTTAAATCTTAATCAACATCAAGTAACTCGAAATATAATCATAGTTTATAACTTAGTTTTGATTGAAAGTGGGGAGGGAAAAAGGCATTAGAAGTAAATCGTTTCCTCTTTACGTTCGAAGACTATTTTTGCGCTGCAAGAGAGAATTAAAGATTGGTTAACGCCCTTAAAATTACAAAAAAATCTTTGTTTAAATTGAAAAGTAATGAAGCTGTAGTAAGTGAAGATGAAGATGTAGTAAGTGAAGATGAAGCTGTAGAAAATTTCAATTGAAATTTCTGATTATCCACTCCTCTACACAATTTGATTCGATATACATTTGTAACATCAACAAAAAAAAATTAAAAGGCAAAACTATAGCGTAACAGTTTCTTTTAGTCGCACCTTTACGAAAATCTTCTAAGTATTAATTGGAAAATAACAATCAACACGAGTCAACTTTCATAACTGCTTGGAGATCTCAGTGCGATCGTTAGTGAAAACATCAACCGATCTACATCTACGCAGAGACGCCTTCTCCTACTCCTCTGGAGATTAATTCGATGGCAATCTGCACTTTTTTACGCCTGCTTAGAGGGCTCTTAACTGACTTGCAATCGCTAGACTCAGTGGACATTTTGCAAGTGCGCTTGGAACATGTGTTTATGTTGCTTACTTGGCTCAGTGGTGACACTGACATTTGTTTAACATGCTTCCAAGACTTCCTTCTTAGTGTGTTTCATGTCAAATGACAGCCACAGCGATGAACTTCGAAACTTGTCAAAGTAACAGAGAACTTGTTACCATGCTTTTTTTAACTCTTAATGTAATAACAAACAATTCTATTTGCAGACCAATCCTATTACCATTGTGGACATACCAAAATAAATATAAACATCATCTATACATCATCTAAAATTGCACGCATCTACTGAGTTAGTATTTCGGGTGGAGTTAGTGAGGGTGTCGAGCCAAAGCTTTATTCTGCGCAAACACTTCAAGCCACCAGAAGGTGACTCTTTGTAAAGCTTTTCGGACACATCGATACATTTACTGCTCATATAGCATCGGTCGTTGGATTTTTTTTACACACATGCAGGTCATTTACATTGCATTGGCCAACTTTCGCTACAAACAAAACTCAAGCAGCTGATTGACAGCCCTGACAAGCAGCAGACAGCACCATGAGTGACAGCAGTTGTGAGAATTTTCGAGCTCCACTCACGAGTACCTTACATTTTATTTGGTCGCCAAATATGGACTCATGTACGCTGAAATAAATTTTGTTAAAGTTTCCTACGAAATTGCTTCAAAGAAATAATTCCAGGAACCAACGTCGGTTACTGCGCTGTCCCCAACGAGGAATGCTACGAATGACGGCGAAAAAAACTGTTGTAATTACGGGAAGGACGAGGATATCCTTCTTGCCTATACTGATCTTCCCATTTAAATTTCACATGAGTTTGGTATTCAAATTGTGCCTAGTCGCAGTTCATCGTCGCTGGGTCATCGCTACCCACAGCAACCACAATTTGTCGATTGCGCAACCTAAATGTGAATTCGCAGACGATGCATTACGTTGTGAGATGATAATTTTTGCCACTCACATCCCATCTTCAGAGAAATGCTTTTAGCCCATCTTAAAAACATTTGTCCACATACGGGACCAACTTGTGAAAAGCGAAAAGCAACGCCGTGAGCTACGTTGGACGAGAAATGAATTATTTTTTGTGTACGGACTCTAACGGAGCCATGAGTAACAAATAGTTTTTTTGAAATTGGAGAATTGAGCCGAAAGTCTGGGGTAAAGATTGGTTTAATCGTGCTCGAGTATACAAAAGTTCATCATTGGCATTGAAGTCATGCTCGTAATAATAAAGTTCTTTGGACAACTGGATATTATACAAGCCAACATTGTCAACAGATGTCTCCCCAAAAAACATTCGTAATTGACTCATTATTGACATTAACTACACAAAAGTTTTTATTAGTCATAGAAAATCAGGCATGAAATGCCTAATGCTATTACATATTTTTAATTGACCGCATTTAAGTACTCATTTTCACATGTTCTAAGAATTCAATCTACAAATATTATGATTACCTATTGTAGGGTGCAGAAGATGCAAACAAATCCAACAAAACCATAGTGAACTTTACAAATTCGATCGAAAAAGAAACGTCCTCTTGAATAAACTGAAATACCGAATTAGCTTGTCACATGCAGTTGGTTTTATTGTGGTTCGGCTAGTTACTTGCTGCCTGTACAATCGGCCACTATAGAATTGCCCTTATAATAAGGCCAACAAATACTAGTCTATATTAACTTACAAAGCTGTGCACATAATCGACAAGCGTGCATCTGAAGCAAGCGCTACGATGTGTTGCTTCGACAAAATTGACAGCGACAACAACAAGAGGAAAAGTAGAGAGGGTTACTACGTAGCACCACTAGGATTTTTGGTTCTTGTAGAAGGTGATAAAAATTGTGTCGCTGGCAACGTATTCTGATTGTGGAGCAAAAGCCGTTGGCTTTAAAGGCGATGTATTGTTTTAGTATTTCTTGTCGAGCCGAGATTGTTGTAGTTGTGGTTTTACAACTCTTAAATTTATAAAAAACGCTTGTGACACTTTGGAGTTATCACAGGTTGATGGCTGTTGTTTCGACAGATGCAGTCGATGAATGTGAGTGCAAAGCAGTTGTGTTGATGTTGAGATTCATCAGAAGCCATCAGAGGCGAACTACAAGTGGGCACTTACACAAATTAACAAAGCTATGAAGTATTCCTATGCACCTCTATAGATTTACATTATTTAGCTGATCTTACTAAGTACTTAATTGTATTATTATAATATAAGAAAGAGATACAATAAAGTCGAAGGTGTAATAAAATTAAAAATTAACGAATACAAACAATAAAATAATATTATATAAAGGAAGGTATATATTGTATATTGTTTTTCTATTATATAAACAGTCTTTAGATATTGTAAAATCAGGTTATTTCGGTTCCAATCGAGCCCATCATCCCAAGTTTTGAATATGGAAAAGGAGCAGGAACATAATAGCAGAAATTTTCGAATTCATTCAACATCCTCAGTGATGAAACATTGACACGTATTCTTGGAAGATGATTTGTATGCATGAAAATAAAAATGGATGCTGTTAACAAAGACATGCTGTTGACGTAGTAACGTCATTTGTTCAACATGTGTATATATCCATTTGACAATTTCTGGAGTCCAGTGTCTGTCGTTTTTCTATCCCATTCAAGCAGCGTGAACGTGGCCTCCTACACACTCAGCAGGAATATTTTAAGATATTCGCTTTTATTCGCACATAAGTCAATCAAGAAACATTTAATCTGCGCAAATTCCTACGGTTGCAACAGTTGCAGTTACTGTTGCAATCACACCAACCTCAGCATCGACAGCATCGAGCAGCTGCATCGACAACACTTCTACTTTTCACTGCCGTTGAGGTCCGTCTGTCTGACTCTTCACAGTTTGTCAGTTTGTGTGATGCTTTGTCGGTTGTACATTCCGTTTTGTCGTCTGTCCCTTGGCCTTTTCAGCAGAGTTGCGCAGCCAGTGACAGTTGCATATCGTTCGGTTTTCCGGTTTGTTTATTCGCAGCATCGTCCAGCAGCATTTCCCCTGGAATGTCACACGGCCTACCATTCCAGAGCCCAGCCACACGATCAGACAGACAGACGGACTTGTCCGCTGCAGACGGTAAACGACGTCTAATTTATTGCATACATTAATGTTTAAGCAACAAAGTAAAAACAATTCAATTACATACGTGAAGTCAGATTGTGTTGCTTTTATTGTCGCTATGATTTTTATACATTTTCTGGTGGTTGTTTTTGTTATTGTTGGTGATCGTGAACGACCAACGACTAGAGACGCACACAGATATAACTTTATATGGGTATATATAGCTTGTTGTTGCTTTTTTCCTGTGTAATCTGCATAGATAATGCGTGAAATAAATTGACTGATAATGAAGATCTTTTATTAGCAAGCATTAATCTCCGACAAAGCAAATTTTTCCAAAAATATTTGTATAGAGTCGCTGATAAATAATCATTTGAGGCTACAGAGGCCACATTATCACTACAGCTCATTGGTTCCCAATGAACTAGGAGGTCTCAGGAGAAAATTTAAGGCATGAAGGCTGGCATTAGAATTCTCAGTGCTGTAACAAGAACATTTTTGTATACACTGATTCGTGCGGAAAACTAGTTATGCAACAAGTACATTTACTGGAAGTGGCTATTAAATTAAATAAAAGACTTTAATTAAAGACTTTTTAAACGGAATCATTAAACAATATCAGAAAAAGAAAGTACTCATCAACATTGAGCAACACATAATTCAGATATGAATTACTTATTACCTCTTTGATATCAGATAGCAAATATATTATTATTATTTTAGGCAGGTCAAGCAATCATCAAGGAAGAACGTAATTGCAAAAGATAGGTTCTCTTTAAGGAGAATGTAAAAGTCCTGAAGTCACTTAAAAAGACTTTTGTGTAAACCTATGACCCTCTGTAAACAGTAAATAAAAATTTGAAGTGACATTTGATTGTTCGCTCGATCGATCGAGTAGTGGATTTGGTCTGTTTGTATTCCACGCAGAAACTCCACCACCCGAAACAGAAGTTGTGCGTGGTTGATTGGGCATTCGGTCGGCTTAAATGCAACTGCAACTGGTATTAATGGACATTGATTTGGCAACACGCGGTTGATATGCCGTTTACCTTGACAAGGTAGACAGCATAGACCATAAAGGATTAATTTAGGATTTTTCTATAAAATATGCGCCGTACAATGGCGATCAAAATCCGCCATGAAATTCTTTCGACGGCTTTTCGGCACACTGAACAAAGTGGGTCGAACAAAGCAAGTAACTGAGGTATTTTGCGGAGTGAACTGCAGATAGGTAAGTGGCAAGTACATGGTTGATTTCTTGCTGATTCCGTTGTAGCACATTGCTGACTTATTAGAACTAAGTTGGCTTTTTAAACATTGCTTGCACCTGGCGCACAAGCACCAGGCGATTGTTTTGTCCGCCGGTTGGGCATACTATAGCGTGTTGTTGAGGTTTCTTTTGCAGCAACATTGTAATTCAGGCCCACATTTGCACTTAGCATATGGAATTCGTAATTTCTGTTTGAATTTCGTCAACAGATATGCCTCGTTGACTGTTGCAAAGTTATGAGTTTGATTTTTTCTTCTTTGGTTTGTTATTTTGTTGTTATTATTGCTGTGTTTAGTTTTTATAGAAATATTTATTATTGCTTAATAAAATTCCTTGCTACATTAATAATTTGCAATAATTTGTTTTCTTTGCAAAATTTTAAGAAAAGATGTTAAGGAAGTGCTTTTGACGGCTTTTCTGAGTTTACAAAATGGACTTTAATTTTAGAATTAGATTTTTATGTCCTTTTCAAAGCGCTCAACTCGGAGCATTACGTAATCCTCAAGTTGCCCATTATAACGTCCATGAATTGTTGAAATCCATGGTGCAATTCCATTAAATGACCAGTTTCCTTTCGTTTATTCATTACCTATGAACGATTTCCGTTCTGATTGTGATTTCCGTTTTGAGCCGTTTCTGCGGTCGTATATTAGTTTTTCTGTTTCAGCGTTGCTTGTGGATCGCAGAACCCTGAGGCTACACCGTCGGGCGCAATAATACCACACAATTAATCAATTCGCTCAATTAATCACACTTTGTGTTTTGAAAATAATCAAATCTATCAGTGATCAGAGCCACGATCGAATCAAGCCCGATCACTGTCGAATCGCTAATTAATTATTTTCCCTACACGCTGCAGGTGTTTCTAATTAATTCAACTTTGCTTTGCTGGTCGCTACACCTACTTCATTCTTATGGAAAGTCAACTCATTGAAAAATGCTTCCACTTATTGCGGCGCATTCCTACAGCGCTCGGCATGAATGAGTCCATTTATAATTCGCCACGAAGCAACTGTACAACAGCAGATGAAGCTAAAAGCAAACCCATCAAACCAAACTAATTGGCCAGCTTCCTGACCGGGCAAGAGTCTGCACAAGCGGGAGGCTTAGGGCTCCATCGCCGAACACTATGCTTCAGCAAGTGTTCTGCTAATCAGCTTCAGGTGTTAAGCTTAACAGATTTTCGACACGTCTGCACCGAGGTTCAAGATGCATAATAAATTGCAGCTGCTTGACATTTAACTGTTGCACCTGAGCTTGTCGGTTAGACACGAGGTTGGGATATGTGTATAACGGGAACCATCGCCTCATAAAAATGTAAAAATCCTCATCGGCAGCCTCAAGACGATTGACAAATTGACCGAATGCGACATGCGCTGCGGCTGCGCATGTATTGCACTAAACGACCTAACACGAAAATCCAGGAAAATTCAAATCCCAAAAAGTAACCATGGCGATTGTTCGTTGGTGTTACGCGCAAAAGGCTTCGACGATAATCGTTAATCTGCACCAGCTCCAGTCATCAAGTGAATTTGTACTTTCGCAATAACGCAGCGGATTTTATCTTCAGAAAGTATCTTTCGAAATGTCTGACCGATTTGATTACTCTAACAGCCCACACACTACAACCAATTCCATTAAACAGGCACGTTTATGAAACACTAAACAATAACTTAATCTCTGAGTACCAATATATTCTTTTGGAGGCATTCAAATGTTTAATAGATTTACTTTAGCCTTCATATATTCATTTTACGATCCTCCCTCATTTTCACCTGAAGAGAGCAGCAGCCTCTCCTCAAATTATAAAGCTAAAACAATTATCAGGCTATTGATTGCATTGCTCTTTTGCAAAAGCGGTTCAGCCTACCATCGCCGAACTCTCCAGAGAGCTGCGAACTGGATATTTAATGCAGTCCTAACAGCGTCATGCACCCAGCATGAGTTTCCGCCTGGAGTTTTCTTATGATTATTTTTCTGGAAAGCACTGAGTGCTTGGCGTTATGTTCCGGTTTGGAGACACGAAGATGTCATAAATTTTTCCTCGTTGCGTTCGAACAAAGATACTTTTAAATGCTTTAAGGCAAAGCGGCTTTAATGAGTTCCCCCCTCAATGCATAAATTAAAATATTAATTGAATTTGAGTCGGCTCAGTCTCTTCATTACACTTGCATGGGCGGAGAAATCGTCGGACCACCGCCGCTAAAAGATCTTTAATATGCAAATCTACATCAAGAGGAACGCGGCGTTTTTGTTAAAAAATGATCACCAATTTTTCAAGTGTTTTCGTTAATATTTTAATGTCCCATGTCATTGCAGCTGAAATGTCAGCATTTCTTAGGTTTTCAGCAGCTCAACACAAACACGCAAAATAAAGAACGGCAAATAAATTAATAACACGAGTATTGCAGCACGTAATCGTTTAGTCGTTAAGGCGAATTCGGTCGCTGAATTGCTAAAATAATTTGACTTTTTGGCACCCGGCAGCACCCCCTTTTTTGAGGAGTGCCACTAGCAGCCCCTTTATTGCGTCAGTCGTTCGGTTTTTCAATTAGAAGTCTGAGACTTGCGCACGCGTCTTTGCCGTAAAATGACAATTGCTGAGCAATGACGATGGGCGATGTTGAGTTTTATCGGTGGCACGAGTCGCGCGTCGTCGCGCAAATTCAAATACCATACCTATGATGGCAGAGAATATTCGTGCCAAATTTCAAGAATATACATTTATTCCTTCTTTTGTAATTGCCGTTTATGTGAAAAAGGGCGGTCCACGCCCATTTTGGAAAATTATTTTTGAAGTGATGCGATGATTCGAGACCAAAATTTTAGCTCAAAATTAAGCCTACAACCTGAAAAATACGAAATTAGCACAGAAGAATTCTTATTACTTATAAAAAGTAGACGTGTCAAAACCGATTTTGCCCATTTTCAATACCAACGGATCTATAATAGCAGAGAATATTCGTACCCAATTTGAAGCTAATTCTTCTGTTCGTTCTGCTGTAATTGCCATTTATGTCACTTATTAAAAAATCTTTGTTTTGCCTAAAGCCTCAGTCCACAAGTTGAAACATGGATTTAGTAGCAGAGAAGAATTTATATTTGTTATAAACGTAGTCATGTTAGCTTCGGGAGCAAAAGCGATTTCCATTTATGTTATTAAAATCTTTAATTTGATCTTGTCATCCTTAGGTCTGATACTGAAGTACATTCATGTTTTATAGATAATACATTATAGTCTTTAATTGTAACACTTTGTGAATTGAATTACTTGTTCTTATACTGTTATTCAAAATGGCTCAGTAAAATTAAAATTCAAATTCAAAATTATAAAAAGTAGGCATGACACTGGCCCAATTTTCCCCATTTTCAATACCAAACATTCCAGGATGACAAACAATATACGTGCAAGATTTCATCGCGCTAACTCCATTCGTTCTCCTGTAATCCCGATTTCCACAGACAGACAGACACACAGACGGACATGGCTAAATCGACTCAGGAGGTGACACTGATCAAGAATATTAATATTCAAGAATATTAACACCTACCACGCCTCCTTTAATGCGTCAAAAGCGGAAGCACAAAATCAATATATACCCCAACTTTTTCGGATGTAGAGTATACATATGCGCGAGCGAATTAAAATTGACCAACTCAAGCAACAGCAAGTTTTCCGTTATTTCTTAAACGTCTTCCGTTTCATTTGCGACCTGAATATCCGGAATCCGAAGTACTTATTTGGGTTTTAGTTTGGGATTTGATCGTTTTTTTCTCGCACAGGAAATCAAGTGAAATATTGTGTCGATCGATCTCAATGAACCCACGAGGGAATATCCATTAGTTGTGCTCGGTTCGGCTGGCCACTAGACACGGAGGTGGTCCACACCCACATCCGTTCGACCGTCAGCGGCAGCCACTACAGTTACTGCTAAAGTTTTGCTGAGGTTTTGCAACTGAGACTAGCAACAAAAGGCTGGATGCTTGACGGAGGAGACGAATGACGTGTGGCTGGGAGTTGCAGCTACAAACGAACCGACAGTCATCCGCCGAATCGATTTGGTTCGATAATCGCTGTTATTCAGCTCTGCGGAGAACAAACGCAATGCAAGTAAGTAAAATTGTTTCCTTAGTTCTTTTTTTGGCCTTTCGCCTTTTGTGCGATTTGTGCCATTCGATTAGAATTGATGTGGCCAGTAGGTGGATAAAACCTTTCAATCGCGTTTGTAGAGGGCGCTCGATGCAGACCCGCAACCACTTGGCAATCACACACGCAGCAGAGCCAACGGCTTCCAAGAAAAGCATAAAAATTTTTTCTTCTTCGCCTCAGATTTCTTTATATTAGCTTTAATTTAACATCTGGTTTCGCCGAAATAAACTGAGGTTAACGATTAATTGTTCCACGCTTCCATAACTATTTTGTTGGGCTTCCATAACTATTTTGTTGGGCTTAAAAATAGCAAGAGTACAAAGTCTCAACCGATTGTTTAAATTACAACTCGAATGAAGTTTAAACCTTTTATAAGTAATCAGTCCAAATCGACACGTTCAATCCGACGATAGTTCTCATTGACAGTTGGACAGAAGTTCATGACTCAGGTCCTGACGTGATTTTATTATTATGCAATACTCCAGAGTTTTGCGTTTGAATAAACCGAAGATCAATTATGTGATCTGTTCAAACGTAAAACTCTCAAACAGAACACTACAATTTTCCTTTCGATTTTTGATGTCTGTACCCTCAACTTCTAAGCAAGGAGAACGGTACAACAATAACACGACCGATTCTTCCAGACGAGACTGAATGTCTGTCTGTCTATCAGCCAGCAATATAGCAAGTAAGTCAGTCGGTTGAACGATTACGATTGCGATTGCGATTACTGTACAGCTGCGGGCACACGGTCCAGAGGACACACGCAGCAACTCTTCATAGATGAAATGAGTGGAAAGAAATACTATAAAATTGTAGCCATCCATCTAACCACACAAACAACGGTTCAGCAATGAAGTGATTGGGTATCCACGGCCTCACAACCGGCCGTAGCGTAGGCGTAGGCGTCAGTAATTGGTTTTTGGTTGCACAACTTTTGTATTTGATTTTCTATTCTTCTAATACGACGCGTTGCTTTGCCCCGCAACCATAGCCAACTTGGTTAAAATAATGGCTTTAAGTAGTATTTTTAATGTATTGAATTTCACTTTATTGGCTTGACCTTCTTGAACACAAAAGTTTCCATTTTAAAGCTTTTCATTTTAATTTGAATTCAAATTTAACACAAATAACGACCTGACTGAGGACTTTGCTTTAAACAACCCCTTCGGGTGTCCGTCTTGTGTACATATATCAATAGTAAGTACAATATTTTTTCCAAACGCTTTCAATGCTTAAGAAGAACGAATTCTCAGTTTACTAGATTATTATTTTATTATTATTATTTTAACTTATTTAAACTATTTTTTGTGAAGCTGAAACCGTTTTTCATAGGTATGTAGGCTTTTAGTAGAGACTCTTAAAGACGTCATTCTTTTTATGTTTACTAATATTTTTTTTTTGTGTCAATTAAACATAAACTTTAAGTGCATATATAAATAACGATAAATATGATTGGAATACATGCAGTATATGGTTTTAAGTGGCCTGGTTGAGAACTACCAAAAAGTCGAATAATATAACAAAGCCTAATCCCAACTTCAACTGCTCGACCAAACCAATTAAACTTAAAAATAATAATAAAAGTTTTTGAATAAATTCAAATTTAACGACTTATATAACATTTAACATAAAAACGAATCTTTTGTGGTCTTTTTATGACTATAGATAATGTCTGCTCCATTAAATATTTCTTTACTTTAAGGACAAACAAGGAAACATTCGGAGTTTGCAGTTCGCGAATGATTCCTGAATGTATTCAATTGCTTATGAATTTATTGGTAAACCATTATTTCTACCTAAAAACATACGTTTTAAATGAATTTTAATGGCTAGAGGTAATTTTTTTTATTGAAAATTTAAATTTGTCGCAGTCATGTAAATCATAAATTGAAATTATAAGTGAATAAGTAACATTACTAAATGTGAATGTAATAAATTATGGTTGAAGTAATATTTATGCACAGACATGATTATAATTATGTTTTATAAATTTTATAAATAAAATAATATAATTATCAAAAAACTTCATAACAAAAAAGTTGTGCTCCAGTTACACGGCGACTTGAAAGCGGCTTTCCTCGTCAATAGTCAGACATTGAATATCATTGATATTGAAGCTGATGGAAATGTTCACAATGTTTATGACGGCAAAGACGCTGGCGATGATGAACCGTATGCAACGCGTAATAGCATTCGATGGTGACAACAACAGTGTTGCTGTCCATATCGGCGAAGTTGGATAAATTATGCCCCGCATAAACGGCTTTGAAAATGGTTCTTTATGGCCGTATGCCTTGGAGTCAGCATGTCTAGTCGCAGCACGTCAGACGGATTCCTCTGCTGGGAATATGGTCTGCGAAGAATCGTACAAGTGGCTGTAGAAGACATTTATACGTTTTTCTTTTATTTGTCTTTAGAGTTTTGAGGATCACTAATTGAAGCAATCGAAAACGATTCACGCATCCTCGCAAACAAGATTCTAGACTCAGGAGGAGAAGGAAAGATATCGATGGTTTCGTAATGTTCGCAGCTGGCTGATGAGTTCCTGTTCCATGCGAAAATTAAATTAAGCCAAATCAATGGCTATCTGCAAGTCTGAGTGAGGAGGAACAGATGAGGAACACACATATCCATGTTAAGGCCAGATATGTTCCATGCTTTCATGGTATCAAAGAAGCAAATAACTTTAGCATTTAAGTATGGGAATTAAAAGCGCTAAACATGTTTGGCCAACTGCTAAATTAATCGCATAAATTACGAAATACCGTAGAGATGAGACTGCGCTGCACAGCTGCGGCCAACTCGAAACAGCGGCATCAGCAATGCTCAAATGCATTTTCTTCATGTCTGTCATGCAATCAAAAACAGAAATGATGGCAGCCTAAACGACAACCGGCCACAACGCTATTTATGCTGATTTGTAAAAATTGTTCATTATATTGTAGTCCCATTTGCCATAAGAGTCTGGCAACACTGTACGGCAAAACAGTTATGGACGGCAAAACAAATGCATAGACGCTCTTCCAGCTAAGGAATGGAATGAAGCGGTAAAACAAACTGTCAGAAGAAGGAAATACAGCGATTTGGAAATTCGCAATATGCGCATACGTAGCACAAACAACTACAACAACAACACCGAAGCATATTACAAAAAAATGGTGAATAGAAAGCAAGCGAAACAAGCAACAAATGATCGACATTGCGCCCCTTTTTCACCTCACGGTGTTGATGTTATAAATCTTTGCAGCACTTTAATGAAGTCGTTAGAGTTTCGTCTTGCAAGATAACCCCTTTTTCAAGGAAATTCCCCAGTACGAAAACATCTATGAAATGTTCGTATGTTTGTAAAAAACATTTTTAATTATATTATGATCTCCAAAAAGTAAAAAGGAACAGAAGTAAAAAACAGCGAGCTGCATTTATGAAGAATCAATCAAAAATTTATCGTAAATGTAATCACAAAATAATTACCACATTATTTCTGTCTTTTCACCTGATGTCAGCGACTAAATCTGGTGCGCAGGAGCACCCAGACGGGCCTAAGGGCGCCAGATCGGCTTAAATGGTATTGAAAATCATCAAATCGATCGATATTCATTGAGTGCGCGGACGCTTACTTTTGCGTGACTTTACAGTGATTCAAACGACTACGATTATTTATTACTCACTTCTTTTAACTATATCGAACTGACTGCAACTAATTGCACAGTTAACTAGCTGAAGGCGGCAACAACAACGGCAGGCGCAATAGCAACAGCATAAACATAAAATCTCTATCTTAGCTATTTATAAGCGTAAATAATCCGTTGGCGATGGTTATGGCGATCATTTATAAACCCTTTAGGAGCACAGCGTCCAGCCGTTGAGACCCCATTTAATCTGTTGCTTCTGCAGCTGTTTATATCACCTCCGATCCGTTGCCATCCTCGCCTATGACGTGAGGCAAAAGCGAAGCCGACGCGCAGCTATTTTTCACCAATTAAAAACAGATTCCCTGCATTTCAAGTCGCTCCCATTGATGTTGAATGGAGAATGTGATTCAGTTTTGCAACGCGGCAACGTAGTTTGCTACTTTGCATTTTTATTTGATTTTTATGCACTCGCACACACAACGACTTCGTTTCTCTTCCTTTCTCGTCGCAAGCGTTGGTTTCTTAACGTTTCTGCCCCTCAGTCGGTATTCGTTGTCTATCGTAAGTATGTGAATCATATCGTAAATTATAGGCGATATCGTAAATTAGCGTATTTCGAAATATTTACTATTATTCGTCATATTTAAAACGCAATAAAGTTATTTAATGATGACAGGAAAACCTCATAAATCTTCATTCAGAACGCAGAACACCTCATGACAACACCCGAATCCAATTAATCATTATAATTGCATATATGTTTGTATATATCAGTGTTAGTGCTTATCGTAAAAGTCGAGTTTGATGTAGTTCACAATACCTTAAATATTAAGGATAATTACAACTAATTTCTTTAAAAGAAACATTTATTTAAAAGACAAATCATTTTCATAATAAATATTCTATTTGGACAGTTGGATAATTTTTTATTTAGTACTTTAGAAACTTAATGTACAACTTAATGTAGTTTAATGTAGTTTAATGTAATCATTTATTTGGAGATTACTTTTGAGTACATTACTTTTATTTTGCGCATTCATTGAAATTAATTTCATGGACAAATCTTTTTGACATTTTCTAACCTTGATCTCATTTGATAAATATTCTATCAACGCCAACGTCGATATTTAAAGGCAGCACGGCCAACAAATGTTATCTGGTTACCTATTCAATACGTTGCTGCACGACTGCAGCTTCGACAGCAACCGACAATCTCAGGGTTACCATTCTGTTTGCGATAGTTTTGCAAATGTTGCAGTACTCCGAAGAAGGTCGTCCATCGTCGGCGCTGTTGTAAAGTTCCTCGGCTTTAAATAGAACCATGATCAACGTCGTATCAATCGTGATGCAGAGGCGCACTTGAGAAAATTTTAACGGGGCTTCAAAAAACATTTTAAATGAATAAATTTTTATTAAAATAATGTTATTCCTATTGGAAAGATTAGACCAGATTTCGGATTTGACTAGAGTTGTATTAGGTGTCGACCACGTGAAAATATCGCCCTATTTTGCCTACGATTGTAGCTTTGCCATAGTCATCGATCACGTCGATGTAAAAGTTGAAGGTTTTTAACGGTGTATTGCAGTTAGATTGGGTTACGCAGCGGCCGTTGTGCTGCATTCGTTTTATTCTCGAATTGCAATACAATTAGCAATTTTAAACGTCGACCTTACCGTACCTTAGACACTTACGGACCTGACAGTCACATATACCTAATGGTATAAATCAATCATTGCTCTTGCATAAATGCCACCGATCAACGGGAAGGCAGAGTTGATTGCGCAACCTTGAAATACCAAACACCAAGCAAAAAAACCCACGTAGAATCATAAGAAAAATCACATCAACGTTCACTCAACATGAAGTCGCTTTGAAGTCGCAAGCTGAAATAGAAGAAATAATCGCTTCGATTTTAGAAAAAATACTGAAAACAACATCTAATATTTTAACGAACAAGATCAAAACTTCCGCTCGATCGCTCGATCGTTCGATCATAATGTAATTAAAGCCGCTTCCCGGATCTGCACTTACTTAATGCAAAGTTTTATTTATGTGCAGGCATTTGGCCAAAAGCAACAAACATACGCCATGAGAAACGCTAGAAAATCTGTTCATCTGTCGGGGTTGAGGCTTGGAGGGGAGCAATAAAACAAATCAGCGTATTTCGTAGACTCAAACAAAGAGCATTCGCAAAATACAGTTGCTTTTGTGGAAAAATAGAATCATATCGAGTGGATTCGTAATCAATAGAGTGACTTGTAGACCGCGATTTATTTATACACTTTATATTTTTTCTATCAATATAAATTGTATATATAAAACTGGTCTCTATATATATGAATATATTTTCCATACTTTGAAACGCTTCGACGGCATTTGAAATCGGTTCCGTTGTATCTTTCGCACGAAGGCACTTAATATAAAAAAATAAATATTTATGCATTTTATAGTTGACTAAGACATTTTATAGATTTTATAAATTACGTGAGTTTGTGTTGTTGTATGTTTACTGTAAAAATAAATTTTGACTTCCTTCAGTTGCGGCCGCTGCTTTTGAAGTTGGTTGGTCGGTTGTTGGTTGCTGGTTGTTAGTTGTCGGTAGTCGATCGAATTATTGAAATCGTCGATGCAGCGGCAAACGTTATGTCTCCGCCTCCCTGACAAAAGCAGCCACAAGCTGACTGAGAAGTGTTGCTAGTGTAGGAGAAACAATAACAACAACAACATGGCTACTGTGCTTCGGTTTGAGAAAGATCAGACAACTACAACAACAAAGAGCGCTTGCAAATTGTTGAAACTCATTGATGCACAAGTGCAATTAAGGAGTGAGAAACAATATTTATTTTCACACCAGCTACTCTATGGTCGCTGGACGCTAAGCGGCAACAACACCAGAAGGCACAAGAGGAGTCACTTCCTTCCTTTCACGACCTCTAAAAATACGACCAAAAATGGTAAGCTGGATAAGTGATGATTCACAATAAAGATGACTTTTGACTAATGCTTAAATATGATAAAAACCCAATTTCCTTAGAATAGAAAAAATAAAAACCTAATCTAGAAAAAAAGTCTAAAAAATGTGGAAGATTAACCAATGCCGTAACGCAACTCATTTATAGAGTCTATTCTCTTTACCTCATTTTCTCCTCCCTCTTTTTTTACTTTGCTCTTACTTATATTCCTTCTCCACTTTATTATCGTCTTGAACTGCGGATATGTTGATACATACGCGTGTAGCGTATCTTGAATACCTTCGCATTCCCACATCCACATTCACATTAATTTGAAAACTATTTCTTCATTATAAATAATTTTCACGTCCCGCGAATGGTTTGTTGTGCTCTGTTTCCGTGTAAAAATACTTCTTGCAACATTTTATTGCCAGCAAGAAATCAAATGCGGCAAAAAACTGTTGATGGTCTTTCGCGGGATATCAAATTCCAGCGTATAAAATGCGTTGAGGCCTCTTTTTAGCTTTCCTTCTGCTGACGGTTCGCCGGAAAAATTACTACTTGCCTTTTGCTCTCTTCAGCGAACGAGAAAATGCGATTGCGAATGCAATTCACAAAAGTGGAATTGGTTTTTCACGCCATGAGTGAAATGCGGTTGGTTTCTTTTTCTTTTTCTACAGGCCATCATGGTTAAATGCTGAATATTTCCAGAATTTCGCAATTTATTCTTTTTCCGTTATTTGCCATATCCACAATTTTCCTTTCAAAGGCATTATTAGAACATTACTTATTATATTTAATATTAAAAAACTTATTTTATTTCTGAAGAATTCGGCTCAAAGCTCAGTGCAGTGATTTCCTTTTTTCTATTTGAACTTGACTCTTGACTTTCAAATGTGTCCGACGCTTTTGATATTTCAACAGATCAGAAGCAAAATAATTGTGACTGTGATGGGATTTTAATCAGTTCGAGGTTCACGATTTTAAGTCTCTTTAGTGAATGTGCATTCAATTCAAAACTAGTCAAAAATTGTACACGGCAATTTGTACATAAACTCTACCCACCAGTTGCTGAATTAATTTAACATTTGATGAATTCAGAGACGGTAAGAAAATAAGAACGATAAGAAAATTCACGATAATCTCTTAATTAATTCGATCTTCAATTTAATCCGATAACTTATTCCATTAATCGTAGGATTACTCGAAAGATGCAGACAAATACGAAGACATTTACTCTAGGTTTTCGATTATTATTGTTTTTAGTAAAAAAGGTTTTGAAATAATGCTTTAATCAGTATTATTATATAATCGTTCTTCATAATCATTATAACAATCTTTATTCAATTTCTATTTTGAATTATTTTTAGAACGACTTTGCTGTTTATTATAAATATAAAAGTATAAAAATTTAAAATAAATTTATTTCGTTATTTTCTTTAAAGTATTTTATTATTTAAATTTATTAAATGATATTTTCGTTCTTCGAATTTCTGCTTGACATATTTTTGTTAAGGCTTCCTTTATAAATCATAATTTTATTAAATTATTAATTATTTGCATTATGTGAAATAATTACCTATTTTTCTATTAAAAAATTAAGTTTAAAGTTAACTAAAAACTTCGATATTTTCGTGAGAAGTAACCGACGTCTTGCTGCAGAAACGCCCAAATGTTGGAACTCTATAAGCACTGTAATATAATATTTAAAATAACACGATCGTTGAAGGAGGCAGAATAAGAAACTCCATTAATTTGCATAGCAAAATATCAAAACAACTGCAAACTAATTTTCGAAGTGACGGTCACTGTGTAATTGTTGCTGCTGGAAAGACAAGTTTGTGCCTTAAGTCTTTTGTTTTTTTGAATTTTACAGCTTAAAGAATTCAAATTCTTCATCTCTTAAAGCAGCGGCGTTTGTAGCTTAGTGAATGAGCAATTGCAAGCAATTTCTGAATAAACGTTAATAGCACTCGAAAAAACCGTAACACTAACAAAAATATTTGTAGCAGTTTTTTTTATTGTAAACACTCAATTTTCTCACGCTTCTCACTCACAGATGCAGTAGTCCGTTCATTTAGAAGTTAGATAAGCATAAATCTATTCCGAGGATGTTTTTCGCCTTGTTTGTGTCTATTTATTCGACAGCTTGCGTTTAAACAAACAAACAACCGCCGCAACAAGACAAAGCATAAAACAGCACGAAAAATGACAACGAATATGCATGTAATATGTGGGCACCTTTGGCATCAGTTTACGTGTGGGTATTGCACGAGAGCCGCATCCGGATGTTGTTGGCACGAATTTCAGTTGCCACTAAATGCATTGAAAGTTAGCAAACAGGTGGTCCACTTGTGCATCAGTTTTGATGAAGCTCCCAGAGCACGCAACACACAAGTGCTTGTTGCTGCCACGGAACCTTTCGAACTCGAAGAAGCCTTTTACGCCAATTTATGGTCAAATGAAAATATTCGCAATACGACTAACATAGTCGAACGTACGGTCCGTGTTATAGCAGACGGTTACATGTAAACATGCGGCAATAAAATGTATGCAAATTTTTCTCAACCGGTGACAATAAATATTCCAAATCTGGGGTTTTGCAAAGCATCGTCCATGTTTACAGACTCTTTCGGGCATGTCACAGGTTGGCAAAGATGGCAACCGACAGAAAATGACCAAAGAAGACACGAAAATTTATTGAGTTCGAATTCCTAATTTGAGTGATATTTTACTTAACTGTGATATTTTCTTTTCGACTGTTTATTGAAAATTGAAAGGCGTGAAAAACCTGCAGACTTCGTTCCCATGACTTTCATCACTGTAGGCTTATGTGGGAGTGACTACAGTTTGTAACTAGTGTAAAGGCGCTAAAATAATTAAAAATAATAATTTATTTTAATGCAACGTCGTTCATCAAGATCTGTAGACTGCAACACGAAGAGGTGCCCGTAGCTTCAACAGAGCATTTCAATTTGTTGTTAGTCTCACGTCGGAATCTGAGACGAATATTTAATAACTGTTCTTCAACTTGTTTACCGCAAAAATGAAGGTTTGCGTTGTTATAGTTGAAAACATGAGAATTTGCATATGTTGAAAAATTAATTTCAAAATGTCGCCTGCAGCCTGCACTCAAACACATTCCTTTCATTTCAGCGGTTCACTTCGCTCACCTGACACGGAGGCATTTCAACGATGTCGTCAATTGGCTGTCTTAACAAAAATCCGCAGACCGATGTTTGAGACTCTGAAATAAATTGATTTGTGCTCAGCAGTATTTCGTGAATAAATTACAACAAATCCAACTTCTTTTGTTGTTATTGAAACATGCTGGTAGGAAGAAAAACTGATCTGTATGTAAAAGCTGGCAACCAGTATTATAAAACTTTAACAACCGAAGTTTTTTACTCCAAGAAGAGTTGTTGTGAAGAGGTTACAGTGATTTTCGTCGCTGTTTATTTTTTAATGTACGAAATGATGAATTTATAAATCGTAGTTGCTCCCATTCTTGATTCTGTAAATTTTTTTCTGATATATTCGCCCTCTCTAGCCAACACTTTGAATATCACGAGATCGCGTCTGCTGTTGACAACAGATCACTTCGTGGGCATGGGAACAAACAGAAAATTCGTGATCTGTTTTTTCTACGTACGCTTAGTTTACATTCATAAATTTTAATTTCGCTTTTAAAACTACCAAAGCATCAATAAATTCTGATCACTAACTACTGATTACTGTGGAATGACGCACTTAAACCAATTCAATTGGCCACGTTAAGTGACTACCTTCAAATCAGCTCGGTATTGAAATTAGGCAAGTGTTTAAGTAGTAAAAACAAAGTGCCATTGAAAAAACGTTTGCACAGTGATATTTGGACACTCTTTTAGTTGTTAAAATATATTCTAGTGTTCGAGTTTTTCAACTCACTTCAATGTAAGAGGTCAAATATCCGTATCAAGTTTAAACTTTAAAGTTTTGTCAATACGAGAAGTGAACCAAGTTGTACTTTTCCACTCAATTTTTATTTACAAACCGTAACACTCCTCTATGCCACTGTACAACGTCACAAGTTGTGAACTAGTGAGGTGGATTCTTATCTGATCGATCGATCGATCGATCGATTGATTGCGCCGTTTTGGGTTCGAATGCACGTAATTAAATTTTATGCGCACATAAAAAACTTCAAAGAACAGGATCGAATGTTAAATCTATCAGATTTAATGATGTGAGGAACGTTAATGGATAAGAGATAAAAGGCTGCAGAGCAGAAAGCACATACGAAAATAACTACATAATATACAAAGATTTTTTATATAAAAGCATACCAAGATTTAATATTCGGTAATATATTTGAATATACATGCATTTCAAATTTGCATTTGCATAAAAAATAACAACCATTTTTTGGTTTATGCTCAACAGTAGTTGTTGGTGGTTAACTGGTTATCAAGGCTTAAATTATTACTATTGTAACGAACGAAGTTTAGAGTTTTGCAGTCGTAAACTGTTGGTGCCCACACATAAATAGTTGGTGGCGGTGCATTAGGACCATATCGAATAGTATTGCTCATGTTTTCCTTGAGCATGCGCAACATTTGTGCACTAATAAAATCATAGGATTCTGTTTGCACTCCAAGTACAAGCCTCTATTCGATTGCTGTTGCTGTGCTGGCTGGAATACAGCGCACAATCAAAGTCAAGTCAACCCCAATTAGGCTTTCCTAACGAGGCCATAAAAATGAAATAGAAATAAAAGCGAATTTAAATGATTTGGATTTCCGCTGATTGTCAACGGTTTTCAAGCCGATGAGTGTCTGCAGCATTGGACAAAATAAAACCACACAACAAGATTATGACTGATGATTAACATTCTCTCTATCTCCCTCTCCGCTTTCTCCTCATTTTTCTTCGCTATCTGTCAAGTACGTCGATCAGCCAGTTTGTCAAGTCGCTAGGCGACCAGCCAACGAACCATTCATCCATCCCACCAACCGAGTTTCCATCAGTGTAACGTGGCTTGCAGATATGTTAATTTATTTGTTGTTGTATACAAACAGATTTTCGATTTTTCGTTTTTCTGCCACTCTTGATATTTATGCTCTTTGCAATTCTTAATAAATGCAAATGCAAGCTCAAATCTTTGGCTTGCATGCCAAAGAAATAAATGCGAAAAGAGTTGTACGACCGATCGCGATACTAATCACACTTTTTATTTGCAATTTCAATTAATCTAAATACAAGCTTTTATTTATGGCGCACGCGCGGCTCTCGGCTCTGCTGTAACACGACAGGCAACGACACAGAACGCTACACATGCCATTTGATCTCTACCTTCAAACAAATGCCAAAATGAAAAGTGTTAACGGTCGCCTCGACTCACAGCCCGTGATGGATTAGCATTAAATCATGAATTAACTTCAAACTCGACTAATGCAGATCAGAAGCAACTCCAATTCAATTTAAACGATAAACGTTTGAATTGAAAGCTTTGAGCGTATAGCAAAACCACATTTACGAAACATAAACAGTTAATAAACAAGAAACGAAAAATATAAAAAATCTGTTTTTTCAATTCAGTTGTCGAACTAATCAACATTTTAATTTGCTTTTAACAAAACAAGATAAAAATAAAGAAACAATTCTTTCCAATTAATATTTCCTTAATTTTATGTTAAATTCAATACTGTTCGATACCACAATGAGGTAAAATGGTTCTAAATTAATATTTACTTCATATTTAAATGCAGCTAAGCTGATAAATAAAGCATTTCTGGTTTCCATAAACGAAATTGCTTCAAATGATTGATGATATCCAAAAAAAAGGCAAATAATGACTCGAATTCTTAAAGGTTATAGTTTTCATTGAAGGAACTTGATGAAATTTTAATGTTTTGGTTGTTGTTGTTGCTGCTTTCTTAAATCTGAACCAAATTTAACGTGATTCTGTATGAATTTCAGCTGCTGCCAGTAAATTTCCATCCAACGACGATAGGCTTCTTGGCAGACAACATCACAGTCAACATCTACTTGAGCTTGTATCTTCTCTTTAGTGTCATTTTGTTCATTATGTTTAATGTGCTCAAGTGCGGTGTTAGTTGCAGCCACTGCTGTTTCTCTGGCTGCTTCGCATATTTTACTAAGATTATCTGTAGTGTTATCTTCTAGTGTTACTTTTTCATCATTATCAAAGTAATTCTCCTCTTCGTCATCATCCTCATCAGTGTAATTATCCGTCTCATCGAACTCTTCGCTGTCTTCGCTACTAGACAATAATTCATCACTTCTTTTTTCATCATATTCTTCATAGTAGTGCTCCTCTTCACCTTCTCCTTCATCATCTTCTTCTTCTCCGACGCTTTCTTCATATCCTTCCCCGATTTCCCCTCCAAATCCTTCCTCAAACTCTTCTTCTTCTTCGAGCTCTTCTTCATATTGATCTTCTGGTGAGCTGTCAATATCAGAAGATTGGGTAGATGTAGCACGTTCTTCAAAGCCACTGCGCGCTGTATTTGAATTGGACATGGAGCCCAAGACAGATGCATTCTGGCCTGTGGATATGGTGTCATTGCTGATTGGTGAAGGCTGTCTATCCGTAAGCACATCTGCAGAATCTTCCCCTGCTACTGGCGGTGTTTGGTCAGGAAACGCAACCTTGAAAAACCGCAATCAAAACAATTTTATTTGTAATAAAAGCGAAATGTCTGTTCTACCTGCGATCCTACATTTACCATGATTTTTTGTAGTCCTGTGAGTTCCGTTAACAAATTGGCCTCGTTAGTTTCGGGATGCTCAACATCTTCCATGGGCTGATTGTGCACGGGTGATGGGAAATGCTTCCCTTCAGGCAGACTTGACGTTTCGGACATTGAACAGACCCGACTGGAATTCAACGATGAGTTTTGAAGCTCTTCTATGGACTCGTGAGCTTGCGTGGGAGTGGCTACTGATAATATAAATGTTGCTTTGTCGATGGATCCTGTGGCAGCGGTTGGTAGGCTGGGGCTGGATGACGGTTCGTTCTCATTAAAGTTTGCGTAATCGGAATAAATGTCTTTTCGAGTGGCTACGTTGCATTCATTCCGCGATGTCGGCTGATCGATTAACAACGATTTGAACTTTTTAGCGTCAATTGTTTTTATTAATTTCGGAACAGCAGAGGAGGAGGACTCAGTCTATAAGTGCATTAAAAATAGAGTTAATCAAGAAATCAATGGGTACATCTTCAAAGGCAATGCGCATCACCTCTTGCTGCTCCAGCGTCCTTTTATAGTCTTCGAAAAAATCAATTTGCTTGCTCTTTGCCTCGTTTTCGCCCACCCCATCCATTGCTTTCTCCGACTTTTGATCAACCAAAAATTCTACCAAAGTTGGAATCGCTGCTTTTTGCATCAGAATCGACTGATAGAGTGAAGCCTCTTGCTGACTGCTACGAACGCTATCCGCAGTTATGCTGCTTGCATCGTCGATGGTGTTCGACAATTGCTGGGTCGAGCTCTGGTGTGAATTCGCAGTAAGAGTTTGGCCATTCGCAATCGCATGTTGCGGGCGATCTTCCAATGAATCTTGTAAATCGATACCTACTGAATCCACTTGGAACGTATTAGTGTCCACCGATGAGTTTAAATCGTATAAGCCCTTTTTGTTATTGGTCACATTTTCTTTGTTAGCCTGGTGGTCGACGTAAGAATCGGCTTCCTGCGACGCCAGAGGCGCCAACTGATTAGAACCAAAACAGCCATAATAATCGCACTCTGCAGAGAAGTCGGAAAAGTCCCAGATATCGCGCTCTTCTGAGTCTTCCGACACTTTATTTGGGAACTTCAGAATCTGCATACCATTTCCCACTTTATTGATAAGCTGTTCGAAGAGCACACGGTCCTTTTCAGAAGCAATAAAATTTATTGCGATGCCGTGAGAACCGAATCGGCCTGCGCGCCCAATGCGATGCAAATAGGTTACAACGTCAGTAGGCAACTCCAAATTGATTACTAGATTGACATATTCGGAATCAATTCCGCGCGACATCAGGTCGGTGGCTATGAGGATGCGTATCTTAAAATCGCGAAACTTTTGGAACATTTGCAAGCGTGTTTTTTGATTCTGCGCCCCTGATATCAACTCACATGGCCATCCCTGCTGCTCCAAATAATTGCAATAGGAAGAAGCGCGCGACTGCGAACCAGCAAATATCAAGCACTGCTTGAAAGCAATTCGTTTGAAGATGCTTTTGAGTGCATCCAGCTTTGCGTTGATCTCTAATATACTGGTTTTATGCTCCTTTAACTCATAAGAAAATTGTTTGATTCCCACCAGCAGACTAGCCCGCTGTTGTGCAGATACAACTAGCGGATTGCGCATTATTTTCGCCAGTTCCACTTCCAAGTTGTCGCAGAAAGTAGCACTGCAGGCTAGTGTCTGTCGCTTCAATGGGATAGCTCGCTGAATTCGCTGCACGTCGCTACGAAATGACTTATTGTACAGTTGATCAGCTTCGTCCAAGACTAAAAGCTGTATGCCGGTTGTGTTAAGCACCTCATTTCTTATTATATGTACCAAACGACCTGGTGTACCTACGACAGCTTTAGCCTTTTGCAAGCGCTTGCGATCATCAGCAAAATCCATACCACCTATAACGCTGACTGCACTGAAGCCTTTAAAAGATGCAAGCAATTTAATTTTCGTTCAAAACGAGTACAATTTAACTTCCGTCTAACCTTGGCAAAACCGTCCAATTTGATTCAAAACACTTTCAATCTGCACCGCAAGTTCTCGAGTCGGAACAACAATCAACGACTGCGGTTCGTATTTTTTGGAAGAATATGCTTCTAAAATTATGGTACAAAAGATCAAAGTTTTCCCAGTTCCCGACTTCGACTGCACCAATAAATCTTTAACAGGAAGAATATAATTTAGCGGGATTTTTCGTCATTAATTTTGTGGATTAATATGTAATTTAATTTGGAAGTTGTTGGCAATTTTACAACACACAGAATATATAAACATTTAAATGCCCAATTCGTACCCATTCCAGACTTTCCTAAGGGAATTGCTGTTGCTTGAATCATCGTCGGATATACGAAGCCTGCTTGATGAAGTCCCTTACGTACACGATCCGACAGCAGCATCTTGCTAAATGGCGACGTTTCCTTGATGCGCACATCTTCGGTTCGCTCTTTAGCATCGATTACATGTGCAACCAATCCATCCATTTCCAAATAAGGAATCCAATTCAATCTTTTCGTTATAATTAAATGCCGTATCAATAATTAAAACAAATTCCTAAAACAAGCACACCACAAAAGAACAAATCAATGCCGGCCAATTCAGCACATTCATAAACCAGTGTTGCTTTAAAGTTCCTATCTAGGAAATTTTAAAGCTCCGCTACCAAAAAATCCAATCCCACATCATAGTCCCGAACGCGCCAAATTTATAATGGGAATAGTCTTGGAAGAAATTGTGGAAAGAATCTCTTGACTGCACGACTGTTATATATATTGTAGGTCTATTACTAATAATAGTCTAATACTCTTTTATTCCAGGAGTTGTCTCGCCTTCGGGTAACAAAATTTAGAGCCGGTTTACAAAAACATATAAATCAGTTTCGAAGGTAATTACGGACAAAGTAAGTTCTATTTGGCAATTCACAAGACACATATTTTCGGGAAAACTTTAGTGAAAAGTTTTTTGGACATTAAACGATAGTGATGCAACATTAATAAATTTGAACTTCGAAGCCGAAATGACACTAACAACCACAAAGGACCGAGTAATACACTATAAAATAGCTAGCCAAAATAAATTACATCCTATGTATTTCAATAAGTACAAGGATACACATAATCATAGTTTCGTCGAAAAATCAAGAACATAATTGGACGACACTTAGTTCTTCCTCAAAAAGTGTCAGGTGTTTCCTGGTTTAAAATCAATTGAGGTAAGTAAGTAATTTTGGTATTTGGTATTGAGAGGAAATCCTGGCGTGTGTTGTGGATTGTTAAAAGTCTGCACGATGTGGCACCACTTTTTCCTACGTACCATTGACTGCATATTCACAGCATGTTTGTATTTTGAATTTTTCTATTTTTGGGTTGTTTACATAAAATTCTTTTTTTTTTCTAAAAATTTTTCATGTATAAAAAAAAAATTCACAATTCACGGCATTAGATTGGATGACTTAACATAATTTAAAAATATCCGATTTGGCCAACACATGAAATCCTTATACGTGAAATAATTTCAATAAAAAAAGTTACATTTAGATTTGCGAAAATTTATAGAAACAAATGTGATAAATTTCACTATAAACTTCTCTATGAAATCAAGAGTTTCTGATATATCGGACGAAACTGCTAAATTGGCAATTTGCTATTGGTAAAACTATTTTAAATTATATTTAAATGATAGTTTATACTAAAATTCAATTGACAGTATGGGAATAATTGTACTTTATGGGTTTCGCCCAATTTTGCTAGTTTTTTTACCGTTATTCTCCGAAATCCGCCTCTAATTTGGGCTAATTAGTTTGAAAATAAAAAAAAAAATTAAAACAAAAAAAAATAGATCTCCGAAATACCTTTCAAACGGTATACGACTTTGCCATAATAAAGAGTTTAGGATCACCCTTAAAATTATAAAATATCGCGAACTTTAAATGCCCATAAGTTCCACACCAAGGTCACGGTACACAAAATATTTGGCGGTAGAGTCTGGAGGAGAGCTTTGTCAAGGTGCACATTACATTACATACAAAGGTGTAATAATTGAAGCCTTTTAAATAGAATGATATAAAGATTAAAAAACTTAATCGAACGAAGGCCACTTTAAACATAATCTATGCTTTAAACTATCAAAATTTACCCTAGCAATAACAACAACAACAAACTTTCACTGGTTATTAAAAGCATTCATTCCGACCGCTCCGCAAACTACATGAAACACTGCAATAGTGTTGTTGGTGAGGTATTGAGGTGGTTGTTAATGGGTCTTTGTATCTTCGATGGAGCATTGAACTCGTTTCCGGAAATGCTGCAGCCCGGTGGTGCAGGAAAACACTAAAACAGTTATTAAAAAACTCCGTTAAAGTTGAAATATATTTTATTTCATCTCTCCTGTCACGGTCGTTTGTAACTGTGGATACTAAGAAGCTTATGTGGCCAATTAATGAAATCTCTGATGGTCAATTAAAATCATTTGTGACATGTAATAAGGAGAATTAAGAACTTTCTTACAAATTTTCGATCCAATTATGGTTTCCCATTTGCACTGTGGATCCCAAAGATTTTTAGTTTTGGTAATAACAAGATGTTAAAATTTTTGTATATATTTTCGTGATACAATATTTACTTGAAATAATAAATAAATAATAATCTTTCCGAATATGGTTTTACGAAAGTACACTTTTAAAGAAAAATTCCACGCTCTTAAAGACGTTATATAAAGGGAAATATAAACAGATGAGTAGAGGAAGAGATGGCAGAAAAAGACAATGTCGATTGGAAGAAACAATTAATTTAGAGAGCGCAATAATAGGGCATTGGACATGTTGGCTACCCTGCAAAAGCTTCCAACTACTGAATAATATTTTCGAAATATGCACACACATTATAAACGGATTCATAAGCCGACAGTCCCGACGCATGAACATCAACTTGCGGCTTTTGATGTAATGAATTTTTTAGTAACTGCAAGAGAAACATTGAATTGCATTCGCCACTCACTACAGGAAAGGAAATCATGAAGCTTTATTTTGCTTCTTATTTAACAAATTTCAATTATGTTTTTTGCGGAGTTACTAACACATTAAATTAATTAGTTATATGTACAAGAAATCGTTTAAACAAGGGAATTCAGTGTTGATTGACCACAAGAAGTTCTGTCCAGTTGTTGTTGCCTGGATGTTGAAATTGCCTAGGAAAATTCTGGTGCACAAAAGATAATCACTACACTAAGCACAGCTTTAAAGTCTGCTCTCGTACCTACGACACAATAAAAATCAATCTCATTTCAGTATAAGTAACTAATTCCTTTTGAAATGGATGGCGTGGGAGGACGACGTAATCGTGCGAATTGTAATTAAACCGTCATGTATATTTGCACGAGGTTGCAGTGATTTGCTCTTTCCTTGTGCTTCTCCTCCTCTTTTGCTAGACGTTCTCGTTTTCACTCCTTTTCATCCTGAATTCAAATCTCGTGCTCAGTATTTAATTCCAAACATACTATTTCAATTTCCGTCTTATCGCACTTTTTGCATTTGTTTTTATTGTCGTTTTATTATTATTAGCAAGCATTGCAAATATGATTTGTATCAAGTTGTATCTGTAAATGGTACAACAAACTTTCCATGTAGAATCCTTGGCGTTGAGTGAAAAATAATATGTATGTTCGAATAAAAAAAATATTCTTGTTTGAACTTGCGTTGTTTCTATATTTCTGGCTTTTATTGAATCTTTATTTAGTAGATTCCATCAAATAGCTGGACTAATTTAATGCATTGGCAACAGATGCTGTCAACTTATCATAGTATTAACTTACTTTCTATAGAAAGCCACTATAGTGGCTTTGGTTGCATTTAATGGTTGATGCAGCACGGTCATAACGCTGCAGAATAAAGTTAACCTTACGAACGTGGACCCGGCTTGTAAGTGTGAGCTTATCCCACAAGCTGCCCGCCGACCTTATAATCAGAAGTGTTTCCGGAGACGCAACTAATTTAGCGAGGTGCTTTTAATGGTTTCCGCATTTTGACTTGCGGCTACTCTTCGCCATGCTCTGGCAGCGTACCAACGCACATACTCATCGCTATGTATGTAGCTAAAGCTTCTCTTCAGCAGTAAGTTGGGCGTGCTGAAGGTCGCTATTGTAGTTGCTCATTTTTCTCTCTTTTCTGCAAAATTTACTGTGCAGAGTCGACAGCTAACGAAATCCTTTCTGCATCGAGAATTTATTTTGTGACATGCGCAGTGAGTATTCTGAATCTGCATCGTAAGAGAATCGAACGCCTGAAATTCAAACTGTTATACTAAATACGTCACGGTGAGTTCTGTGGCTCTGCTGCATGCTGCCACAACTTATTATGTTCAGTACAGCGAAGCTCAAAATAATAAGAGGTCAATGGCAAACAGGGAGGCAATTTTTGGCCAATCGCTCGTTGAAGTACTACAACAGGTCCCAGATCTTTTTGCTGCAATTTTAATGATGAAAAATAATCATAAATACAACAAAAAACATCTTGGAATCCCTTGAATAAACGAAAACTACTTTTATTATTTATTCAATTATTAATACCAACTTTAATTAGTATAAATGAATAAAAGGCTTCAAATTTTTCGAACATTGAAGTTACAGCATTTATAAAATCTAATAGTTTGGTTACTTTGTTCTGTTTTTTAAATCGCATTCATACAAACTGCAATTTAAGTTTGCGAGTAGAAATAAATTCATAAATAAATAAATTCCCCCATATGTTTTATATTTTTTTAACTGTACAATTCTATTCTTTCTTTCTAAGCTTTTCCCCCGATATGAATTGAGGTTTCAAAGAACTTAAATACATTCTTTATTTACGTCACAGATTCGCCTATTTTTTAGACATGAAATTGGAATAGTACAGTATCTTCTTGTATGGTTTTATGTTTGTGCAACATAATGTTATGCCATTAAAAGGCGCAACTCTTGCAAAAATAGTTAATATTACATGATTTTGTAGTTATGCAGTTACCACTCATAAAGCCATGAGTTTTGCAATGTTTAGAAAAGTGAGGCAATTGCTTTGCTTCGCTGCGTTTTGTAAAACTAAAACACTTTCAAGCATATTTCAATTAAATTTTTGAGAAGTTCTTTCAAGCATTTTTATTGTTGCATATAAAAAATGTGTTGTTTCTATTGCTGTGTATAAAAGTTTTAAAGGCATCAATTTAAATTTTAACCTAGATTCGAGAACAAGCAAAGCAAACAGGAATATTTCACAAACTCTGGATGTCAGAGTGGAGACCGGACGATTCCTTAGTTTGGCGTTAGTGTGCTTAAATGCATCTTAAGTTTTGAAGGCAGACATAATAATAATTGGACAATATTTTGAGAGGTCACATAATAGCACTTATGTAGGTCTCACAATAGCGCAGTAGTTTCATTTGTACCATCAGTACGACTGTTAACTATCTTAGTCGTTTCTTCAAGAAACACTCCCTTGTTTAAGCTTCACTCAGTTTGAAAAAGATTTAACTGAGTTTATGTTTGTAAAGCTTACGTCGTACTTCCCCATAAAGATCACATCGTAATAAGGAAAATCTTGGTGAAGGCTCAAACACAACAGCTCTGGTACAAGAAACAACGAACTGTTGCCGGAGAATCCAAATTGTTTATAGTTGCTTTCGTTGCAAACATCAAAAAAATGTTGCATGCACACAAGCTTTGTTTAAACTATGTTTATATTGCTTTCCAGGCGTTTCGCATTAAGTTAATTTAAGGAATGTGCGATTGTTAATACCTTCGTGTTTGTACACTTACAAATGTATGTATGCATAAATGAGTAACTCCGTTAAAATGTCCCAGTTTGTACGGTTTTGTAGTTTCTCACAGGGCACCGGCTATTTACATATGTACACGAATAACGGTAAGTTGAAGTTGGTTGCAGTTCTGGAAAAATTAAAGTTACTCCAACATGAAAAGTTTAAAGTTAAATATGCACATCACTTGAAACATTTCTTTGTATCGTGTCATAAACTCAATCTCATGTATGTTCTTCCTCCTCCTCCCCTCCCCCTCCCACTCCTCCTCCCCACACCTCCTCCTCCTCCCCCTCGCCCTCCTCCTCCTCCACAGCTTCAGCTCCACCATTACCACCACCTCCACCACCAGCTCCAACTCCACCTCCACTTCTACCTGCACCTCCACCACCACCTCCACTTCTACCTGCACCTTCAACTCCACCTCCACCTCCATCTCCACCTCCACCTCCACCCCACCTTATATATATAAAGAGATTATAAATCATCCTGCAATATTAATATAAGCATGTAAATTAACTATCAATCATTAAATTTACTTCAGTATCTAATTTTCAGTATCTCATGCATGCACAATCGTATAATCAAGACAAGAAGATAGTTTGAAGGAAATCTGATTTTCACGATCAGATAATTTAATGGATTTGATTTTATTAAGACCAGTGGCCATATTTTGAGTTAAATCTTATTTAACACCGAATACCAACGAAGAAGATGAGAATGAGGAGGAGAAATTAACTGAATTTCGATTACGGAAAAAGAAAAATCTTAAACAAGAAAATCTTCCGCTTCAACATTATTTATGTTTATTAAATTAAAGCAAGCAAATGTTCCACTTTTTATCTTATTAGAGACGCATTAAGCACAGTTTCGCTCGTTCCCTGTAACTCACGGTCGCCATTGCGCCACAAGAATACGCCCACGATCCCAAAACAGCACATCATGTTGTCATGTCATCACTTGGTGAGGTTGTGTGTATGCTCGAAGGACTTTCGAGCTGTTAGAAGCGGAAGATGAAGGTACAAAATTATGCAAAATACGACTTCAAAACTATCTTCCGCGATTCGTAGAAACATCTTGTCTATCCGCAACATGCAGAACTGGGTAATGAGACCATCAAAAACCTTAGATAGAACCGTAGCGAGAAAGCATCTCTTAACAAGGAAATTAAAGCTTCTGTAATTTCAATGAATGCTGCGGATGTCGGTTATTTGCTTGCCAACTCATTTAGATAATATTTATTAAAGTAAATATTTTTGAAGTTTTTACTCTCGGCAGAATAAGTTTCTTTCACTTGTGTTGTTTCTCGATAACTTCAAAATATTTAATCATCGAGATTAATCTATGACCTTATCTCAATCGATCTGTTGGAAGAAGCGCCACTTAGCAGCGCAAAAATTAAAGATTGGAGTACTTTTATATATGTATTTTATATTTAATCAATCAGTGGCTTAGTTGGTAGCTTCCTTACCTAAAGGTTATGAAGGTTTGTGTTTGAGTCCCACATGAATGTTGTTTGTTCTGTCCTTCACTCCTTTCTATGTCGCTATGTTTTACTTAAAAGTCGATGGTCTCCATCGATGATATATTTGTATAGTAATTAGCTCACTTAATTAAAAATAATACAATAATATATACTGTAGAATAGATATAATGAAGTAATTAATTAATTAACGATGTTTTGACGCTTTTAATGCAGCTGACGTTTGATTAAAGACTTTATTTAATTCAATGATGATGACTTATGAATGATGCTTTAATTTTAACAAACAAGTTGAAGATCACATATTAAAGAAAATGAAAACTGTTAAAAAATTACAAAGTCAAAGTTTTTGATATTTGTCTTTTTATTTAGAAATAAATTTCTGAATATCATAAATATCCTGCTGCTGTTACACTACATTTCCAAGCACTGGGCTCTGATGGAAGATAGTTGAAGTGGCAAACATGAATGCTAAAAAATTTAAAAGTTTAGAGGAGAAGTTTATGCAACTGAACTTTGTGCCATCGGCAAAAAAATCCCGTTCGTAGCCTTTTCTAGAACGAACAATTTTGCCAAACTCAGCGGTATGAAATGAACTTTACTAAAGACAGACGGTATAAAAAATAGTAACGAAGAACCTATAACGAACTTTTTAATAGTGAGGCCTTTATTACTAATGCCTTAGTTTCACTGGTTAGCTTTAAATGTAAGTGAAAACTGCTTTCAATATTGCATTTTAACAACATTTTGAAATGCCACCGAAAGCATGCAACAGGATATCGGCACAAAGACAATTTTTTTTGCATGCGAAATCAAATTACGTGAGATTTAAAATACAATTTAAAAGCAACAGCAAAGAACAATACAAAAAAAAATAAAAAGCAAGCAATTGATATGGTGCAACATTCTACTTGAGCTTCACGAGCCTGAATTATTTATATATGTATGTATATGTAAATATATATACTGAAGTAATACTTTTTGCAGGTCTGATTTGAAGCGAACTTAGTTGGCAATAAGGTTTATTCTCCTAAACTTTATCACAAACCACGTGCCTTTTGAAACCTGTATTAAAATAATTTTGAATGGGCAGGAATTAAATCGAAAGCAAAACGGGAGCTTCATAATAACACGGTTCAAATCTCATCCAAAAATATTTGATGTGGCCAACGCATGACTTCCTTGTAGGTGAAACCATAAATCATGGGTGATTTATGGGTGAAACAATTTTAAAAAAAGTTGTACTCAGTTATGCATAGAATCCTTCGAGAGAAGTGACCTTTTCGGCGCAATTTAGTTATATTTGGATGTTATAGCAGCCCCATATCTATTTTCTAGCGCTATTTGAGGTTGAGATATGAAGGAAATTTGAAAAATCGTGCAACATAGGTATCCTTTAGGGCCACCAATTTCATCAAAAAAGGAAGTCCACAACTAGGTCTTAAAAGAATACAAAATTTTAACTTTCTACGACTCTCACTTTTTTGAGTTATTGAGGATACGTACTTACGTACACACGTCACTACAAAACTAGTCAAAATGGGCTCAGGGATGGTCAAAATGTATATTACCATTAAAACATCAATATTGACACTTTCCGCGGTTACAATACTTTCTTGTATTTACTACATATGCAAGGAAGTAAAAACGGTAAAAGTTACTCAGTTCTTAAAATAATTTAAACAGTTGAAACTTTGTTTCTCTGTGGGCCTCCAGGCTATTAGATCTTTTAGGTAAATTCCTCCACCTTGTTTTTGAAGAAAGTACATAGACTCTCTTTTTTATAATTTTTATTGCTTTTCTTTTTGGTTTGTGCTTGGAGCTTATTAGCAATTATACTTTAACTAACGACTATTCAATGCCTTACTTTTGAGCATCTTGGCCTTTGAATTCTTCAGATATTGATACTAACCAAACACTCGATTAAGCTGAAGAAAATAGGAAAAGTTGGAAACAATTATAACTAAAGATAGAAAGAATTTCAAATTAGTTTTTGATGAAAACTGGAGTTGTGGAATTAAGTGTTTGCTAATCTATACACAGATCTTTACTAGAACTCAAGAACAGATCTATGCATATGATGCCATAATTAAAGTCATTATATGATATATTCGATTTACATGTCTAAAGCAAGTGGTTGTGCGAAAACGCCTGTTCATTAACATGATTAAACTTAACGTACTTAACTTAATGAAGATGAATGAAGGCAAGTCCAACGCAACTGACCAATTAGTTACAAACAATCAACTGATTATGCGGAATACAATTGATTAGGCAGCGAACGCTACATTTATGTTGACGGGTTGCTTGAGAAATAATGCGAATTTAATGTGTGATGAATAAATTGCGCTTTAATTGAAAGTGTGAGTATGTGCATTTAGATTAAAGACGATCCAACTGAACAGACAGCGTGGCTAACAGTTAAGAGGACTATCCAATTTTATAAGGACTAGTCTTAGGTCGTGCTCAAAAATTCGAGCAATAACGAATATTTCATTTTTGCCAAATTGATTTGTATTTAACTACAGTTTTTAAGTAATTCTCAATAAAAAATTTTTGAAGATTAGTCCTTTTTATTTGTTTTAGGCATACATATGTATGTTGAAAAATATTTATTTTTTCCCTTATCTCTTAAGCAGTATTTTTACTGCTCTTAAAGAAAGATGATATGTACCTGCCCTTGTAATGAAAAGATATGAACTGACTGGTATTCGCACCACTAACTAAGTTCAGTTAACCTAGTTTAACTCTACTTAAAATGCTTCAATGAAATACATTAGTGACGCTGAACCAGGAGTTTCCTGGCAGAGATCTTCAGAAAAATTACAAACAGCCATCGGCATATGGGTTTTTAAATGCGGAAATCTTGCAATAGTGATGCGATGTTGAGGAATAATTTCAAGTGAAACCTTGACGTAATTATACATAAAAGTATAAACGCATGATTGACATAAATAAATGACACTATTAACTCAAGAAATTTCATGTAGTGGTTCTTCATTATAATAATGACTACATTTTGTGGTCGATGCTGTATCGAAATTTAATCATTAGAACTATGCACATTGTTTTAAATAAATTTTATTTAATTATTTCTTTACATTTTTAAAAGCTTTTCTTTAAAAAAAAAATAATTTTAAGTCAGTACATGACGATCCATCTCAAAAGAGCTCTTTCTTGTTTACAAAAATATTAACAGTTGTAAAAACTTGGTAAAGCCATAATTTTTGACTAAACCTATAAACTAATTATTTATTTATTTATTTATTTTTTATTTATATAGGAGCAGTGAATATCACCACTGCAAATTCCATACGCTCGTACTTTTTACATCTGCCGTGGTGAACTCTTAAAATAATTCGTTATTTTATTATGTTGTGCTCTATGCGGTGTGTTTACTTGATGTTTCTGAAGTGGAGAAACGTCGCCTCGCCGAAGGATTCGCATCATGAAGCCGAATGTACAGTGCTTGTTAACCTCAAATGTTTTACCAAAACAAGCCGGCTTTATTAATTGGTGAGAGCTATTCTTCAGTGGGTGTTCATTATACGAAAACACTGGGTGTTTGGCTTCTTCCTTTTCGTTGTTTAGTGCCTCTTCTTTAACTCCAGCGTAACCATGTGGTTCTTCATATGACCTCAAGTTCTCCTTTTTTATATCTAAGCAGGAACGTTGACGGGAGTTGTTACTAAATGCTGCGACATGAGTGATTTCAATTATCTCCGGGTCCAATTCTTTAAATCCTTCAGATATGGAGTTTTTGAGTATCGGAGAGCATGTCACATCCGTATCCGAATAATTGCTAAAAAGATCTGGCGATTTCGCTGTCTTCCTCGCTGTACTGCAGTTTTGCTCATTGGAAATTTTCCTAACCTTGGAATTAAATTCGTTGTAAGAGTTTACGATAGAGCTATCGATTTTCGTATGTTTGAGAGGATCTTTTCGTTTGGAGAAAGGTTTGTAGCAGCGCTCAGAGGAGTTGGCAGATAACAAGTTATCATCTTCAGAGCCAACAATAATATTAGAAGCTGGATCGGGCGAATATGCAATTGGTAAATCGGAGCAAGCTATGTGGTGGGAACTCAGTTGTTCGGAGGTTTGCGTTAAAGAGGTTTCACTAATTAGAAGCGAATAAGAGTTCCTAAAAAGCGCCTTAGTATATTCGGTATTAAAATCTGAAAGCGTCTCGTCGCATTCAAATTGATCATAGTCAGAGATCATGAGAGTAGGTGCGTTGCTACTACAATTGGCATCATTATTTGCATCAAAGGTTTTTTCTTCTACTATGCTAGCTATTTCTTGAGTATCATCTGACGTATGAAATAATTGTGCACTTTCTGGTTTTTGCAGTACTTCGTTACTGGAAAACGTAGCGGGTTTTACTCCTTCTTTATCTTTTGTGTCCAATTCATGAGGAAAGTTCGCGGAAAATATATCTACTCCTGAAGGATCCGATTTCACATGCATATTTTGTTGTTTGGGTGGAGTATTCATTACATATATATCCAAAATTTCATTCGAGAGATTAATTTCCAATTGTGAATTACACACTAGTGGAGCTTCTATACTCTTGCGTGTTTGGTTTCCAATTTTGGTTTCCTTGGAAGCTTCGATATTTTCCATTCTCACATTTGTCGTTTTGGGTTCAGTTGTGGCCATGCTTATCTTTGATATACATGATTTTGGCGAAAACAAGTCTTCTGAAGTCAAATAATCAATTTTTCCCGTATTTACTTTTGGATTTATAACTGAGTTTTCTGTAGAATGATTCGAAGCGTTTGTTGAAGTTGCATCGGGATTGTATTCGTTAATTTCGAAGTTTTTCTTAATACTTCCGCTCCGATTTGGAGTCGATTTGGTAGTTGATGCCTTTCTTGCTTTCCTACACTTTTCTATGCTTTTTGTCAATTTGATGGTGCGATTTCTTAGCGTTCTTACTTCACATACTGAACTAGGAGTGGTGCAGCTTAAATCGGAAAAATTTTTCACAATAGGAAGTTCAGTTCTGGGACTTGTAGTGATTTCTTCGCCTGAGTGTAAATTCCGGAGGCTAGGGTCTTTAGAATTTGGTTCTTTATTTGTAAGCACAACTTCATTTTCAGATTCTGTGCCAAAAAGTGGTGGCGATACTAATATAGGGTTTTTAGACACATCAACTCTGGTATTGCTCGATTTGCTTGTCAGAATACTGGCAACTTCATCGCTGAAAGTGATTTCCTGACTTTTATTAATGCTGGGCTCAAATAATTCTTCCTCCAAAGGCACTGCTGCTGAGGAGTTCTTTAGCGTCCGTACGGCTTGATCTTTCTTAAATGCCATTAAATTATTCTTGTAGATACTTTTATCTACAAGTGGCAGACAATTTGGATACTGGTGTCGATATCGGCGCAGGCGAAAATCCCTACGAAAGTTATTAATGAAAATCGATTACTTTTAAGAGAAAGCTAAGGTGATCACACTTGCACATGTCGCAGAGTATTTCTCGTTTAAGAAAGTATTCCTCTAAACCAGATTTATTTGAAGAAACCTCCTTTATGTTTGGTAGACTATATTCATCCCTGAAGGCCTTCCAGCTTAAATAGCGATGATTTAAACGTCCACACAACCGCAGTACATTATGCAACAGCTTCAAATCCGACTAGAAATTATCATTGTTAATAAATTATTTAAATATCCGGCTATGCTTACAGTAATGTCAACGGTGGATATCAATAGGTTTATATTTTTCTCATAAGCTTTAAGCAAGGATCCTACACAGAAGGAATTATTTAAGATGCCGCCACGATTGTCCAGAACTATAAAATCATATTTAATTTTCTTGAGATTTTCAAAGTCTTTCAGTGTCCTCCATTTGAAAATATTGATATTAGATGACGAAGTATAATCTAAGCAAAAACAGAAATTTGTTTCAATTCATACAAAATTATTAAACTTTTAATATAATAATTAAAATAATTCTTACCCATATCTCCATTAAATATTACCACTGAGAGAGTTGTAAACAAACTCAAATGAAACTGCCAACCCACCACGAGTTCCTCATTATTTTTTTTTTTTTTTTTTTGAGATGTTTCCTTCGAGATTAGGAAGGATTTTTTTGGCCAAATCTGTGGATTATACGGCCACGGCAAGATAGCAGAGGTGATTCTTATTGTGTATTGAGTTAAATCAAATACAGTATCAATTACAAATTAATGTTTGTTGTGTTTTGTTGTGGATATGTATATTAAGGAAATGTGATTGGGAGGGTTTACAGAGTAAGGTTCAAATGTCTATATTGCATTCTTTCAAGAACTTAAGTAGGTCCTTGATGTCATTTAGGTTGAACGATTTCAGCAAAGTGGTTGTGTTGTTAAATCTATTAAAAAAATCATAATTTATTCTTTGGTTTGAATATTTACTACATTGAAAAATTATGTGGTCATTGTTTTCAGGAATGTTGCACACTTCGCATTCACTGCTGTCGGCAATTCTAATTTTGTGCAGGTAGATTTTGTTATAAGAATAACCTGTGAGGAGTCTATTCAGAATCTTTATATCACAAGCTTCGAGGTTCTTGTCTTTAAACCAGTATTTTGTTGGTGGGTTCGGAAAAATGGACGAAAAACAGCCACTGCTGCCAATGGCTGCTGCTTTGTATTGATTTATCCAGGTTATTTTGAGTGAATTGAACACATTCTTGCAGGCTTCTTTTACCGAGTACTTTATTATCGTTTTGCAACCCTTGGTTGCTGCATGTTTCGCAAAATAGTCAGCTTTTTCATTGAAACTGAGCCCTGAGTGTGAGGGACACCAAATTATTTTCAAAGTAAGGTTTGGGGGGTCATCCACTTGATCAAAGATTTCCCTGACGATATAATTGTTTGAGTTTTCTTCGCAAAGTTTTAAACAGGCATTAAAGCTGTCCGTGAAAATTGCAGCCTTTGGTATTTTATCTTGTTTGATGATGCTAATCGCTTTTCTGATCGCTTCAAGCTCTCCTGTGAGCGATGAGACTTTTTCATCTATGGAGAACAAAAAATTGTGGTTTTCCGTTATGTTGCATACTGAGAAGCCCGATGAGGAATCAAAGATTGCAGCGTCAGTTGCTAGTATGGTAAAATTTAATTTTTGCAGATCGTCTAGTTCTTTTAGGTAAGTTTGTTTGATTACGGGAAGTGGTGTCTTTTTCGTAATGTTGCTGAGTCTGGTGACCACCTTTAGATTGGGTGGCTGCTTCTGGTTTTTGGGGGAGAAAGTCGAGGTTCCTACTTTATCAATTATGTGTTTGAATTTATAGTAAATGTAATTGTAGCTGGAAATTGTATTGTTGTTGAAGTGGAGGTTGTTGAAAATTTTAGGGTGGAAGTATTTTAGCTTGATAAGCTCTTTTGCTGTAAGGTACGCCGACCTTTCTGGCGGTGGGAGCAGACATGCCAGAGCATATATTGAGTGTGTGGGTGCTATATTCACCAAACCTAGGCACCTTCGAAGTAAGTTGTTCTGAGATGTGACTAGCTTGTTGGCAATGTATCTCGGCATGTGTGCTGTTGAGGTAAATGAGTGTTCTATTTTTGAGAAAACGAGTGACCTTGTGAGGGAGATAGCAATATCCGGTGGAAGACCTTTTTTCTGAGGGGTGAGCATTTTGATTGCATTTGATGCTGTTTGAATTGTGGGCGTAGTCTGTTCAAAGTGATCTTTAAGCGTTGAACTGTTCTTTATGTATCTTCCTAAGAATTTGATGACTTTTACATTTTGTATCTTCCGATTGTTGATTGCAATCAGTGGAATTTTCCTCGGACCTTTGGCGACGTACATTATCTTAGTCTTTTCTAAGTTGATTCTGAGTTTGAGTGCACCTAGTTTGTTGTAAAATTTGTCTAGTTGGAGGTTTAGGTTGCTGACCGCTAGATCATATTTGGCGTGGTTCGACGAGATAATGAAGTCATCAGCGTATTGAAAAATTTTTGTGTGTTCGTCTTCTAGACTGTGCAGATCTTTGGTGTACAGGTTGAAGAGTATTGGGCTGAGGCAACTTCCCTGAGGGAGACCATTGTTTACCATGATCTCTTCCTGTCCTAATTTAAGGATCCTAACCGAAAGGAAGTTATAAATCCATTTCGTAATGCTGGTGGGGCATTCTAGTTGATTGAGAATATCGTGTAATATATTAATTTCAACGCAGTCATAGGCCTTGGAGATATCAAGTGCTGCTATAACTATAAACTCTTTTTTCCTCTTGGCTGAGGCGATGAAGTGGGTTATGTCATTGATACATATATTTGTTGAAAGATGTTTTCTGTACGCATATGATCTGGACGGCAGAATATTCTTGCCTTCAATAAAGTTATTCAATCTATTCTTAACCATTTGATTGATTAGTTTTAGCAGAACGGAAATGAGAGCTATTGGCCTAAAATTCGTTAGGTCATTGTGATCTTTGAACGGTTTGGGTATTGGGCATATTTTAATGACTCTAAGGTTTGAATTAATATGACATTTAGTCCAAGACCTGTTTAAGGCCTCGAGAAGTTTCAACTTTGAGTTTGGCGACAGATTGTTTACCATTTGATACGTAATGCCATCATATCCCCCGGCCGAGGGCTTGGTCTTCTCAGCTAGTACTTTCGAAAAATCCTGCCAAGTAAAAGGTACAGAGTCATCATTTATACTAATAGTCAAAAGTGTGTGGGACTTTACGTCAGCTACCTGCCCTTTAATACTTTGAAGGAACTTCAAGTTGTTTTCTTTACACCACAGACCTTTGATATCTGGGTTGCCTTTGTTTTTGCATCCTTTGAGGAACTTAAAAAGTTGCTTAACATTGGGATGTCTCGCAAAAGACTCAATTTTATTTTGGAAATCATCTCTTTTTGCTTTTTTGATGGCTTTTTTAAGAACCTTCGAGCACGAGATGACTAGGATAGCATCTTCAAACTTTTTTGAAAAGTTGTATTTTTTCTGGGCTGCAATTTTCAGTCTAAATAGTCGGTCAATGTCCTTGGACCACCATGGTTTAGGGTAGTGATTGGGGCTTTCCTCAAGCTTTCTGGTTGAGGTTTTTATCGTTTGAGTGAAATCATTTTGAATCCTATCGATGTCGTCGACTAAGTCGAGTTTCGCGATATTTTGAAACAGTTTGTTTTTTGACAGAAACCTTGTGGGCGGTATGGGTAGATCACTAAGGTTCATGATAATTGGGTAATGATGACTGCCACCAATTCTGTAGTCTAGCACGTCCCAGTTTATTTTTAAGCTCGAATTCGTAAAAGACAGGTCTAAGATTGATGTTGGTGAGACAGGTCTATCGAAGAATCTTTTGAAGGTTGGCTTGTTGTTGTTTAGGATGAAAAAATCTGACATGGTCATGATGGAATGCAGTTTGTTGCCTCTGGCGGAGGTGATTTTATCACCATAAGTCTGTGTTCTAGCGTTAAAGTCCCCACAAAGTAGAACATTGTTGAATTTACTCAGAAAACTGACCAGCCTGGTAAGTTCCTTTTGGAAGGTTTGTGCTTTTAACGAGTGTGGAAAATAGACTGATGCTATTAGTAAGTTGGGTGAGGTGTTAGTTGTTTGTGCTATAATGATATCTAACTCAGTTTTAAATTGAATTTTGGAGAAACTTATGTTGTTTTTGAAGGCAATAGCCACTCCACCATAATTGTCGGCTCTTGTTTTGTAAACGAGCGTATAGTTCGGAATTTTTGATATTTGTTTTTCATCAATTGCAAAGATTTCCGACAGGATTGCAATAGAGATTTTATTTCTGTCAAGGAAAATCTGTAGTTGATTTGAATTGGTTTTCAGACTTTGAACATTATATTGAGCTAACTTCATTGTGTGGTTTATTGCTGTTCGTCTTCTCTAACTTGCTGACGTCTAGAGAAGCATTCAGAAGGTTTAACTGATCTTTCGTTTTTACTAGCGATTGCTGAGATTCGGCATTGAAGGTTGCTTTAGCGTTGCCATCCGCGAGAATTCTAGTTATCAGTTTGCTGATTGCGTTAATATGTAGGTCTAGGTTATAAATCATAAGTTCATTGTTGACGGGCCCAAGAACTTCTGCAATGGTTGGTATCCCCAGTGGTTTATTCACAGGTTTTGGTCTTGTTCGTGGTGAGAAATCATTCGAAGTTTTGTTGTTGTCTTTAATCTCTTGATACCATTTTTCCATTGTAGGGTTTTTTCCTGCAACATTTTGGGGTGTGGCTTTGTTAATTTTTCTGAGTTTAGTTACCTGTGAATAGGGGTGTAGTTTGTGCAACTGATCAACTGCAGCAAAGGCATTATTGTGAAGCTCTGGTTTTTTAATGGTGCGTGGGAGACTTGGAAAAACGTTTTCTTCTACATTCGCTAAGAGTGAAAAACTGTTGTTGAAAACCCCTGCATGTCTGGAAGTAGCCTCCTTGTATGTTAGATTTTCGATAGTCATTATTTTTTTTATGTTATACTCTTTTTTCCTAGCTGGGCATTCCTTGCTAGTGGGTAGATGTGGCATCTTGCAATTTACACATTGTACATTTAGACACTGAGCATCTATTTCGTGGCGTTGAAAACAGGTGTTACAATTTTTTTGTGTTTGTTTGCACTGTTGTGCATGGTGGTTGAAACGAAAACACTTGTAACATTGGCTAAAAGGGATGTAGTGGCTCACTTTAACCTTATTGTAATCGTACAGAGTGATTTCTTTTGGTATTTGGAGTCCTTTGAAAGTTATTTTTACCTGTCTGGTAGGGATTTTAGTTTTTGTGGTTCTATCGAACTTTTCTAATCTCTGAATATCAAAGATCGGTACGGGAGATTGAATTTCATTTTTTAGTTCAATTGTACTCATGTCAGTCGGAATATTGAAAATGATTCCTCTTTTGGATACTAAATGTGGGAAAATCGTTGGTTTGTAGCGTAAGTTTAATAGGTCTTTGTTGCTGGCTAGAGCATTAGCAGCAGCAGCCGTCCTCATCAAAATTTTGCATCTGTTCGAACCCACTTTCTGTATGTCTGTTATGTCTTTAATGTTTAGAAATTTGAGAGTTTTTGTTAATGAAATAGCGTTTATTTTATCCTCAAAGCCGTTTGATATCAAGTCTATGTATACCACAAAAGGAACGTTCATTCCCTCCTCATACAAACAAACATTGTTTGCTTGTTGAGTTTGCTGAACAGAATCTATCATGTTTTTGCTTACTTTCTGAGGAATCTCAGAAGCTGAGGGGCCATCCGACCCCTCAGCCATATTCCTTTTGATTGCAGCTATTCTACCGCTTTGACCAAGAGTGCCGACAAAAGTGAAAACGAAACAATGTGCAACTCACCTTCCGAGACACAACACAACGTGTATTTAATCCGTCCTGATCTTGGGAATCCTCCTTGTGAGTGATTCAAAAACTACTGCAAGTAGTCAGGAGGAGTTTGCACTATGCTTTACAGCAAAAAGAAAATTACAAAAAACCACATTTATCGAAGAAAATTAAAAAACACTTTGTATAAAACGTATTGTCACGTGTTCTTGAAAGAACCTTTTAACTGCAGTGAACCTTACTCGCCGGGAGACAAAAAGGAAGTGTTCCTCATTATTTGTGATAATTAAACATTTCTGATCTGTCGCGACGGCACCTAAAAAAGCCGCAACTGTAACACACTTTCCCATACCGGCCTCGTCATTAAGAATGAAAGCTTGTCGTTTTTGGAACTGTGCATGAATATCACGTATCGCTCTTATCTGGAATTGCTTTAAATATTGACAAATGCTGCCTGGAATTTGTTCCCGTTCCGACAAAACTAGAGATTCTGCTATGCTTTCATATTTGAAATGATACATTATCCAAACACTTATATCCTTCGAAGGGGTCTCAGTCAAGTAGAAAGTCAAGGTTATGAAGTGTCAAATAGATCACCACGACAATATATAAAAGCTTGAAATATGAAAATATAACAAACATTGTTAATGAACCCAGGAACAGATTCGGCGCTGCATCGAAGTATTCCTGACTGATTTTCGTACTTGAAATATACGATGGCATGTGGATAATTGGTGTGATTTGTTGCTTGAATTCAGTTTGCAATAGCTTCAGAGTTTATTATTAAAATTTCCACTGTTTCACTGGGTGAAAAATAGAACAAAAATTGATAATTTTCTAACAGCTGTTATTATAAAGCACATGTTACTACATAGATGACCTGCATTTATTTGTTTTCGGAAGAAAGTTGTTCAGAAGTTTTGAATTATCGATAACTAACGATTTCCACTTGTGTAGTACGCTACAGCCTGTGGTTAGGAGTTGGTAGGCCAGTTTGGAGAGATTAATAGAAATTAATTAATGCGTTAAATAGCGCAGTAATTTGCAGTAATAAAGGCGCAATACCTCTGAAACCACTCAATGACTTCTACTGTTTCCAATCAATCATTTCCTTGAATGAAATTTATTAATATATCGAATGTATATCAATTTCAGATATATGTATGTCATAAAACACCATCGAAAAGATTATTTAAAGAGAACCAACCATATTCTCATATCTCACTAGATTAGGGAGATATTGATTTCATTAGCTTGATTATGTTGCTTCGATTATAGGCGAAAATGCTCTTACCGCAAAACAAGATGAGGAATAAATAAAATTAACATAAAAGAAATGGCAGGTTGACCAAATACTAATTTGCTGGTAATTTGCAATGTAACATGGAGCTAAAGTCTCGATTCGAACCATAAATCACCTTTATTTATTTTGTTCGAACATTCGATTTATATTCGAAAAATATGCGAAAAAAAACAAATTTCTGATCAGAAGCTTTCATGAAAACAATTTTATCAGCAGTAATTTTTAATTTTTTTGTGATTTTGGATTTGGAAAAATATTAGAAATGGAAAATAAACGTTCTGATGCTATGTTAATGGAAATCTTGGCGGAACGCAAGACCATAAATAATTTTTTAGAAGCAGTTTTCGGATTCTTAAAACGCAAGTAAGGTTGAGGCTTCATAAAGCAAAGATACTGACACAATTAACTTTATCCATCTATTTATTCTCAGCACCGACTTTTATCACATTAAAAAAGATGACACAGACAATGTTGGATTTCCCAGTGGAATGAAGGAAATACTCGTACTTGGAGTAAGTTATCAGCAAACATACAATTTCTTCCTTTTTTACTTAACGTCCAAATAACAGATGATGCGACAGTGTGCTCCCAACTGTGACAGCAATCAGCCCGTAGCAGAGGATAATATGGAATCCGTTCCTCCAGCTGTGCAGGAAGTGGAGATTGTAGATAATAGTCAGGAACATCAGGATTGCCAAGAAGGAAATAGTGAAGCCTCGACAACAAACTCACTTCGACCAGACAATTCGGCACAAAACACAAGTACCATCGGCAACAATTCCACAAAAGAAGTGTTGTTTGACCACACCGATTATAAGAATGGAGCTTGCTTCGAAACATACTGCTGGTCGCAATCCATTAAGGACGTGGATATTCAAATTATAATTCCAGATCACCTCAGGAGCTCAAATTCGCTATCAGTAAATATTGCTGGCGAACAGTTGAAAGTACGTGATACAAAAGAAGCGCCAATAGTTTTGCTTGAGGGTTTGTTGAGTAACAAGTGTAAAAAAGACATAATTTGGACGATTTCAGGAAACAAACTCCTTATTTCATTAGGTAATTTAACTTGCAGCTGAAATCCCAACCAATAACTTCGCATTTACTTTTTTCACTTTTCAGAAAAACTTAAAGAAATGTGGTGGGAGAAGCTGTTAATCACTGAGCCAAATATAGATATTAAGAAAATAAACTCCGAACGATACATCGATGAGTTGCCGGAATCGTCACAGGCAGAGATTGAAAAGTGCCGAGTTGAGCAACTTAAGAAAGATAAGAATGTGGATCCGACCACAGGTCGAACTGAAAGTGAAACGATAGAAATACTACGAAGCGCATGGAACGTTGAGGGTTCGCCATTTAGAGGTCAGCCTTTTGATCCTCGTTTTTTTAAATTTTATTAAACCAAGCAGAATTAAATGAAGACATTTAAATCTATTGAAGTAACGCTTATAACTATAATTGTAAGTAGTATAAATTAAATAAAATTTGCAACAGATAAATTCGATTGGTGTATGGTACTGCGTAGCAATTTATCGCGACTTCACCTCACATAATTTACGTTTAATTTGATATCTTTGGAAGGTAACATCATTGCGGTTCGTAGACCAAGCGAAAAACATGTAGGAAGTTAGGAGAACAGACAAAATTAGCCGATCTACACTCATACAATTTGATGTCCAAAGTATGACGCTTAGGGCGGTGAATGAGGGGTGCCGCATGTGGTCATAAAGATGGCGCAATTCGAAGGTTGTGTAGGCAAGTGGGTGTGCATAGCCTTTAATATCATAATACGCCTAAAAGAAGAAATATTATAATATTTTACAAATAACATTATCTACCATATTTACCTGTTTAATACCCAACATTTCTGGAATATCCATTATAATACTGCCACCATATAAAACCATCCAGGCACATCCATGAATTAACAGGAAAGTCCACCACAGCACATTGCTGTTTTTTATATCAACTTGCCATAGCACAAGCGAAGGGGCGAATATCCAATTCCTCAACAGAGTCTACGTATTGCGCAAATATTTTAAAAAGATTTATCGGAAATAATATAGTTTTTAATAATGACATTGGCAAATATAAAGATTAGAGGTATAGTCTCTAATGCACATCTGTTGCATACTGCGTAATCACTATACCAAAATCTGTACTTACATGTAAACATAGCGATGACGTCAAGCAATATATGGACCTTTCGGCAGTTGTTAATCCAATCGTATCTATGAGTTTTTTGCAGACATCCGATTTCATGAAACTGTGCTGCAGTATGAATGCAATTATATATAAAGTATTCAACGCAATCGGTTGAAAAGCCGTTTCCAAGCGCGATCTAACGTCCAATAAATTAAGGACCCACGTATATTCTGTGGGAACACTCTTTGGCACTGACAAAAACACCATAAGGCTAACGACAACGAAGCAACTGTAGGTAAAAGAACCAATTGAAACCAGAAGCACTATGAACTGTTTTAAGGACGGCATATTGCTTTTAGGACAATTTTTTCCAAGCTAAATGGTTGGTATTTTAAAAGATATTCATAACACTAACTTAAGCCAACGCCGAAGACTTATCATCGGCGGCGCGCACCAAAGTTGGCAAAAGTTTTACAACTTTGCATCTCGCACGAATTGTTGTATATATAGTGTTGTATATATAGATGTTGTACAACAAAAATGGCTTGGTTATATGAGAACCAAAAAATTTTGAAGACTTGTACAACTAAGTTGTATAGTAGGTACCTGAAGATACGGAGGACTCCAAAGCTATAATATGATTTTCCTTACAGATTATATATATCAATTACTATATTTGATTATTTATAGAAATAAATTGTGTGATTTCATAGTTTTTCAGCAATGCATAGTTTTTTCCATTCAATATTTGATTTTATTGTTTGATATAAGTCCAAATCTCTATATGAGCAGGGTGTTTTTAATGATCTTGTTATTATGAAATTAATAATGATCTTGCGAAATTATGAATTGGAAAAATTGTGTACTGCTAAGGTTCTCTTTGCAAATAATGAAATATAGTAAATTATATAAATAAACCGTAAGAAAAATCATATTATAAACAAAAACCACAAAAAATTGGGATGTTTAAAAAATTTCCCCAGACGATTATAGAAATCTCTATAAGAAAGGCGATATGCCAATTTTATGGGGAAGATCATTAAAAAAACGCGTGTGTAGATTACTAAAAACACGCAGCTATTATAGCGACGCACCGAACCTCTAAATGACAGTTTTATTGTGTGCCTTCAGCATAAAACAAAATACTGTGCTGGAGTGAAAAACAAATGCTTATTGCTTACAAACATTTATTTAAATTGGTTTAATTAACTGAGCTTCAATGAATAGTTTAAATATTCCTACTGACTTTGGTCCGGACTCAGGTGGCCGTGTGAAGGTGACTCTACTTCATCGCTCATCATTCTGTATTACAATAAACTAAAATTATTCCACTACAGGGTCTTACAATTGTGAAACCAATTGTTTATGGCAATGTAGCGCGTTCGTTTGGTAAAAAGCGCGAGGAGGATGGTCACACTCATCATTGGAAGGTTTATGTGAAGCCCTACACAAACGAGGACATGTCCGTGTACGTGAAGAAGGTGCACTTTAAACTACACGAGAGCTACGCAAACCCCAATCGCATTGTTACAAAACCACCTTACGAAATCACAGAAACCGGTTGGGGCGAGTTCGAGGTGGTCATCAAAATATACTTTCACGACCCTACAGAGCGGCCTGTGACTTGCTACCACATTTTGAAACTTTTCCACACACCACCAGCAGACCCTGAGTCGGCACCTCCTGCGCCTGTGGATCCAAGAAAAGGTTTAGTTTCTGAATTTTATGAGGAGATGGTTTTCCAAGAGCCAACGCAGCTGATGCAACATTTTCTGCTGAGTGTGCAACCGGTGACCAATGGAAGTTATGGACACGATACTGACTGTGAGTTAGTTTAATTAATAATTTCAACACTAGAGATTTCCATTGAATTTTTGAATGTTTTTATTCTTTTTTAGTTGAAAGCAAAAAGGAGAAAACGTTTGAACACATTTTGAATGTGAAACAAAAAGTTAAAAATGAAATAGCGACGTTGAAGGATAGATTAAAATTAGCGCGGGAAAGTATTTCCAGGTTTAAAGCTGAACTGACCAAAGTACAGAAGTCTTCAGCAAATTAAGTTCAGTTTCATAAATAGTAATTAATGTACGGAAAAAATAAATACTTTATTTAAATTATTCTGTTCTAGATTACAAATTTTAGTTTAATAATTATTAGAGAAGTCTTAAGCGTGGCTGTCCATAAATTGCACCTCGGAAAGCAATAAAATTGTATTGGGTAGTGGACGCGGTTGTGGGGACAAAACCATTAGTGTTTGGCGTTCCATGTCAACGTTGGTGCTGCGTAGGACGAAAAAGGACATAAAGGAATTAATTCCGATTTGAGAATATATTTTTATATTACACAGCATACGTACACGCACACAAAACCCGCAATATTAGTTTCAATAACATCATCCTCAATTGTTTCTGCAAAACTAACTGACAGAATGTGATGCAATAGCGCTGGGCTGGGCGTAACAGCCACCAATTTTGTTTTGTTATCTTCGGCCTGAAATCGCATTTATTTAATATATATATATGTGTATATACAAATATATCGTGCACCTTCATTCCTATAGGCATACATGAATCAGGTAGTGGAGGAGCCCCAATTTTATACAATTTCAAATCCTGAAACTTTACTTCGAACGAGAATGGATACAGAGGAGTGCGACGCCCGTAGAAATACTCTTTGATCCTCTGATCGCGCAAGTCATGGCGCAGCTCTTTGCTGCGTTCCACTACACCTCCACTTTTCGGCAGCAAGACAACCTTGACAAATGAGGGCATATCTCGAAGGAGTTCATTGTAGAGGCGTTCCTGATCGAGAACGAATATTGCATTAACCTCGAATGCTTGTGCAGTATGCACCAGGAAGTTGTAGCCGCCTCCTTTAACCCAACCGCACGTGTTTATAATAATTCCAGAATATTTAGCTAACCAAATCATAAAGGAAAAGTTAAGCATTTGGTTAAGAACACATCATATACTTCTTTTGTTGACATTCATGGAATCCAATGTAACTTCGGCCATTTTCGAAATACTGGCTTTGTAGAGCACTGAGTTACCGCCTGGCATACAATGACCACAGTGATACACAAGCGGTGCTGCTTGTGAGAATCCTTCTTCGATATTTGCAGGTCTCTCTATCAGAACTGTTGCAATGGTCCCCGGTATCGAAAGAGAACCTTGTCCTACGTCGATGTCTGCGTAGAGAGGCCGCCTGCTTAATCGCACAGCATAGTTGAGCAATATTCGACATAGTGTACTCTTGCCTACATCCGATGGCCCCACGACCATGGCCACAGGGCCGCGATCATCGCTCTCCTCGGCTTGTATGCGCATTTGTTCAAGAGCAGCGTGACAGTTCAAATACTGGACCATCGGCGTCTCTTTCGATATGTAACGTACATCAGTTTTACCAGCAACGTTTAGGACACATCCTTGATAAGTGAACACTGCGACTTTTGCGCCAGTTAAAAACTCATATTGTCTTTTTTTGACCAGCTCAGTTCCATACATTTCAGCGAAACCTGATACGAGCTATAAAGCGGTTATTGAGGAATTGGTGCCAATGGTTTACTACTTACGGTGACAGTAACTTTGGCATCCTTGTCTTCTATTTCAAATCGAAGCTCAGAATCCGCATCAAGGGTAAATTCTTCACCAACCTTAGCTTCCTCTCCCATATTTTAATTTCGAAACTCCAAAACAATATTTTTTATTTTTTTTTTGGTATGTTTACTCTTTGAGTTGCCACCTGATATAAATTAAGTGAAAATTTGAAGTATTGAGAATTAGTTTTTTTTTACTTAATTCTCAATGCTATGCATGTTCATCTGCGAAAAGGATCCAGTCTTTAAAATCAAGTTTTAGACCCTTTATAGATTTATCGGACGATTTTCGTTGTTTTAATTATTTAATAGCGTCATGTCGTGCTGTTGTATTTGTAGTAAAATTCTTTTTTTTTCTTGTTCTTACTCAACCAGAAATAATTAAATTTTGACCCATATCCAGTTTTTTCCAAACAAACGGATTACGGGGGATTTTTGTCCTTTACAAATCGTGACAGCCGAAATAGCTTCATATTGTTTGCAAGTGAGCAGTAGCCAAAATATTCTCCGTCCCACTGCTAACAGAGATGGTCATCTCTGCTGCTGTGGCAGATCTTATAGTATTCTGTAGTGTCGTACGACTTTTGTTCTGTTCTTACCCAATAAACCACAAATCGAACTCGGATCCGAAACGGAGGGATACTTTTCTCACGAAAATGGATCCGAAAACGGTACAAAAACGGAATTCGTTTCGGACAGATCTTACGAGAAGCCGGATCCGTTTCGGATACACAGTTTGTCTTGGATTTAACTAATATCCATTTATTAAAGTAGTATACTAATTGTCACAGTTACATATTTTAACGACTAAAGTAAGTGTAGGTAATTGCGGGCTAGCAGGTTATTCCGTGCTATAATTTTTAAATCTATTTAATAAGAAATTTCGATTACGGTTGTAAAAGAATTCTTTATGGAAACATAAGAAATGCATTTAAATTCTATTTAATTTCGCTTCCAAACATCATAATGCTATTTCGGTTTAAAAAAAGGCACCCATTTGCGTCCAGCAAACCTTAATTATTCAGTAACCATGTTGAAATAATTTTTTCATAGATTTGAACATATTTGGCATAGATCTCGTCTGCGTTCGCTATAATTCACAACTCTGTATCAAGAATTAATTCGGTTACAGTTCCAACCATCATAGGCAGAATACTGGGCTTTTAGAGCCTAGAAGCATTCAAATTTTAACTTTCAAATAGTGTTATTAAAGTTTTAACTCTAAATTTTTAAATTGGTTAGTTCACAAGTGAAATCTAGAAAGCAAAAAGTATCCAAACCAATTTAAGTTAATTTGGCGACCTGTGGTGGTGTTTAAACTCGACGTGGTAAATTTTTACGTTCATGTCGAAGCTAAATGCGTTTTGAAATTACCTTCGCGCTTAAAATAAACGAATATGAAGATTCATAAAATGTTAACAAGAAAACTGCACAGTTTCTGGTAGAGAAGTATAAAGCAGTCGTTTTATGTAACTAAGCAGAGCACATTTCACAGTTGTATTTACAGTTGATACAAAATTGCTTTTGAAAATAACTGAAATATACTTTTTCTCGTTGAGAAAAAACTCGAGTATTAAATACAAATGGTTGGGCAGAATACACTACGGCACTCACTAAGTACAATAAAGAAATTAGGGCCGCAAAACGGGCAAATTTCCGTGAATTCTGTGCAAATATCACGGAAACAGCTGAGGCCTCTAGACTTCATAAAATCTTGTCAAAGAGCGCCAGTATATCCATATCTCTCAAAAAAGAGTCTGGAAAATTTACCGAAAGTGAGGAGGAGAGGGCTGACCTCCTACTAAAAACTCACTTTCCGGGTTCAGTCGTAGGAAATGATGTGGAGACTATCCGTCAGCACAGGCCCACAAGAGAGGAATGGCTACTCGCAGGGAAACTGTGCTCCCAGGATAGAGTAAAGTGGGCGATTGGGACGTTTAAACCATACAAGTCGCCAGGCTATGATAATATATATCCAATACTCCTGCAGAAGGGAGGGGACATTATTATAACAAAAATGGCTACAATTTTAAAAAGTAGCCTAGCTCTGGGCTATATACCAGCAGCCTGGAGGCAAGCAAAGGTTGTGTTTTTACCGAAAGCAGGAAAGAAGGACCCCTCTCATCCAAAATCCTTTCGTCCAATCTGCTTGACCTCCTTTATGTTGAAAAGCCTGGAAAAGATAATTGATAACTTTCTACGGAATGATGAAGGAAGCAAGCTTCAGCTCCATCCGCGTCAGCATGCATACAGAGCAGGGAAGTCAACGGAAACCGCTCTGTACCAACTGACGAAGGAAATAGAAAACTGTATAGATAACAAGGAAACTGCCCTCTGTGCCTTTTTAGACATTGAAGGAGCTTTTGATAATACATCGCATGTTGCGGTTAAAGGGGCTCTTAACCACAAAGGGATTAACAATACCCTTGCTTCATGGATAGCTGAGATGCTAAGGACAAGGGAAGTAACTACTGATGTAGGAAACAAACGGGTTCAGGTGAGCACTACGAGAGGATGCCCACAGGGAGGGGTACTGTCACCATTACTGTGGAGCATTGTGGTGGATGAACTCTTGTACCGCCTGTCGGAGGCAGGATTATACTGTCAAGGGTATGCCGACGATATAGTGATACTATGTCGTGGAAGATTCGAAGAAGTTCTCCCTGGTAGAATACAACAGGGACTAAGAATAACCAGAAAATGGTGCAAGAAGGTGGGGCTTAGACTTAATCCAAGCAAAACTACAATTGTACCATTCACCAGGAAATATAAGTTAAGAACTCTTAACCCAATACCAATGGATGGAGTGGAAATAGCTTATATGAAAGAGGTTAAGTACTTAGGGGTAATCTTAGACCAAAGGCTTAAATGGAGACAGCACGTTGATGCAACAGTCAACCGGGCAACAAGAGCTCTGATGACCTGTAGATCCATCGCAGGGAAAAGATGGGGCTGTACACCGTCAATTATGCGATGGATATATGTCGTGATAATAAGGCCGATCATAACATATGGAGCTATAGTTTGGGCAACCAGGGTAAGCCAAGTTACAACACAAAAAACCTTAAATAGGGTACAAAGACTGGCTTGCATATGTATAACCGGATCTATGCGTACCTGCCCCACACTACCGATGGAAGTCCTATTAGAACTTACACCACTGCACCTGCATATTCAAATGCAGGCTAAGAGGGCGTACTATAGGTTACATTTGGGTACGGGCGATACTATTGCGAGATCCGGAAGGGGAAGCCAAAAGTTCACTTAAAACTTCCCGGAGCATCTCCTACCACAGGATAAAATGAAGCCTAGATTCAGCTTTTCAAATTTTTTTAAGACTGAACTAAGCAATAAGAAAGAATGGAAAGGATTGACAGATACGTATACCATGGATAAATCTATGATAACGTGGTATACGGACGGGTCCTTAATGAGTTGCGGCGCTGGGGCTGGTGTCTACGGTCCCAGAACAAAATACTCGGAGCTGATGGGTGTGTATGCAAGCATCTTTCAAGCTGAAATAATCGCAATTGATAGATGTGCGAAATTCAATCTAGACAGGAATTTCGAGAAAAAAAACATTGCTATCTTAACTGATAGTCAAGCTGCAATCAAGGCATTAAGCTCATACCATATAAAATCCAAGGTTGTATGGGAATGCCTTGAAAAACTGAATCTGCTCGGAACAAAAAACAAATTACACCTACTATGGCTTCCAGGGCATGTAGGGATTAAGGGCAACGAAGAAGCAGATCGCCTGGCCAGAGAGGGAGCCAATACCTCACTAGTAGGTCCTGAACCTCATTGTGGAATTGCACCCAACATAGTGTATCAGAAGCTGAGAATCGAAGAGGACGAACTCAGAAGGGAATACTGGAACAATCAGACAGGTCTGGAGCACTCCAAAAAAGCGCTAGGAACATACAACGAAGTGCGATTTAGAGAATGCATGAAATTACCAAGAAACCAGCTACGAATAGTTACTGGGTTTCTTACGGGCCACTGCAGGCTGAGGAAACACCTACATACTATAGGAATGATTGACGATCAGCCGTGCAGATTCTGCATGGGAGACAAAGAAACTCCAATTCATATACTCACTTCATGTGCGGCGCTGGCGCCTGCAAGAATGGCGATTTTTGAGACAGTGTACATGAGTGAGCAAAGTGTAAGATCCGTGAAGCTGAGCAAAATAATCAGCTTCCTGGAAAGGATAGGGCTTCTACAGGAATTGTAAGCTCGAGCAGGAGGCACAATAGATCACTAGGTCGCAGTGCACTACTCCATACAATTAATAATAATAATACAAATGGTTTGTGTCTACGCTAATGAGAATTGAACTTACGATAAGACGAAAGACAAAAACTCCTGTTTGGCTTTTACATTCCTTGTAAAAATTAAGAATTATCTATTAATTATTTTAATCAGAGCTTAAACAAAAACTGCTTAATTTGTTAAAATCAATAGCTCATTGTTCAACTAATTTCTAGCTACATATTTTATAATTCTTCGCAGTTCTGCATTTCACAAAGTTGCATTTCGTCAACAAACACTTTTTTAAAAAAAGTTATTTACTTATTTGAAATGATGACGAAATACTTTTAAATATAAGCCAAAAAATGACTTTTAATGAAAGATTGTTAAAAATAAAAGTAATCTAAAGAATGGCTTTATGATTTATTATTTGCCATTTATATTTACAAATGCTGTGATTGTTAAAGCGATTATTGAGACTATTAAAATTGCATATTGAGTAAATAATTTAGTTGTATAAACATTAAATAAATAAATAAAATCAAGATCCATTAATAAATAAATCCATAAATAAAAATAAATTGCTAATATGGATAAATTGGATATGGAAGAATAAATGCTTACCTGTTATATATTTCAGCCGTCCAACATATTCCATGACGTTGTTGTTCTGTTGATGGTGAATTTTTAGTTATTATTGACGACGTTTTCTGCTGCGGAAACACAAGATCTATTTTAAATATTTAACAAAAATTAATCGCCGACAACCGAAGACGGATTTTTTTTTTAACACTTTGAATAAACGGAAATCGGATGACGCCAGCGATTAACCGATACGTTTTGTAAAAGACAATATATTAACAATTATTAACGCGCTCATTTCCAAAATTAGGGAACCGTTAAAAACCGACACATTTTTTTGGAACACTTTGAATGAAACACTTTGAACACATGTTTTTTAAACATCGAATGCTTCTTGTGAACATTTCGCACTTTTACGAAAATTAGGGGAAAATTAAACCGTTAAAATCCGAAAACCGAAACATATTTTTAAACACTCAATAAGTGCAAATTAGAAGCTATTTTATTGAAAACGGAAGACGTATTTTTATTTTTTAACACTTTGAATAGATATTTTAAATATTTTAAAACCCGATTTATGCTTCGTAACATTTCGTACTTTTCACTAACACGCACTTTTGTAGCATTAGAAAAAATTAATCCTTGAAATCCACAGACAACGATCAACGATGTTCTTAAATAAGACGATTGTATTTTAAAAACCGACTTACCTCTTAAATTTCGAAATTTTTAGTAACACGCAAAATAGTTTTCTGAAAAGCGACGGCGGAAACCGTTTGAAAAAGTGACGTCAGCAACGAAGAGCGCCTCACGAACACGATAAAAAAAGGACAAAATGAAACTCGTTCAAACATCGGCTTAAAATGAATTTTCTAAAGACGCAGATTATATTAAAAACTCAAAAACTATATTTAGATATTTCGCACTGTTTATTAAGCTTTTTATTTCTAATTTCATTTTCGCAATTGTAACCATTTCGCACTTTCTATTAACGTCCTCATTACGAAAATTAGGGGAAAATTAAACCGTTGAAATCCGAAAACCGACACATATTTTTTAAACACTCAATAAATGCAAATTAGAAGGTATTTTATTGAAAACGGAAGACGTATTTTTATTTTTTAACACTTTGAATTGATATTTTAAATATTTTAAAACGCGATTTATGCTTCGTAACATTTCGTACTTTTCACTAACACGCACTTTTGTAGCATTAGAAAAAATTAATCCTTGAAATCCACAGACAACGATCAACGATGTTCTTAAATAAGACGATTGTATTTTAAAAACCGATTTACCTCTTAAATTTCGAAATTTTTAGTAACACGCAAAATAGTTTTCTGAAAAGCGACGGCGGAAACCGTTTGAAAAAGTGACGTCAGCAACGAAGAGCGGCTCACGAACACGATAAAAAAAGGACAAAATGAAACTCGTTCAAACATCGGCTTAAAATGAATTTTCTAAAGACGCAGATTCTATTAAAAACTCAAAAACTATATTTAGATATTTCGCACTGTTTATTAAGCTTTTTATTTCTAATTTCATTTTCGCAATTGTGACCATTTCGCACTTTCTATTAACGTCCTCATTACGAAAATTAGGGGAAAATTACCGTTGAAATCCGAAAACCGACACATATTTTTTAAACACTCAATAAATGCAAATTAGAAGGTATTTTATTGAAAACGGAAGACGTATTTTTATTTTTTAACACTTTGAATAGATATTTTAAATATTTTAAATCCCGATTTATGCTTCGTAACATTTCGTACTTTTCACTAACACGCACTTTTGTAGCATTAGATAAAACTAATCCTTGAAATCGAACGACAACGATCAACGATGTTTTTAAATAACACGATTGTATTTTAAAAACCGATTTACTTCTTAAATTTCGCACTTTTTAGTAACACGCATAATAATTTGCTGAAAAACGACGACGGAAACCGTTTGAAAAAGTGACGTCGGCAACGAAGAGCGGCTCACGAACACGGTTAAAAAAGGACAAAATGAAACTCGTTCAAACATCGGCTTAAAATGAATTTTCTAAAGACGCAGATTAGATTAAAAACTCGAAAATTATATTTAGATATTTCGCACTACTTATTAAGCTTTTTATTTCTAATTTCATTATCGCAATTGCACAACTAATTTCACTTCAATAAAACGAACACATTTTGCTAATTTCAATAGCTACGATTTTAACTTTCATCAACACTACAAGCACACAACTGATCGAGCCGACGTCTTCATAACTACTAAATTCTGCAGAGTGCCCGAAATCAAGTAGAAGAAATGAGAGAAGCAGCAAAAGAGCAGTTAACTGGTTAATTATATGTACGTACAAATTTTTGCCTTTCCGTGAAAAGAGCCCGTCAGTAAATTTATTTTTTCAAGTTTGTTTTTGGATAATACATTAATTTTTGGATACAAATTATCCTCGGAGTATAAATACTTGAAATTGCATTAAATAAAAATTGAAATAAATTTGAATAAACACTGAAACTTCTTTAAAGTCAATAAAATGAAAATAAACCAAAATTCTATTAATGTATAAATTATTAGAAATTGTTACAATATTTTGCTTTTACTATCATTAATTATGCCATTACTTTAGCTAGAATTAATAAGAAAATTATTGTCATTTGTTCAAAGTTTGTATTTAGTAATATTAAAGTAATTTACATAAATACATATGTAAAATAGTAATAGTTAGTTTGAATTAAGCCACATAACATTTGGTTTAGTTTACCCAACTTAGAAGAGAGCAGCAATGATAGCGGAAATTTCTCTCAGCGGAAATTCTTTTAAGCGGAAGTGAAACGAATATCCGCAATAAAAAGAGAAGAAGAAGTGTAGATAAGAATCATGAGAGAACTAACAGTAGAGGTTCGAAACGTCATTTTATATCTGGTTTCCGTTAACATGGCGTCCGAGGAAGAGGATCATCTATCAGCCTCGCCCAGGAATCTGCTTGGAAAATAGATGGATTTTTGGTTTTATTTTTATATGAAAATCTTCAGAATATTGTCTTTACTCTAAGGTCGCTAATAAAATCTGCTAATTACCTTACTCAGAAAAAACAAGGGAATTGGTTGGTCTATAGCGTAGACTTTCTATATCACCGCAGTGGAATCCCATATTCTAGGCTTTAGCTCGACTGATATAAAGAATTAGGTTTGGCATGCGCATTGATTCGGAAGTCAAAAGGCTGAGAAAGTTTCTATCATGGACATTATAATATATAGAGCTTGCACTCCATACAAGTTATTTTAGACAACTTTCTGGCTTTATTTTTTATTTCTGATAAACATTGAAAATGCAAAATTTTTTGAAGAAGAGGAATAAAGGAACAAGGAAGTGTATACAGAGCAGTAAAGTTTTTATTGCCTCCAAAATAAAAGACATACGCCGACGAAGGCTCTCTATAGGTGTTCATAGGAATAAAGAATAAAAGAAAAATATTTTGGTTGCTTTTGTGCTATGCTAATTTTATGCAAGAATTTTGGATATTTCTTGAGTTTTGAGTAATTTTGTAGAGGTGCCAAACGTTTTCAAAAGGCGAAGTATACGAGTATACTGTGAAATACATTATAATCGCTATGGTTCTATCTTTTTGCTCAGATGAGTGAGAAACATTTAGATAGCAAGATGATAATTGTAACCTAAATGGTAGCTATTTAAATATGTTATAACTGTGTATATCATTCTTATGGAAGAGTAGAAAAAGAGGAAAAAAAAACTCAGATCAAAAAATAAATAACTTAAATAAATAAATTTATTGCTTTTACGTATGTAGTTTTAATGAAATAGGTTTTTTTTGGATAATATTGTTGTTACCAACACTACATATTTTTCACTTTTAATGCAGAAACCGTCACTTGTAAGTCGAAAAGCGTATTTTGAAAATTCAGAAAGCGTCATTTGTAATTCAGAATTGTCATAGACAATTTCTATATAATTGCCAAATTATGCTTTTTGAATTGAAAGTGAAAAAGTTGTGGTGTGACGTTTTCCATTAAAACATCTGAAGATAGAGAAGAAAGTGGACATCTTGTAAATGTTCAATTAGAAATTCATGTTTTTAAATTCGTCATCAAAAGTATCGTAAATTTTCCACATCACAGAATGTATGGTTAACAGTAACATCATCATTCACGTGTATATATATATTAAATAATTTACAATTGGTGTTGATCAGCATGTCGTGTTGATTTCCTGACCGTGTTGATTTGTACTAAGGATGCATCGTGCAAGGTGGACGTCCGCCATTGTATTTATATCTAGGGAATCAATGGCACTTATTTCGACGACATCACATCTAAAAATTATCATTAATAATCTCCGTTAAATAGTTTGCAGTTAACAAGTTCATAATTTTAGGAAGGATTGCAATAAATGTACCTTTCATTCTGAAAATGGTTTTCAGCTATTAAACTTCTTGTAGCAAAATAATACATTCCCGTTTCTACGAGTTCTCCAGACAAATCCTGGCGTCTGGGACGGTTGCTTGGATCAAAGTTAATTGGCTCAATTTTCCCGGCAGATTCTCTCCATCGCAGTTCATAACTTCTGAAATGAATGAAATAAATAATTTCTGCACGATTCCAAGATCAAAATTGGTATAGATTTCTGTTCTCTTCGTTCAACTAAAACTTATTACAATTAATGGTTTCTTAATGTATTTTTACCTCTTCACTGAGAAGACACAATCCACATCCTGAAATTTCTTAACAGCTTCCGAAATGTAGTGTATATTTAAGAAAACTGAGGTACACTGAAATAAAGCAAACCTCTTTATTGTGGGATGAGCATCCAAAAATTCCCTCACCGAGTCGAGAGATGATGTTTGATCTTGAGCAAGGAAGGCCGGTCGTCTATGGACTGATGCTCCATCTGACATCGTATTTATGTTAAGGAATTTCAAACTATTTTAAACTTTAAGTAAAATTTAATCATCTAAGCTCACATTTCTTTGCTTCATCCGCAATCTGGATGTTATCAGTTGAAACCCAGACGGCAACAAAGCATTTCGAGCTGTTAATAGTAGTTATCGTCTTTGCCAGCAATGACAGTCCATTTATTTCTACTAAATTTTTCAGCGGAATTCCCTTTGATCCTCCTCTTGCTAATATTAAAGCATGAATACCATCAGACTTGCTATAATATTTTTAGTTTCACGTAATATTTACAATTCAATTCCAAGTTATACTGACCAAATATCATGCGTATCAAACACTTTGAATAATAATAAAAGAAATAGAATCTTGTGATTGATTAGCATTGTTACACTTCCGGAAATTTATTATTTGTTTCAATATTTATTTTCTCAATGTGTTTTTAGAAACTGCACGAAATTCTTTAGTTTAGTCCACCAATTAAGTCGTATTTTAATTTATTTTTAAACAAAAATTTATATTATGCTTGATTGTTTCCGTTGTTTAAACAGTTTCAGCATATGCAGAGAACTAAACAAATACACGCTACACACGATCATCTTTTGTCCAACAACAACAACACAACCATTAATCAAATTATGCTTTAAATTAATAGATTAAACAGAACTATTACGAATATGAAACCATCGCTATCGAAGTTGAAGTCATCAGAATCTCAGAATGTCGCTCTACATTTTAAAGAATGGGGAGAAAATAGTTTATAAATGGTGATATTTTTTGTTCTGCAACACAGTCAAAGATTTCACAAAAAGCTATTACATCAAAAAGCCACAATAAACTGGGCACTATATTGAAATATATTGAAAGAATTCTCTGTGTATTGTTGAATATCTCCGCTAAGCGCTCGACATGTTTTCTTGTTTTCTTTGCCCTGGGAAAGCAGTGTGACCAACGCTTCGTTAACTGCAGCCGTAGTCAAAAGAATTTCCTTTGGAATATATGAGTCTATTAACACTATTATACAAACCTGTAGCACATGAAATTAAATGAAAATTTAACACTTTTCCATTCCCATGATACATTAATTGGGTTTTCCAATTACCTCAGCTGTAGATTGGTTATAACCAATTCCGTAAATGAAAAATGCCCTTCTCGTACAGAATTATGTACTTATATTATTTACGTTAATTATGCTTATGTATTTATGTATACTACTTGTGCATTTAATATGGAATCGGCCTAGAAACGTTTATAAAATCATTAATTGCTTATTGGAAATCTATATTCTATCGATTACAAAATATGGCTTATTTATAATTTTGCATTTACAATTTTATTTCTTAATGGCTTAAAGTTTCTTAAGGGTCTAATGAATTCCTAACTTCTTAATTGTAGACATATAAAACGTAATTGTATTTATTTTTATGTATATATATATTCGAAATCAGTGAGGCTTCGCGAGCCATAAGAAGATAAAAAACGATGTAGCTTAGTGCGCTTTTATTCTAAAATCTAAATGAACAAAATAATTTATTGCAGTTTATAAAACATGAATTATGTTATTTATGATAAACATAAATGTAGTTTACTTCTACCAAAAGCTGGTAGAAAGTACAATTGTTCGCTAACGTAAGTAGGTAAGCAGGGAGGAGAGGCGTTTATATTTTGGATAAATTCTGCCTTTTAATGTTTGACGCAAGCATAGACATGTGTCCAATTTAATACATATTTTTATGTAATTATTGTTCATTTCTATTTCTGTAAACTTGGTTCCTCCTTTTTTATAGTGCTTTCAACTGAGAAGTAAAGATAATGAAGACTGGTAGATATAATATTAAACAAGAGCGACGTCGAGACGTATCACACAAAGTCTTAACCGATGGCACTTTTCCAGTAGCTCAATGGAATCGATTTATGCCCATTTCTCAAATAGTAAATACAACCTTTGTACAAGAAAATAAGTAACCAGAATTCAATAATAATATAAGTACCTGGCAGATACTGTTGAGGACATTGGCAATACATCTATTGTAAACATATAAAATTGCCTGCCCTGTAACAAGGCCTAGGCGTACTAGACGTACGTCTCTGATTCAAAGCTAGAAGCTGATTTAAGTCGTGGCAGACTGTGTCAAACGGACACATCGCCGATGTAAATGAGAAGCATTTCCAGACATTATTATTATTTCGGAAGATGTGTTAAAATGGTATTAGATCTAGTAAAATTTCTCGTTTTAGCGATTTTCCATAGTACTATATGCGTTTTAAGTGGACCAAAATATATACCAATGCGGTAGTATTTTTAATAAGTCTTTTTTTCAAAAGACAAATCTAACTTTTAGTGGTATGTCGCCCTCTCCTCCCGCAGCGAACGACGCAGAAAGAGATTAAAATTTGATTTGTGAGATTAAACTAAGAAATACTTAACACTATATGCTCCAAATTACCGGAAATTATAGTTAAATTAATTCGTTTTTAATTTACGAAATACTAACAAATCTCCGAAAAAATCTTTTGCTTATAGACAAGATATTAACAAAACCAAAACGCCTTATTAATATCTTAAACCAATTTATAAAACTCTAGATTCGGTCGTGTACATACATTTATGCTTATAGTGGCTGATTATTATACTTGAACATATAAGGTATGACTAATACGAATAGACCATTCGCTGAGATACAACATCGTGAAAAGTATTGTATTCGTCGTAAATATATTTAAACGTAAAAATAATTACTATTTTTCGTCGGCAAATTCGTTCGAAAGGTTGTGTAAATCAGCATAATTGGCTATTGCCCGGTGTAGGAACTCGTATTGTGCCTGAAAGAAAAGGTGGAAATTGATGAATTTATTTTTATATATTTTACACTTTTTCAAGTGATTCAACTGGCTTTTATAATCACGCAACATTTAAGAATTTGCATTTCAATTAAAAATTTCAATTAGAAAGTAATTTTTAATAGAATTTCCCATTTTGAAGGAAAACTTCGATTCAAATGAAGCAAACCTATATTTAATATTCTACAATAACATTTTTAATTCTACTACTTACATATGTGTCCAAAAGGCTTGTTCGCTGGGATCGTAATTTCCGTACAGTGGTACATATATCGATCTTCTTCTCAGTTCGTAACTGTTGAACTAATATACACATAGCTACAAAGATAGAGCTTCTATCCGTTCCCAAGCTACAATATTAAAAAATTATTAATTAATAGTAAAGTAATTATCAACGAAGAAATTTAAGACTCTTTAAAAGACTAAATATTTCCAATAGACTTATAAAATTCCCTAATACAATTATTCCTGTTGAATTCAAGAGGTTTTCAAATGATAGTTTTTCAGGTTTAATGATCACTACTCATATAACGAAGTAACTTAGATTAAGTGACGATTTTATAGCTGCTGAATAACATAGTTCACCAAGTTGGATTTTACCTGCAATGGACCACGATTGGAGCGTTGATGATGGGCTTATTTGTTTTAGAATGATGACTTTGCGCTTGATCTACTAATTCAATAATTCCACGGCAAACTTCAGGCACTTCTCCGTCAACAGTTGGCCATCCATTGTATTGAAATTGAGTCACTTGTATTGTGTCGTCAATTTTCGCATTTGTCACATTGAATTCTCTCCGGATGTAGTATGGGCAGCTTTCGCTATGAATATACTTGACAAGTATATGTTCATACATAATTTCATCATCAGCCCAATATCGTGAACATTTTCTAGGACCGTCACCTATCTGAAAACATTTCAAACCATTTAATAATGCACAACGTCTTGAATTTTAAAGTTACAAATTAAAGTAATGACTACTAACTACTCCAAATTACTTTCAGTTTATAAAATTACATAAAAATACCTAGAAAATAATTTCATTTTATAATAATAATAATTTTATATGAATGCATGCATAATTTTATATGAATCATGCATTTTTATATGAACATACCTCAGATAACATAACAATCGTAGATATACTTTGTTCCGATATCATTCTCCAGAAGTCTGAGATTGTATTTTCCAATGGATCTTGTGTTATTATGAAGTTTTCTGAAATGTCGTACCCCTCAATAAACGATGCATTTATATAAGTTGAATGTTCTCGCATAGGTATCGGAGATAGTATGACCTAAAATTGAAAGTTCAAAGCTTATAGTATCTTTAATGAACGATATACATATATATCTATAAAGTAAACAAGTGAAAATTAAATCAAATAAGATAAATAGGTACTTAAGAGAAAAACAAACGCTTCCTTTGATCTTCAAATGGGAATTACTCGGTATTTTAGCGTTCAAACTACCTCTGTATGGTTCAAAGAAACGCAAACAGGTGTTATAGACAAATGTGTAAGCAAGTATGGAAATATGTGAAGAATTAGAAGACAAATGTTTAATACTGATGTTAGCATTTTGTAGGAATACATCGCCGATATATAATATTAAAGCTAATAAAGTAAAAGCTACACATACAAAGTAATAAAGCCGAAACTAGTATTGGCCACAGTTAATATCATCCCTGAAGAGAAATGAGACTATTTCGATTTAATGACAATGAGAAGGTTGAGGGGTGTACACTGAGGCGGTTATTAAAATAGTTTTTTCAAAAATATACATCAATGAAGGCAGACACTTACTCACTAGAATAATGGAGCATCTATTTATATCCTAAATATTTTCTATCTAACTTCAATTCTCTAAATAATATAAAAGAGATATTTTTGAATAATTTTAGCTTTAAAGTAAGCGATAAAAGTTGAAGGCGTACTGTATGAGACTCATAGATGAATGGAGCCATAGAATTGACAAAGCTAAATCATTCACAATTTACGAAACCCGCAACTATGACTAAGATGGAGCAACTGCCCTAACTACCTGTCTATAATGTATTCTAATTCTCTAAAATTATTACGTTTCTTAAAACTATTTTTCCACTTACACGATTTCTGTCATATGGAACTACAGAATTATTTCGATTTTTGCATAAATTTTCTTCGCTGTTCCCGAATATACACGACCTATTAGTTTCATCAGTCACTGATTGAAGTTTCTGTAAGGTAATTTAAGGGCAATACAATCTGGAACATACAACACATAAGATATTATAACCCACCTCGAACTCTATTTCCAATTTACATTTGTCTTTCATATCGATCTGCTTTGTTTTCATGGCTTCTATTGCAGCTGTGAGGAAAACAGCAGACAGTTCCGTATTTCCAAAAAGGGCACATTCCAGTAAAGCTCGATATAAAAATATGTACTGTTTCTATATAATTAAATGAAAGGTTTAGCATGAACATTTAATATTTATGGACGATATATAGATGGATTTCTTACCAGAGACTGAACTAAAAAATTTCTCTGATGACGTAAATCGTAAACAGTATTAAATATTGATACTTTTTCTTCTTCCTCGAGCTCTTGCAATAAAGTATCTAAAGCTACAAATGTTCCAGTTCGACCTACTCCAGCACTGCAATGTACTAGTATCGGGCCGCGTTGGACAGAGTAAACAGCGTTGATTGTTCTTATGAACTTTATTATTCCGTGTGGATGTTCGGGAGCCATAAAATCTTTCCAAACTAAGTAATGATACTGCGTAATTTGTCTACGCTCTTCTTCAAAATCATTTAACAAATTCCGTCTAAAAGCTTCTACATTTCGAATCAGGAAATCGCCGAATCTTTGCTCTGAAGAGAATTTCACTATAATGTCGCCGTATTGTTTCGAATCAAAAATTTTCTCCGGCCAGTATTTCGCACATTTCGCCTTATTGTACTCCTCTAAATTTGTCAGCATCACGATTATTTCCAGATGTTGCTCCCATATCATACGCCAAAAGTCGTTCACGGTGGACTCCATAGGACCTTGTGCACAAATAAACTTTTTCCGTTCTTTATATCCAATAACGAAGTTGGCATTTATATAATCCGAACATTGGATATTATTTATTTGCGACAATTTGACTCTTGTTTGATCATAAGCCTTAATATCGGGATAACGATTTTTTGCAGCATTCTCTTTCATGTCGGAATATTTCGTTGTTCTATCATTAAATCTGGTCGGCAACATTTCATATTCTCGCAAAAACCCGTAATCGGTATCTTTATGCAGATTCTTGTAAATCTGCGCCAAATCTGATTTGTTAATTGGTCCAACGTCAGAAGATTTCACTGTAGCCGTGCCAATGAATTGTCTATGATTGCCAGAACGTCCACCGCAAAGCGCTCTACAGTAAATAAATAAGAAACTGTTACATATGTAAAACTTAATGGCGTCAGGACGTTAAATTAATTGATCTTATATATTATACTACACGATAACAATGCTGAAGCTTATCAGTATGTTGAATATTGGTATTTTCCAACTTTTCATACCTTAACGAATCCCGCAAACTAATTTCCTCTCCCAGTTCGGAACGTTTTGAGTTGTAATGATGTAAGAAACACAAGGTAATTATCAACAGTAAAACTATTCCAATTAAAACTCCCAGAGCTTGAATCACAATATTAAGAACAACAGATACATCATTAACTTTGTCGAAATATTCAGCTGTTGTTCTCGGGGTTATTACCTCGAAATAACTACTGTACGCCGTCATGATTTTATCTTTATCTCGTACTGAAAAAGACGTGAAGAAAATAGCTAATTAGTTCAGTTACTTATTGATATAAATGCACAAATTATCCTAATAAAATACAATATATAAATAAATACAGTCTAACAAAAGGGATTCAAACGATTTTGTTATTAAACGTAGTAAGTTTTGAACAAGAAGTCCTTTAACAAGAACAAAATACTCACCAATAACTTCGACAAATCCAGTATAGTTACTATTTATATCTATTTCGCCATCATATACATCATCGTATTGTACTAACTTTTCTTGTGAATCATTGAAATCATTTCTTTTTGTTACGCTTGAAAAATTGCTCGTCAAATATTGGAAGCTATTTTCTGCATCAATGACTTTTGCGATTCTACGGCGTCTGCTTCTGTTGTCAAACTTTTTGTAATCTGTTAACTCAAAGCCACTGGATTTTTTTCTTTTATGACGTTGAAACAACTCAGGCGCAGCAGTTAAAACACTGGATTGTGCTAAAATGAGGATGTAAATACAATAACTAACACCAAATTCAAATTATGTAAAACTTACGTTGTGGTATTTCCGTAGATTCCGAAATGTGTTCCTGATTAAGATGTGCTGTATTTCTTCTTAAAAATGGAACACCATTTAAGCACTTCAGGCAAGAATCATCTGCTGAATCCACTTTATTGTAATATGGATCTAAAAAGCGTTTACCATCGCCAAGAAATATTTCGGATTTGACGTTATTTCCGGAAAACATTTCTGCTATATATGCTCCTCCACGGCTGTTGCTTGAATGCACTTCTCGATATGTGGACACATTTAGGTCCTGAGGATGTGGCAGTTCCCCTTCAAAGTCGTTCATCCGCACCAAATAAATGCGATAACAGCAAATGGGGCCATTTCGTTCGCTGATTTTTGGCATAAATACTTTGAAAACACATTTGTTATCGGGGGTTTTAATTTTCGTCCAGATTATTCGACTTATTGTTTCCGGTGGCGATATTGGCATTGTACAGCTTCCTGTTACTGATTCACCAGATTTCCTATGTCGTGTGATAGCCGATACAGTGACAGTATAATTAGTGTTCGAATTGACTCCTTCGTAAACTGTTTTATGATGTGGTTCGTCGACTCTTCGAATCTTTGGTCCCCAAACCTCTTCGTGCAATTTCCCATCCACTTTATAAGACGACTTTCCACCCAAATGAATTAAGTACGATACAACTTTGCCATTTTGTATTTCAGGTAAATTCCAACTGATAATAACTGAATTGAGTCGCGTCTCGTTGCGAACTAAGCAGACCACTCGTAGTTCTGTAGGTTTACTCGCTACTCCGTCCATTGTCATCCCATTGACAACATCTGACCAAGGACCACACAACTTCGTTAGGTCGCTGCAGGACCTAACTTTAAATTCGTAAACAGTTGCTGTCTTCAAATTGTCGAACATATAGGGTAAATTCCGCGAATTTTGTTGATATATTGCCTCTTCAATTATTTTAGGATTATCTCCGGTCTCAGTAACTACCAGCTCGTAGTATTGAATATATTCCAGCAATTCCGGACTTGGAGGACTCCAGCCAATCGTTATGGTAGATGGCGTACTTCCGGTAGTTTCAACGTTGGGTATAAAAATGGGATCTGTTAGCAGAGTTCGTACGGGTTGGTGGTACTGATGATGGGCTCCATCGCCAATACTATTTTTGGCTGACATCCGTAGTAGGTAGCTGGTATTAGGCAAAAAGTTCTCTAACACGTAGGATGTGTTTTTGCCGCCAATGTAATGATTGTAATATGTAAAGGTGGGTGCACCGTCGGGCATATACTGTACAAAATACTTTTGAACGGCATCGTTTCCGTCATTCACGGTCCAATTTACGAATATCCTACTCGTTCCTACAGCCTTGGCGTAATCGATACTAACTTGAGGTACGTCCAACACCAAGAGAGTTATTTCTCTTTTGGTAACATCATTTCCTTTCGTTGAAGGAACTAAACATGTATAAGTACCATTCTCCTTTTTGTATACTTCGTTTAGTTCTAAGGTTATGTTCAAATGAGTGCTATTCAGCTGAGTTACGTTTGTCCAATCACTTAAAAGTGGAACTCGCAAACCGTCCTTCGTCCACGTAATTTGACTGTTGAATGATTCATTTAAAGGGAAAGCTTCCACCAAACAGAAAAGCTTCACTGCTTGTGCAATTTTCGCTTTAACTTTTTCGCTACTGCTCAGTATTATAGACGGAGGAATAATGGGCTGAACATAGAAATTACAGACCGATGAGTTAGCTATTTCTGTTGGAGTGCATAAATACGAGTCTTCGTCTGATAATTGAACGTTTGTTATATTTATGGTATGCCTGTATATGGCATTACCGTCCACCATTTCCATTCGTTTTTCTGTCGATAATCTAAAATGTAGAACATATATGAACAAATTAATCGTGTAAATGTAGAAAAATGTATATAATTGTAATAAAAAATAACAAATTTATTAGCATACTTTACTAAAGACCATGTCACATGTGTAGTGTTCCATTGTGTTTACAATTTATATTATTTTTGTTTAATTTTTTTATCTTAATTTTTGTTTAATATAATGAATGTCATATAAACTACAAAATATGCTTTTTAGTATTAACGTAATAGAATTTTTAAAAAGGAAATGCTACTAACCTGTCATTTTCCAGAGAAATGTTTGAAGTTTTCCTTAGCCATGTCAAATTGCTGCTATTTGATAAACATGTAAGGCTAATATTGTGGCCAAATTGGACTGTTTTGATTTCTGAAATATAATAGAATTTTTTGAATTATAATTTATTTATTTCTCTATTAATACTTAAATAATACATGTATAATAACAATTTAATAGAGTTTTTACGCAATAAAAGTATATATTTGTAGAAATAACTTTATAATTCAATTTTCCTTGCTAAGAGTTTTAATTATACTCATTGAAGAAAACTTAGATAAGAATCAGATTAGAAGAAGTACGGAAAAAGCATTTGGAACGGTCCATTGACCTGAACTATGTCAGTTCCGCGGTCTAACTCCCTTTCTCAGAACTTGGTTTATTGGACATGAACTAGATGAATAACTGCTTCAGGTTTTAAGCATATATTTTTGAAGGATATTCTCTAAGTTCTCCCTTGTCTTTTTAAATAGTCCGCGCTTCATTTAACATTTTAGTGCGGCATTAAAAATGTACAAATCTAGTATAAAACTTTCTTCTCAAATTATAGAGTTTTAACAGAAAACATCTCATACATATTGTTAAACATAGAAAACCGAAATTAATAATTGTGGAATGCCAAACTACTATATCTCCTGCTTGTCCAAAGAAGAATTCTTAATTAAGGAACTGGGTGTGAGCTGTAAAATTGCGCATTGGTGTTTGTGTTGTTGTCTTTAATTTTCCTACTTTGCTTCGCTTCGCTACTGATCAGTCTTGTGATCTGCAGATCACAAAGTGCTCGAAGCAAATGACCTATTACGAAGCAAAAGGGGGTTTCTAAGAAGAACACAATTAAGGTTTCTTGATAGAAGCAGGGGAGCGAATAAAGATAATTTGCTATTATGTATTACTTTTATAGCGATGTATAAAGGCAGCGGCTGTTGGCTGTTTGTTTTCAGTATTATTGACATTTTTTGGAAAATTTAGATTTTAACTTTTCTATATTGAATGCAATATTACGGCTGATTTGCAGAGCCTCATAACAGTTGAATTTATGATTTAATTAAATGTAATATGTATCTCATTAAGTCTACAGTGATTCAGTGATTAGAACATCATCTGCAAAAAGTCTTCTAGAAGAGTCACAATCTTCCAACAATTATGTATGTTTCATAATGTAATATGTTCAGGAAACTATTCCTTTATGGGTAGTTTAAATATACGTATACTCGCTCAGTCAACCTCATGAAGCCAAAAAGATTGAATATTTTTAGCAACGTTAACACATGTAAGTGATTTAATATTAATAAACAGAATAAATAAACTATTCATAAATATTACTGGTAAGCAATAGAAGTTAATTGACTTCCGGTAGCTGGAAAATGAAGGGTCAAAATGCAGTAAATGAAGCGTACTTGTAGCATCTGCCTACAATGCAAGGGATGTTTGTCTTCAGTCGATGCTAAATGACAAGTTGGAACGTAAGCCGGGAAATACTATGACCCTTTCGAGGATTTTTTGTTTACTCTATTATAAATAACTTATGTGGAGGGCGCTTGTTCCGCTTAACCATGTAATTATGGCACTTGCCGGTAACTTCGAGACGTTATTATAGCTAAATATAATTTGGTTAGACCGAAGCATTAGTACCATCGGAACTTTGGCGAACAAGCCACGCCCATTTGACATATCTAATAACAAATTCATAAGCATAACCTTAACCATAACCTGCGTAAATTTACCCCTCTTCTTTCAGATGGAATGAGAGGCACAGCATATCAAAATGTATTGTTATTTGGCAACCAAATTTATAAATAAAAGTTGCTGTTATCAACATACGATTTAAAGTTTCTTGCAATCTTAAAAGTTATTAGTGTATACCTTCGGCAGATGAAGCTAGCCACTCATTGTTTAGCAGGAACGTTATCAGAACGAAGGTATTCAACGCATGTCTCCAACTCCTCCCTTGATACAAATTTTCTCTAACAATACACATTATCACTTTGAAAGAACAGTATGAAAAATGTTCGGTTTGCAGTTTAAAGTTACCCAAAAATACAGAGTTAAATTTAAGGATTTCAATAGAAATCACATATCAAACTTTAAGGAAACGAAACATTTTAATGTTTACGGACAAAAAATTTCCATTTTGCTACTTCAATATACATAAAGCACTTCTTTTTTTGTTGACAATGGTACAGAGTTGCCACATCCCAATTTAATAACTTTTCGCAAGCAAGTAATGTCTCAATCACTAAAGTGAATGTTGGTTAGTCAAACGAAGCAACTGCTTTTTTATAATTTTATTGAAAGAATCTATAGATATTCTATCGACAATCCATTCGGGGTAAAAGCTATTGTGGCCCCTCATACATTTTTTATTCGCAGACACATGTACATCTATTAGAACACATCCTATAAGGAACACAAATTAGACCTCGTAACAACTTTATTTTGTTTTATATATAAATTAGAACGTTTATGTTTTGAGCAACATAGAATTTATGGGTTATTTAATGCTAATGCTACTATAATAAACATGGCTCTGCAATATAAGTAAATATAATTAACAAAGTATGTTATTAAGCTCTGTTGTTTTATAATAATTATGTTTTTATTTTCAACAGGTTATTTCACACAAGAAAATTTTTATATGATCACCTAAAAGAAAACATTCGTCCTGATGGCAGAGAGTATGATATGTTCAGACCATTCGGTGTCAATTGTGGTTCCTTGTCGAAATCCATAGGATCTGCAGTCGTGAAATTGGGCGGTAGCTGTATAATTTGTGGTGTAAGAGCTGAATTAGCAAGGCCACGTGACGATGCTAGTCAGAAAGGATGCATCATTCCACATGTTGATTTATCATTTCTACCAGTTTTTAATACGAATGCTACAGTTGCAAAAGAAATCTCTGACAAAATAAGCTCTTTATTACTGGAAATACTGGCGGATACGGATTGTGTTAACACAAAAGACTTGATTGTTCACAACGATAGACTTGTATGGGTATTACATTGCGATCTAATATTTGTGGAGCAAGATGGGTGTTTATTCGACGTCTCCATTTTGGCTTGTTTTGCTGCTTTGAAAAACTGTAATTTACCACAAGTTTCGTATAACGAGTCTATTAATACCGTGAAAATATTAAGCGAAACTAAAAAGTTGGAAATAAACTATGTCCCTACAGTCTGCACATATGCATTGTTAGAAGAGTAAGTAAAATCTTTAATTCATCATTGCTGCAACATGCTGCAAGGGATGTTAATCTTTCTCTCTATCGAATTAATATTTAGCTAAATTCTATTAAATTCGTTTTATGGACTGTTTATTGCTGTTAGACAGGACTCTTAGGAAACAAACATCCTTTAATGAAAATCTTCAGACATTTTCAAAGGCCAAACGATAATTAAACAACGTTTTTAAATTTTATTAATTAAATTTGCATGTCATTATAAGTCTTAACATGTACGCCAAGTCGTATTTAACATTCCCTTTTTCTCTTCTAATTAAGCTGCCGGCTTTGTAGAACTTTTGAAGAAAATAAATAAAATTCTATCTTTGTTCTCGTTCCAGCTATTTATTAACAGACCCAACATTTGAAGAAGAATGTTTGTCAAGTGCTATTATACATATTGGAGTATCAAATGAGGAACTTAAATTTATTTTAAAGTCCGGAGGCTGCGGAATTTCAAAGGAGCAACTAGACTTTTGTTTTTCACAAACTATTAAAAGAGAAACGGAAGTCTCAAAAATCTTTGATGTTGTAGAGTGCTAATTTTTATACCTTAAATACAATTGATGTAATTACTTATTGTACGATAATAACCATCTCTCTTTATTTCATTTTTCAATTTCAAACGATGAATATCGTTATCGTACCTTGACTTACCTATTGCGCATTCGCATTGAAGATCTGAGAACAGAGATTTCTCTGTCTAAAAAGGACCTCATGCAGCTAAGCCGCTGATCCACTACGCCTCAAAATAGATTTCATTTTGCACCCTCATACACTAAGAAAACTAAGGCTAGGCTCAAATCCGTCAATATGTAACCAGAAAACCTCATTTATTAAAAATGCACTAGCATATAAGCTAATTTGATACATTGCATAGTTAAGAAGATATAGGGTTAAGTTTTCAAAAATAATTTAGCCTTGAAGCAAATTGTTTATGGATCTCCAACAGCAAAGGTGGAGCGTTCTGCGAACAATAAATCTGCAATAAACTTGTTCAAAATACTTACCCATAATGGAAAGCATACCCATATATATCAGTATTGATTATGACTTGTAAGCACTCAAAATATTTTTCACAAAATTTCAATTCAGTTGTGTACGCACTTATAAAGAGTGATTATTTTGTAGAATAGATTTCATAATTACCTGTGGTAGGTTAACGACATCTGACGTATCTTTATTTCTATATATTCTGACTCATTTCAAAAATATTGAAGCAATAGAGTCAATTATGAGGGACACGTGTACTATTTTCTTATTAGCCATTTGCTTAACATTAGCATCTGCACTTCCTGTGATCAAATCAGGAAAGGATGAAAAAGTTGTATCCAGCAGCCCACCAACTCCTGATATCGAGGTGAGCCAATGCAGCCTTACAACATGAACAGAAAATTTAGTTTCTTTATTTTAGACGGCACTTGAATACGAGCGTTATTTAAAAGAAGTGGTTGGAGCCCTAGAAAGCGACCCAGAGTTCCGTAAGAAGCTGGACAAGGCTCCAGAAGCAGATATCAGGGTACGTGTACTTCATATCATATACAGCTGTTTTGTTATTATGTACACAATACTTATTTTGCAGAGCGGGAAAATTGCGCAAGAACTGGAATATGTGAATCATCATGTTCGTACAAAGTTGGACGAAATTAAACGACGTGAGATTGAACGACTGCGAGAATTGGCAAAAATGGAATACGAACTCTCCAATGGCATCGACCGCAACCACATGAAGATTTCCAACCATTTAGATCACGTCAATCAGCATACTTTTGAGATTGAAGATTTGCAAAAATTAATTAAGAAAACGTCCGAAGACTTGGCTGAGGCAGATCGGCAACGACGCGCAGAATTCAAAGAGTATGAGATGCAAAAAGAGTTCGAGCGCGAAGCTCAGTTAAAGGAAATGGATAAGGAGCATCGCGAGAAATATGAACACGAAATTAAAGAACAACAAGAAAAGCATAAAAAACATGACAAAGTTCATCATCCCGGCAGCAAAGCACAGTTGGAGGAGGTATGGGAAAAGCAGGATCATATGGACAAAGAGGACTTCAATCCACACACCTTCTTCACGATGCATGGTAATTAATAGTATTCCACCTTTTAATCTGACTGACATTTATGTTTAATAAATAAATAAATAAATCAGACATTGACGGAAACGGTTTCTGGGATGAAATCGAAGTTAAAGCTTTATTTGTGAAAGAACTTGATAAAGTTTATCAGTCCGGCCTTCCTGAAGATGATATGCGCGAACGTGCTGAAGAAATGGAACGCATGCGTGAACATGTCTTCAAAGAAACTGACACTAATCACGATAGTCTAATCAGCTACCAAGAGTTCCTTGATCAAACAAAGCGGGAGGAGTTTCGTAAAGATCCAGATTGGGAAACCGTCGATGAGCAACCGCAATACACACATGAAGAGTATCTGGAATTCGAACGGCGCAGACAAGAAGAAATTCAACGTATGATCGCTGCAGGACAAGTGAGTTCTACAACTTAAATTGTCTGCACCTCTTTCTTAATTTTCAAAAATATATTTAGCTGCCTCCACATCCAAATATGCCTCAAGGTTATTATCCCAATGGGCATGACCAATTTGCTGCTAACCAGCAGCCACCGCAAATGCATTACCAAAACCCTCAACAACAGCCCCCACAAATGCATTACCAAAACCCTCAACAGCAATACCAACAGCAACACCAACAATATCAGCAACAACAGCAGCAATATCAACAACAACAGCAGCAATATCAACAACAACAGCAACAATATCAACAACAACAGCAACAATATCAACAGCAGCCACAATATCAACAACAGCAATATCAGCCCCATCAGCAAAATTACCAACAACACGCACAAGAGGTCAAATTGAATACAAACCAAGTCTATCAACAACAGCTCCCAGCACAACAGCAGCAGCAACCCCAACAACAGCAACAGACCCAACAGCAGCAACCCCAACAGCAGCAACCCCAACAGCAGCAACAAGCCCAACAGCAGCAGCAACCCCAACAGCAGCAACAAGCCCAACAGCAGCAACCTCAACACGCTCAACAGCAACAATCCCAACATCAGCAACCCCAACACGCGCAACAGCAACAATTCCAACAACCAAAACAGCAACAACAGCAACAAGTCCCAGAACAGATAAAACAGCAGGAGACAAATAACATTCCAGCTAATTTGAAAATCTAAATCAAACAATTTAACTCACAATTAAAAGCTAGTAATGCTTAGATTACTCTCACTTAGAATCAAAATAATAAATATTTAGATTCCGTTTTGCAATTATCAAAACAAGCGCTTATCCGACCGATGTACGCTTATTATTATCAACAGGTTAACATTGACAAGAAATGAAAATTGTTTAGTTTGTTCAAAATACGAACTAATTTCCTTCACTTAAATACTTGTAAATATTCTTTTACTAAAAATCATTACGGGTACTTTCGTATTAAATGCATTTTGAAATTGCATAATTTTTGTATATATTTTGTAACTGCATATATTAAAATAGACGAATTGAATAAAATTTTCAACGGGAAATACGAAAATTATTAAATATTGGTGGTAGTTGATTTTTTAATAGAAAAAATTGTAAGTAAACAATAATTAATTGATTAAATAAATATCCCATAAAATTAACAAATTGCAATCTTTTTCTCTTTCTTACGTAAAGCGAAGATAGAAAAACAGAAACCCACAGTTTAATTGCCTATTTTAAAATGTTAATAAATGCGAAAATTAAAGTGCTTTTTATTTAATATAATATTCTTTTTATCAATTCAAACACAACACTCAATACTAATACAAAATTATAATAGAAGTATACATTTAGAGGAATTGTGTTGAACCGGTCGTATTAGTAGTATAAACATTTAAAATAATGGAGTATTTATTGCTTTGCAACGAAATAACAAATTGTAGAAAAATGAAAGATTCTGTAATAGAACGATCCTCCACGAGGAGGGCATCGTTTCAATTGTTTGACGTGGCGTGGCTATTAATAATGCTTACAAATGTTCAACACGATTGATTTCGGTTGATATTCGAGTTTTTATGAGTAAATTATAATTTAGGATGGACAGAAGTTTTTCAATTGATATGCTATTTGACATTAGTAAAGAAATCCTTAAGTACATATCTATAACTTTACATATGTATGGATGATTATTTTTTGGCAATTATTATTTTTCACATTATGAATTTATTTTAACATAATATTTATGAAATTAGAAAATATAAGAAATTTTAACGATATCTGTCCTAGCAATTAACGGTCTTCTTAATCTGGTTTGTTATTCGTTTATAATGTTATTTATGATCCTTGCTCGGACTGAAACTATAGTAATATTAGCTCAATAATGTCGCTTTTGGAACCGCTTATATTGTGTACAATAATTTTTTAATTTTATTGCAAATATTGGTTAAAAATTATTATTATTTTCATAATAATGATTTGACATATTAATCCAGATTATAAAGAAATGAGTGAGAAGAATTTCTAGTATATAAATACAAAAAAATTAGGTTTCTATTATATAAACAAAAATACTTGATTGTAAAAAAAGATTGTGATAATACTTAATATTAAAAAAGTACAGGGACTTAAAACAATTTAAAGTAATCATCAAATCTTTTCTTTAATTTATTTATGTATGTATGCACACGACTTGTTATTTGAGATTGTAACGTAAGAAAAGCTTCCGGGGAAAACTTTCCGAACTCGTAAGGCATATAAATAAGCAAGTAATAATATGTTACTTTCCTTAGCATCGTCGTCAATCACACATAACAGAATTTTTTAACAATTAAACTCTTAGTTTTGCATCATATTCAATGCAACTCTTTGAAATAAAATCGAAGATTTGCATCATATTTAATAATAAAATCGCATTAACTTGCTTTTACAAAATATAAATTCCTTTTGTAGTTGTAATCATTAAAAATATATCAGTAGTTACAATTGAAACTCTCTTCAAGCAGGTTTTAACGAGAGCAGCTAAACGGCAAATTTAAAATTCCATAAATTTTATCGTTTTAAAAGGGTCGACTTTCTTGGAAGTGCACTATGTTTTATGTTTGAGGGAGGTCTAAGGCCAGAGGGTTTCGGAATTCCAGTTACTCCAGTGTTGATTTGAATAGGCGCGTTTGGTAGCTGGTACAATGTATTTACTGACGTCGGAATACTGCTCAGTGGCTTCCATGCAGATGAAGCACTTTGGACACTGCTGTGCGATGTTTCATACGACGTATTCTGTTTACAAAAGATAAGGTTATTATTTCACGTTATCGAAATGAAGTAGTTAACTGACATCTATGGGTGAATGTCTATCCGTTTCCACATCCTGTTGTTGTGGTGGTGCCATTTTAACTGATGCAGGGACATTCAGGCTATAGAATCCCGACGAGGGTCTCGCAAGACCTGCACGCTTTACAGCGGATGGTGCTCGTATGCCAGATACGAGCTTGGGAACTTTGAATACTGTTTCATCACATTTCTGAAAGCAAAATCTCTGTTGAATCATGTTCAAGTTGTCTTATATATTTTTATGTGCCTTATATTTAAATATTACTACTACGGCATTGGGACTAACCTGATTATCCGTTAATATACGTTGCTGTTGCACGCTGCTGTTGCTTGCTTTTGGCCTAAACCCGTAGAGGTTTCTTTTTTGAGTCGGCAAGCCTACTGCTGCCAAGTTAGTTGACAAATTTTGAAACGACTTTGATTTAATGCCCATGGGGCTCTTGAGTTCTTTTTTACCGTTTGGAGCTCCAGTCACATTTGCTGGCTTGCGATTAAGGTTCAATGCAGTTATGCCAAATTTCGATGTACTTATTGCAATGGAGTTCACTGGCAGATTAGATTGTTTTCCCGCCACTGACATTTCAGTCGTTTTTCCCAAATCGCCTGCCGACGTTGCTTTGCTGACGACACTGAATTTTTGCAGACCGCTAATGTAACGAGGACGCGACAGTGAACGGGGCTCCGACGGGTTATTTGCTATTATCGAAGTAGGCTGCGGTTCCGTTGATATCTGCTTTGGATTCGTTTCACTATTTTTGTCTTTCGGTTTTTTGTAGGTTAAATAATTCACATTTTTTGTTGCTTTTGCTTCGTGTTTATCAGTAACGTTCGGCTGCGTCTTATTCGATGGTATAGATGAATGATCGCGCCTTGAAAACCGTTGCAATGGTTGAACCATTTCCGTATATACATCAGCTGTTTCTTCGGGCTGATCGTCTAGCATATCATCAATGCAAGGCACGTTTAGTCTTTCAGCATTATCGTCTGCATCCGCTAAGCGATCTCTAACAATTGCAACTGTTTTGAAGCGGTCCCGGTCTCTTTCGCGTTTCGCTACTAATCGACGCGGTTTCTTTTCCAAGTTCTGCGACGATTCGTTAGTAGCACCGCTGACTATATCAGAACCTTCTGCCATTTCTTCTCCCGCCAGAATCTCATCTCTCTTCTGTAGTACCGCAGCTGGTTCGTTCTCCTCGCTACTCTGTTTGAATGGTAATTCCGGTGATCTCGCCTGTGACTGCATGGTTGAAATGTTGATGTCATCATACAAGCGGCTGCGTCGACTTAATAAACGCTCAGAACAGTTACCTGAAGCACTCATTGAAGAGGACGCACTCAGTTCGCTGGGCGACTCTTTGGCGTTTCCTATGGATTTTTTGAAATCTCTTTGATGTTCACCATGGGAAGTATTCATTTCCGTCACTAGTTTCGAGCTCTTTATTGTAACTCCAACTGGTAGTAAATCATTTTTTCCTTTTTCCAGTACCGTTGGAATTTTTTCATTGTTCAAATCACTTCGCTGTAAAGTGCTTTGCTCTTCGGTGCAGGTTTTGAATACTTCGTGCATATCTTTGGCTTCACGTGACAATTCGCGCTCATGTTTTTCTGAGAGACCATACGAGAAACGTTTCTTAATACTGTCCAAAGATTTCTTCATCTTCAGCTGTTCAGCGTTCAGTTCAATTTTGCTAAACTCATCCAACATTTGCTCGAATTCTTCTTCATCATCATTCTGAGCGAGGATGTCCGCTTCTGCCTGTGCTAAGCTCAGAACATTTCGCATTGCAGCTGCAGCTTCACTTTCTTGTAATTTTGAAAAACTTTTATGGAAGGTTCCGTTCAAATTTGGGAACTTTTCAGGAAGTTCCTGTGGCGCAGATTCCGAAAATGTTTCACTGTTGCTAACCTTGTCCTGGTCACTCACTTTAAAATTGGGATCACAATCGAAAGTCTCACTTAGCACTCGTGTGACACTAAGCCTTGAGCTTGGGGCAACAATAGGTGAAATATTGATGTCATTACAAATTTCGGTAGAGGGTGTACTTGGTATGTTGCTGTGGCTGATACCAGATGCTTGAGGTGTGGACTCGTAGAACTTCTTTGCAGTTGCGTGTTTGTCAGCTTCCGGCGTGTCACAGTTTGTCTCAGGAGTTAGCTGCTGGCAGTCAAACGTCGAATTAATCTTGTTTAGACAAATAGTTTCATCTAGAGGCGTGATTTTCTTGAAGGTTTCGTTGGCAGCTTTTGTCGCAGTTTCGACATACTCAGTTCTAGCATTTCTTACCATGTCAAATGCGTTTGCGGATGGCCTGTTGCTATACATACTATTTTCTATTAGATTTAATGTTGTATCACCGATCATTTCATCACTAAGCAAAATTGTTTTGTGCAAAATTCCCTCAGTATTATTCTTAGCAAGACACTGCATTCCTTTGCACATTTCCACCGTTCGATTGTTAGCTTCCACGCTCTCAGTCGAATTGTTCATAGTACTACAGCTTGAAGCAGTTTTGCTCAGTGTTATTGAAATATCATCAATTTGTCCTATATTGCAGTCTTTTATAAGCGTACCATCTCCAGACAATGTTAGCGATTCCAGGGCCTTGCGATCGCGTATCATATCACCGAGTGTGTAGGAATTAGTTGAATGATGGAAGCCAGTATTCGTTATCGTATCATCGTTTAAGAAATCATGTACATTTCCGGATTGTAGGAAGTTAACGTTGATAAAGTCTGCTGACGTTACGAGCGAAGCGTTCATGCGATCTACAGAAAAGTCCATAGAAGAGCATATAGAGGCTGGTGGAGATGTATCCTGAAGGAACGACTTTTGCATAGTTGTTACAAGCCCACCAATTTCCATGTTGACCATCGGAGATAAGTTGGATTGTTGTGGATTAGTCTGCGATGAGTATGAAAGCGCAATTGTATAGTTACGTATATATTTATGCTTAATTTGTGAATGTAGCTTTGTATATTTCATAGTAACTTGCAAATACATACGAATTAATTATTTGTTTGGAATTATTTCAATTTTGTATACTAAAAGTACAATATAAAAACTACAAAGAAACTCTCTGGATGACAAAATCCATTTAACAAGATAAACTATAAATGTATATTGACTCAAACTTAGAATATATGAAAAAAATACTTACAATATTCGATTCCAGGTGTTGAGCCAATTTTCGTTTAGGGCGAGTAAACGTTCTTGAGTTCAGCTTATAAACTACATTTCCAGTTGTTTAGGAAACGTTTGTAATATCAAATTTTCAACATCCGTATGTAATGGTGGGAATATTAATTTCAGCATCCATATCATGACGACAAGGGTTTAGTGAAAGAGAAAAAAAATAATTTAATGATATAACATTAAACTATATTCCAAGAAAAATACTTATAAATCTATAGCAATAAGTTAAACGAGAATTTTTAATCTTTGTACATGTTTTACAAAAGCGCTTACTTAACTCATCACTCCAATAATTTAAACGTAATTTAAATTACAGAAATAGGTGATTTACTCTGCACTAGATATCAACTTTGTTCTGAATTTTCAATTATATTGAAAAAAGGCAGTCTCTTCGAGATAACAAGTTAGAGGCAGGCGATATTATAAAGCAGTTCTTCAAAAGAAAAATAATTTGATCTTAAGGTGCAATTTCTACGGAACCCACATTAAAAGAAACTGTGGAAATCCTTCATAGACAAGTGTTATTTTCTTCCATTTTTCAACACCAACATCCCAAAACTTCATATAAAGCTTTCATAACCCGTTCATTTGTTTGCTAAAATATGAAAAAGGAAAATAACTTTACCTTGTTCTTGTTGCTGTTGAATGAGATTATTGCTTTTCCATTGTTGTAATATATTGGAGACGTCATCGTGAGTTTTATCCTCCAAAAAACTGTTTTAAAAATAATTTTACATATTATATGTAACATCTTTATATTAAACTCACATGAAGGAATCATCTTTAAGAGCTTCATCAATATCCAAAATATCCATAACTTGTCAGTACTGTAATGCTCTGCGTTTCCAATATTACCAGATGCTTGGTGTGCGATGGCAAACCACTTAAATCGCTATCAATCACGAAATTCCGCAAGTTGATTTTATAATGGATGGAAATGATTTCCTAGTTACGAGTTGTCGGTGCTTTCTTATAAAATCAAAAATTATTCAACTTTCGATTTTGCGTTCTCGTCTTGCACAAAAATCTAGACTGTGCACAGCTGTCGCTGCAAATATAATATATAACATTTATTTGAAGAGTACTTTATTACATTGCCAGTTTTCTTTAGAGTAGCGATTATCAAAATAGTTTTTTTATTTTTTATTTACTTTAAAAACTTGCTAATTTCGTCATGTAAAACTGGACTGTTAAAAGTGCACACAAATCCAAATAAAAATCGTTCACTTGGCACCACAATTGACTACTTTAAATCTACTCCACTCTATCCTATACGTATAAGCAGAAGAACTAAATTAAAAGTTACTTTTAAATCTTTATGAAAAATTAAAAAGGTTTCGAAATTTTCGCCGAAAATTACTTTCACAATATTTTCAAAATAGAAAATTATGAAGGGAAAAGAAGTACTTACTTCTTTAAAAGAAATATGTGGCGACAAACCTTACCGCCTAACAAGTACATTTTTACTTTTTTACTCAGGTATTTAAGGTTTCATTTTAAGTTTTAAATAATTCTCATAAATTAGTGTTTATTTATTTTATGGGTTTAGGCACAATTAGACTTCTTACATTTATTTTTAATCACTGTAGAAATATTCCGAAAATCTTTTGAAATTAATAACGGTAATATTTACGTTTATTTATATATTAAGGAATAAATTTTTGAAGTCAAATTCTTAATTCTTAGCGGTGATAAGTAATTTTCTTTCTAAAGTCAAGTAAGTTTGAGGCCTCAGAGTTATTACGGTGTTTGTATTCCAAAAGCTTAAGTTTTTCTACAATTATTTCTAATTATCCTTGGAATTAACTTTAAAACAAATAAACGGCAGTATCGAAAGATTTGCATATTTTATTAGAGAGCGTAAATTTTCACATAGTCTATTTGCAGAGCTTCTTCTCCGTTCCAGGTTTGGCGCCATACCTCCCTACTTTTCCAAAAGTCCAAGGTCGCCTTAGGAGAAGTATTTATCCAGGGTTTAGGGATTTTATCAGATAAAGAACTGACATCATCGGCGAATTCTGTATGGCCTCCAACAGATACACCGAATATAAGAAAACACTATTTTAAGAGGAAAATTGTTTATAAGCTCGTTGCTGGAATTACTCATACGCACTTCTTCCTGAAAGCTGCTAAGATTTTCTGTGATTTCTCCAAAAGGTTCACTATCTACAGCAGCTGATATGCGGTTTTTCGTCCAAGTAAGAGAATAAATGTGGAAGTCATCTCCGAAATGTTGATCACTTTTCAGAGTTCTTGTAATGTTAATGCGATTTGAGTCTTCCCAAAAATAAATGCCACTATACAGCAAACTACCTCCAACTTCAGTGTTTCGCTGATTATCTATGAGCTTGGTATTGCCTCGAGCAAATGCTATGCGCATTTGTGGAGCTTGTTCGGAATCCACTAGAGTTGAGCGAGGTTGCAGTAAAAGGTCTATGCGTAAAGAAAAATAGTCGAAGTTTAAATTTATACATGCAGTAATAGAATATATGACTTACAAGGGAGAATCCAATCACCCTTCGGTAATTTTGCACGTACTTCAACTTTCCCATACATGAAACTAAAAAATTTTCTTGTATGAATTTGTGTTGAGTGCACTGGAGGTAAAACAATAAAGTGTCCATCATTCGTAATAGTGCAGTGTCGTTTTGGGTTTATCACCGCGGTACATCTGAATTATAGAAGAAAATTCAGATATACACAATACATATTTTTCTGTTTCAATAATTGTGGTTCACCTTGAACTCAAATTCAAAGAACCGCCGCGTGAACGAATATCTGCGTCCACAATCGTTGGAACTATATACAAAATGCCACTCTTTATAAATTGATTCCTTTCGCTATTATCAAAAACTACGAATTCTGAAATCATGGCATCCAAACGAAGCCGGATATCGTATGTCCATCGGTCAAGATTGAGTGTATCCTCTCCAAAGTTTTCTTCGAAAATAATTGCTCCTTCGCAGAAATTTTTTCGATTACTTGTAATAGTTTCCGAAAGTGTACAAGAGCTGTGTGCAATTTGTGTTTTAGTCCCTTCACAGTCTTCAGAGGATGTAAAATTTTTAGTTGGTAGTATAAAAGTTTCGCCATTGACTATCTTTATATGCTCGGTAGTTTTGAAGATGTATTCATTATTTTGAACCATAACGAAAATGGATAATTCTTCGTCGTTATTTAATAAAATTCCTTTTTGCTCTGTTGTCCAAAACCCATTCGATGGTTGTACTACGTAGTCCAGTATAGCAGGACATGTGTTGTTGAGTTCAATGGCATAGAGAACCTTTGAAGTTCCCGGCTGATCTGCAAGTACAGAATTTATACAGTACTGGAATTTAGGTGTAAGCAGCTTTATTTCAGAATGTAATGCTGTATTCCTGATCGGTGAATTTTGTGAAATTGTTTCTTTTTCCATCAAAGAATCGTTTAAAAACCCCGTGGTTACGTGCGGCTGGTTCATTACGTAAATTACGAAAACATTTCGTTGTGGCGCCTCGTGCGCCATCTCTATGTCATAAGCTTTGAGTCTTTTTATCCGTATCTCCAAAAGGAGCGCCATCTAGTTGCGCAATCTTAGAAAATCATGAAAAACTGCACTTACAAAAAAAAAACTACAAAATTTTGTATGTGTTTTCTTAAATTGAAAAGTCGTTACTGAAGCAATTGTAAAAATTTGGAAATAAACACCAGTTGAATTTTTTATTTACGCTTAACATATATATTATAATTATATCAAACAAATTAGCACGTTTTACAAGGAATCTATTCGGATGTGATTCTTTGAGCTAAAATGTTATATTGCATATACTCGGACAAAATCGACTTCTAATGCAGGCTTGCTCCATGTTGCCTTCCAGTGGCTACGATCTCTCCAGAAATCAAAGGCTGCCTTGGGCGATGTGTTCACCCACGGTTTCCTCCTATTGTTCGATATGCTGCCATCAGGAAAGTCTCCATGTCCGCCTGCAGCAACTCCCAGTGTAATATAAAACTGCAATAAGAGATGAAATATAATTATACATATCTTGTTGTGAAGATTGATCGAAATCACTTCCTGATCGAACTGCTTTGAATATATAGAATCGTTTCCCAAGAGCTTGCCATCGACGAAGCCGTACTCTTGACCATCCACTCGAAAACGTAGTTCATTATTGGTCCAAATGAGTGTGTAATTGTGGAAATCGTTGGAGAAATGCGAATTGCGACGCACGTTTACAAAGAACTGCTTTCCTATAGACGACTCGGAATAAAGAACTGCGCCAGCATAAAGCGTTCTACCATCGACACGGTCGCCGTTCTCATCTTGCATGTTGTCATTTCCGCGAGCGAATGCAATGCGTATCTGAGCCAACTCATGTGCCACAGGTCCGAACACCTTTTTTGTCGGTTCCAAAAGTATTACTGCAAAATCGGCCATTTGCAATAGTAAACGAGCATTTGCGTTAATGCGGCTGCTGCGATTACTTACACGGAAAGAGCCAGTCGCCGTTTGGTACTCTAGCACGAACATCCACTACTCCAAACTTGAAGCCAAACAAATTTCTTGTATTAATACGAGCTGATTTAATGGGTGGCAGAATGTCGTATGCAAGTCCTTCGGGTTGGCGTCTGCATTCCTGTGGAAGATTTCGTCTACTTGTGCAACTGCGGTGGAGTGTTTATAGTTTAGCATGCTTTAATTTAGCGTCTGCGTCCGTTACATACCGCAAGCCAAGGTCCAAAGTGCCCTGTTTTATGTCTGTTCCTGGTTTGTCGTCGTTCCACAAAGTAGGCACCACAGTCAACAAACTGTTGGCCACTTTTATATTCTTCTCGTCAGTGTCGTACAGAACGAACTCTGCATCGCCGATGTCTAGCGCTAATCGGACCTCGTGCTGCCAAAGATCCGCGTTTAGTCCGTTTTCAAAGTTCTCCTCGAACACAAGTTCATCCTTGCACACTCGTCTCTTGTGTTGAAGTTGTGTTATGGAGGTCCTACAATCACTTGCATCATCCTTTCTTATATCAATGCTATAATTACCATCCACATTGGTTTTATCCAGTGCTCCGCTCTCTGAACTAATCGCCTGCTCGTTTGTGGTGTCAATTTGATTGCCACTGCCATCCAGCAGTTTTTCCACAGCAATGGGATCTTCAATGCTGCGGTATATCAACTGATTGTGCTGGACATTCGTCCATATGTAGATAATGTCGTCTTTCTGAAGGTTGCGTCGTGTGTTTTCGTATTCCCAGCGATTGTTTTTCGGAGTAGATATTTGCATGGAAAACTCTCCCTGCTCGAATCCCTTAAAGTTACGATTCCGATTGATGTTGAACGCTACAAACTTGACGCCACTTTCATCTGATAATGTGAAATGCTCGATTGAGTTATGTCCGTGCTTACATAAGTATTTCTACATTAAATATAGCGCTGTTGTGTATATAAATAAATTGATGTGCACAATTTTCATTTCTATCGTTAATAAATTATTCTGGTATAAAAAAGACACACTTTAATAAATATATGTACTATGTACACATCTAAACAGATATCCTGATAATGTTACCGGCTTTAACTTTACTGACCGGACAACTTTTTCCCACGACCACGTTAGAAGACATACATACATTCGCAAATATTTGCAAGTGAAAATATTGCTTTAGCAACTTGTTAATAAATATGAAATTCTTCCTTAGTTTGTTGTGTGTTTGCAGAAACAAAAACACAGGCTGTTTATTGACTTCACCTCTGCTGATGACTTTAGCGTTAAAAACGTTATCACATCTCACATTTGATTATTTGTATTTATAGTTTATTGCTTTTAGATCGCATTATGTTGATTTCAAACGAAGACGTACCTGGAATAGACACTCGAAATCCTTGCGGCAGGAGATCCAATTTAGCTTTGGGAATTTTATAATTTTCTACCGAAATAAACTCCATAACAAGAGTAAAAAAATAAATCCAACGCTCATTGTTCTCTGATAACAACATCGAATAAGAGTATAAATTGCAACGTTCTAAACACAGTCGACAGGTTCGCAAGCGAATCAAAATGAAACTGATTTGATTCCGACCAGAATCTGCCTCTGTGAGCGCGGATACTCAGCAAATCTCCAAACTTGTTCCGGCTGAGGGCTCAAAATAATAATAAAAATAATGAAGCAATAAACGTAACTTAAGCAAATCTCCAAATACACACGTATTTTGCTAAATAGATGCAATTTACGTATGCAACTCTCAAGAAGCTTATCGCGATACTTCCGTTAACTTAATTTTATTTAAATTTTTATTTTTATATGCATGTTTGTGTTTTACCCAAAGCCATAGGGAATCGTTAGCGTTTATCCATGAGTTTTATTTTGCATTTCTCATATAAAAAAGAGTGAAACTGGGAAATAATCACTATGCAATACTTGACTCAAAGCAAAAATAAATCAGACTCTAGTAGTTATTATTTGAAAGCAGTGATAAATTTTCGTAGGGAGGATTTCCTTCGTTTCATTCATTATTTACTCGGAGGTTGAGATTTTGTTTAATCAATATTAGTTACCGGTGCATTGAGAAGTAGAGAAGGAATCAAATTGTATTATCTCACTCAGTTTTTAGTACCCGATCAAATATCAAAAAATATTTCGACCGCACTACGAACACAATTTATTTATAAATTTTTTATTTGTTGAACAATTTTTAGCTTCGAATTTTTCTATTCACGATGCCGTGTTTTAGTGGGAGCAAAGCGAAAGGCATTGCTTACGGCGCTTTTCAGCAGCAGCAGCCTTCAGCTAAGCAGACAGCGTACCCATTGACAAGAGATCGATGTGCATCAGTAACGTCCATAGCCTCCCAAAGGAAGGAGGAGACCTCGAAGCCTAAAGGCTATGGAGCATTTGAACTGAACTCGCAGCAACGCCGCACGAAACAGAGTAAAAGCCGCCATTTGGCTGTGCCGTCTAACAAAGCGCTGTTGCCGCAGAAGGAGTTCAAGCGACTAAAGGTTGCTGCGAAGGTGGTTTCTGTGGAAGAGCGACTGGATGCTTTGATGAAACAGCAGCAGCAAAACGCGCGGCTTGAAGAAGAGGCCGAACGGACAAGGGAGCACTTCAAAAAAATGGACGATGAAAGGAAGCGCGCTGCAGAGGAGCATGTTGAGAGCAGTGACGATGTGTTTGGTGTGGGCGAAAAGTTGATGGTGCTGGAGCGCTCCTTTCTCGCTAAAACCGAACAAGAAGAGGAGGTGAAGCAAGCCAATTCGATCATACTGAACGCCAAGTGTCACGCTATCAGGGATGCGCAGATTCAGGAAAAGGCCGAACTGGAACGTCAGCAACGAAGCGATACGATTCGCTTGGAGAAGCAGGTGATCGAGAGCGCTGTCAAAGCGCTAAATGAGGAGGACAAGAAAGTCGAAAAGGAGAACGAAACGAAGCAACAGTACGCCAAGGAAATTAAAAAGCAGTTGGATGAACGCGAAAACCTGCGGTATCTGGAGAGCAAACGCCTTGAGCAGGAGGCAAATATGCTGAAAAGAGCCACTGAGGCGCTCAAACGCGACGACGAAAGGCAGGCACAGCTTCAGTTGGAACGTAAAAACAAGTTGAGGGATGAGTTGGCGAGAATTGCAGAGATGTCGACAATGTTCAAAAAAATGATCTGCGAGCAGGAGCGAGAAATGGATTTGCGCACGGCAGCTTATCTCCGGGAAAAGGAGCAACGTGATCGGGCTCTGCAAGCCGAAAAGAAGTTGGCAAAGGAAGAGCTTCAACGCAAGCAACATCGCATCTTCATGCTGGCTCAGAAAGTGTTGGAATCCAAGTCGAAACGCGAGGAAACAGCCTATCTCAGAGAGCAGGAAAAAATGGAGCGAGACTATCGAACGAAGGAAAAGGAGGCAGCGCTCCGGAAACAACAAATTGAAAAGGAAATCAGGGACGCTAGATTACAGCAGAAGGAAGATGCAAAACATAGGCAAGCGTTGCAAATCGCACGTGCCGAGCAAGACTTCAACGTTCTCGTGGAGCAAGTGAAACAAGATGAAGCCAAGCAGCAGAAACTAGACGAAGCAATCTCCAGGAGACGCTTGTGCTATCGCGCTGATATCATTCGGCAGATGTCCGACAAGGAACTCGAACGCAGGAGGCTGCTGGAGCTGGAGAGTAATCGAGCCATGGCTTGGCGCGAGAGTGAACGCCAACGTAACGAAAACATATTGGCCGTTATTCATGCCAAGATGAATGCCATGCGGGATGCATGCTTACCCGAAAAGTACATCAAGGACGTAGAAAAGCAAATGCAGAAGATTGCACTGACCAGGAATACAAAGAAGTAGTAACCTCGATTGGCCGACCCATATTCTTCTAATCACTTCCTAAATAATTGAGCAAAATTTTTCGCTATTGACAATCATGATTGACGATTGCAAAATACATTTATGCATATTCATATTATTGTACTTTTTATATTGAAAATTGAAAAACCATAAATTACATTTTTTGCTTTTAACTCGTGATTTTTATTTCAATTTTTCGGAATGCCCGACAGATAGTTTTATTGATTACCCGGAATTTGTTTCAATAACTAATTAACTATTGACCTTTACTATTCCATTACAGGCAATGGTACATGTAAGCTCTAGGATGAATAAGCTAGCAAGAAGCACAGAAATTTTTATTTTTCCAGTTAAAAACTAAAAAAGACAATGCAAAGATCAAATTACATTCCGATAATGACAACTATTTCTGAATCAGCCGACAGGCAAGCAGAAATTAAAATTAATAAAATTATTTCAAATATTAAATATTCGATCGCACAGCTTTAAATATCTGATGGATATGTATAAAATAATATGATTTAGCTTTGCAATTTTATTTACATCGGTTTCATTTCGTTAGCATTTTTTTTAAGAAATGCATTTACGTCGTTAACAAATAAAAAACTAGCATTGAATATACACATTTATCGAATGTATTAGAAAGTTACCACTAACTTAGAATGATTTGCCGTTGTTTTTCTTGGAACCGTTATTCCTGGAATTTTGACTAGATTTCTTTCTCCGTTTCTCTGACCAATCCGCATCATCTTCGTCGTCGCTACCAGCGTTCGCTTGGAAGTAACTTGAACTAGAACCTCCTTCCTTGCTGTTAGCTAAGCGGCGACTCGCTATGCGTGAAGATATCCTGCCCATACCCATGCATTTTTCCAAGTGTGGTGCAAAGCGTGCTGCAGATACGGGCCTATCACAGTTAGGACAATTGCAGTCCATTGTTTTTTTTGCAGTCGAAAGGCCAAATATGTCAATATTTGGCACGTCTACTATTCTAAGTAGAGACTCTTGATCATCTTCAGCGACGCCATCGATAGCATTCAGATTACCAGTCTTTTTAAGATGGTGTATCTCTAGGAACACTCCCAATACAGCGTCATCCACCAGCGACTGGTACAGGTAACTTGCAGCCTCATCCAATCCTTTGGGATCGTTAATGATCTCCTTGTAAGAATTCATGATACTCGCAACAGTAGCACCAGTTTTTTCGTTGGATTTCACTGTTTTGTGGCCTCCTGGTGACGACGTCGGGGCTGTCGACGAACCCGACGCCATACTTATGGAAGATAATGTGTTATTTCTTATTAAAAGTTTAAATTTGCCTCGCTTGTTCTCCGAGGCAACTTCGAAAAAATTTTCTTAATTTATTTTTTCTTTCAACTCCACGTCTTCTTCGCTCTGTTGACTACTTTGCGGCAGATTTTTGTTTTATTGCAAATTTCGGTTTGTTTACCTTTTCGAAATGAGATTCGAACTTACCATCTCTTGCATTAATTTTGGATTATGTTTTACCGAATATTGGATAATATTCCAGAAAACGAAAATAAAACCACTTAATAATTTTTTATTCAATTTTATATTATTCGTTTTTCAAATAATGCCAATTTTATAAACCTATAACTCCTGATCCAGAGCATTGGATATATGTTGTTACTATTTACAACCACAAAATTATAGCAGTTAATAAACTTCATTTGTTCCAAATTTTCTTTTTGTTCTTCAAAAGTCTCATCTTTGCTCAACAAATAATATAAATAGCTTTTGTTTAAGTGTGAACCTATTCATTTATTGGTCGTAATTTAGTCGCACTGCAAAGGCAATTAACTCCATTTAATTTAGTCGCACTGCTAAGTTAATTAATTCTAAACAATTTCACAAATAAAAACATGCTTCTGGAATACAATAACAGCAAATACAAACTGATCGTAGAAAATCTTTACCTTCGCTGTCAGCAGATCCAAAACGAAAATGAACGCAATGTACTACGGTAAGGTCCTGAAACGAAATAGTCAAATGAAGAAATATTCAATATAATTCCATGCAGCATAACAAACACAAAGAAATTAATTAAACGGCGACTGAAGGATGTGGAAATGTTAAAACGTCGACTGGACCGCTACAATGATAACTGGCGTTCTATGCCAATGGTGGCACCTCATCCTAAACGTAAAATAGAACAAAAACGTGGGCCCAAGCCGAAACCGAAAGACCCAAACGAACAACCAAAGGAGAAAAAAGTGCGTAAAAGGAGGACCAGAAAAAATTCAGTTCAACCCACAGTTCCAGATCAATATAGTGCAGAAAAAGCAAGTGTGGCACCAAGACGTACGAGTTTCACTACATAGTGAAGTTGCGAATTGACGCTACTCCTGCATAACCTTGGATCAACAATTATAAAGCGATTAATGTTACGTTTAATTTAATATCTGTATAGGTAGAATATATATTTAGCTTTAATATAAGTAAATTTTAAAACAAAATTGTTTTATTAAACTCTTGAGAAAAAAAAAATGAATATATGAATATATGTATGTACATTTCTGCTTACTAATACTTTTACTCTACAAATTGCTAGGTTTAATATTATGCCAGGTGCTCTGCAAGCCTTTCTTTTAATAAATTGTTTAGTCGTTTGCGCCGTGCAATATGTAAGCAGTTGGAGTATGTTCTCGAAGCAACTAGAATATCGCATGTTCAACCATTATAAAATTATAATGCTAAAATATATTACGTTTGCCATATGGACGCTTGCTGTAAATATTATAGGATATTGTTTCCTATTCAGCTTGCCGAAGACGAGCTAAACGCTGGGTTAGTTCATCTTGTTCCTGAGAAACTTGCGTTGAAGCGCCAATCGTAGAAGTTTGAACGCCACTAGGCAGCTCCATGTTCAGTTCCAAACTGAAAGAATACATATATTAAGAAATAATTCAAGCGAAATGTTAGCTCATTATTACCCAGCTTCATCTGCGACTTGTTGCAGCAGATTGTCTACATCGCCCTGTGGAACCGAAGTGGTGGTAGTGTCTGACATGGTGTTTTCCATAACTGAACTTTGCACGTCAAGGTCCTCAAATTGCGTCTCAAATTTTTCCATCAAAGAAGAGATCTTCTCGAGGTTCATTCCCTTCATGGCTGCATCCATTGCTTTCACTACTCCAGCCATAGAGCTAGTGACCTTCCGTGTGGTCAGAGCTGATTGTACGCGACTTGCAACAGCATCCACGCGTGCACTCATGCGCAAATAGTTAACGGCTTGATTTTTTTGTCGTATTGCATTTTCAGCATGAATCCGAGCCACGTCCATATTACCTTTTTGTATAGCTTTTTTTGCTTTTAGTTTTTCCAACTTCTCCTCCTTTACACATTTCTTGGAATTGCGTTCAAGCTCTTTCACAGCAAATTTTAAATTGAAAAGGTGTTCTGCTGACCAAAAAACAAAAGATTTTAATTCGTTCGTCGATGCATGATTCATTTGTTCTTGTACTCACTTTCCATGGACGAAGTCGACATATCGTTACCCAGTTTAATGACTTTCGTAATATAAGTAAGCTAAATAAATTGACAATTTATCCTTTGGATCTAAAAAGTTAGAGTTCAGTATGAATCACTACAAATCAATTGATTATATTCGGGGAATACGTCATTCTCTGAAAATCAGTGATTATTTACACTGGGAATCTAATTTTCTATATATATTTAAAAGTGCTGCCAAGTTGTTCAGAGTCCACGAAAGACAATCTTCTCGACATTGCCAATAAAACAATCGTTTCTTTTTTGCTGTTGTATTTATTTTCGCTGGGATATAGAAAAATTTCTTAATTACCGTGTTATATTTACAAATTTGTTGTGGTTTAAACAAATTGTTTTCAATTATATAGAAGAGAATAAGAAAAGTAAATTGTGCAAAAACTTATTAATTACTTGTTATAGTTCGTTGACAAAATGAGTGATGACGACAGAGATATTGACATTGAAAGTGATGTGAGTACTAGTCATGGTGCCTTAATACCATATATTTATAATTATTTTTATAGGATGAGAACGACTCGGACAATGGGCATATGTCCCAAAGACATACCAGTAGTCAGAACTTCAAGGCAAGTGGTTATGGGGACGTAAGTGTTAAACCGACTGGACGAATTAGTAATACGTAGTTTTTAGTATTTTTTTTTTTTCTAAAGTACAAACATTTTATTGCCAGAAATTATATAAAACATTCCGCTGCATCTATGTACATATCAATTTCTATAAAAACAAATTATCCTTTTTATTAATAGGCCGAAAAACGAGCACATCACAATGCGCTGGAGCGCAAAAGGCGAGATCATATTAAGGAGAGCTTTACCAGTTTGAGGGAGGCCGTCCCATTCTTGAAAGGGGAAAAAGTAATGAAACGGCTTTTTAAAAAGATTAACATGATAATTACTTTCTTTCTTCGTTGCAAAATTATGCCGAATACTAGGCAAGTCGAGCTCAGATTTTAAAAAAAACAACAGAATGTATACAAATCATGCGCCGAAAAATACAATCGAACCAAAAGGACGTGGAGGATATTAAGAAACAAACCGCCATGCTTGAAGCACAGAGTACGTTTTTCTTGAATTCATTTGGATTATTTTTTTGAAGTCATTATTTGTAGTTCGTATGTTGGAGAATGCTAAGAATGGATATATGATCGACTCTACAGAGTATCAACAATTGCCCCAAACAGACCAGTCCCTACAACAGGATTCAGATGGAGAGGAGCAAGACTATAGCCGCCGGAGCAAAAAAATGAAGACATCTTGTAATACAGCATAGTTGAAAAACTTAACATTTGTATTGTAGTAAAAGGATTTTAATACTTTTATATTATAAATGTTTGATTTTAATATATAGTTTTATTCACTACTAAATGTCTAGCAGTAGTAAACTTATTAACCATTTTTATGAGATTCGTAAAAGGATCCTCTGTGTGAGACCAACGACCGCTATACAGATCCAAAATCTAACTTTAAAACAATGTAATAATTTAATAAAATATGAAAATTCAGCTCTGATGTTTTTTATTATTTTAGATTATCCTACATATACAAACTACAAGCTATGTATATACTAATGTATATAAATGTTACAGCAATATTAAGAATGCAGGATTTCGTGCAAAATAACTCTATATACTATATATGGTTCCCTAACTAAAACTTTACTACATTTATTTATATGTGTCTCATTTTAATTTAAGTATAATATATAACAGCAGAAAAACAAATAGCACGAACAGGAACATGTACCACATAATCCTTCCGCCCTTGTGCTTTCCCAGACGCACTACTCTGGCCATTGTTGTACCTAAAAATCCGCCAGTACGATCAATGTCATCATCGATACCACGTAGCAATTTATCTTGGTACCGCACCTCGTTGCCAATATCAATTGTAAGCGATTTCAAAGTACCAATCTTTTGCTTAAGTTCTTCTGCGGCCTGTTCATTCTCTTTTTCAAGATCATCGCCATTCAGTCCAGGTGCTTGGTTAAGTGGATGATAGGGATATTGATTGTTGTTTCGCCTCATGTTGTAGTTTGTGTGAAACTGAATAAAGAATTTATTTAAGTAAATGCAGCTATTCAGTATTTTTTACTATGGATTCGTATTGACACGTACACGAATATGTATAAAAAATACAGGTGAAACGGAATGATTGATAAATAATTTTTACATTACTGAGGAAAGCTAATGTAAATCAAGCCAATAAGGCTATTGTGGTAATTAATTTTTTTGTTACTGTTGTATTTATTTTGGATTCAATACCATATATAATTAATTTTTGCAATTACTCGAGTTCTCGACAGATCTGTTATATTTGCAACTAATTTCATGTCAATTTAGTTGAACAGCTGATATTATGTTTCAGCAACTTTAACAAAGTTTTCCATTCAGAATTATTCACAATAGTTATTCTGACATTTTGTGGTGAGGTAAAATAATATTTTCCTTGCAAATTGAACAAAATTTTTGGTAATAAACCCTGACAAATAGCAATAATCATATTTTAATATTTACATAAAATATTACAATTATCAGTTATCGAAACGAACACAATTCAATCAGTTTAAAAGTTTGTGACTGAGTATGTTAAAATAACGTTGCTCCTGTAATCACTGAAAGAAATTATAAGAAAAACAGCTGATAAAAATATTTTCTATCTATAGCTTTCATAGTTTTAACCAAAGCCAGAACTAAAGTTCAGTTATTTTTTTGTCTTATTACTTAGCATAGATTAGTGTGTTTATGAAAGTGCGATAACTTATAATATTAATAATGACTTCGGAAATTGTAGCCACTGAAATAAAAGAAAGTGCTGTTTCATTTAGCACTAGATTTTAAAAAGTTTGTTTTCACAATTTTATTAAAGTACCAATGAACTCAGATCCTCTGGTCAAAATTATTAGCTGATTATACCAAACTGACCTTTAGTTTTTCGTGTTCGGATGGTTATTAATTTTTGTTATTGTTGTTATTGAATTTAAACAAAAAAAAAAAAAAAAAAAAAAAATACAGCAATTACCTACCTATAGGTGTATACATATGTACGTAATTAACTAGAATTTCTATTATTCAGAAAACAGATGTTTTCTTAATTTATTATTTCAAATGCTAATTATCCTACAGCAGCCATATTATTACTTATATAAATGAAATTTCAGTCTAACTTTGCGGATATTTGCATATAGAGCATAACTATTGCATATTATAAGTTAAAGTACACATATATAGAATAATTATTCTATATTATAAATAAGAGTACGCAGATAACAACGGGCTTTCATCTTGGTTTCGCGCATATGAGATAAGGTCGTCAACGGTCATTCACACATAGGAACAGAATAAAAATTATCAGGCGTGGAAGCTCCAATAACTCGAACGACGACGCTGACTCGATTTAGTAGTTTTAGTGAAGTGGTAAATGATTAATCGAAGACAATATAAGGTTGAGGCGGTTATATAACCAAAGTTCATATATATCTATATATTCAAACCCATTTACGAAGCATCCTTTCAAGTCTTTTTAGAATACTTGCTGCAATGACGGATGGCGTTAGAATACAATTTCAAAAACGGAACGTTCTTACACCATTCTCCGAATCGGTAGGAGTTCCTGACGAGGCGCTACGTTTGCTAATTACAACTCTAGCTTGTGCGTTGGTTTCTACATTTTAAATTCAAAATACTTCCACTTTCAAATAAATTCAAATCATTATCATTTCAGGCTATCCGATTGCTGCTTTATACCGTTGCATAATTGAGAAATATGAAAACAAAGCTATACAGCACAGCTATTTTGCAATAAGTGGATTTCTCCTGTTCATGTTTAATTTTGGCGTTGACACTTACCACAGCTTCATTGCAATTGTGGTAACTTATCTATTGATGCGGATTCTGCATCAGAAGCCAAAACAACTGATCATTATCAATTTCGTGTTTCACATGGCTTATTTGCTTATTGCGTACTACTACACCGCTAGCAATGAGTATGACATACTATGGACCATGCCGCACTGTGTGCTTGTTCTGCGTATGATCGGATTTGGATTCGACGTGGTCGATGGCCAGATGCCACGTGAAAAGTTATCCAAGGATCAATTGGAAACAGCACTCGAGGAAATGCCAACATTACTTGAACTAACCGCCTTTGGTTATTTTCCATGTTCGTTTCTGGTCGGACCACAGTTTCCTTTTCGCCGCTACAAACGATTCAATGACGGAGAATTTAAGCCATACACAGGTGCCGTTAAATCAGGTTTGATACGCATGCTGCTCGGTTTCTTCTACTTAGCTGTGCGGCAAATTGGTTCCATGGTTCTGCCCGACGAATACTTTCTCACTAATGCATATCGGAACGAATCGTTTGTGTTGCGCCTTATTTACTTGGGCTTATGGGGAAAATTAGCTCTTTATAAGTACATCTCAATTTGGTTGTTGACGGAGGGCTCTTTAATGTGTATTGGTAAGTGGGGCTGCAAAGTCAATAGATTCAATGGGAAATTACCGTTTATTAATATTTTGCCACTAAAGGTATTTCTTACGCCGGGAAAAATTCTAATGGCTTAGAAGACTGGTCCGGTTGTTGCAATGTACAACTGATTTTACTAGAGACAGGAAACACAATGGGCCACTACGTACAGTCGTTCAACGTCAACACAAATCAGTGGTTAGCGCAATATGTTTACAAACGTTTGAAGTTTCTCAACAATCGCAACATAAGCTACGCTGCTGCACTGAGTTTTCTGGCCGTGTGGCATGGCTTTCACAGTGGTTACTACATGTCCTTCTTTATTGAATTTATAACTGTGTCCACAGAAAAACAGGTGCTGTATATCGAAGTAACTAAAAACATATATTAAGGCATTTTCATGTATTTCAGATTGAATATGTGTACAATAAGGCAATCATGCCAAAATACGGGTCTATATTAAACGCTTCGCTGCTGTATAAATGCCTGGAGTTTATAGTTTTAAAGTCTTATAATATTATATTTATTGGCTGGTGCTTCGTTCCGTTCACTTTTCTTAACTACTCTCGTTGGACGCGTGTTTTAGCTGCTGTACATTTCTTCGGGTTTGTCTACGTAATTGTCGCTTATATCGTATGCCTAACTTGTAAAAAAACCATGAAAAGATCCCGCGAAAGTATCGAAAACACAGCTGCAGTGCCAGGTCCGTCTGCTATTGATGGCAGTAATAAAGAAGATTAATGTGTTAGAACTACGAACAAGAGTCTGAATTGTTGCAAGTGATTTATTGCAATATAGAACTATAGCAATTATAATTCAACAAACAAGCAATTATATAAGTACTACCAAAATATTTCACTATGAATTCTTTGAAACTAACTATATCTGCAAATAAATATGTACATATAAGTACAGACAAAATGAATTGATCCAATGAAAAAGGAATTAGCTTAAAAATAACGAAAATTTAAAATCAGAAATATTTTATTAATATTTGGTATTAGTTGTGTGCAACAGTAATAAGTACCAGAAAGTGAGTATGTATATGTTTATGGCTTAATGACTTCAAAGAAGATTATGACAATGTTTTATTATGTAATATTGCTTAACATTTAAATACATTTAAAAACAAAAGGATTGATTTCATGATATTTTATAGAATTATGTACTAGATTTTAGTTTCATAATCAGAATATAGTGCACAGCGGCTTTAAATATACTATAAGTAATATCCGAAGACATGATTTTTCTAGACTACCAAAATGTTAGGATTTTAATTATATACTTATATAAAATAGAAGAATCGACATGTAAATCGTTTATATAAATTAGGTTAAACATGAAAGCTGTTTTATTTCTAGTCAGCAATACTTCTGGTTCCCATTGGCCGATTCTTGTACTTGTTTTGAAACATCTATAATAACTTATATTAAAAATAAGCTTGTTGACTATTGCGACATAAATTCTTGTAAATATTGAAAAAGATTAGATTAAATCTACTGAATATATGTAAATTAACGGAATATGTCGTTTTAGGCCAGGAAATGAACATTTTTAAGAATTTTTGCAAGGTAATTGTTACATGCCTCAAGTTATATGTAATTATATTTTTCATTTAGAATATTGATATGTATATTTTGATTTAAATAAATAAAATTTTGGACTCTAGCTCATTTATAATAAACTTACAAATATTTAATTTTAAATTTTTTAACTGAACTTGCTTACCTACACATCGTAATGTGAAAACCCAAACAGTTTGAATCAAATTCAACTAATCTTAAATGAATACTCGGAATGTATTTATTATAATAAGTTCAAACAAAAAACAAGATTTATTTAATTAAGTCTGTAATCGAATGGTAGTAGAATGTATGCCTTTTCAAATATTAGTTAATGCAAACTGCGAATATCTTCCCCTCCATATCACGCATTCAAAATTCATCCTTAATACTCCATCGGTTGGGCATCACCTCCTCCAGTTTCCACTTTGCCAGGCACCTTTTCAGTCTCTTCCAATATTTCGTTAAACATGTATTCGTCCTGGTATTCCTTGAGAATCTGGCTGGATCTATTTTCATCTAAGAAAAGTGAATAGACCTTCTTTACGTCTTCTGTTGTAACCTCCGTTGCTTTGCGACGACGGCAAACCAAATTCGCTGTTGTAATCAATTGTATGGCATAACGTAGGCTGGTGTCGGTGGCGATACGTGTGAGAATAGAAAGTGCATCCGGATGCATCAGAGAATCCTCTTCCTCACAGCGTATCTTTAAAATTTCCTTAACTTCTTTTTCTGTGTATTGGACCGTACGTATAATGATCATGCGATCCAACAAGTCGATAGGAATACCATGAGGACTGCGGTAATTTGTCCCGCGTATACGAGTTATTCCTCGGTTCGTAGCCATGATTACAACTGGCGCCATGTCTGATTCGAGTGCGCGATTTAAATATGAAAAGCACTCAATATCAAGCATATGCACTTCATCAATGAATAGCACACCAGGGTTAATTTCAGCTTTGCCCTCTTCGCGCCACTCTAATACCTTGTTGTTTATTTGATCTCGCACTTCCTGCTTAATTTCACCCGTGTCACCAGAAAATAGAGCAAGAAAACCATGAGTGCGGCTGTTTATTACATCGATCTCATGTAATGTAACAGTGTGGACAACTTCTTTCCGTTTTTGTAGTTCCCCTTCCGGACACTGCACAAAACGTGTTTGAGGTCCAGTAGCGTCATAGTCACGAGCACGAGTAAAACTGCGTCCTAGTTTGCTTACTTTACCGGAAGCCTTATCGATAGTAATAACATCTCCTGCTTGTATCTTCTCTTTCATGAAGCTCTCGATGATTTTATTACCCAAGTCGTAATTGGTTTCCATTTCAGTAGTTTTCAAAATGACCTTTTAAATAATTAATTAATAGTTTAAAGTAGTCTAAGCATTTCGCATCTGAAATTATTGGATACCTTTCCAATTTTTTGACCTGTTCCGTTTGCTGGTCGGTCGATTTGAATCTCCACCACTTCACCTTCTATGATTTCAGTTTCCTCTTTAATTCTTACGCCGATACTTTTGCGTAAGGCTTGAGAAAGCGCCTCAGTTTTGCTCATTTCCAACGAGTATATTTCAGATCCTGACATGCTAGTGAAGGGTGTTTCTGTGCCGAGTGCCTGTGCCATACCAACTGCTATTGCGGTCTTGCCGGTACTTGGCTCTCCGGCCAGAAGTATACAACGACCGGCGATTTTGCCTTCACGCACCATTTGGACGACCACTCCAGCAGCACGGCGCGCATCTTTTTGTCCCACCATGCCCTGGGACACTGCACGTGCTTCAAGCACATCATCCAGGCCTAAGCCGCGAATGTGCGAATGGGCGCCTATTCGTTCGATCCGTGTAATGTCACGAATTTCAATTTTTTCCCCGTCAGCCATATTTAAGAATTCTCAGATATTACAAATAAATATTAAATTATTTTTTCTAGATGTTTAGCTTTTGAAAATATTGGAAGAGTGGTTGCTTGGAAACTCTTTAAGCAGTGTTGCCTAAAAATTCTATTATTTTTCCCACATAGAAAAGCGTACATTTTCTGTACCTTTTTTATGCTTTTTTTCATAAAGTGAATAACTTTGGGAAAATGGTCGCAGAATTATAATATATTCCAAATTTCTTCTTATTTTAAATTATTTTAGTATCAAACGTACTTTTATGCACATCGATTATTTGTGATTTATTTGTGTCCTTTTTTAATTAACTTTAAAAAAATTGCGTTATTGAATCCAACAATGGCTCCATTGTTAGCTTGAGCAATTCTGCATCCGAAACTGCGATCATATAGGAGAATACTTTGCTAAATTTCTCAACACTGTAACGAATTCCTCAGCTTCCTCTGGCAATATGGATATATATCAATGGATGCCAGTGCTTCTCTGCGGGCTTTCTGTTCCGATATCACTATTCATGTGGTTAGGGAATGTAGCCTTCTCAAAATTCTGGACCAATGATTATGAAGGTAGTTGTATTACTTACCTCGGACAATTTCATATAATTTTATTTGAATTATAGAAAATCGTGTCATCCCACCTGCACGTTGGCTCTTCTCCACACTACTGCCTCTTGCGCTGATGTTAGTGGCACTTCGACGCAAATCTGTTAACAAATCTGGCGCTATTTTGGGAATTATATTTGCTTTTATTCTCTCGATATCCAATATTGCTTTTTTTTCATGTCTCGCAACATTCTTCTTTACTTCCTCGCGGGCAACGAGATTTCGTGCACATTTGAAGCAAAAGTTTGATAGGGATTTCAAAGAAGGTACAATTACACTTATATTCATATGTAGAACATAATATTCCTTAATTGTTTATAACACAGGTGAAGGTCAAAGAAACTGGGTTCAGGTGCTGTGTAATGGTGGCATGGCCACACAGCTAGCGATCTTATATCTAATCGATTGCGGCAGCAGCGAACGCTGCATTGATTTTGCGCGAGATTACCGTTCCAGCTGGCTTGGCATTGCCGTATTGAGTAGGTTGTCCCAATGCTAAAAAAATCTTCTTTCTTAAATTTTGCGTGTACATAAGCAGGTTCGTTTGCATGCTGCAACGGAGATACTTGGGCTAGTGAATTGGGATCTGTTTTGTCCAAACGTGATCCGTTTCTGATCACTACATTAAGACGTGTTCCAAAAGGTACAAATGGCGGAGTGTCAATTCATGGCTTATTAGTTAGCTTCTTGGGTGGAATTGCGGTGGGATTGTCTTATTACCTGACAATTCTTTATACTGTTGACGCAAAACAGCTTTCCATCGGTCCACCACAGTGGCCTATCATAATATTCGGCGGCGTGGCTGGCCTGTTTGGCTCAATGGTGGATTCATTGCTAGGTGCACTGTTTCAATATTCTGGTATTGATGAACAAGGCAGAATAAGTGAATGCCCTGGGAACGGAGTGCGGCATATAAACGGATTGAGGTTATTGGACAACTGCAGTATAAACTTGATTTCAAGTATTTTGACTGGTCTTATCATTCCATGGCTGTCAATAAAGTTATGGCCGGAGAACTAAATGCGTTCACAACTGTAAAACCATTTGGTACTGCATACTTTATTAGCAACTTTATAAAGTGTGAGTATACTATTTAAGTTTATTTTTTTTCAACGTGAAGTAGATGGCTTTTGTATAAGGTATTTGCTAACGTTTCACGTTCTAAAATATAACATTTGGAAGGAAAGCTGAAATTTAAAACTTGTAAATATTTTTAAGAATCGCATTGAGAGTTTGTACCACAAATTGTAAAAAATTTTAACTAAATTTAAGTAGGAAATTTTCGCTTTCCTTCAAATTATTTTAGTTTTGGACAGTGCAATTCAATGTCCAAATATGACTTAAATAAGAAAAAGTAAAATCTTTGAACAAATTATACTTTCTACTAGTCTTTTAAGAAGTGAAATTAACGAACTAAGTCTGAAATTAAGTGCAAAGAATAAAATGCATTTTTAGTAATAAAATGTCCCCAAAAATTTTGGAAAAACTACATTCTTATTTAGATTTTTTAAAAAATTATTTTCTGAAATGTTTCGGAAGAGATTATAGGTTTTTCCATCCTCTAATCTTTTAAGCACTCCGGTTAATGTACGAATCAACATAAATTTAGGACATCGATATAGAAGCTGGAGCCACGTTGACACTAAGTACTTGAGAAGATTCTTAAGCGATAAGTTCGACTTCGGTGTAGAAGAACATTTAATATATAAAGAAAACAAGGTTATATAATGCTAAAAATTCCACTTATACCAAAATTTAGAACATATATTCTCTTTTGGTAAAATCTCATCTTCAAAAAAGTTTGCTTATAGTTAGGAAGTGGTTGTGGATTCTGTACTGCTGCCGCTTCCTTCAATCAGATTTTCAGTTTCAGTCTCAATCACAGCCTCATCTCTCAATTTATCTCCAATTTCAGTAGTATCATTTATCATGGTTTGAAGTTCTCTGTTCTTTTGGCTATCAGTTTCCTTGTTGCTGGAGGCAGTAGATGTGTGCCTAAAGTAAGGAGAAGATCGGAACTTTTTATGCGTGTATTCAACTTCCTTTGCATAAAGTCGTTTGCATTCTTCGTAGTCGATTTCCGTCCAAAGGCCGTGTGTACGGCATTTGGCGACATTCAGCTTGCATTTGTTATAGAAAACAGCGACCTCATAAGGCGACCTGCCACAGATGGGCTCGTATGGTTCTACGCAATCGTCGTCGCATAAAAATCCCTCCTGCAGTGCATTCGAGTTGCCATTGAGAGTAACAGAATTCCTGTTGACGCAATCAGCATCGCAACTGAACCAAGCGATCGGTATGGCTAAATAGGGTGGACTTGGAAGCGTCGGAGGTGCTATTTGGCTGGAGGTATTTAGTGGTTCGAAGGTGCGCTTAACATAGTAGCCATGTTCTTCAGTAGCAAGCATAATATTGGAGTCCCCATTGGAGGTAGACGAGGACCAATTTGTCTTCGTTTTGGACTCTGATCCCGATGATTTGTTGTGTTTGTGCTTTTTCTTGGCCTGAATATTTGTGGTTAGTGCAAGAAGCACGCCTGAAAAAGAGGTCATGCATCAGAGTTTAACTACATGCAATGCAATATCTCAACTCACCTAGAATGAACAGATGTGTAACCAGTTTCATAATTTGTCTTTTTTCTTTAAAAGGAACCTTAACGAAAATGCTACAGCAGCAAACGCAGCGACATTCACAGCTCGACTGAACTGTTATCCGCATTGGTTCTTCTTAAGTAGGCATTATTAAAGTTTTCTCAGTATTTCTTTTAGAATTTTTTTTTACTTTGAGGTACCAACTTTCACCTTGCCAGCTACCTGCTAAGATATAAATATACCTACACAAAATATCGTAAGTTTTAGTAAAGCAGCATTTCATTAGATGAAAGTCTTATATCAAAACCATTCAAGGACTCTGTTATTTTCGAATTTGTAAGGCGACCAAAATTCGTTACTTATACTTTTCTCCTAAATTCTTTGCTAATCACTTTTTGTTTATTACTAAAACTAACTTTTTCATTAGTGTTAAAGCCTTATGTTTAGGACCTAAAGTTAACTAAAGGCAAACTAAAGCTATCAACGCTTACATTAAGACTTTAAATGAAATTAAAAGAAAAAAATCCACAAATACCATAATAAAATAAACATAAATAATTTAGTAGATGAAACCGAATACGAAGATAGAAGTAAAAAAGCCAACTTTAGACACATTGGAAATAACAACTATTTTATCTTTGATCAGTTTGTACATTCTATATTCCTGCAATTAAAAATGCTTTCATCTCAATAAAACCCAAGACTCTGTTGAGTCTTATTTAGAACTAATTTAAGTCGTACATAAAATGATAATTTGAAGAGATAATGATAATTAAATTTGGACGTGTATAGTTCGCTACTCATTATCTGCTATAAATAATCAATTAGTTTGCGGATTTGATTCCTGGAAATAACTTTCTTCTTAAGAACTAAAGTTTAGAAAATCCTACGATCCAATCATTATGTTCAAATTTTTGTATAAAAGAGTGTTGTCAGGAAAAATTCATTATTAAAACGTGACCGATCACCATGAGAACATCAAATGCAGGACTCTTTTGTAAGTTAATCAATTACCTTTTAAGTTTTTCACTTTTGTCTTCACAAATAGCTTTTTAGTCCTCTTAAATGCTGCTTTCTTCAATTGCTGCCATTCTTTGAAGGCTGGAAACAAAGATTTCGATGTAAGCAGACCGCGCATTCTAATTTTTCCTCAACCTGAACTGCAGCATCAAGATGAACCAGATCTTGCGAATGACCTAATTGTAAATTATAAGACACTGAGTGATGACGCCAGTGAAGAAGTATTTCGGACTATTGAAAGTCGAAAGATACCACAGTATCTTTACCAAAACGCATTTCCCATTGCAAGCGACAATAACGTCCAGGTTCTGTTGCCAAACTACGGCTACCAACTCTACAGCAGTTCCCTGATCGGCACTCATCGCTCTCCTAATCCGAATGAGATTAGGAGTAGTGCCAACTCTCCGTTCTGGGATATTACACACTGGAATTTGCCTGAGCGTTTACAGTTTGGGTACAATTTGAATGCAAATGTTGGGCTGGGCGTGAAGCCATCACCCGCTTCCAGCGAAAAGTCAGATAAGATGCAACCTGTCTTGTTGCCGATTGCTATACCTGGACCTCCAGGGCCACCAGGTCCACAGGGACCTCCTGGTCCAATGGGACCCCAAGGTAAAGCCGGTCCACAAGGTCCTCAAGGTAAACAAGGTCCGCAGGGACCTCCTGGTGCAATGGGACCGCAAGGTAGACCCGGCCCGCAAGGCCCTCCAGGTCCAATGGGTCCCCAAGGTAAACCCGGTCCGCAAGCACGTCCAGGCCCAGCAGGTTCAATGGGTCTCCCAGGTGTAGACGAAAAATTAACCATAATCAAAAGTAAAAATCAGGACGTCAGAGATGCTGGAATTTGGCACACAGGAAGCAAACCTATTGTCCCTCTTCCATATGGATCTAATGATGAAGACTAATTTTGAAAAGATTTCCTTTTATTTTCTGCTCTATAATATTTATAATTAAAATTCATCCATATTAATCTCTACTCCAAATTAATGAAAAGTTAAACCTGCGTATGTAACTGGACTTCTCGACTATCTCAGATAATATGCCATACAGCATACATATTTGAGTTTACCTTACTTAGTAGTAAAGTTAAGTTGTCAAAGAAAGCTGTTTAAGTCGCGAAGAAAGTTTTTCACTAATAAATATGCAATAATATTTTTCAATAATTCTTTTTCTTTTCGGACAAAAACTTTCGGTGTGTTTCTATTGACTTTGGAATGATTTATACCAAGCACTTTCAGATATGTAGGTCAGCCGTAAATAAACACATATTCCGTAGCACAGTATTGTAGCGCAGACAAATAATTATTACATATTATACAAACAATATTATTCATCTGTATAGTAGTTTGGAATCGAATAGCTTGGGTTGATTTATTAAAATAGTATACATAAATAAATAGTGCACTATTTTAAAAATAGAAATATTTTAATGATATGTTTTGAATATTGTTTGTGGTTTAGGTCTGTAATTGTAAAGTATTCTTATACTTCAACATGATCAATCCAAATTTGAACTTGTTTAATTTTAAATTTATTATGTCCAAAGTTTAGTAATATACATACATACATATGTATGTACAATAGTATTTTTAACTGCTACATTCACAAATCGAACTTTAAAAATCGAACAGCGCCTCGCATCAATGAATATATTTACATACATTTTTACAGAGCCAGCAAAGTCAGTTATTAAAGATCTACTTCTGTAAATCTCTCTTGTTTTGTGGTTTCTTTGTTTTCTCGATTCCGGTGCGTCTTTCTTGAATGAGGTTCATAAAAACAATAATCGAACTTTGCGAACTCGAATTTCACTTTCGTTTCCGCGCATATATAAGCGACAGCAAGTCTCTGTTGGTATCTTGTCCACATTCAAAATGCGTACTCACTTGACCGTTGCTGCTCTCGGTAAGTTACCAGAACTTTTACAAAGAGTTTAACTGACTTTCATTTTTCTACAGCTCCTATTTTATTACTGTGGATGTTGCATGACTCAAGTGCAGCTATTGTGATACAAAAAATGGAGCTGGACGTAACCTTCCAACCTGAAGACACTTTAGGACTTCTGAATAAAGCTGGAGAAATGTATGGACATTATGAGAGCAAAAGAATACAAAGAGATGTTTCTACCGAAACCACAGAAGTAGTCAAACCGAACGAAACTGCTGATAAAAATGAAGATAATTCGAATATAGTCGTATCAGTGCCGTCGAAGAAACCATCTGTGCTGGTTCTGATCAGAGACGCTTTAAAGAAGGTCACCTCTGGTTTCCCTACAACCAATCAGCAGCTGGATACGACAAACGCGTTGCAATATTTCACTCTTTTCGAGAACTTTTTGCAGCAAACCATTGAGGAAGTCATTGGCAACGATGAGGATGAGGAGGAAGTATCGACTGTTAAGAATAAGGTTGAGGAAAGTACCACTGATTCACATATTCCTGAAGCAATAACTCAGAGTGTAATCCAACAAATAAAAGATGGAGATAAAGAAATATCAGAAATGGAAAACTCAAAACCTTCAGAAACATTAGAGCAAATGCATATACAAAATCCCGTAACAGCTTCAGCAACAAATCAGTAGATAAGACTAAGGAAACTTGCCCTAGCCCAGTCGTGGTTTTTATTTATTTCCTAATGTTAAATCTTTAATAGTTAGAAGACAGTTTTAACTATTGTTTTTCTTTTTTGAAATCGGAGACATGCTATTTTAAATTACCTGTATATTTTTAAAACTAAGTTTATTTGTAATAATTTAATTTCAAATATTTATTATATTGTTATATATATTGTATACAAACACATATTAAATATTAACTACAATTAAAATTAGGACTTCTTAGAACTTTTCAGATTTTCACTTTTACAAAATGCAAAACAATACGAATTAAAAGTGGTTTATTAACCGTAAAAAGTTTGTGGCCCGTTGAAGTCTTCAGTTTTTATAAAAATATACTGTCATATGTATGTTAAGCATCTGAAATTCCCTTCTGGCAACGATATTTGATAGTTATTCTTATTGAAAAAAGAGGCAAAACAGCTCCATTAAGCTCCATTCTCCATTAAGCCAAATATTGAAAACAGCTCCATTCTCCATTAAGCCAAATATTGAATGAAAAAAACCGTGGAGTACTAATTTTCTTTTGTAATTTTTTTCTAAAATGAGTTTTGCATATTTCCTGCTTAACTAAGGTAAGCTGTTTGAGGTATATATCATCAAAAAGACGCAGTATCGTGAAATAAATTTTAGATTCTAAAAACAACCTCCAGTAAAAAGCATGCAGCATCTTCTTTGGTCAGAAATATGTTTTTTGAGAATTGAAGTGAACGATTTCAAGCAGTCCAAATTTTCCATAGCGGAATCGATTTTAATAAATAATAAAGTCTATTTTGTTGTTATCAGGACACAATATATATTTTATTTAGAAGATTATTGGAATAACCATTTGTTAAAAGTATTGCGTATTTTTCCGAGAGGAACTCATCCACTTAGTAGCAGCTCCATAATTTCCCTTCAATTTCATTTATTATTTAACGTCAACAACACTGAATAGAGAAAATTTTTTTACAGAAATTTGATTGAATTTAATTGATTCTTCAATTAACTGTGGACGGAAAGTGCATTAATAAAAACGAAAAAAATGTGTTCTAACTTTTCGAACGGATTGAATCTCATGAAGGATCAGAGCAATCAAGTTTTTCCGAGATATAAAAATTATATTTCTTATCAAACGGGAGATTTTTGTTAAGGGGGTGAGTCCAATTGGTAACAACCCAATAAGCGGATTATTTTACAAGAATATACATAGAGTCTATAAGAAAGAAAATAATGAATTGTTCAGAAATATAAACTAAAAGTATCCAGTTTGTTGGTGGGTAAGTCTTGTATTATTGTTTGCTTCAAACGCGTAATAATTAAAATGCTTTGGTGTTGGTTATTTTGTTTGCATCAGTCATTGGGCTTTTAGTGATCTATAGGGACCAAAGGTGGTTTTTTTTTTGCAAACAGGGAAAGATGTCGCTTGGCATATTTTTTAACTGCTTATAAAGAGCCATTCAATTATTTGTAAGTGTAAATATGTTTAATTTTACTATGTTATGTAAGAAAATATCCAAATATATTAAAAACAAAGTTTTAATTCCCGTATGTAGTAAGACACGTATTGTTCAACTTCTAAGAATTTTTGGAGTTCAATGTCTTCCAACACGCAAGGAGTTAGCTTTAACCTCGAATAAATTCACGTTTCTCCTTTCATTGGCTTTTACTGCTGCCTAAAAATTAAATGACGAAAACACATTATAATTATATTTATACAAATTTCTCAAATTGGATGCATCTAAAATTCGTTATACAATTTTTCCCCTACATCGATAATTACTGCTCGCTATTTATAGCTCGCATGTCGCTTATTTGATCACAAAGTCCTCCATAATAACTAAAATCCTGATATGCTCTTCTGACATTTTTAAAGTTATAAACAAAAGACTTCAACACATCGACGAACTGCTTGCTTTCGTTTATTTAAATTACGTTCTTAAAATACTAAACTTATGTATGTCTTTTGTCGTTAATTTCTTTAACCTTTCTTTTGTGATTTATTTCGCCTTTATATTTATCTATGAATTGTTTTATAAAAATTACACACCTACAAATGTACATACCACGTACTTATTAAATTTTATACTGCTTCTTTCTTCTTATCAGCAGTTTACGTCCTCTTTGCAGTTGGTTTCTGTTGTTTATTTATTGGTGTTGCTTCAATTAGTTATACTCTACTTCTGTATAATTAATTCATACATTTCGCAGACACACGTTCCTATAAGTTTTAAGCAAATGTTACGCAGAGCACTGCGCTTTATTTCTGCCATAAAAATTGGAAAATTGGCAAATCAAATTATAAAATGACTCGATTTCGATCACGTCAACTGGTTTTAAAGTCAGTAGTACAAATAAATAGTTACCACATCAATGATTGAGATCGATGTACTCCAAGCTACCTAATTTCTTCGTTGTAGCTATAAATTTTAATCAAACACTATCCACATTTTGTCTCTTCTTTTCTCTCGGTTCTTTTGACTCATTCTGTCCCCTCTTTCACTCACGCTGTTTTCCTCCCGTACCAGACACACATATCCTCTTTCAGTAGAGATTCCTTGTTCCTTCCATGTAAATAAATTGCAAATTAAAATGATAATGACAAAAAATTTGGTCCGCAACGATGTTTTTGCTCTTGCTGTGCATTTTCTAGTTGTTCTTTTCGTTGTGATCTTCGTTCATAGCCTGAAGAGCCGCCCTTTAAACATAACGCAACATGAGTCGCAAGATTGCCTGCTCCAAGCGTCTTTAAATATCTTGAGTTGTCTGGCTGGATGCTGGGCTGGCTTTCGGGTTAGCTGTTTGCCCTTTATATATAATCGATTACAAACTAAAACAAAATTGAGTTGTTAAACGTGGAATTTCAATAAAAATTTCACGCTTCGTTTATTTCAGCAGCGAAGAAGAGGCTCTGTACAGAGGCTGCGTATCACAAGATTTTAGCTACACAATTTAATGCCTACCTCTGTCGGACTCTGTGTGCAGTCGTTGCTAAGGAATGCTGGAGCGTGCAAGTCGGAAATTCCTGCTTAGGCAATACGAATTCAAAAGCAAATAACATTATGAGCTTCAGGTTTTGATTTATTTCTTCACAGTTCATGCGAGAAGTGTGCATGCAGAAAAGGATTGGATATGGGAAATAGTTTACTATCAGGATTAAGAACCTTTCAACCTTTTCGATCACAGAATTGTACCCAAAGGCACAAAATTCATCCTTCCTTAGGATGCCGATTCGCGGCGTGCAGTCGATCTAGAAAATCGCGGTGTCGAGTGGTGCGTTCAGCGCGTTAAGATTGCTTTCGACAAACGTACGCGAACATCGGGGAGTTACTGGGAAAACCATTTCATGCTCCGCTATCGAAACGCAGAAGTGACTGCATTCGCTGATTTATACATACTTCGAAGTGGCTGTGATTGCCGCGGATGCTGATGCAATTCGTCGCTTTTCTCCATGCTTTTTACAATTATTCATTTTATTTTCTTCTAAGAATAAATGTAACTTCCTTAAGACGAAATACCTAAAATGCTTTTGACGTTGTTGCTGTGCCTTCCATCCGCACCTCTGTTCGCCTGCATTGAATCCTTCAAATTTTTCGCATTCTAAGGCTTTGCTTTATTGCTTTTGCCAATGTTGTTGTTGTTCTACTTGTTGAAAGAAGACTTTCAGCAGGCAGTCGTAATTCCATGAGGGCTCATCCCGTCCGGTCGATGCTCGTTGCTCTCCTGAGGCTTTCGAAGCGTACGATATTGGTTATTTTAATACGAGCGCATGCGTGAAGCCTTTAGCTTTAAGATTATCATGATGCAATTTCTTATGAGGGCGCAAATGGAACAACGACACCGGGAAGCGTCCATAATAATAATAACAATAAAGAAATAAAGCATTCAACGTAGGAAATTTTAGCATTTTTCAAGGCAGGCAACGAGTTGAGTACCTAACAAAGTTTATTATGCTGCAGTGATGCAGATTTCTGCTACGATAACAACACCTTGTTAGCTGCATACATATCGACCTACGGACAAAGTATTCCCTCCCCTTCGCACCACCGTTCTCATACTTCATCTTGTCTCATTCGGCGAATTTTCGATCTAAATAAGCTAAGAATGAGTATTTATATCGTCCGAAACAACGAACGTTTTCTTTAAATCTGAAATCCTTTTCGTATTCATAAACATTGAAATTAAAAGTTGTATTTTTAATATTTCATAATCGACCGTTTTTGGAATATTTTACATGAATGTATAATTTATTTATTATTATTATACTTTTTTCGTATGTTTTTTTCAATGCTTCTTTATGACTGCGCTGCGCAACATTTTGCCAAAAACCAAATCCTTTTTTGCACACATAAAAGTCTGGTCCAACCTTCGAGCGAACCTTTTATTAACTTTAATAACTTTTCTGATTTATGTACGATACACAAAACGTTTGATGGTGGTTCCGCTTTACGGTGCTGACGATGATGATGATGATTATGATGCTGATGATGATCAGCATCATAGTGTTGTTGCTGTTCTGTTCCTTATTCAAAACGAAGACATGAAATGTGCTCCTTCGTTAATGCTCATAACAAATTTCGTGCATGTCGCGTATGCATTCATTACGTTAGTTAAAATTAATGCCATCAGCGGGAAAAATCCATTATTAATATAAATTAAAATGTTCGCATTTACGAGTATTTACGACGTTTACATTTCGTTTAAATTTGGGAGCCAAGTTTTAATAATTGAGTTTCTTCTGGACATCTCAGGAGGTTCTTTTGGAGTTTGAGGAGGATATCACGATGTATTTTAATTTAGGATCCTCGGGTAAATTGATAACATTCGAAAATTATTAAAGAAGATGATTTACTTCAGTTTCAATCCGAAGAATTTTAAAGGTTCTTCAGTTTATCCATTTGTGAAAAGATTTGCAGCAAAAATAGTTGAGGAATAGAAGTTATTTGATGCTTTCATAATGCTTTCAATATGTATTAGAAAAAATAATTATTATAAATGAAACTAATATATTTCTAGTGTCAAAAATTAAGCCTCCACGCGAGATGCAAGCAAATGCACTTCTCGCATCGTCTTGCTTCGATTCTCCCTTCGATCCTCGCCTATTCGGGCTGTCCGCGGCTCCTGCTGTACCTTAACTTTGGACTCTGCGCTGGCTGATAGTGGGTGTTGCTGCTGCTCTTGTTGTTGGTTTTTTATTGTTTTTATTGTTGCTGTTATTGTAGTCGCCGTCTTCGCCGTCGTCGTTGCAAGCGGCATCACTTAATCAAAGATGACGACGTGTCTTTATGGCTTCATTAGTGAACGCCTTCAGACGCTTGCTGTTGATATTCCTATTGTTGTTGTTAGTCCTGCGACTTGTCTTCATCCCATTGCCCTCTTCCTCCTTGCATCCCCCTTCCTCCTCGTCTCAGGTTGCATGCACTTCTTTGCAATTCTTCACAGTCTCCGTCGGTCGTGTCTTCCTCAATCTTCCAAGGAATGAATCGGGCGTCACTTTAAGACTTTTAGATTAAAGCTCACGTACGAAACATTAAATAAATTGTTAGTTACGTGTTATTGCCGGCCGTGGTTGTTGTTGTTATTGTTTTTTACTATTTTCTTATGCTTTCAATGTTGTCTTAGGTCTTCTTTAACTTTTATTTTCTTTGTTTATCTTTTCTAATTCTTTTTTCTAAAATTGTGACTACCGCCCACCCACCACCTTCAACGCCATCACCACCATCACCACCTTCTTTTCTACTTGCATCGTCATCGTAGAGTTTTAAGTACTACCAACAACAACGACGACAACAACAGCAGCATTAATTTTTTCGATACTACACGATCGATTGAGTGCCAAAGCGTTAATGGCTTGTTCACTGCGTTCTTTTCTCTTTCGTCTTTTCTTGCATTTGGCTAGGAGATTCTGTCTGCGCGTGTTTAACTTTTGCCTGGGCTATCAACAACTTCTTGCGATATGACGTGCTGTAAGCAATGGCGATGAAGCTGTTGTTGCTGCAGATTTATATATATTTTTGTACTATGAACATTTTCGTTATTATTTTTTTCATATTAATAAAATTAATATTGACAGACTACAAATTTTACTACATTGTACATGATCATTTAAAGAGTTCGTTAAAAAATAACAAATTTTAGTTTTATTTAAAAAAAAACAGAACATGATAAAAAAGTTTATTTTTATAGTTTTTTCAAAAATTTTTCTATTTTGTCCCGCATTTCATTCATACGAATTAATCAGAAATATCTATTTTTTGGTGATTATATTCGGCTTTATTTTAATTATTCGTATGTGAAGATATAAGACTTAAGACACGAACTACCAACACTTACCTATAAAGATTTAAGACACGAACTGACTTTAGAACTCCATAGTTTTGCAATTAATTTCCAATTGAAATGAGGTGATCATTGATGTGTTATATTAAATTGAAGTATTAAAATGATAAATTACATAGATGTCCGTGGTAAATGAAAAATACACGTGAATGAGACTGGATGGGGAAGGGTTTAGAACAAGGATTGAGAAGAGAATTGGACTTAAATCGAAACAATGATTGACAATAAACAATAAACTGTATTTTCAGTGGAACTTGAACGAGACTTGAACCATTTCTAATAGTAATGAAACTGAATTACAACACAATAAAAGAAGTTAGGAACATGGCTTCTGATGAAAAGAACTAAAATTAATTTTACTGGAATTGGACTTTATAAAACTGAACTGAACAAAGTTGAATTAAACTCGACTCAAAGCAAAGTATTGTAAACAGAATTAAATTAAGCTACATTAGCAGAAGTCTTCACGCGATTAGCATAATCGTCAAGTACAGTTGCTATAGAATATTGCATAATTCATTGAAAAGAAACAGTGAATAAAACAGTAGGGAAAAAAGGAAAGACTTCAACGTTGTACACAAACTCGATTTATTTAAAAAATATTTTTCTGTCTTCTGATGTTTCTCTTGTACTTTTGCATTTCCATTAATCCAGGAAATTCAAAATATTGTGAGCAATAAAACCGATTTCATTTCAAGTCCTCACAGTTTTCACATTGCTTCATTTCGCTGTGACTTCATTGAGTCGATTGGAGTCGTTTTTTTTGTTATATTGTGTACCAGCGAGGTTAAAGTAAATAGAAATTTACATATGTGTTTTGTAAATGAAAAGAAGAGCAACGAGAACGAAATAAATTTGACTTCCAAATTTGATTTTTGCTGAACTCAGTTTTCGTCTTTATTCATGGTTTCTCGTCGGTTTCGGTGTCATGCAGGGTTTCAGAATTTAACTGCAGCCAATTCAGTACAATTCAATTTTGTTCACTCGACTTTAGTTGCTTTTCGGTGAGTTGAGTTCATATTTTTTTGCCGAGTTGATTAAATTTTTTGCTTCTTGTTCAAAAGAAGTGAAAATAAAGAAACGATGGACTTTGTTTGGCTTATAGAAAATTATAAACGACAAATTAAAGGGAATCTGTCATCTAGAATTCATGTTCATGTGCATATTAAAAATTGAGTTGTTTTATTAATATTAAGTTTAAATGAATGGCAATTTCATCCTTTTACCCTTCTTCCTTTTTATTCCTTTCTCATTTTTGTTATTATTTTTTATCCTTCCAATACCCAAACTTCTCCACTTTATTTTTTCTCTTCTCTTTTATTTATTGTCCTGCTTTCAATTGTTTATTTTCCTCCTTTTCTCCTTTATTTTCATTCGACTCAATGTGCTTTTAATTGTGTCTTTATTCCCTTCAATTTCTTTTCTATTCTTTTTGTTTTCTGTTACTTTATTCGCTGTTTGTTTATTCTTGTCCTCTGTTTTCTTTATTTGGGTTTTCTCGTTTTTGTTTTGGGTTTTTTTTTATGTAGTTTTTCATTTGAAAACGTTTTAAATTAAATTTCAACGAATTGCAATGAGCTCGTTTATACTCACATTTGTTTATTTGTTTGGTTGTTGCTTTTTATAATTTTTCTGTTTCTATTTCTTTTGTTGTTGCTCTGCTTCATTATCCACTCAAGTGTGTATGTGTGTTTGAGCGTGTGTTTGTGTGTAATCGAGGCTGATTAACACAACAGTGAATACAGCAGTCGGCAGTATTTCACGGTCGATTTAAAGCGGCCGTTGTTCATCACCGCAACTCATCTGAGGGCACGTTTCGTTGCTACTCTCGTTAGTTGAGTGCTCTTTTAATTGAAACAAAAAAAAAGCATCAATAACATGCACAGAAATTGCAAAGAGTCACAAAACAGTCGCTGGCTTTTCTTATTACTATTTTTACATCGGTTTTAGTCATTAATTTTTCGGTTTTCAGCAAAACACAGTCAAAGAAAATCAGAAAGTTTTTAACAAACTGCAAAAAAGTACAGAAATAAAAATAAAAAAAGTGTTATTTAAATAAGAGTGCAGAAAATTAAAGAAAATTCGTTAGAAGTTCATCGAATTCTTGGAATAAAATTTGGCTTAAAAGTTTGGCTGAATTTATGCGAATTATATTTAGTTTATTTGAGTTTATTCTTGAAAATACATTTAATATTTTGTGGTTTAATTGCTTCCTTGTATACGTAGTAAATATAAGAAAGTATTGTAATCGCGGAAAATGTGGATATTGAGATTTTAATGGAAATACAAATTTAGCTTTCGTTTGGTCGTGACGTGTGTATATATCCTTAATAACTCAAAAACGGGGAGTCCTAGAAAGTTGAAATTTTGTATTTGAGACTCTTATAAGGCGTAGTTGTGCACCTACCCTTTTGGTTATAATCGCTAGCACCTAAAGGGACAATTCTCCCGAAGGAATCTACAACTTATTCCTTAAGTAAACTTAAGACTAAGTACAACCTAATTCAAATTATTTCACCTACAAGGAAGTCATGTCACATCAAGTTTCTCTAAGAACAATAAAAAATCTCATGCATTTATTTATTTCGTCAAATATGATCTTTGTTCGTTGTTTATATTGCATGTTTAATTTATTTGACTTTTTGATTAATTAAAATTTGCATTTTATTTGCTTTGATTTATTCATACTTTGATTTAATCAATTGCCAATTTTTCATTAGATTATTTTATAGATTTCCCTTATTTGGGTTTTTGTGTAACTTTGTTCTTTATTTGTAGTCTTTGCGTAGTTTTATTTATTATATTCGTCATGTAGTCGTCACATTTGGTTAAATTTTTAATTACACGCTTTATTAATATTTTTCAGTTCCTGTTGTTGTTGCTGTTCTCTTTGTTTTCTGTTCTTGTGACTCCTTGACTGTTCCCAATTCACCCTCAACTTAATCTGGGCGAGGCATCAAATGAATCGTTGTCGTTGTGCTGAAGTTTTTCAAAACTTTTCTTCCGAGAATCGCTTTTATGATTTCTTCGTTTACGGTTTCAGCTCATGTCTCATTTCCTTCTTTCGTTTCTCTTCTTCCCTTTCCCACAACTTTCTGTGGGTGATTATTTCGCAAACGTAGCAAAGTAAATTTTATTTTAAAAATCTGCTCATTTTCCTTTTATTTATTATTTCTTCTATACAGCGTTGCTGCCCCATTAATTGCTTCACTTTAGTTTGGTTCACCTTTTGTTTGTTGCTGTTGGTTTTTATTTACGATTGCGAAGGGCGGGGGCTGCAAGGGCAACGTTCAACATCCATTCGAATATCGCCAAGCATCGAACTTCGATGAAGCGTTGCAGAGCGCGTTCGTTATTTTTATTGCACTGAGATATGGGTTCAGAAACAAAAGAAAATAGAGAGGGAAGAAACAGCAATCAAATGGCACAAACAACAGTCGGTTTCATTGTTCGATTGTTGTTGTTGGCGATGCTTTCGGCGTCATTCATTTAGCAGCAAAGCAGCGGGTGCGACATCTGCGTTGCATATGTGACGCTGCTGCTGCTGATGACGATGATGAGTGTTGATGTTGGATGTCGTCCCGTCGCTGATTCCGTTTTCTTTGCTGCTCCTACTTAGATTTGGTTTTTCTCTCCATTTCTTTGTTGCTTTTCTCTATCAGCAGCTTTCGTTGCTTCTTCTTTAGCTGTGACGTTGACGCTTCTAATCTTCAAGTGTTTCAGTTTTTAATTTCAATTCGAAGTTCAGTTTCGTTGTCGTTCTTTTCGTCCCCTTCTGCCCGCCCTGCCACCCCTGAAACACACACGAATCATTCACTCAGTCGCTCTGCTTTAATTTCTGTACTTCTCTAGCCGCGTTTTAATGCCAGCTGTTGAAGTTCTGTTCTGTTTCTCTTCTGTTTTCGTTTGTTTAATTTCATTTCTGTTTTTGTGCTCCTTTTTTCGTTATTTTTGTCCGATATATTTTTGAAAAACAATTCTAACTGCACTCGCAGTAGTTGAGAGTCGCTGAAGTTGTTGGTTGTCGAAGAAAATTGAAAAATCAGTTGTTTATTTTAAAGTGTCGCGTGTGGTTGAAATACAGTCGAGGCAAAAAGCAGAAGCAGCAACGAAATCGATAGCGATAAATAACAAAATTCCGAAAAATATTTTTGCTGCTTTAATTAAAAGTTGATTGAATTATTTTACAAGTGATGCTTTTTCAAGTGAAATAATTTAGTAAGAAAAGAGGAAACTGTGAAATATTTCCCCTAAAATATCAAAACAATTTGAAAATATTTTTGTCTCTGACTAAGATAAATATTATTTAATTTAAGTGAGTGAATGCAATTGGAAAAATATCAAACAATATCGAAATTATCAGAAGGTTGCGATATTTTCACGGCTGTTTGCCTTCCTTTTACTTTTACATGCGAATTATTTAGAATTCTGTATTAACAACTGACGTAACAATCGATGGATTCTTAGAAGACTAAATAAATAAATATATAAATAATATGTTTATATATTTAATAGATTTTCATTTAACAACATAAAATTCTGAAAAAACCGAAAACAATTAAATAAAATAAACAAATAAAATAATAATCAAAAGTAGTCACGTTAATTAATTGGTATTAAATTTAATTGTAATGTTAAAAGTTATAATATTTTAATACCTTTTCATTATTCGTTTTAGTTTAATTTTTATTCCGATGTGATATTGAAGCTTCTTATAAATTTTAAAAGAGAGTTCTGAACATTTTATAAATTTAAAAAAAAAAGAATATGACAATAAAATTCAAGGAAAGATTATTAACATTCTAAAATACTAAATAAAAATATATTTAACTGTGAACTTTTCATTGTAAATTGCTGCGAAGTTTTTAATATTAAATCTTTGGCATATTTTTATTATGTCGGCTGTAATGTGCAACAACATGGAGAAATTATATAAAAATATAAACATAAAATATAAATAAAATTTAATTAATATGAGTTTAATATAAATATTAAAATATTTAATTTAAAGTATAATTGAAAATTACTTTCTTTTATTGCAAAATAACTTCTTTCAAATTAAAGTTAAATTGATTAATCGATTTGCTTAATTTTCTCTGTAATTTGCAATATTTTTTCTTCTCTTTAATTTTATTTATATTACTTTTATATGACTTTTACGTTCTTTTATATTGCTGACATTTCTGAACTCTTCTTTGTTCATTCTTTCTTCATTACAAACACATTTTTAATTAATTATAATATAACATTTAAAGAGCTTAAAGAAAATTAAATCTAATTTTACGATATATGGATTTTTGTGATGTATTATTGATTTTGTGAGGTATCTTTTCCTGAGAAGATTCTCTTTCACCATAAAGGAAAGCAACAATTCGTCTTTCTCCTTCTTGAAACTACGAAAAAGTCTATTTTTATTACATTTTATCAGTTCATTTATCATGCGTTTGTCAACTTTTCAGTTGCTGACGCACATCATTCGGTTCTTTTACAGTTCGTGGCTCCTATCGTCGTCGTTTCTTTCATATTTCTGTTTTTTTTCATTCCTGTGATACCCTAATTTTCCCCTTCGCGTCCTTCTCTTCTCCTCATTTCGCTATCTTATCAAGGTTCACATTCGTTATCAACATTTTCCATTCTTTCCTTTCTTTCACTCTTCAATTTATCCTCTGCCGTAGTATACTTTGATTGCAATGCAAATATTGGTTTTTATTTATCATTATTTATCATTAAATCAACGACGAAACATATTTTTGTTACGTTTTTATCTGTTATCAGTTGTATCAAATAAAAGACTTAAGTAACAAACCTGATAGGATTTGTTACGTGGAAACTTGTTCTCATTGTTGTTGTTGTGGTTCGTTTTAAAATGGAAATATTTTTTATTGCTGAAATGAATAAACTACAATTGTTATTAATCATCGTTGAAAGTACAGCGAGAATTTTTTGTGATAAATTTTCGAAAATTTCCTCTGTTGTTAAGGAAACTTTTCTTGCTGCTGTTCTTTTAATTGTTCGTTGTTGTTTTTGTTGTTGTTGTAATCATATTATTTACACAGCTGTTTTGCTATTGTATACAAATATTCATATGTATGTGTTTTTGTATATTTGAGTGTTTTTTGAGACATTTTTTCAGTTGTTTTTTATGGCTTGTTATTTTAACTTTTTCTCATTTGAGATGTTTTTTTTTGTTAAAAGCCATAAGCAGTTTTCTTTAGAATTTCAGAAAAAATTATCTCAATATTAAGAAATGTTTAAAAATTATTTTTTCTTCTTAATTTTGTTGATTGCGATGATCGTTTTTAAAGTTTTAAGGATTAATTGTGGTTATTGATTTTTCTCATCGATTTTTTGACTTTGAATCAATTTTATTTGCTCTTTTTTTCATCCGTTTTATTTATTTTACTGTTGCTTTGTGAGGTCTCACTCTTGTTGCTGTTGCTTGTTGTCGTCATTAATTAAACGATGTATTCTCGCTCTCTCTAAAATACTGTACATTTCGTTTCTCTCTTGTTTCCTTGCAGCTTCCTCACTCACTCACTCAATCTCAATCTTATCTTGTAAAATAATTACTCAACTGCCACAATTAAAACGAGAACAAAAAGAATATTAATTACAAAACAAAATACAAAAAGCGAACTGAAAAGAAAATACGATTAAATTAAATATCGTCGTATTACACGTAAAAAGCAAAAGTGCATTCGAAACAAAAGAAGGAAAACACAAACAAGAAAAGAAAACAAAAACAAAATGGTGATGGTTTTAAAAAACTGCTTGGCAGATTGTCAGCAGCTTAACTTTTGAAAAAACGTATTTAACTTAAAAGCATTCTGTAAAATGAACTCCTACAAAACAGACAGACATTTTCTCTCCTTGCATCGTACGTAGTTGAAATAATTTACTAGCAACTGTTGAAACATGAACGATCGCTTCGTTGACGGAAGCAGACAACCGTAGAAATTAATTTGAAGAATTTTTTGGTGTTGGTTTAAAACTAAATATAAAAATAAACGACTAATAAACAATTTGCAAATTATTAATAAATATTTAAACAACAACAACAACAATTCCGAAAATGGTGCGCAGTCGTCGATCCTTGTCCAAGGAAGATGCGAGCTCCGTTTTGGCCGACAGCGGCATTTCGCTCTCCTCACCGCCCGCAGCCCAGCAGCAGACCGAAGAAGAGGAGGAGAGGTTGATTCCGAAGGTCCTTACTCCCGAAGCAGAAGATGAGCATAGAAATGGAGACCAGGAGCTGGACTCGGAGAAGTTTGTGGTGCACAAAGTCGAGGAGAAGGAGGAGAAGAAGCAAGCTGAGCCGAACAAAATGGAGGTGGACGATGATGACGACGCCGAGGATGAAGCAAAGGTTATGCCCATTGCGCGACGTCAGCTGCACGCCCCTTCATCCAGCTCCTCCCAGAAGAGGGGAAGAAAGCCGAAAGTCAAACCCACACCGAAACCGCAACCAAAAGCGAAAGCAAAACCAAAGCCGAAACCAAAGAAAACGGCGGCGTTGAGGAGTCGCAAATCCTACGAGTGTCACGTGTGCCGCAAGCACTTCGGCGGCAACACTGACCTGCGGCGCCACCTGCTCATCCACACCGACGAGCGGCCCTTCCAGTGCGCCCTCTGCGGCAAAAGCTACCGGCAGCTGGTGAACCTCAAGAACCACACGAAGAGCACCCACGACACGCAGCGCCACTTCCGCTGCAAGCTGTGCCCGAAGTCGTTCGCGCTCAAGGAGCGCCTGCGGCTGCACATGCGCGTCCACTCCGGCGAAAAGCCGTACTCGTGCAGTCTGTGCGAGAAGAAGTTCGCGCGCGGCGGTCAGGTGAGTCGGTCATTTGCGCTCCTTTCAACCACATTTCCACTAAGTCATCCACCTTCTGCTTCGATGCTTTTCAGCTGCAGCAACATTTGGTCACTCACGACGGCGCCAGTGATCTGCGCTCCATTCATTGCGACCAGTGCACGGCGACCTTCTCCAGCGCCGCCAACCTACGGCTGCACATGAAGCGCCACGACGAGGGCCCCAATCATTTGTGCCGCATCTGCGACGAGCTCTTCTTGAACGAGGTGGCGCTGCGCACCCACGTCAACATGCAGCACTTCAAGCTGAAGCAGTTCGACTGCGAGGTCTGCAAGAAGACCATCAAAGACGAGGAGCTGGCGGCGCACATGAAGCGGCACAGGAACAAGAAGAACCACGTGTGCGAGGTCTGCCACTCTTTCTTCACCCAGAAGTCGCAGTACAACGTACACATGCGGATGCACACCGGCGAGCGCCCCTATCAATGCATGGTGAGCAACGAGCAACGGGTCAATAATGCGAATGTTCAGTCTGACGGTTCCCTTTCGTTCTCTTCCTCAGATCTGTTGGCAATCCTTCGCCCACTCCAGCGTCCTGAAGCTTCACATCCGCAAACACACTGGCGAAAAGCCGTTCAAGTGTCTGCTCTGCAAGAACGACGTCGCCTTCTCGCAGTTGGCGCACCTCAAGACGCACATGAAGAAGATCCACAAGCAGGCGAATCCGTACATGTGTGAGGGCTGCCAGGAGTTCTTCAAGGTGAAGATCGACCTGCAGATGCACCTGGAGCAGAACCCGCAGTGCTCCGTCTCGACCGACGGCGGGCAGAACGACTCCTCCGATTTGGCCCAACTGTCGCATTTGCGCTTCCTCATCGCCCTGCTGCTGAAGAAGATATCGTCCGAGGAGAAGCTGACGCAGCTGGGCTTCGAGAAGCGTCTCATCGACAACGTCGTCATCGCCTCGCTGAAATTGGCCAGTCGCAAGACCTACGACGACAACAAAATGACCGAAATCGATCGCATGCGTCTCAATGTTCAGGAGTTCCTCGACTGGATCGTCCCGGCGCAAGCGATGGAGACCTTCAAGCGCGAGGAGCTGTCGGTCGAGAAGATCCTGGATAAGATCGTCACATCGTATATGAAACAGAAGTGAGGTCAATCAAAGAGGAGAACCACAAGCGAAGCAGCTGGGAGAGGAGCTGCTGCTGAAATGTGCTGGAATCTGTGCCATTAACTAATTTTAATTTAAATATTCACGAACATTTGCTATCTTTTATGCAACAACGCCAAATGGATTTTGTTGTTCCTTTTAAATATCACTCGATTTCGATTGAGTCTTTAATTCAAGAATTTATTGATAGAATTTTTTGGTTTTTATTTTTTTTCTGCTGTCGGTTATGTTTTGTAGCCACATCCTAGATTAAGTAGCGCCCACCTTGCTTTGAAAATGGTTACCAAAAACACGTACCCAAAGATTAATGAATTTAATGTTATTTTTTATAGTTTTTAATGTGGTTTCTTACGAGAGAAGTGAAAACCTCTTAAATTATTTCCTAAGTTTTTACGACATTTGAAATGTTTTTCTTTTTTTTAATATATTTTTTGGTTTATTTTCAAATTGAATTTGGAATTTATTTAATTTTCTATTGAACACATTTTATTTCTCACTTTATTACTTCTTTTATTAGTTTCTTTAGTTGAAATTTATATCGTTTAATTTTTTTTTTTTTATTTCTAGTCATTAAAACTCTTGTGAATTTATTCAATAAACAGTTTTGTCCCTTTGCTTAGACGACAAAATAAAAGCAATTTTCTTGCCATAACAAAGAAACTTTAAACAGTTAATAAACAATATGAATAAGCAGCGATAACCTTTGTGTTAAGTTGTGAAACATTTTCTATATCCTAAGAGAAAAGAAGTAATTTTAATTTTTGATTTTGAAATAAAATGTAATAAAATATTTAATTATTAGAATTATTATTTAGTTTAGAAATTCCTAAGGACCTTGAATCAATTATGTCTTGGAGAAAGAATTACGGCAAATTTAAATAATTGTAAATGAAAAGTGTGTTTGCCAACAACAAGAACGAGAACAGAAAACAAAAATTAAATTATCTGGAATAATTTGGAACGGCAACTTCAAGTTTCATTTATATAAAATTCAAAAAATCATATAGAATCGGCTTATAATTTAACTTAAAATGTGATACATGAAGTAGTCGGCACAGAAAGGGCCAGACTCAAGAATAATGCAATTAAAATGTGTATTGCTGAAGATTTTGAAAGGTGTTTGAAAGGTGACAATTAGGAAGAAATATTGAATATAAATTGATTACAGACTGTGAACAGTTTGTGATAGTTTCTTAAAAACTACATAAGCAAGGAAACGTTGATGCGAATTACGTGGAAACGATAAATAAACTCCAACCGAAGAAGAAGTCATATTAAAATATTATATGACATCCTTTTAATTTGAATTAATACATACAATCAAATTCATAATTATGATTATACTAGCGAATTAACTATAAACAATATATTTTATATTTTTTGGCATATTTTTCTGAGTGTAGATCACCATCCACTGAGGTGATTACAAGAAAGTCTCTAGTAGCTCTTTAATCGTTTTTCTTCACTGAAAATAGAAGACTTGAGTAACGAACTCGTAAGTCATTTGAATCTTCACACTAAAGATCCGTCAATAAGAATAATAAATGACTGTTTGAACAACTCATTGTCAGCAAGTATCACTAATGCTGCACAAATATGGCACCGAGCGACATCAACGACTTCTAACGACTTCTTGCGAATAACGCGAACTCGAATCGACACGAAATCAAAGCAAAGACGTTGCATAAAATGGAAGCTTCTCTGCGGCCGTCTGTTTATGGTAATAAGAAGGATATAAATGGATTAAATGAGCTGCCTTGCTGGACGGTCTCACACTCTTTGGCCAGACATTCGTGTGGTTCATGTGGCAGTTCATTCGAGCCGAGCGGCTGCTTAAGAGCGGTCCGCGTGCAGAGCTCACAACCAGGCAAAACTGCAACAGCTTTGATGCTTTCGGCGTTTGTGCATGTGTGGGGACATGTATAAATAAGTCGTGCATTGATGATTTAGTGTCCCGTCTGACAAATACTGTGCCCCAAAGCCGCTTCAGCCGCTGCCACACAAGCCGTGCTTTGAAGTGCCGCGGTGTCCTTGAAGCGGCGTCCAGACGAACCACGGTGGGCACAAGAGCAGCCAGCATCAAACACAAGCTTCGGCTCCGATTGCAATTGTTTGATGTAATGTGATCGAATCAATAAAAATCATCGATTGAATCGGCTTGGAACGGATTGTGATGCGCTGTTGATACTGATGCGGTGCGGCAGATTTTTGTCTGTTGTTTGGGGCAGCGGATGATGTGGCCGTTGGCGTCTGGCCGACGCCTGGAGGTGGGTGCTGCGCCTCATGTATGCGTTCTTCTTCGGCGTCCCATTAAAGCGTCTAGACATAAATAATATCTGTTCGTAGCAACATTTCCTTTCTTAAATTTTTCATTTTAGTTTTATTCGCTTCGAGGTGCTTCGCTTTTGACGCAGACGCACATCAGTTGATTGAACGGCGGACGAGCGACGATGGAGCATGTTTCATGTTGTGTGTCGAGTTTTGTTTGTTTTTGTGGTGAATTCCTTTTGCTTTGGAGCTCTAATAGAGGTTGATTCTCGACACCGTTGGTGGTACTCAAGTACATAGATCGAGTGCTCTTCGCGAGCTGCAACAACGGAGGAGTACGTGTCAATGCGGCGGCGGAAACGGAATCAACACATGCTGCACGCACGTTGCGCGTTGTGTTGTTGTCATTGGCCAGTACATCGCAGCAGGAGAATCGATCGCGGCTCCTTCACTCAGACTAAAGGAAAATTGAAGCCGCGGACGAATGCGGAAAAAGAACTATCAAAAAGAAATCAGCTTAAGGCTCTTGGGGGAAAACCTTGTCAATAAATTCCGATTGTGATTCGTTCTCGAAACGATCTTCACCAAGAAATAAATCAAAAAATCCAACAGAAAATAGTCAAAAGTGATTCTCTTCTGAGAAGTAATTTCAATAATAGATTGAATCCGTGTTTGCGATGAGATTCCTTTAAAATCTGCTTCGTTGTTCATCGTTCAGGTCTTAATTTATGTGGTTTTTTTTTTGAATTTATTTCGTTTTAATTATGCATTTTTATTTCGCAGAGAAATGCAATTTTTCATTTTCTTATTTCGAGTTCGTATTTCAAGTCTTTTGATTTCGCCGCTAATTGCCAAAGTTCGCGAACCGTTCTTTAAGCGTCCACAGCGGCGCTCTACGTCTGGCCTCCACTTCTATGAATCCCAGATTCTGGTTGCGCTTCCCAACAGCCGGAACTCATGGCCCAAAGTGGCCAGTTCGCGGTCCACTACGGGCCAAGTTCGCTGAAAGCCAAATCGGGGAGAAGACGTCGATGCGGCTCGCTCGATACGCGGCATTTCGTGATGCTCGCCAACGGAGTGTCAGGGTCATCGGCGGCAAGAGCATCGCGAAACACAAACAGAAGCAGGAACGTGTCGTCGTCGCCGTCGTCTCCGCAACGCTCAAGGTTCGAGGTTCTCGTCGGTGATTTCAACACAGAAAGCGCAGAAAAAATTAAACAAAATGACGAAAAAAGGAGGAATTGAATAAAAAACTCCATTCCTTTATTTGTATTCCGTTTTTTCATAGAAAAGCTTCGGTAAAAAGACGTGACAAGATGAAAATCTGTGCAGTTGCTGAGCGATGAGTCGTGGCTGAAGATTCGCCACGCTGAGGATTATTTCCATTGGCTCCTTTCTTGCATTCCTCCTCTCCTCCCTCGTTTTCTCCTCTTCTTTTTATTGCTTTACATCTTTTCTATTTGCTGGAAGTTTCGTTATTGTTATGAGTTTAAATCGTAAGCCGAAAAACGAATTTGGAGACACAGAAAATGTTTTATTGTTGCTGCAATAATCCTCGGTTTTATTTGACAAGAAAAAGGCAAAAACAAAGGTCGGAGATGAAGAAAAAAGGGACAAAAGATGAACGAAAATAGACGGAAAAAAGAAGACACAAAATAACAATTTTTGCTACAGTTTTTTCGGTTGTTTAAGCGCTTTTCAATGTTACTTTTTATTTGTTTTATACGCTGTTGCTGTTTTATTTTCGGTGGTGTATTTTATGATTTTTATTTTTATTAGTATTGTTGTTGGTTTTAAGTTATTGCATGCAATCGATGCTTCGTTGCATCTCTTGTTGTTGCTTCTGAAGTGGCTGCTGCTTCTACTGTTCTTCATCTCCTTTTTCTTATACTTTTTGTTGATGTGATGTGTATGGAGATTAAAAGTCAGACATTGCAGCGGCTACTGTAGAGAATCTAACGGTACATAATGCAAGTAACTTATTTTGTCGTTATTGCTTCGCTGCTGTTGTTGTTGTTGCATTTGTGTTGATTTTTATTGTTTTTAGTCATAACAACGATTCTCATCACTTCTTCGTCTATTCTCTGTTCTAATCTTCCTCCGTAGCTTTTTACAACGTAAAGTAACGCCATTTTAAGCACCGTTAAATCATAATAAAAACATATAAAGTGCAAAAGTAGAGACAAAAATACAGGAGATAAACAAGGAAGCAAAAAATTGATAAAAGAAATAGAAAAGCAGAAGAAAACACATTTTAAGAGAATATTTAAATAAAGAAAAGAAAGGAACAAGAAAACACTACATAAAAAAAAGAAAACAACAACAACAACCCTTAAAATACCCAAAAAAATAGAAAAATTTTAAAATCGAATTAAACTAAAATTTAAAGAACATTTATTTTTATATGGGGAATTTAAAGGGAAGCAGAAAAAAGAATAGAAAAGAATCGTTAAAAGGCTGTTAGAATAAACTGCAAACGCTACTTTTTAGTTTATTATTTATGCAGATGTTTTTATGTTCGTCATTAAAAGTTGTTATCGTTGTTGTTATTGATTTTCTTTTATGCTTTTTCCCTTAACTCTTTCCCCCGTCGCTTTCCCACTTGTAAAGCTTCTAAGAGGCTTTTCCTCATTTCTTCTGTGGTTTTTTATTGATTTTTCCCCACGCAGGTCTTTTGAACTTTTTGGCGAAAACTTCTAAAAGTGCGTGAAAAGAGGAACGAATAATTAAAGTTTGCAGCTTAAGTCTTTCACTTTTACGAGCGATCGGAACTCTAAAAAGTTTCTTGTGTGTTTTATTGAAATGTAGGCGTAGGCCACGCTATATTATGCGTATCCGGTTGTAGTTTCAAGTCGTAATAAAACAGAATTTATTTAAGAATTCCTGTATTTTGCGATTGAAAATCAAAATCTTTTCACAAGTAAATTTCTTTCTTTTTCCTTCTCTCCTTTCTTTTCTTTTTCTCTTCTTTCCAGCTGTTTTCTTTTTTCTTCTCTTATTTTCTCTCCTTTCCTTTTCTCTTCTTTGGTATTTGCTTTTTACTTGTTTTAACTTTGGCTCCTTTTTTCTCTTCGTTTTCATTTATTTGTTTAGTTTTCAATTGGGTTTTTATGTGTATATACCTTAATATTTACAGAACTTTTATAAATAATCCTTTTATTGCATTTATTCACCGCTATAAAACGATAGATGTAGAAAACTGTAGGCGATATTGACATATATTTAAGCTAATTAATTTTTAATGGCAGCCATTCGAGAATCGACGAGAATTGATTAAAAACAAAAGCCAAGAACAACAAACAATTTGACTGTTTTATGGTATTTTTTATTAATTCACACATATTCAAAAATCCCAAGAAAATTCTCAAGAGAAATGACATAGAAGAATGCGATTTAAATGACGTTAACTTTGTAAAAATTCAATAAGATTTTTACGCCTTTCTGAATAAAGACTTCCGCATTATAAAAGAGTTAATGAAAATAAGAATAACAATAAAAAAGCGGAGAGGGAAGGGGTCGGGAGTGAGCGGGATGCATTGACGTATGCGACGCATCGGCCAATGTTTCATTTTTAATGGACAGCTTTGTGATGAAAGACGTGTTCGCGCGTGTAGCTGAAAATGACTGCAAAAAAGAACATGAACAACCGTATAAATAATAATGATAACAACAACAACAAAAAGTTAAAAATCCGAGAAAAAAAAAGCTTCAACCTTTGAAGAAATTCTTTTTTTTTAATCGTTTTCTGGCTCTTTAACCATTAAATTTTATGCGACGAATGATGCCGTAAATGATATGAGGACTTTTCAGTTACGTAAGAAATGCGTTTTCAAGAAGTCAGCAACAACAGAAGAACGCGGAACGACGTCACTATAGTAACAACCACAACAACAACCACCACCACAACAACAACAACAACAACGGCAACAACACTCAACAACGAATGGAATTCATTTCATGACATTCAAGTCTTTAGCTTAAATTCTCACTAAGAAAAAGAAATCCATCAAAAAGAAAACGTGAGTTGAAATATAAATTTATTTCGAGTGAGGAGAAGGGGAAAAATGCAGTGAATATGTAAAGATTCGCCATGTGAATATGCAAAGATTCACAAAGTGAATAAGTAGTGATTCGCAAAGTGAATAGACAAGGATTCGTAAACTAAGCAAAGGGATTCATTTAAGTAGTTAAAATTACGATGGGAAAATTTATGAAGAAGTGCGAAAAAATACCCTTAAATAGAATCATGAACAAGATTTCAAATTATAAGAATTTATTCTAAGTGAAACAGGCGAATTTCAAGTGACAAACTCTTGAAATGATTTTTGCTTATTCAATAATAAAAAGTACAATACAATTTATTTATTTCATTTATTCTTGTTCAATAATAAGTGAATAAAAAAAATGATCTCAAAATCAGTCTCACATAAACTTAGCTTGTGAATCATTTAGAAATTACATAGGTCAAATTTGGGAGTTTTTTATATATATTCATATATTTTCTTTATAGATTATTACTCAATTTATTTATTATAACAATAATAATATTTTTTACTACATAACAATTTGTTGTAATATACGCAAAATTCAAAGAGCATTAAAATGCAAAATATTTAATTAAATAATTAACTTATTTTATATATAAATTTCATTAGAATTTTTCTTACTTATTTTTTTTATGTTTTGATTGTATTTTTTATTTTTCTTGTGATTTTTCATTGAGCTTGAATATGTTTTGTTTTATTTTTACAATTCTGTTGCGTTGTAGATGCTCTTGTTGTTGTTTTCGTTGTTGCTGTTGTTTCTAAGCTTCGTTCTCTTGCTTCTGCGCTTCACATCCGTCGTTTCTAATGTCTGCTTGAGGTATCGCGTGCAGACGCTGAGCTCCACTAAAAGACGCAACCGTTGGTTGTTCGGCTGCCCCTTTGAGATGTCTGCCCCTTTGCCAATCCACGTTTCTGTCTGCTTGACTACGAAGTGTTGTTGTTGCGTTTTACTTGCTTCACGAATATTCTTGTTGATGCTTTTTGTTTCTATGTGTTTTACCATTTTGTTGCTTCTTTTCTTTTTCACAATTTCCATGCAATTTCAATTGATTGCTGTTGTTGTTGTGTGTTGTGCTTCGCAATCGTGATGAGATTTTCTTTGCTTGTTGTTATTTGTTCCTACATGAAAAATACGCATGTTCCTTTTCTTCCGTTTTTCATTAGTTTGTTGCTGTTGTTGGGAAGTTTTATTTATGCTGCGTTTTTGGATTTCATTGTTATTTAAAAATTGTTGTTAAAATGAATGAAATTCGTTGGGTGTTTAATGAAAATCACAATGACTTCTACTCACAAGAATTAGCTGGACCAATCAACAATTTATCGACAATAAAATTGAGCATTGATGAACCAGAAGCATCAACAACATTCAACCAAAAAACAGCAGCTGCGCCGCAATTAGTTGCTCTATAAAATAGCCCAATGATTCTCTACTTTAATACGAGAAACAAAATAAGAAAGAAACCAAAAAAAGAAGATATGTAGAATGCAAAAAGAGTATAACAAAATCAAGCGTATTTTTTAGTTTTTTACAGGTTATGAAATACTAAAATAAGTTTATGTTAACGCTGTTGATATTGTTGCTAGTATTAAGAACAATTTTTTGTTCTTGATTACTTAATTTTATTGCCGTTGTTTGTTGCTTTCATCATTATTAATATTATTATTAAAATACTATTCTTAATTATCAATATTACTATTAAAATTATTGTTGTCTTTTCATTGATTAATTTTTCCAAAAACCAAAATAATACTAAAAATATAAAAATTAATAATAAATTGATTACTGAAATAAAAATTAAAAAATAAATATAAAATTTTATACCTTTTAATTTTTCCAAAAGTTTTATAATCAATTAACTAATTCAATTATTTATGTCTCCATTTATGCTTTTATTCAATATTTCAGTTATGACATAACTTAATGATTTATTCAATAATGTTTTCTATATCACATCGATGCAAATTTATAACTCAATTTATGAAAAAAGCTCTTCATTTTTTCTTATTGAATGCAATGGAAGCCAAATACAAAAGACTCAAGAAACAAACCCGAACAACAAAATCCGTAGACATCGAAAAAGAAGTTTCTAAAAAATTTTATAGATGCTGCTGCATGAATGCGATAATAAATTCAATTTGGATTATGATTGAGATGATTGTTGTTGGCGATGTAGTTGAACGCCAGCAGCAACAATCTGCATAAATTTTGCTTAATGCAGCTGACGGCGGAGGGTCGCCGGTGGCCAAACGGCAGACACAACCTCTGATTGTAGCTGTTGTTGTTGTTGTTTAATGAATGGTAAATACTATAAATGAAATTCAATGTTTGTTTATTGCTTCATTGTAAATTTTTAGTCAGCGGTGGGCAGCAGAACGACGTTCGCCTCGTTCTCTGTTGCATCTCCTTCCTCGTCCTTCGCCGTGGCTCCTGCTATTGCTGGTCCTCTTCGCGATCTCCTTCTGCGTCTTTTGCACTCTTATTTGGCAGCTTTTACAACTTTATACAAGCATATCTCTTGTAATCGGCTCCTGTTAGTCTTGATGTTGATGTCATTGTTGTTGCTGCTGGTATTATTGCTGTATATTAATGTCTGCAGCCATATTGCTGCCTTCTACGTGCTGCTTGCAAGCTGCTTAACATTTTTGACATATTGGTTTAGGAGCTTTTAGCAAAAGTAACAATGACAGAAGCAGAAGCAGAAGCAGCAACTCCTTTTCTATCAGCACCAGCAACATTTGAATTGCAAATCCTTTCATGACTCTTAAAGTTGCAATTCTTTAAACGAAAAAGAAGCAAACCATCAGAAATAGAAGCAGATGGAAAAGCAAATAAAGAGAAACAACAACGAACGTTTGAAGTGCGGCTTTACAAGGAAATGCAACAAAATTTCAATGGCACATGAATAATTTATGTAAAATTTTAAAGCTCGTTGGAAAATATGAGAAATTTACTTATTTTATGATTTTGCGTTCTGTCGTTCTGCGTCGTGTTCAACGCGGTGTTTATTGAAACTCAAGGATCTACTACAAACGACTGACAAATATTAAAAACTCAGACACAAACAGACTCGGAATAAAAATGCAATGTCAATGTAAAGTAACCACTAAAAATATTCTACAAAAATTCAATAAAAAGTCCTTTCAAGAGTTCTGAGAGTTTTCCTGCAGAATGAAATTCATTGCGATGAGGTGTAAAATAAGCGCAGAATGGAAATAATTTCGATTTGAGTTCGTTGCGCTGCGTTGAAATTTGTTTCAATGGACTTTGATGGTCTGAAATTAAAATAAAGCGCCTTGAGTTACGTGGTTTTACTATTAAACACGTTAAAATGTGCTCAATTCCATTGAAGTGCTTTCAAATCCGCTCAGAATTGAGTTGAAAACCTTGCCTTGACCTTTTTGTATGCATTGAGATGCGTTGCGAGTCATTTAAAGGTTTTCATTTGAAAAGAGTTCCTTGCAGATGCGTTGAAAATTGGCCTAAGACTAAGAAGTTCATTCAATTTTGTAGATTATCGCGTTGCTTTGACATAATTTACTCAGAAAACAATCAAAGTTAGCAGGAGCTGCAATCAATTGACTTCATTGCGTTCTTTAACCTTTGAAGTCTCTTAAAAGTTCCTCGATGTGAACCTGAAAATTATAACATAATATTTATTTAAACGCTGTTTTTTATGCATTTTATTATTGTTTAAATGTTAAGAACGATTTTGCATTGAAAATACATTGATTTCTCATGAAACGCCGGAGAGGAGAAGCGACTAAAGGAAGCAGAACAAACAGAAAAGAGCATCAAGAAGGGGGAAAAGCAACAACAAAGTGTGGCAATGAATTGTTTAAACTAGTTTCGTGTCAAAATAATGCCCAGCAAAGTGCGTATTTATTGCATCAGTGGATCATTTCGCGGAGATCGCGCACCGCGGCCGCGAGATGAACGATGAAGGCTCATAAATTTCGCACTTAGAGACTTTTATCACTTGTGTGCCGAGGCACTCAGCAGAGCCGCGCGATGCTCAGACGATTCCGAGACGACGCAGACGCAGACGCAGACGCGAGCCTTAGACCAAAGTCTGCGTATGTTAGTGCATTGTTACAGCTACTCACTCGATAAGGCTGCAGTTGATCTTCTGCCGGGTCCAAGGGTCCACGAGGTGAGGCACGCCGCAGCCACAGACCGAGAATCTTCTGCATACGAATGCAACATTTGGCACAATCCTACGATGTTCTAGGAGCCAAATTTCACATGTTGTTGCTGTGCAAAGCGATGCATAACAGATTGGAGCGCTTTCTGCCTCATCTTCAGCTTCACCAACGTCAGCTTCAGCATCGGTTGCAGCATCGGGCTCCGTATCAATGTCTCGTTATTAATGTCAAGTATTTTTTAAGCATTTTACAATTCCAATCAAAAACACATAAAACTTAATACTTTGTCTCTTAACGCTAAAGATTACATTTAGTCAGTGCGTCGTTGTTGTTGTTGCCTTTTTGCGATAAGTTGAAGAGGACAAAGAAAACGCATTTTGACGCGTTGTGCTGAGAATGCGACGGAGAACGTGGCCAAGCCTGGAACTCATCAGCATCATCGCCAGCCTCATCACCACCAACTGCAACCACATCGCTTTTATCGCTGTCATTTTACACATGCGTCGACGCATTGCGATGCGCCCAATGCGTTGTAATGACGTTGAGGAAGGGAGGCGGGCGGAGGGGAAGAAGTTGGCCGGCTATAAAAAGATTCGTCCCATTAGATTCTCATGAATCGCTGTGGAATTTTTAATGCCATTCAAATTCTTGGAATGCTTCAAATAAGAAGTGTTTTTTTTGTGCTTGTGGTTTTTTAAAGACATTTTCTTTGAAATTATTTCAGCTCTTTTTCAACACGTCCACCGCGAGAGCTGAAAGAGTTGATTTATAACTTGAGGGCGTTCATTCAATCACACGACGGAATTCTCGGCGTTGTTCTCAGATGTTTTCGGCTTCTCGACTGGGAAAGGGAAAAGCGGACAGAATAATTTTCTCAGCTGTAGAGAGCGGGAGCGTGAGAGAGGGAGAAGGAGAGAGCCGCTGAGGTCACTTTGCAATTTATCAGCTGTCAGCGATTTAATGTAATTTCTAGCTTTGCAGGCAGACAGACAGACGGACAGACGGGCGAATAGACTACGACTTGGACGAAAGTAAGGAGATGACGACGTTGATTCTCTGAACTGTGGCGAAAAAACTACACTTTAATGCATTAGAATAAAAGCGAAAAGAAATACGAATGGACGACGTGGTTATTAAAAGATTATTTATGTGTAATTTGATTGTGTCTACAGAAGTGTGCATGTTATTTCACGCTTGTCACCACTTAATTATCTTATAAGTCTTCTTTTTTGAATTAGACACACTTTGCAAAAACCTATCAACACCAAATAAAGAAAAAATAATGTTCAAATGCGAAATTAATGAAGAGAAAAGATTTTTCCTTAATTTCCTTGAGCAATTGTGAGATATTGACCCATTTCCATTCCTCGTCGTCATCGATCGATCGATAACTGAACAAACTATTCACCACTTTCTGCAATTGTTTCTATTCGCAATAATTCGGACATGTGTTGGTCCAACGGAGTCAGTCGATGGCAGCGCTGAATGAGTTCATCGGTTTCCGTCTTTCTAACGTAAACTTAAAATTGTGCATGTTTCTTCTTCTCTCTTTAAAATAATCGAATATCGTTTGCTTCTATTTTTGTCTAATTATCAGAAATATTTTTAATTCTTCTAATCTTTTACGTTCCTCGCGGTTTTTATTGATGGTGATTAAATTATTCCAAATTGTTTTAGTTGAAAATTATTCCGAGAACTTTATAATTATTATTTCTCAAAATTGTCTTCGCTTTTATTCGTGTCTTCCTTTCCTCTTCTATGTTTAATTGTTTTATAGTTTCGCAAAATAAATTATAAACTCATAACTATGCAAACATAAATTTATTATGGTTATTGTCTGTGTGTTGTTTTATTATTTGTTCCTTCTATTCGCTCATCCTGTTCGTCTGTCGGTGGCTGTGCCTCCTTCTACTCCTCCGCCTGCTGCTCTATCGCCTGCTTTGCCTCTGTTTTCGCAGCTGCTTCTGCGATTTCTGCTTCTACATATATTCGTTTTATATCAGTGATTATAACTCCACAGCATTATTATTAAAGCATAGACGGGCGGATTAAAGCATAGAGTATAAACCAACAACAACGTCTGCAGCAAAAGAATATAATTTATGACAAGGCTAAGCTTTTTGCAATCTGATATCACGCGGTAATCTTAAATGTCGATTTTATTATAAATTTTAACGATCTGCAAAGAACGATGCTCATCGTAGGCAACAAGGACGACGTCAAAGCAAAAGAACCGAAGCCGAAGCCGACGTTGTCGATGGCGGTGCCGTCGATGAGGTGAGCCGAAAACGACCGCCGTCGGCCGCACCCGATTGACACATACAATTTGCAGCAATGATGAATGCAGCGCTGAAAGATGGGCCAAAGGCATCGATGCAACAGCAAAAGCAGTGAGAAAAGCAGCAGCAGCAACGCCAACTCTAGATAATTACTAAAAAAAACCATCGATAAAACAGAAACACGTACAGCAGAGAAACAGCTGCAGCACAGCAATCGTCTGTCTGCATCTCTGCTCTGTGAGTAGCTTTTAATAACAATAAAAATCTCATCCGAATTAAATAATGCAATGGTGAAGGCCTTTAAAAAGTGAGAGGAAAATAGAGAAAGACTTCATTTGTCCCTCGTTTCTTTTCTTAAATAAATTAAATTATAAAATGTTTTATAAACGCCGCCAGCGACGACGACAACGCCGAAGTAATCGAAAGGAAAGAACTACAATGAATCTGGAGATCCTGTGCACACTCTCTCTTTCCATCTGCATCTTCTTCTTTTTGTTGTCTTAGTTGTAATTCACTCGCTTATTTATACGTTGTTATATTTGCTAAGAAGGTGGACGCAATCTGCTGTCAATAAACAACAGCAACAACAAAGCATCTGTTGCTCTTTAAATTGCTTATTTTCCCAATGCAACGAAAGCAACAGCATTAATCAAGGATTCGAATTGTGCCACTCCCCGTTACACCCTTTGTTTTCATTACTCCCAGTCGCATTCGATTTGTTATTAGTTATTTGACTCGTAAGGTGCATCCACGGATCAGCAAACAGCCGGCGGATTTAAAATGTCGATGCGCTGCGTACGTGTTAAATATTTAATTGCTTTGATATGATGAACGTGACGGTGACTGTGAATCCGAAGACGTTTTCTTTTTATTGTTGTGGATCTGCGCTGTGTTCTGCTCTTCTCGGCTGTGCAAAATTTCCGTAATTTCAAGTTGAATTTTATGAATGCCAACGACTTTTCCTTTGCTTATTTATGAATTTATTTTATATTCTTCTTCTTCTTCGACTACTTGGGAGGTGTACATAAATTCAGCATAATTTATCGGGATTAGAAATTTATGTGTTAACCTCTAAGAACTGGAGTTAAACCAAAACTGCTTATACTTAGAGCAATTGGAGTAGCGAGTTCGTAGCTTAAGTCTTTCTTTAAGAAATTCCTCTGGAAAATACAATTAATAATAAATGCAAACAATTAAAGTCATAGAAGAAGTAAACACAAGAAATAAACTAAGCGAAATGATAAATCGCGGATGACGCGATAAATTAAATGCCGATTTAATGGTAAATGGCGATTCTTGGGGAGAGATAATAAAGAAAAATTCAAAGATGAGCAATAAAACAGATAACAAATTTCTCTTGCTTCTTCTTCTCTTTACACATTTCTTCATCTGTTTTTTTCTGATTACAGATTTTTTTTCCGTTAATTTTACTTCTTTCATTTCCTATTTTTATTGCGTTTTTTTTAATTTCGTTTCACTATAAACAATTTCACTTTCTATTGTATAAAATCGGGGAATTTTTTATAGTTATTAATTTTAATTTCGTAATAGACTTTTGCAAAAGCTTTAAAAATATCTACAATAAAAATTTCATTGATGAGATGTGATATTTTATTGCAATTAATTAATGATTGCTTTCCTTTGTTATTATTCGTGATAAAAAACAACAATTGAAGTACAAAAGGAACAACGTAATAAGCAATAGAATTGAGAGCAATAAAAGCAACCAACAGAAAGAGCAAAAAAGTATTTAATTCCGTTTGAATGAAAAAAATAACCGACTATAAATTCACTTTCATCGCTTATTCAAAGCAAATGAGTGCGAGAGAGACAAAGACAGATACTTGCACTTTCCTTGCGGTTGGTAAATCAGGGTTGCTTTCGCCGTTGTTTAATAGTTGAACTTGGATTTAATTTTAAAGGTTTTTTTTTATGGTGTAAACGATCGCTGCACCAAAACGATCGCTGTTATTTCTATTATTATTATTTGTGCTCTGTGGAAATTATTAGGTTCGTACTTCTTTAATTATATGACTAAGTAAAAGAAAAGCCCATAACAACGAACATTAATAATTGACGATTACAACGTAAACTTGAAGTCGGTTGACTCTGAATTAAAACAAATCATTTTTATATTAATCTTTGGTTGTTTTTCTACATCTTTATCCAGGTAATTGTATATGATTTCAACCTTTACTTGAATGAAAACAAACTCACTTTCTCATTTGTTTTCGTCTCGTTTCGCCACTAAATTTATTTAGCTTCAAGCTTCATAATCTTTTTAATAACATGACTAAGAAAATTTAACGTGAACAATGGGTGAAAACTTTTAAAATCGTTTTGTTTGCAGCTTTAATTTATTTATTATTGTAAATTTCATTATTATTAGCATTGAATAATTTTTATTGGCTATAAAATTAATCATTGAAGAAAATCATTGAAATAAAGATTTTATTTTTCTTATTTTTAATCGTCGTTGTTGTTGTTATTCATTCGCTGTTAGCTTCCTTTTTTGACATGCAACAATTTGTCTTCACACGTAACACGAAATCAGCAGCTGCTTCTGCTGTTGTTGTTGTTGTTGTTGCTACTGTTCAGCAGATGAAATGATGTTGTTGTATCTTTTGTTGTTGTTGCTGTTTTATTGCAATTATTTTTCCTTGACGCTGATGCTGCAGTTGATGCTGCTTCTTCTGTTGTCATCGCCGCTTGTAAATTGTTGTTGCTTCTTTGCTACGTGTTGACAATTTCTTTTCTTCTTCGCCTCCTCCTCCTTCGTCATGTGTTTGTTCTTGCTCATGACGTTAAAGGATTTCCTCTTCCTTGTTTGTTGCTGTTGTTGTTGTTGTCGTGGATGCTGAATCTCGTGCTGGTGAGTATCGGTGAAGTTCATCTGTTGCTCTGCGCGTTAATTATTGCTGCTTCATTCGTTTGCTGCCGTGCTTGTGAAGAATGCGTGCAACAACTGAGCAGCAGATTTAAATAATGGCTAATGTCTGTCTGTATGTCTGCCTTTCCTCCTTCCTTTCTTCCTTCCTTCCTTTTGTCTGCTTCTGTTTTCTTCTGACTGACGGTTACGTTCACTTTTTCACAATTTATTTACCAGCTGATGGTCACATGATTGCCATCAAAGTGAACTCATAACGTATGAGTTGCCAGTAAAAAAATGAATAAAAATTCTCAGTTTGGAAGCTTCCTACTTTGACCTCGCTAGCGCTATCCACGATCTCAACGATATTCCACCGACCTCAATGGCTGCCGAGCGAACAAATAGTGACGGAGGCGAAAGAGTAGGGAAGAACGAAAACCTTAAGACGTCTCCAAATACTCCTTACACCTGAGGAATAGTTTCCTGCCCTGAAGATGAGTCGCCCAATGAAAAGACAAAACATCATGGCAACCTACAAGGCGTTCCCTTTAAAAACATTGCTCGAAACACTGTTCAGCGCAAGGAAGTTCAGCTATGGGGCAAAATTTCTTACTTTTTCTTTTTTTTTGAAAGAGGGGGGGGGGGGGCTACACCATCAGGTGCGCCTACGTACGTACTAAAACCTAACTCCTTTTGTGATAGGAGTGGGAGAAACGAAGCAGACCACTTTAATTGGGCCATTCTTCGTCCCACCACTATCCCAATGGAACCTAGCTTCTGGACATGTGGAATCTATCCAACTACGTCCTCATGACCAAGTCCTGTGACATTACAAGCTAATCTTGATCCTTGGCACTACCACCGTCGTTGTCATTTACAAAATGGCCTTCATGGACTGGCGGCCATGGACTGAAATTACCACGTAGTTCCCATAGCCCATTTTCCTTCCCCCACAATATATATAAACAGCCGTCGCAATGGGACGCTTGACCTAGGCCTAGACAGAAAGCCTTCTTATAGAACGTAAGCTACCATTTTATGTATTTTACAGTAAAAAATTACAATCCAAAAAACGTAAAATTGTATTCGTTGTCCTATGAGTTCTTAGACTCTGTCTGCAGCGAACAATTAGCATCGGAAGGAGCAAGGAAGCAATCAGAAGAACAGCGCAACAGACGAAACAGGGAAAAACTGCTTTGGAATTTGATTGATTGTCGGCCAAATCAAATTGACTGGGAGTCCAACCTTCAATCAAGCGACGGACGGATAAACACACAGACGGACGGACATATGTTAAGATAAACAGCAATTTTCATGCTGCTGCTTCTGTTGATTCTGGCGTGCAAGCAAACGGATGCAAACTGCGAGGCTTTTAGCAAACCATTGAATTAAAAACAACAACTGAAAACTTGTTGTTGCTTCGTGTGCTGCTATTGCAACACAGACCTGAATAATCAATAATAGCAACAACAGAAGCATTCAGAAACGAAATCAAACAACTGAAGAACAAAAAACTACAAAGTAAACAACAAACTTTTAATAAAGAACAAGTAAACAGCGATAAAACAATCCAACAACAACAGAAAATTGTTTACTTTTATGCTTGCATTTCGAAGTCTGGCAAAAGTTTTGCTGTTGCAGATGCAGATGCTGATGATGTGTTCGTTGTTGTTGTTGTTTTAGTGCGTGAGATGTAAACGAAGGTTTCTTCATCCTTGATTCTTCGACATCAATAGTAAAAAAAATAAAAAGGGGACCAACAAAATTATTAAATAAACTATGTAAAATATATTTTATGTTTGTAAATATTAATAAAATATGTTTGAAATAAGAAAAGACGAAAAACAAAATCTGAGGACTCAATTTTAATTTTTTTTCTATTTGTAAATTTCTTTCATTATTAATTTAAAACTTCAACAGATCGTTCGGCGTACGTTGCATTACGGAATGTTGGCAACACTGTTGCTATATCATTGCACACTGCATGTTCCGTGTTCCATGTTGTTCCACTCACCACACGTCACCTCCTTGCCATGGCATTCGCACAGCATTTCAACGTGAGTCGTTCATGCTTGTTGAATGCGTGCGTCACGTTTGCTGCTCCGTATGCGTTGCGGAGTCAGTGAATCCCGTGTGGCGCAGCAGCAACGAAGCGGGGGAGGAAGACGGAACGACGTCATCAAGACGTCGTCATTTTATAGTCATTATTTAAGATCACGAGCGAGTCAACGAACCTCGCTCAATGAGCTTCAATCAACTTCGTTTTAAAGGAGGTACGAGTACAAATTTTAAGTGCTGTTCTTGTTGTTGTTGTTGTTGTTGTTGTTCGTAGTGATGTTCTTTTCTCTTCTGCTGTTGTTGTTGGTCATGTTCTCGTTGCTGTTGTTGTTGTTGTTGTTGATATGCAAATTGCAAATTATGCAGCGGGAGTTGCCAACTTTTCTTTCTTCCTCTTTCCCTTTTGCCTCTCTTGTTCTTTCTCCCAAACTCATGCTTAAAGAAGTTCCCTTAATTTTCGTCGTTTATTGTGTTTTCTTTTTATTTTACTTTTTATTTTTATTGTTGATAAGTTTTTCACTTTTTCACTTTTTTTTATTTTTCGTTTTTTTTTTTTGTGTTCTTAACTTGATTGTGACTTATTGGACGCGGAAGAAGACCAAGCAAGACCATCTATGGTTGGTTATGGAGTAACCGCAACAATAACTTAACCAACTTTTAGAGTATCGTAGAAAAGCGATAGAATAACTTCAGTGAAATGAGAATGAGGAGGCGATAAAGCGGCGACGAAGCGGAGGGAAAAATAAGTACTTTAGTGCCGCTTACCTTCGTTTAGACTCGGAACAGACAGAATTATTCGGAACAGATACCGTTAGAAAGGTTGGTGTTAAGTGCACGAATACTCACGACGAATACTTACGACTCGAGAGTCATATTTATGGAATGTCCCGCAAAGTGCGATAAGGAGCGAGGAAGAGATGAAAGCGGAGAATTCTTTATAGAGAAAGAATTTCGATTTTGATTACAGCATCCATTTTTTTTCCGTTTTTTGTTCACTTAGAAACCGTTAGATCGTTAAATCGATACCGAAGCTGAAGAAAGATGGGGAAAAGGAAGTGGAAAAAACGCATTGAAATGAATTAAAATGTAAAAAACTCCATTAAAGGTTGAAATTGATTTAAAGATCTTCAAAGCAAAGAACAATTATCTTAAAGTCAACAAATAATTGTTTTTTTTCGACTGCGTAAATCACCAAAGAAATGCATCATAAAGAATATCATCAACAAGCACCAACAACAGCGACATCAACGTCGAAATCAACGTCAACATCAATCTCAGCATCAACGTGATCATCAACAAGAGCCACAGCCGCATCCTCAGCACCAGCAACTCCCACTGCAATCAACAACATTTGATAAAACATGCAATTGTTATTTTGTAACAATTTTTTATTTCTGGTTGTTGCTGTTGGACGTCTCCAGTCTGCTGACATCGAAATTTGCAATGTTACCCACTAGGAAAGTTACGAAAATTATATTACACGCCCACGTCCGCAACAACTTTCAACTTACTTCGAACAAAAGAATCCGAGTCATGTTAGCAATGATTTTCTTCATTGACATTGACTTTTTTTTTGCTTTCATTTGCCACTTAGAATTCATAATAAGTTTATTCTTGTTAAAATACTTAGTCTGATGTGTGCTAGTGTCTACTGGGAATGAAAAGAACTATTCAAAGACACAGACTCACACATACCCACACACAAATTGCACATACCCGTACTTAACTCGGCCTTTTATAGAAATGAAGCCATTAACATTTATGACTATAGATGGATTTACGAGTCATCGTGTGGGACGGCGTAATTATGGTAATTTGTGGTCATGTAGCTCGGACGAGACTTCATGTGCCTACCTGAAAATTAGCCGACTCGAGAGCGCCGCGTTCGTCACGCTACTGCATTTCGCCACAGTTCATTTGGTGGGTTTCGGTTGGTTCGGAACTGACCTATGTTTGATTGTATCCGGAGTTGCTCAATGCGTGGAGGGACCAATGTTTTGCAGGACTACTAAGGGGACAAATGGACCACTATACGGCGTGATAGATACACAGATGATTAAGTAAACAAATGGATTGAATCAGCAAGAGTTTTCGAATGGATGCTTCAATGGATCTACTGATAAATATACAAATAAAGAGGTAAATTGGTGGACTAATGAAGGCATGAATGTGTGAATAAATAGATGATGAAGTGGATAAACCTGAGGATAAACGAGAGGATGACTTAACTAACAGGCAAATGACTGACGTCGTCTCGTTTCTGGTTAATAATAATTAAAGAATTCAGTTGCTTGGTCATAAAATTATATTTATTTATAGAAATAGTAACATTATTTCTGATTTCGAGTGATGTAATTGTAAAATCAGCCCCGCAAGAAGTTTTATATACTTAAAGTAAAAAGTTTCGAATTCGAGTTTGTCGCTTAAGTCTTCTGTTATTATAGCGAAAATTCAAATCCTAGTGATTCCAACGGACTAAAGCCTTTGACCTCTTAATTAAAGTTTCGTTACCACTTCGTTTCGTTAGATTTGAAGTTAACCACGATCAGTATTTTGAGTTTTCCACTTTTGTTTGCTCTCGATTCGTTGTGACTAACGTTGTTTGTGATAATAATGGTGATGATGATGATGATGACGATTACGACGATGATGCATGTAGCAAGCGTCGTGTCGTGCTGCATTGTCGTGGCTCTGATGTGCACACATAAATTACGAACCGCGAAATTAATCATTTCTTTAGCATGAAGCGTTAAATTCTCAGAACATAAAATTGCAGCCACGAGTTGAAGACGCGATGAGAGAGCGGCAGACGGTAAGGGACTGGAGGGGACCTCAAGGGGCATCGTTAGTCAGACGAGGAAGAGCGCTAGAACTTAGAAATATGCTAATAGCGGCGCCAAAGTACTTCAATCAGTTACGCTGTTTCGACGAGGCGACGTGGAGCCGTTGAAAGCGATGCGACGCCACGTTTTCGCGCAGCTCAAAAGTGGATCATCTTGGCTCATCATCACGCAGTTTATCGGTTCATGGGCTGATCGTTCGGGCGCTGTTTGGTTGGCCGATCCATCTTTTGGCCTCCGAGTGTCAGACTCGCTTAAAACGATGTACAAAAAAGGAAATTTAAATTAACTGCTAATTTTACAAGCAGAACCAAGAAAAATCCCTGAAATTAAAATGACAAGAAAAGCAGAAGAAATCACAGACTAGAAAAGAATTTCGAAATTCCGACAGAAGTGGAAAATAATAGAATAATTGTATTATTTTTGAATGTGTGGTAAAAATGAATTATTACGAAATGTTTCGGAGTTGTTTTATTGAAGAATCCGATGCGAAAAAGATTTACAATCGCGTAATAAAATCTTCAATTAAATTGTCGTGTGTCGATCAGCGTCAGCGTCGGCCTTTGAAATGTGCTCAAGTCACGTTGCTGCATTAAAGCTGCTTAAATACATCCGCTGTTGTTGGCTCCTCCAATAAATCATTTCCTTCGCTCCACTTCCAGCTCCATTTCTTCCGTCTTCTCTTCCTCGCTCGTTTCCCTTCGTTCTGTTTCTGTCTTTTTCCACATCATTTCGCAGCTAGAATCGCTCTCGAAGCGTTCATTAAACACTCGCTGAGCTCTTAAAAGCACGCCGAACGATTTAAGCTCTTGAAGCGCGTCGACGGAGCGTCGGGTGCGCTTTACTTCGAACGCGCTTCGAAATTAAGTTCTAAGATCGTAAAAATCGCGTCGGCTTTACGACGAAGTGCAGCTTTAATTTGCACTTTCTTTCGTAGGCTTCGAAGTTTAAGGAGAAGTCGTAAACGATTCGTTTCGTAAGAGGGAGGGGGAGTGGGAGGGAGGGAGTGGCGGTCGAGTAACGACGCTTCGTTTGCTGTAAAAAACCAACAGAGAAATCACTAAAAAACGCTGCTTCTGTCATTAAAATCGAGTAAAAAAGGATTTCTATTTTCTGCTTTTTTCTAATTACTTCATCAATTTTTCCCTCTTTTCTTTTCTTTTTTTACATTTCGTTTTAGTTGTGTTCGGTATATTTTTCTTTTTTTATATTTTTAGGATTTTTTGTGATTTTTATTTCATTTATTTTTGTTTTTGCTTCGTTTTTCTTTTACCTTATTCACTGTCAACGATTTTTCTTGGAGATTAATTAAAATATTTTAATTTATTGGGTTTTTTCTTGTGTAAAGAAATACTGAAAAACTTCACGTGAATATTAAACGCGAAAAAAACCTGTTTAATATCAAAGACGAAACAAACTAAGAACAAAGACAGCGCCACCTTTCGTTTGATGTGCTTCTTGTTGTTGTTGTTGTTATTTGCCATGGTTGCTGATCACATCGACAGATGATGGCTGCTGACAGATTTACAGTGTTGACAATGTGACAATCACAACAACGTTAATAACAACAACAAAAAAACCAGAAAATGTCCTGTAATAAAAACAAATAATAAATTAAATGGAAGAAGAAGAAGAACAACAAGAACAACAACAACAACCTGCGCGGCGGAAGCATGCAATTCTTTGTTGTTGTTGTTGTTGTTGCTGCTGTTGAGTCCGGTTAATAAATAATTTAAAATTTTGATGTGTTACTAATGATTAGTTATTTCAGTTGTTGTTGTTGTTTCTATGTCTCTTCTTTCTTTAGTTCGTCTTTTTTTGTTGTTGTTTTTCCATCTACCATTTGAACATCCGTTGTTTTTTCTCCATTTATTTAATTCTTTAGTTGATTGCGTGATGAAAATTAAGTTGTTAAACGCATTCATTTGTTAATCATGAAACGTGTGATGCGTTGTTGTTGTTGTTGTTATTCTCTTGGTTGACGGTTCATCTTTCTACTATGTACAAATGTGAAAGAAGTCAGTGAGAAAAATACCATCGATTCAATTAATTACAATATTTCGAAAATAATAAAAACTGCAACAAACAATAAACAATAAAAATAAAAGAAATAACGATTAAAATATTGGAAAAACAACATAATTAGCAAAATAATCAATAAGAGAATATGATAAATAATAATAAATATGGCAAGTTTTTATGGAAAAACTAATGTAGTTAATATAAATAATTATTGATAAGTGATTAAACAGAATCGTTAAATTCTGTCGTTGTTGTTCCTTACACAAAGAGCTATAGAAAACAAATGATAACTTCTCGATAATTTTCTTAGTTATTGCTTCTTTGATTTTTTCTTTATTTATAGTTTTTTCCCTTTTCTTTGCCAGAAAGATGGGGAAGAGAAGGAAGGAAAAATTGGCGATGAGGAGCGAACATTTTGTCCTTCACTCACTGTCAACGATTGTAATCGAAATCGTGACGCTACGGGAATTGATTTATAATAGATACTAAAAACAACAACCACAACAACAACATCGACGATACTAACCGCCAAAGATGACAACAACAACAAATCATTAAACTATTAAAAAGCCCCGTCCGTCATTCACACCGAAACTCGACAAAAACTTAAATTTAAATTTCAGATGTTTTCACGAGATCGTCATGAAGATGATTATGATTTTAAAGATAATGATGAAAGGTTGATGATGGTGTTGAACTTGTTCGTTGTTGATAATGATGAAGTCAAAGGATTTCGTGCTTCTGCCGATGAATGTTGCATTTTAATGCTTTAACATCATCGCTTATAACTTTTTTATTTATCTATGGAATTTCTTCGATGATAGCTTAATTTTTCCCCTAAAGTTGTGGCTTTGCGATGAAGTTAATTTAAAAATTTAATTTTATTTTATATTCTATTATTTTGAGATTTTTTCTTCTTTTTTTGTGTAAGAAAACAGATTTTTAACAAATTTCCACGGAGTGTTTCTTAACTACAAAATCCATAGCAATACGATATTTGTGATAATATTTTAAACATAATAATTTTAATGATGTTTTTCCAAAAAATGTCCATCATTCTGAGGGTTTTAAGTGTGATTTTCGAATTTATGTGATAAATATAAATGATAAAGAAAAATATTGGAGATTTTGTAGCTTAACATTTTTTACTTTTTATTGTCTAAATTTGCTTTTAAAGTGAAGATTGATAAAAAAAAAATGAGGATGCCAATGAAAATCGTAATTGGAGCGTTGATAATAAAAAAGAAAATAATAAAAGAATGAAAAATATGATGAAAAAATAAGTGATGATAAGGAAAAATAATAAATAATCAATAATTATTACGTTTAAATGAATGAATCGATTAACGCTGCAAATTAAGACACAAATAATTAATTATTATTAATGAAAAAGCAAAGGAAGGGAGAAATGAAGGGGAATAAAGAAAATCATGCTGGCGATGATGACAAAAGCACAAAAATCATTAGTAAAAGAAATGGTAATAACAAGGGTAATAATTGAGGCAATAATAAATAAAAATATAGTAATAATGACCACGGTTATGATCATTCAGAATAATTACAAAAGTGACGATGGAGACTTAGTTGTGAAGCGATGATGAACGTTGAATTCGATTCTCATTCGATTAGACGCTGCTGAAGTTTGAAGTTCGGCTGCTGCTTCGCGCCTCCATCCACATTCAATGTAAATCATTCAATTTAAAGATCACGAAAGTGTTTTAAACACAACGTAATTGAAGGCAGGCTGCTGCAGCCGATGCAGCTCAACAGCAGCCCGCATTGGAAACGCCTCGAGACGACAGGACGAAACGAAAGTTAAGCAGTTGTAAAATATTGAATGGAGTCTCCAGGGTATTTGAGGTATAGAAGGCAACTACAACAGCAAAAACAACTGCACAAAAATGCAGTGAAAATGCAGTGAAAAGTAAAAAAATCGAAAAAGGGATTCACTGTGAAAAAATTAAAAAAACCAAAAAATAAACACAAAATAAAATAATATTCATACCCCTCGAGGCTCAAACAACAACAACAACAAAATATTACAATTGTTAAAAAGGCAACAAAAAGCAACAACAACGACAGACAATGAACACAGCGTCCCTCCTTCGGTTTCCCCTTTTCTTCCCCTCACCCAACACAACCTCTTCCAAATCAACTCTCCGTGGACTTGTTGATTCTTCTTCCTCTTTTTCTATATTTATTTATGGTTGTCAGTGCTGCTGCGGCTTCTTCTCCTTCTGCTTCTTGTAGCGTTGAGCTTCGTTGTTCTCCGTGGCTCTGCTGCTCTCGTGGGTCCTCAATAAATTCTCTCACCTGTCAATTATGCAGCCATTGTAAATCATTCAATTGTGATAAGAATCGCCAGCAAAAGCTCACACCTCTCGAAACTCAACACTCAGTGCGCGCTGCTGCCGTCGCCCGTCGGACGACTGCGACGGCAGCCGACAAGTGCTTCACGAAAGGATTCGCTGCGGCTCTTTCCGACACATTTTCCAATTATTATTATTATTTCCATTTTGTTTATACAGATATTTATTTATTTACTCGTTTGTTTCGCTTTGTTTTAGTTGCTTTCGATGATGCTGCTTTTGTGCTTTATTACTTCTTCCATAATTGAAATGCTTTGAGCGACAGGCGATGAAGAATATTCAGTTTTTTAGGAAATTTAATCTAAGATTTTGCATTAAAATTAACAATAATATGCAAGACGGAGAAACACACGAATTTTGCTTCATTTGTCGATATAATTCGTGGTGTGTTTATGTGAAAAATTATATTTAAGTGGAACAATGAATGCAATGAATCGATTTAGAAATATATAAGAAGCGATAAATGGATACAAATAATAAAAGAATTGAAAAAATTTCAGTTGAAACTGTTCTCTAGATGAGAATTAGAACATCTCAATCAAAAAACTCATTTTTAATCGTTCTTTTCTGAAATATATTTGACGACTTTAAAATTGGAAACAGTAGACGAAGCGAGACTGTAAATAAACCGATCTACGGTCCTAGTTGAGACTCTCCCTTCTGTATTTTGATATAACGGAATGGACTAATCACGGATTGACCTGGTTGACATGATGGACTGAGAAGCACTTCAACAGACGAACGGACAGACTCCGTGAGTGTTTCGATATTTGATATGACTGAGGATTAATGCAACTAATAATGGATGTCACCCACTTAAATGACTTCTTCCTAATTGACTCCACTGACGACTTGAAAAGACTTGGAAACTAATTGATTTTAACCGCTTTCACCGTGGACAATGTAGTTTCCGATTACAGTAAATTATTATTGGGTTTATTTAACACAAAACAATTGTCATTTGTTATTTGCTTTGCGTCATTTACAGCCGCCTGTCATTGCAGTCATTGACAGCTGCATGATGAATGACGCATGCTGAAGACTTAAATGAATTCAGGAACAATACCAGAAAGGGCAACGAGGAGGAGAATCGGGAAAAAGAGAAAATTTCCATGTCGCTGATGAAGAGAAACCGCGGGACACCAAACAATCCGCCGTCTCTTTAACATGCTATCGTCTGTTACATCTCCACCTCGCGCTGCCCATTTCGAATTCCCTCAAAACACTCCGCGCCCCTTTGCTACTTGAGCCTCTTCTAACGTCCCTAAACTTCCAAGACGATTGCGTATTTCCGCAAAAGAAAAAACTCTGCAGATATAAGAAATATCTGTTCGTCTGTGGCTGTTTCCCTGCCTGCCTGCCTGATTTCGGATTTTCCTCAACAAATTCTTAACAGTTCTTCATCAAGATTCTTTCATCTGAAGGCTTTTTCTGCCTGATGCTTTCAGTACTTTTGTTCTGGGCTCAAATCCTCTGCCGGCGTAGGCGTCAGCGTCGGCGCCCTCGCCATCAGATCAAAGGTTATTGACGTGACCATAAATCTTGGTTACGGCAAAAGCGCAACGCGACGCGATGTGATTCGTTCATGAGTTGCAAGAACGAATCATCGAACGCGTCGGCGTTGAATTGTTGAACTGTGGAACTGCTGCATTTAATCCTTCTACCTCCTTCGCCTCCTCTCCCCCTCCACACCCCTTTCCATACCCTCTGTCATCCTCTGTACTTACGTGGCTCGAGTACCACGCAGTGATTTGGCGAAACTCTAATATTTTTTCTTCTGGCTGTTGTTGAGGTTGTTTTGCTGCCAATGTTGTTGTTGTTGTTGTTGTTGTTCTATGCCTTATTTTGTTTAACAAGAACGCAAATTTTCACAATTGATGGAATGCTGCGAGTCAAGATGCAGACAGCAGTCGATCTCGGCGAGGTTAACAACGCGAACAGCAGCGACATCGACGTCGACGTTCAACGTTTGTGCAATTTGAGTCACTACTGGGTTGTTGCAGCGGCGAAACGAACAACAACGAATGGAAAAAATACACGGAAAAAAGTTTGAAACACACAGGAAACGACAGACAAATTAAATTTCCCAAAAACCATTTTCGTTTCAGTGAGAAAAGAATCACAAAGTAATTCAATTTCATCATTAAAAATAATTTCAAGAACATATTGCAACAATATTTTAAGAATTATAATGAAATACATATTATAACTGTTATTATAATCCGCTTTTAAATGGGCTTTCCTCTGATTTTGGTTCCTGTTTTTCGGCTTTCGTTTTATTTATGATTTTTTCCATCGATCCGTTCAGCCTTTTGAGTGGTTTTCAACGCAAAGTTCATGCTGCTTAAAGTTCAGTGCAGCTCGAACGAAGCTCGAAATGGAAAATCGCAAAATTGAAACTTCCGCGATTGCGCACAGAATTTAACTATGGCCACAACCTCAACCTTAGCAGCAGCGGCGGCAGCAGCAGGACGAGGCAAAAATAACAGCAGCCACATCAACAATAATAATAATAAGTGCAACAAAAAATAAGCAAATAAGAACAACAACAACAACAGCAGCGTTGGTAACTTCACCAGGAAGAACTGCGGCAGAAGCGACAGCAGGCAGCAGGCAGCGAGCAGCTGTTGGCGTTCACGTTTGTTACGTCGCTACACAGTTTCCACCACCGAGTGGAAATCAAGGAAAACGACTCGCAGCTAACTTCAGGTCAATCCAATTAGATTCGCTGCCGTCCAAAAGTCGAACGTTTTTCGCAGCGAATCCAATTAAATTGAAGCAGAGATTCTTTTGCTTGCTGCAATTTGTTGTTGTTGCTTTGCTCCTTTGTTCTTGTTGTTGTTTGTAATTTGTTGTTTTTTGTTACTGCTGTTGTTGTTGGTGTTGCATGGGTTTTTCTAGAATATTTTCGACATTTTTTCCTATCGACCATTTTTGGAAATGACAGAGTTGGTCGTTGGTTCGGTTGCAGAGACTTCGAGCCGACTGGACGACATGATTAATGGTTTTTGAGGGCCAAGAGCAACGAACAGCATCCACAAGGAACAATTTAAAGGCAACAGAGTGTGAAAAGTACTCAACAACAACAACAACAACAACAGCCTTTATAAGGAATGCTGACGCTGATCATAGAAAAAATGCAATGACAACAAAAAAAAAAAACAATCACTCGATTTCCCTGTTTATATTTTCACACCTTAAATTGCACTACAAAATTGAAATTTATTGTGAATCCATTAAAAATGGTGGCACGAATTCGATAACAAACAAAAAATGTTCACAGAGACATGGATTTTTGATTATTATTGTTACTGGAGTGTGGAGTAACATTTCAAGCCGTATTTAGGTCACTTGGACAGAAAGGAGAATAAAAAACGAACAATTCACAATGTAATTGACGGAAAAATAAAATTGGGGACAGAACGAAAAAAACTGAATCGAAATGATTGTGAAAAAAAAAAGTAGAAAAAGGATTTTTTAGCTAAATTTTAGTTGTATTTAATTTTCCTTCCTATTCACTTTTTCACTTCGCATTTTTATATATTTTCCTATCCATTAAATAACCTTTGCATTTGGAGAGACTTTCAACAGATTTCAGTTTCTTTACCGAGTTCCGAGAGCGTTTTTAGCAGACTTGAAGCGACCTCGCACTCAAAATTCTTCTAAAAAATTCTATTTTTAGACACAACAAAAAAAAAAGAGCGACGAAAAGCCTTTTCCTCACATCGACATCAGATCAAATGTCGTTCGATTATCGCATAAAGTTTTACTGAAATCTTTGATCTTTATTCGCACATATTTTACGATTTTTGGGCGTAAGTTCTATAAATTTATTTGTGGTTGCTTCATATTTCTTCTCGGTGCGACATTCACGGCGTTTGCTTTTCCTCCGTGCTTATTTTTTCTTCTTATGCTTAATTTTATTGCATAATTTTATGAACACATGGAAAAGTGTAACGCGAGATCTTTTTATGGTTCTCTACGCATTCTTTTTGCACATGTCAATTTTTCACTTGCAACTGTAAGAGAAAAAAAAATCCAGATGAAAAAAATACTGAGTAATATTAAAGTTTAAAATTTATGTTTTAATGTCGTTTGTAGAATGTCAGTTAATGATTGCTTTTTACATTCCGATTTGTTTAGTACATTTACGAATATTTTTCTTTCTATGAAATTTTTGCTTTTTTGTGGAATTTTTATAATTTATAATTTTTAATAATTTTTTTAATTTTTAAAAATAAGCAGAAAATGAAAAATGCACAAAATTCATAAATTATTGAAAACATTTTAAATGCAAAATTTAGTTTTTTGATTTACATATATTTATCCTGAATGTAATACTTTTAGAATATAATTAAAAGATATTCTAAATTATTCAAGCGGAGTGAGAGAAGTTTGTTGCTCAAGTCTTTCGTTGCACCCAAAAACATCATTAAATTTTATCTTTAGTTGTCGGCTGCTCTCTTATTGCTGTTGCTATTCTTGTTTGGTTATTGTTGTTATTTTAGGTTGTTGTTGGTGTGAATTGTATGGTTCATATATATCCTCTTTTGCAAATTTCTTTTATTTTTATTCTTATTTCGTTGCTGTTCTTATGAAATTCGCTGTTGTTGGTGTTTCTAAAGTCTACAAGAGCGACTCCTACGCGTTGTGCCATTTTGTGGTCCATCGATGTCGCTATTAACGTCATTCAAAGGGCGAGCGAAAAACTTAAGCAGAACGTTCACAGCACTAAACAAATCCACACATAAACGCAGACGCAGACACGAATACATAGCGAACAAGCATAAATAAATATTCGCTGGTGTCTATTATTATAAATGCTGTCGCTGCAGGGTTTTATGTGGCTCCACGAGCGCCTTAAACTGAACCCTTTTGTACGTTTGTGTGTGTGTGTGGGTACAACAATAGTACATTTATTTAAAATGCAAAACAGCATCTCGTCGAAGAAACAGATAAATTTGCATTTGAAGTTAAAGCACCAGAAAAACACCGAAGGCACACAAACAGCAACTGCAGCAATAAACAAGAGGCACACACAGACGCAAAGCACCTAATTTAAACAGCATCGAATGCTGTGGATGCATCGTATATCAGGATTTGCTGTTTGCATAAGACTCCTTTTTATTATTATTGTTATTATTAGTGTCGTTAAAGGCCCCTTGCGCGCTCTCAAGTCGCGGCTGTTGTTGTACTTGGATTCGTTGTCACCGTGACAAAGTGTTTCTTTATCATTATTCAACTTTTATGTGTTCGACATGGAAACAAAGAAACTTTGTTGGAAAAATGCATTCTTGAAAGATAAATACTAATTATAAAAGCCTGTAAAATTTACATATTTCCCTTTAAAAGAGTCCTGAACAGTTTTTGCTCTGCAACATTTCTTTAAAAATAAGCTGCTTATTCAATAAAGTGCACTAAGAATTTTATTCTCTTCTTTTCCATACAATCGCGTTCTTTTATTGTTTATTTATCCGCTTTTTATTCTCATCTATTTTAGTATAATTTCCAATTTCCTCCCATTACATAATTCCAACTCTTTTATTAACTTCACCTTTTATTTAATCATTTCCCTTGGCTTCCTTGGTCATTGTCTTAATCCTCGCGATCAACGTGTCCTTGTAGCGTTCGCAGGCCACTTCGACGATCAGCAGCAACGTCACCACGACATACGCACAGACGAGCAGCAGGAACAACGGAGCCGTGTACTCCAGTCCGACGGTGATGGGAACGTTGTCGCCATAGCACTGCAGCTTCTCGTGGTTCCAGTAACGGCGGTGCTTCAGTAGGATGCCCGTCTCGAACATACGCATGAATCTGCGACGAGAAAAACCCAGTAAAAATGAAAAAACTTAGCAGCCTCGGACCGCCACGGACTCACTTAAGTTTTATGATCTCCGTGTAACTCGAATTGCGGTGCAGATGCATGTAGAGCGCCTTCCCGGTTCGCAGCTTGACCTCGTTGAGGTCGCAGATCTCCTCCGGTTTGTAGACTCTGCCGATGACCGCGTAGCCCAGCGAGTCCTCGAACACGTAAACGTAGCCGGGTTGGTCGCGCACCCGTCGCAGCCCCTCTTCAGCCGGCACGTAGACGGATTGGGGGTCGCGGCGTGACGTGATTTTGTTCCTTACGAATCGCTGGACGTCCAAACGATTGGAACTCTACGAAATACACTTAATTTTATGGTTATCCTGTTTCTAAACTCATTCGCTTGACGCACATTGAGAAAAGCCATCGTGTAGACCAGCGGCAGAATGCCGACCTCCGCGTTGCTGTTCGCCAACTGGTCGATGGTCTTGATGTCCGACTTCACCGGGGAGCCCAGCAGCGACGACACCACCAACGACGTGTAGTAGTTGTACATCAGGAAAGTGACGAGGCTGAGCGAGAAGAAGGCCAAACGCCCGCCCGCCGATCGCGGCACCAGGTGACTGCCCTGAAAACAAGCCGCACCGAAAGCGATCAGCGACGTTGCCAGCAGCGACGGCACGCAGCCGACGCAGTGATGCAAGCGCCGCTCGACGTGGAAAGTACTCCAGAGCATCACCGCGGCGACGGCCAACACGGCGCCGAACAGCCCCCAGACAGCGCCGCTGAAAGGCTCGAGGAAAACCCCCGTTTGCTTGCCTCGGAGGAAGGCCCCCGTCTGTAAGCCTCCGCCTCGCGGTGTGCGAAAGACACACACCGAGTGAAAGGTTGTCGTGTCCTGGATCGGACGCAGGTACGCCAGTCGCTGCTGAACTGGGAGGAGCGGCGAGGAGAGGACTTCGACGTTCTCGTGCACCAACTCACCGACGGCACCGCCGAAAACGCCGGTGCTCCATCGATCAACGTAGCGGTAACTAAGGCTGGAAAGACAATAAATCGCGGAAGTGTATAGGCAAAAATCCCGCCAAAAGACTCACTTGCAATTTAACATCTCCTGAAGGATGAACACAAGTTGGAAACCGTGACGCGCTATGGCATCCTTTAAGGTTTCATTCGTCGAGCGCAGATACTTCTGCAGTTCAGTTGCTGGTGTCGTTAAAGGCATCGCGGAAACCTTTAAAGAAAAGAGATCAATGCTAAAATAGGTACGATCAAGAAGGAAAACCAAGGTAAAGCAAGTAATTTTATAATAGAATAGAAAAAGTGGTAAAACATTTGGGAGGGAAACATTACCACAGTCGCCACACGCAGCGAAATGTCGGCCAATTCGACGCGGTTTCCGTACTTCGATCGCGTGTGGAGATTTGAAAGATGTCGCTGCAATCGACAGCTTCTCCGGTCGCACGCAATCAGCCGATCGATGGTCATGTTCAGAGTGCCTCCCAAACGGTATCCGTTGTTGTAGACATCGTACAGAATAAAGGAAGTTGCATAGGACGTGGATAATGATGAAGGCGACGACGAGCTGAAGTTTGTTGCTGGCATTTCAGCTGCTGAGGAATCTAGTGATAAAGATGAGATTCGAAACATTTCTGTAGATGTTCCTAACGAATTCTTTTTATAATTTTCTATTGATTCAAGCGACTCTGATAGCGATGCGTCTTCTTTGATCCGCATCGCGTACGTTACATCAGCGTCAACGGAGAGATTAGCATTGATAAAGAGTTCCTGGAAATGGGTCCTGTTTGCACGATCGTCGTAAATCAACCAATGATAACGTTGGCTGAAAAAGAGCGCTGAACTTGACTGCGAAAGACAAACAGAAGGCAACAGAGTGAAAGCGAGAAGAGTCACAAGAAGAAATTGAATCATGTTTCAGTGAGTGTTTCCACTTTGAAGAGGTTTTTAAATTATAATCTTTTGTTTAAATATAAAACTAACCATGTTTGTAATGAGTGCCGATCGCTGACAATTTAAATCCAGAAACACACCCATCGCAGGATGTCGATGGACGAAGAAGCTATCACGAAAGTAATCACCCGGAACAGCTCGATCCTGATCAATCTGAACGAACTGACTGAACAGAAGTCGCTGGGAGGTCATTTCGAAGAATGTCGACGCCTCTGTTGAGAGAAAATAATGATAAATATAACTGCAAATAAGCACCTTTTCATACCTTCGCGATTCCAACAGTTGAAGAAGACAGCAGATCGGATTTTGGACTGCGAAAAGTTGTACAGAATTAAATTAAACAACGTCCACTGAAGCATCGTGCCGCTCATTGAACTGTCGAATGGTAAGTAAATAAATTGCAATAAACACACTTTTTATAAGTTGAAAAAGTTGCTGCGAAGGACAACGGAAACGCACACAAAATAATGGCCCAATTTGGCAATCGACGAAGACGTCAAAATCGTTGACAACTTAATTCAACATGAAAAGCGTCGTTGTTCAGAAGTCAAAGGTTAATTTTCCATCGAGTCTTGAGAAATGTTCGAATAACAAACAAATTTAAAGGTGGAATATTAAATATTAAATGAACAACATTGGGTGCATTTATGGGGTTAATTGAGTGATTGTTTGGTGATTGATTGGTTGGCAATTGTCATTTAATCCGTTTTGAAGCTTTTATTACGTTCTTTTACACTCAACTCATTACAAAAACAAATAAAACCACCTACTTTTCTGAAATTCCTTTCATCAAATTGCTGAAAAGATTTTCTTGGAATTTATTTTCTAAATTTAACCGAAATCACTGAAGCTTCATGTTGAAAAGTGAAAATATTTAATTGCCGACTGATTGCACGAACGAAGAAGCTGCTGCGTGTTTATTTCACATTAGTGGCTAAATTAATTAATACCAACAACAACAACAACCATCGAAGCAACCAACCATTCAATCTTCTGCAGCGTTCAACTGTTGTTGCTGTTGTTGCTGGTCGCGTGCATCTGTTGCTTGCTGAAAATCAATTTCTTGGGAAGAATTTTTCGTTGCCAATTTAATTCGCTATCTGAAAAATGCTTCGCGACTCCAGAAGAAGAAGACCTGTAAAAATAAACCAATAATTCTCTGTCAAAATTATGTTTAGACTCTGTTAAAATTATGTGAAAATTGTGCTTTAATCAGATGAATGATGAAAATCAAGAAATCCTTGCAAAAATCTAAATTTCTAAAGCAACCACACCTTCTTTGGGCGTTACAATTACGTGCACGAACTTAGTGAATCTCATCCTCTCCTGCAAACATTTCTTAGCGTCTCTTCACGCGTTTTTCCATGCCTACGAACTGACTGCATAAATTAATTTCGTTCTTTCGGCCGCGCCGAGCGGAATCAGCAACATCGCTCTTGCTGACAACTGAAAAATCGCCATCAATTTTGCTGACCGCCCAGAATCGCCGCACCCCTCGCAACACACCAGCAGCAGCTTAAAATGGAACTTGCAGCTAAATTCAATTCGTGGCAATTTTTCAAAATCTCTAAAACGACAAATGGTGCAGAGTTGTTCTTGCTGCTGGCTGCGGCAGGCAACAATCTCACTGCTGCTGCTGCTGTTCTTTGTTGTTGGCGTATTTATTGTTCTGAGAAATACTTTTGCTAGTGAAAAATCGGGCGAATAAATGCGGCAACAAAAGCGAAACTGATCTAGCAGCAATGCAATTGAGAAGATCTGCTGCAACGTGATGCTGCGTGTATGTGTGTGCTGTGATGATGCTGGGGTGGAGGTTGAAGGTTGTGAAGAAGTGCCGAGGACATCGAGGAGTCGTCCAGAGGCTGCTGCTGCTCCAGAGCGCGTTTCATTCGCCCTCGACATTTATTAATTGAATTCGATTTATTCTGGCGATTTGTCTGCATAGACGCGAGCCTTCATCTTCGCTGAGTCGTGTGTTGCATGGGTTGGTGCGCGGCCGGCACATCGGGGGAGGGCCGCCAGCATTTTCTGAAGATGTGGAATTTCTGCTCCGGACAGAGCGTAATTTTTTATGAGCCGCTTTGATTGGACGCAGACGCAGACGCAGACGAAGACACGACATGCAATGGAATAAATTCACGACGAATTCGAACAAAATTAATTCAACTCGGTCATGTTTTTAGATCGTTATCGTTCGCATTCAGCATCGGAATTACGAATGATTCCACATGTACACACATCTTTGTCCTTCTCACGCCTTTTTGGCCGTCTTTTTTGCCTTTTTAGCCCATTGTTTAGCATAGTTGCGTCTTTTTTAATCTTTGAATGCTTACAAAGTTCGATGTTGCTCCTTTTCCTGTTGGCGCACGTAATAAGGATTTGGCTAGAAGTCTAAACGTTGAAAACGGGGCGTTTCGAGGCCTCTGCACGTTGTTGCAGCTGAAATATGAGCTCTTAACCGCACAATCGCCGCAGAATCTCTCATTATTTTCGGATTTCTAGAACTCGGAGAGCATCGCTGCGATTTGATCGCGATGTTTGGCGTTCGCAGCCGTCATCGATCGATCGGTGGCGGTCCTTATCGATCGATGCACGCAGCGAAGACCCTCGCAGAGTGGATTTCAGTAAACAAAACAATGTGTTGATTAATTGACTTAAATGTGATCGATCGGTGGAAGGATTCGAAGCTTTGTTGAATGAAAAAGGCAACGAACCAGGATCGAAGGATTACATAAATGCATTTTGTAATTACTACTTTTAAGTAATTTTAATTAATAAAAGGAACCACAATTTCATGCTGCTTTTTACTTTTATAGTATTTCAGAATTTGTTTGGTTTCGTTGGCTATTTTCTGCCGTTGGAAAAATGTTTGTGCAGCAATAAAAAAGTGAAGATGCAGGCGAGGATATTAAAATGTCTCAGCAGGAATCGTCGCCACAATTGAACAGGACAGACGTCGTCATCGTCGTCGTCGTCGTCGTCGCTCCTGCCGCAATCAGCACGGAGCCTTTGTGTCCAATCCCTCGTTCACCCTTGTAGACGCTTCCGCTGAGACTTTCATGACTTTTCTGATGAACGCCGTCGTCGCCGCCGTCGCCGCCGCCGCCACTCTTTTAATGCGTGCAAAGTTCAAATGCGTTGCAACCAGTTGGCCTTGAAAACGTCGACGTGCCGCACAACCTACAACCTGCGTTTCCGCGCCTCCCTCGACGACCGTCTTCGCTGCACTCCGCGCAACATGCGCTTCGTTGTGATGTGCTTTGTTTGGGGTCGTTTCGCTCTTTTTAGGGTCCGCTCCGTTTTTTATTCCTTTGTTAGTTCGCTCGAGAAACAAATCCCAGCCTCCGCTCCCCCTCCGTCTCTTCGCTACGTTTCCCACCGCTCCGTAATGCATTTCTGCGCAGATGAATGACACTTCATCTGTGCGTCGTCGTGTGATGCATGCAGTCGCTGATGGTGATGGTGTTGATGGTGGCTCGAGTACTCATGAGTGTCCAAGCATTAATGTTGCCGAGGACCGGCGACAGGCAATGAAGCGCGGCTACGGCGGCTGCGGCTGCGGCGGCGACAAGGTTCGAAATTATGGAAGATCATAAAATTCGCTTCAGTTTTCGTTGGTCGTAGGGCGAACCGAGCGAACGTACAGTGGAATGGCGATCTTCGCTTGTCAGTTTATTGTGAATGACGATGACGTGGTGACGAGCCTCGAAATGAGAACAGAAAACGAATGAGAACACAGCGAAAGCGAGAGCGGAATGTGAACAGAACGAAAACGATGTTTGGAGAACGAAAGCGAATGAGAACAGAATAAAAATGAGACGGGAGTGGGAATGAAAAACTATCTAATGACTTTCTTCTTCTCTCATCATTTCATTAAATATTTTATATAGTAATCAAAAGTAAAATTCGCAGCTATTAATTGAGGTTAAAGCTTGAACTTCAATGTAAAATGTTTTCAACTGACGAAAACTCAATCGTTTACAAGTCATCGTGAAGAGAACAGAAACAAAAAGTGAACAGCGACGACCAAAACCTCATCCAATTTCAAAACGAAAGACCTCAGCTCAGCTGTCAATCAAAAAAACGTTTTAAAATGTTTAAAAACCTCACCCTGATGTGGCGATGCTGAAGTGAGTTTCCTTCGTCGTCTGGCGCGCAGCCCCCCGCCGGACCTTCGCTGACACCTGCTCGCGGCTTAACTGCGGCGAACTGCAGCTGCTGTGGCTGCCATCGCCGGCGGAGATCGCGGATCGGTGACGATGACGGCTGCTTGTCCCTTCGTCTTTCAGTCCCTCCGTCCATTTCGCTATCTGAACGTCCGTCCGTGGCTCTTAAATAGGATGGAGTCGCTGTTGCTCTGTCTGTTGGTCTGTCTAAATTTTATTTGCAATGATTTTAAGTGCAGCATCCATCCGACGTTCAGTTGCTTTGTTGTTGTTGTTGTTGTTACTGTTTTTGAAATTGTTATTTTTGATTTTTGTTTTTTTAATTAATTTTTTCCTTCCTCTTCATTTTCAATACGTTTTCGTTTGGCCACAAAAGTCGACGAACTTGAAAAGAAGCGCAATGAGTTGGCGCTTTTTCGTTGTCGTCGTCGTCGTTGTTGTTGTTGTTGTTGCTGGTTTTTATGTTGATATTATTTATGTTGTTGTCCGTCGTCGATGTTTTTTGTTGTTGTTTCTTTGTTGTACATATATTTTTCATTATTATTTATTTATAGCACTGCTTTTCATCTCATCTCATGTCATCTCATCGCATCGAAGCGAATCACATCACATCTCAGCGCAGCGCAGCGCAGCACAACGCAATGCAACGCATCGCAGCACAGCGCAGTGCATCGCATTGCGTCTCACGGGTTCAAGTTCAAGTTCAACAGCACTCAAGAGCGAATTCGCATGCAGGCAGACAGCTCAGCGACACCCTGTATCCATTCCTGCACCTACACGCCTCCGGCCGCCCCCTTCGCAGTCCTTTCAAAGTGCGTCGTAAAATTAAAAGCATCATCTTTAAAATCCGCCCGATTTCTGAGTGGCTACGCTAATAAAAAATCTATTCTTACAGGAAACTGAAACACGTCTGTGCGAATGGTTTTGAAGGGGTGAAGGGAGAATTAAGGCGATGGTAAAGGGGCACGAGCGGAGCGAATTAGGTAAGAACAAAACATCGCAGTCCTTCACATCGCATTTTTATAGGTTTTTTTCAGTTTGGTTCACATTTTTATGTGAATATTTGAAAGGTTTTTTTCCATATTTGTCGATATTATTCTTTATTGTTATTTTTATTTGTAGTTTTATTACAAATCATTTTTCTTTAATTCATTTATTTCATTTTTGTGATTTTTATTAATATTAAAATGTATTTTATTTATGTTGTTTTCTGGCTGTTAAGAAATGTGTTTTTTTATTAATTTACACGTAATTTTTTCTTGCAGGTTATATTTAAATACTTGTAATTTTTATTTATTTATTTGTTATATTCCAATTAATTATGTTTTACATTTATTTATTTATTATGTTCAGATTGTACGAAAACCCGGTTTTTAGAGTCTTATGTATAACCCACCCTCAACTTTGACGACTGGAATTTATAAACTAAACACCACAGCAATTAAAAGAAGCAAATAGAGAGAAACCATAGAGAGAGAGAAACGCACTTGGAATGTAAATAAAGAAGAAGACGTGCAGCATCAACTTCTGGGAGCCGGGTACGCAGCAAATGTAAATGCGATTTCGTTAATAACCAAGCTCAATTGAAATTACGAAAACTACTTTTTTAAGATTCACTTTATTTATGTATTTGTTCAATTACTATTTTGTTATATTTTATATTTACATAAAAAAATTATTAAATTTAATATAATAAAGACACAATAAAAAACTTTCGTATTTCCAATATATTTTTAAGTATTTCTGGTGAGTTTAATAATAAAGTTAACAATTTTGTATTCTCATTTTTATTTATTTATTTTTATTGAATTTTCGCTATTTATTTAAAAGCTAATTTTCCATTTTCTTCAAAATTTTCAATGAATAAAAAATGATGAAAAACATTAAAAAGCATATAAAACACATTGTACTAGTAATTTTTTTAAGTCTAAATAAATATATTTTTAAATCAGTGATTAAAAGCATCCTTTTATTGCTCAGTTCTAATTTAACACACACATTTTTATGAACTTTAAAATAACAATATTGACAATATAACACAATTATAATATAATATACAAAACCAATTAAAATTTGATTTGTAGTTTATTTAAATTGCACTAAATTCCTGCAGCTATTTTGAAATCATTCGAGTTCTCATACGATTTTTGGGGTTTTTCTGGAAAGTGATGCATTTGCTGTGTTTCTGAATACGCCCCAGCTGGAAGGTTTCCACGGCTCTCTCAATAAAAAAATCTTCATCATTCCATTACCTCTAAACGTCAATACAAAGAACTATGATATCTGCTGATGTTCTAATAGTTATGAGCTCCTGGTGTGCAGTCTTCTACTGAATGAAGAAAGCTTCAAAAATTCTACAAAGCGACGTCATGAGGTCTCAAAAATTATCGAACTGTTTCATATGTATAAGATAAGAAAGTAAAAGGAGAATGAAAGAGAAGATGAAAATATTTCTTATTTATAATATAATAATTAATAATAATAGTAATTTATACTAATTATACTAATTTTTAATAATTTATTTTTATTTATGTAATTTTTAATTTAAATATCAGTCAATGAATTACAAAATGTATTTATTTATTTACGTCTATATTTATTTTTGAAAACGTTTACAATGAAAACAATTAAAAAATCTATTTCAAGTTTCTTTTATTTTATTTTTAGCATTATAACTTTATTTTAATTACATCGAAACTGAAAGGATCAGCTGAAAGGCCGCTAAAACAACAAGTTGACTAGATCTTTATTAAATGAATAGTTTTTGATTAATTAAATTAAAATTATGTAAATAACTCAAGCAATCAGAAGACAAAATAAGATCGCTTTATAAGTAAATAAGATAATCTTTAAAATGTAATCGTTATGGTGATTTATTTAACACTTCTATTAATCTTGTTATTGACCACTTGTCGCACAAATTATATTATTTATTACTGAGCAATCACAAAGTTTGAGATGCTTTCGGGAGCTGCTGAGAAATTCCAAGTAGAAAATCGTGGCACTAAAAAATTAAAAGCTGTGTAATGAAGGTTAAAAAATTAGAATAAATTTGATAAAATATTCTAGAGAAATGTTGTATAATCGAGTATTTTATTTTTGGAAGTTTCAAAGATGTCGTTTTTGCTGTTGTTGACTTGACGTGAAAATATTCCACGCAGATCCCGTTGATGACGCGGATGCTGATGATGCTTCTTTAACTCAGATGAGGTCTTTTAAAGCAACGAAATCCCAGATTAAAATCACACTCACAGCGACGTTGGTGCGGTGAAGCGACAGCGGCCGATCGACATCGAGATAAAGAACAACACCAACAACAACGACGCAAGCAGCAAGAACCAAAAGAACACCAACACTAATAATAATTTTTAAAGCATTGTAAATGAAATTACAACAATTTTTCGTTAGCACGATGCTTAACAACAACATAATCTGTAACATTATCTGCGCGGATGCGCCGAGTGGGTGGTTGGGGTTGCTGAGGATGCGGCTGAAGCGGCAAGAAGTTTCTCGCTTTATGTTTATTGGTGTCTTTTCTGGTGTTGGCTGTTGTTGTTGCTGATGATTTTACAGCCTTTGCTATGCTTATCGCACTGTAATCGATTCGCGTTGTTGTTGCTGTTCGTTGATTCCCGGTGATGCTTTTATTTGAATTCTTCTCTTCTCTTTACAGTTGCTCGGTTTGAATTGTGACTTTGATTATGGTTTGTGAAAATTTTATAGATGCTCATTGGGATGGAAAGAGTATTTTGCTAACGCAAGAACGAAATTTGGACGCCGTTCGTTGCTTCAGCCAAATCCAGGCGCAGTATCGAAGTTCAGCTCCAGTCACGATTCGATGATGAACGAAGGAACGAACAACGAAATAAAAATAAAAAACAAAATACAAATGAATAAAAAAATATTAACAACGAAGCCAGAAAACGTCGCGAAGTCCGTGAAACGAAGTTCAAGAAGATAAAGAAATGCAACATTTATTTTTAACGAATTAAAACAAAACTTTTCAGTATTATTATTCTTCACTGGACTTGTAAATCAATCAATCAACGGATTTGAATAAATTAGCACAAAAGAACTACTTGATAAGTTAAATAATTAAAGAGTAATCAAAAAAATTAAAAAAAAAAAATTTGAGAACAAAAAATACGAAACGTAATCAGATTCTAATTTAATATTTTATCTAGGTTAAAAAATCTCCAGAATAAATGAAATTTGATTGAGTTTTCAATCTCAAGAAATATGATCTTTAATCTACTTTTAGAAGAGTTCGAAATCGTGGAAGAGAAAACGAACAGTTTGTTTATAGAACGAATTTATAATAATAAAAACGCGTAATCGTATAGAATTACAATAAAACTGCACTTAACTGAACTGAGATTACTGAAAACTTACAACGTTAAGAATAGATTTAATAAAAATGTAGGTGAATAAGCTTTATTTTTTGTTTAAATCTTTTATTGCAAATATAAATATTTAATTTTCATTCAAAAAATATTTTTCACTTGCTCATAAAATTACTTAATAATTATTAAATTAATAAACTTATTAATTAATTTTAAATATTTGTTTTTTTTCTTAAAAATATATGATTTTTATTTTTACGTTACTCAATGATGACATCCAATTAAAGACTTAGGAAACGAACGCGCTTTAGGGCGAAACTAGTAAAGACTTCCGAAACGAACTTGGTTGAAACACTAAATAGTTACACGTTAGCTTCGGGAGCAATTTTCTTTCCTATTTCTATAGATTTTAATCTATTCTTGTCATCCATAAGTTTGATGCTGTTCAGCATTTATATTTTTTTAGTTTTAAATGGCTACAAAAATGGTTAAAAATTCTATGAACTGAATACTTAGAGTTGAAGAAATTAAATTACATATATTACATAAAATAAATATAAATTTAATTATGATAAATAACTAAAATTTCTTTATATTCACTATTGCTATACATTTGACCAAAAATTAAAGACTGAACGTTCTTTCTAAAAATGCTAAATAAGTCATGAAAAATGTCAGGAAAAAGAAAATTCAAACCGGGTGTAAGAAAAACCGTTTGCGAAGCATTCATTTGAAAAATTCTTCTAGCACAAGGAATTCCTCAAACCATTGAAAAGCAAAAGCAAACCGAAAGCAATAAAAAATAAACAAACGAAGCAACAAACACGCAAATAAACAGAAGTTATTACAAGTTTGCAAACATAAATTGAACATCGACTTGTGCTGCGGCTGTTGCTGCTGCTGCTACTGCTATTGCTACGCTGTATTTGCTGTTGGTGGCTGGTAAATAAAGCCAAGCATTACATAAATTGCACATCTCTCGAAAAGGAAATGGATCCACGACAACTCGGCCAGCAACCGCCGCCTGGAATCGCCGCCACCAACACCGACCCCGACGAGCGTAATTTAGGACCTCGCATTGTCCGCTGCATCCGAAAAGGATGTGCGACGCTCTCGAATCTAAGTCCGCTGCAATCGCTCGCTGCAAAGGAAACTCCTCGCGTTCTAATGTCGCGGCCATAAATTCGCAGCTTAACAATTCTTGCGCAAGCAGCCAGCTGCAGGCGAAAGCGGTTGCGGTTGCTGTTGGCGGCAATGTCGATACAGATGCGGCTGATGTTCGTATCGATTCAAAGCCTTGCGGTCTCCGGTGCTTCGGTCGCCCTTTTGAAGGCCCTCGGACTCCACGAAACATCGCTGCGCTGAGGCGTGACGCTTTGACAGCGGACACACTTTACGATCGACTGCTTCGGCTGCTTCTTGGTGTTGCTTTGGTGATTTAACGGTGTTCGCTTTGCGTCGTAAATTGCGCCATTTTAGCTGCATATAAAACGAGAGCGCAGCGAGAAGACGAAAGAAGGAGCACGAAGAAAGCGAGGCAGGCATTAGAAGAGGGAAAGAATCTCTTCCTCCTTCATAAAGTGCCATTTACACTTAAGCTTCACTTAACTGAATTCACGTCATAAATCTCGATCTTCGAACGAGTCGACGACTCTTATTTCCCTTCTCCTCCCACACCTTCAGCCACTTTTCCTTTCCTCCTTCACTCAGTTCTTTAAACGCTTCCCAGCAGCCATTTTAGACGCTTCTAACGGCTCATTATTGGATATTTTCCGCTGCGAATTCCTCCAGCTGCTGCTTCGTGGCTCTTCCTCGATCGGGATTCGAAGCTGGCCGCGTCGGAGCTGCGATTAATAAAGATTAGTCGCGGCTCCATCTGCTTTTCTAATTTGTCTGCAATAGTTTCGTGCAGATGATCAACGCCAAATGGTTATGTAATGAAAATTACGGCAATAATTGACCGTGGTGCTGCTCAACAACAACAGCAGCAGCAGCTCTGTGCTTCGAAGGTTTTGTTGCTGCCTGAGACTGAGTAATAATTTTCACTTTTCCCCAACGAAGCAGCCAACCCAGCGAACGTTCAGTCCATTTGCTGGACGAAACGACCGACCGTCGCTCCAATAAGGATGAAATGTGAAATTAACACCGCGGCAACAGATCGCCGCCAGCAGCTTCCAGCGAACTTCTTTGTTGCCGGAGATGCTGCGCTGTTATCCGAACTCTGGTGTCTCCATCGGAGCATCCAGCCGGCTGCCAGTCATCGCGTCTGTCCATCCGTCTGTCCGTCCGTCTGTCCGCCCCTTATCGTGAAAGTTAATTCCTTTTTGCTACCAGATAAACGCTCGAACGTGAGCTTCACACATTCATAATTCACCGCCTTTTAAAGGAAAATCATATTAAATGCGAAAAACAAAACCCACCGACACTGAATTTATATTAAAAGAGCAGCAACAGCAGCCGGCAGCATCCTTAGTGATCCCAACACATTCCGCAAATGAAAGTCGATTAGTGAAGCTCCAAGTACTCAGTATAAAGTGAAGCTTTTATTAATATGTTGTTGTTGTTGTTGCTATTATTGCTGCTATTATTAGTATTATTATTATTAATGTTGCTGTTGCAGCACTAAAAAGTGTCATCGTTGACGAGTTACTTCAATTAGAAGCTGATTGTTTCATTATAGGAGAAAATGAGCCGTGGACTGTCGCTATGTGCGTCATTAAGCGTTGATATGAGTTATTTTCGAGATGACAAAGAAACTTGTATGCGTCGATGTGCGTTGTGATCCGTTCCAGTGCGTCAACATGAAGAATTACTCAAGCAAAGTGTTTGGAAATTCGAAAATCCTTAAGAATTGCATAAATTTTGCAACCTTGATATGCGTTGCTATGCATTAGAGTGCGCTGAAAAATGCAACTCTTTATAATTTAAGTTTTTAAATAAATAATTTAAGTTTTTAAGTTAGATTATTATTTAATATTATAAATTAATTAATATTATAATTACAAATGGTTACTAGTCGATATGCGTTGCCATGCGATAAACCATGCGTTTCCTTTAAAGTTATACGTCTTTTAAAAATTATGCTTCGAACGTGCGTCGATATGCTTCACCTTCCGTCGGAAAGCGTTGAAACATTTAACTGTTTCTGCAGCCAGTTTTTCACTTATAAATTCAGTGAAAATACTCAATTTAATACAAGTCGATATGCGTTGAGGTGCGTTGCTTTGCGTTGAAACTGATAATTGCTTAGAAATGTCCTTTTAGTGATCAAAATCATTAGAAGGCGTAAATTCAAGTCCCGATGATGCGTTCCTATGCGCTGAAGTGATTTGGAATAAAATTTCTTACATCTTTCGTTAATAATTTTGAATATTGATAAAACTTTGATGCGTCAATACGCGTTAACACAAGTTTTCGCATTCGCTCACGCCTTTCCTTTACTTTTTATGTTTCAATATTTTTCAGTTTCGATTTTAAGATTTTCTTATAGCTGCTCCCACAAAAAAAAAAAAAAACAAAGTTTCTACAAAAGTCCAACTTTGCAGACGGCGGCAGCGTTGAACGACACAATTTTTAATCGTGTTCTTCGTTTGCTCAGCATCGTTGCCGTTCTTAAGGAATCAGTTGCTTCTGCTGTCTATTGTTCGAGTTGTTGTTGTTGTTGCGCATCCTGCAGAAAGGTCGCCGCGTCGCATCGCATCGCGTCACGTCGCGCCGTCGCGTTATCACTGCCACAGCATCTGCTGCGCATTCAAAGTCGGCGTGGCGTTGACCGGATGCTGAAGGAATCGGGACTCGCCCATTTATTTCAATATCTCACGATTTTCACTTTCGTGTGGGAAATCGTTGGCCAAGGATTCATTTGTTCCTTTGTCGTTGGGAAGCTTCGCAAGTGGCTTTGTTACATCGCAGTTAACGTCATCGTCGTTGTTGTTTTCTTCTATTTTTTGGACTTCATAATCACGATCAACATGAAAAGAATGCATAAAAAATAAGTGCAAGGAAAAAGGAAAAGTTGAACTGGAAACACGTGCATCGCGTTGAATAAAATCGCGTTTTTTGTTGTGCAGCTGTCTTTAATCTCAACCATTGACCGAATAATGAAGGACTGAGTGACAACATTTTCAACAACATCCTAGACGCAAACTAAGGATTCATCTCGCCTTCAAAGCGCCTCAACGCGTGTAAACTTTAACGAAAACAATTAATATAAAATAAAGAATACGTTCTTTGTTTTAAATTCTATTAAATATTCATAGATAGGGAATAAAATTTAATTTATTTTAATTTCAGCAGAGTTTTCAGAATTTTTGCTACTTTCAAATTACGTGATATCAAAAATGAATAAATAAAAAGCCTTCTTGGTGACACTTTTAGTCACTTTCCTGCCCTGGCTTCCAGTTGCATAACTCGAAAGACAAAAATCACCTCATAACTTTTCCACATGACACACAAATCACAATAAAAGTCAAGTCTGGGCAACAACAGCTGCTGCTCGAAAGGCGCCGACAACAGCCACAATAACAACAATAAAAGCTGCGAAATCGCGTATCAAACATTCTGAGTCCGAGGAGGCGTTGATTGAAGCAAAGCGAAGCGAAGCAGCAGCGCCGATCATCAGCCCAACCTCAGGCGGACCTCGCCAACTGCTCTGTTGACAATGAAGCCCGCGTGTCTGAGGCGTTGAGTGAATTATTTCGATGCCTGCGCTCGGAAATAAATCCAGAGCGCGATAAGTGCGAATTCCAGCACTAAAAGTAAGAGTCACGCGTCGCCGGCAGCCCACGCGTCGCCGTCGTTCGACTGGGCGCGTTGAAGGGACGTGATGTGGCCTGAAAAGTGACACTCGTCGAATTGCGCGGTGGTCGGTGGTCGTTGATAGGCGACACGTCAAAACAGACGTGGATAAAGCAGACTCTTTTCCTTCTTCAAGCAGAATCGCAGAAGGAATTGTAAAAGTGTTTCATGTAGGTTTTCGAGCGTGTTGGCTTCTCGCTCTTCCCCGCACACACTCGTTCTTATCACACGTTGCTTTTGTTGGCGCAAACTTCTAATGAAAAGGAAAAATTGACAGCAGCAGCAGCAGCGGCAAATGTCGTTGCCTTCAACCAGATTCGACTTCCTTTAGAACTGGTTGAAGTAGCCACACATAAAACAGCAACAACAACAACTTGAACACTTTTGCTGAATTTCCTTTCGTCCGGCGAGTCTCTGGTGGGAAAAGAATGAAAGAAAGAGTGAAGGCGTGGCACGGGGAGCGGCGAGGGGCCGATACCGGAAAAATAGGAAATTATTTTGTGCATTAAAAGGACGGACGGACGCAAACATGTCACTCGTCGCCGTCGTCGTTCGTTGTAGCGCAACTGCGCTGAGGATGCGTCGCTGCGTTCTGATCAATTTGCGTGTTCGTTGTTACGTAATTGCGTAAGCACGCCGCTCGCTGCCCGCTCTGTGTTGTAATATTTCAATTCCTGTTAAATAATTTCAATTAGCTGCCTCGCTGACCGCAAGCTATTTGCATATGAAGCGCGAAAGAGCGATCCGTCCGGAATCTTAAGCAACCACCGAAGGAGGCGCTGCATCAACGCAGAAGCTAGAAGTCGCCTGGTGGAGGGGGAGGAAGGAGGCATCAAGCAGCCACATAAAGTGATGGTAAAAGGAACAACTGAGCGTGGAGAGAGTGCCGACAACGGGACATAAGAACAGTGGGTGTGAAATAAGATTGAACTCATTTCTGTTAATTGTGCTCACGTTATTCTCTCACATCCTTCCATCTTTCTCTTCCACTTCTTCTCTTTTCTCACTCTCCTTTCACTCCCCTGTCTCTTATTTTCTTTTTTCCTGTCTTTATAACGAGTTTCATTCCCTCTTTAATAGAAATTCTTCCATTAACACGTTGTGAATTATATCGACCGACTCGTTACTTAGTCAACGAAAATTTGAGTTCAACGAAGTTCCGTTGCTATGCACATTTCTGCTTCTTGTACTTTTTTATCTAATCTCTTTTAGCGAAGTTTCTTTCTTCGGTTCTTTCACATAAAACATTGAAATAATTGTTATTTCTCGCATTTGCAACATTGTCCACTGTGCACGCACCCAAAAGGAAAGACCGACGAACACACAGTTACTCACTGAAGCCACAACAAACAACGCAATAAACGCAACAACTTCGCGCGTCGCATTGAAGGATTTTCGTCCGCGAAGAAGCAGCGAGTGACACACGCGTACATCAAAACTCCAATTAACTGTACACCTCGCGCCGTGCTGCAGCATGCCGTGGATTGGAGGACACTTAAGTGGACACCTCGTCCGCCTGCAGCAGCAACAACAACAACGACAACGACATTGAGCAAGAAGAAGCAGAGCGACCGGCAAACGACTCGCAAGAATCGCGTTAAATTCACAGCGAATCGTTTGGCATCGTTCGCTAATTGTTAACTGGTTTGTTCGCCGACGGTTGTTGTTGTTGTTGTTGTTGCATCACGGTTTCAGTGTCGGTATCAATGTCGCTCTGCATTTCCTTCGTTACGTTGCTTACGTTACGAGGAGCGCCTCGTCTCCGCTGGCGTCGGTGGCCGCAGCAGCGAGGCGCTGACCGAACATTGTCAATTTTATAGCGGATGCGTGAACGCAATTCAGTCGAATGCCGTTAGAAATAAGGAGTCGCCGCGCCGCGCCGCGTTGCGTGTAATTCATGTGGCGACATGCGTTCAAGGGACCGAGCTCCGTGCGCCGGTCTCCTTGGCGACTGGTTTCTGCGCAATTCGACGGCTGATTGGATGCTCGGACGATCATTGAGCTGCGAGACGCGGTTGGGTGGGATGCAGGCAGTCGCTGTCGTCTTTTGTTCCTAATCTTGTTTCGAATTGTGTTCCTCGACAACATTTTTCCTTGTTCTTGGCTCTTCTATGCACGAGCTGGAAATAAATTAGCTGCATGCGAACAGCATAGACCAGATATCGATGAGAAAATCGCAACATCTGCTCCGAGGCTCCTCAAAAGTCGCTGGAAATTCCAATTTGACTACGAAACGAACACGGCAACTGAGTGACGAAGTGACTGAACGTAAATATAAAGCTTTTCTTTTTTCGAAAGAATCTAATTTTAGAACATTTTCAGTGTTCTTTGGTTAAAGCACCCATTTCCAGCCTTTAAAAGTTCGAGTTTTAGAAAACATTTCGAAATTAATAAAAAAGTTCCAAAAGAAGGGTAAAAAATGTTCCTGAAAATGATTTCAAAGCTAGTTTACGATTGCGTTCAGATTAATACAAGCTAAAATCAATAGCAATTGCACAAGATCTGAGGTTTCAGGTTTATTTTTGGTCTAACCATTGCTCAAACCACGTTTTAAAAATTCTCTACTTACTTCAATATATTTTAATAAAATATTTACCTTTTCCTTGTTTGTTTATAAATTATAAAAGATTTCTTCTAATTTAATCACGTCTTGTAAGCGATTTATTGACCTTTCCTTTCAATGCGCCTTTTCCTTGTAGCTTAATTTTTTGTACGACTTGAGATTCGTGTTGTTGTTGTAATCGTCGAATGGATAACAAAGAATTGCCTACTCTTGACGATGTAATGAATCACATGAAATATGCGAACGACAAACATTTCACGCTGAGCTGTCAGCAGACAGACAACAAAATCTAATCAGAAATGGATACTGTAACAATAAAACACCAAGAATAAGCGGATAAAAACGAAAAAAGTTGTCTTGGAAAAACGTAACTCGTCAAATTGACCAAACAGTAGTTAAGTGCATCGAGAGTACGCAGCGAGTCAGTATTGGCATCACTGCTTCGATGTGCTGTCCTTTCATGGGCATTAAATGAACTCAGAACGAAGCGTAAAATGAACAAACTCACGAACGAACAAACGAGCGAGCAAACAAACGAACGAACGATTCATCATCATCAAGTCTCTATTGAAAGCTTACGAAAGAACAAAACGAATAGAACAACAACAACAGCAGCAACAACGTACAGAAATCTAATTGATTGACTTGTGAGTTGAAGGCGAATCTAATTGATTGAATCGGTGGCAGTCGCTTGTCGCGCAGTTGCTCTGATCTCGATGATTGTGTGTTTTACGAAACGCGGCGTACATACGTTCGTTTGTCGCTGTGTAATGTACGCAGTTAATTGGGTGTGGTGAAGAAATGTTATTTTTAGGCTTTGTGACCAGCTGCCAAACGTGATTCCAACGAAGCATTCATTAAACAATGAAATTAAAGATTTATGTAGATTTCTATCAAATCGTAACGAATTTTCTAAGTGAACCCTTTTCTTCCTCGGTGAACACGTTGTTCGGCTTCACTTCATTACATGTTATTGTTTCTTTATTGCTTTTCAGTCAGTCTCTGATTCAGTCTATCATTTCAAGCATTCCTCTTGAGTTTCTGCGTGAGAAATACTATTAATTCCTTGACAACACCGCCGCCGCCTCCTTCACACCCGCCGTCGACGCGCTTTGCTCCAGCCATTGCAAAGCTTAATTGAAACTACGACTTCAAGCGACGACTTCCAAAGTTACTCCTCGGCTCATCGGCGAACTGCATCGGCAAATGCTGTAATCGTCGCTGTCGGCATCTGCGTTGTGGCTGCGTGTGTCTGCGCGTTTGTTGTCTGCTCCGATGACTGCGAAGTCTGCGATCTCTGAATTGTTGTTGTTTTTGTATGTTAAGAATGTTCACTTCAATGCCTTCGGCTTTCTTATCGTTTTTTAACAATGTTTCATCCTTATTTGGACCGTTTAAAGCGAGGCAGGCGAGTGAGTTTGTCGGCGTCATCGAAATCGTCGTCGCCGTTTTCGCAAATCATCCTAGTTGCTTTTTTGCTTCATTGTTGTTGCTGTTTTAGTTTACGTCCTTGTCATCATCATCGTCATCGGCTACATTCAAACGCTGTGCATTCGTGTACGTCTTTGGAATAGTTTCAAGGCGCTTAGAAATTAACTCGCTTCAGATTCTTTCAATTGATTGTCTGCAGAAGTCGTTGTTGTTGTTGAAATTTCTCAGAGTTTTTGATTGATTTCTATTGCTCTAGTAGTAATCATCTCCATGTATGAAGCTATCGCAAATATGTTGTGAATATTAACATTAATATTAATTTCGCAGTTGTTAATGTAGCATGTAAACGATTAGCAGAAACACGAGTGTCAATAGTATTTCAAACTGTGAATGCATGAAGATCGACCGAACAAACAACGACTAAACAACGACTGCACATAGACTGCGCAGCGACTGCACAACGACTGCACAATGACTGCTCGTGTCATGTTCCAGTTTTTCGGTGTCGATTGTCGATTTTTACAATCGTTAAAACGAAGCGATTTCTGCGCAATTGTCTTCGTTGCTTGTCGGCTTTATGAGAAAGCTGAGACTGAGTGAACTACGATTCTCTTTACACACATAATTTTTTCTATTATTACCTTAATTTAATTTCAACTTATCACTTCTCAAACAACTTCACTTCACGCGTAGAGCAACTACAAGAAAAAAAGTATTTTCCATACGAAGCAAATCACCGAAGCAACGACGTCGCCGGAGTAAAAAAGCCTCGTGGAACGTGTTTTAAATTCCATTTTAAAGCTCATCGATTTCAATTAAACGCTCGGGTAAACGTTTTGTATAACAACAACAACAACCACGATGTAGTTCCAATAACAGTTACAGCAAATTGAGAGCAGGAAAACTTTAACAACAACTACAACAACAACAACAACAAGAACTATCACTGCAACGTCATTCTGAAGGCGCCAATGATAGCTAACGGCAGGGAGAACGGTTGTTGTTGCTATGTTTCAGTTGACGGTTGGACTTCAGAGCCACCGCCAAAGGGGACTTTTTGCTAGAACCGATTATGTTCAGTTTATCTTCATTTTCAGTGTAGTTTTTCACTCCAATCCAGTCCACTTCCTTATGTTTTCCTCCTCATGCTCCGCATGAATTAGTTAGATAAGTTCACACACAAGCGCACATACACACACACACGCAGCAACCTTTGCATATTACATTAACAATATTTAGAAAATCAGAAGACGTCCAAATTTTGTTTTGTTTCTTTTTCTCCTCTTTATAAAATTTATTTATTTAGTTTTTTATTAATTACTAAGAATACGTTGATTACCATTATTTTATTTGCTGCTTAATTAATTTTACTTGTCTATTTACAATTATTTTTAGATTTAAAAATAGTTTAATTTTAGACAGCACAAAAAATTCCTACTTTCAAAAGAATTCACTTATATTTAAAAGTAAAAAAAACTAAACTAAACTTCAGAGAGTTGTTATATTAATAATCTTACTTTAAGAAAAAGTTCTTCTGCGTTTTATTAAAATAAAAATATTGCCTTAAACACTGAATTCTTTACCTTTAGCTTAATAATAAAGTATTCACACTATTTTAAGCTGCGAGCGAATTAATGCACATTTTAAATTAAGTTTAACTAAAGTCTTTCAAATCGTACGCTTAAAACCTATGAGAGAGATTTGAAGGCAGAGATTCACTGCTTCGTGGCAGCAGAGAACAGCTTCAATTAACGAGTTCATCGTAAAGAGAATTCACATCATCGTAGCGACGAAGGCAGCGACTTTATATGAAGCCGATGATGATCGCATTTCGCGTAATAAACGACGACAAATTTACGAACGTCGTCGTCGTACTGCGTCGTGTCTACGGCGACGTTGTGGAACAGCGTTCATCGTTAAGTTTTTACAGCAACAACAACTGAAGTCGTAACGGTTTTAAGCGAAGTGTTATTGAACTGCGCAAATGTTTTGTGTGGTGAGGAAATAACCGTTATTCAGCGTATAATTATATTATTGCCATTCGAAACAGTTTATAATGCAATAAAAAGCTTTTACGAAGGAATAATTATTATTAGACTACTTTAAAATCGTTCCTTCCTCTTCTTACATGTGAATTCTCTCTACAGAATTAAATCATACTCATTATGATGTATTTTTTTGTTCGTTTGCTTATTGATAATCATCTTAAATTCTACGGGAAATACTTTCAATTAAATTCTTCGCCTTCCGTCGTCTTCTTCATTATTCCATCCATCAAAATCCATCTGCAATCGATCGTCTTTCAATATGTCAATCCATCTGTCAATACATCATTCCAGGGTGCACGGCGTTGCCACGTTGAAAGTAGACATTCGGGTTGCTGCTTAGCGTAGGTTCCAGTGTGGTATATAAATTGGTCTCATCGGGTCGTATAAATAAACCTAGAAGACACGACAAGCGGGAAGAAGAGAGGAGATGACGAAAGAAGGAGAAGGAGGAAAGAAGGAGGAGGTGAAAAGAGAACGAGAAAGAAAGAAAAGAAAACACGATTTTATTAATTATATTATTATTTAATAATATTTCAAATGATTGTTTTTTTATTTCACCACAAAAGTTGTTGTTTTAATTATAAATTTATCGTAATAAAAACATCAATTTTTAATATAAAAAATCATTCAACTTTAATTTACATTTTAACATTTAACGTACAATTAATTATACATTTAATATGCCATTTGAAGAAGGACAAAAGTCCTTTTATTCAAATGGAAAAATAGGGAAATTTGGAAGTAAAAAAATCTTTGATTAAATGCAAAATGATATGAAAAAAGAATAAATAATATTTCAACATTTAAGATTAATTTAATTTCAGTTTTCATCATTTGTTGAAAGAACTTCGAAAAGGAATAAAAAACTGAGTTTTACTTTACAAATTCCAATTTTTCTTAATAACAAAAATATATTTAAAATTCCATTAAATTTTACATCAATTTCAATTAATTCCAAAATGAATTTCTTTTTTGTTTCTTCGTCATTGATTTTGCATACAACTTCAATAACTTCCAAATGCACTGTACAGTAATAAACCAACAACAACAACAACAGCCACCATGCCACGCCCTCGTTAACGGTGTTGGGTGCGGGGTGCGGTGCGGTGTGGGTGCGGATGGACGCTATACAAACCGAGTCAACGGGACATACAAACCTTACCTGGGTAGCGAAGTGTTTGTGCGATTTGTGCTTGTGTCATAGGCGTGGCCGGGGAGCCCAGCTGCTTGAGCGTCGGCGGCGGGTGCGCCACGTGCTGCAGCGGCGGTGGTGGTGGCGGCACGGCCGGGGGTTGAGGGTAGAAGCAGAACGGGTGCGTCAAGTGGGCTGGAAAATAGTGATACATACGAGTGTAGCTCGGAGGGGCGGCGGTCACCAAAGCGACGCGATCTTTTTCACGGATCAGTGGACGGAGGAATGAAGGTGGTGTTTGTGTGTATTTTGTTTATAATGGAATGGAAATAAAAGTGTTTATTTACAGCATTCATGAACGTTTTCAATATTAATCACAACCGTTTTTATTTAACCCCCGAAAACCCACAAAAGACCGCAGAAAAGAAAAGAAATTTCATTGAAAAAAAAGGTGTAAAAGAACCATTAATTAAATTGCAGCAACGATTGATGGACAAACGAATAAAAGACGCGTATTCAGAGTGAAAGTATTGAAATTAATTGCGTTCATTTAAGACGAATTGTTTGAAATAAGGAAAATAATAAAAGGAACAAAGTGTTTTGTGTGTGTGTGTGATATTTAATGATCCATTGATACATTTGATGATGTTGCACAATTCGTGGATGTCATGTGATGTGATGTTTGAGGTGCGCGTGTTGAGATTAGCCACAAATGGAACAAAACAAACAAAAAACACGGATGTGAATTAACAACAGTAACAATTAATTAATTGTGTGTGGAAAACATGCAGTAAAATGTTCATTCAGAGCAGCTTAACTACGACATAATAAATAAACCCTTAAAATCGTAAATTGCCACAGAGTAAAACGAAAACTAAACAAAGCGATGAATAAAAGAGTCGAAAAACAAATGAAGCAGAAATTAATATAATTATAATTATTATTAAATTACAAATAAATAAAAAAGTTAATCGTTTTTCGAATCTTTTTCAGTTTTTTGTTTCCTTTTTTTAGAGCTTTCGAATTAGATTTTAATTTAATTGAATACAGTAACAAAAACTGAGTCCTTTTTTCTACTGAAACCTGAAACTTTCGATTCCAGGGCATTTTTTTTAATTCACTTTGTTTTTTCCTCAGCTTTTTTCCTGTCTTTCAGCAGAAATTCACTTCTATGCTTGCTATGGGTTGTTTTCGAATTGATTCTTTGCTTTCAGCTGACATTCGATGCGATGGTTTTTAAATGCTTTAACCTTGGCCAAAATAAGGCATCGAATTTTCGGGATTTGAATGATTTTGCGATGATTTCTTTCACATTTTTTATTGTTCCAAATCAGACCCAAAAGCATTTCGAAGAATCTCTCAGCGGAGCCGCAACCGTTTATTGCAATAATTTTTACCTGCTCCACGAGTTCATAAATAAAATGTTTGTCAAGCGGAAAGAATTATCGCCATGGTTAAAAGCTATCATCAACTACAACAACAACAACAACAAAATCTGGAGTATTTTCTTAGATAAACGAGATTTCGATGAATCAACACGTTTTTCAAGAAATTCATTAAAAGACTAATAAAAGAAATATTAAAAAAATTTATGTGAAAAAAGACCAACAGACATTCTGCAATTATCATAATTTACCTAAATTTAATGATGATTATTATTACAGTTATTATATTGCTATTTATTTTTCTGCTCATGATGATGAAATTGATTTGCTTTGATTTCCATCGGCTTTCGAAAATATCTTTTTGATTATATTCGATGGAGAATTGTTTCTGATCTGTAACCATCAATGAATACCGTTAGAATTCATTCGGTCAGCTAACAATCATCGTTGAAGCTGGAAAAAAGCGGCGCGGCTCTCGTTGCACTTAAACTAGTTTCGTTCGTTCGTTTGTTGTTGTTGTTTCTGACACATAATTCTGCTCGATGCATTAAAGTAAGAAGCAGCATTACAACAACAAACATTTCACACTCCATTCGCACGATGAAAGTAGAACTAAAATAAGCGCAACTTCAAGACTCACTCATGAAAGCGCATCTATGTCATTGCGTGTGTGTGTGTGTGTCGAGCTCCAATAACATAATTAACGCTACATTTTATCTTAATTCAGTTTCGCGCTATTCGCAAATAAAGAAACTTTATGCCAACTTCTATTAAATTCTTTAGACAATTAATTGAATTTAATTTACATTAATAACAGTCATTAATTTGCCTTATTATTAACAACGACAAAGTTTTTTTAATAAATTAAAGAAACTTGCGAGGAAAAAAGCAAATAAATTTTAATGCATGAAATTAATATTGAAAATTAAAAGCGCAAAGAAATTGAAGACGCTGGCTGCTTTAAGCCGACCGTGAAAACTGAACTTTTAACGAACGCGGAGCCCAACGAAGCGTTTCATCGGCCCACGTCAGAGTTGCCAACTTACGCAAATTATTCATTTATTTCATTGGATAATCAATCGTTTTTTTCGGAGCAATTAAATCGAATTCAAGTAACAACATATCCTTCGAGAATAAACTAACTTTTGCACAAATTTCTTGTTCCTGCTTTTCACTAATTTTTAAATTAATTTAAAGTATAAACTATTTAAAAATTGTATAAATTTTTTGTATAATAAATAAAAAAAAATAAAAATAAATAAATAAAAAAATATTCATTTAGTTTTGATTTAATTTTAGTTTTAAATAATTTATTTATAGTTAAATTTTAACTTAATTTTTATTGCATGTTAAAGTAAGAATTTAATATTTAAATTAAAATAAATTTAAATTTGAATTCCATTTAAAATTAAGTCTAATAATCATTAACGTAATTTTAATTTAAGTTTAGTTTTGATCTGTTTTTAATTTAGGTTAATTTTTTACATTTTAATAGTCTTTGGGTTAAGTTTAAAGACGTAAGCGGAGCACAAAATAGTATTTAAAGAGCTACCATAAAAGCACACCAACAACAACAACAACAACAGCAGAAACAGCAACATTCGAAGCAAAGTTTTGCGGCCAAGTTTAATGTTTTTTCGTGCTTTTCATTGTTGTCTGTTGCAATGCGGCGTCCGACGCAGACGCAGCCGCCGACTTTTGCGGTAATCGACGTCTGGCTGCATGTCTGTTTATCTGTCCGTGTGTCCGTCTGTCTGTGTGGCTGCTAAAATATCTGTCTGCTGATTGTTGCTGGTCGCGCGGTGCGCATTGAAATCAAGTTTGTGGTTTGTTGGGCCTCTGATGCTGTTGTTGTTGCTGCTGTTGGTGCTGCTGTTGCTGCTGCTGCTCCTGCTGCTGCTGATAATGATCGACGTTGATCTCTTGCACTTGAGGGAGTTCATTTTTCTAAATGATATGACGACGATGCATTTTAATGCAGCGATAAAAATAGCAACCAACGAACAATAATAGCAGCGGAAGCAACCAACAACAACACCAACAACAGCAGCAGCAATTATGGAAACAACAACAACAACAGCAACAAATGTAAAGCAATAAATAAAATGTTGTTTAACCGCAGTTTTTTATTGTCTGCGTCGGTTTGTGTGTCATTTTTTTTGGTTTTTCGTTGAGTTTTTTGTTTCTTTTCTTGTATTAATATTAAATGTAATTGATGTTTTTGTTGTTGTTGTTGTTGGCACATTATTAAAGCACGTGTGCGTCATTAAAGGCTGCGGTTGCGGCCGCGGTGCCACTGAATTTGTTCACGCTTGGAATTCATGACAAGATTTTGCATTAAGATTGTTGAAATGTCTCGAAAGATCAAGAATAGGGAAAGAGAAGGAGGCAAAAATATCGAAATAGCAACGAGAAGCGAATAAATAATTCAGTTTTCCTTTATAATATAAATTTTAATATTATTATTATTATTAATTATTTACGTATTTATTTGCTGAAAATTAAAGAATTAAAAGAATTCCATATTTAAATTTTCGGTTTTTTGGAATTTTCTTCAATTTTACATTTAATTTTATTTACTATTATTTTATTTACATTTTAAGGAATTCTTTCGTTTCATTAATTAATTTTTCTCTTAATTATTTATTTATTGTAATTGAATATTTTATTGCGTCTGTTATTTTTTGTGCTATTAAAAAGGCGAAGGAATTTTAAGTTTTTCCACTATTTTCCTCTCCTTCCATTCCTTTTCTTTTCTCTCTCCCCTTTCTTGCCTTCAATTGCATCGCTTTTTAATGGTCATGCTTCGTGCATCGGATTCGCTTAAAGAACGCTTTAAATACCTTTCCAATTAGTTTTCTATTCGACTCAACTGTATCTAAACATCTGTTAGCAACAACAACAACAACAACAAAATCACAACCGACACACATTCAACTGAACACGGACGAACGAAAGCAGTGGAAAACATCTTCACGTTGAAACTTTTGAGGTTTACGAAAATTGCAGCGAATCGAGACGTTGTAATGCAACAACAGCAACACAACCAGCAACAACAACAACAACAAAAATAGTAACAACGACAACATCTTGATCATCATCCAAATAAACAAGAAAACGATGCAAAATAAAAGGAAAGAGCAACACGTGTCACTGCAAACAACTTGTCCACGAGTTTAGGCCATCAGCCGCCCACGAGATGCAAATAGAAGAAGAAGAAGCAGCACCAGAAGAAGCTCCATCAGTAACTACAAAACTTATAAAAACAAATACTTTAAACAACAAACAAACAGAACAAATAAAACAAATAAAAAACTAGTAAGGGTACCTTCGGTCAGACCGAAGCTTATATACCCTACATCCCGCCGATTTTCACCATTTTCAATACAGAGTTATCTATGATGGCAGAGAATATTCGTACCGAATTTCAAGTCAATTCTTCCAACCGTTATTCTGGAATTGCGGTTTATATCAATGTCATATGTTCGTGGGCGGACACGCCCATTTTTTTTAAAAATTTAATCTACCTGTACCGATGTATTCGGAAACAAAATTGAAGCTCAAAACTAAGTCTACAAGTTGAAATATTGTTAAAAGAATTAGTATTTGTTAAAAAAGTAGGCGTGGCGCTGCACCGATTTATCCCATTTTCAATCCCACAGAGTTTCGGATGACAAAGAATATACGTGCAAAATTTCATCGCGATAGCTTTATTCGTTCTCCTGTAATCGTGATTTCCACAGACAGACAGACAGACAGACAGACAGACAGACAGACAGACAGACAGACAGACAGACTACGGACATGGCTAAATCGACTCAGGAGGTGACACTGATCAAGAATATATATACTTTTCCATACCTGCCACGCCTCCTTTAATGCGTTACACACGGAAGCACAAAGTGAATATACCCTCATTCCTTCGGATGTAGGGTATAATAAATGGACTAAAAATTGCTTAAAGATGATGCTCCTTAATTATTCTGATAGCGTTGCCAGATCATTATTTTGCTTTATGTACCTTATAATGTAAATAATTCTTGAATTATATAAAAAAAGCATATTTTACTTTATTAGTTTAGTTTATTCTGTTTTAAAAACATGAAATTAATTTCCATTTTGCTTTCGTTTGTGTTGCGAAATTCTTTTAAAATACTTCACAGTATTTTAAAATATTGACTTTTATTAAATATAAAATTCTAACAAAATTAGTAGCACTTAAATTAAATTTAATTGCGAAAAACCTTAAATTTTTTGAGAAACGTTTTTACTTTATTTCTTTAACCTTATTTTATTCAGGCCGATGGCCACGTAGCTAGGGCTTTACCCTTGTCTTGATTTATATAATGTTATTATTTCTTCATGTGTAAATAATAATCATAACATTTCATTCATTTAAACAAAGAAATTAATAATTTATTTTTTATTAAATTAAAATATTAAATGTTAAATGTTAAAGTATTTAAAAATTGTATAGTAATCAAATTAATAATTAATGAAATAGCAATTAAATTTAATTCTTTAAAACACATTTTTCTCTCCCTTTTTTCCTTTCCTAAAAGAAATTCTCCTTTAATTAAAAAAAGTATTGCAACCACGTTTTTAATAACAACTTTTCTTATTATGCATTTTTCCAACAAATTAAATATTTAATTAAATTGAGATTTATTTATAAAGTGTTTTCAAAGCATTTTCAATCTGCTGGCAGCACTGCAAAGCATTAAAACTGTTGGCTTCTTTCTGCATTGAAATCTTGTTGCCTGCAACAATTTCAGTTCCTCTGAATTTAAGCTCTATGAATAATCTTTAGAAGTTGTCGTCGTTGCTGTATTTCGCTTTCGGCTAATCTTTAATTTTCCTTCAACGACGAAGCTTCAACTCAATGCCAAGTCGAGTCCACTCGAAGTCAACGCAGAGGACGAACGAACGCCTTGACTTTGATTGGAACAGCAGAGCGTTTGAATGTCTTTATAGCTACGTGCTTTTGTTTGTTTGTTGGCTCGTCTGCGGAGCTGCGTCTGTCGTGACGAGAGCAGCAACAGCTTCAATTGGGATGAAGCAGCGGTTGACAACGACGCCGACGATACGAGCAGAAGAACAACAACGGATACAATAACAAGGAAAAAATAATAATAATTAGAAAAAATAACAACAGCAACAACAAGCAAAAAAGAGCGAAAAGAATCGGAAAACATTTGCAAAAAGTTGAATGAACAACTCAGTTGTCAAGTTTCTGTCATGTCACTGTTGCTGCTGCTATTTTGCATGTTCTCTAATAATAATAATAATAAAAGCAGTAAAAAGAAATGGTTATTGAGTTGCTTTTAGCAGAAATCGTACACCGATTTTCATTTGATCGAGTTTGTTTCCTAAGTCTATCGTCCATGACTTCACTTTGCTATTTCTGAACAAAATCATATTTAAATGTTGTATTTCATGAAAAAGTACAACAAACAGTCGATTTTATGGGCCTTTCTAGGGTCTCACGTTGCATAAACTTAGTTTTAAACGCCGCTATAAGTTGTTATAAAAATTTGTTCGCTTTGCATTTAAAGTGCATAAAAATTCTCCGCGTCAAGCGGAGAAACTGAACTTTAATTGTGTTTCGCAACGACTCGCAAACGCGTTCCTCTTCACATGCAATAAAGAAACGCTTTTTACGCAACGCAGCACCGCATCTCATCTCCGTTTACTGCCTCAGAATCGACTGCGCGGTTTGACATACTCCAAAAGCAATTAAGTCGAGGGCCCATTAAAAAAGGAGGCCACGGAGCTCGGAAGGAGCCACGAAGAGAACCACCCTAAAGCCAAGCCGTGGACTGCGACGGATTCCCGGTTCCCGTTTCCGTCATTCTTCAGGTTTCCATGGGAATTCGGTGCAAGCGACGTTGATTTTCTTGTGGAAGTTTATGAGTCCCTGGCACCCTACAGAACGAAACTTCAGTGCCTATTTTATAGTAGCGAAGACTTATTTTAAAATAGTGAAGCTTTGAAATAATCGTGAGAATCCATTGAAGGATCCTTTATTCTTTAAGGTTCAAAGGTGTCCAATGATGAGGGAAATGACGGAAAGAAGCGAATTCTTAAGATTCGTTCAAGACGGAATCTTTACTGAGTGAAGTTAACAATGTTAACAAAGTTAATAATGTTCAGCAGCTACTGAGAATGGTAGAAAATCAAGCAAACAACTAGCTAAAACAACATCAAAAACAACGACTACCGCATAAATAAATCGCGTAATTAGAAAAAATTCCAATTGAAATCGTGGCGGGGGTCCAAAGCGAAAATTCCCAAAGAATGAAGAACGCAGCTGAATTTTGCGTATTTTCATTAGCAAATAAATAAAGAGAATTACTATCAGTAAAAAGCAGAAGAAAACAAAAGAAAAAAAGAAAAATAAAGGAAAAACAGTATTTAAAATACTCAATAATGAACACAAAAACCAATTAAAGATTTTAACTGTTTGCAAATTATTTAAAAAGCATCACAAACAGCGACAAAGATCGCAACTTCATTTGAACTGAAATGCAATTTATTTGCCTTATTTTTAATTAAATGAATTTATTTTATTCAGTTGTCCAATAAAAGCAAAAAGTGAAAAAATAGCATCTTCCAATAATTTTAATTGCAATTCAAGGCGCAACGTCATCATCATTAACGGCAACAGGAAACGATCATTAAGCACAACAGATCAAAATTCAAGCAGCAACCGAAGCCGCAGACGCAGCCGCAGACGCTATAAATGACCAGCGACTGTTTTTAGCTTTGTTTTATTACTTGCTGTGGTTTTTCTTTCTTCTGAAGTGAAATCAAAAGTCTGCAAGCGGTTCAAGGTCTCGGTCGAAACTTGAATGGCCGCTAAAAACACATCAAAGCCCAAATTGACGTCCGTTCGTCGGCCGACGTCGACGATGCACATGATTAAATCATTTTTTCGTACTTGAAACATTTATAAAAACCGAAGGAAAACTCTTACGATCTCTCAACGACGAAAACGAAGGAGAGAAAAACGAAAATCAGCCGCAATAACAACAGAAAAAGCAGCCGATGCAGCAGATTTTATAATGTGTTTGTATTCTCATCACCATCATCATCATCGTCGCAATCATCGTCGTAATGATTGAAACGATCGCTGTCACTGTGATCATTATCTCGAGCATGGATTCGTTGATCGCAGTCGTCTTGCGTTGGCTGCTGGTGTGTTGCGAGTCCGCAGCGGCGCCGACTGAACGAGTGACTTACTGACATCACACTTCAACTCGTAGCCAAGATTCTTGAAAGCATCATCGCCAGCAACAACAACGAAACTCTCACGAATTGAAATCGATCGCCATTCACTGCATTTTATTATTTTTATAGTTATTGCTATTGTTTTCATCGTTTTATTGTATTTTCTCAACTTTGCTGGTAGCAATTTGTACATTTTTGCCATGCTCAAGTGTCAAATTATATAATTTTTTCATTTAATTTCATTTTAAGCGAAGGCTAACGTATTCAGCTGTCGTCCGATGTCGGTTGTTGTTGCATTTATTCATTGTTGCTCTTGCTGCTAGTGTTGTGGGTATGTTTTCTGATATCTCTTGTTATCGATGACAATTTAAATGCCTGCCGTTTAACTGCCCAAGACACAGAAACTTTTAACTTGTTTAAAAAGAATCCTCTGTTACTGAACGGGAAGAATATTAAAGTAGAGTTTAAAACAAGTTGCAAGGATTGCAAACTTAGTAAAAATTATACATAACGTAAAATTAAATGTTATTTTTAAATAAATTTTATCAAAAATTAAAATTAAAAGGATGATTATTTAAATAAATATTAATAGTTGAATTAAAATAAAAACTACATTACATTTGTTACAAGAAAAGAGCAATCAGAACAAGTTTAAATAAATTCTTCTTAAATTATGCAATTAAAGTTGTGATAATCACAAAAAAAGCTGAAAGGAAACAAACTTGATTTCAATTGTAGGCAGGAAATTATTGGAACACGCTTTATGTTAGTTACTTCTCTGATGAGCGGAGAATATTCATCGAATACTTTGCCTTCTCCTCTCCCTCTACTTCCGCGATTGTCCAGAAACTGATAAAACTAACAAAAATAATTCAACTTTAATCAATTCGATCGATTTCATTAAATACGATATCAAAGAAGAATTCGTTACCAGTTCTCACGCATAAATTATTATAATCTTTGAAGCTTTTTATGCATGTTTCTGGAAATGTTGCTTGCATAGTTTCATTGTTGTTGTTGATGTTTATTTCTTCGTGTCTGCTTCAACAGCTTTCGACTTTATTCACACTCAAGTAAATTACACTTTAAATGAATGAAGAAGTGTCTAAATATAAGGCGAAGGACATGAAGAAAGAGAAGGAAGACAAGGAAGTGAAGCAGTTTCCAAACGCAACTTCTTCGTTGTCCTTGAACATCGTAAATCGTTCAAGTTAACACTTAAAATAACGATAATGACGGTGTTTTACGCAGCATTGACTACTTTTTCGGCTAATTTGTTATCTTTTGAACTTCTTCTACGCCAGTTTAATATTAATTCGCTTTAAATTCGAATAAAATTTATGTTTGTTTTATTAAAATCGTTTTTATTTTGATGGTTTCTTGTGTTTCTTTTATTTCTATCCATTTATTTCTCTATAGTTTACAGCCTGCGCTTCTTTTTCATTGAAAGATTTGCTAAATCATTGAAACGACAACACTTAATAAAGCCACACGCCATTCAAAACGGTTTTTATGAGTGATTTTAACGGATTTCAACATCGGTCTTTAAAGCTTCGTTGAAATAATTCAAAAATTCATAGATGAAAGAAAACACGAAGGAAAATAAGGCGAAAGAAGCCCGAAAGAAGAGTGTTAAGTGAACAACAACTCAACACTTGAAATGCACGCACGCAACACGCTTCGTTGCTGATGATTTTCATTCCTGTTGCTGTTGTGCGGCTTTTAATTCAACGCTTTGCCGACTGATGATGAGATTTAAGAGAGCAGAACAGTCGATGTGAAAGGAATGAAAGCAGTGTTTTTAGTTTCTTTATTAGACTAATTAAAAACAAACTCAAAGTTTTATTTGTCGCCATAAAACATTTCCATGTTTTTATATTATTTCTTCACATTCTACTTTCTGTAGCTAGAAACTTTACTTTATTTATGCCTTTCGCTATTTGATATTATTATATATTTTCAGTATTTCTTTTATTCTAAAGTATTAAACTCTTTTTTCAACGGAATTTTGACTACCAATCCAAAGACTTAGGAAACGAACTTGAATGTTTTAACTCCTCTGTCATTTAATTTTGTAGTTTTAAGTTTTCTTTCTAAGATTTTATAAAATTCTTGGAGTTAAATTTAGCATGAATTTTTTTGTCGCATCGTCATCGTAAAAAGAATCTTCGTCGAGGCCTTCACGAAAATCATAGCTCTGAGGAATTCATCTTACAGCTGAGCTTCGTCTCAGTCAACGACGATGGTGACGATTATGATGACGATGATGACTACGGCATCGCCATTATTATCAACGTAATCATAAACTAATAAATCAAGTTTAAACGTTCTTGAAAAACGGTGGCTCGAGCTGCGAATAAAAACATCAATAAAAAAATTGTTCATTCATTAATTTCCCGGAGTGTTTCTGCCTCCTCTTTCCCTCCTCATCCTTCTTCTCATTCACAGAAGCACACACATCCGCAGCGTGAGCAACACGCGCTCGAAGTCATCGTCATCATGCATCGTAGTCATCATTTCAACACCAATTCTTTCAACAACTACTAAAACAACAACAACAACAACCGTGTTGATGATTAGAGCAACAACAAACAGCAGATGAAAAGGAAGCACATTAACAAGAGCAGCATCAACAACAATAAAAAAACAAGGAACAACAAGCAAAATTCTCCTGTTGCATTGATGCATTTGCGGCCGAAGACGCAACCGGTTCATCTATCGTCTTCGTTAAACCGCCCCACACCCTTTCCGCCCCCTTTTCATCGTGCTGAATCGTGCGACTCCAGACACAAGTTTTCCATTTCATTATGAGTTAAAAATTGCACGCTTTTCAGACCTGTTATCGATAACTTTTCTTTTTTATCGCCTTCCTTTTTAATAGTTTTTTGCTAAAGCTCAACGATTTTAACGTATCACCAACAACTGCAGCAGCCCCAGCAGCAGCAGCAGCAACTTCTACTTTGTTTGCAGCACGTGATACGATTTCTCGACAGCGATTCCAAAATCGTGGTCGCTCGTGGTTCTTCTTCCGATAATTATTAGATTATTGTTGTTGTTAGTGTTTCGCCGTAGCCAGTTTTAAAATAAACGAACGCGGCGTGACTTCGACAGAACCGCCGTTGAATTAATTATAAAATTAAGAGGAACGTCATCGGGATTGACCAAGTGAAGTGCATCAGAGTCATCAGAGTCTTTGTTGCTCAAATCCTTCGATAAGCAACTCCTTTGGCAACTCTTTGGCTTCACTTTAATCCCATAAAGAACTTAATTCATAAAAGTCTTTAAAAGTTAGATCAACATAATAAAAACTTTACTTTAAACGCGCTTTAATCTTCACTCAGAAAATTGACTGATTAAGTGAGTGGTCAACAAATGGAGCTGCATCTGTTGCAGAATGAAATACCGAATAATGGATTAATTAAATTCTATTAATACTCTTTTTAAATACAAACTGCGGTTTGTTTCTTGAAGTCATATTACGATAAGCGACGCAGGAAAATTGTTGCTGTAATAAATAGTGAAAATATTGGCAAAACATCTATAAATATATTTTATTTCTAATCTCTTAAAGGAGTCTCAACTTAAACTATATTTAAAATGATATTTCATTAGAGATTTTTGTGTGCTTTATTAACAATCATTTTTTACTCTTTTTGTTATAAAATTATATAAGTAATTGTATTTCTTTTGTATTCGTATAAAAGGAGACGCTCCTCTTCTTTGTTTTTCGAGTTTAATTTCTGGTTTTGATTTCAGTTATTTAATAAATGGAATTATTTTCAATGCGAGGCGATTACAAAACCGAATTATGATCACTTGTGCGCGTTGGGCACGTTAAGTAACGTAAAACTACAGCAGAAACCACATCGAAGACATCATCAAGTGCATTCAAGGCATTCGATTAACAGCAGAAGTGAAGCAGCACCAAAAACTTCCTACTCATTACGGCGTGTTTTCTATAACGGCTCAACAAGCTGGAAACTCAGAAAAAAAGCCCCGCATTCAGCAGAGAGAAGCATTCACTTAACTTTGAGTGGGCAGATTGTGAACATGGAAGTCGTTTTATGAATTTGAACAATGTTTGTACAAGGTATTTAATTATATAAATACTCACGTCTCTCTAATAATGAAAGAATATCCGAAGAATGACGTTAAACTGTAAAGTTTACAGCAATTACAACCAAAAATGCCAATTATAAGAGCATAAAAAACACATGGAAAAGAAGTGTGTGCAACCACAACAACAGGAACAAGAAACAACAACAATAGCAACAACAACAACAACACTTGAAGTCAGTCGTGTGGGAAAATGTTGCACAAGCTTTGCATGTAACAAATGAAATCATTTCCACTGCGTAACTGTGATCAATTTGACGCACTTCTCCTCTCCTCTTCGTTCTTCTTTCTTCACTGTTGTTGGCTCAACATGTCGCTATCACATTTTAATTTTCGGTTTAATTGAAATGACGGGAAAAGCCAAATAAGCATTTGGATAAGTGAAAATTTGCTTAAATGTTCGTTTTTTCATTAAGCAGCTAATAATGATTGATTGTTAATGCATGGAAAAACAGAGGCGGGGAAGGTGGAGATTTTTTAGGTTGCTTTAACACTACAGTAATTTTACTTTCATTTCTCGCCGTGAAAAATTGTGCTGAATGATGTGTGAGAGTCTTTCCTCAATCAAATATTTGAAAGTGAAATTTCAGTTGTTGTTTCGGCTTTAATAATTTCATTTATTATATGTATATTATATTTAATTTTCACCTTTTTTTTTTTTTGTGTTTCAGTTTATTATGCTATTTTATGTTTATTTTCAATTTTATTTGTAGATTTTTAAATAATTTTCTAATTTAAATAATTTTTCAAGTTGATTATTAAATATATTTTTATAGTATTTTAATTTACTTAAATTAAATATCTTTATTTCAATGAATTACGTTGTATTCTGCAAAATTTTAATTTTAATAAAAACGTTGTATTATTTATATATTTATTTCCTGCAATTTAATTTTTACGCAGGTTTGTGTCTTAAGTCTTTCAATTAAACAGGGAATTAGAAATCGTTATTTTTGCTTTATCATTTGTATTTCGATTCCAATCGATTTAAAATAAAAATTAGTTAAACAAAAACATAGCAATTTTCTTTTTCAATGCTCCACAACAATAAAATGTATAATTTCATTGTAAGAAAAGGGAAAACAGAAAGTAACTTAAAAAACGAATGCAAAAAGAGGAAGGAGAAGAAGAAAGAAAGAAAGTTAAATGCAAAAAAGAAAAACACGGTAAAGAAAGATTAACGCAGCCTCATGACGAAGCAGCCACAAGCAGACGGCAGCGAATCACATTGCAATTAGTTGCGTTGCAAATTTCTGAAGTTGAGCAGCAACAACAACAACATTAAGCTTAAAAAAAATTAAAATAAAGCCAACAAAAACATTGGCAAAGAAATGGCTTACTTTGTGAATTGAGTTAAAAAAGTTCGCATCGCAGCAGCAAGAAAAACGAATTTGAAAAACAAGCAACGCGACTTCGTTGCCGTTTGAAAAACTGTTTCTACAACAAATTGGAGCTTAAAGTCGTTTGTTGTTGTTGTTGTTGTTGGTGGTGGTGTTGTTAATGAGCGCTGCTCGCGGCTTCAAGTCGCTGCTGCTGCTGCTTGCTTAAAAAGACGTATGAAAAAAGTCCGCACTTTGAAAAATACCACATTTTCTGAACACGTCGTCGGCGAAGTAATTTTTCCGCCATGGCAACAACAGCAGCAGCCACGACAGCGACCAAAACAAATAAACTCACTGTAAAAATAGGCTTCAAGGCCTTTCGCGGCAGCTCCTACAGAGCTGAGCAAACACTCGCCAAAAGCACATCAACACACAGACGTCAATTGCTTCTTATGCTCCTTCTACTCCCTCTTCAACGCCCCCTTCTTACCACTTAATTCTGCTCTTTCTTCAGCGCAAACATATGCAGTGTGCAGCATGAGTTTTGAAGTGAAGTTTTGCCTTATGATTTCATAATCTGCACAAAAGCATAAAGTAAATAAATTCATTGCTGTTGCTGGAGTGTCTGCCGCTGTTGTTACGCGTTTGTGTGCTGCGTGGGCGTCGCTTCAATTCAAGGAAAGTGATTAAAGCGCTCCTGACGGAACTGAACAGTTTTTAGATTTATTTCTTCATAAGAGTTTGAAAAAATAATAATAATCACTTTAATAATAATCGAAATAATTACAAAAAAAAGTGACAAAAATCGAAATAGAATAACACTGAAAATGCTTAATATTTCAACTTTGTTTGATTAATTAATTCGTTATTTTAATTTTATTAAGTTTACTTTGAATTTATTTGTATTTTTTTCTCTACTCTTCTTCACTGTTTTTAATCTCCTGGCTTTAGAAAAGTGTTGAGTTCAACTCAGAAGCTGTTAATTTATTATGTTTAAATTAACAGTTTGTAAAATCGCATCAATCAGCCACAACGCTAATAATAGAGTTGCTCTGTTTAATGATGTTGTGTTTATGGCCCTCGTTCGCATTCTTCTTCTCTCTTTACAACGATTTTTATAAAGTTCTCGAAATCTTTATGACCACTTTAAAGTAAACCACGTTTTAATTGCTTCGAAACGAATGAACAAAAAGCGCTGTGAGTGATGATGATGAATCGACTGCGATAAAAAAAGATTTATTGCAAGCGACTTCATTTAGCAGCGAGGTAAAAAAGCCAAATAAAAACTCCACATTTAATACATTGCATTAAATGTGGAAGGAACTCAATTTTTAATCCTTTCTTCACTCAAATTCGAATTCTTCTGCTTTCCAAAGACTCTTGTGACAATTTACGGTTTTTCGTTGCTCGTTTTTATATACAAAATACGAATTAGGAATGAATGCGCACTCACCTCCGCCGCTGATGCCGTTCGAGCAGTGCTTCATGCTCGTCGCGTTGCCGGTGTTCGTCGCCGAGTGCTGCAGCCCGCCCATCACGCCGTACTTGATGGGCTTGAAGTGGAAGAAGGAGGGCGAGTAGCCGGAGCCGGCGCGGCTCAGCGAGCTGAACTGCTCCTCGCGGTCCTCGACGTAGAGGCCCTCCTTGCCCATGGCGGCCAGCTGCCGGCCCTTCGGCATGAACATGACCAGGAAGACGGTCGCCGACGTCGCCACGAGGCCGAACGCGACGCACGCGTCCTTGTGGCGCTCGGCCACCGCCAGTCCGCACAGCATCCACCCCAGCCAGATGGGGATGGCGCCGCCGATGGCCAGGCCGATGTACGTTGCCTCGCGGTAGTTGTCGCGGATGCCGCGCGACTTGATCGCCAGCACCGACACGAACACGATCAGGAAGAGGATGTAGACGAGCGACAGCAGCAGCTCCGCGAACTGCGTCCTGCAGAGCGGGATCAGCATGCCGCCGGCCACGTGCGAGGCGTGCGTGTAGAGCGAGGCGTCGGCCGGGGAAGCGCTCGCCGCGTTAAAGACTTGCGCATAAGCAGCCGCCGCCGCGTTCGACGTCAGCAGCGACGAGGAGGCGACGGAGGCGCTGGCGAACACGCCGCCGCCGACCACCAGCGGCACACTCAGCGTGTAGACGTCAGGCGGCGTCGTCAGGAGCCACTGCGCCCCGATGGCGACCTGGATGAGGACGGCGAACAGGAGCAGCAGTCCCTGGTAGGGCGCCGGCAGGTAGACGCCGCCGTTGAGGCTGATGAGGAAGACGCATTTGACGAGCAGCGCGGCGAAGACGAGCGCGTAGGCGACGCCGACGCCGAAGCGCAGAGCGCCGCAGGTGAGCAGCGACGGTTGCGCCGTGATGATGGCGCCCAGGCCGGCGCAGGCGAAGAGGCCGAGCAGCAGCATTTGGCCGAGGAAGAGGTGGCGGCGCGACGGCGACGTGCGCCACGCTTTGAACAGCACGAAGATCTCGAAGGCGGCCATCATGAGCATCGTCAGCGTCGCCAGGACGAGCACCGGCACCACCCACGGCTCCTTGCGCAGCCCGCTGTGCAGCTGCGTGCTGACGACCGTCGGCGCCGAGGCGTTGAAGCTGCTGCTGGTGGTCGGCGCGGTGGCTTTCGGGGCGACCACCAACACAGAACGCGGAATGCCGCCGCCGCCGAGCGTGGAAACGCCGCGCGACGATTTTATCGCGTTGCGTGTTTTTGTTGGGCTGCGATGCGATGAGTTGTTGACGGCTGCAGCGGGCGGCGGGGACGGCGAGGGAATGATGAAGAACTCGGTGGACATCTCGATGAAGCGGTCGGCTTTCAGCGAAGACGCATTCGAGGCGACCGCTTGGTGCGGCATCACGACGTGCGACGGCTGCTCAGGCAACTGGACCACCTCGGCGACGTCGACGTCCTCCCGCCGTCGCAGCTGCTTGCCTTGGCGCCGCGGCTTCACGTCGTAGAAGTCGTCCAACGGCACAACGCTCAGCACCGCGGCGACGTCGCTTTTCTCGATGCTATTCAATTCACTTTTTGCTGCTGTTGAGTTCGTTCCTTGTCTTTGCGATGCGTTGCTCACTACGTAATTATTTTTATTTAAATTTAAACTATTTACACTTTTTGTCGCCGGCGTTGTTGCTTTAATTGTTGCTGTACTTGTCTTTGTTGGCGTCGTTGTTGTTGTTGTTGTCGAACTGCTTGCACCGAATTTTACGTTCGCATCGAAGGCGTTTTTTTTGCGCAGCGGCAGCAACCGTTCACCGAATTTCGGAGCGTGCGAGGAGCTCCCGACCGCCATCGCCTCCTCCTCATAATCGCTCGTTGCCGGCCACGCCACCGCGCACGTGTTCACTAGAAAGACTCCGATTATAAATGCGAATTTGAAAGAATTTTTATTTCGACTCCGCTGCAGTCGCGTGCCGATCAAAAGCCGCGTTCTTTTCACAACACTCTGACTCGCCGCCGGAGCCACCGTCGACCGTCTTGAAACAGCCATTCGTCAGTACTGCTCGCTATCAGATATCTTTTCCAATTTGAATGCATGCATCGTCCAGTGGAAGATAATAGAAGAAATAATAAATGCTTTCCTAATCGCAATAGTCGAAAGTAGATTAAGTCTGTGGAAACGGGTGTACTAAGTGCTCTAATCCGATGTAAGGAACAGATTTGTGTATATGATTAACCACTTTAGGTGTTTAGCTAATAAAATCCGTTCTCAATTTCGCGAAGTGTTCCCGAAGTTGAAATCTTCGCTGGTATACGAAAAAAAACCCACAAATACTACTTTCCAGTTTCGACCATTTGCTAGGGGAAATTCCATTGGACGTAAGAAAACGTAATTCGTCCCTGGTAGGGTCGGCGAATTGTGTGATTCTTTAAAGTGTGATTATTTTAGTTTTATTAAAATATCCTTAATAATTTAGACTTATAATTTAGACTTAATAATTTAGATTTATTTAAGTATTTTAGCATTACATATTATTTTATTATATATTTTTATTCCATTGCTAGGTTAAACACAACCATAGCAGCCAGCCGCAAATCCGGAAAACGTGGACAGAATTGTCCTAGCCACCGTTGTGTTGCACAATTTTCTAATGCTATTGTTATTATTATTAATAATACTAATATCATTCTTATCATATTATTATTAGTATGTATTGCAATTATATCGACGAAACGATATTAATTGCTTTTGCTGTTGCGCATAGACCATTCATGTATCACATCAAAAACTGCTATGTGAGCACCATGGAGAGCGCGTTGGACGTAGTCGTCGGGCATGTTTGCCCCATCCACCAATTTCGCCAAGCTGGAGAAGTGAACCTCCACCGGAGTCTCTACTTTGGCCGGAATGCGCTGGCTGAAAATGGTTTCAGTCCTGTCGGCGAAGTCGACCAATTTCCCCAAAAAATCATCCATCTCATTTGTTCTTTGCTAAATTAAAAGGAGAATCATCATCATTTCGTTAAAAGAAATATTTCGATGAAAACAAAGTTACATTGCGGGCTGATGGTCTCCGAGACGGCGTTGGTGGTAGCGGCGATGGGGATAGGGCATCAGGAGAAGGAGTCAGAGTTCCCGGCGATGGCAATGACGATGACGGGGAATCAATATTCTCATCGGTCGTTTCTGGCAGGTTGTGTCTGGTTCTAAATAAGTTTCGATATTTTTATAAAAGTAAATACATATACAATAAAAAACTTACCTTCTGCAGGACAGCACGTTCTCCAGAAACTGCATCGCTTCGTAGTAGCGCCATGTCTTTGCTGACGTTGGCGCAGCGCTTCCCGAAGCTAGCAGCTCTGTGCGCTTTTCTCTACAGTACGTGTCTCGCAGAGATTTCCACCGCTTTTTACAAATTTCCCCTGCAACACACATTATTTTTACAAATAGAATTTGGCACGCATATTTTTAATAAAGGCTTACCATCCATATTTAGACGCTGGCCAATGTTGGCCCAGATCTGCTCCTTCTCCTGGACATGCTTGTATCTGTCCGACGAAATGTCGAACAAGCAGCTGTGGCCCTTCACCTCCTCTATCAACTGCTCATCAATATCCATTCTTCTGTAGAAATAAATATGAAATAATTAAATAGTTAGTTCTTAAACTGTTAAAAATATTAGACAGGCAATACTCACGTAATTTCTGTATTGTTCAACTCTCACAAATGTCAAAAGAATAAAAACAGCTGGAAAAGAGTACATAAATATTTTGGCGGCTAAAGAAAAATTAGAAATAGATCGAAGGCTAGCGTCGAGCGGCGTAGCGGCGACTGGAAAGATTAATTGTTTTTTCTTGTTCCCCATAAGAACCCATGTAATTTTGATAGTTGAGTTAGGCGCTAGTCGCTAGTCGCTTTGGATGTGGTTATTGCTTAACAGTAGCAGCAGGCAGCTGCTGTCAAAGAAGACAATAAAAATAATTAAAGCAAACGAACTGCTAACCATAGATTACTAGATGTGACACTCGCTATTCGCCGTTTCAAAAAGTCGGTTTGACATTTGATTGTTTGGTATGTTGAACTCACGTATACAATACGTGAGAGATACCCCATTGTTGTTCTTGTTTCTTTATCAAACAATGTGTACGATTTTTTACCAGTGCAACCGTATGTGCTAAAGGGTTTTGGAGCCCCAACTAGCCCAATAACGTATAATTTGCAACTATTTTGTAATAATTTGTATTCAGTTTCATTTATACTATTCTGCTAACAGCATACTAAAATATTTTTGCAATTAGGCGCATAATTGTGTATTTATAACAAAAGGTTTTGATTACCGACTGCATTTATAGGAAATATAACGAAGCAAATTAGAAAATGCTGTGTAAAATGTTATAGAATATATTTATTAACATTAAAACTATATTTTACACATGTTTTTCACGGATAAAAAACATAATATTTATAATTATTTATTTTGACGTTTCGATAAACAACCCCCTTAAAATAAATTTTCGATCAGTGCTTGCTACAAAATTTTTGCGGCGAGGCTACATTATTTTACGGCGAGGCTACACTTTTTTACGGCGAGGCTACACTTTTTTTGCAGCGAATCAAAGTTTTCTTTCATTGTATCAGTGCAATTCCAGCAAAAATGCATTAGTGTATAAGGGACATTTTCGAGTGTCTCATCTAATAATCTATGCTGCTAACGTCGTAGTATAATAAAATCTTGTATTGTTATTATGAATTATAATAAGCAATGAATTATTATAGTATAAAAAAGAATTATAATTATAGTAGTATAATAATTATAATGGACGAAGAAATGGAATTTGCAATGAACTACGTTAAAGGAAAAGGGCGAAGATTTTACCGCTGAAAACGATCAATTTGTTTACTTCCTCCAAACGTTCATCATCGAAAACAATAGCCTTGAAGAATATTCTATTCAGTTTATGTTTATGAACACATTTAAATAAAATTCTAGAAAATAAATAACAGAATACGAAAAAAGTTGAAGATGTGTAGATTAATAAATAAACGAAATAAATGTTATTAAATACTGCAAAATATACTCATTAAAAAATACATTAATCAAAAACCACATTCACTTAAATATTTCCTAATGAAAATGAATATAAAAGAATGAATAAAAGTTAAATACTTTCGCAATAATAATGAAGGGGTTCTATAATAATTAAAAACTGATAATATGAATATTTATGGAAATGCAATTAAAGTACTTTCGAATATCGGTTCGAATTTAAAATACTTGTAAACATTTGGTTATTAAAACGCTATGTTCGAATGTTTCAAGCGATCTCTTTTGCAGATCTTTCGATTTCTTTTGATTCTTACAAAAGCAGAATCAAAAAACAAAAGAAGGGATTTTCAATGATTCTTCTTCTCTGTGACTTCGCAATATAAACCTGCTTGTAGGCGAGGGAAAGGAATTTCTCAACAGGTAGACGACATTTCAAATGAGTTTGAACTGAGGTCGCTCGAATAGCTTCAAAGCATTGCCATAATCTCGAAATGTGTTCGTACCTTGTTAACGAATCCTTCACTTGTTGCTTCAAAAGCAGGCTTAAAGGGAGACACTGAACACTGGCAACGCTTTTGCTAATGAAGGTACCGATGTTCCTCAGTCAAGTAACCGCGATCGCTGCACGAAGGTTTTTCGTATGAAGCTCTTTTTCTTATGTTCAGTTTAAAGTGCGTAAAACTCTGAATGAAAACTTAAATAGTGCAAAAAAGGTTTCTGAAATGCATAAATCACAGCAGCAACAAGCTCCACTTTTGCAGCGTGAATCGGGGCAAAGGGACGAAGCTGCTGGCGGCGTGGGATCGGAGAGCTGCTCGTCGAACTCGTCGTTCACGGATTCGTACAGCGACAGCAGCGATTTGGCCAACTGGGAGGAGTACGTGGCAGACAACGGAACGCTTTTCTATGCCGAGTTCGTGCCACGCTCGGCGGCGGCGAGGGCCAAAAGTGCAGCTGAGGGCGTCGGAGCTGCAGAGCCGAAGACAAGCGATTTCAAGCGCAGTGCATCACTGCGCATGGGCAAAAAAGGCAGAAAGCAGCAGAAGCAACAACAACACGAAGAAAAGCCTCAGCAGCAGCAACAAAAGCCGCCACAAGGCCAGCAAAAGCACAAGCAGCAACAGCAACAATTTCTCTTCAGCCACATCAAGTCGAGCGTCGCCTGCAAGCAGCTCGAGCTGATTATCAGCGCCAGCGACCGCTACCGCTTCGGACGCCGCTCAACGGCAGTCGAGTCCATTCTCGGTTTCCGCGCGGTCGCGTTTCCCGATCAGACGGAATGCTTGATGTTGGACGAGTTCATCACCGACGTCCCGGCCGAGTCCATCAAGCGCGGCGACTGGTTCCAGTCGCTGGACGGCATCGACATACGAACCAGCAACGTTGACGAGTTGCTGCTGCAGTTCGTGGAGCCGACGAAAGTAGTTCTGAAGTTCGTCGGTCCACGTGAAGACAGAAGCGACTCTGAAGCAGCGCCGAAGTCCGATCAAACGCTGCAAAAAGTCACGGATTTCAGCTGCTTCGCAAAGACGTTCGAGCAGATCCAAGTGGGCGACATGGCGAGGGCAGCCAATGCGCCGCTCGGCGAGATCTTGCCCTTCGCCATGATGATCCTCGATCCTCAAAGCAGTCAATTGGAGGAGCAAAAGGACGCGTGTTTCTACCACCCCGAAGACGCCGACTTCAATTTCCTGTACAAGGCTCGCGGCAGCTTCCTGAACATGAACGCGGTGCTGTCGGAGGAGATGCACACGCCGCCGCTGCTCACGAAGCTGCTGGTGAAGGGCAGCCGCTACTTCGTGAGCTTCCGGCGGCACAGCGGCTGCCTGCTGCTGTTCGCCTTCAGCGAGCACTGCCAGATCATGAAGGAAGCGACGATGCGCACGGAGGAACTGATGCGCTTCTTGCAGTTCTCGTACCCGAAGCTGCGCCTCGAACAGCTCGTCCCTGGCGCAGATGGCGCCACGACGGACCTTCGAGCGTTCCTGCAGAGCTTCGCCGTTGTGCAGCGCGTTCGCGTGCTCTCCGTCTACCGGCAGAAGCAGATGCTGTTCGAGGAGCTGATGCCGGAGTCGCGCATTCTGCCGCTGCCGAAGGAGGCGCAGCTGCGCATCTTCGACGCCCTCAGCGAAATGGAGGCGATGGACTACCGCGCCTGGAACGACGAGCCGCTCAGCACGCACCGAGAGTTCTTCATCCACGGCAGCGTGCTCTACTACGAGCACTTCATGCTGGCGTCGCAGCTGCCGCTGCAGCTGCGCCTGCAGATAGACGGCTTCATGCGCTGCCGCGGCATCTTCGACTTCGTGGCCGAGCACAACGTCAAGGAGCTGTACGTGTGGCAGGAAGTGAAGCTGCCGGACGCATCCGGGCGCTACTTCCTCACCATCTGCGGTCGCAGCCGTCTGCTGCTGGCGGTGCTATTGAAAATATTCGACGCCACGCCAGATGCTCCGCCGCCGGACCGCCCCGTGCCGCCGTCGCTGTTCTACGTGGAGGAAATCGAGGAGACGCTCGACCACCTCATTCAGTGCGGCATCGAGTCACTGGCCACCTTCTGGGCCGCCTGCAACAAACGCCCCGAAATACTGCTGAAGTTCGACCCGCAGGACGCAACCGACGGCAGCAACGAGCGACCGCCAAGCAAATTCGAGACGCTGCTTAAGCAGAAATTGACGCCGACATCAACAGCGGCGGCTGCCAGCGGCTCAACGCCAGCAGCAGCAGCGGCAGCGCGGAGCTATGACGAAGAAACGCATCTGTGCTCGTCGCTGGGCGGCTTTTCCATCCACAGCCCGACGCCGAGCGACGACGACGCCGCCAAGCGACGCGAGAACGACAACGCCGACGACAGCGACAGCGGATCGGATTGGGAGGAGTTCTCGGCGCAGCGGCCGCTGCACAAGAGCGAGGCGACGTGCAAAGCCGAAGTGAGCGAATCGCTGCTGCGCGAGATCAACAACGTGCTGCCGATAAACATATCGCCCGGCTGCAGCAACTCCATTTACTACTACGTCTACTTGGACAGCGGCAACGGCACCATCTTCTGCCCCCCGAGGCCCAACCACTCGCAGTTCCCGTTCATGCGCGAGCTGCGCCTGACGCTCCACAACATTCACGACATGCTGCAGAGCACGAAGAAGCGGCAGCTCAAGCGAAAGCAGAACAAGGGAAAGGAGCAGCCGAAAGATTGCGCCGGGCCGGGCGGCTGCGACTGTGATGACCTCAGCGAAGACGACCTCGACGACGGCGACACCGACTTCAAGGAACACGGCATCACGATTGTCGTGCGCGACAAGCTGAAGGACGCGAATGGCGCTGAGGTGAAGGGACCGATCAGAGGGCGCTTCGCTGTGGCGGGCCGCCTCTTCATGTCGCCCCTCCGCGAAGTGTACATCTGCCATCGTCCCGACGTTCCGCAGGACTTGGTTGAGCTCGCCTTCCGATTGTCCTTCCTCACAGTGGGCTGAGGTTCGGCATAAAATAGAGAAAACAGAGAAAGACTTTTCACATTCCGTCAATTTAATTATAGTCATTTTCGAAATGTATTTTGATTTAGGTTTTATATCTTTTTTAAAAAGAATTATTGTTTAGGTTTATAAAAACTAAACAAAACAACATTTAAAAATAAATTTCCTCACCTCATTTCGATTAATCTTAAACCATTTGTTTGTGTACTTTATTAGATTCTAGTCTCGATCGACCAGACGAACAACAGGTCCTTCGTAGAACAGATTTCAGGCCGCTCAACTTGCTTCTAATTATGGATTATTTTTTATTTACGTAAAGTGAAAATGTTTCTGAATTTAAGTTTCGCCGAGCTGAGGCAGTATTTAAAGGCAGGCGATGTGGGCGCGTCGCGGCGTGTCTTTCATTCATGAAAGTCTAAACAACCACAAAAGTATTTTTACCTATTTGGAAATTATAAATAAATCTTCCGAAACTTGACGGAAATGTGTGCTTTTCTTGGGAGCCGACGAAATTCGACTGATAATTCACGATAATCCGTTCTATGCTCAGTCTTTGAAAGGTTGAAAAGGAGCAAAGAAGCTAAAAGCTGTAGCAAAAAACTCATTCTCAGGATCCTAAGATTAATTCTATTCAATGCTAAATATTAAAAATGTTTTCATCCGTCGTGATTAAGTGCAATAATCTTTTAATCCGCGAATTTTCGATTGTGAAGTTTATGTTTTCAATGTTGCTGCTTTTTGTAGTCATCGTTGGCAGCCTGAAATGCGAAAACTCTGCACATGCTTCGGAGATATTGAAAAGCAACAACGATCATTCGATCGCAACTCCCAGCTTCACAGACGACAACGATGAAGGATCGGATACAATAGAAACGCTTGGAGTAGGTAAATCCTGCTTCTCTTTATTTTATTTCCATGAATTAAACTCGATACTTGTTCCTTGACGAAACTCAGCTTCGCTCACAGTTAAACATTAAGTAATTATTTTGCAGTAACAAACACTGACCACGAATCGATTACTGAACCCATGAGATCTGCTTCGATGGATCCTATTCACGAAGTGCCGCCGGATGTCGATGATGACAGGAGTCCGAGTGAAGTTCAAAAAGCTGTTTGCACCGTTACAGCTGGAGATGTGAAAGCGAGCGCCGAAGCAGTGACGACGAAAGTGTTGAAAGGCGTCTGCGGTTCGGACGAAATGAATTTCGCCATAAAGAATTTAGAATTTAAGTTGTATAAAGAATTGCAAGATATTAAAAGTCTTCTAAAACAACATCTACAAACGGCACAAAATCGAAACATTCCATATAAAACCGAAGGACAACAAAAGCACAAAGCAACAACATTTGAAAAATCGACAGAAAACTCGCAAAATGTCTATGATGAAAGAAATAATCCAACAACAAAAGAGAAAAGCCGAAAAATCACTCATCCACCTACGACTGAAGATGATGAAGATGCAGAAACGACTCCTAGACGACCGACGTTGAAGTCCTTGCCTCGACGGACACATGTTGCCAATGCTCGGGAACACGAAGTGCTGAAGTTTAACAACACGATCTTATCGGATCGAGATCTGAAGGTGTTCACTTATTATTGGAAATTAGAAAATGTCAGCGATCACATAGCGAATGGCGTCAGCACAACTTTGGAAAGTCCAATATTTTCCATTAAAGGTGAAAATGTTGATAAAAATGTATCCAAAAAAGTAGCCAATATTTTAATTTAATTCCAATTTGCTTTAAGTTAAATTAATTGATTTGATTTTACTTAAATTCAAAGTTTTACATTTTCGAATTCGCATTTAGAAATTAATTTTAGTGCACAAAATATTTCTAATTAATATTGATAACTTCTATTTTAATAATTATTTAAATATAAATTATTTTACAGATTTAATTATGTTTTTTATACCAATTTTTCATAACTTATTTTTGCTTAATTTAATTTTTCTGTGCGTTTTGTTTCTTTACAGGGAAACCGTTGCATTTAAAAGCATTTTTTCATCATTTAAATCGTGATTTCCTGTTTCTGCAGCTTGAATACGCTTTTATGAATACTTCTAATAGCAACAGCAACAATATCGTTTTAGACACTGACGGTCTTTTCAAGGATATATCAAGCGATAAGATTTTCTTTAAATACAAAATTTCAATCCTAGATCAGGTAATTGAAACATTCAGCAATTTTTAATTTTCTTTATAACGTCTCTTTTTTCTACTTTTCCATGTAGAACAATCAACGTGCACTCGATTTAGTATCACAAGAATTCATTAACTTCGAATCGGGCTTCTTTGTGCCGAACAGTGCGCTGCTTGCAAGTTCTTATCTTAAACAGAATTCGCTGCTTGTACAAATATTTCTTTACTTATGAAGAAGCATTTTTTAATGATGTTATTAAAATATATGATTTGGAAAATAGAATTCTTTCTTTTCACGTAACTTTTGAAATTAGAAAAACAACATTTTTCCTAGAATATAACCAAAGTAAAACATAAAAATTTTTATTCGCATGCTTACATACATCAAGTATTTACATCAACGTGAAATTTTCCTAAAATTCTAAAAATTTATTTCCTAAATATTTGAAAATGTTAAAATCCTAGAAATTTCTTGTCTTATCCTTGCAAATGATGTTTGTTTTTTAGCTTTCTCGGCTTTTCTTAAATCTCCTCAATTCATTGAATTGCAATATTTACAATTTACTGCGTGCTCCCTTCGCTTTAATGTCGAGGAATGGCATCGCAATCGGATAAAGTTCCTTGCTCGATTTGAACGCCGACAGATCCGTGATTTTACTATGCCGATCCATGTTGGTGATCTCTTTATCTTCGGCATCGTTATCGTTGAATTGCGTAGAGAGGATGTGGACCGAAAGCACACGACGTTCGGGACCATCACGAGCAATAAATTTCTGGTTAGCGATTAAAAGAGTCTCACAATAAAATATAACAAATTAGATAAATGCATTCAAGAATTCTCACTTTGAAACTGCCCACAAACTCTTCTTTCGTGATGTTTCTCAGTATTGCAACCTCAGCCTCTTCACGCTCAAAGTGATACTGCGACAAAGCGATTTCCTCGTAGAAATGAGTGAATTGTTGATACATGGTTTTTCGCTTTTCCAACTTATTCAAAGCGAGAGCCTCTTTATGTCGCTCAAACTCATCCAGCGGCATATCTTCAATACTTTTCTACAAGAAATCACAAGTATTAAATACGAATTTGAATTTATAGAAAAATCTGCAAACAAACCAAATAAGTTTTTAAAAAGTTTTCAATTCGATCCTCGACAAACGATGGGTGCTTCGCTGACTGTACAATGATACGAATTCCTGTGGCACCGTTAATTTTACGCACACCACAAAAGACGATGTAACCGAGTTGTTCCTGAAAAAGCATTGTAATAATAATAAATGAAAAAATATAGGAGAAAAGTTAGAAATTCAAGGACGATCCTCATTGAATTTGAAGATTTTATCAATGAATTACATATTATTAAAAATCATTGCAACCTAAAAAATTTGCTTTAATCTAAAATCTTAACAAAATGACTACATCTAATAATTACTTCCTTTTTACCACAAAAAAATTTGTTTCTCAAATTCTCTACACAAGCTGGAATAATTAAAATAATTATCTTATAATTATTAATGAATCAATCATTAGTGAGGAATAATTACGAACTTATCTTTGACAATTCATCACTTATATTTTCATATATTTTTGATTTGTTGGTGAATTTTCGCAGGGAAAACAAAATATGGCATGTGCGATTGTTAAAAAAAAACAGAATATCTGTTAGAAAAATCAACACGTAATAACATTTGCCACAATATAAAAGCCTGCAGCACTTTTTGAATACTTTACTAGTTGAGTGTGAAAACTTCTACTGTGCAAACATGAAAATCTTCGGTGTGACTCTTGTTGCTTTATGCATTTTAAGTGCTGTTCTTTTCGTGGTAAATTAATTATTTAAACTACCATTTAATTGTTTGATTTATTTCCTATTAAAATGTTATTTATTTTTAAATGTGTCTTTGTTTGTTAAATGTACAGGCTGAAGCCCAGCAGCAGCCGCAAATGCCGCCGATGGGTAATGGTAAATCACCTGGACGCATGGTGCATAGTTCTGCATTCATGGCAAACCCCGCTCCACCGAATGGACCGCCTCAACAACCACCACATGGTGGCCCTGGAGGTGAAACTGGTCAAATGTAAATCAAAAGCTATGTCCAATAATAAACTTGCATTGCATATTTTGAATTAATCGAAACAAGTGAATGAAGTTTATATTGATGAAATTACTGACTAGTCTTAGTTGTTAGATCTTAAGTAAAAGTGCTCAACAAGATCAGAATAACACAATTACCTTTGTGCGTAGGCAGTCGTAGCAGGGTTCGGTTATTATTTGCGCTATTAAATTAACCATGATGCTTGTTTGGTCATTTTCTGGCCCACACTGAAGATACATTTCTGCACAGGAGCTTTTATGGTATTCATTGTCTTTTTCGAACAGGTAGCTATCGCCTGAAAATGGAAATTGAAACATTTTTTTAAATAGTATAGGAAACATCAAAGCATATTTAATTTATACTCACCATTGAGCAATTTATATTCACGTTTCTTCAGCATTTGCCGAGCAAGCAATGGTAAAATCACAGAATTTGTAGCCTCCAAACGTTTATTTACAATGGCTGCTATATCCAGGGCGCTACTTTTCGTTATATTGCCATAAATGAAGCATTCCGTATGTAAACGCTGGAAGAAATCATCTGCAAACGTTTTCAGGCGATCGTAAGTAACCACTGAAAATAAGAATGGATATCAATTAAAATGCCACAGAGAAATATGCTACAAATTCAGACATTGCATTGCATCCAAAAGTTCATAGTTTGACCAAGCATTTTCAGTCATAATTAATGCCAAATAATAGATTGCGTGTTGAACTGGTTGCTCAGCTTTGAAATTCTTCAATGTTCGTACGTAGTCTTCTCTGAGTATATTGAAACGTTTTTCGTCAATTTTAAAGTCGAAAAGATGATCCAACAACTTCTCCAGAAGCACCACCTGCTTGTCGCTATAGCCTTTAATGGTGAACTAGAATTGAAATTATAATATTAATAAATTATAATATTCACAGAAACTCACAGAGATGCCAGACGATTTATTCAGCACACTCAATTTCAAGCCAGCCAATTCGGCATCGTATAGGTACTCATTTAATTGATCTTTGATCATGGTGACCATCATGCGATTTAGATTACAATTCAATGGATCTAGATAAGCAATCGGATTGGACAAACTGAAAGTCATATAAGACTTTGGCTTCAAAAACTGATCGTCCTGTTTATGCCAGACCCGAATTATGGGTGTATCCATAATTATCACTGGATGGGCGGTGATATCAGAATCGCGTGCTGCAAGGTCGAAATTTTTCGGAATAAAATCATTCGGTTGAGGGAGAAAAAGATTTTCGTTTAGCGAACACGTTTCCCATCTCTGAAATTAAATAACTTTGAATATAATAGATTCTCAACTAAACAAATCATTTGGAGGAATAGAAGTCACCTTCAATGTTTCAGGATCAACTTTTACTGTACCATACTTGGCTTTATAATATGGTTCGACTTCCGTCGTTTGTTTCTCATATTCTTGACCAACAAGAATAATTCTGCATTTGGATGGAACTAACTCACTAAGCAATTTCTCAATCAAGCTCGGATTCCACTCCTTGCTTAAATAAGGCGCAGTTAAGACTTCTTCAAGAGGAAACATCTACGTGTAAATGTTTAGTTATTTAAGCGTAATACGAAGAATACTAGAATTTTCACCTGCATGGATGATACAGAATTCGTAACCAAAGTTTCGGGCTGTTCTTTATCCTTAAAACGGAATCGCATCTCATTTAACTTTACACATTCATCGAAAATCCATTTCTGAGGAGATTCTTCACGCAGAAGCCGCAGGTACTACATACAGAAGAAATATTAAAAATCATTTGCACATAAATATATCTTAAAAAATTATAAGCTTTATTCTATCGTTTATTAATACATTTAAATAAGATAAACATTTACCTGAAATGCAAGATTTACAATATCATCCACGTGTTCCATTCCTTCCTGTGTTAAATCGACAATAATTTCAAAAAATCCAAATCCACGTAACGTATTCTGATGTCCTGCCATTAAACTGATAATTATACATTAATGGCGTCCTTTCACCAATCACAAATTGCACTTACTCATTGCACCATCCCAATTTACGTAATTCCGCCAGCAAGCTTCCTTTACCTTCATGTCCAATCAGATGCGTTATATAGCTATCAGGCTGCAACATAATTTTTTAATAAGTGTCACTTGTTTATTAGTTCCAGTCTTATCAATGAAAACTAACCGCGGATTTGTACAGTGGCGACAAATCGTCTGTTGTGAAACTTATCGTCAGGGAACGTGTGTCTTTCACAGGTAAAATCAGCAGCTTTTGCCCATATTGCTGTTTATCGAATGGCTCTCGCGGCCACGACGGCAATTCCACTTTTTTATTTTCTATTTCAGAGAATTTATCCAGCACCATGTCCTCTAATTCGTCAAGTGATTCTGGAACGAGTAAATAAACTTCATGTGGTAAATGTTTTTATTTATGAGCATCATCAAGCTACCTTTCCCAACCACTGCCAAGCTCATTATATTCGCCGAATACCATTTCTTATGAAATTTTAAAAGTTCTTCACGTACATCAATATTTTGAGATTTCGGAATATCGGAAAGTGTCGTTTTATTTCCTAGGAAAATAGAGGAAATATTTAATAGTGACATTATTGATTAATCGAGTTGCTTTTACATACCACTGCCAAACTTTTTATAAGGATGACCATCTTTAACCAAATGCCGCTGAACTTGCCGGATGCGCCAAAGATCATTTGACAAATTCTTCTCGTGCTCCGAATTAACTGCATTTATTTCGCGCTCAGTTGCACTCGGCGTGAACAGTGGCTCTATAAAAAACTGAGCAAAGCGATCTAAGGCGCCATCGAGTTTGTCAGGTGCAACATTGAAATAATATTTTGTCATTAGCGGATAAGTTGCAGCGTTACTGTTACCACCGCTCTGAGACAGATACGTGGTATAACCATTTTCTTGTGGATATTTTTCGGTGCCGAGGAAAAGCATATGCTCGCAGAAATGAGCCAGTCCAGGAAGGTTGTCAGGATCGGACATGTGACTGTGTGTACGAGAATCAATTTACATGTTTTAAATTGTCATCATAATCTATACGCTTCAACGTTTACCCAATTTGCACAGCCAAAGCCGCAGCAGACATATCAGTATTTCGGTCACTAATTAGCAGTACCTTCATCCCATTTTCTAGCTGCAATCCTCGATAATCTCGTGAATCTTGTTCCGACTTTATAATATTATCTAATCTGCAAAAACAACAAAAAAGAAAATATTACTTCCGAAAAATTAAGAACTAGCTCACAAAATAATCAAAGTTACCTTAGCAAGGGCTCCAGTTGGTTGGGTCTTTTGTCAGGCAACTTGATGGTGGCCGATTTCTCCATTCCGACTGATCTGCTAGCAGTATTTCGGGCAGTGGTACTTATTAATCTGCACGATGATGAACTGTTAAGAAACTTGCGCATCACTTAGGTAAATGAATTTTTCGTTATTTTGAAATCACCTGCTCTTGTTGACAGTAATCAGAAGATCTATTTGTTGGTGCAGACTTCGTGCTGTGTGGGCACAAAACAGCTTCCCAAACTGCCTAAACATCAAATATTTATATGCGTGGATAGATTTTATTTCGACAGCCTCTATTATTACTTAAATTTATCTTAACCACTTTAACACTTTTTATTAGTGGTTTCAAATTATTAACATTAATTTAAACTTTATGAAGGAGCAATTTTTCTTTGATGGAATATATAATAATTGTATGTTACAAAATATAATAAAAACTGTGAAGTTTTTGAGTGCGCACAAGTGAAATGAAAATCTTTATTCACATGTCATTTTTGTAATGACGTCAACTTTCTCACAAAATTATCTGCGTTTTTAAATGCGCCAGATAAAGATATTTTCTGTTTATTTGTTAATACAAAATAGAGCTGCTTTTCGGAATATATTGGTTCATAATATTAGAATTCTGGTTATAGAAAAATAAATCTGCCAGCCTATTAAAGAAGTACTTTTATTTTAATTTCGATTACATATTACTGAGTTACTGACAAGTGTGGCGATCCAATTACATTTAAAATACAAGTATAACGAACAAATTTCAAATATAACTTGAATTTAAATTATATACCATTTACCAAAACGCAGTTTTTGTTAAATATCTTTTTAATCTATAACCAATGTTGCCACTTCATTGCATATTCTTCTTCGGAGACATTTGATTAAAGCCATATAATACAAATTGGCCTTTATAACATTTAATAATAATTTGTTTTTTAATGTTAGTATAAATAAATATTGCGAAAAATGTTTTTATATAAAATAACAAATGTGTATATTTTCTATTTATATAAGTACACAACATACATTTATCCACCACAATGTGTAAATTCTTTCACACATTTTTTGAAGTGTAGGACCTATATTATTCACGAGTCGCGGCAACACTGAACAAATATGAAACAGTCGAAGAAAGACGTGGTTGCGAGAAGATGTTGTTGTGTTAAAAGTTGTGTGAATCGCGGTCAATCCCGATTAGCTCCCAAATAAAATAAGAAATCCTTACTGAGGAAATCGGAATTATTTCCGGCACCGGGTATATATCGTAGACATGTTAATATCCAAGTCTTGATTACTTTGGTTTCGTGTCATATGTCAGCTAGTATTGTGTTTTGATCTGTATGCTTATCATAAAAGATTAAAAAAGTGTTCTTATAAAGAACTGTAACTCAAATGAAAATAGTTTTTAAAAATCAATTAAAATAAGCGAATTAAATTCAACAAAAAACCAATTTAGTATCTGTGAATAAAGGAACAAACCAAATGTATAAATATATATGTATATATATTTAAAAATCAGGTAAATATAAAATATCTAAACTATGAAGAGTTTTTATAAAGTTAAATTTGATAATAATTATAAATGACTTTAGTAAAAGTAAATCAATTATGCATCATAATTTCTTATTCTGTTAATGACTGTACAATGAATACGCAATAATTTATAATGCAATAATAAACATTTAATAGTTATTTAAATATTAAACCTGTACTTTAATCAATTACATAAATTTAATTGCAATATTTGAAGTGCCTATGCAAAAACAGTGCTGAATTTAATATTAAAGCTAAAACATAGTTCAGTATAAAAGAAAAATTTGCATAAAAGGAAACCTACGACGTGGAAAATCAATACAAGTCAGTGAAAATTGTATTATGTTTGATCCACAAACGAACACGACAAACGTGCAAATATATTTATTGCAGGAAATTAATTTTATTTTTTTTTTTTCGTTGCAATGCATGTCATTTCAACAGTTGCTGCAGGTGAAACAAAAAGAAAGTAAAACCAAAATCATGCCAGCGAAAGGAGGGCGTGGAAATGTGACTGACTAAAAACGCGACGGCAAAAACAAGCAACAAATTTGGAGTCTGCGAAAGCAGTTTGTTGCTGCCCTTGTTTCTAAAGATTTTATATTAAGCAGTAGCAATGATCGCATGCAAATTATATATGTACACACGCACACACACGTAAGCAACACATTTCTGCACATACATATGTATTTAAATTAACAGGGTAAGCTAACTTAAATTAAACTAAACAACAAATAGCGAAGGTGAATATTTATAACTAAATGAATTTAGTTTGTATATTATTAAAAATTAATTATTGTAAAATTTTTGTTTAAAATTATATATTAAGTCGGCATATAATAATAATCCCCTCATTCACATTGTATACAAAATAAACAATGAAATAAACAATTAACCTTTATACGTTTTAAAAGATAAAAGATAAGATTTCGTTCCATTGTTGGGTTCTTTGTATGGAAGTAAATTCAATGAACATTTAAATACATACATATATAAGATAAAATAAATTTATATTATCACCAAGATTATTACTTTGCAAACTGATAATACTTATATCCAATAATAAATTATTAATTGAACATTAAACGGTTCAAAATCATAGTACAACCTGCAACAGATTTTCAAAAATAAAAAAAATGTTGATGACAAGGAATTGCACCTCTTCAATCATATATTTTAGTCCAATTGGAACTGGCCCATTCCGAAGATTCCGTTCTCAAATCTAATCGTGAATAATTCATAAAAAATCAATTAATCATTGAATTATTTAAAACATTAATTAATTTAAAGTGAACAATTTTTTCATGCGATAACATTTTGAAAAGAAAAACAACAATAATAAAAACCACAAGTTTTGAGTCTTTTTTTAAAAAAATCCTTTTAAATTTAAAGAATTCAAATAAAAACTGCGTACAGTATTGAAAACTATAATGTATTATCTGAAATATATATTCGTAAAACAATATCTTAGTTATGGAAAAGGATTTGAAGAAGCAAAAGAATTGAAGTTAACAGAAACATGAAAAAGCAAAAGTTTACATTATAATTATTATTTGGCGGCTGTAGAATTCTTTACAGTTTATTAATATTTTATTTGGAGTTTATGTGTATATTCGGCAGTTTATATTAAAAATGTATGGAACAAAGATCTGTTGTTATATGAAATTCGCAATAAGTGACATCGAACGAGCAATTAACCGTGTTTCTATTTTTATAAAACACAAGCAGACAGATAACACGTCACGCTTCAAGTCGATAGATAATTTCTTGGGTGAGTGGAGAGGCGAGCGACGCGTCCATTTTTATGATACTGCAATTCGTTGACCTCTTTTCACTTGTCCAGCTTTATTCACGATCTCCGCGCTTCTGCTGGATGTTTTATTTCGTTGTTGTTGCTTACACTGTGACTTGGCAAAGATGCTGCTGAGCTGCCGGAAATGCGCTTTTAGCATTCTTTGGTCCATTATTGAATTTTGCGATGTCGCTTAGTTTTTTAATTCGTTTTATGTGGGTTGTTGACTATTTATAGCAGCAGCTGCGACGATTTTAAGCCTGATGCTGCACCACAATAAAAAAGTACTTTTTAATTCAGTCACGAAAGAAAAGAAAGGGAAGGAAATCATGACGAAGAATAAGCAGAAGAGGAGATAAACAAAGAAAATAAATATAATAAAAAGGAAAAACAAAATTATTATAAAAGATAATATTAGAATATATTTTAATTAAGATGTTTAAAAGTCATTATCTTAGAATTTAATCCGTTGTCCTTTTTAGAGTTGATGCATGATTTCATTGTTTCCATTGCTCAGTCACTAATAAAGATTGGATTTTATTTGTTATTCCGTGTTTTTGCAGCTTCAAAAATACGTGTATGTTTGTCGTTTTTTATAAATCTCTGAACTTAGAAATGTTACGTTTCTGTGAGTTCATCGCCAAGGTTAATTCTTTGAGAATTGTGAGTTTCTTTGCACGCATTTCCATTCTCATTCCACACGCTGCAACTCTCACACATACCACTGCACATTTTAGAAATTCCGGACGCTTGGCTTGCGTGTTAATAGAGCATTTAACCCTTAGAGCAACAACAAGAAAAAATGTGTTGTAAAAAATGCATATTTCTATATAAACTAAGAAAAATGTGTGCCACTGAACTGTGTTTAGTAGAAATCCCTGATTGCGTCGTCAAAAAAATGCCTGTGGGCGGCGTTGAAGGGCGGAAAAGTGGGAGAAGAAAAGTGCTCGAAAAATGGCAGTCGCCAAAACTGCAAACATCACGTAAAAAATCAAATAAAAGTCACAACGCGACATTAGAAAACCAAAAGAAAAAAAGAAAAAAAAATTGTGAAAAGATTTAAATCAAATATTTACAGGGTTTCACAAAATCAACAACAATCATCAGCAAAAATGATCGTTAAAAATGATTTATAATGCATAAAGCGACGAGGGAAATAACGAACTGGAAATCAATAAATTTTCTGAAGTATTTAATGGAAACATTACAATTGTTCAGATATTTCCTATGTAATCTATTCACATACATACATGTACGTGTTTAATTGAAAGTAAAATTGTGAAATATTTACTATTTAACAAAGAATGATTCATAAACACATTCATATCCATCATTCATCAATCTAAATTCAAAATATTCCATTGATCTTTCCATATATAAGCACAATGTGAATAATTTAACAAAATAAATATGTTACTACGCATTTATCACTTAATTATACATATAATTAAATAAACAAATAAAGGCGTTTTCGTTGTTTAACCTAAACTGGCTTAAAAGTTGAATCCTGCTAATTAAAAACAATAACAAAAATAATTGAAACTAAATTCTATAATTGTTGCTGTTGGCTAACTTCGATTTACTTAATAATTCCGTTCAATAGAACGCATTATTCCCCAATTAGAAAATCCCAATTTCATTTGTTCTTCGATCATTTACAATTGGAGCATTTCAATTTTCGTTGTTCTTTTCCATATGACAAATTATCATTTCCAATTGGAAAATTTGTAGTTCAATAGGATTTCAAAATTTTATTCAATCTTTTGTGTTTTCATTTTACACTATTCGTTGAGAAAAGAAATGCTAATGTAATTAAAAAATATTTTAGCTCATTTATCGTACATTATCATCAATGTCACAAACAGCAATTTGCCGTATAATTTACATATTGCTTAATGACTAAAGTCTGTAATAACATGACGACAATAGATGCACATACATATAAAATTGAAAAACAAAAAATTTAAATAAATTATTTTGTCATCACAACTGAAATATTACGACACAATTCTCTTACCTAATTAAGTTTTAAATACACAATAAAAAGCATTTATGAAGAAGCACTGTCAAATAGCAAAGTTAATTAATTCAAATGATGATTTCAAATAAAATTAAACCCTCAGAAATTATAAAACGTGATGAATGGTGATTCATTTTGAAATTTATTGCAATTAAATTGCCACTAAAGCTGCATATAATCTATTAAACATTCACTTCTGTACTTTATTCAAACGATTTGCTTTTCGAATCGGTTTCAGGTTGATTGACACCAACACAAACACACCAAACACGAAGCACCGTCGATAATGGCAACATGGACAACGAACAGCCTCATCAAGAACTAGTAAAGTGCGTTTTGGTCGGCGACACGGCTGTTGGAAAGACACGGTTAATCTGCGCGAGAGCCTGCAACAAGCATGTCTCACTGTCGCAGTTGCTGTCCACACACGTGCCCACCGTTTGGGCCATCGATCAATATCGCATATATAAAGATGTACGTAGCGTTGCTTCCATCCAAACTGCTTCCATCTTCCTTCTACTTATCACTGTTTCTATTGCTTAAGGTGTTGGAGCGCTCCTGGGAAGTGGTTGATGGAGTGAATGTGTCACTGCGCTTGTGGGATACGTTCGGGGACCACGACAAGGATCGACGTTTTGCTTACGGCAGGTAAAAGTTGACCATTCAGCGGTCGCATTCAGTCATAATTCGATTTAATTTGCTTCACAGATCCGATGTTGTGCTGCTCTGCTTCTCCGTTGCCAGTCCCATGTCGTTGCGCAACTGCAAAGCCATGTGGTATTCGGAGATCCGGCGCTTCTGCCCCGATGTGCCCGTCATTTTGGTAGGCTGTAAGAACGATCTGCGCTACATGTACCGCGACGAGACTTACCTATCGTATTTCGGCGAGAGAAGCCCATTTGTAAGGTGCAGCACCACAGCAACAACCCAAAAATAATACACTTTTCTTATTCTTTGACTAGATAAAATAAGCTTGTAACCAAAATAATTTTTCACACCTCTATTATTAGAGCTGCTTTGAAGAGTGACCTGGTGATGCCGGACGAAGCACGCGCCGTTGCGAAGGAGCTCGGAGTGGCCTACTACGAGACCAGCGTCTTCACCTACTTCGGCGTGAACGAGGTGTTCGAGAACGCCATTCGATCGGCTTTGATTGCCCGCCGACAGCAACGTTTCTGGATGACGAATCTGAAGAAGGTGCAAAAGCCAATGCTGCAGGTAGGAAATGAATAATAATTAATAAATAAATGAATTTACTGTTGATTTGTACGAATCTCTGTTTGAATTTCTGCCTTTTAGGCGCCGTTTCGACCGCCAAAACCGCCACCGCCGGAAGTGACCGTCGTCGTTGGCAACTATCGCCAGGACATGTACCACATGTTCCTCGCCCAGTCCTACTCCGATTTAATGCTCATCGTAGGAGCCACTAAATTCGCCGTGCACAAGTTCATGCTCGCCGCAGCGTCGAACATATTCTTTCGCTTGCTGAGCACAGAACTGTCGGATATGGGCGGCCGCAGCAGCAGCGAATCGAGCATGGTAACAAAATTCATTATTTATGTATGTGCGTGCTTTTAATCGACTCCTTTTTCGAGACAGGTCAGTTCAACATTTGGTGATGCGACTACGGCCGACTTTAACGATGACACCGAGTGTCTGATTCGGCACGAAACCCGCACTCAGAGGTAAGTATTTGTATGGGGAAACGATATGATAATGGGTCTATTCCTCTCACTTCTTTCTCTGGTGAATTGGCAGAATGTGGGAGCACTTGAAACGCCGCGCTAGCTATCAAGCGCTTCCTCTCATCGAAACGAAGAAACCCAATGATCTCTACAAGGACTTGCATCATCCGATTTTCCAAAACATCCGCATCGTGCATATGGAGAACAGTCGTGGAGTTCACGTGCCGCAAACGATACTCACTTTCACGAAGATAATCACGCCGCAGGCTTTGCAGCAATGCTTGAAATTTATCTACACAGGCACAATCGAAAAAGAGTTCCACAATTTGCAGGTGAAACATTCGATTATATTTTGCTAAAAAGTGTAGTTGAAGTGAAGTTAATTATGAAGTATAGTATAGCTATCTGTTTAGTTTATTCCTACTCTCTCTCTTCGATGTTGAATTGTTTTCTCAATTTCCTCTAAAGTGTTTTTCATAATTATGTCTCTTAGGAAGTTAAACACGCTGCTGATTTTCTAGAACTGCCTCAATTGAGTTTATTGCTTTCCAAGCCACAAAACATCTTGGCCAGCATCACAGAAGAACCAACTCAGCAGCACTTCACCCTAGTGCGTAGTAAATAATCGAATATTTATGCACTCCTTTCAACTCATATCTTTTAGAGCATCAAGGACAATATGGATAAGCACTGCGTTGGAGATGGTTGCTTCAACGATGTCACCTTCGAATTGGATGACGGGCATATGAAAGCGCACCGTGCCATCTTGGTTGCTCGCTGCGATGTTATGCGGGCCATGTTAGCAGGTGATTTCCGTGAAGCACACTCAAGCATGGTAAGATTCAATGAGTTGATGCAATCCTTTCCGTTTCTTTTTATTGATTTCATTAAAAAACAGATCGTTTTCCCCGGAGTCACCATTTACACATTCCACAAGTTGCTCTGCTACTTGTACACTGATGAAATACCTCCCATTTCTGCAGACAAATGCTTGAATCTGCTGGAGCTGGCGAATCGTTTATGCTTGCCGAGACTCTTGAATCTCGTGGAGTGCCGCGTCATCGAAGACTTGACTATGATATCGCAGAATGAAACCAACGAAACGGTCGATCATTGCTTGAAGTTGCTCGAGCCTGTGAAGGTGAGGATGACAATGTTTAAACTCAGTTCATTTCTGCATTAATGCACCGTGCTTTTGTAATGTTAATAGCTACATAACGCTCATCAGCTGGCCGAGTGGTGCATGTCTTATTTATGTGTCAACTACAACATCATTTGTAAGTTCTCGCTGAAAGGTCTGAAAGCTCTGCACCAGGACAATCAAGAGTATCTGCGGGAGCATCGTTGGCCGCCTGTGTGGTATCTCAAGGACTACGACTACTACCAGCGATGTGTGAACGAGATGAACAAAGAACTGAAGAACTCGCGGCGCGACTCGCCGAGTGGCGATGCAGGTTGTCTCTGTTTTCCCGGTGGTACGTACTTTCAATCAACTCAAAACCACAACTACTCAGAAAAGCCAGTTAATGTGTGTTCGAGTTTAGGTCATGCCAACTGTCGGTGTCGGTATGGTTTGTATGAGAGCCAAACACTTGCACTTCATTTCCATTCTTACACGTTAATTATTAATCTTTTTTTTGGAGCTTTCTTAAATTTCCTTTTCATTTCATGTCACTAATTCTACCACGCATCGACATCTTCATCCACTGACTCACACACATCTAATGCACTTTTTTACTCTTTTATGTGTCTGGCTGTGTGCATTATTTACGTTTTGTATTAATTTGGATATTTGGCAAAAGTATTTTCTTGGCTGACAGGTAAATCGAAGCGCAACACCACAATCATCGCCGCCGCCAACGGCGAGAGCACAACCGATAATCATCTGTTCAATCACAGCACCGCCAACTCAATGAATCACATTGACATGGAAGCGGAGGTCGATTTGAATCTTTGACATCCAGCCATGGGCCATAGAAGGTATGAAATCGCAACTCGACTGTGCAAAACTAAACTCTTTTATATTCCATTTCAGATCACTACGTTTTATTGTGATTTTGCCCGTGTTGATAAGTTTCATTTGTACAATTCTAAGTATTTTGATTTTGTTTCAAATCTATACATAACAATTGCAATTGTGTGTCCACGAAAAAGGCGGCGATATCAAAACCAACACCACAAAAAGCAAACAACAAAACAGAGTTGAGACTCTGCAGCCATTATAAATATAAGTAAAAACTAAGAAACAAACAAAAAAAATAGACGGTAAAATAGATTTTTAGAAATAAGCTCAATACTAATTGTTCACGGCGCTGTTAGCCCTAATTTTGTCGTTAAATTATGATATTCCGAAAAATTGGAAACTTCTGACACAAAATCTGCGCAGTAGGTTCAACTTAAGCATAAAATTTACTTGCCTGAAGTAAAAATATTAACGGTTTTCATACAGAAAAATCCTGTTGTTTTGGGTCCTTTTTAAATAGCTCAAATTTAAGTAAAACCTTTAAGGTTATCAGTCTTTTTGAAATATTTTATTTCTTCAATCATTCTTAAAGGAAGAAGAAACACAAAATAATTTTTAATATATAATTAATTATATAAACTTGAATATGTATTTGTTTTTTGTACAGCAACAGCGAACAGCGCTAAAAATCTGAATATATAATCAAATCTAATAAAAAAGAAGTCCATTGAATTGTTTCAAATAGGGAACATTTTTTGTCTAGCCATTGCTTCAATTAAATTGTAATAACACACAATTTATAATATTGCCAATTTTTTTATTATAAATGTTTTCTTCTGAATGTGTAAATTTTAATGTACCGAATATTTATATATGCATGTATGTTTGTAATTACGTCGCTATATATACGCCAATGTTTCATTCTTGAACTTTGTTTAATATGCGGTAATGTAATTAATATTATTATTTAGATTTTACATTCTTATCCAAACTCTACATACAATTAATTCATATTTAATCTATTCATATAAATAAGTAAATTTATTATATGTCCATAGGTGATTTTTGTACATCACGTCTAAATTTCTCAACTTGTTGAATTCTTATTCTTTTATGAAACTAAAATATTGTTCTATTTTTTTAAATTCATTCCTTCTTTAACTAATTGATGAAGACTAGTGTATTTATTGGAATTAAGAACAAGCTTGAAATCTTAACAAAATATTCATCGAAATTAGAATATTCAAATTCTCATTATTCTATAAGTTATTTTTATATTTGCCAACACTAATAAGGAAATCAAAATCGATTTTGTGCAATTAAAAATTGTGATCATTATGAAATTTCAAAAATCCAAAAGAATTGATATTAAAGAAGTCTAAGTGCAATAAATAAATGTAATATTAATGTTTTTTATTTAAAAATATATTAGTAAATCTCTTCAATATTTCCATATCACGATTCAATTCAAACTCCAAAATACGCACATATAAATTGATGGGATTACTTTAGAAAGAAATTAACAATAAATCGGAATTCGGAACACTTCCATGCAGTCAATGCGCATTCCTAGATCATCGGAATCGGAATAAAAACAACTATTGGGAATCCGAATTGCATTGAATTGGAATGCAAAACAAAATTTATTATAAAAATCGCTTTTATTTAGATGAAATAATCCTTTTAATTTTCACGATGAACTACGGCTCTAATATGCAGATAAGTAGTTAACCTTAAATAATTCTATACAACCGTAGCAGCAAAAAGGGAAAACTTCTCTCTAATAAAATCCAAGCAACTTTTTTCCTCTGTTAATAGGATCATCCAAAAATTATGGACTCCTCATTTTTCCATTATTAAGGAGTACTCTATTACTCCATTTCCCGTCCATTATTTAAAGAGTACTTCGATGGTAGTTTGGTATAAACAAATAAACGATAAACATATTATAAAATAGTTGTGTAAATCACATTTAAATATAGTTAATCTATATATTTTGTATAATATATAAACGTCTTGATTTTTACCATGAAAGTACGTTTATTTTTAATTAATAGAAGAAACAAAATAAATTACTTTCCGACATTTTCTATAGAGATTTTAAAAATAAATAATATATACATTTGAAAACATTTTTTTACTATTCGTACGTAAAACGTGAGACAAGACGAATTTAATAACTGGACTAAGATTATTAATTTAGACGTGCTGTGATTCGTTTACAGGGGCAGATGTCGCACCAGATATTTTAGATGTTTCCTTCGCCTTCACTGGCGAACCTTCTTCTACTTCCAAACCCTCCAGCATGGCCAATAATTCAGCGTCAGACATTTCAGCCGGTTGATGTGATTCAATCATCTTGCCATCGACTTCTGAATTTCGTTTCCCTATTTGTGTGTCTTTTATATTTTGTTTGGTCATACGTCGTGGTGGCTCAAGCACTTTAGTGGCTGGTGTTGAGGCTTCTGGAGTTTTTTCTGCCTTCGCCTGAGTTTTTGTAGCCTCTTCCCCAACAATCTTCCGTAGCTCAGACTCCAACTCGTCGTCATTGCTGCCTGTTATACTCTCCCCTATGTATACATTCGCCAACGACTCCTGCAGCTCGTTGTGAGTGTCAATCGTCTCCCGTACATCAGAAATAACCTCATCCACATTGTCGTACTTCAAACCGGAAGCATTGAGTAGATTTTGTAAAGCGTTCGATCCAATTTTATAGGCATCCATAATTACACCATTCGTTTGTGCTTCCTCGACATTACAAATCAATGTCTCGATATTATGCAGAGCAAGGCTGCGTTTGTCTTAAATAGTCATGATAATAAGAATTGTTAAATAGGTAACATTGCCAATATTTACCATGACTTTTCTCCAACAGTAATTTTTTGCGCAAATATGTTTTGGCCAATTGCCTCTTGCCAGCCTTGACATGTTGACGCGCCTTTTCCTCGTTGTCTTTAATATTATTTTCAATCGTTACCAAGTCCTGCATGAGTTTCTTCTGAGTCTTATATAGATTGAATACTGCACGATTGGCTTGGGTAATCTCTGCAGAACTATCCGAATCACCTAATGGCACAATAAATCCACATTAAGCTTAGTTAAATTCGCAATTTATTGTCGCATCGTATGTATAATTTACCTGGAATTTTGACCAAATTAATACGTCTCCTGTTATCAACCACAATGTAATCCAAGCCAATGCGACCCTGTTTTTGTAACGTCTCCAAACACATTTCAATGCAGTCTTCTTGCAAACGCAATTCTTTTTTTATCTGCTGCGCTAGGATTTCGTAGGACTCTATTTGACCGATATATTGTGCCAGCAAATTCTCTACCTCTTCGCAGAAAACCTGTCCAACAAAGACACAAAAGATATCAAGAAGCACTCAATAAAAATTAGTTTATCTCTGTATACCCTAACAACATCCAAGTGGACGTATTCGACATCTGCCGAAGCCGTTTCGACTCCAACGAAAGGGATTTTGCTGAATCCCCACGTTAGAGGTTTGTTGATGAAGTTAGTAAAAGCCCACCCGATCCAGGTGTTTGTCGGATTGTTGTCGTATTCACTGCGAGTACGCAACTGTTTAGTTAGTAACATTTCCTCCAGCACTGTCCCAAGGCAGTACGGGATGTGCTTTCCACGTCGAAAAACCGCCTCCAATTCGCGTTTAGTGAAAACGGCACTGCGCTTGTATAACCCATACACCGATATCATGTCTTGCCAAAACTTCATTTTGTTGTCATAGGCATCGGCATCAACGGACCGTGGCCTAAATGATCTCATTAGTACATCCATGTCGTAGTTGTTGTCCCAGTAGGCAGGATAGGGAAAGCCCTTCATTGGGTAAATATCAGCAACTGCTTGCGCTGTTTCTTCGTCTTCAGTATAGCCGCGGGTGATGTTCCGTGTTGTTTGGTACTGCCTTAAATTAACAATTGGTTGTGTATCACCAATCTCTTTGCCGCCAGAACGGGCAATAGAGTCTTCTGTAGTTCTTCCGTAAAGCCTTGAATTGCTTGGTGGTGGACTGCCGTCACTGTCACTGATGCTAATTATATTACTTCTCGTGCATAAATTTGAGTTTCTATCGAAAGGTCCTGACTCCTCATCACTTTCACAACTGCTAACTTGGATTTCAGACTCACTCGAGCTATCACTACTGCGGCTTATAGTTCTTGTCGTTCTGTATACTCTTCCGTTCTGAGACATTTCGGCAATGTTTTTGTTTTTACTTACTACGAAACAATAGCAGTTCTAAGAATTATTAACTGCGGAATTATAATTTCAAAGGTCTGTCTGATTCTTGAACCAAATAAATGTTGGGAACGTGCGAAACAGAACAGCCCGTCGCTCTTCTCGTTATTTTTAAGTTTTTTTCACTATTTTACTTTCCTCCTCTTTCGCAAACGAAACGAACATGGTTTTTTTAATGACTGAAAGAATTCTATTCCCATAAAACATCCAAAATTCCCAAATAAAAAAATGGCAAAAACATCGCGGTGCAAAAAGTATAATACTATCCCCATCCCACTAAAATCCCACAAAAAATTCCCGAACAGACGACGGTTTTTATTAAAATCCCGTAATATAAAATATAAAAAAACTTAATTTTAAGCTGGATCCAATAAAAAGTAAAAGAAATATGAAATAAAAAACGTATTAAAGTCAAAGCAAAATCTACATATTCACCTTATATCTAAAAGCACTTTTGAGGATTTTCGCTCGTAGTACTGGTAAACACAAATCTACTGTAGTTTAGGACATATAAAGCCAGAATATCGAATTTCAAGGCATATAACTTGTAACCTCGAATAGTTCTTCTTGTATACAGTCGAAATTATAACAGTAATTAATTTGGGCAATGCAATATTGAGTTTTATCCAAAGTAATTGTATCTACTATATGACCAAAAAGGCGAAAAAATGATGTCGTGTTAGAAATTCAAAATGTATAGCGTTCCGTTTTCGCTGTGCTACAGCGGTTACTTCTTCTTCTTCAATTCTTTGTTTACCGTGTAGACGTGTAGCTGAAGGAAAATGTTTCTTCAATGTACGCTTTGAAGATTTCTACAAATTCTTTCTGTGATTACTCCAATTTCCAAAAGATTTTAACAACGGAGCGCTACAAACAAGCTCCATCTGTACTAAGGAGCAAACAGTGAAATTGAAAACGTGAAGTTCCGAAATTGTAACATCTGCAAACAGATACATCAGCAAAAAAAAAATTAGCAAATTCTTCAACAGCAGGTGAAAAACGTGATTTGCTGTAACCTTTCCATACAATAACATTGTGGAAAGTTTATTTTAAACATGCAGTAAAATATACATACATATGTTTTTTGAGTCTCTAAAGATACAAGGTCACTTTAGTAGAGGTGTCGGAAATAATATTCATATATTCATCTGGCTCATTGGAACATTTGTTTGCTGATTTCTCTATTGATGTCTGTTGCTGAAGGTTTCCTTTTCATTACTGCAAACCTTAACAAAGGGCCGACTTTCTTTTACTATCGGTGAAACATGCAAGACGAGCACGCAAACATGTTAAAATCACAGCTGGCAAAGGGTGAGTAAATCAAAGGAAACTTCCCCAAAAAGTTATATAGTTAATATATATTTTGTACGTGAAAAATCAATTAAACTAAAGACCGCATTTCATTTCCTATAGCCAAAAGGAATGATCTTAGAGAACAAGTGAATTGAAGCAACAATGTGTGTAAATATATCAACTTTCACTTCCCATGATCATATGAAAACCATAATAAAAAAATGAATTGTGGCAATTGCCGCGCTTTTTTTGTCATTGCAAATTTATGAATTAAATTAGAACAGAATATAATTAAGCAATGCTAATATTAAACTAAATTAAACGTTGGAAGAGAAAGCATTGGGTTTTTTATACGTAGGAATGTGTTTATGGGTTCCTCCAGCACACACACTTCCGCACACACATACACACATGGTTCCATCAATGCGTAAGCACTATGTAGATCAATCTGCCTTGTAAATTAAAGTGGCGTGATTCTTCGGTAACGAACTCTTAAGAGAATCTCGGGGGAACTCTTATATCGCCCGACTTCTCGTCAAACGTGACGTAGTAGCATCGATTACTAAATTTATTATTTTTTTACATTATTTTCTATGGATAAACGAAATAGTAATGACATTTGGTTAACATCGTTCGTCAACAATTATAATTTAAGATGAAATAAAAAAATAAAGATATAAAAATTGAAGCGATAAGATGAACAATCATAAAGATTATAATGAAATTGTCGCAATAAATATTTACAGAGAAATGTCGAAATATTATTCAAAAAATGTCTCAACTCTTTTCATTAATAATTTTTGTATCTACATGAAATAAAAGTTATTTTTGATTTAATTTGTCTTATAACTTGCTTATATTAATATTAGATGCAGTTATCTATATTTCAGAAAAAGTATTTCTATGATTAGAATATAGAAAAGAGGGAAAACTGGTTATGGTTTGGCTACATAATAAACAATAACCCGATTTAATTAAAATATGAACCAGTTTTTCGACAAAGTGTTTCAATATCTAAGTAAAATAAATATAATCGGAAATTTTCGTCGTGTTTTCTATAAATTCAACTCTTTAAAAAATCATTCACTGCTAAATAATAAAACAACGCAAAATAAATAAATTCTACATATTTATCGCTTGCTATGATTTTAAATACTATTCTTTTCCCTACGTTTAACATTTTTATTAAATATAAAATATAAAAATAATAAACGATCTTTTAATTCCTGTGTTTTTATTATTATTAATTTGAATTTTAAATGTTTACCTGTTATTTGATAATTTTAACTTAAAGGAATTCAATTCCTATGCATTTTTAAACTAAACGAATTGATAAAAGCGGAAAGTGAAATGAAATAAGCAAACAAGTGCATAAAACTTTGACAGAATTTATTCACAGTTAGCAATTTTTTATATTTATCGATGCTAAAAGTTTGCTTAATCAACAGTAATAATAACTACTTAAAAGTTATTTAAAAAGAAGGAATAAAATGTTTTTCGCAACATGAAAAATAAAAGTAAAATAATTTAAAGTGTGCTTCAAATATTCAAATTTCTATAATGATTTTATATATGATTTAATTAATAATTAAATTGAATTATTAATCACGTGATCTGTTGTACCCTTGACAGTCGTTGTTTTTATCAGTAATAGAAAATAAAATGAAAGTAACTAATCTCGAAGATTATGAAAGAGAAGGTAGAAATACAAACGTTTATTGGCTGTTATGAATAATAAAAGAGATAATCACAATTCACAGTTATTCACAGTTAATATTTACTATATTATTTATGCTCCAATATAAATAAAATTAATTTATTTTATTTATTTATTGTTTTTTTTACATATAGCTTTCTTCAATTGTCTGAATCAATAGCAATATAAACGAAATTGCACTATAATAATATTTTAAATGTTTTCTTACATAGCGCTGTTTTTTTTTTTCTCCTGATCAACAATAGAAACAAAATACAATATAAATATATAACAACTTTTGTATTAAACAAAAGCTAATCATTATCAAAAACAGCAGCGGTGAAATACTACAACAACAACAACAACAGCAGAGCATTCTGATTATCATTAAAGAGTGTCGCACCATTTTATTGTCTCGTTTTCCATTATTGCTGCTATTTTTTTTTTTCTACTTATTCTCCAACCTACACACAAAAGTGATTTTTGAAGTACCGCGGAACATGAAGTTTCAGTCGATCATTTGTTGCGCTGGACTACGAACGGTCAGCGGAACCGTGAACACAGCCGCAGTGAAGAAGGCACAAAAGAAACCAATGAAAAATTTAAGATTTGAAACCATTGTTTGACTAATATTTTGCCATTTAAACGCAAAAAGCAAACACGCAACTCGAAAGAAAGGAAACTATTGTGTTTCTGTTGAAAAATATTTAAATGCATTTTTCTAAAAATTTATTTGTAAAGAATAACGAAAATCATACGCAAACAAGCAAACAAATCCAACTCATTGTTAATCTGGTTATTTAAAAAGTGGTCTAATTTAAAAAAAAAAAACTAATAACTTATACGCTCGCGAAACTGTGATATTAAAGAAGACTAAATTCTAAAATATAAGATATAAAATATATTAATAAAATACTTTTATTGAATAATTATTTATTATAACGAACGTAACGTTAATAAAAAACCATGAAAGTACCAACGCGTTACAGTGATTCGAACTCAAAATATTCATTCAATTTGAAAATATTCAGCGCTGGGGTTGGTGGCACTGACGGCGATAAGAAGCCTTCATCACTGTCGCTATCACCGACTTGTGTCGGCTCCTCCGCATCTCCTTCGCCATCCACATCGCCGTCGCCGTCGACTTCCTCGTCGTCTCTGTCTTTGTCATCGTCCTTAACGAAGCGCAGTTCATCCAAATCATCATGGAAATTTTTAAGAACAACAAGAAGTATTTATTCATATGGAAATACTAACGCCACCTCCAATAACGGCAACAGAAATGGTGATAATTCGGTTGTGCCTTGTGGTAAATATAATAAAAAAAGTCGTCGAAAAAACCGGAGTCCCGTTCAACAGTCGCAGCAACAACAGCAACGTAATACCAAAAAACTTATACCAAATAGAACTTGTTACACTACGCAGGAACAGCCGCCGCAGCTAAAACTGGAGTCGAAGCTGGAGCAGCAACGAGTTGTTGCTGGTTATGAAGATGAATTTATGTGTGAGTTTGTTTGTGAGTGAAAATTAAACAATTTCATCGCCTGCTAATTCTATCAAAAGCAGCATTGGCATGTGTTAAATTAATATTTAAGAAAGAAAAAATAATCAGTGGTGCTTTTAAATTTAAATTATTCCAAATGAGTTGTCGAAATTCATTGCGCACGTGAAAAGTGTGTGATCTGCGATAGAGTAAATTGACACACTCCATGAAAAGATTATATAATGAAGTATGCAAATTTAACCTCAAGCCGAGCCGATGACCTACGATGAGCCGATTGGCAATTTATCAGGGCCGTCTATAATATTGTGGACTATTTTTAATAATTTAAAAACTTGTATGAACCTGGCAACGGTTGCATTACGATAAGACGTTATATCGTAAAAGATCGTAAAATGATTATTTATCTACGATAATTCGTACATTGTTGCGATTTCGTCGGGTTTCACAAAATACAATTTTATAATCTTAATCTATATATAAGATTTTTATATATAGATTTTTATAAAACCACAATAAAAATATATAGCTGAAAATTTATAACCAAACGAAAGGTTCGATGAAAATGCAGCAATTATAAGGGTTCAAAGTACTTTAACACGTTGAAATTGCACTGGAATTTTAAAAGACGCAAATGTAACGTTAAATTTCAATATTTTCTGTGCCTTTTCATGCTCCATTTTCGCCTCTGATATTTGAAATTTTATTCTGATTTTGACTTTACTCTTTCGATTAATGCTTAAGTTTAAGAAAATGCTTAATGTTGGCGTCAATAATTACAATGAACTTGTTGAGCTCTGAGTATTATGCAGTTTTTTTTATTTATTGCATTCTTCTACTTAAAAAAAAAACAAGAATATAAAGTAACTTTCGAATAAAGTATTAACAAACAAATAAAAGTATTTATAATGGAGATTAATTAATACTAAACTAAAGGCAATCAGGAAATAAAAAACTGGACATAATTAAAACTGAAAATAAAATTTTATTTAAAAAAGTTCGTAAAATTGATCAGTAAACTTATACTTATAATGAAACTCTTGTGTAACTTTTATTAAATGGTGTAATAATCAGAAGTAAGGTTAACGAAAGTTTAGACGATAACTAAAATAAATTATAAATGTTTATACTATAAATGCAATTATTTACCATGGTTTTTTAAACATTTAAAATGTGTCTAAAGTAAAACGTTTACATCCATAAGTAAATCTTTTTCTCGCTTTTAACTGATCTTCTTACGAGATCGTAACTTGACTTTAAATAAACTTAACGACATCAAAGTTTATCGCATTTTAACTGGGTCAAAATACAATTTTTTCTTTACTCTTTTCGTGGTTGTTCCGACTTCCGATTTTTTGCTGTTTCCGTAAATATGGCACTTGTTGCTGTTGTTGTCATTAGCACTAAAACTGGTTTATTCTCTCCTTATTCAACAACTATTTAAAATATTTATGACGCTGTGAAAAGGTCAAAGAGAACCAATAAAGACACCAACAAAAAAAAAAAAAAAAAAACAATAATTTATCTATTTACAATGATTCTATTAATTATTAAAGATAATCTGTTTATATTATTTGTATAATAATAGCAGTTTTTCATTATTCTTCTCAATAGCAATGCCCTGGTTCGGCATGGACATTGGCGGCACTTTAACTAAGCTGGTCTACTTCGAGCCCAAGGACATTACTCCACACGAACAGGATCAGGAAGCGGAGATCCTGCGCAATATTCGCCGTTATTTAACCAAGAACTCGGCTTATGGAAAAACAGGTCATCGTGATACGCATCTACAAGTAAGTAACGAGAGCGTTCGCTTCACTAACTTCGCCCTCTGCCATTCTGCAATTCATAAAACTATTGAAATTAAATACAAAATTCACTGTACTAAATGAAAAACATCTTTTTTTACAAGATAAGAAGAACATTCGGACGGCATCAAAGGCGTTTTTCATTAATTTGCAGCTTTAAATGTTGTCACAAAAAAGATTTTATTACATTCGAAATCAGGGTCTTTGTTGCTGATTCCATTGCCAAACTCCACACAAATGTTCGAACAAACTTCGATACTAAAAAGCAGATGTTTTTCTAATAGAGAGCAGTTGAGAATTTCAAGCACTTGCGTGTAATTTTCAGAAAACTTAATAAAAACCATTTTCGATATTGTTAGGTTTTTAAATTCTGAATCTGATCTGAGTTTAGAGTGGTTTGCTTAATGGGTTTTTTTCATGATTACAATCTGTAAATTATATGTAAAATTCAAAAATAAAGTTATAATAATTTATTGTAATTAAGTACTTAAGATGAATTTTCGTCATGTTACCAAGTATAAATTGAAAAGTTTTAAATCACTTGGACCTCAGTACAAGGGTTGTTTATATAAATAATAAAGATAAGCCATCGTATAGTCTTTTTTCTAATTTTTCATTAGCTTCATTATAACAGTTTTTCTATTGCTTTGAATGTCATCGCTAATGACGCTTTTAAGTCAACAGAAACAATCTTTCACTGACACTTTAAGTAAATAATAAAAATAAGTAAAAGTTAAAAGCATTTTATGTTAAAAGCGTATTTAATTCGACTGTAAAGCGAAATACAGGCAAACAAACAAAAGCACGTAAACAAATGACTTTTTCCACCTTAAATAATTAATGCAAAGGAACCAACTCAGACGCACACCTTGTGCACCGTCCAACATAAATAATTATAAAGCGTAAAGTCGCAATATTTTAAAATTAACCCAAAAAACTATTGATACAGAAATGAACGCTGCCTCCCCTTCATCATCATATTCATTATCAGTGTAAATGAAGTATTTTATAACATTTTTATACGTCAACAAACATTAAAAATCATTTAAAAAATTCTGTAAAGAAACGCGTATTGTATTTATTCTGTATCTAAAAGAAAATCAATGATTAAACATTCTATTACATTGTGTACAATATTTAATATTATTTAATGTAAATGTTTGTGCTTAGATGGACAACGTAGAAATACGGAAGCGACGTGGTTCCCTGCATTTCATACGATTTCAAACCGCCGACATGGGCAACTTCCTGTCCCTGGCCAAACAGAAAGGAATGGCTGAGCTCGTGACGACTGTATGTGCCACAGGCGGCGGTGCTTTTAAGTTTGAGCATGATTTCCGCGAGGTGAGTGAAGTGACTCGTATAATAAACAGATATTTGTAATTATTCTATTCATACACAGCAAGTGAACATGAAACTGGCTAAATTCGATGAACTGGACACTCTGATCAAAGGCATTCTTTTCGCCGAGGTGCAGAATTCGACCGAATGTTATTTCTATGAAAACGCTAGAGACATACTGTAAGTTGATTGTTCATTTTTCTTGAATAATTAACACTTTAACTATTAATTATTTGATAGGAAATGTGAAAAACGTGCCTTCGACTTCTCGCAACCGTATCCATTTATTTTGGTGAACGTTGGATCGGGCGTCTCGATTTTAGCTGTCTACGGACCGGATAATTACAAACGCGTTTCGGGTACTAGTTTGGGTGGTGGCACTTTTCTTGGTTTATGTTGTTTATTAACCGGCTGCAATACATTCGAGGAAGCCATACAACTGGCAACCAAAGGCGATAATCGGAAGGTAGATAAATTAATAAAGGATATTTATGGAGGCGATTATAATCGTTTCGGGCTGACGGGTGATTTGGTGGCTTCCAGGTAACGTGATATTATTGCCATTTAATTGAAGTTTGCCTACTTTAAAAATTCCTTTGTGTTTTTCGTTAAGCTATGGACAAATGCATCTGCAGGACAGACGTTCTTCGGTCACACGTGAAGATTTAGCGAATGCAACGTTGGTTACCATCACCAATAATATCGGCTCTATTGCTAGAATGTGTGCGCTCAACGAGAAAATCGACAAAGTACGTGGTAGATAAGAGTGTTACGTCTCCATTGCACATTATAAGCTTGATTATTGACTCTTTCAGCGCTTTTTGTATAATTTGTCGCTATTTTTCTTTACTATACATACAATTTATGATCAACGTTCTATTTTATCATTAAACAATTATAAATTAAACTGCTTTATAATAAAGTATATTCCGCTTGCAACTCTGAGGATTTAGTAGAACGTATGAAAATGAAACTGTAAACAAACGAATGAATATGAATTGGTATAATTTCGTGTTGGCTTCATTAATCCAATGCAAGAAAATATGCTTTGGAGACATAGCATAATACTTTTAATTTTATTCAATATTTGAATTATATTTTAAAATATCTGATGTGATCAGCACTAAAATTATTTATTCTTTACTTCTATTTAGGTGGTTTTTGTTGGTAATTTCCTAAGAGTTAATCCAATTTCTATGAAATTACTTGCATACGCTATGGAATTTTGGTCGAATGGTGTCACCAAGGGATTATTTTTGGAGCACGAGGGTTACTTTGGAGCTTTAGGCTGTTTATTGCAGTTTAATGGAGAGATTGCAGCGGCACTTAATGAAACAATAAATGACACAAACAATGCACAAACATCCGATAAACGTACAACAACAGCATCAGCCGAAACCCAAACAAACTCTTCATGAAATGTTTCGCCAAAAGCAACAAGCAGTCCAACGAATTCCAATTCCAAATGTTGACAATTCAAAAGAATAAATCCTTCAACTATTTAGGATGTCAGATGACAAATGTAACGATTAGTCAGTTCCAGCGGCGTTATATTCTGTAGCTTAGTTTTTTAATTGTTACTTTTTAGGTTAAAAGCAATTTTTCACTCTGTTAATTTAATTCCAGTCTGTTTAAGTAACTATCTGTTCTGTAAACTACATCACACAACCACACGCACACCCAAAAACTCTATAATATATAAAAAATTGTAAATTTTTCTAAGTAATGTTTTCTTTTAAAATTGAGTGTTTCGTTTAATCAGTTTGCTATGAAGATATTCTAGCAAAAATTCCTTCTAAGAACAAAGTAGCATGTATAAATTTCTATGTTAAATTACAATTGCAATAATAAAATTATATACATACATACAGAGATATAACAAAAATGATAATGTAATAATAATAATTATACATATTTTAATACGACTTTTTATGCAGATTGTTTTCCTCTTTGGTGTTTTGCTTTAAACTTTTTTTTTCGATTAGTTTGTTAATATACATAATTATATATAAGTTTATCCTTAAAAAAGCATGTATTAAAATGCATAATAAATTTTTTTAGGAAACCAAAGTGGCAAGTTTTACTTTAATAACATTTTGGCAAGGTACAATTTCTTAATGTCTGTCTTACAAGACGGAAAACTACACCAATTTCTTATACACTCTATCTAAAAATAAATTAAAACAAAATAATGACTGTTCTTCTACATTGAAATAATCACATAGTGGGGAAAAGTACATGTAAAGCACAAAATACAATAGCATACAATAACTTTACTAAGATTCAAGGTTGGGCATTTTAAAAGTTAAGACTCTGAAGGCACTGAAAATCTTTCTTTAAAAATATCGCGATAATTGCGGCTTACAGCACAGTCAGCCATAAAGTCAAAGACGCGCACATCGTGATCAGTCGCCACAAATAAATACCGACTATCGCAAGCGATGCTATACACCGGAGAACTCTCACCATGTGACTTGCAGGGATAATACAATTGAACATATTTGCCAGGAACTCGAATGTCGTAAAGATTGACTCGGCTATGGTATTTGGCTCCGCAGACTACGCCATAGAGACCATCATATTCAAGGCAATAGAATGACGAATCGAAAGGATCCTCCCAAGTGGCTACGTCGTAGTTGGCACGTCGATCGTACATTCGAAATGTAGTATCGAAATTTGCAGTAAAAACCACATGATCATCTTTAAGTTTAAGATCGTAAATTGAAATACTATTAGAATTGAGTATAGAATGAGCACCACTAAAAGTTAGACGGATAAAGAAATAAACCGTAATCTCATACTTGATACTAATTTAAAAATAACTAACCTTTCCAAATCGTGCTCACGCAGGGCATGGCGATTGGTGTCTGTGTACAAACCGCCATAAAAGCGGCCACCTCCACTTTGGAACTGCAGCGTTTTGTATGAATGATTGAATTCTTGCAGCAGATCCAAATGCGCCAAACCGAATTCATTCGCGCGTTGCCAAACTTTACTACAGCGATCTGTACTTGAAACATAAAGCTCATTCGCAAAATTAACACATCGTAAGTATTCCTTGGGCGTGTGCAATCGTTGCTCGTGTATGAGACCGTCCTCATAGATGTAACAGCTGCCACAAACACGCCCCGCAAATATTGTTCCACTTTTCTTCACAAAGTCAGCCACATCGGATTTAATCGGTGTCGCTATTTCCAGTTGGTAGCGTCGCTGAAGCGGTTCGTGATGTAGCCGCTTGTGTACTCGCATGTAACCTGCATGCGTTAAATAAAGTTGTTCTCGCTCCAGATGAATTTTAGTGGGAAACATTTTTCGATGATGAAAATACGCAGTTTCGCGATATTGAACTTGTCGCCAGTTGCGACCAATGCTCATCCGTTGCCCATATGACAGTATTCCATGTGTCCTGAAAAATGTTTCCAACAATGATTCTACTCATTAAGATATTTGCGCTTGCAAATAACAAACCTGTCTCCAATTGCTGGTCGACTACGATGGCCACACATCAGCAAGTCTAAGCTCAGCCCATAGTAAATATTCTGGTCGATAATCTGATGAAAGAACCAATGAGAATGGCATAAATTCGCCAAGTCCTCTTGGTTACAAAACTTTAGTATCCGCAAAAGACAATCGAGGTTTAAATCGTAGATTTTCATGGCTATCGTAGCATCTTATCTGTGTATATAAAAATAGCAACAATTACTTCACGTTTATTGCGAGATGTCTTGTAATTACTAATATAACTACGAGTTTTTAATGCGGTCTGACTACGCAATACATATTGTTTTTCGTTTAATTCAAGAATATGTATTTCATATTGATATATTTTACAAGAAGCAATAACGCCTAAAAGCTAAACATAAGATGTGAAGAGTAGTACTTTCGGCCTGTGTTCACCTTTATTCACCTTTGTTTACCTGAAAATAGCAACGATATTTAGGGTGGTTTATTTGTGGATGCTATTTTTGTGACACATATGCTCCATTTTCAAAATTAAAATAAAAATTACCTATATATCGTAAAACGATGATGTTTATTAAGTTTTAAATAGAGAGTTATGTTCTTTCTTTTGTATAATATGAAACATCTACATAAATCAAGTCTAAATACATTTTGCGTTCCTTAAAATGAAATTATTTACACAAATTTTATTTTAGTGATTTAAGCAATTAGAAAACAAACATTTTTACTGCCCTTTCAATATTAACTTCATAGAATTTGCAATGCTGATTTCTCTAAAGCAAACGTGTAAAATCCAACAACAACAATGTGGCAACTAACTGCTCCATTCCAAAGGAAGTTTACAGTAATAACGCTTCCAGCCGAAATGAGATATTCGAATTCTTCGCTTTCTATTTGGTCGTTGATCAGAAAAGATTGATTAGCTAGTTATCCCACTTAACTACTATGTGAAAGTTTTAACTTTTTAATGTTTTAGTTAAGATTAAATTTTACCTACTTATAACAAAGGGATATTGCAGAAGCTAAATCTGTTTTGTGTTCCCGTTAGCTTAAAGTTTCTTTATTTTCTAATAAAACAAGTACGGACTTTTCTTTTCGGCGTAAATTGTAAAATAGATGTTTAATTTATCAATCAATTTTCAACTGATCGCAAATTTTCTTGTTTTAATGTTGATTGTGGTGTTTTAATTTTAATACGGAAATTGAGCATTGTAATAAAAAGTGAGCGTTGTAGAAAAGAAAAGTATTTTGTCCTAGCAGCGGATCTCATAAAATCAAAATGGTCGTATTTTAAATAACATCCCTGAGAATAGATCGCTGATATAATTGAATCTCAGAATCGATTCGGCGGTGCTTCGAAACTTCTGCGGAAGGAAGGTGAGTAGTGATTTTATTATTAACTTCAGGCTACTGCAGTGAATATATTAATATGGGTCCTTCTACAACATCACGACCGTCGCACAAAAATAGTGTTTACCGTTTTTATACGTTGAATATGCATTTGATTCTTTCCAGTCCGTTGCAATCGCCTCTTCAATTGAATCGTTTACACCAAAGCAGAGCTCAGCAAAAAGTCTTTATTCTTATTCCGTTTTTCAAAAGGTTTAACTTTTATAATAAAAAGACCATGAAAAGTTACTTTCTTTCTTCACAATCCAAAGTGCAATAAAAGTCAATAAAATGTAGTAGTGTTTATATATTTTGTTACAAACATTCACAATTGTATATCGCAATCGTATTTTAATTTACATGTTTTTCATTAATTTTTCTCTATATAATATTGCTAATACTCGGTTCATTTTAAACAAAAATACAATTCTAACTTATTCAAACTAATTGAAGTAATATACAAAATATCAAAACTCGTGTAGATAAATTATTTAAAGCTCGTATTGATTGTTGCTTTTTCTTTGCGGCATTTTCTTGTCTGTTTACAAATTGAAAACAGGAAGCGATGAATTATGAAAATTCTTTTGCTTCATTTTCCAATAACAAAGATTGATGATTGACTTATTTGCGAGATCAATAAATAACGGTCAATGACTGAGAGAGTACAATAATTTAGTGATTGTTGTGTATAAAAATCCAAATAATCGTTTTCGGTGCTATTTCTAAACTACGAACGAAGCGCTTACACGTTGCTTAAACGTTTTTGTTTTTTTTTGGTTTCCTTGAAGAACAAAGCGAAAAATGAAGTCAAGCGGAAATTTATCAAGCTCGTTGGTAAATCTGCAGTAAAATAAGCGTTTCTTCGTAGATCAGATATAATACTGAATTTGTGATAACAAAGCGTTATTAAGGACTTATTACAAGAAGAATTATTATAGACTTCCTCATAAATATGTAGGTACTCATCACTTATCGCGCTATAAATATTAATGTATCACTGTTTCCATGTAAGATGATAACTTTATTGTTGCTATGGTTCCAACCTGCATTTTACTAACTTATGTGATATTTGACAATTGGAAAGTATTGATTAACACGACTTACGACTTGCAGGATATTTGTACATATATAATTCATGCGTTTATCGTGTTGTTTTTGGAGCATAAGTTGTATATCGGACAATATACGTTTATTTACAAGTATACATATCACTTGTACATTCAATCAAATACAAATAAATTACAATAATGTGCTTGAATAATTTTCATTTATCAAAATTTATATGGAATAGAAGTTTTTGCTCCCTAAATTTACTGACTCAAATCTGATTATGTGTAAAATCAAATAAGCAAGTGAAGAAATCTTAATATCCTTTTTATTAACGTGGATAGATCAGAAAAAAGGATTTAAGTAACACAATTGGAACGGCCGGAAACCACTACAATTCTCCGCTGTCAAAATTACATGTACTCTTATGGGAATATTTTTTTTTCAATTCCCTCTACGTTCCGCTGTTCGTATTCGATAATTTCTAATCAGACGGCATCGCTCTTTTCTTGTTCTTTAGTGTAGATGTTGTGTGTGTAGAAAAACCCTTTGCATTAAATGGCCGCTCGATTTTGCAGTTGTATTCGGCCGCTCCAACTGTGTTTAGGCTACACTTCTATAGAATTTCGGCCTGTTTATTAACGCGTATGTAACGGAGACTTGAAGAGCGAGAAGAAGGATTCTTTGTTGTAGGACAACATTTGGCAACATTTCTTATTGCATATGAATTATGTTCAATGTTAAGATAGCATTAAAAACTAAGAAATTGAAATCAAACAATCACATGATTGCAATTGTGCGTCACTCCGAAATCAGTTACAATTCTTTTCATTGTGCCAATCACGTAAAACATTTACTTGCTGCATTGTGAGCAGGTCTGCTTGACTTGCGTCTGTTCCCGCACGAAATCCTGCACATTGAATTTTGCCTCGTCAATGGACTCGTTGCGGCGACACTTGAGTTGTCTTTTGCCGGCAGCAGCAGCATGAAAAATAATACCAAAATTAAAGCGAAACTCCATTAAAATTAGCTGTCTGTAAATGCCTTATCTACATAAATGCAGAGATACATAATTATACATCTAATTAGCAAGTACCTGGCGACCGCTACGAACGCCAATTCGACATTGAGTCCGGTCTTAGCTGAAGTCTCCATAAATGCGACGTTGTATTCGCGAGCCAAACGCTCGCCATCTTCTCGTTTCACTTGACGATCGCTGTTGCTGCAATCGGCCTTGTTGCCTGCTCAACATTCAATTAATTATAGTGCGAGAGAGCACCGAAATTGGATTACAGAACGTCCATGAGGTGGAGCAGTAAAGCGAGGAGAGAGTGAGAGAGAAAAGAAAGAAAGCGAAATAATGCAGAATAGCCAGGTATTTCATTAGTAGTTGTTGCCATTTCATATTATTAATTGCGGTTTTGTGTATTCTCATATTGTTAACAATTTCTTGATTTATTTAATGAACTTCTTTCAAGGCAACATAAAACCAAACGTAAAAACTTGTAAAATGCATGTTTATTCTCTTCAAAAATATTCATTTTAAGGTCATATTTTCCTTTACAACGCATTTCATGCTGTATTTGGCAGCGATACTAACCGAGAAGCATGATGACCACGTCGTCCTGTGCGTATTCGCGAATTTCCACGAGCCATGCTCGAGTGTTGTCGAAGCTGGTTTTGTTCGTCACATCGTAGAGGAGCAGCAACGCTATAAAATTTGATTTTACATAATTCTCTTTAGCTAATATCTTAGTTATTAATATTAAATAATTATGATATTGAATAAACTTTCGTTCAAACAAAGAAAGCTGATTAAAAGATTTTAAAATAATTCACAATAAAGAAATAAATAAAACACGCCCACCCACAATGGATTCTGCACCTACCATGAGCATCTCTGTAATATGCATGGGTAACGCTGCGGAATCGTTCCTGGCCGGCCGTGTCCCATATTTGCAGCTTCACCCTCGTGTTTTCCACCATCACCACTTTATTCTACGAAGTGTGGGGAAATCAATTAGTACTACTTTTCCCAACAAAATGGAAATCAATTAATATAAAAATTATAATTAAATTTAATAATACATCTGCTTTTATCTTTTGCTGTGATATTTAATAACTTCATCGGTTTTATTAATTATTTATTGAGTTTTTTTCAATTGTGATCAGCTTTCGTGTGTTTTAATAATTTTCACTGTGACATTGAAATCTGTTGTTGGTTTTTATTTATAGTCAATGAAATGAATTACATACATATGTACATACATATATGCATGCAGTTCTTCTTTATTATGCGTTAGGTATGAATTTCAACGAGATTCTGCCAGGATTTCGAGAAGTTTCAATGGATAAGTTACAAGAAATACAACGTTAAAGGTATTTTGAAACGCATGAACATTTAAAACTTAAGACAGAAATATAGAAGAAAGAGTATTTGGCAATAAAACATATATTCCATCCGAATTACTTATAAACAAGGTCTAGAAGTTACTTATCGATGGCGAGCTGCGTAGAATGGGATGGAAATGGGAATCAAATGGGGAGGAGTAGTTAGACACTTTGGACACAGTTTGAGCTGGGATTATCCATTTGTAGCATTGTTATCAAAGGGTCTATCGTAGCTCCAAAAGGAAAAAAAGGAGAATTGACGGTAAATTAGACTTTAAGCAAAGGATTATAATTTAATGATATTGCTCTAAGTCTTTTTTAGACGAACCACACCAACAAACATTTAAAAATATGAAAACTAAAATTCAAGTCAGAAAAACATATAAAGAAAAAAATATAAAAGTTATATTTGAACAATAAATAATCCAACAGTAAAATAAGAAACAAATTAAACAAGTTTCAACGGCAATAAAAAAAACGACAAGGAATTCACTGTCATTCCAACTCGAATAAAAAACACGGAGATTATCAAAGACCAATTCAAAAAATATAGAAGTAATTAAAACATCGACTACTATGACAACAACGAGGACAACAACAACAAGGACAACAGTAAAGAAGTTCCAATTAATATGCAATTCACAGCAACTGACACAATCTGCTTTAGTAGCAGCAGCAGCTCACCCTAAAATCAATGCCGACGGTAGTTATGAAGTTGCCAGACAAGAATTTCCCATCGCGGAATTGGATCAAAAGACAGGTTTTGCCAACACCGGAGTCACCCAGGAGCATCACCTGTTTGAGAATAGATGCAGAACGAAATGAAATGGAATGGAGCAACGAAAGGGCGAGAGCAGGAAGCAAGGAGACTGTTGAATAGGAGAGAATTGAGCAGCGCTACCGAAATCAGTTTCATCATAATTTAAACTGAGAACACTTTTCACTAAAAAAACTATCCATTCCGTTGAAGACATGTTTATTTGAGAATCGAATTGAGAATTTCCACTGTGATATTTTCTACTTGTTAAAAATATGTGTATAGCAGCCTATGACATTGTATTCTATGTGCATATATATCAAACTGAAATAAATTTTCATTCCGTTTTCTGTCTTCAAATAGAATAGGTTAAGGGCGCAGTTTTTGGGGTTTCTTTTTCGAGGATCTCTTTCGTCGCCCGACAGCCTTTCTTCCCTTCTTCTTGGAACATTTCTTGACGTCGACATTCTTTCTCGCTTTTTTCTTGGAGCATCTTGTGACTCTAGGATCCTTCCAAGGCGTTTCTCCCACTTCATTTTCTTTAAAGACATTGAAATACGTTGAAGGTGCTCCGCCGTAAAAAGTGCAACAATCTCTTCAAAGGTGAAAATTATGATACATTTTGTATGCAAACTGATCAAATTTTAATTAACTAATGATTTTTCGCAGACGATTTCCAAAGACGCGTTCGATTCAGTAGGAAAAAATTGAAAGCAGCGATATATCAACGATACCCTGAAAAACTTCTACATGGAGGACTGTAATCCGGCGACAATATCAATAGATGTTAATCAAATAGTGTCCAAAGAACTGTGTCTACACTCAGTCAATCAAAAGGATTGATATGAACTGTTCTTAACATTGTAAATTCTAGTGGGAATGTTATATTTAAGAATATTGAATTACTTATGGCAAATTAAATTTATACAAACAAAAAAAAAAAACTTGAAATGAATTGGAATAAAAGAATAAATATTGATTGATTGATGTGAAACAATTCGATTATGTGTTTGCTTATCAAATCAATGAAATATCAATCATTTGAATTTATTCAAAGCTTTGTCATTAGAAGAACGTCACAAGTCCAAGAAACTGAATGTGATTTTGATGAGCAGAAGATGAAAACAAAGCTCGATAGGATTTACAGAGGAGGGAATTAATTAAAAGAAGGGGGAATTGAGCGAAGGACTTATTCAGAACAAAAACGAAGTACGATACATTCATGGATTTAACAACAAGAACAACAACAACATTAACACATCCACATCACCTTCGCGAGGATTTCTTCGACGCTGCTGTGCCTACGAGTCACAGAAATGACTCTGCGCAGTGGTTTGCAGCTCGACTCGTTCGAACTGTCAGAACTTTCATTGACGCTTTCATATCCGGTGCTCGTGGAGCCACTTCCGCCAGCAGCAGCAGCTGCAGAGCTGCCAGTGCCGCTACCAGCAGAACCGGCGTCGTTTGCTTTCTGTTGTTGCTTCTTGTCTTTTTGTTGTTGCTGCTGCTGCTGCTGGCGATGGTGATGATGATGGTGGTGGTGATGGTGCTGGTGGCCACACTCCGATGCATCGTCGCCGATGCCGTTCACCTTCTCCAACGTCTTCGGCGACAACTGCCCTGGCTTGACATTCGGCCAGGTGGGCTTCACGAGCGACTCGCGCCGCTCCAACAGATCCTTGCGCACGGGCGACGGCGGCTTCCTGAGGCTCGAGCGTCTGCACAAGTTGCCGGCGCTGCTGCCGCTGCTCGTGGCATGTGAGGAGCCCGAAGGTTGGCCGCAATACGAACCGATGGAGCGACGACGCATCCTGCTGTTGGCGGGTCAGGAGCAAGCGATGGTCTTGTGACAGTTTTTGCTGAAAAGTTGATTCTTCACTTTAAAAGCTGCACATTTTTATTATTACGTTTGCTGTTTGCACAATGATCATGACTTTAATAAACGTTTAATACTAAAAAAAGTGTATCACTTAATAAAGTGATGACTTGAAAGAGAGTTTCTAGCGTTTCACTAGGTTTTTAGAGTAAAGAATATTTATGAAAATGAAGAAGTTGTTCGTGGCACGAGATTTGCAACTTGTATTTGGATATATAATTTAAAATATATCTTATTAATTAATTAATACTTAGTGTACACTTGCAACTCAAGCATTTAATTAACTTTTGAAGTTATAATCCGGCACGAATTTTCCTTTCTGTGAATGTTTATGACACTTTGTTTTTTTATATTCACTAAAGTAAAACACACACACACAGAAACTTTTATTGTTCCCAAAGTTAGTGTAAACAATTTAATTAAACCATGTTTTGTAGCTGCAGGAAAACAACAATTTGGGACAGTTGTGGCCAGTGAATAGAAAGAAAGATTCCTTAACCGTTTCGAAGGCGTTCTCATAAAAGCCTCCGAAGTTAAACTCCTTGCTTTTCCCCTTTTGCTCACTGAGTTGAGACGTTTGCCAACAAAAGACACTAGGAACCTTTTTCAAGACCCTTCTCTCAAACCTGGAAAAGGTATGACTGAGTACTGATGTGCAAAATGTGAATATTCGCAGCTGTGTTGTCATTTACGGTCCATACTTTTCCTAATAATCATTGTGAACTCTCATCAATTCGTTTTAAGTCCAACTCATCGCTGTTCTTCTGACGAAAATAGTTAAGATCATCTGATACAATATAAAGTCGTTTGGTTTCACGCCGTTTTTTGCCTATTCCATGGTTTAATTCCATGGCTTCCTGGCATTAATAGCTCCGTTAGAGACATGGTAATACTGCCAACAGTACAATCACTACATTCACCATTGATTTACTTGATTATATTCTTGAATAGTTTCTGAAAGCAACAAATTTTAATGCTACTGCATTATTTTATGTTACTGCAGAAGTGAGCATTACTATAGACTTCTAATGGACTCCTTTTTTTTTTTCGGCACCAATATTGAAGGCCGCAAAGCTCGCATTGTTAGCAGTATCATAACCCATTAGAATCAGCGTAGTAATGGAAATACTCTCGTTTACCGGACGTCTGTATGAAAGATAGTGAGCTGGACAGAAAGAAGCTAATATTGCCCGGGAATGTATAATGCTTACGTTTAAGGCGATGCCTGGAGGAGCTGAGTTAACGGAAAGAAATATGTACTCGAAAAACTCTCCTGCACTCAGAAAGACTGAACTCCTTCTTGCTGGATACAAGCCAAAAAGGGCAAATATCTGCCTCCAATTCAATGAAAATATTATAAGAATACCGGAGTAGAAGAAATGTATTCCCAATTTCTGAACGACTGATTGTGTTGTCTCATTTTATCCCACACTAGGACAAAATTGAATTTTTATCAGGAATTTGAATTTATATGACTGGATTGCACAATTTAATAAAAGCCAGGTCTAGCTGAAGAGTCGTGAGGGTTTGGGTTAGATTTGCAACACGCTTGGATGTTGCAATCGTTTTTACATGACTCTTCTCTTAGTTTACAGTCGATGGCTATTGTTTCTAGTAATGTTCTATCCCGAAAAGAACATTAGTGTATTAATTTACTTATTGCATTAATAAAATATAATCACAGACAAATAATATACAGATGTCGAATGCAGAACAAAAAATTTGTCGAAAAATTTTTGCATCAGCCAAGTAACATCAGCCAACTAAAAGCTCTTACATGAATGTATAGCACAGACAAATATTATTAAGGTGCGAGTCTTGAGTAAGAGTTTCATATCGAAGCTATCACAAGAACACTAGAAAACAACTACAAGCGAATAATATTGTTTTCTATTCCCTTCACTTCTTAATGATCAGCTTAATCTTATTCACTCCCGCATTCAACGAGATCTGCTGTGTTAAAAAGCAGGAACAATTTTTGTGTATGCCAGGAACTGTTTCACATTGTTGTTTGTGTAGTTAATTTCTTCCATAGAAAATATTTTTGCATTTCTTGAGTTTTTGATGATTTTGAAGTAGTTTTTTCTTCTTGTTTTGAGTTGTTGGTATGTAGAAGCAAGTGCGGGGAAACAGAAGCATACACATTCATACGGGGAACTCAAGGCAGAAACTATGTGTTTGTGTGTAGGTACGAAACGGGGGTCATAGCAAAGCAGAATTGTACTATCGCTTAAAGAGTGATTGCCATACGAAAATCAACAATTAGAATGTTAATAAGTGGGAAGGAATAGAAAGATTTTGGGAACTGAAGAATTCTTCTTTGTTTTCGGCGATTGCACTAACAAAATATATGCAGTCTGTCCGTCTGCGAAGGTTGAATATTTTGTTTTTGTGCATGGCTTGGTTTTTTATGTTGATCATTTGGCGAAGTTTTATATTTTCAGCTTCTGATCATTTTTCGCTTTTCTATTCAATTTGCTCCTTTCGCACTTATTGAGTACAATTTTAATGCGGGTATAGAAAAAGGTAGTGTTCTTGTGATAGCTTCGATATGAAACTTTTACTCAAGACTCGCACCTTAATAATATTTGTCTGTGCTATACATTCATGTAAGAGCTTTTAGTTGGCTGATGTTACTTGGCTGATGCAAAAATTTTTCGACAAATTTTTTGTTCTGCATTCGACATCTGTATATTATTTGTCTGTGATATAATAATAACTAGCTGGTATCCGCGACTTCGTCCGCGTGCAGGCCTCAAAATATGACCATACCAAATTTTGTCGGCTTAGCCCTGAACGGTCCGAGAAATTTTCCACGCCCATTTATGGGTGGAACTAAAAAAAAATAGGTAGCCTATGTCCCTCGGCAGGCCTCAAAATATGACCATACCAAATTTTGTCCAAATCGGTCCAGCGGCTGAGCCCTAAACAGTCTGAGCAATTTGCCACGCCCATTTAGACCATTTATGGGTGGAATTAAAAAAATAGCTAGCTATGTTAATCGATAGGCCTCAAAATATGACCATACCAAATTTTGGCGGCTTAGCCCTGAACGGTCCGAGAAATTTTCCACGCCCATTTATGGGTGGAATTAAAAAAAAATAGGTAGCCTATGTCCATCGGCAGGCCTCAAAATATGACCATACCAAATTTTGTCGAGATCGGTCCAGCGGTTTAGCCGTGAAAAGGGAACAGACAGACAGACACACAATCACTTTTATATATTAGTAGTATAGAGTATAGATTAGTATAGGTGATAATAATAAATATATAGAATACATATTATCTGGGTTTTTTAATGAATTGTGTAGGTTTTCGCCATACAACTGACTGTTACCCATCCTTAATAGAGGTTTCTATTCGAGGAAATTTGAAAATTTCTCAATTTTTATATGTCTTCGTTTATAATACAATTTTCGTTACAATTTATATACATAATATATTTGTTTTTTTTGCAAAAACCAATTTAGCTTTAACTATTACCTTCGTCTGATTTGATCATTGTACATAAATTGTTGGTCCAACAAAGTTGATGCTTAGAGCAAAAAACCTCAAGCGCTGTAATAGATTTTCCTGTTCTATTTTCTTTAAACTGCTACATCTATTTTGTAGTACTTTTCAAGGTTCTACAGAAACGTTTCGCGAAATGTCGACATCGATATTTACAAGGATGTTTACGATGGCAGAGGTTATATAAATAAATGCTAAATCAATAAAAACATAAAACAATAGAAGAGGAAAAATAATAGATAATCAATAATAATGAATACGTAGTTTTTAATTAATTTTTATAGAGTAGCTAAAGCATTTCAGCTCATGGTGATGACCTATAGAAGGGACATCGTTAGGAATGATTCACTAGAAGCCCTTCACAACTCTGCTCTGGGCTGTTCTTGTTCTTGATGGAAACCTTCGGCATCAGCTTGTGGTGCTTTTGATGTACCTCAACCGGAATGAGGAATTCGATTCATTCGTTACCACATGATGGACAGCAGACATATCCATCAGCTCTCAAATGACAGCACAAAAGCGTTCCTAACACTTCTTTCTCTCTCCCGAAAACTACTATGAAGGAGACATCTCTTGGGAGTAAGTGATTCAGGTTGGCTTCGTTCATCTTACATTCCATTACAGTGCTTTAATTAATGTAACAGTTGGAAGTGTTTTAAGATTCTTCAGAATCTTGTCTCATGATGATGTACGCAATTTCAAAGAAAATGAATAAATGGAAACCGCTGCTCAGTGATTCTTCGTAATGATTAAAAAAATTGAATAAAGTATAAAATCAGTCTGTTGCTTTTTACTTTACTGCTTTTGGAATGAATATTCATGATAAAGTCGTCCTTTGAAGACTTTAAAATGTTGATGACCATCGAAATAATTTAAAAAAAGAAAGAAATTTAATATTTTCTTATTTAGTTTAAGAAGTTCAGAAAGTTTAGTGCTAGTTTTTCTTCTGTTGCGATTGAGACAGATTAATTTCGAAAATATATTTTATTTATAGCTGAACATTCGTCAATTCAAAAATTGATAGGCGAATGAAGTCCACACACTTTCAAGCTTACGTTTTTATTGAAGGATTCACTAAAGTCCTTTTTCCAGTTTAAACTTCAGCTAATGCAGCAAAAGCGGATTTGGTACTTCGAACGTGTCAAATGACCCGAAGTTTTTGCGTTTGAGTGGACTAATAAAAAGCATAGAAACACGGAAAAGCCAACAAAAGAGAAGAGATTAGATTAAGGATTACCTTCACAGGAAGTTGAGTTATTGCTGAAGTTGTTTTAAAAAGTTGTCGGTGACTTAAATTTAACATTTAACTTTTAAAAACTTGTTACTTATATAAAAGTAAGAATCGAGTTCGGGGGAGGGAGATAAAATTCGAAATTTAAAAAACTGAAAAAGTCTCAGAAAGAAATCAGTTTAAATAATTCGACAAATCATTAATAAATGAATAAATCATTATGCTGTTAATATTTACTTTATTTTGTGCTACTAATTTATGAAATTTTCCCATGGACCCTTTTTAAAAAGTTATTTGTTAATGTTTCGCTTTATCTAAAATAAACTCATTGTTTTTCTAATCATTATTAAAACTATTCTTCGTTTAATTGTTTGTTGAATTCGACTTTTATTAGTTCTTGAATTTAATTAGGACAATTTTTCAAGTTGCAATTCTCGTCCACGGAACACTTGTAATTTAATAAATATTAATACGAGTACATAAAAAATACCTTTTAACGTTTGCTTGAAACAGAACAATTGCAGAAAATCAACTTTAATCAATGTTAATTAATTTTCTATTTTTTCACTAGAAGCTTTTATGTTAATTTATGTAAATGCAAAAATGAATTAATTTAAAAATTCAAATATCACACCAACACGAGCACAAATCGAAAGACTTTCCCTTTTATAGGTAATTGAATTGAGCAGCAGCACTTATTTCTGCATAACATAAACAGCACTTGAAATAATCCACATCCATCATCGACAAAAGCGCGCACAGAACTGAATGAATGCCTGAATATATAAAAATTGACGAGACGCCGTTGATGTGATTTCAATGTCAGCCTGACAGACGAGGCAACGCGTGGCCGGTGTGAAGCGCACCGTTTGCGCAGCATCCTGTAGAATTTCTGCTCCGTCTTCAGAGAAGATAGACAATCGTGGTGGAGGGTTGGCTTTGTGTGTGTGTGTGTGTGTGTATCTGGCTAAAAATGGTGCTAGGATTTCTATCGAAAGATGGTTGATGGCTGCAGTTTGCTGCATTCCTGTTCAGCTCGGATGCTGCGTGCAACACACGTGTTCGATTGCAGTCATCTACATGAGCAATTTGAATGTGTTGCCTTGGCTATTAAAAAAGAAGGACCACCTCTATTTTCAGCGTGTTGCCAGCTACCGATTTGTGTTTTTATTGCACTTGAACTTGTTGCTTATTCACGAGGACGACGACCACACATTGACACTGAATCGTCCATTGTTGCTGCTGCTGTTGTATACGTAAATAGTATTTATTAAATACTACACACGGTACTCGTAGCTGTTGCTACAAAACAAAAGCGACAAACCTTAACTTTGTTAACTAAATGTTTACCTAAAATAAGTTGACAGTGGTTCACATTTGTTCATTGCAATTAGTTTAAAGTGGCTGAGTTTACAAATGATGACATGATTAGTAATGGAAGCCAGAGACTCGAATTCTATTAAAAGTTTTCGAGAAATGTGTCTATTTTCTGTATTGTGTTTGTTTTTGCTCAGGGATATGAGTGGAACTTCACCGCTAATCATTTCCCTTGCTAAATGCTGACCCTGAAAGGAGTCTGTTTCAAGTAGATTCGACGTCGCTGTGCTACGGAGCGCAGCCCAACTCCTCAAGCCTATAATCAGCTCAATTCAAATCAAGGATTCCAGCTGCAGCTGTTGGAAATTTGCAACGTCATTGTTCGGTATTCTATACAAGAATTTAGCACTGAAACGAAATAAGATTTCGAAAAATCTTCTTCTCTTTGTTTAAAGGAGGACTTTTAGCTTTCGTGTATCGGCTGAAGCTGTTTCGTGTTGATGTTGGCAAGGTTTACGGTCCACTTTGCGGAACGTGGAGGCTGTGCCATTTCGGATGACTTCGCACCTGCACGGAAAGTGTGGTTAGATTGAGGTTTTATTATTAGAAGGCGGTTGTAGGCGTGTGAGAAGGCGGAATAAAGCCGCTGTGTACTCGCTGCATAAATCATTGAGTCAGTCAAGTGCGTAACTTTAATCGCAGCAACGCATGCAATGAAGCCTTGAAAGAATCCTTGAAAATTTATTGACTCGGAAAAAATCCTAAAGGAGATGGTCATGGTCCGCTGGTCAAATGTACCATTTTCTATCACAAATCAATTGTGTTCTGTGAGCTTTCGAACTCATGCCAATAAACGAATAAAACTTAGAAATTCCTGAACTATGTACAATTAAAACTGAGTACAATTTAAAATGAAGAACTGTTTAAAATATGAAATTTTTACGTATTTTCGATTACCAACAACAAATCAATGTCCCACTAAAATTCGGTATTGATTTCACTTTATTGATTTGCTTTTTAAGAATACTTCAGTTAAAGAATTCCTCTTATTATGCTAAAGACATTATAACAACGTACCGTTAGGGCAATGCCGACTGTAGCGGAAAAGGAACCAGCTCGGAATTCGCCCGTGTTGTATTTAACGAGAAAAGATGTCTTTCCGACACCCGAATCGCCGAGAAGTATCGTCTGCAACGTGAATAAAGGGCGATTAGCTGCGTGGAGGACCTAAAGTGGTGCAGTCCTTTCGCTCACCTTGTGGTTAACTGTGTCGTCGAAGGGTGGCTCGAAGTCGTCGTACTTGTACGACTTCCATCCGTCGCAGTAGTTGTCCTCCTCGTACAGGTCGTCCTTGTAGCCGGGCTCGCCGAACGCGTACATGAGCACAGCTTCGCGCGGCGGTCGGTAGCCAGGGTAGCCGCTGGGCGATGGAGTGCGGTGGGCGGCGTCCCGCAGCAACTGGCCGCCGCCAGTGCCGAGGTGCTGCGCACAGTAGTCGCGATCGTACGACAGTCCGTCCGCGTAGGCAGAGCTGCGTGCGTAGTAATCGGCGTTTGCATATTCGTTTCGGCGGCGATCTTCGATGCGACGCTGCGTTGTTTCGGGATCTTCGAAGACGTCGTCACTCATGTTGCTGCTGGCGTCGTCGGGAATGTTTGTCGTCATGTGAATTGGCAGGTTTGCGAATGGTTCTGAATTTGTGCAGAGAATTTCACTAGAGTTTCGTTGTAATTTAGTTGAGGTAATCGTCGATTAAGGTTGGGTGGGTTGGTGTTATTTGGTGTTTGGTTTTATGTTCCTCTGGATTAGGAAGTTTCCAGTTGCATTATATTAATTTTAAAACTAACGGATTGTGTGTTCGTTATCTGGAGTTTCTTACAGCGCCATCTACAGAGGCTTTTGGGAAGCGGCTACATAACTTTCGCTCCTTCAGGCTGGAATAGATGTTAACTGGAAAAGGACTTTCCTACTGAAGCTTTTTCCGGTCCGAATTGAAAGCGAGTAAACGATTGTTAGCTTTACACACACCTTCCATCTCTTTCTTTCTCTCTGAATGCTTGTCTATGTACTTAACCTATACCGCTATTCACTGTCACTGTCACTACTTTTTTTATGCAATTTGTTGTATTCATAAGTATTACAGTTGGTCAAACTTCTCGTGCTACACTCACGATATACTTATTTATATGTATATTTTCCTTTGTATTCTTAACTTTTTCATTGCACTGATTTGAGTAGTTTTCACTTCATTCTCTTATAATGAGATCTGATTCTTATTTGTTCCAATTGGTATTTTATCGTTTATTTAACACACACACTATAAAAGCAATCAGAAATTAGATTTTATTTTCGTTTCCTAAAGGGAAATTTAATTTACTTATGTGTTTGTTGTTTACTGTTTACATAAGGAAATTTGTGTCTATTGCTATGAATTGACAGCTCTCCATTGAGAGAATTGATTAATTTTATTACACCTTTTATTTACTGAGCTGCGTACCATGGAATACGCAGACGTATTTATGTATTTTGGGGACGTTGGTGTTTGCGCTACACACTTCTACATCGTGAATTGTGTATCCATTTTTCCACGTATGAATGAATGTAACAAGGATAATGCACTGCGAAAACTAGGTTATTATGTTCTATTATATACTATACACATGTATCTACGAATACAAGTTAACATTGTAAAACTTTTCGAGTAAATTCCCTATTTATATGTCATGTAACAAATAGCTATATATGTATGTATATTTTCCCAACATTTTACTACTACGTGATTAATTTATTTTCGTACGGGTTTAAGGTTGCACTTAAGCTTTACATCTCATAATTATCAACAACAATTACTTTTACATAACTACTTTAAAGAAACAAATCCATTTCTTAATATAATTCCCAATATGTAATCATTTCACTACACGCAATTTATTAAATCTATATTTTTTAAAGCTTCTTTTTTATTAATTGTTGTTTTTGGTCAGGATTCACAGGGTTAAATGTATCACAGTAACATAAAGCAAAGAGTTCTTTAATAGGTTTTTATCTTCTAGTTTTTGGAGTATTTATTCGCGAGAGTTCCGATGGTATCTAATATTTAAAGATATCTTGACATCAAATCTTAGGCTAAAGCACTTCCGGATCCCAACAAAGCACACGACTGTTCCACACGACGTCTTCCTGCAACAGTATTTTTGTGAACCATTTTGTATATATAACGTACATTTCCCATAAAACTGGAAATTTGTAAAAGGAATTTCCAAACTTATTGGAAGTACTTTTTAATATTATTTTATTTTTTTTTTTTTTGTATTTTTATTTAAAACATATTTGTACACAATGCACTAAGAACAGATCTTTTATAGCATATTAATTGAAAATTTAACAACAGAACAACAATAAATACTTGCCAATAACAAGTTAAACAATAAGAAATAAAAATAATAATAAAACTTAAGACTAAAGCAAAGGAAGGGAAAGCAATTCCGAAAAAGTAGAAATTAAAGAACAAAGAGGACAGAGAAGTAGGAAGAAGGGCTCATGTTTGCGTGTTAAGAAAGTACGCCTTGAGTAAGTTAATAAAGGAACTCTCAACTGCTGTTGCCTTGAGGCTACTGGGAAGCCTATTCCACAGACTGATGGTACTGATAAAAAACAGTCTTCCAGTATTAAGATACGCATAATGTGGGATGATGAAGTTACGCGACCGAATTGAATGACCAAATTGCAATTTAGAATATAGATAATGAGGCATTCCAGTACGGATGAGCCTAAAAAGAAAAAGACAATTCCTGAATTTTAAGTAGTCGAATAAATCACCACCAATGAGAAATGTTCTCCATTCACCAAGATGGTCAAATCGTCTTAGTCGACACACAAATCTCGTCATACTATTGAATAATATTCTTACTTTATGAGAGGAAACTGAGTCAAGATTACAGTAAACGACCTCAGCATATGTCAAAATTGGAAGAATTAGTAGCAGGACTAGTTTTTTACGAGTTTCGATTGGTAGAAACTTAGCAGCATACCGCAAGTTACGCAGGACACAATACGCTCTAGAGACAACTGAATTAATATGATCCGTGCATGTTAGCGAAGAATTGATGCAAAAACCAAGACTTTTTATTCTGTTCACATACTTAATGGCTGAGTCACCTATATATAATGGAGGCAATAAGGATAGATTCGGGACACTACGAGCAATCGGAATAACAAATGCCTTAGAAACATTTAGCTTCAGATTATTCCTCTTAGACCAAAGAGTAATATTCCTAATGTCATCATTCATACACCCACATAACTCATTAATAAGAGGAGGAGGACGCGACAAGTAAACTTGCACATCATCCGCATAAGCATGCATTCTGACATTCTGTACTACAGAGAATAAATCATTCAAGAACAAAGAGAACAGCAGAGGGCCTAACACTGAACCCTGAGGTACACCGGACTCAACCTTCTTGAATTCAGAAAACGAATTACCAACTTTTACTCTCTGAAGCCTATCAGTCAGAAAGGAGTTACTAAGTTTAGATGCACTAGATGAGAATAGAAAGTTCTTTTTTAATTTATTACACAAGAGTACATGATCAACACTATCAAAGGCCTTCGAGAAGTCTAAAATGCACAAAAGAGTAATCTGCCGTTGATCGAAAGCTATTCTAATGTCATCAGTGATTTTCAGCATAGCCGTGGAACAACTATGCTTGGGTCGAAAACCAGATTGAAGTGGATTGAGCATGCTGTTGCTATGAATGTGATAGCTAATTTGAGAGGCAATGATAGACTCCGTCACTTTTGAAATGACAGATAAGATGCTGATAGGACGAAAATCCGCAAACTGTGAAGGATTAGACTTCTTAGGTATGGGTAGAACGATAGCTAATTTCCATAATGATGGAAAATATGACGTAGTGATGATTTGATTGATTATTGCAGTAAGAGGTGAGAGTACAAACGGTAGAATAATTTTAATAAATCTGATAGAAATTTTGTCAAATCCGATTGACAAGGATTTCACTGCCAGTACCTTCGATGCAACTTCAGACTCAGACACACCCGAAAAATAAAAAAGGTCATACCTATTGGCATCACACATATATTCTTCAGTGGTAGTGGTGGTTAACGTATTCGATAAAAAATAATTATTGAGATCAGAAGGGTTCAGAGCACATTGTGTATTCCTTTTACTTCCAATTCCCAAGTCTTTTACCTTTCTCCAGAGTTGCTTTGACGATAAAGATGGCTTAAAGGTCGAAGCAAAGAATCTTTCCTTGGATTGCCTCACCAAATAATTAGCCGAATTACGTGCCCTTCTATAGTTCACCCAATTGGCATCAGCTGGAAATCTTTTAGCCTTCGAGTGCAGAAAATTTTTTAATTTAATGGCAGCTTTAATTCGTGAAGAGTACCACGGACAGCCACTATTCCTAACTCTAATTGTTCGTGTTGGCACAAACATATATTTGGAATAAACGAAATTTTAAACCATGTTTCTATGTTTTTTATTTACTTGCAAAGCCAATACTATTTATGCCTCTTCAACTGCATAGCTTCGAATTCTTTTGAAAAACGAAAGCTACTGTGCCCATTTTCTGGAAGTTTAAATTCTGGAATTAATGGAAAAAATAAGTGCAGTAATAATTTTCCAAGGGAAGCGGAATAGTCAATCTGATTTATCACAAATCTTTTGTGTAAAACTGCGCTTCATAATTTAACTTCTTATTGATACTTAATTTCATGTATTTATAAATATATCGATATATATATATATTTTTATTTGCACTGTAAACATAAAATAAATATTAAGACATACATTTTTTTATGAAAAGCTACTTATGAATTGTATCTACATTTATTTGCAAATGGACTTTTATTTTGTAAAATTATTATATTTTTTACGGCAATATTGTGTAAGACCTTTTATCTATCGAGCTTCAAATAATTCTTAAAAATAGACGAAATTTACTGCTGGGTCATTTTCTGGCAGTTTTAATTCTGGAAGGTCTTGGAAAAATTAAATGCAATAAAATTTTCCATGGGAAGCGGGATAGTCAATCAGTTTTTGTGTGAAACGGCGCTGCATTGGTTAATCTTCTTATTAATCTTTAATTTAATTTTTTATATAAAACGTGTGTGAATTTGTGTTGAATTTGCAGCTAATGCGTATCAACAGACTGTGACAAAAATTTTTTTTTGTGTGTTTGACAGAATTTTTGTGCAATTCGGGCGCCTACTGCGCAAAGTGAAACTTCGCATTAATTAAAGAATTTCATTTTGTTGTGGGGACGGTCAAGCCGTCGTTGAAGTGCGTCAAGCTGGAGAATATAATGGGAAGCTCGGATGATCGCGTATACGCCGCGGAGAGAATAATACAAAAACGAGTTAGAAAGGTAGAAACCCAGTAAAATTTTAATATCCTTGAATTAACTATAAGAACTCTTTGTCCTACGCTGTTTGATGCTGCTCCGCCAAGTGCCCATGGCTGCCTGGTTGCCATCTGTGACAGTTGTCCACTAATTGGCTGTAATGGCTGGACGCTATCCCTATTATTATGGCTATAATTATTGAGCTGTAATTCGAAGTCTCCTTTTGTTCACCATATCCTTTGCCAGTGCATTGCAAGAACAACACACACACGCAGACTCAAATTTGGGGATGTGCCGTCGATAGTAATTTTTATATTGCGCGCTTCTGGCCTTCTGTTGTCCCTATGTTCTCTCATGTGTCCTTTGTGTGTATTGGTCAAGTTTCAGCTGGAAAATCAATTCATTTTGGTACGCGCCAACGTGAAGTTTTTTTTATTATGCTATCTATGAATTGCGTCACATTTCGCCAGCAGAGACGTCATCTGTTGTGTCCTTGCAGTTGTGTGTACAAGCGAATGCAGCTTGAAAAATATAAAAATATAACATTATAACTAACATTTCGTAATTTCTATATGGTTAATAGGGTGTCGTTGAATATCGGGTGAAATGGAAAGGTTGGAATCAGCGCTACAATACGTGGGAGCCTGAGGTGAACATACTTGATCGGCGGCTTATCGACATCTACGAGCAAAGCAACAGATCCTCAAGCACACCATCAAAGCGCGGTCCTAAAAGGAAGGAAAAGGAACGCGATCCGGATCCCGAATCAGATGACGATGAGTATTCCATCGGGCAGGAAGAGGGCGACCCGATGAACGGCTCGGCTGGAGCTTCGACACCAACATCGGCGTCGTCCAATCATCATTACCACCACCATCATTACCATCACCACACTTCAGATAAAGACAAGGAGAAGAAGAAGGACAAGGAACACTATCATCATCACCACCACCATCGTCGCAGCTCCAAGTCCTCGGACCGCCGATCAGAATCGCCGCATAACCAAGCAGAGATCGGCAAACATCCTCGGGTGCGAGCGCTGGCAACGAGTAGTTCCTCTGCGCTGGCCTACATTCCCGAAGCTGATTCGAATTCCTCAAGTTCCGAGGACCAGCCACTGAGTCGAAAGGAAATCAACATCGGAACGAAACGTAAGGCTGAGGTTCTGAAGGAATCCGGAAAAATAGGAGTTACTATAAAAACTTCACCCGATGGACCGCCATCTGCGAAACAACATCACAGCAGCAGCAGCAACAGCAGCTTGGAATCCGCAGCCTCTATCTCAACACCGCTTAAGGCCGAAACACAGCCGCTCTCCCCGGAAACACCAGCTTCGCGGCCCGAGCAAGCAACACCTTCGGAAAAGTCCGCACATCATTACAATGGACACGAGGGAGATGACTCCTCGTCGTCGCAGGCAGACAGTCAGCCGGATAATAACAATTGCATAAAAGCCGACTGCTCATCGAACCAGTCCGATGGGTCGCTGTCGCCACATCATGTCCAGCAGCCGACGTCGTTGCCGCTAACACCGCACTCACCAAAAGTGGTGCCACCGCGATTCTGGCTGCCGACAAAGTGTCGCATGTCCGACAAAGTGGTGATTACCGACGTGACAGTGAATCTGGAAACAGTAACCATACGCGAGTGCAAGACAGAGCGCGGCTTCTTTCGCGAGCGCGACATGAAGTCTAGTGAGGATTCGGTGGCCTAAAAGCGTGACAGGTTCATACGCCGAGCGCTAAACACTCATGAACGCTGGAATATGATTTCCTGAAGTTTAATCTGCTGATTATTCTGGCAAAACATACATATTTTTTTGAATGGTTACGTTCTTACAACGTATTCCTGAACTAATTTATTATTTTTATACGCGTACACATGTATCCATTGAATGTAATTTTTAGAATCGTATTTGTTATTATATTCTATGCTGTAAATATTCTACTATCCAAATCCTATCAAATCATATTCCTTATTAATCTTGTAATCTTTAAATGCTAAATTTGTTTAGCTAGTTTAATGCTTTTTGGCAGAAGTTTTGCATCTCCTCCATTTGTAACACTAACATGTTTTTTTTAATTTATGAAGAACTTATAAAATAATTTATTTAATATAAAAATTATTCTAATCACAATTTATAATATAAAGTATTTAATTTAAAAATTGTTTTAAGAATTTAGAGTTGAGAAATATAAATTATTATTTTTTTATAAAGTCGTTGTAATCATAATTTTGAAAGGAAAATGCAAATAATGTTTTTAATAAATCTTTGAAGTAGTCGTTGTAGTTGCAACTACTGCGGCTGAACGTTCCTATTTCGGAATAAATAGACACATTCATACATAGTTACTAACGTCGATTGAGAGCAAATTTAATTATGCCGTTCGATGCAAATATTTGTGGTCTGATTATATTATTAAATAAGGAACTTAGTCTAAAGGGAAAGTGTATTTTGTTGTGTTGACGTGCCAATTGAAGACAAATTATAAGAATGGTTAACTATCCATTAACGGAAGTCTATGGAGCCATTGTACACTGTAGAAGCAATAAATAAGTCGGCTTTAGAAGAGCTGTACGAATGTTACACAAACGACACTGCAATCAAAACAAAAATGCTAATGCTTGAAATCGTATCGAACTTCACTTGCTGGTGGAGCTTTAAATAGAGCAGAATAGGCTGAAGTCAACCGGAGTTGGGACTTTATAAGAAAAACAATATTGGATGTTCGCGCACTTTATAATGCTTCAAAAAATAGTGTAGAAATTCACATAGTTTAGAAAGCTATTAGAAAGTAAATGTATACACAAGAGCAAATGTACCGCATATTTACATCTGTAAACATTTTAATTAATTGTAAAAATAGTATTTTTGTAAATATTTTAGGACATTTTCTTTCAAATAAAGCATTTTTTGTGGCTATTAAAATATTGGTTAATTGAACAAGAATTTGATTAAGTCATTCAGTGATTAAATCAAAATCATTTTTAAATAAGTACTTATTAAATTATAATTAGTAACATATATTAATTTATTTAAGTACTTGTTTTGAAAGTAGTTATTAAAAGATCGACTCATTAATGTCAGCTGCAAAATGATGATGTGCACAATAATTGAAGGAGATTTTCTGCGAGCTGATTTGAATATTTTCGAGATTTGAGTAATATTTGTACATATAATTAAACAGATCACGAACAAAGCTTCTCGTTATGTTGATGCAACAAGCGACGCTTGTTCCTGAGTTTAACACCCAAGTTAAATTCCATTTATTTATTTAGCAGATAAAAGAAGTGTACATTTCAAACCTTATTTTTGGTATTTCGCACTGTAAGCATTAAACACTTAATAATTTAAGTTCAAAATAAATTTAATATTAAAAATTTCATAACTATGTGTGTAATCAATCCAACTTCGTATCTATAAAAGTATAACGTATGTGTACAAAGGCAAATATATTGTATTAATTGTATAATTAAGAATAACTGCTTACGTGTTGTTGAGTCAATAAAAGCATGAACTAAAAACTGCAAAAGTAAAAATAAGGACAAAGCAAAAGATGTTTATTTATTTCCAAGTCATTTAAGCAAACTTTAAAGAAGGCAATACAAATGCCAACTGTCCGTTCTCTGTAAAAAGGATATATGAAGCTATAGTTTTTCATGAAATCTTAAAATTGAAATAAATTTTCGTCAATCAATAATACAATTGAATGTTTTGTTTCACTTTGATATCAACTATGTATTTGAGGAGTAAATAATACAGATACATGATCATTATTGTATATTAAATTGCATACAAATATGTAAAAGAGCCTTTAAGTTTATACAATATAATTTTCACAGGCGAATGCGTTTAAAAGAGGAATTTTTTATAGAGTCGAAACTTAAAAACTACATAACTTTAATATATAACTACAATAAACACATATATATTATAATTTATTTTTTAAAATACAGTTTGAAATCAAGGGAATACGATATTTTTATAAATCTACAATTGCGAAAAGCACCACTTCCTTTCCAAATTCTTCCTTTGTTACACATTTCTATGGCTGCGACCATCAAAATCTAATTAAAAACGCAATAAAACGCAGAACATCGATATCTATAAAAGAGAAAGAAAAATTGTGTGATTATTATGTAATGAGAAAATGCGTAGCTGCACATACAATCACAATTAAAATGAAGATTCACTTTTCTATGGAGAAATATTTGGCTAGTAGTTTCCTGTCACGCATTTCCTGCGATTACTTTGCATCTTTTCTATGCCTTGCTTAATGGACGTGCGCACGTTGAAGCCGTTTACAACGGTCGGCACTGACAGCACCGTTGCCATGAATTGTTTCATAGAAATATTCCAGCTGTCGACGTCGTCATCAATCGTTGACTTGTTGATGTTGGTGTCAGGTGCGTCAGCTTCAGATTCGTTCGGCCACCACAATTCGGATAATTCCCGGCTTTTATTAAAGGCCTTTGTGCTGGTGGTAGGATTGCCGTTCGTATCGGGCTGTTTGATAAAACATAAATCAACACACGTCGAAGTAATACTAAATAATAACCTAAACTAACAAACCTCTTCGCCGCCTGCTAAATTCAGATGAGTGAAGCTCTCTATGCTTATTTGCTTGCTTTGCATGTTGCTGTTGCCCAACTCAATAAGGTTTTCGACTGCAATGCATTTATGTGAGGGTTTCACTTGAATTTTAATTATTATTATGAAGCGATTAAGCAAACTTACAAGCTCTACTCATGTCGTCATCCTGCACTTCCAGGATCTCGACGAGACTGCGCCACAAGAACTGGAAGTTGGCCTTCTTCATGTGCGGTATGTGCGCCTTACTTGAGCCATCGACAGCATCGTCTGGCTGATCCACGAGCAGATAGCGCAAGCTACCCAAACTCTTGGTGTCCGTCGTCGAATCGGTGCGCTCCTTCTTCGGAGTGTTCATTTGCAAGTCGCTGATTTGGGAGAAATTCGAAATCGTTTCGACATTTAGCTGTGGCGGCGTCACTTTCGCGGCGCCCAAATCTGAAAAATCTGAGAACGTGTCAATCGATTCGAAGCGTCCTTGCGAGCGCAGACCATCACCGATCATCACGGCAGCGCTGCCACTTGTGCTGTTCTGAGAGTCGGCGCTGTTGTGGGCGCTGACGGGCGCTGCAGGTAAATCGACATAGAACGTTGAAGTTCGGGACGGAATTTGGCTGGTTGACGGCAGTGAATTCGTTCGTAACGTGTCGCAAAAAGTAGTGCCGGAAATGCCAGCCAGCTGATGCAAATGTTGTGTGGCATTGATTAATGCGTACTCATTCTCATCAAAGTTATTATCCGTGGGCGAGGGCAACGCTTCAATGGATTCCACGGGATCATCGCTGAAGGAGAAAGCAAAGAAAAGTTTGATAAAGTCTCTATCGATGCTACTGTTTTCCACATAAAAACCTTTGAAATCACTAATTTTTTTAAATTCGTCTCCTAGTTTTCATGAGGAACAGTAGAAAAAATTACAACTAAAACGTATCATGCGACGTGGGCATGAGTTCATCGTTTGTTCAAATGCTAACCTGCCGTAAATCAATGCTTTCCATACTAACCCAAAGAAATCCTCCGCTTCTATGGCTTCCTCGGCATCGTCCTTGGCCGCAATGGCCTTTGGGCGACATGCACGCTCGATTTCCATCCTCGTCAGCAGCGGCGGCAGATGCAGAATAAACAGAAGCTTCAGCTTCTCCGTGTATTTCGCAGAACAAACTAAGCCCAAGGCATTGATTATTTGCGAGAAGTCGAGAAGCCCGGTGCTCTTTTTGTCCATTAGCTACGGATTTCAATTGTGATAAAATAAAGATTCAAATTTTACTCTTGCCAATTCATGCTTACCCTAAAAAGCTTCTCGGCTAAATCAACAGTTTGGCAGTTACGCCAAGAGGTCAGCTCGTAGAAGAGAACGCGGAAGGTATCAAAGTCGACGTTGTATGCCTCAGAACGACTGCAATTCAGTTGATTGAAATTGCGCTGATTTGTTGACGTTGGCAGCAGGAATGGAGACTCGCCGGTAGCATGCAATTTCTGCTGATGTGCTTTCTTCAGCGTCATTTTCTCTTCTTTTATAATTGTGAGCAGCAGCCTCAACTCCTCCTCGTTGAAATACTGATTATCTGAGTGGAATTTGACGATAGTCTTCTCGTTGTCTACGTCGAATTGACGCATGGTGAGGCGTCTATGTTTGTTGCGCAGCTCTTCGATCTTCTGCAGGGAAATGTCGGAGCCAAACCTTGCATAAGCTTCGTGAATGAGTGATTGCACGCTTTGCGTGTGTTCGCGAGGTTTGCGCTTGTCGGACGGCGTGGAGGCTGGAAACTGATAGTCCGGGTTGTAGATGCCATTCAGGAACGTATTCAGCAGCACCATTGCTTCGCCATCATCGTTGCAATTCAACAGTTCTTTGTGGTTCCATTCAAGTATTTGCAGAGCGATCTAAACAATAATGAAGATTCGAGATTCTTGTTTTTAGTGGCTGCTTAAAAACTTACGACAAAAATAACTTTGGCGCCGTCGTAGAAAAAGCAGTCGATTATATGCAAGCAGCTTTCATAGTAAATGACGCTTATGAATATAGTCAGAAACCAAGACAGCGAAATCATCTTAATAATGCCCAACCTTTCGAGGTGATTGTGCAGTTCCGGAAGATGGGTTTCCACTAGTTCAGTGAGCACTCCTTGATCAATCTGCAAAGCAACGAAAACAGTCGCAAATTAAAATGAGTAAATATAAAGAATGTTATTGCCGTACCTGTGCTCCAATTACTTTATCCTTGTAGTAATCGGGTAAGAGATGCTCGCATAAGCTGGCTAACATCCAAAAGGCATTCTCCTCGTCGCAGAACAGCAAGAAGACAGACGATACGATATTCATGGCCTGACAATAGCCAACTTGCGGATTTCGCAGGGCGTAAGCTTGGAGCACACGACGTAAAGCGCCGATTCCATCGGGATGTTGAAAAGCTGGATGTTCGGGCAGTGAACGATGCAAGTCGCGATCAATTTCGTCATGTATTGCAGACCTTTTGCTGGCGGCCTGCTTTAAAGTCATTCGAAATTACTTTGAATCTTGTATCGAAGAAGTATCTGACCTTTTCCACCAAATCCTCGTACAGTCCTGGATTCATTTCCTTCTCGTGTATAGCTCCGGAGAATATGAGCCAAATTTCTTGACGCAGCTTGTCAGGAATGCCTTCCAAAATCAGATTGATTACTTCGGTTGTCCGAAACATGCACGTGCCACGCCCGAACTCGCGGAAATGTTCTTCCCAGCGTAGAAGCTGTTCGAATGCAAGCGTTCGATTTAATAGAACGTTTGACATTATCAAATTGATACCTTTTGTTCCTGCTTCCTTTGCATATCCTCGGTGAACTGAGTCTTGAATGTGTTGATTAATGCCGACTGCTTACTCCAAGAGATGTCGTATCTGGCGCGCTCACGACTTTGCGGACTGTTAATTTAACATTGGAAAAGTGTAATGAACTGTGGATATATTGAAAAGTAAGGCCACGTACACATCGCTGCACGATAGAAGGTCGGATATCTTCTCCAGAAACACAGCGCGGTCGGTTATGTTTTCAAAGACGAAGTGCACATTCTCCGACGTTGTTAAAACTATTTGGTTATCATAGCGTTGCGGACCGTCGTCCTTCTTCTCGGCGCTCTACGAAATACAAAAGCAAATGCAACACATTCCGATTGTTTGTGTGGTTTTACATACTTTTATGATCTTCATCGGTATGACAAGGCTAACCAAATCCCGCACGTCGCTGCGGAAGCAGAAAAAGTTCTTGGAAAGGTAAATATATCCACCGACATAGCGCTTGGAATACGGCGTCATTAGATTTGCTGTAACAAGGTAAGTTTTTTAACGATTGAAGACTTCTTCAGTGCTTTATAACTATTAAAGCTTTCCTTCCACATACCCTTTATTTTGCCATCCATGATTTCTTTCTGCGGCAAACGGAAATACATTCGGAACTCTTCCGATTTCAAGCGGGCTGTCAGATCACGCAGAAGCATTGGCTTTTTCGATGTCTTGCGTGTGAGCTGCTGAAATAATGTCGTATCGTGATCTAGGATAGGACTTTCGGGATCCTGGCAATAAGTAGACGAACTAAGTTAATTGTAATTCAGTTATATGTACATTACGAACTTTTATAATTTGTTGAATTGCCATTTTATTGAGGAGCTCGATTAAGGCGTGAGCTTCGCTGGCATTGAAGAGCACCATGAAATTATACTGCATATTATTGATGGTCTTCAAGTAAATACTATTTCCGTGTCGTTGTATTTCTTCCAACTCAACGAAACGTATGACGCGTCTTGTCTTCTGGCCCAGAAGAAAGGAGTAGAAGCAAACATGATTCATCGATATAAAAAGATGTCCCTGGCGCGGAAATTTATTCTCAATATAGCTGTAAACAATAAAAGCATGAACGATAAAAAACTATTTTACAATTTCTGAATGATGAATGGCATCAAACTTACTTGCAAGAATAGGAATTAACAAGTTGCTCCTCTTGGGGCATTTTGAAATATTCGCGAAACTTTGAAGCAATCACTTTGAAGTTATCCGATTCGTCAGATTGGTCTTGATTATTTTGAGCGCAGAGTGACTGAATTTTGAAAATGGTGAAATTTGTAATCTCTTCCTCGCTGTCCATTTCGTTGAGAACTTTGAAAATGTTCTCAGAAAGCCATTCCCAATCTTTGATTATTTCCTCTTGCGTCAAACCATTTGCAATTTCTATGAAAGGAGTGAGAAATATTTAATTTTATAGAGATATTTTGATTCCAAGTCATTTCTTCTATGCTTATAAATATTTAAAAATCTTCTGTTGTAATTCAGAACAGAATCAATGGTACATATATTCAACGCAGATTCTATGTACGGAACAAGAGTTTAATAGATTCTTTCATATAAAACTTCCTTATTGTATAATAATCTAATCTTTTATTGGGAAGTTATCTCTGTTTCTATGTCAAAGTAGACCAAAATGCTGCAGTATGTAGAGCAACCATAACTAAACATATTCAACAATGCATCTATTGTTGTTACTCTTAGATTTCCATTGAGAACACGCTTGATTCTTACTTAAATGAAGTACTTTAATGAGATTTGTATGGATAGTTTTGTATGTTATAATAATAAAAGCAATGAATGACCAAATCGTTATGAATGTGCAAGATAGAAACCATGAAAAATGGAATGAAAGTGCACTCAAAGTATAGAATGACCATCCTGTTTGAATATATACAATATAATATATAAAATACTTCAACAAGAAAATAATAATGAGCAACTGTAGTTAATTCCAAATAGTTCAGTTCATTATAATTAAGTTTATCAATGATATTTTTCCGTTTTCAAGAAGTAAGTTGTTTCCTAATGAAAACATGGGAGTTGTCGCATTAAATCCTTAAGCATTAATATTACCGTAGTAAACTTCTGACGACGGAGTCTGATGAAGTATTCGATAAGGAGGCTTTGCATCGAACACGCTGTCGAAGGTTCCCACAAGCAGTGATCCAAGACCTCGTGACTCACCATGTCCACGACGCTTCTGGAGGACAAAGTACTTGGAACGCATTTCCACAATCCTATAATAAAAGAGCTGACTAAATATGCAATTCATATAAACGTATGTATGTAATTAGCTATATTCTACATTTATATACATATAGAGATAAGTAAAATACGGGAGGAATTTCTAAAACAGCTGCGAAATACAAATGGCTGTTTCTAATGGAAGATTAACCAAGTGCGATGGACGAGGTTACAGGCGAAGTGAATTGGAGTGAAAGGAAACCGTTTCTAAGAAAACACAATAGATTCTCTGGGAAAACTTATATATACAATCTGATTAATATACTATGTAAATAAAGAAAAAATAAAACAAGGTTGCGATTGGACATGGAAAGGAATTGATTTGTAGCTCGTTGAATTGCGACACATTCAAGGGAAAATTAAAGGCTTTTTGCACATTTGGAAATTGGGTGTACCCTACGATAACTTACCAAAATGCAGGCGGCAACAGATGTTCCTTCGGTTGTATCCACATTTTGAATAAATTCTTCAGAACAATGGTGGTTACTTGTATTAATTGACTGTAAAATGTTCAAAACAAATGATTTACTAAGCTCGACAAGATGTAGATCCGAAATGTCGGCAGGAATTATATCCGACGTTGGAAATGTTTCTGATCACTTGCTTATAATATTAAGTTCTAGCTAAAATAAATTAACCATAAACACGAATGAAATAGATCGCCATTTGGTTCTGCTGACTGTTCTGCTGCTACTTGTTTTTTTATTTTGTTTATTTCGGCTTGTTTACGTTTTATTGCGATTTGTGCTTTTGCAAAGTTTGAATGCGTTCACAGAAATGTGTTTACGATAATCTAATGATAACGATAATTAAAGAAATGATTAGAACTTATTATTTCACTGTGCTGTTAATGTGAAGCTGTTATATTTATCCAACTCCTTTAATATAATTGTGCACAGAAGCCCAACCGAATTAACTGAATACAAAGTATTTGCATTGCCTTCCTTGTGATTCTCAAAAGGCTGTGGTCGTAAGTCGTCTTTTTTGTTTCGTTTAACTGGCCAGCTGACTTGTTGCTTGCCTTACATTTAATACATACGAGAGAGACAGGTATATTGTAGTCAAGTGTTAAGCATAAGTCAAAGCAATCTTTCTTGATTGTAATGTTACCAAAGCAGCAAGTAGTCATTTTCATCAAAACCTCCTAAATTGCTGGGAAAAATACGCTATATCAGTCAAGTATCAATTCTTATATTAATATATAAGAAAAAGGCTTTAAAAATTCGAATGAATTCTAATGTCAGCAACAATTTCCTTTCAATTTCTTAGCAGCAAGAGGGAAACAATACTTTTTATAAAGTTTCATTGTGTGTAAATAGGGCAATGACAGCGACGAAACTAAGCATTGTTATTCCTAAATCTCCTGAATATGATTTCACTCAGTGGGTTCGGTCGAAATTGTTATGCTATATGCTGTTACTATACATATGTATGTACCTTGTATATATGTATGTATGTATATCTAACGGCGACAACGTCTTTTTGATCGCGAAAGCATAGATTCATTGGTTATCTCTGGTTCGATGTTCTACGCCCGCTTTTTAAGATAATGTGAACACAAGGCGACTTTGCCGGCTATAGAATAACAGGTACATCAATGGCCAGAATTCTCGCAAGTATTATCAATCATATGGGCCCTCTAAAATAACGATTTTTTATATGAATTTCTTTATTAATTGAAATTACGTTTTCAGCAATTACTCTAATTTCTACTACTTTCTACTCTACAAATCGCTACAATACATTGTATTCATTGTTTTTTAAATTGAAGTTTTTTTAATTAACTTTGAAAAATTACAGAAAAAACATTAAGATTTTCGCATTAATAAAAAAAAACTAAAAAAACGCAAAATATCAAAATAATTCATACCAAAATCAATCTATGTAATTGTTGTCAGTAATCAGGAAAAAATTACAGTTTCGTTGTTTCACCTTCAACCTCTTTTAATATTTCGTCAAAATTCTAACGGACAATGCTTAAAAAATTCGTTCCCATCAACTCCAATGCGAGTCCTTCGCCGAATCCTTACGAAATCCGCACCTACCTCGGCGATAAAGTCCTAACGAACGACTGGAAGTCGGAAGCATGCACTTCTGCGCGAATGTGCGAACAGAGGAACAACACCATTACGCAGGTGATGACCATCGAGGACGAACTGCGACGAATCCATCAAAGGGCGAAGGAGTCCCGCTTCCAGCGTCCGTTCAAAAAGAAATGCGCGAAATTCGACACCTACACCGAATGCATTCGACCGCAGCGCAACCCCAGAGACTTGATCAAACACGGACGCGCCCGTGAGCACTACATTCGGGCGCACATGGACCTTAATGCACGCGTACACGATGGCACCGCGCAACACGAGAGGAAGCTCAGCTTGGTGCAGCTAGATAGTCCGATGGCGCTGGAAGAGGGCGAGAAGCGAAGATCTGCGACAGACAAAGAGCCACACAGCGACTTGGACAAGGACCTGGACAAAGACTTGGAGAGAGACTTGGATATGTACGAAGACGGTTACGTGTACAAGGAAAGAAGCGGCGAGAGGGACGTATGCTTGGACAGAGACTTTTACGACGAGGCCGTCGTCAGGGCGAAGCCGACGAAAGTCGAGCCGAAAATGGCGAGTCCGTCGTGCAGCGTAGATGTCATCTTTGAACCGTCGCAGAGATTGGTAAGTAAATATTCGGGCAAAGAAAAGCCAATAAGTATTTCGAAAACTGTTTATTACATTCATGTACGCCGTTCATGGCTTAAAATAGTGCAGTCTGTTGAAAAAAATCGCTCATTCTTAAATCATTCCATCAACACGATATCGTCGATGTCTGCGTAGATGCTTCCACTGACCGAAGTCCCTTCAGCCGGCATCGGAGCGCCGGTTGTCGCCAGCGACAGGTCCTTGTAAGCACCTGCGAACGCTTGCGTTTGCATATGAACGCCCAGCTGCGAGATGAGCTCCAGCGCCTTCACATCGGCGTTGAGCAGGGCGAACTGGTGCATGACAGCGAGGTGCGGAAAAATGCCGTTGAGGACGGCGCTGGTGTTGCCAGTGGCGACCATTGCTGCGCCTGGAGCCTCGTTCTGCTCTGACGTCTCGCTCTCATCACTGGTCGAGGGCACGGAGAGCGGCTCGTCGCTTTCGTCCTCCCAAGTTGTGTGTTTCGACGGAAGCTCCTCTTCGGTGCCTTCATCTCCATGCTTCCCCTCGCTCAATTCCATAGCACCATTCCTTATAATGTCTTCGATTGTTGCAGCCTTCGCTTGTAGTTCATATGTGGGCTTTTGGTCCGTCTCCGCTTTGGTAATGGAGGACGTGATAGCGGCGATTTCCTTCTGCATGAAGCTCGGCAGCGCATCCTTGAACTCGATTATTATATCCTCCACTGCTAGATCGCCATCCACGTCGCCGCCCGCAACGTATGCAGTCGCATCAACCGCGCCCAAGTCGGCTGCGTTGTATTTGTATTTGCTGCGAAAGCGATTCACCCAGCGATACGAGGGTCTGAAGGCCGGCAAATTCAAGATGGCCGCCATCTTCGTGGCCGTGTCCTTGAGTGTCTGATTCGTAATGCTTTTGCGCAGGCGCAGTTGGCGACAGCGTTCTACCCACTGATGCAGAATGAAGCTAATCGCGCTCATCTCGAACTTGCGCCGCTTCCGTGTCATTTCCTCGATGATGATGGACGCGTCCGCTTCGCTCATCGTCGCCTGCTGCTGCAGCAGCTCGTGCTTCTTCTCCAGGATGCGGCGTATCTGCGTGGCGCAGCAGTGGAACATCTTCGCCAAGCTGTTGCGCGAGATGTTCGTCTCGTTATAGTACTGAATAACGGCGATTTTCTCGTAAAACGTTAAAATGTTGCGTTCATTACGACGTTTGATCTGTAAATGGAAAGGACATTTTAAAAGATATCGTTTATGAATATGAAATTAAAGTAGGTAGTCAAAATTAAAATTCAAATTAAATTAACAAAAAGCGTAGAAAGAAAGCTTGTTGATCGCGTTTTCACATCAACAAATCAGTTTTTGTTATGCGTAAACTATACGCAATTTATTTGTACGTTGGAATGTAACAAACTCGAACTAAGCATAAGTACGTGCTTCCAAAAGCATAGCCACACGCATACACACATCCACACACATTCCCATACTCACAAGAAACTCACGGGCTTTGCATGAATAAAACACAGAACACGTTTCAATTTGAACAGCCACGAAAAAGATTACTTGGCAGTTAAAAGCAAGTTAACGCACACATAAATAACTGTGGTTGTGTGTGTGCATATGGCTCTGGAAAAGGCCATGTGTTCTATAGTTTAACAAGAAGCAACGAATAAAAGTAACCCTTAAAAGCATTTCTTCTACTGAAGCGAAGTGCAAATGACATAATAAAGTGATGCACACAGGAGAAGAAAACAGCAATAATATATTACAAATAACAAGAAAATGCATTACTAATTCGAGGTAAACACTTACCGCTTTCCCCGAAGGCGAAGTCTGTTTCCCAGAAACGTTAAATGCAGGTTTTTTTATCATTTCAGTCATATTGCTGGAATTTTTACAAAAAATATTACCAGAAAACAGTTTTTAGTCAAATAACTAGTTGATATGTCGATGCTTTCGGTTGTTTTTGTTGATACCTTTCGGTATTCGACTGCTCTGTTGATGGCTGTCGTCGTGTATTTTGTGCTACTGTAATTCCACTTTTATGCTCAGCTTCGAATTGCTTCAAAGCGAAGTGTATTTAACATTTATAACTAACAATGATTTGTTGAATAAGCTATTTTCTTATTGACCACGATTTAACTTTAGATTTTGTCCGAGGTGCACGAGAACGAAAGCTACAGCTGCAGTGTCTCACGGTGTGCGTTTCAGCGCAATACTGAGCGCCGTATGAAATAAAAACGGTACTAAATTCGTATAGCAAGCAACGACACAAATAAGAAACAGCAATACAAACGAAGCCAGAACAACAGCTACAGCAGCGATACGGCTTTAACAACGAGAACTGAAATACCAACTTATCTTCAAACACTCATGCATACTTACGGACGTCGACGTCGACTATGACGACGACTTGTTTCAATCCGTTCTTGTTGTTGTTGCATTTTTGTGATAGCAATTGTTATTTACCCAGCCTTGTTTTTGCTTCTGTTGATGTTGTTGTTAAGCACCTGCTGTGCGTGTGTGTGTGTGGTTATCTTTGACACCGGCACCAGCAGCAACGCGTGCTAACAACGTTTTTTCATAGCGTGGTCGCCGCAACTGAATTCGTACCCGACTGAAGTTAAACGAAGTAAGTGAAGTGACTGTTGTTGGGGTGATCGGGGTGCTGGGCGGTTTTGTGTATGCGAAGCCACTTCCACGTTGAGATTAAACACAGCGAACAGCATCGAAGAGCGAACGAATGAAGCAGCAGCTCCTCGTACGTCATCGTTGGCGCTCGTTTCTAGACCTTCGTAAGTTCGTTCGCTTCTTAGGTTAATAAGCACCGAGTCCCAACTAAAAATTTACTGCTCTAAATTTTTTGTTTCACTCTATCTTTTCACTCTTAAACTGTACATTTGCTTTCGGCAATCAAACAATTTCTTTTTGCTAAACAACGTAACATTCAAAGCTTCTTTTAATAACTGTTAATGTGTGTATTTTTGAAACGAACTAAAAAATTATATTTGCAGTAGGAAGTTTTTAAACATATGCATGCTTTATTTTGAACTACCTTATATCTCCTATATTTCGTAAGTAGCTAGTCTACTTACGAGCACTAGTCTATTATAACGTCATTCTGTTGGCTGTTCAAATTATAGCAGAACGTACGTTACATTGCACACACATTACGCATCGTATGTGTTCTATTTTAAGGCTCGAAACATCACATACACTCGCTTACGTTGTGTGCTTCGCTTTCTGCTGAAGCTAGCAAACTGGATCTGAGTACTAACATTGGCAGCACTAATTACGTAGCGACCTCGCATGACGTCGCTATTGCTGCATCATTAACTAAAACCTATTATGATATAATAATAATTATGTAAATTTAATAGTATGCAATATAAAAATAAATCAGTTTTTTAATCAGTTAATTCCACAATTTTAAATTTCGCTTTACCGTTCAATAAGGTTTTTATGATTTTTTTTTTGTCTGGATTGCTTGCAGCAGTGCTTTTGTTTTTTTATTGTGCATTTCTGCACGTTTCTTACTTTACTTGTTTGTTTCGCGCTCTGAAGCTGAACTGCGATATTTTGCTACTCTTATTTATGCACATACACTCTCATAAAAATTTCCATATCGAGTTTAGCCACACTCTACGTCTCACACTTTCTTGCTCTTTATCAGTGCAAATCTCTCTTGTTACTTGCGCTTCGGATTACATGCTCGGTGTATCACGATGTAATTGACGTTAAACGTAATGCATTGTTAATCATTTCTGAAGTTAAACAGTTCTGGATTAAATGATAACATCATTTGGTCTAATATTTTCATGAAAACTTTAGCAGAATTTAGATCTTAATTGGAATTAACTTTTGTATATTTTGTTTGTGGGAAACATTTGAATTGTGGCTATAAAATTTCTTGTCTACTGTGCAAAATCAAACGCAGATGCATTCATAAATTTAACAAGAATCCACGCAATGATCGTTGTAGAACTGGTTGCAATCGTATTTAGAACAAGTTAGCTACTTACGAACGTATTCAAACGGCATTCAAAAGGCACACCAACATATTTTCAGCTAATGTACACTAAGAAGCAACCACAACGAAGTCGCTGCAACGTAGAACAGTTCACGCATTCGCAAAAATGCGAATTAAACGGTTTTAAGTCAAAAAGAGAAGTTGTTAAGTCAAGGGTTATGGCATATCTAAGGGTATCTAAACCCATGCCATGCTGTGAATGGGCACACAAGGGCCAATATAACAGTTTCACTATCGCAGTCATCCCAATCAAATTACAAACTTAAGTGACTCACGTTGTACAAATATATTTTCAAACAGATGAAAAAACCGACAATGACTTCATTTAGCGTTGCAAACACAACCGCTGGCACACATACGCATGCATAGATACCGAATTCAGCTGCGTGCATCAAGCCGTTTTTAGGATGACGCGAAATCCGTCTCTTCTCCACTTCAAAAGCTTGCCGTCAATTCCTTGTTCGTAATATTTACTATTTGTATTCCAGTTGGAATTACGACGACCCAAAAGTGGTATTTTCATCAATGAAACTCCACGTCCCGAAGTCGAAGACAATGATATACCGTACAGCTCCTACAATCCGCGTTTGCTGCAGCAATGTTTTGACGCTCAATCTTTGAAGAAGATCGATATTATCGACGGTAAAAGGGACAAAGAGATGTGGACTTGGAACCTTGGGCGGCAAACACCTGACGCTCAACTCGATCGAGAATATCAAGACGCAATGATTAGTGATTTCGGTAAGTAAGTTAATGATTCGACTGTCTACCCTAAAAAAAATTATTGAATACATTGGAACACAGAGTGCCCGAATACTGAGCTCACAGTGTATGAGATACCGAAGGATATGCACAAAACCTTTGCCGCTGAAATAGTTCTGGGTAGCTCCGCCATTATGCCGAAACCGGTTTCCTCTAAACCAACCAAGAAACCAAGGTTGGTACCTTTTCTTTACTTCTTGGCTATTTTGTATTAGTAACATTCACGTAATATTTCCGGTCTGCAGCTTTTATAATCATGTGCCGGAAATTGCAGCTATTTACCTCGCATACGCAGAAACCTTCAACTTCAATCCTGACTTTTGGCACTACGAAACCTTGGACGCGTTGTTAGTGGCCACTGGGAAGCTAGTCAATAAAAGCGCTACTCTGAACTATAAATCACCAGACACTGACTACGATATCTTACCTCAGATTACCGATAAACAAGCTGTGATCGGTCTGAAAGTACATTACACTGGACCGCTGAACGAGGAACCGAATATATTCAAATCCCTTTCCCTATATTTTTCTAAATTCAATGCCGCCGTTTTGTGTGCCAAGAATCTATATTTACTGATCTGGAAACGATGTATAAATAGCTACTATATCTTCGACCCGAACGGCCGGACACAGTTTTGCCAACGAGACTTTCTAAATGGAAAATGTTCGCTAATGTCAGTGCGATCGGTTGACCACTTGGTGCACTTGATCCTTAGCTTCAGTGACTTGGATATGACATCTGACTATAATTTATACGAGATTTATCTGCTCAACTACGGCAAAATTATTAAACCGATCCCTAATAAACCGGCCGCGAAACTAACCCGCAAACTTTGGGCGGTCGTCAACAGTATGTATGCCGTCATACCGGCAGCGAATAATGGCCTGCATCAGCCGATCGGCGGTAAAGAGTCAAATGCCTCGATGATTATATCGCTGCTCGCTCTTTTGTACTCTGATATACACAGAGCCATTTTATGGCGGCTTGGAGTAATGGATGATTTGGTGAAGTTTGGCCAGAACTTTTTCAGGCTCTTCACAAAGTCCTTAAAGCTTAGGAAGAGGCAACATCTGAATATAATGGACTTGCCAGAAGCTTTGATGATGGGTGCATTCAGGGCAACACTGAAGAAGCGTCCGTTCTTCTATACAGGCCATATAATCAACTGTGTCAACTACAAGGATTCCCAACTAACCTTTGCGATGATGGAGTTGTTCAAGAGTCCTTGGGAAGCGGCGCTACTGCAAATAGACAACATGGTTCTTGCAGTCTGGCGCGATAGCGAGTATTATTATATCTTTGATCCGTTCCGACGGGGTAAAGCGGGTCAAGTGCTCGATCCGGAGGACTTTCTCACGAAAGGCGTCGCATGCCTCCAAATACATACAAACTTGGAGGACTCGTTATGTCGCATTCTGTACCTTAAGGCCCTGAACATGCGGCGTGGAGGAAAGTTCTTTGTTCACGGCGTCACAGTTGGTTGCATCAAGCCAATTATCAGTAAAATTGATCACAGAAATAAATATAAAAACCTACATCTAACATATCCTAAGATGATGGAGGAACCAGAATACATAGGGCAACCACCACCGCCTAAGAAAAAGTCCGGAAAGAAGGGCAAATTAGAACGCAGTTTTAGTATTCAAAGCATTCCGAGCCAGGACTATATTCCGGAGCACGACAGCTTTGATGTTGTTGATGGGATACTGGAGGATGTGGTTTGTGAAACTCTAAACCAATTGGAAGATCATATGTTGAAGAAACCCTCCAAGTACAAGAAAGCTGAGAAGATCTTGCTGAAGACGGACAAACCGTATCTGAAGCAGCTGCAGTATGACTTGCAGCACGGCATGGATTACGATAATGCTGATGCGGTGTTCCGAAAGTCTCCAGAGCAGCCACCGCAGCCTATGACTCTGGAGCAGGAGCTCGTGCTGCCCAGCAATTTCGAGCTGCTGCCCGATGGAACATGGGTTATCTTCGGCAATAAACAGATACCGCTAGGAGGGGAGAATGAAAACAAATTGGGTGGTTTGCTGTCGGGATTAGTTGCTGCCGCTCTTTCCGCAAAATACAGGATATCGACTTGGAACGAGAAACTAGTTGACTTTGCGGTGGATGCTACCAAGAACTTCGGTGAAGATTTCCAGAACTATGAGCAAACTTTGGAATTGCTTTTATCTAAGCAAATGCCGAACATCGGCATCGGCGAACAGCGTTTCCGTGTGAATGTACTAAAGGTGCACGAGTCTTCTCCGCTCCGTCCCCTGCGGCAGTTGCTGCTCGAGAGTTTGATTAGCTATAATCGGGTGTTGATGATATGTCAGAAGTTCTCCTGCCTAATAATAAAACGTTACAACTTCCTGTACATGTTCATCGGATATCCTTGCAATGCTATTGGGTATCGGAAGTTCGGGTCTGGGACAGCCGGCTTGCTGCGTATCGTTGAGTTGGACTCGTTAATTAGACGCATAGAATTTGGTTGCAATCCACAGGGTTGTGAAGTAACGAACTATGTTCTCGTAGCACTCAACCTGCAAGACGTAACACACGATCCGTCGGATCGCTTCAGATCCTGGCCAGATCCGGAAGAACAGGAGCTATTCGCAAATGAGATGAAAGCCAGGGCGAAGGAACGTAAGCGACATATGGAAAAGGTGCAATTCTTGGATGATGAATTGCGCAAGGAGAACGCTCGAATAGAAGGATTTTTGACAACGAAGCAACGGACTTTACAGCAGCGTCGTGTTGATTACGAAAAACGTTGCCGTCCAAACCGTTACAAGAAGAGTAAGTTGCTTACATTCAATAATATTTAGTTATTGAGTATTTAATCCATTTCTAGATAAAGACCAATGGGACAAGTCTATGGAATTCTCTAAGTATATAAGTGAGGAGGAAGAAAACGGAGAAAATGAAGCCGAGGAGGTAGAAGAAGAGGTTGAATTGCAGCACAAACCTGGTCGAAAACTGAAACGAATGCGGCAGAATGAATTTAAGCCTCGTCCCATTCTCTACGGCTACCGCATGCGTGACAAGGACTGCCTCTTCAAAATACAAGGCAGCTCAGCTCTGGACGGACGCGGCGTGTCTTCGATGAACGATATAAAGCCATGCTACTTCGCTAGCGTGTTGGCTATCCTTCACACGATTTTGCGGCCGCTTAATCAGTGGAGTATGCAGCGCGTGGATCGCGTGTTGGAAGGCACCAAAGCGATTGTGAACAAGGTCCCGAATATGACGGCTGCCTTCGAGCGTGTCATTAATAATATTACGGTGGACGAATATGAGTTTGATGTGTGGGTGAAGACCTTTGAGCCTATAGGCGTCTATGGCTCCACACTCCAACGCAAAGTTGAAAAAGCCTTGCATATGCGTCGCTATATCATGCTGCAGAGTACGAATACAACCTATGCTATGTTCCGTGACGATTACTATCATCTGTTCGATCCGTACGCGTCTATGGAAAAGTTGCAACCTGACGATGAAAAAGAACAAGAAGAAGGTAAATCCGATTGCCCCACGGGACCCAAACGATATTTAGAACGCAATACTGCGAGTTGGGTGCTTTTCGCCGACGTAGAATCCATGTTGGATTATATCACCAAGCGCACGAGCAATAATAATTGGAAGGAAAGCGACGAGTACAAACTTCACGTGGTCGACGTCCTATCGTACAAGAAAGCCTCGCCGAAGACACGCATACTGCAGCTGCTCACGGATTTGTCGTTGCCAATGGAGTGCGACCTGTCGCATCACGGCGAGGTGGAGAATGATGTCTGTGCCATTGCTGAGACGATCACTTGGCTGGATTTGGAGAACTGCTTGCCAGTATGGAGCCGCATGAACCGTCGCAACTCTGCCGGCAAATATCGCAATCTGCCAGTGACGAAATTGAACAAGTTCGACATAGAAATCGAGGGTCGCTTGTGGTCGCTGTGGGGAACGCTGCATCCATCGGCGCCAGTATTCACAGCCGCGTCACGTGGCAGACAGTATTTGGCTTGCAATGTGATGGCTTGCTGCGCTGCCAGCATCTATCGTCTAATGGACTGGAGCAGTCAGTTACTGGACAGCATTGTCATTAGTGGCGACCGATACCACCGCGAAAGCCTGTCCAGGATCAAGCGACACGATTATGAATTTTCATTGGAGGATCTTAATATAGAATGCAGTTTGGAAAAGGTAGATTTCGTAGTCCATATGGAGCACCGAGTCTATGGTGTGCTCTACTGTACTCCTACGCGCACGCGTATGAATTTGGCCGATGCACTGATGTACTTCTTCAACAATTTCGAATACGGCATCCTGCAGTGTAACAAGCGATCCTTTGCCATCGGACACACAAAGGGGCACGACGGCGGTTATTTCATGTTCGACTGTCACTCCAGGGAGCACCCACTGTTTCCTAAGGGTCAGGGCGCTAGCTACTTGCTGCGTACGCAGCATCTACAGATGCTTCTCCACTGCATCGTAGTCGCGTTGAATATTTCGTATTACAATGTACAGTTCACCATACATCAGGTGTCCATGCTGAGAGATGGTGCATCGCTGGACGGTGAGGAAGAAGACAAGTACTAGACATATAGTTTTCGGAAGGCTAAATTCACTTTTATTTATTGATTATAGAATGTTTAAATTAATTATTGTAATAGATTGGCAAAAAAACACAAACAAACTGAAATAAAAAAATATGAAACAAAAATGGATTGTATCTTACATAAAGAATAACGACACAGCTGCTGGTGATTTTGGTTAGCCGGCGAAGTGTTCGGTCAGGACGAGCTTTATAGGAGCTCAGTAGGCTGCACACCACCCTGCATCTTCTAACACCAACACTAACTAGCGAAGTGAGTGACTGTATGAGTATGAGAAGTTTAGGACTATAGAAGGTGTTCTTGACCTAAGGCCTGGAAAGAAGGGACCAGGAGATATGACGAAGTAAGAGCCTGAGACCCAATTTTAGGAAAACTGCTTCGGAAACGTACTCTGATGATATCAGATCTATTATGAGTGCAGTCTTAATTCGAGATCGGCTAAAGGGTTCGAATGAATTTCACGGGGAAGTTATGAATGCTTACCATTAATCCAGCCTCGTGACAGCAAGCGCAAAAAACTCATATGCTTTCATGAAGCATAGAAACGTCTGTTCGTAGAATTCTGGGCAGGAATTCGCATAGGTCAAATGCTGGAGGGAAGCGAAAGAAGATTGGAAGTCAGCCCTTAGCATCTGCTCGTCAGACCTGAGTGGGCCTTGGGCTCATTTGCCGATGGAATGTTGTGTTCAATGATCAGGACCCGTTTGTCGTGTTCGAACATTCGAACAGTATGTGAGATTTTTCGGAGTGAGTTGGCTCATTTTTGGCGCCGCAAGAACTTACATATATACATACATATATAAGAAGTCGATCATACAGCTAGTGCTATATGACTCCACTGTCTTATCTCACACCTGATTTTTGTTTACGATTAGAGCTGTTTAACACCTCGGGCTTTAGCTCAACCTTTTCATACTGATCATTCGGAGAGTTCCGAATGACTCCACGGGCTTTCGCTCTACTTGATTTTTGTTATGCTACAACATTAGGGTTGATTAACTCCGCGGGGTGTTGCTCATACTCTTTTTTTGTTCACACACTTTGTTAGATATCAGAGAAGTTGAATAAAATAAAATAAGCGATTAAATCTAACGTCCGAGCAGAACTGTTCCAGTCAGTGCTAGATTGACAGTAGACAATCGTGTTAATTTCGGAAACGTTATGAAGTGAGTGGGTTTCTTCAAGTTCTTCACACCTTGTTAAACTAAGATGAACAAGCGTGAAGTGTATCAAACTTCTAACAGTTGCTATCGTTGTGCGTATATTTAGTTGATATCATCGGAAAACTTAGATATGAATAAATTAGATATGTGGATATGAGGATTGATGCATCTTGTAACAAGACAAAACTTTAAAAATCCTGTATGTAATAGATCTAATAATATTATAAATATAATAAATAATAATATTCTATAATATAAAGAAAAATCCACATAAAGAAAACAGCGATAATTTTTTTGGTGAAGCAAAATCAAACAAGCGCAGGGTGCTGACGTAATTTCTCCGAATACAAACAATGTATACATTTTAACGTGTTCAAAAATTGTGTGCCCGAATGGGTCCCGTTAGGGAAATTAGCCTGGCCAAGGAAGTACCTAGGTGGAACTTGAAACTAACAAGGCTAAGAAAAGAGGTTCGTAGGCTGTTCAACCGAGCTAAAAATACCGGGGAATGGGCATAATATACTGAGATTCTAACTAATTACGATAAAGAAATCAGAACGGCAAAACGAGTTTCCGCGAATTCTGTGAAAATATCACAGGCACATCTGAGGCCTCTAGACTTCACAAAGTCTTATCGAAGAGTGCAAGTATATCCGCATCTCTTAATTAAGAGTCGCGAGACTTTACCGAATGCGAGGAGGAAAAGGCAGAACTGCTATTAAAAACTCACTTTCCGGGATCGGCTTGCTGAGGAGCAGGAGGAGGCTGACAACTGTCAACTCAGGCCCACAAAAGAGGAATGGGCACTCGCAGGGAAACTCTGCACTCAGGACAGAGTTAAGTGGGACGTTCAAACCAGAAGGAGCTTTCGATAATACATCACATGCAGCGGTTAGAGACTCCATCTTTGCGAAGTGGATAGCTAAAAACAAGGAAAGTAAGTACCACTGTAGGAAATAAACATGTAGAAGTGCATACTACGAGGGGTTGCCCGAAGGGAGGAGTACTTTGTCGGTTACTGTAGAGCATCGTAGTAGATGGGCTCTTGTGGCCAAGGGCTCTACTGCCAAGGATATGCTGATGACATAGTTATACTATGTCGAGGTAAATTTGAATAATCTCCAGGGAAGAATTCAACAGGGACTGAGAATAACAAGACAATGGTGCAATAAGGTGGGGCTCAAACTCAACGCAAACGAAACTACAATTGTGCCATTTACAAGAAAATAAAAACTCAAACCACGTGATCCAATAATAATGGAGGGAGTGGAAATCACGTACATGAAGGAAGTTAAGTACTTAGGGGTAACTTTCGACCAAACGCTAAGATGGAAACCGCCATCTTAGTCTATCGAGCAATAACTTTAATGATCTGTAGATCCATAGCAGGGCAAAGATGAGTATGTGCACCGTCAATAATGCGATGGATATATGTTATGATAATCAGATAACAAGAAAGAATGGAAAGGACTGACAAATACGTATAAACTGGTTAAACATCTGATAACATGGTATACGGATGGTTGCTTGATGAAAAGCGGTGCTGGGGTCGGGGTCTTTGGCTCCAGAATAAAATACTCTGAGCCGATGGGCTCTATGCAAGCATCTTTCGGCATCGAGAACAAAAACATTGCAAACTTAACTGATAGTTAAGCTGCAATACACTGAATTTATACTAAACTTATAACAACTCTAGGGCTGTATGGGAATGCCTTGAGAAACTCAACTTGCTAAAACAAGATATATATACTCTGGCTGCCAGCGCATGTGGGCATCACAGGCAACGAAGAAACACATCGTCTAGCTAGGGAGGAAGCCAATAGCGTACTAGTGGGGCCTGAAACTTTTGGCAGAGGTGCACCGTACATAGTATATCAGAGGCTAAGTATAGAAGAGCACGAATTCAGAACGGAATACTGGAATTATCAACCAGGCCTGGAGCAATCGAAAAAGGCGCTAGGAAGGTACAACCAAGCGCAATTTAAGGAATGCATAAGCTTATCGCGGAATAAAATAAAAATAATAAACGGTTTTCAAACGGTTCACTGCAGACTGTGGAGCTACAGCTATACACTATATGAGTTATAGACGACCAACCATGTAGATTTGGTATGGGGGATAAAGAAACCCCAATTCACATACTCACGTCATGTGCGGCGCTTGCGCCTGCAAGACTGGCAACATTTAAAACACTTTACATGAGTGAGTAGACCATAGGTTCCGTGAAACTGCATAAATCACAAGTTTCTTAGAAAGGATAGGGCTTGTACAGGAGCTATGAGCACACAGCAGGCACAATAGATCTATAGGTCACAGTTCACTACTCCACTCATTAATAATAATAATAATGGGTGCTAATGGACATCGCTAATGTAGACCAGCATTGGCGAAAACTTATACAGTAGTATTTTATGGATGTGTGATACTTTGAGAGCGGTTAATTTACGAAAAAAATCTCTCTATTCGGTACACTGTAAATATTTTTGATTGGCGGGCGCGCAGACGGTAAAATAAATGTACAAGTGGGTGCAAAATTTCTAAATAATTTCGTCAATAGCAGTAAAATATTTTCAGTGCAATAATAAAATAGCGTGATGCGGACCTGCTTGCTTGAGTTATGCACGTCGACTGAACACTTTTGTCAAGAGCGATCGGTGCTGTCATTGTGAAAACCAGACGACTTTTCTTATGTTTTTTTATGTGAGTAGCCGACAGAAAAAAAAGTACGTATGCCTATGCTGAAACGCTACCATTGATTTACAGCATAAAGTATGCATATGTACATAAGAGGACTTGTAATTTAGAAATAAAATAGACAGATTGTACAAGACATCCTCATTGGCAAACAGTGGCACTGATCGTTGCTGGTCTACAACTCAAACTATTATTATACTATACATATATTCTGTCTATTCAGGGTGTATATAGTCATGTAAGCGTCTATAGCTACTTCGCATCATACATAATACTTATGTACATACTAAATACACATACGATATACATACTTACATTCCACATACATCCCACATTCTACGCAAACTAAAGTAGTTATAAGAGAAACTAGTAATAAGCTTTACACATGTAAGCTAGTTATACCCTACATCCGAAGGAATGAGGGTATATTCACTTTGTGCTTCCGTGTGTAACGCATTAAAGGAGGCGTGGCAGGTATGGAAAAGTATATATATTCTTGATCAGTGTCACCTCCTGAGTCGATTTAGCCATGTCCGTAGTCTGTCTGTCTGTCTGTCTGTCTGTCTGTCTGTCTGTCTGTGGAAATCACGATTACAGGAGAACGAATGAAGCTATCGCGATGAAATTTTGCACGTATATTCTTTGTCATCCGAAACTCTGTGGGATTGAAAATGGGATAAATCGGTGCAGCGCCACGCCTACTTTTTTAACAAATACTAATTCTTTTAACAATATTTCAACTTGTAGACTTAGTTTTGAGCTTCAATTTTGTTTCCGAATACATCGGTACAGGTAGATTAAATTTTTAAAAAAAATGGGCGTGTCCGCCCACGAACATATGACATTGATATAAACCGCAATTCCAGAATAACGGTTGGAAGAATTGACTTGAAATTCGGTACGAATATTCTCTGCCATCATAGATAACTCTGTATTGAAAATGGGGAAAATCGGCGGAGTGACACGCCTACTTTTTACTATTTAAATAAATCGGACTATTTAAATAAATCGGAAATATGTATAAATATGTGTAATAAAGGTTGCTGGGATGTAGGGTATATAAGCTTCGGTCTGACCGAAGGTACCCTTACTAGTTTTAAGTTTGGAATTAATAAAGTAGTTCTAAAGCAAACACCGAAGAGCGTGTTTCGTTTCCACCAAGAACATAACTGGCGACGAGGATAAAAAACAAAAAAAAGCATATTTAAGCAGAATTAAATACTTGCTAAAATCGTAAAAACTTATACTTTTATTTTGAAGCTGAAAAATTTTAGAAAAACAGAACAATAAACAAAGTGAAACCAAACGGAAAAAATTAATAAAATTTATAACTTGTGAAATTTATTAATCATTTCTATTGGAAACAAAAACTAGTAAGGGTACCTTCGGTCAGACCGAAGCTTATATACCCTACATCCCAGCAACCTTTATTATACATATTTATACATATTTCCGATTTATTTAAATAGTCCGATTTTCTTAAATTTCCGTATCAAGAATTTGTTATAAAAAGTAGGCGTGTCACTCCGCCGATTTTCCCCATTTTCAATACAGAGTTATCTATGATGGCAGAGAATATTCGTACCGAATTTCAAGTCAATTCTTCCAACCGTTATTCTGGAATTGCGGTTTATATCAATGTCATATGTTCGTGGGCGGACACGCCCATTTTTTTTAAAAATTTAATCTACCTGTACCGATGTATTCGGAAACAAAATTGAAGCTCAAAACTAAGTCTACAAGTTGAACAAGTTGAAATATTGGTTAAAGAATTAGTATTTGTTAAAAAAGTAGGCGTGGCGCTGCACCGATTTATCCCATTTTCAATCCCACAGAGTTTCGGATGACAAAGAATATACGTGCAAAATTTCATCGCGATAGCTTCATTCGTTCTCCTGTAATCGTGATTTCCACAGACAGACAGACAGACAGACAGACAGACAGACAGACAGACAGACAGACAGACAGACAGACTACGGACATGGCTAAATCGACTCAGGAGGTGACACTGATCAAGAATATATATACTTTTCCATACCTGCCACGCCTCCTTTAATGCGTTACACACGGAAGCACAAAGTGAATATACCCTCATTCCTTCGGATGTAGGGTATAACTAGTAAGGGTACCTTCGGTCAGACCGAAGCTTATATACCCTACATCCCGCCGATTTTCACCATTTTCAATACAGAGTTATCTATGATGGCAGAGAATATTCGTACCGAATTTCAAGTCAATTCTTCCAACCGTTATTCTGGAATTGCGGTTTATATCAATGTCATATGTTCGTGGGCGGACACGCCCATTTTTTTTAAAAATTTAATCTACCTGTACCGATGTATTCGGAAACAAAATTGAAGCTCAAAACTAAGTCTACAAGTTGAAATATTGTTAAAAGAATTAGTATTTGTTAAAAAAGTAGGCGTGGCGCTGCACCGATTTATCCCATTTTCAATCCCACAGAGTTTCGGATGACAAAGAATATACGTGCAAAATTTCATCGCGATAGCTTCATTCGTTCTCCTGTAATCGTGATTTCCACAGACAGACAGACAGACAGACAGACAGACAGACAGACAGACTACGGACATGGCTAAATCGACTCAGGAGGTGACACTGATCAAGAATATATATACTTTTCCATACCTGCCACGCCTCCTTTAATGCGTTACACACGGAAGCACAAAGTGAATATACCCTCATTCCTTCGGATGTAGGGTATAACTAGTAAGGGTACCTTCGGTCAGACCGAAGCTTATATACCCTACATTCCAGCAACCTTTATTATACATATTTATACATATTTCCGATTTATTTAAATAGTTCAATGTCATATGTTCGTGGGCGGACACGCCCATTTTTTTTAAAAATTTAATCTACCTGTACCGATGTATTCGGAAACAAAATTGAAGCTCAAAACTAAGTCTACAAGTTGAAATATTGTTAAAAGAATTAGTATTTGTTAAAAAAGTAGGCGTGGCGCTGCACCGATTTATCCCATTTTCAATCCCACAGAGTTTCGGATGACAAAGAATATACGTGCAAAATTTCATCGCGATAGCTTCATTCGTTCTCCTGTAATCGTGATTTCCACAGACAGACAGACAGACAGACAGACAGACAGACAGACAGACAGACAGACAGACAGACAGACAGACAGACAGACTACGGACATGGCTAAATCGACTCAGGAGGTGACACTGATCAAGAATATATATACTTTTCCATACCTGCCACGCCTCCTTTAATGCGTTACACACGGAAGCACAAAGTGAATATACCCTCATTCCTTCGGATGTAGGGTATAAAAATACTCGTGCAAGAAGGAAATGAGTTAAAAGAAACTAGTAAAGGTGTTGTCTACAGCCGGGCTGTAGCCAAAATACCCTACACCTTAAACCTGCATATATACTCGTATATATATTTAGAAGTGGTGCGATATAATATACTCGTATATATATACAATATATATATTATATATCTAATAATAAATATACAATATATATATAATAATAATAATAACTAGTAAGGGTACCTTCGGTCAGACCGAAGCTTATATACCCTACATCCCAGCAACCTTTATTATACATATTTAGTAAGTTATAAAAAGTAGGCGTGTCACTCCGCCGATTTTCCCCATTTTCAATACAGAGTTATCTATGATGGCAGAGAATATTCGTACCGAATTTCAAGTCAATTCTTCCAACCGTTATTCTGGAATTGCGGTTTATATCAATGTCATATGTTCGTGGGCGGACACGCCCATTTTTTTTAAAAATTTAATCTACCTGTACCGATGTATTCGGAAACAAAATTGAAGCTCAAAACTAAGTCTACAAGTTGAAATATTGTTAAAAGAATTAGTATTTGTTAAAAAAGTAGGCGTGGCGCTGCACCGATTTATCCCATTTTCAATCCCACAGAGTTTCGGATGACAAAGAATATACGTGCAAAATTTCATCGCGATAGCTTCATTCGTTCTCCTGTAATCGTGATTTCCACAGACAGACAGACAGACAGACAGACAGACAGACAGACAGACAGACAGACAGACAGACAGACAGACAGACAGACAGACAGACAGACAGACAGACTACGGACATGGCTAAATCGACTCAGGAGGTGACACTGATCAAGAATATATATACTTTTCCATACCTGCCACGCCTCCTTTAATGCGTTACACACGGAAGCACAAAGTGAATATACCCTCATTCCTTCGGATGTAGGGTATAAAAACAAAAATTTTTTTTTAAGTGGGCGGATCACGCCCATATTTGGCAAATTAACTGGAAGCATTAGTCTAAACCTACATATAAAATTTTCTTGTCTTCTCTCAAAAAGTGATGCTGATATGGCCTTTTTTAATAGGCAAAACAGAGGTAGCTGCACTCTCGATATAAAAAGTAGGTGTGGTCCTCGGGCGATTTTGCCCATTTTCAATACGAAACACCCCAACATAGCAACGAATATTTTTGCCAAATTTCATTTTGAAATCTTAATCCGTTCTCCTGTGATCGTGATTTCAACGGACAGACAGACAGACAGACAGACGGACAGACATCGTTATTTCAACTTCGGTGGTGATGCTGATCAAGAATATATATACTTTTCCATACCTATCTTGTCTAGTTCTATGCGTTACACACTCCGGTAGAAAGTGAATATACCCTCAACCTTAAGGTGTAGGGTATAAAAATTGTTTACATTAAAAAAATTTGAATAAAGTGAAAATTCAGAAAAAATACTGAAAAGAAGAATCCAACAGGAATTCTTACGAAAACATTTTAACTGCGACCTTGATGAAGGTGAAATTGCAGTAAATCAGACAATGCTAAAATTTGTAGTACAACAACAACAACAATTACAGAGCTTCAATTATACTCTGTGAAACTCCAACAATTCACCAAAGAGGGAGAGCTTTCGCGAGCATAACAAAAGCAACAACATACATAAAAGCGCAAGCAGCAGGCAGATCGCCAACAACAACGACAATTACAGAGCTTCATTTATACTCTCTGAAGTTCCAAGAATTCACCAAAGAGTGACAGCTTTCGCGAGCATTACAGAAACAACAATATATAAGCGCGAGCAACAGACGGATCATCAACATCGTCAACATAATAGTATTGTAAATGTATTATTAAACTGGTATAATTTTTCTTACTTATATCATTATATGCTTACGATCGTATTACCGCTAATCGGTATTTCGCTTCTTATTACTTACTTCATTCATACTAATTTCTAAAATAAATAAATTGCTCACAATGGAGGCATTGGACATAAGCAAATTTAACTTAGTTTTATCCTGTATTAAAAATATTGAATGCTTTGATGGTAACGATACTAATCATCTACCAGATTTTTTAAATCAGGTAGAAAACATTATCCCAGCTATTTCAAAATTTGGTAGTAACAATGAAAGAATACTTTTTGGTTATATAAAAAACAAATGTATTGGAAAAACGAGAGAAGCAATCCACAGATATTCTAATGTAACAAAGTGGAACACTTTAAAAGATATATTGACGAAAAATTTTGGTGAAAAATCTAGTAGTAACGAATTAATGGATGATTTAAAAACTTGTAGATTACAAGGAACTATAGAAAATTATTACTTCAAAATAAACAAACTTGCAAATAGAATCCATAATAGAAATTTAACTCATGCGGACGATACTTACACGACTGATGAGGTAAATAGAATTTCACTTAAAACTTTCAGAGACAATCTTCCTGAACCAACACGTACTATGATATTTGCTAGAGATCCTAAAACATTGAAAGATGCTTTTAAAATAATATTAGATGCTAGACATCAACATTGTACGCAATATGGACCAGCAAAAAGAGACTACTTAAACACAAATACACGAACTAACTTTAGTAATGATTACAATAGACTTAATAAGTATACTCAAGGGAAACCATTTAACTCTAACAGCAATAACAGCAGACCAAACTTTGAAAGCCAACGATATTCCTATCCGAACCAACAATGTTCTAATAAAAATTTAAATCTATCTAATAGTAACCAAGGCAACTCAAGCTTTACAGGTCAGACAAGAAGATCAAATAAATCGCAGATCCAAAACAGGGATAACTCATACTTTACCAACAACACCAATTCTTTTCAAGTTAGACCACCAATATCGAATAATCAAAATCCGCATAACTTCCAAAATGCTACGCAACAAATCGAACCAATGGAAATAGGAAATTCTAGTGTAAATTTTCCCATTGCAGACAACCAAAACTTCCATATATAATAATTAATACCCATATAAAAAAATTGAAATTCATAATTGATACTGGGGCTGAGTTTAGTATAATTAATCCTAATATTTGTCATCCGAAATGGAAGCGTAATGTGAACGTAACAGCAAAAGCATTAGGTACAAAAATATCAATAACAAAACTTTGTAAATTTCCAATATTTAAAGAATTCGCTTTGAATAATTATCATTCTGAATTTTTGGAATACGCGTTCAACGAAAACTTTTATGGACTGATAGGTAACAATATTTTGCAAGACCTAAATTGCATTATCGATATGCCTAATAGACAACTAATTACCAACAACACTGTCATAACAATATTCTTATCTAGAGAACAAGAAACTTATAATGAACTAGCTTATAAAGAAAGCTATGTCCTTGGCTGTGAAGATGAAAAATTTAATATTTTATCCCTCATTAAAACTGACCATCTACAAGATTATGAAAAGGAAAAATTGATAAAAATAATTAAAAAACATAAATATGTATTTTATGACAAAAAGGATAATCTTACTTTTACCAATGAAGTAAAGCATAGAATTGCGACGAAGCACGATATGCCAGTATACTCAAAATTATATAGATATCCGGAGGTACATAAAGAAGAGGTAAACAACCAGATTGAAAATATGCTGAAACAAAACATTATTAGACATTCAAGTAGTCCATATAATAGCCCAATTTGGATCGTTCCAAAAAAACTAGATTCTTCCAACAAACAAAATTGGCGCCTAGTCATTGATTATCGAAAACTAAACGATATTACTGTTGAAGACAGATTTCCTATGCCAAATATTGATGATATATTTGATAAACTAGGAAAATGCCAATACTTTTCTACTTTAGATTTTGCCAAAGGCTTTTACCAAATAGAAATGCACCCCGATGATATTCAAAAAACCGCGTTCTCAACAACCACGTGCCATTACGAATTTCTACGAATGCCATTTGGACTTCGTAATGCACCCGCCACATTTCAACGGCTAATTAACAATGTATTAAAAGAATATATTGGTTCAATCTGCCTAGTTTACTTAGATGACGTTCTTATTTTTTCGACTAGCATAGAAGAACATCTAGAAGCAATCGAAAAAGTACTGCAACGTTTGGTCCAAGCCAACCTGAAACTTCAAATTGATAAATGCACATTCCTCGCAAAGGAAACAGAGTTTTTAGGCCATATTGTAACTTCTGAGGGAATCAAGCCTAATCCTGAAAAACTCAAGACTATTGAAAAAATAATACTGCCTAAAACGGTGAGGGAAATAAAATCATTTTTGGGCATAACGGGATTTTATAGACGTTTTATTAAAGACTACTCAAAAATAGCTCACCATCTTATCAAATACTTGAAACATGGGTCAAAAATTAACATCAATGATAAAGATTATAAGGCGGCATTTGACAAATTAAAAACATTACTTAAAAATTATCCTATACTTATTCATCCCGATTTTAACAGAACGTTTACGCTTGTTACCGATGCGAGCAATTTTGCGCTAGGAGCAGCACTTATGCAAGGAAATAAAGTTGTTTCTTTTGCAAGCCGTTCACTAAATGGGCACGAAAAAAATTATAGCACGATAGAGAAAGAATTGTTGGCCATCGTGTGGGCTACGAAATATTTTCGTCCATATATATTCGGCCGTAAATTTATTATAAAAACAGATCACCGTCCCTTAGTTTGGCTTAACAATATAAAAGAACCGAATGCTAAAATCCAACGATGGAAAATTAGGCTGAATGAGTTCGATTTCGATATTTGCTATATAAAAGGAAAAGAAAATGTAATAGCTGATGGTCTCAGTAGGTTAAGTTACGAGGGAACAAATAATGAAATAGAAATGAACTTAAACGAATTATTTGATGAAGATGTTAACACAGTACATAGCGCAGAGACATTAAAATAACGGAACAGCCAATTAATTTATTCAAAAATCAAATCTTTATTCAATCTTCAAATGCAAATTCTTGTAAATCAAAAATTATGTTCCAAAATAAAATTCGACACAACTTAAAAGTAACAAATAAAAATAGCCTTTTGAATTTTATGCGAGAAAAACTGCCTAATAAAGGACTCGCAGTAGTTTTTTGTCAAGATATTGAACTATACAAGGAGTTCCAGTCCTTGTATGTTCAACATTTTGCAAGAAACAGAAGCCTCAGGGTATTAAAAACACACTTGTTTCTAGAAGATTTAACTGATAGAGAAAAGCTTTTACAGTTGATAGAAAAAACACATATTAGAAACAATCACAGAGGTATTAACGAAGTTTATGAAGAATTAAAAAAAATTTACTTCTACCCAAAATTACAAAAGGAAATTCAAAAATACATTAACAACTGCGATATCTGTAAACTTGCTAAATTTGATAGGTCCCCAATAAAGCACAGTTTAAACATCACACCTACCCCAGAAAAACACAATGATATCGTTCATTTAGATATATGGTATCCACAAAGGGGCACGATGTTTCTTACAAGCATAGATAAAATTACGAAGTACGCAACTGCTTACTATTTAGAAGACAGGACTTGGGTATCAATACTACAAGGGCTCAAACAAAGAATTCAGTATTTAGGAAAACCAAACCTATTAATATTCGACAACGAACATATCCGGCTTTTTAATGCAGACTCTAATACTAAAAACGATATCCATGAAAATGTGCATAAAGCAATAGTAGCATAAAATAATACGATTCACACTACTACTAAAATTCGACCAATCGATCTTTTAAATAATATAATTCCAAGAGAAGACGTATCTAAACTTTCCAAAACTCTACACGAGGAAAAAGTAAAGCGAATAAATACTCTAAATCAAAAAGCTAATAGAGTTGAAACAGATAGATTTGCCAACAACTTTGTAAACAACTACAGAGTTAGTAAATCACAACCTAAATATAAGAAAATTGCAAATTATAAGCAAGATGGAAATTATTTAATGTCTAACGACAAAAAATTTAAAAAAATATATAAGTCTCAAATAAAACGCAAAACTTGATTACAAATGTATGTATGTGTACAATTAAAATCAAAACTTTAGCAAAAGATTTTTTTTATGGAAAATTTACACAAAATATTTATTTAAGTCACAAATTAAATACAGAACGGGATTGTAATGTATGTATACAATTAAAAACAAAAACAAAAAACATTAATAAAATTTTATATGGATACATAACTTCATTAAATAGTATGCTGAATTAGCAGGGACTGCTTATTCTGGCGGTGGAGGAGTCATGTAAGCGTCTATAGCTACTTCGCATCATACATAATACTTATGTACATACTAAATACACATACGATATACATACTTACATTCCACATACATCCCACATTCTACGCAAACTAAAGTAGTTATAAGAGAAACTAGTAATAAGCTTTACACATGTAAGCTAGTTTTAAGTTTGGAATTAATAAAGTAGTTCTAAAGCAAACACCGAAGAGCGTGTTTCGTTTCCACCAAGAACATAACTATATTCACTTTGTGCTACCACGCATTAAATTAGGCGTAAAGTATATATATTTTTGATGAATTTCATTGATTTGATTGGCGTGTTGTATACTTTAACATTTATCAATAAGCAAACTAAATCATAAAGCAGTCTGCATAGCCTCCAGCCAAATGATTATTTTGACAATCAAAATTTTACATGTTATGGCAGCCAAGCAATATTTAGAAGGTGACACTACGTCTTGTGTGCCATTTGCCGGCGTGGAATCAATACTGAATTACTGATAAAGGAATATTTGAATTTGAGAGCTTGAATTGTGGCACGAGGTTGAGTTGAAGGGCGAAAACTGGGAAGTATGCAGCGGGACGAATTTAAGCCTCGGCCCATGCTCTACGGCTACCGCATGCGTGAGGACTGCCTGTGCAAAATACAGGGCACTGCAGCGCTGGAGGGACGTGGTGTGCCTTTAATGGACGATATAAAGCCATGCTACTTCGCTAGTGTGTTGGCTATCCTTCACACGATTTTGCGGCCACTTAATCAGTGGAGTATGCAGCGCGTGGATCGTGTGTTGGAAGGCGCCAAGGCGATTGTGAATAAGTTCCCGAATATGACGGCCGCCTTCGAGCGTGTCATTAATAATATTACGGTGGACGAATACGAGTTTGCGGTCAAGGTGAAAATCTTTGAGCCTATAGGCGTCTATGGCTCTACAATCCAACGAAAAATTGAGAGAGCCTTGCATATGCGTCGCTATATCATGCTGCAGAATCCAAATTCAACCTATGCTATATTCCGAGACGATTACTATCATTTATTCGATCCGTATGCGTCTATGGACAAGTTGCAACCTGACGATAAAAAGGAAAAAGAAATCAAGTCTAACATGCCTGCCGAACGATATTTAGAACGCAATACTGCGAGTTGGGTGCTATTCGCCGACGTGGATTCCATGTTGGATTATATCACCAAGCGCACGAGCAATACTAATTGGAAGGAAAGCGACGAGTACAAACTTCACGTGGTCGACGTCCTATCGTACAAGAAAGCCTCGCCGAAGACACGCATACTGCAGCTGCTCACGGATCTGTCGGTGCCAATGGAGTGCGACCTGTCGCATGACGGCGAGGTGGAGAATGATGTCTGTGCCATTGCTGAGACGATCACTTGGCTGGATTTGAAGAAGTGCTTGCCAGTATGGAGCCGCATGAACCGTCGCAACTCTGCCGGCAAATATCGCAATCTGCCAGTGACGAAATTGAACAAGTTCGACATAGAAATCGAGGGTCGCTTGTGGTCGCTGTGGGGAACGCTGCATCCATCGGCGCCAGTATTCATAGCCGCGTCACGTGGCCGACAGTATTTGGCCTGTAATGTGATGGCTTGCTGCGCTGCCAGCGTCTATCGTCTAATGGACTGGAGCAGTCAGTTACTGGACAGCATTGTCATTAGTGGCGACCGATACCACCGCGAAAGCCTGTCCAGGATCAAGCGACACGATTATGAATTCTCATTGGAGGATCTGAATATAGAATGCAGTTTGGAAAAGGTAGATTTCGTGGTCCATATGGAGCACCGAGTCTATGGTGTGCTCTACTGTACTCCTACGCGCACGTGTATGAATATGGCCGATGCACTGATGTACTTCTTCAACAATTTCGAATACGGCATCCTGCAGTGTAACAAGCGATCCTTTGCCATCGGACACACAAAGGGGCACCACGGCGGTTATTTCATGTTCGACTGTCAGTCCAGGGAGCACCCATTGTTTCCTAAGGGTCAGGGCGCCAGCTACTTGCTGCGTACACAGCATCTACAGATGCTGCTCCAGTGCATAGTAGTCGCATTAAATATTTCATATTACAATATTCAGTTCACCATACATCAGGTGTCCACGCTGAGCGATAGTGCGTCGGTGGACGGTGAGGAAAAAGACAAGTAGGGAAGACAGTTTTTGAAAGGCTAAATTTACATTTATTTATTCACTATAAATTGCTTAAATTATTTATTGTAATAGACTGTTAAAAGAACTCAAGACAAGGTATATAAAGAAAATTGAAATGAATAATTATGCGTCTTTAATATTCTCTTTTCAATTTCTCTCAATTCTTCAATAATTGATCATTTAATGAGATCTGGAAAATATAATACTTTAATATGCACTTTACAGTTTTATTTATTTCATTTGACATACACGGTAACATTTGTCAAAACGAAAAAATAATAATGCATCAATAAGCATTTTAAATATCGACCAAGCAAATGATTATTTTAAAATTTACAAACAAAATTTTACATGTTATAAAAATTAATTCACTCGTTGAATCCTTTATATTTTTAAAATAAGAAACCCGGACGTGGAAAAAACACCGCATCCGTTCTCATAAACGTTCGTGAAGAGACCGCCAAATTATGAATTGTGCTACGTGTAAAGTACACAAAATCAGCCCCAGATTATCGCCGTTCGGAGGATACCTGTGCACGAACGAACATTTCCAGTGCAACCAATGCAACCAACGATACAATGGTCAATGTGGAATCTGCCAGAGTGCGACTAGCTTCGTGCCAATCAACGGTCATGGCAAATCGTCGAATGCTGAACGCGTGACATGCAAGAACCAATCGGTAACAATAAAGACTGAGAAGTTCGGACACACATCCTGGCATTTCCCCGCATCAGAAGTTACAAACTTTTATTTTACGAAGGAGATCATTGCCGACATCGATACCCAGTCGAGTATCTCGCAGGAAAAGCTGAGCTTGCCCGCCTCAAAATTGTCGGTTAGCAAGGAAGTATCCAATTCGGATACGTTCATATTGAGTGAGAAGTCGCCGATGGTGAACTGCAGCTTCACGGACCTTGAGGACGTGACAACACCTACTAAGCAAATGGAAACCCTTTTCATGGGCTCCAAACAGAGTCGGCATGCTGCCGTGAACCGTTATTCCAATGAGTATGGTAACGAAGGAGGAAAAACTTCAAATCAGGCACCCAACAAGATTCCAGATCCGAACAAGGTAAGTGACAATAAGCAGCGCTGTTGGTAATGTAGAAAATAATTACAATATTGTTCTTAGGACTACGACAACGGAAGCATCAATACTTCTGATATCCGATTTATGGAATCGTTCGACAGCTTAGCGAACTACTACCCTGCAAATTCCTCGCGCCGGAATTCTTACGAAGCAGATACCGACACGCCTCGCATTGTTAGCCAGCAACAGCCCCTCACAGAGCGGATGGTTCATGACTTGGAATGTCACAACAGCACAAATCGCATCGATCATGTTGAAACCTATTTGACCAGATACGGGCCGCATTTCATTTGCCATTTTCCAGACAATCCCTGCAGTATGCATAACTGTTGCCATCCCGTCCCATACGAAGTATGGCCACATCGACAACAAAACGCCATGATGCGCTCTGTGAGCGTGTCCACGGAGTCGGAGCCCAGCTTACAGTGCAGTAAAGAGGTGACCGATAGAGCGCTTGAGCGGCGTGCTAACAGTCCAAGTAAGTACCCACAGCCAGAATATTTTGTTATGCAAGCGACTGTGGCAGCCAAGGCCCCAACTGGTGATGTGCCCCTCACCGATAACCTTGGGAAGAAAATAAACTCCAGTTTGGACCAACGCATGCAGAAGGTGCTGGGTACTTTTCACGAAGATCCCAGCGCTCTCCAGCCAAAGATAAGTGAGCAGGGCGCAGAACATTCCAAGAAATTACCTCGCATAGCTTCGCTGGAAGAATCTTTCCTGAGAGAGACAACTTCGTCGCCGCCTACAATAGTAGATGTGGAAAATAGCAATGATTTTTGCTTGTCTACAGAAAGTAGCAGCCTGGACATCACCCACCCAGAATGGAATGCGCACCGAGCTTTACACAATCCGTGTAAAAATAAGGGCGAAGCAGAATGCACAAGTGATGATTATAATATCGAGCCACCGCCGCAGTTCCAACTAATCGTAAGTCCGTCAGTGAGCGGTAACATATTGATGGAAGATAATCCTATGGAAGAGCAAGAATTGAAGCCGTTGCGTGCAAGCCAATTGAGCATCGCACGATTGCCCTTTTGTTGTCCGGTGACATCGTGTAGACGCATAATTTTCGTATCGGATTTCATCAAGCACATGATGGTGGATCACACTAAACTTCCGATGGAACGTATTACATCGGGCCAGTGCAAAAATTTCTTCTTGGATCCGCGCGTCTCTTGCGTCGGCACTATCAAATGCCATATTTTATATCTCATACGGAACAAGCTTACAGATCTGGGTAGCAGTAAATACAAGGACCTGCTGCCGATGCTCGTGATGAGCACACGTGTCCCGTTGTCCGACATCGTTGAAAATAGCGAGCCCAAGAATGCAACTGACAAAACTACGAATTTCCTGATGATTTGGCTGGCTGGCATCGTACCGGAGAAGATGCCTTTGCGTGTTAGCTTGATAGTATGGCCCCATTACGGCACTTTGCCCAACTGCCATAAGGTCTACTCGGATGAACTATTCCCCATTCGTGATTCGTTGTCCACGAAGGATGTATTCAAGAGGGGCCAGCGCTTTTTGCTGTCAAACAGAGAGGTAGAGTTTCTGACCGAAAAGGGCAAAAAAATGCTGGAGCTGCAAGTTATCGTACACTGATTCATAAACTAATAAATGTGAGGATGCTCGGGCTGATGTTCGGGCTTATGTTCCAAAAAAAAAAAAAACCAAAAATAAAAAAATTAATCAACCTACACTGAGCGAAAGGAAGATAAGAAAGGGACCGATTATACTTGATGTGGACTACATTCGCCAGCACTTCGAGTGAAAACAAAAATACTACGACTTTTATTTTGTAGATCTACTGATGATCATGTAAATATATTTTTATAGGAAGGAAATTTAAAAAAACTAGATGGAAACTGCAAACAGATCCAAGTTCAACTTTAAACCACACCTTAACGAATTTTTACTTTACCAAGAACATAATTATCGATTCAGCTTTCAACTACTGGGCGATTTACGCTGGTTTTAATGTGACATTGTATTCTATATTATTTTTCCGTCCATTGTTAAAAGGATTCATAATGAAGTAAATATAAATAAAAACCTTTCTGGAAATAATCTTATGATATTCTAAAGAATTCTTGTTAGTTTTAATTCTGTATTTTATTTCTCGGTACTTGGTAAATTATAGCATCGGGTTTACAAATGCATAAATTATGAGCCATAACAATTACAATCGGTATTCAAAAACTTCAGATCATTTAACTATAACTCAAATTATGCTCTGAGTAATTGAGTACATACACAAATATTTTTGAAGTGAGTGGACCAGACCGTAATTAATAAAAGTGTGTATAAACAAACGTATGAAAATGTGATGCCATCCGAGGTGCACTGAGTCCGTTTTCCGTAGTGAATCCTTTAAATTGGACCCACCTGCGAAAGAGAGCAAATATATCGGAAAGTGATAAACACAGAGAAAGGGGGAAACGCACCAATTCCCATTCGTAGTAGGGGGCAATGATAACACCAAAAATAGTCAGGAAACCGAAATAGGTCGGTACAGTGCTATAGCTGAGAAGTTCTTGCGGCTTGTTGCTCTGAATATCAAACGAAACTGATTAAGTTAGGAGACAATAAAATTAAAATCATTACCGTAGATGTGCAGCACCCAACAGCCATATCGTAGAGGAAAAATCCGCCAGTTGTGTGAGCAGCTACGAGTCCTAAAAATATCCAAATGCCAATCATGTCGTGGTAAGGTGCAAAGAACCGGCGCATTCTGGTGTTCGGACTGAGATAAGCGAAGATTACCATGGCTGCAATAAACTGAACCCGACGACGGCACATAGAAAACGAACAATAATTGCATAAATACTTATGAAATTCCCACTTGAAATACCCTCTGAAAGTCCCTTTCATGATTTATGATATCAACAAACCTGTATTAAGGCGGAACCTAGCGTGGCGTATCCCAAAGCATAGTGGACCATACTCGTGGCATGTACTGGAGTCTGCTTAGGAGCAGATGGATTAAGTTCCATATAATTACCCCTGATGACGTCGTGCCGGAGTGCGACTATGTAGCCGGCCACTAGAAACGCCAGCGCAAGGAAATGCAGCCCCAAGTGGATGTACTTGATCGTACGTGTGCTGACGCCGGGGAACAGGCGAAACAGCAGCATTGCGAAGCCCATTAAGCACACGCCAACCACCATCAATATGCCATGTAGATTGAAGGGCTCCTTACCTCTTTGTAGTAATTCTGATACTTCCATCTCGAAGCGCAGTTGTATGATGACCATCGAAATCGCACAGCAAACATAAAAGAGGACTAGGCCCCAGAGTATGAAGGTTTTGGCCTTCGGCATTTTAATCAAGAACGAGAATTAAGAACACGCTACGTAAATTTCTGCTCGCCAAAGGTTTTAATTAAAAATTGTGAATGGAAAATCTGTGATCGTTCATTGAATTTCAATTTGAACCGTTCAGTCAAAAACCAATGCACAGGTAGAATATTTTTATCTTAGCAGTGAAAATGAGCTTAGAATTCCGATCTTGCCTCTTCAGCAGACCATTTGGCAAACGGTCACGAGAAGAAGGTTCAAGTATAGTTTAGTTTCGTTTTGAATATGATTTAGTTTGGCTATTCAATTCAAGCTACTCCAAGGAATTACTTTAAAGTAGAAAAATATACTCAAAAGAAATAAAAAAAAATGTTTTAAATAATCATGTTATTCAAATATTGTCCAATCAAAAAAAAAAAAAAAAATAACAAAAAAAAAAAATTATAGTATACACATACGTGTATCTTCATAAAATTGTAGACGTATGAAAGTTAATATATTCATACGGCCATTTTTTAATACTAATATTCAGTAATATTTTCGTTTTGTTAACAAAATTATTCCAGCGGTCGAAATGTCGAATGGTGCTCTGCCAAAGGCAACTACATCCAAATCCTCAGTTAAAAAGCGATCTTTCGAGAATCGGCGCGACCAGAACGCGGATGCTGCTAACGATTTGTCCTTCGAACTGAAGCCAAAGCCCAAGTTGACTTGCATACCCGAGAATTCATGTAGCAAAATTATCAGTGATCACAGGTACATAAAAGTCCTTCGCGCCCACTCATAATGAATCGCCTTCCTTCCATAGGAAGTCACAATCGATGAACTTGCCGAAGAGCAATGATACTCAACTGGAGAAGTCGTGGTCGGTTCTGTTTATCGGTTCCAAGAGTAAGGTCCAACTAGCCTAGCAGTTTCTATTCCCTGGCAGGTCAAATCATGGATGGCAGCAATAGATTCTGAATCCATGCACACGCAAATGGTATAAAATATAAATAATGAAGTTGAATATCGTTTTTCAGTTAAGAAAAGAAATCGAGACTTTGCGATTAATATTATACAGCATAAATTTAAGAGAAATCTCAATTCTGTTATATTTAAATTGTACAACGAAATCTAACGGAAAATAATAAGCGAAGTCTCCACAATTTGTGTTTAATTCATCAGGTGTTAAATTTCAATGAAACCAAATCGAAAATAATAAAATGTTTCGATAAAAAACGCATTTTCATTTTAGATACACATTTTTATTCTTTTATTTACGCGCATTATTTTTCGTCCTATTTTAGTAAATTGTAGGCCACGTTAATGGCAATGACCAACATTATGATTTTCAGAGCTGTTTTAGTACGCATTTCGGAGGTTTTTTCCAACGCAGCTGCACCTTCGGGAACAAATTAATTTACCTGTAAAGAGAAAAAGAGGACATTTTTTAATTTATTGCAACATTAATAATAGTTAATAATTTAATACTAACCAGGAAACGCTGGTCTCTTTTTCAAACCGTAATCAGTTTTTACAATATGTAAAAAAATTCCAGAAAATATGTTTTATGATGTTTGAAAATGAAACCGATTCGTTTGCAAAATATAAATCTTTCTACTGTTTGAAACTTTTTGACAACATAAGCAAAAGTATATTTTGGAAATTCAAAGTTTCTATTTAAAACAAGTGTGGAACGGGAATTTATGAGAAACAAATTTTATTTATTCGCTGAAGAGGTAATCGCAACGAGTATATATTGTACGAGTACAATATATACTCGTTGACCATCTCGAGGTGCTTTGTAACGAGTAGCCTGCGTTGAAATCTCTTTACAATATATACTCGTTGGTAATCGTCAGTCAAACTAGAAGCGTGAGAAAAAAAAGTACCGATTAACAAGGGATATTCCTTTTCCTACTCCTTTCTTCCAGTAAAAGCAATGAGCGAATTATAATTATTAACAAACTTTCTTAACATTATGGCAAATAAAAGTAATTTGTAATTTCTTTATAGCAGTTACGTGATGGCTTCTATTAACGATGATGTCTTATTTGCTATTACAACATTAGTACAACAACAAATACCTGCTGAGTAAGCAGTGCTGCCGTAAAAGCAAGCAATGTAGGCAAAATATACATGAATTTACAGCACATCGGAAGCTGTTTAAAGAATGATGCAGAATACACAGAAATAGAATTGACGAAGTGTGGAAAGTTCTGTAAGAATGCAAACAGTTTTTAAAAATCTGGACTTGTTTCTCTTCTTCTAGGAATGAGTGAATAATGAATTTTTGTACATTTGAATGAATTTAAATACAAATAATCTGGAATTATCTGAATTATTATTCAGTTTTATTAAATCATTTAATAATATTCAGAAGCACCAAAAACCCTGGACTGTTTTCTTTGGCGAATTATAATTAATGAGAATAAACCAAATCACAGCAACATGTGCCTAAATATAGGATGCGGGAAATTATTAACAAAAGCAACACAAACAGATTTTTAGGGGCCATAAGAAAAGAAAAACAAATACAAAAAGCAACTGATGAAAAGAATTGCATTTATTATTTCGATATCATGTGCAGTTCGAACATTCCTGGCGCTAATTTACAGTAGTTGTCGGATGTTCTATTGACCATTTTATTATTCATTCATTAATACTGCACACAAAATAATTACTCGCAACTTACTGCATCTGCAACACCCACCACAACCGATTGATGTTGGCGTCATGTGTACTAATTTAGCTTGTGATATCATTCATGTAGCTAAGTACGTTGACAGAGAAGGCCAATAAATAGACCAAAAATATATATATATATATATATATATATGCTACAAACGGCAACACAGGAGATCGTATTTTGTTATCTACTCAAATCCAGAAGAATATCAAAATGTAGTAATTTTAGCAACCGTGAAATCTCAATGTCAAACTCATTGGAATGTCGTCTAGTTGAAAGAGGAACAGGAAAGGAATGCGGACATTATCAATGCAAATGGAAGTATGAATATGTGCAACAGTTATTTTATTTCCATCCTCACAGGCATTTGCCATCTCATGTCTCCGTTGTTCTCAGTTTTAACCGACTAACGCATGTATTTAAATGTGAAAAGAACATGAAATAGAAGCCAATGAAGTAAACAAGTAAAGTTTTCAAGGTTGCGCTCTTCGGTGGCGCAGATTGATTGATTGACGGTTCGCTTAACTATTTTACATGAGTGTGTCGTCATTGGATTGTTTTCTAGCAGTGAGTATTGCAATTGACAATCGGACGTTCTGATGTCACCGTGGCTTTATGTAAAACACGAAGACCGCGTAGCCAGCCGATCGTTGTTATTGTGTTTTCTCGTCGCTTCCCGTCCCCACGTCGTAGTTGTAGCTGCTGGCGAGTGATCGGCTTTTGCATATATTCCACAATTAAAAACTCTTTGCAATCCGTTTCTTCTTTAATTACGTAAGTGCGTATGTTATGCGTTCGAATGTGGTTCCCATCGTTCCGTAGCGGATTGATTAATTAATTGTTTCTGTGCTGTAACATGAGATCACGCAGTAAGTAAATTTGAAGTATTTCCTTGACTGAGAGAACAACGATTGTCGTGGCTGCACGCTTTTCCAATTACGCGCAGTTTTGTGGACAACAATCACAATTTCTCGGTTTTGAAATATGATTTGCTTTTCCAATAGAACAAGAAAAACGTAAAATTAGAATCAGTGTTATAAAAATAATAACCTGCTGAACGTTATTATATTTTTTTGAATAAAAAGTAAAACTTTTCTACAATAAAGTATTTAGATATATATGAAAGAAAGGACTAATTGTTATATATACATACATATATTTAACGGCTTTGTATTTAAAGGCAGACATTCAACTCGTCAATTAACTTATTTCAGATGCAGTTTAACTAAAACATTTTCCTCCCTTGACTGACAACGAATGCCTCTGCATTGAATTTTATTAAGCGAAGCCTCGCACAAGATGACAGACGAATCTAAAATTTATTGGTTGTTTCTTTGCAGCCTGCGTTGTATTAACTTCCCGAGTTTTTGTAGGCAATTTAAAAGTGCGCACAAAAGCAGGAACAGCGACAAAGTGTCAACATGTTCCGACAACAATTGACAGCAAATTTAAGCAATTGTTTTAAGCTGTGGCCGCTGTCCAAATTGAAACAACTTATTAAATTACATATGCGACTTTTGATGTCATTTTAATGTAGACAAGAACAAGCAGTTAAATTAACGGTATGCTTTTATTTCCACAGACTTGAACCCGTTGAAGATATTGAGTTGCCTCAATGACGTACAATGCACCAAGTTGAGGTGAACGTTTTCAAATTTAAAAAATAATAGCGTGCAATCGCTGTTTGTCTTTCTCTTTTGTTATTTTTTAAACGGAACAGTAATTTACAGATTGAAAATGGTTCTATTTTCCAAAATAACCATTAATTAAAAATAATAATATCTTATAAACAGAATTTGCTCTAAAGATCTTCCTTTTAATAAAACGTTTAACAGTGAAAGATTATTGGGATGAAGAAGCACTCACTATCCAAACCAAACTTTCACACACTTTCGAGCAAACATCAATTAGATTTGCTTTTTCTTCCATTACGACGTCTTTAAATGGTTTTCCTCGAACTGTTACTAACCTGAAAATGGATTTAAACAAAGAAAAGCTTCAAATAATGTCTTTACAAGTAAACAACAAACTCGGGTATGTTTAGACGCATTAAAACGGACAAAATCACGAAGCCATCAAATTTGCATAACGATTTAGTTGCATAAACATGTAACGGTATTTCACGCCAACAAAATTAAACATGGAATACCAGAAAAGAAACACGGCTGCTTACACGATGAGAGTGAGAGGAACGAATGCGTATGAATTGCAAGCAGCAGAGGTGACGTTTTAGTGCGATAATTTCCAAATTGACATTTTCAAAATGTCTCTGCGTTTGGACGATTTGTGGGATTTTACAAGCAATTATAAAAAAGCAACTCTACTTGCAATTTGGTGTGGCTTTCTTTATTTTTGGGAAATATTTATTAGATTGAGAATGACAACACTATTATTATTGTAATAATAATAATAATAATAACAATGACAACACTAAGTGTATGTCTATATTTGAATAAATAACGCCCACTAACTTTTGGGTTTTTCGTATTTCTCTTGTTGGAGAAATTAAATGCCTTTGGATTTGGGATTCTTTATGGTTTAACTCGTATAACGGTTTTGATTTTCCCAATGTTTTCGGGAAATTTGATGAGAAGTTACTGGTTACAATACTGGAACAGTTAAATAGTAGAATGGAGTGTAAGAAGTCGGTCAAGTACCATTTTCAGCAACTCCGTCTGACAGCTTCATAAATTTTATTCTTCTACTGTGTTGCAAGTCATTAATTAGTGAATTTTGTTAGGCTGTTAATTTTCATGATGTTATTCTGCACCCATCGCCGGCAACTTTATTATCACTCAGAGGCGGTCGGACCATCAATAATAATCAATCATAAGCTCAAATTTTTACTACAAGTGAAATGTTTGAATGATGCGGAAATAGCAAAACGTTATTGTAATTCTAGGTTTTTAAATTTAGGTTAAAAGTATTTCGGAATACTTAAAAAAAGATACTAAATCATATTTTTCAATAGTTTCATCAGAGATATCTGATTTATCTCTGGTTTCATTTGGAGCTATATACAGTTTTCTCTCGCTCTCCTCCCTGTGTGAAATATTAATTACTACTTAAGGTAAAACTAAGAGTGTGTTTATCCAATATGTACTAATCTGGTTTTTGATACTTTAGTTTAGGCAAAGATTACAGAATACAAAGATGTGCTATTCTCATATAAGCAAGCGTCCTCACAAAAATTCTGATGGGATTTAGCGCAAGTATTATTATTATTATTATTATTATTATTATTATTATTATTTAGTATTCTATAATCTTCGCTTTAGGCTCATAGCATAGGCTTCACCAACGCATTTACCATATATTTTCGATGTTTGGACGTTTGATGATTACATCCACCAGCTGTTAGCAAATATAGCAACCTCAGGACAAAAGTAGAGTTTAGCATCTCACGACGATTAACAAGTAATGGTAAGTCTATCAATTTTAACTGAGATTCATAAGATGTGATTTTTGAAGATACTTCCAAAGGGAGATTACTTATAGCAAAGAGAAAGAACTGCTTTCCATAGAAAGGAGGCCTATTGCAGCAGTGGTCTTACAAGCGATGTATATAAGAACTTTGTAATATGGTGTACCTTAAACTCATTATCCAAGCGTTTAACCATACAAACGTAAGTATGAGCTTTACTACGAATGTGATTTACAGGTCTATGAAACTAAGATCAAAAATAGATTTGACCGGATCTGATTTGCATTCAGCAATGACGAAAGGAATTTAATAAGAACTGTGACTACGTGTAAATGTTATTTGCTACTGGTTTCAGGTATTATTATTTCTTGGTTTCTGGTATTCTAGATGTACCTATTTAGGCCGATTAGGCTGTTATACCGTTATTTGTTAACTTCTTTAGATTTAGGTCCATGCAGGTAATGCCGCAACATGTTATTGAAGAATCGGTATGCGATTGTAACATGAATACATTTCCATATTTAATGGCTGTGATCTTTGATGGAAATCAAGAGCAGCAACGCTGTTGAATGGCTTCGCTTGAGCAACACCGGAAGAGACTAGAAATACATTCGATATGTTTGTATTAAACACGACAATTTTAGTTTGATTACTGCGGTGAGAATTTTGCCATTTAATTAAAGATAAGGGAATTTCAAAGTTTGGTGTGGCCCGGCTTCTGTTGGTGTAACGAGTAAAGCAGTGTATCGTGTATTAACGAGTAGACGTAATTTCTAAATCTTTCCCAATCAAAATCTTGTTCGTTTTATCGCGAGTTCCCTGTAATTGGATTTATCCATTGCGAAATGATAATGGGTTTCTATAATGATTTAATCACGACAACATATTGCAGTGACTGAGACAAACTGTCATTGGCATGCTTCTGTCATGATTCGCATTTGCATTGCGAGCACATTTCCACGAGGTAAGAGTCCCCTTGTGTATGTATGAATCTGTGTACACGTCTATGACTACCTGTCGTCATTTGATTTCGATTCCAAAAAAGGTGACTAATTTGATTCGTACGGCAATCGGTAATTGCCAGAATGACGACATCAGCGCGATGACGATTGATGTAGAAATATCGACTTTATTTACAGATCGACCTGCGTCGACTGACAGTTAATCAAGAGAATCGAGGAACGGAAGGAGCTTGGATAACAACATGTAAACGATTCGTTGCTGATCTAGCGGAAATAACTGCACAATTAATTAATAGCTGATTAAAAGCAGTCACGATGTTTGAGTGGCGCTCTTCAATGCATTTTTGACGCTGAGCACTATACACTGCGAGAAATCACGCTGCAGAGTTATGTTTATGATCATTGAATATCTTCACGTTAATTGCTTCTGAACGTGACTATATCTGGTAATGTCTGTGACTCGAATAGAAAGAGCATCGACAACGAATCAACGAAAGCAACGATGTGGCAGCTCAGCTTCCGTCGTCCGTAACCTATCAGCCAGCAGCCGTTGAATACACTTTCGTAGTGGAGATAGATGAGCGTTGTACTAATTTGCGGCAATTCCATGAAAATACCGACGGACAATTGCTTCAGTTGCGGTAGCTGATCATGTGGCGACTCAATTAGACGCCTTGATGCATGCGCATTGAAAGGCGCCTCCGATTGGATACGCGTGCGCCTCCAATAAATCGCAGTGGATTTCGTTTTATGTTTTGAATTGTATTTTTTGTTCCATAAATTTTTGTATATACTATGTATGAATGAAGAAATAAATACTTAATTTAGTTTACTGACTACTTTACCAATGATCAGTGTTTGTATTGAAGACCTGCATGATTCTATTCAGTCTTCCTTGTTAATTGTTACTACTCAACATCAGAGAAACCTTCCCGAAAACTCCTTTCGTGGCTCATACTATTCATGAAAATAGAGTAGCATTTCTCAAGTTATTCAAATAAAATAATAGCTAATAATACATATTAGCAATGCTTTAAAAAAGCACGTTTTACTATTTTTTTGAGAAAAATCATAGAGTTTTGGCAACACTGATACTAATTACCAAGGGAGAAGCGATAAAAAAATCCCATAATCCCAGGGATATTTAAAAATCACAAATAAAAATACGAATGAAATCGCACGAAATTCTATTCAAAAAACTGCCAAAATAAATGAACTTATTTGGAACTCTGAGTTGTTTGTATTTAGCTTGGGAATGGAAGTGAAGTTTCTTATATTGGTGTGTGTGTTCCATTCTTTCCAAGCATCAGCATTCCATACCAACAGCGACGGGTCACGTCACACCAACACTCATTAGGTCGATTTCATGAACGGCTAATTGGTTCCTGCTATGGAATGCATTGCAGACTCAGTTTATTTCCAGCATTCCTAATGAGACCGTGTGTAGCTGCGCCCTATGCTTTGCTTTCCAGCGATGTCACCATGCTCTGTATTTCTGATTGCCTGGTATATTTTTCAGATTTCTAAATATATTCAACAATCAGAGAAATTTTGTTATTGGAATATGGAAGAGTGAGAGGGAAATATATAGGATGACGATCTGTTGCTTCGAACTTATTCATACGAAGCATCGATAAATGATGAATGATCATTAATTTATTTGAAATTTTGGCCATTCATAAACTCTGCCGGGGATTTATTGAAATGTGTTTTGTTCATCGCTGAAAGCGAAGAAACCTTTCGACTCAAAGGGTCATTGTAATGATCAAATTTATTGAAATTGCTTCTATGTTCACAGATTCTTAAATTGATGTTAGTGGTTAATTGGAGCTGTTTAATTTCATGTCATATTTTGGAATCGATTTTAGGTTTGGATGGTGCATCGTCTACCGACATCAATAAATAAAAGCTTAATTATGAAAATTGTAGATAGAGGTTTATTTTATGTCTTTTTAATTCGTTTTCAATAAAAAACGTTCGATTCTTCGTCTGTCCTTCGTAGAAGCAGACATGCAGGCGACAAAAATGCTGATGAAGTGATGAATGTGCTTTTCAATTTTCATTTTCCATGAGACTTGCACAGGGAGAAACTCCCGCACCCTGCAACGCAACTATACTAATAAAAGGACCATATTTTTGTTTAACTGAATTAACGACAAAACGTTAATTACTAATTGCGTTCGCCTGCACCATATCACTGCAGCCAACATTAAAAAGAAGTAAATCTTCATTTTTGCTGTCTTGAATATTATTCCAAGAACGGGAAATATGACTGTTGTTGTTGTTGTGTTACGAAGCGAACAGAAACGAGGTGACGATGTCACACTCGCTCTCATGAGTTCGGCGGCATTTGTTCAGTGGAGCAACTGCAAGCGGTGGACTAACAAGGGAGATGACGACCTCATGGAGGCTGACTCTGATTCAGTCCAATCGCATGCGGTATTTTAAAACTAACAAAAAAATAACCGGAGCATCTTGGCGACACTTTAGGGCACAACAATGTTGCCACGTGTTTACACATTCCCCATTTATTTTCGTTCAGCAACAATGAATTCGTTTATGTTTAGGTTTTAACTGTTGCGGTGTTTGTTTAAGGCGTCAGAAATATTTCAAGAAATTTTTTATAATGAAAATTGAATGAATTCTGAATTCGTATGAACATAAAGAGGAACCTTTCCCTAATCTCCTGCAAGCGCCAAGCCAAAATTCAAAATGACATCAACTGAATCATTCGCTAAACATTGGATTCCTCATTTTTTAGTTTAGTGTTGGAAAGCGAACATTCTTCTAAAGATAAAAAGCAACTCAACGCTTTTAATTGAACGTCAAAGTGCAGTCAATGTTCACGTTTTCGATTTGCACTACAAATCTTAACACTTAGCAAAAAGATTAGTGATTGTATTCGATGAATCCGAGGAATATCGGACACCAACAGCAGCGACGGGGCGGACGGACATCCGATTTTATCTCGTCGGGCATTAAAGCCGAAATGAAATATGATTTATCTTGAGGTATGCAGATTTGTTGGCCACCGAAACATGATTTTCCATTTATGCATTTGCTAAGCAAATCATTGCTTTATCAGATGTTATTTAATTCAACAACAACCGCTGTCATTTATCAAAAGTAAGCGGCAAATAATTGAAGCACAGTCGCGGCCGTTCGAGCGAGTGAAGATCCGATTTCAGGCCGAGTTGAAAGCGAACTTCGAATTCGAATCGAAAACACTTTTCAAAAATGTAGCTCAAGTCTTGCATCTGTCAACAAATCACAATTACTTACGTGGAATCATTGAATAAATTAAATTCGATTATTTTCCAGTCGCATTCATTAATCAATGGTCATTAATTTGTATTTGTTTTTGAAGTTTTATTTAGAATTTGATCGAAATCGACGCTCGTAAAAATGAAAATCTCGATCTTCGGCTGCAATTAACGTTAATTAAGGCAAGAATTTAATGAATTTCTGAATGCTTGGGAATATCTAAGATTGCGAAGAAACGATTTAAATGATGCGCTCGAATGTAAACGATTTTAATAATTAAACATGAAGAAATGTGATTATGAAGAAACGATGAAAAGTAATTGAATTATGCAGCATACAAATTAACAAAATTTGCACTTATTTGAAACTTTGTTGTTGAATAATAATCGAGTTAATTATTTGATTATGTGAAAATACTCGGGCTGCGAGCCAACAAATGCACAAAAAGCATTGAAATTCGTGTGTTTTTATGTTTATTTTGTGTCTTTATTTACATAGCTTAATTAAGTAAAATACAGAAATGTTTATATTTACATGATTGACAATAAAATGCTTGAATTTCTATTACATTCTATTCTATTACATATTCACAGGAATTGCCGATAAATTAAAACAAGAGAAACTTCGCGTTGACGGCGTCTAACATCCATTAACTCCATAAAATGTGAAAAAGAAAATAAAGTGAATTGCAAAACAAAGCAAATTCATTCATTCAACGTAATTCATTTTTTGGTTTCTTTTCTAATGAATGAATGACGCCAGCAACAATATCATTCAGCAACAAAAAACATCGCCAACACGTGACAATTTGTCACCAGCGGCGACTTTCTACGCACGAGTAACTGCAACGAGTGAAGTCGACGAGTAGTTGGCAACTCGATTGGATGCCAATCAACTCGAGCGAATGACAATTAACGGAGGAATTGCAATTGTTATCACTTGAATCAATCTCCTTTCTTTTAAATACGTTTCAATTGTTTCATATTAAACGAAACACAAACATATAAAAACGCCAAAACATTCCTTCGAGGTGAGTTGAACTTCAGGCGCTGGTGAATGTTGACCGCAACAATTTTGCCATGAGTCGTAAACATGCCAATGAAAGAAATCCTCAGCGAACATTTCTTCATCGTCCGCGAATCCTCATTTAAACTGGGAAAAATCTTGATGAATTTTCAAGATCTACAACGATACAAAATTAGATAAATGTTTATTAATAAAATATTTCAAATATAAATATTAATAAATAACTTTTCATAAGAATAAAATAATAGTTGTTATTATAAAAATTAATCGCTTCGTCTTCAGAGCAAAAGCTTTTCAGTATGAAAACAAAAACTTCTTAACAGCAACATGAAACTGCTAACAAAAGCAACATTCTATGTTGCTATAAACATCGCACTAAAGCCGACAGTTTAAATAGCAACAAACAACTCGTTAATGTTGCTAAGTCAATCGAAAAAAAAATGCGTGCCGCCGGCTTCAACATTCACAAACTTGCGGCAACCTTCGGTGTAGCTTTTGGTGTTTTTTTTCTTGGAACAAACTGGGAAATGGAATCGGAGGGCACAGTGCCGGGTCGGTTCGAAGCGAACTTCAAGTTGCTCGAGAATTCGCTTCGACCAAATGCAAATTTTGTAAATAACCAGTGTTGCCAATTGCCATATTTTGGTAATTTTCACGGTGGAAGAAATTCGATTGGAACCTTTTATATATTTTGTTGAAATTGCAATAAATTGTTGTTTTATTAAACAGTAAATTTGTATTTTATAAATGGATACATTATTAATTATTATTAATTATTTTTATTTTTTTTAATTATTAATTATTTGTAATTACTGATACAAGAGTAACAAATTTATTTATTGCTGCCGGCAACACTGTCGCCGAGATTCATTCACTGAAGACTCATTGAATCGACGACAAGTTTTCAACTTCGCGTTCGTTCGCAATTCAGTTGCGATTTGATGCTCGACTCGTGCGAACGTGCGACTTAAAACGAACGAACTTCAGCGAAGTGAAGAGTACAAAAAGCTGTGTAGAAAACAAATCAGTGTTAAAATCACATCAACGCAAGTGCAAAGCGGGAAAATATTCAAAATTTCAAAATAAATTTGAATTCTTTCGACTTTCCGTTAGTTTTTAAGCTTGAATTTTTTGGTGAATATAAAGACGAATCATCTATAAATTGCCGCTAATCATCTATAAATTCATTAAAAAAATCTTTAAACGCAACGGAAAAGTTTTGCCGCTTCTTTTCAAAAAAGGTTAACAAAACAAATTTTTATTATTGTTATTTGATGATCGATTTTTTGTGATTATTGTTCATGTTGGACGATTTGATTTTGTGCGGAAATAATGATTCTTTAACAAATGAAAGAATTACAAACAATTATTGGGAAGTGGAGCTTTGAAATATTTTCTCATTTTAGAACTAAATTTAAAGCAGCAAAATTGAGTCTGAAGTGAATATTTAAAGTAAGAAGAAAGACAAGAAAAATATACTTAAAAAATTAAGACAAAATGCAATTAATGCCACAAATTAATTTTCAAATAAAATTAATACTTTGCTGAATGTTGTTAAAAATTCTTTATTTTTTGTTTCGATTGAATTAAATTTGTGTTTTTTATATTCATTTAAACTATTCATTTAAAGCTGTTTTTAATTCTTTTCACTCTTTATTAAATTTATTAATAATCATGTTAAATAATTGAAAGTTTTATTTAAATATTTGGAAACGAACGAATTTCTTTTAGAATATTTTCAAGTGCGAAATTTTAACAATAAATTTTTTTTTTAAATTCTTGAAAGAAAAATTCTGATTTTTGGCGACTTTGTTGTATTTTTAACTCCGTCAAATATCCATTTATAATCGGAAGAGCAGAAGTTCCACTCAGAATTTAATCAAAGTTGCGACAGACTTAATTTTTAAATTTAAGTCTGACTTCAAAGTTTCATGGAATCAGACAGAAACTAGCAACGCAAATAGAAGTCATTCATTCATTTAAAGCAGAAGTCAGGGCTTAAAGAACAACAACAATAACAACAACAACAACGCATCTCATCGCAGGTAAAAGATTTGAAGTCAGCCTCCAAAATCAATGCATAAAAACCGCAATCGGCGATAAATGTACAAAAAATGTGCAAAAAGTGTACGAATATAAAATATGGCAATAATAAATCACAAAGGAAATGACGAAGAAGAAGTAAAAACGAAAAAAAATGCTGATAAAGACCCTGGTTTTTATTTGGAGCCGCCGAAGGAACCACCACCAAAAAAAAAAAAACTGACCACGAAACATGGGTCAAAAATAGCTCATAAAAAAGAAGGCGGCGAGGCGTGGGCACGGGCGGGGGAAGGGATGATGCGACTTTGACTCGATATGAAAGCTGAGATCCTTTGTTCAATCCTTTGCGCCGATAAAGGATATTTTCCGTACCCTAAAAAGTAATTCGATATCGCTTCGCTTCGACTCACTCGAGGCTCACAAGGCTCACACTGAAAATATTTACGAGTTGCTGTTGTTTTTTATCTTAATTGCATTTTATTACAATGTCGACTTTTTTATTTCTCAACGAAAAATATCACGAGTGGCTGCAGGAAAAGGGAAAAGCCGCATGCAATAAAAGCCCCGCTCTTGACTCCCGCCACGCCCCGTTTATAGCTCGAATAGGGGCGTAAAGAGCAATGCAATGTTTGCTCGAAATATCGGCCTTGGCTTCAGTTCAGCCTTGGGCAGTGAGAGCGCCTAGAAGAGTGCTTCACGAAAATATGAATGATGAAATGAAAGTGAAAAACAGCGAAAGCAGAGAAGCTGCTGAAGGTGGAAAAGGGTCTTCAAATTACTGCTAAGCGTTGTTGTTGTTGTTGGTGACTCTGAAGCGCAGCATTGCCAACAGCGGCGAATTGTGAGCACTGCCAACAACCACTTGCTTCGAGTTTGAAGCATTTCCAATTGCAACGATTTCGTGTTTGAAGAAACGCAATTTTTTAGAAGTTGTTTGTTTTTCTTCCTTCGCTGATTCGCTTTAAATTAACCTACAATTCTTCATGTATTTATTTTTTGGAAGAAGCAGCTACAAAATTCAGCGAAACTCGAGTTAATCGCTGATAAGATAAACGCTCATTTATCTTTGTTTTGTTATTATGACTAATGATAGTTTTTTGCCAGTTGCTTTGGTTCATTTCGACAATTGTTTTGTCCGCTCTTTCACTTATTTATGACGTTTCTTTATGCTTTTCGTGGGATACGCCAACGACTCTTTCTTTAACCCATTTTTATTATAAATGTATTCGCAAAAACGTCATCAAAGAAGTGAAATGTTAACTTCGACCAAAGATTATTTAGAAATTAAAGATTTTAACAATACAGTTCACAGCACAAAAGAATGAAATAAAGGTTTCTGAAGGCAGAAAGTGGCTCACTTCTGATTTATAATGTTAAATAATGAATAATTTAATAATAATAAAATTACAAAATAAAGTAATAATGAATCTTTAAGCAAATCAATGATTCTGTTATACGCATTAATATTCATTCAAACCTTACGTTTATTTGACGTTTTTTATGAATAATGTGAATCCTTAATTCAGTTACGAATTCATTCATTGACTCATTTTATGAATATTGTGAATCCTTAAATTATTCAATCATATCAATAATGCTTTTATTTGTAATATTGTTCATTCATGCATCTATTAATTAACTCAATTTTTGAATAATATAAATCCTTTATTACTATTATTATTATTAATTATTTATTTATTAATGAACGAATGAATTACTGTGAATCCCTGTTTCATTCATATGTATTCATTTTAGCTTTTCATGCAACTTTTTCCATTGAAACTCATTAATTTGTGCTTTGTTCTCTTGAAAAAACCTCTCTCATTCGCAACCACTTTCGCTTTTTTGGTTATCGCAATGAATTCTGTTCCCTTCTTCTTCACCTCTCCGAATGAAAGACAAAAATTAATCGAAAATAACGCAACGAATGCCGGCTCCTTAAGACGCCCAAGAAACATTCAGTAAATAAAATAATAATAAAATGCGAGGTGTGCTTTGCTGAAGAATTAAAAGAAAAGAGGCTTTGCGATGTTAGTAATAAAACTGATAGAAAAAAGAGGACGGAGAAGAGAAGCAGAGCAACAAAAAAGAACGCAGTCAGGTCAACATGAGTGACATTCATTCACTTGCTCAGTCAGATGTCGCTCACTCTTGGCGCTGAGTCTTGTTTTTTAGAACATTTACACAAATACACGAATAGCTTTGCACATGTGCGTGTGTTTAATCGTCGTTTTTCTTGTGCGTGAATGGAATTCGTTTGTGTTTACGCAAGTGTGTCTTTTGTTGGTGCCGTTGTTGTCTTTATGTTGATTCTATTCTCTGTCGTTCGGCTGTTGCTTGAGGTTACTTTGCTGAAGGCGTGTCTTGTAAACGAGCGCCTGACAAGGTCAAGAAAAACCAAGTGTGCTTCTTTCTGGACTCAAGCTGCAGCTCGTCGTGAATTGAGATTAACTAAAATTAATGGACGGCTGTGAAAGAAGCATTAAAAGTGTTCATTAAATGGGAAACAGCGACTGAATTTAATTGCTTAGAAATGAGATTAAATCTTAAGGAAAATTGAATATTTTAACAAGACTTTAAATGAATTTCCACAGACGCAATCATAAAAATAACTGCTGACAGATTTTAAACAGTTTCTCTTCTGTTTTCAGTTGAAGAAGTGTTTATTATTGGACTAAGAAGCGATTTTATTGCTGAGGAAAGTCTGAAGTGGGAAAAGACTTTGAAAAATGTTCCTTTGCCACTTTAAAAAACATTAAAAATATCCTAATTTAATTAACAGTTGCTAATTAAACCCGAAAAATGAATATTTTGCTCTTTGTTAAGAATTAAAGTCAATCATACGCACCGTTGACCGCGTTTAGAGAAAAGTCGAATGAAAGAGCTCAGTTTTTAATTGACGTACTCAGATTAAACTCAATGAGCTGCTCAGTCCCACTCAGTTTAAGTAAAACTCAACATCCAACAGATAGCAAAAAAGACGGCGGCCTCATGAAACTCCGTGTGATTCCCCGTTGCAGGTGATATTCATGATGTCATCATAAGTAATCGAATCGACTTCGTATAAAACATAAACAAAAGCGTTGCACCAAGAATTTATTCCCATTTCTATTCGAAATTTATTCAGATTTATTCACTAGAAAGTCCATTGTTAGGCACTAAAAAACAAACAGTGTTTAAAAATAGACTTAGGAAACTAGATAATAAATATGAAATAAATTAAAGTGCAAATCGAATATTTTCTTTATGCTTTTACTGAATAATTTTTTATGTATTTAATTGCAACGACCTGAAATTTTATTTCTGCAGTAGAATTTATCAATAAAATAGCAACATGAGGAGCGGCAACAACAACGACGGCAACAAACAACAACTTGACATGAATTCTTCGTCACTTTTGATAAGATTAGAAGAAGTTTTCATAGTTTCAGTTGTTGTTGGGGTTCGTGTTTGTGATAAAATTGCAATTTCCACCGCAAACACATCAACAACAAGTGAATTCCTCACAAGTTTCTAAGCAAATGTACCGTCAATTCGATTGAATTTCGTACTTTCAACGTGTCGCATGGTTTTCAGAATTATTTCGAGATGATTTCATTCACTGCAGCCGCTCAATTCTACGATGAATCAATGAATTGATCGCAGAATATATATCATGATATATTTAATCTTTAACAGAAGTATGTCATGATATAATAGAATATCATGATATATTTATTATTCTTAATTTTTGACCGCACCTTATTTAAGAGCAAAACACGAATAAATTCATTAGTATTCATTACCTGGGCGTTGCTATTAATAAATGATTTAATTTACCTCCAAAGAACGTTTTTCATGGAGATTTTAAACGATACAAAACGCATAAATATCATGATTATAGCCGTGATATTAGTTCTGGTGGGAAAATAATTGATGTTATTAGCAATTAAATGCTGCTTCTAGCAACGGGCGCCACGACTGAATCAAATGTATCTCGAAATCGAGGAATCATTCATTTTTGCCAGCAGCTGCGACCGTTTGTCGGCGTTAATATTGCAAATATTTGTATTAGAAATGTCCCAAGTTGTCTCTGGATTAGAGCAAGGAGAAGCAACTTTGGGAATTCCCACGGAAAGTGATGCAAACGTTGGCAAATCTCAGTGAAACAGTCACTGTGAACGAACTCCGTGTGAAGAGCGGCGGATGAACTCATTGCAATCGTTGTCAATCATTTATTTGTATTGCTCGGTTCTCTTTTTCCCTCTCTTTCCCTCTTTCTCTTTAAATTCTTTTATTTGCTAAAATTGGTTTGTTCAGTGACCCTTCATTTGGCATCGAAAATGATGTCGATTCACTTCGTGGCTGCGGTTTGTCGACTCATTTGTCTTCTCCCGTCGCTGAATATTTGCAAACAATTTGCACATCCTGCCGCAGCGTGTTCTACATCCCTTTTATGATCCTTAGCCTCGAATTAGAATTGCTAATAACGATTCTCTCTGCCTGCAGCGCCGTCACTTCGATGATAATTGGCCGTCGCCGAGCTCTCTTCATGAGAGAAATTCCCTGCCGGCTGATTTGCGTTTTGCATTTATTAGCTCAACGTTTTCCAGCGTTGTTCCAGTTCTGCGGCCGCTGCTTCTCTGCGGTCAGCATGTTTAATGAATGAAGTGAGCAGAGAGCAGCGAAGGCAACCGCAGAGTAACACGCAGTGTAATGAGAGCCACAGTGGGACAGAGTGTAAACAGAGTGTACAAAGTGTATAAATATTTTAATATCAGCGAAAATAATTCACTTTTTACGCCTTTTGCTATTTTCATTGCTTTGCTGACTCTCATCAGTTTCATTCCACTGTCAACAGGGGAAGAGCACAGAAAATAGCTAAAAACTTTGCTTTGCAGCCGTGCAAAGTTTTTGTGCAAAATTGAAAATTAAAAATTTATTTTCAATCATCAGAATTCAACGAAGCGTTTCGTCCTTTCGGGAAGTTCATTTTGAAGCTCGCTCTTGTTTGTTTTAGAAATAAAAGTTGTTGTTGTTGTTGTTGCAGGTCAAAGAAAAAGGAAGCAGATAAATAAATAAAAAGATGCGATGAGAGCGGAGGTGTGATGTTTATATATAAATTTAATTTTATGTCGGGAATTGCGTCATTAACTACGTCATCATTGGAGAAAAAAGGACGGGAACAACACAATTAAACATTTGCCTTAATTTCATTTAATTTCTATCAATTATTTGCAACAAAATCATTAAATAAAACACTAAAGAATAAGGAAAAAATTACTCTATCTCTTTTTCTCTCTTGTTCGTCCTCCTTTTCCTTGTTTTCCAAAAGCACGTATGATGAAAAAGCAAACAGAAACGAAAAAGTTCTCTTCAGGAGCAACGACAACAACGAAACCCAAACTAAAACGTGGAGTTTGACCTTTTTCCTTTGTAATGTCAACAGACAAATGTCAATGCGTTCAAGGCAAATAGAAAGTAAAATACGAGCACAAATAAACGAAGAAAAGAGAGAAAATATCGGCCGCACTTACAACGAACATCTTCTCGCTTTCAACTCTGCGAATAAAAATACAAGATTCTCCATCTTCATTCATTGTCTATATACATACATATATAAAAAAGCATTATTATCCGTGGATTTTTCGCTTGCTTCATTAATTATTTAGTCGATTTTATGAACATTGTTTTCTTTCTCTCACTCTCTGTGTCGCATATAGCAAACCTTCTCCTTCTTCACACTGTCCTGCATCAAGAGTTTTTGTAAAGAGAAGGCAAAGCTTCAGGACAACTCTGAGTTTAGAAGAGCGTCAAAGAAAGCAACGAAGCGACGATGGAGTTCGAATGGAGTTTTTTGCGAAGTTCAAACTTCGTGTGATTCTTTGCGTGTTGTTGTTGTTGGTTTTGCTTGTTGAATATTCGCTGGTTACTAAATCAACCGATTATTATCTCAGTTGGTGCTCGAAGAGTCACAGCAACAAACACTCGTTTGTTATTGCTCTTTATATGGTTGCCAACCTAAGTTGACAAACGATGTTTCGAGTTTGGAAACAAACATAAAAACAGTGATTAAAGTAAAAATACATATTTATAAATCACTAACTGCTTGAAATATACTTAAATCTATTTAAAGCGTGTTTTTATCAACTGCGACTAAAAATTGTTATTTTGTTTAACATGCGGAATAAATTTTTAACAGAAGTTCGAGTGGCAACTCTAGAAATTTAAATTATCGCTGAATAAGAATCGCGTCGAGGAGAGCGCAAATGCATCATGCGATTACCCACGACATGATTAACGTAATGAGCTTTAAGAGATCGAAAAGCAAAAGGAGCTCACAACAAAAATCCGAAGAGAGTCTTAAGCCAGTTAAAGAAGAGCCAAGAAGCTAAAGCGATTGAGATTCTTAACCCTTGCAGTGCATTTGTCACTTTTGAGGACGTTTGTACACTGAATGTGTGATTTTTGTCACTAAAAGATTTAAATAAATTAAAAGGGGAAGAAGGAAGGTGAGCTAAAAACACAGCCAGACACAAAAGGAGAAAAAAAAACATACGTGAGTTTGTTTTAAACGAATTTGGGGCGAATTTCAGACGCTGGCTGAAAATCGGGTTTCATTGAAATCGAATTCGTGCTCGAAGCTGTGAAAGGAGCCGCCACGAATGCCAAGCAGACCGAACGACAGGCGGACGGACAGACGGACCGAAATGTGCATATTTACTTCAGTCGACCGAATCAAATTTCCCGCCCTTTTTTCGGCGATCGCCTTTGAGTTGCGACACTTTTTAAGCTTTCATCGTTCGACTTGATGACATTTTGCGGAATTTGCATTCCATCTCCGTTCACCTGTCAGCGTTTGAGTGATATTTTTTGGCTTGTTTCAGTGTTAAACCCTTTTCACGGCCTGCTTCGATTTTAAGCTGATTAACAATTTCTTTGTGACACTTTTGCAATAAAAATTCATCATTTTTTGAGTTTATTCGTGGATCAAATTCATGGAATTCAGTTAAAATTATCTTTGCTTTGATTTACAGGTGGTGGAAATTAAACTTGGTTTTATGTAGTTTTAGGTTTTGATTAATTGAGTAATAATCAGTGATTTTTAAATGTGGAAGGATTCATCAAAGGAATTTCTTCTTTTTTGTTTTTAATCGATGAACGATATGAAATGATTTCGGTCATAGTTTAAAAAATTCAATTTTCTTTCACCTTTGGCAGATGTTTAGAAATCCTTTTACACAACATTAAAACTTTTACACAGCATTTAAGGATATGAAATGGAAGTTACCTTGAATCTGAAGGAGCTCCATTATCATCATCATCATCATTATCATCGCTGCTTTAACACTTCGTTAATTTTCCTTCTTCGCCTCTTCATTTAATTGCAGTTTTAATTGCAGCGTCTTCACTTTTTCCATGTTCTGTTAACTGGGTCAGTATTTAATTATTAATACAGCACCCACAAACTCAACAACAACAACGACAACAGGCGAAGCAAACAGACATCAGCATTCATTCGTTCCACGTTCGCAGTTCTGCCGCCTACTTTTAGCGAGAAGCGAGGCTTTAACGACGCCGTCACACATCAATTATGAAATCGCTATCGAGTTTGCTACCTGATGCACTCTGAAAAAATAAATAGCATTTTTTTACATGTGTTTTGCTTCATATACGAGAGGCGTTAATGTTAAAAAAGCTTTCGGCTTAGAATTCTACTGTCGAAACAAAGGTTTATCAAAAGAGAAAAATATCTTATATTAACTTCTCTGGCCCTCAAAGACTCCAACCAGTTTCCAAGTCTGACTCGATAATTAGCCTCACTCTCTCTCTCTCACCAACAATGGTAAGCATAGAGTGCTATTGGAGCGCGTGGTGAATTTATGAAATCTTATTGGGAAACGGAATGCTCACACTCCCGTTCACCACGCTCCAAACGGAATCTTTTGTGCTTATGGAAAACTCATTCACACAACACAAAGGAAATTTCCTTTGACCTTTTTATAGTTCTGCTTGTTTCACATTTTTTTCGGCATTTTTATATGTTTCGGAATTGCATTCGTAACATTTCGCTCAATTTTTTTAATGGTTTTGCTACTGTTTTTTTTTTTTGCCTTAATAACTTTCACATTTAGAGCAATAAAAAAAATTAAAATCAAATTGCTTACAAGCTGCACATGGTTAAAAATAGGAAAAACTTAACCAAAAAATAAAATATGTAAATTTGTTTATTATTAAATAAACTCACGATGACAAAGTTGCCAAAAGGCAATATTAAAACACTTGAAAGGCAACACTAAAAAGAAAAGAGAAAATATGTCATGCGTTTGCCTTTAAAGTGCAACGGAGAATGCACACACAGAACAACAGCAGCAACAACAACAAAAAGTCAGCTACATGCAGCGATTCGCATTAAAATGCAAATGAAATGCTCTCAATACTCAACTTGTGAAATTGAGAGCATTACGAAGACGCAGCAACAATGTTTAGAAAGAAGTGTTTTAGAGAAACGGCGACGGGAACGGAGATGAAATAAAGCAATTTTAAAATCATTTCTCAACTTGAAATTTATACCTTTTTTTTAGCTTCTTCTATAGTAAAATAAAAAATGCGAAACTTTCAATGCTCTCGACTTTTCGACAAGAAAAACTTGAAATAAAAAACTGGCAACGAAACTGATCGCTTTTCAAAGACCATCGAATGACGTAATTCGTATATTGATTCGCATCGAAATTCAACGCAAATCGCGTTGAGCTTGAAAAATGTGTTATTAAAAATGCTAAAAAGTTTAAACAAGTAATGAAGCAATAACATAAATTAAATCAATTCACATTTAACAATAAACAACAGAGAATTTAAAGTATTATGAATCGTAATCGTAATTATTTTCATTATTCGTCGTCCAGTTTGATTCAACTGCACCTTTGCTTCGTGTGCGCTTCGTTTCATAATTAAATTTCGCTAATGAGCTTTTTTCTTCATGGCGCCTTCGTTACTCAGCGCCCGAAGCTCACGAACACAACACATTCAAGATTTTTCGTTGTCACTCACACGAGAGAACGAAAGAAGAAGATTCGTGGTCGCTTCACTGTACCAAAGTTTGGACGAGCAACGAGCGTTTTCCACCGTTTGTTGTCTATTAATTTCTTTAATGAGGACAGAATGAAAGGTAAAAATAAACAAACAGCGAAGTTTGTAGGTCAATGAACCGTAATTCATTGAGGTCTGTGTCCTGCTGCTGACGTCCTTTAATGGTGTCATTCAAAGCAACTTTAATAAATGAATTTAAGACAATTTTCATAAATAAATACCGATAAAAAACTAATGAAAATAAAGGTTTTAATAACATTGAAAATCATAATTAAAACTGATTTTGTTTATAATTCCAGTAAAGTTCTATTAGGCATTTATTTAAGAAATCAGTATTTAAATTTAAACGAAAGAAGCTCCTTTATGAATAGCTTAATTATTCACAAACTTAAATGATTTAAATGTTAATTTTATGCTTATAAAACTCCGCACAAAACATCATAAATATAAATATTAATTAAAATGGTTACGAAATAGAATATTAAATCGAAATAGTTTTGCATTTAGATAATTTTTAATGCTTTTCCTACTCTTATCGGACGTCAACAAAAATAATCCCGCTTTAATGTTATTTTTTTGAATCATTACCTTTCATTTCTCTGAATAATTTGAAGAAACTAATAACAAAAAGCAGCAAGAAAACATGTATAATAACAAGAAACACATAAACAACAGACTCGCAATTCGACTGCCAAAAGAATGTTACTCAATTATTAATCATAGCAACGAAAATATCTGTGATCGCAATCAACAAAATGTGTTATTGTAAACAGCAGTCGGTGGCGGGGGAAGGGTGAGGAGGGGGAGGTAGTAGGTTGGGGCAACTGGAAAACCGATTATGTTTTCATTTATGCGTGACGCAATTTCAAAATAAATACCACAACAACAACAAAAGCACAACGATCGATGTTTGAACAGCTTTTTGCCCTTTTGCAGACCTTTTCACGGCGCCCAGCTGTCGAATTCTGTTAAATGTCACATCGAACTGTCATTGAGCTGTCACAGATGCCATTCGGCTGTCAAAAAGAGTTGCCATTCACTGAAAAGTCTTCATGCAATTTGAGGATTTCATCAGGAAAAGTTTTCAACTGCAAAACATTTAAAAATTTAATACCTAAAATTAAATTCAATTATAATTTTTTTTTGTTAATCCTTAACTTATCCTAAGAGTTAATTTAGTTTAATTAATTCTTAAATATAATATTTTTAAGCTATCATTTTTTTGGTTGCTTCTGTTTTTTAAAGGATGTTTTGATATTGAAACGATTGATTAATACAAGAATCCTTTTCTAGTCTGTGAAATAAAGTCAATGTAAAATTTTAAAGTTTTTATTCAAGAATTCAATATTAATTCGTAGTTTTCTTTCTTTTTTTCAGGTATTTTTCAGAAATATTATGTTTATGGATGACTATAGCCAAAATTACTTATGACTGCAAAGCAAACTGATATTTAAAGTCATTGATTATTTGGAGCTTTTTTCAGTCATTAACTGCGATCAACGTTGTTATTACGTCCAAAAAAAAGGTCTGATATGAAGAAATTTACTTGAATAATCATAATTTGATATTTAATCGAAATCCTGACCTTAACCAAAATAATCAGGAATTAAATAAACGGTTGCTAATTACGTGGTTTATTAAAATAATGAGATAACGAAAAATAAAGGAACGAAAAATAAACATAATAAATATGAAAGAAAATACTAATGGGACCACAAAAAACTCGAAATTGATATAAAAGTGGATAAACTAAGAAATTCGAAATACAGAGAATATAGACAATAAATTAATTAAACTAAATTAAAAAAAATTAAAAATAAAAAATTATCAAGAACCTATCAATTACTCATAATGGTGCCCAATAGAAGAGGAATAACAACGGATGAACGATGTCCGTATGAACTCTGTTCAAGTCACATTTCGCATAAAAATAAATTTTCCCATAAATAAAGAAGGAATTTCTAGTTGATTGATGAGCGGCGAGTCAAAAGACCATTTGATTTTATGAACGTTTCGTGCACATGCTTAAAAAGTTGAATGGGAACTAAAATCGATGAGTTTTCAGATAAAATCGACCCAAGAAACACAGGGAAAAATTCGCAAAAGGAAGGAGTTAATTAAAGATATAAGAAAGAAGAGTTAATTTATTCATTAAACCTTTAAAAGATGTCGGGAAATACGAAAAAGTACTGGATTTGAGGTTACATTGTCTCAACTAAATGAATGATGAATTATGGTCTTTATATCTTCGACATCTCCAATGAAAATGATTAAAAATAAGCAAAAATGAAGGAAAGAATTTGAAGAAGTTTTCAAAAGATTTATGTAAACATTTTCCGGTTTTATAGCTCAATCTTTAAATCGTTGTTTATAAAGCATGACAGAGATGTCAAAAACTATGCAATGTTTACAGTCAGAAGCTTCTGCGGATGTTGCAAGAGTTGCAAACCACAGACGGCAGTCGGCACATCCCCGGTCGGTCATAAAATCCACTGATGTCCATGATCATTAATCGAAGCTGGACACAGAAATCTAAAAGCGAAACGGATGCAATTCATTTGTTTACATCGCTGTGCTTTTTACATGAGTAAAAAAATTAAAAAAAACATTTGGCAGTGTATAAAATTAATTTATGATGGGGAAATGTTAACAATAAAAATGGAAAAAGAGAAAATATGAAACGGAAAACCCAAACAACAACAACGAATACAGGCGCCAACCTCATTGAGAATACGCAAAACGATAAACAAAACGAGAAACTAAATTTCAATTCAATAAAATTTCGAAAAACATTTTAAATATTTCAAAAAATTCACTGAAAAATGAAAATCTAAGATAAAAAATCTTCGAAATAATAAAAATACTGAGTTTAACCCATTCACGTTCGACTTTATTCACTTTTGGACGAAAAATGTCCCCATGTGTGCATTTGTTTAAATTATATTTGACAGTTAAGGGAATTCCACAGATCAAAGGAAACTTAATGAAGTAGTAGAAGTCAGGTTCATGGAATTATTTTAATAATTTTCATTCATTTAACTGTGAAAATACTCGATGTACACACAATAAAATACTGAATTTTCCGTAATAAAAAGACAAACTTTTCATTGCTGCAGTAAGGTTCTCCCCACCTTTTCAATGTTTTCGTTTCTATTTGATTTCCAAAAGATTTCCAATTTCGGCATTCGACTTTTTGCGGTGCTCTTCACTTTTTTTTGGTTACGTGAAGAGTGGCCCGTTTTCCGATTTGGTTTTTGCTGTTAGTCGCTTGGCTTTCACTTGACCGCCTTTTTTACCACTTTTGCTTAAAGCCCTTGCATTATTTTACTTTTCGTTAATTTGAAGTAGAATTTTATTCATCCTCAGGCGCTTTTTTCCCCATTCATTCAGTTTATTTTTATTTTCCTCTCCGCTGCTCTTTTATTTTGTGGCTATTTTTATGATCCTTTCCCTGCTTCCTTTCGTGGCTTTGGTTTTTACCGAATTTTCCTGGGAGTTTTCAAGCTGATCGATGCTTAAAGTTATTTCATCCATTCAAAACCTTTTTGAGTTTTATTAGGAACTGAAAAACTTCTTTAAACTCAAATTGATCCACTTTAAGTGGATTTTTCCCTTAACATTTGTTTAAATTAATTAAAAATCGAAACATTTTCTAGTTTTTCGCTTCAGAACTTCGTAATGTTGACAATAAATCCTTCTAATTATTTTAATATGTCTTCTTTAGTCTTCCTTCTCCTCGTTTCCGACAGAAAACATAATTTCAGCAAATAATTAGACAGCTAAATAGGAAAAAAATTCCCACTTTGCTCGTTTTTCGTCAGCTTTCAGCGGATGACAGAAGAGCATAAAAATAATTCTATGGGGATTTTTATTGCTTTCTAATAATATACAAAACGCGCCATTAATCCAAGGAAATGTTTTGCGAAATTCTCGCTAAATTGACACTCTTAATTAGCCGAGCATAAAAAACGACACAATAACTATAATAAAAGTCTTCAAAATTATTCGTTAGAACGGGATATAAAACGAATATCGCTAAAAGCTGAAACTAGACAAGAAATTAAAACAAAATCAAGAGTAAAAAAGTAGCATAATCTCAAAAATATTTTCGAATTCGTAGACAAGAGGAAAAAAGTATTTCAACAATTTTGATCATTCGGCTAAAAATGGGCCTGAAGCGTGCCAAGAAAAGAACGTCGCTGATGCTCCTAGGTACACAAAAAACGTCTGCAGTCGGCAAAATAATAAAGAAAAAACTCCCAAAAATAATTAAAGTGAATCATCGCTGAGCAAAATCAAGAAAATAAAAAGGGTTTAGTAAAGGAAAATCACAAATTAAATACAAAAATATACAAAAATTATTGAGTCAGAGCGAACACAAAAATCTTCCACCTGTGGAGCTGCTTCGAAGCTGACTCAGATCCATAAAGGGTCGGAATATTTATAAATATTTTAGTATACATCTGTGAAAATTCGAAAATGATACAAATAAACTTAAAAAAAATATATAAAATTTATTTTTTAATTTATCATAATCATTATTTGTAGCGTTGCTTATCACATCTTCAAATTACATCATATAAAACCGAGGAGTAACGAGAATAATAATGAAAAAATATAATACATAAAAATATATTATATTAAGATAATTTACCTAAAAAGAAATTCTATAAATCATTAAATCAATGGCATCTAATTCTAATTTATATTAAATTTTCTTTGGGTTTACTTTTTTAATGCTATTGTATATATAAAATAATTAAATCCCTCACATTTAATTTATACTAAATTCACAATTTTTCTTTGTTACACTTATTTTAATGCTATTATTAGCATCCTTTGTTTAGAAACGGATTCAATTTAATGCCAATCATCGAATTGGTGAAGTACAAATTTCTGCATATCAATTAAAATATAATTTTTGTTAATTTTTCTTGATTATAAAAAGCTTTTGTTTATATGTTAACGCAATGCTATTCATTGCAATTACCATTTCATGCATTTAATTAAATAATTCCGTAAATTCAAGAGAGATAGGATAATAAATAACATAATAAATTCGTATAAATAATGAACAGAGCGCAATAAATTTGTTGTTCTCTCGTATTAAATGCGACTTTGTATCATGTCGCGATGTTTAATATAATTATGAGTGGAAATTTGCATAACAAGTTGTTGAAATTATAATAAACTAGCTTTGCCCCGGTGCGCTTTGCTGCCCCACTAAAAATGTTAAAAAAAGATAAAGTTTGTTGTTTTCTAACTTGTTTAGAAAAAGAAAATATAAAAGATTGTCTAGATAATAGTGCTAAAATTATTCTAATGCACGTGGATAAACAATGTTTCTTGTTTGTCTGTCTGGCGCCTAAACGTATATATAGATTAATTAATCCACATTAATTCTTATATATAAGATATTTTCTGTACATAATAAGAAGATATTTATGAAAATTTATAATTATAATAAAAGATAGCGAAACCTTCGCCCGCTTCACAGGGCGAATACACAAAAGAAACTTGCGAAATTTCTTTTCAATTTTCAGTAAAACTCATCCACAATCAATTTCTTACAATAATTTATTTTCAAATAAAAAGGTCGAAAATGAAAATACTTTAAAAATTAACTTAATGCTCTTTGATAAACAACGTTTTTAGTTTTTCCATCTTTTGTGTTTATAAATAATGCAGAGGGTTTACCACAACGTGAACAACCAACATACAATTGTCCATGCGAGAAAACAGGTTGCTCCAAATCTAAGCCACAAATATTCAAAGTCTGACCTTGAGCTTTATTAATGGTTATAGCGAAGGCAAGACGGACAGGAAATTGAAGCCGTTTAAATTCAAATGGCATATCTGATGGAATCATTGGAATTCGGGGGATTAGAACGTTTTCGCCTCTATATTTACCACTCAGAATAGTTGCTTCAATTAAATTGGCCATCAGTTTTTTCACGGAAAGTCTGGTGCCATTACAAAGCCGTGGTTGATTTATATTTCGGAGCATTATTATCGGTGCTCCCTCTTTCAATGCCAAATAATGTGGTGGCAAGCCTGGCAAATCAAGTGAATTCAAAAATTCAGTAGGATAGTTCACTACCTCATCTTCATTTATTATCGTATCCACTGATTTGTATGCAAAAAATTGGCCATCTATTTCTTGCAAAATACTTGCATTTAAATCGTTCACGTCTTTATTTTTTCCTGCCAATATTGCGCGTTCGCTCAACCAATCATGATTCCTGTACTTCTGCAATATATTTGGAAACACACGTTGAACCAGTTCCTTTTTCGATTGAGTGATATTACAAAAATTGCTTGGTAATGTTATTAATCCGGTTGATTTATCGACTGCAACTTTACCATTCCCAATTTCCAAAAGTTGTTTTGAAAATTCAGCTGCAGAAGGATCATTTTGCAATTGTACACGTACATTTTGATTAAGACGCAATGTTTTAACATATTTCCACAAAACTGAAGACTTCAAACATGCGTTTAGCTCATCAGCAGCAGTAGATCGTGGAATGACAGGTAAAGTTTGCCTAAAATCACCTGATAACAATATAAAGGCGCCACCAAAAAGTCTTTCATTTCCTCGAAGATCTTGCATGGTTCGATTTAATGCTTCTAATGATCTTTTGTGAGCCATTGTACATTCGTCCCATACGATTATTTTACACTGCTGCAAAACTTTTGCCATTGCCGACGTTTTGGAAATGTTGCACGTAGGAGATTCAATCGTTGTTATATTCAAAGGCAATTTAAGTGCAGAATGCGCAGTTCGACCACCGTCTAATAAGGTAGCAGCAATTCCAGATGAAGCAACTGCAAGAGCAATTTTATTATCCGATCGTATGGTTGCCAGAATCAATGACAGCAAAAATGTTTTTCCAGTGCCTCCTGGTGCATCAATAAAGTAAAATCCACCTCCTTCATTGTTCACACCTTCCATGATTTTGTCATAAGCATATTTCTGTTGACTATTCAATTGTGGAACTTTTAACTGCACAAATGTTCTCAATTGATTACGATCATATTGTTGTTCACGATGCATTTCTTGATTAATAACATCATGAACTGCACGATTAGGCGCTATCATTCCTAACTGCACTAATATTTTGTTTGCAATCATTATACACATGTCTTCAATCAAAATCAAAGCTTCGTTATGCATTTACGGTGTGATTTCTAATTCAGGATTTGAAACTGAACGTCGCACTCTAAGTAAAATGTCTTCCGTCATGTCATCACGAAATTTATGCCATATTTCAAATGGATTTGATGGACTGCATGTAGATATTATAATTGCAAATAATGTTCGTATTTGATGTGGAGATGATGAAATTACGGAATCAGCAAGTGTAGCTTCCCAATGCATATCATCTTCAAGTAGATTCAAACGCTGGCATGCTTGCCGATAAGTCGCACACAATTCACCATCGACTGTTCTTAAATCTTCAAATGACGTAGGACCACGAACGTTAATCAATAATAAACGCAAATAAAAACATTCATAATGATTTGGATGAACGGTATACACACGACCCAATGCTTCTGTAGAAAATACATTTGGATGGCCTCGTACTGGTTGCCCTTGTTTCCGTCTTTGAAAAACTTTCGCAGATTCATTCCATGTGAAATATCGTGGCACTTCAGAATACAATAACATTTTAGCAAATTCGTCATTTCTGCACATATCAAAAAATGAAGTCAACGTTGTTTTCGGTGGCTGTTCTGCTCGTTGCGCCGCATTCTCAGGTGTGAAGTACACACGTTGACCATTCTGAAGATGAACTGCCAAGTGCAGTACATTTGGATACCTTTCGTGTATTGCAAATGAAAAAATTCGCCATATTGCTTCATTTGTACTAATATAACGGCCTAATTGATATGAAGTGATTTCATCACTTTTATCCCCAGCAATTCCAAAATAGGCCAAATCACTTCCTTTGTTAACATATTTGCATATGTACTTGATGGATTTTACTGAGTTACAATACTCAACATTTATATGAGCACCAAAAGTTTTGGATAATAGCGGCGAATATGGAACGATCCAACGATTGTCAATTTTAATGTCTTGATTTTTGCATTTCACCATAACTGTTTCGCCATCATCTTCAGGTGAACGTCTACGATATAACGGATAACCATCATTACCAGAAATTGTTTCCGCTATTAATGCTCTTGGGTACCGTTTTGTGCATTTTCCTTCAGCCATGCACGGTGAGTTGACATTTAATGCCCCACATGGTCCATGAATCATGTGCTTCGTAACTGATTCAAACAGTCCTGGATCAATGATTGGATTAGGAATTTCGGCTGATATTACGCTATCAATTTCATTTGGCGTAATTTTATCAACTAACCAAACCAAAATATGTGCATGCGGAAGTCCTCTTTTCTGCCATTCCACAGAATACATCCAACATTGAACTTTTCCAAACACTTGTTGTTTGACAATAAAATCCATAAGCGTTTTCAATTTTTGCTTGAACACACGCGCAACAATATCGTGGCGATCAGAAGCACTTTGACCATGAAACATATATTGCTTTATTTCATTCCATTGAGGATTACAGGTGAAAGTAATAAATAAATCGGGTCGATGATAATGCCGAACGTACGTCATTGCGTCTTGCGCGTACTCGTGCATGTGTCGTGGACTTCCAGTATATGTTGCTGGTAATATTGTCATTTGGCCAATATCGTTGATATTCCCATCATTCTGAATTGCATCGCGCAAATGAATATATTGTTCGGATTTTAACTTTTTCTGATTAAATCGAATAAAATTCAATCGTTCAGACTCAATTTTAGCGTAAACATCAACTATAAATTGGTTGCAAAGCCTTCTACAATTCAATATATGATTAATTTCGTTCAGCCGAACCATTAATCTGTACGAATAATAGTTCATCGCACTAACTTTTTTTGCTGTTTCCAAGCCTGAAATAAATGCGAATATTAAGTATCAATAATTCACAAAATGTGTGATGCATTTTATTGTAACTAACCAGTTAAACGATGTTTCATCTTAATATTGAAATGGTAACCATCCTCGCCTTGCCAAAACAAAATTGGGTACTGCAACGCATCATAACAACGATGAGTTTCCGAAACATGCACAACACTTTGATCTCGACGATGAAGTACAATATCTCGACTGCTCGCTCCTTCATCCACAATTAATACGGCAACTTCATCAATTGTTGGTGCGTTTAACCTTCCAGCATGAATTCCACCAGGTGCTTTATCGGCCCGAATAACAATTCTATGAGAATCCGAAGGCATTTGATCAAGGGCAGTTTGAAATAATTTGATCAAACAATTTTCATCGTGAAAAAACTGCTGCAATCTTTCAATTATTCCTCTTCTCACTGCATTACTATCATTTGGATTTTGTGCCACCACACAACGCCGTTCAATTTCAACATCTGAATTTCCCATGAAATAAATTTGCAAAAAGGAATGATTGGAATCCAAACATGGTAATAACGATCCAATTCGATGATAGATTTGACCTTGAATCTGCATACATGAAACATTTGATTCAATCTCACGATAGAACTCATTGTTAGTGTCGTGTTCAGTAATTACCTTAAAAGTCATGAATCCATCTCTGATTATATTTGTGGCGCCGAAAGACGTCATTTGGAAACATGAATTGTACTGCTGTATTTTAGACAAAAAATGATTCGATTCTGGAGTCAAACCAGAAACTAATGACCTCAAAGGCTCAGGAGGAGGATTCAAAACAGGCAATTTTACTTGTCCATTTGCACAACACATTCCAGGAGTTTCCGATGGAAATTTCAATGCATTGCACTGTTCGCAGACATTAGTCATAGTTCCGATTGAAAGGCATGGAAGAGAACAATAGTCAACTTCACTATCATAATTGAAAGCAGCACGCATTACTCGCTGATTAATATTGTCATTGGCACGACTTCTAACAGCGCGATTGCGACTCATTCTCGCTCGATCCGAAGAATTACTCGCGAATCGTTCTTCGATTGTTTGAGCAGAACGCGATCTCGATTGACGCTCTCTTTGCTGTTCAAGTCTCACTTCACGTTCCGCTTCAGATTCACCTGCTCTAACAGATGCAACTCGTCTTGTATTATGAGTACGACGACCAATATTGGCGCCACGTCTCGGTCGCGGCATAATTATAACTAAAAAAAAAACAAATAATGTTTATAAGTGTTTATAGTGTTTATAATAAAACACATTTCGTCTTTTTCTTGATTCGCTTCGGTTTGCTGCTCATCACTTTTAAACGCTTCCATATTTTCTGTCATACGTAACACTGTTTTGGACTTGACACACCCGAAACAGAGTAATTAATCGGCATTAAGCCTTTTATAATTTTTAATTGTTTTTCAAAATTTAAAATAAAATTCTATGTGTGTCAAAATAATTTGTCAAAACAAAGCAATAATGGAAGACATTTACAATTTACTTACTTCCATTGTCAAATTGAAATTCAAAATTAAAACGTCAAATTTATTTTTCAATTTACTTTGATTCCTCTGTTTTCCGTTATGCAAAAATAATAATTTTTTTTAAATGAAATTTTTTTAAATTATTATTTCACACAAACCTTCTACAGGCAAATAATGAAAACATACCAAAAAATCAAGCAAATCGGACTTCACGTTCGCATGTTATGAACGTACAAACGAACAATTCATTTTTATATATATAGATTATTAAAACGTTTAAATCGAAAAAGAATGCTTCATTAAAAGAATTAAATCATCTCCAATAATAGTTGAAACAAATAAAATAATAAATCATAATCTACGCTGCGTTATTTATTATTTAATAATAAAAATAATAAAAATAATAATAATAAAATATGAAAGACTTTAATATTTCAGAAGCAGCTACTTGAAAATATTTGCGAAAATATTTATTTTTTCTATTAAATTTTCAACCTTTATCTAAACGCAAACACATTTAAATTTTTTATATCAATTTTCGCCGAGGTCAACGCATAAAATGTGCAAAAATAAAATTTTTAAAATCTGTTTGTAAAGAAGAAAAATAAAAATGGAATATTTTCATTTTCTACTTTTTATTGCATTATGTAGAAAGGCAAGAAACAAAAAAAATAAACCCAAAATTTTGTTATTGTTTAAAGATTTCTTTTTTATATTTTTGTAAATATTTATTTCAATTATTTCAAAATTAAAGAAATTTAAACTGAAGTTAATTAAAATCATGATTCTCTTTGATGCTAAATTTTAAGGTTTAATTTTTTAAAACAATTTATTTTATATTTTATTTTTATTTAGATTTTGATTAGATTTAGATTTATTTTTATAGAATGGAATAAAAGACGTGTAAATGACTACGAATTGTCCAAAAAACACCATTATCCAGTTAATGATTTAATATTGCGACTTAAAATTAAATTAATCTTTTAATCGATACAGAAAATGGAAATATAAATATACAAGGCACAAAAAAAGGAAAGGCAAAATAAGAAAAAAAATACACTTTTTATTTTATGCTCATTTTATTTATAGAAATAGCGACTGTGTTCCTCATAAATTATAAATATCATAATTGAAGCTATAATCGCAATAATTATCATAATAATAGAATTGCTTTTAATAGAAAACGGCTTCAGTTTTTTATTTATTTATTTATGGAGCAAGCAAAAGGGTTTTTTCCGCGTCTATTAAATCGTTTATGGAAAGGTCGCATCTGCATCTAACCACGTGCATCTGCATTTAATGTGTTCATAACTAAATTTAGACACAATTTTCTACAAAAGAAATGCAATAGTTTTAAGGCCAAGAGAGTTACAAGAGTTTTAAAGGCATTGCTTTTGTTCCAATGGCCAATTTGAGTTTCTACGGGAATTAAAAAAAAAAGAAACCGAAGTGCGAACATTGCAAAATCAATGCAAGCTCTAAAAATGAAACCAATGAAACCAAGTCTGTGTCCGTCTTCAACTCACTCGGGAAGAGTTGACAGAATGCAGACAAAAATCGAAGTCATTGAATATTTTTATTACGATTATAAATCACAGCCAATCACCGGAAAAATAGGAAAAATTCTAAGAGAAGCGAGGAAATTGAAGATACAGACAAGCATCTGCGCTCCTTTCGGGTATTGTTAGCTATATATGAGTTTTGTGAATAGGAAATCGTTTCCTATATACAACACTTCATACAAACACATTTCATTTCATTGCAATCGAAGTTGGTGTAAAAAGAAAAATTGAAAAAAAGAAATGAAGGAACTGAAATTTTGCAACAGAAGAAAATTGAAATTTTTGTGGATTTTTCTCGAGCAGATTCAATAAATTTGAAGTAAATAAATGAATGACTTCTGAGGCAAATTAAACAGAATGAAATCACTTCAATTTTAATAATTGAGTTAAAAAGCTGTGAGTATAAAAATTGAAATTGGATTGAAAATAAACCCAAAACGTATTTCATTATAATAATTATTAAATCTTCGGCTTTTATATTATGAAATAATAATGGAATCAACGATGTAGAGTGAATGTAGTACCTTTTATATTTAATAACATAATTTAAAAGGTTACAATCGAGATGGCAGCATTCGAAAGATTACAGAGAAGAAGAAAAGGAGTCCATTGAAGCCTTTCCAATGATTTAATGTATTAAAAGTAAAATTTCAATCTCAGATCAACGCAAATTAACAGACTCTAACGAATCCCTTGCAATCTCCGTTGATCTTTTAAACGATCTGATCTCAGATTCAGCTTCTTGAAAGGCGCTCTTTCGAACGTCCAACTTCTAGCTGCATCGTGCAGTTGTTGTTCCTCCTAATAAAGCGCCATAAATTATGACTGCTGCTCTTCAGGCGTCGAGCGGTTTTTATGTAGACCAGAGGCGGGTCCACTTTTATTACGTCATTTGCAAAGGTTTCGCCAGCGGCTGAGTTGCACTGGGGAAAGAAGAAACCCCATAAAAGCAAAGGAAAAGCAAAATAAAAAAGGAAAAGACTTTTAACTACGAAAGTCGAAGTTGAAAACAGTCATGTAAAACAGGGAAGAAGGAAGAGGAACGTGGCTGCTTTCCATTCGCTTCCGAATTTCTTGGCTCCGGATTTCTTTGTTTGGACTTTTGTGGCTGCGTCTTTGGGCCTGCGGTCGATTCTATTAAAAATAATGAAGATCGATCGGATCGGTCCAACGATAGAAACATTCGCAAGTAGATTTATGAAGCAGTCTAATTTAAAAGTCATAAGGAAGTCGCTGCGAGACGATGGCCCAGAAAATTGGAAGCGACCGCACAGTGAAGTCGTTAAAATAAGTTACAATTGATCATATTTGGAGCTCATGTTTTTCTATGAACGCCAACAATTTATTTATGTAATTCTACTCAATCATTGAAGGATCATTAAATGTTGAGAAAGGTTGGTAAATAGCAATTAGATTAGATTCTGCAATTATAAGCATTGCATTTTGATTATTTTCTGTTAGTTGTTTATTAAGTATTCAGATCTACTTATAATCTTTTCATGGTAGACCTTCAACAACACTTTTTAAACACCAACCACTTTCAATTGTTTCAGGAGCGGCTCGAATTCGTTTTTTACAAGATGAGGTTTATTTCTAGCTCGTTCAACGTACTCCAAGCGTCACAAAAACGTTCCACTTTGAAGCACAGAGCATTGAGTGTCAAAACTAATTTTCCGCCATGTGCAGCAACAAAAGGAGCACACACATTCGTACACTGAGAACTCAGCTAACTGATTCATTCATTAATTTAGTGATTCGACGGAGGAGGTTAAAACTTAGAAGCAGCTCAGACCCTCAAACGGAGTCTCTGATGGTCGTACACTAAGGAAGTCTCTTTATTTGTCTGTTTGCATTCATGTTCGCCTTGCTGATTCTGCAATAGATCTCTATAAAAAGTGAATAGAAGATTCGTCGGTAACCTCATCGCCTCAGCGCATTCCTTGGTTTATGAATGGTTTGCGGTTGAGCCTTTCCCCTACTGCCTACTTTTCCCCAGTATTTCCTACCTGAGTTTGTCTATAGCTGGGCTCTTTTATTATTGTCTACCTTCTTGAAGATTTTTCCATTGAGATCACACAACAGACAACCTTTGAAAGCTCCGTGAACGAAGCTTCAACGAGCATGAATGAGTCTCTGTATCCATCATCCATCGAGCTGAGTTTCTTATGCAGTTTTTTTCCTTTTTTCTGCTTCACTGTTTGCTCTTTATTGTGTCCGTCCATCCGTCTATTGTAATCATCACTCACAATTTGATCCTTGCTTAGATTTCCGTGCGTTCGTTGTTGTTACGAAAACCTCTTTACTTAAGTAACGAGTTCGAAAGGTTGCAGAGGTTGAAGCTAATCTCTGATTTCTCGTTCACAACTAAACCCGGTGAAACTTTAATCAATCAATGCCACAGCGTGCAAGGACGTTCCTCGGAATTCACCAGGATTCATCATTCATTCATTGATGTGAAATCCATGTAAATGTCTTTTTCAATCAAAGGGATTTAAAATTGAACATTTGCTAAAAAGCATCCTAGAAAACGGTGAATAAAAAATACGTTCACATCGATAAAAGCGGAAATACTTCATTACATCGTTTAGGTGAATAGAAGAGGCGACCATCGAAGAGAGAAGCAATCGACTGTCGATGTGGCATCAGCTGAGGATGCAAGCGGATAGACAAAAGACTTCTAACAAGCATTAAAATATCAATTACTGTGTTCCGTGTCCTCGCTGCAGCCTCCTTCATCCTTCTGCAAATACCGTAATTATTCTCAACGGAGTGGAAAAATCATTAAATATTCAACAAAGTCGTTTATAATCAAGTGAAAATAAATTGCAAGCTTTCAGCACAAGGATCACAGCAAAAACAGACATCGGGGAACTAAAGCCAGCTGCCAGGAGATAAACTGATGGGCGGAGAAGGACAGAAAGGGACCTGAAATGCTTAAATTGTTGGTGTCTCTGCTCGAACAAGGAGTAGAAATGACAGTTGATTGCGAGTGACACGAATTTCGTATAACTCGAGCACAGATTTATTATTATTACTTTTTCTAGTTAACTCCAAGGAAGCTTCAATTCAATCAGCATCACTTTGCGAGGTGAATTGCAAATATTTGCAAGATTAAGCAACTTTTAAGGCATTTTTTAGCCACTGTCCGCAAGAAAGAGGAACTCAGAGTTTCCACGAAGAGAAGACAATCAAACGACGTTGACAAACGGACGATAATGAAGTTGATAAGCGTGGAATGAGGAAAGAAGACAAGAGAAAAGCGTTAATTGCTGTTTATTAAGCGGACAGACAGAGAACACGCCACTTGGAATTTAATAAAACTGCAGTTAAAATTGAATGTAATATTTAAGGACATCTTTTTTTCATTGAGAAATGAATGAATGCATAGAGCGTAATATATTAAAATGCGGATTTTTATGAATTCCTAATAAAAATATGATTGAAAATCACTCATACGCCGTGTGTACCAACGAAGTTTTAATAAAAGCAACGTTTATGACTTAAATATTGTTTCGAGCTAATTATTTCCACTGTTTAGTGATATTGTTTTTTTTTTTAAAAATTCATTTTAAATGTAAATTTAAACAACAGCAGCCACCAAGAGCAAATAATAAGCTTTCCATTTCGCGTCTGATTGTTAAAGTTGGAAAATGTTGTGGCTTAAAAAGTGAAAAAGTAACAATAAAAATACGAACATAACCAATAACAAAGCATTTAGAACAATAATAACAAAGTCAAGTACCACAAGCAACGTGCGCGACTTGAATAACAACGATTTTCAGCGAATTCAGCGGCTTTAAACACTCCTTTGCTTTAGTTTTTTGTATTTCTTTTGTTTGAAATTCATTCGTAGCGATGCTACTTCAGCAAAACTGTGCAAGAAAAGCGGAAGAGTGCAGCAAAAGGAACGAGCAACTAATTAGAAACTAAAACAGAACGCGTGCAGGTTTGAAATTCAATTAAATGGCTTTTAAGATCTGAAATAAGGGGAAACAGTAAAGTTCCCGGATAAGCAGAGAATTCACTTAAGCCAGCAACACAAAAGGATATCATAAGGAAAATGGAAGAAAGCATAAAAACATTAATTAGGAAACTGGCTACGGGTTCGGCTGAACTGACGGGAGGTTCCGCTTAGAAAATTCAAGGTTCCAACCGTCATAAATGGTTGAAATTGAAATGAAATGCAGAAGCATAACAACAACACACGGACTTATAAATACGCTGCAGCAGCAGGACGACGTCAAGGATACAGGATGCATTAGCAAGAGGCAATAAAAGAACTCGGAGAACAAAAATTAGCAATCCTTTGAGCTGCAACAACAAGTTTCAAGCTTTGCTGCGAGGATTTGAAACTCCTCGTATGGATTAAGTCCGAAATAGTTCTCTGCAGGAAATACTGTTGCTTTTGCAGTAATTCGTGTACACTCGCTGCCCCAACAACAAACACACACAAACATCTACAAACCCCGAAGCCACAGACTTTTTCTGATGTTGATTTGGAGACGGAAACGTTGCTTGCGCTGTTTCCCACATCTTAGAAAAGTTTTTTGGAAAAGTTTTTAGTATTATTTTAATCAGAAAATTTAGTAAATGAAAAATTTCACATAATTCTTTTAATTCGGGTGGAGAAGAACTCAATTAAAACTGTTCGTTCTTCGAAGTTCTGGAGGAGAAATTAATGAAAGAGTCTTTCGAGAATTGAAATGTCAAATGTTGCAATTCGTTACCTTCGGTCAGCTTTAAAGCATTTATTTGCAGCTACAAAATTAAAGCGCTTTACGGGCACATTAAGCAAACAGCAGCAGTCATCAAGAAAATTACGTGAACAGGCGAAGACCAACGAAGATTAAGCAAATCGTAGAGCAGGGAACAGCATCCATAATTCGTAGTGCATCGTGAGAGAATAAATGTTTACATTGTTGCTTTATTACATTGCGCTTTGAGTTCTCTTTTTTCGTATGAATCATTATTGCATTTAAGATCTTTGCTATTCTGCTGACAAATACGCGTATTTCCAAACTTCGTTCATTTAAGTGAACGCGGTCAAGTGAAAGCGTTGCTACTATTTTTAACTTTCTCTAGCAAAAAAATGGCTCATTATAAAGTCGTGCACTTAAACCGTGGCTGCAGCCACGTTCGTTTTTACGTTTGCTTTTACGATTCTTCATCCATTGCATTGTTCGAGCAAATAAATGATAGCGTTGAAGGCAGGACATCATTAATTTTATTCCATGCGATTTCATTGTTCACTCCACCTAAATTCGACGGTTCTTCACTTTTTCTGAAAAAGTTTTCATTTGGACAAAGTTTACAGTTATTCAGAGAAGTATTTTTCCAAAGTTTCTCGTGTTTGTTTGAACTTTTGCACCAGCTTTTTGCTTGGTTAAACTTTTGATAATTTTGTTTTGTGCTTTATTCGTAAAAAGTTATTCATTTCATTCGATTTTATTTGAAAAGTTTTATGCTATTCAGTTTCAGGCAGACATTCAATCAAATTCCACAAACAATCAAATATTTTCCATGTTCGGAATTTCAATGCCAATTCAAATATTTAATAATAGACACACACGCAGTAGACATCAATTCACTTAATTAGCAGCAGTCGCATGTGAGCCTTTTAATTAGAGCTCGGCTCAAGCGCGATGGGAGATGAACTCGCGATGCAAACGACAGAAAAGTTGATATGAAATGCAGATACGACGCACATACGTTCCACTTCAGCGTCTGTCTGTCCTCAACAGTGGAACAGACAGAAACGGGTCACTGCTTGCTCATTTCATATCAATTAATTGCTTCAAAATCGTTTCGTTGTCGTTGATGCAGTCGTTCATACAAAGCTTCGTTTGTGTTGCTCTTTCTCTTTAATCAGTATTCGATCGGCAGCAATCGTCTTCATCGGCGTGGCGTTCGTTTTTCCCGCCTTGATGACTGCTTCGTCCTCGTGTTTTATTTGCCGATTAAAAACCCATTCATAGGCATTAAATTACAACATGAACACAATTAAAATAAAAATTACAATTAAATAAACAGAAAATAGTAAAATTTGAAATAGTAATAAAGTAATATTGACATAAGGAAGTGGATAAATCATTGAATTTCGTTGTATTTCCTTTATTTACATCGTGTTACAAAATGGGCGCTTCCACATGCAGCGAGTTTCGTTGCTTTTCTTAATGCTTTATTCACGAATGAAGAACGTGACATTGAATAATTATCGTGCAGGGGAACACACAAAAATAAAACAGAAAATATTTAAACATTTCAAATGTTTAAAAGCTGTTTTCAAAGTAGTAAAAAATATTTAAATAGCTAGAAATTATGTATAAATATTTATGATGCTGTCGACTGTTTTTCGTTGCAAAATGAAAGCCGTAAAAACGACGACGACGGCGAAATGTTTAAAATCGAAATAAAAAAGAAAACATTTGATGGAAATGCCAAAGGAGGCTAATAAATCCATCAAGTCGCCAGATGGCGCTAATTTGTGATGCCTTTTATGGTGAAAATCGTGCCGAGTGATTAGTCGAACAACAACAACAACAGCAACAACAGCGAATGATGCATTTGCGCCATAAACAGGCAATGAAGAAAAATGGCAATAAATTAAGCGCAGCTTTTATTGTTTATTCATCGAAACACATTGATTCATATTTCCTCATTGTAAATAAATTGTTTCAACGAGGAAAAGAGGCACAAACATTTAAAAATGTGAGTCTAAAAAAGTTCTCCGTTATAAAAATTGCGAATTTATTCAATAAATCAATCAGAAAAACTCGTTCCTGCTTCAATATTATTGAAATAATTACTTAAACGGCAGACGGCAAATGTTTGTAAGGTGATATTTATAGTAATTAAATAATAGAAGCAGCAACAGGAGAAAATGTGAACAGACGTTGCAGGCAGCAAGCGTAACAAAAGCAGCCACAACACAACGCGAGTGATTGACCGCTGCACATGCGCACCGATGCACATCAAACGACGCATTCACGCTTCATCTGCGCGCCGAAAACGAGGCGAGTCCAATCGCTGTTGGCCGATTAACAGCCAGCTTCCGCAATCGCTGCTCGGCTGCATTCAACTCACTACATGTTCTCACCACCCGTTTTCCCACCACGCATCCACGTCGTCGGCGAGAGCAGCGACCGCACGCGTCTGAGCACGACGCAGCGTTGCGTCGCGTGGCGAAATAAAAGTGATTTTCGTTTAATGGGTTCAGCGACTTTTCCACTTTTCTTGCTGTCGTTCCTCCACGGCTTTTCTTCGATGTTCTCCGTTGTTCTGCGTGCGCAACGAACGAGTAACTCGCTGAGTAACCGATTGAATGCATGAATGAAGCCGAGCGCAGTCGCCGTGGAACGAATTCCGTGAGCAGCGGCTGTAATTAAATAACTTTTATGATCGTTCAACAAAGTTAAAGAGATGCAATTTGAAAGCGTGTTAATTGAACGTTGCAGCCACTGTCCACGCTGCTCGCCGATGATGCCGATCAATTGGCCAATTAATGGCGCAACAGAATTGCAGCCGCTGACGATCACGATGATGAGCGCATTGTTTATGGTTGCTGTTGCTGATGATGGGTTTTGGGAAGTAGAACAGCCGACGACGAGCTCACTTATGGGCAAAAACGTGCAATGATTGCGATTTCCACTTCCGCGGCTTTTCTTTTGTTTGCAGACAACAAAAATACAGAAATTAAGCTTAAATAAATACAGCGATAAAGCAATTGCAGTCATAAGTTTTTATTATAAAAGGAAAAACGAATCTAAATATCAACATTAACCATTTAAATAAATAATCACCCATCAAAGCTTTGATGTTTCTCAAATGAAATAATATTTAACAAATTTCATTAGCTTCTGGTTGGAAAATAAATAATAAAAAATCCCGAGTTGAGTTGCTTTGAAGATAGAGCGCAATGGGTTTGACTTGAACGACTTCGTGTTCACTTTCCCAGCATCCAAAGCAGTTTTATGCATATTGCAAGCAGCACGATGCCAGCAGCATCTCGAAGTTGTTTATAAATATCCATGAGTTGCCCTTCATTGCAATTCTGTGCAACTTCCATCGTTTATTCGTTGGCATCGCTGCCATAACGCCCACAGTTCATCAGCGGGCAGCCACATCCTCACGATTTATTTGCTTTTTATCTTCAGTCTGCATCTTAATTTGTTGCTGCGTTGGTTGTTGTTCTTCGGCTGCGTATCGCGGTTGCTGCTGATGTTGTAGTTCTCCGCTGCGTCTGCCGACGTACACGCAATTGACACACTAACCTCCTGACGCATTGCGAATCATTCATCCGCCGCTTCCATTTCTGGGAAAACAGCAGCTCACGTTACACACGTCGCATGGACGTCGACGGGGCTGCGAGCTGCTCAGCGGGTTCCTGATCGAGCAGAGTGTGAATTGCAGAGTTGACAGCCGAGTCAATGGAATTGTTTACATGAGACGAGGAAAAGATTGTCAAGAAGTTGTGAGAAAACAGATACAAAGTAGTTAAGTTGTTAAGCGACTTGCTAATTGACAAGACGCGGGGAGAAAGCGGAGGGGGAAGTTTGAGAATAGATCAGTCATGATTGAGCTATGATTTTAATCAAAGCCACTTTAAAAATCGTCAATCAACTGCGAAATTACGCTCACTTGTAGTTCAATACGATTTTAATTGACTGCAAAATGAAATTTCACATTAAGTTTAAAGAATCTTTGATTCCGTAACTTCTTTTATTCAGCTTCAAGCCTTTTATTGATATTTAAATAAAGCCAAAAGAAGAAGAATTCATCATACATTTCACAACTTGAATGTTTATGATGATGCTATGAAGGAGCTGCTGTTTTGTTACTCTTTTTTTTGTGATATCAGAGATGAGTGCATGAATTATTTGTTAATAGACATAAACTAAACGCCAGACATGAGTGACATACATTTCTCGCATCTGCGAACGACTGCAAACGCCCATTAAATCAGCAATTTAAAAATAATATTTCCACTTCGCCAATGATAATAAAAAGCAAATAAACTCGGAATTGAAATTGATGATGGCAACATGCGGAGGAGCCTAAATTAATGCATTTCGATTCAGTTGGCAGCGAGATCTGCCTCGCAAAGCCTTATTTATTATTCAAAATTATTGCAGCGTTAATATTTTACTACAGGAATTTAATGAAACATGCGTCAACAGCGCAGAGAAGTGCTTCGAAAGTAGATCGAAGAATCACTCGATTTCGTCGAATGATCTCACAGAATCGCAAACGATCATGCAACATCACGTAGCAAAGCGAATCGTGCAACCAGACAAACGGAAAAAATGGATTTAATTTGAATTTAAAATTTAAACTAGTAAGGGTACCTTCGGTCAGACCGAAGCTTATATACCCTACATCCCGCCGATTTTCCCCATTTTCAATACAGAGTTATCTATGATGGCAGAGAATATTCGTACCGAATTTCAAGTCAATTCTTCCAACCGTTATTCTGGAATTGCGGTTTATATCAATGTCATATGTTCGTGGGCGGACACGCCCATTTTTTTTAAAAATTTAATCTACCTGTACCGATGTATTCGGAAACAAAATTGCAGCTCAAAACTAAGTCTACAAGTTGAAATATTGTTAAAAGAATTAGTATTTGTTAAAAAAGTAGGCGTGGCGCTGCACCGATTTATCCCATTTTCAATCCCACAGAGTTTCGGATGACAAAGAATATACGTGCAAAATTTCATCGCGATAGCTTCATTCGTTCTCCTGTAATCGTGATTTCCACAGACAGACAGACAGACAGACAGACAGACAGACAGACAGACAGACAGACAGACTACGGACATGGCTAAATCGACTCAGGAGGTGACACTGATCAAGAATATATATACTTTTCCATACCTGCCACGCCTCCTTTAATGCGTTACACACGGAAGCACAAAGTGAATATACCCTCATTCCTTCGGATGTAGGGTATAAAAAATGGATATAAAAAATAAACAAAAATCAATATAAAAAAATGTATATATTTAATTTAACGTTAATTCAAGATTTTAGTAACTCAGGAAGCTGATGAAAGTGATGCAATTCCATTTATTTAATTATATTTTGTTTGTGTCAATTGTTTATTTAATTCAGATCGACGACTGACCCCAAAATGTTCATCGCTCACAAAACAAATACTTCATTAAATTTGAAATTTATACGTAAACGGATGTCTTCCTCTTCTTCTTGTTATTTTTCTTCTTCTCTTCATTCACTTTCGATTGCGTTTGTTCGCTTGCATTTCTACAGAATTTCCGTTCCGAAGACTTCAATAAATAAACTTGTTGCTTCAGCTGCAATCGTTACCATTCGAAGCTCTACTCGCTCGTTCGTTCGTACGTTCGCTCGTGTGAGTTCGTTCCTTTGCATGCAGTTTCATTTTTCCCCTCACTCGATTATTGAGCAGATTTTTGATTTTTTTTTTAATGTTTGCATTTCCATGAATTTCGGCCGATGCACATCGTCGTGTCCATGCGTTTCGAAGGCACACGCATTCGCAAAGATATGCAGACGTGTTCGAGACGTTAACCCAGTTCTTGACGTGGCGCAGCTTCTTAAGATTTGCCTCGATTCCCATCATGCGTGTCAATTTTAAACAAATTGTGTTCTCCTTTAATTTGGATTAATTTGCAAACACGTAAAAACAACATTTATTTTAATTCTGAATAATTAATTGCACTGGAAGATGTTGAAATATTAGAAAAAAATTAAAAAAGTTTAAAAAAGAATTCGTGGTAAAATTTTTTGAAAAACGAAGAGCTTTAAATTGCAATTTATTTTTACTTAATTCAGAATTAAATTCTTATTAAGAAAATGTTTTATTATTACAAAATAATTTTTTATTTATCTACGTTTGTTATTTTTTTTTTAAAACTATTTTTGTTATGAATTTGTAAAATTTCCTATTTTCTTTTTGAAGTTAAGAAAATAAAAAAGAAGGAAAAATTTTATGTATATTATATTCAAAAACACAACGCAATGACTTCTATTTCCTTTGAGTTTATTGCGCCACGGAGTTTCACATTTATTTTGCCAACATGAAGAAAATTGCTTCCAACAACAAAAACAACACCATTGCAAACAATTCAATGCCAACGCCTTTTCCATAAATTTACCTTTGTGCTAGAAGAGGTGAGTTGTCAAATTTCACCGGAGAGTAGAAAGCTGCCTGAAGACGACTTTAATGCTTCTTCGTTGTGTCGAAATAAAACACACCTCTCTCCATAAATAGAATGGTCAAAATTGGCATCGACTCGTTAATCCTACGCCTCTCTTCTGGACACAACAACAACAACGAGTTGTCTCACACACCAACTCCAACCAACCCAAGTTCTTCAACCTCGCGCCCCTTAGATCTCGTTATTTGACGCTATTTTCACGAAGGCTGTTAATAATGCCCCACGGATATCGAAACAATGCGCTTCGCTCTGCAAAGTATGTTGACAATATAATTAAGCTCATTAGCAGCTCGTTAGACAGTCTGCAAGGCAAATTTCAAAGCGAGCGCTCGATTTTAATGAGCTTCTCAAGTGATAAGATTTCTGTTTATTGTTATTTCAACTCTTTTTGTTTATATCTCAATATAATTCTATCTTCTTTCGTGTGGATTTCTTCCTCTTTTCGGCTGATAACCTACTAAGCAACATGAGGCCGGGGGCGGCAATCGAACTCTTTGCTTGATCAGCTCCAATCAGAGCAGTCCTCATGAGGCTGATTACGTCATCGCCCAAAAGCATTCCTAGAAGAGTTTAAACGAATTTAAGGAGACTGTTTTTGGGTTTGTCTGCTTTCTACGTCGCGCCTTTATAATCTTTAATTAACGGCATTTGTAATTATGTTTTCGAATTTTGCGACATTTCGATTTTATTGGATTTCTTGTTATTAACTCCAAGTTGTTAACTCTTCTGTTGAGGGGTGTGGCTCTAGTTGCTTTCACAATTTTATTTTTTCCATTTAAAAATGGGAATTTTTCTTCTCATGAGGAATCATTTTTTATGTAGTCAAAGGAAATAGCAACGTGACATTTGACATCATATTGAAACGTAATCCTTTCAGCTTTTACTTTGAAATCGAACATGGAAAAACCCCTTGAAATATGCGAAATTGCTTTTAATATGACATTTCAAATATTTCGGATGTTTGTCGGTCTTTCAGTGTGTTTCACTACATAAATTACATGCATAAAACAGAGAAATTCGTTTGTTTGCAACACATTTCACTGTGCAACTGCAATAAATTACAATTCAAGTGCTTTTCGCGCTTCGACGAGGCAAGTGTTTGAGAAATAGCAGTGAACAATCAGAGGCCGAACAGTGAGCGGCGGAGGAACAAGAAAAAACATTGTTTTCCGTGTTTTCATCGAGTCAATTTACCACACCAAAAGCGACTCTCGCACGTCTTTTTCTGGCTTAGACGCCGGCGCTGCAAAATTTTGTTGACTTCTTTTCAAATTTTATAATTGAATTGAAGTTAATATTAATCATACACTTTTGCTATTAATAAAAAAACTGTCATAAAAAACTCCTGGAAGGACGCGCGTCATTTTTATTTTCGTCTTTACTGAATTCGTCCCCATCTCGGTCCGATTTATGAATTGCAGCTGCCATGGACACAATGCAAATTCAGTCGCAGCGACGTCTGTCAAGGGAGAACTTATTAAAGCATCTGCATTTACGACTGTTGTGCAAATATTCGCATGCAGCGACTAGGAAAGTATTTTTAAAATAAGCAATGATAGAAAAATTGAGACATTTTTCATTGTTCCTGTTCAATTCGAATTTAAATGAAGGCAAATTCTTTCTTCAATTCTTTCTTTCTTGTTAGCTGAGGTCAATCTTAATGAAGTTAAATCACAGTAAGAAGACTCAAATAATATATAACAAAAGAAATAACGCCACCCAGAAACTATCGCTAAAATTAAGTTTGCTTTGCTACGTTTCTTAAAGCCTTTATTAATTACATTTTGAAGACCCTTTGTGCATTTCTTTAAAAAGAAGAGAAACTAAAACTAGTAAAGGTGTTGTCTACAGCCGGGCTGTAGCCGAAATACCCTACACCTTAAAGCTGCATATATACTCGTATATATATTTAGAAGTGGTGCGATATAATATACTCGTATATATATATATATATATATACAATATATTTATTATATATCTAATAATAAATATACAATATATATATAATAATGAAAACAAAAATTATTTTTAAAAGTGGGCGGATCACGCCCATATTTGGCATATTAACTGGAAGCATTAGTCTGAACCTACATATAAAATTTTCTTGTCTTCTCCCAAAAAGTGATGCTGATATGGCCTTTTTTAATAGGCAAAACAGAGGTACCTGCACTCTCGATATAAAAAGTAGGTGTGGTCCTCGGGCGATTTTGCCCATTTTCAATACGAAACACCCCAACATAGCAACGAATATTTTTGCCAAATTTCATTTTGAAATCTTAATCCGTTCTCCTGTGATCGTGATTTCAACGGACAGACAGACAGACAGACAGACGGACAGACATCGTTATTTCAACTTCGGTGGTGATGCTGATCAAGAATATATATACTTTTCCATACCTATCTTGTCTAGTTCTATGCGTTACACACTCCGGTAGAAAGTGAATATACCCTCAACCTTAAGGTGTAGGGTATAATTAATCACAGAATCTGATTGACTGAAAAGCTTCTTATATTCACCACGATACACGAAAGGGACTCGTAGCTTGTACTTAAGTTTTTTCTTATTAATACGATTACGTCTGAAAGTGTCCATGGACCACCCAAAGTATGAAATTTAATTCCAAAATGTAAATTTCAGCGCATTCACAACGGAGATTGGGTGACATCAGAGGATGTGCCACTCACATAATAATAATCACAATAATAATGATTAACGCTCAAGGAATCTGAAGCCCCACCTAAAATAAATTTCACTGGTCACATTTTTCTTCAGTGTCACAGCAGCGAATTTATTGTTGCTGCGATTTCCATTGTAAATATCGTCTTTCAATTAAAACTGAATTGAAAAAAGACAATCATTCGACTACATTTGGAATGGGATTAAAACGTAAACGAATGATAAATCATTGTGACAGCTGAAGTACGAGAAGATGAAGTGATATAAAAGCACACTGAAGTCAGAGAGGAGCTTCAAAAAGGACGGAGCAACGAATTCACGAAATCATCTCTAAAAATAAAACCTCGATTAATCTCTCAAATTGAAGTTAAACTGATCGCTTTTTTAGCCATGAGATGCCACGATTTTGAAAAGGATTGATGAATAACGAAGGATTTGGGAGTGAAAATCAAAATCTTCATCAGTTCGTTGAATAAAAATAGAACAAATTTTTACCTTTCCCTGGTCTAATTAACCAATAATTATCTTCAAATCTATTTTTAAATGAAGCACGACTTTCAAATAAAATAAAATGTTCTAAAGTGAAACAATTCAGGAAAGTAAATATTATCAAAGATGATTCTGTGATCAGAATACGGCTAAAACTGTGTGTATTTCAAATTAGAACCATTATAATATTTGCTGGCCTTAAACATTGGCTTCGGTCTTGAGATAAATGCTGAGTAAACAAAAGTATCGTCTGCAGCTTGTCGAGGGCGTTCACAATTCCATTGGTTGCATTAAATGCTCGATCACGCCTCGCACCAGCGTCTGTAAGCAGATTCCTCGGCCTAGGCTGTTGCTTAATCTGGCTCTAACCGCTGTTAACTAATTGGCAAACAAATGTCAAGGTCTTTCGTTGGCCGCAGCGATATTTGAGCGCCGCCAAAACAGCTGCAGCCGCTGTCGCATCGTTTATTTGAATATCACTTTATGATTTTGACACTTGAGTGCGACAACGATTTGAAATGTTCTATGAATCGCAATTGGCCCAAATCATTTATTACATTATGCACAAGGCCACGTATTAAATTATGTGCAGAAGATGGCATTGAACAGCGTCGACCTCACGCTGAAGTGATTCACTTCTGATACAACACGAAAGTGTAAATAATTCTGAAAAATCTGCAGAGCTAAAATTAGCAGCACTTATCAAATTCTATCATCACATGTATAAATAAAGTATAAAGTAATTTCTTTAGAGCAGAAGATGAGTCAGTTTCTAGATTCGTTTACTCCAAAGAAGACGACGAAGACGAAATGGAAAATTATTAATTTTGAAAACCATTTCAGCCACGTCTTCGTGCTGCTTCTGGATAAAAGAAATGATCTGAGAAGCATTTACTGCCAGATTTAAGAGAATAATAAAGAATCTTTAAACAGCTTAAACTCAATAAAAATGTAGAAGAAATGAACAAAAATAAATACCAATAGAAAAAGAAATTAAAAGTCGCTATTAAATTGTTTCATTTTGTTTTATTTGATCTTGTTAAGTTTTCGTTTCATTGAAGGTTCAAGAGATTGAGTCAAAGTGGACAAAACGAAGCCCAATGATAGAATCCAACTTAAAATGGTTCCATTGCATCAATCTGCATCCATAAAAATAACAAGGGCGACTTCAATGACAACATTTGTGTTTTCTATGTCTTGAATAAAATTGTATAATTTTTAAAAAAGTCTCAATAAATTCCAACATCAATTTTGAATAATGTTTTCGATTTTAATAGAAAAATGGTTTAATTTATAGCCCCATTTCTGGACGACACACGATCGATCATCGTTCAACATTTCGTTTTATATAAAACCAAAAATAAATTCAAATTCTGTAATTTAAGCCTAAAATTTTCCTTTTCAACTGTTAAATTATTTCTTCCTTTACACACATGTGTAAATATTTTATTATTATCCATATTTTTTGTTCCTTTTCAATGGTTAATGGAAGGAAAAGAAAATCCATTACGTTTGCTTTTATTCTCATCTTGATAACGGTTAATAATTTATAGCAAGCAGCTTGATGTCATGTTTAAGTGTAATTCAAATGTAACATGTTCTTTATTTTCATAACCTTTTTGCTTACATTTTGTTTCCGTTCTAGAAACGACAACAGATTTAAATGCAAATTTCTCTTGATGCTGAAGTGTCGTCGTTGTTGCTGTTGCTGTTGCTGCTTTCCGAATAATTTATGTGGCCATATTTGTTGCTGTTGCGTCGTGCTCTGCGTTGGCAACACTGACACTTTGCAGTCGTATGCAAATCCAAATAAAATCGCTCAGCTAAACGCTGTCTGTTGTATGGCAATCATTTATTTGCATTTTTGCTGATAAACAAACACTGAAGCTTGCATATTTTTAGGCAAAGCGCAGCGAGAGCCATGTGAATGCTGCACGTAGCGCATGATTTATATTCGAAGTCTGTTGCAGTTGCAGAAGACACTCTCGCATGTCATGCATGAATGAAATCTTACAAAAGGATTCAACGATGTTGCCCGTTCAGCTATTCGCTGATGTTTCAATTAAAATAGCTTAAGAATGGAATGGAATTTCGTTGGAAAGTCTTCATTCCTTCAAACAGAAACACGTCCGGAATTTGAAGCTGTTCGCTGTTCGCTTCACCGAACGCCTAATTTAAAATATTTCCGCATCGCTTCAGCTCAGACATTCGTAAATATTTACATCAGCGATATTCGTCTATATTCTGCGGTCCACACCTGGTTTCGTTTTACCCATGACAGCCGCTTTGCGAACTGCTGTTATCTCATCTGCATGCCTAGAAAAACTCACAAACAATAAACAACAGTTGCTTTAATCTCTGTATCGTTTCAAGTTCCAATGTCAAGTCGCAACAACAGCGCCTCTGAATCAAGGTAACAGCCACACCGCGGTCCGTTCAGTCGTTCATCATCTGCTCGGTGACACTTCATTCATGACGTGATGGGAACATTGTTTGTCAGCCACCCATGAAACTTGTAGTTGTCTGATTTTGGAGTCAATTGGCTGATAGCTGTTGTTATTTATAGAGCGACTGCGACTTCGTCTGCGGCGCTCAAAGATCATCGAATCATTGTTACCCATATCCAAGTCCGATTCTATCACAGTTCGTTGTCGACGGTGTTTGCCTTCGGACCATTAGTTCATCGGCTTTGACATTCGACTAATTGCTTCGGCTTCTTCGATTACGTCACAGCCTTCTGCACGAAGCGACCGGCGGACACCTCGATACTCTGTCATTTCAGCCGACGGCTTTTTATGCACTTTAATTGAGCATTATTAAGCAACCGCAATCGCTGTGTTTTGTATTTGCATTGACACGAAAACGTCAGACGATGCTGAGGCGGCGAGAGTTTGATTAACGGCGGTCTGTCTGTTGGATTCGATTTCCATGAGGTGGATTTATTTGCGTAGATTCTGCAGACTCACTACTCAAGTTGTGAGTGGCTCTTGAACAGGCTGAGCAACCAGTAATGAGCTCGAAGGCTGCATGAGCAAGTTGCATGCTTTATGCATTAATATTATATCCATTACATCATTACATCATTGAAGGCAGGCAGTTATAAAGAGCTTATAAACTCGCGATTTGATTTACATTCATGGAGGTTAAAACAACCCATCTACTCGCCGAATAGATCACCCGTGGGCTGGATCTACAGCTACCGAGCCTCCATATTCCTCAAAGCCCGCCAGAGGCAAGAATAGCGTGATTGAAGGGAGGTCGCGTGCTACTAATTACCTTAACTAAGCCACTGAGTGATCTCTCTGCATGCTCCGATAGTTCGTTGAAAAAAACAGACCAACAATAGGGAACAATAGGGAAGTGCTCCGTGATCGGGTTGAGAGTCCTTCCAGTTTAGAGTCCCTCACACAGCATTTGGCACAGTGACGATCCGTTACGCTGTACTGCTCGTAGATTTGATTTGATTGATCGCGTTTGTCATCAGAGAGTCAATGGCACTCTTTACGATCGAAAGGAGAATCAGCCTCACTCAAATATATGAAAGACCCACTATGGTCTATGGTTTATTGCCCTCTATGTTAGAAGTGGAGGAAACTCAGATCTAAGAGCTTTCAGAGCGTCTTGACTGCCCACAAATAATTTAATAGTATTAATTTAAGAATATATTGTTGTTCTATATTGCAATTAAAACGTTTTTCTCTGAGTTCACATTTAAAAGGTTCGCAAAGAACGTTTTTTGACGTCGATCAGTCATTGTTTTTCCTTTTTTAAACCCATATGTTCAGCAGTTAATAATAGTTTTATTAACTTAAAAATTCTTCAGGTTTAGACGTGACTTCTCGAAACCAAATCAATCCAATTCGATGAGATCTTGAGCATTAGACAGAGGCAGATGTCAGTAGCAAGCGATTGTAAGACTTTCCGATGTAAGCGTGAATATAGTCTTGTCGGAAATCTTTTCTCTTCGGACACGCCCATTTGCTCTAACAATAGCATAGACATGCGGGTAAATGAATCAATCTGTGGACGGCTGGACGTGCAGCTTGTTCGTGCCAAAGTTAGCGATTCACCTGTCAGGTCCAGCAGATATACTGGGCCCAGTTTCATCCAAATGAATGCCTATTGAGTTTGAACTTTACACAGTATCCTTCATCCTAAATCAATTCGATTCGAATGAATGTTGAAAGCCTTCGCTAACCACTTGTAATTAATGCCAATCCTTGCTTGAATAATGACATTGTTTATGGTTTAGTTCAGAGTTCAACTAAACACTCATCCATTATTTTTATCACCGTCAAAAAAGGGCAACTTTTTCGTCTTCCAACAGCCATTATTAGCAATTCGTTATGGAACGAACGTCATAATCATGCATGATTTATTATTATTATGCACCTGAGTCTGTGTTTTCAACCAAATCCAAGTTGAATGAAGTCTCGGCTTACGTCTGCTTATCTCTTTGTCGACTGTGATGTATGATATTCTGTCCAGAAGCAGCTTCAAGCTTTGAGGACCGTGGAATGATTTTACCGAATCCATTAGCAAAGGTTTTTTTACTCAACTCAACTCAATTCACAGCGTTACACTTTGATTTCAATGATTATTCAGATGCTTTTAAGTTGCTTTCACCCCGCGCCTCGCCGCGCCTTCAACGCGTCTGTGAAGAAGCATCCGAAAGTATCGACGTCAACTTGGATAGATTACAAATTGATTTCAGTCAGCAAGTAAGTAAGGAAGTGGTGAGGAGAAGGGGGAAGACACATTCAGCAGCATTCGTGACTCGTTGGGTTTGAATTTGCGATCGATTGGGATTTTTTTCTATTGGCTTTTTCGAGTTCGTGAGTTGAGGAGTGTTGATATTGGGGCGAGTGATGCGATTCTCTGCTTTAAACAGACGAAAATAGCACCGAAGGAGTGCAACTTTCACCTCCACCTCCAGCAGAATACGAAATAACGGACCATTCGTATACAAAATCTTTTATTATGCTATTAAAAGCAGAGCAGGCGATTTTACGATGATGTTTAAACAGAGAAAAGCAAAATACGAAAGCTTTTCCTGTAGACAACATCTGCTGACGCGACATTTACAATGTTGCAAAGAAAATAATCGAATGATATTAAAAATTATCGTTGTACGAAGGTTCCTCTTCGCGCACATGGAGCGAAACGGTCTGTTGCATAATTTGCTGTGTCTGCTTGATCCCATTTCGATGCAGATAAAGTTTCAAGCACGAAACTCTGTTGCTTCAATAGTGGCAATGATCTGTAATCAAGTATCCGTTGTTTATCTTGGAGCGAGGCAAAGTCAAAGCAAGTTGATGCCAGATGTGAGTCAATGCTGATGAATGAAGTTCCTTCATCAAGCTAAATTTATAATGGATCTTTATTTACACTTCGCGCAACGAGGATATGGGTTTTTCCTTTTTCATTTTCATATATACAAAACATTTAATTTTTATGTTACTTTAATCACTGGCGCAGAGAAGTTTTTCTTCTCTTTCTCTGTTCACGCCATCGTCACACATGGCCAACACATGGCGCTGCTCTCTTTGCAATTTATATGGAGCGGCATTCGTCAAGTTCAAGTTCGCGGCCACCGCCGTTGATTCGTATAAATATTCAACGTATTTAATCGAAGCCAAGACCGAAATGCAACCAGTTTCATGTGTCTATCAACGATAAAGAAGAAGGCAACAACAGAAAGTTTGAATGTGTATCATTTCCATTTCGCTTTCAGTCCGGTTGCGGTGCGAAAAATTGAATTAGAAAAGCTGTCGGTAAGTCGCCGCGACTCGCATTTGCACCTACTCCGCCTCCGTATGACAGTCAGCGAGCTGCAAGTCTGCCGTCGACGACGGAGACGACGCGGAAGTAACCCAACCCAAGAAACAGTCTGCGGAGACAGCGAACTGCGTGACGCTTTAGCGACTGATTGATGTTGAAAATATGAATAGCTTTGGAGGCGTTGAAGCACCTGAAGCTCTGTTGAGTTGAATGCATGGAACCGAGGCGGCTGCACGTCTATTAATATGCGGCGTAATCATGCAGGAATTTCGCAAATGTTGCCATTGATTTCCAATACGTCTGAGGCAACACATCGACGCGGGTTGTTGTCGAACCCGTCTAACGAATTGATGCTTAGTCGAGATGCTGTTCTAAGCATTTCTTTGGCTCTGATCGGCACAGATCGGCAGCAACGCGAATAAAGTTTTTAGGACAAACGAAAATATGTCCGAATTTCTCTTTAATTGAGAGAATCATAAAGTCAGCCTTTGCTTCTTTGACCTTTTGTCTCGTCGTTCCACAAAAAAAGTTCGTTCATTCACTTATTTTTCACTGCTTTTTGTTTTATTTTTACGTGAGTGAGTCAAATATTCAATTGAAAAATTGGTTGATGGATTGGCAACCAATCGATCGCGTCGTGGAAGGTTCGGCGTCTATTCACCCGATCGCGTCGCTCCGTAGCCTCGGGCTGTCGGTTGCCTTCAGCGAAATCATGGCGATTGCGTTCACCTGGACCGGGCTTAATTCGTTTAAATTAAATTTAATGCATAAACATTTGCTTTAATTTACGACGTCGTTTGATTTGCTGACTACACGCATGAATTATTTAGTTACTGCATTTTTTTAGCCAAAGATATTTTATAGATTTCATAGAGATTTTCAAATTATTTGTGTAATTTATGAGTTAAAGTTGTGGCTTCAAAATTTAACTTAATATCAGTTCATTATCCGTGAAACAATAAATTTTTAAACTATTCTGTTTTTATGAGTTTCATAAATCTTTTATATGGAAGTTAATTGCTTTAAATTAGTTTTTCGAAAAATTATAATAACACCGACGTCATAAAACCATCAGCGGCGTCTTAAAAACCTTTTCAATTTTACAAAACTTCGATAAGAAATCTAATAAAAACCCAATTCACAGCTTATTAATTAATTAATGTTCATCATACGAAACTAGTTTTTAACGCTTTGTCATTAGAGCCTTTAAAATTTATAAATATTAAGGAATTGTCAAGTTCAGCTTCTGATATCTTTTTGCAATGAAAAAAAAAGAGAAAAAAAGACCTCTCCGAAGAAGATCATCTACATAAAGTGACGTCTAAACTAGTTCCAAAAAACTAGTGATAATAGTTCCACAATTTCCCTAATTGCGAAGTAAAGCTGCAAAAAATTAGTTATCAAATAGTTGACAATCACATGTGTCGCAATATTTGCATTTTTGTTAACTTAATTAACTCTGTTTTCTTTGGCCTTACACTTGGTCATTGCTTCATAATAATTAAGCCAAAAATGCAGCAGATGCATACAACAAACACACAGCGAGCGGTCGTAGCACTCAAGATCTCGTCTTACATCTCTCGAGTGGGTGACCCAAAAACTGTTGCCGGCAGAAGGTTGTTTATTAAAGATTATTCACAGGTTTTTCTTGTTTGGTCATGCTTAAGGCACGCGACACAAGTCTTTTATTTTAACCAGAATTATATTTGTTAATTTTAATCTTAATATTCCTTTTTTTCACATTAAATTCACGTAAATCATGTAAAGCTGCTGGCGAGGAACGAAATCATCCATTATTGTAATTAACAGCACACGTGGATCAATTTTAATTCTCACACCAACTTTCAACCATCAAAACAAAGCAATATGCGACTGCTAATAATAACATTAGCTTTAGGTAATTTGCAGGTTTTCTAGATTCAATCAGAAATGATTTTTCTCCTTTTTCCTCCCGATTGAAACAGTTATTCACAGCAGCACCGCTCAGCATGCTTCGGCTGCATCCGCCGGTGTCTCCTTCATCGATCACAACGCACTTAACATCAACAACGGGCACGGAGCCGGCCTCGGGGAGAGCAAGCCGCGCAACCGACGCATGTACGCGATGTGTCCGCCGAACTTCCAACGCGTTGGCACCGAGTGCTACACGCTGGTGAATGAGCCGTACAGTTGGCTGGAGGCTCACTTCTACTGCAAGGACAAAAATAGCAAACTGGCCGAGCCGCAGAAGTTCTCCGACCGCAAACTGAGGACTTTCCTGCAGCGACACGATGTGCAAATGGGCTGTAAGTAGGGCAATTGATGAACTGAAGTCGAAATTGGCTCATATCGTCTGCATCTCCATCTTATCTCACAGTTAATGACGCGATTTGGATCGGCGCCACCTACGACTGGCAGAACAACGTTTGGCAGTGGAGCATCAGCGGCAAGAACCTCACCTACGACGCCTTCAGCCAAATGGACCCACAGTAATATTGCTTGGCGTTTATTTAGTGTATATATTAAGGCATAAGCATGAATGAAGGCTTTGTTATTAGTAGAATCGATTGAATTTCGTTGATATTACTTATGGGCGCCTTTTTGCAGGAGCAGAACAATCCTGGAAAACCATTGCGCCGTCTACGAACCGAACTTGAAATACAGGTAAATGAATCCAGCTGGAAAAAGCCTCTTGAGGCTTTTTGGGATGATGGCAATTTGAGTGCGGGTTTGGTTTTCCGCCCAACACAGTAATAAATAAAAGCTTCATTAACATGCAGTGTTCACACAGTAAATAAAGAACTAAGCAATGCATATCAATCACAATCAACGGCTTCAACAAAGGAGAAGCCATCAACTGTCGTTGCAAACGCTGAAGCGACGTGTTAATGAAATCAAGCGGCAAAGCGCCGAAGGGAAACACTTTACACATTCACAAGTTGCACTGACGAGTTGACATGAAAGCTAATGCACAGTCCGAGTGGGTGAAATGAGTTGCACTAGCAATAAAATCAGCAAATACGCGAATCTTGTCATTGACACTAACAACACATCACTTCACTTAACACACTTACTCGTTCTCTGCATATTAATACCCACACTCATTTAGTTTAAAGCCATTGGCACAGAAATATTAAATAGTCGCCTCTTCTTTCGTCCTTCATTCTCTGTCGCAGATGGTCAGCGCGCGCGTGTCCGGACAAGCATCGCTTTATATGTCAGCACAAGATGCCGAAAGTGAGCGAAAAGAACCGCTTCAAAGTCTACAATCGCTGGAACCAAACGTACCCGCACGAGTTGGCCAACGAAGTCGTCTTGGAGGTGATCGATCGCAGCACCAAGAATGGTTTAAGGTGAGTAATTAGCCAAATTAGAGGCGAAGTTCATATTGTTGCTGTTGTATCTTGTACAACTTTTGTTTATTTCTGGAATTCAATTCAATTTCCTTGAATAGTTGGTGGCAAATTTGCAATTAAATTAACTTCTGAAGAGAAAATTAAAGAAACTTTGTTGCTTAAGCTGCTGCTTAAAAATAGCGGAAAATGTTGACGATTAAATTATTCCTGTCCAAGTGTGTCAGTTGTCACAGCTTCTCTTGAAGTGGCTGCTGCTGTTGGCTCAGTGCTTGTTGCGGGTTTCTTTTCCGCGTCGCTCTCGAGGAATTCATCCCAATTATTCAGACGGCTTTTGACAGCCGTTTCTGTTTCCGCAATTCTGTGAAAAGTCGCGAGATAATTGAACAATTGAAGAGCAACAGCAGAAGGCGACGAACTCACTTGTACTTGGTTTTGCCGTCCCAGTGTTCAGCCGTTAGTTGTCGCTGTCCAAAGTAACGTCCATGCATCATTTGAATCACTACATCGGCTTCTTCGGGGCACGACATGTTGATCTGGGCGACGCCTTCGGGGTGCAGCTGTAGAGAGATGAGATTCTTAAGCAAACCAAGGAATGCGACAGTGTTTAGGAACTCACGTCGTAGATGACCACTTTTCTCACCGTCCCGCACTTGCTGCACTCCTCCCGCAAATCGTTCTGATAGTCCAAGATCAACTGCACTTCCTTCTCGAACAATTCGGGCGTGAAGAGGTTCTTTATAATGACAACTTTCTCGTTCTTAGAGCGCTCGCCGCGCATCTTCTCTGGCCTCCAATCGAAAAGTCTGTCGAAAGAGCGGGAAAGTTTTTTAGTCAATCAAAAATTTCACCCACATCTACTCACTTTTCCTTCATCTTCTGCATCTTCTCCTTGTCCTTCTTCTTGCGTTTCGGCTTCAGCGCCGGGTTGTATTCGCCGCGCATCTGAAACTGCGCCCGCTGCACACGGATTTTGTGTCCACGCACCTCAGATTCATCCAGTATTTTCAGCGCCAAATCCACGGATTCGACCTAGGGTAGGCAACATTAGGGAGCTTCAGCACATTTTAAAGCCTTATTCGAAATAACCACGTTTTTAATACTATTTTCGATCACACTAAAAGCTATTTTATTTCCCCACAACAGAACAAATCGTCGCGTGAAGGCAGAGGACAGCAAGGAGGAAATCGTGATCCCCATTAATCGACGTAGGCGAGTTCGTCCGCGTTCACGCTTGCATCAGAATCCTCCGATGACTTCTGCCGACCTTCCAAGCTTCAACGACTTGAACAACAACAACATCAACCAACGATCGAGCCTTCACCCGAACGACATCGACTACCAACAGTCGACTGTACGCCCGCGCTCACGACAACGACGACCCCGACCCACAGCGACCTCAACTGCGATGACGCCGCCGAACAACGCAGACGAGATTCGACGTAGGACGCAGCACGATCGCAAACTGGAGCGTCAGCGGCAGAAGGAGCGGCTTCGGCAGCAGCGAAAACGCGAACGTCAGGAGCGCATGCGCAAGGAGAAGCGTTTGAGAGAGCAGCAAGAAGCGGAAAGGAAGCAACAAGCGAATCAAGCAGAACGAGAAAAACTGGAGCAACAGCAGCTGCATCGAGCTGAACTGGGCGAAATAAACCGTCGCGAGAGTGAGGAGGAACAACGCCGCGTTGTGGCAGAGCGCCAAAAAGAACTTGAAGCGTTAAAGTATCAGAAAGCCGAAGAGGAACGCCTTCAACGCAAAGACGAAGAAGAGCAACGTTTAAGGAAAGAACGCTTGGAGAAACAACGGCAACAGGAGCGTGAAGAACGTGAACTGGCAGCTGCTCATCTGCAGAAGGAGCTGGAAGAAGAGAATAAAAGACGCGAGCAAGAACGTTCTGCCGAAGAGCAGCGGCAACGTGAAGAATACGAGGAGCGCCTACGCCAAGCACGTTCTGAGCAAGAACGAAAACTGCACGAGGAGCAGGAACGCAAGCGGCTGGCAGATGAGGCCAACCGAAAGCAACAGGAACTGGCGGAAAAGCAACGTCAAGAGGAGCTGAAGCGGCAGCAAGAGGAGGAGGAGAAGCGACTGGAGTTGCTGCGCATGGAGGAGGTCAAGAAATTCGAGGAGCAGGAACTGAACCGATTGAAAGAGGAGCAACGCAAGCGGGAGGAACTGCAACGAAAACGCGACGAAGAGATACGACGGCGGGAGAAGGAACTTCGCATGCAGCAGGAGGAAGAAGAGCGCATACAACAGGAGCTGAGGGAGCGCGAAGAAGCACGTAAACGAAGTCACGAAGCTACAATCAAGCGTGAAGAGGAAGAAGCCAAGCTGCGCGAAGAGGCCATTAGACGAGAGCAGGAGGAAGAGGAGCGACAAAAGGCGCAACGACTTGAAGAGCTAAAGCGGGTGGAGGACGAACGCGTGCGCAAAGCCATGGAGATGAAAAAGCGAAAGTACGCCGAGCGAATCGCACGACTGTCGCCCGAAGATCAAAAGAAGTTCTTCGAGATGCGGAAGCGCAGAAAGGCGCTGAAGCAGAGGCAGAAGGGCGCCGGCGGCAGCAGCACAAACGAAGCTTTCATTCCAGACAGTGAAGAGTAGAGACGTGGATAGCGAGGAACTCGAGAAGGAGGAAAGAACACGAAGCTTAGCTTAAGCAATAGCTTTAAGATAGTGAATAATTGCTGACGCTAATGGAAGTCAGAGAAAAAGCATTGTGATTGTTTCGATATCCACATTAGAAAAAACATCACCAGCGAAAAGTTGCACGCAGCAATAAATCGCACACACACTTCCTTTTCACTTTTAGAGCCACGATCATTTCATGATTCTTCTTTTTGTAATGTTTTTAGTGTCTTTTTAATCTTTTTTGTGTACTACGATGAGGAGCCTTTAATTTTAAGCATGCTCTCGTCTTCGTCCAATGTATTTATAACCAACTGATAGTCATATTTAGCCGTAGTTAATACTTAAGATGGTTTTTATTAAAGCACAGTCTGTACTTCAAAACAAGCGACACACTGAACCGGCGAATAGCTGAGCATTCAACTGATTCAGTAATTAATTAACGGCTTAAACTAAAAGTTTTCTTGGAGCTGTCTTGGAGAATGCATAATCTCATAAAACGAATAATTGTACCTACACATATATCACGAAAGGAACGTCGACTGTTTACGTAAAAGCAATGAATTAAGGATTTCATTAAGCAAAATGTGCCATTTGTAAGCAAGGAGCAAACAAACTTTTCTCCTATTCATCCAATAACAAAGCGAGTTGAACAGTTGTTGGTTTGTTTTGTCGTACAATCTGTGATTCTGCTTACATAGGCACACATACACACACGTTTTGTTGCTTTTGCTAACAATTAATTAAAACAAAAACACACGCACGCACACGCACAAATATTACATTATTAAATCAATGTATACTCTTTTATTATTGTATTAAGCATCAAATAATAGTTGTAAACATAATAAACACATTTGAAGCCAAATTGAAGAATTCACAAATTCAAAATCGAATAATAGAAATCACAAGAGAAGAATTTCAACTAAAATTATATCCAGCGTTTATTCTGTTGATTAACGAAACCTGTGTCAACAAATAAATTATCTGCGCAGCCTAAAAGTAAGCAATTACATTATAATTACATTACAAACTCAAGTGTGCAACAATATTTTGATTTTGATTTTTGAAATTTATTGAGCCATTTTGAATACCAGTATAAGAAAAAGTAATTCACTTAAAAAAATGTTTAATTAAAGACTATAATGTATTATCTATAAAACATGAATGTACATCAGTCTCAGACTTAAGGATGTTAGAAATAAAAACAATAATAACATCTAAGTTAAAATAATAACTTAAATTTGAATTTGTATTAAGTAATAAAATAATAATCATTGCAACAGTTATTTGTACAATAATGTAAATGAAATAATTGCTTACTTTTAGGCTGCACTGTTAATTTATTTGTTAACAAGTTTTGTTAATCGCTCACAAAACAGCTGTTAATATTAACAAAGTGTTACATCGCAGCTATTAATGAATTTCTAAGAATAATAATAATTTTTAAGCCGACACACGATTCGTTACTCTTAACAAATTTTAATTATATTAACCACAAAAGTGTAAATAAAATAAACACAAAATTGTTTCTATTTTTTGAGCGCACCAACAAATTTAAATGAGTTAAGAAACAAACCGAGATTCAATCCAACAGAAAATTAAACAAATTATAAAAATAGAGCAGTAGGTTTTTAGCAAATAAACACATTATTTTTAACTTGAACGCAATCTAATCACAAATTTAAAATATAGATTTCAAAGAACACAGATTTTAACTGTACGATTACGAAATTTTAATGTACTATTATTTTGATGTAAGGAAAATATTTCACTAGACCAGCAAAAATAATAATCACTCACAAAAAAAACATTAAATCTTTGTAACATCACAGACAAATTATAGTATATTAAAATGAAATATTATTTGTCTGTGGCAACATGTTACGAGCAGTCGAGCAATAACACAAATATTTCTTTACGGTATTTTTTGTTAAATACAGAGAAGAAGCAATCACTTTTAAATTACCTCAATTATAATTTTTCACTAACAAAGAAATGAATGTGAATTAAGTTAAGCAGAAACACACAGATTTTTATAGATATTGTATTATTACTAAATGAATAACGTGAAATACTGTTACATTAAAATCAAATATAGAATTTATCTTAATAAAACTTCAAAAAAACCATGCAATGATCTCAAAATTTTGTAAAGAGGAGGATTTACGACGGAATCGTCATAAGAATAGCGAAATAAAGGTTTATAAAGGTTAGAAATCAGCTCTAAACCGAGCACATTATTCAGATTGACTAACATTATTCTAATTTATTCCATTTTAATTCAGAATTCAGCATCACTCACTACACGCAAAACACTTTCAAGCAGAAGAAAGCAAAGTTTTATATAATATCTGCATCATAACTCGAAGTCTAAATTTAGTCAAGAGTTTTTACTTCCTTGTATACGTAGTAAAATCAAGTATTGTAATCGTGAAATATGCCGGTATTCAGCTTTCTGACTTACAAATGACGATATAGACGAGGAGTTGTCTGATGTGCAGGTTAGAAATGTATATAGAATAATAGGAAAACCAACGAACTCACCTTGATGTAATCACACAAGCCGTCGCCTTTAATCTGCCCATCCGCCTCGGTGTACAGCTTTAGTTTAGACTTCTGCGTTTGCGGATCACGCATGATCATGCCGCACTTAGACATGACCTCTGCAAACTCATCTAACGTTATGTCCAGCGGCAAATTGGAAACGTATACTTTTGTATTTTGCTCGGGATTCAGGTCAAACCAACCTGTTACCAAAAGAACAAGAAAAACCATGTAATTTAATCTAAAACCCGTACTTAAATGAATTTTTAACTAACTCGGTGGCTCTTGAGTAGCTTTGCGTTTGGTAACACTCGGCTTAACTCCGGCTGCCGTGGCGGCTGCAGCTGCACGTGCTTCCTCGGTCATTTTACGTAATTCATCAGCCTTGCGTCGCTCCTCCGCCTCCTCCTTTAGCTTTCGTTCCTCCTCAATTGCTGAGGTGTTGTCGATGAAGCCGTAGCTCATCTGGTAACGCGCCATGAAGTCGTCGTCTATTTTCGGGAACCAAGCACTTTTGTTGCAGTCCCAGAAAAAGTCGACGCCATCCTTGTCCGTGTAGATGCGTTGACCGTCTTTGTCGATTCCATATATCACACCATCTTGTTCGGTGTCTGTCGCTTCAGGCGTTGTATTAACTTTTGGTATCCAAGCATTTTTCACCTCGTCCCATTTGTAGTGCTCGGTTTCTGGTTTATCAGCCTTCTGAGCCTTAGGTATCCATTGATGCCTTTCGGGGCACCATTTGTAGTGCTCGTTTTCATAGACATCCTCCGTTCCGTTGCTGACGGCGTCCGCCGATTTACTGCTACCAGACCTCCAATAAACCCACTTATGTTCTTTTGCATTCCATTTATATTTGTATTGTGTTTTCGGATCCGTGTAAATCGCCTCGCCCTCATTTGTGTAGGTTATGTGATCAGCGTACTCAGCAGTACTTGAGGATTCGTCTGCTTTTGTAGTTGTTGCTGTCGTGAAGTCGATCGTGTGCAGATTGTTGGTTTGGTTTCTAGTCTCCTGTTGTTTATCTTCAGTAACATCCACCTGAGAAGTGTTTGAAAGTTGTTGATTGGGCATTTCAACTACCGTTTGTGCGGCTGGCGGTAATACTTCGTCGGATTTAAGGGAAGTAGAAATCTCAACATTTTCGGGAGTTTTACTATTCAAAGAAGGTTCTATATTTACAGACTTTGGCATACTTTCCGCATTACAACCATCAGAAATTTCCTTCTCTGCTTTATTTTCGGGATTTTCCTTCGAATTCATACTGGATTCATTTTCCCCATCGACTGAATCGACATCCTTCCCTGTTAAGGGTTCCTTTTCCACAGTTTTAAGCGGACACTCAGCAATCGGATTGTCGTCGTTGTCAACTTCACAACTCATAGCTTTAAGTGAAAGAAAAGAAGTGAATATTAATTACAATGCAATCAATCTTTTGGAAAGACACTTAAGAAAATATCGAAATCTCTTCTTTGTTTAAATATCGTTACTAGAATCCATTGTAGCCTTTAAAACAAGCGGAATATGAGATAAAAGAAGGTTTTCTGCGGCCCCCTTTTGTTACTAGTCACGGATCACGGTTCAGTCACCTCCACATGCACCGTTTGTTTACATCCAAAAGCAGTTCGCCGGACGTCAGCGATATATGCAAGAAATGAGCTTTCCTTTCGCGATATTCTAACAAGTTTTTTTAGTTACTGTAGCAAGTAAGCAAACTTGACACAGAGAAACTTCACAAATTGATGGATGTATGGACTTAATAAAGAAATAAAAAAAGACTTTTAAAGTGTAGTCTTTCTTCAAATGTTTATGTTTATGTTTTCTTCATAATGTTTAATGAAATTTATATTAAGCAATGTAAAATTGTTGTTGAATTATTTAAAATGCCCATGTTTAAATCAAAATTCAAATATGCAATCAGTCGGTCATTCAATAAGTCAAACCACAGACCGAAGCACGGCAACAGCTGAAAGTATTGCGCCGCGCAATCCAAAGCAAAACCCTCGCTTTATGAGGTCAATCGAGCGGTCAGAGAGCAACGTCCAGCACGGGCTTGGGGAAACCTATTGTCTTTGGAAAAACGAGAACCTCGTGCATATAGTAATTCTATGAGTAGGGCAGTGGATCAAATCATGTTCATTTGCACTCAAAGTCAGTTGTCGTTGTTGTTGTTGCCATGTCGTGTTTCGTCATACGCGGTCATGTCCTGTGGCAGTGTTTTGCTTTTAATGCAAGTGGACTTGGAGCTTTACTAGTGGGTAAAAAATTTAAAAATGTTAGCAGACAATTGCAAAGAGCGGCCGGGGAAAGGACAACATTTTGCCTTTAAAGCAAAACATGCATCCCCATTCTTAGCTGTCGATCGATATAATTTCGTGTTCAGAAGTATTTAAATTGCATACAGCGCCAGACAGACATTATCGTGTATTATTTATTGCCAAATTGACAGATACAGCATATATTTACAAAATAATAACTAGTAAAAACTGATAAAATTTCTATTTTACTTTTGAATATCGAATATGAATGAATTGGATTAATATAGTACTTGAAACTTCAGAATGAAATGAATCATTGTATCGTCATCGAATGACTGTTGTCGACGACAAAACACTTTATTTTTAATACTGAATAATTCTGGAAACTCATTCAATATGCGAAACCTAAGGACTCAAGCTACAAATTTACTGAAAATCAATAAAATTATTGTCAATTCATGTTAATGCGAGTTGGAGGCAGAATTACTAGACACTTGAAAACGTCGGAATGTTTACATTTCTTTTAATATTACGATGATGATTGATTAATTGTCAAAACGTGTTAAATTGTCAGCTTAAATGAATTGCAACCATATTTCCTTTATATATAAGATCGATATACATATTTTTAATAGAAAAACAGATAAATAATTCAAATAATAAGAGAAGCTGATTAACAAAAGGAATATTTAATAAATTTAAACAAATATCGGTTACATTAACTTGGTCTTTTGTTCAGTTGTCCGTCTTCAATTAGTTTTAATATATCTTGTTTTTTTTTGTACTGTTCTTTGGACACTTTTATTTTTAAAACCTTTCTATTGGACAAAATCTATCCACTCCTTAAAGAAAACTTTTCCCATTCACATACTTTAAGGATTTAAACAGTTTTAAAATTAGACTAAAAGGAGTAGTTCTTAAATAGACCATTAAATGTCTGTGTCTAAATAAAGTAGTTAGCAAAATGATATGTTAATCAATTCACTCGCGTTTCTTTCAATGCATTCCTATTTAAATTTCACCTCACGGGCATAAGGAACAGTCCAAGAAAATTGTACCAGTAAAAAAACCATGAATAATATAAATAGACGAATTTGAATAAAACAAAGAATTCACCATGAAGTAGTGAATTCATCCCCTTCGAACATTCACATTCACTCACATTTTCGTGTTCGCCATCTACGTTTCACTCGCAGTTATAATTAACAATTTCCCAGTCTGGTTATAGACGCCAGGTTATATCCAGAGGGTGGGGCGTATATGACCCATTTCCTCACCAACAAAAAGAGAAACAAAATCTGAACCATAAAAAACGAACCAAGTTCCGTTACGTCGTCCGCAGAACGGTCAGCCGAGTACTAATATTAAGTGAGCTCCAACGCGAGAAAGTGGCACGAAAGCCAGGACTCGATAATGGAAACGACAGCGTGTCCAGTGTGCGTTTGACCGGCCAACTGACCAGAACACCGCGGACAGAATTTAGCAGGGAATAAACAAGAGAAAAGAAAAACTATAAATAAATATAACTCACACCATTTTCAATTGGAATAAGTCACATCTGATCCGAGTATAGGCACCAGTTAAGGACGTAAAGAGTCTGGACGTGTGCAGGAAGGTTGCAAAAGAGCAGCAATAATGGAATAAATACTGTCTAATTACGTACTTGAAAATCAATATAACAAATCCAATATTTTAGTAGCAACACATTAGTAAATGTCCTAGTTCAAAACGTCGTTGTTAAGTGTTTAGTCGTTGTTAAAAGCGGAATATTTACAATGGATATACCAAACAGTGGTGCCGTTTTTACGTTGGGGAAATCATATTTGGCTGAAAATACGCAAAGTTATTTCTACATAAAAAACGATCCCGTCAAACGCCTGATATCGGGCCCATATCAAAGTGCAGTGATTTGCGGTAAATAAATTAAGAAATTTAGACATAATTTTATTATTAGATAGATAGATATTTATATTGTAGTGGGCCATTGCGTGCTGTTGGTCCATTGTGCCATATTTCGTAGAAAAGTAATTATTTCTTTCAGGTCTAGGAGTTCTATATCCCAGGCAATCATGTAGACTGATTTAAATATTTCCGTTCTCGCATGCAAAAGTGCAGCACACGAAGTTAGTATAGGAATTCGGATTTCTTTATTCCCCGCAAATATTAACAGAATGATTGATCTTGAGAATACTCAAGATAGTGATTAAATGTTTCCTCAATTTGCAATGTCCTCTAAAGAAGTTATTATTTTTTTTACTTTAATTAATAACCTTTCAAAGCATTCCTGTAAAAGTATCTCCCATAATGACAATGGTCAGTCTATAAACTTGGGTTAATAAATACATATGAGGTTTATAATTATAAAATCTAAATATAGAATCAGAAAAAAAGGAATTATTCAGTTTAAAAACACTAAATAAAACTTTTAAACCTATAAAAATAGCTTTTATGGAACATAAAAATAACTAAAAGAAAATATTGTCAACATGAAATAAATAAAAGCTGTTGATGTGTTCTTAACCCTTGAAGGAGAAAACGAAATTCTTCTCTGCATATTTAATTGCGGTCAATCACGAAGTTGAAGGAAAGAATCCAATGGGTACGAAAAGTTTTGCCTTCTTGTTGCATGTTGTTGCTACCCAAATGCAAGACCTTTCACTTTCATTCAAACGTCGCCGTGGTTTTAATACTTACTGAAATTGCTGTTAATTTTGTTGAAGCAGTTGATGAAACTTTTCATTTCATTTTACCCTGAAATCATTTCGACAAATCGCAAGAGAAAAAGAAAGTAGTTGAAATAAGTTTTTCTGTAGAGGTTAATAGAAGACATTAAACCTGAATATGTTTGCCGAAGAGAGCAACAGGATATGTGCACCAATTTCACATGAAATTTAATAATTACACCCGGACTTATTCACTTTATTTGCTTTTGTTGTTTTGCTGATCTTCTAGTAATACTTTATGAAAGCTAATTATAGATTTTATGAAGAATCGATAAGTATTTTAAATAGCGATAGTCTGCTAAATAGACATCAATTAAAAATCTACTATCGCATATATCCTTGAAATTCTCGATAGAAATAAAATTCTCAATTCTTTTATGAAGCATTTAACGTCCTACGTCCATAAAAACGGATTCAGATCACTATCAAAATGAAGGAATTTTGGGGTCACTTCAAGCAAGCATTCAAGTTAAGAAATTCCCACCCGAATAACAGTGTCGAATTAAATAAGGGCAAGTGGTAAAATTGCTTGTAATTGCCCCAAAAACTGAAGCCATAAATATTCTGTATCTCAACATGTATTTTAATGTAGCCACAAACATTCACTCTTTTCTTCGTCTTCCATTAACGCAGAGAATTGGTCGAGCAGAGGGTTGAATGGTTTTAATGCTAATTTGTTTTATTCCCATTCAGAATCAGGACGATTGTTTGTGTGGGGTGAGAATCGTCATGGGCAGTTGGGAATCGGGGCGAGCAATAATAAAAACGGCAGCCATGCGAATGGCAGCAGTAGCAGCAACGGCAACGGCAACGGCAACGTTACTACCAGCAACAGTAAAATCCGCAACAATGTTATCGATGATGTTGTCACGAAGCCGACCTGCGTCAAATCACTCAAAACTTTGGGCTTAAAAATAGCGGACGTTGCCTTTGGGAACGATTGGGCCATCATATTGACACGTAAGTCTAATCAACTTAAAAAAATAATTCGACATGACCTCGAAATAATACATAAAGAATGACAAATAAAAATTATTATTAAAGAAATACAACAACACGAATTCTTTCGTAGATTCCAATGAACTTTTCTTCAGTGGACGTAATATTTTCCATGATGTTAAGAAAAACTTTGTGACATCTGAAGTGGCAGGCGCCAAATGCTCCATAATTCGAAAGCCATTTCGCTTGGAAGAGTTCGACAACTGTTTGTCCACAAGCGAAGAAGAGGAAAATTTCGTGTCTGTTTTGGCGGGAAATGAACACTTCGCTGTGATGACAAGTGAGTAAAAATTCATGTACTTGGCGTGGATACACGAACATTTCATAAATTCCAAAAGGAGCACAGTTCAAAACTAAAGTGAATGTAAAACGCTTGCAATAGTTACACATTATTAACTTCTATCACAAAGCACGTTAGTATGTAAATAGAAATATGAACCCAAAAGAATTTAATAATACGTCAATTCATTTAATTATGTATTATTATTGTGTATAAACAGTAAATAATCACATTGAGAATTTCACTATTAATTCGTGTTTACTTTGATATCATTTCTCGCCCATTTTGACCCTGTAATAGCTCAAGGCCTTTCACAGAAAATATCCTTGAAGATTTAATAAAATTCTTTCTCTATGGATTTACAACATATTACAGCTTCCGGTCGCTTAATTGGTTGGGGATCCAATGCGAAGCATCAACAGGGCGGCGCTAAGGCCGATCATGGACCACAGGAAATAGTTCTCGATACGGCGATTCAGCAGTTCACTTGTGGTCCAGAATCCACATTGGTACTTACCAACAGTGGGAAGCTCTATCTCACTGGCACACTGCAGGAGCTGGTCTTTCCCCAATTCACAGAGCTGCAGAAGAATCTCGCGCCGAACGAAGAAATAATTTTCATGCACATATCGAAAGCTAGCGAGATATACATTGTGACCAACACCGGCAACATCTATCGCAGCTTCGAAGCGATACGCGAGAAAAGCTTGATTTTTCAACGCTTCTATGACTACGACAGCGAAGAAAATGGACCAATCTGGAAGCTGTTAAGAGGCTCCTCATTCTACACGGTCCTCACAAGGGCCAACAAGTTCTACACGACCTTTTCGGAGAGCGGTCACCACTTGAAGACTTTCCGAGAAATTTCCAAATTCCGAAATCTGCGATTGATTGACATGGCTGTGGGAACTCATCACATATTGGTGCATGGAATACCGCGATCGTCAACGCTATCAGCTACGGTGGGACCAGCGGGGGAACATCGATATATGAGTCGCACGCTCGTGATGTCAGATGCGAATGGAAACATTCGTGGACATAAATTTCCGACTCAACAAGATATATTAGAAGAGAAATCGGAATTGTGCACTTTTTATACGACTTATGTTTTCTTTAAATAAAAAATACATTATTGTTACTAATGCGTTGTTTAGAACATTGATTTTTCCGGTATTAAAGAACCACATGGTGTCTTTACGAAGCTGTACAAAAACTCATGTACCAGCTTGATTTTAAAAAGAACTTACCTTTTGTTTTAGTTAGCCTTTATTCCATAAATTATCCACTAACGATATTAAAATCACCAAATAATAACAATAGTTTCTCCAAAGTCAGAATACTTCACACAATTACACCACGAAAAACCAGCTGATTCAGTATAGCGAAGTTGGTTGTCATTGGTCGCAATAGTAATAGAAGAAGGCATCTATTACAACATGTTAATTACAATAATCTCCTACAAATTGCACCTTCCTCTTCTTTCTTCAGGCGTTAAACCAACAACAACTGTCAAAAATTTGTGTGGCTCCGCGAAAATTTTGTAATATTTTGTATGGGGATTAAAAAAATTTATTTTTATAAATTTAATAAAATCAACTAGCTACAGCAAATAACAATGCAATTCTTTAAAAATAAAAGTTAATAGTATTAACTGTAATGATAATTTAACAAGTGAGTGAGCACCATTGCAACCACAGGCAGAGAAAATATGAGATGAGAAGATATACATTGTGACCAACACCGGCAACATCTATCGCAGCTTCGAAGCGATACGCGAGAAAAGCTTGATTTTTCAACGCTTCTATGACTACGACAGCGAAGAAAATGGACCAATCTGGAAGCTGTTAAGAGGCTCCTCATTCTACACGGTCCTCACAAGGGCCAACAAGTTCTACACGACCTTTTCGGAGAGCGGTCACCACTTGAAGACTTTCCGAGAAATTTCCAAATTCCGAAATCTGCGATTGATTGACATGGCTGTGGGAACTCATCACATATTGGTGCATGGAATACCGCGATCGTCAACGCTATCAGCTACGGTGGGACCAGCGGGGGAACATCGATATATGAGTCGCACGCTCGTGATGTCAGATGCGAATGGAAACATTCGTGGACATAAATTTCCGACTCAACAAGATATATTAGAAGAGAAATCGGAACTGGCTGAAGATGAGGTAGACAAGGTCGGACAGAATGAAACACAGAAGGCGAATACACAAACACAGAAGGCAGCAGTTCCTATCAACGAACACGTAAACACAAATGAATCTACGCAAGACGAAGAAACTTCATTGCTACATAAAAATAATGACAGCGAAGATGAGGAATTTCTCAAAGCTGAAAAGGAGTCTGAGATGGAAACAGAACTTGATGCTGACACTAAATCGAGACTAACAAATCACATAACTGAAGATGGGAAAAGTATCACGAGCAAATCCTCATCTCCAAGCGAATCTTTGAAATCACGCATCTCGATGAAGACGATAAAAAGCAATCACGGCGGCTCGCTTGACAGCACGATACGCCAACATACTCCCTACGCCGATGGCAGTGGACCCACCACTCCACAAACAGCGAAGAAAGCAATGCGTAACTTTAGCTACGAGGCTGCAATGGAGCACGACGCTATAGAAAATACAACCCCAGCGCTGCATGATAGCTTAGAGCACATTGCTGAGGCAGTCAGCGATGGTAAAGAAAGAAATGGTAAATATTTGTCCATATAAACAAAATAGTGTCTAAGATCTTTATTTTTTCAACAGCTTTTAATGGGTCGATAAAAACTCCAACGCCTCCCTACGAAGAAGACGAAGAACTCACCGTAGAAATACAAACCTTCACTGATGAGCTGGACCGAACTGTTAACCAAATTCGATTCATAAATAACGGCGTGGATGTAACGCCCAAAGTGGCCGATAGCATCAGCATTGAGAGCGAAAGTAGAGTTACTGGCGAGTTGCTCACAAATAGAGGAAAAGAAGTCGATAAACTAGCAAAGGAAACAGTTGATCTGCGGCATGGAACTGAAGTCAAACCGGCAACCGAAGGGTCATCTGCAGGTGGAAATGTTAAAGAAGCCAATATAAATACCGTAGCGACAGCCGATCACGATGCCAAAAAATCCTCAATGGCCTCATTCCTCAATGGTCAAACAATGAATCAACTAAGCAACGAAACAATACAAGCAGTCAGCGATACCACACAATCCGTAGGCAAATCTATAAGCACGCTGGCCAGCAAAACCCAGCAAGCGGCCGAGTCAATGACGTCAAAGTTATCAAATGAAATGCAGATTGCTCAGCAAAAATTATCTACAGTAATTACATCGTCTGTAGATAGTTCGAATAAACTTGAAACAGATGCCCAGGGAACATATGGATCTGGCTCTTCGAAGAATTCCAAAGAAAGAATCTTACCTACGACAGCAGATGAAGATGAAAATACAACAGCATCAGTCAGTTCAACGCACACTTCATCTGGAAACCCTTTTGATAGCGGAAATCCATTTGAGAGAAATACAAACCCATTCGACAATGAAACCAATGAGAGCTCCATTACTATCAAGGAAAATATTCAACCGAACACAGAAAAAACCAAGGGCAAAATACGGCAATTCTTCAGTGATATTCGATCGAAAAGTAAAGGTATTTCTTGTAGAAGCGAAAAGGACGTTCGTGTAGAAGGTGAGTCGGAGTAGCGGCAAGATTTTAACACAACTGTTCTACCAAACTTAACGCTTTCCAGACGATCCACCACGCTATACACCGGTGGAAGAATTGGTACAGCGTTCTGCCAGCTCTGCCGAAATAAACAATAGCAACACTTCGAAAGTATGCACCATTTTATAAAAATTTGTGCTTGTTTGTAATATTCTTATTGTGCACTTTTTATACGACTTATGTTTTCTTTAAATAAAAAATACATTATTGTTACTAATGCGTTGTTTAGAACATTGATTTTTCCGGTATTAAAGAACCACATGGTGTCTTTACGAAGCTGTACAAAAACTCATGTACCAGCTTGATTTTAAAAAGAACTTACCTTTTGTTTTAGTTAGCCTTTATTCCATAAATTATCCACTAACGATATTAAAATCACCAAATAATAACAATAGTTTCTCCAAAGTCAGAATACTTCACACAATTACACCACGAAAAACCAGCTGATTCAGTATAGCGAAGTTGGTTGTCATTGGTCGCAATAGTAATAGAAGAAGGCATCTATTACAACATGTTAATTACAATAATCTCCTACAAATTGCACCTTCCTCTTCTTTCTTCAGGCGTTAAACCAACAACAACTGTCAAAAATTTGTGTGGCTCCGCGAAAATTTTGTAATATTTTGTATGGGGATTAAAAAAATTTATTTTTATAAATTTAATAAAATCAACTAGCTACAGCAAATAACAATGCAATTCTTTAAAAATAAAAGTTAATAGTATTAACTGTAATGATAATTTAACAAGTGAGTGAGCACCATTGCAACCACAGGCAGAGAAAATATGAGATGAGAAATAGTCGAAAAACTTGATTTGGGTGAAGCTCATTTTCAAAGAAAACTGCATAGATGCCTCAGCAGGTAGGTCAAAGGTGAAGAACTCAAATCTACAATATTTTGCGGAAATGAATGAATTCATATTTTAATGATAAAAAAAATTGTTCGCAAGAAGTTTGATGAAGGCGATGAAAAAGTTGAAGAAAGTGGTTGATATTTTCTGCACACAGTGAATCGTGTCAGAACGACGCGTGCGGCGATTGGGTCGAGTTTTTTTATGTGTCTGTCTCAAAGTGGCTTTGGCTGACAGTTCTTTCAGCGCCGTGCTACGGCTCCCTGTTTGTACAAAACTAACCTCAAAGCACGATCAATCGACGTACGCGCTTGGATGGCAAAATGGTCAGGTAGCACAAACATGAAAGCAAACCAATCTGCAATAATACCAATCGGATCAATAAAGAGTTGAATGCATTTTCTATTATTATGGACTTGTGATGTTTTACACGTATTACAACACATTTGGCCAATTAAAAACACATGTAACAGTGACAGAAATGGTCAATAGAAAACACATTTATTAAACACGTTGGCAACTAACACGTTTTTAAACATTTACCAAAAAGTCGGCCTCTAATCTTTAATATTTTCTGGAACAATAGAAGTTACATCGCGTGGGTGAGTGTTTAACACATTCAGTCATTTATGGCGAGCCTCATTCTTCCAAAAAGTGCTAATTTTGATAACCTTGTTTTTAAGGTGGGTACATCGAATTTAAGAACTTTCGTCCTTTTAGTTTGTCAATAATATTGCTTCACATTTCAGAATGAAAGGAATTTTAATATACAATAATATATAATGCGTATTCAATCGATATATGATTACAGTTTCTGAAAGACTCTAAAAAGATCTCTAGAAACCTTCAATATGATTGAAATCCCTCGACTACCAAGTAAAAACATTACAATATTTTAATAATGCCTTTGGTATGCAATTTACCACATAATACCTTGCCAAAAATCCTAAATCAAATCAGTACATTCTTTTGTGTTGCCTCCAATAACAAGCCTATGTAAAAACAATGCGTTAAGGAATCTAAATACCTATCGATTACTCACAACCTATGGATTCCGCTCTTGATTCGATTAGAAGCTGGTTTTTTAGTGGATAAACTTTAATTCTAATGAAATTCCTACAAAATCTTTAGTATTTTCTTTTCCAGGCTGCTTACACTTCAACAATTATCTCCGCTGTTGCAAGAAGTTCACAGTCATCACTTTCTCCACTTAGTTGTTGCTGAGACAAATTTGTAAAGTACATTTATAGGATAAAGCACATGAAAAACTCGAATTGAAACAAAGCTTAAAGTCCGATCAGATGCATATTAAGGGTTTACAACATGCTCACGCTGCTGCAGCCATGGCTAATTGCGAAATAGTCATAGTTGCTGCCTCCCCTAATAATCCTAACGAAGCAAGTGCAGCAGCTGCAGTAAATGCACAACAGCAGCAGCAACATCAACAACAGCAACAGCAGCAACAACAGCAGCAACAGCAACAACAGCAGCAACAACAACAACAGCAACAGCAAACTCATACCACAGAAATTCAACTACCTTTTAACGTCCATCTCACTGCTGCTAGTGCTGAAGCTCACGCAGCTGCCCAAGCAGCCGCCATGGCAGCGGCTCAAGCTGCCGCTCAAGCAGCCGCGGCTGCTGAAGCCAATCAACAGCAGCAACAACATCAGCCTGGCCATCATCACACAATGCTGCAGCAGCATCCGCTGGCGCACCTAGTAGCTACCGCCAGCACTAGTCCGCCATTGTCCGAGGATCACTATGGCGGCGATCGCAACGGCCATCACTCAGCCGGCGGTCCTGAAAAGCCCTTCCAATGCAACGTCTGCGAACGTCGATTCCGTCAGCTGAGCACGCTGACCAATCACGTGAAGATACACACTGGCGAGAAACCGTACAAATGCAACATTTGTGATAAAACATTTCGCCAATCGTCCACGCTCACCAATCACATGAAGATCCACACTGGCGAGAAGCCCTTCACATGCACTTTCTGCCCGAAGCACTTTCGTCAACTGAGCACCTTGACGAATCATTTAAAAATTCATACAGGTGAGCAACGTCGGAGTGTCGTCTGCATAGTGTTTGTCGGAAATAGCAATTACGCTTTGTTGATTTGTTTTATTTATATATTTTTCAAACTCATTTCAGGCGAAAAGCCATTCGAATGCGCAGTCTGCAAAAAACAGTTCCGTCAGTCCAGCACACTCAACAATCATATAAAGATCCATGTTATGGACAAGGTTTACTTGCCCATGAAAATAAAGACGGAGGAAGACGAAGGATGACTAGAGGAGATTGTAATTGGGCGCGGCAATCACGCAACCACAGCTGGTGATCACGCTCAAATCTTAGCACCAACTGCTGCCGCCCATAGCAACAACAACAATACCAACACTGGAGTAGCCACTGCAGCAACAGTGATAGGACCGCCTGCTGGTAGTGCGTCTGGCGCTATTGAACATTTTAATCTCACCACAATCGGTGAACTGTCAAATGTGCAGCTAAGTAACATTAATGCGCAGTTGGTGGGTGGCACTGTAACTGCTGACGGCAGTCTAGTTACCATGGGCGGCATTGTTGTTGGCCGACTACATCATGCTGCCATTAGCAACCATCACCATAACAACACCAACGCTCAACAACAGCAGCACCGATCAACTACACAGCAGACTCAAACAACGCAAGCGGATCTGCAGCAACAACAGCAGCAACAAGGAGGCGTGATTAAAATTGAGACCCAAAATGAATTCGTAGCTGAAGGGTGAGAAGCCTACGAGCTGCTGTTCGAATATATAGTGAAAGAAGACGAGGCAGAGGATGCAGCTAAGAAAATAGAATCGGCTGCCAGACGATCGAAGTAGATTAAGGTAGTACTAACGTAGCACACTTGTTGTTCTCCATTATTTATTTGTAGCTGTTGTTGATGAATTAATTGATGGAAGAAAATTAAATCATTACAAATAATACCACTGAATGTTAAGGCAAAAAATTAATTACCTTTAAGTTATATAGAGAAGCATGCAAGCCTAATTTGTAAGACAAATGTTGCTAACATTTCACCATTAATTTCTGAATTAATTGTAATTATTTTATCTGTTGCTTGAAGTAGCATTGCGAATTTGATCTAGGCATTTAGTATTCATAGTATAAAAATGTAATGTATTCAGCGTCAAACTAGACGTCAGTTTGGATCAATACAACAATTTTGTAGCAATTTAGTTTCTAATGCAACCAATCGTCAAAATAATATTAAAGTAATTTACCAATTGCAGGCTGCCTTTATTTTCGTAGGCTAAGGCTTAATTCGAATTATCATTGCTATTTCAATGTCTTGCTATATATTAAGTTCACCAACAAAAACAAATTCAAATCCTTTTTGTTGACCTCCAAAAAATTAGGTTAAACTTTAGATATAGTCTGTAAACTGTATAAAGAAATGCAATTTTGATTGCTTGATGAAACTATTAGCGTTAATTTGTATTTAATTGTTTTCTACCTTAATTAGTTATAAAAAAATCTTTCTTCTTTATTTAATACAGCGCTGACTTTTTAAAGTCGACCTTATACGCTGTAATTATTGCGAGTAAAGTCTTTGAATACTTGCGTTAGCTGTAAACCTAGTTTGTAATTAAGCCTAAATTGATCAGAATACTAGCCAACATACTTAATATGAAAGCATGAAGAGTAAAATAGAATCACATCATGTAGTTAGTTATTATTATAAACACTGTAAACATTTATTATATTGTATAATTTAGGAATTGATCTATTTTGTAATAAAAATTGTAATATTGAAACTTTAATTATGTACGATGAATAAAAAACCAACACTGTAACTTGTTTCGGTTAGTCATAAAGAATTTATGAAATCAAAATCGTAATTTGTATTTTTGTTAGAAAAAATGCGTTCGAAAACTTATTGTGAAAAATTACAATTTGAAGACTTTATTTAATAAATGCGTTTTTATTTTCTCTTTTTTGGGTATGTTCAACATTTGCGATAATCGATTGTATCTATGGCAGGTTTTTATATAATTTCCTTGTTTTTAAGCGCCTATTTTTCTCTCTAAGAACTTGACTATTCATTTTTAAACATGGTTTTAATTTGAAACACAATGCAGGGGACAACTTCAATAAATCCATTTTTTTTAATCCATTAATAAAACGCTTTATTTATTCATCAATCTCCGTTTTTCATTCTTGCACAAAATAGTTGATTTTATTTTCTAATGATGTAGGGATATGCGAATATTTATATTCGTATGTACTATAACGTATACGAAATTCCCAAAATGTAACAAACAGCATGATAAAAGTAGAGTAACATAAATAAACCTTGAGTAATGAACATGTAAAAATTTAATAAAAAGTTGTAAATGTAAGCAATTTTATTGGGCTTGTATTTGCAGTAGAGAAATGAATGCAGACAATTTTTATTTAACTACATTAATAGTAATCATTTTCTTTACGTTTGCCTGTATTTTTTTTAGAAGTAAAGTTGGCGTAAAATTAAAATACCAGCAAAGAGTTATTTAAAGTAACTAATTGTAGCGATTGTTGATACAAGCGTAGTTTTAAGATCAATATATGAAAGGTATTGAAATTCCAGGCAAGTTAATTTATTCGTGTAAGTCTTCCGTTCATTTCGATATATTAAATTTTTGTTTTCAGAATTCAATTGAAGAATTCTTGAATTTTACTTTCTGGTACATTGTAAAACGAAGAAAGTGTTATTTGAGAGTGGAACTGACTAAAAACGTTTCGAAGAAAAAAGTATTTTAAAAGAGTACACAGAATAGACACATTTTTAGAATTAGTTAAATCTTTTTCTAGTTGGAATTTGTAACCTTTTTACAACTGACCACTTTAAACATTAACTTCAGTAAAACTTATTTGTTTCTGGTTGTTTTTTTTCGTATCTCTTTTTATTTAAAACCTTTACTGTTAATTGCATCATAGAAATTATTGGTTGGATTCGTTAAGTACAAAAATAAATTTATTGAAATTTACGAATAGAATATAGAACATTTATGCATTGATGTTAAAAAATAAATACAGGGCGCCGGAGATTTTTTTCTTGAGATATTCATCCGATGAGGTAGATTGTTTGTCGCTTATGTTAATATTAGATGTTGGAAATAGTTCAATATATTATATTCAATGTAAAGACGTAAGTGGTAGACATACATCCATATATACAAACGTACTAAAAGACGTAATTTATTAGCATAAGTAGTTTGTATAAACGTGTAATTAAATGTGAAAAGCAAATGATTTGGAATCAAGGTAATCAAATTTTGTAGAAGATATAATAAATGAAAATACCGCAAAAGTGTCCCCTATTCAAGCAAAAACTATAGTTGTGCTATGTAGAGAGAGATTTTAACAGTAGAAAATATTGAATTTAACACTGCACTGCACACAAACGTGTGTATTTCCAAAAAGAAATTGAAATGCAAAATTATTAAATCAAACTTAAAATAAATTACACTGAAGTTAATTCATTACGATAAAGTGTAACAGTAAAAGCACAGAGCTGTCGTTATAACAAATGAGGGCTCAGCAATTAGGATCATGTTTGAAAACAATTAGTAAACAATAAATAGCTTGTTAATATACACATACGATATATATACATATATATATAAATATTAGCGACTAAGCAGGTAATTATATACACTACTTTGAGCGTATTTAAATATTAATATTAACAAATAGGTGCAGGTACATATATATATATAAATAGCATACATGTATTTTACTCATTGTAGTAGTTGAGTTGTATATGATTTTTCGAAACGAATTTATTAAGCAGAAGAGAAACGCTACTTAAATAAAATAATGATTTGTATTAATGATAATTTAATTGATAGTTTAGAGGATTTAAAAATAATGTTACAAATCCATTGAGAGTTAAGAGAGTTGGAAAACAAACTTGATATAATTTGTGCAGACAAAATCAATAATAAAAATGTTTGTAAGAAATGTGCATATATGCGAAAAGTTGTTATTACTTTAAAAGTGTAATTTACCGAGGTTGGCTTAAGCAATAGCAGAATTCTCAGTTGTTTTTGTTTCAACATCGAAAGGAATTCATTAATACAGTACATTCTGAAAATATACGTAGATACCAATAAATGATAAACATAACAAATGACATAAAAAACTAATAACGTCATTCAGAGCGTTTCCAAATGGCTCTGAATTGCTCGATAATTTAGGACGAAAACTGAATTCATATAAATATGGACTTTTGAATTAAATAGTGTACTCGACGGTTAAATATTAAACTATATACGCCTTAGTTTCTTAAGACTCATAAATATAACGTCTTTAAGCAATCAAATGAGTAAAAGCGATGATGGAGTTTATGAAGACTTTCGGCTCTAGCCCGTCGCAAAATCAGCCAGATACGTTCGCCAAGCTGTGAAATCGACTTCTGTTGAATTGATTCCAGCTTCCTTTGGTTGTGGTTCTTTTTCTTTTACCAGTTCATAGAGATTTATTACGTATTTCAGATCAGTGCGATATTTCTGTAGCAATGTTCCGTCTATGCAGATATCAACAAGTGGCAAATCAACTTTTGGCCTGCTCATGATTACCGCCATGCGCAATCGCTCCTCCAACTCCTTGATGTCGTTGGTAATGCGTTGCAGAATTAGGGAATCGCAGCTTTTCGCAGGAGAGCGATGCACTGATCTTCCAACAGCTTTGAATGTATTGAGTTCGGCATTTTTAGTCAGCAGGCAGAAGAACTCTTTGGTGCCGTGCCAGTCGCAATAGGCTTGCAACGCCAAGAGCAGTAGCTCGAGATACTGTTCTCGTGTCAAATCTTTGTCGTTGCTTTCTGAGATCTCGGCTTGTGGCTGATAACGAAGCCAGCGCTTCTTGAAGATATCGTTGGTAATCTTTTTTGGAGACATCGGCTCAGAGTGCGACAAATGCAAGAGCTGCAGAAAACAGTCGATGAACTCGTAGCGAACGTAGGGAATCCGTAGTACGTGAATAGCGCTGATGTAATTCGACACTTGAGAAGTGTTGTATACTGAAGTAAAGAAAACTTTAAAACAGCAATTAGCAAATGCTGAATACTCACATTTAAACGTTTTGAAAAATTCATGAATCAAAGATTTGGTTTCGGCACCCAAATTGGGATATCGCAAGCCCATTGCAGTATGCTCCAAGTCGGCGATGTTGCTCACTTCCATAACTAAACTGATTAGACGCTGCGATACACAGAAAGATAAAGTAAAATCTTTACATCGAAGAAAATACAACCTCCAAAATATCCAGATGATGGCGTTTGGCGCATTTACTCGTACTGACAGAGAAGAGCTTAAACAGTTCCTTCACTGTGCGAGTACATCGTGTGTATTTGGACAGTGCAAAAACATGCACGACGAGAGGACGGTCTTCTGCATTGAAAATCCAATCTTTTGGCTTTTTGTGATGATGCAAAATCCACATAACGAAGTCGTTTTCCAATATCTGCAGCAACAATTGCAACGAAATGTATAGTCGTTTCAAACGCGTTCGTGCCGACGTGAGGGCTTCAAATGTCTGGAGGCGATTCTCCTGTGCTTCCCATTCCCATAAGTTGAGGAACTCACTCGCTTGTGAACTTTCGTTGTTGGAATTTATCGGTGAAGTTATCATTTCCATTGTGTTGTTTAGCCGTGAAATGCCTGTAGAAGCTTTTGGCGTTTTCGTTACCTCAGAGTCGAGGGTCAAATCGTCATTCATACTTTGAAAATCTTCCGAAGAGCACAGCTCCATGGTATTTTCAATAAGTTCAAGTAGAATTTCGAATATGCTATTAGATTTAAACGGCTGGGCATTTTGCGCAGATATTTTCTTCGCATCCAGCGGCGAATCGAAAAAATTGATGTAGAACTGCCTCAGTGTTAACCAACAGGGGGGAAATTTTCGAACAATGAAGGAGAAAAGTTCAATAAATTTGTTGAGGAAATAACTAACAGAATCTCTATTAAAGCTCTTGCAATTTAAACTCTGAAAGAGAAAAGAGCATAAAAAATTGCTTTAATTTTTGATTGGTATGGAAACAGTAACGTTTTAACTTGCCAACACCAATTCGATTATCTTCGTGAATATTCCATCTCCGGGATATTCGTTGCGGTGACACATGTCGTAGGACCAGTTTATGAACGAGACATATCTTTGCTGTTGCAGCGCGCACCGCAAATTGTTGGCCTGCGTATGATTCGGAGCCTGAGGCAGTGAACCGCGATAATGGAGCTGATGGCAGTGTTCCAAATCGAACGCACAACGCGATGGAAAGTCCAGCTTTAGTCGATTGCTAGCATTTAAATACAGATTGGATATAACTAGTAATAGCTTTTCAGGCAAAGGCATCTGTTGATTTGATTCCTTGGCTGATAGGGACGTGGATTCACTACCAGAGTTATTGTTTTGGAAACTATTTCTTCCAGTAGAAACAGAATCGTTTGTCGCATCCAGTTTAGCATCATCAGAAGAAGTAGTCGAATGGGCCACATCTGCATTAAGTAGATCTTTATGCGATGCTGCTTCTTCCAAGACTGCCATTGCTGCTCTTGAGGTGCTTGGCCTCTCACCGTCATTAATAACTGCAGTAATTGGCGATTTTTCCTGCATTTCCGCTGCCACAACACACTCCTTTATCTTATCGCTTCTTTGTTGATCGTTGTCTAGAACTCCATTAACAACTTCTTGCGTTGTAGCTGTTTCTTTGAGCTTCTTTATTATTTTAGAGGAGTCGTCGTGTACTACTTTTGGCTTATTTTCGCTTGAATGGTTACGCTTTCTCTCTTCGACTTTTCCATAAACTGGCGCATCTTGTGGTGGCATCGCTTTTACAGTTACTGCATCCACCACGGCATCACCTTTATTTTCCATACCCATCTTTGGAGAGGATCGGAGTTTTGTAACGGTTTGAACTGTAGTGTTTGGAATGTTTTGCAGTGGCTGAAGAGGATAAGCGTTACTAGCACTGCAGCGATTTTTTTCAGTCAAAATCGTATGTACTAGCGTCCTATTGTGGTTTTCTTCACCTGCAAATCCACTTGCGGCGGTTGCTTTGGTACTGGGCATCGTTTTCTTTACGAAATTGAATTCTGTATTATTTGTTGCCAATCAAATACTTCTCGAAGATTCAGTTAAAAATTATAAAAACATCTTCATATTTTAAGGCCTTTGCAAAATTCTTGGTCATCCAACGAACCTGCCAGCGATCTTATGAATTGCTGTGTTGCTGGGAATCTGTTCCTGTTAAAATCAACTTTTGTGAATTAAAAGTCGTGGTATCGCCACTTACCATGCGAGTATTTAGTGTTTCCACAGTGAAAGAAATTATTTACTTTCATTACTTGGAGCACAACGGTTTTATTAACGTTTTCGTTATTAAGTACGGGAATTTCTTAAACCTCAGCTGAAAACGGCAAAGATTGTTTGGCTTATTTCGACGTAATTTTTTGGCGCCGTTTTTAGTCACAATTGGGCATTAATTTTCTTCACTTTCACGCATCCTAATTTGAATAACTGAGTCGTAATATTCTTAATAATTTGTTTTTTAACTATGTATCCGTTCCGTTACTACAGCTATTTTAATTCTTAATATTAATAATTAATATTTAAGCAATGAACTCGATGGTGCAAAAAACAGTTGATTATCATGAATTGTATAGGAGATGCCAAAAGAGAATATCAAAGCACACGGTAGGTTGTCACTCTCTATCTCACTCTGCCCAAATATTATTGAATGAACTTTGAGGTTAGTTTGTTTTGGAAACTTTTCGACATAACCTAAATATGTATTCATAATTATTCAATTAATTTCTATACCTCAAATTTGAATTACAGTGGTATAAAGAAGGTTTGGTTTGTGGCAAACAGTACGAATCGACCGTCCCTTAATTTATCAAATATATGTAAATAGAAAGCCCAAAAGGTTTCGGTAGATTTTCACATGCCTATAATGAATTTATAGAACTAAGTAGAAATTGGATTTACCTTTAATTCTCGCATTGAAGAATTTGCGGTTTTTTTGCAGTACTTAGCGCGGGAAGCAAGATAAAAGGCATAGTTTTGAGAAATATGTATGATTCTTTAAAGATTCTGCCATGTCACTAAATGCAACCGTTCAATAATCTTGTTTTTTATATTTGTTTTTTGATGGACAGTGTCCATTGGACACTTGAATTGAAACCGAATACATTTCATAATAATAGAAGAGATGTCAGATCTACTTAGTTTTTAATTCAACAATAAATAAATCTAGACCCTACGTAACAATAGTCAAGCTAAGGGATGCTTATATTGGTGATGTTCGTCAGCATATACATAGGAATAAAACAAGATTTTTGGATTTTCCCATTTGATATTGGAAAAACTTTGAAATTTTACAATAATGCGAATGTATTGCCTATTAAAAATAAATTTCTATATATTTTTATATTTGCAGACTAAAATTCTACCACTGAAGTTAATTGCACCTTCTTTCACTGAGATGTTGCCAAGCAGCGCACATGGGAGTAATTTAAAGCTTAGGAAAAAGTGAAAATTTCCATTTTTTTGAGCCCCACATTTATTTTTTTGCGAACTTTAAATTATGTAAAGAGAATTTTTTTACAGTCATTTCTAATTTAAAATGAAGGCAGCTGTGGCTATGGAATTAATTGAAACCAAGTTTTCTTTTTTGTTATACTTTTCGTTGTGGGAAACGTGTAAGGAAACCATTTAAAATATAAAGCCCTTTATTTCGATTATTAAGCTCATGATGTTTGTTATATATTTAGTTATTAATTAATTTTTATTTGTGTATACATATATCGAATGCAAATATCGCATTTTAGAATTATTTTATTTGAATTATGTCAAAAATAAACTAAACTAAATTAGCTTTATCAAGTCACTGTGAATCAAAGTCATTGTACAAGTGTCGCCGTACGGAACACGGTTATCTGCTGTTCATGGGGGTGGAGATTCGAATCCTCATGTGAGTGGTGCTTGAACATTTTCTTCACCCTGAATTGGGTCATCAAATACGTGCCGGAACTATGTAACCGTTGACTGCAAAATCGCTGACCATTATGCGACAGTTCTTCGACCTCCAATTTAAATTAAATCGTATCATCTACTCAAGTCAACATACATTTTGACTTGTCATTTCTGACTTCATACAACGGAGTTTGGATTCGGTTCAAGTTTACTCAAATCAACAACAGGATCCTTCCACTTTATCTCTATACCCTTTGTCGATAGCCTCCAAAACCACCTCTAAAGTAATTAAATGACTATAAACAAGAAATATTGAGAATAATATAACTATATGATTACTTTTTTATTTGTTTATTTTTATTTGTTGTATACTTATTAATAACTTTGTATTGTATATATTACAGATTATATATTACTAAAAATAACAATTAGTCTGACATTCATCCTTAAAAATTCGAAAGAAGCGCTTCGTTTTACCAAAGTGAATGTTGTTGAATCTTACATTTCAATTTCAATTTCAATTTATTCAGTTATAAAGTACATACAGTACTTTACATAGTAGTACAGTTTACATGACTGAAGAAAATTCAGAATGCACAATCCGCGTAATTTATACGTAAAAGCATAGTGAAAGAATTCAAGAATCTCTATCGTTAAAAACATGGATGCACGTTTTATAAAAAATTACAAAACATTGTCGCTGATTTATGTAAATGTAAAGCGATTATACATACATATGTATGATTTTGGGAATATTGTGTTGCATTTATGTGTATTGACTTCTGTTGTATTTTTATTGATATCGTTCGAATTTGATAAAAATTTATGTCAGCTTTGCGTAGAAACGCGTTAATTTTTATCTGCTTCAATTCTCGTGCGTGTTTGTTTGATATTTAAAAACTTTAATAGTTTTATTTCTGATTTTGCCTAGATTGTTTAGCATAAATTTTTGTTTGGCTTTATGTGGCTGAAATGAATCGGATATGGTAAGAATGGACCCGAACGAAAACAAATAAAATCTATTAAGACCGTGTGAGCTCAATGCAAATATCTTTCAGTTCAATTAAACCTACTTTCGTACGCAAAGAAATAAACATGAGATGAATTATATAGATATATTATTAATAATATAATCATAATAACTTTAGTTTAGTATTTGTATATTTCAAAGTTGTCATTTATTAATAAACCTTCCCTAATAAATTTGCTTAACCAATCGCAAAGAGTATTTTAATTAAAGTGATTTTGTATTTGACATTTGGAGAAGTAATGTTTTTTTGACGACTACAATATTTGCAACAGCAGCAACAAATGGCTAAAATATGAACGACATACACGCGAACATTTAATCGAACAACGGCGATATATCATTTTCGGTTCAACGAGTTGTCTGCAGTTGGTTTTCTTAAATTGCAAAAATAAATGCATGTGGATGCTGTTGTTGCTTTAAATGCCCGATCAAAATGATCACAGACGTCTTTTTATGGACGATATTGAATTTTGCTGCGCTTTTGTTTCGGATTTGCGAACTTATAATAAATTCTAATCAAATATTTTATATTTTAATGGTTTCCATCTTCTGAGATTTAAGCTTTTGGCTAATTTTTAATAAATTAGGTTTATTTTAAATGGAATTATTGATTATTATTGATTGATTGATACCTCAGCAAAATATTAACAGAAAATGCTACGCACAAATAGAAAACGCTTCTCAAAGCCATTTGTTAATAACAAAGTGAAAATTTAAACAACATGAGAAACCAGAAAAACCATTTCCACATTTAAAAAAAAACCTTTAAACAAGTTAGACTCTGTTTTTCATACTCGGTTCTTGCAAATTAAATTAAACCGCTTTAATACGGATCATTAAAGATAAGCTGATCTCACTTAAAACTCACCTTTAATACTCCTTAAGTAAACGCGCTTAATTGCGATTTATTGCAGCTTTTGCACCGAATTAAATCGAGCCAGAAATCGTGGCTTTGAAAAGGAAGCTAAAATCAAGCTGAGAGTTTTTTATTTGGTAAAAATAACCAAGGAAATATTACAATTAATTGTTGCTGTTGTTATACTAACGTCAATTGGTCTAGCACAAACGGGGCTTTCATTAATAGGAATAAACTTTAGATGTCGGATATCTACTGCAATATTTAATAACAAAAGTTTTTTAGAAACAACTAAATGTACAATTATAAAAAAAAAGTTGTAGGAAAGAGTGAAGGAAATTCAATTAGTTTTTGTTGTTAATTCAGATTTATCAGATTTTTAAGTTAATAAAAAATATATAACTAATAAAAATGAAACTGTAAATAGAATAATTATACTAAAAGTTGTATAATAATACTAAAATAATCAGCAACATAAAATAAGATTTTTATAGCTTCAGTTGATAACTTTCGATGATTTTTATGGCAGCTGATTTGCGCTTCATCGTTAAACTGATGCCGAATGCATGAACTGTTCCATCGCATTCGTCTTTGGATTTAAACGGTACCTACATTACATAAGTTAAAGCGCGTTAAGCATTTTCTTGAAAACATAGACATACGCTGGCGGGAAGCTGATTCTCGTTGTACTGCAGATGATTAAATGTTGTGATACCGCGGTATTTTAATCTCTTAAATCTCTTAACGACCGCGGCAGCTCGGTACGATTACATGACGCATTAAGCTGTGAGTATGAATCGAGAAACCATTTAACTCGCTGGAGTTGGCGGAGCAACGATGTAAAACTGTCTTCAGAGCTGCAAAGGATCGTTGCATCGCCGCGTCAAACTTGACACAAAAATAATTATCATAATAATCATTACTTTGAAGCTTACAAATTTGTGAATAGCTTTAATAGCGAATGCGGCGAATGCATAAATCCTTTTCAATGCGCGACATCGCAGCGCTACATTCGAAAAACTTGTTCGTTCCTTTGTAAATTGTATGAAAGCGCGTTTTTTAAGTACAGATTTTCAAACGCAGCCCTGCTCTGCTATCCGCTGCCCGATGGAGCGTGTTCCCATCGTGTTAGACGCGCAATCATTCAAGCAACCATTCAATGTTTACGCGCCTCTCCGCTGTTTGACAGCTCGATAACATGGCATGAAAGTGTGTTGGCCGCATTGTTGGCATACCTTCAATCTAAACACCTAATTTACCAACAGCTACAGCTACAGCCACAGCAACAATAACAATATTGTTATGAAATGCATCCATCTAGGCATCGATTGACACAAAATTCACAATGTGCTATATACTGAGAGTGCGTTTTTAGAGCTCATTAAGATGCTGCAATATTTTTCTGAGAAAACAAACGTATTTTTTGTAGTGCGTCGAAGGCCGCAAAAAGTAAGTTAGAAAAGGGAATTGTAACTTCAGTCGACATTAATAAAAATGTCTTAATTACAACTGCATTCAAATGCAGTCTGATTGCATTTGAAATACGCATTCAGTATTTTTAGTGCACGTGTTTATTTCAGTGCTTTGTTTTTAAAAGAACAATTTAATTACAATTACCTTTAGCTGCTCCAGTCTAAGTTTGGTCAACAAAAAGCATCAACAACAAAGCAACAGTTGCGTGTACTCCACCGGCGATCAAGCAGTCAGTCTACAAAGCAGAAAAGTGGAGCATATCTTGTGACATATTGTGAGAAAAAGTACGCAGACAGGTGAAGCTTTTGTTTGTTGTCGTTGGAGCAATATTGGATCGCATTAATTGCCATTTGGTTTACTAAAGCCGAATAGTTTTTAGAATTTTTTCGCTTACGTTTCATTGTGCCTTAGTTTTTGTTTACGTAGAATGAGCATAAATTCTCCTAAAAACTGGAGCATAAAGCGACCAAACAACGTTAAATGATAATAAAACATGATATGAGTAAAAAGTCGCCTTGTTCAATGTTATTTTACAAGACAAGAACAAACGACAGAAAACTGAAAATTAATAAAAAGATAACATTGCCTAATACTTGTAAAGTTACACCGCCCAACTGTCAGAATAGATTAATTTTCCCAAACATTTAATTAACGGTAATAAATGGAAACAGCAAGCAACGATTTGGTGTCTCCTGTCGCATTGCTAATGAGCTCGATTGCAGCGAAATCCAGCAGCTATGAGTCGATGCTTTAATTAATTCTATACACGTTATCACTCTGAGCGAAACTATTTTTAATTTTTTAAATCGCTTTTTTTTTGAAAGGCAGTAAATTATTTGTACTACGTTGTTGGCGATTAACTGAGCGAATAGTCGTTAAAGAACAGTTAAGTCGGTGATTTATTAATGCGTAGACTGGTTTAAGTAATACTAATATGATTATGTTTTTTTTTCAATTTTTGCGTTCAATTATAATTAATTAATATTTAAATTTCAAACCATATAATTTCAAGCGAGTTTGTGTCTTAAGTCTTTCGGTTTCGTATAAAAATTAAAATCAAATTAACTTTTGTTAAATTGTAAGCACAGTAAAAACTTGAAAATATCTTTTTAAAGCGAATTGCAAATTCAGTTGACGTTGAATTTAATGACTCAATTTTTATTGAGTTTGTTTATTATCTGCTTTTAATATGCACTCATTAAGCGTTGTTTTTATCAACGTCTTCATTATCCTAATGACCAAAAATCATATTTTTATTGCTCGAAATAAATCGCTAAGCGTCTGATAAGTATTTGCAACATTTTTGGAAGCATTTGGCAAGTGAAAGGATTGCGTGCAGATCATTTTATAGTATTTAAAAAAGAAAAAAAGCAGAAAACCTGCCAAATATGACGACGCCTACTCATGTGGTCTGTGTATTAAATAAGTTATTCGGTCGTTGTTGCCGGTGCTACTGTAGTCACTGTCTTTGTTACTTTTACTTTGATCCTGCAGCAGTCTTATTACGTAACCAATTGGTTGCAGTTTTGCGTAATTCCTAAGCTTTTATTTGTTAATTTAAAAATTTTATGTTGTTTTGGAATCTGTGCAGAGAGTGAAGGCAAATAAGAAGGAATAAATAATTTTAAGAGGACATAAAAATGCATTTCCAATGGAGCAGAAAGCATTTACATACTAAAATATACCTAAGCACCTAAATATCGATTAATTAGTTTTTATATTGACGATAAATTTACTCCTTTGGGTGTTGGGAACATTTGTATTTCACATCTCACTAAAAACTGCATCTCGAATAATAACTTAGGTTATGCTATACTGCTTTATAGTCTATTAACAAATTAATAGATGCAATGTTAATAGAAAAATCTGCATTTAGAGTGAACATAAACAACGCAATGTACCAACAGAAACAAGAAAACGATTTACTTTTTAGGAAAAGTCCAACGACTGCAGTTTATTCAGCTTGGCCACAAAAAAAAAGCATTGAAAATAAAACTGATAATTGAACGAATTTGTGAAGCTAAAGAAAATCCAAGAATTACTTTTAACACTTGAAAATGAAACAGGCGACAGACATTAAAATCAAAAACAAAATCACATTTTAATAGATAGCAAAAAGACAGCCAAGCGGCCAAAATAATTGTCATTAGAAAAATGATTTCAAATATGGGTCAGTAAAAAGCAAACCAACCTGAAATTTAATTACAAATCACTGTGAGCGCTGCTGATGTTTGTGTTATTGTAAGTGTAAATATTTTGCAACCAGGAAAATATTAGCCAGTGGCAACTTTGTGTTTGGCTTGTGCTTCGTGCTCTCCTTCACTCACTGATTTTCACCTACTTTTCTTGATTGTTGTCGTCCTTTTGCAGCATTTGATTTAATTTAAATTCGTTTCTTTATTACGTTAGTCGCTGGACGGTCGCTTGAGTGGCTGCAAACTTTCATAGAGTCTCGTGAAACATCATGTGGTAAAGTCGATTGGTGAGACTAGCGACGGGGAGGAGCGGAAGGCGGCGGGAACAAATAAGCACGCGAATGTGTGGCGTTACATAATGACGAGGTTGGTGTTCGTGCGGCCGATTTATCTCCTCAATAAACAAGGGTTTGCTGCTCATGTGGCCATCTGGTGGTCGAGTCTAGAAACACCGACAGACAGCAGCAGACATTTTTGGTTTGTTGCTGTCCATGCTTTTGTGATGACGATCTTTAGAAATTACTTTTATCTGTAGTTAAAACTATTTGGATGCAGTCGGTCAGCTTTTACTCAAATTAATTTTTTGTCACTGTACTTTTTTTTATTTATCTGAAAGAGGAAAATGCAAAGAACGACTTGAAAACTTTAACAAAGCAAGGATTTCATTTTCAACACGTCGCAGAAGTAAAAGAGACAAATAAAACTGAATTAAATAAATTACAACAATTAAAACATGATAATGAAAATGACGAAATCATATAAATAAATAAAAAGTGTAGTTCTTTAATAATATTCACTATTAAAACTGTTAAAGAAAGCTTTAATAATTGTGTTTTCGTTTGAGTCGGTCTTCAAGCAAGAAAAACCTTTAAAATCGAAAGGAATAAGTTCAGCTGCAGACTCATTCAGAGGTCACTACAGAGAGGTCAATCTTAAACTCTAAGGTCATCTTGGAAGCGACTTTTAGCAGATGCGAATCTATGCTGCTCGCGATGGTGATCGTGGGATGATTCCCATCACCGGGCTCAACTTTGCAGTGTTTTGTAAATTTAACCTTCTGACTGCAGAGTTGTTGCTCGTATCTTCGATTTAAATACAGATATTTAAAGACCAACAGTGAAGATATTTTCACTAAATCAGTTGCTGAATGGAGTCGATTTCTTTGAGATTAATATTTCGATATTTCAAAGTAAAAAGATGGCATTTATACTTCGTCGATATTTAATATTTCCCACTATGTACAGAAAAAAAGATTTAAAGCAACAAATATCACGTCTGCTGTTAGAAGTCTTTTAATCAGTTCGCTCACCTGTCACATTCTGTCCAAACATTAATGCCAACGCATATATCTTGAGCAGCAGCGTGAGATATGCGCGGAAAGCCAATTGAAAGAACCAAATCTGTTCGCTTGATATCATTTGTTCGGATCTCTGCGTTGAGTTTGCAGACAGCAGACGCCGAATAAGCAACAGCAGCCGCCGCTAACAAGCAGCAGTTGTTCAATAGACTTCGGGACGGACGTTCGTGTTGTTGTTAAGTGGAGCACTTCTAGCGTTATTTATTAGCTGCGTAGATATTGGCAAGAGATGGCTGCAAGATATGCTCACAACCAGTTCAGCGGCGAGAATCCATTTTTTCAAAGTGCCAAACCAGAAAATGAATGTTGAATTCACTTTTTGAAAAGTAAAAGTATAAAAAATGTGGGCCGATGTTGCGTAGGTGTTTCATGCGAGTGCAAAGACGCAGCTTTTATTTACATTCGCCATTCTATAGGAGTAGAAACCACGCAACGCCATATGGTCAATGAAGTTTGGTTTTATTCATAGAATTTTCCAATTTCAAATCGTTTTTATTGTGGGTAACTTCATTTTCCCTTTTAATTTTCTTTAAGTCTTACAGTTATAAGCAAATTTGTTACAATTATTCATAAATTTCATACCAACTTCTAGTAAAACGCCTTCCGCGCCAATCGGGTTCGTGTCTTAAGTCTTTTATATCGTCATCGTTTTCACGTGCCTCTTGACTTTTGCTTATATTTTCTCTTATCGCTTTTGTGGATTTTTCATTAGTATCCTCATCTAAAATAAGTACTTAATTTAATATGCTACTTTAGTGGAAGCTACTGACCATCAACGGCTCCGACTTCAACGAGACGCACTCCGTTTGTGAATTTAACAGCCGAAAGTAATCGCACATGCAATTTTCTTAATCAAACGGCACACGTATAGTAGCTGAAGTTGCTCCCACTTTTTATGGCTCGCAGTACGTATTAATTAAGAAGCAGCATTTCAAAAGTACTCCAATTTAAACGAAGATTGCAACATGCGCACAATGTGTGCACATTGTGTATGCACACGCGGCGCACTCAGTGACAACTCCGCGTGGAGTTTGCGCGGCGGACTGAGATGACAGACATGCAGCTGTCAATTATCGTCCATTGGCCGCTGCTGCTTGCTGTTTGCCGTTTTTCCAGTTGCAGTTGCGTCCAGTTTTCCTTGTGATCGTTTTCCTGCTGCTGGCAGTTGGTCAGTTGGTCAGCAGCTATTCACGAGTCGCTGCAACTCATGTAACAGCCGCCACATGCCCGTCGTTGAAACTTGTCTGTGAGCGATTTGCTGCGCAGCGTTTGGTCTGATCCACTTTCGCGCGCTGCAGTTTGCAGTCGGCTGTTGCAATTTTAATTGCAATCAATAAATTTAGGCGCGATGAAAGTAAAAATAACACACACGACAAAATCGAATGGGTTACGAAATAATTTATTTATCTTTTTCGTTACTTTCGGTTGTTGTTAATCATCGTTGATACTCTAGCAGATTTCTTATATTAAATTGTCTAATTAACAAAGCGTTTAATAATATTCGTCGCTGTCAGTTTCAGAGGTCTGCGTGTCCTTGAAGCTTTCACCATATTCGTAGTCGTCCTCTTCTTCGTCCTCCACAGCGTCCTCGTACGAATCAGCATCATCAGCGAAGCTCTTGCTATCACTCTCACTGTCATCGCCGCTCTCATTTTCACTTGCCTTGTATTCATTGTGCATCTTCAGGTTTTGCTGAGCCGCGTCCTCAATGTCATCCTCCTCAACTTCCTCGTATTCCTCCTGCTGATCGCCGGTAGCTGTGGCTCCATCGCCGGCAGCTGCTGTTGGACTGCTCACAGCGTGATGTACCACGTGCTGCTGGACTCGAGGTGGCTTCAACGCCTGCAGCGGCTGCCAAATTACGCCGTCAGCCGTTGGCTCATCGTGACCGTGTATCGACAATTGGCCGCTCGGAACGATTTCGGCCTGAAATCCGTGGACGTTGTCTGCCGTGTATTTAACTACACGCAACGAGCCATCAGGGTCAACAACGCTGTTCATTAGCGTTCGATGTTTATTCGTTTCGTCGGAGATGTTTTCACATGCGTCGATTAGAAAATCGTAAAGATAAAAAGCGAAAATCGTCAATGAAAAAATAATCAATCAAAATACAGCGAAGAAAAATATAAACTCAGTTGATATAATGTCAATTGTGTTAATAATATGTAAGAAATCTCAGTAAAGCTTTGTGCAAAGTGTCCTTGGTCTCATTCTCACCTGTAGACACCTTTTACCACGTCCCCGTCGCGCATCTCCTGACGGTTCTGGACAACCTGCGTCGGACCATCTTCGACGCCGTAAGCGAACTCGTATTGCGGTTTGGCGACGTAGTCCACATGAGCCGCTCCTGACGGCTCGTCGTAGACCAACACTTTGTGCTCCGGCCCGGTGACAGGCCCCACGAAGCGTGAGTACGAGTAGCCGACGGCCCCGCTGCGAAATGGCAGCTCGGCACAACAACAAATGATGACACCCATCAAAAAGACACGCAATCGGCTCCAAGATGCTGCGGCCCAAGAAATGCGGAAGCCGGAGATTAGCTGAAGATTCATGCGATTGATGTCAGTTTGCAAAGCGATCCTTTGTAGAGTAGTCAAATTCCTCCATGACGTGTTTGGTGTCGGTGACGGTGCTGTTGGCTGTGTGAGGATTTGCATTTTACTTTAATGATATGTCTTTGAGTTTTTTTTAAAGAAGACCGTTTTCTTGTGCAAAATGCTGTTCGAAAAGTGTGCAACTGTTGTCACCTGCCTTTTATTTATAGATGAGAGACTTGCGGAAATCTCCGGCCTCATCGCAATCCCTGGAAAACGGAAAACGTAGCAAATGGAAATTATTTATAATTGAAATTTACGCTTCAGTTGAGTTCTGAATCGCCATGATTTGCATTGTTGTCGATGTGAAGAAATTCGGGCCACGCAAAGTGACCGCATTTACAAAAAAAACCCACAGAAATGGAGCATTCGAAGAAGTCAAATTGACGAGACTTTTTTCAGCTTTTACACTGAAACAAGAATTCATAGAAAGATTTGTAAAAGGGGAATAAATATTGCAACCTACTTTGCATCCAATTTGAGCGCCAAGAAATTAATAAAAAAGACTTTACTCAATAAAATTTATAAAATAATTTATTCTTTTCGCTTATGTTTAATTGCAACGTTTTTCTTCCTTTTATTTTTTTATAATATTCTGTATTTTATTAGAAAGATCTTTGATCTTATAAATATTACAGATCATGTGCTTTAAATTATTGATTTATTATTTTTAGTTTTTCTAATGAATGACAGAGTCACCTTTAATCATTAGTTTCCGAAAACGATATTTGCACGAAATCGAATCTTGTTGTTAATGTTGAAATCCATATCGAGATCATATCTTGTTCAAGTGGATAATAAAAAGTTCATGCTGAGTATATTTTTATAAATGACCAGCTTCACATCGGGTGGACATATCCCACAGCCGCCGCAACACGAAAAGAGACAAGGCTGTTGCGAGATTTCTCGATATCAGTTGATTTACGATCGCGAATTCGATTATGCAAATCCACAAAATAATCCTAAAATTAGACTTAAAGTATCGAGAAATATGTGCAATAACAATAAAAGAATAACCAGAATGAAAAGGTTGTTCTCACTGTCACCCAAGTCGAATGTTGCCGGTGAATGCGTGTGCGAACGGCGCACAGATCTCATCAGAGCTGCTGTCGGCAGCGTGCACTCAAACGGCGACAGAGTTTCATTCATTTTGACCCAGTTCAGAACCGTTGGCAGTAAGGAACTCAAGCATTTGGCATTTCAAATGCTGCGTTTGCAGTGTGTTGGTGGCTGTTTGTTGATTGGCCTTTTATTGTTGCATTGCTGAGTGCGTGTTGCTAGTGGATTTTTTGCTGGAAGCGCGCAGCAGTTGATACGCACGGAGTCCGAGAGTTGCCCATTTCAATATGGAAATACTTTTGAAATATATGACCCGCAACTCCGTGAGTTGCAAGGCATTCATCAAGCGACGCAAACCACCTTTTAAGTGCAATAATCCGCCGAATTAAATGACAAGATTTTTCATCGATTAACGTTCACTCATAAATTTTCCAAGGCAATTAACGATATTTTTTGGTGTCGTTTTGAAAGAACGGAAGTAGTTGTTACACTTTTAGAAAGGTAGTTGACCATAGAAGAACTGGGCGAAGTTTCAGACTCTCAGCACTCATTTTTCCTATTTTATGTTCATGGATTTACATAATTAATTAAAGAATTTTCAGAATACATTCATTATAATCAGAGACGTCTGCATTTTGACAAACAACTGCTGCTGTATTTAAAGTTTAATGGGAAACGAGGTCTCCAAGCATGAAGAAGCCTCATGCATAAAATTGAAGAGGTGCTTCTGCTGCACTTGCACTTTTTTGCCACTCAATTCGTAAACAACATCTTCAGCGACAGATTTTTTGCATATTGAAAATGTTGGCGATGCATTAAACATTCAACTTCTCCGCTCAATAAGGCGACAAAAACTACAAAAAGAAAACCACGACGACGAAGACGCCGTTGAGTTTGTTGTCAGTGACATAGACGATGCTTATAATGATGCTTATTGCTGCGATTTTATGAGCTTGGTAATTATACTGATTACGTTGTTAAATGTTTAGCGGAATCGCAACCGTCGCCGATGTTTGTTAATTTATGGCTGTTGTTGTCGTTGTTGATGATGCTTGCTGCTGATGAAGCAGCTAACGATGCGTTCCACTCCTGCGCTTCCCCGCAGTCGGCATATATTTGAGGTCAATGTGTGAAGTGGGACATTTTCGCCAAGTACCAAAGACGAAATAATGAAATTTTTTGACTACAGCGTCCATTGGTATTCGTTCCACGGTGCAAACTCTAGCATTCAGCATAACTATCATGCGACCAGGCTTACAGACAGAAGCCCAACAGCAGGAACAACAACATGAAAGGCAAATAAAACTTTTGCTAAGCATCTCGGCTTCGGTGAGAAGAGTAACACGAAAGACATTGTTTTCACACAGCATTTAAATGATGGGAAAATGTTTGTGCATCGGCGAAAAAAGGAAACAAAACACAGCGAATTCGATAATACAAGACCCATTAAACTCATTTGCAAGGTTCACAGTTAAAGCATGGACGGTTGCATAGAAGACAAAACGACAAAAAGAAACGATAGTGAAGAGTTTGAAGCTGCATCACGACTTCACTTGTTCGACGATGGTCGCCAGTGCAAATTGTTATTGAATCTGCGGCTGTCGTTGCTATTGTTGTGTGTTTAGATGTCTGAAAACTGTTGGAAAAATGAAGAAAAATTGGAAAAGCCACCTTTGCTTTGGCTTAGTTACCCATATCTTGCAGCGATGTGGCGAGTTGCTGCAGACTTGAAAGCAGCTGTTCGTAAGCAGCTTAAATAAGACAGCAACAACAACACCGCAAGCCATAGTGATTATGCAATTTTCTTTAAGGCGGCTTTGAAAACATAAAAATGTAAATTAAATTCAAAAAATCAGATAAGTCGTCGTTATAGAAATCTTTCACCCATTCAAAAACAACTGCAAATTGTTTCATTAATGCGCTTTTGCTATTTATCTAATAGCGTGGTATATTCTTTATTTATTAAGCGCTATAATCAGTTATTGCAATTTTTATTAGGCCGATAAAAATAAGTTTTCCCTTGTGGATACTTTCGCTTAGTTGAGTTTTTGGCATAAGTTTGACCCATTTTCACTCGAGACTTACGATGATAGGAAAGGAAAAGGGAAAGCATGTGGAAAAAGAAAATTTAGGGTCAATATAATAAAACAATAATTACCAATAATTGAAGAGGGGAAAGGAAAAGAGAGTGATGCAACTTAAAATGATTTTGTTTCGAAATTTAGAGCTTATTTTAATGCTTTATGAATTATGAATATGTTGTGCTGTTAAATGTCATTTATTTGTTTTTTCCTTCTTAATTTAATTTTTTCCTTTATATTATATAGTTTATTGCTAAATATAAGATTGTCTTACAAAAGACTTAAGAGACGAACTTAGATTCCCATAGTAAATACTCGTAATAATAAATTCAGTTAAGCCTTAAATTGCCTTAAAATTATAATAAGGGTAACAATATAAATAATGTTAATGAAAATCTTGCACAATTAGTATACATTATTGAAAGTTATAATTATAATTATCATTAGCAATTTTAACTAGCAATTTTTCACCTTCAAAATTTTGTAGAACTATTGTGTTGTTTTTTATGGCCACATAATCTTGAATCTTGGCAGAGGCATAAAGCGCTAATATTTGGATGCTTCAGATTTAAAGTTTAATTCAAAGTTTAAAGTGTAATTTAACTTTTATTTAAAGTTTAAATTTGTCGTGTATTTGTTTTGGGGTCGTTAAGTGTTTGGTTCTTGTAGTTTTGCGCTATTTAAAAGAATGTCACTTGAAAACAACAAACAAACGTATCAATCACTGTGTAGATTTTCTTTGATGAATAAAAATAATATCCAAAAATTAGCAAAGAATTTAGACTGCAGACTTGACGTCTATAATACAACTTGTTATATTAAAATACTTGCTAAATTATTTGTTATTCATGTACATCAATGTTTGTGTACTAATTCATGTCCACAAATAAATTCACTCTGTTTCTAATAACAAAGTTTCCAAATAAGAAACATGAACTCCTATGTAATCAAGTCACTCGCATTTACAGAAAGTAGAGCATAAGTAATGCATTCCGCGAATGATGCGTTCAACAACGAACAAATTGAAAGAATTTTACTCACAAATTATAAATTTTAAAAAAGCAATTTACTTCTTTTAAAAGTAATAAAACAAAGCTAGAAATATATTAAATTAACTTAAAATTTTAATATCCTTAAAACTACGTTTATTTTGAATATTTCTCTATTAAACACTTCGAAGTAGTTTATTTAATAATAACATTAATCTTAATCACTTAATCATTAACTTTAAAATCGCTTCAATTAATTTTTGGTGTTTGTATTCCATAAAAATATTATTTATTTATACAATTTTTTGCGACTTACTCAAATCGTTATTAAGAAACATAAAAATATTGCAGCAAATTCCTTTTTCAACCTTAGAAACTGTTTCAGAAAGAAGTCCCACGGTATCTACGGTCGCTCGATCGTTTGCAGCGCTGAAAATGTTAAAAGTGTCGCTTTCGGAGTCGATTTCGATTTTGTAGAGCTAAAAAAATCGAAAATTATCGTGTGTGTGCGTATGTCGTCACTGTTGTCGCCGGTTGGCTCTGTGACGGCGTTTAGAGTGATGCAAGTCCGCCTCCCTTTTGCACGCTAACCCATTTTCCGAGCAACAAACATCGAAGCGGCCGCACCTTCTTTTCGCCGATCGACGCCTCGTTCAGCGACTTGCGTTCGCTGATTTCGGCGGCTCGTGTGAATGCGTGGAGGTCCACACAAAAACGTGCGTTTGTATATCCTTCACATACATAAATGGAAAATTGTGTGTTGTGTGCTTTTGTGTTTGTCGCTGCACGGATTAAAGTTTTTCATGTTTTTATTTCACGCTGAACTTTTATCCCTCTCCTGATGCTGTGTACACTGATCTGCGTTATTTTCGCTTCTGCTATTGCGATTCGATTTCGTTTGAATCTCTTTGGCAGGTTTTCTAGCTTCTCTTGCTTCGTGTGTCTCCGTCTGCGTCTTCGGCATCGGCACCAAGCTGCTGCACTCGTGCAACGGTATATAAATGCTTTTGGTCATCTGTTGCAGGCATCAGTTTAAAGACTTCTTGCAAACGGTTTGGAAACTCAGTCCACCCAAAGAACTCGTCTCAGCGGCAAGCAATTTTTGCTTCTACTTCGTCGTTGCCTTCCAAAAGTTACAAATTTCAATTCGCAGTTCGTCCTTAGAGCGCACAGCGGATAAACACAGAAAATTTTTTAATTCTTTTAAAGAAACGACGTTAAACATTTACGAAATCACGATGAAGGTATTGAAAAAGCTAAAAACAAATTGAAATGAAATATTTCAAGTGTTAAAAGTGTTGAAAGTGTTACTCAGAGGAAAGAAAGAATTTATTTTCCAAACGGAAGGAAATTTGTGAAGCTTTAAACTTGTACAAAATAAATAATTGAGAACTAATCAAAGGTCTAAATGAAGGTTTTGAAAAGAATTGAACAAAGAATTGAAACCATTTAAAAAGAAAATTAAAGAGTTTCTTACAAAAGCGATATTAAATAAATTAATAAGTTTTATAAAAATCTGAATCCAAAATAGAATTCGTTAGAAATTCTAGAATTTTTAAATGAGATTTGAAAATGTGAAAAGTTCAATTGCAGTGAAATTATTTTGCAACTTTTACTAAGACGCAATCCTTAGAAAATTCCAAAATATTTGAGTTATTTGAAATTACAGAAATGATGGAATTTTATAAATCTGTCAGGAAGCTAAGAATCAAATATTAATTTAATATGAAATAGATCTCGTTAAAAGAATAGCAAAAAATTAAATAGTATTACATATTCTTGTTTCTTTATTAGAATCTTTTATTATAAACTTTTATTTTTATTTTGTATTTTTTGTATTATAAATTATACTTCGTAGATCCATTAAAATTTAGTTTTGTTGATTTATTTTCTTCAATTTCAGTATTAATAATTTATTGGAGTATTAGGATTTTATTACATTTTTGTTTATATTTTTTTTTTATTTTTCTGAGAATTCATGTCCTTCAGAGTCAGTATTTCTTTGATTATGGCATCTGTAAATATATTGTTGGGGTTTTTTGAGCGATGTTTGGTTAACTTGAAGCTTTGAAAATTTTGTTTCCTTCAATATTCTAAGGGTTTAAAAACTTTTACGAGGTTGTCTTTTAATTATTTTTACTAATTCTATCTTTCTATTGTCCTACAGTGCTTCATTGCTTTTGCCCTCCTCATCGCCGCTGCGACCGCCGTCCCCATCGAATTGGGACACCTCGGGGGCCAACTTTTACACGCAGCTCCGGTGCTGGCGCATGCTATTCACGCAGAACCCGTGGTAAGCTCGCAATTCAAACATGAGTGGCAGTAATTCACCTGCTTCTACCTACTCACAGTCCTACCCGAAGTACTCCTTCAACTACGGCATCAAGGACCCGCACACGGGCGACATCAAGTCGCAGGCTGAGGAGCGCGACGGCGACGTGGTCAAGGGCCAGTATTCGCTCGTCGAGCCCGATGGCTCGGTGCGCACCGTCGACTACACCGCCGACGACCACAACGGCTTCAATGCGATCGTGCATAAGACCGCCCCGAAGGTAATCGCCCACGCACCCGTACTCGCCCACGCCCCAGTGCTCGCCCACGCACCCTTGCTGCACGCACCGTCACAATTGTTGCATCACTACTAAGGAATCCATGGAGGCGGCGGTATCAAAGCACTTTCGGAGCATTAGTTAGGAAATTTAAGGCATTACAACGTAGTTACTAACGGTTCGGTGTGAAACGCGACGGAATGGAAACGGATTTGGAAACGAGTCGAATAAGGTTAAGGATGCGAGCAAAATCGAAGACGAAACAGCAGAAGAAACCAATCAATTTAACAATCAATCAATCAATCAATCAACACGAAATACTCATTCATCACTCATTTACTTCTAGCGAAAAGGAACCCAGAAATGGTCATGTTAAAGCACTGACATGGGAAGAACAAAGCAAACAAACAAACGAACGAACTTACGATAGGATTTACGCAACCTTCTATTTTTTATGTCTCATATTTGTATGTATTTTCTAGTTTATTAATGACATCGTTCATATTATGTAATGTAACTTTATATCTCTGTCGCTCTCTCTCTCTCTCTCTCTCTCACACACACACGTACACATACGCTCTTTCTATTTATCTCTTTCTCGCGTCATACTTCAACATTTCTCTCGTCTCACCGTTTCTTCTCTCTTGAAGCTCGTTCTCTTGGGGAAGAATACGTGGGTGGAGCTGTTCGAAGAGTAGCCGCTGTCAACGGAGATCAGCCGCTGCTGTTGCTATTTTGAAGAGAGCCGCTTTTGCACCACCGTCTTCAGTCTTCAATATCTGAGTACCTCTTTAAGCGACGGACATTTATAGCTTTTATAAAATATTTAACTCTCTCTTTAAGCTTTAGAATTTCTATCACTGCTCTTCAATCTCTCTTTGCGCTCTCTTTAGCATTTTTTAGCACTGCTTCTTGTAAAACCTTTGCTCACGTTATTCTCTGCTCTTTATTTCTCCTCCTTCAGAAGAGTGAGAAGAAGAGAGAGATAGAGGGACAGCGACATCGAGAAAGTCTCTTTCTGTCCTCGGTTTAAACTTCAGTCACTTTTACTGCCTTAATTGTACCTTAACTTAACTTTGCTTAGGTTTGTTGTAGTTTTTGCATAATATTTATGCGAGTGAAAGAGAGCGCAGGCGTCGTGAAAGAGTGAAAGAGCGGACATGTAAACGTAAAGAAAAAAATGTGCCATTGTTCGTCAAGCGTCCTGCAGATGATCAAAATTAAGACTAAAACGCGAGCTCAGAAAACCAGTGACTTCTCTCTCTTTCCACGTCGCTCTCTCTCTCATTATGCATCTCTCTCTTTCTCGGTGTCTCTTCTTTATGCTGTCGCGAATTACTCATCTATTTAATTTTAAAATAATTCTTGTTTTTTACTGTAACACGTTTTAGAAGTGAGCCGGCCACGTGCATTAAAGTTGTCTGAAAAAGAGCGTTCTACTCTCTCAACCACACCTACTCTCACTTGCCCTTTCTCTCTCTCTCTCTCTCTCTATCTCTGCTATTCGCTGTAACAAGTGCATTTATTTCTACGCTTGCGTAGCTTTCATCCATGACTTCATGATGTCCTTTAGACACTCATGACCCATGTCTGTCCCTGGCTGCTCGCCTCGGTTCATAGGTTTATGCAAGGTCGAAGTCTCTCTCATATCATTATCATGTGTATGTTATTTTAAAGTGTATTTTAATTGTATTGCATGTTTTTTCAATCCACGATGTTTTTGTAACTTGTTGTTCTTCAGCCACTTGACAACCTGCGGATACTTCTTGTCCCTTCACCATGGAAGAACCCATCAAATATGCAACACTTACATTCATAGCAATAAAAGGAAAATATTTATGTAAATAAAGCACTAAAAAAATTCTACGAAAAATAAAAGATTTTTATGACTAAAATAAAATGTAAATGAGTCTTCTTTAATTGGGTCCGGTAATGGGTTTCTAAGAGTTTTTCATGGATTATGGTGACTACGATGATGATCCATTAAATAGAAGCTGAGGCCTATCTTTTGGTATATTATTTATTGTCTGAACTTTCTCTCATTTTTCAATTGTAATTCAGAAAATACAATTTTAATTTCAGAAACTTTTAAAAGTATTTTACATCTTCCATTTGTATTTCAAATCTTCCAATTGTAGTTCAGATTTCTTAATTTTAATTACAAAATGTTCTTTTTGTAATTTGGAACTATTCCTTGTATTTGCGAATTTTACAATTGTAATTCAGAATTATTTATTTCTAGTTCAGAGCTGTTCAATTGTGGTTCAGAAAATGAAATGCAGAAAAATATGGATTATTATTACATTCATTAATAACAATAAAACTTGCATTTAATAATTATAACAATAATAACCCCACATACTACTTTTTTATAGTCACGACAGTCAATTCGAAGTGCAATTATAGTATCATTTAATAGCATCTTCCAAACCAGAGCTGTTTTACTAATTATTTCTAATAACTAAATTAAGGAAGAAGCAAGTGTGTTTTTAATAATTTCATACATTAACTTTTTGACGTAATTACCATTACCAATACCACAGTTAATATTTCTGCATTTAAAATTGTCTGAGTTTTTATAATAATTCTAAACTTCAACTAAAGAATTCTGACCTAAAAATGTATATTTTTATTTTACTTTATCTTTACTTTTTACGGAGCTACATTGAAAAATTCTGAATTGCAAGTGTATAACTCTGAACTACAAATGGAAAACTCTGAAATTCAAATGAAAAATTCTAAACTAAAATTGAAAATTTTTAAACTAACATTACGTTTTCTGAAATTAAAATTATTATTGAATGGAATTGAAATTTATTGATCTACTTTAAACACAAATATAACTTAAATTACATCAATTAACAAACGTGTAAAATTAAAGACTGTACTGTAATATCTCAAAAATATAAATGCAGAACCACAAAAAAGTAATATAACTAATAATAATATATATATTACTTGTCTTTGGTAGAACAGTATCAAACCTACGAATTACAAGAATGTTCGATCGATATTCATGATATGAATTATCAGCGAATCCTAAAAGTAAGCAATTATATGCACTATTGCAAAATCTGAATCACAAAGTGTGGCAAACTGTTCTGTTGAAGTAAATACGAATTCAACTTTAATTTATTAATGTATTTATTGTTAAAAAGATTGTTTTGGTCCTATTTCTGATATAAATTACAATTAAAATTTAATTTTAGATGACAATTTTTGAAGCATTAACCACTTTAACAGTTTATGATTTATTATGTAACATAATTGATTTGCTTATTTTTATGCTGCACTGAGAGCATTACTTTAGCAAATTTTGTTAATCAACTAGAAGAGGGCTGTAATTATATTATTTCAACTCTTGTCTAAATATTCTTTTCTGTATGCCTTCAGTTCATTGATCGCTTTTAAATAGAATATAATTCCTTTTAACAAGTGCTTGCCATCTTCTCATTATTCTCATTACTGAAACCACTTCATGTAAAAACTGAGCTGAAAAATTAACACCTTTTATTGATGATAGTTAATTGATGAATGGTGTAGTCACGACTATTAATTTGAAGTGAAATAATAATTTTATTAACATGTCTCGGGCCGCAACTGAATTCTGAAGTCAACGCTTGTCTTGTACATTATTTGGAAGTTAGGAATTAGAAAAGTTTTGATTCTCGATCCATGCGCTTTATAGTTTTTATCAGCTTTGAAACAGCGCAAAATGTTAAGCACTAAAATAATAGTTTCCATTGTAAGTCTTAAGAAATATAAAGTATATTTTAGGTGGTCACTTGGTGAATAAAAACTAATTTAATTAAAAGTTAAGAGAATTTTCTGTGTGCTTTGTGACGCTCTGTGTTAAATTTTGTTCAGTTATGCAATTAAATATCCATTGTATTACCTTAAAGTTTATTTAAATTTGATTTTTAAATGATTCACATATTCTATTTTTCCATGTTTATAAGCAGAGACATGAATTATTTCTCTCCTAAAAGATATATATAATTTTATTTACAGATTTTACTGCCACTTCTAAAATTATGCAACGCTATAAACACAGCGGAATCTTCGAAAAGCTTAGCATACATACAGGCGAAAGATGCGCTGCCAACGAACGACAGCTACGCAAATTCTTATTTTAACAGCGAGCTGAAAGGTATGCAATAGTATTAATCTTAAAAAATATGGACTGCTGCATAATCAATGTTGCTTTCTCTTTTTCCTACCGTGCCCAAGGTCAAGGTACGTACGCGTTCGGTTACGAAATCATCGATAAAAGCACCGCCAACGAGCAGTTCCGCGAAGAGCAACGCTACGTTAACGGTACTATTGGAGGTTCCTACGGTTACCTTCGTCCAGATGGGCTCATTACGGTTACTCACTACCAAGCGGATAAACAGCTCGGTTACCAGACTCAAGTGCGCACCTTTGAGCCTGACAAAGTCCAGGGCTCAACGTGGCACGTACGCTGGCCTTTCGAATGGAGCTGAGAGGGAAAACAGCGATAGGTTCGACGTTGTTGCGGAAGGCAGAATGGCTAATGATACGAAACGAGAGGATGATAAATCTACAGTAGAGAGCGCGGAGGGGGAAGATAAAGATCGACCTGACCTTGTACCACTGCGTCCTATAGTGGACGACATCGTTAATGGACGTGTGCCGCTCCAGTTGCGGACCAACAGCAACGTGGTGGGCTACGAAACGGTCGAGAACGTTTTACCCGAAAGCTTCCCCATTGTTAACTTTGAATTGCCCGACAGTGTGAACAAAGACCAGAACCAGAACGAGAGCAGGAAAGTGAGTAGAGGGGATGACAAGGAAGCAAGAGAAATTAATTCAGAGAGGAGTATGTTGAAGGAAACCACAGATCCTAGAAGAGACAGCTCACACATGAAAGAAGTTGAGGAAGATTCGGCGGAAGGAGGTGGCAAAGAGCGACCGCAATTGAATGAAACAACCACAAGGACTGCAGACTCGAAAGCGCTGTTTACAAATGGAGTACCGCAACGTGTCTCGGACGTAATTATAAACTCGAATCTGATGTAATCGAAACCATTAACTGGACCCACGGATCTTTTGCGCGAGGCTTTTCTGACGAATATAAATTATTTAATGAGTTATATATGAACATATAAACAGTAATAAACTCGTAATAAACTTAAACTACTTTAGTATTCAGATTATGACATTCCTCGCGCACATCTCTCAGACGTAACATGAAAGTTCGGGATAATAAAGAAAATCGAGAGTTTGAATAAAAGCGAAATCACAAAAGTAGGCGCCGGAGCGTCTTTCCGCATTCCGGACGACCACCAAAATGGCACTCGACCTCGTTTCTTAACCCAACGACGGACGCGCGTCTTACGTATGCCGTCGATTAACGCAGAGCATCAACACCTCTGTTCCCATGTTGTCTTATTTCCATCGAGCAGACATCTCGTCGTCATAAATTGCCGATGATTTCCAATTATCTGCCGTGATGCTTCTCGCGGTGATGTTTTCCGCCAACCGCGAAACGCAATCGTGCACATAACATGGAATGCGAAGAGTCGATGCAGTTCGTCCGATGAATCGGCGATGAAAGAAGTAAAAATCTCGCCACGGGAGCAATTTGCCGGCAAGATTTATTCGTAGCAATAAAAGTGTTGCTTGCTGCTTGAAGTCATTGAAACGCGGTTGAACGCGCTGTTCATAACCGTTGTTGGTAGAATAGACTACGTTTGCGACTGAAATAGGAAATCAGTGCAAGTTGATGACTTCGTGAAGCTTAAATTGTTGCCAACGGGTACAGTGAAGTTTTTTTGATAATGAAGGTTTTTGCTAGTTTTCTAATAATGAAGATTCAACTCTTGATTAAGAGTACATCGAAGTTTCGAAGACGAATTCCTTCTGAGATTTCGATGAGATCGATTGAAGCCATATCTGATGTGCATCTTTACTTGAAAAGCCAGAAAAATAAACAAAATTCTGCACACATTTCTAAGCTATTTTCAGCATTTATATTTGATCTCTCAACTTAGGAAGCATTTGTCTAATAAACTAGGAATCAGCTAAAACTAAGCTATATAAAATTTCTTAATCTAAATTAATAAACACTCAGCTCAATGCCTGTAATAAGAATGGTATTTAATCCATTGTTATTTTAAACTTCTCTTTATTTAATCGAATGAAAAATGCACTTGGTTAAATGCACGTTTTCTGCGTGTACGAACTATTTGAAATATTAAAACAGTTACCGGGGTTTTGGGGGAAATTTTGTGCACGTTTAAAGCTGCCAGGCACTCATCAACACGCAGCGTGACCATCCTCGGCGAAGCATGAAACTGAATGCCTTTTGTCCAAATCAAGACTGTTAACAATTAAAATTAATCAATTCAGACGAAGCAAAGTGTGTTACTTGTTATTGTTTCCTTCCTTACTTCCGTTTCCTTCCGTTTTTCGTTTTTTCCCTCCTCCTCTAATTTTTTGCTTTAGCCAATTGTAAATTATTGAATGAGTGCGATTGAAATTTATTCCGTTGTGTGCCGTGTGTCTTACGTCGTGCTGCGGCTGCGGCTGCGAAGTCGCCGTCAGCAGCAACAGTGAAAAATGCAAATCGCAGAAACTTATCGCTACGAAGCTGATTTTTTGTCTCTATATTTTACGATGGCGATTATAAAACACTTTTATTTTCTCCGTTTTACAGTTGTTGGTGCTGTTCATTAAAAACTGTGCCATACACGCGCACAACTCGACAGCCTAATGATCGCTTAAGAAAGTGCTGCTTGTATGGTGCGCGAAAATATAACACACACTCACACACATGCACACAGCTCAGGGAGAGGGCAAGACATTCACTCGGTTGATTAGCAGCCGCTTCTGCTTCGACAGCTGCCGTTGTTGGTGGTGCTGCTGCTGCTGCTGCTGCTAATGGCGATGGTGATGGTTGTGGATCAAGCGATTTAATTTCAATTTGTTGCTGGTTGTTGCTGCAGACACAACTGCAGCGCTTTTGCCGCCATGAATTGTTGCTAATGTTGCTTATCGTTGATGCTTTGTTGTTGTGTTTCGAAGCTCGCGCGCAATCACCCGGAAGAATGATCAAATATTTCACCTGCTGTTCGTAGAATGATTATTGTTTGTTGCTTGCATTGTTTTTCCCTTTATTTTTCCCGCTTTTCAGTCTTCTGCTAACTTTCTCGTTTTTCTTGGTGCATTTCTAAGATCGCGTGCGATTTTCTGTTGCATGAAGTCTGTGGAAAACATCTTGCGTAAAGTGTTGCCAATAGAAATTCTTTTCAGTCTGCACGATTGCATAGAAAATGTTAAAATCTGGATTGAAAGCAGCGTCAGACTTGCTGATGGTCTGATTGAATACCAAGGAATCGCATTAATATAATTTATGATTCAATTGAAGCCGATGAAAAGCTTTTCCTGTGATAAATGAGTTTCTGTCGTTTCACTTAGCAATTAACTTGTCTCTAGTAGAGACTTGTGTAAACACGAATTCCTTCTTTGGACTGCTTTTCACTTTTCTTCCGATTGGACAAGTTGCTCCTTTAATTTTTATTTTGCGAAATACTTTGTTGGAATTATTGAAGCGTCCAAAAGTGATTTCAAAAAGTGATTTCACAAGTTATTCTGGAAAAGTAACGCATCGCGCATACGTCACGGTGTACCATAAATAATCGACACTTTACAGCACGCTGAATGCGAACTCGTTCGACTTGAAATCGTTTACTTTCTACGAAACAAATATTTGACATTAAATCTGCTTGAATTTCTTTGCTGGGTGAACGAAGTGGACGCTGCGAAAACGAGAAACACTGAAACTTGTTTACCTTAAAAGCCACGAGCGGTTCAATTAAACGTTGCGTAAACGTAGTCAATTCACCGTTTGTCGCTGCAGGGACCGTTGAACTCGAACGTCGACTCGTCAAGCTTCTGGAAACTGTAAATTTTCAATGCGTACGCGTGCGTGCGTTGCTCTTTTGGCCGATCCACATTCCAATTCAAGACGCACATCGGTTGCTGTCAACTAAAGCTGAGTCCTCGTTAGTCGCTGCTGGGTAGGTACATTTTTCGCTCGCGCTACCGTTTGCGATCACGACACTTCAAATGCTTTCCTTATTTTTTATTGGACGACTTTGAAACAGGGACAGCGACAGCGGATTTATTCAATACGACAAAATGAAGTTGTTACCATTAAAAGGCTGTGTTTAATTGTTTCCACTCAATTGCAGTCGCGCCCTGCTGCATTTCAACGCGTGGCAGCAACTTGGCCCCTACACGGGAATGCAACCTGTTTAGAGGCCAGGTTTTCAAGTCCGTCTTTAAGCGGTTACTTCGAAGCTAGGGTTAATTGGTATTTCAACGAGCAAAGTGTTGGACAGAAGTGTTAAATTAAATGGAAAATAATGCAAATGAAGTTAGGCTTTTACATTAAACATGAATTTTTCATTAGGAAAAATTATTTATTTAGGAAAAGTATTTTTGTGGCCCATCGAAATTATTAATTAATTTATTACTTTATTAATAGATTTGAATTGATGAAAGTCTTGTCTTTTTAAAACGAAGTGTTCATTTTCATTGTACTTTTTTACAATACAAAAATTAACAAGACATAATTCTTTAATGGTGCTTTAAGTAGCATGCATTTACACAGTTTCTGCTCTTGAGCACCAACACATGGCACTAAACTGGAACAGATTGCATACTGAAACTGACGAGTGCGTTATTACCAACTTCCGGTTGCGTTGTGTAATGCGGACAAAGCAACTCTACAAATGAACTCGTTTATTGAAGCGAGTTAAACTCAAAACGGAAAACATTAAATGAGAAAAGAGAGTCTACGAATCTGGTTACATAGGATCTCAAACTTATTTTAAGCTAGATGTGACATTAACGCTCTCCTGTATTGTCTGATTTCGGTTAATTTTAGAATTTTTAGTATATGAATCAAAACTAATTCTGTTGCTTGACGAATAACATAAAAATGTGAACATTGTTTAGCAGTTTGTAATGGGAAGGAATATTCAAAGAACTGCTCAACAGACATCGCCTTGTCTTCGTTAAATGTTAATTGAGATGATGATTGATTGATTGATGATTGATTCAAATTCGAGTGACCCTCCGTGTGATAGAATAATTAATAATAACCGTCAAATAACAAGGCTAACAATACTAATTAAACCTTAATTTTTCATAACCATCAACATCGTTAAAGTAAAGGATTTTGACACGAGAGTTTAATTTACTTAAAGACTTAGAAAAAGTGCAATAAATCACATCGGAATTCCACGGACCATAACTTGGGAAACGCTGCTAGAGACGAAGAAATCCCGCTCTACATTGATGATGAAAACCGTTACCGGAAATTTAAATGAAGCGCACCGAAAGTTGTTCGACTCAGACACTAATGGAAACCGAGTGTGAGTAGTGAATGAGCCAGTTTTTTCTGCTAATTCTCTCAAATTTTAACGCCAGAGACTTAAGTTTGACTTTAAGCCGTCGATTGCAAATTTGCTCTATTAAAAATTGTCACTAGGAGCTCGTCATCGTGTCGCTTTTGTGATCGAGGAAGTCGAAAAGCAGTCAAAAGCGAAACTTCTTTTTGCGCTCTGATTGCGCTTGGAATACGTTTACAATTAATAAATAACGAAAACAATTTATTTGACATTTCAATTGATTGAAGCAGAAAGGAATAAAGCTGGAATAAACGTTGAAATAATATTTAATGTGTTCCTTACATTAACAACTTATTAACAAATATTATTACTATCAAATTCATCTTCATGTTTTTTTCCAGTGACTCCTTTTTTCGTTTATTTCCCGATCCTCATCGCCGTTTTTTTTTGGTATATTTTGGAGCTCGTTAAAGACATTAAAGACTCTGATTTCCAAATCAAACGACACGAAGCTGACAACGAAAAAGTGTGTGAAGAAACTTGCGAATTCGGTGCATCGGCCATCAGCTGGGACGGAACTTGTTCGACCAGCAGCGGCAATGGAGCATAAAGCGTGGGACCGTGCGCTGGTTGCTTAACTCCACTCAAAACTGGGTCCACGATGGGACAAAATTGGACAAGCGGCACTAAATTGACCGCATTTGAAGAAGCTTAGGGCAAAAGCATGACCGAGACAAATTAAAACAAAGACTACGATTGCAAAACTGATTCTGCGATCAGTAAATAAACGAAGCAACCAGATAAAAAGCGAGAGTTCCTTCGGTTGGCAATGATTTATTGACCAACCGATGTATAATTAAATAATAGAAATAGATTTAAATTAATTTAATTAGAAAAAAATAAACGACAAATTAAAGAAAATATTCCACTAATTGAAGCGTTAATTAATTAATTCGAGAAATAATTGATGATTTCTCAAATTGTTCACGATTTGTTGCTGTAGTTGCTGCTTCTGGTCGAGTCCTCAGTCTTGTTGCCACTGGATGACTGCAATTATGCAATCGCGCTTCGTTGCAACAATTTAAAGGAGTTTAGCAACAGCAAAATATTTCAATAGAAATTAAATTTAGTGCAAGTTAACTGCGACTACAACAACATCAACAATGAATCCGAATTGTTTAATTATTGTTGCCATAAAATCGCAGCGCAGTGAATTGGCGAAGAATGGCAGCACATGATACATTTTCCATTCACTGCAGCAACATCGAAAGCCGCAGGTTTCCACAACAGTTGCTCCACTTTAATGCGGTTAAAAATTTGGGATACTTTTGCTTTTATTTCGCTTCTTCAGAGCGCACGCATCCGATTGGCTTCTGTTTCGAAAAGGAACCGAGCCAAAGAGTAAACAGCGACTCGCAATTCAAATCTTCTCAACTGAAAAGAATACCAAACTGAAAGGAATAGAAACCGAAATGCATTCAAGAATGTGAATTTCAATCAAGTCTTTGTTATATTCTGCGTTGTCGGATGCTTTATTGCATTGAATAATCGAATATTTGCAATGCATTGGAGCAAATATCTGCTTCTATCGGCGTGCAGTGGGAACCCTGGTCGAAGGCAGCAGCAGCAGGATGATCAGAGACTCACATAAATGCACAGTCAGCACTTAACAACAGGTGTTATTTGCACTCTTTTTGCTGTGATTGCTTTTTTATGTTTCGGCTTTTTGTGGCCGTAACTTGTTGCTGCAATTTAAGTGGAAGACATTAAAAACACATTTTAATGATGACGAGCAGCAACGGCCGCAAAAAAGACCACAAGAAACGTGCAACTCTTCACCGTTGCCGCTCAAACGGAGCAACTAATATTCGATGCATCTGTCGGTCTCTCTAACTGCGCGCCTCAGCTTCTGTCCTGTCCTCTCCTGTGCAAAGCTCGTATTCGTTACCCGGTCACCTAGATTTTTACAGTTTTGTCGTAATGTTGAAGGTGGTTTTCACCGCGACCGCCCGATCGCACCGTCGTTCATAGTACCACGGCTATTTATCGATTTCAGTTTCAGTTTCGTTTCGCTCTTGTTGTTAATTTTGAAAATAATACGTCGCGCGACCGCAAGCTAAGAAGTCGAAGTCGCTGATAGATCAAAAGATCGCTGACTGTCCGTCCGTTTGCATGCCTGTCTGTCTGCGTGGATTTGCAGTACTGCAACGTGATCTGTCGGCTTTAATCTTTGCTTTTACAGTTCGTGTTTAAGCGTTCGTTAAGGGAATTTCCATGCCGCAACATATCAGTTATCATTGACTTGATGAGCTCAGTTGCAGCGTGTTTTTTTTATAAATTTAGTGACTTCCCTGAAGCTATCAATGATTTTATTTTTTATTGTTTCTTTGGCTGCTCTAATTGCATCCTTTCGACTGTCTGTCTTCGTTTCTCTTCATTTCTCTCGTCATTGCTCCCCTCAACCTAATCACAACTTAACGACTCTTAATATTTACTAAGCAAATAAAAATATGAATATATTTAAGGCCAATTTTATTTATTCCATTGACATGATTTCCATGATTGTTGCTTAGTTCTTTCGGCTGAAAGAAAACAGAAATCATCTCACTCAGTTTCATTTCGGAGGTTGCCTTGATGATTCTTCGCTAGGCACTTGCACGGGCCGAAGCAGTAACTAAGGCCATCTGTCTTCCACAATTACCAAGGCTTTTGGACTCCGAACTGCCGAATAAATCTATGGCGGACCTCGTAAATCCGTCGCTCGTTGAAAAAAGACCAAAATGAATTTTTATTTCTGCGATTTCGCTTTCCTTTTTTTATTTACTTTATGTACTCCGTCAGGTTGTTGCTGCAGCGTCGGCGACTACTGCTACTGCATCGATTGCACACGCCGAGGAGCAGCATACAAAGTTTGAGTGCAGCGATCGTCTCCACGCTGCAGTCAGCTGTTGCCGCTGCCTTCACCGCCGCCGACACCGACACCGCCACCGCCGCCGCGTACTCTAACGCTTACCACACTCAAATGTATATTCGAACATTTCATTTCATTGCAGCGCGGTTTGATTACGTTTTTCTTGTCGTTATTGTTGCTTTGGTTACGTTATGCTTTTAGATTGGGTTGTTGCAGCCGGCGGCGACTGTTGCTGCTGTTAGCCGCCGCTGCCACCAACATCACTTTCTTCCTAAATATATAAAAGCAGCAACTTTTCGATGGTTCGACATTATTCAGTGGTGGAAAGTGGTTTGGTTAAGATCAGCTCAAAAAGTGATCTCGTTCTTTGGCAGCGAAACAAAAGAAACAAATCGCAAGAAAATTATATTGATAATAGTATAATTACATAAATAATAATAATAATTAGATTCCTTTTAAAAGCCAAAAAAAAATTAAAATTCTGTGTGTTTTTAATACTGAAAAATATAAGAGAAAAAATGGTATTCAAGGTAGGCGAAAAGGATCTCTGTGCATCTTCATTTAGTGTTGTACTGAACTCGACAATGTAATTAATGGATACTACAATCTGCAATCGATCAGAGAACTTCAGAAACAAATTCCATTTTTGGAATATATTAAAAGATTTAAGACACGAACTCGATTTGTCAACTTAACTGTGATCAGCGTTTTCAGATCGATCGATTTGTGATTTCTAAAGCCGCATAAATCGAAATTTTGTTCAGTTTGCCTTGAATTATTTTTGTTAAAAATAAATTGTTTATATATTGAATTCAACAATTGAACAAAATAAAATGGGAAATTGCAGTCAGTGAAATAAAGCTAAAGTGCAAATTGTGATGCCCTTGAACCTTCATCTTTATTTCAGGCATTATTAGAAGAAATTTAAATGCAGTTCGAATCAAACAGAGTCTCTTCTCATTTAATAACTTTTTTATTTACCACTCGTGCTCTTTATTGTAGTTGAAAATCTTGGCCAAAAATTAATCATATTCTGAAGTCAGCATTGAAATTGCTAACTAATTTTTTGATCTATGCATCAAAACCTAGAATAAAATGTTTCAAGGTTTCCTATATCCACAAAATAAAATTAGAGAAATACATTTGCTTGCAAGGTGCTTTAAATCTTTTACCAACTTTAGTTTAAGTTTAATATGGAAATAAAGAAGATTTCTGAACGTATTAAAAATGTAAATAACTCTTTAAATACCTTTCGTAGTTTTATTATGAAAAAGGTGACGAATTCCTTCACGTTGCTGTTGAATTGTTGATTCCATGTCACAAAAGATTATTGCCTGAGCCCCAAACTAACGAATCATAAAACGAGTCTTCCTCTCGCCTGTCCAGCAGCTTTAAATCCTCCGCTGATTTGCGGTTTTTTGCTTTTACGGCCAAATGAAGCCTGTCACGCCTCTTAACGTCATTCAATCGAGCGTAAAACCAGTAGCAGTGGCAGCACACTTAACTTATTGCTGCCGCTGTTTCTGTTGCTGCTGCTGTGCAACTAATTAATTGCCAAATAAGAAATGAAAGTCATTGCATCAAATGTTACTCGCAAGTCTGAATGCAGTTGCATGCATTGCGAAGAAAACAATGAATAAATTTATTTAATTTCGAGACTAGGAGTAAAAGCGTTTACGTAATAACGAATAATTCCGCTTTTGTAGTATATAATCTTCGCTTCTGTCCTCTGCCTAACGCTGGCCTATCCATTGGAGCACGAGCAGCAGCAGCTTTACTATGAGCCAGCCGGCTACGAACACTTGCAGCAGCAGGCGGATATCCACGACTACGGAGACCACCATCAGGTCGAGCGGATTTCTCTGGGCGAAGAGCACCACGGCGCTTACGAGCACCTCGAAGAAGAGCATCACGATGAGCATGTTGATTATTATGTAAGTGGAAAGGATGGTGTATTTAATTAATTGACGCTGTAATAAGTTGCTGCATTTATTTCTTTAGGCTCCTCCGAAATACGCTTTTAAATACGGCGTCAATGATTATCACACTGGAGATGTAAAATCTCAGCACGAGACACGCGACGGCGACTCTGTTAAAGGCAAGTTTAAGACAAGAAACTTTAAATAAAGATTAGTATTTAGATAGTATTTTTTAAAGGAACTTCTTGCATCTCTTTTGTTTAATTTTCCTACTTTTCGTTTCTTTAGGTCAGTATTCCTTGGTCGAACCCGATGGCTCGATTCGCACCGTCGACTACACCGCCGACAAGCATAACGGCTTCAACGCAGTCGTCCACAAAACGGAGCCCGTCCACAGCGAGCACTACTAAGCGATGCTGCCAACTAAAGCCGAGCTGCACTAAACGCCAATGTGTACCACAAACAAAGAGGAGAAGACATTAGAATTACAGTTTTTCCAAATTAATGCAAAGGAAATCAACTTGCGGACGGAAGTTTGAAGAATAGTCGAAAAAGCGAATAATTTTCTTGGGTTTTTACTTTCCCTTTCTCTGTCCAAGTGCCTCTCAATTACTTATAACATTTAAATTACTCACTTATTCACTATTTTACATTACTTAAGAATGTACTTTGTTACTTGTTTAAATCATCATCATTTTTTCTGTGATAGCTTCAAATTTGTGCTTGTGAACTTCACTTTAGTCACGTTGCTTTTAATGCATGTTCAGATGCATCAACTACACTCTTTTTTATAGTGAACGAGTTGATGAATAGCATCGCCTCATCGCAACATCTAAGTTTAACTTTAACTTTATCTTGTAGTCATCGCCTCACACTCATTTCTTTGCCTCTGTTATGTAATACTTCTTCGTGTTAATCTTTATTATTTCTCACCTGCTCTCTGCCATTTCACGCCCTCAAATAGACTGTCTGATTCTAGTTAATTATGTGAAAAATAAACAAGAGTTTCTTAGTTCGAACGCATTTGCTTTCTACTGTGCTTTGTCTTTGTTGTAGGGAAGATTTAAGAAGAACTATTGTTAAGTATGGAAATTAGCAGAAAATATAAATAATAAAATTAATTTTTATATGAAGTTTTTATTTGTAAAACATAATCAAATGCAAATTTCATAAATAAATAAACATACAACTTAAGAAAAGGAGATTTACCCTAAACAAATGAACACATTCTTGAAGATCGTCCCGGAAGAATTATTAATGAGGCTCGAAATTATTTTAAATAAAACGACAAGCAATTAAAGTATTATTTCCGTTTAATTAAACCTCTGTAAATATCAAATAGAAAATTAAAAATTCAATTCAAGTTGAAGATATTTTTATAATTGCTTTTTATTGCGGTTTATGATAATAACAAACAGTTTTATAACTGTTCGCTGTTGTTAATCACATCGAGCTCAGTCTCAACCGCTCCAAAAGTGGATACAAGAGAAACCACGTTCAGCAGCAGCCACTCAACTTCATTGAAATAAGCAACACGCAGCAAAAACATTGAGAAAAAGAAAACCTCTGAACCGACGCGTTCGCGCACTAAGCTGCGGCCTTTTCTTTTCTTTGGAGCTCAGAAATCATTGAACTTGGTCAACAAATCGGCCGAACGGAGAGCTTCGCACCGGCAGCTTGCCAACAGCGCGTGCCAAAAAACCGCATTCGACTGCACGTTTAACTGCATTAACATTTGGCGAAGCTGCCGCCAACATCGCCCGAAAGTGAAAACATCAGCTGCTGAATTTGATGTTCAGTTTTCTGACTGCTTCGATTTTTGGTTTTCCTGATCGAGTTGTTCGCTGGCGTGTTTAACAAGCTGCCAACCGCTATCAACTATCGGAAGCATGTTTGGCACATTCGCTGTAATGCATTTGGCATGTTTTTAGCTGTAGGCTTTAATGCATCCGCCGATAAGGAAACTCGTTGTACTTCACTCAACGCAGAGACATCAACACTTCTTCCGCTGATTAATATTTTAGCTGCAAACAAACAAAGAAGTTTAAGCACCTTTGGCATCGAATTAATTTGTCCATTAGGAATGCCTGCTTTTGGCCTATCCACTTCTGTCGGACTTCAACTTATGTTACTTCGTTAAACATAATTTTTAAACAATACAAAACAATAGACGAAACGGTGACTTTGTGTTCCTCTAGCAACAAATTTTCTCTGCATCTGCCAAGCAATAAAACTTAACTACATCTTATAAGTTGTTATTCGTGCCTACTTTTAGGCTCTCGCATAAAATTATTTCTGTGGCAACGAAATCGTACAAAGAAAACGCATTTTTCCTGCACAAAACATTATTATTATGCGAATTATCGAGAACGGCGTTAGTAAGACGGAATAATTTTGCTTTGCTTTTACAATTAATTTGTGTTGTGAGTAACAATATAAATTATAGTAAATTAAATATATTAAAATTATTAATTAATATCTTACGTAAACACAGTTTAAAAAGTGAAATATTAAAATATGTTAATAATTTCCATTTATTAATTATATTAAGTCGCCGAATTTACATTTCAACATTTGTTTAACTTGTGATGATATTCACGAAGTCTCATTTATTATTTCCAATCTTATTATATTAATTCTATTATTATTCTATTATTATTTATTATATTGAATCTAATTCACACTTTCCCATGTCTCATTTTATTCTTTATACATTTAATTTTGTCTGCGATATTGTTTTAAATTAGTATTATTATATTTAATATCACCTCCGCCCGTTTTTCTGCCATTCATTTAAGCTTTCCATTCTAATTTAAATTCATCGCGGTATCAATTAAGTCGAATTAATTAATTTCTTTATAGAATTTCTCACAGAGCTTAAATCACTTTAACAGCAGCAATTAAAACTGAAAATCCATAGAGTTCGAATTTGTCCAACTCGCAAATTTAATTTGTCGTCCAAAACACCAAAGACAAGAACAACATCCATAAAACTGTTGTTAACATGAATTATTTCTGAAGGTCCGGGGCGGGGCGGCTGCCATCACAAATGAGACACGTAAAGCAAAGAATTGACAACACTTACAACCGCGCAAACAGCATATAAATGTTAATACTACACAACAACAACAGCAGCAACCGGTCATTTCCCCAACGAACATTCTAGCAACTCGCGAGTGGAACAAATAAGCCGAAGGTCCAACGGCGATCCACGTCATATCATGTCTGTCGCTGTGGGTCGACGTACAGCAGCTATCACTGGTTGCTGCGCTCGCTACGAAATATGATTTTCCCACCGTCATCAGCAGACTGCAATCGAAATGACTGCCCGCCGCCACCGCCGCCGTCGCCTCCCACCCGACAGCCGCTGTAATGCATCGCATTCGTGTCGCCGCAATCGACGAACTGATCTGGTTTTCATGACTAATCGCAGAACTGTTGCCAGCAGCAGCTCCTCTGGTTCTGATTATCTCTGCTCCGACTCCGTGTTTGCACTTATGAGTAGCTGAGTAATAGCAGCCTTCACAGCTTGGCGCGAATCAGCGACAGCAACAACGCCCATCAAAATGTCAGAGTTGCTTGCACAGAGGTTTCCGCAAGATGCAAAACATTGCAGTTCCGGATCGGGTTTTCATGTCTTCAACTTTTGTTTGCATTCGATTCATTTGCAAGCGTGAAATGTTATTAACTTGGAAGCGATCAGTTCGCCCTTCAGCCCGCCCCACTTTGACTCCTCTTTTGGTCTTGAGGAGGTTTTTAGGTGGCTGCCGGAGGAGTTGCCGAAGTCAAGAATCTCTGCGAATTCTAACTAAAGAACCATTGTTTTAGAAACACATATGAATATAAATTTAATTCGTTTTTTTATAAATGCTTAAAGCAAAAGTAGATTCAAAGTGTTTTTTTATTTTGCGATGAATAAACTATAAAGGGAATACTTAAAGCGATTCAAATTCAAATAAATCCAATTAATGAATGCGTATTGAGCATTTTTTGTGGTTTTATTTACTTGTGTAGGCTCTGTGAAAAATAGTTTCCTGCTTAATGAATTCGCAACGAACACAAAAGTCATGTTTCACTTGAACTACACACATGACACCAGACACACGTCCAGACATTACGCATGCACCACGCACAGAAAACCTATCCGCAGGCGATTTTGGCAGTCAAATGCGTGCACAGAGTTGCTTGACTTGAAATTGCTTTTTTCTTTGTCAAACGAACAAGTTTCGAATGTAGGTCGACCAGGAACTCACAGTGCGTGCTCATGTTAATGGATTATCAGGCCACCCCGCGGTTAACAAAAAGCGCAGGTGTTTCAATAGATGAATAAAGAGCTGGAGTTCGTGTCTTAAGTCTTTTGTTCGGCTGTAAGAAAAGCCTTTGTAAATCTGTTTGTGGGTTGTGTTTGGAACAATAACGCGTAGTTAGTGCATGCAACAGTACAGCAATAATATTACCGATAATTATAATAATATTTGTTAAATAGCAGTAATAGAAAAAAACTTACTAAAGATTATCAACGCAGCCTCTGAACTTGACACAAATAAATAATCCGTTCATGTGTGTGTGTGTGTGTGTGTGTGTGTGTGTGTGTGCGTACTGCATGGGGAAATTTTGTTCAGAAAAAATTCAAAATCGTTGACACAATTTCTGCTGCAAATCTGTTGCCCCACTTCTTTGTTCAGTTTCGAAGTTGTTTTTCTATTGTTTCTTTATTTGTGATCGACAAAAATTAGGTTTTTATAGAGTCATTGGTTAAAGGCACAAAAAACTGTGTCAATTGTTTACACATTTAATGGGCGATCAATCATCTGAAGGCTTTTCGCAATTTTTCATTTGCATTCCTCTCGGTTGCTGCTCTGTTTATTATTGCCTGTCATCTTCCGGGTTGAGTTTCGTAAATGGTAAATTTTTTGCCCACAACATGAATTTAAAGACAAACTTAACTTTAATTAAATTGCTATTAAACAAAAATTTATCATCAATTAAATTCGGAGGTTTCGTTGTCCCTTTGACAACATGACTTAAATTACATTTAGAGCTAATTTATTAAATTGTAACAGAGATAACTCCATAATTTCTGTTTTAAGATGATTTGTTTAAACTTCAAACTGCAATTTAATCAATCTAATTTTGTACTCTTTCATGTATTTAGTGTAATGAATACGAATGCCTCGAAATTCCACTTTCAGAACCCTGTAAAAACACATTTAACACTCTATTAAAGCGATCGCATGAGCGTGAATGATTAATAAATGCTGCCAGAAGGTGTTCATTACAAAGCGAATCATGGCCAGCAATTCGGCTGGTCAAAAGTTATTTTATGTTATTTCTGTGAGTAAAAAGCTATTATTTAAGGCCGAAATAAACCTTCACACACACATATACAGACAACATTTGTACATTGTTTCGAGTAATTGCATTAAGAGTATGAAAAACGGTGAGCAGCAACAGCGACGACGACTGCGCCAGCGGCACCGACGATTGCCGGCGTACCACGTGATGGCCTTGTCAATGTCGTTCGTTGGTTGTAGGTTCTGTTCGTCGGTAGCGTATCGTTTTCTATTTCAATAAAGTTTATTAAAAGGAAAACTCAAAGAATCGCTCACAAAGCCAAACAACTGCGGTCGAGGAGCTCCTCCAGCCGCACCTCGAGCGATTGGCAGCGGTCGTCGTCGCTCGAGTACGATTCTTTTGTGAACTGCACGGTTTTCGAGCGTGAGATTGTATCTGCTTTTCCACACAAAAGTCGCCGCCGCAATCGCTGGAGAATTTATTAATAGAGTTGCTCGTGTTTCATTGATTGGCGCACTCATTTCGATGCTGTGAGTAGGTATGTGAGTCATCTGAAACCAATTCAGCCTAAATTTAGAAAAAAAAACACAGCAGCCTCTGCGTACTTCGTTGTTGGAAAGAAGCCGCCAATTTAATTGCTGGCACTCCCAAAACTCCCCGCAAAATCTAATGCTGAAAGCACTGTCGGCTTCGTCTCGTTGCCTAATTTCAGTGCTGATGGATTTCAGCGTTGCTCATAACTCAGATGGTCTTGAAGAAGCCTTGAAGAGATGCTTAAAAGTAAATGAAATTTTAATAGCTGCGTTATGAGTTCTGTTGGCAACGATTTTTCCATGTCATGTGTAAATTAAAGGGGTTCATTAAATCGCAAATTAAATGTGATGGAGACAAATAACAACGTTAAAAGATATAACGTCATATACCTACCTAAAAAGCTATATTAAAAAGGGTTAAAAATAAAACCATCGTTCGATTGAGCCACTGTTTTTTTCTTTAGTTGCTTAAATAATCTTTGGATCGACGCTAAATGATTGCCATTTAATCGAATTTTGTAAAAACCACGTTGCAATTTGCGAGGGAAAACTGAAAAAATGAAAGCCTTGAACTTTGAGACACGCAGCAACGCAAAGCGAAGCGAACAACGAAACGAAAAGTCATCTGAAGTCCACAGTTCACGCCGCCAGCCTTTTTTTCACACAACGTCGTCTGTGGCTGTGTGTCGAGTGCAGATTTAATTTCTTCAACCTCCGGACTGCCACTTAACGCATGATTAACTTTATGGATGTCTTTTAATAGCTCAATTATAATAGTCATTATTCATTTATGGACGTAAAAAAGACAAAGTTAATAACTTTATGAAAAAATGTAACGAAGCAAAGTAAGAAAACATGTTCGAAATGAATAATTCGCTTGCAATTTCATAATCATCTGCGTTGCCAAAAGTTGTCGATCAAAAATTTGCTCCATTTTCGTCGTAGCGAAATTCAATTTCCTTGAGTTGTCGATTTCAATGACCAAAGAAGTTACCGACTGCGGCACTGCGCAACGGACCCTGCAGTCAAACATGCTACTTAGTTAAGGCCGCCAGCAGCGGCACAACAACAAAACAACAACTCCGCAAATTACATGCTTCGACATATTAAGCAAAACAATTGTTTGCAGTGAGGGTTTTTATCGCCGCAATTTGATCAGGTAAAAGTGACTTATAAAAGCACCAAAAAAACAGAAATAAAAATGTACTCAAACGCGGTCCAAACGATCGAATGACCGCCCGAAGAACGACTTTGCATTCGGCACCGTGAAGAAAGGCGAAGAGGTGTGCGGAGAGGTATAAAGGCTTTGGAAGGCCTTCACTTGAAAGCAGATTACCAAAGGCATCCCTCGATCATCGCAGACTGTGAAGTGCCATCGTTGCAATTTGCACCGACGCCAGCAGGAATTGAATATCGTGAGGGAAACTCGTCGCCGGTCGTCGAAGAAAGATCGAGAAAGCGACGATGGATGGCGGTTCCAATAGAAACTGAAGGAATTTTTAGAAATTCCAAAAATAGAGCAAAGACAGAGGAACAGATGCATTTCTTTAAATTAATCACTCTTTAATGTGTATTTTTAATGCGTTTACTATAAAGAAGTTTGTGTTTATTTCCTCAAAAAGTCCCTGTAACATTCTTTCACCTTTTTTACTGAAAATATATAATTTTAGGAATCTATAAGTGACTCCTAATAGTCGACGATGTGTGCCAGGTTGAGCACAGTCGGTGAGCATGGAATTTCCCACCCTCGCCTCCAAATGCACAGCTTCTCATCCGCGCGCTCCTCATCCTTCCGCTCCACAAAACACTCCATTCACTTTCAATCCTTCCAATGCTGCAGCTGAATTCAATTTTTTGCATCAGTTAAACATCAGCTACTCCGCCGCCGCCGTCGCCGTTGACGCTTAGTGTTGGGGGCTAACCAGGTTATGCAACACGCGATTTGCTTTAGTTTCTGGACCAAGTCCGGCAAAATTAGCAACAACAAATGTCTTCAGTGTTTTGTTGTTGGGAATTTTCGTGAAAGGCAGCCGAGGCAGGAGGTGGGAAAATGATATGCATTCGGAAATGCATAATTTAAAGCACAGCAACAATAAGAAAATGTTGGAAAGGTTAAGGAAGCAAATCGAGCCAATAAAATAAAACAGGGCAATCATTTTGACCTCGCCAATATCAGCAAATGGAAGGATGTTTCTGTTGTGAAATCAAAAGATCGTCAGTTGGAATTTTCGAGGATTACGAAGGAAAATCGGATATTTATCAATTCTAAGAAGAGTAAATATCAAATGTAATATTTAATTTCGTTAATAATACACTTAAATATACAGATAGTTTTCACTTTTTTCAATTTATAATCATTCAAAGAAATAATTTTACTTTATTCACGTATTATTTTTGCATTTGTTGCTTTCTGATTCTTTGCTTCTGTAAGGAGATATTTTTCACTCTTGTGATGTGTGTTTTTATGTGTTATATCATCGACCAGGACCCAGTTAACGCAGAATGGGTGTTAAGAAAACATTGTTGCGATTCGAGTGGGTTTCCTCGAACATGCGACGTGTTCAGAGCATTGCGACAAAAGCGAGACTCACACGGAGCGCCGCTGCTGGTTAACAGCGGCGTCGGAATGCTTGTTACCAAGCACAGTTAACCACATCAATTAGACGAAGCGCCGTCACATGCGAACCGGAGATGCTCAGTTTACAATGCAGAAAACTTCATCTCTTGGACGAAAGCGACGATCGTTGAATGCAACTGATTTTAATAAACCATCGCATTGCCCAATCATTCATGTGGCCAGATTATATGTCAGAAACCAACAGAGTTGGACAGAAACCAATTTCATCAACATCAACGTTAAAAACAACAAAATAACGACGACAGCAGAAGATAAATCAAAATGGATTCTTTATTGGATCAGCGGCCACAATCGAATGAAATCGAAAGTCAATATTAAAGAACCAACAAACAACCAACCAAAGAATGAAACTGCAACTAAGCGGATGTTTAGAAACAACAGCCACGCCCACTACCAGCGGTTGTATTCGCTTGTATTTAGCAATAAAGCAGCTATAAAAAAGCCGCTCATATAAACAAAAGCAACAGAAAAAAAAGACGATTGCTTTTGTTCTCTGATTGCAAAACGATTCTCTGCAGCGATTGCTTAAAAATGCTTCAATCTGTGCTTCAATTGCTTCAGTTATTTTTATGCCTAAACGAAGGCCAACCAATTTACATTTAATAATGGAAGAAACCGAAGTAGGCTGCTTTTGTTGTGGTTGCCATTCCTCAGCAGAGGCTTTCGTAGGCAGATATATCGCTCGATCGCAATATGACTAACATACGAGTGTTTCTCGTTGTGATTTATTGACTGAGCAGTTGTTATTTATTAATGAAGAATGCATTTGTTGCGGAAATGGAACAAACCTTCAACTTAAACGGCGAATTATTCGAGTAGAAGGATTTTTAATAAACATTTTTAAGTGTATTTTTTTAATTTTTGTATTTGAAATCAATATAATTATTTATTTGTGATTTTTTATCAATAACTTTCCAGTCATCTTCCGATAGACAAACATTAATTGCAACACTTCTATTAAATATTTCGTTGAATTTCGCTTCATCTTCAAAAACTTCGATTATCCAAAACTTGGATCGTGATCTTTGACCCAAGCGCCGTCTATTCGAAGGAGAGCCTTGATTATTGAGTCTTTTTTTCAGTTGGAAGAATGTGAAGTGTATTGAAGCAAAACAAACTACAATCTCATTGTTTGCCAATTGTTCGAAAAACAACCGATGCATAAAATTCATTGATTTCTAAGTTATTAAAACTGTAAATAATTCAATTGAAAGCGTTGCATTGCATTTGCCAGAAATTTATTGGAGTATTTTAATTATTTCGATAGTCGAAAATGTTAAGTTCACAGATCAGAATCGATTGCACCGCGATAGAGGGAATAATTGCAGTGATCAGTGGCAGGATGCCAGTTTTCATTACAGTCCGACCTCAAGCGACTTCGGATTGCAGCCTGACCTTGAGTCCAATTACATCCAACAGACCAAACCCCAAACAAGAGATCTAATTTTGTATTTACGACTACGTCGGCCGTCCGACTCCACGACGGAAGCCCTTCGCCAGCCACCAGACGCGCTGGTTCAAGGTTAATGCTCATTAAACCCATAACCATTCGATTGAAGTATGTACGAGTGGTTTTTTCTTCTTTGCCGGCGTGTGTGTGTGTGCTTTTTCATTGGAAAATCTTTACCTTGAGTGCCGAACATCGAAAAACAATTCGAAGCCGAAAATTGTATTGTGAGTGCTCAATAATGGACGGCAGCGAAAAAGGTTCGGCGCAGTGAGTTGAAATTAATGCTGAGCCATTAAAAACGCCAACAATCTGATTATGATTAATAAAAGAAGCTAATTAAAATTGGAACAATCGAGGCGCAGAGACGAAGGGGAAACTACGTAACTTTGTTAAGTTTATTGCAAGCAGCCGCCGATTGTTTAATTAGCATCACGGACTCAGTTTTCGGATTTAATTCTGTTTTACTATAAACACGTATCGAAAGTAATTTCGGTTTATTTGTTATTTTCTATTTCGTATTCATAATAAATTAAATTGAAAGAAGCTTAACAGACATTTTAATATATTTTTTTTTGTATAATATTTGACATCAGAAGTAATTTTTAAAATTTAGTATTAAAATGTATTTAAAAGTATTAAAAGAGGACTTTTAACTAGGTAATCTTTTATTAACCAACAATTTAATTAATATTTTCATATTTTCGCCGTAATTTAATGAATCACCAGCCACTTTTACACCTTCCAAAGCGAGTTTAGTTTTATGTTAATTGCTTATGTCCGGAACGGCGTGAAAAAGTTTAATTTTAATTGCCTTTTAATAAGGAAGTTGAAAGTTGAAAAGACGCAATAAAAGCCTGAAGTAATGTTGAAGCATAAAGAACAAATCATGAGCAAATGGAGGCATTAATGGCTTAGAGACCAACAGGATTGTTACATCATAACAACATCCGAGTTAATCGCTGAGCTATTAACAAAATATTTCTGTTAATAGCGTAATAATGGCAAAAACTGAAAAGCAAAGTATTAACTTTTGGTGTAATTTTTTTACGATTAAGTCACTTCTTTATTGAAACTGTCTGTCATATTTTCATAGAATTTATAGAATGTAGAATGACAGGATATTATCGAGAAATAAACCTTTCGAAGGGGGCATTAAAGCCATTAACGCCCTGCATTAACTCCCTTTGTAAAGTCCACTGCAACACATTTCAGTCAATTATTCACTCATCCAGAGTGAAACGAAGAACCTGCGGCGAATGGGGCAACATGCAGACATATTCTGCTCCACTGCAATGAATTGCATCGTTGGATGTGAGCACTTCGTTGATATTTCATCGTTGTTCTGGACAATTCGCACAGATCGATCGATGTTAGCGATTGACGGCGTTCGGTCTGAGCAGGGAATGGACACATTTCGCTTGGCGTTGTTGGCATCGTTGGCGTTGTCCACTCAGCGACTGCAAAGCTAAAAATGTTACAACGAAAAGTCACAAAATTCAACCCAAATCAAAAGCAAACGAAATAATAAAACAGCACTTGAAGCTAAGCAGCAAATTGTGGTAAAATTCGCTTCGATGTGCAACATTTGAGCTGGACAATGGAGCAAAGGGTTTAATTCTTTGTTTTCTTTGTCCAAGTGTTAATCATTGAAGTCCTTTTATTGATCAGTGCAGTTTACTGCAAAGCAGTTGGTAAAATAATCATGTTTCTATTCGATTTACTTCTGATATCGAATCGTTTCGTTAAAATTGCGTAAAGTCACGTAAAAAATATTCTATTAAATTTCCTTTTGATAATTCTTTTCACATATTTCGCTGTCTATTGGCGCCACTGTACAGAATGGCTGCTTGATCAAATCGTGGTCCAAATCAGGCTGATCTTTCGGTCTCGGTCGACGGGCCGATTGTGGATTGTGTATCCGTTACACGTCGTGATGACCTTGAAGCGATTACAGCTCCGTTGCCGGTGTGTGTGGTAATTGAAAAATCCACGATGGGAGGTTTTCGTGGATGTCAGCGACAACAAAAGCCTCCATCTGTACAAGGGTCTTTCGAAAGAAAACCATGGGCACACATCAATGGAATGTGCTTTATTAATGATGTTTAAATAACGCAAATTCATGAATAAAATCGTTGCTAGAAGAAAACGTGTCTCTCTCTTTTTAAAATGACTTTTCTGAAGCAATTGAAATCTCTGACAATCGCATCAGCAACAATGAAACAATGGAGCTCGCAACTTCGAAGCAGACATTCACTAATCATCGGTTTTGGCACCTCGTGCGCCAAAGCGATGTGAGTGAGCAAAGGAATCGGCTTCTTATGACAGTCGCTGGGCGTGTGATCGAAACTCTCAGCCACAATCATTCGATTCGATTTAAATTAAACCGGGGCGGGGTGTGGAGCTGCGAGTTTAGAGCTGCTTTAGTTTTATTGAGCTTACAAGAACATAAAATTAGCTACAACGGCATTAAAGTGCACACAACAAAGTAATGACGACAGCAGCAGCAGCGGCAGCGGCAGCGGCAGCAACCGTAAAAGCAACACCAACAACAAGTGGCTTCAACAAAAGGTACTAAATTCGGGCACGACGCTTTATTGATGTTTAAACACACAATAAGCAGCGGCACAACTGCCTCACACACACACATGCGCCGCATAATCGCAACCACAGCCAAGAGCTGCTCACAACACGCTCTGCGTTGACGCTGCTTCACTCCGCTCCACGCCGTTCCTCCGACTGCCACTCGGTTCCACTCGAAAGCGAATTAAAGCTACGAATTGGCTACGAATTTCGTCGGGTGGAGTCGACTATATAAAAGCAGCTTCCTTCTTGGTTCTAGTTATCAGTTGACTCCAGTCTTTACAGCCGCTCAGTCGCACCAACTTCACCGCAAACGCGTCTCTCGTACGAACAACAGTTTCAAAAAATGGCTTTCTTCAAAGTGAGTTAAAAACCGCCAAATAAAAACGCAGAGTAGTGAAAAAGTGCTGCTTTTTTAATAGCAAAAAAAACCCCAATTCGATTAAAGTTCACAGAGCTTCTCACTCATCTATGATTTATTCCTTAGTCCTTGCTTTGTTTGGCTGCATTGAGCGCTGCCAGCGCCGGCGTCTTGCCCCATGGCCATCTCGGAGGAGCAGCCCTGTACGCCGCAGCTCCGCTCTCCTACGGACACGGAGGACACGACGAAGTCATCGACTATCACGTAAGTTCAATGAGACAATCGTAAATCGAACGAAATATAAATTACGTCCACACTCAAACCTTCAGTCGAAGCATTAAAGACTTGCTCAGAATTTCAAAATAATATTCGATTTTGATGAAATATGAATACCGTAAATAAAAAATTCCATCTTGAATCAATTACATCCTAGAAGAATTATGCATAAACAAGATTTTGAAAAGAGATTTTATTGCAATTCAATTGTAAGGAACTTCATTTGTTAAGAACGGAAATTAAGGAGATTTCAGATCTCTTTTACCTCCTTCCACTCTAAAATTAAATCGATAAAATATATTTTCGTCGTACAATAAAAAATATAAACGAAGTTCAAACAAATTTACAAGTTTCTGATTTAGTCAAGCCTTTAACGCTTCCTTGATATATAAAATTATTTAAAAACATATCTTGATTCTTTCTCCGTGATTTTACTCAATATTTTATATAATAAAAACTTATAGAAGCGACTAAAAAGATCCTTTATTTCATCCTTTCACAAATGATTACCGGAAAAATATGCAAATCACGAATAATCAATAAGTAACTGTGTGCATTTTATATAATCTTTGAAATTACAATTAAATTTAAGTCGAATTCCTAAATTAAGTCGCGTTTTTTGCCGAATTTCGTAATGTTAATCAGCAAAAAGAATTTAGCAAATCATCGTTGATAGTAGAATTGAGATCAGGAGTTGAATTAAGAATTTAAATCTTTGAATTGTGCCAAAATTACAAAAATATTGCACAGTTAATGCTGGAATTTGCAAAATCTTTTGTTGTTTGCATAATCGCGCTACAATCGGCTGCTGTATTTCCTCTACAACGAGCACAATCAATCAATTTCTTAACGACAATTATTTGCAAATATTACACAATGCTGCAGAAAACTGACGACCGGCGACGGACTCGCGCTGCAGACGAAGCTGCATAAGCATAAATTAGAGAACAGCAACAGCAGAAATGAAAATAAGCTCAGCAGCAACAATAACAGCCGAATGAGAGCAACACCAGCAACAACAACAGTCGTAACAATTATCTTGCAAACGTACGCCTCGGACGGTGCTTTGCATTTGGTTTTGCATTTAATTCGTTGTCAGCTGCTGTGTTGGCCATCGAAAAGTGTCCAGTCCGAGTTCGTTCGCTGCTGCTTTTGCACTCTGATCTTCTGCGAGGAGGCAGCGCAGCGCAGCGCAGCAGTAACTGCATAATCTCATTTTGCTCAATTTTATATAATTTCGCAAGCGATTGAGCAAGAGTTTTCTTCTTTTATTGCGGTTTAAACAATTTCTTCAACTCTTTACAGCTCCATTTGCTAAATGAATTGCTATTTGTTTGATTAGCTCCCAGAGCGTCGTTAAATGTGTTCAAATAAGTTTTAATTAATCACTTGAATGGCTTCTCGGCTTGGAGTCTCTGGAGTATCGCATGGATTTGAGGAAATGATGGCTTCATTTCAGAGTTTCTGCGGATGGAAATGAAATCGAAGAAACTTTAAATCATAACCGCAAAGATTTGCAGATAGCGTATAGAATCGCAACGAAATGTAAATGAAAACTTAAACCGAACGAAGTTTCGTTTCGTCGGAAGCAAAGTCACATACATCAAGCGAAATATCAACGCAGGCAGAAGCACACAAAAGACTTAGGAAACAAACTCGATATCAATCTTGATTCTTGCGGGAGAAGAAGCTGCAAGAGACGAGCTCTCTGCTCGTTGAGGCAGCAAACGTTTCGGCATCCATTCATTCATTCTTTAATGAAATTGAGTCCCATTGAGAAAATCCCAGCAATCGACTGAGTTCAGCGGTTCTCACATGTGGCAACCTTCAGCCGCAAACACGACGTGGTTCACGAAGGCGAACGTGATTTGCAATGCAGATGCAGTTACTGCAAGTCGCGCAGTGGGTGTGAAGCCGTGAATTAATAACAGATGCTTGCTTCTCTGTAGCAATTAAGATAAATAACAACGAGAAATAATGAAATTATCCATTCGGGGTGTAATAATTTAAGATATAAATAAGGAGGTGTCATCATACCTTTTTTGGAGCTTTCTTTAATTAATTTTAGAATTAAATATAATAGTAATGATTATTGTTTGGTACTAAATCATTTCCTTTTCTCCTCCACAGTCCTATCCCAAGTACCACTACAACTACGGCGTTTCTGATGCCCACACCGGCGACGTCAAGTCCCAGCACGAGGTGCGTGACGGCGACGTCGTGAAGGGCTCGTACTCGCTCGTGGAGCCCGACGGCTCGGTCCGTACCGTGGAATACACCGCCGACGACCACAACGGCTTCAACGCGGTCGTCTCCAAGAGCGCACCCACCGTCCACGCCGTCGCACACGCCGCCCCCGTCATCGCGCATGCTGCTCCGGTCGCTTACACCGCCCCGGCGATTGCCCACCACGTTGCTGCCGCTCCTGTCGTTCCGTACGCCGCAGCGGCGCATCACGCCTCCGCCGTCGGTCATGGATTGGGCTACGGCGCGCACGGCGTCATCGGCCACTATTAAGCAGTGCACCGCATGACGAAACACGCCCATTCCACACTCATTCAACCCATACCCATCACCGTAACTTGATCGACAGCCATCAGCAATACCATGAATAGTAGACCGAGGACTCTGACAATCAAAGGCAACAACAGCACAGAGTGAAGAGGGAGGTCGGGGAAAACGCAGAGAAATCAATCATCAGTGATATAGAAACGAAGGACGAAAGTCGGAAGTGATTCTTTTTTTCATCCTTTAGTCTCTTGGAATCCAGTCATTTATTTCTTTTTGTAAATAGCTTTCTAGATCTCTACATAACTCCTATTTACTTTCATCTATTTACCAACATTGATCGTCGCGCTGTCTCCCTCTCTCACACACCTCCTCTACACTAATACCATTTTCTAATGCTTTCAAATTCCCACTTGTCGAGGTTTTCCTGTCCTCTGTTCGTTGTCCACGTTGTTCAGAGTCTTTCTACGAGTCGATGTCGCCCGATGATTCTTTGCTCAATGCGTTTCCACATCCACGCCCCACGTTGCCAACTAACTCATTCTCTCTCTGTCTCTCTCACACAACAATATTAACAACAACCACAAGAATTAATTAACGAATTTATTGTCGGCTCGCGATCATTCTCTGAACATTGTCATTGCTTCACCGCAAATGTGCCCAAGATCTACAATTGCCACACCAGAAACACACAACATATACGAAACACAAACAAACAAACAACTGCAACACAGACGAAGAAGGAGACACCAGAAGCTGAAGGATTTCTAACGAGAACACTTTGTACACTACGAATAAATAAACATATTTGTATTTGTATTAATTATTAATATTTTCTACATACATAAAATGTTTAAATGCTATTATTTAATTTTAAGTGAGATATTGAAAAAATGCTATAAATAAAAAATGTAGTGAATTGAAAACTTAGCGTTGTTTGATAATCTTTTTCCCTCCATTGAAAATTATCGAAACCAAATAATCATAGCAAAACGCGAACGCAATTCCAATTAAAACTAATATTTACGAACCACTTCGACTGTAAAATAATAAGCAGCTTTTAACTACAATGTTTTAACGTTCCCATTGTTACTATAGCGCTGTTCAATTAACGATTTAGCAGGATTTAATTCGACTTTAACCGAAAATCGAATCGACAATTAAATCTAAATTAGTTAATTGCTACTTAATAAGCAGCCGAAAAGTCTAACTAAGATTTCAATAAAGAGTTTTCAATTACGCTCGGGTGTAACCAATTTCAAACACTGTTCAGATACTATATATCAAAGAGATTGTTAGACGTATGTCGGTATAATTATAGACCTAGAGATCGAAGTTGGACCACTTAGACACATTTTAGGATTTGAAAGATTAATTTTATTGATGGTTAATGTTCAATTCAATTCAGTTGAAACTTGCTTCGGAGCTTGTTAACTTTTTAAAAATTTATTGAGGCTTTTTAATGCAAATGTACGTTTTGAGTCTTATGTATTAAAAGAGTGACATAAGACTAAAATGAAATATCTTAAAAACTAATTTCACACGGTATATTACTTTTTAATTACAAGTACCATATTATTGCTTCCTTACATATGAGACATTAACCAGAAAATTTTATTTATATATTTATAAAACAATATTCATATTTTATTTTTATATCAATAATAGAATAAGGAATTAATAATTCATAAATATTAGTTTTATTATTCAGTGCTATAATACTATTTTATTCTAAAATGAATACGTAATAATTGAAAATTGGAAGCATTGTAACGTTCAACATATTATTGTAAAAGTTATTATAAAATTTAGTGACTTTTCAGCGTCTTTTCTGTTACTTTATTAAACATTCTGCTAGATCAGTGACAGCGACTCTCAATGGCTTAGTAAGTAACGTCCATGGGTTCGAGTTCTTGTACGCTTAGAGTTTTTAATCGCGCTGTCTTCTGATTATTTTAATTTGTCTCTTTCTCTTCCTTACAAGTTGATGGCTTTCTTGCTACAGATATGCTGTTAAAAATACATTTAATGACTACAATTTTGAGCAAACAGTACAAACATACCAACACTTACATTGAAAATATGAAATCTACATGAATTTCTAAATAAAATTCAAGGGTTAAGCGTAGATTTTGTAGTTAACCTGACTAGTGATTTTGTATGGACTCCCTATATAGTCGAATATATCGCCTATAGCTTCAAAGAAAAAGAAATAAAGGGTAGCTCTTTCTTTGGGTTTTCTATGCCATGTTGTGCTTTTGTGTTTGTTGGCATTTTTGTTTAGAATTAATGTAGTATTAAGTTAGTTTTAAGCATGTAATTTTATGTTTAGTTTATGTTTACTCATTTTGCATTGCTTTATATGTTCTTGTAATTAGAAACTTTATGAAAATACTTCATGAAATTAGAGTTTCTAAGATCTTACATTTTTGTATTTACGTTCTTCTTTCAATATATTTACTAAAACTTGCATTTGTATTAAAAAGGCTCAATAAATTTTTAAAAAGTTTAAAGAGACAACAGATTTTTACATTCAGCCAAAAAAGCTGCATTCATTCAGATGTGGTGAAAGTTGGAAACAGTAAAAATAATCGTAGCATACTTTTGTGCGAACACCTATAATTACATTCTGTTATTTAACAGAGAGCTTCCTCTGTGTTATTGCTAAATATAATCAGGAAAAGTGATTTTCTGTTGGAATCTTCTCTTCTCTCCCAGCGAAAAGATTTCAATTTGGAAAATCTAGATCGTAACTACCCTTGGGCGAAGATAATTCCACGTCTGGAATTATTTTTCTGTTCAACTATCGCAATTCACAACACGACTCCGATTCATTAACAGAACGTGCCTTTGATCTAGATCTAGATGAAATAATCCCATAAAGCAAGTTTATAAGTTTCCTATTCTTCTTCTGTTTCTTCTTTAATTGCTTTCCTCAAGGAAAACCTTCAACTTTGGGAAATTGAAGCATTTCATATTTAAATGACTTCAAATACTTTCCGGAGTTTTTGCCGCAGTTTTAAAGCTTCTCTTGACCTTTACGTGTTGATAACTTCATTAATATTTGTTCCGAGCCCACGCTGAACTCAGGCGTTGCTAGAACAAAGCCGCACCAAGGCGCTTTATATTTGGAAGTATTTAATTCAGTTCAGATAGCAATGTAACCTCAGCTCAATTAATGAAGTCCACGCACAGCAATAAAAGTGTTTGGCTTGGTTGAATCTTAGCGTGGAAAGGGTCGCCTTCATTCATTCATTAGCAGCAGTTCGTTTAAATGCTCCACTGCTTTTAAATGTGCGCTTTGCGACTGCTCTGAGTTTTCTCGATTTTTCGTTTTGTTGCCGCATGGAAAATTATGATTTTCTTGGACAGATGAAGCAATATTAAACGCCGTAAGGCAAAAAGCAGAACAGAAAAAGTGCTGCTGCATGCGGAAGTTGGTTTTTAAGAAATATTCATTTAATAATGAAATCAACATCTTTTCTTTGTCTCCCGTTTTTCATGATCAACGATCGATATTTATCAGTTATTATTCTAGAAATCGTATAGCAAATGGACCAGTTGACCAGGTGAGTCGCGTAATCGATGGCTAAAGTACAGTTTCCAAGGCCGAAATCAGCCACCAACCGACGATCAGTCGATCGAGCGGCGATTAGCAGTCGGTGCGGCGCTTTACAGAACGAATAATAGAATTTCTCTCCACTCAAGTGCTCCGTCTGCAAGAATTAAGCTGAAAAACTTGCGGTTTCAGATCGAAGTGTCCCGAGTTGCGACTTCGATCGCTGCGTAATGGAATTACTGATGGAATTAATCATCAGAAAAGCTCGCAAAAAGTGGATGCCGGAAACAATGGATGCTGATTTAAGTTATTTTTCGCATAATGGATATATGCAAATAGCGGCGATAATTGTTATTATTATATATCAACGATAATTAGCTGCTTGCTTTGAATCTTGCACTATCTGGTACACTACGGTTAATTATTTCATTCTGGCGAAAAAACAAAGGAACATAGCTCAAAATCCGCTTCAAATTCTTCGTAAATAAAATGTATTTAAATTGAAAATAATATTAAATTAAGGACGAATTTCGTAAAGAATATGAAATATGTATTGTTAAAAATGTAAACACAAAATTTGAAATAAATTAATTAAATTTAGTTTTTGAATTGATAAACAGAAAAAATGACTGAAAATTAGTTATTTCACTACTTAAAATTATTGAAATAATAATTTTTAAACTGTTGGTCTGATTAACATTTGATTTAAAATTTATTAAAAAAACTAAATCTACAAAATCAAAAGTTTATTTGATGAAGTTTCCTGAAATAAAAAAGTCTTTATTGTATCTTTTAAAGCAATTTTAATTTTGTTTAAGGCATTTCGCTATTTAACTTGAGCAGACTTTAATTCTTTGCTTCTGATTGTTCTCATTGAAAGAAGCGTGAAGAATTGATTCATTCTAATTTGGAATACGTGCTTTCAGTAAATGATTAGCAACATAATTAAACGTGAAAATTATTAATTTATTTAATCACTTTTTGCAGAATTCAATTCGATTTGTAATTAAAGTAAAGCATTCGCTTTAAAATCTTAATGCTTTTGTTCGAATGAGTTGCAATTAAATTGAGTTATTTCAATGAAACTATAAAATACAATATAATGGCAATAATTAATTGACGTCACGTTAAAAATTAATCACATTTATTTAATTTGTGTTTTATAAAGTTTAATTAAAGCTTTAACTTTAATCATTCTGTGAATTGTTTTGCTTTAAACGAATTATGGCTTCATTAAGATTATGTTTTAGTTAAACTTTATCATGCTGCAGTTGTTTAGCTTAAGCCTTAAGGCAACTAAATAAATAAATAAATTTATTATTTATTTATTAATTGATTAAATTTAACTCTTTTCCTTTAGGAATTCGTAGACAGTCCGGCAGCAACATGACGCAATGACGAAGGTTCACGTGGTGCCAAAAAGAAATGCAAACACCTCCGTTGAAGTGCCAAAACAACGGATCGCCCATCGCGCAATTGCGTAACTCTGAAATTGGATTACTTGGCCATTCATTAGCAACGCATGACAAGTGATGAAAAGCGAAGAAATCCCCTCTGGCAGCTCCTCTTGCCAACACTCGTTGTTGACTGCAAGCGTTCGCAATTTGATTGCATTCAACTTGTTGCGAACCAAACGAAAGCGCATTAAAAAACGCCGCTTTTCTTTCCTCCGAAACGAGAAATGCAAAGAAAGAAACAAAGTAAAGTAAAGTAAAAGATGGATGGAGGGTAAATGATTCAAGATTTACTTCTATTCTTTTCGCTTTTTGCAATCGTCTTGAATCGTCTTCTTCGATGGATAAAGGACGTCATTATCTTATTTTATTGGACTAATTTATTGAAGCCATTATGTAATATAACTTTAGTTTATCTTACATCGATTATACAGATATTGTCCAGGGTAACGTCCGCTGAGTGTGTGCCTTGAAAATGTTTTTCTGTGCTGTTTCTGGTTGTTTCTTTATTTCAAAATTGAAGTACAACAACACCAAAAATGCTTTTTGTTAGCCTACTGAATAAAAAAACATTTGTAAGTACAACAACAACAGCAGCAACAAAACGCTTTGTAATTATTTTTTTAGGTTTTACATAAAATTTCCCAGCGAAGTCTTTTCTTCGTTTTTCTTTTTGTTGATTTAATTACGGAGCCGTCGTTCGATGTGGGAAATATAAAAAAAAAATTAGTTGCTGCGAAAAGCGAAACATTTTTAAATTTGATTCTAATAATTTTCCAAAATAATGCTGATTATTTTTCTCCGTCGCATCAACATTGAGACCAAATAAATTTTTGGGAAAAACTCATTGGAAAAATGTCGATATTTTTTCAACTTCTTTCTGAATCTTTTCTGCTTGTTCAGCCTTCAACAATTGTGGAAATAGTTAATTTTAAAAGATATTTTAAAAGAAACGTGTCCAACTTCAAATTAGTTACTATTATTATTAATAATTGGCAATGCTTTAAAATCTGAAACAATTGCACGACCGAAAAAAACACCGGATGCTGAGTCAATGAATCGTAACAAGAGCCAATCAAAGCTCTGCGACCAGCGACAATTGCCATTTTGATCGGCTTTAATATTCCTACGTTAAAAATGACTTCAATCATTTAATTCTGCGATCATTCCTCGTCTTTGTTCTCGATACCCACATAAAAGCTGTCAATGAATCGCCTCCGATGCTGCAGCCACATCGATACCCTTTAATTAGATCGTCGAAACGGAGTTGGGACCGATAATGGAACTTTAATATGCCATCGACCGCTCGGCGCAGATCCGCTTCGTTCTACTTCGGATGACAGCAATAAATTGCCGCCGAAATGTTGCGCAGAGGGTCAAAAAGTGTTGAAACCACAAACGAGCATATAACTGACATTGTTTAACGCAAATCGTTAAGGTAAAACATTTGGAGCATGCGAATGCTGAGTGGCGATTGTTCTTGGGCCGCATGCCACGTTCATTAGCTTAAAATTTAAGTAATCCGAACTGAAATAAGATTTACAATACAAATGCTTTGCTTTATTCTCCCAGAAACCGCAATTTTATGCGGTTTATAAGGATATCTTATAAATTTGATTAGGTAATTAAATTAAATAAAAGCTTCATTAAATAAAAAATAATAAAACTGAAAACGTTTCAATGAATTTCAAAAAACGACTGAAGGTTTTCTTTAGTGTGTGATGAAGAGTTTCTTTATTTATGTAGATTTTTCCAGTTGTTTTTCAATGACGAATTAACAGACTGTGTTTAAATATGAATATCTTTTAAATGTTATGCTCTAGCTTCTCGTCTTCCGTGTTCATTGTTTCGTTACATTTTTGATGCAGAAGGTTCTCTTAAATCAGGTGCGACCATCGTAAAGTCTACTAAAGCTTACCTCTTTCTGCCATTTCTCAAGTGTCTGTTAGTTATTTTTTGTAAATTATGAGGTGGAAAAATTAAAATAGGAAACACTGCAGAATATTTATGAGCGATAAAAGCGAATGACGTGTAGAATCGCAGGTATGTCGAGCATTAAACAAATTTAATACTCAATTAGTTTTCAAATCGTTATTAATAATAAAATTCTATTTACTGCTGTGATTTATATAAAACACGTTAATCCGTTTGATTTACTAATATTTAAAATGGTGATTTATATAGCCAACGCCTGAAATTATTATTAATCATTTTGACAATCGTGGGAATAGTTTCATGAATCATTACATCAAATCGATCGAGTTTCGTTTTATTTAGTATAGAAATAATTATGTCGCTGTACTTTAATGTAACTAATCACTTATTCAAAGCAATCGTGAGAACAAATTAAATATTCATCGATAATGCAAAGCAATTATTAGAAAAAATAATTGCCTTAACTATAAAATCATGAATTAAGTTTTAAATAAATATATTAAAAAACATTCTCGTTCTGGTGTATCGATTATACTCGTAAATAAATTATATAAATGTATATAAGGAATAATAAATAGTTAAAAGTAAATCGAGTTTGTGCCCTAAGTCTTTTGTTGAAACTACAAAACACTAGGAAAAACCCTTATTCAATTGACTGAATCTGAAATATCCGGCTCAATTAAAAGCTCATTCACACTAAGCCCGTGCTTCTCCCCCCCCCCTCCAAAAAACCCAAGGGGGAAGGAAGAACAGAAACAGTCCGAGACAATTCACAAAAAGAATCATGAATCAATCATTGTCCAGTCGCATATGACGCAGTTGCACTTTTCACGCTGTCGCTAATGCGTGTAGAATAAAGCAGAATAACACTAAAAGCAACAAAAGAAAAGTGTAACAATCGTCAAAGAGCTGCGCTGCTCCCGTCAGCAGAAACTGCGTGCTGTTCCTCAGTTTTTCACCACAAAATTCACGCCGCTTTCGTAGCTGCCCGACTACACTTCAGTAGCTGAGACGTACAACAATCACAACACCAACGAAGACAACTCCATTGTATTAAATACACAACACAACACGAATTCCCGCAGCCAGAAGCGCAAAGCACACGAACAACAAGCAGCCACGAGCTACGCAGCGACATGGACAACAAAACGAAGTCCGCTTTGAGTATTTAATGGAAACTCTATCTAAGAATCGGCACAGTATTGCATAAAAGTTGTCAGAGTTCATATCGCCGCCGAAGAAAAGTACAAGTAACAAGAAAGTAAATTCACATCAATAAATTAAAGAATTCCTTAAATAATCGTGTGTTGCTTCTGTTTTGTTTTAGATTTTTTGCATTTCCTTAAGAAACGAAAACTATTGTGTGCTTGTAAATATTTCTAAGTAACAACAGAAGAGAAATAAAAGCCAAATACGAACAAAAATGTGCAGCTTCACGTCGATAATCATCCTCAGCGTTGCGCTCTTCGCAGCAGCGGCTTCTGCGTGGCCAGGATACGCCGTTGATTACTACGTGAGTTGAATGAGTGACAAAGTGAGGGAGAAAAGAATTATATATAGTGCATTAAATAATGTTTAGAAGTGAATGTAAAGAATTTTATTTAATTGAAGTTTGCGGATCGCAAGAATTCTGCTTCTCTTTTAAAGACATTTGTTCTTTAATTCTATGCCTTTAAATATATTTGTTGAACATAATTTAGCATTCATTTCATTCATAAACTAAATAATTGTTGAAATTACTTAAAAGCAGAAACAAAACCAGGCATAATTAAAATAAATCGAAAGCCTTGCTCAATAAATTTTAAACATTTTCATACTTTTTAAAATTTTAAATAAGATCCTTTCTTATTCTCTTAATTATTTTCTCAATCTTCAAGATTATTAATGAATATTTTTTATTTATTCTTTTCTTTTGCGATTTTATTTAATGTATTTTTTGAATAGCAAAGCTTTTATAATTAGTTCGCTGTTTAAAGTTTATTAATCTTTTTATTACCTTCGCAGGATCATCCTAAATACGCCTTCAACTACGGCGTCGCTGACCACTCAACAGGCGACGTCAAGTCGCAGCACGAAACGCGGGACGGAGACGTCGTCAAAGGTACTCTCAATCCACAATCACTACTATTTTTAAGTGTCATACTTTCAACGCTCCCAAACTCATTGTCACTCTTATCTTCGCTCTGTATTTTCAGGTCAGTATTCACTTGTGGAGCCGGATGGGTCGATCCGAACTGTCGATTACACCGCGGACTCAGTCAACGGCTTCAACGCGGTCGTCACCAAATCGGCACCAACGGTGCACGCACACGCTGTGGTCGCCAGTCCGCTGCTGCATCAGAAACCTATCGTGGCAGCTCAGTACGCGCCGTTGGCTGCCCGAGCGCCAATCTACTCGGTAGGAGCTGCTGCAGCGCCTTACGGTGAGTGCGATTAAAACTTTTAGAATTGGAGAATATTGAACCAAGTTGGCCGCTTAAGTCTTTCCTTTTGCTTTGTTTTTACTCCGACTTTCTGCACAAACGTCCTTTAATGACTTCTTAATAAGCAAAAGCTTGTAAAACTGTCACGCCCTCGAAACCTAGCTCCACTTGGACCCTTTTCGATTGACCTTTATTCACTTGTAGCACACGATCCAAAGCAGCACCTGATCAAGCAACAACGCAGCGTATTTTATTGCTATTGCTCCCTCTTCTTTTTCTCTTCAAGCAGGCAGTGAAACGTACCGCATGCTTAAATTGTTCCGTCGCCACGCCCGTTATTTCAATAAACAACACCTTAAGATTCGCCCAGAAAACGATGTCTCGTTCTACTGAAGGAAAAGTTGAGGAAACAGAAGATGAAATGAGAGCAAACTCCTTTTTCCTCCCCATAGAAATCGAATTAAATAGAAATCATATTGAAAAGTCAATGAAATAAAGAATAAAGTAATTAAATCAAGTAATTAATTAAACATTTACAATGCCTTGAGTCTAAAGTGCAGAGTCTGTGTCTATTTGCTAATGTCTGTGTGGGAAAAAAGTGCATATAAATTAAAAAGTACGCATTCTAAAACTGATTATTTCTCAGTCGAAGTTTACGACGATCCAATTTCCATTATTTACATATTAACCGTGTTCTATTAAATGCCTTCAACAACATTCAAGAAAATTTTTACTTTTGAATTGTTATTTGAAGAGTTAATTTATTGTACAATATTGCAATGAAATGCCTATAAAAATCAATTTACAGCAATCAGAGATCAGTTTTTATGAAAGATCTCAATTTTAGCTCACAACGAAGACCATTCATCGTGCTTGTGATAAAATCTCCTCTGTCACTAAACAGATTCTTGACTGATCGCGAGCATAGACAAATTCATACACAGCTGCAAAGATTCGAAGTGCAGCGCTGTAGATTAGCATAGAAACAGATGCGTCATCTTCAGCACATGGAATCAGCAAATCATCAAAAGCGAAGTGGGTAGCTTCAGGGGGAAAATGGGTGATGTGAGGGCGGCGAATATGAGGTAACGCAGAATTACATCGCACAATTATCATCGCATTAATTCATAAGAAGCACCGAAGTTAACTGGAAAAGAAGGAAACCAAAAAAGGCAATTTATTACTCACAAAAACAAAAGACAAAATGAACAAGTTAAGAAAAACGCAGCAAACGAACACAGAAAACAGATATTCTTTCTAATTACATGCTTGAAAACTGTCTACAAATCCTGCCTTAATTATGCCACGAAATAAAAGTGAAGTTATTATGTCGTGTGAACAGCAGCAGCAGAAACTAATAACTGAATGTGTCGCATTTACTTTGGAGGAGATTCTTGCTTGCATTCGCTTTCGCAGAGCATGTTTCGCGGATCGTGTGATTTTCCTTGGCAGAGCGAAAGCACCACGAAGCAGTCGATTGGCTGACGCAAACAATAAAAGTCAAGCAAAGATTAAACAAAAACTGCACCAAGGAACACAACAGCTGCGAATTTCTCAATGTCGCACTCATTTTTGCATATACACAAGATTTTCTTCGCGTAATTTTTTCAGTTTTCAACAGTTGCAATTATTTCTGTTTGCACTGAACACTGAAGCTTTTTCAAAGGCGGTTTTTCTCTTTTGTTTCGTTGCGTTTTGAGTTGCGGTCGGTGGGAAATTTTCGACCAACAAAAGAATAGAATAGCAACTCTTTATCCCATTGACCTGAATTTCTTTAGCATTTAGTAAATGAAAAACAGCAAAAGCAATCCGTTAAAATTACTTAATGGGAGATTGTACTGAGAAGCGTTTGTTTCTTAAGTCTTCGGTTTACTATTCAGCGGTAATAATTTCAAAATTTAAATGCAGTATTAAATTGAGAAATAAACATCAACTATGGCAAAGCTTGGTTCAGAATAAATTAAATAATATTCATAAATCGAAGCCACAAATTAACTGCTCTAAATTTAGGTCGCTTTAATAAAATGCGCTACATATTTATGCGATTATTCTGTGTATACTTCTGACTAATCGAGCTCTATTGTCCTCTTAAACCTAACCACAGAGGGCATACTCCATAATTAACATGAAAGGTTAACAAAAACTTAACTTTTATAAACAGAAATCACTTTTGTGCCTCTGAAATGTGACCAATTCGTTGTTCATGTTGATAAAAATGTATTAAAAAGTAATCAATAGTTTTTACGTTTACAGCAGCACCGCATTCAAACGTTCTCTTTCATTGCAGCGCGCAAGCACTTCGCCCCGGCCGCTCCAATTCACTACGATTACGACGACGACTACTACAACGGCGTCGGCTCGGTGCCTGAATACGTCCCGCACTACGGATCGCAATACGATTACGATGCGGGTCACTATTGAACATGCGTCGTGTTTAGATGTAACTTCGCTTGTGTGTACAAAATCGTTTCGAAATAAACATTGTTATTTGATTTAGTTACTAATTAAACTAAAGTTGGATATTTTAGCAATAATAAAAACAATAAAACATTCAAAGAAAATCTGCTTTATAATTAAAACTAAGTCCTTGAAGAAATTATTAAAATTTCAGTACTTCAAAATCCATTATTTATTTAATGCATGATTTAAACAGAAAATTTGTTGATTTGCGGTTTGTGTGGAGGGTTTAATATTAATTTAAGATATTTGAATGAACTAAGGATGCGTTTAAAGGACAATATATATTTTTCCTGTATAGAAGATTCAGAGAATTATTTTATTGTGAATATGAGAATGGATTCTAAGAAATCAGAAACAACAACACGAGTTATCCTACAATTAATTCGAAACCTTCTGATTATATTTTAAATTAAAGTTCTACAATAAATGTTGATTGGTGTTTTTGATATTTTTCATTAAAATTTATGAATTATTTGAGGTTTTCCTTGGTAAAGTGATTGAGACCGATGCAAGAGAAGTATAAACAAAAGTTAAGAGATTATTTGTCTTGCAATTGCTCTAACATTATCTATTCTCTATTTAATTATACATTGAATATTTGCTGATGTTTTAATAATAGATCAATAAATGTCGATTTACATCAGCGAATACTTTTTCTCTTCAACTTATTATAAAACATTCTTTGTATATATGTATAATTTACGACTAAAATAATGGAAAAAATAAACTTTGTTACTCTGGCTAAAAAGTTTTCGTCGCCTGAAATTTGAACTCCCTTGAAAAAGTAGGCCAAGTAAATGTTTCCATTGATTGATTATCCGCATCATAAAAATTGTTGCATTGATTGTTTTTCCATAATACATAAAATTAAGTTCATAAATCAATTAAGGTTCTAATTAGATTTTTTGCTTCTACGAAAATGTTCACATCACGATGAGGCGCGTTGAATAAATCATTTTAAACGGCTCCAGATCAGCATTAATAATAATAATGCAAATAAAGAGACTCAACGAATCAAAAACAGTCCGGTAATGCTTTGGCGAACAATAATAATAACAATTAAAATAAATTAGATGATGAGATCTTTCCCTTTCAAACCAAATGTGGGCTAAATTATTACAGAAAATTCTTTGTGTTCTGTTGAAAAGTGCAAATTGCAGATTTTCTATTATTAATTTTCAATTGAAACGTAGTGAGGATTCTAAAATTGTTTCTTCTGAAACAATAAAAAAATTTTGAAATAATTTTCGAAGAAAATGTCCTTCATCCATATTTCGTAAGGAGTATTTAAAAATTATCATTCAAAGAAGTTGTACGTAATAAGTGTATCAAGGACAACAGAAATAAATCTTTTTAAAGCTATATTTAAATATTTATTTGATATTAAAAAGACTGAAACACTACGTTTGACTTACCAAGGTAATATTGCATATTTTAAACCGCGCCGATAATAAACTAATCACTACTAAACAATTTTTAGAAAATCCGCTTACTAATCTCATAAAGAGAAGTTTGCAACACTGAATTATTCCACAAAATGAACACATCAAACGACGTTAAAAATTGGACACACAAACATTTGGTGCTATTGTTGCATGAACTAGTAATTTAAATACCAAATACAAAAAGTGAATCGTTATTATTTAAGTATTGAATGAAATATTAATAAACGTTTTACATTATATGCAGATTCGCTTTTTGCGCTTTCTTCAGGATTTATCTTTTTAGACGGTCATGCGTCAATGCTAGACAGTGATTGTAATAGAGTGCACATTTGTAATAGAATGTGAATTATTGATAGAGAAGAAGATTGAAATAATTGCAATCCGCTATTTGGACGCTAAAAGTTCTTGCTAGACATAAACATGACTGACACAAACGCCGCAAAGGGAAATGCGATTTCTGCGAATAATTTGCAAATTATTCGGGATCCGAAACTATGCAAGTCCCGTATATTTGTCGGAAATCTCCCCATATGCACGCGTGAGCAGCTGGAGAGCATTTGCCTTCCCTATGGCAATGTGCTTGGTTCCTTGGTGCAAAAGAATTATGGGTTTGTTCAATTCGACTCCGAAGAAACGGCAAACAAGGCCGCGACTTCTCTGAACCGGTCTACATTCAAAGGAAACTCGATAACAGTTCGCAATGCCGGTGCAAAACCTACTACAGCGAAACGAATGTCCGCAGGTGCTGCATCTTCGCCATTTGGTGGCGGCATCGAAGACATAAGTAAGTTGATTCCCGGAGGCTCACTGAATACTAATCCTGATTACAATGACTGCGAAATAATTGTCGTGGATCGCAAAAATACGTGAGTAGCTATCGCCTAAAAAACCTCTTGCTAGAAACGGAATAACATTCCTTTCGCCAATAGAAAGTATGCAGAACTAATTGAAGAGCGACTAAAGCGTCTCAAGCTGCGCGTCGATGTGCTTTTCCCGAACGAAGACGTGCCCCTTGGCAAAGTGTTGGGCAACATTTCGTCACGTGGATGTCTTTACGCTGTACTCGTAACTAATCAGCATGAGGAGCTCAACAGCATTACAGTAAACATACTGTATGGTCAGCCTGCTGAGCACCGCAACATGCCAATGGAGGACGCAATTCAGCTAATTGCAGATGACTTTCGAGGCAAGCTTCTGAGAGATGCTGCTGCTAATGCCCTTTTGCCCAAGTCCGTGCCCATTATTCCCGTCGGCAGTGTGGTAGCGCCACCGTTAAAAGAGCGCCATCCAGACGCAGTTCAAGTACTTCTGAAACTGCTAGCCGAAAACATGCCGCTGACGGTGCTGCAGTATGATCTTATAATAAAATATTTGCAGGAGCGACGAGAGCTGCAGGTGAATGTCGAACTTGGCGGAGCTGCGGAGCAAGTTTCTATACCCGACCCTGAAATAGAGTTGCAGAAGAAGATCCTGAGCATTCTGAACAAACCTTCTGTTGCTGAGACACATTATGACCTCCTGTATCCGAATTTACAGGCAATTACAGCAGATTATCGAGCATTGGACCTCCTCAGGGATGTAAGGATACAGAAAGCACTAGATTCTTTAATGGATTCAAATTTGGTATCGACAGTAACCAATTATATGAAATTTTAACAAATAAAAATGTAGTCTGACGACATCTTGTGTTTTATTGCTGTAAATTCTAATCTAAGGCCACGAGCGCTTCGCTTCGTAACCTGCGTATTTTTTGCGGTACTTCAGACCGGTGACAAGTGTAGAGCTCTTTGGAAACGCTGTCTGTCCGTTAAACTTTGTATCAGTGTCTGGATGGAAACGCACGTAGTCATACTGTATGTGAAGATTCTCCGGCAAGTCGATATTTTTTAGTGCATCGAAAGGCACCGTTGTATCTACGTTTGTCTGATAAAAAGCCACTACATCCGCTACAATAAGCAGATATTTAAAAATGAGCCGAATTATACTCGATATACACTTACCGACAGTATTAATTTCATGCACCTGTGAATTCGGAACGCTATGTTTGAATTCTCTAAAGCACGCATTGAGCAAATGGAATTTGTTCTCTGCGCTGTCAAGCGTACTAATTTCATTCACTGGCGTTTGCAAGGACTTGCAGATAGATTTTATTTTTTCCACTACATCTGTGGGTGCCGTATAGGGCTTCAATGAACGTAGAAAACTAAAGGTAATAATTTTTAGAAAACACCTGGACCAAATTTTCTCCGCAAAACGCAAACATTACCCACGGTTAGCTAAAGACTTGCCGACATCCTCCACTCGCCGACCTATATTAGGAACTTGCTTCTTTTTTTTCCATAAAGTGGTGGTAAAAGAAAAGCAACGCTCACGCTAAAATTAATAATAATTAATAATTATTTTAATTCTTACCGCATTCTTACCTGGTTTAGAATAAATAATGTTGAGCTTCGCAAATTTAGTTGACGAGCCATCTTATGAACATCACAGCAGAGTCGCTCCAAAGCTGAATATCTTTTTCTGGATGAATATCTTTTCAAATATCACAATATTATTTTTTTTGTCGGCCTTCCCACGAAATATGCTGCAAAACTTGAAACAATGAGGATAGTTCTCCAAAACTATAATAACCGTAATACCATAATACCAGATACCATAATAAACTTAAAAGTGCTGCCAAGTTGTTCATAGTCCTCGTCCGGTGGACAACACACCCCAGCGTTGCACAAAATCACGCAAATAACGCAATTTCCAAAGTATTCTTAATACCCTGTTTACATAAAAATATTTAATCCGATTAAGCTGTTCGAAAACTGATGAGCTTTCCAAGTGTTTCCATACATAATCCGGTCAAGCAAAGTAGGTGTTTTGTTATTGCTTTGTTTTGTTTGGTGTAGTTGAGCTTTTACCATGTGTGTGGACATATGTGCTAATATTTTGTCGCCTGTAATTGTCCCTTTCTAACACATTGGCACTAGACAAGGAGAAGCATAAGTTCCTATAATTCCGAATTTCGAACCTGAGTTGCAAACTAAAATGTGAAGCTAAAACCCAAAAGCATTTCGGTTTACCGCTGGAATTGCAACAACAATTTCAATGGTATTTAAAAAGTTTACGAGTGGTTTTGGGTCCTAAAAAGTTTTACTTCCAATTTCTGGAAAAACCATTTTATGTAAACGCGGTATAAAGATATATAACATTGCAAAAAACTATGCCGGATTTAATTATAATGGGGGCGCTCAACACGTGCCACCACCCACTGGAACAGTTGCTACAGGATCAACGCAACAACTGGACAGTCTGGATATCCGATCATACCTAACGCTGCCTATGGCAATGAATATCAAACGACAGGAAGCTATGCGTCAACAGGCGTAACCCCAAACACTTCAGCTGCAACTTACGGCTATGATTACAGCCAAAGTTATTATCAACAAGCGTCGGTCAATTACAATGCAGCTCCTATGCAATATGAGCGACCATGTAAAAATAGCGTAATTTTCCAGGTCTCTTGGGAATTTTCAAATCCAAAAATAGTTCAAAAACCCCCTTTTGGGGTCTAGCAAACTGACTGCTCCAAAGTGCCATGGTGGCCACACAAAATTTTGCTGTTTTCAAAATGCTGACTTTTCCAATGGAACTGTTTCCAAGTCAGAGTTGCAATCGTTAAGCACCTTCAGGTTAATAAATTCGTTTCTTGCTGGAAGATTGAAGCACTTGCCATACAAAAATCCGCATACTTAAACTACTCCTGACAATTGGATTAGAAAAGCATTTCTTATTTCTTCATTCTTCCAGTTCGAATGGAATCTTCAAAAAGGACGGCCGTGTTTTAAGCGCTGGCGCCGCTAAAAAAAAAAAAGTGCTCCAAAAATTGGATGCAATTTCAATTGAAAAACTGTAATAAGTAAATAAATATTTAATCGATTTTAATGAAGGCATCAAAAAGTGATTTAAATGTTGCGAAATTCCGACGGAATGATTTCAAGGTTTTGAGAAGACAACCGTTATGACGCTGTAATTTCTACACATATTGCTGCGATATGGATATGAAATCAAAGCGCATATATAGTTTGACTTCCGAACTGAGCAGTTAAAAAAGTGCTAATCTGAAAAAGTTTACGTCTTTACACCCGTAATACATATTGATTCATGTAACGCGTGTCTGCGCACTATACACAATTTTGTGAGTTCAAAGTTGAGATCGGACAGATACCAATCGTCGGGTTAGTTGACGATAATTCAGGAATAATTGACAAAACGGACTCCGTGTCGGAGCAATTCATACCTCAAATCGTTGTCATAAGTTTGCAATTGGATTTTCAAAGTTCAAAACTGAAAAACACATTACAGATTCTCACTCCTGCAGTGGATGGACAGACCCTTTTTAACGAAGAAAGGTGGTTGCGATGCAGTGCCATCATAGATGGTGGTGTGTACACAGAACCTCTCTTCGATGTACTCAGTATTCGCCAGAAATGCGCTTAGAAGAGCGCTAGTTACCAAACCTGTGTTAATAAGGGACATCAGTAGTTCTCATACCAAGCTGCATGTTGCCAGAAGAATTAAAATTAAACGAACAGTTGAATTCCGAGCTAAATAAAATGCAAAAGAGAAACTTTCTCGAGCGACTCATATACGAACCAAGTTTTGATTTTAATAAATTTAGTTTTATTCTAATTTATCGTTTATTTCGTTTGATTGTAAACTTTCATTTGATTGTGATCGAGTTAGGTTTTTCCTAATATCTTTTTGACTCTGGTAGAATACCAAAAAGCTGCTAAAGGTCGCAATAGTAACTCGGTCAACAGATAGAAACTCAGCAACAACGTAAAAACGCTGAGCTGGCAACACTGTTTCTCCGCTCTCTCGCAGCTCATTTGTGAAATGAAATTCACAAGATATAAAATACAAAGTACCTCAAAGTTGTATGTGTGTGTAGTTTTTTCGAAATGTTGGATTCATTGAGGCTGACTGCGAGGCATTTTACTGTTTCACAACACTGCAGATTGGCTGGCTCGACGGGCTTAGATTGTCCGTGTCAGTCTGGCGTGGATCAGTTGAGTTCATTTTTGTTAAGCGATAAAACAGAAAAATTAAATTATGGTGACGCCGTCGTTCGTTGCTTTGTGTTTCTGCTCGAAAATGAAAAGCGGTGCAAATTTTTCGCGTCCATTTCATTATTGTTAAAACGGAAACGAAAACTTTTATTAAATTGTTCTCGTGAAGTGAAACTGAGATTTACACGGTAAAGGAAAGAACTATAGTTTAGAGACACGCCTGCAAGTTGTATTTTGTGTAAAAGAAAAATGTGAGTGATGCGCATATATCAGAATCGAACAATATGGTGTAATTAATGTAATAAAAGAGGAAAAGCTGATCTACTGTCTACTACTATTTTTAATTTCTTGTCTACATACGCGACAAACAGCCAACCAACGACTTTCATTGTGTTACTCTCCACTTTGCAACTCGTCGCTCTTTGTACTCCTCGCAGCGCAGAAGAGGTGAAAAAATCATTGCCGTTTGCGTATCTACAGATGTGTGCGAGTGCGAGAGTTCCTGTGTCGTGAGCGCGAGTGTGTGTGTGTGTGTGTGTGTTTTTGTTGCACTGCTGCGCTGTTTAATTCGAATCTCATTCGTTCGTTCGTTTCGTTATTCGTTAGTTTTTTGTACGCTTTAAATTGATTTACCTGAATCTGCAGCCAGCAACGAACAAAAGTGAGAAAGCAGTGAAGTTTTCCTTCGTTTCTACGTTCAGTATTAATAATAATTTCAATATGCTTCTTTGTCAGCTTTCCGTTCGTGAAGATAAAGAAATATGCAAATGTGCATTAGTTGAAAAAGGTCAATTTATTTCGGAGTAACAACAAGTGAGCAAAATTTACAAGTGCAAAATTAAATGTAAAAATAAAAGAGTGCAATATTTATCCAACAGTGAATAAAAACACAAGTTCTTGCTTAATTAAAAACACTGAAATTTATTCGAAAATAAAGAAAATGTGGAGCTGCAGTATAAAAATACACGAACTATGACGCATCAAAATCATCAGACAAACGGCGCAAGTTTGGAGGACTGCCATACAAACTTTTTCGCTTTGGTAAGTAAGAGCGCGCTATGTGTTTGTTTTCATTAACTTCCACGACCCAGTGAATAGACTCCCAACCCATTGCCTGCCGCCGTCTATGTACATACATATGTGCTTCTATTCGATCAGTCTTCCTTCTAATTCAACATGTCGCTGGCAGATTTACAGATGACTTTCTCAAAAGTTGCTAACGAAACGCGTGTAAAACTTGTTATCTACGCAAACTTGTAATTGTTGTAATCTTGGTTCACGTCTTCGCCTATTCCGACGCTGTTTAAACGTTAATTTGATTTCCTGTGTTAAGAGAACGCTGTTAATTGTGCTTTACACTAGTATTTTCAGTAGTTTTCCATGAATATTCGTGGCTGTGCAATGCCATTTAAAGCGTAAAATATGGCAAATGAGAAAAACAATCTACGCAACGATTTGTCGCTTTTGTTTTCGCGTTTACATTTTCGCATTCACAACAAAACAAGCCAAAGTGAAAAAGGCGAAACTCTACGAGTAACCGCAAATAACAAGGTTGTTGATTAACAAGAAAAATATAAAATATATATGTACATAAGTATTATCAAAAAACCGAAACTACTATCGCTGCGCTGTGAACGTTCACACAGATAAAGAAGCTGCTGTGCCAGTGAGAGGGAAAGAGCGCACCGCATTGTGCATATCCACCACAGCGAGGTGGGTAGATGGTGGTGGTGCTTATCACTGTAAAGTGGCGAGATTTGCATTTAGCGATGTGGGAGATCGAACTGGATTTCAACACATCGACATCGCATATTACTAATCTTAATATCGTCCAAGAATTTTTATGAGTGAAAAAGTAATGATAAACGTCTGCGAATAGCGAACATGTTCATCGTTTTAGAAGTAATCCTTCTGCACCTCAGATTTCATAGCCAAGTATACATGCATATAATGTATTCTCATGACGAAATCGCTACGAATATTCGCATGACTGCTCGGCAAGCGACAGTCGCTTCTCCAAGCGCCGCTCTTTCGCTCTCGTCTCGTGAGCCAGCTTTTGCCAGTGGTGCTCGAACCTCGAATGTCTCACTTGACCGTCTGCCGCCGGCGGTCTTTTCCGTCGGCCGTCTTGTGCAGTCACCGTAATCCAACGGTGCTGTCACTGTTCAACTCTTCTTCTTCTGCGTTCATCGCATCTCCGCTCCATTCGACTCTTTTGTCAGTCGGTTCTTTCGGTGTGCTTTGCTGCCCTTACAGCGCATGAAAATAACTCACAGACTGCACACTCACACTGCGAAACAGGGAAACGAGTTACCAACGCCGTGCATATCTATATTTTTTTTGTTTTTTGCATATCAAGGTACGAAAAGTATCTAGATGAGAGCGAACAGCAGCAGTAAACGGAAACCGAGCAGGAATTCATCTACATACGTACAACATTTTTTCAACCTAATCACACACAACACATAATGTACCATCGCAGGCCGTTCGTGATACCGTAAAACTTGTATTTTTCCACAAAAGAGTTCGTTTGCCGTGCGCTTAGAAACAGGTTTAACTGTACAATTATGAAATAGAATCCTTAACTGTTTTCATAAGGCTAAGAAAACAAATGCAAGTCTATTAACAGCAGTTTCTTTAAACAGATCGTGTTAAGCTGGTTACTACAGCCCGCGTTTGCCTTTTATTAACTTTTTATTTTTCATTGCATCTGCGTACATTATAAATCCATACATTTTCATCCATACTCTGCGCTTTCTTGCGTTGTCTTTGAATTCTTCGTGGTCGTCATCAAATCAAATGCATTTGTTTTGTTTCTTTTTTTCATTAAATTTTTGTGCAGTATAATCAGTCAAACCTCATCCACCCTCTCTCACGCCTCTTGTTTGTTCAACACACTCACACGCTTGTGTGTGTGTGAGAGAGCTGCTGTTAAATGCTTTGAGAGAATCACTGGTCTCGTCTTCATTCATCTCTCTCGCGCTCACTCTCTCTCTGTCGCTGTACTTCTTTTTGCTTTCCCATGCAGTCACGGTTCCACGGTGTTTTTCTTATTTTTTCTAGTTCTAAAACACTTGCTTAGTTTTCTAATAAACTGTCTCCTTCTCGAGCACTTTCGGTGTTGCCGTATCGTCCAAGTTCAAGCAAATGACGACAATTCGCTCTCTCTCTCTCTCTCTCTGCGAGTCGTACAAGCAAAAAATTCCTCTCTTATCAAATGGAACGACTGCTGAATGCGGCTAAAATGTTTGGTTTGCGAATAACTGTGTGATATAAATACAAAATAAATGATTAGAAATCCATATCAAAGGCAGATATGAATTAAACCCGTTTTCATTCTTCCTTCTTCTTCCAAGTTAATTAAAGAAGTAAAGAAATATATATGTAATCTTCATTTTAATAGATGAATTCAGTTTAATATTGTAGGTAATTTATAATGCTGTCTGTATTTAGGTTTCACTGAGTTCTTAGCGATTAGAAAACCTTTGCTAAAGCAAAACCTCGTCGAGTCGTCAAGCGCTATTTGCTCGATCGCCTTCGTTCGCATTCGTCACGCTTGCACACACACACGTACGGCGAACACTCGCTCCGAACATGTGCTATTCGAGCACCGAAAAGAATGAATCGCAGTCAAAATAGAGAGAGAGAAGACAAAGAAATAGGAGCAAACATTCCATAGATAAATTGAGTGCGTTCGCTTTGCTTCTCTCCATTTGTTTATTTACTTAATTCATTGAAGAAGATGAGGTGTTGCTGATGAGTCTGCCAGAAAGAAGGGAGTAGGAAGAGCATTGAAAATAGTAGCAGTTGAAAGGGCATCAGTTAAAGAACAGACCTCTCATAATTTCTTTTTGTTCTGTTGAATTTCTTCTTTCTCGTCTATTTATAAAACATGAAAACGAAGCTGTTTCGGTGGGATCGCTTTAATAGCCGCGCCGAAGTCAAGCAGTAATTATGTCTGCGACGATCCTCCTCCCGACGATACACGAAACAAGTTCCAAATCACTTTTTTCTCGTTGTTGTATACGGAGCTGTCAATCCAAAAGTTATTACTTCCTCCTGCTACCTGAAAGTGTAGAAATCTGCAAATGAAAGACGAAGATCACAAATGTCGAATATTTCGTTTTTCGCAAAAAATAGCGTACAGTTTAAAAGCTATCTTCCTGTGCCTGTTTCAGAAAGCACATTCAAATTCTTTCTGTTACCTCGAAGAAGGCTAAAATTATATAACATAATAACTTCATCTCCTTTAAACTTAGATAATCAAATATATGCAAAGTGTAATTTGCAAATTAATCGATAGTCAAAATTAACGAGGATCTGATTCATTGCGTTACGGGAAATTATATGCAACTATGATTTGTATCTCCTCGGTATTCATTTCCGAATCCATCAAGTGATTTCAACTATCGTTGAATGAAGTTGTGAATGAATGATTTTAACTGTCGAATGATTTTTTTCACTAATTTATTCACTCTGGAAGCTCTCGAATGGGTTTCACTATCGATAGCAAGTGACTGAATGACTTCCCATTCTCAAAGAAACAAATCGTAGATAAACAAATATGCTGCAGTTCTGACATATAATAAATAATTCAAAATTCAATTTAATTCAGTAAACTTTTAGTTTTTATGATCGACTTCATAAATTTAATTGATTAAAGTTACTTATATTTATTTATAAACAAAGAAAATGGCAATTGCGTATAGGCTTTTTATAATAAATAAGAAAATTATTTAAGTAATTCATAAATAAAAAATAATATACGTAAATATGTGAAGACACAAAAATATATTTATTTCAATAAATTAAATTTAAATAATTCCTCATCATCATAATTGTTCAGTAATAATATTATTTGATAGTTTTTAGCAATGTTAAAAAATCATTCAATTATTGAAATACTCGAGAGATTCTACTAGTTCAGATCAATCATTCAAAGAGTGGATTATTCGATAGTTTCTGGTAGTTCAGAACTATCGAGTAAATGAAAAGTTTTCAACTATCGAATAAGTTCATAATTTTTAATCGATAGTTCCCAACACTATTTGCGATCACATAAAGAAGATCTTTAACAAAATTCCCATCAATTGAATATTAAAGTTTCGTAAATTTTTCCGGTTATTATTTAAATAATACATGAGAAATAGAAGGAACGTATTTAATTTTATTTGCCTTATTTTTTATCATAAATTTTAATTTTTAACATGCATTTACATTTCAAGTATTATAATGATTTCGTTGTCCATTTCAGACTGATTTGTGCGGCATTAAATGGCGGAAGTTTGCCAATGGCGAGAGGCCGAACGCTTCCAGCGACCCGCTTGAGGATCCGATCCTGCGCTCGTACTCGCGATGCATGCAGGCGGATATCCTGTGCGTTTGGCGGCGCGTTCAGTCAACCAAACAGGACACACTCGATCCCAACGCGCTCTCCTTCGAAATAAGTTCTTCGAAGATACATCCGCCGCTTTCGTTGGCTGCTGCCAAGGAGCTGTGGATATTTTGGTACGGCGAAGAACCGGATCTGAATGACCTCGTCGATCCGGAGCTGCTGCGAGTTGCTGGTGAGTTAATCTATTAAATAGTAGCTTATAAAGATAGTGAATTAGGACATAACATGGTACGATTAGCAAATTATAACAATGAGCAAGGAGAAAATGACAATAGGTGGATATATTTGGTTCATAATGGATACTTATGTGTAATAATGCCAGGTATTCAAGAAGTTCTAAGAATAGTGAAATATAGCGAAGGACTGTATAAGAGAGTAATCGGAATGGAAAGAAGACGTTCTTGTAGGAACTTCTGTATACTCAAAATCCAATTGGTAAAATTCTTAGACAATATAATCCAAGAAAAGTCAAAGTTTTGCCTTTGGTTTAATGAAAATAGTCTCAAAATTCGACTAAGACTGAGAAGGAACCTTGTAAACCTTCACTGAGCCCAAAAATGTACAGAAGCCGCTAGTAAAATTATTCTTTTTCGACTAACTAAGTTTTAACAGCTTTTATTTTAATTGAACGTTATTTTGTGAAGGAATTGTGAAATGTTGGATTTTTAAACTCCGAATTTTCATTTATAGCTCAGCTATAGGCTATAGAAAGCTCTTTCTTTGTCCTATACTATATTTGCTTTGCAGAAGTTTAAAAATCCTCTTCCGCCTTGATTTTCTTAAATAGTTTAGCGTTGAGGATGCTCAGGAGCATTTTAAAAGTAGTACTAATAATTTTTTTAAGGTGATTCAATAGACAGGGGAACAACACGTAAATTTTAGCTTATTTTTTATTTTATTTTCTGCGTATTTCTTTCGATTTCCGAATTTACACTCGCATCCACACACGGTTAAAATGTTGTCAAACCGGATGATTTTTTATTGTGACTGTGCCGGAAAATTGATCCGGCGCAAATGTTTATCACTGTTCGTAAATGTTTTCAGGTACGTGAAATAGTGCTTACATCTGATTTAGTACATTTATCATTTATGTAGCTAGAATTTGCGTATGTAGGAACTGCCATAAATATATAAAGATTTTTTTCAAGGTCATTGTAAAAAATAAATTACACGTTGCGGCTGTCGCTGCCGCCTTCGCTTCGATGCCAATCCAGTTCTGTGCTCTCTCGCGCTCTCTTGTCGCTCTCTCACTACATCGCTTCTATGTACATACATTTTCGGTTTGCATCCCTGGGATGTGTAGAGCATTTTGAAGCAGTGTGCGTCTGTTGCGTGTTTGTGTTGTTGTTTATAGCGCTACGAAGGCGGCTAATTTGCATGTGTGCGTGAGTGCAAAGCTGTGTAGATGGGAATGTGTTTTGTTGGTGTTGTTCTGGTTGGAGTTAATTGCGGCATGTGGGGCACCACGAAACCGCACATAGAGGAAAACCATCTACCGGACATGGTTACAACGTCGCCTCAGCGAACAGCTAGAAAAAGAGTGACCCGTTTTAGGGTATCTAGAGGAAGCTGAGCAAGAAGCGTGCGCCGTCTTCTAGGCAGCTTTTCAAGGCGTGTGGCGATTTTTATTCAGACACACTCAGTGCTGCCCAGTTGTAGGTTTAATAAATGTTGTCCGTTTTACGATTTAATCACAAATACCGAAACTTGAGGCTGTGCAGTGTTTTCAATTGTCATTGACCCGATTGTTTTCAGTCTTATTCGCTCCTCACATGCATTTCGAGCACTAACATCGGCTTGCAAAAGCGAAAGCTGCTCGCACACACGGAGCATTACAGCTCAGGCCAGCCAAGAGCAGCGATCGGTGATCAGCGCGTCGTCGACCCAGTGAGCAAACCTATCTTCAGATTATGAACCTCAGCTGTAGTTTTCTGCTTAAGTTACATTTGTAATTATTAATTATGTCGTTGGTGGGTTTCATTAATTGATAATTTTTTTTTTTTTTTTTTTGTGTTAAAAGTGGTCTTATCTCTGCTTCCTCTTTGTTCCTCGGCCAGCGACTGTAAGACCTAAATAGTTAGTAGGGAGCTGATATTGTGCTGAATTACATAACCTTGTTTTTAGTTTTCTCCATTTTCCAATATTACTTGAGACTGGGTAACTTCTTCGTCTTTCTGTGTACATTTTCTGGTTCGAACTGCGTCTTTATTCGATGTTTTCCCGAAACAAGTTGAGAATAGGAAAAAAAATAATTTTGCTCGGTGCTGAGGAGCAACTCGGCGGCTATTTTCAATCTCAGCTTTAGTTTTTGCTTCAAATTTAACCATCACGTTGCTTGATTTAATTACAGTTCTGTCGCTTTAATTATAATCAGTTCTGCTGCTGATGTTGTAATTTCCGGTCGCAGTCAGTCTTTGAAAACTAGATTCAGCGGTCACCTGATTGAGTGGTTTCGCCTCCACTCGCACGCGTCATCGTCTCGTTTCTTTCGGCGCGCGTCTCGCCGGTGAACTGACCACATTCAAGCAACTGTCCCGGTTGCAGTCACTTTAAGCAGGTCATGTCACAGCGAGTTGCTGTGTGTTCGCTGGTTACGCAAACATCGCGGAATGTTCAACATCCTCCACGTTATGTTTCGGGTCAGCGATGATCATGCGTCAGCTAATTTCATTGCTTTGTTTTCTGTTGGTCGAAGGAGTAGAAGAAGTTACAAGTGGCGCTTCTGAATTAGAAATAAAAACTGTGGAAATGTCGTGGCATTCCTGAGGACGCGGTTGTCTCGGGGAAGCCCAGAATATCCTCAAACTTTAACCGGCTCGACTACACTTCACAACCTACGTATTTCCGTAAAAAAGCATTCGATGTCGGCGTTTGCGTTGCGTTGTGCGGTCCATCAAAAAAAGCTCTCGCTTTTCCCACGCCGCACTCCGTTTCGCAGTCATTGTTTCATGTCATTACTGTAATTATTATTATTAAAATTCAATGTGTAAGGAGATAATATATGCGAAGAAATGAACCGAAATAGGTTGAATGACCGTTTAGCAATTCTTCCGACGAGTCGATGTTTGCGATGATGAACGCCGAACAACACGAAAACAGAAACCAAACAAAATAACATTCGACAGCTCTCACTCGGAGTTTTTCATTGCAAAATATCTGAAATACTTAAGTATGTGGAATTGATTAGCATTGGGGAAAAACTGAAACAATCATTAATTACAAAACAGGATTTGAGTATCGTCAAAATCGATAGAAAACTCCTCGTTGCAGGGCATCCGTACATGAAATGAAGCAAGCGACCAACGTTGCCGAATTCGTATTGTATACAGCGAAACATGGCAACGTTGCTATAGCTGTTTCTTGCTCTTGCGTCGATGCATGGGGAAAACGTATCGAGAGACGCGAGAGTTCGTATGCAGCTGAACAGCTGTCTCATCTGCGAGTGTGGTTCAGTTTCGTATCGTCGTTTGCTTTGAGGCATTTTCTGAAATACATATCTACGCACGCTTGCGTGTGTGGAATCCGAGCATGAGTATGTGTACGTAGGAGTGGAGAGTTTTTCATTTAGCGACAACCAGAGTTGTTATTCTGGTAGGAATAGTACGAAATAATCCAACTACCAAGAATTATCGCAACCTGACGCATTTGTTTAGAAGATGAAGACTAGGAATTTAATTCTAAATAAAAGCAAAAATGTTTAGTACTTTTTAAAAGATATTAGCGAACCCTTTTCTCTGTCCTACTCTAATTAGATTAACGTAAGAAGCGAACCCTGTTTGGCAAGTTTCTCAATGCAGTTGCGTGGAGAGTTTATTTATTCGGTTTTGTTTTGTGTGCTCCTTCGTTAACTGGTTTGCGTGCGGGGAGAGCGAATTGTTTTCTTCTATTGCTTTAATCACCGTCTACTAAATTCGTAGTTACTTTGCCCATTATTGGCTTTTCGGCGTCTCTTAATCGCTCAATACTATGTTTTTATGGGTGTGTGTGCATGTGTGTAGTTGTTCGATTCCTCCATTTTCCGTAAAAAGATGATCGACCTCGATTTCGTGGTACAAACACGAATGTCGCGTGCGGTTAAATTCACAACAACAACAACAACAAAGCATGAGCACATTGTTGCTTTTTTATCTTTGCTCAACTTTTATGCTCTTTTACTTTCTCTGTCGTTCTGGCAAGCGTTCACAGAGAGGCATTTGTTGCTGCATTCTTTTCTGTGCTCTCTCTCTCCGAGAGTCTATTGCTTGTATTTGTCATAATCTGGTTCTGGTGGTGAGTATTGTGTGGGAATATTTTGGACATGTTGGTGGTTGTGCGTCTCTTGATTTTGTTTGTTTGTGTTGTTTGCGTCGAGGAGGCGCGTGTCGCTTGCCCTTTTAATGGAGTGATAACAAAATTCTATCTGTGGGTTGCTTCTTGTCTGCTCTCGCCCTCAACAATTCGCTTGGCTTCTGCGCGTAGTTGAGCTGAGAACAAATTGAAAAAACAAGTTTATAGTACGAGCAAAGTGATTAATGTTCACACTAACGCACTTCTTTCTGCTGAGAGTTTGCGAAAGTTGTAATAAAACAAAGAAAAGGAAGATGGAAAATCATAATCTTATCTGAAACATGGATAATTTAAACAGTAGTAAATTATTAAAATTTTATTAGTTGCTTTTTACGAATTAAATAAAATTTTAATTATTTATTTATCTGCGATATAGAAATTTATGGCATCATTTTCTACCACCGAACGTTTACGGTTGTTTCTATCACGGTGGTTCTTAAAACACAATTTTGTATCTTCCAGTCTACCGTACGTTCAGCGACCTTGCTTTCGTTCAACTTTTCCAGCACTTCCCGACCAAACGTTTGGCTGCCAGTACTGTCTGTATACATACTATAGATTTGTCTTTTCATGTATACTCGCTTAACTCTTTCCTTCTCAATTTGCAGCAAGCAAAACCGTACCCTACATATGCAAACGTTTGCTTTTTTGTGTACGTTTGATAGCACAAACGAACCCGGGGTTCGTTCGGTTGATAACGATACAAAATGCTACATTTGACCTGGAACGCACAAATAGTATGGAAAGTGTTGTTGTGAATTTGGAAGAACAAACGATCTACGTTTCTCAATGTAAACAATGGCTCGCCGTTCGTTGAGTACACATTTTGAACAGCTGTGTTATGAAAAGTACAAAGCAACACAAGGAGAACCGAAACGTTCGTTGGTAGAAAATGATGCCATTATACTGTTGATTTGCTTGGATGCTGAAATGACTTTTTTAATACATACTTTTAAAAAATTGCCCACTGCTGCTTCGATTCGATCTCTTCTGCTTTCGCTCATTATTTGTGTTCATTGCTCTCTCTCATTGTTTGTGTTCAGTGCTCTCTCTCGCCGTGCCCGTGACACACGCGTTGTCTCGCTCTGTGAACTCCTCCCCGCGTATCTGCAAGATTCGCTCTCTTTTATGGCTGCTGTCTCGCTGCATGCAGCTGTAAAAGCAGTCGGCCGTCTGTCTGGCCGCGGGCACACACAGTGTGTGTGCGTGTGTGTGAAAAAGCTATTCATGTGCACGATGAACCGAACACACGTGTTACATGGAATTTCGGAATTTGCATCGATAGAATTGGCCATCATATGTAAACTTGGCTATAGTCAATTACGACACACACACACACATATAGAGTATGTATGTAAATGGAGACAGAGCGACCTCGGTTAATGCAACCCTTGATGAACTCAATATTTAAAAGTTGCGTTTAACCATAGATGGAGTTTTACATGGAAAATTTAAAAATAATCAGCCAAAAATTTTAGATTTCTATTAAAATAACTTATTTAACTTTTGAATAATATTTCTTAATTGACGTCATTTAGAATATAAAACGTAAAAGAATTTTTATGAAAAATTGTTGCGTTGGTTGAGGTTGTACTGTTGCTATATACATACATATTTATATATTCACTCTCGTTGCAAGTGTATAAATTGCTAATGTGTTTCTTGTTGGCTGCATCATGATGGAGGAACTCATTTATGGTCATAAATACTTGCAAAATAACAGATGTGTATATATTTACCGCTGCGTCACGCTGCATTTGTCTCATGGGTGCAAAAGTCTTGTTTTTGCGTCAGCTTTTATTCGGTGACAAAAGCTGCTGACTTCAAAGAACAGATGCGCTCAAAGTCTGCATTCTTCACTCTGCGAAAACAATAACAAATTCATCAAATACGCTGCAAATGAACGTCCTTCAGAAGCCGCTTCTGCCAACTGCAATAACGCTTCTCCTGCTGACCTACGAACTGAAGATCGTAAAATCGTAAGCGCTTCTGTTGTTGGTCGTAAAAGTGATTGAGTAATTATTTAACGGTCGCCTTCCTAAACACATCGAATGTGGTATTAATGAAAACGCAGTATGAAAAAGTTGCTTATAAAATAATAAACATTCACACACAAACGCACAGTAAAGAAGCATTTATATCCGTATTTCCACATTCCATATTTCCTAACATCGCGACTTCAGTTTCATAAATGTATATAATTAAAAACCAGTGATAAACAACTTAAATTCAAGAAATGCATCACACGTCGTTTGTTTTGTTTTTCGTTTTTAGAAAATCATAACAACGCAACTAAAACAATGATATTTATATTTTTGTGTACAACACACACACTCGCAGTTCTCCGCTGTTATTTTACTTTGTTTCATTTTTTATTGCAGCTTTTATTGTTAAATTGTGCTCTCAGTTCTTTGTTGTTGTTTACTTTTACGTAATTATTATTATTATTCATTGCACTGAGAGAGAGAGAGAGTTGCGCTCTCCTGATCTTCGAAGCTGTGGTGTGTTTCCCCTGAGCTGATTAGAGTTGAATTCTTGTTCACCTCTTTCCAACACACCAAAATGTCTGCTTATACATTAATTCACTCCCTAACAAAGCCACTTTTTGACGTAGGCAACTCTACGCGCTGCGGTTGTTCTTTTGCCTTCTTTTCGTGCGCTGTTTTCGTTTATTTTCACACACATTATCGTTCAAGTACGTCGCAAAAAACAGTGCCGTACAAAAATTATTGTGTCATACTGTTTATGAAGGCGATGATGTTTCTGTGGCTTACTTAATTGTTCTTAACTGGGCATTGTAACACTATTAACGAATACATATATATGTTATAAGTATGTATGTATGTGTCCTCTTTATATTATTTAAATTACTCGCTCGGTCCATTTCATATTTCACCCTATTATTTTATGATTTGGATAATATTCGCTGAATATTCCGAGTTGATCTAAAATAGATCCAACGGACATCAAAGAACGGACAATTTTAGCGTATATAAGTTCAATGATTTAAATTAACGAAGTTAGTTATTAAAAACTAACATCAAAAAATCAAAGTTGAAAGATGAAATATTTAATTACAAATTTCTTTTCTTTATTATAGCAAATCAAATGCTTTGGAATGGCACCTGGGAAAAGGGACTCACATACGAATGCCGCTCTTTGTTATTTAAGGCTCTGCACAATCTAATGGAAAGGTATTTCTTCAATAGCTGAATAAACCGTCCATCGCCAGTGTGTTCATGACTAAATTCCCAATTTTCCCCCAGATTCGTGCTCACCAAAGACATCGTCCGGTTCGGCAAGTGGTTCGTGCAGCCGACTACGTCGAACGAGCGAATATTTGGAAAAAGGTACGTCTATGAAATTGCTGCTAGATTATTTTGGATGTGTGCTTCCTTCGGAAGAATGCAATGTTTTTGAAGTTAAAGGTTGCATTTATACGAAAGCATCCTAAAGCAAATGTAAACGAGGTCTCTGTGACTGAATGCGAAGACGTGTGTTCGGTCATCGTTCCCTTGTTACAGCTCCACTCTCTCTCTCTCTCTCAGGCTGTGCAAAGCTTCCTTCCACACCATTTTGACTCTTTTTTAACTTCTTTTGTCGCTGTTGTTGTTTCAGCTCGCAGCATCTTTCGTTTTCATTCACATTTTTTGTGCACGGCGACACAGTGTGCGCTTCCATCGATTTGCGTGAACATCCTGCAGTGCGTCCCCTCACCAAAGACCACTTAGCGCAGGCTGCTGCAGCGTGTGCCTCCTCGACGCAATCGAACGGTGAGCAGCATGTCAACAGTAGCAGCAGCAGCAACAGCCACAGCCACAACATCAACCACCACCACCACCACCACAACAACAACAACAACAACAACAGCGGAGGATGCGGTGTTAGTGTCGTTGGGACAGTGCCGCCCGAGGATGGCCTGGCGCTGGGCAATGGCGTCGGTGCGGCGAACAGCGAGACTGTTGCACACTTAAAGCCACGCAAAGTGATTCTAGCACCGTTCGGAATGGCGGCTACGCTCACGGGCAACAGCTACAAGGCCACAGATCCGATGGCCGAGAAGATACTCGACGACTGGGCGTCGTTCTTCCCACTGTGCAGTAGGGACAACTCGGACGTGCCGCCAGTTGTCGAGGTTGTGTCGGGTATGAGGACGTTTTCAAACGTGTTGGCGTAATAAATTCTAACCATTGAACATTGCAGGTGGTCATAAAATGTATCATCCGTCCATGTACGTACTAGTCACTGATCTGGACGATATGGAGGATCTGGAGGCGGCACAGTCCGGCGGCAGCAGTCCCCTTGACACTGCCTGCTCCTCCAGCGAAGCAGCCGCCGCCACGGCAGCGTGTACAGGGCATTCCTCGACATTTGATGGTGCTAATAACAGGATAAATAGTGCAGGCAAAACGACCACAGCCAAAACAAATGATGTCTCCGCCTCGGACGCGTACTTCGACAAGTTCGACGGCAGCACAAAGTTTCAACCCTACTACGAAACGTTGGCGAATTTCACGTGCAACACCACGAATACTCACGCGCCGCAGCAGGCAGCGATTGAAATGCCGGAACGCGCCTGGCAGGACTGCATCGCCAACTCGGTTCAGGCGACAGCGGCGACAATAGCATTGAGCAGCCCAACAAGCAGTAGCACCTGCACCACCACCACCACCAACTGCACCACCACCACCACCACCAACAGCAGCAGCAACAACAACAACACGAGTAACACAGTCAACGCTGGTGTTTGCATAAAGCAGGAACACATAAAAATGGAAGTTGTCGAAGCTGAGGACGGCGGCAACCAGCAGCAAACGTCGTCTACTCCGGCGGACGGAAGCGTGGCCTCTGCTGCCGGCGCTAACAATTCGACTGCCGCCACGGCCGCAGAACTCAAACATCAGACGCAACAGCAGAAGCTTTGGAACTTCGTCGATCCCACCCAAAAGGCTCCCTGTATTTGTGCAAAGTAAGTCGAAAGCCGTCGCTGTCGCTTTTTCTGTTTCTGGTTCATTTTCAAATCTTCACTTGAGGCGAAAGAGAAAAAGCTGAAGCTAGTGTAGTGTGAATAAACTATGCGTGAGTCCCGAGCATGAAAGTAGACGGTTAAGCAGATTTCTGCGTTTCTAGTCGGGACCGAAATCTGCGGCGCCGTAAATCGTAGTCACACAACTAAATTCTTTAACCAATCGAAACCTTTAATGTTATATGTAATAAGCAGTATTTGAATAGTAATCAAGTACACAAACAGCAGCTGTTTATTTCGATTTCATATTCTTTTGTAACACTATCCTTGTTTTTGTTTCTTTTCTCAAACGCAACTGTTTCTTTTTTTGTTGTTTTTATAGCAAATGCATGTTAAAGTGCATGAAATTCTGTTCTTACAATGCTAAACATTTGGTTTTTCAATTTAGATTTTCTTAATAATTATTAATTGCTCCTAATCGCCACTTTTTAACCATATCAACCCAGGTGATTACGAGTGCTCAGCGTCCTTTGCATCAAGGTTTCTTGCAATCACCTTGATTCTGTCTGATGTTAATCGCTTCAGTTCCCTTTAACGCCCTTCCTTTAATAGTTTGATCTAAATTAAATCTTAAATTAAATGGAAATAAATTCATTTAAATTTAATACATAAATGGGGATTAGAAACGTTTGCTTCTTGGTCAGAATTCTCTATATTCTGCAGTCACTATTGCAGAATTAAAACTCCGATTTCATTGAGAATCATTAACTAAATGCAACATGAGTAATTTTATTAAAAAAGATCGTTTTTTAGGTAATAAATCTCAGGGCATTCGGTGTAAAATTGTATCACACATTAAAAAGAATTCACCTGTTAGAATTAAAGATTACATTAGCTCATAATTTTATGTATGTAAGTAAACATTGCACATGGCAAATGCAACATTTCAGATGTTTTGCTAACTCCTCTAAAAGGCAGCCTGGCACTGGAAATGTTGTCACAGGCGCAGCAACCGCATTAAACTCGTCATCGTCGACTGCAACGTGTCGTTCAGCAACAAATGCGCATAATTTATGTAGGATATACGCAACATGGAGTCCACACCAACAGCAACAGCAACACCAAGCGCAGTTTTACTATTCGACACCCTCAGCAACAGCAACAGCAACAACGACGGCGACAGCAGTTGGCGAATGCAACAGATTGACGATGACAGCACGAAACAATCGCATACCTTTCCACAAGCGACAACATTCATGCTGTCCCTCATTATTTACAACGATGGCAACTGCTGCTGCTGCTGCGGTGCATGTAAACAGCAGCGCCAACACCAACAGCCACAGCAAACGGCGCAACTTTGCACATTCAAGAGCTAAAGACTCGAAAGTTGCCAGTGGTGATGAAGCTATTTACTTGTCCTCCTCTTCCTCCTCCTCCACCAGCGGTGGTACCTTTCGCTATGTTTCTTCAGACACGATACCAAATCAAAGGTTTGTGTTGTCCTATTTTTGGTTTTGTTGACGTTTCGGAGTGATTCGAGCGCCTCACATGCATACACACATCAAATATTACCATTTTCGGTGTACCTATTTATATTTAGAGTCGAGTACATTATCATGAAACCAACCTCCTCCCACCCACTCGCCGCATATTGCAGCCATGCTGCAATAACAATAACCACAGCAACAGCCACTACCTAACAAATCACATTAACTGTAAATAAATCGTCATCAAGGTTGTTTATAGTGTATCCCACGTGGATTGGGACGGATGAGGATTTGGTATTTTTTTGCCCATGCATACGAAAAGAGGTGGCCTCAGCTACAGCTATAAGATCGATTCTTGTTCAGTCCCCATAAAGCAAGGATTCCTATTAAAGAAGTGGCAATTGCATTAAATGTAAAATTGCTAAACTTCGTTATTGAAAGATGATTAAAAGATAGAAGCCGTGTGTCCCTTCGAAGGCTGAGATTTCCTCTATCCTCTGCGTATGTTGTATATACTTTTAAATCATTACAAATTACATCATTATTCCGTTTGATATTCGAACTTCATATCCATACTCGGAATATAAAGAAATTCTAACATGTAAATTATAAATTATTCTGGAAAGGAGTTCAATACGAAGCCAGAAGATTAACAAAAGGTTTCTTCAAAGCTATTTAAGTAACTCATATCTTTAAAAGTATTACGATTGGTGAAAGGTTAATAAATATTGCAATAACATAGAATTACCATTGTAAATATTATAATGAGTTCTTATAGTTCAGATGGAATCATAGAAAGAGAGCTAATTTTTACTCCAAGTGACGAAACGAAGCACTTGGGAAAGCATTTGTCAGTCCGTAGTCCCTGAGCAGTTTTCTATGGTCACGCTTTCCTTTCTTTATCCTCTCAATTCCAAGCATTCAGTATATAAATAATGGTGTAGGAAGGAAATTGGTAGCTTTTCATTGCATGCTGTTGGTTAATCTTAGTGAGGCTTGGATTTGAGTACGAGCGCGTAGTTGGTATAATTACTTTATTACTCTTAAGTATCTCTTAACATCTTTCCTATTATTTCTCGGATGTATTATGCGCCTTTTTACTACAAGTAGTTTTGGATGCTCGTTCACAATATTGGCACAGATTTGGTTTTGTTCATCACAAAATGCGGATTGAATTGGTTTTTCAGTTCCTTTTTCAAACGCATATCTGCAATTTCTTGTATTTGCTTTAATATCTTTTATGAATTCTGTTTTTAGATCCTCTGTACTGCCTCCTGCCTCATCTCAGACGCCTGGTGGCACGCCACAGGGCGGCGCCTCATCGTATTCTCGAAATTCCATTGGTGACCCGATGGCTGTGCCTTCAGTAGGCTCGCCCAGTACTCCGGCGCCATCGCCTCATCCCAATTCGACGCTTTCGCAGCCGACTTCAGTGCCGCCCACTGATCAGGTTATTCTTCTAATTCTAAATACATTACTTCTTCATTATCGTTTGTTTTCTCCTTGTTTCAGCTTGTAAGTCCCCGTGCACCCACCTCAGTATCGACTCTGCACCAACCAGCCACACCCATCGATCATTTGCTCTTGGACAAGAACACGCCTGCTCCGACACCCACGGATCAACACGACAGCAAGAGCATCACCGCTTCGCCGTACGTTCAGCCAGCACCGAGCGTAGAGCCACCGCCGTCCGCGGAAGGCATGATGGGCACCGGTGCCGGCAGCATGGGTCCAAGCAGTGTGCCGCCTCCTCCAAGCGTAGAGCGCTGTACGCCGACACTAGGACAACATCAGCAGCAGCAGCAACAGCAGCAGCAACCACAACAGCAGCAGCAGCAGCAATGCGGCTTGATTACTGTGAAGAAGTTCGAGACACAAATAACAAGCGTAGCCTCAATGGGAACCATATCAGGGTCGGCCTCAAGCAGTGTTTGCGCCGGCGTCGACAATGCAGCCAGCAATTTGGCGTCGGCCTCCGCTGCGATGGCAGATTTCTTAAACCTTTACAAGCCGCCGAAGCTGAGCACCAAGGACATCGAGAGCCAAGCCAACGACGACTGCCTCAAGTTGGAGACTTTGTACGATTTCTCGGTTCAAGACGCTTGGTGAGTACAATTATTACAATGACGACAAAGTCCAAGTATTTCAAGTGCATTAAGTCGCCTCCATCGTTTGTATTTCGTCCTGAATGAGAGCATTTCGGGACAGCTATTGTACAGACATACTTCCCTGTCATCTTTGGCTCTTAGATCAAATGATTGCATTCCATTGTCAATGTTTTAATAAAATATCGCTAATACTTGACCGATATCCAATCTAACATTTTAATCACCTATTCTCCAAAATAATTAAATGTTGCGACGTCTTCTAAATCGGTTTTTTTCTGGTATTTTCAGGGTGAATCATCCAGTGAAACGTTTCAAGCCCAATGAAGTGATGAAGCCATGCAGACCACTTCGCACCAAGAATCTGTACGACGGCCACACACACTTCAAGCCGCTCATGCCTTCGCCGAGTTCGGTTTATGGCTCTAGGCTGCTGACTGTTGAGGCGAACTGTGCTGCCTCCGCTGGCGGCGCGGGAAGACATAACTTCTCCACTGGCGGACTCGTTGGCATTGCTTCTGGAGGGCTGCAATCTGGTGGTCAGAGCGCTTCGAATAATAACAGTGACCGCCCTAGCGACCCCTTCGCCTCGCACGGTATAAAACTCGAAGGCGGATCTGTCTCGTCGCCCTGCAAGGAAAGCAAAGCAGCTATCGGCGGCAACCTGTTCACAGCCGAGGGCCTGAATCCGTCGATGAACGATTTGGAGCAACTCTTTGACACGTCGTCCAACGAGGAATGCGGTGGCGTGCAAATTCACACGCCTCCGGACTCCAACAACCCCTCGAATGGTTGCACCACGAACACCATAGACGACTTGAAGCGCTCCACGGGCGTGGCGTCGGCGGTCTTGGCTGCGACTAACAACCTGCCGGGCAGCGTGGGCATGGCGAGTTTGCAGAATTGCGTGGCTGGCGGCGGCGGTGGCGGTAGCGGCACAGCAACGTCTGCCTTGGGCGGAAGCAACAGCAACTGCGCCAGTTTGAATAACAACCTCGGGGCGGCGGCCATCCAGCCCGAGGACCTGACCAAGATGTTCCCCACTCCGCCCTCGCATGAGCAGCACCACCCCAACTCAAGTCCCTGCCAAATGGACATCACGATGACCGACATCAGCGTCGTAACCAGCACAACTACGTTGGAGGTGTGCGTAGCTGCTGTTGGGGCGAGTGGAATGATGAAAATCAAGCAGCAGCAACAGGAATACTCGGTGGAGCTCGGCAGCCCTGTGGAGGAGCCAATCGAAGACTGGTCCTACGTCTACAAGCCGCCACCGCAGTCCAAGTTCGTCGGATCGTCGAAGTACGCGCCTTTAACGAATCTGCCAAGTCAAACACTACCTCCGCTGGCTGTGCCCGCTAACTGCGTCTATAAGCCCTCGTGGACCGCTCAGCAGAAGCGTGTAGCGGCCCAGCAGAAGCAGAAACAGCAGCAGCAGCAACAGCACCACCACCAACAGCAGATACAACAACATCAGCAGCAGCAGCAGCATCAGCAACATCATCACCATCACCAACAACTTCAAGAACTCCTTTCAGCGGCGCCACGCACGCCTTTGCAGCAGCCCCGCACACCGTTGGGACCAATGCCATCGCCAGTGCCACAGCCGCTCAACAGCGCTGGCAGCAACTTGCTGCTGAACCAATTGAATTGCCCGCAAGCTGCTCTGACCAGTGGCCCTGTCGGCGGCCCCACCATGCAGCAGCTACTGCAGCGCGCCGGCATGTCTCCCATTTCGCCCGCTGCCGCAACTGTGCCTTTCCCCAGTGGCAGCCCCATGTTGCACCACCAGCACCCACAGCAGCGCCGCGCGACTCCCATACATCCACCGCCGCCGTACGAAGTAGCGGTGGCCAGCCCAGCCACCTCGACTTCGTCCTACTTGAACAAGCAGTTCCATTCGCAGGAGCCGCAGCCGCGCACTCCGCTCAGCGTGGGCCCACTGTCGGCGAACCACTGCGGCCACCAAATCGGCCTCGCCGTGGCGGGCAACACCATGGCGACGGCCAGCGCCAATGGGCACCGACTGCCCGAAGTGAGCTCGCTTATCGTGAACGTGCTGCTCTACGACACAGCGTTGAACGTCTTCCGCGACCACAACTTCGACAGCAGCACGGTGTGTGTCTGCAACGCGGACTCGCAGAAGGTGGGCAACATTCGCGGCGCGGATTCGGGTGTTTATGTGCCGCTGCCGGGGAGCAGCTTCAACCCGGGCGCCAGCGCCGCGTTGGTGGCTGGCAGCGCAACGGCAGGAAGTGCAAGCAACATGCGTTTGCTGAGTGCCTTCGGCGGCGGCGGCGTCGGCAGCGCCTTGCACTCGCCTGCGTCTGTGCCTGGAGCGGGCTCTGGGCATGCGGGCTCCAATTCATCCTCCTCGCTGACTCCGACGACGGCGGCTGGCGGCGGCAGCAACCAACACGTCAACGGCTACTACGACGAGGATCCCGTCGAGTGCACGTGCGGCTTCAGCGCAGTCGTAAACCGCCGATTGGCGCACCGGGCGGGACTGTTCTACGAGGATGAAATGGAGATTACGGGCAGTGCCGAGGATCCGGGGCGCTACAAGAAGCGCTCCTTGCTTTCGTTAATAAGTAGTTTGGCGATGGCGCTGCAGCCAGCAACCAGCCACGCAGTGACTTCGACAGCTGCTGCTGCTGATTCATCGCTGGAGAAGCAGTCTTCTGCTGCGCAGCAGGGAGACATACTTTTGGCCAACTCGATATTCGACCTGTTGCTGGAACAGTGCTCCATCATCCACACTTCGACCAGCTCCATTCACCGCGCCCTGCAACGCTACCGGAGGCGGATCTCGAAGACGGTGCAAACGGTTAAGCACACGTCCCATTCAACGGCCTCGATCGCTAACGTCCTCGAGTTCGTCGACGCTAACGACATCATTTGCCTGGCCTTGGAGCAGGCGCGCTTGGTGGGCGTCGATGGCGGCGATTTCCCGAGCTACCAACAGCAGCAATTGGCGCATCTAAACCTGGGCTTGATGCAGAAGCATTGCTCCGTGGCGGTTGCAGCGGGGGCGTTTTTTAACGTGCACAAGTGGCCGTACATCCCCGCGGGATTCACGCGCAGCAACAAAGACATCGTCCGCACCATGAACGCCATTCAGCCGATGCTGCAAAATGCATTCCACTCGAAATCGCGCAACGCTGCTGGCGCCAAGGACGCGACGTACACTGTGAGCGGTCCCCTGACCTGGCGGCAGTTCCATCGCTTGGCGGGCCGCGCTTCCGGCCAGTGCGAGCCGCAGCCTATTCCGTCGGTGATCGTGGGCCACGACAAGGACTGGGTTTCGGTGGCGCCGCTCGCCATTCACTACTGGGACAAGTTCCTCCTGGAGCCGTACTCGTACGCGCGCGACGTTGTGTATTTAATTATTTGTCCGGACAACGACTACGTGATTGCGAGGACGCGCAGCTACTTCAAGGAGCTCAGCAGCACCTACGAAATGTGCAAGCTCGGCCGGCACACGCCCATGCGCGGTTGGGACGGGTTGCTTAGCGTTGGCCCCAAGCCGACCACGAGTGAGAAAACGCCTTCCACGCCGCTCGACGATTGGCTGCGCACACTGGACGACCTCAACCTGGCCGAGAAAATACATCTGTACGCGTTGGCGTTCCAAAACATGCTCGTGCCGTACCTCAATCGCATACCGAACGACAAAACCCTGCTGAATCCGCCCGAAGCTCAGAGCGAGGGTCGCTGTGGAAGTAGTGCTGCGAGAGAGAGGGGAGCAGGAAGTCCCACGCACGGCAACAACATCAGCAATGCGACGACAACCGACGGCGAGAAGTCGAACAACTCTCCGCCGCTCATTCCCAAGATCGAGCCGCACACAGGCAGCTCCGAACAGGACCAAACGGTGGACGTCAAGGTGGACATCAAGCCCGATATAAAAGCGGATGCGGCCAAGCCGGCACTCGTATTCGGCGACCCATTGGGAGCCGCCGACACCATGGAGGACATCAATCCGCCGGCCATCGTGCTCTACGTCGTGGAGCCCTTCACCTACGGCTCGGATTCGCCGGAGCTGGAGCGCTTGGCATGCATCGCGCTGCTGCGTTGCTACGCGGAGATGCTGAAGGTCATCCCCGATGCGGTGCGTGCTAACATTAATCTGCAGATTATTTCCATGGAATCGCTGCTGGAGCTGGGCCGCGCCCGGAATCGCAAACGCTTCTCTGACGAAATCAAGTGCCTGGCGTTGAACATATTTTCGCAGTGCCGACGCCACATGGTGCACGGGCAAACGGTGAAGAGTCTGACGGGCTTCGGTACAGCCGCCAACATGGAAGTGTTCTTGAAGAGCAAGGACGACAAGAACCGGCAGCCTTACAAAATGTACACGCCGCCTTTTATTCTGGCGCCTGCTCACGAGAAAAACGAAAAGACCGACTTCTCGCGCGCCAGTTCAGGGATGCGCAGCTTCAACGAGCAGCAATACTCCGTGATGTACTGCAACTACTGCATGAGCGAGGACCAGACCTGGCTGTTGGCCACTGCCACTGACAATCGTGGCGAACTCTTGGAGAAGGTCTGCATCAACATCGATGTGCCGAATCGGGCGCGCCGCCGCAAGGCACCTGCCCGCCGCGTTGGCCTTAAGAAACTGATGGACTTTATAATGGGCATCATTTCGCTGACGGCGCAGCCTTGGAGGCTGGTTATTGGACGCATTGGCCGCATCGGCCACGGGGAATTGAAGTCGTGGAGCTACTTGCTGAGCAAACAGAGCTTGCAAAAGGCTACCAAGCATCTGAAGGACATGTGCAAGCAGTGCAACTTGATGTATCCGCCGAGCATTCTCAGTGCGTGCCTAGTGACCCTCGAGCCAGACGCCAAGCTGCGTGTAATGCCAGACCAGTTCACGCCCGACGAACGCTTCTCGCAGATCTCCATGCAGAACCCGCTCTCGACACCGCAAGACGTTACCTGCACTCACATTCTCGTCTTTCCCACGAGTGCAGTTTGTCTGGTGAGTTCTTCAACTATTCAATATTTATAACGTCCATTGCTTAACTGAAACTGTTTTTGCTCACTTCAGTCTTTCACGCGCCAATTCCAAAATGAGCCGCAGGTTGACATCGATAACGACTTTCTCAATTTCGATGAATTCGACGAGGAGAACGACGGCTGCAACAACGAGGACATCATGGGCGCCATTCTGGGCAACTGGGACAGTAAGTTGAAGTTTAGCATTTACTTTTGATTTCCACTGATTGCTGATATGTTACAATTGAAACAGCGTATGCACGTTCTTCGCCGCAAGGCAGTCCAGGACGAATAGAAGACAACAGAAGCTGGCAGAGCTCCGGCGGCAACAATTTCAATTCCGCACAGCAACAAGACATTGAAGAGGTGCGTTTATAGGCTCATTTCCGCTTGTCTTATTCTTACTAATGCTGCATTATTGCTTGTCTAGGTCGGTTCGATCAACCAACAACCCTTGGCTGTTGGTTACATGGTGTCCACGGCGCCAACAGGTCGCATGCCGGCGTGGTTTTGGGCAGCGTGTCCCCATCTGGAAGACGTTTGTCCTGTCTTCCTAAAAACGGCGTTGCATTTGCATGTCCCGAACATTCAAACGGCGGACGACACGATTACAGTGGCGCATTCGTCAGCCACCGATCATCCGCTGGACTCGACGTTGACGGCCGACGTTTTGCGCTATGTGCTCGAAGGTTACAATGCTTTGTCCTGGCTCGCCCTGGACTCGAACACACACGATCGCCTCTCATGCCTGCCAATCAACGTGCAGACACTCATGGATCTTTACTATCTAACAGCAGCAATCGCTTAATGAGTTGCAGTGCATGATGAAGATGCTGAAGAATGATTCCTCTGGAAAAAGGAAAGACCAATACTAACAATGAATGAATGATATGAACAAAATCTTAGCCGAACTTCCGAAAAATACGCTCTTCCAATAGTATTACGTATGCAGAAGTTAGCTACAACGTCAAAGACATCAACAGCGGCACCACTTGACGGGACATTTCATAAATAGGAACCGAGAAACTATGTAGATACGAGCGTAAGTCCATCGCAGTAGTTCATGGATCGCGCTGCTGGAGGTCAGGAGCGCCCGAAGGCAGCAGTCAAGGCTTTTGTAATGTATTTTCTAAGTGTACACATTCATTGATCATAGATTTCACTTAAGAACAGCTCAGTTTTGCATCGTTGCACTAAATTCTAAGGTGTACAAAGTATCTATTCAGCTTCCGCTTACTCTGCAATCAGCATTGAAAAGCTGAAGCTCCGCAATTAGTTTAGTTTTTAAGCAAAAAGTAACTTTTTTCCGTATATTTTAATATAATTTACATTTATATAGAAGGAAATATGCATTGTTGCAGAATAGCTTAAATGGTTATTACATTTTTAAAGCTACAAATTAAGTTAAGTTATTAAAGTATGTAAAGTAATTGAGCACTGTGCAGCGAGATTGAAACAAATGATTATATACAATTTATATTAAATATTCCTAGAGTAACGAACAGCGAAAGTGAACGTGGAACATGGACTGCAAAGGCACGAAATGTTCACGAAAAACCAACTTTATACAAGATATTGTAAAAGTGTAAATTACTTTATAAATCACCAGTAGTTAGTAGCAGCCGTAAGTTAACACGAGCGCGAGCACAGCTTATTTTGGAACATTCTTAGGTTTTATTTGAGAAAATGTATTGAATAATATATATATACTATATGTATCTTTATGCATGCAGAGATATGTATGTTGGAACTCTTTGTAAATAGCTTGCGATGTCACAGTGTGAACGATTAGTGGATATTTTTATTATAAGCAAAACGTTGAGTATGTCTTTTTAAATTGCTTTAGCAGCTCAATTAAACAGGAGTAAATTTCTTGCAGCGTTTATAAATAGAATCATTACGTTAAATTAAGTTGATTAAGTGTAACAAAGAGTATCACGGGAGAGTATCATTTAAAATGTATGCATCAATAACACGAACAAACGAGCATAAAAATAGAAATAACAACCATAATTGAACAAACTCTCATCTTAACCAAATCCTCCATGTAAGATAAACGTGTAACTAGAAGAGATTCGTCTACAGTAGATTTGCATCATGTGGCATTAAGATTAATTATAATAACATAGAAAGGAAAAAGCAATCGATATTACAAAGGAACTACGCCAGTAAATGTATCGTTAAAAGATTTTACATCCGCTTAATATTTATTTATTTTTGAGACAATTTTTTCTGTATGTGGAAATATATTTTTTATGTTTTATTTGCATGTTCATATTTACAATTCAATAATAAAATGTCAAAATTCTATATTAAATTTTTTTATATTAAAAGTAGATATTTTTAAATCGCCAAAAATTCATGTTATACACGAAAATGTTCTAGAAAACCACGTATATTTTTTGTTAAATGTTATTTTGAAAACTTTTGTAAATGCAATAGTGATTTTTATTTATTTTTATATGTCCTTTCTGCTCAGCTAACATTTACAAGTTTGGTCCTTGGCTCTATACACCGCCAAAAAAGAAAATGTGGACCAACTGACCAACATTTTTTTGTTTTAGATTCTGTTTTCTACTGTAAAAAGATATGCAAATTTATTATGTAAAGAATTATTATTATTATTGTTATACAACATACATTGTATTCTATATACATCGCCGTATATATAGTATATCGTAAATTTATATTTTATAAAATTTTATTAGTTTTAACCAACATCCAACAAACATCCTTCCTTATTTTGCTTTCTTCTGTTAACGATTCGATTTCATTCGTTTCAACTCACTACGTTTTAAAAAGCATGAATGTTTGTTTGTATGGAATGCATATCTTAACTATTTTAAGCTAATGTTAATCTAAATAATTTAATATTAGTTCAACTATTCGCAATTAGTGTAGGAATTTTAATTCTTAGTTCAAGTACCACTCAACAAACATTAAATAACATCATTCAAAGACGTTTAATACTGTTTTATTAGTCGTATTTATTTAGTATAAATTAGGATTTTAATTGAAATTTACATATTATTATTATTTCACCGTATTTGTTCGAATTAAGTTAAAGAATTGATGTTTCGAAGCATTCACAAAACTAAAAACAGCACATTAAGAAAAGGAAATAACATAAAAAAATATAAATGATTTGATATTAAAAATGGCAATTGTTTTCTTTTTCGGTTTTCTGTATTAATTTTATTGATTTAGATAACATTTATTAGAATTATATTTCGGGCATAAATACTCAGATGACGATGGCCCATTTTGGATTGAATCAAGGGACCGACAATTGACAAAAAACCCTTCTTTTCTATGGTGAAAATTAATTATAGAATTAAAAAACATCGAAAGCTTATCTGAGTCTAAACTTTTATTTTAATTAAATTTATAAAAACCGATGTAGTAATTAAAAAATGATTAATTCCAATTATGAAAGTCATATTTAGCTTTTTTAATTCTCGAAGAAATAATAATATTAAGTAATTTTAATTCGATTGCAAAACATTAAATGTAATTTAAGTTCATTTACCAATAAATTTAAGTAAACTTTCGAAATTAAAATTTACTTTAAACCTTGTAAATGTAAATGAATGAAAGAAATTGCAAAGCAAATTGTGTGTATTATTTGAAGCAAACATTTTTCATTGTGGTCAATTAGAACTGTTTTTGTAAATTGTTCTCGAATGAAGATTACGATTTTCCGTCTCGATTTTTTAAGAAATGGTTTCAAAATTAGTGAGGAATAAAATAGATTTTATACAATGTCTACAACAAACAAACCAATAACAAAACACAGTTTCGAGTATTTATTACAAGCACCGTGTAGTGACATTCTAAAAGCTAAAACACATTAGTGGAAAAATTAAGTATAGTTTAGATGCCATGAGTACATTTATGAAACTGACGCGAGCGAGAGAATTGTTGGCGTCACTCAGCAAGGGAACGAACCTTTGGAAAACCAACACAAATTCTGCTTTCTGTTAAAGTTAAAGAAGTTACCAACAAAATTCTTATTAAAATAAATGATAAATGATAGTAAATGATCTTGGAGGTTATTCTCACTTGCAAGTCGTTAGTTGCACTGGATGAAAGTGGTTCATTTTAAACACAGAAACAGTTTTTAGACGCATTGTTTTGTATGAAGAACTTTTTATAAATATACTCTTACAGAACTAAACCTAAACAAAGTTATATACATGTGTGTATGGAGTAACTAACTGCTAAATTAAAATGTATGTTTGCAAAAGAAACTGTAAGAAAACAAATGAAATATGCGAATAAAGTTTTTGTTTTGTTTCTTCTGCTCACACATCAAAGTATAAAAAAACACATTTAATTAGTTGCTTCAAAGATTTTTCTATAAGATATAACTAATTAAAGCATAACTCCAAACATATAGAATCGTAGTGAAAAATATACATATTCTTAAGTAGGAAAGGAAGCAAACCAAAAGAATTAGCATAGCATAGCCAGAAAATGTGTATCAATGAGGGAACAGTAAATTTTTTAAATGTTGCCACAGCTGCACTCAAACAGAAACGTTTTACAACATATTATAATTAACGATAGGTAAAAAGACAAGAGTTAAGGAATTATAGATACATCATAAACTGAACGTAAACGTAAATATTTCCAAGTTACAGAAGAAACAAAGTAATTAAATTTTCAGGTCAAAGGGGGCAAAATTTGAGCGGTCTTTTTCGCATGTAAAAAACATATTTCAAATGGGATAACACTGAATGTTTTCAGATTAAATGTGTGCAGTCTTCAGTAAGTCAAAAAAGTGCTAGTTAAATGAATCAGTTGTTAGCCTTTAAGTTATTACCTAGTAAAACGTAGAGTAAGCGTAAGCCAAATTGTCAGTTGCAAGTTAAACATATTGCAGATGACGACAGTAATAATAAGAATAATAATAATCAAAGAGAACATCTATTGACTATTCTCATTATTGTTTGTACTATAATTATTGTTAATTATTATTTAATATATATAAATTATCATTATTAACATCAGTAATAATTTTAATTATTATTAGACATACTATTAAAATAATTATTGTTATTACAAATACCTATTACACAGAATTTAATTTTGTCCACTATTATTAACAATCATTAACTGCGTATTTGTAATGCATTAATATTTATTTAGGTTTATTTGCGAATAACAATTTAAAGAGCATTAATCATTACGACAGGAGGACAAACATATTTAAAGAAATTGTTGTAGAGATTTTAGTTGTAAGCAAATGAACACAAATATTTATTTAACATTAATATTAGTACTTAAAGCTAAATTTAAATATACACATGAATTTGTGCAAACGTTTTTGGAACAGAGAAACAAACAAATAAATGAATGAATTAAATAATTACAATAAATCTGAATGGTTTTTTTGTTTATATGAAGTATGATTACAACAACGTTCGTTGCGGGGAGAGGAGCAGGTTTTTGGCGTTAATACCGATAAAATAAAATGTATTTTTTTCCATATTTTCATATAAATGTTTCATTTTGCTCTTTAAATTTATATTTTAAGGAATACGAATGGTATGCATTCTCTTGTTAATAATCGTGTTAATAATCTTCACACATATCAAACTCTCTATAGTTAAAATTAGAAACCAAATTGATGTGCGTGTGGCCATGCCTTAATAAATGACGTAAAAAGTAACGAGATACGATAACTTTTGTGAATGGGCCAAGCTAAATAGTAGGAACAACGAGTTTATTCTTACTCGTTGGTCAGCAACTGTATTTACTCGTAACCATTCAATACGAGTAATTATACTCGCTGACATATGTTTACTCGTTGTTAGTGTGCCATTGTCTTCTGAATTCTGAGCGCCTGGTAGCAAATGAAAATCTGTGGCAAAGCAATCGATGCAATTGCATGCAATTAGCGAAGCAGACAGTAACGAACGAAACAACAAGTATGTATACTCGTTGAAGGAAACTAATAAGCTACTCGTTATTGTGTGTGCAGGTCTCCTCTGAATTATGAGCTCTTAGCACCAAATGAAAAGAACGCTAATGCGCCAAATTCAGTACAGAAAAATACTCAAAGCCTCTACACCAAATGATTGATTACTTCGTAATCTGAACGCTTATCTGAATTTGACTTATGTAAATATATAATATAACAAATAATACAAAGAGCATTTTATTTTAGTTTAACAGTGTAATAATTTATATAATTAAAGTAAAAGCAATTTTACAGGTTTATTGGGCTAATTAAATGCTGAGGTTGTTACAATTTTATTTTTATTATTTAAAATGTTATTACTTGATTATTATTTAATTCTACAATATAGAACATTCGGAGATCTGAAGTTAAAGGGATATCATTGGGTTCCAGCACGATAAAGAAGGAAGGCCAATTTTAATGGCGATGCTATATATCCATATATTTTTGGTTATGTGTTTTATTATTTGTAAAAATATGTTGAAAAAAAGTGTAAATTTGCTAATTATATAATTATGATAATACGAATGATGTAATATATGGATATCCTTCTAACAGGCCGATGAAATGTAATTCTTGGTAATTCTTCTCCAAGCTCGACATTAAAGACTACAAATATTATATCCAGATTCTAAGTGAATGTGATTGAACTTCAAGTGAGCCTTCAACAGAGTCGCTTAACCTTTGTCATTGCCTTGGTCATCCTATATAAAAGCTATACTTCGTAGTATTTCCATTGGCGTTTTATACTCTATATGATAACGAGTAAACGTGATTATTAATTAATTGTGTATTTTGGCGCAGAGTCAACAGTTGTTTTCAAGGCGAAACGCGGTCGATTAAAAAGTGGCCAAGTCAACGAGCAAAAATTTCAAAGTCAAAACAAATGCGATCCTTTGGCACTCTCAAACTCAAGAAAGAGTATTTTTCTACTGTACAACTCCTCCGCTTTTCCCAGAAATGGATTAGAAATTATTATGCTGAATTTTAGAAAGATATTCATTGAAAAAGCGATGATGAGATTGTCATATAAATGATAAAAGTTTAATAAATTCTGTATTATTTAATGGAAATATAAGTATAAGCTATTAAATTATTTAATATTCATATAGAAAAGCTATGACTACACTCACTACTTTTGGCTATTATTCAGCGCAATATTATAAACAACAGGAGAAGGAACTAAACTTTTGCCAAAGAGTGTAATTCGCAGAGGGTGAGAGGATGGATTATTTGCTAGTCGGCCGCTTACCAATCCGTGTTCACTTGGAAATGATAATTACAAAATTTTCATGCAAAGCTTTTAGCAAATCAGTATCTGACAGATTCTGAAGCGGACAGTTTAAAATTTGGAACGTGCTTTTAATTGGGTGCTCGCGTTTTCGTAGACAAATTCGAACAAAAATATATTCGAGGTGAGTTTACATTTCTATTTAAATAATTCACAAAAATAGAAATCGGCGTGTGAAGTAGTATTTTAAAAATACCGACTTAGTCAATATTTTCACTTACATATTTTCGATATTTTTAAATGAAGACTTAAACTCATAAATGAATTATTTATTTATTTATTTACAATTCAATACGAAGGACAATATTATAAATCTATGATATACTTTCTACTGAAATAAATAAATGAATTAATAAAATTATAATGAACATAAACCATAGCGGTGAAGTGATTGCAATTAATCAATCGAACTAAAATAAATTCTGCGCCAAATTCTATCTAGCTTAGAGACAATGACCAACGCTACTTTTGTTTATGAATCTTGAAACATCAGCAGTAAATATATTAGTTAATGCTGACTGGACCAGTATTTCACTTCCGAAGATCAATTTTCTGGTTTCGTAGAAGGCTGAACAAAACAACATTTATAACAACTCAGCAGTCAACAAAAACGTAAATAAAACGCCTCTTAATTTGAATTTTCAAAAGAACATCCTCAGTCCTTGTTTATTCGTGGTATCCATTCGTTTTTTTTTTACTATTTATTATTCATTCATGAAATGCTCGAATTGCAGAATAAAGTAATTGAAATGTCTGCAACTCGCTCGTGTATTTGCAATGGAAATAAAAGTAATTAAAAATACAAAATTTAAGAAACAATTCGAATTTCTCTGTCCATTTCGTTGCTTTAGGAGATCTGATTTTAACAAACAAATAAAATAAATAATATCCTTACTTAGTTTCTAAGAGAGAGAATGAGAAGGAAATAAATGAGGTACGAAATATATTTTGAAAATTATAAACGGTTGTGATGCCCGTATTTCTGTGAGACATTCACGTTTAGCTGGAGATCTTAAAAGCAATCTAAGACCAATCTTGGAGAACTTTTATTAAAGCGCAAGCTGTTCAAATAATCGTTCAAAGTATCGGAAAATCAAAGGAATCCTTGCTTGAAAACTTTTTTCTACTCAAATGTGCTTCAAGCAGACAGCATAAAAGTTAATGAGATAGAAACGGATAACGTGGCATTAAAAGCAAACCCATTCGAACGCAAAGAAAGTTGGCTTAAATAAAAAACTTACCAATGAACATGGATGTGTATTATATAAAATATAAATGCTTTCATCTACGTGCTTTTGTTCAGTTTAAGTTAGAAGTTAAGTGGGTAAATCTGGGTGAATTCATCGTAACAATCCAGAAAGTCTATAAAAACAAAAGCAACACTTGTGAATGTGTTGAAGAGTGCGGAATACGGACAACAAACGGTTGTTGCTACGCTTGCAAGGACATCTGTGCTCAAACGTGGAGTAGTACACTCCATAAGTAACTAAGAATTCCAACAGTAAATCATCGCAGCATCCAACAACAAACAAACAGTCGTTATAACAATAAAAACCTCTGAACGAATGTGAGTTTTTCTTCTGCGAAGCCTTAAGAACAGCAGCAGCAGCAGCAATTGAAATGGAAATGGAAAACATAAAAGACTCTCTTCCACTTCGTACACAACAGGCACGTTTGATGTTATTCACTATTCACGCCGCCTGGGGCAGGATTCGGGGTAACTGAAGTTGGTGGAAGGGAGAAAAATCGCTGCATTTCATTCAAAAAAATGCAAATTGAGGACGTACAATCCTGCAGGTCCTGCGAGACTAAACAATTGTTATGCTTGAAAACGTGGTGAGTGGAACAAATTAAGTGCAAGTAACTGGTGCATGTTTCAGCTGTTGTTGCTGCAACATCACTCATAAAAATAATCGCGAATTTTATTCAACGGACGATGATGATTTGAAGCACAGTCATAATGAAGCTAATAGTAAAAATTATCTTACCGTAATGATTATTGAAAGAAAATATGATGGAATTTATAAAAATAAAGTGCTGAAAATTTAGCAATAATAAAGGAGAAAATAATATATATTATGATGATGATGAACAGTAAATAAATGATCTGTTGATGAGGTTTCGTTTAACGTAACGTTAACGATGACAGACGAAGAGTCTTCTGTTGCCCTCGACTCTTCGAACTCTCTTAAGTGATTACTTACTGAAGTCTCCAATCGGGAGCTGAAATCTGCACGGTCTCAAAGCCCAGGAAGCAACAACAGCTTCTGTACAGCTCTGCATTTGTTGAAGCTGCAATCATTCGGTTTCCTTTCCCAATTGTTTCGCTGTTACTGCTGCTAAAAGAGTAGTTACTGGCTGTAGGATGAATGTTTTGGGGCGGCCGAGGGGGATGCTAGGCTTCGTGAAAGCTTCGACAGAGCACGAACACGCGCTGGGAGCAAACGAAGCGACGAGTGAATGGAGAAGCTCTGGAGCGGCGAGGATTTCGGTCAGGCTCAGTACAGTTTTTCACGCAGCCGAACGGAGGCGTCGCTGGCAACAGCATCCAGAACGAGCTCCGAGTGGATGACGAGAACGACGACGGCACTCAACACATTCAACAGATTTTACTTAGTTTATTTAATGGAAAGTTTGTTCGATGTTTCTGTTTGTGTTAAAGTTTGTGTTCGAGTTTGAGTTTTGTGAGTGAGCCGACGACTGGCGGTGGACTGAGTGGCCACAGTGATTATTGTACATTGTGCTGTGAAGTGATGCCTCAGTTGGTGGTTCATCTGTTGGCGACGATCAACATGCGGAGGAGTGAGTTTTGCGAATAAACTTTGTCGAGAGCCACTCCAATAGACAACGACCGAAAAATCTCGGATTGAAAGCGATACGCGAAATTCAGAGGCAGCAACTCGACCTCAACAGGTGTTGCATTGTATGTAGATAATATTTAAAAGTTGGCCACCGAAACTAAAACATCGCACAAGAGCCACTTTGAGCATTTTCTGATTTCTAAAAATCTAAATTGCAGCCTTCTTCAGAGATCGGGAGCTCTGAAATATGGTCGAAGAGTTTCTCGAAAAGTTGCCAGAGATTGACACGAAATACGAGGTGAGTTGCAGCGGCGAACACTTGACCCGATTCGGAGTGTTTTAGAGTCGAGCGTGTATTAAAAAGTGTTGTATATCCTTGCGAAATAGGTCCATAAATAAATATGTGTGTGTGTATTCAGAAAAACACAGGTAAACATCAAAGCAAAGCTTTTTTAATGAAGTTTCTCAACGTCCTCCAAAGCTACTCGCTTCCCTCTCCCGTTCTCCTGAATCATGGAAAATATTTTGTTGTGCCCCACTCAAGTGTCATTCATGTCAGAAAACATGATCGATAATAATCAGGATAATTCTGTAGGCGAAGGTGTGTGTGATGTGCATGTCGAAAGGTTTTCCGCGTGAGAATAATCGCTTATCTGGGAAATTTTATTAATTTGCATATTAATTAATAAAATTCTGGGTACGTGTTTAATTGGGTTCTTGAATCATGACATGCAGACGTGTGTTAAACTGGGTTTTGGGAACATGAAAGAGGTTATTTTAGAGTAATTAATATTTTAGGTGTCTCTTATGTGGAAATATTTTACAGTATAGCTCTTAATCGTTTCCTTTTTTCAGGATATTGTACCAATGGAACAGGTTAGCTCAATGGTCTCCAACGGCGGCGGAAGCGTCACAATCCATCGCGACGATGAATATCGCAATCGTATCATGAAAAGTAAGTTTCTCTACGTGAATAAAGATACGCAAAGGTGTTTAAAGTAACACGCAATGCATTTGGATACGTATTTACCACAACTGCACACACTCGCATAGATACACTTCCCCATAGAAACATGTTGATGCTTTTATCGAAGTACGCAGCACACGAAAACACTTCAACACATAGAAAAGCGTAACCGAAGTTTAGTTTGTAATTCATGAGATTTCCCAGTAGATGCATGTGCATGAGCTTAATTAAATCAATGCTTTCGTTTTTCTAATGCTTAATCGATGCTTCTGCTGCTGCTGTTGCCATCGCTGTTGCTGTGACACTGAAAATTCTCTTGCTGCAACTGCTGCTGCTGTTACCACCTCCATTCAACGACTTCAACTGGAAATGTATATAAATTTAAATATTTAATTAGTACGTGGTGCTGGTGAGTCTTATTTAGATACTGATTTGTAGTCTTTTAGTGCTAAGTTAGGAATAGATTTACAATATCCTTAAAGAGCTCAAGATCCTCAAAGAACAGGTGAATTTCAAGTCTACGTTTGATTTTAATTGCTTCATTATTGTCAAAGACCTCGTTAAAGTCAGAAACAGTTGCTGACTTCAACTACGTGTGAATAATATGACAAATGTTCTTTATTTAAGCATATTTTTATTATGTTTTCCTTTATTTCCTCGCTTTGCACTTTTATTTGTGTAAATTACCAAAGAATTGCGGTTGAATATCATGTGTACCGTTGTGGGTGCTTCCGTGGATGCCTCTTCGATGGTGTTTGCGCAGAACACACACCCTTTTGCCATTTTGTGGACTTAAATTCACCTGTTGCACTCGAGGTTTGTCGCCTTGAGCACACATTGATACCGAATCCTGTATTTAAACGGTATGTATTAATTTTGAAACTAAGTTTATTTGCCTCATGCAATGATAACATTTGATATCTTTTTCAAGTATTATTATTCCCATTTTTGGTGTCTTTCTTTAGCATTTAATGATACTTTAATTAATTATTACTGTTATTACGATTTTTTAGAAATTTATTTGGCTTCACTGCAGTCGTTTTGCAAGCAACAAGAAAAGGACAAACTTTTGTCATTTAGTTTAATGTGAATTCTCTGAAATCCTTTCCTTTTGTGGCTCATGTTGGCTTTGAACTTTATCTAAGAATGATGCTGGCGTCTTGGCATCATTAAAAAGCTCACAAAGCAGAAATCAGCTTCAGTATTTCCGCCATTGAAATGCCAAAAATGTCCCATTACCGAGCATCGCCAGCCAAGGAGCTGTAGATCAATCTGCTTACTTTCGGTGCAACGAAATCTCTGAAAATAAACAAGGAACAAGTAAAAGGTACCGTCTGCTGGCAACCTCTTGGTTCAATGATCCTTGGCTACACTCTTCAAGGGTAAATCGCCGCATTTTCCTGGCTTCATGTCGTTCAGCCTCGTCACCCACCCAACTTTCGAAATTCACAGCAGCCATTCTTCTCCTCAGCAACAACTTGTTCTGAAAGGAAAAAGAAATGAAAAACCTCAAATAAATGAAGAATAATAAAGCGAAGCGAGCAAAAATTGCAGGGCCATGGGCCACTGCAACTACGAAAGCTTGAAATTGCACAATAAATTACAGGCTTCCCCCTCCTCCCTCCTTCTATTGAGATTTAGTATTGAGCAGCATTCGCATTGGGGAGAAGTTTCGCTCTTAGTCTCTATTGGCCATTTGTATGCAAGCCAAATGCCTGGATTTATGAGAAAAGTTTTAGGATATTGAAAATGTTTAGAAGTACACCTGCCAATTTCAGGCCTTCGACTCCTTTCAAGATTTGTTTTGTGAAGTTACGATGAACTGTGGTTTGTTCGAATCAATGATACGAATTTTAAGCGGTGTCACTTCCTGCTTTGGTTTCACTTCTTATCGTAGTTCAACTCTATCTATGAAATTTTAATTTAAAAAGTTTATTTATTATATTGTTTTATGTATTGTTTATTATTTATTATATTTATTTATTATTACTGTTTATTAATGATTTATAAATTTATTTTTAGTTATACTACATGTTGGCATGGAGCAAATTCTATTTTTATCTTTGGTTATATAAGTTTTCCAAATCCTCGGACTCTATAGGTTTATAGAGCCGCGTTTTTTATATCCTCTGCCTTTTCGAATTTAATTATTTATTCAATATAATTAAAAAGATATTCTGTACTATTTTCAAGTAATATTTTAAGTAGTCTGAAATCGATACAATACTAGGTAAGTACTTTTTTAATATTACGAGCTTGCGGGTAATTTTTATAATCCTCGTAGTGAATACTGACTTGATTTGCTATTATATGTATTATTCACCATTTAGATATGTTCATTAAGATATTCCCCACACATAACACGCAATCTAAATCAAACCGAACGGAAATATACTTTTCAAGTGTTCAATTCTTTATTTAGAATTCGTAGTTTCAGAAGTTATTAGTTATAATATTAGTTAAAGGCAGCTGCCAGAATGAAAGACTGATGGACAAACACAAATGGATATACACAAATCACATGGAAAAAGTTCTACACTCCGCTTGTAATCATGGTAATAAAGAGCCAACGAGCTTTTATTAACACTGACTAGACAAGAAAAACCTTTAAATTATTTTTTTGGCCAGGCGAGCTCATAATTCCCCACAATTTTATCGACCTTTATTATTCCCGGCTTGCATATTATGGTAGGTTTTTACCTATTTCTGCTCCTTATTGCTATATCTCAGTCCATGTCCATAATTTTTCTCATTTTGTATGGTGGACATAACTGTTCTATATAACAATTCTTTCATGCATTAACGAAGAATCACGATTCATATGGAGCTTCCTGTCACATATCAAAATGACCCTTAGATAATAGAAGTCTATAAGGCTCTCAGTAGGATGATGTTCAGAATAAGTAGCAATATTAAATCTTCTCGAGGCAGCTTTGAATAGAATTGAATCCCTGCTACACTAAGCATCGAAGTATTAAGAAAGCCATTTTAAATTCAGATTTAATGAAGTTCCTGAAAGACAAATGCATGTTTAGATTGCACTCAAAATTTAAATTCAATTTTCAATAAATTACACATCCTTGTAAACTCGATTGCATATTTGCATTTCCATGGACGCACTTGTACATAGCGATTTCACAGACATGTGAGTCATTTCCATGAGCTCATGATTAGAAAGAGTCTTTGTTGTTGCGGCTCAGTCAGAGGACGACGAGGCAGCTCCATGAGCCTGACCTACATTCGGGGCGCTCGCAGTTATGAAAACCAGAGTCAAACGCCACCGTTTATGAATTTTTAACAAAGCAGACTGCACACACACGAGGACAACAATAAAGGAGCATCGACAACAAAGACCACAAAAAGCCTTTGGCATCCCTTGAAAACGAGGAAGTGAAAGAAGCGGACATGAACATGGCCAACAGTGAGGCTCAGAGGACATTTGCGACTGCTGAACGTTTCGGTTTCTGCTGCGATACCAATAATAATAATAATCATACGCTTCAGGAAGAACTCTGCTTTTCTATGCGAACAGAAACCTTGTTTTTATGTAGGCTGGCTGCCCAACACACAAGTTTTTTGTGTTGTATTGACGACGAATTAAAAACAGTACTGAATATTTCAACATCCTCGCACACAAACGCAAGCATGAGACATTCAATCGCGTCTGTTATCCTCAGCGATTGTCTCGGAGGTTTTAAATTGCTCAGCTCACGGAAATGCTTCGTATGGGAGACAATTTATTGTCCGTTTGTTGAATTGTAAGCCCGATAGCCACGAAAACGAAGGTAAGTTGGATGATTTGCGCCATTCTATTTAAGTTCCGAAAGCGTATTAAAAAGAATCGTTATGAATCGTGTCGTAGAAACAGACACATCGAATTTCAATTGGATTCAGTATCGTTTTTGAAGACCTGAAGACGAGGCGCTAAAAACTCGTCAAGTCTTATTTTAGTTTTTTCGCAAGAAACATGCAATGAATTATTAAGGACTAAAGAGTTGCTTGAAGTAACAAATAAAACTCTCAATAAAACGTAAATTTAGCTCATTCAAAGGGTCTCAGTTTGTGCGCGTTGAGATTATCACATCGTGAAATGGAATATAAACTCGAATAACCAACAAATTGCTTTGATTAATTAATGTTCAAAAGTTATTCAGTTCGTGAATATTGTCCAAGTTTGTAATAAGCTTTTACCGTGGCTTGAACAAGTTTCATCGAGAACTTTTCAGGGCGTAATTAATTCATAAATAATAAACTTTAATGTAATTGTGAAAACGTGTGTGTGCAACACTGAGCAATGATTTGTTGAGCCATAAAAACTGGCAGAGCGACAAGCAGCAAAAACATAAAAACCTTAAAACAACAAACTTCCTTCCTTCGCCACCTGAAGTGGTTAATTAGTGGAGCTGCCTCTGGCAGAGCGAACGGCATCAACATATCGGACCTCACCGACAGCCTCTGGCAACTGGACAGCGTGGCTCCTGCTAGTCACCCGCGCCACAACCGCCACCACAGCACAACGCTGCAGGCGCCGCAGGGAGCAATCGCCATGACGCCGCAGCAGCCGCCAAGAATGGAGCTGGTGTCGAGCAGCAATCACGGCAGCTTCTCTCGCAGGCCGGACACAACGGCTTCCGGAGCGTCGCTCTACAGTCGAGGTAAAGGACTTCATAATAATAGCAACGCTTTCGACGTGCAAATGAAATTGAATTATTAATTGCATCGGGTAAAAAGCATTTGGCCGAAGCTGAGAAGCAAGAAATCGAAGCAAGAGGCTAAACTAAGGCAGAGGTGTGAATTTGGGGCGAAATTTACAGTTTCCGGGCAATTAATAAGTCCCAAAAGCACAGAATAGTAAGAGTAAATAAATTATTAAGCGTGAAATTGGAAGGAAGATTATTAAAGCGTGCCTTGTTTTTTATATAGGGAAAAAGTCAAGTGAATTACTACAATTGCCTGTAATTCGCTTGTCATTCAATTAATTAAATAATTAATGAAGTAGAACAGAACAGACAACAACAATTCTTTTCAGCAATATTCCGGCAACTGTATTCGATAGTAATTAATAGACTATAGAAAAGGTTTACATCACACAAAGTCGACTTCTGCATTCACAAAGAAGTGATTGATGGTCTAAATACGATGTTGAACTGTATTCGTATGTTATTCACTTTAGTTCGTAGTTCTATTTTTCCGCAATCACTCATCACGAAGGGGTCTGAGTATGCTTTATGACCGACGATGGTTTCGACGTGTTGAAGCGTGCTGAAGAAAATAATATTCAGGCACAACAAGCGATACTATAAATCAAAAAGCAAAACCGTAATAAAATTTCGGCAAAGAATTTTCTATAGAAATTCCTCAAAAAGAAAAAAACCAAAAGTACACCAAAAGATGGAAAACAGAAGCACAGAATATAGAAAAATAGAGAGAAAATAAAATGATCGACTTATCAAATGTATGTGAAAGAGAATGAATGCAAAAATCCAATATTGAAATGCTTAAAAATGTTGAATTATTTCGGTATTTTCGGTACTTGTTCTAAAATACATCAACAACAATTTTCTAACTTGAAAATGGAATGGATTTCATAATTAAATTTTAGCTTTAATTTGGTATAAAATTTGAATTTTAACTTTATGGGAAATTCTTCAATTCGTTTGAAGTAATCACAGTGGAAAAATATCATTTAATTGTATTTGACAAGTTATTAAAGTTGATTTAATAATTCTAAATTTCTAAAATAATTTCTAAAATAATAAATAATAATTTGAAAGGAATTAAAGTAATACAATAATTTAATAATAATCTAATAATAACTAATTATAATGATAATTGACGTACGTATTTCTTCCTCACCGCTTTTTCTCACTTAAAGCTTTTTCTTGAAAATACTTTTATTGTCCCTGCCGACTTTTAATGATAGCCTTAATGATTCACGAACATATTTCTTTTCTCAGCTCATGCTTCGTAATTAAAGAATTAAAGCAGAGCAAATTGCATGTCTCTACACTCACACATCTCCATATACACATGACCTGAAGGAACACGTATAGAAACAGTTCTGTATATGCTATAATAATACTCTTAGAAGAACAATAGGAAAAGGTTTTAAGGATATAAGTAAATAGCGAGCATTCGCGGAGCGAAGAGTTTTGACACAAATCCACCGTAAAAGACACGCGCACACACACACATGCACAGCCGCCATCTCATTCAGCGAAGTCAGACGAATAAACAAACACGACGAAAGTCATACAAAACTCTTAAATATTACCTCAAACAATGTGGGCCATCGACTGTGACAGCAGCCGGTGACGTTGGGTCCCGAGCAACCGCTGAGCCGCCGTCACATCGCCGCGGATTCATTCTGTGGCTTTTTAAGGGAGTCCACAGGGAAACCTTTACGTGTCGTTGAAATGAGGAAAGCGCTGCAGAAAACGACAGCATTAAAAATGGAACAGAAATGGAATAAGAAAAACTGCGACAGAAATGTTAACAACTTCGGTCTTGTTGATTATTTTATACTCTACAATTTCAGGGAAAATTTCATTTAATGTTGAATTCAATGTTAGCAGATTCGGCATATTTTTTTATATACTATCTTCATGAAGATACACAACTTTTCATCACTTTCCACTCGTATTTTAATGCATTAACAACGGAAGCGATAAACGAAGAATTCCGTGTGTAGGGTGTAAAGAAAGTAAAGAAAAACAGGCACTCGCACACTGCAGAAGCATCTCCACGCACACAGCTGCACTTTTTCATTGTAACACAAACACAACGTACAGTTCAAAGTCCTCTGAAGAACGAAGATTGCGGATCACAGCTACGTCACCGCGGTGAACAGACACAGCGACAGACACACAGACACGACACCATCCACATACATGACAGGAAAGTGACAAACATTTTATCATGCACAATGAGTGAACAGCGGCTGGAGCTGTGAGCAGACAATCAGAGAGCTCACAGAAACCCATAAACCGCAGTAAGCCAGTCGCTCATTCAATCAGTCAGTCCGTCAATCTGCCATTCAGTCAGCAATTCAATTCAATCAACTTTGTTGCTGAAGACGAATGTTCGTGCATTAACGTCATCATAATTACGAGCATTCATTATCGTTCATCATTGCTATTTTTATCATTTACCCTTCATTTAAAATATTCTCGTATAATTTTCTATCGTCGTTGCTCTTTTATTCGCAGTGGGTTTCACTTGGACGTGAATAATTTTTCCTTGTTTGCGGTTTTTGTTCCCTTCTTCTCTGTATTCGCCGTCATTCCTGGCATTTAAGTAGATATGAAGTAGAAAATCAATCTTTTGAATGGTTTTACAGAGGGTGAATTTAGTTTTAAAGAGTTCAACTCAAGTGAAATTAACGACCAAAGAAATTAATATAGTAAATTCGCTTTAAATAGAATAGAATTGATTTCCAACTCTTCCCTTTAAATAGAATAGAATTGATTTCCAACTCTTCCCTAATTAAATTTATTAAGAGTAACTTAAGCTTAATGAGATATTGAAAATAACCGCGTGATTAGATTCTTCGTATGATTTTATATAGTGAATAGTATTTAAAAGATTTATGCAATTGTTTGTTCATCAATAGTTATTAGTAGTAGTATTTGAATAGTTATTAGTATTATTTAATTGTTTGAATAGTTTCAATTCATTGTTTTGCTTAGTTAGTTATTTATTTATTTATTTTTATAGTTTTCCTCAAATTTTTCTTCTTTTTGTATTATTTTTCCCATAATCTATGTTTAGATCTACCTAAATAGTATATGGAAAATATATATTACATTTAATATCATCCGGTTTTAAATAGGAAATTGATATTTTATTTTAATTATCGGATATGATCGTAATAAAGCGATTATTTGGCAACACATTAAATAATTAACGATTACTCATACGACACGATGCACTTTTAATGTTCGTATATTGTGAAAGTTACTCATACGACACGCTGCACTTTTAACGTCCGTACATTTCTTAATTAGTTTAAGTTAAGAAGATGGAACAGCTGTGATAACAGAGCTACACGAAGAGACCATTTCGTGTTCTCTTCACTGCTTCTGATCTCTTAAAAGCTCTCACAGTTGATTTTACCTCATTTCACTCCCTTTCATAACTTCACTGTTGTGCTTTGTGGACGCAAGCTTTATTTGCAGTGCGCAAGTTGAGGCAAACACTTGAGTATTCTGGGAGAAAGCTTCGTTTCGAAAGCTCCACAACTGAAATAATCCTAAAACAACAACTCTAAACGTGCAGAAACTAAAGACTGTTTAATTTAATGGAGAAAAGCATAACTTTTCTCTAGTTTATGTTTTTTATTTCTGCATCTGTTCGTTCGCTTATTTCCATCACGTCACATCGCTCGTGCGATGAATTTATTTCGCTGATACGTTGATGCGCTCGCGCTCGCATCTCTTATCGCATCAGAAGTCACCAGGATTCAGTTTCTAGTTGGCTGGTGAACTTGGTGGATGTCTGCGCGCCATAACGATTGCATTTACAGACTGCATTTAAAAAGCATCAATTAGTTTTTTTCAATTCATTTCAAAAACCAGTGCAAATTGAAAAACAGATTCTAATTTAAAGCAATAGTTAAATGATTATAAAAGAGCACAACAACTAAATCTGTGCTGAAAATTATTCTAATGTTTAATTTGCATTTTTGTCGACGTCACGAATTTTAGTTGAAGTTCATCGTGTTCACTATTCTCAAAGCATTGAGCAACAATTGTTCGTGAGCAAGTATTTTTCCGCTAGTGAATATTTTTAATAAAATTTACGAGCTTCGTGCGCCATCGCGTGTGTTTGAACGAACGAATTGTGTCAATTTATTTGCTATTTTTATCCAAATAAAGTGAATTTAATTGGCGTCCAGCGAGTGGAGGCAACATTTGTGTCAAGCTAAAGGCACAAGCTGACGCATCCATTCAGTCACGAACGGACACACTAACTAACAGACACACATACCTTCGAGTTCCTCGATTCAACACGCAGAATGCCCGACGGACGTAGCGCCATTGTTACGGACATGGGCAAAGGTGAGCCAAGAGTGTTGGATTTGTTTGTTGTTATTGCTGTTGCATTGTTCTGTTGTGTTTCAGTTGATTGCTGATGGGCATCGAAATAGGTACACGCATGACTTGAAGGGTTGTAGAAGTCAGCATTACCCACTTGGTTCCCCTTCTCGCTAATAGAAGTGCTAAGGTCGTACATACAGTTGCATCCGTTAGCTTAGGTTATGCTTTTTCATTTCACCTCGACGTCATTCAAGCTCAATTGAGCTGTCGAGTGGCATGATTCCTTATTCCTGCCACTTATTTACTTTTGCGTTTGCTTGTGATGGGGCAAATCCACAGGTAGTCTCAAAGCTCCAATATAGCACATTCGGAAGCAGCTGTAATAGACTTTAATTTGTCATAATATTGACATGCTTAATTATATGACAATTACACGGAAATAGGAATATAAAACGGAAAATAATTAATGATAATCATATAAACATGATCAAAAGAAGGTACTAATCAAAAAAATGTTATAATAAAGGGGATTATTCAATGAGAAATTTAAGTTAGCTGTTAAAAATAATCTCTGAATTGAGAAATATTTTTTATTTGCTTAATCTTTTTCATCACTAATGTCCTTGGGGATTTCCGATTTATCCTGTCGGCGAAAATGAATTACTTTTCGCTTTTCGTTTGCGCAAAGAATTTTGCGGTCGTAAGATGTGACCTTTAATTCCGCCATTTTGCAATAAAATATAACTGTAATTGCAACGCAACACTGATGGCAGCTATAAGCTCTTGATCTTTGACAGAAATTTTATTTTCCAACATTCAAACTGACACTTTTGTGATAAGTTGGTTTCTGTCCATTTTTAATAGAAACTTTCAGAAAGCGGAAGTCCTGTGTACTCTTCGATAGCATTCTCTTTTATTTTGCTGTTAGGTTCATAGGAGTACTACTAAAAAAAAAGCATTATGTTCACATATAGTCAAAATGCCAGTTCCCAAACCAGAAATTAGACTCCTTCTCAGACAAATATGCTCTGTATACACATTAGAAATATCTTTAAATCTGAAGAAAATAACATTACAACGAGAGAAGACTAGTTGTAATACTTTGGAAGGTTTTTCTATTAATTTAGTAATGCTTAAGGAACCATTATTACTGCTCAACACATTCCAAAATGTTTTTAAGGCATAATTAATCTATAATTAATATATGGTTAGTAATACATCTAAGGAAATAGGTACACAAATTCAGAATTATATTTTAAATTCCTAAAAATATAAACTTTGTGTTGAGTTTTATAATAATAGAAATAATAAATAAATAAACACAAAATAAAAGATTAATAAGTATTTGAATACAATACAAAAAAAAAAAAATAGTTGTGATAATAGTAAATATTAATTAAAAAAAGAAAAAAAATATTAAATCAATATATTTTCTTATATATCAAGGAATAATTAAAAGTACAAATTTTAAATTCGTGCACTTATTAATCAATAAAATACAATTTTTGGAAAAATTACGACAGAATAAATTAATCAAGCTTTTATGAGAAAGGGGAATAGATTTAAAGACACTGAAAGATAGATACATATATATATACTCAAATTTAGAAGAACTACAAATTTGGATATTAGTAAATCGAATAAACTAAAAATAAATCAATAATTTAAATAAATAAGCCATAGCTATAGCTTTTATATAAGCTATCAGATGTCAGCTGCCTCAAATTCGAAGTCACGTACGAAAGTCACGATTCCAAAGCCACTACGAGAATGACGCTTGTAGAATGACGTCAGCATCTTATTAAGAGAAATAAGATTCGAATGTTTGTTTATGCCATCATCTTGCTGCTGATGCGTTGCGATTTAATGCAACGATTTCACCTCCGACCGAGAGATGTGATAGTATCTAGCAGAGAAAATCTTAGTTTAATGTCCAAGCTAATGTAATCCTTCACCAGCTGAAGGATTGCAATTGCAGTTTGTGCTTTATTGGTGTTAAAGTACTTTTCAGTTTTCATCCCTCACTCCCCTCAGAGGCCAAAGAGCCAACAAAGCAAGGGTAAACGAGGTTTTTATGTCCATTTTAACATTGGCATTCTTTTTATGATTTTCGTTTTATGTGACTTTTCAAATGGGATATTTTCATCTCACTGAACCATGAACTCGAATAAAGTTTTCTAAATCCCAAATTTGCCAAAGGTTTTTAACGATTCATTGTCATTTTTAATCTTTTTTCAAAGTTTCTTTAAAGTAAATTTTATAGAATTCTTACAGGGAATATAAATCGCATTTAATGTAGTTAAATTAAATATATAATTTCTGAATATTTAAATATTTATATCCAGTTGTACATACATCCATTGATTATATGCATGAATATATTGAAGAATCTATCGTGTAATCTATCTATGTAACTTTTTGATGAATGATAAATCCTTTACTAAGATTACAAACCCTATTTTAGTTCGTTTTAATAATTGCACTGTATTTAGTTGATTTATTTACTAATGTTTTTAATTATGTATTCAATCGTTCTCTATTAACGTTGTACGATGTAGACGATTGGTAAGGAGAACTGAAGTATAGACCATAGTGACTATGACCCGTAAAGTAAGCGTATTTAATAAGAGTCTATCTGAATATATACCAAAATATTTATGCATTAAATAATCTGTCCTATAATAAATCACATTCTAAATCATTTCTCATTTACCTTTGAAACATTACAGACAGACCTTCGGGTGGATATCTAAATTATTGTAAGTTTTGCACAGATTCATGAATTATAACTATTCACATCATAAATATGTTTTGTATGTTGTGTCGAAAAATCATTATTATTTTCTGTAATAAGTTAAGATAAGTATTAGGACATAGTAAAGGAGTTTTCTAGGAGAAAATGTGGCATCGAGATTAACTATTTTATAAATTATACGATTATTAGTATAAACTCTGAATGGATTTTTGCCATTTTTCTATTTAATCTATGACTTTTCGTATGTTATGAATAATTCTATAGATAATATAATTAAAAATTTATGACTTTATTAAAAGACATTTGCGTCTATAGAAACTTTAATTTTATTTATAGTTTTAAGTTTAATCCGATAACAGAACTTTTTGCACAAAATTTGTGATGTTCGAAGTAATGAACAACACAAAAGGCTTTTGAATAATTAATGAATATTATGCAAATCCAGCGCACGCCAAACAATGCCTTTATTGATTTTTTACTATCAGATTTTTCATTATGAATTTATGATATTTCTTTATTACGAATTATTGCATTTTTAACATGCTTTTAATAGAATGCTTTTGATAGAGGCGACGCGTTACGCATTCTGACTTTGAACGTGTTTTTACAATGAATATGAGTTACAAATTATTTAATTTACAATGAAGTTGATGCATTGATAAGAACAATTTTAATACATATTCTAATCAATAATTTTTACCTTACTATTTCGATTGCTTTCAAAAAGTTTTGCATAACAACTTTGTGGAAAATAAACTTATTATTATTATTTTACATATTCAAAATATGCTTTCATTGATCGAATAGCCTTAATTTTATATTAAACGGGAGTAAATTTTATGCTTCTTTTAATGATATGATTAATTAGTTAAATCGCTTTTTCGTTGCTTTGACACCTCGCTTGTAATTCGTCTATGAAGTCTCTATTAAATGCTGGATTTCAGCAGTTCTTCGGGAGTTTTTAGTTTGGTTTTATAAATAAATTTCTTTTTTGCTGACTCGTTCTCTACTGATTTTCAGCTGATGAGGAGATCAGCGACAAAGCATCGACATGCGGAAAGATTTTAATATTCCTCTCTGTGGCGCTGGTGATTCTAACGCTGCCGTTCAGCCTCTTCGTGTGCTTTAAGGTGAGTCTGAAAGATGTGATTTTGTTGAACATTCGAGTTGGAATGTTGACGATGTTGCACTTAATGACAGTGCTTCATGAAACAAACTGAATACAGACACGAAAGTAGAATTTTATTTTGTAGTGAGTACGTTTTATGAAGACATAAATCCATTTTTAGCACTGACTTTTATGGTACATTTCCAGGTGGTGCAGGAATACGAAAGGGCTGTAATTTTCCGCTTGGGTCGGCTGATGCAAGGAGGAGCCAAGGGTCCAGGTATGTCAATGGATATGAGTGGAGCGAGGCTGCATAAATTACCGACCGCACTTGGATCCATTTGAATTCCTTGAGTTCTGCATGAGCTTCGTTACGTACATTTTAAACTATGTGAAGAATTTAGAATTATACAGAGCAGAGTGCTTGAAAGTGAGAAAAGATGAAAACAGAAGACTAGGAATTTTAACATGTTTGTACTTTGGTAAAAATGACCTACAAACGACCGCTTTCAGTCGCTCGCTCATCTCGCATGAATTCATGATTAATGTCAAGGATTTAATTAAAATCTTCCAATTATTCCGCGAGCTCCATGCGCAAGAGTGGAAAATAAGATGAATACGTGAATAACTAAAGTCAAGCTTCACTTAAGCTGATCTTAAGAAATTCTAAGCAATGTGAAAAATTTAAGAAAGTCGTTATTATTTCTATAATTTCTTTATCTCTTCTAAAAGAGTAGTAAAATTATGGCCATTTTATTCACTTATATTTAAACTTTAAATAATGGAAATTGGGTTCAATTTTATCGTTTAATTACGCATTTTAATTTAAATACAAGTGAGTAAAATGTGCCTCAGTCTGTAGTTATCTGCAGTTCTTTAACAAGCTGTTAAACCAGGGTTCGTAAATGCTCACTCGCGAGTACTCATTTTTGCTCTTGCTCGCTCTTTAATGCGCAAACGAGCAACTGATTTCGAGAGCACGAGCGAGCAGCAGCGAAACGAGCAGCTATTCGCGAGTCGACGTCAGCAGCTTAAAGTTAAACTGCAATTGTTAACTTAGAAAATTTCAAAAAATTAATTATTGAATGCAAAATTAACAGCTCGTTAGCAATCCGTTGTTAAATTTTAATTCTACTTGGTTATTCTTTTATTTTATTTATTTATGACATTTTTTTATTTGCTTTTGTTTATATTATTTCAAAATGTCTAGATTTAAACAACTCAATTTTTACTATTTCGCTTAACTTTAAACAGTTGATAATTAATTTAAAATTGAAATTAATGGCATAATTTTCTTAATTTCCTTTCTTTTTCTGTTTTTGCTGACGTTATATGAAATTGAAGCATTTATATTCGTCCTGTTCCAAGTTCTAATTAGTTCATTTGGATCTCTGTACTAATTGAATTTTATGGTTTTCTGCTTCTCCTTCTCTCTGCCTCTCTTCCAGGGATTTTCTTTATTCTGCCATGCATTGATGCTTACGCACGTGTTGACTTACGTACTCGAACTTATGATGTGCCGCCGCAGGAGGTGAGTGATCAGCGTTGCCAATCATATCAGAGGCTTTCTCATGCTTCACCATCCCATCACTTCATCTCAACCGAGGTACTTTACCAGTACTTCGTTGGGATTTTTATTATTTCATATTGATTCCCCTTTTTATTGCTTTCTATTTTAATTATACTTTGATTTACTTTTCATTATCTTTTATTTTGTTCACTTTTTTATGATTTCCTATTATTATTAGACATGTGTACATGTATATTTTCATCAATCAAGGTGTAAATATTTTGTTTTGCTATTGAAATAAAGAAATGAAGAAATGTAAAGAGCTTTAAAGTACGTAAAGTAAAAAAGTTTACCTTTATTTGCTAATAAATTAATATGAAATCCTTAAATAGTTATCTTTCAATCAAAGGAATTTTAAATTGCCTCTCCTTATGCTTTATACCTTACTCAAATTATACATTTATTTCCTTTTACATTAACTGGTAGAATATTATTAAGTATTAATTAATCTGCTAAAGATTTTACTCTATTATTTTTCTTTGATTTATCTGTTGTTATCTAATTATATTTAATTATTCTAATTGAAGTGGAAATCGTTAAAATATCGCATATATATTGTCAATAAATATTGAGCAATACGAGTGTATTATTATTCGTACAGTTTCTGTTCTTCGTTTCGTGTTATTTAATTAAATCACTATAAATACATTTTATGGACGTGTTAATTAACATATTTATTTTTGTTTAATCGTGACAACTGTACGGAATTTTTTATGTTCACGAATTTTGCTCATTTAAATTCGAATTTTCATCGATTGTATTTAAAGTTGTGATCGCTACACAAACATAATCCATAATATTTAAAGACATTATTACGCAAAATGTTCAGAAAATATATTTAATGATTATCTTAACCCCAAAACAAAAGCATGCAGATGTGTTTGTATCCTGTTTACAATACACATACATATTTATATATATCTATAGTCATTCTTCCGATTTTCTATATATTGCTATATACTGTTAATTTCCAAACACATTTCACGGATCAATACACAAACACACGAATTTAAACACACACACACATGCCTACATTTTCTATGTGTTGTGCTTAAAAAAGTTAATAAATATATTAATAAATGTTGTAGGAAGACTTCTTTGTTTGTGTTGTCAGTGTTGCCATGGCTGACGTTGTTCCATTCACACAAACGCACACTCACACATCCGAACACTTCTGCATACACATCTAGCTGCTCGTCTATACACACAGCCACATACACACACAGACAACGTTCGACAGTGCCTGTGTTTGAGCGGTTTTATTTGCTGCCGTTTTTATCTGATTTCGATGGAAAATAAAAAGAACTTTTCCTTGTTTGTTTATCAACCGCGTTTGTCATTGGTCAACGTTGTATGTGTTTGTGTTTCTGTTGTGTTCTTCTGTTGCTTCTTTCGTGTACATGTGTGTGTTTCGTTTGTTTATTTATTCGTTTGTTTTGTGCACTTTTGCACTTTCACATTTCTCTAGATTCGCCGATGAGTGAATCTCCGCAACCCCTCGGCGTGTAATAAAGTCATAAAATCGTCGATCGAGTTTTGTGCTTTAACTTAAATTTAACTCCTTTCTCCCCAAACCCTCCCCAGAGCCACACCGGATATCCGCCGGACATCCAGCGCAATATCCAACGTAAAAACATTGCCGGAATTTCGTACAAACTGCACTCGGCTGCAGTTGCGAATGGAATTCGGTTCAACTCGATTCAGCGTATCTTTCAATGTTATTTATTACAATTTGCATAGTTTTCAGTGCTCAGTGCATTTTTTCATTATTTAACAGTGGATCAAATTCTGTAGTTATGAAGGGGAGAAAAGCCGAAGCTTTTAATCACGAAGGTGATGAAGAACGACGATTGTCATCTCTGCAATTAACAAGTAAAAAGAGATTTTTTCCTTGTTTGAACCATCTTAAATAAGTATTATACATAATTTCTTAGTATAAATCTTTATTAAATACAAAACTTATGTAAGTATTCCATCGCGAAATACTTTAAATATAGTCCACAACGCAGAAAATTAACTTAATTTAATTGATTAATGGTTAAAATCAAACTGAACGCGAAACAAGTGCATTTTATAATTTAAAGAATTGACATAATATAAAATATAAATATTATATAAACTGATTCAATAATAATAATAATAATAATTTAATTTAATTTTAATAATAATATTAATTTTCATATTGTTTTGGCTTTATTATTTCTGATAATTATAAAATATAAAAATTAAACTTGCAAGTGAAAAAACAGAAGCAAAGAAAAATCTTTTCATGGTATATTTTAGTTTTGAATTTTATTTAAGTCAATATTGAAATTATAAAATTATATTTCTGTTTCGGAAAAAAAAAACTCGAAACCGAAAAAACACAAACTTTAACATAGAAAATAATAAATAAATGGGAATAAATACGAAGTGAGAAACGTTTGCTTTCTCGTTATTGAAATACATCAAATTGACTTTTTCTATACCTCTTTTAAACCCCCAACACAGTATTTGATCCGCTGTCCTTTTTAGCGATTTTCTTCCATTTTCTTAATTATTTGCGATAGAATCAAAAAGTCGATGAAATTGAAGATCATCAGAAAAAAGTATAGAATTAGATTTGTTTAAAAGATAATTTTAGTAACAACAAACATAAAGATAATAGAAAAGTCACCCTTTTACCCCCGCCCCACACTCTGCACTGTTTTCTAGCCCCTTTCCACTTAAGAGTTTCATAAGATTCAGTTGCGTTCAAATTACACAGCATGCATTTTCTATAAATGTCTATTTGAAAACAAAAAAAAAAACAGATCCACATATCTTCTTCTTGTTCTTCTTCTACTACTTCTTGTTCTTCTTCTTCTTTAACATTAACTACTTAACAAGCAAACAACTTTTAGTTATGTGAACTTTTAATTAAACGTATTTAAATGTTTTGCATAAGCATTTCAACGAAGCATTTAATTAAATTCGATTTAGTTTCGTACATTTATGAAAACTGTGAAACTGTTAACTGTTAAATTAATATATTTTTCTCTCAACAATTTGTAATAAGACAGAAGCTCACCCGTCAAACGAAACTAATGTCGAGTTCTTCAGAATGTGTTTGCGTGGTTTAGGCTGTCCATTGGGAACGGGTTCCACCTGTCAGAAAACACACAAAATCTTAGAAAAACCATCCACCAAGCAATAAAGAAATTATACTAAATAAAAACTTATATAGAAACTGAAACAACTCCTAGTAAATTCCAAAACAATCAACTGCTTTCGGTTGAGAATAAATTACTGGACTTTATTATTTAAGCAATAATATTTTATATAAAGTCATAACGAATCATTAAATTCATTTATAACGACATGTATTTAAAAATAAAACATATTCCGGATGATGATTTCGAAAAACTGTGCAAATTGTAATAATAAAATAATTTCTTATCTTATTTGTTTGAAAGTTAAAGTGTTGAAAGTTTAGAAACAATCGAACTTCAGTAATATTTCATTTTGTTTCTTATTCCGATTTCAGTTTTCCTTGTTATTTATTTATTAAACTGTAAAAATATTCAGGTCATAGAAAGAACTGTTATTTTTTGTGCATCTGCGCGTAAGCGTTTTTAATAGCAATAGAAGTTGTAGTAGTTTTTTTGCTATATACAGTAGTCGATTTAGTTCTAAAACATATTCTCGATATAAAGTAGATGTATATTTATAAGCAGTAACCGTAGGGCATTCATTAGTAGCTATATTTAGCAGTACATTACACAGCAAGGAGTGAAACTTCTGTTTTGTAAATTATTTCTACCCCATGACCTCTGTTCGATAGCATCTTTGCAGTCATTTGTACGATATTCAGCTGTAATTTTTCCATTTTTCAGAAAGCAATATTGAAATGTGCATCGAACATTTTTGGTGAGTCGTTGCATAAAATATTAATACCAAAAATGTTTACTTGTTAATTGTTGAATTAAAGTATTCAACGAGAAAAGGTTTTCTGATTCTCTTTCTTGGACTAGGAGATAAGATTAAATCGAAAGTAAACATTGCATAGTATTAATAAGCTGAAACTTCTGAAAACACTGTGTAGGAAGAAACGTAGTAAGTTCCTAGACCTTAAAATTAAAGACCTTACCTTAAAAAAAAAAGCCCTTCTCTCAGAGGAGTACATTAGAGAATTTAGAGATTATAATTTATATTATATAAACCTTATTGAGTTTATAGACCTTGTAAACATAATTTATAGGACCGCATTAAAAGTAATATCGTCTTTATAAAGAAAATACTGAAATATGTAGTTTAGTTTTATACACATTATTATTCTGATCATTGTTATTATGATATAAACTACGACTGTATATAGTACATCATTAGAATTACGTTAGCTAAACTATTTGAAGCTGACTATTAAAGCAAAGCAAGATGCTTTAATAGATAATAGAAAAGAATAATAGATTACTAAGTAGAATTTGATTTTTAAAAGTGAAAGTAAAGATTTATAGATTTTTTGTACTATGTTATTGAAACATAATTAATTAAATTATTAAATATAATCATTCCGACAAAATAACGTGAATTACAGTAGCTAAACATTAACATTCATAATTTAAAGTAACGTTTAAATAATAGATTGATCTTCATATTGTAAAGTATTGTTCAAAGGAATAATCCTAATATTTCTTATTAACATTTTATTTGCAGAAGGATTATTGAAAACTTTTCTGTACGTAAAAAGTGTTAGTTAAAAGGACTTTAGTCAAAAGACAAAGTAAAGTAAAAGAAATCTTTTCTATTACTTAGAATTGAATGAATTTTGAGATTTAAGAGTGAAAAAGGATATTAAAATAGAGAATAGAATACAATATAGAAGGAAATATTAATAATAATATAGAATAGAAAAACAGATAGAATAGAACAGGAAAAAAAAATAAGTAAAACAATAACTAAAAATAAAATCATTATAGCTATAAATTGTTTAAACTTAGCAAAATGTGTAGACCTGAAATAAAAAGCCCCTTGTATTAGAAAAGAATAAAAACTATTAGGTTAGCTAGTTACTAAATGTGTACTTTATTCCTTTCCTTTATAAATTTTCTTTCGTTTATCAAAGACACTTTAACTTTGAAACCTCTGAGTTTGATCGACGTATCGCTGTAGCGCAGTTTTACGAAATCGCCTTGTATCCTACACACGATGATAACAGCATCATCCAACACATCGCTCCACACACAACGCCCCACAAACTCGCTCCCTGTCTCTCTCTCACAGACCCAGAACGCGCAAATTATTGAACTGTCTCTAAGGCATTCGTGTCAGTGGCGAAGCACGTGTGTGCGCGCAAACATGCGAGCGTAATTAACATGCCACTTCCCCAATTTTGCTCGCAGCTGTTGCGAAACGAGACGTGCTCAGGCGTTGCTCGTGTCGCCCACAAGTTCACGAAGTCGTCCATTACACTAATTTTCCACTACTATCCAACGGCAATTAATGTAAGTGTTGCCGCTGTTATTCTCCTTTTTCTGTGGCTTCGGCGAATGCACGTTTGCACTCACGTCGCTTATACGATTTCTCCAGAAGTTACATATTATGCTCTCCCCTCCCCTCTCCCACCAACCCCATCAAATCGCTTTCTACCTCCTCTACTACTGCTACTACTACATTTATAAAAATCTACACAGGCTAAGTGCATTTTTTTGCACAACTAAAAAGTGTTTAAGAAGCACATTAACACAAACACACTCTCATTACATTACTCACATTTAACACACACAAGCACAGAGATATACGTACATACATAAATGCTAAAATATCCTGTCAAAAGAATCGTGAGAGAAGAAAGCTCAGAAAACTACAACACAACTACAAAATAAACAAATAAAAATATTAAAAAGCAACAGACACACAAAAAATTCCAACTGCACTTTGCAGGTCCTGACAAAGGATAGTGTCACGGTGTCGGTGGACGCTGTGGTGTATTACCGCGTTTCCAATGCTACGGTCTCTATAGCGAACGTGGAAAATGCTCACCATTCCACAAGACTCTTGGCGCAGACTACTCTACGAAACACAATGGGGACTCGGCATTTGCACGAGATTCTCAGCGAACGGATGACCATTTCGGGAACCATGCAGGTGAGTGCTTCGTTATAAGACTGCCTTCAAATCGAAACCAAAAAAACAATATCCGCAAAAATCTACAAACAACGACGGGTGCAACATGAGACATTTGTAAGAAAAATCGCCGCTCAGCAGGATTTCTATTCACCGGATTCACGATGCTCTGTATCAGCAAAAATTCTTATTGTAGTTTCTCCATTTGCAACGAACCACAAATATAAAAAAAAGAAAATAAACAGTGATTTATTCATCTGACGTTAGGATTAAATGTGAATTTTTAAAGTGAATTCAACACAAATTTTTTCGATTGTTACAATTAATTTTCAATTAAAAGCTAAAACTATAAATTAATTTCCACACTTCAGAAGCATGAAATAATTACTTTGAACCCATGTGTTTTATCAATTAATTTTACATCGAACACGGTTTTGTCATCTCCGTTCATGCGACCATAATTCGCATTCAACGTGCACACGATTATTTGCAGACGAATTGAAGCTGAAGCGAAGTGGATGAAATGGGATAAAATATAATAGAATTACATATTTAGTCATTGCCAGAGCGCGCATTAAATATCAAATGTGTTGTCGGAAACGCGCGCAGTCAAAGTGTTTCCTTCACACATCCTCCGGCTGCTTTTAAGAATTTCCGCTTCCGTTCAACTGCCAAAAAATTGCGTTATTTTCTAAATCGTTTTGCTCTTCTTTCCATGTGCGGCATCGCGTCCCCATCGACATCCACCTCATTACCAGGTCCAACTCGACGAGGCCACCGACGCTTGGGGCATCAAAGTGGAGCGTGTGGAAATGTAAGTGGAGCAGATCTGGGGCGCTCCTTTCACTATCCGTCAGTCGGTGCATTTAGTTATTTAGACATCGCTGCTGCTGTTGATTTCGCTTTTGCTTTTTAGTGCATGACAATATTCTACTTTCTAGTTCTACGAAAATAGGTTACTGGCGAGAATACAGAAAGAGAAACAGTTTAGTAACAGTTCTGCTCAACTGTAATTTGAAGTCAGCCATCTTTTCGAAGCGCTGACGTCAGTGCACACTATAAATGTAAACACGTGTATCATCTAATAAATGAAATAATATAATAATAAATATATAAATAATTTCGGTTACAATCAAACCTTTTGTAATTAAAATTTAATGTTTTGATGATATAAAATTTATTTTCTTAGAACTGGAAAGTAAAGGTTTTTATATTTTTAGAAACTATGTTTTAATTTTTATATTACCATAAACAATAAAATTACTAAAATTAATTAAAATATTATTAATTAACTGCAGCATGACAAAAACCACAAATATTAAAAAAATATATATCAAAAAAAAATAGAAAATATGAAAAACTATAATCAACAAAGTCATTACACTACATTATGACTTTTGAATTAAATAAAAGTTTGATATTTACTCGAAATTATGATAAAATAAAATATATAAAAAGAATTCTTTAATTGAAATAAAATTGCCTTTTCTTAATTATAACTTCAAAACTAAACATTAAATTTTAAATATAAAATTGATGAATAAAATGAGTATATTAAAAAACCTAAACCCTTTCCTTATGTTCCCTTCCCTTCAACCGTTTTTCCTTTAAAGCTCCTTTTTCTTAGTCCAAGTCAAATCAAGTTAGCTCAAAGGTTAACTTTAAGAGTCGATTTGAATCACACAACAATGTAAAAATTAAGTTCTTCAGCTTGCGGTTGATACAATTTCTTGTTTGTAGTCTTAGCATTGAATTATTCGCTCACAGAGACACAATCTTGGGTAATTTACTCAGTTTGCGACACGCTAGAGAACTCAGAAGTAGTCTCAGCAGCCTCTTTGAACCTTTATTGCATGTAAACATCCTTTATTTTATCTTCTAGAATGAATTGCGTTTTATTTTGTTTGAGTGGGATGCTTAGTGGCGTGGTTGCTCGTTATCCTTGCTGCTAAATACACAGCATACTCGAGGATACACTTCAGTCAATGTCAAGTTCTTATTTTATGGGAGCGAATTAGAATGTCGGGTCAATAAATATCAAGATTGCAAATGCATCCTTTACATGACTGAACAAGTAACATGACGTAAAATTTAATCTAATTATGAATATAATGAGAAATCTCAAAAGGATTTCAATTTTAATTAGCTTTGACTGATTACGCTTTAATGAATATTGATGATAATGACTAATATAACATTTAATTTATGCAGTTATTAGTAAAAATCAAATAAAATCATTAATTAAATTGGAATAATACATATTAATGTTATTATTATACACTTTGGTGCTACTTCTACCTCACGTTGGCCATATAATTTCCTAAAATATAATCTTCTTTTATATGGAACTTTTTCTGAAAAGCCTTTGTTTTCTAAAAATAGCAAGGACGTCCGGCTTCCCGTGCAGCTACAACGCGCCATGGCAGCTGAAGCAGAGGCGGCTCGCGAGGCACGTGCCAAAGTTATTGCAGCCGAGGGCGAACAGAAAGCATCGCGTGCCTTGCGCGAAGCATCCGAAGTGATTGGCGATTCACCGGCCGCCCTGCAGCTGCGTTACTTGCAGGCATGTCAAAAATTTACTTAATTTCCTAGGATTTTTATTTGTTTAAAACTGCGATTTGTTAAACAATCAAAAACTCTTTTATCTTTCAGACGTTGAACACGATTTCTGCAGAGAAGAATTCAACGATTGTGTTCCCTTTGCCCATCGATTTGATTACCTACTTTATGAAGAACAATGATCCTAAGCCACAGCCGCAGCAGCAGCCCCAGTCCCAGCCACTGACACAAGCTGCAACTCCGTTGATAGCTGCCATTACCGCCAGCGCCTCCTCTTCAGCCGCAACAACAACAACCGCAGCAGCTGATTGCAGTCACGAGGCTGCAGCTTAAGTCTGGAACAGGCAACCGTCCCACTCCATATGAAATGCAAAGGAACCACACATAAACAAACAAAGCCACAAGCCACACAGACCCACACAGACACATAATGTTTAAAATAGTGTTAGAAAAACCATTGAAAATAATGGAAAAATCTCTTTTTACCAAAATAACGACGAATGAATCTGTACACTTCTTTGCAAGGATTCATAGAATAAATATTTAATAAACAATGTTTCGTATACACAGAAATTTCCCTCACAAAATACATTGTTTCTACATGAGATCGTAGATTAAATATTCATATTCAACAAGCGAATATTTCCACACTTTTTCTTAAACAAACACACAGCGCAACACTCGCAAAAACCCACAATACCAGAAAATGTTGCCAAATTTAAATCTATTGACGGAATATTCCTATACATACGTGTTAATACAAATGGAGAAACCGCGTGGAATGTGAAATGAAGCTGTAGCATTTGCTTAAGACGGAATTAGCCATATATTAAATTGCAAACTGAACAATTAAACTTTGAATTAATTCAGCTTTCCTCAAATGTAATGTAAAATGTCATATGCAATCCAATCATAAATGTAATCTGTGTGTTCTTAAAACCAACGAATCTTGAAAGAACAGATTAAAAATTAATTGGGAAATTGTACAGCGTGAAGAAGTTAGAAATATTTTTAATATTTCATTCTCTCTGGAAATCTTTTTGCGAATACTTCTAATTACAAAACAAAATATAATGTAAATACATATTTATGTATTTTATAAGCAAATGTTAATGAATGATTCTGGGAAAAAGTTATATATGTAGATATTTGAAGTAACATTTAATCACAGACAAATAATATTATAATTGATTCATTTAATGTTACGTTTCATGTATTTTTTAATACATCTATACTTAGTTTGTTTGGCTTTTATTTATTATTCCACGATTTGATATCTTTTCCTGGCAGTTGCCCATTCAAACATCGAATTTAATCTCCATAAAAGGTCCTTGAAACTATAGTGATGATCAGTTACTCTGCATTTTGTCTTTAACCAATACCTAAAGAACTGCATCGTTTATGTCTCGAATAGTAGATAAATTATTTCGATCTTTTATTAGTCATTACACGAGTAATTATAAAGCAAAGCAACGATAAGAACCAAATAAAAAGAGGAGTTGAAATCTACAAGGAATCAGAATCTGATAATAACAAAATTTTATGAGTAATTGAGAATAAAATGAAAACATTTTATCACAACTATAAAGAAAAATAAAATAAAAGCTAATGAAAATTAAGAAAAAGTCATTAAATCCTTCATTCAAAGAACATCAACTCTTGAAATTCTCATTGAAGTTCCGGGCTCTATATTTTGGAATCTTAAAAAACGATTAATTAATAAAAATCAATGTAAAAATAAAAATGGCCTAGCGATCATTGTAATAATTTTAAATTAATAACAAAAACTTTCTTATTTTCGTTTTTATACCCTACATCCGAAGGAATGAGGGTATATTCACTTTGTGCTTCCGTGTGTAACGCATTAAAGGAGACGTGGCAGGTATGGAAAAGTATATATATTCTTGATCAGTGTCACCTCCTGAGTCGATTTAGCCATGTCCGTAGTCTGTCTGTCTGTCTGTCTGTCTGTCTGTCTGTGGAAATCACGATTACAGGAGAACGAATGAAGCTATCGCGATGAAATTTTGCACGTATATTCTTTGTCATCCGAAACTCTGTGGGATTGAAAATGGGATAAATCGGTGCAGCGCCACGCCTACTTTTTTAACAAATACTAATTCTTTTAACAATATTTCAACTTGTAGACTTAGTTTTGAGCTTCAATTTTGTTTCCGAATACATCGGTACAGGTAGATTAAATTTTTAAAAAAAATGGGCGTGTCCGCCCACGAACATATGACATTGATATAAACCGCAATTCCAGAATAACGGTTGGAAGAATTGACTTGAAATTCGGTACGAATATTCTCTGCCATCATAGATAACTCTGTATTGAAAATGGGGAAAATCGGCGGAGTGACACGCCTACTTTTTATAACTTACTAAATATGTATAATAAAGGTTGCTGGGATGTAGGGTATATAAGCTTCGGTCTGACCGAAGGTACCCTTACTAGTTTAAATTAAAACCTGTGCTGTTAAATTGTTTACTTATAAATTGTGTGTAGGTTTCCAATGTTATTCATACTTTTACTCTTTATTTTAACATTCTAAACCAAATTTCAAGCAACAATAATATGAAAATAATTGTACAACTTTATAGAATTTTACTATACAAACTGAGCAAAGTAGCTTTCACTTAGATATATGAACAGGTATTTGGAAAATAAATAAGAAACCTAAAAGTTACAAACTACCTAAATACTTTATATACATAAATTTATAGGTATAGAGAATAAAAATGGAAAAGACACTCTTTAATTTAATTTTTTAAATATATTTTAAAAAAAATTACATAAAAAATTAAAATAATAATCAGATTTAAAAAACTTCATTTAATTAAATAAATGAAAATTGATAAATTTATAATTTCCCTAGTTCTTCAAGATTCTATTACTGATTATGTTAAAAAAAAGTATTTTAACGTTCCCTAAGCACATTAGTTTTCTCACACATCATCAAAAACGAAAAACGACCAGAAAGTTTATTCAAATATTATTTTTAAGTATAATGGCAAAGAAGCCAGTAGCAAGTAAGTTTATTTTAAAGCAAAGGTTAAAGATTTACATGAATATAAATACAAAAATAATTGTAAACCTTTTCGATTATAGAGATATTTGTATATACATTTTCTATGATCACTAACAATTTTTTCCATTTCCAATCAGAAGTAATGTTGGAAGAAATTAATTCGCAAAGGAAGAGACACAAACGAAATGTTTTACGATGGATTGTTCTTTAAATTTCAAAGCAAACCAAAGTTTATTGATAATGAAATAATCTATTTATATAATCAGTAGTGCAAATGAATTCATAAAACATTATTTAATATTTTCTTGTTCAAGAGGCTCAGTGAAATAATATAGAAATCTTTAAATTATATAAGAGATCAGACAAATGATTAATTTTGAATGTTAAAAGTCTAATATATGGAAATGTCATTATTGTTACTAGATTTAATGCGAAAATGAACACTCTAAAAAACAAATCGTTGTGGAAACGGATTATTCTAATTATTTGTCAATAGTAAAAATGAAATTAGATGTTCAGTTGATAGACATTTTGCAGATGGATCATAAGACCACGAAAAATCAATCATATTAAATTCAAAAGGTTTCTAAAGTTTAATTTACGTCTGTCTTTTTGTAATTTTCTAGCAAATGCAGCATCGGATACTTTTGATTTATTATAAGTTTATTTTCTTTCATTACAATTAACTTTTCACCTTTATCAATTTAATCAAAGGAAACTTTTAAGGAATGGATCTACAAATCGATATATGTACATTACTTTGCAATAAAAAGTAGCTAAATTAAATAAAAACCGTATACAAAAGGAGTGAAGAATTTTGTTGTAGCGTATACGAAAAATTATGCATTAAAAATATTAACTTATGGAACAATTTATAAATGGTTTCAATAGTATTTGCTGCCCTTTATAAATTTCATTTCTACTACACTTTATCTTGAAAATCAATGAATTTATATATTTCCATGTTTTATTTTGCATTTCCACGTATTCAACGAATTTTAACTCAATAACTAAAGACCATAAATTTGAAATTAAAAAAATTTTTGGCAAGTAATTGCATAAGAAGTTTAGACAGATTACATATACAATTATCGATATACTGATGTCTCATTCAAATATCTTTTCTCTCAATAAATGTATAATACTAAAGAAAAAGTCTTTATTTTCGAGTTATGGAAACCACTTTCGGAGGTAAGTTAATATTTTAATGGAACACATCTTCTTCTGTCTTTTAAAACCTTTTCTATCCAGAATAATGTATAAGAACAATCCGTTGTTGTACAACAACATGAAGAACGTAACATACTCGAGTTCAATTCCTTAGTAACAAGATTTCCTTCTTAGCCAGGATCCTCAGTCGTCGCACCAACTTTATTTCAAATGAAGTAATCACTCAATTTCGCTAATAGAAAACAACTTTACATTTTTATTCATTAAATTTATATTTATTTTGCAATTATTTTATTACACTTACATTTTCTCAGCTAAGTTTTTAATGCTTGTTGTTTAGTGATGCATAATTCGCATTCTTCTTATTATGAAAACTATTTTAATTATCTGTTGTAGTATAAATTAGTTTATGTACAAAAGAATTTCATCTACGCTAAACGATGTCACATTTTTTCATTGTCATGTCGGTTTGTTCTAATAACTATTTTTATACTGTATTTGATGCTTACTCGAATCGAAGTATGCAGCGAAATGTTTAAATAGTTTATTATTTGGTTCTTAATTGTTTAATTGTAGGCTTATTAAAATGGTTTCCAATAAAATTTGCGGATGTGAATGTGTATTTACGATTGTTATGTTAACATTATGCTCTATGTTTCAATATTAAATGATAATCATGATTTCCTCTTTATATAAAATTTGTTGCTACGTTTGAATTAATGAACGAATATATTGTAGTACATACGATTATTATTATTATTTTTCTTTAATTCCGTTTTATGTATAAAGTTATGTTTTATGACGTGTATTATTTATGGCAAATTATTGCATAAATTCGTTTATTTGTTAGAAGCAAAATGTATTCTTAATTATTTTCATTAACCATTTCTGAATTCGTCTGCGATTTGGAAGTTTAAAGGTAAATAAATATTTTTCTTTATATACTTATTATTATCTAATAGAAGGAAAATTTTACACAGAAACTAAAAATACAACTTCGATAAAAATGTCTACCCAAAAAAGAAGCAAAGACGTTCAGGATTTTCACTTCACTTTCACTTAAAATAAACTAAGAATTCTTTAAAATAAATGAAGAATAAACAATAAAAGTTTAAATACTTTTCAGTGATGTGATTTAATTAATTACACTGGGAGAAGAGTACATTTTGCTTTTACCAAATAACTTTATATTTATGTTCTATATATGTATATGCTAAAACCTTCAATAATAATTTTTTCTGTTTACAAAACTAAATAATTTCATTATATTTTACACTACGTATGTTTAGGATTAATTAAGTTTAACAAAAATAATAATTTCAACTTTGGTTTAAGAATTGATGAAAAAATAATGCATATGAATTTCGAGTTTGACTTTTTATCCCACGCAACAAAAATTAAGATATTGGATTCGTGAGCTATTGAAAATGGAGATGAATGCACTGGAGTAGGAATGTCTGTAAGCAGTTATTATATATGATAATTAAATGAAACTGTGAACTGACAGATGGGAGATGAACTTCAATGATTAACCAAATGATTTCAAATTCCGTCATTAGGCTGTTCATTCGCTTATTACAATTATTGTTGTTGTTCAATATAAATTACACTACAGTTTGTGATATCTATTCATTGTGGCAGTAATTGATAACTCTCGAAACTATAATCGACATCTGAGAAGAAGACATCGATCAAATAAACACAGCACAGCAGAGAATCACTTAAACTCAGCGTGTGTTCGAATGCATGAAACCTCTTTGTTTTGGCTTAATTTTTTCACAAATTTACATCGTACATGGAAAATAATTTATTGTTCACTCTCTACGTTTTAAACACTTAAAACAAACACCTACTGGGTTACATACATTCAAAACTTATATTGAGAAAGGATTGCGAATTACATGTCTAAATTGTTCAAGCTTAAAGCAGCAAATAGCTTGTCGTAACTATATTTTTTACTTAGTATATAGTAAATATTAAACGTACGTATATACAATGGAGGGAGACGTAAATAAATGCAAAGTTTTTACCAAATATAAGTTTTAATTTCGTATCATCAACACTTGATTTCAGTGTGTAAATCATTCATTTTCTGTTTTGCTTGTTTGTTGCATGGTTCTTGCATAAGAGTTTTGGTTAATTTATTTGCAACATTGTGAAGGAAAACTTAGTTTAGTGGTTTACTTATAAAAGAGTTTATAGTTTAAAAAGTAAGCCGAAGCTTCTCAATTAACATAAATCATGTCTTTCAATTCTTTTTAATGAGTAATATTAGAGTACAATATTCCTCGGCTAGGTTTTATAAAGTTAAGATATTGCGAAACTTCTATAAAATCATTTACTTTACAGCGAATCGTATGGAAGGAGAATTCGTTTCATATATGCATTAAATTTTGATTGTAAATCCGATTTCCTACGTTGTAACGAAACGGCAATGAATTGATATAACTTTGGACCATTTTTGCGCTTTTATATGAAATCGTTTACTGCATTCCAAAAGTAGTGAGCAGTTTAAATTAGAGAGCAATTTGCAACTCATAAATATTATAAATCGTTAGTTCTCTGATGCCAACTGAGCAAAGCCAATTTTCGAAAACCCGTATTTCCTAGAACCGATTTAATAATTTTTTTGTTTAGATTTTCGTTTTTTTGATAATATCATAGGACATAACGTTAGGACATATTTTGATTTGAAGCTATAATGAATTTCGGTTGCTTAGTAGTAAAACTGCAAAAATATGTTCCATTATTCAACGAGATGAAAAAGCGATATGAATAATGTTAACAAAATCAAAATGTCCTGGCTAACACCAGCAAATGCTTTTCCTGTTAATGAAATCATTTCTTTTTTAACGTTAATCGTATTGTGACAAAGCAATCTTTGAATTTAATGTTATAATCAGTACGAAGGAAATTAACAATAATTCCTAAAGGATTTTTTATAATACTAAAATGCTTATTATTAGAAATAATGTTGGAAAATTCAATGATATTTTATTATTAAATTAAATCTACTTTCTTTAAACAAATTTTCATCGAACCACATTTTACGGTGATGTAACAAATGAACCATGAAGGACATTATTAAACATAATTATGATAAATAAGCAATTTAGTATTTAATAAATTACATAAGATTAAATAAATGATAAACAAGGAAGTATAAATAATTTTTACACAGACTGGACACCTTCCTCAAACACTTTCCGAAAAATATTATAAACTTAGGTTAATGTGTGTTGTATGCTACCGAATTATTTTAAATGATACTGCTTCTTTATAATGCGTTAACATCGATACAATATAAACAAAATAAACTCTTATTTTCTTTTAAGCATTTTCATAATTTTTTCATAATTTTTCCAGTTTTGTTGCAATTAAATTCAATCAAATATAAATATAGCCTCAACGCTAATTCGAGACGGTTTTTAATAAGACTACAATTACCTAGACAGGTTTTTCAATCCGTTTTGAATTCAATGGTTCGTTTTAAATAGTTTGCATACGATTTATGAGTTTTTTGAAGAAAATATCGAAATATTTGCAAATTTAGAAACGTTTATCGAATTTATTATACTGAAAATAATGCAATATGCCTTTTCAAGTTACTGAAATATAATACAACAAAGGATTAGCACAGAATTTAGCATAGCGATGCTTAACGCTGGCAAGTCAACAAAGGAATTTGTTGCTTTTCGGATTATACTGGCCAAATACTAATGCGTAACCTAAGCAGAGATTGGATTAGATTCGATAATAAAAATTATAGAAAGGTTTCTTATTAGCGACGGGTAAAATGTTTATATATTTAGTTACATAAGTTTCTTTATAGTAGCACATACTTAATCTGTGTTAGAGTTTTCTAACAATTTTCTTCTAATTGTAACTTCTTTGCAATTTCGTTAGGCTTTAACTGAATTATTAACTATAATACGAGCACGAAAACTGGCTTAAATAATATTACTTTCTACTTAGTCCTGAACCTCTCGGTATGGAACTTCCGACGTCACCGAGAACGATTCAAAATAGTGATTTAAAAACTCGAATGTGGGCCGTTTCTCCGGCACCGCATCCCAGCACTGAAGCAGCAAGTGGTAGATGTTGTCGGGGAAGTAGTGATTGGTTGGCTTTGGCATTCGGAAGCCGCGTTCGATGTTCTCGATGACCTCTCGACTGTGCATGCCTGGGTATGGCACTTGTCCGTAGGTGAAGAGCTCCATCAGCAGGATGCCGTAGGACCACACGTCCGACTTAATGGAGAACTTGCCGTAGATGATTGCCTCGGGAGCTGTCCATTTGACGGGGAATCGGGAGCCCTGTTTGGGACAGTATTCGTCATCTGCAATAACACGCGCCAAGCCGAAATCACAGATCTTAGCCACGTTATTCTCGCCGATGAGTACGTTGCGTGCGGCAAGATCACGATGAATCAGTTGCTTCGACTCCAAATACTCCATGCCAGAAGCTACTTGTGTGGCTATATAAATGAGATCTTCGAAATGCAAGTAGCGCCCGTCGCCTTCACGAAGGAAATCGAGCAGGCTGCCCTTTGACATGTACTCCTGCACAATGTAGATCGGCTCCTCCTGTAGCAACACACAAGCCCATATTTGCTGAACACTCCATTCTACCATGTTTCAATGTCATCCTTACCTGCGAGCACACCGCGTAGAGAGCCACCAAACGATTGTGACGGAATTTCTTCATGATGGCCGCCTCCTGCAGGAACGCTGCCGTGGACATTGTCCCCTCACGCAGAGTCTTCACGGCCACATCAATGCTGTTCCTCCACTTGCCGTAGAAGACCTCGCCGAAGTTTCCCCGTCCCAATTTACGTATCAACTGAATCTCAGATCGTGGTATTTCGTATTTATCGCGCAACTCCGGGCCCAGGTCCCACATCTGAGGCTGTGGTTTGGGACATGGTCGCGACAATATGTGACACAAGCCGAGCGCATTTTCTGATAATGATAAAATGTTTAGTTTGCCGAAATACAAAATCCGTATCGCTTTCACTCACTGCTGTAAGCCATCACTAGCGCCTGCAACGAAGGGAAGGTCTGGTTAGTGGCAATGTAGTAGCCGCCATTGTCCAGGGGCTTGATGCGGTAGTGCTTGACGTGGTAGCCGCGCCCATCCTCCCAGTCCTTCACCGACAATGAGTAACCGTTGGGATTGTGCTCCGAAGGGCGCACCAAGAAAGTACCGCGCGGATTTTCTTCGGCCAACAAAAGTTTGTCGGCCTCTTTGCGCAGCACATTTTCAAAAAACCAACTGCAAGAAGGAAACAACACAAAAAAAAACAAAGGTTGTAAAACAAAGTAGTAAATTATTTTAATTTATATACTCTTCGCTGTTGACACTGCGTTCCTCGGCAACAAAGTTCAGCGGTATGAGACCCTCCTGGCGAGTGCTCAAGTTCACTACCCGCCACCAGTCGGATTCCGTATCATCGATGACCTCCATGCGATCGCCTTTCATGAAGCTCAAGTCGGACTCGTCGCGCGATTTGTAGTCGTAGAGAGCCACAACGACACGTCGCTTTGCGAGACCACCGGGAAGGCCAGCTAAAAGGTGAAGAAGGTCGAGTGGTCACATTCGTCTTCGTTTTTATTTCTTAACTAAAAATCCCTTTGTTGTATGAATTTAATAAATTATATATAAGATTATATCTCTGAGGTACAATCGACACACACACACGATTCACTTTTCTTGAACTAGAGACTATTTTTAATCGCCGAATAATAGTATAACTTTCAATCCATATTTTTAAACACAGTCACACACAAATTCAACCGACGAGCAGAACAATTAAATTAATTGCCATCTTCCACTGCATACTCAAGGGTCATTCAGGTCATTTCCATGCATTCTTTATAATCCTCGGAAAATTCACCGTTTCCGTTCACATTAATTAGTTCAATTAGTGGTTGTTTTTCTTCAACAAAAAAAAAAACGGGCTTTATATTAGTTTTCATGTTTTGGTGGCTGTCATGCATTGAATTTTAATTGTCAGCTTAAGGCTCACCTCTGACCAAGATCACATTTACAACTAAAATAACTGTACAGCTATAATAACCAAACATAAACTGACACTCAAACGCCGTTGACGGTATTCTCTATATAGAGCGCAGTGGAAGTGAAGAAAAGGTGAAAATGAAAGCAGTGACATTCAGTTGATGCGACGAACGGCTTAAAATTTTAATCAGCTTGCTGCATTTCTGCGTTCTACATGAATTTCGACCCAGCCCACAGCCAAAAGGTCATCTTATCCACTATAAGTACTTCGCTCCATACCAAAAGCCAACGGAATAAATGCTTTCATGGACAGCTGAGTCCACTCTCTCTCTCCTTCGTAATGAAATTATTATCATCTACTTTATTCTCATTTCGAGTGTGTTGGTCAAGCAAATAATTCTGAAGATTATAATGCAATTGAGTTCAGAAAAATAACAATAATTGTATTCGTCAATGTGGTTCCTTCTATTGTAATTGTAATCAGCTTATTGAACAAAAAGTAAGGAATATTTAAAACATTAAGTGTCTGCTGTAAGTCTGAATTTTCAATCAATTTCAGACCGACTTTTCTACAAGTTTTTGAAGATAATAAAATGCAGCCATTTACAGAAAGATCTATAAGATCTTAAGAATTTACTAAGAACAGGATCAAAAAAACTCCACAAATTCTGAAGCAATCCTATAATTAAACGGAACAGTTATAAGCAGTAAGGAAAATCTTGTTAATAGCTACAAATCTGATTAAAGTAATAGAGGGTATATGTACATGGAAGTTCAGCTATTCAACGAACGAGGTGTAAGCTAAAAACTCCCACAACACAACACAAACCAAAGTAAATTACATTAATTAGAAAACTGAACTTCAAATTAGTACAACTTTCATCAGCAATCTTCACTGAGTAATTATACTGTAGCAAATTCCAAATAATTCGACGTAGGAGTAGTAATCAAATTACTACTGAAGCACAACGTCACAGAGATAACTTCTGGAACTTAATTGAAACTCAAACACAAATTCCAACTCACACATCAAAGCATTTTGACGAAATTAACTTCTGGTTGAACCCAATAATCACCTTCTACTCACTAATAACAAGTGGGAGCAATGGATCAGCTTAAATTTGAATATTTATGTATATCGAAACAATTGCTCACACTTTAAAATAATTTGTAATCAATAAAAAGAAAGTGGAATGAAAGTGATTAAACTAAAAACGTCAAGATGATTGATACTAAGGTATGTATATATAAAATAGTAGAGACAAGTCCAAGGTATGTACAAAATGTGGTAAAAAATGCGGCTGAATACAAAAATAAAACTCACTTGGCGTTGTGCGTGGACGTATGATGTCGACACCTCCTTTGGAGCCGATTTTGATTTGTCCACGATTCGGATCCGGCGTGTAGCGCGAGTCGAGCGAGCCCCCATTGTTGTGCTTTTGACCGCTGCTGTTGATACTGGTTTGGCCGAAGGTGTAATCGGATTTCTTGTAACCGGTCGGGTAGGCGAGAGCGAGTTCTTGGTCTTGGCGCTTGCTGCAGCATTTGTTGCCCATGATGACTGCGGTTGGTGTTTTTGTGGTTAGACTTTTACAGCTGTTGGATGCAACTGTGACTTTGTTTCACTGTATTTAATTGATGCTTAATGTAATTTCGTTATTGTTGTTTTTTTTTTCAATGTGTTCGCTGACGTGTTCAAAACGTTTTCCAATACTTTTTCGGAAATACGCGTGTACGCATATTTTTTAAATTGATTATTCTTATTTTCGCATTTAGTTAAATACTTATTTAATAGTCGATTAAATATTTTGTGGTATTTATTTTGGTATAAAAAGTTTGTTTTATTTAAAATTGCGTTGCGAAGTCTTCTTTTTAATGTGATGAATTTAATTTCCGTTCGAGTTTTTGTTGTTGTGTTCTTCGTATTATAAAAATGGAATTGGTTTTTGATGTGGAGATCATTTGTTTAAATCCTCTTAAGTGTTTTCTAATTTTGTGATTGTTTTTAAGTAAAACTATCAGTCAGTTCAGTGAGAACGATTTTTTTGTTCCTTTTACGAATTTTCAAAGTTTGTGGTAATCATTTAATCGCTCGCCATGCATACAACCCCTGTTTGTGACGTCATGTCCTTGTGTTTTCGTTACGTGTGTGTATATGCAAAAAAGTTATGTACGTGTGTATGTGTTGGTTAATGGGCCTGTGGCTGCTGTCGTATAGAAACTGTGTAGTGTTCGATGTGTAGTGTACGCGGTAATGCTTTCAGTTCATCGGTCATGTGATATTCTCGATTTTATTTAGCATTGCTTTGATTTGCTTTGATTCTGATGCCATTGCAATAGAAGCGTTGCCCTTGCAATTAATTTATTATCCTTTGAATTTCTCTGTAAAGAAAGCAAAAAAAGTTAAAGTTAAGTTAATTCAAAAATTCTTTAAAAGAATTGCTTATTTTCATGTAGACTTATGGAAACCGTAAGTCTCCAAAAATTAAAAAGTTGATCACAGTTATTTTTAAATTGTAATAATTTTCAGCCCGATTTTTACTCCGCTTTTCTGCTCTACTTCAAGCATCTCTTTTCTACTCCGCTCCGCGAAAACATAACAAGAGAAACTAAAAATATTTTTCTTTTAACGTTAACAAATACAAAACGAATCCGAATTCAGTTGACATCACAACGGAAATTCAAAAGGCAAACCGGCGACTTAATTATGACTTTAATTAACACAGAAGATACCTTGTATGATGAACAAAACACTGGAAGAGGGGAGAAGGGAGGAAGAGGTGGTGAAAGCAGGCAGCTCCTTTCTCCCTCTCCCTCTCACACTGCACACATTAAAATAGTGTGTACCACAAACAATTTTTAATAAATGTAATGGAACTTTTGTGATGGAATTTATCTGCAACTGTAATTCGGTGCGTTGTATGTCAAGTGGAATCAAGCGAGCGCTACGGAATGCAACACTGTGGCTGGAACGAGCCACAACCGCCAAACCGAAGCTGCCTCGGCTGTGGACCTGGTTGAGCGAGAATGCGTTGATGTGCGCTGCCGCCCGCATACGGAATCGCATTGGTTGCGATTTGTGAACGTTCACCGCTAAATAAAAACAAAAGCAATAATAAGCACTTGCTTCCGCAGCAGCCAGCCTGCAGCAAGACAGACTCTGCGTTGGCCCCTGGGAGAGTTCATCGCTGTTAAGTTCAACTGCTGCTGCTGCTGCTACTGAGTGATGCTGAGTTGGATCGCTTCCATTGTTGGCTGTTACTTTGACCGAGTTCATTCATTCATTGTAATTAATGTGGCTGTTTTTTAAAAGCCAAGCGCGAGTGCTACTGCTCCGTCCATGGCTCCATTACCGACCGTCAGTCGAGCCAACATAAACACACTCACACATGAGTGGGGCAGCGATAATGACCGTCAAGCCAACCCCTTTCTCAAAGCAACGTTCTGAAGAGGAGTTGTACACTCCTTTTTCCAGAATGCTGTGTTGCTAAAGGAATCAATGATGCGAAGAGAAGGAATATAGACCATCAACAAAGAGTGAGGAGTCAGGATTTGTGCTTTAAGTTTGCGGAAATGGGATGAAAACAAGCTTAAAGTGGATGAATCGGAACCCATCTGCTGGCATATTTCAGAGATGAGACTTTTCCTTGCCAACGAGCAACTTGCAGATGTTAGTAATTATAAATAGGAAGGTAGACCAATTAATGTATAATAATTAATAAGTAATCTCCTTATAGGCAGACAGATCTATCGGAATCGATATGATTTAAATGAATTTATGAATTTGAAGATAATCGTCCCTTTTATTCCTTCTTTAGTTCCGGGTTTAGTTCACAAGCATTTAAATTAATCCATAAATTTTCATAATAAAGATGATTTCTTTTTACCCTTTGAAATTACATTATTTTTTGCCGTGTGAATGTTTTTGTCAATTAGTGAAAACAATCATATCAACTAATTAGCTAGTATTATTAATAGAAATCATTTGATTCAATTACTTTTTCCACTAACATGCGCCATGAAACCTTTTAATTGGTATCACAAATCGAAATTCATTGAATGCTTTATTCAATTAGGTACAAAATAAATACTCACAATAATTATTAGAAAGAAAATTGTTTCAATTGAATAATCTCTGTGAAAGTAACAAACTAAAAGCGTGGAACCATTGAGCTACTTTTATTCATTTAATATAGGTACATTAACTCGAAACAAAGTCCCTTGCATTAAAGTATGAAAGGGTATTTTAAAGCCACACGTGGATTTTGAATTTTAAGACATCCTTAACTGGTATAATAAGATTTTAGATATAAACCTTAACTCATTCTTTAATTTATGATGATTTTGGTGATTAAGAAAACCTACAGAACGAACAGAAACTTGAATTGTAAAGTCTGAAAACTGAACTAACAAAAATTAGGTTAACATCCACAGCTACGTTTTTTAATAAATCTGCTCGGTCCGTTTATGAAGAAATTCTCTCATTTGCTTTAAGTTAACGCTTTGCTGAGTTAAGTTCTCAGCAATTTTCTAAAGTCAGACAACTGCAGTGAATGGATTGAAGCAGTGTTAACAAGGACCCTAGCGTTGTCCTGACCCAAATTAGACCACTTTAATAATAATAGAAAAGTTTAGAAGAGTGCAAACTGTCGCGTTGTAAACGTGTTGTGTGAGATCTTCGTGCAGACGTGAATTTTATTCTTTTCTGTTTTAAATTATGGAATCTGCATAAGTTCTCTATGCAGAGGAATTTTAAAAAACACCCCACGTTATATTTATTAATAACCCGAATAAAGTGTCGCCAAGTTGACACATTTTCTGCAAATCGTCATTATGCAAATATTTATGACATGAGAGATAAAGAAAAATGGAGAAAAAAACTAAAGGCAAAGAAGCGAAAAAGGAAAGAAGCGGGAAGAAAAGGAACACAACAAAAGAAAGTGAAGTAAAAGAATTTTACGAATAAATTGAGAAAAAGATAACAACTCGAGAAACTAGAATTTTACTGATCTTTCCTTATTTTTTGCTCCTTCGTGTTGAGAAGTTTGATTGTGATATTTAAAAGCAAATGATTTGGCGCATAGTTAGACATTTAGGTCACATTCCAATAATTGCTGTAGAAAAGATACAAAACTGAGGCGCTGTACAGATAACTTTTGTTTGCATTTTTGGATCTAAGAGCAAAATATGTACCAAAACGGTCCTGAATTATTTTGAATTGAACTGTTTTCTGATTCTTGTTTGGAAGTCGTACTCGAGGTAGATTTAAGGGTTGGAAATGGGTGCCGTAGGTTGGAATATATAAGGCTTTTGAAAGTGATATTAGTCCATGAATAAAAAAATGTTCATAAATGAAAAATTACAAAGAACTGAGTTTTTTTAATTAAAGTACTTATATAAAATGATATTTTCAAGAAAGATGAAAGAAATAATGGAAATTTAATCTTCCCTGTGTACTTTGTAAAGTTGTGCTGAATGATCTGGTACCATATGCAGTCCAAAGAAATTTTGTATAGTAAATGCGAATAAGAAACTTAGAGCCACTAACTCACACAGAAAACAGAAAAATAATGCAAAATATTAATTAAAGTGTAATTAGTAATGACTTAAAGGAGAAAAGAAAGAAACGTAACTAAATGCAATATTTCATAACTCTATTTTTTGTTTCCTTTCTTTTTCTCTCTATCTCTCGCTCTCTTTTTACAATACCAGAATCACTACTATTCTATTATGAAGCCGTTCAACAAAAGCAATTTTTTAAAAATGCTGAAATAAATATGCGTTGCTCGTAAATTCACACAGCATATTAAAGTGACTTTGAAAATGTTTCTGCAGGAAGCTCTTTCTAGAAGTTTTCCTCTTCCTCCTCTTAGCATTTCGCCATTCCATTTCGATGCCGTCTACTATCCGCAACAGCCACAGAGCTTTACAAGCCGCCCCGAAAAAAACTACTTTTGAACATATGTACATATATTAAGCAACTGAAATGAAGAGGGCGAGACTTCGAATATAAAGACGCAAGACGTAGTTTTTTGGTCTGCGAATTTGTGGAGGGTAAAATTAAAAGATTCTTTTGACTTTCTGTTAGACAGTCGTTGCACCTTAAATAGTCACGTGTTATCGATTAGTGCTTGTTCGCATTCACACACATGCCTAAAACCGCGTACACAAAATTGTGATTTTTTTTTGTGTGTATGTGGTAAAAATTCGAGCAGCAAACAAGGACCCATAAAATTCTACTGTTTTCAAGAAGTTTTCGTAGTTGGTGGGAGTAGCCGCACTGTTCCTTAAGCGCTGCTTTAAACATGCCATGGCGACAGATGCAATAATATTTTACTTGCACACTTTTACCCAGACATTTTATGCTTATTACTCTCACAAGAGAAGAAAGTATATAAATAGAATACAAATAAGAAAAAGGACATAAAACTATGATAATAATTCTGGTTCTAATTTTTAAATAATTTCCTAGTTTGTGCGAGGCTTTGGAATAATTACCACACCTCGTTTTTATATCCCGGATTTCTGATTTCTCCTAATCCCACGTTGAGTAATTTTCCAGGAATGCAACGAAAGCGAATTTTCTTATCCGTGAAAAGCATGAGTACTTCTTAATACCTAGCAATTAACTTTGTTTGATACTCCCACAGTAGTTTTATTCATACGACTCGACTTTAAATTTCAGCACTAAAATAAACAATTTTTCGATTGAAAAAATTAAATTTAATGGAACTGAATTGCAATTCGATCTAGAGTTCAGACACGAACAGATTCTTACTTCATTTCTATCTTCGTAGTGAAATTAATATCTAACTAAATTAAAATTGCGCTATTTATTTATTGAGCCATTAACTAAGTCAATGAGAATTGGAAAACTCCCAGGAATTAATTGCACAGAAAAACGAAAAATGATTCGCAAGAAATATTCCTTTTAATTTGATGACACGAATGCAACGAAATTTTATCGTTAAATCTTCATCTTCCTCTTAACTCGGCTTTTTAATCCTTCTAGTGATTAATTTAGACGACATAATTCCCATCGAGAGAAGAAACGTTGTGAAATATTAAAACAATATTTCTTTGATTTTAATAATGACTTTAATTATGCAATATATTGCATTATAATTTCCAAATAAACTCACAAATATTAATATTAATTTTGGGGAATGAACATAGGAACAAATTTTCCTTTAAACAGTTCCTCGAAAAATTTATATCTTTTATCTGAATTTAATTGCCAACTTTGGGAATACGGCCTAAATAAATAAGAAATAACAAATTGTTCCGCAGCTAATTTTTCTCGGAGCCGCAGAGTTTCTATGCCTATTTATTAAATTTATCATTTATTTATTTAATTTCTTCATGTTACTTAAGTTGTTGTTAAGTTATGTCTTAATTCTCCTTATTCTTATTAGAGCTTTCTAAGAAATTAACGATAGTATGTTATAATTATTAACGAGAAAGAAACCTCTCTGATACAACATTTAAAATTCCGCATGATTCCACTCTGTGTTCCGGTCATCGGCGGGAATATATTTTAAATTAATTCTGCCGAAATCGCCATAGAAATTTGAATTTCCACACTCTTTTGTAGTTCAATAATTGTGACTGTGACTTGTTGGGGGCAGCACCCAACTCCACAAAAACAATTCACACAACGATTTTTATTAATCAACATTTATTGCTCAATTTTTGATTTTGTAATTTCAGGAATTTTGTATGTACTTATGTGCGAATTGTAGGACAGTTTAACACACTAAAATCTACTCGATCACATTTCTCTTGTTTGTGGGTGTTGATTTTGTTTTTTTGTTTTAAAGATAAAGGATTTTTCATGGGTTGATAAGCTTGAACTTAAGTTGTTGGTGATTGAGCTTTAAATACTAGAATTTGTGTGTAGTTATTTTATGATTTTGAGTAACGCCCACAATAAAATATGAATATTTTTCAATTTTTGACTACCCAAAACTATGAAGAGAGTTTTGGATTTTATTAAGTCAAAAAGGTACCAGCATCGAACAAACAACAACCACAACCCCGAACGTGTCCATGATAAAAACAACACATAAAACTAATTAGCCCTCGTGTATGTTGTGAATATTTATAGCTAATTATATTGACAAAAGCCATTAATACGGCAACACTTGCTACTTTAAGAGCAGCAGCAAAGCTTCAGAGCAACAGCAAAGGTACGTCCTTAATCCGAACGAGAACCACGATGAGAACAGTCACTTACAAAAACCATTTCCCAGCATTAAATGTTTCCATGTGGAAAAGTATAACCACAGGTACAAATTTTGTGGATTTGACTCTCGAGGTTCACTTAACAGCACAACTGGAGCCTCCATGGGGCATAACTGCAAACTAGCTGAGATGAAAACTCATGAAACGAATTCTTAAAACTGCTTATTTAGCAGAACCTGTTGAGTTTTAAGCATACTTGCCTTGGTGCAAAATTATGTCACCTGATGTCTTTCTCAATAAATTCTAAAGACGTCAATTAACCCAGTTCCGTGAAAGTGTTTTTAGTAGTTAGCTAGTTTACATTTTCTCCCACAGAAGTTAAGAGGATTACTGAAGAGATCGTAAGACAAAATAAAATTAAAAGAATGCAAAGTAATGTGCTTTAAAAAAATTGCTCTAGCCTATTTATGAGCATGTATTTCGTTTGTTGTGATGACGTTATAATATTCGTAGTTTAAGGAGTCAACATACAGAATAAATATTCCGAATTAGGCACACCCTAAAGGCAAAGACAGGGTCTCATCACCCCACCCTTGTACTTACTAATAAAAAAAAAATACAAGTAGCGAAAAATACACGGCAATAACTTTTATTAAACACGTAAATATTAAGCCATTGTTCACTCTTGCGTTCAATTTTAGAATGTGTTGTGCCTGGTACAGTTTTCAAATAAATCGTAGAGTCGTAAAAAGCGAAAAAATCTCATGCAAATCATTACAATCGTTCATGAATACATGAGACTTGTGTAATTGACTAATCCGGCAACTCTTGATAATAACAGTCATTTATTTTTCCCGATATTCAACGACTATTTTCATAAACTTAATGAAACTCTCTCAAGTAGTAATTGCATTGAAATTGAAGTTGTACTTGTAATCTATCAAATCTACAATAAAATTGATGTGTAAGCAAATGAACGGGCAGAAAGTGAAAATATTCAATCCAATGCATGTCGCGAATTCAATGCAATGCAACCGTTGCCCTCTCCGCACAACGGCGCACATCTTAAATAACAATCGCTATAAAATAAACAATGTAATCGAAGAATAAATCAACCATCAATTCACTGAAAGAAACTACAATGAAACAGCTACAACTGATTGTGGAGTCCAACGGATGCACACGCATGACAATTAAAAATTGTCACGTATCTCGCAAGCAACACCAACAGACACATGTGCCTCCGAACGGCAACGTGTGACCGAACAGCAACAGCCATTAGACAACCACACAACAATACAACGATTTCAAGATAAACAACGTTTTATGAAGCAGAAAACCAGGAGCACAAAGGGATATATAGAGACTGTCGATCCGAACCAATGTGTAGAGAACGAAGACAATCAATTGAAGGATCAGAAGAGGACACAGAGAAACATTTACAAAGTTTCGCAATATTATTAATACTAATGGAATTATTTTAAAAATGGAAATATAGGCGTGAATAGCAAATATCATCTATAAATTCATATACATATAATTCAATACTGGTCATAAGCTTGCAATAGGCATACCCTGTATTATACGTCGTAGTAGTAGTAGTATTCATTATACATAGAGAAGAGAAACTTATTCACATTATAAGGAAAACAGAGAAAAGGCACACCATAACAGCTGACTGCATCCGTCCGTTTACCCGAAGTTTTGTGTTCCGAAGACAAAAGAGAAAAAAAAAAAAAACAACACCAAAAACGCAGAAACGTGACCGCAATTCAGAAGGGACGCATTTCGATGGGGTCGTTTAAGGTGCTGAACGCTGTGTTGGAAACGATGAATATTACTGTGATGTGATGCTGAACCACCGTGTGACAAATGCAGATGCAGAGATTCAGATTAAGTGAAGGTGCCCAGCAGAAAAAACTAGAACCAAGATTATAATAAAGAATAAGAACCCTTAAGCTATATAAAACTTATGCGTATTTAATAATAAATCACTCTAGTCGAATTTTCCATGTAATCTCAATTACAAATCTAAATGAATCGCAAATTTTTCGTGTTGGGTCTGTAATTTGCGATTCAGTGGATTGAACAGACTTCTAAAAACAGTACGGTATTTCCCAATTACGCTGCATTAAACCATTTAACCGAATAACGCTGGTTTGTGATGCAAGTGTAACATTCACAATGCAATAAATATACATGTATATGGACGTGGTATAAAGCGAGTGATGTAGACAAACTATTTCTTAAATAAGGAGCTCCCCCACGCTCTGCAAATTGTCGTTAAATAAAAAAAGGAGACTCATTTTATTAATGCGTTGAAATATTTTCGAGCGTCACTGAGGAAACAGCAAGGCATGCGGTTCTTGTCAGTCCTTGGAATGATGCTGGGTATTTGTCGAAATTTGTCAAGATTGCATAGGAGGAGATTAAGCAAAGTTGTGGTGAAGGAACAGCGTCGGTCGCCCCATAAAGAGCACTAACTAATTGCTCGAAGAAATGGAGCATTCGTTAAAGTAAAACTTGAGTTTCTCAACTGAGAAGTGACTGAGTAACTGCAAAGTTTTGTGTGGCTAAGACTCTTGATATTGAATGTCTATATATATATATATGTCTACTTAGATCATCGTAAAGGTTTCTTGTATGGAAATTACAAATGACTTTTAAAGTACCTTTGCAAAACTTTAGATCTTAATTAAGGTTTATTCATATGAGCTAAAATTCGTTCAAAATAAAGATTTAAACCTCAGAGAAATACTTTAACGATGTAGTCGCAAAAGATGGCACCGGCACCCAAAGAAATGCTGCGACACGGAGCAATGTGGATGATTTCCTTCTTCTTGAATCCTTGCAAAGACTAATGCCGTCACTAACACTATGAAATTTCGTGTACATCTTCACTAACACTATGAAAGTTCTTGTACATCTTCTCAGATGTTGCCCAAGGTGCATATTTCCTTGCAATTTGCTTGCTTCTTCATCCCACAAATTTAGAAGATTAACCTACAAATCTAATTACAGTGCACGAAATGAAATCAGCACACATGCACGTGCATCAAACAAAAACACTTTCTTCTCGTGCACATACGTACTCTAGAATGGCGTAATTTTTCCGAGGCGATGTACTATTTTAACTAACGCAGTGAAAACGTTCTTATTGTGTTTGCTTTCAATTTATTGCCGCTAAGCAAACTTTTGTTTTTGCTATTCCTCGAAGCGTTATCCGAGTCTTGGCTGGGGAAAAAATCTAACAATAACAACCATAAACGTAGGCGTCTACTTGAAGTAGGCGTGTTACTTGAAAAGAATATCCACAACTCTCGTGCCCCAAATAATGCGATTGCTTAACTTTCTATGAGAGAACTTTAGATCGTAGGAAAGCTCAGAAATACGTTTTGACATTACCCAATAAGCGTCTCTTTAAACATCTTCTTCGGAAAATTCCGATAAAGTATACATTGTATTATAGTATTGTCCATTGACCCAATTTGTACCAATATTTAATAGAATCAGGAATACTATGTATTAATTTGTATGAATTGCCTTTGGTTAACAATAATATATTCTTTATACTGATGTATAATTTATACTATTTAGAATTTTTTAACCTGTTTATAATCTTCAATAAACGCAGTTGAATGTCGATGCTTGAAAACTGTCGGGTTTTTTAAAACCTAAAAACCCTTGAAAATTTTGACTGATGAAATAATTGCCAACCAAATACAAAATTGGTTTTCGACGAAACTCAGAAAAATTTTTGCTTTACGACCAAACTTTGGGTGGCGACCCACACATTTCGAAACACTGATCTATACACTGAACCAAATGTGTTAGCAAAATACTTAGAAAAAGGGATGTAGACGTAAACTTGAAGAAACGGTGACCCTTTCTTCATATTTGAATATATTTTATTAATCTTCATATATGTATCTCTTTATATTGAAGAAATTTCTTCATCTTTAAGTATCTAGGGCTTTTCTATTCACTAAACTATTTCGGCATGAAAATTTTGCGCCACAAAGTTTGCTTAAATTATTATATATTTAGGTAAGTCCTACAGACAAAGGAATTCATAAAGTGACTAATCAGAAATTAATGTATTGTTCGAGGACAGGAACATTAATTAATGTTTCCCCAGGAGATAACATTTGAACGTGGAAATTTTGATGACAGCATACAGGCAACACCTAGGAAACGTTTCTATCACAAAAACAAAACCTTTTATTAGTATACTTACATTAGTTGGTATGTTAGAATAGATGTCAGTATATTCAGATAAAAAATTATGTACTTATATGAGATAATTTTGCAATATGTTTCGTCACTTGTCAATAACAAGTTGATTAGTTTTTCAGATGTTTTAAAGGTTAAAGTAAATGGACCCTTTCTTTTTAAAGGTTCCCCTTTAAAAGCAGCAGAAACCAAAGATTAAATAAAATTGTAATTTATTGCTGAGCGTAATTTTATTATTTAATAAAATTTTAATGGCGTCGTCCGACACTTCCCCTGTTTGCTTTTTTTAATAGCGTAAAAATTAGTGACGGCGCCGAAGAGTCAAACACTAGTATGAGGCTGCATTTCTTTGCAAGAGCAAACATTTTCCTGCGTATGTGTGCGGCCGTGTGCGAGGATGTGTGTGTTAAACACGAAACATGAGTCGAACAATTTCCGTTGTACATAGGCGATGTTCTGGGTCGCGAGGTGGCGGGCGCAATTAAGCCAAGTTAACTATGTTTCTGGTATTTGACGATGGCTGGAGCCAGACGCCAAGCCAACAAGTCCTGAAGCGTATTTGGCAAGTGATGAGAAGCCGCAAAAGTATGGTATAGGCAGGTTGGAGGAATATGGTGAAGGATTGCATTGCATATAACGAAGGGAACAAACGCTTACTAGAGGAAGAGGATAAATCAAATATTTAATTTTATACAAACGGTAAATAAGAGAAAGTCGGTCGCTCTATGTCATTAGTTTCGTCGAAGTTTGGCCTCATTCCTTGAAACAATTACAACACTAGTACGGATGATTATTAGTTTACAGAAAAGCTATGAAACATACAAAATAACAACGTTATACTTAAACTTTATTAGCTTCGAAAACTTTTTTATTCGCCAAGAAAATGAAATCATTTCTTAAAGATATTAAATTAAATGCAGATGGTTATAATTTCAAGCAAGCTTTAAAATTTGCATGAATGCTATAGCTATATAAAAATATATTTAAAATACTTAAGTAATGCTAATATTATACACACTTCTCACAGAAACTCTAGTATGTCTAGGATAGAAACGAAACTATCAAATAATCGTAAAATGTAAACATTATAAGCTACAATTTGAAATATGCATGCAGTATCTTTAAAATTTCGTAGTATTTAGAAAATTATTGAAACATTACCCGACACCACTGTTTATGCGGTTAGATCAAAAAAGTCTGTTCAAGTTAATGCGAAATATGATAGTGATTCCCAAACCGTAAAGTAAAAATCTCTGTCTACGTGTATGAAGTGCAAGTCATGTCTGCTCTCGAATCTGTGCATGGAGCTGTGGGTGGGTGCTTGGTGTGTGTCAAGCATAAAATATAATCCTGTAGATTCTTTGTTTACAATCTCAAGGGTTAAAAGATTTGCATACTGAAAAATTTTGCAGACATAAGCACGTTAGCAAAACCAAAGAGGAGCGTACAGAGTTGCCTATGGTTTAAACGGATTAACCTACAAGGTTTCACTGCAGTTACTCAACGGAAATAATCTGTTCAAGTTACTTCAACAAACTAAAGTCGATTTAAATAAATATTAATTTCTTCGTGGAATATGAATATATGTTTATTCAATAAATATTTCTATTTATTGTTTAAGTATTCGCTTTTTTTAGCGAAATCATTTACATTATTCTAGATAATAATGTTGCAGTTCGCAGTTACAATATTTTGTTTATTTAATATAAGATACGTAGTCATAACTCTAATACAGAAATTTAATAAATTAAAGAAATTTCAATAAATTTTTCTAGAGTGTAAAAGCGATGGTTTCACGATGGTCGCCGAAAGAAAAAAAGTCCTCAGACATCAACAAAATGAAAAAAAAGTATATTATTCCCCGTTGGTATTGATGTCGTTGCTTATGTTATCTTTGCCATTGCCGTTGCCGTTGCAATGTCTGCTCATTGAAGTGAAAAAACTGGAGAAGCTTGAAAAGATTTCATACCTTTTTTGCACTTAAAAACCAAAAAGGAAAAAGAAAGAGAAAACGTAGAAAAGGAAATGCGGTAAAGAACGAGCATTTCATTCATAATTTTCCACACTTGAAGGTAAACGAAAGTGGGCAAGGTATCTATTATATGTTTGCATGAGTGTACGATGTTGCAGAAGCAATGCATACCTGGAATTAAGGGAACAGAGGCTCAGGCGATGTGCTTACTTATGGAGAACTTTACACCTCTTCCTATGTACCAAACAGGAGAAAATTCTATATAATTTTTGAAGGAATGGTAAAAACAAACAAATTTCACATTTCGAATATCGGACATAAAATTAAGTATATAAACAGAAGTGTAGGTAAGAAAGAATACAAGTTGTTTTTAAAAATATTGATAATGATAAAGAACCAATTTCTTTTTCCATTTAAGCCACTGGAAAACACAAATTTTAGGTGAACACAAATACATAAACTTAGAAGAATATATTTACATTTATAAATTTGATTTAAAGATACATTTTGATGGATATTATGTGAGGGAGAGTTTCTTATACGTCTACTCAAATTTATTCCGAAGAATTTTCGTCAAATTGTGTATATTTTCCGGAATACATATTCAATTTCAATTTCCACGCAACTCTCGATACCGGGAATAGAAAAAATATTGACGACGCAACCACGCGAAACCATGAGAATGTGTAGGTGTGTGGCATGTAACAATATGTACAAAAATTCGACAGAATTTTGCGAATCAACTAATATTAACTGGAGCGACAACAAAGGAAACGTATGTACAAAGGACACACATATCCTGTATGACAGAAAAAGCTTCAGCTATCTCAGTAATTCATTATTCAGCAGGCATTAAGACACCTCCACAAGAATAAGGCACAACTTTAGCAAAAAAGTCATACTAGACTTCGTTAAAACTATCACCAGATATCTGGAGCATATACCACTTTGTTTCCTCAGAGCAACTTGACAGTATGACGAAGCAATCCCGAATGTTTGTAGGTTTACACACTCAAACTGTTGCTAGTCATTTCGTACATAAGATACTCGTGTCTATCGACCAGAAAAGCAGCAGCTGCATTATATGTAAAAGTGGGAGTTTCACAGCATATAAAGGCTCATAGACAGACCACGATATCCAGAGCAATAAATGGACTAAACGGTATTGATTATGTGTCAAGCAGTGATAAACTTTCTTATCCCATTGCATTTTTAACGACAAAACTTCACAAAGCTTAAAATAAATGTCATATTATTTGTATATTTATATCAATCAAAGTTGATAGTTTTAGAAATGAATTAAAGCGACGCCCTACAGTTCGATAGCACAACTAGTCAAAGTAACGGCAAAAGTTATCAGTTCCCCATTTCCCAAACTAATTCATTTACTTTAAACTAATTTCATTGTAATTTTCGCCATGACGGCCACTATAATGCTTTAGAAACAAGCTAAATTATTCGCTGTTGTTGAAGAAACCAAACAATATCTGATTTTACCATACAACCGAAGGAATGAGGGTATGGTGCAGGTTGGTATGTAGGTAGTTAGGCAGTGCTACCCACTTTTAATAGTAAACTTTATAATTCCATTTCTCAGTTTGTAGTGTGTACTTAAAGCAGAAATTCAAATTTTTTTGTTTACCTTCTGTTGATTATAGTGTGAACTTTCAATGGATCTTTTAAGCATCTTCTATGGATATTTTTTGGATCTTCTGTAGATCCTGTATAGATCTGTTTTTATGCATCTTCTGTGAATCTTTCTCGTATCTACTACAAAATTAATGTAGGATGAACATATTCTTTCACGTCTTCAGGAAAAGTTTTTAGATAAAACATTTTCTTTCCGTATCTGAATTAAAAATACATTTTTAAAATTATTTCAAAGGCATTATTTCGCAGTACTACAAGGAGCGGTATATTATAGGAAAATCTAATTCGGTATATTATTCGAATTTCTGTTTATAAATGTTTAATGAACTCTGTGAAGATAACAGAAAGAGGAAAAAGTAAGTATCAACCTTTCAACGTATTCCGAACCGAATAAGAATTTCAAATAAAATCAGATTAGTTTGAAACTTTTTGGAGATGGTAAAACGCGCACTTCACACAACTGTAGTAACGTAAACTCAAGAATATCATCACCACAGAAGAGAAAGAAACCAGAAACATGAATTTAAACTTCTGATTATCAAGTTCAAGCAACTCTCTGAATTGAAACCATATGCTTCAATATTTGAAGATGTTATCTATAAATAGAATTGTCTGCCTGGAGCACTTCTTATAAGTTTAACCTAAATTGTTAGCTATGAGCAGATATCATTGATAGAAACTCTTGTTAGTGGTATAAAAGAACTCGACTCACAGCAAAGAATGGATACTGTTAACGGGAAGTCGGAAACTAAAGCAAAATATGTAGATAATTTTAAGCAATGCCAACAAGTTTTCTATTCGAAAGAAATTTATGAATTCAGTAAGCGTTACGTCTCTTAATTAATCCGCTATTCATAATTCTAATCGTTCTGCGTTCTACTAAAATGACTCGAAAGAAAAACAAGTTTCCCGTTCGGAACAATAACTGGAGCATTTAAATGGTAACAAAGCAGCGATGGGAGCAGAAGACGCCACATGCAATGAAGTTGTATGCTGCTTTAAAAATAACTCTTCCAGCGATCATAAGAATCGAACTAACAAGTTCTTCAAGTAAATTTTATGAAGTGTTTCAGGTGGAAGCGAACTGAACAAAGATAATAATTGTGTGAGAGGATGAGCGAGTAGCAAGCAGCTATAATGATAAAAATAGAAAACAAACCACACCAGATATTAAATTTAAACGCACCGTCGTTAATGAACGCTTATGCTGTGTACCTCGGTTTGTAATTAATGAATGTTTAAACAGATGGATCTTCACCGAAAGCTGTGCAAGAAAGACCCGAACAAAAGTCGGGTATTAGTAACAAATTAAAGGAGTTCATATCAAGAGTCGCGTGGCTTTTAAAGAGGGAATCAGCTCAGCGATAAGAGTTCTCTGTTTCCAGAGTTTATTGAGATAAGGAAACCAAGTAAATCGATTGGAAAAATTAATTAATTAAAGGGTGTCAATGTGACGGTATTATAGGCTGTTATGGAATACGAATTCTGCTATATACTCTCACTTATTTCACACTATTTTTATTAATACACCAACTTAAAAACTTAATAATGAATTATCATAAATTTATAGAATAATAGAATTATCATAAATTTGTTACTACTTAAGCACTACTCATGGTTGAGAAGTTAAATGAAATTGATTACACTGTATTATTGACTCCATAAAGTGTTTATTTTGAAAAAAGTTCAGGTTTAATTAAAAAGTAATCTTGAAAATAACAAATCTTGAAGTAGTTAGCTCAAAACTTGTCTTTCAGTAGATTATGTGGCCTACGTATATCCTCGCAGTAGAAAAATAAATTTTCTTATTTCTTTTATTAAAGACTTCGTCGGAATAATTTCATTTAAAGAATTTTGCGTGTAAAGAACTTTCTAACAACCCCGATCTGTAGCATAAGGATTCGGAGGTTCATATTTATTGCACTTGATTTCTACGGCATGAAACTTTTGAAAAGTGGTTCAACAAAAGTCACGAACATAAAACTAAAAGCGGAGAAAGAAACTAGAATGACAGAACTTAAAGGAGGACACAGAAGAAAGCGAGAAGAGGATCCACTCATACACAAAAAGTCATTGTGTTCTATTTTAAAAATCGTGTGCTGAAAGATTTTCTTCAACTGAAATGTAGAATTTATACGGAGGTTTATTTGATAAAATTATTGCTTTTGCAGCATTATTTAGATGATTATTTAGAAGATTTATACAGTAAAAGTATTTTGTTGTTCATAGTATAATTATAAAATCGACCTATTGAATTTCTCCAATAAAAATGACGTTAACGATATGCATCGTTATAACGTAAATTATCTAAAAAACACTTTCTGTCAATACAAACAGATATCACAACTGCGTGTACATAGTTGATGTCGCTTTTCCATTTTATCTTTTCCTTTCGCAATCAATTTCAAAAATGCTTCAATCTCCAAATGTGAGTTGATTACATATCAAACATCACAAAAAAAACTGAGGCGAGTTTTTCAACCTTATCACTTTATTTGAGTTAGAAATGGAGAAACATAAACATTACGTGTGACGCTGCTGGCGTAAGTAGTCCATGTACACAACCGTGGGTAGCTGCTATTCCTTTTCAGCCATGCACTCTTCTTGTCAATGCTCAACGTCAACAAACATTCACAAATCATCCTTCAAAATGCTTAATTGTAAAATTTCAGTGCTCACAGTCGTTTATTTATTTTGGAAAATTTTTTCTTTCGTGTAATTTAATCGTGCTTTCAATATTTGCTCAGTTACACTGGAAAAAATTGCGACGTGTATTTAGAAATTTTTATATTTTATTAGAAAGGATCAAAGCGTAATTTAACACAGAAATTCTCTGCACTTTTCACGTTTGAATCTTTAGGGATGCAGTTTTGGGGTGGATGGAACGAGTAGCCTACTTCACGTTTGAAGTGTCCGTTGTTAGTGTGCATTTCCGATTTTTCACTGCGATGAAGACGGATGTAGATAGATAAACATTCGATAGGAGGGGGAAAAGAACAGATGTGTGTATGTCTCCGATTGCATCAAACGAATGTGGATTTACCTTTTCGTCTTGTCTCCAGAATCCTCACAGTTATTTGCTTTTTTAACAGATTGAATCAATATGTGAGGGGTTTATTAAGAGTTGTTGCAATTAATTTGAAACATTTTTTAGTTGATGAATTATTAAAAATATTAAGAAATTTTAAAAACAATTGATGAAGTTGTAAAACTTTTTAATTTAAGTATGCAGAGTGAAGAAAGTTTTCCTTTCCTCCATCCATTAAAAGGAAATTTACATGAAGTTCTCCTTACAAAGCAAAACGCGGATGAATAATGTTTTTATAGCAGTGTTAATAAATAATATCGTGATAAAATATTCGTTTCTCTGAAAGAGCGCACTATAAGTAAAATGTTTTGAATTCAATTGAGCTCAAAAGCAGGAACGTGAATAAATTAACTTGCAACTTTAGGTATCTACGATTATTTTAAATAAGTCTGAAACTACTTTGGAAAGCCTTGAATTTATTAATAAGCGAGCATTGAGCTTGAAAGTAAAGTTTCTCGGGATCAATATCCTAATAAAAACTCAGCAGGAAAAGTTCTAATAAATAACTGCAATATAATGGAATGAATACAATAAATAACACTCGATTTAATGTAGGTAAAGCACGAGTAGATATCAGTTTGTTTGATTGCAGCAAATAATCTCTCGAAGCAATTTCACAGTCAATGCAGTAGCTAGCAGCAGCAGCAATTGCAGTAAGTGAACTCGAAGCCATGAACTAATAGAAAACAATTTCCATCAATCTTGAGAACACGATGACATTATTTGCTGCAGCTCTGCCGCCTACGTCCCGGTCCGGATGGGAGTGCATCCAGCTTCTTCACCAAGCATCAAGCTCCAGCTTCAGTCCAAGGCACGGTCTCAGTCTCAGTTCAAGCCCAATGCAGCGGCAAACACTTGAGACTGCCGCAGCTGAGCGACTATGATTGCGACGAAGTGGGCGGATGTCGTCAAAAAGGAGGAACAACCACTACATACAAACGAATGAGCTGCAGTGAAAACATTGCTGCAGATGAAGGGCGAAGTGAAATTGAATTGGAGTGAGGAGCTAAAAACACGTGTCTGGAAGCAAAGGGAAGAATTTTTTTGAGATTCTTGAATGAGTGCTGCTGTTGTTGTTGTTCCGACAGTTGCCGTCTTTGTTATTACTGTGCCACAATCCAACAACAACAATAACAACAGCTACAGCTACAGCGGCATCATCAACGCCATCGTCGTAGTCGTTGTCGCCGCCGTCGACGTGCAAAGTGGGTTGCTTTAAGCGGGTAGATGTAACTATGTATTAAAAGACGTAGTCGAGTATTTTTTCATTTTTATTTCTGCATTTTTACATTAAAGGCAGCAGAAAAAGCAGAAATAGAAGAGAGTTTAAAGTTTTCAATTGTACGGAGCGTTGAATTGTCTGGCAACACAATTTTCGATTCACAAAGGCAACATTTTGTCGTGTTGTTTGGGAGGCTCGGTTTGGATGTAGCAATCAAATGTTTATACGCTTTGGCAAAGATTTCGTCTGCAGGACTACAGAGCAGACTTGTTTGTACGTGTGTGTGAGTATTTTTAGAAGACATGTCAGAGAAATTTCTTGTAATTGTTGTTGTGCTTCGCTTGTGCAGTGAACATAAGAAATTAGCAATATTTGTCTACGGATACGACTCGAAAGCCTGTCTGTCTGTCGTTTCAATTATTTTCGTCTCAAAAAATATATATAAGTACATCAAGTTCAATGGTACAATATCATGAGTACTTCGAGCATTTGGAGTATTCATGTTTTTATTTGGTGGCGGTTTGTCTTAAAATTGACCTTTGATTCTAGTTACAGCGCTCAGTATTATTTATTTATTAATAAATTCTAAAATATGATGTATGCAGTACATAACTTGAGTTCTGATTCTGTCAGAAAGATCTCTTTACAAGCTTTTACACATATGTAAGCGTGTGAATCTATAATATTTTTATTTAGCTTTTTCGTTTCTGAACTTTTTCATAAGAGGATAAAGACAAATAAATGGAGAGTACACTCCAAGCAACTACAGCCGTGATCCATTCCCATCCTCATCCCTCATTCCTCATAGAATCTCGCTCTTAGTTACAATAACAAAAAAGAAATCTACACAGCAAATCGATAAAGCGATATAAACACAAAATACGTTACTTGGCTATAAATTTCACCATCAGCAAGCGTTACATTTGTGTTCTCTGTAAGAATAAAAGGAAAATTGATGGACTAGAGGAAGAATTGAGTCTTCGTATAGAGAAATCAAGCACAACAAAGCATCAAGCGTTATTGAAAACGTTTTAGTAAGGATTAAACTCAATAATAAAAAGTATTTCAAAAGGAGAGCTTACCACAAAGTGAAGAATCAAAAAGGAAGACGAATGAGAGTATGAAGAAGTGTATACTTTAGAAGGAAGACAAATTAATGAAAATAGTTTGAAGAGAAACTTTTAAAAGTAATTAAATGGTTCAATCGAAAGCAAAGAAATCCTTTTTATACCAATCACGAATTTTTGCAGAATTTCCTTTTATTAATCGGAAAGAATCTGATGTCGAATCGTCAAAACTTTAAACTAATGAAGCACTAATAAATAATATGAATTTTAAAAGTTAATTCGACGAAGATTAAAGATAATAATTCACAAGAAAGAAAGAAAACTTCACTGAACTGTGTATTTGTGGGGTAGCAACCACCGCACAAAAATCATAAAGTGAATCATGAAAAAATCGTCGGTATTCGTTGCATACCATTGCAATTAACCACTTATTCTTACAGATGGATGAATAAATGGAATTTAGTCGCTAATTGAGTGGAGCAGGGAGATTTTTACGGAATGAAAAATTCCATTTTGAGAATTAAATTTGATTTCCATCCAATCGTTGCTAGACGTTTAGCATGAAAAGTAAAACGAGAAGAGGACGAAAGAATTTAATGTTAAATCATTGTCATTTGAACATAAGTACTTAAATCTAAGATCTTAAATTACTTATTGTTTGTACAAATAATTATTCTTTATTTATTTAATGTTCACTGGTTCACTTCTTTATTGCATTTCAAGGGATCTCAACCAGCGCAGTAAATCTGAACCCAATTTAAAATATACAAACTTAATGTTTATTTATTTATTGAAAATTAATTAAATAAAATAAATCCTAAAGAAGTTTCAATAAACCAAAAGAAATGTGTGAAACAGCGCAGCAAGAAAAGCATTAAAGACGAAATTTTATATTAAAAGAAATTAAATTTATTTGAGTCAAACGCTTTCGGAAAAAGAGAAATGCAGGCGAAAAAAAAAGTTTTACTTATGATTTACTTATTTAAATTGGTGAGAATAATTATGTGATTATTGTAGTACTTAATTGTACTTTAAAGGAATCGATAGAAAATAAAAAGTTGACATAATTTCAGAGAAATGTCCAACGTGAGTTAGATATTTTCTTAACTAAAGAAAATGTAAAAATTTTTAACTTCTCCAGCTTTTAAAAACGCTCTGACAAACCAAAAACCAAATCTGCTCTACATAAATTTATTAATATGAATGACGCCAATAAAAGGCAATTGTTGCCGACTTCTTCCCACATCGTTTGTATATCATAATTGGGATTTTGAATTGTTTAAGCGCAGAAATAATAAATGGATGATAATAAAACTCAATCAGTACAATAATTTGTGATGTTTGTTTGTTGTGAAGTTTTGCATGAAATATCAATTTAGCTGCACAACAGCGAATGCCACCGAAGACAACAATAATAAACAATCGTATCAACGCAAGCAACAATATATAATTTCAAGAATCCTCGACACAGGCTTATGACCCTTTTTGTTGTAGTTCAACCAACAGCAAAATTAAATTCAAAAACTTTAAATAGTTAAAACGATGAAAATTTATAAATCGATGGAAAACACTATGAAGTGAAACAATCTGCGTCACTTCTCGTAGGTTGTAAAAACAATGCAATATAATTTACATTTCCTTAAAAGTAATAAAAGTGATCCTTTTTATTTTGCACAGTCAAAGAAAAGCTACACGAGCTTTAATCTGAAGATAATTCCGAGAAGTTGAGATGGATGCAGCTGATTTAAGGTTGCTTAACTTTTTTTCGTTGGCATAGAGATTATAATTATAAGTTAAGCACTGAAAAGCACTTCGCTAACATAAAAACCGTAATAAAGAGGGATGAAATGTTCTCGATACATATTTGTAAAAGTTTCCCTGTTTTACGGAAATCCAATATGTATTGCGTATAAACTGCTTATAAGTTTGCTTAAAACCATTCCTTCAAAGGAACTGGCAGTAATTTTCCTCATTGCTAAATTTTGTTCATCATATTTTTTACGTTATTTATTATACTTTATAAGATACTTTATGTAAATTTCTTCAAGTGAAGAAGTTTAAAGCCTAAAAATCATTACCTGATCCTTCCACTGCTGAATTAATTTATCACATTAGTGTTTAAGGCTTGATTAGTCGCACTTAGCACGTAAGTCGAACAACTTTCGAAGAACTTGTTTGTTCCGGTGTTGCAGCACTTCTATCGTTGCCATTAGTTGACGTAATGTTCGAAATTGGATATTTTTTGTTTTGTGGGATTCTAGTTGATTAAAAAGTATCAACTGTTTTGACAAATATTTCAAAGCAACTTCACAATATATCGACGCAAGCTTCACATTACGAATGTGAAATTGTATACAACTTCTTAAGGAAAAATTACATTAAAATTGGAGAACCAAAAAAAAACAAGACAACTTTGAAAACAGGACCAAGTTCAATCTGGCCACACGCCTTTCTGTCACTTTATTCGAACTGAATAATATATCAAAATTGTTTTGATATTCCCGTCGTAGCGAAGTGCGACTAATCAGTTATACAGGATTCCATAAGCCGAACTTGAGTATTGACAAAACGTGCAATTCTTCGAAAATTAGCAAACCCTTTATCCAAATTTTGCAGCTTCGTGAAATCCTTGTTAATTAATTTTTTGCTGTAACAATTCAAATAGCTGAGGTTTTTAGGAAAATATGGAAAAATAAGCTTAGCAAACCAAAAATTTAGACATTGTACTGACAACATTGCAAGAAGTATATCCAATGTATGTATGTACATATATATTTTCGAAGATGAGGACGGCGACGGTAAGTAAATACAAAAAAAAGTTATAGCCAATACACTTCTTTCAACGATTGCTGCTGATTTTAATCGTCAGCTTCATTATTTTCTAACTTTTATTTCTGATTGGTGTTACATTTAAATCAGGCAACTAAAAATAATAAAACTGTATTTGTTTGTGCTAGGATTTTCTGGATCTATATTCAGAAGACTCCATTTTGAAGCGGTCTCAATTTTTTCAATAACAGTGAGGGACACTTCTAAAAAATATCAAATACAAATCGACCGCAAAACAATAATCGCAAAATACTATTTTTATTTGTTTACTCTTCTATATGTTAAGAATCGTTGTGTTTTTACATCTGCAATGGAATATTTTCTAGGTTTATTTTTTGATTTACTTTGGATCGTTGAATTCTGCCACAATAGCTAAAGCCGTTCAATGCACACTTTAAGCATATTAAACTCACTTGTTCACTCACTTTTCTATGTCTTCATTAAAATTGATTAAATATTTATTTACTTATTACAGTTTTTCAATTAAAATTGCATTCAATTTTTGGAGCACTTTTGTTGTTTTTTTGCGGCGCCAGCGCTTAAAACACGACCGTCCTTTTTGAAGATTCCATTCGAACTGGAAAACATTATTTTCCGTGAAAATCCACCACCATCCAAAAAATTCAGCGAAGGCGGAATTTACATTGGTGTTATTTAAGGCTAGTTCAGACCAAGAATGATAGAAAACAAGATTTGGCCATGCGCAGGTCCGTTATGTTTTTCCAGCACTGCTTTCCAATAGATTGCGTCATTGAGGACTGGAAAGATGGCAGTTGACTAGAATGATGGAAGATGATCAGAAGGTGCAACACACTGCTTTTCTACAATCCACTTGTTGTTTTCACTCTGAACAGGAAAATATGTAATTTAGATTTGTAATTTGTTAACTAAAATTACGTAAACCTTTAATGTTGATTGAAAAGACTCAATACAATGTTAATAAATTTTGTATTTTCAATATACTTTGTTCAATTGCCTCCTCGTAGGTGTTTCCAGTTCATGAACTTGAACCATATGTAGTGACCTTAATGCTCACCGTTTGACTTCCAGAGTCCTCAATGACGTAGCTGCGCAGAACGAAAACACTTTTTGTTGCGGGATGGCCTAATCTTGTTTTCTATCATTCTTGAGTTCAGACAGAGTGCGTTTTACGTTGCTTACTCCGTCTCCGTTTGTCAAATTTTATTAGCATTACGGAGTTTATGCGAGTGTTCAAACGTGTTTCGTGAGAGTGTTGCGTTTACAAAAACAGCAACTCGCAAAAGAAACGGACTCAGTAAACAACGTAAAAAGCACTCTGTCTGACAGAGCCGTTAATGGAAGTCACTTCATTTTCAATGCGTATTAATTTTAACTCAACTTGTATGTCACACTGAGGAGTCAGCGTCTTCGCTCGAAAAATTATCACGGTTTAATTTTTCTGATATGCAACAGCTCTGACTCATTGTCTCGCAACATTCCGTGAGTCAAAGAGTGAACTACGGAGTCAAATTCATCCACTTTTTTTTCTTACAATTTTAGTAGCGAAACAACAACAAATATTTGACTCTTGATTCATGACTCTTCAGTGTGAATTCCGCCAAAAACAGCATTTTCCCAGTGCGTGCCTCAACGTGGTGGATTTCCAATTTCTTCCAGAACGTGAAATTCTTCCAAAATCACGCAAACTCCTCCGTACTTTGTACAACGACTGCACTGGACTGGAATAAAAAAGCCAAAAATCAGAGATAACGAGATAGCTGACTTATTCCAGCGATTGTTCGGCTTCCCATTCGGGTTTCAGAAGTTTGTTGGTGTTCGTGAAAAACATGGAATTTTGTATAGAAGTGTTCGTGAAAAATTGGAAATCTGATGAAGAACTTTCCACTAGAGACCCCTACTCACCTTTTTGACGCCCCGGTGATGAGGGGTCGTAGACGACAAGATTTCTTGACGCCCCGTTGATGAGGGGTCGGAGACGACAAGATTTTGCCTTTGTTTACAATATTTTATGTATGCTTTGTTTTGAGATTTCAACTCAATTGTAAACTTGTAAAAATAAAATAAATTATTTCGATTGAACACATATTGATTTTATCTATGATTATTGCTTTACATTAAGCGTATATATATAGTGATGGTATTAAATGTTCGCAGAACAAAAAATTTGAGTGAATATTTTAATATGTCTTGTATTTACAGGAAATTTAATACACGTTTTTATTATGCGTATAATACTCAACTACATATTTGGGTTTCATTTACAAAGTAAAAAGATTGTTTATATTTCAAGACTTTTATTTTTGTCATAAAAAATACATTTCAGATCTTTTTACAGCTTTCTAGTTGTTAACAATATATAACCTTTTATTTCGTTAATGATTGTAGTTCATATCGAGGACTTCAAAGTATTTCGTTGGCTGCATTTTAACTTTAACTTAATCTAGTCCTCATAAAACACTTCAATAATATTTTACTTATTTATGTTAATACAAAAAGTATATTATAGTACATCTTCTCTAAAAATAATTTATTAATTGAGGTTATGAATTAATAGAAAGAAAACAGCATCAATGTAGTATTGGCATATCTACATTTTCATTTCCACCTTACTAGTGAATTTTATTACCCGTTTGCAAACTGCGTATGTTTCCGCGTACTTTTGCATGTACTATGGTACTTAAGTAGTGTCACTATATTACTACTTTTTTAGGGAAAAACATGTTTTCGCTACATTAAAATTACACTAATGTGTTTGAAATTCTTAATTGATTATGTAATGCCTTATTTCATTTTCCTATTTGAGTTATTTTTAAAAAACGAACAATATTAAAGTACAATTTGGTACCATACATTTTTGGCAATTTCGTACTGTAAAAATTTCATGAAATTCCTTATCTTTTCACCTCAAAGAAGAAGAAGTAGCATTTCATAATTTTATTTATAATATAATAACATAAAAACATGAATTATTAATGCTCTCATGTAATTTAACTATTGAACAATATTATCAAATACATATTGACACATATAAATACAGCAGAATTCGTTTTTGAAGAGTGCAGTAACATAAACGAATGTCTGCTTTATGGTAGCAGCAACATCAGCATAGTTCAAAACAGTTCAAAAAGCCAATCAGATGTGAATTCGCGTGGTGAATAACACGTACAGTGTACATGAAGAAATCGAAAAAACGAAGTCACAAATCTTCGGAAACCCGAGAGAGTCAGCCATCTCGTTATCTCTGCCAAAAATGCTCAAAAGCTGAGAATGTAAAAATTTGTAAACTGATCAGAAGCACAAAAATCATAAACAGAAACCGCCCCGCGATTCTCTCCCCACTCTGCTGTTGGCATACAACCTTTAAATTATAGAAACAAAACGAATATAAACAAACACCTAGAAGATGACGAACTACCCCGCTGCTCTCCGTCCACCGACGAAAATAAAATGGTAGTAACAAAGCATAAACCATAAGAATGCAAAACAAAATGCGTAAGAAGTCCAACAAGAACAAAAGATTGCTTCTGTTCGCATGTGTGCTTTTTGTCTGTGGTTGCTACACTTGTTTAAAAATGCGTAATCGAACCGTATCGAATCAATTTTTATTTCACTTGCCTTGCCTTCCCAATGAAATTATTTCTTTAAATGTTGGCTCACGTTAGTTTCGAGCTCTTTCAACTCGTTTGAACAAACCATGTGAAATGCGTAATTTGCGTGATTTTGGAATCGTGTGGAGTTCCAATGGAAATTCGTTTGACATTCCGTTGACAAACGAAATAGCTGACACAAAATTTGTGACAGGTAAATGACGCAATGCGAAACACACCTGAAAGTCCAAAATATACTGCTGTTTCAGCGCTAAAGGTACGGTCAAACAGAACGCGTTAATCAATCTCCGCCTGGCGTAGATATCGCTTGGTATGTCAGACAGAGCGCGTCAACGCGTGCAACTATACAAGGCAGCTGTTCGTGTCTGTGAATAGTAGAATGCCGTACTGGTAATAAATGATTTCATTGCATGGGATTTGTCACTTTCGCTAGGGAATTTTCTGATGTGATATGAAAAATTTCCCAGGAAAAAATACATTTTATTTATATGGGGACATTTCAAATGCAAACATTTCATCGAAACATTAGTGCAGGAATTGTCATTAGCACAAAAAATTAACATGGTCATATTAAAAATACTTACGAAATACAATTTATAAACGTGGAAAAAGTAAATATCAAATATGTCCTCCGAAGAGGAACTACTCTTGCTGTTACTTGCAAGGAGGAGAGCTAAAAAAAGGCGCACCTGGATAAGCCAGATAAATGAAGCAAGAGAGCTGTTTGGTGAATTCCAACATTTATATAGGGATTTGGAGAATGATGGCGACAAATTTTGGACGTATTTTCACAAATCGAAAAAATGTGTAGGACATAAAAAATGTGTAACGCAAAATAAGGTGTACACAGCTCAACAGATGGCAACGCAATAAATTGCAGTTCCAAAAATTTTTATACTCATACTCTTAAAATACACACATACTTATACAAGAATCTGTAAAATTTCACAACGCTCTACTCGGCAGAAAAAACGCCCGGGTGCGCGTTAGATTTTACGCCGAGGTGCGCGTTTTCTGTTTGACTTACGCCATAAGAACGTGTGTGTTACAACTCACAAAACTGCAAAAACGCCCGGTGTGGCGTTAATAACGCGTTCTGTTTGACCGTACCTTAAAACGCTAGATAAACTCTGTTTCAGCAATGGTTGAATCACCACACCATACAAAATTTTGCTGTCTTTTCTTTTGAAAATGCTAATTTTGATGACTTTTCCAGTGGAACTGTTGACTGATTGGAAAGTCAGTTAACCAGTTCAATTTTAATAATTATGTTCCTCGCCATTACATTAAATTACTTAAAGGCACTTCGCATGCAAATTTCTGTATACGTAATCTACTCGCGACTATTAGATTAGAAAAGCATTTATTAAACTAATCCTAAACTATAGGACGCACTAAATACCTTTAAATAGATATTTGCAATATCTCTCACGTCTGTTAAAAGTGTTTTTACCGGAGAACCTATATTTTTGTGTGAAACCCGTTTTTTAATGTTCTTAGTACTTTTTTTACGTCAAATTTTTTTTTTTACTAAATAAAATACATAATAACGTGGCATAATTATGTAGGTTTTATAGAAGCTGACCCTATTACTCGTATCCTGGTATTATTTTTATTAGAATTGGTCCCATAGTTTAGGAGAAAATTGATTTTAAAGATCTAAATTACATACTAATTTGTTACGTTTTTGAACCTATACATTTACACATTTTACGATGAACTGGCAGATAATGTGGGACTGGGATTTGAATGTCGTTTAAATTCTATTAAATGAAATTTTGATTTTCTTATTCGCGCCACCGAAAGCCGTAGGTAGCATACGCACCCAGATTTGGCTACAGAAAACCGTTGGCTCCCCACTTCCTATTAAGCCACAAGATAAGGGTTATAATTAATCCACGCGACCGCAGGCCGAAGTGCGCACACGCACCCAGACTTGGCTACAGAAAACCGTTGGCTCCCCACTTATTGTTAAGCAACAAGATAAGGGTTATAATTAATCCGCGCGACCGCAGGCCAAAAGCCGAAGGGAGTACACGCAACCAAAATTGGCTACAGAAAACCGTTGGCTCCCCACTTACTGTTAAGCCACAACAACACCAAAAACACCCACTTTTTTGGTGTTTGTTAGCCTAATCTTGTTTTCTATCATTCGTTTTCTTTTTACATAGGCGTTCAGATCTGGAGCCGTATTCCAGAAGAAGCCCCAAAAACACTACTTCCAAGGTATATGGCGCGCAAAACGGAACCAGAGGGATCTATCTGTGAATAGAGATGACTTATTGAGCTGCCAACATATTCAGAAACACACCAATTTCTATTTATTATTATATTATTATTATACCCTGCCGAACGAGTATATATTATAATAATATATACCCAACCTACGAAGATCTATGAGAGCAGGCACACTGGATACGAATTGGTGGTACGTATCATTAATCAGCTGTCCAAATTACTCTTATGGACAATGGGCCAAATGGGCTCTTATGGACAACGGAAAAAAGTTATTTTCCATATTCCCAAGACGTGCCGTCGCTTACTTACGCCACCAGCATTCGGCTATTTTCTAATCTGGCGGCTTTTTTTTTGGCGGCAGAGCTGTCTTCTTCTTCTTTTGTGTAGGTGTTGTTTGTGTAGAAAAAACCTTTGTATGCTATGGACGCCCGATTACGCAGCTATAACTGTGTGTCGTCGCCAGAGTTTGACGGCTGGCAAAAATTGAAGTTGTATCAGGCCTCTCCAAATGTGTTTAGGCTATTAACGTTACGATTAGGCGTTCTTCAGCAGTTATGGTGGCGCGAAAATTACTGTACCGAATCAGGTGACGACGTATAACATTCAAAACATATTCGAGAGTCTCTTTCTTCATGCTTATGTAACGATGGAATAGAATGCTGCCATTATATATATATATCTTGATTTATATAAAGAAATTAACCAAATTCGTTCCTTTTTAAATACATATCACGGGCCCACTCGGTTCTACGATAGCGTCGTCGCTACCGCAGTCTCCGAGATAGAAGCAAATTGACTTGTAAATACATTATTGTATGGATACAATAAAATTCATACTCAGCAAACGCGATATCAAGTGCTGACTGCTGACATGACGAACATAAACGTATCTAGTGTACGAACCTTAGACGTACGAACATAATTGTGCCATTATGGAAGTTTCATTCTTACGAAGACGTATCTAGTGTGCGAACGGCCTTTTTGTATTACGATATATGACAACTCTGACGTGTTTAGTACTCAGAGTACTAAACTCATTTCTTGAGGACGCGACATTGGTGAAATGTGCGAATTGATATTAACAAATTAAAAGCTGGAGTATTATTTATACTTAGGATTAAAGAAAAGTGAAAAATTCTGCTGATAGATAAATAATTCTCTATAAACCAAAATGCAGTCACACAGTAAAAAGCGCGTCTGCTACTACTATGACAGTGAGTTTGTATATATTGTAATTTCTGGATTTTTAACAATATTAAGCAGGATTATAATTAATGCATTTAGTAACTTATTCATAAATAAAATTTTAAGATTTCTGTCATCACTTTCTGATTCTTTTCACGAGGAATTACACTGTAAATAATTTTAAATGTATTTCTGCATATCGGCAAATTTGCGGCGTGGGTCACAGCGTACTTTAAACTACGGCCATTTTATATGCAGTATACGTGGTTTTTGTTGGTGGTTCTCTGATCCGCTGAAGAAATTCAGGGTTGATTGTTAAATAATATATTTTACATAAATATTATACTTTGCAGAAAAAATTTTTCCAAATCCACTTTTTTTACGAATGAAATGTTTTATTCATACAGGTGACATAGGTAACTACTACTATGGACAGGGTCATCCTATGAAGCCACATCGCATACGCATGACGCACAACTTGTTGCTGAACTACGGCCTCTACCGAAAAATGGAAATCTATGTAAATGATATAAGCATACTTAATTAAAATGCATAATACTAGTTGTGTATTTTGTTGTTATAGCGGCCACATAAAGCCACAGCTGATGAGATGACCAAGTTCCACTCCGACGAATACGTGCGATTTTTGCGTTCAATTCGCCCGGATAACATGACGGAGTACAACAAACAAATGCAACGGTTCAACGTCGGAGAAGATTGCCCGGTCTTTGACGGTCTTTACGAGTTTTGTCAACTCTCGGCCGGAGGATCAGTTGCAGCTGCTGTCAAACTGAATAAACAAGCCTCTGAGATCTGTATTAATTGGGGTGGCGGCTTGCATCATGCTAAGAAGTCTGAAGCTTCTGGGTTTTGTTATGTTAATGATATTGTGCTGGGCATCTTGGAACTGCTTAAATACCACCAACGAGTTCTGTACATTGACATCGATGTGCACCATGGCGATGGAGTCGAAGAGGCTTTCTACACCACCGACCGCGTCATGACCGTGAGCTTTCATAAATACGGCGAGTACTTCCCTGGCACGGGCGACCTCCGCGATATTGGCGCCGGCAAAGGGAAATACTATGCGGTGAATATACCGCTGAGGGACGGCATGGACGATGAAGCATATGAATCCATATTCGTCCCAATAATTTCAAAGGTTATGGAAACTTTTCAACCCGCGGCTGTTGTTTTGCAATGCGGTGCTGATTCGCTAACCGGCGATCGCCTCGGCTGCTTCAATCTTACGGTAAAAGGTCACGGAAAGTGCGTAGAGTTTGTGAAGAAGTATAATTTGCCGTTCTTAATGGTGGGTGGTGGTGGCTATACCATCCGAAATGTTTCGCGCTGTTGGACCTACGAGACTTCGGTAGCCCTGAATGTGGAGATTGCGAATGAGTTGCCCTACAATGATTATTTCGAATATTTCGGACCTGACTTCAAACTGCACATCAGTCCGAGCAACATGACGAATCAGAATACAGCTGAATACTTGGAGAAAATTAAGAACAGGTTGGTAGAAGCGATTACATTGAAAACGTTGCCGCCTTTATAAAATCTTTCGAAATTATTTGATGATATGTGATTCAATCAATCTATAGACTTTTTGAAAACCTGCGCATGCTGCCTCATGCACCTGGAGTGCAGATCCAAACGATACCGGAGGACGCCATCAACGACGACTCGGACGAAGAGGACAAAGTGGACAAAGACGAACGTCTGCCACAGAGTGACAAAGATAAACGCATTGTTCCTGACAACGAGTTCTCGGATTCTGAAGATGAAGGCGAAGGGGGCCGACGTGACAATCGATCGTTTAAGGCCCAACGGAAGCGACCGCGCTTCGAGAAGGAAAGCAAAGTAATCAGCGAAATCATGGAACTGAAGGAGGAGAAAGACAATAAAAGTATGTTAACAGTTGTTTTGTAGTATGAAAAAAGACGGGGAAACAATACATTCTCTTTCAGTGGATACAAATGAAATCGAAGAACCGGTCAAAGCTGACGACATAAGAAAAGATATAGCTATATGACGTGGTAGTGGCGGCCGATGGTTGTTCAAGAGCCAAAACAATGAGCACCGCAAGCTTTTTAAAAATATTTAAGTTCGGAACTGCGAAAAGAGCTGCAATTAATGTTAAGGAAGTCCGTTTGTCTCAGACGATTATTAATCCGTTTTTTTTTTTTAAATTTGTAAAGTTAATCCTGCCTGCTCTGTACGTATTGACTAGGTGTATTTTATAGAAATATGAGACTTAATTTATTTTTGTTTGGTGCTATATTAAACAAATGTGGACCCAACATTGCCCTCAATCATAGGCAATTTGATTTCGGTCTTAGCTATAGTTAATTTCTTGAGGATTCAAAACTTGAATCTAAACATAAAGCAAAACTAAACGTTATTGTGTATTAATTTATCTTCAATAAGTGAACAGTTATTCAACGTTATATGTACAATAATTGAAAAAACATACACAACATTCATACATATATAATATAAAGTATTAACAAAATGAATTGTTTGCTTAGAAATTTTTTTTCACTCTGACTTCAATCATTTTCTTGTTTAGTATTAAGGGAATATTTTTTAAAGAAAAATTAATTAAATTGAATGCAAACCATTTCTCAGAAGTTTTTATCCATTTAACATTGTACATTAAATTTTATATGCTAATACTGAAAAGTCTATTGGGCCAGAAGCACTACTAGTTGAGGTTAATATTCATTCTAGTTATAGTTATAAATTTCATAAGATTTATAAAATTCTGTATAAAGAATGGAAAGTTTATTTTGATTTATTATTTAACTACAATTCATATAAATTGGATTCAATATTGATACTGTATTTCGATGAAGCTATAACTTGCTCACCCGACGTGAATTCGATTCGATGCACGAAAACTTAATTTAATATTGTTCTAAAAGCTTCAGTATTGTTCTGATGCAAACAAATAAATTATAAATTCAATTAAATTTAAACGAAGCCATTCAGAACAGAATTTTATTGTATCTATTGATTTAAAAATTAAAATATTATTGATGAAAATGAAACGAAATTAATTAAAATAATAATTAAATAAAATTTCTACTTAAGTAAAAAATTATCGACGTTGATTGAGTAATAAAATGTAAGGTCAATTGTAGTACACCTCTTCCACTTTAAAATCAGAAAGCGTCACTTTGAATTCAGAAATGCCAGAGAAAATTTCAAATGATAATTTCTGATTTACAGTTTACGGGTATTTTAATTGATGTGTTTACTCGCAATAATCAAACTGAATTCAATGGACTACGTGAATCAATACGTTACAAACTAAATAAAACTTTTCACACAAATGTTTTCAATTTTTAATATATTTTGAATAGTTCTTTGTATTAAACTAATAATACAACTACTTCTTAAGCAAACTTTTATTACTTTTGAATATATTATGTGACTAACATATTTCACTTTAAAATATAAACTTTAATGGGTCTTTTTTTAAAGTAAAAGCGGGTTTTTAATCGAATTGCTCTATATGCTAATAAATTATTTATACAATTTTCAAACTTAAATTAAAATATAGCCCATAATAAAGAGGTTCATCAACAATATTACCATAAATAAAAGTACTACGCGAATGTAGTAATTTTGAATGACGAACAAAGCAAAGCCGCTTGGCTTCGTAGCGAGTGGATTCAATCCAACGATAAAATTGACTCGTCGCTGCCGTGGTTTCGCGCCTGGAGCTTTGGCCCACCCAGGTAACTAATTGGATTTGCAAACTGCCGCTGGCGCTCATTGAGGAAGGCAGGCGTCAGAACAACTCCTCGATTTGGCTTCGTCACAAATGGCGCCACCGAAACGTGGGCGATTTTGATGTAATTTTGTGTTGTGGGCGTGTCTGTCATTTTTGCGGCTGGTGACGACGCTTTTGTTGATTCTAATGGTGATGCTGATAATGTGACTGCTGCTATTGGACTTTGGTGTATTGCTGTTGTTGTTGGTAATGGCGACAGTATCGATTCTACTATGTTTCCATTGGATTTGTGCTCAACGACCACGGATAAAGGCTTCCCAAAGCGAACATTTACACGTTGCCTGGACTTCGGACGCGGTTTAGGGCTTCGCTGCAGCCAGCTTCGAACATTTTCATCGGCCGGCCGGTTGACATCTGGCAGGGAAATTCGCCGTCCAAGTAGAACGCCGTGTGTCCTCGTCGTTGTCGTTAAATTGCGCTGCTTGGAGGACGCATGCATGTTAATGGTTATCGGTTGTGGTTACTATTTGCGGGAAGTTTTTGAATTTGGATTTTGAGTGGGTGTTTTTTATCTCTGGTTTAGGGCGCTTAGTCAGTTTGAGTGGATTTCTTCAAAGGTTTTTTAAAAGGTTTCAATGAATCAGCAGAGTGAAGGGGTATAAATATTGTTTGATGAATAAAAAAGAAAGAAATTAAAAATATTTGTGTTTTAGTTTTCTTTTATTTGTAATAAAAAGCTACGAATATAAAGCCATAACCAATGGAATAACATAAAAGTGGGTTATTGCAACAATAATTGCTTTTTTAGTAAATTACGATCTGGTAAGGCTTCATTCCTTTGCTACCAGGTGATCAGAATTCAGAAGCCAGCGGCAACGAGTTTATTTACTCACAAAATTAACTAGTTCCCTTCAACGAGTATGTATACTCGCTGCTTTGTTCTTACTATGATGGTCTCCGTTAATGCTTGCCAATTCAAACAGTGGTTCGACCATTTTTCTTTTCACATACCAGGCGCTCATAATTCAGAAGACAGCGGCACATTAACAGCGAGTATAAATAGAAGTGTAACGAATTTCATATGGAATTGTTGCGAGTATATGCATTCGTTGTTTTCCCAACAATCACTCGATGTGTTTCCTTATTCACAATGGCGATTGCTAGACGTGTAATCACTTGTTGCGTGAAATACTCGTTTATGTGGGAGGGAGATGAGGAAGTATAGAGTTTTTCCGTTGTTCTTCATCTCTCTCTCCAATAAACGAGTGATTCACGCAACAAATGACCCGTCTAGCTGCTCTGTCTCCCTACTATGATACTAATTAAGGCAGAGACATAGGAATATCTATTATACGAAACCAATAAATAAATCGCTTTGTGGACGAAAATTCGTGCGATCGTAATTTTTATAATTTAATTTATATATGTATAACTATTTTAAACTGCTATATGAAATTTGCATTGAAAATATTTAAAGTGGGCTAAGGTTGTAGTCACGAGCTTCCAGTTTAATTTGCACAGATTTTGAACTCTTCAATAATAAAATGCTTACGATTTCTCACATCACAAGCTACCATCACCTTTCTTAAGTATAAAGTTATAATGCACGAATAAAACACAAAACAAAAATACTTTGCAGAGCTTTCAAAATTGTACCTAAGAACTGCCTTTAATTTTGTTTAAGTGAATTTCGAGGTCGTAGCTTTTTTATTGTACTTCCTGTTGTTGGTGTGACGTTTATGATGTTGATGCTGTGTGTTGAGTTGTGTTCATTGTCAGTGTTGCCAACTCGCTGTGCTCATGCTTATGGCACAAAAGTTTCTTGTTCGCCATCGCCTTTGTCGGGCCGTAAAGCGAGTTCGCCCGACCGAACGAGCGAATGTTAGAAGTCGAAACATTTCGCTGCTTTTGTTGGTTGTGTCATGCTTTTGATGAAGTCTACTTTAGGGCGCATTAAATCACAGTGTTGCATCTCAGAGCGCAAAGCAACAGAAGTGTTAAAAAGAATTTAAACCAAAAATATCATGGAAAACAAAATCAGAACACCAAAAAAAAAAAAGTAAAATAATAAAAGCAGAAGGAAAATTATATACAACCATTTCACGTGCGCTGAAGAATTGCAGTAAAATGTTGAATGTTTACACACGCAAACATATTTAAATATTCCACTCGAACTGCAGACGCATATGTATAATAAAAAAAACACATCTCCATAAAAATATTTATGTTTATTATGAGTTAGGCCTTGGATTCTTTCGAGGTAAAAGTTCATCTCGCTTTTTAGTTTAAATTCATTAAATAGATTTTTGTAAAATAGCAATGAAACCCTTAACAGTTGGATTTTTGCAAATGCTTATTGAAATTTTATGTATTTTAATATTTCCGAAACCTACGCGCAACCCTGTTGATGTATTGATTTTTTGTAGCTGTTATTTTAATGATGAAAAACATCAAACCGAAGCGCAAGGAGCTTAACTTCCCTGCCAGCTGAGTGCTTTGGGTGGAGTGTATTAAAAATATTTATATTCATATCACATCACTGTCAATTGGAAGTATTTTCGCTGCTGGCAGCGTGTAAAATCAATGCCGAATCTTCTTGCGCCGTCAGAGATTCATAAAAACATTTCCAATGCATCCACTCAATGCAAATCCAAATCCACTCGATGGATGCTTCGCCGCGAACAACCTTCAGCCGAGGATCTACTCACGTCTGCTCTGCATTCGCTCCTCAAGCGCAGGCAAGAAGCATTCATGTGCAAAAAATTTCATACATAATATTTACAGGTTCAATAAAATCTAATGGAGCTCCATAAAAAATTATAGTTCGCTTAAATTATAATTTTTATAGCAGCTTTTAGAAGAGAAATTTCCTTGAACCTCTCTGCTTTTAGCCCCGTTCACTCTGCACTTGAAGCATAACATCAGCAAGTGCTATAAATTTGCGTTCCATTTATGCTATGAATATAAAAATTACAGCTCCGTGCTTGCCTTTTCTCTTATATTCATATCATTTCCAATACGAGAATTGTTTTTATATTCTATTGCAGCAATGAATTTATTAATTTAAAATCTGCTTCCTGTTTATGGTGAAAACTAAGTAAAGTAAAAACTATTTCTCATTTTCCACTTTCATTGCAGTTGCATTGAATTTAGTTTTAATAAAGCACTAAATTCGAATGCATTTTTATTCTCTTTTGCATATCCTTCGTTTGTATTTTGTTTAAATATTTTAATCTTACTGGAAGGATGTTTCTTTTTTTATTTTCTTCTATTTTGAAATATGTTGTCGGAGTTGTGAACAAATTTTTATTAACTTTTAATAGAGAAGTAAAAGTTTCTTGCTGGTGGTTGTTGTTGTAGGTGGTTTTCTATGTTAACGAAATACTTAAAATTCGTGGCCAGCAAAACTTTCCACATAAATAAGTTGTTCATATGAGGTCCTCACAGCAAAAGCTATCGTTCCTCAGCAGATAGCAATTGAAATAATGAACATGTTTGGTGAAAAGTATTCAAATATTTCTATGAATTTATTTCACTTTCAGTTCATAAAATATTTATGTTATTAACTATGTTTTGAAAGGAAAGTCTTTTGAAGAAAAATTAAGATGAAGCTGAATTTTAATTTAATTTTACCAGGCAAAATTAAAGATGAAAAAGAATAAAAGAATTTAAATAACTACTAAATTTAATTTTAAAATAATAATAATATTAAATTTAATTAATATTAAATAAGTAGAAATTATGTGGGCTTTTAACTCTTGCGACCACAAATCGTGGAATAAGCTTAACAGAAGAGACACACCATGACGTATGCGTGACATTTAATTGCCTTGCAGTTTCACATCAGTGACTTCAGAAAGAGGAAGTGTCGATTGGAGATGGACATTTATGATTAAATTGTTTAGAATTGTGTTTTATAAGGTGATTTTTTTAAATCCAAAAATCCTTTATATATGTGAAAAGTGTTATAATACACTAAAAAGATTTACGTACATAGCTTCGAAGTATTTGTTCAACTAGGATCGATAATGCATGGCAGACTTTTTCATATGTTTGCCGCACAACTCATATTTTTATCTCTCCTAAATTTTAATCAGTTTTTTGTCAACTACTTTGAGGCATCAGCGCACAGCTTGTGGCAACAGCAAGCGAAATTTTGGCTTGAGTGACACTACACACGGTTTATTGTGTGCAAGTGTTAGTGCTTCAGTGCAAAAGCGTCTGTGTGTGTGAGTGTGCAAATTGGATTTAATCTCATAATTTCCAATTTATGAAGTAATTTTAACTTTAAACGACATTTTATGGCATAATTTTACGGCGTGGCTGCTTTTGTGGCCAAGCTACTTTAACAACATAAAACATATACACACAAGAAGCAAATAAACACACATGCAAACAGAGGAATAATTCTTCCTTCCGAGTTTATTGTTTTTTCGAACTTTAATCACATGTTCGCTTTGAAGTTCTGCTTTCACCCAACGGAAAATGGAATAAAGTCAACATTTTAAACCTACTTTGTCTTTATTTCTGGCCAAATGTGCGTACGCAAAATACCAAATATCACAAAAGTAACTTTACAAAAATACTAGATTTTTAATTAAACTCCTTTCGTTTAATGAAACTTAAATTTAGTTTTCGTTGGTCGAGTTTTTTGGCGTTACTGTTGATGTGACGTGTTGCCGTAGCCGTTGTGTAACTTCGTTCGGGTCGCTCGGCTGCCTTTGATCGTCTGCAGATCGTCGTCGGACTCTGCTACCGTCGGTGGTCCCCAGGAAACTTGACGCTTCACGGATGGCAGTCGTTCAACTTTTGGCTGTGTTGTGAAAAGAAGAGTTTTTTCTTTGTTTTTCATTTGTCGTTAATTAGTTTCGTTGCGTTTGCACAATTTACAACTACTTTTATCGTATTGTAACAGTTCATAACTTACGTGCAATGCTTTTACAGTCGACAACATAAACAAAAATAAAAGATTCAACAATCACATGCAAATTTCCTCGCGAATTTCTGTTTTCTTTTCATGCGTTTGCAAAGTTTTGCTCAATTAAATGTTAATTTTATGATTTAGAATAGAGAATAATGTTACTTTTATTCATATAAATTTAAGTGTTAGCTGTTCAATAGGATTTAGAGTCTCTAGAATGATGATAATATGCAAATTATCACTGAATTAATTAATTAACTCGTAAACCTATTAAAGTAAAGACCTTCTATTTGCAGGGAAAGTGGCTTTAAATTAACTGTGGATGTGGAAACTTTGCGCATTAATTACCGCATGTCACACGAGTCAGCAGCATGGAAGGATTTAAATTGCTGAAAGGCAAATCTTTATTGAAATCTATTAGCCAAGGAAAATCGCCGAATTGCGGACAAACAGACTAGCGACCGGCGCGGTCTGTCGTCTGTGACCCACTTTATTTGAGTGCCACACAAATTGAGGCAACACATGTTCAATCTAATTACCAGCTCATTAGTTGCTGTGCAAGGTTTGGCTTTCGGGTTATAATTAGCAATCCCCGTCATCGCCTCACAGCCCACATCCCACCGTACAACAGCTCGGCTTCATCTGTCAACGACAACAGCAAAAAGACCAACAGCAACTTCTCGAAAAAATTATCCCAAAAAAAACAATTGAAACATAAACTTTGTTTTGAAAAATGCTGTGAAAATCGAAGAAAAGTTTATTTGATGTAAAAAAGGTGATTGTTTTGTTGAATATAACTTGGAAAATAAATTTATGCATACATTTAGGATTGCAAAGAATTCAACTGTGGTGTGGAAAGGCTGCTGTTGAATGGAAGAGGGGCGTGGTGCGGCGGAGCGCATGTTGCTTTTTGCTGTGTAGTTAAAAGTTGCTGAGTGGAAGTTTTTGTTTCCGCTGTCAAAATATTTGCCTTTTTCTGTTTGTTATTTATTCGACAATTTGTGTTTTTGCTTTAAGTGATTTCAATATTTTTGATTTAAAACGTGTTGAAAGCAGCAGCAACTTTTGCGGTCGGAGAGACGCAATTGAAAACTTTTATTCGAAGAACGAGAAGTTGGACCACTTCTTAGATACTAAACACACAAATATACTTAAGTTTACTGAGACTTATTTAAGGCAAACCTAAATAGAAATTCCTAATAAAACCAACGAATGTAAAATCATTCGAAAAGACGATTTACTCATTTTATAAACAAGGTTTTCTTTCGTAGGTTTATGGAAAAATATGCATGAATTCAATTTAATTCTTGAGAAACATCGCTGAGCTTAGAATGTGTACACTTCACGGGTTTTTTTATCTCTTGTAAAAGGAAAAAGTAAACCAACGACTTTGGAAAATAGTTTAACTGCGACTGTTTGTGTTTGTTGCTTTACTTCCTTTGAATATCGTTTTAAGCTGAAGTAGCTTTTTATACTCTATACACGATTATTCGTCCTTGCTTCAGTTGCTTTACTTTCTTCGGTTGTTGTTAGTGTTACATGCACTCACACACACACACATATAAACGTACACAAACGCACACATGGCCGTCTTTACATGCAAAAATATCTACTTAAATGCACTCAAGGACAATGAACATTTTATTGAAAAAAATCAGTTGTAAAAAAAGAAAAGCAGGAAGGAAAACATCAACAAAAACACTAACAAAAACAGCAAAAACAACAAGCAGCTGCAACAACAATTCCTACGACTCTTCTTTCAAGGAGCAAAACTTTATATCAGGGAAATTTACGTTTATTCCATGAATGTTTCTACGTTCATTGAAAACCACTTCAAAAGGAGTGAAAGAGAAGGAAAGAAACAGACAGCCGGGAAAGGAGAGAAAGAGAAATAAAGAGACAAAGAAATAAACAATAACAATAGCCACTCGTACAAAGTAAATTTCAAGATTAGTTTCTTTCTTCTTGCCAATCGTCTTTTAGTTCACTTCTTATTGTTGATTTGTAAACGATCGAAAGCATTTCTTGCCATTTTTTTTTGTCGTAGACAATATTTAATAGCCATAAGTAGCAAAAAGCCATCTTAATTGGTATTTAGTTCGGAGAGTTCATGCGGAAAGGTTGAAAGTGCAACTCTACATGGGCTAAAACTGTATTTATGATAATGGTTTTTATCATTATTCGAAATTCATTTGGGCTTTTCAATTTTCGCTATAAATCATAAGTTCGAAGATGCAATAAAGTACAATCGAAGTTGTATTTTCAAAGGAATATTTCTGATAGAGTCTATAGAAACACTTTACATTTGAATACTTTTCCATTCAACACTTCAAAGAAAAATTATATTTCTTTATGCTATGTTAGGCTTTTTTGGATATACATGGATCTAGCTACTCCCTTTAATCCACTCACGAAGCTATTCATCCTATATATTTAGCTACATATTGGTGAAACTTGTTTAAGTTCATGCTGGATAACTGCAGAAAAGTGCTCTGTGATCTCCTATTTTCCTTTATCCCTACAACTTCCCCATAAATCACCAGCAATTCAACCCATTAGCCTTGTATTTCTACCGATCAGGCAAAGCCCAGTTACCAACTCTTCGAACTCTTTCTCTATCTTTTTTTTAACTTTATGTTCCTTATAAAGTTCTGTAAAGTCGTGCATTCACGAGTGTAATATCATTAATAGCTGTGATTATTTACATAGAAAGCAAAAGGTAAAAAACTTATAAAAACTACATGCGTTCTAAATAAAAAGTACAGAATAAATAATAGAATGACGTACAATGTTTCTAAGTACATTTCCTTAATTTTCTGGTTATTTACAGTTTAAATGTTGACCTCGAGAGGTCCGAGCGGCGATCCGTGTGCTTTGTTCGCTGTGATTTATCGCACTAAACATGCAAATCTGTCTCGCTAATTGTGCTCAAGGGTGCTAATTTGACTAGATTATTGCTGTACACTAGACGGTTGCTGTCTACGCTTTGGCGGTTCGTGCACATGCTTACCGAAACTCCAGAAGGTTCTGCTTGTTCATTGATACTTGCGTTCGCACTGGAAGCAGGATCAGAAGCTGATCTCGACCCGTTCGCGGACGTTCCCGGCTTCTCACCGAGATCAGGAGGACTTTCATTTCCGGAAGTCGCTCCCGTTTTCTCGTCTTTAGAGATGCTGCCGGTGCTGCCGCTGCGGCTGCTGCTCACGGAGCTGCTGTTGTTCGTTGTGGATCGTTCATTCATATCTGCGATGAAAGCGAGAAAAGATTAATAAAAATTGAAGCTAAAGATTAATATTTTAATATCAAGTAATTGAATTCTAGAAGGAAATGATTTGAATATCGAATTTATGCTGAACGTACCGCTTACCCCGGTTATAAGTGGCTCCTTCTCATCTCTGGTGTCGTCTGTGGATTCCTTCTTTTCGTCATTCGCGATTTTCAAGTCGTGGTCGTGGTCGTGGTCGTTTTCTTCCTCATCGACTTCTTCGATTTTTCTTGCAAGCTGCATCAAGTAAGCGTCGCTGTCGCCAGTTTTCTTGACACCATTTTCGAGGGTGCTCAATTTGATTTTTGCTGTTGTGATTTCCGTTTCTGCAGGTTTGGCGTTCGTGGAGCCGTTCTTAAGAATGCCCACAAGCGGAGCGGGTTTTCCGTTGCTGCTTCTCTTTTCATCTTGTGGCAGCTGCATCGAAGAAGAGGAGAAAACATAAAATCTTATAGAAAAACAGTAGGAAATCAAAGGAGAGTAAAAAATTATGAAAATATCTGAAGGATGAATTTTTAATTAATTTTTAAATTGAGATTCCCAGGCTATCTTTATCGTAGTTTTTCCTTTTACGATTCTTACCGATTTATAGCTGTATCCTGACCTCGTAATTCCCGGCGACTCGTGCATTTTCGTCGCTTGCTCCTTCGACTTGATGATGTCCTCGTCCGTCTCGCGCTCCTTGCGTGCCTTGTACGCCAGGTGACTGCGGTAGACCTCGAGCAGGCAGCAGATGACGATAATCACAAACATCCCGATCAATGTTATGAAGACCACCTGCGTGGAGTCCTCCTTGGTGGATTCATCGTATACGAATTTAGCCACGTAGGCCACGCGTTGTGGTGGATCTTCTACCCACGCATCCGATGCCTAAACGAATGCAAATGTTATCGAAGTTATATTCAATTCTTCGTACCCGATTCCCTCTTTAGATTTCACTCACCAGACTTACATTCACCATTGGTTCCTGTGAAGGTTGTTCGGAAATTTCGAATTGGGCATTGCACTGAGCGCTGCGTACGCCTTGTGGGTTTATTACCGTTATATTGTCGGCACCCGACTTCGTGAACAACATGTACTCCTCGAGTGGCTTCATTATGTAGCTGTTCACTTGAATGTAAATGTCTGTGTCGATTTGTGCAATTATAGAAAGGACAAATGGGCAATTAAATCACTGTTTAAGGTTTTTAAATTTAATTAATTAAATCTAAGGAAACTAGGTGGACTTTAAAGGTGATTTGAAATTTAAAGGAACCCGTAATGAAATAAATTAAACTAAATGCCGCAATTCATAGTAGAGCCACGTGTGCATTTCACTCAGTAAATTTACTTTTAAGCGCTATAATTTAATCAGTGCGGTGGAAAGCGACTTCTCTTTGTTGTACTTCGCTGTACATGTGCTTCCTTCAAAAGTTCCCATAATAAACGCCAACTTTATGGCCAACAATTCAAAGTCAAGCACAATGTTTTCTTTTGAAGTATTTTCGTGTACGCCTTGATGACCCTTCAGTCGTTGCACTCCACTGAAGCTGAGCCGCCCATTCGCACTCATGTCAGGAAGGCAGCAGGAGGAGGAGGAAATCATGAAAAAGCGTGTGATTTCCGAACACATGCGGAAATACGAAGGCGAAGAAGCGACGGCGTGCAAGAAAGACAAAGCCAAGGACTGGCGGAATGAACCCTTGTCAGGAGCGCTGTGAGGCGTTAAGAATTAATAGCTTCGTCGTGTGAAATTTATACAAGCGGCATTACGTGTGAAAGTGTGTATGTATTCGGGTTGCGTTATCGCGCTTTTCCAGCAAAGTCATGCAAACAAAACACTCGAACTCATACGCAAACTTCGCCCACATCTACTCACTTGAGAGACAGCCGCTGTAGCTTTTGAAGACAGCAAATCGCGTGTCCGTCGTGTTGATGCCTCCGATTTGCACACGATTTGTACCCAAATCGCTGGACGGTGTGAGTACGCGTGCAGTTATCGCTCCCAGCGGCACTTGATCCCGGTCGATGTGCAGCTCCGCCTCGGTGCCGTTGCGCACGTAGAAAATGGAGTGGCGCGCATTATTCAAGAAGTTCCTGTCGATGCGCGCTGCCACGCCGGGTCCCTCGCGGTCCTCCTCGAACAGCAGGTAGCCGTCGGCGGTAATCGCCACCATCAGATAGTAGGATCGATCGTTGACCGTCTGCACCAGCAACATGACACGATTCGCGCGTCGCAGGTCAAGGGACGAGAACGCCAACTGCAGCCGCACAAAGTCCACCTTCCCGATTAACTCGAACTTGCGCTGCAGCATCGATTCTCCGCTGAAGTCGGCACCCTTCTCCTCCACACAGAACTCACCTAAGAAGCTGGTGTTCTCACAGTCGCAGGTGGACTCCTGCTTGGCGAAGTTCTCCCGGCAGATGCCGCCGTTTTTGCAAGGTTCGGCATCGCACTTGATTTGGCAGTTGGGCAGAACTCCGTCGAGAGCTGTAAGTAGCCACGAATAGAGGCAGGGAGAAAGAGAAGATACAGAATTGATTAGATTGGCCGAAGACAGGATGTGAATGAATAACAAGGGACTCATAAACAAGTTGAGGTTTGAGCTGAAAAAGTATCGAATCCGTGAGCTCCATTATTAATGTTATTAGCAGGAATATTTAATCTAATGGATCCCCAACGTCGATTACGGGATTAATATTGGATGTTAATATTGCAAAGAATTGATTGATGGATGTCGTTTAAAATTTGCCATCGATGTTGATATAGCGGCAATATTTTTAAGTTGCTAATGTTCCTGGTCGTTGCTTGTAATTCAACCTAACTTCTATTAATAGCCATGTATTCCCTAGCTTCTTCCCTACTTGAATGACATCCATAAATTTCCATATACTTCCGACCACATCAGATCCATTTGGATTTATGCATTTTCTATAATTCGCTAGTCTCTGAAGTTGTATGCTCCTCTTTTTAATCAGCCAGAAAGCATACAACAACGTCAAAATACCGCTCCTAATGCCACTGTAGAAGTGGATTAAGCTCAGCTACTACGTTGAGTTACAAGGAGGAAATTACTTGGTCTATCGTTGAAATAGGATCCAAATTGAATTCCACAACCGGTTCCCAATGCCCCTTCCTTGTTCACCCCATCCTGACATCACGTTTGAGTCTTTCTTCCTCTCAACGTAATGCGAAATAAAAAGCACTCATATTCACTTCCAACCTCTGACCTCTTCTTCGCTCTAGCATGCAGCATTTGCACTTACTTGGCGCTATGTTCCTTTCATTGATGTCCGCCAAGTCGATGAGGTTCGAGCCGATTTTCAAGCCACGCACGCATCCGATGTAGCCTTTGAGGGCGGGTGTATCGACGTTTGTACGCAGTAAATTTGCTGGATCATATCCGCCGATGTTGAACTGGAAATATTCGGTTGGTGGAGCTGGCGGTCGGTGCGGCGACAGAACCTCTGCGAATGATAAAAATTCATAAAGAGTTAGAAAGGAGCGGAGCAGCAATAAAGCCTATGGCTTCGTTCAAAGGAGAGCCGGAGAGAGAGAGAAGTAAAATTAAGTGAAATGTTTGGCCAAGCAACGGAGCTCTCTCGGTAGCTCTGTCGCTTGGTTGTGGTGCAGTGATACGGAAACGGAAACGACCATATCATTGAGATGGATGGCAAGTTGCTGTACGTCGGCAGTGTGTTTGTGCGCACGTGTCCCTGCGCTGGTGTTGCTTATGTGCATGTGTGATAGCGCCAGAGTGTGCGTTGAATATACAAATCACTGCTTGCGTTCGCTTAATTGAATTGTTATGCAGAGTGCAGAGTCGTTCGGCAAATCGAGATGGACGCACTGGACTGCTTTGGCCTAGACTGGACTGGACCGTAGCGGACTGAACTGGACTGCTGTGCACTGCACGCGACTAAGGAATGGAACTGAGTGCTCGGATTTCTGATCTGCTGAACCAGTCTGCCTGACAGTTTAATTGGGTGTGGTTCGTGGCGGCCTTCTCCTACTCCCGCTGCTTGCTTATGAATCCTGCTCAGCAATTCGAAGTCGCCAGAGTAATTGCGTAAATACTGATGAAAGTCGATGTGTAATTAGAGCAAATGGAATTGCAGGGAGCTCCTGCTGTGAACTGTGTGGAAAGTGCGCTTTCAACCTCCAATTTTCGGGTTGGTTGCTGCACAACATCATAAATTAAGTACACAGCAGGTTCACGGAGAAAATATGAAGCTTTGAGAAGTCGGCAATATTTACTTTTGCGTCATTAAATGCAGCATTAAGTGCTGTAGTCAAAGGACGTTATAATACCACTTCATCACTTCAGAGAGCAGCATTGCAGCATCTCTAAGTGAAAAATTAACTGTTGAATGAAGAGTTCTACTCTTTACCATTCAGATACTTGGCTGTGAATATTGTAGAGCAGAGAATATTGCAATAAAATCATTCAAAATTAGTAAAAATTACGAAGATGATAAATTTATTATTTCGAAAGGTATTTATTTAATTATTGAATATTAAAGGCGGCGTTTTGATGATGTGGCTACAAGCTCAAATTAATGAAAACCTTTGTTTTATTTTATAATCGTTGTTAAATGGAATGGAACTGAATTGAACGTCGACAGACATCAATATTTATGAATAGCGTAAATTGTATCGATTATGATTGGACGACGTTGTGCATTCAGATCCATTCAAGCCTATAAAACATCTGCCAATTGTGGAAAATTTATTGTTTCATTTAGAAACCATCAATATTCCCAACACTTCACCGCATCCGGTTAAAAAGCAAATCCATTTCAGCACATTGAACACATTCATCTTTGTTGCTGTAATTTAAGTGTTCAAGCAACCAGAAAACGATTTTTTCTTTAGCCAATTGCGTATTCTCATAAAGGATTGAAGGATTTATGGTCTAAGAGTGATAATTCCGCAATCCTTAAAGCAAAAATATCACCACGGAGAAGACGATTCTGCCTCTAGATCTTCATATTTAAAAGAGCATCCTGAAAGGAGGAATTTTACAGTCCACACTTTAAAAGACAATTCAGAAAATCAAGTCACAAAAGGTTTCGGAGACTGAAATATAATTTTGCAGTCTCAGTATTTGTTTAATTCTTCAGTGAGCAGTTAAAAACTTTGCTCAATTACTGTAAATTGTAGACTGTCTGAATTGAAGTTAAAGCTTAATTGTTCATAACCGAAAACATCATTAATTTGCCAGCACCTGAGTTGAGTAACTTGTACAACAACCTTCATTCTACCTCTCCGCCACCATTCATTTTGTTTGCTCACCTTTTTCCGGATTCACCCACGGTTTGTTGGAATATTCGTCGAGGAGTTGAGTGCCACGGTCGATGCTGGCGCTCTTCTCGTTCACATGCATCACAGTCTGCTGCTCGGAGCGAACAATCGCCACCTGGATGCTCTTCAGACTGCTGACTGTCTCGTCGAGGACTGTCAGGTTGACAATCTCGTCGCCGTAATTATATAAAAAGACAATCTCATTGCCGTGGGCGATGTACAAGTGCACAAAATTATTGTAATGATCGTTCGCGTACAGCACCAGCGAGTTGCTGTCGTAGGTACGTAAATTAATGAGTATGTCCTGGCTGAGTATTCCTCTCAGCGTGAGGCGTTCGTCGTCGTTGCCAGCGACGGCGACGGCGGCTGCGGATGCGGAGCTGGCACTCAAATAATTACGCATCAAGAATGATTCACGGTTGATGAACGTCAGAGCTTTTTCGTTGATGTCTGCCGACGACGCAGGCGACGGTGGATGTTGCCGTTTTATTTGTGTTTATGGTGCAAAAGGACAGTCATCAGAGTCGGCGTTAACAGCGATGGCCATGCAAATGATGATGTCAGTTGTGAAGAGTTGTTTAGATAACGTAACAAGCATCGTCGTAGCAGCAAAATTTAATAAAGTAGTAAATTAAATAAAAGAGGAGAAGAAGTTGTGAAAATATGCTTCAAGAAATCACAAATGACTATAAAATACGTTTAATTGTGAGCTTATCTTGGTTCTTGCTATCAATTACCAAGCAAAAGACTTACTCGTTTCGCAGAAGTCGCCAAGATGCGCCCAGGGATTGCTGCACACACACTGAAACGTGCTCCAGAGCTCCTTGCATTGGGCGCCGTTCTTGCAGGGCGACGGCACACACGACGGCTTGCAGTCCTTGATGATCTCCGAGAGGTGCACCGACATGTAGCTGTAAATGTCGAGTATCTCGCCGTTGACAACCAGGCCACGGAAGCATCCAATTAGACCCGCCTTCACGGAGAGCTTCTTCAGCAGATCTCTGCAACATTACAAGATCGAAATGATTATTTAATTATTTTCTCATATCATTAACTGAAATAAAGCTTTAAGTATTCTTTAGTCGAATTAATTAAATGAACTCATTTCAGTATAAATGCTGTTTAGGAATGCTTCTAAGGAGGGAGAAGTTAGGTGCAGGATTTGAGGATTTCATCTAAGAAACTCCAACGCATTAAAATTAAAAAGTTTTGCCTTAATTAAAGAAGAGCTGTAAAGTAATTCATTTCCAGAATAACGATTTCCAGTAACGAGAAGTTACTGAAGTTAATAGGACGGCTCTGATATTCTGCTGATATTCTTCATTGCAATGAATTATGAACTAGGAAAAAGGACATGAAGGAAGCAACGTACATGATTGAAATTGGATTTTAAAACAAAACCAAGTGATCAAGTTTTGTTGGTGCGATGTCGGGGTCGGAATATTTCAGGCCAAACAGTGACTTAACTGAATGACAGCTCCCGAAAAAAAGTGTCCAAAATCCATCCACACACTGACACAGACGCAAACACTTAGGCACCCTTAAAGAGGAAATCCTATTATGGTTGTAAACATGAAAAGTGCGATGCTATTAAAAATTTATTTAATGCTCTCACAAGCAATTAAGTCCTTTTACGTCTCACATAAATGCACACACATGCAAACACTCTCTCGCCGCCGAATATACAGGTGCACACATACACATATTCCACGTATACACACACATTCCACATCCAAGCGACTCTTTTTTGGAGTTCATGTTGTTGAAATTCGTGCGACTGGTTGCGTGCTCGTGAGCCTTTTACCCCTTCACTCGCTACTCCCCTCAGCACAACAACAACAAACCCCAAGAGTTGAAAACCTAAATTAGATGCTCGTCATATTTGAACATTTCTGAGTACGAACGGAAAAAGGATATCCTGAAATGCAATCGTATCCGCTGTTGAAATTGCATTTCAGCGCTTTTCATTCACTACTAAAGTCAAATTACAGCGAATAATAACAACAGCAGACACAATAACGACGCCTAAAACAGCTTTCAACAAATCTGCATTCAAACTGTTCAATCGTTTATTCATTTTGTTGTTGTATTCCACGCGATTGCATTAATTACATCGAGCACTGATGTTTACATGACTATTTTGCAATCGAACCGGAAGTATTCGTTGGACAGGAAATATCACAGAAAAAATTCGTTATTCTAATTGGAAAAAACCGACATTTAAAAACGAAATCTACGTGAGAAATATTTCTTAATCGTTTCCTATTAATAAGACCTGTTAATATGAATCATTTTTGTTTCGTTCATTTAATTCGTTCTTGTATTTGTTCTTATTAGAATCTATCCAAAACGAAATGAAACGAAGCTCAACAAAAGTGAAGCATTTCGTTGTCTGATAAGGAATATATTCTTTTTGAATTTTCAATTGTTTATTTTCCGTGTAAATTTTATTCTCATTTACAAACGTGTAAATTTCCAATTGAATTTCAATATCAATTTCACATCTTGTTTTCCCGATTCGGTTACCAAGTTCTTGGTTTTCGGTGAATATTTTCCTGAAAATATTATTTATTCAATTATGTTTTATGGTGTACCAAATTTCCCGTAAAAATTTTACTAAACGATAACAAATATTTCTAAATTTTCAATTTATTTAGCGGCCTGCGATTTGTTATATTTATTATTCAATAAATAATATTCAGGTAATGGTTTATCAGTGCATCGATCATGTCAGTTCGTTATAAAAACCCGACTGTCCATCCTGATTTTTAATATATTTTATCACTACAATAAAAACCTTTGTTTTTACACATTCGAATTTAATGAAAAGTTAATTCTTTTCGTGTTACTCTCGGTTCGAATGTTTTTTTATCGTTACTTTGCACCGTTTACTTATGAAGTGATTGATTTTAAGGATTTAAAAATTAATTTTACAGTTTTAATATATTGTTTTTATAATATCCAATATATAAAATGCTTTTATAGATGCATACATTAATAGCATGTATTTTATAATCAATCGTTAAAAATGCCTGCAATTTGGAGAGTGATGAAGCGGCTGTAATACCAACGCTCATCAGCAACGTTTTAAATCGACTTAAAAAGTCAAAATGAAAGCATCAATTAATCAATCCGCTGACTTTGTAATATTCAATAAATAAAAGTCATTCGCTTAACGAGTGACGCACTTAAAAATTAATCGCATTAATTACATAAGTGTTTTACGGTAATTGCGCCTTAGGTAAGCTACGGGCTGTCGTCCGGTTCCTGCGGAGCTTTGGCATGAATCGTTTTAAATGAGCAATAAATCCAATAAGGTTAAATTATTGGAATCTTGTCAGTGGATGGAGCAGGTTAAATAATAGACAACTTCTTGTTACGATCGTACTTACGCTGTGGCGCCACCGATGTACATGCTGCCCTCGAACGGGCCGAACTCCTCCTCCGGCAGCAGGTCCACCGTCTGGTAGTCGGTGTTAATCATAAAGCGCACATGATACTCGTTGTAGTCGATCCAGATTTTATGCCACTCGCCGCCGTTTAATTTGCGATGCGAGTTAATCACCAGCTCACGAGTCGTGCCCGTGCTCAGGGTGAAGTTGAATGTCAGCTGAAAGTCGCCGGTAAGGGCGACCATGAACGACGGATAGTAGGGTCGAATGGGCGGCTGGAACAGCAGGATGGCCTTTTCGCCGGTGGTGCGGAAGGAGAAGGCGATGTCGCCCTTGCGCCAGCCGGGAACCTCGATGTACGATTGCGAGGTCGTAAAAGTGACGACATACTTTTGAGTGTCTGCAGAAAGGATGTGAAATATATGGGTTTGGCTGTTGTTGCTCTGCTTGCTGTATAAATTATAGTCTTCAAAACCGAAAGCAAACTAAAGCAGCGCTGCTTCCCAAAACAAGAAGCGGGCACCAAGCCATAACTTGCAATTTAATAGTTTTTCATGTTTCTAATGTTTAACAGCAGAGAGTAAAAATCTGTGTTTGGATCCCGAGTAGAATTCAATGGCTTCAATTTACTTTTGGTTTTGGGTTACGCGATTATAAAAAAAACGGTCTTTAAAGCGGTCTTCAAAAAAAACCCCTTTAAATCCCCAACAGAGGATATCGACTCACTATTGACTCACTTGTTTCGACACACTCCAACGGGCCCAGCGTGATGCGTCCCTGCGCCTCCTCGTCCAGGTCCTTTTGCTGCAGGAAGAACATGTTCGTGATGCCCAAGCTGTGAGGTTCCGAGTAGTAGCCTTCGTCCGAGTACCATTTGTTCTCTTTCACATCGCAGTTGCATGATTGATTCGGGTCCACACAGGTTTTGGTGATTGAACAGGGACAGGCGCCACTAAAGACCAATTAATGATATTAGAAAATGAAGCAAAAAGCAGAAAACCCCCTCATGAAATAAACCAAAAGAATTGCAATACCGTACCGTGAGATCTTTCACAGAGAACTTTCAGAAAGGGAAATGTTAGTTGCAAACGGAGGCGCAAACTTAACACGCGATCCCATCGTTTATAGGGTACATAAAAAACTAAACACTTCTGGGTTCAACACTCATGGATTTCCTTTTATTTTGTCGTTTTTGAATGCGCAACTTTTAAACGGTTTCCATGCACCGATCCAGCGAAAAGCGATTCAAGGAAATCGCAGCGAAAGTGAAGCTGAGACGAGGGCGGCGTCTGAACAACCTAGTGATTGAAGTGGTGTTACGTGTTCCAAACTCTTAAATGGATGAGTACCAATTGAATTTGTCACCTCTGTGCGAGGATGTGACGACGGATGCGTTCTATTGCAGTGAAGAGAATTTGATTTGCCTCAAATGTACACAGAAACTTTTCAGAAATTTTTTCATATCCAATCTTGCACCGTACAGAAAGTGCTTCTTTTCCATTTGAATAGACAAAGAAATTTATTTGTGATTATGATGTGGAAATGAAAAATTAAAAAGAAGGATAAGTAATCACCTTCGTATCCATTGCAAAACAAGTTGAAGAAAATCGCCGAGTAATTATTAAATCTCTTTCTAACTAAAGAAATAAAAATCCTAGAATTCTAGGTTTTTATCAGCGTTGTGGGTTGTGGAATTGCAAGAATATAGCTGCGTTTAAAGCTCATTACTAAATGGGATTAAGCAAAGGAAAGGAAAGAGTGTTGTCAGCTCCACTTCATCTCAAATCTCTAATGAATCACCTACATTTTTAATCTGTCTTTTTCTGCATTTAATTCCTTTGAAAACATAAAGATATAGAATGTGTATCTAATGTTTAAAGTCAAATATAATCAAAATGTTTGTCCTTTGCATTGAAGTTTGCTCAATTGTAACTTTATAATTATTTGCAATCTTCAAGTTGAAATTTATGCGTCGAATTCAATCGTCTGAAAGTTTGCAAGCAGCTGAACCGCATCGCAAATCTCGGTCGAGGGTGAAAAGAGGAAATTGTGATGACTGGCGTTAGAGACGCTAAATCAAAATTTTGGCTTCACCTTCCCCACACGATAACTTTTCTCCTTTCCCTTATTTAATTACGGAAAGTCAAGTTGAGACAACAAGTGTCACGAGTTCTACTACTCACCGGATACTCTCTTTCTCGCTCTCTCTGCTGTTCTCTCTAACTACATGAAATCTTGCAAAGTGACACGATGCGACACGTTCTTGAAAGTCTCTCCGCACCATCGACATACTCACCGTTTGACACTCCCCAGGAAATCCACCGTCAGATTCTTGGCTGACGACGTGAACCATGTTGCCGAGTGCAGCTCCAACTGCGCCTTGTAGCAATCGTATTTGATGTACTGCGTGCAGTAGAGCGAATGCGATATCAGCTCCTGCAGCATGTCCGGCGAGAACTCGCGGTAGCGAATGCTGAAGCTGAAATCGCTGTCACGTGCCGAGCGCACATCGACCTGGCTCGGCAGGTTGTGCTCCACGATTGTCTTGGTGGCGTTTTCGAGGCTCTGGAAGTCGCACTTGACGTGCGCCGGCGGGAAGATGCCGTTGCCGTCGATGTCGATCAGGTACACATCCGACTTGGTGTAGCCGAGTAGCGCGAGCTCCTCGCACGTCTTGCGGTACTTGGTGAAGTGGCAGTTCTTGCCAATGTAGCCCGTGTGCTTGCAGTCGCAGGTGACGCGGTCGTCCTTGACGAAGCACTTGCCGCCGTGCTCACATGTGTTCGGCCGCTTGCACGGGTCGATGTATTTGCAGTTGTCGAGCGCCACCTCGCCCACCACCCGCTCCGTCTTCACCACGTGGCGCGGCTCGATGAGGTGGCCGTTGATCTCGATGTCGCGTATGCAGCCGACCAGACCCGAGGCGGCCGACTTGAGGCTGCTGCCGATGATCAGCTTGTCGCCGATGTTGAAGGTGAGTCCGAACATTTGGCTCAGCGTGTGGCGGTAGTCGACGGTGAACTTGATTTCACCCGCCTTGTAGTCCAGTTCGACAGAGTGCCACGAGGTGGCGCGATTGATTTTAATGACCGTTGAGTGGGTGACGTTGTTGGCGACGTCCGGCACCAGATCAAAGCTCAGTTTGTCGGAAGTAAGGCGAATCTAATCAATATCCGCAGGCATGTGGATATTCGCAATGGTTTCCGTTTGTGTATTCAATTCAATCAGAACGAAAAATCAATCAAAGGAAGAGCAAAGCATGGAAATAAAAATGAAAATATAAACCTCAAAATAATAGTAATAACAAAAGGTGCAGTCCTTAATAAAGGTTTTATATCAAAACTTTAAGAGTTAAAAGATTGTTTAATTCCATTCAAGATCGCTTCAAGTTTTGTTATTTTATTCTTTTATCTGTCTCCGTTTTCTTTTCTTTAATATTTCTTTAAATTTTAATACTGAGCAATTTAATCACTTGACTTATCTCTGCATCCTTAATTATTCTTTCCATTCTCCATTGAACTCCGAAAATAAGTTTGGAAAGAAGCAACGCATCGATAACATGAAATTATAATTAAATCAAAAGTCGAGAATAAACTTTCTCCTCTTGACAACGGATGCTGTTTCAATGGCAAACAGTATCGACTCTTTGCTCATCATCAAAAACTCATAATTCCGAATTATTAATGACAGGAATACGGAGATTCTACGACGATGATTTCGACGATAACGACGTTGTTTATTTCTTTTAACTGAAAGATGATATCGTCTATTGATAATTTTATGTTCTTCGTCGTTCGTGGCGTCATGTTACGCGCGAACTATCGTCAAAACTTCGATAATTAATAGCAATCAACAGTGATTTCATCTGAGGAAAGGTTCAGCTTCTGTAATAAACTGTTGTTATCATATTTCCAGGAAAAATAGAGAAAAATAAATACTAATTTCTAGATATATTTAAATGAAGAATGACTGACCAACGAAATAGATAGCAATAGTTTCAAAAAAAGTTTATAAAATTTCTATAAGGTTTGAATATTTCTGCTTGTTCTATACGCGATTCAAATTAAATTTCATTCTTTGCTTTCAAAACTTCACCAGATTTTTACAGACGAACGAAACGAGGCGCCAAGTGACCCAATGAAGTGTGAAATTTGTTGCAATTCTGTTGCCTTCATTGCAATTTCCGTTTGGTTGGAATAATGGTGGCGTCTACTTGAGTTTTGAACAAGAAGAATCAAAAGCTTATTCCGACCACAAACTGCGAGAACAGGCGTCTCTCTTCTTCTTTAATAACTTTAAACTTTTATTGAAATATTGTGCTTTCGATTCTAAAGGAAACCGAAAGCGCAAGTTGTTGGAGGTTTCTTCGATAAATTTTCGTCTTCTCAAACTTCTATAATCGATCATATATCAAGTGAAAGATTGAAAGATTCAAAAGATTGAAAGCAAAATATTTTCATATACATAATATTGAATTTTCTTTAGATAATTTTTATATGTTTGTAGTAAAGTCGGTGTTTCATTGGTAATTAATTTCAAAGTATTGAAGTAGAGCTTAAATCTTATTTCAACTTGATTAAGTCATCATTTAGAAGATCTCAACACATCTTTCATTACATTCGCTTCATTGTGGCTGCCAGACGAATGACGCTGTATAAATTATGTGTTAATAAAAATTGCCAATAAAATCGGAATCGTTGACTCCTCGATTTATTGAACTCATCATCATTTCCACTTTCACTTTTTGTTTTTGCTAGCATCCCAATGACTGACAGACGAGTTCAACACTCACTCATTCACTCGTTCATTCACTGCACGGACTCGACATCCAGCGAAGAGATAGCGAAGTGCAAATATTTCTACAGCATAGAAATAATTTTGCAAAGGGCATGAATTGCAATCAGAAGTAAATTCGAGGCGAGATGCACTGGAAATCAGATGCAAGAGGAACACAAGATGGAGAGCAACTCACTGAAGTGACAGCAGCAATATTTATGCCGAAGAGTACCAAGAAGCTGGCCCACCCGCAACCAATAACTCACCTCCCAGAAACCATTTCCGGATGTTGTCGTAACGTCGCTGTAAGCCAGAACTGCTGCTGTGCGACTGCTGCGGAAATCGAATTTGATATTAAATTCCTCAGCGTGATTTATCGGCCACCAAATGTGCGATGTCGCAAACGGATACGTTATTGGAATGACATGAACCTCGTTCTCAAGGAATTCGGCCTCAAGCACACCTACAAAGACAAGAAGATTAGAAAAGATGTTAAAAGATTGGACAAAGAAGACATATTAATTACTTATAAATATTAACAATTAATTTCGCCATGATGCCAATAAATGCTGAATGATATTGATCACTACGTCTTATTTATTTAAGTTTTAAATATAATAAACAATTAAATGTGTTTTAAATATATAGAATTGTTTTGTAATCATTCGATAATATTAATAATAATAATGAATTTAATGAGTGATGAATATGAGAAATTCAAGTTACGCATACGCAGTGGTGAGCCACTGTAACTGGCTTAATTAAGTGTTTCCAGACAATAAATAGTAAAATTTCAATATTTTTATATGATTTAAAACCTCATATTGCCTTGATATATTCTCTTTAAACTTTCACAGTAGTTTAAGTAATTAAATTAAACTGAAAAACTACTCTAGCGCAATTATTTTTCAATATAATTTCATTGGTTTGTACTGTATTGGCTTTGGCTTCTGGCATTTATAAATATGCCCGCCATTCGACCTTAAAACCATCGAATCATCGCCTGCATGTGCCAATCATTGACTTAACATGCTTTAATTTTCGCTTGAACCAATTGCCTTTATATATTAATGTTGTTTACAAACTATAACGGAAGCTGAGCGCCTTCTCTTTGCCCTGCAGCTCACTTATACTTCGGACACTCACCATGATAGTGGACTTTTGGATTGCCGCGCTGCAACTCATACAAAATGGACACATCGTTGTAGTAAACGTACTTGAGGCTGCCGACGAAATTATTGTGCGATGCGAGGCCTTTTTTCTTATGCAGATCAGGACCGCCGCCGAAGTATATTTCCGGATCGAAGAGCAGATTCGAGCTGACGGTGGCTGGCAACTCGAGCACTTTCATCTGCTGGTCGAGGATGATTTTGATGCTGTGCTGTTCGTGATAGATGGTCAAATTGTGCCAATAACTACGCGTCAGCTCATCGGTCAGCGTGGTCGTCATGACGTTGTCGCCGAAATCCATCTCCACACACACTGATTGATTCTTAATTGAGGCCGCGATGTACTGATGCTTGAGCGACTCGCCGCTGGCGTAGAACAGCGCCGAGTCATCGAACTCCGTGCGAAACATGAGGCTGATGCGAGTCGTCGACGAATGGACGCGATCCTTCCAATCGTAGATGCGATACGAAACGTAGCTGGCGCCTCGCATGGTCATGATGGTGGCGGCTTTAAACGTTAAACAAAGAAACTGATTAAATATTTATTAAATTAATGATTCCTAGAAGGAGAAGGAATGCCTATAAAGTACAGACTTTTAATGACCTTAAATCATAACCAACCGCTTTAAAAGTTAAATTTTTTTTTTGGTATTGAAAAAGTTATTGCATTAATAATTCTATAAATGGCGTCAAATGCATTTAAGCATTGCTTTAAACAATCATTTAAATAATAATAAATGCTTCGACAAATGCTCGTTTGTACATCATAAATTTACATTAATCAGTCAGTTTGTAGTTTTTATCAGTTTTTAAAGTGATGCACAGACACGCAATGGGAATTCACGTCACTTTAACGTCAAGAATTAAGACTTGACGGCTCAAAAATTAAGGGAAAATATTGTCAAAGTGTCGGCGAAGTGTACACAAGGCGATTATAAGCAGCAAGCATCAATAAATCTCAGAAAGAAGACAACAACCAAGTAACGAAGCCTTATTTAGTGCTCCAATGACGAGGGTCATAAGCTGAGGTGAAGCTTATCTGAAAACGCTGCGAGAAATGTTCTATTTTTACGTACGCACACGTTTTTTTAATGTCTGTAAATTCATCTGTTGCTAGTGTTTGTTAATGGAAACTATTGGATTCCTTTCCTTTCATTCCATTGGTTGACATCTTGTTCATGGTTGCATCTATTATCCGAAAACTCCATTGAAAGTAACGTAAAGCAGTTGCCTTTAATTATATGTCAGTTGTTACATTTTCTCGGCAGTTTTCAGCCGCTCAATGGACCGCAAATGAATGATGATGAAACCCCAAAAACATAAAGCAGCATTACTTTTAAGTACACTCGAATATCGCCGATCCAACGCAGATGATGTCAACCGCAGCCACGGCGATGTGCTTGATTATGATGTCCAGCGATAGTCGCTTTTATAATGGCCATTTCCGCTTAATTGTTGGAAGTTCGTTCATGGTTCGGCTGTTGTTGTCCTCGCAGAGCCTTCGCCAACGACTCAACGTGTTCGCTGAAATGTTGTCACCTGTAACCTTTTTGGCAACGCGGTCGCATCGCAAAATGCAATTGCAGCCGAGTCACAACAACCTCCACGTTGACGCATGTCCACGTAACGAATAAAATTGCGAATTGGCGATTAAACTGCATCGCACGATGTGCATTTGTGTTGAATGTGTTTGTGTGTTAGTAGGTCAATAAATTCGGCTGACGGCGGTGTGATTGCGAGTGCAACTGAGTGTTTGAAGACATGTCTGCAGGCAGAACAACAACGAATGGCATTCAAATGTTTGTAATGCGTGATGTTGCGAAGTGTCTGTGTGTGTGTGTTTGTTGGGGTTGTGTTGATTACTTTAAGGGGATGCATGCGAGTGTAATAAATGTGCGTGAGCGCGCTTTTGGCCTTATCAGTCTGTCTGCAAACTTGATATGGTGCATAGTCACTTTCAAAGTAGTAAAGCATTTTGACATAATTCCAAATGAAACGCCGTTGAATTGCAAATTCGTCCCTGTTGGCGACGATAAATTAATGTCTGTTGGTCTCTGTCTGCACTCCGTGTGCAATGCAGCCATGCATAAGAATACAGAGACTAGTTCAATGGTCGCTGATCCCAACTCTACATTCGTTTAGTTATTGTGAACTGTCATATTTACTATGTGACAGTACAAAGTTCAGTTAAGCTACGGACGTCGAAGTGATTGGCAATATTTTTAATCCCTAAGACGACTTTTGCATTATAAATGCAATGCATGAGAATATTATTAAACGAGTAAATTTAATTATATCAAAATTCACTAATCGAATTGTTAATGATTTCTCTTCGACAAGAGATTCACATAAAGAATGCACATCTGTCTGTATACAAACTAATTCAAAAATTAATCAGAAAAAACTAAAATATTCATTAAATACATAATAATGAAGGGATTTTTCACTTACTGTAGATGTCGCAGTGTTCGCCTTCGTAGTGCGTTCCGAAGCAGTCGCAGGAGATGTCGTTGTAGTGATTAACGCAGCGGGAGCCCACGAAGCAGAGATTGTATCGGGAGTGGCATTTATTGAGGCAGCCCTCGTTGACGTTCTCGTGCTTTGTGGCCACCAGCGGAGTGATCGGCAGCAGGTCGGAGGCCGCTTTGCCCGAGCTGAGCACCACGTTGCGAATGCAACCGACAAACGATTCGATGATGTACTTCACGCCGTGCAGCTTCTCTTCCGACGAGAGTCCTTTTAATTGTTGTTGTTGTTAATATCGTTGTTCGCAGCGCCATTCACAAGCATGAGTCGGATGCAGTTTGTAATTCATTGTAAGTCGAACATGGTTCATATTTTTTGTCGTTTTATCATTTTTGTTGTAATTAAGTTACCGATTTTTATTGCATAGTTTAGCACAGTCGTTGGGACAAAAGGCGTTGCCGTGATGCAGAAATGAAGATTAATATGTAAAAGAGAATAAATTCATAAATAAAAAATAAATAGAAACAAGCAAATGTTTTTCGTATTCGAATTTTTAAATATTTATGAGGGGTGTGTCCATTGTTAAAAAAAGGACATGCTGAAGGTTGGACTGGATGAAATGTAATTGTTTTAAATTTATATTCCATAGAATTATATATTAAATTAAATCGTAAAAGAAATGTGAACTCTTGACACAAGTCATTATTTTCGATTTCAGTATTTTGCATTTAATGAAATAATTTCATGAATTTTTTGAATTAATAAACATTAATTTAAAGTCCACTCCTTTTAATGGCATTTTAATTTAAATTTCAGTTATTTTAATGTTTTGTAATTAGCAGACAATAGATTTCATGGAATGTAGTTTTTATGTTTTTAATTTTTGGTTTTTATTCTTATTTTTCATTTGAATGAATTTGGTTCTGATCGGATTTAACGCCCACTTACCACCCACCAGTACAACTGACGGCAGATTCGTTGACACTCCGTAGTTGGTGTCATGATTCAGACCCTTCAAGTAGACCTCCTCTTGGTTGCTGTCCACTCTGGCGATAAGACGGGCGCCATGGACATCGATGCGTACCTGCGAAGAGCAGACAAATCCCAGAAATAGTTTTATTGAAGATTACTACATGAATTGAAACTGAAAAGAATACTGGAGAATGGGCAGATATAAACACGCTTCTTACGATTCTTCAGTTGTTAATTATTAATCAATTTTTAGTTTCTAGGAATACAAATTTAAAGAAGAATCTAAAATTGTTTGAAGGATTATGAACTCTCGCAGATTAATAATGCTGTAAGAATCTTAAACACTTTATAAAAACCTAATTAGGGTTTATGTGAACGTCTGTATCCAAGAAGGATTCATTTGCTCGAATGCAATCGAAATGAGTTGCTAAAAATCAGTTCATTAAAATCGAAAATGTGTCTGTGTGTGTGTGGATCTTTTAGCAAATTAGAGCATACAAACAGCCATTCACAGAAATACGAATGAAATTCGAAAAGGAGGAGAAGCGAGGGTGCATTCGGTGAATTGGGAAACACGAAAAACAAAAGCACTCTTTAAACGGTTTTCGTGATTAGAGAGAAATGGTGAATCGTGTGTGAAATAGCATTACAGATAACTGCTGAGCAGGAGCTAAAGCACTGAAAGAAATAGAAATTAGACGAAGGAGAAAAAGCAGAGGAGAACTTATCTACAGCGGAAGTGAATGGATGATAGAAGGAACATCAATAGCTCGTTATTGATGATGATGATGACAGACGTGGAGGCGAGTGTTTGCTGTTTTTGTTGGCTGCATTTGGTAGAACTGCATTTCGATGTCAGTTCTTAATGGATACAGACACGGCAGAGATTGTTATAAATCACACTGAACTGCGAATGAGTCTTTGTAATGGAAAAGTAATGATCTGCAGACTGAAGCGAAAAACGAAAGCCGATTACGTTTCGGGTTTTTGTGAAGAACTTTGAATTAACATCGCTTGTACAGTCGTCGAAATCGATTGCTAAGATACACCGCACCGAGGAGTCCAACGTTCATGAGGTTGGCACGTGACAAGCTCCGACTACTCACCATCACACTGTGCCATTCGTCGCGGTTCAGTCCCTCGCCCACGGTGACACTTGTCGCATGTTTGCCGAACACATGCACCACCTTCAGCTGCCCCTTCTCCACAATCACGTACAGCGCGTACGGGTCCAGGTCAATGCGATCCGGGTTCTTGACGTTGTGATAGACGAGGAGTCCGTGCGGCAGACGTGTGCGGAATTGGAATGAGATCTCGCGGCAGAGTCTAGAAATCGTTAGGAAAAACAGAGAGGGAAAATAAATACTAATTTACAATTATTCTATCATCTGTACAAGGACAAGAAACGAATTAACTTTGAACAACTTAAAGATTTCTTTCAATAGAATTTGAAGCATTCCTTTGCTTTCTCTTTCCTCGAAAATTCCGGATAGTTCTCGTAATTTCCTAATCTTACGAACCTTTTAACCGATTGCTGCTTATATAAAATTCAACAACTTGAATGGCATTCCATAGAATTCATTGTTCCCCGATTAAATTCAATCCTCTCGAACGATGTTTCTGTTCTTCCTTCAAAAAACTCCGTAATACCTCTGAACACTTTTTTCTCTCTTTTATAGTGCATTCTTCGTTTACCTCACATCTTTTTCAGCAACGTTACCATCACCATTATTTACCTTAATTGAAAAGTCTGAATGATTTCGCCGTCCATCTGTATGAAGGTATTATTTTTGGCAAACACGAATGTCTTCTCCTGTCCGGTCTCGGCGAATGTCAACTCGGGACCTCGTTCCTCGAACGGCACCGGGCTCGTTTCGCCGTCGCCTCGGTACGGCGGCACAATAGTGAAAGGGAACTGCGGCGCCGACGACTCGGTGGTGATGGCTTCTTTAGTGGTTGTTTGTAAGAACGGAGGAAGGGTGTCTGAAAGGGAAAAGAAGAAGTTGTACAGTCTGAGAGACACTCTCGCAGATGGTGGGCCTTTCAGCCGCCGACGGACACTCACGTGGCGCGCCCACACAATGGAAGAGGCACTCGGCTTCTGTATTGAAGCGGTTTTGTGCGTTTCCCTCGCAGCCGCCCCAGATGAAGGTGGCGCACTCCTTGGAGGTGGGTTCGTAGCGCCACTTGTAATGGTATTGCTTGCAGGGGCCGGGGTCGGCGGGTCCGGTGCATTTGTCGTACACTTTTTCCTTGATTGCTGCTGCCATATTGCTCCCTGGGCCGGCGCTGCCACTGCCACTGCTGCCGCTGCTGGTGGCGTTGTTCATGTTGCCGCCGGACATGGGACCGGAGTTGCCCAGTTCGCTGCCACTAATGAGCTCAACGTGTGCGTGGTTGCTGTTGCCACTGAAGCTGCCGCTAGCGCTGCTGGGCATGTTATTTGTCGTGTTGCCAATGCCGTTGCCGTTGTTGCTATTGCCATTGTTGTTATTGCCGTTGTTGTTGTTGCCGTTGATGGTCCCAGCAGTGCCAAGATCAGGAGCGCCACCCTGCACGCCGCCTGCAGTGCTGCCACCGCCGCCACTCAACAGCATCGCGTTGGTTTTCGGTGGCAGCGCTTCGATGCGTCGCATGAAAGCGCCGAGCAACAGCAACAGATGAAGCAGCATCCGGACGCCATCGGATTTCATGGTTGGACGTGTCCGAGCGTCTCGCAGTGGTAATGGCCTGCTGCGTGTCATCGTGTGTCGACGCAGACGTTGACGTGGATGTGTGCGCTGCAAGGAGAATTAAATTCCATTATTACGTCACAGTAGCAGAACTAAACACAGCAGAGGACTTAAAAATTTAATTAAAACATCCACAACGGATGAGAATTGCTGAGCGGAGTTAAAAGGACACACGGACCAGGACCAAACGAATTCCGATATCCTTTTCGCAAAGAGACGTAAAAAACACGGCGATTTCAGAGTGGAAAAAAGTTTGTAGATGTAAAAGTCACCGGACAGAAGATTAATCTTTAAAGACTCTAAAACTTTCGGTGTTTAAAGCGCGTTTTTTTTGGTTTTATTAAGAAACTAAAACCGTTGAGTATTTATGAGATTCAGTGGCGTTGGAAACAAGTTCAAAGTGAATAGAAAGAACATTTAAAACTTTAAAAAACATTCACAAAGTGAATCATCAAGAGAAAAACTATCAATAAATAAGAAGAATCTAATAAATAATTAATATTTTCTTAAATTGATATTAATAATGAAACAAAGGTGTAAAGTGTTTATTAAGCTTTACGATTTCAGTCTTAAATTATTTGAAAATATCCAATTCCGAATATGAAACGTTTTTAAACTCTTTTTCAAACGCAAACAAGCATGAAATTTTGCCATTTCCCAATCAATAAAATCCAGCATAAAGCAAACAATGGTTAAATGCTGAGGCCTGAAATTAAAATAAATATAAACAGAGCAGTTGTGCAGCTTTAAGCAAATCCACAGGAAGACACACACACACACACACGTTTGTTTACTCACACTCCAACAAGAACAAGGTTCCTAACTTGTTGGGAAATTCAGGCAAAATCTATTTATTTTTGGATAAAAAAGTGAGGAACAGAGCGGGAAAATAGTGACAAATGTTCAAAATATTATCATAACGCGACACGTCATCATGGAGGACATTTTATTATAGGAATTACAGTCACAGACAGACAGACAGACAGACAGACAATTGGACAGAGCTGCGAGCTGGCGATAAACATAAAATCATCGTCATAAATTTTGGCATTTCTGAAATGATGTAAATTGTATTTAAACATAAATTTATGCAGAACCTTGGAGGATTACAATTTATGAAGTATACAAAAAAAAACATTGATTGTGGGTAAACTATTTTGGAATAATATTTAAATATTGGATTGAGAACGGATTTCGTTATCTCTCTACTTCCCGTGACCCTCAAATTAATCAACGCTCATCAAAGCTTCCACAAAGTCCTTAAATTAGTCAGTCAGCTTTAACTGATAAAAATCCCTTTGAGCTCTACTAGAAGCGATTCTATATCAATGTCGATGTCCCTATCGATTTGCTGCGTGTTCTTTGAGCAACAGAAGCCACACGTATCCATGTAGAATGCAACTCATGTCTCTCTGAGGTTTTAATGGCTTTGCCGATGTTCTTAAGGCTTTTTAAATTGAGTTACAAGCATCACGCCATGCTTACTATTTGTTAACCATCTGCCACAACAACGAAGAACGACTTCTAAGAACTTCTGATCAGAATCCACATGAGTAACGCCCACACCCAGTGACAGTGGCTTTTAAATAACTTTAAAATGTGAAGGCGACTTAAGGCCTCATCCTTTCCAGCTGAAACTCTGAAACGGATCCAAAGACAACCTTTGCAACAGTCAAATTTCCCCGGCTGGCAGAAGAAGGAAGAAATTATCCGAGCGAGGCAAATACGCACGCCCCGTTTCACATCCTGAAAAGTTGCTCAACTACAGATTCATAATGATGCAGTTAGTGCAGGTGATGTGCGGCGCACGTTGCATTGTACAGAGTCACCGGGAAGTAAACTCAAAACACAATCAAGCATTACGAAGGAGTATCAAAATTCGATTACAGACGCAAGACGAAGCAAAGAAACTTGCTGAATGCTAAGCATCATGGGGATCGTGTAGCTTCTAATGATGCTGCAGTAATGAGCGTGTATCCGATGACTCAAACAGCTTGTCAATGTAGTTTCTCGTCCCTCGGCGGAGTTCATAACGATTGCTATTAAAAGAAACTTAGTCTTGGAAACTATTACGCTCATGGAATAAAATTTTAATCACTTAGAAATGAGATATCCGAGAAAAATCTAAGCATTGAGAAACTAGGAAGGAGTCGATATTATTTAATGTTATTAATGACCAAGATGTTTGAGGAATTCTCGGAAAGAATTGATTCAACGAGATGAGATCGCTTTTTATGAAGTTATTTAGACGCAAACATTGATATATCTCTCATGATAGAGACCAGAACCCAAACAAGGAAACTTTCAGCGGGTTGCATCAAAATCTTAAATAAATTTCCGTAAATCGCAGGATAGAAAGTGGGCAAATTTTCGAAAGGATTTCTCGCAGGAAAGAGCCATTTCTAACCAAGTCATGAATGACATTAACCTGCTTCTATTCCCCACTCTTTTTCCCTCTCGTTCTTTCTTTATTTTACCACATTATTTTGCAATAATCTGAACCTAATTTTCGAAGCTGTCTCATTCTACAGCAACTAACCCACCGCCCACTTTTCGCAGCAACACCGTCAACCTTCATCTTTTATTTCGGAAGATTTTCATAAACAAAAAGTCAGAGTTTTCTCCCTGACACTTTAATTTAAGTTGCATGCGTGAAATGGCAAATATAAAGTCATCTCGCCGCGCACTCGTTGCCGCTGCTGCTGCCGCCGGATGGAGTCGACTTCGTTAGTCATCAGCGAGTGTGGCCAAAAATGAATTTAACCATCATCACTGCTGAGCGACATTGACTGATGATCCGCAACGGAGACGGGTGGCATCGCTTCGCACCAGAGACGCCGTGAAATTCCGTTGAATTCGTTGATTTATGAATCAGCAAACGTAAATTAAATTGCATATTTGTAAGGATTTCGCAAAAGATTCGAGAGCAAGCAGCAGATCTGTTCATTCATTCAGTCATTTAATAATTTAATTATGCTTTCTGCCTTCCATTTGCGGTTCATATTACAGCTCAGATATTCAGAAATTGCAATTTTAAATAAAAAACCTCACTTAATAAGCACTTAAACAGAAAATTAAGGAAAAGTTTACCAAGTATGTTCAAAAGGACGACGGAAAAGTCGGCCTGACCGAAGCTGAGATATCCTACACTTTGCCGACATGTGTTAAAAAGCCTTAAGAAAAATAAAAGAGAAAAATTTGGAAGGAAGTTGGGAATGTTGAACTAGGATTTATCAATGTTTTATTATAAAAAAAACCCGTCTTCGTTTATAATCCAGAGTAGGGAATAAATACTTCAATTTAATAACAATAAGTCAACAACTTGTCAAGCTTCAGTCACCATGGAGTCGCGATACAGTCGCTCTTTCAACAAACCGTAGACCGCAGAAATTTAATTAAATCTCAGGCGTCGGCATTATCCAATGTAGACTTTTACATAAAGGAAAAATTTCAATGTGGTATGAGTGGAAATCGAGTTGAGGGTGGTTGGCATGCTGCGAAGAACTGCATGCATGACACACATACAGAAAAAGTCAACAAGTGTCACAAGAATCTTCATAACGCCGCATAAATACGAATGCACAAAAGTCACAAAAGCCCGCTAAATCAAATAAATTGACTCAGATCCAACAGACAGACCGACAGACAGACAGATAACTACACGAACTGTCAACAGACGGACAAACAAACAGACAGAGAATCCTCCGTTCGTTGTCTGGTGTCTGTGTTTCTCTTTCTGTCTCCCTAGCGTCGTTTCAGTTACCCTGAATCTTCTATTCATGTGTAAATAAAGCGTCTGCATCGCACGCTCGGGACTCTGCGTCGCCAGCTTCGGCTGAATGAATTGAATGAGCGACGCCTCGATTGTCGGCTGCAATGAACACCAACTGAACTTCCTTTCTTTCGCAGCTGATGCGCCTGATTCAATCTCAATTAATTTCAATAAGATTTAACATTTTAATAGGTTCCTAAATGTCTTCGCAGCGCTGAATTCACTTAAGTGGATGCATACCGGAAGCGCTCATAACATTCGCTGAAGATGCGACACTCAGCCACAGACACTAACAAATACAATGTAAATGCGATGAAATATCGTAGTAAAGAAGAAGCCTAACGAAATATGAAAGAAGAATACGCTTAATGCTTTGAATGGTTGGATAAAACGAATCACTTAAAAGCAACACAGCTTTAACAGCTTAATTGGAAAATAATATTATAATAAACTGTAGGTAATCGTCGAGCGTTTCGTTGAGTTTAGTGCGTTTATAAGACACGAGAAGACTGCCAACTATTTGTTAAGAAAACAAACCGATCGACTTTAGAGAAATATTGACCTTCGGACAATATAATAACTGCTACTTACGACGGATATAAGATGTTAGAGAGACTAAAAGAATTAAGATAATAAATAATCTATATGAAAAAAAAAAAAATTAAAAAGCATGAACCCTAAATTTTGTTCTAGGCAGAATTAAAGTAACAGAAATAATATTAAAACAAAAATCCATATTTCAACAGGGCAGCAAATTATAAAATCCCTCGATTTAAACCACGGAAACTAAAATTAAAGTGTTTCTTAAAAGTAATTAATATTTTTATAGATTTAAACTCACTTAGCATCAAAATATTGCCAAAAATTAATGTTTATTTAATCCATTAAATTTCTGTAGAAACGATAATAGTTATAATCCACAACGAGCCTTTTTTTTTAAAGGAAATTTTAGATTTTTTATGTATTGACAACACCAACTTGTTATGTGAATTAATTCAATTTTCTTTCAAGGCTATACTAGTATTATGGAAATAATATGTAAATCTAGTTTCTTTCACTTTAAATCGATCGTTTCACTATAATCGTATTATTACTCCTTCAAGATATATTTTTTAAAATACCACAAACGTATTAAAACATCTTACATTTCTTTATTCCTCTATTTATTCTTTTATTTAGGTAAATTTCTTTACTAAATTCAACGGAAGATTGCAGAAAAATCACTATAATAACGTTAAATGTAAACGTTGTTGCATGCAAAAAAACATTCTTGCATGACACTCACAAAGTTTAATTCACAATTTAATACCCAAAAGCTTTTTTTAAGTGGTAAAAAAGGTATAAATTCTTTAATTCTTTTTTTTTCTTTAATACGCGTATCAGCAATTAACAATTTAATTTAATTCTATTACTTTTGCTTTTACTTTTGTTAATTTTTATATAAATGCACATTTCTTTATCTTTTTCCTTATTTCTGTCGCGTTTTTCTTTTTAATACTCGAATTTATTTAACATTTTCTTTTATATTTTCCATTTTACTCCATTTTCTTTATATTTTTGCTTCTTATTCTCCTTTGTAATTTCATTGCTTTTGCTTTGTTTATTTTCTGTTGCTGTTGTTACGCTTCGTCGTCCGTTCGTTCTCCAAGGACGACGAGTTCTATGCGTCACTGTGTAAAGGAGGTCAGAAAAGGATATTCAACTCTTCCTGTGTACACATAATCGTGCACTTATCCTTGCATAATATTAATTATTTTATACACACATTTCTTTATTTAATACTAAATTTATAAAAAATATTTTCACTCCTTTAGGTTTTCCATTATATAATCCTTATCGCATTCTTTTACATATGCATATATTTATATATATATATGATTTATATGTATTGTGCGAGGGTGAATAAATTTTCTTTAAATTTAACTCTTGACTCGTTGGTCCTGAAATATTTCTATATATATTTTCGTTTTCGAGCTCTTAGCTTTTAGCCACTAAGCCACTGAAGCGCTAAACCGTACCGTGTGACCTCTGCCAACGAACTAAGCGACTAAATCATAGTCGATTGCCTCGGCGTTAGTTGTTCTGAATTAAGGTTAGTTAATTCCATTTATAGAAGACGGCGTACATGTTTGTGTATGGCTGTGAGCTAGTCGGCAGAGTATAGTATAAGCACGTTTGGCTGGGGAGGTATGTGAACAATGTAGAGGCATTAGTTTGCTGAAAGTAGATGGAAATATTTCCTATATATCCACTGATCTTTATGGGTACGTAACTGCGTATAAAAAGTTGCCATTACAGGTTCCAATACCCAAGTAAAACTCGATACTTAAGTGAGTTTCTTGCTACTAACTCAGAAAGAAACAGATTTTTACACAGAAATGTGAAGATTTTTACCGATAAACAACCACTTCATTATAATCTGGTATTTCTGCCAAATAATAGTAAAAAAGCCTAAATATATTATAAGAAAAACCATATACATAATATCAGCAATAATTACACCTTAGAAAACAATTTTCGGTGTTATTTTATGCTTTTCAGGAAATTTTTAAATTAATTTCTTATTTAAAAAAGGATTATTAAAGTTTGCCTTTGTTTTAAAATTGTTACGATAAAAGCGAATGATAACCCTCTCTCTCGCTATTCCTGTATTTACTCTGTGCTTTTCTCAACCAGACAATTTGACAGACAATTGATTTTAATGATTAAATTGCACAAAAGTCGCTGTCAGAAGTTGGCACATGATGAGTGGTCGCTGAATTCCGGCGACTTGACCTGCAGTTTAATGCGGCCTGACCTTTGGTTGCCGCCTTTGTTTCAATTTATTTAATTGAATGTTATTGTAGCTGCATAATTGAGAAGAAGAAGACAAAGTACAGCTCAAAAATTGGTCTTACAGACGCACCAGACTCAAACGCAAAAAAAGCGTTTTTAGGAACATAAAAAAGGAATTTACCTTAGAATCAATAAAGGTTTTTCTTGGCTATGAGTATTTTAAAATATTTTTCTATATTTTTACTTTATTCGTTTTTTTTTCAAGCTTTCAAATTGAATTTCTGTTCAGTAGTCGTCGTTTCTCTCGGACATCGCGTCGTATCATTCCATTCAATGAACTCTTAATTGGAAAATCTCTGTGTGTTTATTTGTTGTTGCAGTCATTGCTGTTGATTTGTATTCAGTTGCGATTGTTGTTGCTGTTCTATCCTTTGTTTCTTATCGTTAAATTGATTTTGCTTTTGTTTGTTTTACCTACTTATTTCACGTAATTTATCGCAATCATTATCTTATTTGCACAGATTAAGAAATGGAAGCTTCTTTCATCTCTTATCATTTCTCCTCTTTGCACTCTCACGGAATTTTTAATTAAATGCCTTCTTTAATAATATTTCATGAGTTGTATTTCATTCATAAATATTTGTCTAATTCATTATCATATTGAGAAAATAGAAATATTAGAAAAATAGAGAATAAAATCGAGTAAAAATTAAAATCTTATAAGCGGACATTAATAATGAATGTTACCGTAAAAGAGGCCATGAAAATGCTTGTATTTTATTATTATTTTAATTCATATTTTAGGGACTATCTGGGATTTTCCCGAGAGTGATATTATTATTATTATATAAGATAATCAATTATTAATAATAATAAAGTTATTCATAGATGCTGTACAGTTCATCTTGTGTTATTTTACTAATGAATACTAATATTTTTGCATTGACTGTATGTAAATTAGTGTAATTTATTCGATTGTTACACGAATAATTTGTTTATTAACGTTGCAGAAAAATTATATCATTATACAGAAGCTCTAAGATTTATATGCAATATAAAAATAGCTGTCGATGTTTCCAGGGCTGCATTCAGGGTAAAAACAGGAAGAAAATTTATAATTTTTAATAAAATTTGTTCATAGAATTCTCTGCATAAAACAAAAAACTTTTTTATGATTGTGAGACGACAAAATATCGTAGATATTATGAAAAAGTGAATATACTAACGTTTCTTTGGTTTTTGCTTCAGAAAACGAAAACTCTTAAATTTATTCAATAAAATTTTATCATTAAAAATTAAATATTTTTGAAAATAAAGTAGATAATAATACATTCAATGGAAAGTATTAATTTTGTGCAACTCTTTCTGACCCGTTGATCTTTATAGATTTTTTTCTTTTAAAGTTTGCAACATTGCAAAAACCAAGATTTACTTCTTTGAAGGTTTTCAATTTTCTCTATAAATTAATGGAATTGTTTAACAAAAAATCATTATAAAATTAACATATTCATTAGATAAATAAAGTATTAGACGATAAATAAAGTATTTTTTTTTGGCCTAAGGGAGACAATTTGTCTCACTCCTTTCAGTTATTGCTGCTGCGTCTATGGCGATTATTATGCAATACAATTGCCGAGTTTAGCATTATTTTATTATCAAAACTAGTTTTCATTAACTTAATCATGTCTATCTTCGAATTTTGTATATGGAATCGATTCAACGTCTCTCACTAAAGACCAATATAGAATAAAATTGATTTTTAGAGTGATGACGAAAATTATTTGCATGCTAACTTCAAATATAAATAAAGCGAAAACAATCTGAAAAAAAAAACATAAAAGTGTTGTATTCATTGGAAGTATTACAAACAACATAAAAATTAAGCTATAAAGCAAAAGAATAATTTTAAATGGTCTATAAGATGTTTTTATATCTGTTATAAAATTCTGAAAACTTTGCTGCCTTCTGCTCCGAAAGGAAAACCTTTCATTTTCTCTCTATTTTTATTATTTCATGTATTAAATAAAAAATTGTTATCATTTCCACTTTCCAAAAATCTTCTTAATCAGCAAAGAATTTCAATCATTCGAATAATAATACAGTTATTTAATAATTCAGATTTTCATTTATCAAATTAATATCAACTTCTTATTTTTTTGAAATATGAAGAAACAAGTTGGAAATGAATTATTTATTTCCTAGTCACCCGTAATTATTTGCTTTTTATCGTTAGTGAGGCTCTTTTATTTATTAGCCAAACTTTTGATGGACTTCGGCTGATTCTGTGTGGTTTAATTGTTAGCAGCGAAGTGTTAAAGCAGCAGCATGTGACAAAACATCGCATAACAACAAACAAAGCGACGTACGAAGAAATAATTCACGTGACGTGACGGATGTATTTTATTACAAAATATTGCGATCGCTGTGTTTCTTTTCTTTCCTCGTTTGTTCTGCACTTTGTTGTGAGAGAAATTCATTCATTTAGTTCAATTAAAATGCAAAACATTCAGATATCATTAGCAGTTTGTTAAACAAAATTGATCAAATAAAAAAGGAACAGTCGAGTGTGATTAATTAAAAAATTATTACTGATGTTTATTTATTCGTTCCGTGCACGAGAAAAGTGATAAAATTTGACTGAATAAGTTAATAAAGCAGAAATGAACATCATGACGGAAGAATTATTTAAATTCTTGGAATAAATGCTTTATTATTTCGGATTAAATTTAATCGTACGATTCAATAACCTCAAAATGAAAGCTTCCCAAAGATTTGATTTATACGATTCAAAAATTTCATTAAAAGAAAAGAGTTTTAGTTAATTTTGTAAACATTTTTTATGACTTCAGAATATTTAATACTTTAATAACAAAATAATATTTAAATATTTGCAAATGCTGCACCTTTAAATCGCACCTAATTTTATTGCAGACATTTTTGAGAATATTTATAAAGCAGGCGAAGATAAATTTTCTTCTGATTTCGTAAATGTTTTATAAAATAATAATAAAAGAATTCTTTCATCTTTGAAATAAGTCTGCAAAGTCAATAAAAACATTTGTTATCTTATCAAATTTGTAGGATTTCTTTATATTAAATGAGGCACAATAGACCAACAGGCACCACTCCAATATAAATATCTATCTAATATGAAATAATAATGAGAAGCTCCGATTATTTGACGAATTCGTGAGTGAATTGAAATCTTATTAAACAGATAAAGAGCTTTAAATGTATTTTTGAATTAGATTAGGTATTATTGAACCTTGGATAACGATAAAAAACTATTAAACAAAAAGAAAACAATCGAAAATTGTTGCGAATTCCTCCGCGCTAAAATGAAGTTATAACTTATTTATTTATTGAAATTTAATTTTTTAATAATGTTTAATAATTTACTAAACATCAATTTAATTTTTAGTTCAATTTCTATTTAGGAAATTCGGCAAAATAAAATACAGTAATTGAATAAAATGCAAGCTACTCACTTTTTTTAATATCTCAAATATTTGCAACGCTCGAAAAATTTTGAATATGTCGAAAATACTCTTAATGCACTCGCAACGAAATATGTTTCAGATCTACTATGAAACCGCTGACCTTTTTGTGTATTAAACACAATCTCTGCAGCAACCACTTCAAGTCATTACAGAGTCAAAAAACTCAACTTGAGTAAGCGATGAGCTCAGCTACGATGCACTGTGTCGAGAAGCGCCATTCAGCTGGGAAAAAGTTAATACTTCGGATTAATTAGCACTTCCGCAGCCGTCGAAACGTAAGAAGCTGCAAACTCACACGTGTGCAAGTGGAAATGGATATGGATATGGGTCTGAGTGCTATGATAACTCGGACTTATTAAACCCACGTTTGCACTGAAACATAATAAAGAGAAAAACCTGATCACACTCACTGAATGTTTACCTTTTATTAAAAATACTTCAACAAAGGAATTTATTGTGCATAACACTTATTCCAACAAGCAATAATTTCATCTACTTCATTTAATATTTATTTAAACAATCGCTTATTATGAGACATGTTTTGAAATTTCACGGTTTTTATTTTATTGCACTTGAAAATTGAATAATTGTTGGTAATTCGCTTTCCAACAAATACTGGTATGGGTTTTCTGGTTGAAATGCGAAATCCGAGCGATCCGAACGACCGCACCGCTGAAACTTAACTGATTTGTGGTCGCCAACGTGATCAAATCTAGAAAATCCAAATCATTTCAATGCAGCGAATTATTTTTTATCTCATGAGATATAAATTAAGTGTATCAAGGGAGAGCGATTAAGCGAGAGAGAGAGAGAGAGACATTAAAGATGATTACGTGAAGAAGGACAGCGTAAAGAAGATGGAGAGGAGTAGAGGGGGAAAAGGAGATAGATAGATAATTGAAAAGCGAGATGTAGCCAGATAAAATTGAGAGTGAGAAAGACAGAAGGAAAGATCTAGAAAGATCGACGTGTTAGAAAAGGTAATTGATAGTTCTTGCGATATTTATTTGCAATAATTAATGAAGAATTAATAAGGTAATTAAATGCTAAATATTTCATGAAGAAAAATGTGTAAAATCACTGGGCGTAGACTATTAATGGAGCTAATATTGCTCCGCTTTTCCACAAGGGACTGGATGTAAAGAAGCTCTTAGAAACGGAAGAATTTGAAGAAAAAATTGTAATTGTATGATTTTAAACCTTTTAATATTTAATTGTATGATTTTCATTGATTTTATACAATATTTAACGCTAAAAATTTGCAGAATATTGAAAGACTTAATATAGAAATGAATTGTTATTTAACTTATGTACAAAAGACTCGATGACAGTCGGACTGACATGTGATTCACTGCTCCAGCATTTATTTCGAGGCATTAATTTTATTAGTTACATCTTTTTACGCGGTTTACTCGTACTTCGCATTCGCATTCTTGCCTCCATTTCGCCAGTTCTGCGTCGTAATTGAATAATGCGAATGCTTTCATGGAATTATTTAAATTTTATGGCTTCTGGTGGGGTTTGTGTGATGCTCGTGACGACGATCAATGACGCTGCTGATGACGAGATCGAGAATAGGAATCAACGATCGGCTGTTGAACTTTTACTCTTTCCTCTTTGAAATTGTTCAGTTGGAAGATTCGTCATCCATCGCATTGACAATTAATCCAGTAGTTAATTAATCGCTTCCAGAACAGGCGTCTCAATGTGATTAATGTCATTAATTATACACCAAGGAGAAGAATATCTCATGATTTATTATTCCTTGCGCATCCTTAAATTAAACATCCTCTCGTCTGATGTAATTTTATGTCACTCCGCTGTCGAAACCTCCATTGACTTCACTTACGAACCGAGCCAGCGTTTCGTCTCTGCGGCATTAATCTCTGCGGTTCATAATGCGGCCTACTAATTAATCGCACGAAGCTACAGCTCAGCTCAATGTCACATTAACGAGCTGCCAAATTTAGCTTGCGTCAAATCTTGCATCTGGCGTGAACTGAATTCGTCCGAAGATGAATTCAAGCCGTTTATCGACTAGCTTCAAATTTACTTGAGTTGCTTTAATTAACAAAGTTCACTTTCAGCCCTAATTAACGATGCACGCTTTGGCCTCATTTCTGCGAGTTGGGCTTCATGCGTTCTAATGCATGTGTTTGATGGAAATGCCAAAAAAGGGATTACATACATTGTAATCATTTTCAAGAGGGTCAAAATTAAACTAATTTCATAAAAATCAAAGGATGCGAGAATGGAAGTTGGAGCTGTGGCTGGTTTCCAATGAATTGATGCCATGAAATTTGCGTTGTGGTGTCCTCCATTCACATTTAATTAAGCTAAAGCTGGAAATTAATATATTTACAAAGTTATGTAAATAGTGCGAACGTATGAAACTTATTTGAACTCTTATTTATTTCGAAGACCACTTTCGCTACTACTAATTAATTTCAAATAACAAGTAAATGGAAAACAATATGTTAAGTAAAAACCAGTGGCTACAATTAATAATATTATCAATCGGTTGATTTAGTGTTCAGAAAAACTATTTAAAGCGTCAATTCACTTTAAAAACCAATTTATAATTGCTTTATTTTAGTTTCTTACTACAACAGCATATTTGTAATTTACGTATTTGTTTATTAACAAAAGAATACTTGGACTTGACAATTATAATTTGAAGTCATTCATAACGATAATAATCATGTTTATTTTCCTTATGCGTATTTATAAACACAGGAATAAATTTTGAATTAAATGATTAATCGATTTGATCGAGCATTCCTGCCATTCTCAGCAATCCTCAAAGAAGATTCCTCAAAGATATCTTTGGATAAACGCATTTAGTAAACAACCAAAAAGCGGACAAAAGCTTTGCATACTTGCAGGCAGTACTCAAAATACGAAATAAACCTTAAAAAGTGGTCAACATGCAGAAATTGAAGAAGTTAAATGCAAAGTTTTAGGCTCAACCGTTAAAAGTTCGAATGCATAATTCAATTGTATAAATTTTAACTAAATTAATAGCATAGGCAATTTTTAAGAAGATTTATGAATTTTATTCATTACTAATTATTGAATAGTTATTGTTTTTAAACCATAATAAATTAAACGATAGATTTTGTAGTTAAATAAGAGGAGAAGAAATCAAAGTAGAAGAAAGTTCGAACATCGAAATTCATTGCGAGGCTGTATTGAAATCTCCTTACAATCGCAACTGCTACTAAAATAAGTCTCTATGAAGCTGAACTCTATTTCCAAACTAAAAAATTATTATTACTCATAATAATTAGTGAAAAGATGAAAAATATTATGGCAGATGGTATTAGAAGTTGTGCCACAAGATCCGCATAAATTTAATAACAAAGTCTGATTCCGCATACAACAAAAGGCGGTTTAAATGTCTAAAAGATACATAGAATTCAAAGAAAAAGAGTCCATACACAATAGAATCTCGTTACTATATGAATCACTTTCACCATTGATGCATCAAAGAGGTCGGATTCATCACCATTTTTATGGAATATTTTCGTGAGAACAAGAAAATAAATCGCAGTAATTGCATGCCAAACTTCATGTGTTATGGGCCATCAAAAAATTCCGATTGCAAGTGAAATGTTGTTATTATTATTTTAAAATGGAAATAAACCGCAAGATCACAACAACGAAAATTAATATTCATTGAAATTCAGAACTCAACAAAAAGCCCTTAAAAACGCACATAAAGTGACGAGAAATTGATTCAAAACAAGAACATTAATCGAAAATGTCATCTTCATCAAAATTTTAAAAGTTAAATACAAAAAAAAATTAAAAAAGAAGAAAGATAAATGAAATCACATAACAATCAGACTACCTACTTTAAAATGCAAAACCAACAGAAAGAAATAGGAAAAAAGTATGTAACGAAAACTTAAAACAAAAACGAACTCAGACCAAAAAACGGAAAACGAAAAAACTGCTTAGAGCGGCATTAAATTGTAACAACTCGGCAGCTGCTCGTTTATCGACGGCAACACAAGGGAAACAACAAAACAATTATAACAGAAAAAACCTCTAAAAGACAGGCACAAGCAAAGAATTGTAACTCAACGAAACTTTTACCAGCAGCGAAACCACAAAAGCGCAACAGCAACAACGATCGCAAAGCCCAATCGCGCTCTCAGCTGCTTCGCTGTGCTCTTTCGTTCGGTTCAACCCGGCCTCGGACGGATCTTACCAAAAAACACAAACGCGAACTGGTTTGCAGTTTTGACCTTTTCACTTTTCGCTCTCGTCGACTCTCTGCGGCGCTCGGCTCCACTCAGCGGCGATCGATGCTGCGCGAAACGAACGACTTAAGACGCAAACCAGCTTCGGTGTTTCTCTTCATTCGGAAGCTTCAAGTCGCTCTCAACTTGGCTTTCGCATTCGCTTGTTAACCGTTGCAACGGCAAAACGTGCCGACGCGTGTGTCCGCTCCGTACTTGTGCATTTCTTTCTTTTAACGGTGTGTTTTTTGGTGTTTTTATTGCTGATCGTTTTGCTGCAGCTTTGTAATTATTGAAGTCTTAATTTTTTACTCGTTTTCGGTGTTTATCGGACAAAATGTAAATTTCTGTTGTCATTCTAAATGTTTTTGTCGTGTTGTTGCTGTTCGCTTCGTGGCTTCTTGTGTGCTTCGTGATTTCGGACATCATCGACAAGATACGGCGTCACGATCGGTCTCTGTTTCTGTTTCTGTGCCTGCTGCTGCTGGTGTTGCACGCAGGCGCATTCGCGAATGAAATACTGCTGGCGATGAAGCGAAAAGTCGGATTTGAATTCATTTGTGGTGCTTTCAAATTGATTCTTCTGGGCGCTCCTGCGAATGCGGCAGAAGAACTGATATCAAAGTCAAGCTATTAACCTTAAAAAGCGCTGCAGTGCACTAAGAAATAAATAAAAACGAAACGAACGGTGTCATTAAAAGAGAAATATCATTAAAATCGTATCATTAACGCAGCGTGCAGACAACTTAACCGAAAACCTTTGTTATTCCTTTAGAAAAAAAGTAAAAAGAAGAAATTAGGTCGATCCGTTATATTTGCCCAACCGAAGCTTGAGAAAATGTGTTTAAAATAACTCGAATTTCGAAATCGAGAACCGTTCATCTTTGGCAATTTTCCGTAAATTCACTGAATTAGAAATAAAATGCTTAATAACAGCTTTGATTGTAATGAAAACCCTTTGAACGATTAGTTGGCCAACCGACTAATAAATTCTTTAAACCACCGACAACAACAACGAAATTTAAACGCTGCTCAAAATCCACAGCGTTTAAGCCATCATCGGCTCGATTCGGACGCTTTTGAATCGTATCTTGACTCTGTCGTGGGAACGAGTTGGTTTCTGAGGAATTTTTGCAGTCAATACAACAACAACAACCACAGAAAGAACAACAACAGCAGCAGCAGAAATAAAAACCACATCGCTTCTACGAGTCTAAGGTAAGTTTGTAAAACTATCGACAACCTTTTGGCTAAAAGTCTGCCGAGTCTGCTTAAAGTTTAACTGATCTCCGTGTTGTTGTTGCTGGAAAAGTATTCTGCGTTGCGGTTGTTGGTTTTGTTGTTGTCACTTGTTGGCTCCGGGCAGGGGTTAATTTTACAGAAACAGGAATTTCCACTCCTACAAGAATCGAGTCTATTTTTCGATGGTTTGCAAACCTCAATCTTTTCTTTGTCTTTTGCCTTTCTTCGTTGGAAACTTAGAATTTTCTTCTTGCCCCGTGCAATTTTTGGTTTTGTTTTTGCACTGAGATGCTTTCTTCTCTATACTCAACAAAGAAATGTTTAACTAAATAAATATTTATAATAAATCACTAAATAAATTAATAATTAATTAAAATTGAAATTTGAATTTCATTTTAAAAGTTGATAAAATGAATAAAATTAAGAAGAAATAAAATAAAATGATGTATTCTCATGATAATTTCCACATTTTATATGAATTTTATGTAAACCGTTTAACTTTAAACGTAATATCAAAAGATTTAACTTTAAATGTGCACGAAGCAACTTTTGAAGTTATGAAAACAGCCGAAAGTGTTTCAGAGCAAAAGCAAAATAGAAACGCCGATAAAATCTTTGAAATCATTTATTATAAATGGCCAGATTAGAAGGTCAGTGAATTAGTTGCTTTATGTATTTAGCTACAATTTTTACGTAGTAACAAAATCTTTAATCAAATCGAGTCTAGTGAAGCTTTGAAATTGTTCAATTCGCTGCAATCAATTTTTTCGATTCCTTGGATATTTGCTAGCAATCGTCTAGACTTTAGAAAGATTATCAAAATCATTAATTCAAATGTGAATTTTAAACATTAATGTAAATGAAGCGTCTGCAGTTGTGAATATTTTGTATTTTTAATTAGTTTATATCGAACTGAGATGAAGCGAAGATGAAGATGAGAGCCAATATGATGAAGATGATGTGAATTAATCGATGCATACTATATATCGATTAGATTAAAAAGTAATTAGCATCACACGATCAAGTAATTATTAATAATTGATTCTGAGAAAAGGAAATAATTCATTGAAGCTTCACAAATATAAAAATTTATTTATTGAAGTTTTGGACAGAAATTGGAAGTTTTATAATGCAATCAATAATGCATTTTATTACAGGAATTTAATTAAAATTATAATAGAATTTATTCGTTTATTTTATGCTTCACTATTCTCGTAACTAATACAACTCTTTCACTTGTAAATCAAAAATCTTTACTTACAATCAGAAATGACGATTTCCGCTTTAGAAATGACGCTGAATTACGCGATGTTTTTGCCATTGTCTTTTTTGTGACAGTTTCATCTTTTTTAATAATTTAATTAACAAATCTGCTACTTTTATCTTTTGCTTTTTCTATAAATAACTTCCAGTAGAAGCCATAAATTCATGATCTCTGTGGAAATAAGCACATTGCATGTAAATTAAATAAATTAAAAAATCTGTGGCACTTCCCAGCATGAACTTCTTTCCTAATACCTGATGTAGTTTTACCTAATCTCCATCAAAGCAATTGCATTGGACTTAATTGTTCGACACGAAGCAAAACAATTATTTCTTATAGCTACAAACATGAAAATATATGAAAGCATTTCACAAAAATAGTCGAGAAACAGCTTAAATGCTGCTGCGTGAAATTTCACGGCTCAATTTAATAATGAATTACTCCTTAAATTGCATATATCTTTTCAAAAAACACTGCTTTAATTCTCCTCTAAACCCAAATTAGCAAAATTAGTGTAAAAAATTATTTTAAGCTGTTGTTTAATGTGCATCTCCCTCGCAATCTTCATCATGAGTGTTTATTGCAATTGAAGTTTGACGAATAATGATCATAATGAGAAGGAGAATGCGGCAAAAGATGACTTTCTCTTTGCATAAGAAATCATTAAAAAACTTTAAAAGCAAAGCAAACAGCAGCGCGAGCGAACGGAATTCAGTTGGTATAAAAATACTACACGGAATTATTTATGCTAAACAAATTTTTGGCTGACTGGATGACTGACTGCATGACATCGTTCTGATTAATGTCAGAAGTCGTGGAGCTTATGATGATTTCTGATTTCTATTCTTTGCTTAATATTCACTTATAATTTGAATATTTAAGCAATACTTTCTTTAAAAAATGATTTACGAAATATAAAAAATAGTTTGCTATAAAATTACATGTGTTTATTTCCTTAAAGTTTTCTTTCCATTTTTACTTTTGCTTTTTTACCTTTTTATTGTAGTTATTTTTATTAAAATGTTTAATAAAAGCTGTTCATTAAAATTATTTTTTTATTAATAATAAAATTATAAATATCAATAAATTTAGTTTCAAATAATTATTGGCTATTGTTTGTAATTATTATTATTATTATTTGCAATTATTATTAATTATTTTTAATATCATTTGCCATTTATTATTTCTCTTCATTTTCATTTTATTCTGTATTTCTCTTTGCATTTTTTATTGTTATTTTATTTCGTTATTATTGCTGTTCATTTTTATTTTTATTCTGTATTTCTTTTGGCAATTCTTTTGGCACTATTATTTTACTTATTAGAATAGTTAATTTACAAAAAAATTAACTTTTAATCGAATAAAAATAAGTATTAAAATGTGCTTAACAGTGGATGTTAATTATAAAAAGAGGAAAAGATAAATCGACGGAAGGAAGAAAGTGAAAAAGTGAAGAGAATGGAACAAATCTTCTTGGAATATCATTAAAAAATCATTATACGAACACATCTTATCAAATGGAATAGATTTATTTCCTTTTATATATACTAATGATGTTTTACAGTTTTTTTTAGATTTTGTATTTACGAATCATTTCAAGACTTAATTAATTAATTTAAAAGTAGATAAAAATTAATTGTAAATATTAAAGTTTTATGATTAATTAAGCAGTCGATTGGATTACGTAAATTCTTCAGAAAGAATTAACATATTGTACGAAAACGGATTATGATCGATGGATAAATGACTATAATCCATTATTAATTATATTATAGCCTAATATAAAAAAAAAAAATTACAGTAACTAAGAAGTCGAAAATAATATTTAATTGATTTTAATAAATCAACAAGAATTAATTAATTAAAAATATTTCAAAGAAATGGTTAATTTTAGAGATAAATTTGGCATTTTATTTATTCATTCGCTCATGTTTCGGTCGCGATTCCTTCGAGTACAATGAAAACCTACGTGAATTAATATAATTTTCACGATATCTGTTGTATCTTTTGTTTACGCTTTCATTATATTTTTTACGATTCTGTGAATCACATATGAATTTTTCTCGAGGCGTTCAAATTTTTATTTGCGATTCTTGTGATTATTTTATTACTTTTTTCATACTAAAGATTCACAAATTCTGATTGTTGTAAAGTTTAAAGTTAATGCTGGAAAGAAGAGGATTTTTTTTTTCTTTTAACGAAGAAAAGAAGGTAACTTTAATGACTCGGCTTTAATTAGTTGCTTTTGGTTGGTTTTTGGTGTCAGAGAACAGCGCGTTTCAAGATCGTTTCTGTTTTATTTGCGTTTTATTCTTTCATTGTGATGCTTTCTGAAAGAGTTTCATAGTTTTTTTGTAATATTATTTGCTCAATTAAAATTATTTTCTCAGCATAAAAATAATGAATATTAAAATTAACCACTTCGAATGGCATTGAGAACGTTTTCAGCAGCGCGTTCTCAACAGCAGCAGCAGCAGCGCCTCAGAATCGCATTTTAATTAAAGCTTTGACATTCAACAATCACTAAACAAATGAAACGATAAAAAAGATAAAATAAACCGTTATTAAGCGGTCACACAGCGAAATAAAATACCGAATGGAGGCTGACTGAGGGTGGACAGGTTCTGGGATTGATTCGAAGCCAAGTGACAGACTGACGAGTTGCCTGAATGACTGACTGATTGAGCAACTGCTTAACTGATTCGTTTAGTTGACTTTTACTTTTCTCGTTACACCATCAACACCAACAACAACAACAACGCCACCGCCGACAACATCTCAAAGTCCGAAAATAATGGCAAGGTTCAGGCGCAGAAGAGTTGCATTCATTTGCATCGCCCCGTTGCGGGCTGCAAATCGAAACTGAATACGATTAAATAGACTGTAAAATGCGAAAACAACACCAGAACGCGAAACAAAAGCAGAAAAACCAGAACCGAAAGCAGCAAATAAACAAACGAAGAGTGGAAATATTAATTTGCATGCTGCTTTTAACTGTTTGCAAACACGGTCCGAATAATGGACCAGCTTCAAGTCGAGACTCTTGTAGCCACAAACGCGGTGGGCGACGCAGAACGGGGTGGGGGGGACAAGGGGACGAAGACGATTTAAATTAAAGTAGTTGAAACTGGTATTTAACTAAAGCTTTATAATTGCTCGGTAACAGAATCAATCCATTCGACGGGACAGAAGATCATCGACGTTGTTTGCTTGCTTTTTACAAACCAAAATAACTTAGAGAAAAAAGAGGTGAAGAGGGAAGAAGTGGAAAGAATTTTCAGCTAATAATGTTGCTAATTTATTTTATATAAAACCATCGAAGCGCAATGTTTCCATGGAATTCGTGAAGTCGAATTTCCTCTTAATTAACATGGCATGAACCACGTTTTTAGTCTGTTCTTTGTTTCATTCGAATGAATTACAACTGCGATGTTTAAAGTTCATAAAGTAATTCACGAGAAACATGATATTAAAGGTCATCGACGGTGCGAAGATGTTTGAATCGTCGAGGTGAAGATTTTCCCTCGAAATTCTTTCATTTCGCTCGAAGTGAGAAGAAGTTTAACCGTGAAAATGTAAACAGCGGAGACTCAGTGAATTCTGTCACTATGTGATTACTTTACATTTAAATATGTGAAGTAATTATTCAAAATTATTTAAAATTGAGAATTCTTTAAATTGTGACCTTTGTGTTATTTTTTAATAACGCATTCAGAGTTTCTTAAGAGAAGAATAAAAATAATAAATATATTTGAAGCAATAAAAAACAATTGTTATTAGTAATAATAACAGCAACGATTCTTGAATTCTTGTTGGGAAATTAAATGATTGTCAATATAAATTTTAGAGGAATTGGAAGCTTTGTATAACAATTTAATAATTAAAGATAATTTGAAAATTTTAAGTAATGTCTTTGTTTTAAGTACAACGAAAAGGAAACGAAATCAATGGAAAAACAACAGCATAAATAATAATAACCAACAAAATACGGAATTAATTAATTTTAAACTTTTCCCTTTTCGTTTTCGTTTCTTGTTTGCGAATTGAAACCATATTTTTTAAAGCTCATTCAACTTTAACGCGTCCTTCGAGACCCGGCGCCACGTTTTTGCGACTTTTGCGTTTCTTTAATTCACATGTGGAGTTAATTAATTAATAAAACAACATTTTCTTATATTCTTTTTGCGTATTTAAATGTGTTTCCTTGCAAAGTCGCTGTTACAATTCGTTTCTTCATGTTCACAATCAACAAGAATAGGAAAAACATTCTTCAGGAGATATTAAATCGCCTTTGCAACTTTATTTTCATAATAACTTTTTCAAAAACTTTTAATGATCCTCAGAGTTTAATGAATGCCTTGAAATGGACGCAGAGTGTTTGAGTGAAGGTCAGTTGAAGTGTTTGAATCTCTGATGAACAAATGAACGCAATTCAATTGCTATTTTTGTGGATATTGCAATAAATTTGCGCTTTTACACAGTATTATTAAAATTAATTAGGAATAGTAATAAAATTGACAACAAAAAGTTATTTGAAATTCCAAAATGAACCGAAATTTACGAAAAACAGGAAAATAATAATCATAAAAACTCCAAATTATTTAAAAGCAACAGCAACAATAACAAAAAACCGGGTTTTAATTTATGCAATGAACCCGTTTCCATGACTAACTTTTAATTAGCCAAACTCGTTTAATTTGATAACGTTTTTGATTTTTTTTTTGTGTTTTTTTTTTGTGTTGTTTAAGATAAAACTTCGTTCTCCGTTTTAGCTGCAATTAAATATTTGTTTGCTTTTTTTATTTGTTTGTTGTTGAAAAATGCAAATAAACTTTGTGTCTGTCTCTGTTCTTTTATCACATCTGACTTTAGCTGCTTTTCTCTGGTGGTTTCATAAAGTCCCTTGTCCATGGATCCGAGTTTTTTAAAGTTTAAAATAATTGCAGCTCCTTTTTTTGTCTTTAAATTTTTATAGATGGGTTTTTGCATTTTTTTTTGTGTTTTTTGTGTACTCATTCTTTTCTATATTAATTTCTGTTTCAATTATTATTAAAATTTAATTATTTTCTTAATTGAAAAAACCCGAATTCGTACGATTTTTTAGTAATTATTAATGGTCTTTAAAAGGCTTTTACAATAGTGAAAAGTTGAGAATTTTGTTTATTTCGGTTTTTTCCACTGAAACATTTAGAAACTGGATTGAAGCTGATTTAATACTGAATTTTTAACTTCTTAACCGGTTAATTGTGATTTTGTTTCTCTTTTTAATCTAATGAAGAAGAAAGGAACCAATTAAACGCGAAATTTCGTTGATAAATAAGTTTTATGAAAGGTTTTAGTCGTTAAATGATACCATAAAAGAACCAGTTCCCACAGTATAACTTCGAATTAAATAAATAACTAAATAAAATAAATTAAATAAATAAAAAAGCCAATGAAACAGTCAATAAAATGCATCTGCTGTTGCTGTAGCTTTAATAAAGGATAAATCCTTAAAAGATTTATGAACTTTTAAAGAGATTTTCTCACGTAGAACCCGAAAACTACAAAAATTTCGTAATTTATTGGCTTCTGGGTTTCAGAGTCTCTCAGCAACCCTTTTTGTAGAGCGATTTCTGTATTAACAATGCAACAATTTCTATTTAAATCCACACTAAAAACTCTTGCAATCAGATCTCTTCGATTTTCCTAACTTTCGATCGACATTCATTTCTGTCAGTCTGTTAATGGGTCTTTATTCAGTAGTCGTTGTCGCTTGTTATTGTTGTTGTTTGATATTTTTATCCACGAAATCACATCTATCGCTTAGCAACTCCGATTACAGGGAGTTTTTCATACGCTCCGTTGGCACAGACTGTCAATGCTTGCATTCAGACACTTACTTAATAATAGTAATGAAGTGAAATGCCAACTAAACAGAAAACAACAAATTAAACACACAAGAAAAGCAAGAAGTCAGCCCCACCTCCGCCTTCTCTCGTTTGTGGACCCAACAACAGACTCGAGTACAATTATTTTCCTCGCGGCTGAAGTTTTAAAGGCGCTGCGTGGTTCCGGGCCTCGTCGGTGGTTATTGGGTGGTGGGTGGGGAGGGGGCGGAACGTGCGAGGCAGCGCTTGCGTTGGCGACGTCAATTTCGTTGTCGTGTAAAGTCAAAGTGTAGCAAAAATGTAACATTTTAGACTAAGCAACTAAAGTCTTTGTTTGTTGTTGTCTTTTATTATTATGATTTTTTATATATTAATAACAATGTATTTCTGCTGTTCGTATTCACACAAATGTTATTCTAGTTGATGTCTTTTTTTGTGCCTTTGTCATTGCATTTCCTTGGCTGTTGTTGGTTTAGTCTAATGCGTTTTAGATACTCGTCGGTTATTGTTGTTTATGCTATTATCTACTATTTTCCAATGTCTGCAATCTCACATTGAATCGCGTGTGCAACAAACTCCATTTTATTCACAGCTTTTAATAGAAATACAACAAAGTATTTTCGCCTTGGTTTGTTTCTATTCCATTCCATTCCTTGGTCGCTATTGTGCTGTTAATAATAATTATAATGCAAGTTGTTGTTTTTATACAATGTTTTTGCTTTCATTTTTCTTTCGTATTAATTTAATTACTCATATTTACGATCTTCTTGTTGCTTTTAAATTATCTACTTTAAATTTTAAATTATCTTCTACTTCCTTTTCAACGTCTTCCTTATTTAACCATAACACCTTGAAGTATTTCCTGTACATTTCTATTATAAACATCCTCATCGAAAGCTACCCTTGAAACATTGCATAGCGACAAATGTTGATAAGCACAAAATTGCATTTAAGCAAAAGAATTTGTTGCTAAGAGTCTCTGCGGAGCTACGAAGGCGATCTTCTTTCTTTCTCTTCATTCTGAAATGTTCTCTCTTCTGAATTTTATTCCTTTCCATGTTGCTTTGGTTAGTTTCGTGGCCTCTGCCGCCGCCCGAATTACATTTTTATACACAGGAATTATTTTATTTAAAGCATTTTCCTCTACTTCATTCTGAGGGTTGCACGTTGAAATATAAAGAAGAAAAAATGCATTCATTCGTACTTGAGCAACCATGTGAAACGAACGAGATTTCTGAAATCTTCTGGAGCAGATCCAACACCGGATTTTTAATGCCGACATCAGTTGTTGAAGTTGCCACGCTTTTTATTGTTGCTGCCCCTTCCGCTGCTGCTTCCTTCTGCTGTTAGTAAGTACTTTTACTTGTCCATTCGGTTTGATTTTGTTGTCTGGTTTCTGTCGCTCTTTAATGGATACAGTATCCACTGCGTCTTGATGGATCGCTTTTCCCTGTTGCGAAGTATGAAATTATGGCATAAAGATAAAGTTTCTTGACCAATAACACATCCGCTTGACAGCGAGTGAGAATTTTCTGTTTTCTAAACAGGAAAAACAGCAAAAACTTGAAAAAAAACATTTGCTTAAAAGAGAAAAAAAGTGAATTTATAGAGGAAATACTCTCATATAATAGACTGTTATGTGTGTTATTAGAAATGAAGACTAGAACAGCAAAAAGAATATAAAAAATGTCGTGTTTACATTTTGTTATAAAAAAATTTGTATAGTAAAAAAGTAATATAAAAAATTAAATATAAAGTTGGCAGTATTCAAAGTATTCGTTTTGAGTACATTTCTTATAAAACTGCCAGCGATTTTTAAACTACAAACGGCCAAATCATAGAATCGGGAGCAAAAAGTAGCTCAAAGTAAAGAAAAACGAAGCACGGCGGCAGTAAAAATGAAAAACACAATATAAAAAACAGAAAAAGAAGACAAAAAATTATTACTTCCAACTACAAACGTCGTAAAAAGATACACAACAATAAAAACACAAGTAAAAAATGCAATAAAATTAAACAACAAAGCGCCAAATAAACAATAAAATGGCAACTCTACTACGATTTCTCTTTTTCCAAATAAACAATAAAATGGCAACTCTACTACGATTTTTCTTTTTTATGCTGTTTGAAACAATGTAAAGTCGAATTTAAGAATTAATAACCTAAGAAATGTATGTAAAAATTCTGCTGAACTTTCTTCTTAAGCAGAAATCGGAGCTTCACCGAAGCAATGGCATTTATTTAAACTACTATTTCAATACTTAACATCTTAATTTCAGTTATTTCCATCTTTTCCTCATACATATTCACTTTATTTTGCATTATTTCAAGTGTTACTTTCTTATACTAAACTTTCTTAATACGTTTCCACGTCCCATTCCATGGAAATGTCATGGAAAAGCTTCGATATACAAGGAAAAGTCCTATAATAAACTCGCATTAACGGGTGTTTTCCATATTTTTATGATTCGTGCAGTTTCAGCTTGCAAAGAGTCCATTCGTTGCCATGTTTGTCTGCAGATTTTTCCTATTTCGCCGGCAGATATCGATACTTGTGGCCATCTGTTCAGAGGCTGTACTCAAGGCAAAGCGCTCCTCAAGACGCCGTACCTTGTTTTCCTAATGATGCTGGAGTTTTCTGCTGTCTTTTGTTGAGTGACTGGATGACTGACTGACTGACTGATTGCCTGATTGATCGAATGAATTCATTGCTGACTTGGCTTGTTGTTAGTTGGGAAAATCAGAAACTTCAACTAGTTTATAAAATGTCAACAAGACTTTTTATTTGGACTAAAGAAAATGATGAACGTGAATGTTTCTTCGGAAAAATAACTTTCTTTTTTGCTCATGTCTGCGTATTTCTCTTCTGATTTCCGTATTGTTTACAATTGAAATAAATTCCATATACGATCGGATTTTCGATTCAGTTTAAGAGCTGACGTTTAACCATTTGAACGTCACGTAGGTCGCCGCTGATAGGAATCATTCTACTGCGCTATACAGCCCGTCATTTTTACGGCTATCTCCACTTTTGTCACCGCTTCTCACGTCTCTAACATAAAAAGAAGACCAAGAAAACACATTCCCTGATATACAAAGACACAAAATTGTGCATTTCTATATGCATTTCTATGTGAGCTCAATATTTTAGGTGCTTCTCAAATAAAAATTGAATCCCAGCGTAATTCAGGGTCTTGCGAGAGAGTTACGTGAACTTTTCGACCATATTTCAACACGTTATTCATTGAAATGCTGCTTTTATTCATCCTACAATTTCCATATTTGTGAACTTTACTTACTAATCGCTTCAGAATGCTAATTTTGGGAATTTTTTAGATACTCTTTATGCTTAAAGCTTCTTTTAACCACTCATTCAATTGAATTTCCTGATCATTTCATTGACTTTCGTGAGTTTAGCGAAATTTAAGTAAAACTCATGTTCGATAGACAAACAGAAAGCAGCGCTTTCGGTGCTAATTGTTTGCCTGATTTACCACGAAAGAACTGGGACAAGCGAGACGTTTCAATAAGTGAGAAATTGCACATTCAGCCAATAAATACACATAAAAACATCCAAGCCTTGGCAAGAGTTTCTCCGAAAGTGCAGAAGAACACCGCGAACTGGTTGAAAAGAATGCGTTCTGCAAACAGCGAAGAAAGAAGCACTCAAAGAGGAAAGAAGAAAGTTAACCTGAGTTGCCATATTTTCCAGCAGACGACGGCGGTGACACGACTTCTTACCGGTTCCATCACGAGACCGAAAGAATCGAGACTCGGCGGTTGGTTGGTTTCTGTGGTGCGGCTGTTGGTGGACCACGACGACGACGTTTGACGGTGACGTATGACAGGAAAAGCATCCAAGCGAACGATGCAATATACAAATGCGAAACTAGTTTTCGCAGCTTGAACCAGACTCGCCTCGGATGCTCGAATTTAATGTAGTGTTTCTTTCTGCTTCGGTGCAAAGCTCCTTCGCGTGTGTGTGTGTGTGTGGAGTGTAAAAATGGCAAATTAATGGCAATTTATTTCACTCATTACACGAACAAAAATTTGACATTTGGAAGGCATCAATCGTGGCACCGACCGCGACAAATCATTTAAGCAACGTAGCCCTAAACGAGCCGTCCTTCAGGGACGCAAAGTGTCTTGGGCAGAGGCTCTTTTCTAGGCTGTCAAACGGACTTCTTGAAGGAGCTTCAGCTGCTTCTACACACGCGTTCAGATGGAAGGTGATTAATCAGAATTGTGGTCGTCAGAGTAACTGAAACAGGACACAGGGATTTAGTGAATATAAATGAAACGGCTAAGGCTTTGGCAAATTTGATTTATCTGCGTGATTTGTAAGGTAATCAAGAAGCAGAAAAGGTTAAATAGGGAATAAATTTACCCAGAATAGACTGAAACTGTTGCCGTGCTCGAAGATGTTGTAATAATACAAATAATCATAATACTAATAATGATAAACGTGACTATTTCTCTAATTAATAGAAGAGAACTCATCTTAAATTCCTTTATTAACAATTGTTCATGGTTTTAGGTTATTTTTATTTATTACCAGTCTTCGATGGAGACGTTACACTGCGAATGAATGGAAAATGTTATTAAATGTTTCTTCAATGCTCATATCTAATCATTTTCGTACTTGAATCGACATCCCTCGAGTTTATTGTACTTTTAACTTTTATAGACCGTTGCGAGTGTTGAAATTTTATAACTCTGATGTCTTATTATCTGCCGAAACATTATACAGTAGCCATGGATGCCAATTTTTATCTATTTATAACTTTGAACAATGAGTTGAGTGTCACGAATGTGAGTTGTTTGCGTCGTTTTTGTTGCTGTCGTCGTCGTTGTCGTTGTTATTGTTGTATTGCATGACCCTGTGTAACTTAAGCTCATCGCTTTTCAGCCTCACGCTAGAGTAGAAATTAAAAACTTTATACATGGTCATTATCGCATTTAAAAAGTAAAAACAAAGTGAATGTGTTATGAAGAAAATAAAATTCATCTGCTTCTGTGTGTGTGTGTACGTTGTTCGTCTGTATTTAATAAATTCCACGGCTTCGGTTTCGGTTGCGTTGCTTTTCGAGCGCATGCGCAAAGGCTTTTGTTTAAAGATTGCGCAATCAAAACAAAACGAAACCGAAAAATTACTGTTGCATGAAGAACGAAGCCAGAGCCGAGCTCCATTTCAAACCATTTTAGATTAAATCGCAGCAAATCTTTGAAATAGTGCAACGAAATCGTTTAAAAATAAAGAGCAACAGCAACGAAGTTCGTTCGTTCGTTCGTTTGTTTGTTTGTTTTCGGTTAATATTTTGTGGTGTCGGGAAATTGCCAACAGCATCCACATCATTAAATAACATTAAACGAACTTCAGAACAGCGTGAAAAACGCGAAGAGCTGTGAATTAATGACTGCGATGCATTTCGCAATGACGCGACGTGTTCCAAACATCCGCACCTGCAGCGGACGGAAGCAAATGCATCCGTTGACGCGGTCGCAATTTAGCAAAACAGAACCGAAACGATCAGAATTAAACTAAATTGAAGTAAATTTAAGTGCAGTGGACTTAAACATGATATTAATTAAACAAATATTATAAAACATTATTAAATCCGTTCAAAACTTTAAGTAATTAAGGAAATAAATGCATTTGTTTGAAGAAAAGAGCTGAAAGACTCCTTCGAAATCCTCTTACTACAAGATGAGGATTAAATAATGCTTCATTATTCGCTAAAAGTTTGTCTATTTGCATTCAGATGGAATGTTTAATTAAATATTTCACTAACGATTCATTTGTGTTGTCAGAAGCAAGGACAAATTTTCCCTACTTGGACTACATTCATTTATTTGTATACTAGGCTTTGTCAAATCCCATTTTCATGAATGCCGAACAACCCCCGCTTCCTCGGAATGCTTTGAATCTTCTCCATCTCGAAAACATGTTTTGTATTTGCTGCAATCAATTGACCATCAAATACGAACTGAACGAACTTTTAACCGCCCTTCGACCAAAACTAACCTACATCAATGCTACTGCTTTGCGGTATTCATATAAACAACCGACTGGCAACAATTCCAACAACAACAAAGACCACAACATCACCACCAACACAACAACAACAACAACAATGATAATGACTAATTCCATTTTAATGACACAGTTCCATCTATTTATACCTCTGTACCGCCAACTCCAAGTTCCACGAAACTAAGGAGCTTTTCCGGCATTACAAACACACACACACACACAAACGTTGTGGTTTGTGTCCTTCTCACGAAGTCGCCGTCGTAGCTGTCGTCACCGTCGTGCTTGGTCTTCGTACAAGCATCACTTGAGTTGTTTCAGAAACTGCGAGTAGAACGAACTCGAGTAGGAGACCCACGCTAAGCCAGGCAACAACCAGGAACTCACAAAGCTCACCCACATAATGGACAATTAATGGAGAACTGAAGCATTCGGTTTGGTTGCTGACTTGATTTCGATGGTTAATCATTGTCGAATGTTACAATGCGATGGAGAGCAATTGAATGAAGCGAATGACGGCGGTAGAACAAACGAGGGACGCAACTATTTAAGAGGCCACCAGATTTTGCATATCGTGGCGAGTTGGACGAAGCAGAAGTGGTTCATTACAGTGGTTCCTACACTGTAATGGAAACCTTTAGAAACTGTGACTTTATATGACGAAAATATTTTACAATTGATAAACAAAAAACCCTTTACATTCTATATTTTATACAACTTCTCTCCGTGGACTTTTAATACCTTAATAATAGAGAATTTCGACATTATCCGAATCTTCTTCTTTGGAGAAAATAGTGAAAAATAGAAACTTTTTCGGTTCTGTTTTAAATTAGAATGTTATTAGGAACTTCGGTACACCGCATTTTCGAACTCTTTGTCGCCATCGCGGCACATTAACAACGCTTTAACAAGGACTTCGTGAAACATTCGCGAAACTGTTCGCGGTCACATCACCGTGAATGTATTCATTCACAGCAGTCACTTCATCGAGCTTCCAGTGACCGCAACTGCGTGCATTTCGCAATTAACGTCCTCTTAGCCAAAGAGTGCCAAACGGTAATTAAAAACACGTTCTCATTTCATTATTGTGGTCAATTGTCCGTGGGGCTGTGACTGTGATTAATCATTGCAGAATAAATCGAAAACAATCAAAGCATTTTCGTGGTTAAATTCACTGCATCCCGGGACCAAAGAGAAAGAAGAGTCAAGGAAAAATGGTGGGTTAGTCTGGGTAAATAAATGCATATATGACCCATGTACCATGAACTCTTCTGCGATTTTAAATGGGACACGCATGGTTTATAATCAGCTTAGCATCGTTTGTAAGCTCCTCTTACGCAAAGGATTACTTTCTGGTGAATAACTTGCGTTAAATTCACTCAAAAGTCTTTTGTTTTACTGTTTACGATTTTACTATTGAAAGCTACAATGAATTATAAAATAATTCTGTCGAACACGCATCTTCTTTAAGTTACTTATTCTCATTTAAAGATTACATTTTGGCAAACTTTGTTGCGAGCAGAAACCTTAAGGATTCTGTTTGCAATTACGAAAAATCTCATAAACAAGTCATACACATTTCATAATATAAGTAATTAAATTCATTTAATTACTGTTTTCTGTGTACGCTTTTATATGAAAGCCGTAACTTTTGATTGAGTAATTTGATTGGGTTCGTCCGAGTTGCAGAGTTCAACTGAAGATTTCTGTCCGAAATCCATGAAATCCCTCAGCAAATTCATGAGAATGAATGTTTGCTGAGGTGAATAAATGAATGCGAGAACAAATAAACATTCAATTCATGGGAAATGTTTCGATTTTCCTCTTCAAAGGGCTTCAGCTTCTTTGTACATATTATTTTATTCATATTTCGTATGCAAACAGTTTATTTGTTTATTCAAGAAATACTTTCATGGAAATTGGAATTGTTTAATCTCACTTCAAATTAATATCAATTTTCATTGTGTTACTTTTCAGCTTTTGCATCAATTCTTTGTAAAATAATGTTTGGAAAGTACAAATTTATAGTAAATAAAACATTTAGTGAATTTCAACGGAATTTTAACCATTTTTTCAGTCAATTTTGTGTTGTATTTTTTGTTTTTCCTACCATTTTTTTAATTACTTTACTATTTTTTTAATGGTAACACGTTTAAAAAACTCTTGGAGCAAAAAAAGGCGAAGAACTTCAATCGAGTGAATCTGCAGACGATTTCATTTTTAAACAGAAGTTTCACGTTTTTCGTTATACGCGAAAAAAAATATTTTAATTAACAGAATTTCCTGATTTCCGTATCCATTCTGCATGCAGCAAATCCTCCTTTTCGTTGCAGCAAACAAAATTCCTGAAACTTTTGATGGAAATTTTTCTGAATTTCGTGATTTCAAACGATTGTGATCGACAGTTGGATGTCATAGCTGATGCATTGCATTAATTTTTTGGGAAAAAGCAAAAAAGAAAACCAAAATATAAAAACTAAAATTCCACTAATCAAAGAAAAAAGCGAAAGGAAAACCCATTTCAGTGAGACTAATCGATGGAGTCCGATAAATAGTAGAAAAGTAGAGAACTCGAGAGTTTAACGGCGTGAATGATGACTGAATCATTAGAGTTGAGAGGGAAACTATTGCATAGATGATAAAATGGAAAGAGGAAATTGATTGATAGACAGTTAGGAATAACTACAGAAAATTCAGAAAAATACCCCTTTAAAACAAAGCGATGATATTCACTGTGATAGTAGGTATTTTTGTATGGCGTAGTTCATCAGCTATTTTCTGAAATCAAGCTTATGTATGATGCCATAAACCGTATCTATAATTATTCTCTGATCACTGAGTTCATGGCTGGTCCGTCATATCACTCATCTTTCAGACAATAAGTCAATTACCGATATAATTCCACTCCATAGTGAAGTCTCAATGAATTTCTTCTCCAGGATAAAAGTTGTCTGAATTAATACAGGGATATTTCTACCCGGATGCGAGTCAGATGTGGCTTAATGTATTTCAGTGTTCATTACGGATTATCTGCTTACCTTGAATGATATCCGAAATAAATATTGTCACTAAGTTGCAGAACCTTGAGCAATACTCAAATACTTACAGAGTTCGTTGACTTGTTGGCTGTTGGACCCGTAATAAAAGTGTGACGATGTAAAGACTACGCTTTATAGGCAGTAATTAAAGGGAATTACTTTCAGGAAGTTGCATTCGCTGTCTCATTTGCTCGCGCCTAGACTTAAGTAAAGACTAAAGACTAAACAACATACGGCCAATATTTTCATGTTGATAATTGTTTCTGCAGTTTGGCTATGACCACGGGCAAGAGAAGGAAGGAGTACAGCGAATGCACGATCAGCATGACGTTAACGAGGCCTATTTATGGCTTTGCTTTAGGCACGATCGACACTTTCCGCTGTGAAGATGCGCTGGCGCGGCGCTCCATTCGATACTGACGATCATGATAATGAAAGATGGCCGAGAAGTTGACACCAAAACAGAGATTATGTGTGCGGAGAGGCACAAGAAGAAGACGAACAATTGGAAATGCTTTTCTCAAGAGCGAATGAAAGAAATGAAAAGTCATAAAAAGTATTTTCATTTACAAAAACAAAAGAAAAAGAAAAAAAAAAGAAATGAGGTTTTCTTAAAATTATTGATGCTGAATTATGACGCTGGCGGAGGAAAGGAGGAATGTTGACGGTAAGAAGAAATGAAGGAGAGAAAAGTTTTAATTGTTCATAGCAACAACAACAACAACAACAACAACAAATTAGTCAACAGCACGAATGAAGGTGTTGTTGATTTTTTCACTTTTTGTTTGCGGGCAAACATTAAATATACGGTTAAACAAACGCACACCAACCGGCAGAATGTGTGTGTGATTTATGTTGGCAACCCTGAACGTGGAAAACTTTCTTGAAGCTCGGTGCTACCAAATTCGGTGTTGATCTACGCATTACAATGAGTTGGGTGCGTTAAACGCGTTCTTCGCCATCATTTTATTACTATAACAATCATTAACTCTATTTTCCCATTTGAACCCATGTCGCTGCTGTTGTTTTTCGCATTCGTTGCTTTTTATTCATTAATATGTCTTCAAGACTGCGTCTGGTTGCCTTTTCACTTATAAAACTCAATCAACGTTTGTTGTGCTCACCACAGCCAACAAATTCCACAGAGTTTTCGTTTTTTCTTTAATCAGTCTGCTCAGTTTTCTCCATGCAAGGGTTTCTCTGTTCCTCTATTTTTAGGTACTTCTTCATAATTGTGTCATTTCGTCGATGTCACGTAATTCGGTATCACACGCTGACGTGCCGACAACGATTTGATATGCACGACGGAATCCGACGGAAGAAAAGCGCATTCAATTAATTGAAAGTCAATTGAATGAACGGTGTTTGTCATGTGAACCCGGGTGCGACCGCAAACGAACGATGGCCCCATTGAAAGTAGGATTATTGCCATGTAAAAATAAGTAACATGGGACTTAATCCCATTTACGTAATATGGAATTTATATTTAATCCTATCGATGGCAAAAATAAAGGAATTATGATTTATATATTAGAAATTTGTTCAAAAATCCACGGTAGAGCTGATGTGAGAAGTTGATTCATGGGTAGCCACACACCTTGACACGAGGGCAGCCATAAAAAGATGTAAACAAGTGTTGACATTTGTCTACAGTACATAAAAATAAATTTCAAGTGAGTAACTTTCAGCCTGTTGACCTGTTGACCACTTTTAGTTTTCCAGAGAAGCAGACATAAAGTCTATGGAAAAGGAAAGCCTTTGAGCAAGGTGCGAAGAGAAGATGATAATTGATAGAGCAGACAAGAAGAAATTTTTGGGAAATTTATCAGTAAGAAATTAGAAAAACTTTGCTTAGTTTTCAGGATTTTCCCAAAGTGGTATAGTGATGAATAACAATAGATTGGGTAATATCGATTGCCAATGATATTAATTTATTTTCCAATTGTTTTTGTCCTTATTAAAAACATTTTAAATAACATCCCATAACGTGTTATTGTAACTGTTTAATATCTATGACCTGATATTGAAAATTATGACATGAGTTCGTTATTTTTATTGCTGCATTCAAAGCTACAGCAATGGGCCTTGAATTGACCTAAAATTGAGTCAATAAAATGTTTGGGCAGGTTTTTTGAACTCTTTTCATTATTGTTAACTAGCAACTGTAAAATATAAAATGCAATAAATGAATTTAGTGACCAGTTTCAGGTTAAAGCATTCACAAACGGATTCTTTGTAAAACTGTAAAAACTCCGTTAAAATTCCAAACAGAAAAACTTGAAGAAGCTCCAGATAAGTAAAAAAAGTTATGCATTGATATCAGCAGAAGAAAAATTAAATAAGAAAAATTTTTTAAATACTTTCAAAGCCGATTATTAGCAGAATTTCAACGGAGATGCATTAACTTCCGCTATGTTTTAGCTTAACTACTGAAATCGCGTTGGCAACACATCTTCAGTGGGCAGCTGTTCAGGTTAAGTAATAATGAAAAATAAAATAACAAAAAGTCCTCTAGAAGTCATGCGAAAACCGAAGAAAATTACATAAGAAGTAGTGTTAAAGGATGAACGAAATGAGATTAACTAGGAAAGAGACAAAATCAGAGACTGATCGGGAGCACGAGAGACATTTGAGAGACAAAAGCGACGGAGCAACAATAATAACACGTCTTTCGCTGGCGCAGAACAGACTACGGCCGAAGGAGACATCATAAATTACTTTGAAAGCGACAAGATTACAGACAGCGATGACCGACTTCTTCCATTAGCTCCACGAGAGGCTCCAGAGTACTATACTCACCACACTGTGTATCTGTAGGAGATCTTTGAATACTCTATATGGAAAAGTTGTTTTTCTAGTTCTTGGAAACTCGTGGTTTATTTATGCTCCAAGCTGCAGCTGAATCATGTTGTTGTCTTTTCTATTGTTGCTTGTCTTCTTACGACTGTCTCAGTTTTTCTGCAGTCCGCTTCGTTCTCGATCGCCTTCGTTTGGTTTCATTTTGAACTCTTTTGGTCCAACTGAACGTAGATTACCGTTGATTTATCTTTTGTAAAAGCATTTGAGAACGTCGAAATGGGTTATTTATTAATCGTACCGCTTTAAGTACCACTTTGGCTTTTCTCATGTCATTGCGGCTATTATTAAAACCAGCCCAAGCCCAATAAAGCGAATTTCCTCTTCCTGGAAATGTATAATTATATCATTTCTACTCCATTTTATGGTCTTCTATGTTCTTCGCTTTTTTCTTTTCTCAAATTGATTTTTTATATCGTCGTATTATTCAAATGTAGCCATTATCATGTCTTCTGAAACGTGATTTTTGGCCTACACACAAATGTAGTCAAAAACTAATTTTTCATCTCCATCAACTTTAAAGCTTTTTAATTGCGATTTAGAAATACCGTTTCTACTCTTTTCCGCCCCTATCATTATTTCTTTCCTGCGTCTTATTTCTTCATGGTCAAAGGTCTTTGGTCCATACGAATGTTTGTCAGGGGAAAACCGACGATAAACAGCAACGAGCCAACAGTTGATCAGTCAATATTCCATCGAGTCATTCTTAAGGCCGTTTGACCTACATCAAGTTTTTTCGCTTTTGTTTTGTGATTCATAAGATTTGTGTTTTTGGATCTTTCGGTTTTGCTTTTGTTTGTATTGCCCAAATCAGACAATGAACGGCTTGAAACAGATGAAGGCAACGGCGAAAAAGATGAAGAAACAAATACGATTTTTAAGCCCTAAACTGGTTACATCCCAATTTTTCGGTTTTCCTCTTAATAGCCACATTTTATAGACAACATCTTCAGTTTATTCTGCGGTGGGTTCGCGGAGAGATTTACTTTTCATTTAACTTTCTATTTTATTCTAATCAATCAATACACACTCTATACTCTTTGCAGTTCCCACAAATATTACCGAATTTTGCTTATTTAAACTCTTTGCTATGAAACTCTTTCAACTAACTTCTGCTTAGTTTCATTTCTCCTCAATGATATTCCATCTATGAGAATTATCATTGAATTCAAGTAACAATTATTGCAACTAAATCCGACTAAAAGCAGAACTCACCGAAAATAGCCACTCATTATTTCGCCAACACCAATTTTTCCCATCAAGAAAAAGTTTCGAGCGTGGTTCTGTTGGTCACGGGGTTTGTGTATTTTCGGTCAGGTCTCCGCGACTTCAACCGCAGTATTTTTGAGGTCACTAGAGCAGCACAGCATGAAATTAGCAACGCTTTATTAGAGTGCTAATTGAAGGCGGAGAAATTTTTAAGTCCACGATCTCACCTACAATTAATGGGCTGCCTTGCGACTAAGCATTGAATTGTGAGCATATTTTTATATCTCTTTGTAAGAGCAAACATTTGTTAAAAAGTTGTTATTAAATTTTACTTTAGGCCATGGGCTCGGCTGGATGATCAAATTGCTGATAAGTAAATTAGAAATTCAGAATTCAGCGCCTTCCTTAAACTCTGTGGGAGAGAGAAAGCTTAATTGAAATAATTTCCATGTAAAAATGTAGCATTATAAGCACGCCAACAACAACAACAACAATAATAAGAATAATTATTTAACATTTTCTTTTGCAGTTTAAATGTTTAAAGCGAACAAAAAACCTTCCCACCTTCGCAGCTGCATCTAATCGAAAAGGTGAGTTGCTCGATCAAATGTGAATGTTTCCAGAGAAAGTTCTCTTCAACAGAGAAAGAAATAAGTGAATGATTTAGTTTCAATTTCGATATCAAGTGAGCGGAGAGTTTATTGCATTTTAAATTGATTTCTTTTAGAATTACAAGTGTTAAGAAAAATCACCGAAAGTGAAGGAAATACTAAAATGTAACTCTTAATTCATTAAAAGTATATAAATACGGATCTTCAAATATAAAAGTTCGACTTGAATTTATGATCTTTATTGAAAAAAGTGACTTAAAGCTTCAAGTTTTCAGGTCTTTGTAAGGTTTTTTAATTAAAATAAGCTGCAAATATTAAATTACGATGAAATTTAATTTTCTGTAATTACTTTTCTTGTGCTTTCGGATGAAATAAATGCTTTTGTATGCCTTCACACTGAACGGTAATAAAAGAAGATATTAAATAAAATATAAAACGTTGTTCATATAATTTTTCACTATTAAAAACTGATAAATTTACACATTTTATGAGCTGATCTCGAGGCATGAGGAGAGAATTGAACAATCTCTTGAATGGTAACTGCTCATTATTCATTTCATTATTACCCAGAAACGTTCAGTGCTTCAACCCAGCATTAAAAAATTACCATAATTAATGAGAATCGAGTAGAATGAATTGTTACAGAAGTGAATTCATTTCAATCCCAGCACAATTAATTAATAATTAGTGCTTTAATGCATAACTGTGAATAAATCCATTCTTTCAAAATTTCATGTACGTTTTCTTTCCATTCTATTCCATTGCTGGCAATTTAACAATCATGCATATTTAATTGATTACCTTATTTTTTGCATGGGTACTTTGCCCCTTCCCCGCCCATTATCTTTATTATTATTGGGCAATCATTTGGCAGCAGCACGATTGAATTACGTTGAAATCGCGACTGTAGAGATTTCAGTGATAGACGAGATCCAGTCTCGTACATGGGGACCTCGCTGGAGGTTACACTGCTTAACCAACAAGTATATATTATATATACACGTTGGCTTAACAGCCACGTTTATGACTTCATGCAAAAACACAAAAATGATTAACTGAAGTGCGATTGTGTTGAAGTTTGCACTGTGTTTAGCTGAAATTTTTAAAAATAAAAAATGACGTTATTAGAAATATTCCAAAGCGGAAAAAAAAATTTACAAAAATTTCATTAACACATTACATTTTTCCTGTTAGAAACAGAAAGGTTTTAGTTAAATTAACAGAAATGTATTAATCAAAAATACTTCAAAGGCTCAAGCGGAAAAAATTGTGCCAAACGACTTTCGAAGATGATGAATTCGTTGGCTCTAATGAATTTCTAAGCAAATAATAAATAAAAGTAATGAAAAACAAATATATATTCACCTTTAACTTAGATTATGACTGGATTTGAGTGGTTGAAACCTGTTGCTGTGAAAATGTTACACTGAAGTTTGCATTTGAGGCTTAGAAACTGAAGTTTGCTCATTTAACTCGTAATAAATCAATGAAATCCGTATTTTAAAGTAACAAATCAATGACTGATGACCGCATTCACGATCTGTAACCTTCTATTTGAAATGTATTTTAATAAAAATCTGTTTTTTCTATTTCTCGGTGTGTCATAAAAAACGATTCGATTTTTAGTTAAGTTTTTAATGGATCACTAAAAGCATAAAATTAATAAAAAGTGGCTAAATTTCAACTCAAAAATATATTCAAAGAGATTTCATTATTTAATTATTACAATTAAATTTTTTTTTGTTGTTTTGTCTGCGTTGATTTCTTGCAAAAAAAAACGTGACTCTTTTTCGTTCGCAATGAATGAAAATTTTAATGTGACAAGCAGCGTCTTTTTCAACGCCATCATCTGTCATTTCTGTCACTTTAAATGCCAGCAATACTTCAAAATCGTCCTTCGTCGTTGACCGCAACAATTTAAACTTTTTTTTATTCAACTAAATAAAATATTTTATTTTGTTTACTGTGCGAATATCTTCAATTTTTCAACGACACTCGAGGCCACTGAATGGACCGAAAAACAAGAAATGAGAAGAAACTCGCCCGAAACCGAGCAACAGCGACATCCTCCGTTCGTGACATCGATATGGGTCAAGGTAAAAGCAAACAACGCCGAAAAGAAAAGCAAATCAAACGCCGTGGAGGATGCTTGGGAAACGAGGAATTCCGACAGATTTTCGGAAGCTGTTCGGTTTCGGCGACGCTTCCTTTCCAAACGACGCCATGCAAATTAAATCAACGCTATTCAGAAAATACTTCAACACACCTACAGTCGATATGCAAATGAAATATAGAACGGGTTTTTCGTATCAGTCGCCATCTTGAACTCTTTACTTTAATTTAACGCACTGCTTTTAGTTCTTCTGTCTCCTTTTCGTTAACGAGATTCGGTTCAATGTTTTCGTCTTGTTTCACGCTGCTCGTTTTTATTGTCGTGTGGATATTTTCAGCCGAGCTGAAATTTATTGAAATGCATTTAAATTTTAAAGGTCAACTTCCTTTCACTTGGAACCACCTTTACACGGAACCTGAATGATACTCTACAAGCGGTCATAACGAATTTGAGACAATTTCAAAAATGAATTTTCTTTATAATTTTTGAATTTCAATTTAAAATAAAATTATTGATGTTCTTTACATTAATTGTTTAGTCTCTTAAATGTTTATATATATAAATATTAATGAATATCAATAAATAATAATAATAATCAATTAAAATCATAATTTTAAAATAATTTAAAATCATTAAATCGAAAATAGCTTCTTTTACAAAGAATTTGCAGTGCCCCGAATTTCTAAAAAAAAACAGCAATCATTTAAAGTATTTATTTATATTTCTCATCCGTCCAAAGTTACTCAACATTTATTTATAAATTAATTTAATCACTTGCTGGACAGAATCATCCATTACATTAGACTCTGTCACTTCTTGGTTCCCTTTGAATGTGGTTTTTCCGGTTGCTTCACGAGATCCTGTCCGAATCAGCCGAGTGTTGATTTGTCACGCATACCAACTTAATTAATTGCAATTTTAACCTTCTCTTTGAACACTGCACTCAATAAACACAGAAAACTTTTCAAGTTTCCCCTCTGCCTCTGTTTTTTCTCCTGATTTTTGTTTGCTTTGGTGCTCCGGAGCTCCCGATCCATCAACTATTTTTACTATAATAAAAAGTGAAGAAGATCAGAGACTCCTGGCAATCAGTCAGGTCAATCGGCACCTACTTAAATCCAGTGACGGCTCAAATCACCTCCTGGGACAAGCAAATTTTATTTATGTGGGCTTTTCACTGATGGGTCACATCTGGCTGGATTCATGAGGCAGCGCTGCCCTATAAAAGCTGCCTGCCGCGTCCGCTGACTTATCTACTTCTATATAATGGCGAAATGATGCCAATTTTTTCGGCTGCACCGAAGTCATCTGCTGTGTGTGGTGTTCGCTGCACGCAAAGCCACTAGCCCATAGAAGTCGGCGTCCAACCACCAACCAACCAGCGACCGACTCGGCTTCTGGCAGCCTCTGACTTCGTGCTCCATGCCTGGTTATCAAGCAAATGAACTGTCGTAAAATTATGCATTTTACGAGCTTCGAAAGAGCGCCGTAATGAGGGCAACTTAAACCGGTAAAACCGCCAAAGGACTGCCGGGTTCTCAGCGTGACCGAGCATTCGTTGCGAGCTGCACAGGATTTGATTTATATTCCTTTTCTGGCAAATGTTATTCTAGACGATATTCACAATACTCGGACGCGTTGCTCTCGCTGTTTCTATGGCCATTTTCTCCACGCTGCTTCGCCTCACTTCAATTATAAAGTGTGCAATTTTAATCTTTAAATGTCAGCGCAAACTCAGCGCTCCTCAGCGGCAACTGTGGGCGTTTCTTCTCCCAGCTTCGAATGGCATTAAAACGCTCAAGATGTCAGAAGGAAAAGAAATTATTAACTAGACTCTAAACAGCGTCACGGCGCGGAACGACGTCTTTATCTCGCTCACTCGGAGCCTCTGAAAGCGCGCCTTGTCTGTCCAGCTGTCAGTCAGTCGGTTAGTGTTACTCTTTCAAATGTCAAATGAGGCATTTGTGTAGTTCTTTTGCGGTGCGAGTAACAACCGGGTTTGTTGCCATTGTTGCTGTGTTCCTGTTCTTATCTTTACGACCGTAGCGCGCTGTATATGAGGTCTTTCTTTACGAGTGGCCGCGAGCTACGCCCATTCAAGTAATTGGGTTCAAGCCGAGTTCAAGTCGTGTGGCAAGCAGAGAATCCAACTGTAGTCGACCATATAAGGCCAATAATTATAGCGAAATCATCATGATTGCTGGAGAAGTCACGCTGACTTATTCTGACAAAAGTGGAATTAAGTTTGACATCCTGAAGAAGTCATACTTAAAATCTATTTAAATCAAATTCGTATTAAAACCAGAAGAAGTGGTAATGCATGGCATAGCATTAATTCTAAAAGCCTACAATTTCATGGTTTTTATGGGATTACTTTCAAGTGTCTGCCTGTTTTCTGAAGGAGTATTTTATGTGTAAAAGTCAGTGGATCTCTGAGAAGTTCCTCCTTTGATGAATCAATGAATCAATGCACTAAACGGCTCGTGAAGAAAGGAAAGAGTACAACATCCATGGTTTTATTCTACACTTTTTTAGATATTATCAACGTTGACTCGTCTTCATACTTCCTCGTATTCTGTTTCATTTAAGAATCTAGGTTATTATGTAAATTCCTTCCACAATTTCCCCCATTTTCGTTCCCCAAACATCGGTCAGTGGCGTATTTTAATTAATTTGACGCTTTCTGGTACTTTTCCGGAATGAAGCTCAACCAAAACGCGATGAGCTGAGCGAAACCCTTCCACACCAACCGACCACAATCAGTTTCCAGTTGCCGCTGAAATTTATGCAGTATTAAATAATTTTTCATTTATAATTCGAGAACGAAACTCGCTAATTTTCATTTCATACAAAACGAAGTGGAACAAAACAAGATGAAACTTTTGCTGGGGCTGAGTAACTGCAGAGGGCAGCGTGAAGTTCACTGCGCTGTGTTCTGAACTTGGCTAAAAAAAGACGTTTCTGTTATCTGCCAGCGACGATAGAAAAGTTTGTAACATTCCGAAACCGCGTTGGGCTGGAGTGGGCGTTCGTGTTGGTGTTGGTGTTGCCCCGCTAGCGACAGCGTTAAACATGACGGCGACAAACTGCTGCCTCGTGGCAGTGCAAGTGACATGGCTGAAGGTGTTGCTGAGCGCTATTAATTTACGGTGTCGTGAAATATGAAATGATGAAAAATTATGACTTTTCTGTTTACCGTTGAAAGTGGTGGAAAAATATAGAAAATTAATTAAAACGATGTTCAAATGTTGTCGCAAAAAAACTAGCAACTTTTAATTTTCATGGCAATTAAAAAGGAACGAAAATATAAATAATAATAAATTATATAATAAATCACTTCCATGGAAACAGCTTTAATTAATACTGAGCACATCATTAAATATTTGATTAGGTTTCGTCTTTCTTTATTTATTTGCTGACCGAGGTTCAAGGAACTTTTCCTCGAGCAAATTAACGTCATTAAATCATTCCGTCATTTTGATTGAATGCTGAATCGAAAAGATTTCATTTTTAGATGTTTGGATTGAATCTTATATTAAGAAAAGTTCGAGAGGCTTCATTAACTACATTTAATCATCTCCGGAGACGGGAATTGAATTAATTTATAACGGAAATATAAACATCGTTTTATATTTTTGGAATTTATTTCCTTAAAGAATTAATATAATCAATAATTTTGTGATTATTCCGATGGAAAACTCATTAAACTAATAAAAGCCTCAATCACTACAAAAAATAAATTCTCCTCAATTACGACAAATCAATTTTTGTCGAACTGCCAACAAATGGAAACAGCAAATGGAAAATTGTGTGGTTTTAATTCTGTTCATTCGTATCTCGTAAACAATAAAAATTATGCAAAAATAAATAATGAAAAAATCAACTGTTGATTAAATATTTGAGAAAAACTCAAATAAATAAATTAAACAATAATAATTGTACTGTAATTTTATTTACTGTAAAATAAAAAAATAAGGAAGCAGTGAAAATATATTTTGATGGCAAATTATGTATTTTTTTCACGCATGAAAATTTACGCACACACATATGCGCCCATTAAAACTTCCAACTAGAAATCGCACAACATCCATGACGATGTCATGAGTTTTATTCAGTGTCATCGCTGGAAACGCTTAATGGGAAAATATTCCATCGAGAGCATTATCCAATTAACTGCATTTGGAAGAGAAAAGATAAACGAAAGGCAACCATGAGACGAGGATTTTAAGCAGAATATGAATCAAAGTTAACGGTTTTCTTTTACTTCTTTCCCTTAAATTTAGTGTGGCCTCAAAATTTAATTATAAAATCACTGAATCATTTAAATCATAAACTTATAAAATTTACTATTTAAAGTCATTAAAACAATACAAAAAAAAATCATTGAAAAAGGTAGCAAATGAAAATAAATCATTTAATTTAGTCATGATTCATTGTCCTTTCCTGACTACCTTTAATAAGATGCCGCTGTTCCTACTGGGATGTTTGAAGCCGGAGGATATTCACCAACTGCAACTCGTGACTCAGTGATTTATTATGCCAATCAGCAGCGTAGCGCCCCAGTACATGTCCATCATGTACCGCAACGTCGTGTGTCGTCCGCGTGCTGCTGCCATCGCTGCTGACTTCATCGACATCATAAAATAATTACGAAAAGGGCGAGAAAAAAATTAATAATGAAACAATATGCAACGGAAGTGAATGAAAGAGCAACAGCAACAACAACGATAGTATTAATAATATTAATAATAATAACTTCCATAAAAAATAACCAAAAAAAAGCGTCAACAACGCAACTGAACTGAAGTCGATACGGGAGAGACTCATACTAAATCACAGCACCACACTCACACACAAAGACGGAAGAAGAGAGAGAGAAGACTTTATAGAACGATGCCGGGATGTTGCATACTTTGCGGCTGCAAGCAAAACTGCATTTTTAACGTCCGGCTGCTGTTCAACATACGTAACGCAATTGTCATGATAAATTAAGGACTATTTAAGGATTAAAAGTGCGTTTGTGTGCGTTGAGTTCATCACATGCCAATGTGTTAATTTTTAATTAAATATTCATAATTTTATGCACGGAAAATTATCAATATATAAAATTATTTAAAATTATATAATTAAAATAAATTTTAATTACAACACAGGATTTTTTTTTGGGTGTATTGTTTAACTTTTTTATGTGTATTTATAGAAGTGTCCGTGTATTTAAAGTCACAGAACTCATAATCAAATTCCTTTGTGTTTATTTTTAATAATTTTTTCATGATTTTTGTTCGGTTGCTTTAATTTTTTTTTTGACTCGCAAGACAAACGAATCAATTTTAATCAACCTTGACTGAAGCAACTCTCATCTTACATAATTTCTACAATTAACGTCATCATCACGTTTTCTATATTTAACGTGATTAAGCAATTATAATAAAGATTTTAGTTAAAATACGAGCGACCGTTAATTAATGTTACATGTAATTTTACAATGACTTTTTGCGTTTATTTCTATAATTAGATTTCTATTTTATTTTTCGTATTTAGCTTTTAATGGTGTTGTTGTTGTTGTTTGTTGTTTTATCTGTTTTGATTTGACAGCAACGAAGCATTTAATTCGAGTCAATAAAACCGACTTTTTCCAAACAAATCAAATCAAATAAATACTCATTTCGATAGAGAAGTTTCTATTCTCTATTCCTGCATCTGTTTGTGTGTGTGTTTGTATTTATTTGTATGTGTGTGTATCTGTGTTTATTTTATGAGTTGTGCACAAAAGTAAAGCCACAAAAGTCAATAACTCAATTTTAATTATAAAATTAAACAAGTCTGATGAAAAGACTTTAATAAATTACTTTATGTGTTTATTTTTAAATATGATAAACGAAAGCTAACTTAAAAAATATATTTATTTATGCCAATTAATATAAAAACAAAATTTTAACTTAAATTTAATTAATTAATTTAATGTATAAAAAATTCCTTTTGGCTTTGATTAATTTCGAATTTTATGAATGGTTTTGAATAGTGAAATATTATGTTGATTCAATATGCAAAGTGAGTTGTAATATAATTTATAATAAGTAAAGTCTAAATAAGGAATATTCAATATTTCATAGAACACATTCACTTTTAAATATGTAATAAAATTAGAATATTCAATAATTCATAGAATGTTCATAATAAATTAACTAAAGTATAAACAAAGAGTATTCAATGTTTCATAGAATATTGGTAACTAAAAGAAATAACATAATAAAAAAAGTAAAGTACTCTTTGTTTAATATTCAACATTTCATAAATTATTCAAGTATCGTGAATACTTCAATAAACATGAAGACTTTTTCAGCTAAAATTAATATTTGGATCCTTTTCAAATTTAATGAATTTGAATAATTTAACTTTATTCATTACAAATCATTATTTAATTCTATTTAATATACTTATGGGGACTATAAGCCTTTAAATTTTAATTTAAACTATTTCAAATATAAATCTGTTACGAAATAAACTTAAACCAAACTTTCGTGGCGATTTCAATATTTATTTTATTTAAATTCAATATGTATTACCAAAGAACCGCTTTAAAAAATTTTGGTTTGGCACGACTACCTCGCTTGACTTCAAAAACCAAAAAGAAAGTCAGACAGAAGTTTTACAATATACGAACTAAAAATTATGTGTAAATGTCAAACGAATGCAGGGTTGCCAGATGTCGGCAACAATTCCCCTCCCGGTAAGCGATTCCCGTAGACAGCTTGCATCATTTTTTTGTCGACATCCAGTACAGCTAATTTTACTGCTGGCCGCAACATGATTCCCTCTTTGGTTTGGATTGTCGCCCTTCGTACCTGACCGTCTTTAGCTATTACGGTTTCGATAACTCTGCCTTTTTTCCAAGTATTTCTAGGCTGATTTTCGTCTACGATGATCACAATATCTCCTACCGCTATAGGTTTCACCTTTTGAAACCATTTGGACCTTCTGGTAAGTGTCGGCAACATTTCCTTCAACCACCGACGCCAGAATAAATTAGCGACGACTTCGCTTTGCCTTAAATTCATTTTGTAGTCCAAACTTTCCAGTTGACACAATGGTTTTGCACCATTCGAGCTTCCCAACAAAAAATGGTTGGGTGTTATAGCTTCTTGGTCTTCGCTGTCTAATGACACATATGTTAGAGGGCGTGAATTGATGATTAATTCTACTTCTAATAGCGCCGTTCTCAGGCTTTCATCCGTAAACCTTTGGTTAGGTATTATTTTTCTCAGTATAGTCTTGACCGACCTCACCAAACGTTCCCATACGCCTCCCATATGTGGGGTTGCAGGTGGATTAAATTTCCAATCAATTTCTTTGTGCGCCAATTGCCGTTGTATCTCATTATTGTTCTGCTTGCTAAGCTCTTCTCTTAGCAAATTATCTGCACCCCGGAAATTCGTACCATTATCGCTATAAATCGTTACTGGAGTGCCACGCCTTGCCATAAAATTCCTTAAAGTCATTAAAGTAGAATCTGTGCTAAGACTGTGTGCAATTTCTATGTGCACAGCTCTAATAGTAAGGCACGTAAATAACACACCCCATCTCTTTTTTGCTCTTCTATTTTCAATAACGTTTATGGGACCAAAATAGTCTATTCCTACATGAGTGAAGGGTCGCGAGAATGCAGCCAGTCGCTCGCGGGGCAAAGGCGCCATTTGCGGAGGGTGTGGAGTTGCATTATTTATTTTGCAAATTTGACAAAGTTTTCTCACCCTTTTATATAATGGACGCAGTTTAGGAATGTAATAAGTTTGTCTCAGCTCATTAATCACGGTCTCGTGGTTGATATGATGATAAATCCTGTGGTGATGATCGACGATTAATTGAGTTACATAACTTTGTGATGGCAATATTATGTAGTCCCTCGTTGATTTTCCATTCTGTATGAAATATGTTGCTCGATTCTTTACACGTATAATTCCGTCGTCGTCTAGGTAAATTTGAAGCCTTCCAAGTGAGCTTCCGGTTGGAAGTGTTTTCCCCAGCTTAAGTGAGCTCCATTCGTCGCTAAAATATGTCGCTTGCACGGTCTTATAAACAAAGATTTTAGCCTTCTTTAGGTGATCTGAAGAAAGTGACAAATTGGCGTAATCTTCTTTTTTTACTTTGTTATTCAATTTATTTAAATATAGTAACCAGTTGGCTATAGCACGATACAATCTAAACCAGCTGGAGTAGTAATCAAAGTTTACCTGACTTGCATTTTGAGTGCGATGGTATAAAAACCTTGGGCGCACCTCGCTATTGTCTACCTCACCAAGATCTTCACCTGTAGGCCAATCGTGTTCTGGCAAATGTAGAAACTTAGGCCCTTTGATCCATTCATCGAGTATATCACTTTTCCGTCTATTTTTTGTTGCAACATCTGCTACATTCATCTTCGACGGCACCCATCTCCATTGTGATATATCAGTTAGCGTGTGAATCTCCGCCGTACGATACATTACATACTGTTGGAATCGGCGACAATCATTTCTCAGCCAATTCAAAACCGTTTTGGAGTCCGTCCATATTATGCACTTTTCTACGTCTACCTTATGATTCTTGCAAACAACATGCGTTAATCTCGCTCCAATTACTGCGGCCTGTAGTTCTAAGCGAGGTATTGAAAGTGGACGTAGTGGTGCTACCTTCGACTTTGCAGCAACAAAACTTATCTCCGTGTCACCCTTATAGCTTATGCGAAGATAGGATACAGCTGCATAAGCGTTCTCACTAGCATCTACGAACGTGTGCACTTGCACATTGCTATCCTTTCTATTATTTTTCGTGAAATAGCAACGTGGTATAGACACAGTAGCTATTATTGGAAGATATAAAATCCAATCGCACCATTTTTCATGTAAATCAGTGTTAAGTGGCTCATCCCATTCCGTACCACATCGCCATATCTCCTGAAGAAGCATTTTGAGATACGACATAATGCAACAAACGAACCCCATTGGGTCAAAAACCGACATGAGTACTCTTAAAACTTCGCGCTTAGTGGGAACTACTTTTGTGTTAAAGATATCTCTTCGAAGATGAACAAATTTTAAATTATATTTAAAAACGTCGTTTTTCGCGTCCCAACACATCCCTAATACTTTCTCATATTCCGCTGCGTTGTCGTTGCGTTGAAATGATTTATGTTCCATCTCACTGTTGTCACTGAGAGCGTATAGTACTTCTTGTGAGTTCGAAACCCAATTACGCATGTGAAAACCTCCTTGTGAATGCACGTTGCGAACTTCTTCTGCCAGAGATATGGCCTCGTCAATCGTTTCTGTTGAGTCAATGAAATCATCCACATAGTGGTGCTCAGTTATAGATTCTAGAACTTTGGAGTTGCCTGCCGCATGAACTTTAGCGTTTTGATCCCGTACAAAATGCGCAATGCATGGAGAGCAGCATGCTCCGAAGGATAGAACATTCAGTCGGTAGACCATTATGGTATTTTTGCTTTCATTCCACCAAAGAAAGCGTTGAGCGTCTGCGTCATTTTCACTAACTCCAATGCGATGGAACATCTCTGCAATGTCGCCGCAAATAGCTACTGGCCGTATTCGAAAGTTAAAGAGTATGTATATTAAGGGTTTGAGGAGATCAGGACCCTTGAACAAGAAGTCATTAAGCGAATTACCGTTTGTTTTTGCCGCAGCGTCCCACACCAGACGAATTTTATTTGGCTTATGAGGATTTCGAACGATAAAGATCGGTAAATACCATAACTTGTCTCTTTTATCGTCCAAAGACTCATGTGGGAGGCATGTTGCGTAACCTTTTATGATTAGATTATCAATTTGTTTTTGTAAATTTGCTCCAAGCTCAGGATCCTTTGCCATCTTTCGTTTGAGGCATTGCGTTCGCATCATCGCTGTGGACAAACTTGCCGGTAGCTCTTGAAATTGATTTTTCCACAACAACTCTACAGTGTAACGGTTGTCATTCCATATAGTTTTCTCTTCTAAATGTTTCATGGCACGTTGCTCATCTTTACTCATCGAGCTTGACTCCAACTTCTCGATACCCATAGTGTCTTCTGAAAAATAATTTCTTAGGATAGTATGCATCTCGTTATTGCTCTCACAGATGCATCTATGAATATTTAAACTTCCTTTGGAGCATGATGAGTTCCCGCCGAAAAGCGTCCACCCTAGACGCGTTTTTACAGCTATAGGTTCATGCCATTTGCCTTCTCTAACTTTCAACGACACCGATAAATTTGGATTGTTGACCCCTATTATTAATTTGGGAACGACATCTATGTAGGAGCTTAGAGGGATATCTTTTAAATACGGATACTTATCCTTAACGCTTTCTGCCAACATGGATTCCGATGCCAAATTTAGGTTCGTGACAGTATGTACACCACGCAGCGGATAAACTTTTGAATTACAACCTGCTGCTGAGATTTTTAAATCCATTATATGAGAATTTGGCTCGTACCTGGTTATGTCCCCTGTCCATCTAATGCATAGCGGTGCTATTTTACCCACATTTCCAAGTTCATTTGCCAGTTGTTCATCTATCAGTGTTAAGCTCGAACCATCGTCAAAAAATGCATGGGTTGAAATCGTTTTCGAATGGCCATGTATAATTACGGGCAAAATTCGGAAAAATAGGTTATTCCCTTGTACAGCACTCCGATGATTGTTGAGGGTATTAGCAAGGCTGGTTTCTGGTGTAGGTAGGGCACTTGACTCCTGCTTATGAAGTTCCTTATTATGTTTTGCGGTACACCCATTAATGCCGCATGGTTTTACGAACCAGCAACGATGCCTATGAATTCCAAGACAATGTCTGCATAAATTTTTTGTTTTCACTAAATTCCATTTTTCATCTACAGGTGCAGCCTTGAATTTGGAACAATTCATTACTTTGTGCTTTCCACCACAAACCGGGCATTCTGTAGCTTTTCCAGAATCGTTGCCTGCAGCTTTCGAGTGCGCGTTGAAACGCGCCTCCTTTTGAAGTGGCTTCTTGGATGATGCTGACCCTAATGTTGGTGATGTCACCTGGCATGCTGCTTCTGCTATATCGTACAGCCAATCTGAAAATTCTTGAAGGCTTGGATTATTGTGTGTTCTTGAATGGAGTGCCCAAGAGAGTTTCATGTCTGGATTCAGCTTATCCACGAATTCTTTGATTAGAGTGGGGCTATTCATGTAGCTCAACAAATTACTAGCGCGAATAGTCGCACAGATATTTTTAATCAGAAAGGCGTATTCGATAAGTGACTCTAATTTTTCTCTTGGCACTAAAAACTTACGTGCGACCTCTATCTGCGTATTAAGAATGAACTCTGGACGTCCAAAATACATCTTTAACGTCCTGATTACATCTGGAACCATATCCGGTATAAGAAGACAACTTCGAACTGCTTCTTTCGCTTTCCCTTGCAGGCATTTTTGCAAGCGAATCATGTTCTCTTCATTGGAGTAGCCCGCGATGCGGGTGCTTTGCTCGAAGGCGCTTATGAATATAGGCCACTCCGTCGGGTCTCCACTGAAGTTTGGCAGGTCCTTATTGACCGCTTGTCTGGCCGCCAAGTGGGTTGCTGTCAGATCAACATACATACTATTTGCTGGTACATTAAAATTATGATTTCGAGGTGTACTTTGCCTTCCGCTTTCACCGAACGTTGGGTCTATAGTAGAATGAAAATTTTGACTACTTACACCTGGAACTTGTGCTGGAATATCTTGGCCAACTACTCTTGGCTGTGATGTGAAGCTTGGATCACGGAACCACTGCCTTTTAACTGATTCCGTTGGTTCACAACTTGCTTCCTCGTCCACTTCAGATAGTATTGCGTATTTCCTCTGCAAGAATTCTGTTCGAACACGCATTTCTTCTTCGAGTTGTTGTAGCTTTAGCTTCTTTTGTATTGATAACTCAGGGGTTGTCTTGCCTTTGGCGACTTGACTCTCTTTAACCGCTCCCGTCAGTGATGCATTGATGATATGGTCTGTTCCCGTTGTTAATGGAATTGCTTGATTGTACAGCTGTGAATATAATGATTGTGTGCATTCTGAGCACTTCCACTGACTGCACGACGCTTCTCCATCTATACCGGCACAGGCGGCGTGGTAGTAATCTTTGCATGTGACGCATTGCACCGAATCTTCTTCGCATGCGGTTTCGCACGATTTGCAATTATTCTTAGCTGAGACTGCGTCTTCATCCGCCATTATCCGTTCAATCGTACAAAATTTTTTAAAGAAATTGTTACGAAATAAACTTAAACCAAACTTTCGTGGCGATTTCAATATTTATTTTATTTAAATTCAATATGTATTACCAAAGAACCGCTTTAAAAAATTTTGGTTTGGCACGACTACCTCGCTTGACTTCAAAAACCAAAAAGAAAGTCAGACAGAAGTTTTACAATATACGAACTAAAAATTATGTGTAAATGTCAAACGAATGCAGGGTTGCCAGATGTCGGCAACAAAATCATTAAAGTTTAATTTAATTTATGAAATAGTTTTATGAATGAGGCTTTGTAAATGCAGTATTATTTAGTTAAATTGGTTTTTCTTCTCTAATTCACATCAATCACAAATAAATCGCATTCATTTATTTTGTAAATTAATTATATCTTCCTTCTTTTAGTATAACTTCATATATTCTTTAGGTTCAGTTTTTTGTACATTTATTTTGTCAATTAAAATTTTCTTTTATTATAAATATTCAGTTGATTCAATATTTGTTTCAATTGTTTGGTTTTTTGTTTATTTATTGCGTTTATGATTATTTTATTATTGTTGTGATTATTATTATTATTATTATTTTATGATTAAATGTGTATAAAATTCTAGCTATTTGAAATAATTACATAGAATTTTCTTTTATTAATATTTCTGTCCTAAAAACGGCTGCATTTATAATACAAAATTTCAACAGCCGCACATCGCTGCTGTTGTTCATGTTGCTATTGTTTGCATTACATATAAATAAATTATTGTCCTTCACATGACAACTCACTTCAGGTTGCATGCAACTGTTGCAACACGGAGTAACATTTTCCAACGCTGAATGTAGATGGAAATCTGGCAACCTTAACGCATCGTTTTGCATCGCAACACGCACATCAAAAGACAGCGACAGACGCATTTTCAGTGGACGCTTCCAACCGAAACGACTTGAAGCTCGAAGGTTTGTCAAGGTTTCAGCTTAAAAGCTCAAAGGAAAAATGAAATTTAATTCGAGCGTGGATAGAAATCAACTTTGACAATTAATTTCGTTGCTGTCGTCAAACATTTCGAAATCTCAGCGCAAGAAACACATTTGAACACATATAAAAAACGTTGTTGTAGCGTCTGTTTATTTAATTATTGTCTGCTGAAGTAATATTATTTAAAGTTATTAATGCGAATGCTATTGTTTTGCTGTAATTATTTTCGAATTTACGTTGCTGTTGTTTTGTCGCATGTGTTGATTTCTTATTGTTATTTTTAGTTGATTGTATAAAGCGCATTTCAACACTTTCGCTTTTGTGCTTCGTGTCGTTCGGACGTGATTCGGATGTCATCACGTGACGCATTCACAATTGTTTTATCAACTCTTGTTATCGTACTGCAGTTATAATTCTTGCTGTCGTCTCTCTCAATTCATTTCTGTTGTCTTCCGCAACCAATTAATCATTCATTCATTCAGTCATTCATCGGTTCATTCATTTACTTTGTTTTAGAAATGAATTTTAATGTTGCAGAGTCTTTCGTTCCCACATCAATCTGTCGATGCCGTCGAAGAGACACGACGACGACGACATCCGCAACGACGAATTGCACAATATTTTTAGCCATTTTCGAAATGTTAATTTAATTACAGTTGATTTATGGGCGACGTCTGGGAAACAACGTAATTAGCACTCATATGGAGATGAATTATGCAGCCTCGATTCGAATTAATTACAAAATTAAAGAAAATTGAAGAGAATCTTGATTTATTCTTTGTTTATTATTTCGTTTATTAGCATTTCGTATTCTGTTTTTTAGTACTTTTTTTCTCCTTTTTCTTTTGTTCTTCTGCTTTTCTCCTTTTATATATTTTATTTTATTTCATCAATAACGCACCATCATCTCGTGTTCCACTTTTTCCCATTTTCTATTTTTTATTTTTGTTATCTCTTCGTATTTATAGGTGATATATTATCCCATTATCCCATTTTCTACTATTTTAATATTCCAGTTTCTTAGGAAATTATATCAAAAGACATGAAGTCTATGATTTCAGTAGGCATCAATACTGTTTCTTTATTCTAATTAGACTCCATCGTCTATAGAGTCTATTATTATATTCCTCCATTATTCCAGTATTGCAACTATTATACACTTTTCAAAGCCATGTCCATCTTCATAAACCTTAACATTTTAACCCGCCGTAAAAACTTTAATTGGGATATAAAATCTATTGTATAATTTAATTATACACTGTAATATTACATTAGAAATTAGTTATATTATTATTACTTTGATTGTTTATTCAAATTACTTTTTTTTTCATCATCAACATACGGAAAAGTTGCTTTGATCGTTTAATATATATAAAAGCAATTAAAAGAGTATCGTATTTATACTTTTATTCGAGTCGTTACTGTCATTTGATATACTGTAACTTTCAAAAAGCTGAATTAATCGGCGATGAAGACACAAATTTTACTTCCTGAAACATCAACAACACCAACAACAAAACACAGAATATCAACACTCGTTTCTTTTTCAATGGATACCAATAAAAATGCTCATTAAGAGAGGAAAACTTGCTTCATAAAAAAATATTACGTACAATTTTATTGCGGATTTTATGCTGGACCCTGTAACGAGGTGACGCTACAGGGCTTAAAGTTGCAATTAGAGAACTCAGCATGTGAGGAGCAGTTGACTTTGTGGAAATGAAGAAACAAAGTCATAGAAGCGAACAGATAAACAGGAAGAAAGGAAAGGAGGAGGAGGATGGGAAAGGAAGCGGTGGGAGATGAAGCAGCTTTTTCCTGTCAAAAAACGGCCTAGAAAAAGAATAAAACACCGAACAAAACAAAAGAAACTTCTCATCAGAAGGAGAAGAGAAATAAAATTGCACAAAAGTAAGACCAACAAAGATAAAACAAATAAATAAATAAATGATTAAAAAAATGGCTGTTGGTTTCTACCAACTGTGAAAATATAAAGTAAATACTTAAATGAAACTAGTAAAGGTGTTGTCTACAGCCGGGCTGTAGCCCAAATACCCTACACCTTAAAGCTGCATATATACTCGTATATATATTTAGAAGTGGTGCGATATAATATACTCGTATATATATACAATATATATATTATATATCTAATAAAAAATATACAATATATATGTAATAATAATAATAAAAACAAAAAATTTTTTTTAAAAAGTGGGCGGATGACGCCCATATTTGGCATATTAACTGGAAGCATTAGTCTAAACCTACATATAAAATTTTGTTGTCTTCTCTCAAAAAGTGATGCTGATATGGCCTTTTTTAATAGGCAAAACAGAGGTACCTGCACTCTCGATATAAAAAGTAGGCGTGGGCCTTGGGCGATTTTGCCCATTTTCAATACGAAACACCCCAACACAGCAACGAATATTTTTGCCAAATTTCATTTTGAAATCTTGATCCGTTCTCCTGTGATCGTGATTTCAACGGACAGACAGACAGACAGACAGACGGACAGACATCGTTATTTCAACTTCGGTGGTGATGCTGATCAAGAATATATATACTTTTCCATACCTATCTTGTCTAGTTCTATGCGTTACACACTCCGGTAGAAAGTTAATATACCCTCAACCTTAAGGTGTAGGGTATAAAAATAAATAAAAGTTTAGACAGCTTCGAGAGTTGCTACTGACCGAATGAAGAACCGACGACGGCTTTCACTGCACGAAGTCATTCGGAGTGACACAAACAACAGCAACTTTTGTTAATTGAGAAAACACATTTTTAATTGTGTTGTTATGATAAGTTTTTTGCATCTCCAGCTTCCACCAGACATTTCACATAACATCACGAAGTTTAAATGGACATTTTTCACAGTTTTGTGGAGCAGATAGAAAAACTTTGCTATTATCTTCGACGCGTCTCCGAAAACCAGACAAATCCGGACCTCGCGCAGACTCGAAATTTACTCGACGTGTTTTTGTTGTGTTTTGTGACCCACTCCGTTGATGAATGGCCGATGATTCGGACGCGTTTATTACACTTTTCGGAAAAACTTTGGCTATAAATTGTTTTCTAATCAACATTAAAAGCGACGCAGCGTCAAGCGATGCGAGTCGATGCGTCGTTCGAGGTTCACGCACATCTCTTGGCCATTTAATTGGCCAACGACGAATGACTTGAAGATAAGATCGACTGAAGATATCGCGGTTGGCAGCTTCACCAGAAAAGCCGTTTTTGCTTCAAGTCTTTTTGGTGAGTGCCTTTTTTAGCCGTGTTTTTCACTGTACAATAATTAAATAGGTAAATCTTGTTTACCCAGTACCCGAGATCAAGTTGAATGATCAGCAGCAACTGCATGATGGACATCGCCAGCCTCAAGAGGATTGCGTCTTCGGCATCGAAGCGATTACAGTTCATTGCCTTTGGAAGCGGTTTAAAACTTTATTATACGAGTTCGTAGAAAAGCAAACAGCTCTTTTTAAGTGGTAATTGTCTTTGGCTTTGTTGTTGTTATGAAACAGGAGCAAGCGGAATGTTAATCGTGCGATTCAACGATAGATCTCCAATTCTAAATGGAACTTGGTTCATGTCCTCGCTTCCAATAGCTTTTCCCGTAAGAAAAGCAAATAACTCTTATTGGAAAATCCATTTTAATGTTCCAAATGGAACATTTCCATCATCATCCATCGACAGACATTTACAATCGTGAAAAAGCAGCTTAGACTTGATGACAGCGTCCATCGTCACATTAACACCAACAGCAGCACCAACAACATCACCGTCACCGTCGAACACCTCCATCACCAGCAACGCCAACGACCAAATGACCACTTTTCCTTTCGCTATCTACTCACAGCTATCAGGACCGATGAACTGGTTTTTAATCTCAGCCACGAGATGGCAGCAGTCACAACAACTGCGACTATAAAAACAACACTTTTTGCAGCACTTCTTTCGACGGCCCCCAGACGGGTGAATGGATTCTTTGTGGGTCTTCGGAGTGAGAGTCTGAAAGCAGCGTTCGTTGATCCTTGCGAGATTTAAAAGTTGCTCTTGTTGTCGTTATCGCTGCAGTCGATGTTGTTGCTGTTGCTGTTGCTGTCGTTACCAGATTATTTGCATTTTATATATGGCTGCAGATTATTGCACCAATTATGCAAAATTGCGCATTTTTCCAATAGCAATGAACCGACCGGTGCTGAGCCGGTTTCCGCGCTGAGACGAAACTTTTACGCTGTGGCCACATCTAACATCATCCAGGTCACCATCCCAAAGCCCAGCTAGACGACGACGCACCATCACATGGTTTCACTTAAGCGACTAAAAATGTTGCAATAAATCTGACGGCGAGACAAACAGACTGACAGGCACACATCCAGAGGCATTCCTTTGCGTGATTATTCAGCCAGCGGCGACCACATGAAGCGAGGTGCAGAAATTTACATGACTTTTAGGAATTGGAATTAAGAAAAACCAAACAAAGCTTTTACAAGATCTGTGCATTAACAATTCGGATGTGAATCTTATGGCTACATTCGTTAGAATCATCAACTGCAGGAAAAACAATGAGAAATGTAAATAAAATTGTACTGGGCAGTTCTTCTTTTTGTAGGAGGGAAGTACTACTTTCAAGAGACTCCTATCACGGCGTAATAGCGACTAAATCTGGACCTATCTAAGTGAGACCAAAGCATGAATCATAGTCATTACAGTTTGAAGTTCTTGAAATGATTTGCAGCAACCTGCCCCAATACTTACCATTTACTATAATCCAATATATTTCCCATAAAGGTTTCAATAAAATTGCTGCAGAGTGTTATATTTTTTCAATATTCGGCTAAAAGTAAACATTCGTCATCTTGAGCAATCGTCCGGCTGAGTAATCATCGCCGATAGCAACATCGAATGTGATTTTTATGCTACAAAACGTGAGGGTTTTTTTATGTTTTATGAGCTCCTTATAACCTACGAAGAGAGGATTGTTCAGGGTTGCCCTCAGAGTCCGCCTTTAATCAATATTCGTCTGTAGGAATCACAAAAACTGTGCCAGCAAATGGACGAAATCGATGAAATTGGAGAGGCTGTCAAATATCGAAAAATATTTGATGAAGAACGGAAATATACGAAGTGTCCATTAATTCCCTCGTTTTAAAGGCTTTTGTGGCAAAGTTCTTTGGGTGTCAAAGGTTATTCACCTTTCATCAATCTTCCTTCACTTGTTACAACGGCTTCGGGGCATTTCTCCATCGACCAGACTGAGGAAATTCCTATTTCTGGTTTCATCTGAACTTTTTATTTACAATATAAAAATAAACATTCATATAAAATCCGTTGCAATTTGCACTCATATTCCGTATTTATTATTATTACTTTTCCCTCTCCTTTTTGTCGGTTTCTCTGTTTTCTGGTTTTGAAGGGGATAAAAAAGGATCACGAGAATTCAAGGGGTGAATCTGATGGAAGCTTAATCCGTGCTGAGGTTGGACGATGAGCTTTTCGCTCTTCTTACAATCATTCATTCATCAAAGCTGGCGGAATCTGTTGCTTGCAATGAATATTAAAGATTTTCCATTCGTGTTTTTGGTTTTCCTCGTTGCGTTTTCGAAGAGGTTCATGAACTTTTCCAAGTATCGTAGGTTTTGGAAGCTTCTTTAATGGATACCAAAATTAATAAAACGAATGTTTTATTTGCTTTTCTTTTATTGATTGCGATGATGAGTTTCTTGAAAATGGAATCCAAGTAATGATTTCAGTGTCTTTTTTAAAAATATTTTATTATTAAAAGAGAATCTCTGCCGATAACAAAACTTAACACTTTTATTTTATAATTTTCATTTATTTTTTCGAACAATTTTCACACTTTTAATATAGAAAAGCGTATTTTAAAATATCATCTGAATGGATTTTAAATTTAATTTTCTGCATCTTCTGATATCTTCGGAAAAAGTAACGAAGAACTAAGGATTATCCGAGCAGGTGTCGTTGGGAGTGGAAAGTTTTTCCATTTAGTTGAAAGCAGTTGAGTTTTTTCATTTCTATTACGTAAGTTTTAACAGCGAATACGTTTAACGTTAGCATTAACGTAATCGCATTGAAGTCTGCATACGCGCTGTCGATTAAACGCTGAACTACTTCAACTTCAGGTCTGTAAACAACAACAACAGCCACAGCAACAGCAACATAGAAGCAGCAAAGTGGAAAAAGTTAACTTATCACAAAATTGTTTCGTGAGAGTAACAAAAAAAGAAATACTCCAAAAGAGGGGAGGAAAAAGAGAGATTTTCCAAGGCTTTTCAACGACGTGAGCAGAGCTCCGTTGAAGTCGCGTTGACGAGAGACAACGCGTAATCTAGGATGGGCAGCATTTCACACCATTTCATCGGCTTCCATTTTCTATCACTTCTTCTTCGTCGTAAGCTCCTTTCCCTGCCCCTCTTTTGCTAACCAATCACCTTTTCTCTTGGTCGATGCCACGGCCGGTGCATTTAAAGGGCACCTCGCAACTATTTCTTTAAAGTTGAATGACTTCAAAAAGCACAGCACACACGTGCGCACACACACTCCTCAAAATCCTCTCGCTCAGAGTTGCGTACTAAAATGACGTCGTGAGAATGGTTTTGGAATAGGATTAGTGAGGGAGGTGATGAGGATTTAATGTGGTGAAGGTGTTTCATGGGGGAGGGAGACGAAGCGAAGAAGCCTTCAGTTACGCATCATCGCTTGTCTTCGTGTGAAACGAGTGCAACAACAGCCGCCGCTGAGATGCATGCGAAACACTTGACACTCGGCGTTGGAAAAGCAGTTGATTTGAATATTCTCCTTCTTCTTTCAGCATTTTGCTCGTTGTTCTTTGTCGCCGTTGTTAAATCTTTCAAAGCCGAAGCCGCTTGTTAAGCCGATGCAGCGACGACGCTGGAAGCTTCGTCGTTCGCTGTTGCCAAAGCTGCTTCTAATCGTATGAAAGTCGGATTTTTGTTACTTGCCGACATCATCATCATCATTCCAGCAGCTTTTTGGATGACTGCTTGAACGAAAAGACTTCATTAGATAACAAATCAGAATTTTGTTTTATTTTTTACTTTTTAGGATTTATTTTAAACGCATTTTTGCACTTTTTTATGAATTAAGAAGTTTGAGAAACTAAATCAAATCGGAAATATTTCATTCACTTGAAATTTGATTAGCAAAGAGATAATTAAAAGGGAATGAAAATCGTTTAAATAAGCATCTGTTTATTTATCCAACGGCTGAAAGCAAATTATTGCAGCTTGTTTTGAAATATCAGCCAAATTATTTCCAGCTGCTGAACGCTTTCACAATTCGGCTCATTAAATAAGTGAATAAAGGCAACGGCGAGTGTCTAAATCAGTAACGAGGGCAGCAATCGGTTTGCATTTCCATAGCTACTGAATTTGGCCGAATGGATCGAACGTTTATGCAGATTTATGCGATTGCCGGGAAACAATGATGCCGAAGAATGCAATAAATACGACTGCAGTCGCTCCAGAAGAGCAACGAAGCATAAATCTTGAGAGCATCTGATAAATGCACGCCACACTGAATTAGGCGCAATCAGCCGGCATCAGTTTATGGATGGCCCGACCGAAAGTATTGCCAAAAGATCAAACCAACAACGAAAGCAACGAATGCAGTCAGTCTTTCAACTCTGACGATGGCAACAGCGAAAGAAAATCAGAGCAGAGTGCAAACAAATGAATGAAAACGAAAGAAAGTAAATAAAAATTGATAGCAATGCAATTTAAGTAAATTGCAACCGCGACGCGGTTCCCAATATTTGCACTATCGACCCCGGCATCACTCACCGCATCCCTTCACTTGGCTGCCTTTCAGCGCCGATGCATCGAAGCAGCAGAAAAATACTCCAACTTAAAACAACGTGTACACCTCAAATCAAATAAAGCTCAATACAACAACAGCAACAACAACATGAGGGGGAAAATGCGCTGCTCTGTTGCCGGTTGATCGATGTTATTGCGATTCGCAACGCATGCAAATGCATCGCTCCGCTGCACACGCCGCCGACGCTGACTCAATTGAAGCGTCACTAATCCGTTGTCTAAGTGTGAGTATTTCGTTGCAAAAGACGATGATGCACCATCGACGTCCTCTTCTTGCTTCTGCTTCACTTTTCTTTGTGAGAAATTCCACTTTCTGACGTTGATTTGTTTGTTCTTTTTGCAATTTTCCTTCTCTTGATTTTGCATTGTTTTGTTGCTGTTTTTATTGTTTCCTTTGTTTGCTTTCTGCTTCTGTGATGTTTATCGAAAAGATTTGCAATTTTCCGCCAATTTACGAAAAACATGTGACGAAATTTGCGCCCATCAAAGATACACTGAAGCAGATGAGGCATCTGCACAGCGATGCTTTTGCTTGGCTTTCTTCTATTTCTACATGACGATTAAACAAAATAAAGTCGAGCATTTCCTGCAAATAATAAGCAGATTTTTATTACCTACCGCAGAGGATAAAGTTTTAATTCAATTTAGTTGAATGAGAAGATTTTATTTTTCCATTTCATCCGTCATTGCAACGAATGCAGCGCCTCATGAATTTTAAATCATTGGCTGAAAGGATTTTCTTGTTCAGCGGCATTTTACAATTATTTCCACAATAAAAATAAAGTTCGAAAAAAATCAGAAAATGTTTCAGATGAAATCAGAAAAAGAAACTTATAAAAATGTTTTAATTAATTACAGGTTTTTTCAGAATTAATCATGTTAATGATTGAAGTGGTTTAAGAATTAAAAAAGAATATTTATTTTTTAATATTTGCCTCTTTTAAAATCGGATTTTTTATTGTTTATTTAAATATTTGTCATTAATAAATTCATTTGTAAAAGAAATAATAAAAGTTTATAAGAAATTCAATTGTTTAACGTTTATTCTTCATAAATAATGAATAAATATAAATCTAAATATTTCATATTCATTCTAAATTTTCAATTTTTAACTGAACATTATTTTCTTTTACGTGAATATATCGTTATTTAGATTGTCTTATCGTTTGGTGTAATTGTTTAATTACTAATTAATTAATAAATAAATAAGTAAATAAATAGAATAAAAATTAATTCATAAATCACTTAATTAAAACACAAATTTCTAGATACAAAATTGTCAGCATTTCCGTTGTAGTCATTGTATTTATATCTTCCCAAAATGAAAGTGGCTTTGTCCATTTCTGCATCTGCTGATGGTATTAAAACTTTTCCTAAAACAGTTTTTATTCTCGCAACACTCACGAATACTCAAGCATCACTTGAGCATCATCAAATGAAATTACTAATAAGCTGCTAATGACTTGCTCCAAAAGACAACAACTACAGCAAAAATGCCTCCCTCGACTGCAATGCAAAAAGTGGAAATTATAATAAATTCGATAAGAGAAGAAAACAGCGTGTTACTGTGCAAATATAAACGAGAATTGGACAAGTGACGGCGCGGCGAGGAGCCGGAGGTGCTTTTGTAGCAAATGAAACGATCTGCTAAATAGTTTCTCGCATGCAATTTATTTCACAGAAGAAATTGAAAAGGATAACCGCAGCGTTTCCGGCAACAGTGTTGCCAACTTAATGGAATTTGCGCTCTTCTGCGGACCCAATTGAGCAGCGCTGAGCGCAGCGGCTGTAATTTTCGCATTTGCAACAAGGCAAAGTATTTTACAAAAGCTTACTTCGAAGTGAGTGAACAGACGTCGGTGAAGAGGGCGACGGCAAGGGCAGAAGAATGCAAAACATCATGCAGCTCAATGCTGGATGTAGCAGCAGCAGCAGCAGCAGCAGCATGCAACAGAAACACGCTGTGATGATAAATTGTATCACTCGCTGAATGTGGTTCCTTGCAAGTTTCATTTATTCGCAGCTAGGCAACATTTAGACGTGTGTGGGATTAAACGAAAAGCAGCAACAACAACAAAGCATTCACCGCAAAATTTCCCTTTTTCAGAGTTTTGCCAATTTCTCGTTCATTGCCAGCGTTTTTAATTCTCTACACGGTTTTTGCATGGAAATTATGACGATGATTGAATTGATGATAATGAATGGTGATTATTGTTATGATTATAAGGATTATAACAGTGATTATGGGAGGGAAAAAACGCTCAACTTCATAATAAACGCGATGAAATCAAATTTTGATTCTGCTTCTTTTAATGTTTATGTAATAATTTAAATTTATTTTTATTGCATGCTTTGAAGTTGTTTTATTTCTTATTTAATTTTAAATATTGCTTTATTTAAAAATTCAATTTTATTTCATACAAAAATGGAATCGGAAATGACAAAAGCTTCTGATGAGAAACGAATTTGATTTGAATTTCATTTTCACTGTCTTTAGAAATTCTCTTTATTGCAAACTTCTGACACTCCAGCGTCAGTTCTGCTTCTTCCTCTCTTCTTCTTCGAATCCTTTCACAATTTCATACACGTATTTAGTCGAAATTTTCACCTCGCTTTGCGACATCATTGAATTTCCTTTGAAAACCATTCTTGACAAAGGACGACTGCGTTCGTTCGTTCGTTGCGGCTGCTCTTGTTCCATATAATTTTGAGCTTTGTTATCACCACTGTGCTCAGCACCCTGTATTGCATACGTTTATTAAATCGAAGATTCTCAGGATACACAAATAAAAAGACTTGATTTTATTTATTTTTCATAATATTTTTCCTACTTTCTGCTTTATGGCATTTATTTCTAGTAGTTTTTTATCTGTTGCTGCCATTGTCCATTGTTGGGGCATATTTGAAGCATTTGGTGGTTTTTATAACTTCCCTTGGTAGTTGTTGAATTTATTCAACAAAAAACCCGGAATTAGTCCGAATTTATGCCATTTTTGCAAGTGTTTTTATTTCCACCATTCAAATATCGCATTTTTCCCTTCATATTACGTAATTCTTTCAGAGAATCTCCTTTCAACTGATGTCCTTTAATCAGTCCAAATGCAGACGATTTAAGCTTTTACTTATTCCTTGTAACAAAGTTGATTTTTAATTGACTTTTGATGGACATTCGACGATTTAAACAATTCTAAAAACTGACAATTTTTTGGTGGATTTTTCCTCAATTACAGAATTTGCTTGATTTTAAATTTTAATGAGACACTTTCAATAAATTTTTGATTTTTTTCTTTGAACAACAAAGCCACACAAACGACCAAAAGACCGTTGCAGATAAAACACACACACTCACATTTACACACTCGCTTACATTCAGCGTGATTTACAGAAGTTCAAAGCGAGTGTTGAACCCTTTGGAATTTTTCATTGCGCAACAATTTGTCATTTCTGCGAAATCAATAAAATTCACATAGGATTTTTTATGTTTACCCAACGTGAAGATTTACAGCCTCCTCAAATCCTGCATTAATTTCAGTTTAATTAAAATTAATGCTTAAAAAAGAACAGATGACAAGCCAATTAATTTTACCTGCATTTTTATAATTTCTTTTCAGAAATACAAAATCGTTTTTAATTAATTAAATTATCGATTTAAAAAATATTTTAATTCTTTAGAGATACTTTTGCCATTAAATTAAGGCTAAGGAAATCTCTGAATTCTGTCCCATTATGGCTCAGTTATGATCTGAAATGTCCTGCTTGGTTGCTGTCCTTTGTTGTATTTAATAGCATATGAAAAATGTTGAAACTTTGTCCCTTCTCCGTCTGTTACCCATCCCGATCCATCTTCACATTGCAACTGACTACAAACGCCTGTAAATATGTGCATAAATCCACGCGAAAGTCATCGTACTTAACTTTAATTCATATGAAAAGAGTTCAATTGTGTGGAAAATTTAATTATACAGCACATAATGAAACGGATAAATAAAATTCCGTCGACAAGAGATTAAAATTTTCCACTTCATTCACAGAGATGCGTGGCAGAAATTAATGCTGATTGTTATCGATGCGTGAGTAGGTGTAGAAATGCGACTGTGTGTGTGTGCGAGCGAAATTTAACTGATTTAATAATAAGACAAAAATTGAATTAAGCCTTTAAATCAGTCTGAATTTTGATGTTAAGATGATGAAAATGAGTTCGTTGCTCACACATCGAGATAAATGTGAATCTTTCGTTGTTCTTCTTTACGACGAGTGTTGTTTAAACTCTTTTTAAAACTTATTTAACCTCTAAACCTTATTTAAACCTCTTATTAAACTGTCTGACAGATGAGACAAGAGACGGTGAATATCACTTCAATGACTTTATTAAATATATCAATAATAATAATAAAGTTTTTATTACTATCAACTAGAACAGGCTTCAAAGGTTGTTTATCAACTTAATAATGAGCTTATAATCTTAATTCTTAACTTCCTTTCAGCTCATTTAAAATGCTGTTTATAGTTTCCACTTATACACGAAGCTGCACTGATTTATTCTACCCACGTCGGCTTCTAATCCATGCAACAGTTGCTTCGGCTTGTCTTCTGTCAGAGTCGCCGCAGATAAATCGAACTTTAAACTTAATAACTTATTAATAACCACAATGGACACACGAATACTTAAATGGCGCTCTTCTAACGTAAACTTCTCCGACTTCTTGTACTCCGATGTTTTCGCTTTTGTTCACATGAAAATAAATTGACGCTGTCGTTTGTACTCAATTAAATTCGTCGACGAATCACTTTTGCAGCTTCAATTGGACCTCGATTCGCTTGAATTCATCTTCACTTGACACCTCATTACTATTCAAGTGTCTGTCTGTCTGTCTGTTTGCACATCTGTCTGTCTGTTTGTCTAATTTGCTTGTCTACAATTCAGTTCATTTAATGAATCAGCTTCTCATCCGAAAGCAACAACAATTTTCAGCTGCGCCACCTGCAAGCGATGAAATATGAAAAAAAGCCATCAAATGTTGTGGGTGGATTTTAATATATTTAAACAGCTACCGTAACATGAATTACAGACGATAACAAGAAGAAACTAGTAAAGAAGTTGTCTACAGCCGGGCTGTAGCCGAAATACCCTACACCTTAAAGTTGCATATATACTCGTATATATAAGATATATAAGATAAACTATAATTATAGCTGCTTAACTATTTCTGTGCGTTACAAACACCGATACTAAGTGCGTTTACTCTCAAAATGTAGGTGTAGGGTATAAAAATATATTGCAATACTGGGTGGATGGGTAAAAAGGAGGCGTGGCCCGCCCATTTTTTCCCAATAGAATATTATTGGTTCACAAACTACAATATTATGTACAGCATTCTTCAGGAAACTTATATACTTTTCAATACAATCCATGTAAAACCCTCCATGACCTATGTAAACTAAAAGTGGGCGGATCACGCCCATATTTGGCATATTAACTGGAAGCATTAGTCTAAACCTACATATAAAATTTTCTTGTCTTCTCTCAAAAAGTGATGCTGATATGGCCTTTTTTAATAGGCAAAACAGAGGTACCTGCACTCTCGATATAAAAAGTAGGCGTACTCCTTGGGGGACTTTACCTATTTTCAATACGAAACACCCCAACCTAGCAACGAATATTTTTGCCAAATTTCATTTTGAAATCTTAATCCGTTCTCCTGTGATCGTGATTTCAACGGACAGACAGACAGACAGACAGACGGACAGACATCGTTATTTTAATTTTGGTGGTGATGCTGATCAAGAATATATATACTTTTCCATACCTATCTTGTCTAGTTCTATGCGTTACACACTCCGGTAGAAAGTGAATATACCCTCAACCTTAAGGTGTAGGGTATAAAAAAGACGAAGATATGATCAAAGAATGGGGAAACGTCAACAAATCAATTATTTCATTATTTTAAAATGTTCAAAGATTAAATAAAAGAAGCATAATAACTATTACGAAAATATAATTTTCAACAAAAACTGAAATTGTATTAATGAAATTAGATTTTTTGAATTATCTTTAGATTTTATTTTATAAATTATTCGAACTTTTAAAAAACCAATCTTTCAACTCGTTAAATATTTGAAGAACTCGTTGCTTTTGCGGCTATTACAAAGAATAAATAAATGATTATTGACCAGCGACGAGCTGCTCACATCGTCTCGACTGAAGTAAATTAATAATTCATGTAACAAATGCTGGATAAATTCTTTATTGGCGCCACTTTAACAGCTGCTGGACAGTTACATAGAATCGCTAAAGACGTACTCAAGTGTATAATTAAAAGCAACACTTGGCAATTGCAATGTTGAATGTGCTGAGAATGTGCTGTAACACAAACGAAGCAACCAGAAAACACAAAATTACACAACGTTTAATAATAAAATCTGTCACTCTAATGGACGACACTAATTAAAGGACGAATTACAGTCTATTCAAGTCTGTTATTAGCTGCTGAAAGACACGTTTTCGCCAAGCCTCCTGCGCTTTCTTGAACCCTTTCTCCTTCTCTTCCTTGAGTGCTCTTTGCACTGGAAAATCAATCAATTTAATCAGGTTGCTGTGACTGCGATTTAATCCTGTCGAAACAATGAAATCGACTTCGTTTCCACAAACGGATCTGCAGACAGCCTCTGATTGAGTACATAAATTGAACGATTGCGCAAGTGGAGGAATGAACGATTGAACGTAGACGTGGCAAGATGGATGATAAGCAGCATTGAGCGAAGATTGGACGGAGTAAAGCGCACACAACATTCTCAGATTGATGGAAGCATCTATAATTAGAGTTGTCCGAAGCTGGAGCTGAGAACCGCTCCTCGTCTGTCTGCCAAGATTCTGATGCTTTTCAGCTGTGGGACAAATGATCTCGATCGAAGAAGTTAATAAGAAAAACACATCACCGCATCAAATTACATTTTAATGTAATCTTAATCATGGGAATTCCATCGTGAGATATGCAAAATCATTCTAGTTTCTTTTATGAACTTCTTCTCGTTCGAGGAATGCTTTTCGCAACTTCTAATGAACTCTAGGAAATCTTTTCTGCTTCCGTATGGAGATTGATTCGTTCATGTTCGAGACTTTCAGCACTTTTATGACTTCGGAGTGCACATGGGAAATCGTTCCACAATCCGCTCCAATTCCTGATCAGTTTCTATCCATCATTTGCACAATAATTTGTTAGTTCTTAAGACGTATGTGAGTCTTTTTTATTATTGGTGTTTCGATAGATGGAGTACGGAGCTTCCTTCGCTTTCTCAATGAACTCGTAAGCATTTCGCTCTAAGTTCTCAGCTCACTTAACAGCTCAATGGACCTCAAATGAATGCTTTCTTGACTGTAGTTTGTGTGCATGTTTGTCGTTTCGGTATTGACCACGATTCGAGGATATCCACACACCTCTTCCGGCGCACCAAATTCCGAGCTCAACAACTACAATTAATTCTGGAATTAGCGTTGCCACGGAGTCGCTTAATTGGATCGCTTTATTAGCTGCTGACTCTTGTCGTGGCGTGACAAAGTAATGAATGTACAAACCTACGATTAGACTAAGTAATGCAAGTGGGATTGTGTGAGAGTGCGAGAAGGACGACAGCTGCAAGCGTGAGCAGGAGATAAGCGTATAAGCGTCGTGGTTATAAGGCCCAATCATTACAGCTATAAAGAGATCTTCCCAGATTAGAAATCAGATGGTTTTGTTTAGTTCCAAAGGTGATTAATAATTAAATTTCCATTTAAGCTGATGCTACGTTAACATCGACTCCACATGCCTGTATGTAATCACTCATTTGAAAACCGTTTAAACCTGAACAATACACAGGTTTTCGGAAATTAACCTGAAATTGGGAATTTGAGGCCGATGTAGACGAAGCGTAGAAGGTTTTATATCCAAATTATCCATATAAAATCACTAAATAATGGTTCACTTTCGATTTCGGGTTGTGTTACTCGATAAATGAAGTCCATGAACGAATTTCCCCATGAATTTCTTATGATTTATAATGAATTCTTTAGTAGAAGACATAATTTCCAATTGAAATTACTTATAAAATAATAATTCTTAGTAATCAAACACAATCCGCTTCCACTCACCGTTTTGAGGTAATTTTAGTTGCGTGCTTCTTTTATTTAATGAAGCATTTGTACCTGAATTGCAAGGTTTTACGTTTGTAAGTTCTTGAAAATGAATTAAATAACTTAATCCGCTGTTAATCGTTTTGAAAAAAGAAGTCATCAAAGACCACCGTCCATGGACGAAACGACAAAATTGAGAGGAAAAGAATTACAAAGGAAGAAAGAAGACCGAAAAATAAATGGATTAAATATGGCAGAAGCGGTAAATAATAAATAAAAAGACATTATAATAAAAGTAAAAGAGGGCGATTTAGAAGCAACTAGTAAAGGTGAATGAGGAGAAGGAGGAGGCAGCTGAAACACAACCAAGGATCATAACTTTTGATATCTTCATTTTCATCGCTTAAGCAGCTTAAACGGAAAATCAGCTGTTGCCGTGGAAATAAGCTATGAAGTTGCCAGCAACTGTAGCTCTTAAATTAGCTCAATGAGCTTTCCAGCTGAAGAAGAAAGGCGATAATAAGATGTGTGGCGAATAGAGGCCGGGTAAAGTGAAGTGAGGAGTGTGGAAATTCTACTTCAAAAGCAAGTGATTTCAGAGAAACATTTCGGGTTGTACGAGTGCCTTGTAATGCTTTCAATAATTCAGTTTTCATTTTGGCTTTTTTCTATACCCTACAATAAAAGGTTTGGCTGTTAAGTTCGATAGAAGAGGCGTGATTACGCCCATTTAAATTATAGAAATTATAGAAATAACCTTTGTTTAAAGACTTCCTTTCAGAGAGAAGTTTTATTTTGATTAAGAGTTTATTTAACGATATTTTAGACGATTAACGATTGCTTCAAACTGAATATGCTTCCGTTTCTTTTTAGCTTCGATTTTCTTTGATTTTCCTTCCATTGCTCGGTTTTCTTTGCTCTCATTTTGTTTCCATGGTTTTTATTATACTTTTAGCAGAAAAACTTGGAACGAAACGAATCCAATAACAATTGCGAGACTCTTAATTTTCACTTCACGTTTAACCCTTTTAATGTGGTCAGAAACGCTTCCCGCTCGAGGATTACCGGATTCGGTAGCTTAGGGCGAATCTGTAGCTTCTGAAATTACTACAAAACTCGACTTAAACATTGGCGCTTTTTCTTATCCTTCTCCTTCTTCATTTCGTTCGCTTTTTTTAAGCTCAAACTAAATTTGATAGGAAGCATTTTTTTTTCTAATTAAGTCCTTCGCTGCTGCTGCTGCCGAATGAATTGCTTTCGGTAAATTGGCAGCAGCAGCAGTTAGAAGAAGAAAAACAAGTGGAACACAAAAGGAAAACAAAAGAAGAAATAGAAACTTCTTCTAATTGAAATCACTTAAAATTCTTCTAGGAATTCGAGCGTTGCTTAAGATTAAACGAAGTATGGCGATGATGATGATGATAATGATGCGGGTCAAAACTTCGAAACTGGAACAGAAATATTCGTATATAACATATATAGACCAAAGAAGAAGCAACGCAACCGAATGCAAATACAAATTCGAAAAGCAATCAAGAGCAAAAACTTCAACTCAAAGCAAAGCAGAAGCGGCAAACGAACGAATGAAGGAGGCACGAAAGGATGTATGAAACGCCGATAGGATGTATAGAGCCTTGCAACACCTCGAGCCAACAATTCGTGTTGATCGAAGCTCGGAGCTCGGCGCTTGGCGCTTCTAATGAAGCTTCCAACTCATTAATATTGCATTCACGTTCTGCCATGAGAAATGGGAAAATGAAGAACGGACGGAGACGACGAAAAGAAAGCAGACCGAAACCAGAAGGACAGGCAAGAAATGAAGAAGAAAAAGGCGGAAAGAAAAGGAGAAAATGGAAAACTGCAGCTGAAAAGCGTGCAGAAAGTCATCAAACGGACATCTGTTAAAATAACGAAAAGTTTTTAAATGCGGATGTTTTTTGTTCTTAGTCCGCTTTCTGATAAAGAAGACTAAGAGATAGAGAGAGAGAAAGAATGATAGAGAGCGAGAGGAAGAAAGGAACAAAGTTATTAGTTGGAAAAAATCCTTTGCTTCCGGTGGTTTTTGGTGCCTTAAATAGGTTGATGGCATTCACACACGCTGCTGGCCCTTCCTCCTCTCCCCTCCCACCGCCCCTCGACCGCCTTCCGGTGCATTTTTTATTTATCCTGGTTTTGCTGGCCCGACAGATTTGCACATCAAGCTGCGTTAATTTGCAAGCAAACTTTGCGCTTTTCACTCCATCGCCGTGCTTCGTCTTGGTTCGTGGCTCCCTTCGCTTCCTTCTCCGCAACGTCCGAGCTGTCGATAGCTTTCTGCTTGGTAAACTTTGTTCAGAAACTAATTTCGCGAATTTTCAAGTTTTTATTATAGGCTTTTTTTGTTTTTGCTGCATTGGGGACTGAATTTTGGGCTTTCGGATTCGTCCAATTGGCGCAACGTTGCCACAAACACCACGAGGAATTTCTTACTCTTGCTGCAAGTTGCAAATGCGGCTTTTAATTGATTTTTCTAGCGGCTTTAAAATATCAATTTACATTTTGGGGATTATGTAAAAAATGTCGAATAAAATCAACGAATATAAAATGAACAAAGAATTTTATAAACTGCCGTTCATTCGCTTAAAGACCTGTTTAATTAATTTAATTTGACTATTGAGCTATAGACAAAAGCGCAAACAAAAATTAGAAACAAAAGAAGAGAAACGTTGGCGTTCCATGGCAACATTTGTTGTGGAAATCTCTTCATTCAATCGATGTGCTGCATTATTTCTAGTATTTATCTATGCGCTTCTGCTATCGCTCAATACAATACAAAAGTCTCTAATGGCCCAGTATTAATTATTCAGGTTCAGCTGCTGTCACCGTCATCATTTAATTGCCAAAATCGGTTTATCTAATCAATTATTCGGCAACCAACCCACAGAAGCATTTACGAAATAATTGTTCCGCTAAATTTTTAATTTATTTGAGCGATATAAAAACATACGTATGTATTTTAATTAAGCAAAACATTCGCGTGTCGAGATGCACATGAAAAATGTGAGATTTTCATTATTGATGGAACCTACTTCAATCCTATGCATAATATTATAACAAAAGGTGCAATAGTAAAGGGAATTATCTCCTCTAAAACCGGAATTATTCGGCAGCTATAGTAAATAACGAGGCCCATAGCTTAAGGAAGTAGTAAAAAGCTATAGAAGTTTTATAGAATCTTTCATGTATATTGAATCTTACCTGTCTATAAAAAGGAATCGTCTATTATTAATATAACAAACTTTTGATTGCAAATGTTTCCCAAATATCTAAAAAAGGATGGACGGAAGTCAACAAGCAGGAATCACTTCTGAATTGTGATATATCGGGGAGGACAAAAACTAATCTACATTAGTCTATTAGTGTATAGTCCTCTGCTACTTTAAGCCTTCAACACCGATAGAATCCACGGAGAGGTATGAGTGAGAACACTCTCGCTGACTCCACCAGAAGTTACTCATACGTCCTCGGATAGTTGTCCGTTTATGCGTTGTTTGACTAGTTTTATGCTCAGTCGATTGCAAATGTTTCTGTTCGTCTATTCGCCATTTTACGGCGCTGTCCACTACCGGACTACTTATTGTTATCCTTGTCTAACTTGTACTTCCCCTGCAGCGTTAACCAAGCAGCAGAATCAATTAGAGCGAAATATGAAACTTTCAAAGCAGTTTTCAAGTGAATTGCAAACTGTAGAACAGAAATAAAGGGACTTTAACTGAAGTTAATATAGAAATAAAATCGTAGTTTATTACAAGTTATAATATGTAATACTATATGTCTCACATGATTTAGAATTGAAATATCTTCTGCAATATTATGTATTCCTTTGTAGGTTCAGTCAGGGGCGATGAGGCCACAACAATTCCTTGGGCAGATTCGTATAATTGCATGTAATGTAATACAATGAGAGAGATTTTGATACTTTTCGTAAACCTACTGACATAGAATTTATAATAGCCTAAATATCATAATAGTATCATATAAGTATTATAATATCATAATATTATAATATCTCTGATAGGGAGATCTCTCTTATGAACTCTACAAGACAGACTGATGTTTTTGATTAATGTTTAGTGAATTCACTCTTCCAAAATTAAAGGATAAAAATGCAATACTGAGTGGTTGAATGTTGCTTAGTGAGTCGTCATAGTTACATAAGCCGAAATGAGACAATTAAAAATTTTGTGGTTGAACTAATGATGAAAATATGAAATTGCAAAAATTTATTTACATCTCCAACGTAAAAAGGACGAAGTTTAACAACTTTCCACCAGAATTGCCACTTCGCAAGCTTCACAAAAATATTTCTTTTCTTCTCTCTCCCTCTCTCTCTCTCTCTCTCTCTCTCTCTCTCTCTCTCTCTCTCTCTCTCTCTTTCTTTCTCTCATCAATCGTCAGCATCATCACGTGTTGGTGTCACAGTTGCAATTTGCACTGCTAGAAAAGGGGAGACCATAAAAAAACTACAGAAGAACAAAAACGTGAAAAGAAAAAGAAATACGTAAAATATTTATGTATATGAGTTTCGCTAGCTCTTATTTCTTCTCGTTCTTGTCGCTGTTGTTTTCCTCAACGCTGATGGATTCCGTTACATGGAAATTGTAAAAGTTGAGAAAATGTTTTACGAGCGAAGTACCTCAGCAAATCTTGCACTCGTTCGAGTAGATACACAGATATTAATTACATCCGGTCAGAATCTATTCATGCATTAAAAAGTGAGTTAACGAAAAAGAATTGAAACCGTGTAGAGAAACCTTTTTCCAGTTTTTCACGTTAATTAAAACGACAAAATCAAAAATAACTGAAATCAAAACAAATCATGTTGAATTTCAATCTACAAAAATTACAGATTTTAAAAACATAAAAATATAACTAGAATATTTGTTTTTTTATATATTTATTTTTTCTTCTTTTTTCTTTGTAAACAAACGAAATAAGAATAAGAAAAGTCGTTGAACCGCGAAAAAAGTGAATGAAGTTTTCGGTGCATTTCTTTTGGTTTTGTTTTTATTTTGGGTTTTCTTTCTTCAGTTCTGTGCTTTGTCTTTTATTTTTTTAATTTTACGTTACATGGTTTTATTTTGCTTTGTTATGATATTTGGTTTTTTGGCTGTCGTCTTGTTGAAGTATTTCGACGGAGCTGAACTGAAATTTAATTAGTGTAAAAGTTACTCGATGGCAGATGAAACCTAATTTCGTTGTCGTACATGTTGCTCGTTACGCGCAACTATTGCAAATATCAAAGCCACAACAGAAGTGGCAAAGGCGCTTCATTACGAGCAACAGAACCCGAAGTGACATAAGAAATTTCCGTGTAAAATAAAGTTTTAATGAAGAAACTTTCTCATTACGCAGATCGTAACCAGATACGCTGCGGTAACCGACTTCGTCTTCACTCCTCCTCCAACTTTGTAATGTTTCCTTTATTCTTTTATTTAATAGAAAATCATTTGGATTAGGGTCGGTTACACACAATGAAGTGACCGAATTCAAATGAAGAGTGATAATAAAAAATATCTGTTGAAAAAATGATTGTAATTTAAACTCTTTTTTCCCTTCTATTCTTTGCAGAAACATCATCGTGAATCATCTCTCATGTGTCGACAATAAAACCACTGACATTAAGATTATGTACCCAATAAAACAACGGTAAGTGTTACTAAATCGAATTATATTGAAAACATCGATCACTTCTTCCTCACTTCACTCTCTTTTCACTTCCATTCCTTTACAGTCTTTACCGATGTACGACAAATCAAAGAAAACCTGGAGTCAGCGGCTCAAAATCAGTAAAACCGAAAAGAGCAGCTCAGCCGCAGTTCCCACTGAGCAACAACAGGCTTTATTACGCTATCAGCAACAGCAGAAATTATTGGCCAAACCAGAAACAAATGCTACTTTCACTAGCAGAAGGAACAGCGCCGAAATATCGTCAACAACAACAGCATCAAAGTCGCCGGTAACACCGCAGCCCCTCAGTCCGTATAAACACTACACCAACAGCGGCTTCGAATTGGACAGTTACGATTTCGCACCCAGCGCCCTCTCGCGTTCAATGAAATACGCCGAACCGTGGACTTACGGGACGGTGCGCGGCCTACCCAACAGCAGCCGGCCCTACTATTACCAGGCCTCCATGGCGACTGTGCAGCATGGTTACATGGTCGCCAACCCGGCTGCTGTTTTCGCCCACCCCTTCGCCAGCTCCGAGTTGGCGATCGTCATCTGCTCGTGCCCCGAGTATCTGAGCGGGACCAAGCGCGACCTGAAGAAAGCCAGCGTTTGCAAGAAATGCAAAGGATCGCGCTTGCCACTGACGCCCATTGGCGGGACGGTGCGCGTCCACCCGAGCTCCACTCCGGTGATGTTGAAAGCGCGTTGGTCGGGCTCGGCCACGATGCGGATCACAACGTCAAGCGGCAGCAAGGTGCGGCCCACGATCTTGGATCCGCAGAAGGATCCCTACGACTTGATGCGACGTTCACGGTTAATATCACCAGAGTCAATCGTTAACGGGACCAAACTTGCCACTTCAGCAGCTTCCCCGTCCAGCACGAAGTCTTCTGAAGCACTGGCAACGCGAAATCGCGGTAAAAACTCGAGCCCTACACGTGGACGTAGTCGCACCCGATCCAACTTGCCACAGCCGACGTCGAAGGCGAAGAAGAGCGACCCGAAGCTGGCAAAGAGCTCTTCGTCCGCATCCGGCAGCTCCGCCGGCTCGTATAAAGACTGCTGGCTGGTGGAGGAGCCGGAGTTGCTTTGCGCCCCGCTCGGCCGAAAATCGTCCAGCGGCGATTCGACCCGCCGCTCGATTCTACGCTGCAACGTCAATCCTTATGACCTGATCTCAAGCAAATCCGTTTCCTCCTCGATATCGACATGCTCGTCCTCTCATCCTCCTACGGCCGCAGCAGTTAATCCGACGCTGATCGCCAGCCCCAAAATCCGCTCCCAGAAAGAATTCGGCGCGCCCTCCGAGCATGACTTCGATTTAGCTGATGCGAATCTCTATGACACGGCACCCGCCTTTACAACCTACTCTAAAGAGGGAGCAACGAATGGGACACCGAAGCAAGTGACCAACTTAACAGGGACTGGAGTTACGCAGCCGGCTTTGCCAGGCAATGGTACAGCCACAAACGACAACAGCAACACCGAAGATGTTGGGACAGACGTGAGCAGTGATGTCGGTAAGAAAGACGTTGGAGTTGCAATTGTGGGTGACGCAAATGCTACATCCAACAGCAAAAGCTATGCGAACATTCAAGCCATTGCAGGACAACGCATTAGTCTGGGCGAAACCGGCCGAATGACGAAAAAGTCATTAATTAAGCAAAGCGAGGATGGACGTAGCTACGAAAGCATCATCATAGCAGGAGACAGCGCAGAGGGCGGCGAGAAGGAGCACCAATCCAACGAAGAAGGAAGCAAATTGCAAAAGCCGCCGTTGTCCCCAGAAATCTTCGACTTTGAAGCAATGGAACAGCCGAAACGTCCACCTCGCAATGTTAGAAGAAGCGAACTGCAGGAGGAGACGAAGAAGGTAGCAACGGCAATAAGCGCTGTAGCCAAAAGTGATATTCCGTTGCTCAGTGTGCCACCTACGCCGGGTATCAAATCCATACTGAAGCGTCCAAGCTGTTTGGCGACGAGCGACAAAGAGACGTTGGCCAATGGGTCAGCAGCGGCCACAGCAGCCCCTGAGGCCGCAATAGAGACGACTGAAGGCAGCTCCACAAACAGTCGCATCGCAACACGCACCGCTTCAAGGAAAGAAGCAGGCGAATCGACTTTTGAGTCAGCAACAAATGCAACATCAACATTTTACATACCGCTGCCACAGACGCGTAAAAAGGTCCAATTTATGATGGAGGACAGGATAATCCGCGTCGATGAGTACGTTGAAAATGATAACGGTAATTGCGGCAATAGTGGCGATGACGCGAATGTGGCTGCTGATGCAGACGAAGTGGAATTTGATGAAGCACCCTCAGCAGCCACAGCAGCTATGGCTGCACCCAAATCCTTGAATTACGAGTACTACGAGCGTAAGCGAAAGCAGCAAAAAGTAATTCTCGACAAGCAGCACAAACGCTCTGCAACAATTGCTAATCTCTGTGTGCAGCAGACAGGCAAATGTGATGAGATTTCAACAGCTGCAACGACTACAATCGATGTTGCTACTAACGGCTTGATTGCAGCCACAAGTGCTGCTGCTGCTGCAGCTCCTCAGCCGCTCAACAACTTGTGTGATGATGTGTCAACAATGGCAACAAATATAACAGCGCTGCAACAGCAACAGCAGAAACCTGCCACATTAATGGCAATATTCGAGAACGAATCCAATTTAGTGTCAAGTGCATTAAGCGCAGCAGATGCGGAAAGAATGAACGATGTGGCTGTCAGCTACAACAACAAAAACAACAACGACGAATCAGAAACTCCTGATGTACAGCAACAGCAACAACTTCCACATCGGGACATCGCTGCTGTTCCAAAGAAGCCAAATGAAAGGTTGTCCTTCGCAACTGCGACTGCTGCTTCGCGAAACGATGCAAGTCACTCGGCTCTCGTCGTCAGTGATGATGACGAGCTGCTGTGGCTGCTGTTGGCGCCATCTTCTAACGGTGAGTACACCAATAATAATTAATTAGCACTCGTTTGTCAAAGAGGAAGGAATCTTGGGAACGAGATGGAGAATGTGTGTTGTGAAGAAGGATTCGTAGTTGCTATCCTTAGACAAGTATTTTCCAAGCATCACTGCATAAATTTTCTCGTGTTTAAGCCTTTATTTGTGCGAGAACAGCCAAGGATCAAAGCGAACAACAGCATCTACGACGAATTTTAACCATTTATGTCGCCATGTCAGCATTAAGAACTTGTTGGATTGCTTAAATTTCACGCAAACTTGGAACATTTTTGCATTGCAAAGAACGTTCATCCCATTCATTAAGTCTTTCATTCCCGGGCTGCTTTTGTTCAACCGACAAAAGTTTAGAGTCCTTCAAACACATCAAATTTGCATGGTTTCTGATCAGAATGAACGCATCGCTACTTCTCCCTTTCTTCTCCCTCCTCATCTGCTCCTTTTCAACTTCATTTGTGACGCTGGCGGCATTAATCCGGCGGCAACAATTAAAATCGTTCCATAACACGTCGAAGGAATTGAAAGCTATGGGGAAAAAGTCAAACGATCCACCTTTCGAAAGGCGTGTGAGTGTCGGAAAGATTTCCCGGTGCCGTGTTAAAGTGTTGAAATGAGGAAAAACAAACTGCGTGTGAGTATTTGTGAGCCTTCCAAGCGTACGTATATCGAAATGCGTTGATGTGTGTTGGCTCTTTGTGTTAGCGCATCAAAGCTTAAAACGCACACAAAGAAATGCGTTGCCCTCGCAATGTTCGCTTCTGTGGAATATCACAAAAAGGATCTGATAGCAAAGTTAACGTGAAAAACAGCAGCAGCTTTGTGCAGCCACGGTGGTTCTCTCGCTACGTATGTGTGTATGTGTGTGTGTTAACTACGTGAGTGTGTGTTGGGGCTTTCAATGTTTGCCATCTCATCTTAAATCTGCTGCACTCAAAACCGAAATCAAACGTTTTGAAAGAGCAAATAAAGGGCTTAAAGACTTGTATTTTATCAGTTTTCGTTGGCGATTTCAAAGGATTTGCTTGACATTTGTAACGAGTATGAATTCATGTGGAAGGCAAGTTTAAAAAGAGGCCGACTTCGCTGTATAGATGACCGATAGATGGCGGCTTTTGTGGGAAATATCACCCCATGACGAGAGAGTCGCTTTGTTAGTGAGTCGCTTTGTGTATTTAAGCCGCCTTTATTTGGAAATTCTAATATTGAAATATTAAAGGAGAAAAATAATTCCAGTTAATCCGTGGATCACCGCAAGAGCCTTTTTGATGATCTGAAACTAGTTCAAACTCAATTCGAAGTCAACAAACTGCGCCCGATCCCATTTTTTATTAGTGACGGTTTTAAAAATATTTTTACTTTTATTTATATATCAAAGAACTATTTCAAAATTGAAATCCATAAATTTTCAAAATTATTCTTGTTAGTACAATCAACGCCATTTAATTTAGAAACTAATAACAACAACTGCAACGGAATGTGGCAACAGCATTTAAAAGCTGCATACAAAATTTCATGTGACACAAAACTTTCGATGTTTCATTAAAAGACAAAACATCCGAAAAAAGAGAAGCGTGAATAAACAAAAAATAACATTTTAAATACATTCTAGAAAATTTTGAATGGTAGAAAGGTTGTTTTTGTTGTTGTTGCTTCAGCTGCTGTCGCCATTTGGCAACAGGATTTTTACATATTTTCGCATTTTGTATGCATGCAATTTCAAGTTTTTAGTACCAATTTAGTACTAAACGTAAATACAATTAAGTGTTCCGTGCAGCAGTTTTGTTCGCTGTTCGTTCTTCTTCTTCTTCTTCGTCTTTTGCAAAATACATGCAAATATTTATGAAATTAAATTAAAAAAGGTTTCGTTTTGTTTGCTTTGCATGCTTCACCCGGCAAACATCGTCTTCATGTGCCCCGTTCCCGTCTTCTCATCCTTTGGCATTTTGCATAATTTTTGCAGGTGCGCAAAAATATAAATTTTCAGCTTAAGCAAAACATGATTTGTAATATTTCGATTAGCATAAAAAAAGCACATGTGCACTACACACGATGTGAAAGAAAGTGTGAAAGCCTCTTAGCTTCGGATGACCAAGTTTTCAGAATAATTTTTCTCCATATTTTATTTACAAACGCGATTTTACATATAAAGTTTATATTATAAACGCATATTTTCAATCAGTTTTTATGCTTTACATCAGCTAAAAAGTGATCTAAAATCAACAAGAAAACGAAATCTAGACCCACATCTGGCGACAAATGAAGCTTTTTGCACTTTTAGTGTATAATAATAGAATACCTAGTACTAGATTATAATTTTTATAGAGCCTTAACATTGCCCTGAACAATCACAAAACAAAACAATGAAAGGGTTTTTATAAATATTTTCTGCATTCCTTTCCCGTTGAATATCATCACTTTTTCTAGAATGTGTATCGTTATTTCATAATAACAAATATTGCATACGAATATCTTTATATTTTATAAATAAGAAAAGACTGAAAAGAATTCATTTAAATGTGTTTAAAATCAGAAATTTTAGACTATAAACTTTTGTCAGAATTTGTTAAAAATTATGACACTTTAAATAGTTGAGATCTCTATTTTCGGATCAACATGAATTCTTTTTCGGTGTGCTTTGTACAAAAACAACAAAAACGCCACAAATTCATACATCGATATTCCAATCAGTTTGTGTTTTAGATTTGCAAATAGCAATGGAATGTTTAAGTAGCACCAGCAACAACAACAACAGCAACAGACCGAGATAAAAATGCAACCAAGTGTAATGATAACAACAACAACAACAATTTCTTGTTTCCGCTCTGAAGAGTTTATTTCAAAACTGAAGAACCTCCCGAGATTCTTTTATTGATACTTTTGCTGTTGTTGCTGTTGATGTTGTACTGTGTGTTGTTGTGCAGTTTGTTGTTGTTGCTGTTAAAGTTGTTGCCGATGGAAGTGATCCAAATTCGATGTGTGAGATGCTCAATAAATACCACAATGAAGAACAATGGTAACAACAACAACTGCAACCACCAGCAATAAAAATACCAACAAGCAACAACATTAAGAAAATAAGGACAAAAAAAAATATGAAAAGCAACAATACACAGCGGAGAGGAACAGTAGCAGAAAATAATCAACAGCAACAGCAAAAAGAGCAACAAAAACAACAACAACAGCATGGAAAAACAATAGCTTCATATATGAATGTATGAAGGGAAAAAAATATATGCATGGCAATCATCTCATGTTGCAGAAGTAAAAGCAGCATCAGAAGCAGCAACTTAAGCAACTGCATGAAGGTTGTTGTTGTTCTTCTTCTTATTGATTGTGTTACTGCCTGAGCTGTGGTTGGCAACCTTCTGTTGCTGTTGTTGCATGCATAATCAAGAGTCAGCTGAATGAAATAATAATAGCAACAAGATGAAGAAGACACGAGAAGGAAGAAAGAGTAGAAGCAGAAGGAAAACAACCACAACCACAACCATAACCACTGCAGCATCAACAACAAATGGAAGCGAAACCGAAACCGAAGCCGAAACAGAGCGACCTAACAATAAGTTAAGTTTAATAAAAAAAAAAAACCCTGCAAAAAATACCTACAAGGAAAATGCAAATAAATTGAATTCAATACGGAATGAAGCTGAAATTGAAATCGGAGATGAGATGAAGATGTAGACGGAGATGAAGTCAGATATGAAGACAGACGAGGCTGAAAGCGGAGTTGAAATTGCAATTGCAATGCAATCGATATGCATCCGAGTGCCTTGATACACTTACTCGGCTTGCCACGAGGTCAAAAGCCGAATTCCAGCAGCCACCAGAACCGAAGCACAACAACCTTAAATGGCATCGAGATCGACTATCGCCGTGGAAGGGCTTCGCACTCGCTGCGGAATTTAGTGCTCGCTCTACTTAAACCAAAGCAATGCAAAGGCAAAAATACTTACGATAAAACTTCGCTCAAGCAGAGAAGAAAGAGGAGAGAGAACTTTATTGGGAGTGTGGATGCTGCTGCTGCTGTTGTTGTGTTACCATATCTAAAGAGGTCAATATAATTTTTATGTTTCTTTTGTGTGTTGTTTGCCACAAGGAAACATTAAAGTGCACTTTGCACTTTGATTGAAAGGATTTTTGACGATGGTTCGCACTGAGCATTCGATATGCACAGAAAATGTTTTCCAAAGAGTTTTGAGAACACGGAGAAGCATGAAAAACTCATAATGCGATTTAATAACGGCGGATTCTTGATTATGATAAAGAATTTCTAGTAAATTAATAACTTAGGAAGCGAGTTTAGAGAATAAAAGCTGATGGAGTGATTGAGGAACTCAATAAAGAGAAGAAAGTAGCAAATGAGATTTAGCATTCTGGCTTTCCATGTTTGAGGTACATACTTATATCCTTAGTCCCAGTCTTTTGCTCAAATAAAATCAATGCACAAAACCAAAAAAAAATTAAAAAGAAACGCAAAATATTTTGGAAAAGTTCTGATCACTGAAAAAAATAACCCAACAAGAAGTCTCCACTAGTTTTTCCCCTCGAACGTCCCATTTCTTCATTAAAGTTTTAAAGCGGAGCATTTCTTTTACACTATTTTTACCCACCACTAATTCTCCACTCACCACACTCACATCTTCTCTGTTTTAATTGCATCTCTTCGAAATTGCAGTTGCAGTTTTGAAGTTGGGTTTTTTGTTCTTTCTTCGCTTCAAATTGAAATTTATTCAAATTGCTTTAATGATGCCGTTCATCCGCTCATTCAGCAGTTGTTGACATTTCCCTTTATTCATGAATCATGCTGTTGCTGTTGGTGTTTCTTTCACGCTGAGTTGCATTTGCAGCGTATGGAAAAAGCAACAATAAACAGCAAAAAAACCGAATGCCATTAAAATACCGTTTCCGACAGCAGATTCCCAGCAATTGTACAGACACAGAAACATCACAAAAGCAATAAGAAAGCAAAAGCAAACAACCAACGAAGCAACCAATAATTTTCGGTCGTTTCAAATTTGGTTTGTTGCTATTGTTGTTGCTGTGCTCGATTAAAAGTTCCGATAACTACGTTTTTTTTTAAATTTGCTAGATTAACATTTTATGGTGGCTGTTCGCTTTTTCGTTTATTTGTTTTTCTTTTACAGATTTCGCTGTTTAAAATTTTTTGTTCCTTCAGCTTTTTCCAGCTGAGGAGGCCGCAATTTAATTGTTATCTGGCACCTTAACAAACGCAAATTTCAACAGCGCGCAATGATGATAACGCGACAGAGCGACAGAGCGACAGAGCGACAGAAACAGAAATAGTTTATAAATCACTGCAACTGTTTCACCTTTATGTCTGTCTCCTCTTCCGCTCTACACTCTGCTATCTCTCCTCCCTCTTGTTCATTGCTTTGAATACAGTTTAAAATGTTTTTGCCTCGGGTCACCACGACGTATGAGTAACGTTTAATTTTACTTTTCTGTTATTTTCCTCGTTATGCATTTAATTTATGAAAAACTTTAATTCACTTCCAACACTTTGAATCTAATTAAAAGCCAACGAAACTCGCTCATTTTTCCCATCGCTGCTGAAGGTGCGCAAAGTACCGCGGCCGATGGGTCTCGTTGAACCGTTGCTGTCCCTCGCTTTGGGAGCTATCAAAATGCCTGTCGACTGACTGCATGAGAAAAAAGCCGATGTTTATAAGATAAAATGAAAACGCAGCACGACAAAAAACTTAAACCACAAAAAATTAAAGAAATGAGAGCATAAAAAGACATCAACTGTTGGCTTTATACTAAATACAAACGTGTCCATCCGTTCACATTTATACAGATATGTGTGTGTGTGTAAGTGTGTCTTTAAGTGCCGTGTTTTGCTCACGTAGCAAAGCGATTTGCTAACATTTAACTTCACTGCTCGCCTCCTCGCATTCCTCGATGAAAGTAAAACTTTTTTATGGATTTTCCTCCACTCTGCGGATTTATCTCTTCTGTTACCGCGAGTATTATTATTATTTTAAAGTCCTTTCCATTTTTAGAGCTTGATCCCTTTTTTGGATACACGGAAATCTATTTTAAATTATTTTCTTTGTAGTTTCTGTGTTGTCGTGTTTGGACTTTTATTTTTTCTCAAATTTTTCTCCGTTTTTGTTTTATTTCTTCGATGTTTATTAGATGAACTTTTCTTGCATAATCATTGCGCACATTTTGTTCAATTGGAAACTGTTAAATGGACAGCGTTAGTCCCTGACTTCCGTCTGTCTGTTTCCTGGACAATGCATTTAAATTCTCTTCTCACGCAGTCACCGTTACTGAGTCACCGAATCCGAGCAAAGTCCAGCAGCAATTAATATTGATGTATGTGTTATTTGCACAGATTTTCGTTATTAAACTAAAACCTTAATATTTAGAACTTAATTAAAACTACTAATCTTTATTTCAGCTATAACAAAGCCACTTCAACGACTTGTTTACTGACTCTTAGCCAATTTCGCTGTTACCAAGAAGAGAAAAGTTTCAAGGACTGAGCATAACAGCTGCAAACAGTTATTATTATTGTTATTATTTCTGTTGGTTACATATTTCATGTAATAACACACAAGAAGATGCCAACACACACAATCACATGACTTGTTTAAATATCCTTAACCAGCGACTTCCTTCCTGGCTGCGTGGCTGCACTCTTGCTTCATGACTTCTCTGTTTTTTCCCCTGTATTCCTTCTACTCTTCATTCAGCAATGGTTTAAATTCGTTCCAACAGAAGGAACCAACAACTCACTGTTCCCCCTCACGCACTCACTTCACCACACTTTAACACACTTAAACCTTAAGCAGCCAATTAGTGGTCCACATAAATCGGTGTGCTTGAAATCCCCGCAATTATGTGTATCGCAGTTTAGCAGCAAGGACATAAGCCGTCATACAGCGATTCCGAGTGGAGCAGAAGAAGAAACACGTGACCGTCTGTACTTTTTCCTGAGTGTCCAATCCTTAAAAACAGAAAAAACATGTAATTCACCTCCATCTTCATCCTTCGAAGACATATGAATTTTTTTATTGCTTTTTCCCTTCGAATTGTTGATGTTTTGCCGTTTTCGTTCGCTGCCTCCCTCCTTCTTGCAGCTCTTTTGTTATTGTCGTTCTTTGTTCAGGATTGGCCTTGTTTTCATTCTGCTTTCACCTTTTTCTTAAAGCATATTCTTCTTTGCGCTGCGCGAGTGGTTTCCGTTATTAATTGCCGCCAATTTATGGATTTCGTAGCAGTGAAATTTTTGAAACTTCTCCCGTCACTTCCTTCCCCTTCACTTTTCCGTCTACCCTACGGAAATCTGTTGTTTATGTTGTTGTTTCCTCCCTTTCTCTTCATTTTCACTTATTGTTTTGTTCTCCCGCTCCTTCCGCCGCTCAATTAAGTTTAAAGAGGTGCACCGTTGTTCCTTGTGTTAATTTCAGTTCTTCTTTCATTTCATTGTAATCAGTTTTTCTTTCATTTCATTGTTTTTTATCCGTAATGGTTTCTGCTGTGCCTCTTGTGTTCTGTATTTCTACTCTTTCTCTTCCGCTCTTTGTGCTTTATTCTTTTCATGCTAGTGTTGCTGTTTATGCAGTTGTTGGTGTTTGTGGAAGCCACAGCTTATGCGGTGAGTGCTTCTAATTGCTCCACTCAGAGTCCTCTTCCAGCAGCTTTCAAATCCACATCATTTTTAAGAAACTCTTTAATTTCGGTCTGAAACTTGTCCGATTGTCAGGTTTTCGTAATTGCGATTGTATTTTATGATTTTATGGATGTTAATCAGCAGATTTTTTAGACTTTCGACATGTTTATTTTAGAAATTAAACGTCCTTTGTTCTTCTTAAAGGATTCTGGCTTTAACAACACTTTCCAGTTTTTCGTCGTTTGCCAAGTGTTCGATTGCTTGTGAAGTCGATCTTCCTTCAGGTGCTTGCTTTTAATTTAACACCAATTTAACACGTCGCCGTCGGCTACTTGAACACAATTCCAAGTTGTCGTCGTCGATAGCTTAGAATTGTTCAGGGACAACGCAACTATGAATGTGAAATGTTTCAGTTTTAGTTTGTTGCTGTTGTTCCATTGTTGTTGTTCTATTTATTTTTTCTTTTTTTAATAAGATCCAAACTTCTTCTATGAAGGAGGACAAAATTCTGTTGCGTCAATTCGACGTGTTGTGTTCCTGAAGCGTTCCCACTCACTTCGTTCTTTCGGTCCGCCCAATCCGAGCTCCTAAACGATTCTATGGATGTGTGTATCTCTTTGCTGGTCCTCCTCCTTCAAAAGAGTGTCTCTTCATTTGCTTCCTTATTTGATTATTTCGTTTTGTGGTCGTTTGTGCTGCCTACGGTGGCCACCGCCGAAACTTTTGCTTGTTCTCGCTGCTGCCTCTTCTCCTGTTCCTTCCCTTTCCGTTTTATTGTGCTGAAAGGGAGAGTTGTGCAGTTGGACTCCGTCGCACGACGCGGATGAAGATTTTGAATTTAATTGGCATGAAGGTTAAACAAATTTAAATACGAACCAGAGTTGAATCGCTCGACATTGTTTTATATTTGTCTTTATTGTAGCTTTCCTTGTTGTTCTCCTTCGTCTTGGCCTTCTTTCCGTTCCTGTTTTTACTGTTCTTCTTCCTTTCCATTTGTGTATTATTTGTTGTTTGTTAGCGCCAAGTGTTGCCAAAGTGAGGTTGTTGTTGGTCTTACAACTGCCCCATAGTTCCTGTAATCCTTTTGATTCTATTTCGGTTGTTGTTGTTGGCAGCCGTCGTTATCATCTTGCGTTCTCCTTGGGCTCGACGTGGCCCGAAACTTTTGCCGAATATAAGAACGGTGGGAATTAATTTCGAAGCCCGGCGATTATTTGTCTTTTAAATTTGTTTCTTGTACAATGGTAGGTTGTCTTAGGGTGCTTGTCGTTGTCCTAGTTCTTACTTTCTTTTGCTTGTTAGCAAACAATAGCAAATAGAATTCGCTCATTGTTTATTTAGTGTGAAAAGAGACTGCAACTGTTTCCATTCCTCTGCAGCATTTCATGTTGGTGCCAGCCGACATGTGGCCAAAACTCTTTTACACTCCACAAAACTGTCAAACAAAACTTGTGAATGCAGTTGCGAATTTATTATTGCAGTTGTTAAGGAGGAAAAAGGAAAGGAAAGCAAAAAAAACATTGCTTTACGTTGCATGTAGCATTTCGAAGAATTCTCAATGGATCTAAGAATGTTTTACAGAGTCTTACGGAAACTTAAAAGAGTTTTTCAGAGTTTCACAGAAATGATTCATTCAATTAATCAATCAGCTTTTCGTTTTTAAATTGCGCACGAAACGCTGCTATGTTCACGAAGAGCGAAACGAAGCGATGGAATGAAGCGCAGGAACGCAACGAAGCGTAAAGCAACGAACTGTCACTTTTAACATTACGTTAATCATAAAAAGGTTTAAATTACGATAGATTTATTTAAATCGTTGTTTTCTTTCTTCATTTACATTTGTTTTATTATTTTATTTACATTTATTATTATTACCTTTGATTACATTTGTATTAAAAATGCTAAATAATTTTTTTGTCTTTGATTCAGTTGAAAGTATTTAATTTTTGACTGAATTGAATTGAATAAAATTATTTGAACGATCTGCTTTAATGGAAACATGTTTACACTCTACTCATTTGAATATTTCTTATTTAATTTAAACATTTTCAGCGGCAGAAAATAAAAAGAAAAAATAATCGCTGTCAGTGAAACGTTGTCGTCGCTGAGTTGCCAACGCTACTCATTTGCTGAGGCTGCGTAAAAACACAACAACGCATCATAAATATCACGAGTTGTAAATCACATGACAGGCTGAAATTCGTTAATAAAGTAATTTTCTGTACTTCCTCGGTACAATTAAAATACATATTTTTTTAATTCAAAAACTACAATGACAAAAACTGACGGCGATGACAATAAAAAGGACGGCCAAAATAACCTAAAAACAACAATTTTTTCATTATTATCGCTATTAAAAATAAGAAACAAGGGAAATTAATAAAACTGCAGAAGAATTTTTTAGTTTAACGAAAAGCTTTAAAGTGAATAATTGATACGGAAATCCTTTAAAGAACCTTTTATTAATTAACCTTGTATTGAACAAGGTAAATAGAAACTTTTTATAGATTTCATTGCAACGTCATTGAAGACGTTTATAAATTTATTGCGCCTCTCGTTCTATCAAGGAAAATGCTTAGAAATACTTGAAATGATTCACGGTTTCCATAAAAGTGACGTTCGTATTTTTTATGCATTATGACTTTAATGGATCTGATTTCTGATGGATTCAATTTATTAAAAGATTTTCACTCAAATCGCTTATTAACTTTTAATGAAGCTTGAGAGCTTTTTCTAATTCACTTTAAAGACTTCCACTTTTTCAACTTTATTCAGTCAAGAGTAAGAAAGTTACGTCATACTTTTAAAAAACTTACTTAAGACCTTTTTAAGATCTTTTCAATCCTTAGACCAGCCAATCTTTGTAATCCTGTTTCTTTCACGATGAAACGCGGTCTGAATTAATTGAGTTTCATCCTTATTGGCATTTGCTTTGATTTTGCTTTTCCTCTTCACAACTTGCACCACATGCCATTATCCAATTCATTATTCCTCTGTTCTTAAACGTAATTGCCAACCGCGAAAACGGATTTCGCCATCGACGATGCGAAAAACCACGCAACGCAAAAATTAAGCCGTCACTCGAAAGCAGCAGACAACGCTGCAAAGAAACTGTCGCCATTTTATTAATTTTAATGCTCTTTTTTCCGTAATTCTGTTACTTTTGACGTTGGTTTTCAATCACATTTGCGGACGGTTGTATTTCCTTTCAACGAACGATAATGTAAAGGACGTTCGTCCGTCTTCCATTTTTTGTTTTTTTCTGATACTGAATTAACTCGTTTCATTCTTATAGAACATAAAGAAAGCACAGAGCGGAAATGACGACGATTCATTGAATCAGAATTCGAAAAATTGTTATTATTCACCTTAATTAATTCAGATTGAAAATCTTTCGAGTAGCGATGAATGAGAGAAACTAAAATTATTGCTAAAGTAATGGTTTTTTATGATTTTCCCTCCCGAGTCACTAATAATAAAGCTATATACTCCAAACTAACCGATTCGCAATTTTCAATGATCCATGTGTTGACATGACCCAGAATTCGTAGCCCACAAAACAAAGTTTGCGTCGTTGCGTTACGCTGTTGTTTATTCTGTTCGTGTATAGCGCATAACGAGCCTTTCCCCAGAATCCATTCATAACACTGTGATTTATTATTGCTGCCTTTAAAGCTTGTCACCACAACGAACCCTGCTAAATCCATAGGCAGATCGATTGTTGCGCATTTGCACGGCTTTCGGTGTTTGTTTTTTACAGTGTGAATCGAGAATGAGGTTATATTGTGAATTTCCCTCTGTGTTTACTTACAGCTCAGCCCACATGTTGAGTTGCCCCAATAAAATCCGAAGCGGACGATGGATAAACAATCAGTTTCCACCACTGCAACATTTCACTATCGTCTGTGGCCTGCCTGAATAAATAAATGTGTGACGCTTCGAGATTCCGTGATAAATCCTTAATATTACTTCGTTTAAATAGAATATCAATTATGTTACTGCATTTTATAAAAGCACAACAATTTTAATAAGTGAACTTGTAATTTACTAAGCAACATTTCACTCACTCGTAAAAAACTTTAATATCTAATGAAACGGGAGAATTTAATTCATATGCCATTACAAATTCATATTTAAAAAGCTACGTATTTTAATTAAAATAGAAGTGAATATTTCTAGTACAAAGAGATTTTTAATTTTAGACTCACCACAAGTTGACATTTTGCAGTTCTGTTGAGTAACAGTTCAGCTGTTAGGGAAGTTAACAATCATCAACGTAAAAATAATTCCCCTTTCCTAAGAACACGAAGCGCAAACGAATACCTTTCATACAACAGCCGAAGTCCCGAATGCAATAAAGAAACACGATGAAAACGCGAACAGCAGAAATATTAACACTTCTCTTAAAAAATAAAGTTCCTTTAATAGCAATTCCGAAATTTCTAATGTTTATTCTGTTACTTTATTAACTTCTATTATTACTTAATGATATTATTTTGCATATTTTAACAAACTTTACAATAATTTTAATAAATAAATAATATTGCGATAGACGAACTTCCGAACAACGACGACGACGAAGGTGAAGTAATTATTAGCTTTCGAAGGTAGACAAAAAAAGGAGAAGCAGAAGAAGAATCGAAATGTGCGAAGGTGAAAAGGAATTCGTATTTCGTGTTAACGAACGATACGAAAACTACTTTGGCTTTTCAAATAGGAAACATTCAGAAAAAGCGTAAATAACGCTGAATTAAAATCGGGCGTTTCTATTATTTCTTTGATAATTTTGTGTTTTATTCTTTAATGTTTGCTCTGTCTTCCCGTAATTATTAGGTTCTTTCGGTTTTAAGAGGCAGACGTTAAAATTTAAATAACATAAATGTTTTACAACAGGAAACAGAGCAGCAATTTGTTTTTTCTGTTAATGGAGGCGAATGTTTAATTGCATATTTAATGGAAATTTGCATTAACAGTTCTTTCGGTGTTAAATGTTTTGTTGCAAGTCGTGTTGCTGTGTTTCCAAAGTGTTATTAAAAATTAAATATGTATGTTCGATTTTGTAGTTGCTCTGTCCGTGGCCGGAGTTGCGAAGAGATTTCCCGTCATTATTTAAAATTTAATTACTTTGTTTACAATGTGTACGTGTGTGTGTGTGTGTGTGTGTGTGTGTGTGTGTTTGTTGATGCGTGCTTTTTGATTGAATTACTTTTCACGCATGCAAACACAACTACACGAAAACAATAAGCAAATGAGTAGTTATTAAAAATTAAACACACGCTACCAGGCAAAAGCGTGATTTTACTGCTTTTTCCTTTCATCTGCCTTCTTTTATACACTCTTCTTTTTATTTGCTACCACATTTTTATATCTAAATGCAAAAAATAATCTCTATAATACGAAACCACGATAGCGCACGATGGCGTTTAATCGAAAGTGTAAAAGTTAACGTGACGAATGATAAAAGCGAGGCGTGAAATGCCAACGCGTAGGTGATTACAAAGTTGCAATACTTTGTATTTATACTTCTGCTACATACTAATGTGCTGTATAAACGCATGTTTGTGTCTATACTAAATTTACTCGCGGTCAAACAATGCCTTCGGCTTCTTCCTTCTCACAACCAACGATCGCCATCGTGTGTTTTTACTCGTTTATTTTACTCGTTTATTTTTGCATAATTTCAAATAAGAACAGAAAACTTAACTCGTAACCGAAATCGTGAAAATATCCTTCGTTTAGCTTTACACATTTCGCTTTTAATTAGTTTAGAAAATCAAATGTATCTGGTTCAGTTGTAAAAGCAGCCAAATTTCGTTCACTCATCCGCACACGCAAAATCTAATAAAATTCGCATCCATAAAATACATGATGCACCGCACCACGAGCAACAACAATAACAACAACAGCGACAAAGCAAAGACATATAATAATAAAAACAGTTACCTGGAAACAAGTGCAGTTGCTGTGCGCTGCTCGCTGCGGTCGACTGTCAAATTTTCCAAATTATCGTAAAAGATTTTCAGCTGAGCGACGTGATTTTTCACCTTAATGATATGCCACGGTTGTCATAGAAACGCGGAGACGTGGCAACTTCATTAGCAACAAAAACAACTCGACGGTAGAACAACAAAGAAAACTCATCAAGAATGAAAAATAATTCTTCACGGAAATTCTTAGGAAAATATTTAACATTTTAATACAACGATTTCCTGAGAAAGTATATCAATGATCTCGCTTTTAATAAACATTCAATTAAATAATACAATAATTGAAAGCTAAGAACCCGAGATGTCGAGCGATTTTCTTCCATTTGATATTTTTGAATTTAATTAGTCACTATCGTATTTTGTGACTCCTAGCGATTTTTAATTGCAACTGGATATGAGATTTTATTATGGGATTTTCCATTTCATTGCGAGTTTTTAATTGGCTCCTCATATGCGTTTTTTTTTTATTTGTCTATGATGTGACTGTGCGACTTGTTGGGATTTTTTAACTCCCAACGTATTATAAATTTTCTACGGGATTTTTGAGTGCAATTCGTTCCTATTTTTCGTTGGCTCTGGTTACGATATTTTTGGTGGGATTATTTTTTTGTGTTATTAGTTGCTTTGTGATTTCGCCCATTAATTACAGTTATTTTTTATATTAAAGAATTTTCGAAATTTTCTAAATATTTCCTGTCTGATAATAAGGGTAACTTCTTAATTTAGTTATTAAATGAATTAATTAATTATTCAATAGATAACCTATTTGGATTTGCATTCTCTTCATATTCACTCTCATATCCAATCTTGCGTTATTCCTGCGTCTCTGCGATTTCGTAGTAGTTAAATAAATTGTCATGAAATTTTTTATATACTCGCATGGGAGTTTTTTAATAATCGGCTTAATATTTTGCGATTTGCTAGGAGAAAAATGTGAAACTGGAAGTAAATTTTTACATTGCAATATTCATACCTGTAAACGCTTCTCTCTATTGATGTATTAATAAATAATTGAATAAACAACAGCATTTTAACATCTTTTGCTATGCATGAAATGGAACTGAAACACAGATTATTGTTAGTGAGATTTTTCGTGGGGAAAAAAGAGTATCGAGTTGTTGTTTGCATAACGAATTAATATCTGTGTTTCGTTAGAAGTAACTTTCTTTTCAAGATACGTTCTTTGAATGATGAACTAAAAGCGCAATAATAAAAACCAATGAAATATTTTATCTCTTGTCAGCTTTTCCATTTTTCCGATCGTAATTTTATTCTGCTGCTTCTTGTTATGAAGAGAAAAATGTGAAAGTGAATGAGAGTCCGAAAGCAATAGAAGAGGGCAAAATAAAATATTCAGCAACAAAGGGACAACGAGTAAATTTACAACGAGTGTCAGTTCGACCATGGAACGGCGACAATAAAGAATAAACAAACAAAGTTGCACTCACTGTGTTTTATTTCATTCCATTTCTTTTTAGTGTTGCTTTTTTACCCTCGTCACTCCTCTTTTTTCCAACTTTTTTTAACTCATTTTAGAACCTTTTTCACCCAAAAGGAAGCGGAACTGGAGTTAATTCGCGCATGATTAATTGCAATTTTTTTGTTCACTTCTTTTGCCTTCCTCTTCTTTAAGCGTCTTTCGTACTCTTTTATATTTAGTATTTGTGTTTATTTATTGTCAGCATTTCGTTTTCTTTTGTAATAATAATATTTTAAATAGTAAACAATCGCTTTTAAAACAAAGACGAAATCTTTTTAAAATCCTTCTGAATCCAAGTCCACGATTGTTTTTGTTCCCAAAAGAAAGAAGAAAATACAAAAGGACGCATTAACAAAGAAACAGGGAAGAATTTAAATTAAACAATTCTCCATTTTATTGCAGTTGCGATCAATCAATTCAAGAAATTTGATGAATTTAATATGAATACTTAATCACCAACTTCGTTTCAATTTCTAAAACTCTTCTAAATTCTTTTTAAATAAATGTTTTCTCTAATAAATGCTTGTAAATAAAACAGAACTTTTTTTATCCAGAATTTTTCAACTTTGCAAAATATTTTATTAAATCTTCTTCGTTTTCTATAGCTGCGTCGTCCTTGTTACGATATCTGTGCGACGACGGTCACTTTCGTTTCGTTTTCCGGTTGTACCGCGTTTTGTGCGCTGTGGAACACCTTTGAAAAATTCTGAAAATTGGGTTAATTGCATTTGTAGCAGCGACGAGCGACTACAAAGCATTTCATTCATTCGAAGTTCGCCCCGTTTTTCTTTTTCTCTTGTCCCGTTGATTGTATTGCAGCTGCTACGAAGAAATATAACAAAGGAATACGAGGAGGAGGAGGAGGAGGAGGAAAAGAATGAAAAGAGGAATGAATTCAGTATTAATTCTTAAGAAAAAGATTCTTTTTTGTTGTCATTCAAGCAGAAGCTTTAAATTCATATAACAAAAATAAATGAATTAAAAAGCATTTTAATAACTGCTGCTGGAATTATTTTTATCCCTCGTTTAATGCAATCCTCGTTGATCAATAAAAATATGGAAAAACTTTGCTTTTGTTTCAGTCCTTTTCCGATATCTTTTTAGCTCCGTTATGAGCACATTTTTACAGCTTATCGTCCTTTTATCTCCGCGTTTATCATCGGCTCAATTATCCTTGCTGGCCGAGTGTTGCTCTTCCGGACAGCACTCATAAATATCCTGTCCAGGAATCCTTTTACGAGCTGCCGAGTTTAATCGGCCGCAGCAGATTTAACGTAAATCTCACAATTTGCGATGCAACACAAATAAACATAAACAAACACTGAAAGAAAAAGCAGCAACACTTATTTTTCTCCGCTTTCTATGACACAACATCTTAAAAAGGCTGTCAGCAACTCGACCGAGTGGTTGTCTGTTGTCTTCGTCCTTTGCGCAAATCTCCATCTCGAGCTAAGAAGCAAAACAAAGCTGAAAATCTCTTTGAAGGAATCTATCTATTTCACACTCTGTTTGAATTATGCCTTCGAAGTGACACATTTTGTTTATTTCTTCCTTCCAAATTGGCTGTCTTTGCAGATGACGCCGAGCAGGCGAAACCACAGCCACCCCACGATGATGATGAGATGTCGCTGCTATCGCGAAATCCCATCAGGCGCTCGAACAGCGTTCGCCATCCATCCTCGGCTCGCAACGCGATCGCCAGCAGCTCCGACAGCAGCAGCAGCGTCTTCAAATTCAAGGATACGATGGCGCTAAGGATGAGAAATGGTCGACTAGATGCTAGAGATTTATTCGCCAATACCTCGAGCATCAACTGGAGACCGAGAGAGCCGCCACCGCCGCCACCAGAACCGGAAGCAGCAACAAACAAAGCGAAATTGATAACAGCAACAGCTCTGAACCCAACAAAAACCGACAAAAAGACCACACAAGTTTGCACAAAGGCAGCCACGTCATCGAGGAGAAGTTCTTTGTCATCGCCAAGTTTCGGCAGCGTTGATGCGACGTTATCGCCACCGGGCCACACTCAGCAGCTACACGACCACCAACAGCAGAGTCAACAACAAAATGCGATAAACGCTGACGCTGACAGGGACAAGCATGCAGCAGCACCAAGAAGCAGCGAATTCTTGAGAAACGGATTAGGAAACCACGACGAAAGAGAGCAACAAGACGCAGAGGAGGCACCACAACAGCGACAGCGACAGGTCGTTGTTGCTGCTGCTGGAAATGCAGCTGATAGCACACGAACGACAGCAACGAAAGCCGAGTACGAAAGGAACTCCAACAATAGCACATCCTGTCAAGCATTTCCTAGAGCAATGCGAAGAACAAGCAGCGCTGATAACAACGACGACTGCACAAAAAGCAGTAGCAATCGCGACTGCCAAGCAACGGCAGCCAGCAATGCTATGAAAACGTCCGTCACCACAGCGCCACCGACCGCAACAGCTTACAACAACTCGGCTCTATTCGCAAAGAAAAGCATCGCCACAAACCAGCAACGCACCGTTGTACGAGTTGCGCCCTTCAATCAACCCAGCCCGGAGGTGCACCGTCTCAAGATAAGTCACAGCGACGAGAACTGCTCCGCTTTCATCCGCGGCAACGACTTCAGCGCGAACAGCAGCGACTGCTTCTGGCGCCACTCCACCAGCTCGCCAATTAACGGCGGCCATTTGCCGGAAATGGAGCTGTCGCCACTGACAGCTCAGAAGAAAACGTCGATACTAATTAACGGCGACGATTGCTACTCGACCATGAACATCAGCCACGATGCGTCGACGCCGCTGTATCACTCGTCGGTGGTGGTGGCGGACCACAGTTCAGCATCGGCCGAGCCGGTGTTCGAGGGGCTACGCGTGAGCACGACCACCAACACGGTCACCATCAACGTCAGCAGCAGCGCCAAACGCTCCCTGGAAGAGGAACTCATCTTCCAGCACAACCAAATCAATAGTTTCCTCAGCAAGCAGGCGCACAGCCGCAACGGCATTGGAACCGCCATCATACCTATCAACGGTACCAGCAGCAACGCTGAGGATGGTGGATTGCATCGTTCCGCATCTTCGATATCCTCGGCGTCCGCCACTTCCAGCAGCTCCTGCAACAGCACCAGCAGCGGCAGCAACAGCACCAAAACGAAGCGCAGCCGCACGCTGATAAAACTCGATTATGACAGCGAAGCGCAGCAAATGGCCCGAGGACAACAGCACAACGCAGACCCACTGCCACATAAGGATTTGAATCTGACAAGCCCAAAAACCAGAGCAACAGCAACCTCAGCAGCAGACACGGTTGGTCAGCACGAGGAGCTACTCTCGCACGAGGTCGAACTGGTGAAAATACTAAGAAACCCCGTCGAAGCAGTACGTCGCAACCTCGTTCCTCACGTCTGCGGCAGAACTGAGCACAGGACAGGCGAAGCCGAGCGGAGCAAGATGATGGGTCACAGTATTCCCGTGAATGAACTACATACAGAGTCCTCTAAACAGCCAGCCCAAGATGTAGCATTGTCAAGTTTGGCTGTAACTACGCAGGGGAACTTTGAGCGAAACTCCTTCATAGCAAAGTTGCTGGAAGATCCCACGCTGAGCCAAGTCGCCGAGGGTCTAGAGAACGACACCATCGTGCAGCTTATCGGGAACTCCTTGAAGCGCCTGAAGGAGTCTCGCAGCTCCATCGACACTAGCGGCACCAAAGATAACGACAACATGCTGCGACTCATCGACCTGTCGCTGCAGAAACTGGAAGAAGAGCGGCAGGCAAGCGGTAGCACCTATTTAGCGCCCAAAGAAGAGGACGGCCATTCGAACCGTGGCAGCATCAGCTCCGCCACCAGCTTCAGCTCGGCCAACAACTACGAAATGTTCGAGTTTGATACCAAATCGGAGTCGGATTGCTATCAGAGCTGCTCCAGCGAGATAACATCGCCCGGCGACGAAGAAAGCAGCAGCGAGGCGGCGGCGATGCGCTCCAAGTTCTATCAGATGCTAGTAGATGCCACGCTTGCCGAGATCGAAATCTCGACCGGGCTGGAGGACGAGGAGGTGGAACATCATTACGAATCTATCCGCAATAACGCAGATCCGATTTACGAGGAAATAACCGACATGCCACCGCCGCTTCCGCTCACAGCTCCGCCTTTGAGTGATGCCGAGTTGGACAAGAAGGCCGCTCGCTCAATGTTCGAAGGCGCCTCGAAGTACGACATTCTCTCGTATCTGGTCGACGCGAAGGAACGCGGTTTGGTGCGCGAAGAACAGGGCTTCGAATACCCGCTGAACTGCTCGAACCCGATCATTATCGAAGAAGAAGCTATCGACACCTTGAGCGACCTGGGAAAGCGCAAGCAGAAGATCGACGCCCGGGACAACAGCTTGTCGCGCACCTCGGTCATGAGTGACTCCAGCGAGGACAACCAAAGCACGATGAGTTCGCTGTCGCCGCCACCCGCGCACTGCTTCCACGGCGGAGGTGGTTCGGGGCTTCTTTATCACAAAGGCAACGCTCCCGACATCGAACGCAACGACTCCGGCGTCGGCTCAGAGACGAGCAAAACGTCACGTAGCAAGTATCAACATCCGCTGTCACCGACCAGCGCCAGCAGGCTGCTGCACAAGACCAGCCCGATTCACTTGTGCGAAGACTGCGATGGACCCGTCGAGATGCAGGTGACCGACTCTGGCGTCATGTTCGCCCCACTCGTGTGTCGCAAGTGCGGCAAGAAGCGCGCCGAGCGCAAGGAAATCATCACGGAGATCGTCGAGACGGAGGAGAAGTACGGACGCGATCTGCAAATCGTACTCGAGGAATTCTGCCAGCCGATGCTGGTTGCTGGCCTCCTCACGCAGGAGCAACTCTCCGCAATCTTCTTGAATACCGAAGAACTGCTCGAGAACAATCAGACTCTTGCCGAACGCATGCGGGACGCGCTGGACATTTCGCTGGAGCAGGGCGACGACGACCTGCTGACGGTGAATATCGGCAGGATATTTCTTGACTTCACGCAGATGCTGCACGCCTTCGAGAGCTACTGTGTGCGGCAAGCCGGCGCCAGTCTGTTGTTGGCCAACCTCGAGAAGGAAAAGGAACTGCTACGAATATTCCTGAAGGTCTCGCAAATGGAGAACACGGTGTTGAGACGCATGAATCTGAACTCCTTTCTCATGGTAAGAAACACTTTGATCCCTAAAAATTCTTTGATAACCTTTAAACAAATCCAACAAATTTCGTCCGCCACACTCAAATATTCGGTCATGAATAGAAAAATGTAGCTATTGTGCTTCAATGCTGCAATTAAAAACCTTCGCAAATTTCACTCACTTCGTCCGGTCCGTGACCAACTGCTTCTGTATCTGTATCTGTTCTGAATCCGTTTCCGTATCCGTGCCCACATCCGAATCTAATCGGAAATTCAGCCCAACTCAGCTTAACTTTGCTGACACACTCTAATCACTTTATCGTGCCTTGTTTAAAATTCATTTGGAAATTTCAGAAGGCAAACATTTTCAATAAATCCATTCATTCTTTCACTCACACCCACATCCAGTACGTATTTCCCTTGCTGCCGTTCGCCCGCATCCACACTGATTCATTGATGTTCTTTTGTTCTCCGTTTCTGTTGTGTGCCTCAGGTGCCCGTTCAGCGTGTCACCAAGTATCCACTGCTGCTGGCACGCCTCTATAAGGTTACGCCAGCACATCTCGAAGGACGTGACCTACTCAAACAGGCGCAGGAGAAAATCGAGCTGCATTTGAATCACATCAACCAGGAAGCCAAGGATGTGCCGACGAAGCTCTGGCGACGCATATCTTCTTCCAGCCCCAATCGACGTGCTTCCTGCGAAATCGATATGATCAACATCAAGCTACGCAAAATGGCCATCGACGTGCTCGAGTGGAATCACGACGAGGTGCGTTTCGCCATGGAGGGGAAGCTGCTCTACACCCAGCCGACGGACAGCAACTGGAAGAAGGCGCGCACCATCAAATTGACACCCGTAAACGCTTTGCTAGTCACCAATGGCAAGGTAAGAGCAGAATTATAGAGAAGAGAGGAGAATATGTTAGCCGGAGGTTAGAGTTCCCCCCCCCCCCCCCGCCCGCTTTTTTTGTATTTTTATCTAACACCACTGTAATTATCTCAGTGAAACTTGCATGGAAAGAAGTGCAATTGAACGGATTGCAGTTCACGGTAGAGCAGTGGTTAAGATTTTTAGAATAACAGAAAAATCTTCATGTGAATTTAAAAAATTTGAATTGAATCTGGTAACTCAATAATTATTCCTTGATATTAATGTAATATGAATGATACAAATGTGTATCTTACAATAAGTAATATAAGGATTAGAGACCGGCTTTCATAGATATATAGTATTGCGTTCGTTTAATATCCCAGTACTTTGAAGTGCAACGTCTGGAACTGATGAGGATGCTTCAAAATCTCGACTGGGTTAAAGCATTAATTTTCGAATTTTCTCTAACTATGAAGTTTGTATGTCATGCTTTATCCATAGTTTAATAAGGGACCAAATATGGGTTTTCTCCTTCCAGTAACAGTGGGAGCGGAGCCGTGTTTTCGTATTTAAGAAGAGGCTTTTGTGTCTTTTATTATTTATGTAGAACAACTTTAGATTTAAGGACATATACTGATTTCGAAGATGATAGTTATTGGACCACACCCATCTAAGATTCATTTTTATTGATCTTGTAACTATTACTTATATAATATAGCAACACCCAAAGCTATTATGGGGTTATTATTAATATAACCCTTTTTTTGTTTGATGTTAATTTAGCCCACTGTACCAAGTTGGCTTTTCGATAGAGAATAAAATGTTTGTACAGATAGTCGTATATATAAGGACATCACAGGATGGTATCAAATTTCCTTTTACCATAAATTGCAGTGGACATACAGGCGCACAGACAGATGTACAATCAAAGGCAAACTTTGATAGACACCGATTCCTTTGGATGCTACATTCCTTTGCATAGAGATATGAACCATTCATCTATCGGTTCCTCAATACGCACAAAAGTCCCAGTCCGAATAGCATTTGTATTCGTTCTTCAAAATTCACAAACGACAGCTCCGGCCCATTAATTTTTTGTTCTCAGTTTATTTTTTTTAGGTTTTTTTTTCCATCTATACGTATTTCTAAAGAAGCCCATTTTTTACCTTTGTTTTTTATACCATGATTTTGTTCCATTGATAGTGCTTTTTAAGGCTTATCTTTACGACAACATTTTAACTCGTTTCGTCGTCCTTTTTCCCTGTTATCGCCTCTGTTTCAGCCGAGCGGCAACTATAAGGCAGAAAAGGCTGTGTCTGACAAACTGAATTTCCCGAAACACACCGGTGTGCGGGAGGCGTCGCTGTTGGTGGTGAAGGAGAAGTGCGGGCGCTACACCCTGGTACGTGAGCCGTTGTATCTGGACAGATGCGTCGTGTGCAGCGAAGCAGATTGGGACGATTACTTCGAAGTGCAGGAAATTTCATCGAAGGACACTTTTATATTCAAAGTGAGTACGAGTGGAGGGGGAAGGCGATGGGCCCATTGAGAGTAGTACGGAAACAGCACCAGCTGAAATGAGTGCCAATGACATTTATTCGCACTAAGAACAAGCCGAAAAAACAAGCAACAAGAGCGAAACACAATCCCAATAAAGTCCGCAGTATAAAAAAGACGTGAAAAATTAAGAAAACCGAAAACGTTTAATTGAATCCTCATGAACCCTCTTTTATATTATTATTTGGATTTCAATCGAAGGATCTTTTGGGAATTGACAAAAGTTCATATCTCTTTTATGAATAAAAATCCTGCAGTTTATTGTTAATTAAAATTTCCAAAGTTTTCATTGATTTTCACTAATTACTTTTCCGTTTCTCTGTTCGTAGGCCGAAGATGGGGTGCGTACGAAGCAGTGGTACACGCAACTTCAGTACCACGCTCAAGGAATGGGCGCCTGGCGAAAGAGACGCAATGCGCTGGCCAACATAATGATTAACGGTATGTTGGCGAGATCCTGAACGACGGAAGAGGCGCACCGATGAAGGCGCACTTAGCATTTACGATGGAGACGTGTCTGGAGATCTCGAACACTAATAATAAGACAATTACGAAGTCAAATACACCGAAATCTTGGCTTCGAAACGAAACTCTCGACTCTTCTAGCAAATATTTTCAGTGCCGAATAACGGATTAGTTTCTGTTTATAGTTTATAAATATAAATCTGATTTTTATAATTACTTTATGCTTTTTTCTGCCTATATTTTTGATTGAAAAGATGTATTTCTTCGATAAAAATGTGAAATTCGATAATAATATTTATTTAAATTCAATTAATAATAAATAAATCTCAATTATTATGCAAATAATAATTCTCATTCACTTCTAATAAACTATTCTCCATTATAATTAACCAATTTCATTTATACTTTATTGATTAACAATTATTACGAATGGAATTTGTTTTTTGAAAAACAAAAAAGAAATAGTAATTAATTAAATAATTAATAAGATTATTTCTTTGCATAACCTATAAATATAAATATTTACTTATCTTACGTAAAATCAAATTTTAAAATTTGTTAATCATGTTAACGCACAATTATCTACAAAGTTATAAAAATATATTACTAAATCATAGTTTGTGTAAACAAAAATTTTGCAAGAAATGATTAAAGTTATAAAAATAGAAAAATATTGTTCTCTCAATTATACAAATAGGTTTTTTTTTAATTTAATAGGATTGGGCTCGTGTTCAGTAATGTTTTTAAAAGGTGTTTTAAACAGAAAACTTTTTGCTCCTTTTCTTAGCGTTGTTTTTCTGGTTTTCCGAAGTGGGAAACGGAAAAACAAAGATGCATCTCATAAATTTTTGCCTTTAGTAATTAAAAATAATAAGTTTGAGATACTTAAAGGCAAAAGCAAAGCATTGCGAATGAAAGTTGTTTGTTGATGATAAATTTTAAGGTTTCTCCTTCGAGAAGTTCGAGTATCTCTATGCAGGGAATAAATTAAACGCTCAAGGAATAAATTCTCCTTTTAATATCCACTTGAAAGGCAGCAGAAAAAAACGCTACGTTTCTATTTATTTTGCTTCTTATTGCTTCGCTTTGGCTTTGTTGAGGAGCACAGGACGACAGCGCAGTTGCAGTCAGCGTCAAGGAGTCTTTTATTTTTTATCAGAATATTAATAATACGCGTTATTATTTTCCAGCTGAATAGATTTATTGGAGATTTAAGCCGAAGGAGCTGCTGTGAGTGAATAGCAGCGTAATAAATTACTTTTAAGGACATCGCCACGTCGGAAGAATGAAGGAAACAAAAGGCTGAAGGATAAACAAAGAACGAAAGAACAAATAAAGAAAAGAAGAAGATATAGAGATTTGTAGACAATTTTTGTACTGTTAATAAAAGTTGTTGCTTTGCAAAACAATCGGAAATGATTCAATAGAAATTTAATTTACAATTTTATTTAAAGAAAAACATCTCAGAACTCAGATAATCTTCAACAATAGTGAATCATATCCTGCTCTTTAATTTAAATACAAATAATTTCGCAATTAATCATTTAAAAAGCGAAATGCTAATTTTTCTACACGTTTTCACATACTTTTAGTCAACCATATTTTTCATTCTCTTCACGCATCCTTGACGCCATTTTCTTTCTTCAGCTGAATTAACCTGTACCAAATGCAACGGAATTGTCAAAAGTTCTCGGTTCCACTGGGAAGGCGCAATTAAACAGGGCAAACATTTGATGCACTCGACACATTTGGACAACGATTTCCATGGACATGTCAAGCAGCACTTCGAAGCTGTGCATGCTGCAGAACAACCACAGCAAAGAAAATATTAAGAAGATGAAGAAAAGCACCCCACGACTGAAGATACCAAGCATCAACCAAGATTCGGCATCGTAAAACATTAAAAACGGAAATCAAAGCTAAGAAAATGAAAGAAAAAGAAAAACGAAGAAGGGAAAAGAATGTTGAAGAAGTGGAAGTAGCTGAGCGAAGTTATGTAAGAGAAAGGAAAGCAGACGAGAGCATGAAATAATACATCCGAGGCACGTATGGCAAACACAGAGCATTATATTGTGTAAGCAGACTTCATTACGATATTTATACTGAATTTCAGAATTTCTGGCATCGCATGTGCGATCGCAATCCGCTGGACATGAGGCAAACATCAAGTGGAGCGAAACGTGCAACAATACGAAGGAGCAGCCAACTGAAGCGCATCAGCAGCAGCACCAAGGATCACGTGAATGACGACAAACGTTGTCGTGGCCCCACCAACAAAAACTGCGAAAAGCGAAATAAACGAACAGCATGACAGGAATTCGACAGGAAAATGTATAAAAAAGACACGAAAGAAGAAAACCGAGAAGTTGCACAATTCAAACAATAAAAGTTGCGGAAGTAGAAACAAAAACTAAAGCCACAAAAAAACTTATTCTTAAAATCAAATCCGCGAACTTATTTCATCATAATCCGTGCTAGAAGAAGATTATCATTATTCATAGGAACTCCAAGAAACAATATAGCAACAGCAATAAAAAAAAAAAACAATTTGGGCGCAAGCCAGTATCCTTTTGGGATCAGTCAATTTTTGGAAAAATTAAACTTTTCCATGAATTGTCTCTTCTTTCTTCCTAGTTTGGATCCACTACAAGTAAATTGAATGGATAGACCAACTGGAGAAATGAACTATGAAATAGAGAACCAAAACATAAACACGGAACTGGAAATGGAGCTTCAATTTGAACTTCTTTAAGGAAGATTCACTATTATATTGCTCAGAGTTGAACCTGGAAGAATTATGCAAGCTTTTTGTTCATTGTTTTGTATATCTAAATTATCCATGTATATGATTTATAAGGCAATGGGTTCACGTACGCAACAGGATAGAGCGAAACGAACTGGCAGACCAAAAAAAGCCCTTAAGACTTTCGCGAAGCTGACAAAAAATGAGCAGGAAACACGATGAAAAGCGGAACAAGGCTTACGAAAATCTACGCTTATATTAGATCCAGTTGGACGAAAAGCGATACGTGCTGGAAATGTAAACAGCTTGGGTAAACAGCTCCGTTTTTCGCTAGCAGTCGGCCCGACTGGTTGGCCTATTATTGGTGTAATGATCTGGACCAAGCGGAGGAGCGCATCTGGGCTGACCTACTGCGTTTTGCCAGGAGTTTGTAGTTTCCCCTAAACAATCCACAAAGCTTCGACGATACTTGATAGCAGTAGGAGACGTTCAGCAGATCAACCTAACATACATCATCACATCGCTGAAATTATTAAATCTGCAAATTTATTTAAGAATCCTTAAGCCAAGCCTTTAATAACCCCACATCCTGAGAACTCAATAAAAGGGTTTTTTTAAATCTATTTTAAAGAGATCATGGATTGTATGCCGTCGAAGTGAATAACCGTAAAAACGTGTCGCTCATATTTCACACGCCTTGCACCTCACACCTCCGCCCACAAATACGCAAAACCTCAATCGAATCACCCATTTACATACTTCGTCTTTCTTCCTCCTATCACCCACATTCGCAGCCGTCCTTCCGCCCACATAAACTGGTTACACCTTCATACATCCCAGTAAAACTTATGGAAAACTAACAAAAAAACACTGGACTGCGATGGGGCATTCGAGCAGCAGTAGCTAAGGATTCCTGTTCGATATAACGGCATAACATATTTACATTTAGGTTAGGTCATGTTTGCACGACGAGCTCGTCTCTCGCCACCCCCTTTTCGCCAATCCCACCAACAAGAATCGTGACACATCGGGCACAGATGCTTCTTATCACAGCGAGAAACCGTTAAGAACTGATGTGCGCATATCCAAAGGATATGCCGTACTGTTTCTTCAGCCAAGTTTTTCTCATCAATTTTTGCTGCTGAGAAAAGAGAATAAATCTTTCTTAAAGAGAAGGTTCAAAAAACCACTCGTTCACCAAAAAACCACTCATTTGTGAAAGAGAACGCTTTGCGGGTTATTTCGCTAACTAAAAGGTGGGAACAGTTTTTTGCTTTGGTTGAAATCCCGAAGTTCAAAAATATATTTGTTGAAATCAAATTTACCTCAGCATAATTCCCCAAATACACTTTTTCAACGAAGCCGCATTGGTTCATGCCTTAGCTATTTCCCATTTTTCACAGAACGAAAAAAAACTCTTCCTAGTGTGCTGTTATATCACGAGTTTGCCTTTCCTTTCGTACAATCCATATATTTTCGTGGTGTAAATAAACTTTGTTCCCACTGTGTTACAGATAAACATCTATATGGGGAACATTATTGACATCGGCTCATTGACCAGCGCCATCTTTATGGAAAAAAGGTTCTATCGAAAATAACAAGAACCTCAAGTTGGTTTTTGTCTGTACTAAACAACAAATCGGATAAAAAATCGACTCCTACTAAAACCAAACCAAAGATTATAGAATATTTTTCTTCTAAAAAGATGTTTAGCAAAGATTGTAGAATACAAAATTTTACAAATTTTATAAAACAAGTTCAAATAATTTTAGTATTGACTTTGAGAATGTTCTAAACTTGAATGTGATTACATATATGTACACATGTACATACATATCACGAATGATAATGAATCAAACAAGAATCATGATGAATAATACCGGGAAATCTTATTTTAAGAAGAAATATTTTCAGACTTGTTGAGACAAGATATATAACCTCAAAATTTGATAATGTATTTCATTTGGATTAGGAAAAAATATCTCAAAATATCGTTTAGAATGTAAGATGTTATTTTAATCAAAACTCAATTTTAGGAAGATATAAATAAAATCAGAACTGTTTTAAATTATATTAAATAAACTTTGAACCTACAAATTTCTTTGTTCGGAGCGCTGAAAAACACTGCAGCGAATGATGAGAGTGATGCAGTGAAGCAAGTTACTATAAAGAATGAATTAGGAAATATTAATTTTTAGTAAACAAATTTATAATTTGTTAGAAGAAAGAAACGTTCTGCTAACGGAGAAGGTCTTCTCTACAAACTAAAGATTTTTGTACATAATTTTGCGATTTTTAACAACACTCACTTTTCTGTAATATTAAAACACCAAATCTCACATTTGAACGCTAACTTCGCTTTTTTAAAATTACAAAAAAAGTGAACGTTAGCAATCGAACGCTAAAGTTAACGAAAAAGACGTTCACTCTCCTCACATTTTTTTCATCGTAACAATTTATTTACTTTTCTCTAACATTGAATTGAGAAATATTAAATTAATTGCTATTTCTTATTATTATGTAATTTATTTATGTCATTTTAGAAAAGAAGGTACAAATATATACATCTGTAAGTAAGTATAAAAATATTCTTTAAGTTGCTAATTAAAACACAACAAAACATCTACAACAAAACGTGTAACATAGATTAAATTTTTAAATTCCGCAAAGTGCAATACGTAATGTTTATTAAAATCCTTGTGCCTGTAAATCCAGCAAGGAAATATACTCTAATCTAAATCTAATCCGTGTCGTCCTCGCCGCTCTTGCTGCCTGCAGTTTTCAGCAGGACTTTTCGCTGTTCGACTCTCACACACTTTGGACAAACCAAATTCTTGCGTGACAAACAAACACGATGAAAAATGGAATTACATTTCGAACACAGAATGCAACCGTCGTCGAATGGATAAATCACTTCGACGTTGGTGCATATCTCGCAAATATAAGCCTTTGCTGTGCACATGGGACAATTCCGTATGTGTTTATCAAAAACTGTGTAGACTTTGTTAAGAAAATTGCACAATTCGCCACACTCCGTCTGTTTTAAGTCATTGATGGAGAAGAATTCGGTGGATTGTATTAAATGACGATGTGCGCCTGCAGAAAAAACTTCAATTAACAAATACGTTCCATAAAAATAATCCAAAACAAATAAATACCTATTTGATTGTCAAGAAGCTTTTCTTCTATAGCCACACGACATTGCATTAAATATTTGCGCATGTACACAAGGTTTTGGCGCATTTTTTTTATTAAGGATAATTTCTCCAGAAATACAAACAGTTTCGGATTTGCTTCCTCCAGGTTTATTAGTGGCAGGTCAAGAAACAAATTTATCTCTTGCAAGGAGCTGCGTGAAACTTTGCGCAAGGAGAAATCCCAGTTGTGCACAATACGAGCAGGAATAACGCTGGAATCGTTCCAATGGCACGATGGACAGTAATAGAGACCGTTATAGTCACAGAGACGTGGCTCTATCCACGAATTCTCTGCAAATCAAAATTATTTTAACGATTTTGAATAGAGATAATAAGAAGTATTAGTATCAACACCATCAAAGAATTCACATTAATAATAGACACAACCGAGCATGAAATAATAAAGGTTTTAATAAATACCGGCTTTAGCTGTCTTGCCAAAGCACTTGACAGTAGCATTCGAATCTTTAAAATAAACAAACACAAACATTAAAAATTTTAAAACACGTATGCAAACAATCTACTGTTTAGAACATACTATGATTCAGTAACGTTTCACACTCAGCGCACTTGTAGAGTTGTGCGGCCAAACCCACTTCCGGGCAGATCTCTGCAATAGGATACTTGCGCTCCATGGCGACAAGGTGTACACACACGCGCACCACACCGTCAACACACTTCTGATGCACCAGGAATCGGCAATCTGCACATATGTAAGCGGCCTGGACTACACTCCATATAATTCCCGAGCAATGATCGCAATAATTGCGCGTTGCTGCAGCTTGCAAGCCTCTACCATGTTGATGCACCACAAAGTGATGACCTACTACGGTTTTAACAGATGGACCTGTCTCGTTGGGATCTTTTTCTGCTTCTTCCAGTTCCTTTAGCGAATAACGCAAGTCGACTAAGTGACGCACCAGCCACTTGCGTTCCTCACTGCATTCATCCGTTAGCAGAATCAAATCGCGACAATGTTCTATAGCTTCCCTCAGATCCTGTGCATTGGCGTCTGAGGTGAATATCAGACGCCACTGTTCCTTTACCAACGCAGCTGGAATGGGCAACGAGTTTTCTGAGTGCGTAACGGTAGATCCACCTCCATCCGAAGTGGATGGTGTTTGTGACGACGTAGATGTGCTCGTGCTATTTAATATGGCAGGCGTTGCAGTGTTACCGTATATGTACGACGCACTTTCGCTGATAAAACTAGTCAGTGCTCCAGGTATGCTGGCGAAACCTTCTCGAAATGAGTTCATGGTGCATCCAATTGATCACAACAAAGAAAAATTTCCATCGAAAAACACAAACGAAATTATGCGACATATATTAACAACGCGACCACATAGTATATCTTTTGTTTATAACTTTTTATTTACAAAACAAACGATTTTTAATGGCAGTTGAATTACAACTAACAGCTGTTTCGCCGTGGTTATACCATCGAATTATTTTCGAAACCCACTAGGAAATATTAGGAGCTAACTTAAGTAATAGATTGTTTAGCATTGAATCTCTGCTTTGAGACAAAATTGAATTTCAGAGCAAATTAATAAGAAGTTATTATAATCACAATTAGTACACTTACAAAATATCGATCCATTAAATTTAATTAATTCTCTTTTCATGTGGATTTATGTTTCTTGGAGAATAACTCACATATAATAAAACTCGCACATGAAGGTGAATTCACACTACCAAAAAATTTACCTAATACTATGTTCGCACTAGACCGAAATTAGGCAATTTCGTTGCGTAGCTCAATTTCGGCTGAAATTGTGAATTTTTATACAATTTCGCCATACAAAAATATGTCAAATGAAATTGGGTTGACAAAGCAATTTCAACGAAATTGCGACCGAAATTGACTCAAAATGGAAAACAACCATGGTTTTGTAATAGATTTGTATAATAAATTGTTATTGATCTGGCTGCACTGAGTACGTTTGACAAATAAATACAACTGTCGCAGTGATTGAATTGTTTTTTGAAAAAATTAAGAGAACCTAATGCTAATGAAACTCGCACAGTAAACAAATGAAACTTCAAATGAAATTGTGAATGCGAGTCCGAACACTTTCAATTTCGGACGAAATTGTCTCAATTTCGAAGGCAATTTCGAGCTAGTGCGAACATGGTATAAACGAACCATTGACGTTCAGTTTTTTACTGCCTTGTATACGTAGTAAATACAAGAAAGTATTGTAGTAGTGTAAAAAAATCCGATATTGAGATTTTAATGGTAATACATATTTTGACCATCCCCGAGTCCATTTTGGCTTCTTCAGTCGTGACGTGTTTGCGTATGGAGGGACCTCAATAAATCAAATACGTAAAAACGTGCAAAGTTTAAATTTTTCATTTGAGGCCAACTTGTGCATCTTCCTTTTTGGACCTTTTGGACCTCTTAAAGCAATTTTTAAATTTCATGGATAACTGAAAACCAAACACCACTAGAAGGTAGATGTTTGCTATTAAGGGGTGCTACAACATTCAATAATAATGTACCTTTTTGTTTCAATCGCTAGAGCCAAAAGGAACACTTCTTTCGAAGGATGCTATGAACTGAGTACAACTTATTTAATTGATGTTATTTCATCTACAAAGGAGTCATGTGTTGGCCACATCAGATATTTTTTTTAATAACTTTGATTACTAAACTTTACATTGTATTTACAATAGTAGTCTACCATTTTTCATAGGATGATAGTGAACATTAGTGGTATAATTAAAGTTAGTTTAATTATTTTTCTTCGCATCATGTTTGTTCTTATAATGAAACCTTTTAGGGTTAATGCCATAAGCTTTTAAGCGCTCATCGCTTATTTCAACGCCATCACCAACCTTTTTCGTGGCAATGTTCTTGTTTTTATTATTCTTTTTATTAAGCTTGTGAATATTTTTTATTTCAGCTCTAGAGCTAGAACTCTTTTTAGAAAGCGGTAATAATTTTTGCTGTTGGGTCTTATTAAGGTTCGATTTAGATTTTCTATTTTTATCACCATCGGAAACTGGTAAACTAGCTACTACATTTTTCTCTTTTTTTGTTTTAGTTTTATTTGGATGCAGTTTCGGTTTACTGATGTCTTGGCTGCTTTCCTGATTTGGTTTCTTTTTCGGGTTCTTTTTTTTCTTTTTACTATCTTCATCGACCGTAATATTCAAATTTTCTTTGGTAGTTTTCACATCTAATTTTTGTGGTTTTACGGGTTCTTGCCCAATATTTTCTAAAGATTTTTTTTGAGTTTCTGGTTTCGAGCCAGAAGTCAAATTGGAGTTATTTTCTGTTGTTAAATGGGAAGATATTGTTGTATTTTTAAACTCCTGGCTTTCTGGGTTTTTCTTTTTCTTGTTCTTCTTTTTTTTCTTCCCATTATCTGCTTTAACAGTCTCAGATGCGAGCGGCACAGAATTCGAAGTTACATTATCCAATATAGTTTCATTATCCAATCTAGCTTTCTTTATCTCTTGAGTATCGCCGTTGTTTTCAGAAGTCACGCTCTTGGCTTCACAAAGTTCCATAGGTTGTTCTTGTTTCTTCCTTTTAAGCCCTTTCATTGACTTATTTTCCGTATTACCTGCACTTGTCTTATTATTATTTCCTTTTTCCTCTATTTTTAGCTTTGATGATTCCAATTTAGTCAATTTGCTTGTTTCCTCAGGTTCTTCGTCGGATCTGAAACACGAAATTAGTCAGATAAAACTTAAATTAAAGTTTTACATAGAAACCAATTAAACTTACTCTTCGCCGTACAAGCTCCTGAATATCTTACGTTTCAGTTCTTCATTCTTGGACTTCATCTTGTAAGTGCGTTGATCTTTTTTCTCTACATAATCCGGGCGTATTTGTATAGCTTTTTTTAAGCTGGCCCACTGATTGAGCTCTTTATTTTTAGCCAGTAATATCTAAAAATTTTACTAATCGAAATGAGTTGAAATGAGTTTATGTCAAGGTCTTACCTCTTCAATGGTTAAACCAAAATCATTTGGTGTAGTCTCCACGTACTTGAAGCGACATGGGATGTCATCGATGATATCTTCGCAGTCTAACTTATAATACTCGTCGACATATTCCTTGAAAGACTTCTCATCTTCCGGCTTAAATGGCGGTTTTTTCGCTTGAATCATTTCCATAAACCGATTTCTGCGACCCCTACGGTTGCGTCGACCTCTTGTATTTTCAATTAGCTCTTGTTGCAACTTTTCCCTAGCAGCTACAGGGTCATACTCGCAATCCATATTGAAATCATCATCCTCACAATGGGGCTCGTAATCGTCCGCTGGCATGCTTTTGGCAGGATCATAATTGTCCCAATCTTCAATTTTTAATTCTTCAATATCGGAAGGACACTCGGGTTTCTCTTCCCCTTCCTGCACCTGATAGTATTCATCATTGAAAATCTCTTGCATACGTCGATCGTGAGCTTCGGGATCAAAGTCATCCTCCAATTCTTCATCTTTGAAGCCAAGCTCTTCATTACCCGTGACCATTTTCAATTTGTTAATTTTATCTTCGATTTCCTTACGCTTAATTTCTTTCACTATCTCCAATTCTTTCATCTTCTGTTGTTTTTCCTTTTGCTTTCGTTCCTTGATTTCCATACGTTTTTGTTTACGCTTATCGTCAGTGCGCCGCACTGAGTGCTCGATGGTGCGCGGATATCGAGCTATGAACTCAGCATCAGGTTCCTCGAAGCGGAAATTATACTTATGCTCAAACTCGGCTTGTTTTTCCAATTCTGCTTCGTCCTCAGACAGTGGCGCATTGTCACCAATAATTTCATCATAAGTCGGAATTTCAGATAAATTAGTTTCGGCATATCTGTAACAAGAACGTGGAATGAATTCGCTTTGAAACTAAAACTAAATTAAAATAATAACTAATAAGAAGTACACAAATATTAGTGCAACATACCCCTTATTTAGTATGTAATCGCGCAAGAATCGCTCACTTTGCGATAATTTTGAATTCTGCCAATAATTTTTAAGTGGCTCCAGAGTCACTTTATCCTCTTCTTGTATATTCTCCTGTTTCCCAGCCAACCATTTAACAAAATCAGCTTCTTCTTTATCGTTTTCCTCTTTGGTCTTGACACGCTTTTTCAGAATACCACCGAATCCTTCCTCTTCAGAGTCGACTTCAGTATTCATTACTTTCTGAAATTCGCTTTTCAGTTGGCGCTCCTCTTCTACAGCAGAAGGTGATGCAGGTCTATCGCGCTTATCTACTTCGTCATCATCTGAGTCTGCAAAAAAAAAAATTAAAAAAGGGAACGGAATATATACGAACAAACCAATTACCTTCGAACTGTCCACCCTTCTCTAGCAAAACCTTTCGTTCATAATCCTTCAACGTTACCGGTTTTACCTTTTTTCCTTTTCCTGGAACTTTTTCTTGAATTTTAGCGTCAATGTCCAAATCGTTATTACGAGAGTCATTCTCATTAAGTTGAAACGTTGTGAAGAATTTTGTTTTCTTGTCGTATATCGCAGGATCTTTGCTCTTCAGCGATGCCAAGGTCTTGAAAAATTCGTGGTCAAACTGCGGATCTAGAGCTTCTTCATCATCTGTGGATTCACTGTCGCTAGATGTGTCAGATCCTGATAGGGTCAGTGCGCGGTCTTTGACTGCAAACCAAAAGCATAAAAAGATTCATTTCCAATGCAGGACAATATAAATATTTTTTAATTTGTTTACACTTTTTTGAGAGCTCCTTTTGCCTGAGTTTGTTATACGATTTCGCATAATCAGTATTTGTTGCCAATCTTGTTAAATCGTTATCACTTTCATCGGAACCCTCAAAAAGTTTATTGCTCATCTTCTATATTTTTAATTTAATAATTATTGAAGCTGCAAGGCTCATCAATTTTTTGCTTCTTTGCACGTGTCAACCAGAGATCTGCGGCCAATTTAATGAAATCCGCTGATTAAGCTGCCGGTGAGTTTGTTGTTAACAAGAGCAATTTCACAACGCCGTTTTAATAGCCGGCAGTGTACGAATACGATCATGGAGCAGGTTTAGGATTATCGTCCGGTCATTTTGGGCAGAATTTACTGTTACTTGTGCCGTTAGTTCTTGGAATCCGGTCTCGAATTCCTGGAAGTACACGCCATTTTGAAGTTATCGGTGTTTGAAGGTCATGTCTTCAATAGGCAATAACTCCGGAAATAGGTACCACTCTAAGCCGTACCGTCTTTTCAATGTTAATAATCTTTGCTAAATATGTTTTCGTATGTTAACAATATCTATTTTAAGTGAATGTTTACAAAAAACACTGTAATATAATTTTTTGTGGAATAAATCTTAAATCAATAAGCCGTACCGTCTGAAAGCTACTTTTAATGGCTTCATTTCCGCTGAGCATGATGAAGCTCTATGGAAATAGTTTAGACGATAATAGCATACATATCTTTTCTTGAGAATACAAAGGCAATTTGCTCAGGTATGAAAGCCTTCTTTATTGCCGAATTTCCTTCGAGAAAATGAACTCTCAAGTACCAAGAGATGCTCACCTGTTAATAAGCTTATACATTTTTTTTTTTTTGCATGATATTTTTTATATCATGATATTATCATATCATTATTTTTTAAAGAGCGGGCAAGCCGCAGATAATATATTATTCATACGGCTGTAAACCGTTTAACCGCCGCCGCCGTGTATTTTCGTCGAAGCCGACGCCGAAGGCAAAAATTGTCGGCGCAGGTCTCTGGTTGTGTACTCTTATATATTTCGTGTATCAGATATTTGCAAGCGACAAAATACCATGTCTGATAGTGAAGAAACACTTCCAAATGAAGAGGACAATTCCAAAAGTTAATACACTTATATTTTTTATATGATCATCGCATAGTTTATGTACATACTTCTGTTTTCAGTTTCTATTTTACTTAATGCTACTGGCAACGTTCCTATTATTAAAAGACGTAAATGGGTTGTTGATCCAAACAAAACCGTTAGCTGGATAATGAAATTCATACACAAATATCTGAAGCTGGATCCGACAGAACAAATCGTAAGCTTTAAAAAAGTATTGTCACATATATTTCTTATTTAATAAAGTTAATTTCAGTTCCTTTACGTTAATCAAACATTCGCTCCAGCACCTGATCAAATAGTTAAGAACCTATACGAATGCCATGGTACTAACGGGAAACTAGTACTGTATTATTGCAAAAACCAAGCATGGGGTTAATAAAAGGATGCTATTTGGATTAATAAATAACATCCCAAATCCTCTAAATTAAGTTTAAAATCCAGTCATTAGATTTACAAAATAAACCAGCAAATAAAAATTTTTTTTTTTTGGGAATAAAAGTAAATACCACTTCTTTTTGAAAGTGTATTCATTTTTTATTGCTTTCTTTATACTGCAGTTATATACACTGCAAACTTTTAAAAGGTTTATTGAAATTACTCATCACCCCTAATACGACTCAAATTATCAGCGGCTTCCTTCGAAACTCTGTGGTACTTGGCAGTTGCAGGTCGATAGTAATAAGCCTTGTAATCATTCCGTTCACTCATCTTCTGGTGGACTTCCTTTTCAAGTTTCCTATCAAGGAATTATTTCCAGTTTAACTAAGGAAAGATGCAAAAACTAATCGCTTACCTAATCTGTGCCTTTTCATTTTCTTCATATAAATAGTGCAACGCTTTTTCGTATTCTTGCTGAGGAGATGGATACAAATATCGCGACAGAAAACGCGATATTGGGTGCTTCAATAAAAAGATAACTATGACGTAGTAATAACCTTCTACTGAAGAATATTTTTTGTGCTTACTTTGTGATATTCCCAGTGTTTAGGCACATAACCTTCGGGAATTTCGGTCAGTTGTGCCGGTCCAATAAATATATTGGCATATAAAACTATTGCAGTAATAGGAATAACACCAAGCATTACGTAAAAGTGACATAAATCTTTGAATTTGTGCCATTGAAAACGAGATGGTGTTATATGCATTTGATGATGGCCGCTCATTTGTCGCATATTCATATGTAAGGCTACAATAAACACATCAATTAAAAGAATTTGTTTTGTTGTTGCGTAATTATGGTGATATAAATAGTTCTTTTAAATATTACCATTTCTACAAATCGTCGTCTGCGAAATACTGCGATATTTAGCTAAGGCCGCTGCTGGACGTGTAAAGCAACTCCAACTGACCATTATAGATGTATTCCGGATAACACAAATTCTTTTTCAACCTGTCCAAAAGTTGATTTTTCATTTAGCGAAGGACTAGTATTAAAAATTTCTCAGCTCACCTCCAGAGACCTATGCCTTCTATTTGTTTTCGGCGGCATGCTCCAAATTCCAACAGCGTCGATATTTCGGCATCTAGCCGGCGTAGATTTATAATTCGGCGGTTTTAAAAAAACACATCACAAAGGTATTATACGTTCTGCCGGGAGGCAGCCACAATCCACAATGAACACACACACACACACACACACAGACAGTATTCCTTTACTCACAATCTTTAGTAATTACGTCTGATTTCATAGAAAATCTGAAAAAGATGATGAAATTCAATTATGTGTTAAAAAAATCAGAAAAAGAAGCTTTTCTGTTCTATTCTTTCATTAATTGCTTAATTTTTCGGAGAACCAAATAATATTTTCGTTGGTATTGCAGTTTTCAACAATGACAACAACAACGAAGATCTTGGGGAGCTTCCGGTTCCGGTATTATATCTGACGGAAATTTGAAAATTAATTGTAGTTTTTAGTGATGTTTTGAAAATTATAAATATTATACAATTAAAAAATTTCTAGCTAATACTATGTTCGCACTAGCTCGAAATTGCCTTCGAAATTGAGACAATTTCATTCGAAATTGAAAGTGTTCGGACTCGCATTCACAATTTCATTTGACGTTTCATTTGTTTATACTATGTTCGCACTAGACCGAAATTAGGCAATTTCGTTGCGTAGCTCAATTTCGGCTGAAATTGTGAATTTTTATACAATTTCGCCATACATAAATATGTCAAATGAAATTGGGTGGACAAAGCAATTTCAACGAAATTGAGAACGAAATTGACTCAAAATGGAAAACAACCATGGTTTTGTAATAGATTTGTATAATAAATTGTTATTGATCTGGCTGCACTGAGTACGTTTGACAAATAAATACAACTGTCGCAGTGATTGAATTGTTTTTTGAAAAAATTAAGAGAACCTAATGCTAATGAAACTTGTGCAGTAAACAAATGAAACGTCAAATGAAATTGTGAATGCGAGTCCGAACACTTTCAATTTCGAATGAAATTGTCTCAATTTCGAAGGCAATTTCGAGCTAGTGCGAACATAGTATTACTGCACAAGTTTCATTAGCATTAGGTTCTCTTAATTTTTTCAAAAAACAATTCAATCACTGCGACAGTTGTATTTATTTGTCAAACGTACTCAGTGCAGCCAGATCAATAACAATTTATTATACAAATCTATTACAAAACCATGGTTGTTTTCCATTTTGAGTCAATTTCGTTCTCAATTTCGTTGAAATTGCTTTGTCCACCCAATTTCATTTGACATATTTATGTATGGCGAAATTGTATAAAAATTCACAATTTCAGCCGAAATTGAGCTACGCAACGAAATTGCCTAATTTCGGTCTAGTGCGAACATAGTATAAAAAGCCCCATTTACAAGAAACCACCCTAAAAATCTTTGCTAACTTTCGTTCCTATTTTTACATACATATTTAATTCTTTCTTTTTCATTAGATACTTGACGTGTTACTGTCAATTGAGTTTTTGGAGCAAGAATTTCTATTAACTAATTAACATGTATAGTGAAGATTATGGCAATATTGTAAGTAAGAAACTGAAAGCGTTGCAGATAAGATCCTAACTCCCGTTAAGCTAATTTGCAAACACTTGAACCATAAACATAACCCAACTTTTTCATGTGGAATTGCAATATATGCACAAATTAATATTTCCTCAGGATTACTATGACGATTACGGTCACACAGGGGACCCGCAACTTGATTTGGAGTATGAACGCAATTACTACGCGAATAAAATGCCAGAGAATGTGAAATACTTTCTGCTTAATTTCTGTCAGGCCATTAAGGACGGAGTCCTTTTCGACATTCAGAATATGTATGAGAACACCTTTCCACAAATAAGTGACCATCATTTTGACAAGACCGCGTGGCCTGATGAGCAGGATGTCGCACCATTGGTTGAATATGACAAGGTGTTTTTGATTCTCTACAAAGAATTATATTATCGTCACATTCATGCACGAATTCCTGGAGGACCCAGGTTGGAGCAACGTATTCAGTCTTTCTGCAATTACTGCGATTTCTTCAATTTGATAATCTCGTCGCAAAGTCCAGTTATTTTGGAGCTGCCGGATATATGGTTGTGGGAACTAGTGGACGAGTTTGTGTATCAATTCCAAAACTTTGCCCAATACAGGTAAGAATCAGGTTATTTATAACTACCATTTCACATAAGAAACCAAATCATAGAATTAAATTAATACACTTTATATTAATTTAAAAATATTAATAATTAATAATCATAATTAAAATTTCTTATGATTTGAAAACACAAATAGGTAAATAAATAAAAATTTCTGTCCTTTAGAGCACGCCTAACTGATAAAACTCAAGAAGAGATTCAACAACTCTGCACTAATAACAGCAACGCTTGGAGCATCCTTTGTATTCTCAACGTTCTGCACTCGCTTGTTGATATTTCTAATATAAAAAAGCAATTGGAAGCCATTTCTCAAGGTAATGATCCACAATCTGTTGCGGGAGAGTTCGGTGAGCTCTCATTCTATAAGATGTTGGGTTACTTTTCGCTTGTCGGCCTTTTGAGAGTGCACTCACTTCTCGGTGATTATTACCAGGCTATAAAGGTTTTGGAACCTATTGAAATTCACAAAAAATCACAGTACACGCACATCCCAGCTTGCCAAATTTCCATTTCCTATTATGTTGGTTTCGCATACATGATGATGCGACGTTACGCAGATGCCATTCGCACTTTCTCGGACATTCTGCTTTACATTCAGCGTACAAAGCAGTTATACAGCACACGATCCTATCAGAATGATCAAATCAACAAACAAGCCGAACAAATGTACCATCTTCTGGCTATATGTTTAGTGCTTCATCCACAGTGCATCGACGAGTCCATACAGCAAGTGTTGCGCGAAAAGAATTATCATGACAACATGTACAAGATGCAATGCGGTGATTTGGAAGCTTTCAAATCATTCTTTATATTCTCTTGTCCTCGATTTGTTAGTCCGTGTCCACCAGCTGCAGATGCTCCAATGGAAGATTATGTCAAAGACCCTATGGAACATCAATTGATGGTATTTATGGATGAAGTGCGCCAGCAAAAAGATTTGCCTACTACGCGCTCCTATTTGAAGCTCTACACCACTTTACCGTTGGAGAAGTTAGCCTCTTTCATAGAACCCAATGCAAATGAGGACGATGTAAAGAAACTGCTCATTCGTCTATTATGCTTCAAGCACAAGATGAGAAATTTAGTGTGGACAAAAGGTTCTAGTGGCTTAGAAGGCGCATTTAAATCGGGTTCTGAGGTCAGCTCGTCATAAGTTTTCAAATTTTTGCTTTACTGATTGCGTTTTTCTTTCAGTTGGATTTTTATATTGATGATGATATGATACACATAGCAGATACTAAAGTATCACATCGTTACGGTGACTTTTTTGTTCGTAAGATTTTGAAAATTAATGAGCTAAATCGGAAATTGAAGAGTATTCATCTATAAAAAATCTAAATTCCTGTATTGCCAGATGATTTAGGATAAATATGAGTTCAAATCATACGATTATTAAAACTCCACAATATTATCATAAATTTAATTAATCTGTAATAAACATACATAGGAAGTTAATGTTGTTTTAGTTTTAATTGAATGCTCAGCAATATAAAGGTTGAATAATTCTGTAACAAATTAAATTATGCTTTTAAATTTTGATACCTGTAACGTAATTTTGAATATTTTTTAGGTATTCTTTGTAAAGTTCGTGTTTTTTGACGTTCCAAATTTGTTACTGTTCGCGAAATTTTGCTTGTGATCAGTCCTTTTTAAATCAAGTAAACTTATTTAAGAAGCCAAACTAATCCTTATTTTTTCATATATATTTATTTGCTTTAGAATTTCATGCTTTATATAACTTAAATGTGGTGAACAGCTGTTTACTAACAGAGAAGTATATTCTGTACAAAAACGCTCGAAGGTATTGTATAACTCACTCACGATATTACGAACTCTTGTGTGCATATTTGAGACGCTTAAAACTACATGTTTAGTTATTTAATGCTTTTAAATTACACTGAGTTAGTAGAAAAAAATAATTACATTATTCAATATCTGCTTCGGTAAAAACAGTTTAAACGACGATCATTATTTATTTAAAAGTATTTAATGACTATTTGCAACTTAAATCTATAACATAAACATAATCTTTAAGGTTATTTTATTGTAGTTTTAATTTTGTTTTTTTTTTTAGTTTATATTTCATGAAGATAATTCTTTTTGTAGGAAATTTTGGTTTAAATTGTATTATGATATCGTAGATTACAAAAGTTTACTTTTTTTGTATAATTGCTATTTACGCAGATTGGAATTTGTGCTCGGTATATTCGCTTAGTTAAATGGACCTGTACCTCTCAACAAAAAAGAAAATGTATTTAGAATTTTCTTCGTCATTCGTCCTCTTTGTAGTAGGAAACAAAAATGTCAAAGGATTAAATTACGATTATAGAAAGAGAAACATTACAAATCTCTAAGAACAAACAAGCAAAGGTTAATTCATTGAAATCATGAAGGCAATGCTTTAAAATACGAAGCGATTATATAAATAGTTAAATAAATGTATTTTAAAAATATACTTCACATAGTAAATCGATTACAAAATAGGACATAAATATATATATATCTAACATCAATCGCACAATCAAAATATCATATACAATCATAAATTAAAATATAACCGATACATATAAGTATGCGTAAGTCATGCGTATCTATTCAATCGGGTTAGGCTTTTGATTTACATCGACTAAATATATATCCCGGTGATTTTGTAGAACAAAGTCCACAAAAGCATTGATTGGATTTATTTCTTCCAGCGACATATTCGCATGAGGCGACCATATCAAATTTGGTCCGAAAACGATGGCCAAATTAGACGATGTCATTTTATTAAGATCCTCACAATCCATCACCTGTAATAAAAAATGTGTATAGAAGTTATAAACTATGTATTTCGTTTAGATATTAAGGAAAATATACTTTTACTAGGAACTCTACTAGATATTTGAAGAGTTCATAATTTTCCTCTGGCAATTTTTCTCTGATCAATTGCGTCACATTGCGCAAACGTTCTTCTTTCGGCCAATCTAAAATTTTGTTAGTTTAAAGAGTGAGTCTTGGTTTATGGAAGCATAGTTTTTCACATCTTACTCATAAAACTTGTGATGTCTTCGTACAACTCATATGTTAACAGCGGCTCACTCAAGTCTCGCAAAAAGGACTTTAGCAGGCCTGCGATTACATGAACGTTAATATCCTTCAAATCAACTTCCTCGCCATTGTTTACGCGCACTTTTAGCGCATTTATTTCCGCATAATTGCCGGAACGTCGAAATATGCCCTCCGTGTCGATGACACCCGTGATCGAAAGCGAGTCTACGCATTTTCGAACAATGGGTGGAATGGAGTTCAAACATGGACTGTTTTGCACAATGAACTTGAGAGAGACCCCGAATTGCGCAGTTTTAAGCATTGAATTCTCTGCCACTGAGTGCGCGCTTGTGCTGGACATGTGTTTGCGATTCAATTTCAATTTATCGTCGAAATCACAAATATTATCTGGTAGATTCAGCTTCCTTAATCCTAACGCCTGTCGCAGTTCATCTAGATTCGAAATGTAAACTAATTTCTTGCGAAACTTCTCGCTAATAAATGGACTGATGAGACTCCATAATACACGAATGACCCAGGTTGGGTGGACAACATAGAGATTTTTGAGATTTTTGCGGAAATCACGATTCAGCTCTTTGTAGATATTCCAAAGAAATTGCGCAGACGGTTTGATGTCTTCTTTGATGCCTTGGTGAAAGTAAACAAGAATGTAATCATTCTCGACAAAGCGTACGATTTCGGCTTTAACTTCGCTGGAGAAACGAAGAAGTAAATAAATTACTATAATCAAAGATTGTCAAAATGAAAAACACTCAAATCTTACTTAACGAATGTTTCCATTTGTGATTTCTCTGGAAATCGAGAAGCATAAATGGCAAATATATGTCTGCCTTGTTTATCTGTGCCAAGAAAATCACATTTTGACTTTGTATTAGTAAACTGTTTAGATTGCTATATAAATACAAAATCAAATAATTTCAACAGTTCATCTAAAGAAGTTGGCATAAAAATTGTACCTACCTCTCCTAATTGATCTTCGTAGTCCTCTTCTAAAGGGTCTATGACTTCTTCAGCTTCGAATTCTTCATCTTAAATTGAAAGTCAAATAAAATATCAGTACTTTGGGAACTCACCTAATAGTCCTACCTGCAGCTACAACAAAGCCATCGACCAATACATCTTCTAAAAGAAGGGAAAGGACAAACGATATTCATAAAGGATATCAAAACTATCATATCATTAAAATTATTACTTTGTAATGGCGTTGGGCTCAATAACTCCGTGTCATCGAATTCTAATTTCGGCTCAGAGTCATGTAAATCTGAGAGACTTGGTAAAGGATCTTCTGTGTTATAAAGAACACCACTTAAAGTCGGTCCTGCAGAGTGCAAACATTAGTAAATGTTTTGTAATTATTAAAAATCTGCCAAATCTTACAATTAGTGAAACGCCTTTAAGCGGCAATAAATTTGTTGAAGTGATAATTAAGAAAAGTTAAATTTAGTTGACAATACAGTTATTATTTTTAAAAAATATTTTTTAAAATATTATTATTAAAAAAGAGCTTATTTCAAAGATATGATAAGACAAACGGAAAAAATTACAGAAAGTACACAAATTAATAAAAAATCTGGCATTGCTAATAGCAATAAAAAATTAATTTAGTCATAGGTTAGCCAAAAAAAGAACCATCAATAAGAAAATGATAATGAAGGTCCATTTAAAATTTGAAATTAACCTTCTGAAATTAAGTATTTTCTCGAAAAGACAACTTTCGTAATCGGGGAAAAGTTTAATATGTGGTATAATCCTTTAATACTATTCGTACAAAAAACAAAGAAAAATAATAAAAAAATAAAAAACTTAGAAACGACTTCGGTGGGATGAGATTGGCGATAACTTACCTGGCAAATTTGGAAAATGCGATGACGGTGTTTGGGTATTATCGCCCATCACGTACGTTTGAAAGAAACTTGGTAATATTGTTGGAAGAAATGTAGACAAGAGCAGTTCTATCGGCAAACGGGTCTCTGAATGAAAATCGAAAGGCAAGATGAATCGATCCTTATTAATCAAATCAATAGATATATTTCACAAAGATTACAGTTATAGGAGCAAACAGACTATATAAAAAGGCGTGATTAGCCTTTTAACTTTTATATACATAAGTACTGACGTCATTTTGTCAATATTTTATTTGTAAGGATAAACTTCCCAAACGTTGCTTGCGATTGTACATGATAATAAATGTTTGTTTTAAACGGTCATTACTTCGGTTTGAAAACGTCTTCAAGCAGCGTGTGCACATACGATTTTATATTAATTCTATTCCTTCGATGATACAGTGTGGACACCCAAGACAAACATTTTATTTACTTATTTAAATCTACACTATTGCTGCATAGTTACTTGTTTGTCTCCCTAATTAACTATTAACAACGTATGTTTATATTCGTATGGTGATACATATTTATATATCTAAGTCTGGAAGCTCTCCTAAACACCAACCTCTATTTTCCTGAGTTTTTACGTTGTTGGTTGATTGGATCTTACGCAGGATCTGATACACCAGCGGTCACTTCCGAAGTAGATATTTGTCTTGCAACTAGGTTTCGTTGAAAACCAAATAGTATTTTGTATATTGTTTTACAGATTCAAAACCATATCATTTCTTTTGGATCATCTAACTACTCTATTATATTTTCAGACTAGGGTTTGTTTGTAGCATGGATACTTAAACATAGTAATGCCAGCTCGGAAACTTTTCAATTGCAGGCAAAGCTTAAACTCAGAGTGTGTTAATTGGATTAAAATAATATCTACTTCCCAAAAGCTATTCATTAGCCTACACATGTATAGGTCAATATGTTTTAGACAAATATAATCCTTCAAGCAGATTTTCTAGTTGATAATATAAAATAAATAATAACTAGTAAGGGTACCTTCGGTCAGACCGTGCTTATATACCCTACATCCCGCCGATTTTCACCATTTTCAATACAGAGTTATCTATGATGGCAGAGAATATTCGTACCGAATTTCAAGTCAATTCTTCCAACCGTTATTCTGGAATTGCGGTTTATATCAATGTCATATGTTCGTGGGCGGACACGCCCATTTTTTTTAAAAATTTAATCTACCTGTACCGATGTATTCGGAAACAAAATTGAAGCTCAAAACTAAGTCTACAAGTTGAAATATTGTTAAAAGAATTAGTATTTGTTAAAAAAGTAGGCGTGGCGCTGCACCGATTTATCCCATTTTCAATCCCACAGAGTTTCGGATGACAAAGAATATACGTGCAAAATTTCATCGCGATAGCTTCATTCGTTCTCCTGTAATCGTGATTTCCACAGACAGACAGACAGACAGACAGACAGACTACGGACATGGCTAAATCGACTCAGGAGGTGACACTGATCAAGAATATATATACTTTTCCATACCTGCCACGCCTCCTTTAATGCGTTACACACGGAAGCACAAAGTGAATATACCCTCATTCCTTCGGATGTAGGGTATAAAAATTTACGTCGATATACAACTTAATAATATTTTTAATTTTTTATTACGGAAAACAACCTTATGAAACAGTAAACAAAAAAAAAACAACTTTTAAAATTACTGAAATAAGCAGGATTGCTAATTTTTTGATACGAGAATTAAAATTGAAAAAACTCCATGTGGTAACGCTAAAAACATCATTCGTATCTTTGGACAATTGCAAAACTTCCCAAAATTTTGTTGTTTTTTTTTTTTAATTTACAAAATAGAAACCATTATGGTTAAAAATACCGAAAAAGATTTTAAACTTAGTAGTTAAAAACATAAAAGAACGTTGTAAAAAAGTTCATGCAAATTCATCAATTTCGACTTAATTCTAATTTAGATTTGGTAACATACTCTCGCGTTTTTTAACAACTTTGTACTTTGACACGAAGTATCGCCGTTCACTTGCTCGCCTCATTTTTATGCATCAACTTGACAAAGGTCAACAGGAAACTTAGCTTTCTAAATAGGTCTTCTAAAAAGTTCAGAATGGCCACGAAGCGCCGCCCAATACGACCTACGCCTGTGCCAACAAACATGAATTTTCGCCCGGGTGGTGCAGATGTTACACGTGCTGAAGCCAAAGGTACACGTCCCACTGCAGCACCTACCAGTGTCAAGGAGATACTCATTATGATGGTGATGCACGTATGCAAAAAAACTATTTTTTTCGATACCAATCTAAAAGTGGCTTTATATTTGGGCAGTCTATTTTTAATATCTCTTATTGGAGATTTTTTACCCTTCCCAAAAAGTTATTTAGCTCGATCCGATAATTTATTCAATGTTTACTTTGTTAAAATTGGCTGGGGCTGGACGCTTCTATTTAGTGTACCTTTCCTTACAATGACTTCATACACACTTTGCTGCGGCGATATGAAGAAACTCCTGAGACATCATCTGCCTCGTATTGCAATTGCAACGTTCTTTTGGTTCTTCTGGACAAAAATGTTTAATATTGTGGAAACGTCGTATGGCCGTTGCACTATTAAAGGTTTGTGTAACAAATGTTTACGGGTGAATATAAATTGCGAGTGGTAAGAAACATCCTCGCCCTCATATAATATTAATTAGATACAAATCAGCTAATTTTGAAAGTGATTAAATAAATGTATTAACTAAATTTAAATATCGTTCTTAGGTTTCCACACAAAATCAAATTGCTTGAAAGCAGGACACCTGTGGAGTGGCTTCGATATATCAGGTCATGCTTTTATACTCATCCACTCCAGCCTGGTTTTAATTGAGGAGGCTCGTCCGATAATAAAATGGGAATGCATTAAAGAGCACTTACGCAACGAACTGCACAATCGAAGTATTTCCGAACATTCGAGCACAAATCCTTTGCGTAATCTCAATGATGACCAAATACGAAACCTTAACTTCTTATATGGACGTCTAACACCCGTTATACGTACCTTATTTATAGGCATGTCTGCCCTTCAGCTGCTCTGGGATATTATGCTGGTGGGCACAATGCTGTACTATCATCGCATGGTTGAAAAGGTCATGAGTGGTATAATTGCCATCCTTACGTGGTATTTTACCTATCGCTTCTGGTATCCTTCCAATATAGTGCCACACCCTGCTGGGACCGGATGCTTCTTTTACCAACGCGAAAATAAACACGGATATATAAACAAGCGTTCGCCAAGCGCAACATTTACCGTTCCAAGTGTTGCAGGATTACGTTCAACAAGTGTTCCCTCTGGACAGTCACAAATTCCCACATTCATGGGAATGCCGCTGTATGCAAGTCCACGAGCCACTAGCAATGATGCTCCGCCAACTGACATATGCATATAAAACAAAAGAATGTTTTCGAAGGAAATCGATATTTTCGAATACTTTATTTTCGTATATCGGAATGTAGCCAGTGTACATGCTTGTAAAAACCTTAAATTGAATATTATCATTGATTAAACAAATTTTAATATACCAAACCTTGTGAAGAGAGGCTTTTAGGAGTTGCCTAAATAACTGAATTCAATTTTTTGTTTTATTTTTTTAAGTTAATGGTCTTGAAATTGTATATTTGATATTTGTATTGCATTAATTTAGTGGTTAAGGAAAATGCTTGTTTTTATAATTAGCAATATTTTGTTAATGTTCGTGTTTCTAATGTTGTAGTGTTCTGTTGCTTATAATTTATTAAATTATGCTACACGGCATTTGTTGTACATCGTTTATTAAGTGTGTTTCGTTTATTACTTCAAAGTATACATATATGCGTCATTATTATCTATGCGCAAATGCAGCAAAGACTGCCATTCCCAGCACACCAGCACCTGCTCCAATGATATAATTTGCTGGAGTCTTTTGCCAGATGTCTTTAAACTTTTCAATGCTACTGGGTGATAGCTTTTGATATGCATGGCGTTTCTTAAAGCGCAAGAAGAAACTCTCTACATTAGGCATCTTGCCATAGCTCCAGAAGTAGTTCTCGAAACCCAACTGATAAAGCCGATGTAAGAGTAAGCCCAAACTTATATCCACGAGACAAAGATCGGATGATATCAACCACTCACGTCCTGGATGTTGTTTAAAATCATTTTCGACGAAATGTAAAACATTCTCCACTGCGTCCAGTAATTTCTGAAACTCGCTTCTCGAGTACACTAGACGTTTTCGCCGATCTTGCAAATCAAGCTTCCGCAGCAGCGCATATTTATTTGTTATACTTTCATCGGTAATGGATTTTTTTAGAATTTCATATACCTTTTCATTATTTCCTTTAGAAGAACGAATGTAGTTTAATTTTTAGTTACAGTTTTAATATATTATATGGCTTCTTACTCAAGCAGGCTGTCCGTATTGGTCCTATAAAGGGCGCTTTAGGCACCAGTTTTAAATCATCATGTATAAAGGAACCAAGGCTCAAAGCTCCAATTGGAAGTTGATTGAAAGTTTGTTCGAAAAACTTGAATCTTTCGTATTCTTGACTTTTGCTATCATACTTTAGTTTTAATTCGATATATTTGTCTGTGAAAATGATCAGGAAAATTAATTATATAAAAAGGTACAGAAGAACAGTAAAGCCGAACCTGCTCTAAATTTATCCTCCACATAATTAATGATATGTGAAGATTCAGGAATTATAAGAGAACCGTCTTGAAGCACAGGAACATCGCCTTTCGGGTTTAAATTTAGAAACCATGAGGAATATTGCTCTCCATTGGATAGATCAATGACATACGGAATGAATTCAATTTTCTTCTCGTACAACGTTAAAAGAACCTTCAAACAAATGACTAATATAAGTAAATTAACAGCGGTAACATATCCAGGTATTTATCAATAATAAATTTAAATACCCATAATTTAAATCAATAAATAAATATATTTTAAATACAATAAATATATTTTGGAGCGGCAAATTTGGAGTAGAATTAAAATTAGAAATATATGCAATATGTTAATAAGATATATCATTGCGAACTTAACTTGCTCCACCTGCTTAATAAAGTCTTACTAACTTTAAACTGTGAAAAGTTATAATTTATGATTGCAACCCAAGATTTTCATTATTAGCATTATTAACAATTATTTGAATTAACGGCGCAGAAAGTAAGATAATTTAAATTACGAACTAAACGTGGAAATGATGTAAGATTAAAACCATAAAAACCCGTTAACACAAAAGATTTTATTCAGTACATAATTAGAATTATCATTTAAATTACAATGTGTTTAATTAGGTGTTTAGTAGAATGCAAATGAGTAAATAAAAAGGTTGTTATCTAATTAAATGTATTTATATAAAAGAAAAAACTCAAGCAAATAACAAATTCAAATTCAAATTCAAATTTTGTTTATTGAGCCTTTTTCAAAACAAGTTATAAGTTATAAAATTCATATGAAAGTGTTAACAAAATTAAAGACTATAATGTATTATCTTCAAAACATAATTGAACAACAGTATCGTACTTAAATATATAAAGAGAAAGATTGAAGTTAACAAGAACATTAATGTGAATCGCTCTTGCTCCCGGAGCTTACATGTATTGAGAGTATATCTCCTAACCTAAAATATAGACTTAATGCTAACTTAAATCTACGAAAAAACAAAAACAAAAAGAAGAGTAAACAAACCTCTTAAATACATTAAAGGCTAACCTCTATCAGGGGTTGTATTCTTATAAAAATTATGACAGAGAGATGCATTTAAATCAAAATTAGCCGCAGCTTCATTAATGAAGCCAACAGGTGACAAATACCTTACATTTGAACAGCTAAACGCTCTCTGTTGGTTAAAGATATCAAGGATGCTGCTATTGACATGGCAAGAAATTCTATTGACAAAACGATTTAGAATATCCGAAACATAAAGGCCAATTGGAAATACTTTAGCTTCCGAATAAACGAACCGATTCGAGTAACGTTTTGTGGGAGATTGGAAATACTTTCCAATACAGTGCCTTAAGACCTTTCGTTCCAAAATTTCAAATTCTCTAATGACCGAAGGAGAAACGTTAAACCAAATAGGAAAGCCATACAAGATTACAGGTCTAATACAGGTTTTATATAACAAGAGTTTTGTTTTCTTTGGTAAACTTTTGTTACAAAAAATACTTGAAAAGGTGCCCAAGATTCTGTAAGCTTTTCTTAAAACAATTCTTGCATGTTTGTTAAATTTCAGAAGACTGTAAAAATTAATGCCAAGATATTTTATGGAATCCCTGAAAGGAATCTCAGACCCATTCAAAGCATAATGTAAAGTTTTGCTTTCAGGAACTACAAACGATTTGCATTTTCCAGAAGCATTCCTGATGCATATGGCTTCACTTTTCGATGCATTAATTTTAATACCCCAGTCCTCGTAAAAATGTTGAACAATTTGCAGATGTTGCGCAGTCTGGTATAGCGCGATTTTAGGAGACTCGTGGTGAGAGTACAGAAGAGAGTCATCAGCATACAAGAGACCCGTTGAATTAGGACCGACATGAGGGAAATCGTACATGAAAATATTGAAAAGATGAGGCGCTAAGATAGAACCCTGAGGAACTCCACAATTTATGTCTCCAATATCTGAAAGCATTCCATTAAAAAGGACACAAAACTTTCTGTTGACAAAGAAACTCTTAAATAATTTAATAATTAAAGAATCGAAGCCAATTTGAAACATTTTAAAAAGGATTCCGTTATGGTAAGCATGATCAAAAGCCTTTTCAATGTCTAAGGAAATTGCAACGGTGCAACGACGAATCCGCAAGTTGGAAACTATATCATTTTGAAATTTCAATAAAGCATCAACAGTTGAGTGACCTTTTTTGAAACCAAATTGCAAGTTTGGAATATAAGAAGGATCTATCCCGACGTCCATAATTTTACGAATAACTTTTTCAAAAAGTTTTCCAAGGTTAGATAACAAAGAAATTGGTCTCAGGTTATTTAACTCAAAACTGTTTGACTTTTTTTGAATTGGAACAATCTTGGAGATTTTCCACGCGTCAGGAAAATATGAATTATTTAAACAATTATTAAAAACAATTGCAATAAACTGAAAAGCTTTCATAGGAAACTTTTTAATTAAGAAATTTGAAATCCCGTCTAGTCCAGAAGACTTTTTGCTATTCAATTCAACAACACAAGAAAGAACTTCGTCCAAATCAGTCAACTTAGGATGGTTGCATTCATTAAGTGCACTAAAATCATTACTGAAAATATGTGTGCTTTGTGATTCTTGAGCAAAAATATTTGTTAGTGTATTTTCTATAAAGGAAGTGTCCCTACCAAAAGGACAACCCATGTAAATATTCGAGAAATGAGCTAGCAAATGTTGCACTTTTTCATCGTTATTTTGAATATCGACGCCGTTAATTGAAAGATTGGTTGGTAGTGATTTTTTTTTCGATCCTATTAAATTATAGATTTGCTTATGCGCCCTTGGACCTGGCACAATTTTGCTAAGTTTATCGCTAAAAATTTTAGAATGCTCAATTTCCACTTGTTTTTTAATAATGATGCTCAACAATTGAATTTGCTTAGACAGGAGTAAGTAGCTTGGACTTGAACGGTTCATATAATAATGATAAATACGTTTCAAATCCCTCTGCCAGCGATGTTTGATTTTGAACAGGTATTTTACATTGTCAGAGATAATAATTTTTTTATTTCCTCTAATAATTTTTTCAGAATGAATCGCAACTAATGAATTTAAAGAATTTGAAAACAGCTCTATGAAAGTATCTATTTCGTGATTATTTAAATTTCTATCAGAGGGAGGAAAATTGTCTAATAAATCATTAACAAAATCATTTCTAAACGTATTCCAATTGGTTCTTTTGAAGGTGGTGAAAAAACGCGGGGAATGAAGAACAAATTCAAAATCCGTGAATCTTATACGCAATTTAAGAGGAAAATGATCCGAAAAGGAAGGAAGACTGGAAATTTCAAAATTTGGATTTGTGATATTTAAAAGATTTGAACTAATTAAGAAGTGGTCAAGAAAAGATGAACCGTTAGGATAAGAAGGTGTCGAGTCCGATAATCTAGTGAAGCTGAGCACATTGTGTTGTAACCAAGTGAAAAGAGCATTACCATTCGTATTGTTTGAGGAGTCACCCCAGTCAGTGTTTTTTGAATTGAAGTCTCCTCCAACAATAGCTCCATCAAAATTTTGAGAAAAGCGCGCAAAGTTTGATAGCCCATCGATAATTAAAGAATGTGGAAAATTACACGGAATATAAAAAGACCCGAACAAAATTTTTTTTAAATCACCAGCCACTAGTGTATCAATTGAAAGCAATAAATTTGGAAAAGTAATTCCAGCACAATTAAGTTTCGAAAAATTTAAAGATTTACGTAGCACTATGCCAACCCCAAGGTGACTATTATCACGAAGAAAACTAAAATCTTCCAGGTAAACTTTTTGATTAGCTCTTAAGTGAGACTCCTGTACGAACGCAACGTCAATATTATTTAGTTTTAATAATTGTATTAGCTCTAATCTTCGGCTCACATCAATCAGTGACCTTACATTAAAAGAAAGAACATTAAGGAAATCACGGACCATAGGAATCGTTAACTTCTTGCAGAAGAGTCAAGCAACGTTTTTTAGCTTCCACTTTAGTCAGCGATTTGTAATCTGATAAAAATAACGCAATTTTGTCTTCTAACGAAAACTCGACTGGTTGACACAGTGACTTGGCAATTTTTAAGAATTCCTCAATTAAAGCCGGTTTTGCGGTTTTCTTTGCTTCAGAAACTTTAAAGAGACTAGCAAAAGACTTGTTAGGATTAACAAACTTCGAATTGTTAATTGAAGTGACCACATTTGCTGAAGCCATCATTTTTCTATCAACAGATTCATTATTACGATTCTTTTTAGTTTCAACGAACTTCTTGTATACGGGACAACCTCTAAAACTAGAAGGATGACCAGACTGTTGGCAATTCACACAATAAGGCAAATTGTTCGCATTGGAAACAAACTTACACGCTCCTGGTAAATGCGTTTGGTCGCATTTAACGCACGAAAAGGGTCTATTACAGTTATTGGACATGTGCCCCCATTTCTGGCAACGCCAACACTGCACTTCCTTCTTGAAACCTCTGGGAGATTCCCAAGTGATACGTTGATTAAGAAGAGATTTAAGACCCGAAATCTCATTCGGGGGCTTTCCTAAAATTAGTGTTACAAGAAATAAACCTGTCTCGAAGTTGTTTTTTCTCGAATTAACTGTTGAGAATTTTGAAACTTCGGAAATTGTATTTGGAACTAACAACTCAATAGCAGCCTTGATATCTTCAATATCTGTTTTGTAATACAGTCCTCGCAGAACTAGTCTAACGTGTTTAAGTTGTTTAGGAGTGTATGAGTATGACTCAACACTCTTTTCTCTTAAAAGTTTCATCATTTCAGTATGCGCTGAAGGATCTTTGAGGTACAATTTACTCTTAAATTTGCTTTTGTTCACAATTTTAAAAGTAACGTTTTTCTCAGTCAGTTGCTTAACTAAACTATTAATATCAACCCGATATAGAAAAATGGGTGGACAAAAAGAATTATCTTTTTTAAGATTATTGGCCTTGAAACTCTTTTGATGGTCAATTTTTTTTGGCAAAACAGTAGTCGCATCAGGCTCGATGTTCAATTCTCCTAAAAGGGCAAAACGATTTTGAGAACTTATCTGTTTCTGCTGCGCTTGAGAATGAGAATCCCGATTGCATGTGCCGAAAGACGACAAGTTCAATGTGACACCGCTTTCAGTCCTGCGACGCTTCACAACTTCCCTTTCGATATTGTCCTCTTTGTCATTGCTGTGCGCACTGGAACAATCCATTCCAACCGGCAACTCAGACGAAACCGACGTCAAAAAATCTTGATGTCGAACAGAAGGTGGCCTCGAAGCAGTCGATTGGTTGTTGAAAGCAAAGACATTGCTACACTCCAAACCCGGGTCTTGGACAGAACTATGTCCCTCAGCACCGCCCTCAAAACATGCGCTCATGAGGCTCTGCCCCAGCGCCAAATTTTTCGCTGCTCTATCTGTAGGCACTTTGATTAAATTGTTGTTGCCCAGCGAGGAGGGTACAATGGGTTTCAAATTGGAACCCAAAGAAGCCACAACAGGAACCACTTCTGCACCAAAAGTCTATGTATTTAAAATTTTATTTTATTTTATTTTTTTTAATTTTTTTTAAAATATTTTAAAATTATGCGTTCGGCTATGACAGCTCTAGCAAAGACTCAACCCCAGAATCAAGCAAATAACAAATTAATACAATATAAATGCTTTTTTTTTTAGATACAAGTATCTAAATGTATGCATACATAGAACTTAGTTGACTTCAAAATCACATGATTCAAATAACATCTATTTTTTCCCGTGGATCTTCACACATCAACTAATATTAAAATAATAATCTGAACTATTACATAATTTAAATCAATGTCCTGAAAAAGTTTACACATTAACTTGACATTGTATTGTTTATCTTCTTATTTTTTTATAGCAGTAAATATTTAATTGTACAAACATACTTTTTGTGAATAAAAATTAAACGGATGAAAGTAGAGCACAAGACCATCTTGAAAGTTAGGTGATTTGAAGATCTTAACAGAGGCTGATTCTATATGAGATAAATTTTTATTGTTCACTTCACTGCAGCAACTCATTTTTTGTACACGAGAAAGCAATTCAGATTTATTATAATTCACTAATCAAATATGCACAAAACTTAAAATAATCAGGTAATAAGCAGTTACTATAAGATATAACAGACTGACAAACCGACAACCGATCTGCTTCAGTACCTGAAAACTACAGCCCGAACGAAAGCCCAATCAGCACATTTACGAAACAAACACCGCACATCAACTTATTTGAAATGCATCTACCGAATATATTGGAAGGTTGTTAATACGAGAGTCATTGCTTAACTTAAGTGTTATTTGCAAGTGCTTTTCTCTTTTCGATACACATATTTTCCTTATAGACAGATTTAAACGGATGTTAGTGTTCATTTGGGCTTCACTATTTACAAGTTTTTCACAAAAAACAGTAAGTTAACAATTTGTGACATGTGAAAATCGGCTACCTAATAATTCTTTAAAGAAGATATTTATTTATTTTTAGACAAGGCAAATTTTAATTTTTATGAATTAGTATTGTTTTTGCATTTACATTTTATTTACAGAAAACTATTACTGTGAAAAAATGGTATTTGTTTCAAGTTCTTAACGGGATTTAGGGGGATATTCTTAATTAATTATTAACTTAATTCAAAAATGAATGAAAATATTAAATGGCAGTTGCTTAAATGCAACTTCTATGCCTAGATTGTAGCCCTTTCCGACCCAACAGAATGATATATTTAGGACAATTAGTAAATTAAAACAGATTAACAATTTAACAGATGCAATTTAACAGATTAACAAGTTTACTACTAAGCTTCAAAATCATTTCATTCGGCAAGTGTAGATATGTACAAAATAGAACCATTTGTCATAACCATAATTATTAAAATAGAAATCTTTTTAAACTACAGGATATAAATTCAAGTATTAACCTTTTTAAACTGTTCCCATATGTTAAACTGTTTAAGTATTTTCAATCAAAGCTTAAAAGTATGCAATGTAAACCCAAGAAGCGAAGAGCAATCAGCTGTTTTTTCCAAATAATACAACACAAAAACAAAACCAAAACAAAAGAAATTTTAAACATTCCATGCAATTTGTTTATGTACCTTTACTGCAAAATTATTTTTAAATATAAGAAATGTTTCTCATCAGTCGGCTGCTAAAAGCAAAAATAAATACTCCTGTAGGTTCCATTAAAGTACACCAGGGTAAACATTCAAGTGTACGTGCAAAGTCCAGTCTTATTACCAACAAGCCGGAAATCTCGTTCGATACAAAGTCTAATCGTGCTAATTATCAGAAACGTCTTTACAGTCAAAGTCCACAGACGTCAAACATGAAACGCCTACAAGGGAAAGTTGCCATTGTCACGGCTTCCACGGATGGGTAAGTAATTCGAATACTTTGCTTTATTCATTGTAAAATCTAACGATAATTATTATATAATTTCAAGCATTGGATTTGCAATCGCAAAACGTTTAGCCCAAGATGGTGCTCATGTGGTCATTAGCAGCCGTAAACAAGATAATGTAGACAAAGCTGTGGATCAGCTTAAACAGCTCAACTTAAATGTATTTGGTCTAAAGTGTCATGTGGGATTAGCTGAGGATCGAAAAAGACTATTTGAAGAGACAATTAGCAAATATGGCAAACTGAATATTCTCGTTTCAAATGCTGCCACCAATCCTGTTGCTGGCGGTGTGCTGGAGTGCGATGAAAGCGTCTGGGATAAAATTTTTGAAGTGAACGTGAAAGCATCATATTTGTTGGCTAAGGAAGCATTACCTCATCTGCGTAGAGAGAAAGGTTCGAACATTGTATTTGTTTCATCGATTGCCGGATACGAAGCCTTTGAGGTTTGAATATAAATTTAAATACATGTGTGTACATACATACATACGTATCAATTCGAATCAAGACTATGATGTAATTTATTGCTTTATAATATTGAAATCTTATTCAATTGAATATTTATTTCTGAATCCTTTCAGCTTCTGGGAGCGTATTCTGTTAGTAAAACTGCTCTCATTGGTCTAACGAAAGCAGCTGCCAAAAGCTTGGCCACAGAGTGCATTCGTGTGAACTGTTTAGCTCCTGGCATTATTAAGACAAAATTTTCAAAATCGGTTAGTTCTAAAAGAAATTTATAAATTATTACAATATGTATTCAAAGTTTTCTGCATACAGTTATATGAAGAAGAAGTTGCTCGAGAAGTGGCCCTTTCCCATATTCCAATGAAACGATTAGGTGAAGCAGATGAAATGGCTGGAGTAGTTTCATTCTTGGTATCAGATGACGCAGCTTATATAACTGGCGAAACAATTGTTGCTTCTGGCGGAATGGCTGGCCGACTCTAAGAACGTTTTTTAACCGTTCTGTCGTTAGTGGAGTTATAATTAAGTAAAAAAGTAAGTAATGACTGTCTTTTAAATTGATAAATAATTGATTTATTGTTTGTTCAAATATACATAAACGAATAAGGTAATACAATTGCTACAATACATATTTTACAGCTTGGTAAGAAATGCCAATAAGGAAAATTATTACTTAAGTATATGTTCTTGATATTTAGTTACCCTATGTGTATATAAACAAAATATTAATAAAAAATAAAGTGATAATAGCACGTAAATGTTATTAATTTATATTTGATTAATCCGGCAATCCGGTTGATTTTAATATCACCGTTTAAGATGATCTCAATTTAGCTAATTGGGCTTCTATATCTTTCTGTGTTCTAGATTCTTTCTGCTCCAAGTCGCTGCCAGTACCAGGAATATTAGCCATTTTTCCTGAAATTTCGATTCCTATTTCGTCTAGAACTTTGTTTACAACCGCATTTTCTTCGTCCTCGTCGCCCGATTCAGTTAGAATATCATCCAAAGTGTCGTTAATCATTTCATCGGTCATTTCCATGCGCATGTTTGCTTTTTGGAAATCTTGTATATTTGCCGTGATGGCTTCAGGTCTCATAACTTTATTCATATCGGACATTGTTTTGGCCGTCGTACCCATGGCACTGCTGAGTGCTATATTTGCGCCGATATTCTTGTTCTGATAACCAATGGACGTTATTTTACTGTTAGCTGCAAATGTACGTGCTTTCTGTTTACGAATCTCAACAAGTTGCTTAGCCAAAATTCGACAGACGTCATTGTTCCCACTAGCTGCTGCTCGTCTTATTTCTACTTCAACTTTTTTCTCCTCTTCCTCCAATTTTCGTCGCTCACGTTCAATATCACGTGTAGCTTTCCGGAGGTTGCGATCATTCTCACGCTGCTGCTCCTTAACTGTTGGGGTTTTGCCAAACAGGTTGTTGAACATTATTATTTATTTATAAAACTTTTTAAATTTTCACTTTGGTTTTTCGATGTTTGTTGATGAATCATAAGTTTTTCAAAACGGTCACAATAAGTAAACATATGATTTTGACATGTTTACAGTGTTCCAGTATTTTCTCAAAATCCCACAAAATTTTGACATTAAACACTATCTATTATTGTTTAAAATTCAGGAGTTTTATATTAATTTGCGTTATTTTTCTAAAATTAATATTTAGAGCTGTTGATAATTTTGTAAATTCCATTAAATTGAATTCGGAAACATTTGCAGCATAAACTTACAGCTGAGCTGAAAAGAACATTACTTTGCAACACTTTTTTACAATTTTTAATTGTTAATATTTAATTTATTAAAACAAGAAATGGAACTTTTTAAACAGGGAGCTGAGGCTCGTCTGTATTTTGGTAACTACAATGGTGAGAAATGTCTGATTAAGGAAAGATTTGTGAAGAAGTATCGGCATAGGGAGATGGACTCACAAATAACAAGGCAACGCATGAAAGCGGAGACAAAGGCTGCTGAACGATGCCTAACTGCCGGTATACTGGCTCCAAAAATTCTATACACGGACCTGAATGAACGGAAAATTTACATGCAATATTTTGAAGAGGCAATTACTGCAAAGGAGTTTATAAAGAAAACAGAAGGGCTAGGTGACCAATCAATGCAAACTGAACTGAAGTTGCTCTGTGAAGGCATTGGTACTGGCATTGCCAAAATGCATTCCAACAGCATCATACATGGCGATTTAACGACATCCAATATATTGATTAACCCTACGTCAAAAGATTTTTCCAACTATGAAGTGGTTTTTATTGACTTTGGCCTTAGTCATTATAACCAAGGAGTTGAGGATAAAGGCGTCGATTTGTATGTGTTGGAACGTGCGCTGCTAAGTACACACAGTGAGCAAACATATTTATTTGGCTTTATATTGGACGCTTACCGTAAAGAGTATGGTAAGGAAGAAGCTTTAGTACTGGCCAAGTTGGAAGAAGTTCGCGCCAGAGGACGAAAACGTACAATGATTGGTTGAATGTAGACTTTAAGAAGTGTAATTTATCTAAATTAAGTAAATCTAAGAAATATACAATCATACTTGTATATTTCCTTTCATAGGAATTGTTAAAACCTTTTCATATTTAAAACAACCAATTTAGAATAGATTGTAGGCAACTTACGCATTGCTAACTTTTTATTAAATAATATACGTTATTCTATTTTCATTTTAGATCTACATATTTCAAATTTTAAGCTTATGTGGTAATACTTACTACTCAATGCAGTTTCTTGCAGCCCTTACTTCCCCATCTTCTTTAAAATCTTTCAATTTAATTTTCTTAATATATTTCATAATTTTTCGCCGTTTAGAAAGTTCTTCGTTTTTCAGTGGTTCTATACCATCGGCATCTTCCTCCTTATACTGCTTATATGGCCGCTCACTAACTTTTTTTATTGCATCTTGAAGTTTTAATCCACTAAGTCCTTGTTCTTCGTACCACATACGTAGTTTTTCACAGAATTTAGCATGCTCTTTCTTATAAAACTTCTTTTTCGTCATTGGATGCTACGAAAATATATTCCCATCACTAATTTTTGCCAAAAGAAATTTGTAAATACACATACCCTAGCATCAATGGCACGAGCACATCTGTCGTAGAAATTGTGCAAATGCCTTAGAAAAACGTCATTCGGCTTTACGTTTTCATCCAAACTAATTTGTAAGATTTCCCTGATGTATGGAAATGATTTTTGCTCGCATCCTTGCCTAAGCATAGCGCCCAATATTTGTATGTTAAGTCTTTATTCCATAAATAATTTTGGAAAAAAATGAAAAATTAGTTACTATTATAATTTTTTAGCACCAACCTTATTCCTTTATCATGCATAAGGCTTAACAGCTCTCTGGCCTCTTCACTTGTCTGACAACCCAAAGCAAGCACGCCGTACGTAACAATATCTGGTTTGAGTCCCGCAGTACGTATCATGCTCAACACATCCTTAGCACCTTCATAATCAAAACGCATCGAACGCTTCTTGATGAGCACATTAAAGAAGTCAATATCTGCTTTTAGTCCTATTTTGCGTATGAATGTAAACATTTGCTTTTCAGCTGCATTTGTAGGCGGAATAACTTCGAGCATAGTGGTAAAACATTGTATATCTGGTGTTATCTTATACTCTTTCATTAACGCCAGGAACCCTGTAAGACCACCGATGAGGAGAAATCGGTCATGTGGTTGTATAATTTCGGAAATTGAAATCATGCTTCCTAAATGTGGACGCGGTGATAGGAGGTTTGGAATTTCCATAGAGGTGTTTTGAGCTATTACTTGTAGTGAACTGTCTACTTGTTTTGATTGTTCACAAGAATGCGTCGTTATATTTCGGTTTTCGGTTGATTCACTTTGGTGTTTTTGCCTTTCAGTTTCATTTGAATTGTCCCGAATTACACAATTGGGGTCAAGATTATTGTTTATCGGTTTTGTGTGCTCCGAAACGGGTGTTTCAAGCTTTTGCTCTTGTTGTGGTTTTGTATTTTGTTGGCCTAGTTGTTGAGTTTGATCTCTTCCTGTTACCCATTGACGGTTCGGAAGAATCTGCTTTATAGCCTGGTCCATTGTGCTTAAATCTCCAAAACCGCAATCGCGAACACAACGTAAGACTGTATTAAACGAGTAATAATCCGGCTGAATGCCACGCTGTAGCATTTTATGCCATGTTAGTAAACAGTGACTGATAAATATATTTATTAAAAAAAGCACATATTAAACATTGTACAGGAACTTACCGAAACCCAAATTGTTTGTCACTAGCACATGCTTGCAACAGGAAATTGAATGTACTTGCATTCATCTCCAAATTGCGCTCCTGCATTTCATCGGCCAATTTATAGGCACTTTTTACATCACCACAGCGCCCATAAGCTTTAATCATGGCATTGTAGTTAATAGGGTTTGGATCGTAACCTTTTTCTAGCATAATCTCGCGCAGTAGATTAGCCTGTTTGAGTCCGTCAGCAGCAGAAGGTGCTGTTGAACAAGCATTAAACAAAGATGTGTATGTTCCACCAGCAACTTTTAGATCACGTTGGCGCATTTTGTTAAATAAGCTGAATGCCTTGCGTGTATAGCCCGCCTTAGCACAACCACTAATAAGTAGATTGTATACATAATTGTCAGGTTTGACCCGATCCTCTTTAAGCATGCGCTGCTCCAACACGTTAATTGCATCCTTCAAACGATTAGAGTTTAAATGATCTTTGATAAGTCTTACGTAGTCTATCATACGCAACTTTTTAATACTTCGCGTTGGCTTTTTTAAGTATTCTTCTTCAGCCACATCGCCTTTAACGAAGGTTATAAAAGATTTATAATTGTTGTCGCTTTTATTTTAAATTGTACCTACCTGCATCCAATTCTTGGTCTTCCGATAGCTTTGCATTACCGAAGATATCTGGATTACCGAATAAATCACTTTTGCTTTCAGTTTTCTTTTCAGCAGTTCTTTCACCATGAAATTTGGCGTTCTGGTAACTTTGGCTTGTTGAAAATTCAATTGGTTGATCGTCAAAACTCAAATCATCTGCTTCCTTAAATCTATTGGACTCTCGTTGTGCATCCAAGCCAGCATCTTTGTCATAGGTCTTACAATGCAATAGTTGAATACGTATATTTTTGGATTCATCTCTAATAAAATGGTACGGAATTCGTGCTAGCAGGTGTGTTTTCTTGGCCAATGTAAAAAAATTTCGTTGCAGTTGGAGCGTTGTATAAAGCAAACGAAACCCCATTTTTTTGTAATTGTAAGAAGAAAAGTGTTATTAACCAAATATATTACTTCCACAGTACTATATTTATTTATTCATCTTTATACCCAACTTTCTTGAATGAATTTGCGAACATTTCTTAATTGATGTAATCTGAATAAAGGTATGTATATCTGCAAAATATTTTTAGTTTGATTCTAATTTATTACGACTTTTAATTTGAATAGTATATAAAAAAATAACCCGAAAAACGACTACTGACGGCACCGCGTTTTTATGCTGTTGTTGGAAAGTAGAAGACGCTGTCTGTTATTTCCGATGTCATATGTTTCATTTCCATCGGAGTTCTGGAAATTTTATGCGTCAACTATTCACCTGTTATGCTATGCCGACTTAAATCAGCTGAATGAAGAGGAACAAAATATGTTGCTGAAATTTTTCCTAAATATAGTAAGCAAAGAGTTAAAGATTAATAGGTGTAGTAAGAAGCAAAAAGCATTAAAAATTTTGCAAGAAGAAGCGGTCGATATTCTCAAAAGTCCAATTTGGAACTTTTCAAAAATGTCGATACCGGATTATACATAAATAAAGACCACATTATCAATGTAGATCAGATTTTTATATTTCGCAGTACTAAAAAGTCTTCTTTATTTTAATAATTAATACGTGTGTATTTTTTATTACGAACATTTAATGAACACAACCTTATTTGAAATATAACAAATTAATAAGATATTGTAATAATAATGTTATGATTATAAGATAATAATATTTCAAAAATAGTCATTATAAAGCTATCGCCTTTTATAATTCAGAAAGTTCTGAAAGGTTTTTAACAAAGTTATTTGAGGTGTCCTTGACATATTCTTGCCACAGTTTCGAACGTATTTTATTGCTAGCCATCTGAAATATTGCCATTGAGTTTTGAAATTTTTTGCGGATATCTGCTTCGAAATTGATATCAGCTACGCTTTTTAGAAATAATTCAATATCTTCCTTAAAACTAGAGAAAGAAAAAGAGGACTATTTTATCTAAGAACAAATTTCAGGTGAACTTGATCAATTACCAATTAAAATCTTCTGTTTTCTTCTGGTAAGCTTCACAATGTGAAACTAATTGTTGATACAGATTTCGGATTTCCTTTTCAGATGCTTCTAATTCTCTTCGTTGTTCTTCGGCTTTATTAAGCAAATCTTTACTAACTTCTGTCACTTTGGAAAAATATAAATCCAATCTTTCATTCTTCATGGTATTGCTTCGCGCTAGCTGCTCAAATTCGCGATCTATGGCTCGTTTACATTTCTTCAAAATATCGGAAATATCTGCAAAATTAAATCTTAATTAATATTATTTTAAAATTTATTAAAGCCTATAAATTAGTTATTCTTAGTTATAATGGAAGAAAAGAATTAATTGCTTTAATTAGATAATGAAATACCTCCACTTAGTGGGTTTTGTAGCACTTCGAGTTCTTTGTTCGTTTCAATGTATGAATTAATATATTTAGAAACATCGTTGCGTTCGAAATCCACAAGCATTGTAGAGTTGTTTGTTTCCGGTGTAGCTAACCTTTTCTGCATAGGCACAATGTTTTGTGAGCAATTTGATGTTGATGGCAAGAGGAAAATATCGTTACTTATAACCTCATGCATTGTAACAGATGTTGTAGTCACTTGACAGGTTTGAATAAACGGGTCTAAAACTGAAACGGAGTCTCGTCTGGTTGATTTCGTTGCGATACTTCTAACAGATATGTTACTAGGAGTTCTGTGCGAAATATCTGAAAAGATCGGTGCCGGACTGGCGTCGCGATTTGACTCTACACTTATTTCATCATCGGATCTACAACGATGGAGTAAGCAATCACTGTTAAAAACACCATCGTTTAGTCCCACATTTGGGTTGTCAACCAAAGTATTATAAATGTTCGGAGATCTTGCATTTAATTCTTCTCTTTGCGTACATTCTCTGGTCAGTTCTTCTTGTTCATTTATGTTGGAAACATTTAATGTATCAGTGGGCATAATAATTATTTCTACGTGTGATGAAACTTGTTCCGTTGGAACAACAGATTTGCGAATTTCTTGAATGTCGTTCAATTCAAATAATTTTCCTGATCTGTCTTTAGAAGAAGATGGTATGCAACGTGCGTCTTTCGAGCTACTGTGTGGTTCATTCGATGTTCCGTTTAGCGACTCTCTTCTTTCGAGAATATTCATTATAGTGGTCATAGTCTGAGAATGAAGTTCAAATTCACTTTCATTGTCAACAGAATTAAAATCATAAGCAGAAGCAATGTTATGAGAACTTGTTGCTTCTTTATTTTGATGCATGGTATTTTCCAAGTCATGACTTAGAATTTCTCTAGTTGAGGATATGATTGATTCGGTAATTTTATTTAGCGACTGTGAAGACATTACTAGTTCGTCGCTATTTCTGAGTTCATCTTCTGACGATATCAAATCGATAATGTCTTCATTGTTACTCTTAGGGATTATTTTCCTTTTAGAACAGCGTTTAACTTTTTTCTGAAGTGATGCTTGGTTTAAGTCAGTTGAAGAACTCCGTAACCTTTTTTTGCTGTTCGCAGTTGCATTGGCATCAGAAGCAGAATTAAAAGCAATAGCATTCGATGGAATTGCATCCTGAAATAGAATATTTCATAATTATTATTATTATTATAATAATATTAACCATTGTTATATATTTCGTAATGTAATTATAAATTGGGTTTCAATGCTTACAACAGCTCCGGAAGCCGTTTCTTTAATTGCCGATCTTGTCACTGCTCCCTTTCTCCTTTTCGGCTGAATTCGTTTTGCTTCTTTTGAGGTGGTGGGTTCTTCATCATTGTCCTGTCCTCGATTACATTTTGCTTTCGTTTTGTTATTGGCCGTTGTTTTCTTACGATTTCGAATACTGCTTGCTTTTTTTTTAAGTTTTATATTCTCCATTTGGGGTTTATTTCTTACAGGTTTGAGCAATTTAAAATTACGGTAAGAATGACCAGGGTCAGCATAGCTTTCATTAAAAATGTCAAAGGTATCATCCATTGTATTATCCATTGTTTGTGGTGGGAGGTTTCGTACGTTGTAGCGAAAAAATCGTTTTGCATTTTGATTAGCTTGATTGACATTTTCAATTATATTTCGTTGTTCATCATCATTCAGCACTGCTGAGCTCTCAGTGCTATGTGGTACTACATTACTTTCGGTTATAATGTTGTCATTTTGAATCAACTCTTCGCTGGCTTCTCGAGGTTCACCATTACTTTTGGCTAAATAAGTCATGGGTTGGAATTTGTTGGCTTTTTTACGCTGGAGAGGCGATGTTTGAGCCTTTATCTTTCTAGTTCGACAACTTTTTTCACTAAAAAGTAGTTTTTATTATTAAACTTATTTGAAATTGAATATTCTAAATGTTTTAAATGTTTTATTTATCAAACCTTGGTTTAGTTGTTTTTCTTGGCTTGGCAGTTTTAGTGTTTTTGATAGACGTTGTTGCAGTTGGAATTGCAGTAGTAAGTAAGAGTCGCTTCTTAACGACAACTGATCGCGAAGTTTTTGGAGTCTCTGAAATCGAAACTGTTTCGGCAATATTGCGTTGCGTTATTACGCTTGAATCATCTTCAGCATTGGAACTGGAGCTTAGATCCTCGTGGTGCTCTTGCTGAATTAATCCTGACTTAATAAGTGCGTTTTCATAATAAGTTAATGAAGGTATTTTAAATGTTGATGGAGAGTTTGCTGAATCGCTGTCATGACTTATATCAGAAGCAATTAAACGTTTTTCGCTTTCAGGACGCTCTTCGCTATGTTCAGAATTACTATTCGGAATTGGTAATATTCCTCCAAAGTGACCTGCAGCCTGTGAAGTTGAAGGTTCCATTTCAGAAACGATTATTATTGGTTGATTAACGCCTAAAAGATAAAAGGTTGTATAAAATTCTGTTATGTAAGTAATGAATACGTTCGCACTTGTGTTTTGAATCGCACTCTTTTCACTTGTTGGAATTGTGGCTATGTTATTCGTATTGTTATCTGATGATCCATTTGAAACACCTTCTCTTGATTCACCAGTTTTATCTTCATTGCTGCAACTTTTCTTGTTGTTGTAATAATTAAGCACCAGTTCATTTTCCTGCAGGCGTCGGACTTCATCTTCAGGAAGTACAAAATCAATATTACGTACGCTTGTCAAATTATTAAGATTCGAAATAGTTTTTGAAAACTGTGGCTCAGCATTTGAAATAACAGTAAGTATTTGATTATTACTAAGAAATTAAAAGATCATATTAAAACCGTCTTTGTTCCATTAATTGTTAATTATTAACTTACAGTTCAAGTTTGTGTATTTTTATGCAAACGCCAACATCAATAAATTTCTCTGTACTGTCTGCTTTATAACGAGCATCGAAGCTTATAGACTCTGTACAATAGTTTAAATCAGCCCACAAATGTTCCGCATGCTAATAAAAGTAAAAGGAAATTAAATACAAACTCTAATTTTATTTAATCTAAATACTTACGAGTTGTTTGTAGAATGAAGCGTTATCGCCGAACTTTACCTCTCTGCAGTGTAATGAGTAGACCAAAATATTATCCGATATTTTTGTGTTAAAATTATTAAGTAATTCACGAGCAGCCTGCAAAAAATGATTTTAATTCTATTTTTTAATGTTCTTACTATAAAACTTTAATGCCCAAAATATACATTTTCAAATTTTCCAGCCTGAAAATTAGCCACTTCCACAGCCCTGCAGATATTTTCTTTCAATATTTGCTGCTGTTGTGAAGAGCAAATTTTCTCTAATATTTCCTCTTGCTTTTTCTCACTAAGGCATTTTAGAAGCTTAACAGTCAATCGCAATCCCAACAGCTGAGTGTTAAAATCACCAACAAAATTTATAGGGTTCCAAAGGCAAGCTCTGCAACGACAATTATTTATATGTTTCAAATGTTTAATTCTTTTATGAATAGCATTTAAATTTCCATCGAACAATATTTTGTCGTTCTTAAAAACTTACATTAATCCAGGTTTGACATTGGCTACTTTCTCTAAAGTTTCTTCCGTAACTACTTCCAAGATCGCTAATGTTAACGCTAGCAAATGGAAATGATATTTTTCAATAGTTATGGGTTTAAAATACAATGCAATAGCAATATAGGAAACTGTATGAGGAATATAGTTTTCAAATTGCTTGCGCTGCTTCGGATCCTCTGGATTTAATGCGTTCTCTACGCGCTGTAAATGATGAATTTGAAAAGTGTGTCATTATTTTTTAATCCAGTTTTTACCAAATAAAGTTCAAGCCATTGTATTATAGTTCTAAACGCTACCTCCTCTTTCGACTGCTTCATAGCTGAGGTCAAAATTTTCAGACCGGTGACTAAATCACGAAATACAGTCTTAGCCTTTAATTAAAAAATAAGTTAATTATGAATAACATCACAGCTAAAAAACTGTACAATTCCATTTTTAATTGCATCTTCTATTGTGTCGATTGCATTAGCCACATCACCAGAAGTCTTATGGCCACCGCTTGCTTCAAAAATATATTCACTTTTATTCATCGAATTGAAATGTTCTTTATTTCCGGAATAAATTAGGTTGTGTCATATACTATAATGAATGGAGCAGATATTTTAACTAACCGTAATTTGATTTACAATTCTGTGTATTATTATAACAGTAAAAATCATAAAATATAACTGCGCATACGTACCACTTCCGCTTTTCTTCCTCTATTCGAACCGTGTGATTGCAATTTTTCCGTTGTCACTTGAAAACACTGCTTTCCAATTTAAAATCGAACACTGATTAATGTCATGATCAACAATTAATGACAACTTTAAAACACAAAAATCACAGGGCATTTATTCCACCAAAAATAATAAAAATCGCAAAGTTGGATAGAAAGTTTCTCCACAAACAGTACTCAATTTTAAATGGAGTTGCTAAAAAACATATAAAATTGTGGAAAAAGGGCTGTGAAGTGCATCCCTGGTACCAGCTCTTCCATCTACTAAAATGAAAAAGAATGAATAGCCGAGTAAGTTTCATTTCCGCTTCGTTCTAATACTGATTCAATTATACACAATTTAACATTTCTTAAATTGTGGTTTTATTAATGAATTTTTTATAACTTTATTTTACATATATCGATGATGAATTCATTTGTTGATCCACGTCGAAAGGATAAAGTTAATCGCTTCAAGCAACCCCAATCACAAGGTCAAGCTTCTGGAAATGAGGATCTTATGCCAGACTATATGAATATATTGGGTATGTAAATTTTGGTGGACATATTATATTAGATTCAAAACTTCCTCTTATTATTCCAAAATTCCTGAATAAATTAGGTGACATCCAAGACGCAGATAAGAAGTAATTGTTTTACTATAATTATTGTAGTTGTGTTCAGCGCTGGCTTTTATAAATTTATAGTGGTCTGATTTTAAGCCGAGTGTAGCTAGTACTTTAAAAAGTACCTGTGAACTTTCTTAAAACTATCGTTTGTTAATAGTTAGTTTGAATATGTGGAACATCCAGACCAATATCCGATGAAGAAAGTTCTGCACTATAGAGATTGAGTAGACTTCGCTGTGACAAACAGCTGTTGTTGTTCGTTTGGTTTCAATTATTGGTGGCACAGATGCTCCAACCTTGTTTGTTCATATTACTTTGTGGATAGCAATACCTTCAACTCATTTATTACAACGTGTCTTATAATCTTGTTTTTTTAACATCTGACAGGAATGATTTTCTCAATGTGTGGACTAATGATGAAGTTGAAATGGTGTGCTTGGTTTGCGCTCTACTGTTCATGCATTAGCTTCGCGAATTCGCGTGTCAATGATGATGCAAAACAGGTATGCTAATAAAAATATTTCTATTATATTTAGAATGATCACTAAAATTATCATTTGAATTCCAGGTTCTTTCTTCATTTATGTTAAGTGTAAGCGCTGTTGTAATGTCCTACCTACAGAACCCCGCACCCATGACGCCACCATGGGTAACACCACCATAGATACATGCATTTAATATCCAAGTATGCAATAAAAATTCTCCCAAAACAAGTTTGTTGGACTTATTTTTACTAAATTTGAATAACAAAAATCTTCAAAACAAATCTTTTATTTTATCTGTCTATATGATAATAATATATATAATTTATTTTTTTTTGAATTTTAAAATGATATCGTCTGTATAATTTGGGTATTAAATATCAATACATTAGCGAAAAGTATAACAGCTGTAAATAAAATTTTTGTATAATCAATAAATCGGTAATATTTAGTAATTTTTGCAATGTGAAGCTTTTTATAAGATATATAAACATTTCTAAAATTGTAACAGTTTAAACTTTGATATATAAATTAGTTTTCATTCAAGAAAATACGTAGTTAAATATATAATTGCAAATTCTACCACGGCCGAAATTCTAGATAAAATTACTCTTATGAGAACAATAATAAAAGAAGCTTCTTCCGGTCTTCATAGGTCAAATATAATTAATCGAATTGTTATAATTGTTTTAGTTTTAAAATGCTAATATGTATAAAATAAAAACCTAAACTGTTAACTAGAATTGAAAAAGAGCTGTACCTATGATCTTATCGTGAAAATAATTAATTAATTTGGCATTTGAGTTGCTTAGCTGTGGTTAACTGCGATTCATAAATACCGGCAGATTGTATGTTATGTGGTGATGAACAAATAGTAGGCAAAGGCGAAGAATACCAGAAAGTACATTATGCTCAATATAACTGTATATTAAATCTCGCCGAAATTTTTATGACCAGTGGTCTTGGCATGTTGTTGCGCCTCCACTTGACCCACTAGCATTACGTCGCACTGCAGGCAACGCAACGAGAATTTTTCGACGTTGGTAAATTGACGCGAAGATTTTGCCTCATTGGCAAGCTGCTCAGCTTGACGATACACGGCCAGTTCTTCAATAGGGAATATAGTAGCTGGTGTGACACCCTTAAATTGTTAATACGTATGTTGTTCAATGCATTTAACTAAGTATCGGTTACAGTTTAGCTTACCCCAACTGTTTCCATATAAAGTGGATCGTAGTGGATGCCGTCAAATAGTAAAAAGACTCGCAAGCCATAGTTCTTATCCTCACCGAAGCGGTTAATTATAGCGTTCTGTATGTCCACCACGTCAATTTCGATGCCATAGTAATTTGATAGTATCGCAACTTCAATAGCGCCGCCCCACGATTCCGGACGCTGAATCCAAGCGCAGTATTCTGCATTAGACTTTCCCAGAACTGCATCGCTGTATTGCTGCGGATCTGCAGCGACTTCTTGTGCGATAATATGCCGCATCATTTCACTGCCTTCATTGTCCACTTTCCCGTTAAGCACAAAGCGAATGCTGGTGAAGAGACAGGAATTGTCTGCGGGTACAACTTTTTTCAGCAGTATGCCATTGAAATTACCACTCGACCCGCTCGGCGGTTCAACATGATTGCTTGAGCCTGGTTGTTGATTGGAAGATGCTTCGACAACCGAAGTCGTCGCAGCATTGTCGGCCGAAGTTTCGGCTACAACCTGTCGCAGCTGTTCAGCCTCTTCTTCTGCTTGTAGGTGTCTGGCTAACGCTTCATCATCTTCAATGGACGGTTGCGTGCGTCTTGACATGTTAGAAGTTCCCACTGCTGCAAGTGAATCCACTACAGTATTTTGTTTTTCTTCAACAATTAGTGTTTCTCCGCTTTTAATTCCGGTGTTTGCTAGGTTGTCCGCGCTATGTGAGAGATCCAAAGGTCTTGGTGGAAAGCCGATGAGTACGTGTAAGTGAGGTTCTTTGATTTGCGTAACTTCTGCGATCTTCGTTTTTAGTTGGGCGATTGTGGTGCCTGCACTTAAATCTTTTACAACGAATTGTCCATTTTTCGATTTCAATTTTACACAAAAAGATCCTGTCATATTTTTTTGGAAGTGCTGTCGGAATACTTTTACTGAGAATTTTGAGTTTCTGTCTAGAAAGTTACAAAATTCCTGATTGCAAAAACAAAAAAAAAATACAATAGACAGAAGAACGTTCGATTCCAGAACGCTCGAATCGGAACGTCTGAAACGGAATGTCACTTTTTGGAACGATTTTTTCTAAAATGGGATTTTTATTTAATATGGAAACTGAAAATAAGGATAACATTAATTAATTCATATGTATAAGGTTTATAACCAACTATGTATGTAGTTTAATATTACAATGATGTACTAACAATTAATAAAATTAACTAAAAAAGAAACTCTTGTACAATTAGGATAATGTCTAGGATATCAAAACAAATTATTTTTTTCTTATTAAATATTTAAAATTAACCCGAACTGCACAAAAGTAAAATTAATACTCGGCAAAAAACAGGCTATTATGGTATCAAGGAATTTAATAATATTTTTCCTGGAAAATGTTCTAACAATGCAGGAAACGTCTGTGAAAGGGCATTGTTTTACAATTGCTAAAATCGGTAAAAAGTTAAACACAGTTTAATATAATTTCGACAAAATTGAAATCTGAAAATTATATTCTCATATAAAATTAAGCTTAAAAATAATATTCAAAATAACAGTGTAAATAAACAGATGGAGAACAGCGAAAACAAAGACTACCAACTAATAAACTACAGTGTAAATAAAATGCAAAATACAATGCATATGCAAACAAAATAAAAAAGTTTAAAGCAACATCACCAAAAAGACAAGGTCGATATTAAGTTAATAGTTAAGTAAATATGTGCATGAGATGAGTATAAATAGCAGTTAGTAGTTCGATCGCAGCATCAGTTAAAATTTATATTCTGACCGAACGATATTTAGAAGCTGTAAAAAACTGAACAATGAAAATTTTGATATTGGTATGTTCTAAGTATCACCAACCTTGTCTCATTTACTTTCCAAAAATTATAGAAGTAAAATTTAAATAGATGTAAAACATTTTTTATATTGTTTTTACAAAATATAATTTCTTTGTTGTTGGTTTTCCAGTCTCTACTCCTTTTGTCGATGATACTTTTTATAGCTGTGAGTGCTGTACCTATTGACGAATCCATTTCCGGGAGTATTGATGGTGTTGCCAGTGAAACAGTAAATCCATCCGCTGACCAGTCGCTGTTGCTGAAGTTTAAATTACTGAAGAAACTGTTGTTTTTGGGTTAGGATCGATAGTAATCTGTGCTTCTGGCTTTACGTACAATAAAATACCTTCGAGAGACTAAGTTTATATAAATTTCCCTACAATATAATAGTATTCAATATAATAGTACATATGATTAGTTGCGATAATATATTATAACTAAAATATTTACAAAAACCGAGTATACTACTCAGGAACTGATCTGAAAAATGATAAATTTTTCTGTATGACTTGGATTTTAATTTTAGCGGATTGATTATTTTCCTTGAAGCAGAAAAACATACATTTATCTTTCTATTCATTCATTCATTCATGCCTAACTACAATCGATCTGAGATTAATTTTTAAACAATTCAGATCACGTAATGTTTAAGTTTTTTTCAAGTTAACGACTTAAAACGACGAGTGAAAATACTCAAATTATTTTTTCTTATGTCTTTTATGTTGCTTTTAAAAACTTCGGTCGTTATTATTTAAACAAACAACTCTAACCACCAACTTTAGATTCAGATTATATGGAAAATTAGCGTACAAAAGAATTTAAATGCTTTTAAATTAAAATAAAACTGTACAAATAAATAAAATAAAAAAGTTTGGTTTATTCCAGCTTTTTTTTTTCTTCTGTGCAAACTTAAAACTTAAATGCAAGAATAAATAATAATGTATGCAAATTAAGACCAGATTCACTAAACAAACACACAAAGCAAATAAAAACAATTTGTTTATGGATCTTAGAATAGCAGATGCTAAGAAATCAACAGTCTGAACGATGAGCCAAAAATTTAGCTTTTAGTGGATAAGTGTTGCTCCTGAGACAAAGCGACGGATTGTGATTTAGTGTTTACAAATGATTAAAAAAAAATGATTTAAATATATGTATTTGCTTAGAAAAAAATAAAGATGACTTATCTATTGTAATACGCACTCATTTCTTTTGCTTTCTATACGCACGTGGTGACGGGAGACCTTAAGAATAGTTATCAATAGTTAAATCACATCATAACAAGAGATTATGAGACCAGATCATACAATGAAATCATGTCGAAAAAATGTGCTTAAGAGCAGTATAAATACCAGGCCGAATGCTGAATAAAAGTTTAGTTAAAAACTGTCACTGCTTCCCACAACGCACTTGGATAATTTAAAAGGAAAAATCTATATTAAAATTTACAATAAACAAAGTTTAAATACAATTTGCGGAAATTCTATAAAGATGAACAAAATAATTTTTGTATGTATATTTTAAATGTACAGATATAAGAAAGAACTTCTTCAGCGCTTTCAAAGAACATTATTAATGATATTAAATGTAATTTTTACAGGCTTTTGTGTTGTGTGTCATATTTGTATTGACCTTCTCATGCTGCATGCTTGTTAGTGGTGCACCTGTTGATGAATCCATTCCCCAGGGCCTCCGAGGCACTGACGGTGACACTTCCGATCCATCCGACGATCAAGCTATATTTATTAAGTTACTGCTGCTGAAGAAACTTTTACTTTTAGGTTGATAAGCCTCTTCGAGCTAAATTAAGTTGCCTTTAAGGCAATTCATATTAAATTCCTGTTTTAATTTTTAAAATGATGGTCTTTTATTTTTGGTTACGGTTACGTCAGGGTTTCGGTTGCTGTGACCTTTCATTGAAGTAGATGCGAGTATAAATACAGGTAAAGGTAAAAGTAATCATAAGGTACAAATAATCCGCTGCTGCAGTAATCAAAAAAAAGATGAGATGAAATCAAGTTTAGGGCATCCTTGGTTAACATCTTTTGGTCATAAATTTATAGTATGTACTATGTACTTATTAATACGTTGTACAACGTTCTTCATATACTACTTCATATTCAAATACTCGTAAAGGCTATTTTTTAACTTCATTTTCTACAATTTGTAATTTTTATTTTTTTAAAACTTGTTGACGTAGTACATTTTGAACAGAATTAATAATATAATCTCAATATATAAGATATATAATACAAAAAACGACATTAGCTTTATTTAAAGAAGAATATTTTCGAAGGATTTATAAGATATCCAAATACTTAGTTATTAGTAAACTTTTGATTACTACTACTGAATAACTTGGGATTACACCTTTTTTTTGCTTAAATAATAATTGATAACTTTATTTAATTCTATATACAGCGATTACAAAGGCCTATATAAAGTATATTTCGCACAAGCTTTACAAGAAAAGATTAAAAAGTTATTTATTTACACTTTATGGCGCTGTAACAATGTGGAATGTAATAAAATATAAATGAACACTGACATAAATTAATCATTTAACCAGAAGTTGAAACCATTTGTTTATCTCTGATGTTTAAATATAAATGGATTTGGAGTAAAACACAATAATTCAAAGCATTCAGTTAAAATCTATTACAATCAGCGTCGTTGATTTTGTTGAGTGTAGACAAAAGATGGTTGCATTGGTTTTTAACAACATCGGGATTTTGTTTATTTTTATTGATTACTAACTTCCAACCTTCAACTACGTCAACCGAGGAGTAATTTTTTGAGTTTCTTTAACTTGAAAAATGATTGGAGGTTCTGCGGGTTGTTGTATTGGTTGCCATCGTTGAGGTCGCCGGTTATAGATTCGTCAACGGGCGCCGCAGTTACGAGAGCCATCAGCAGCAGACAGAAGAAGAACGACTGAAAAAGACAACATATTATAAAATTAGCATTAGTTTTTAGTTTCTTTTCAAACGAATGTTTTATTATAATCATCGGTTTCACTTAATAATAAACCACATTTTTATTACGTTCTTATTTTATTTACATTTTTGCATTTATTTACATTCCAGATTCATTTAATTTAAGTTCTGTTCATATTTAATACTTTTTTGATTCATTTAATCACTTTTATTTTGTTTTATTTATTTATATCACGATTTATGACAATTTTCTATTTTAAATTTTGTTTCATTTAATAGATAACTTTTTCAGTTCTTGTATTAAACTCACCAGAGTTAAAAATTTCATGTTTTTGTTGTGTTTCAAGTTATCCTCAATATTTGCCTGATTTCGGCGAAATGTTGCAGTTGTAATCCAAAATCAAACTGTGGCCAATCTTGGTAAGGAAACATCTTTTTATACCATCGACTTCAACTGGTTAAACTCTTTCTCTCTCTTTCTGTTGTTCCATGTCGCTATCTCTCTCCTTTTAAACTCACATTTAACATAATAATCGAACAAAAGATCCGCCAAAAGGTGAATAAGAAATGAACAACGATTATTTGCGCTTCGTTTAAGTCGTCTGTGCAAAAGGCGGCTCCCATCTTTCATAGGCGAATGTGACTTCATACGACGATCGCACATAACGATGCCAAAAACATATACTCATACATGTGACCATATAACATAAATTTGCGGCAAACTGCTGCGTCGTTTTTTTGCGAGTCACGGATCCAGAAATTTAAGAGACACATAAAACTTTTCTGGGTCGCTTTTCGTATAAACGAGGTCGCTTGTGTTCGACAAAAGTTGTTGACGAAATACGCACACTTCGCAAAAGCGATGAAGCCGAATCGTAATCGGTTAAAGCGCAAGGAGGAAGCAGAATGGACTGGCTTTTTGCGGTCTGTTTTAAGTCTTTAAGTTTTACATAAAACTTTTATCAATAATTCGTTTCAGTTGGATCCTTTTTTATGGTAAAATATTCTTATGGCTAATAATTGTTTTATTCCCTTATAAATAATTATGTCTCGAGTAGCATTAATTATAGTTGAGTTGGTGTATATATTAAAGAAATATCGTTAAAAACAAAATTTAATTTATCACTTTTAAAATCCATTTTAAGCGCAACTTTGGAAGCAAAATGTAAAGAATATGCAAAAAATTGTAGAATATTTTTTAATTTTATTTTGAATTTGATTTCAATTCGCTTCCTGTTTTGTTTTAGTTTCACCTTGTTTCCGCATTTTATGTTTGACAACAAGATATAAAATATTCACTAAAAATAAATTCCATGTCTAAGAGAATCCAAATTTTACTTTTACTGATTGATTCCAATTTCAAACCTTTGATTAGCTTTTCTTTAAATTTATGCTATCCGCTTTCAAAAGATTATTCAATTTATTATTGATGAAATGTTTCGCAAATTAATCGTAGTTTAACTTAAACTGTCTTAAAAAACAAGCACGTTTTGTGTTAACATAAGATTTTATTGTGTGTCTTTTATTGTCAAGTTTTATTGATTAATTAACGTTGTATTATTTATTGACGCCTTTCGGTTTTATTACCTTTTACTACTCTTTTGATGCGAACCGTTTTTCGGAAAACAAATTTAATTTATGCAAAATTTAGTTTAGCAAATTGCGTGAATCTAAATGTTAATGTTGTTGCCATTTTATAGTAGTACGTCATACATTTTCTTGTCTTTTTCTTTCATACTCGTTTATTAAAATTTTTCTGTTAAAATCCTGTTTCGCTGTTAAAATGAACTGAAAAGTATTGAAAGTAAATTACGCGATTGTAAATGAAGTCATTTCAACTCAAACGCAGTGAATTGAACTTTTTTAGGGACAAACTTCATTAGGGCAAAAAAAAAATATTAAAAGAATTCGGTTTAATTGCCAATTTGAAGCGTGTGACGAATGCATTTCTTACGGTTTTGTGCTCACTCAATGCAATCGGCCCATTCGCAAACGACATCCAGTGACTCATTAAACCTTACAGAAAACTTGTGTATGTATTTCCTTAATGACTGAGAGTTTTATGGACAGTTAAAGGTTTAAAATTAAGTTTCTCCTAAAAGAAGTTTAAATTTCAAGCTAATATTTTGTTATATAAAAATGAAGTGCTTATTGTTATCAATTAATGTAAGTCCATTGCAGTTTGATTTAAAATTGACGGTTATTATTAGTGTTTATTACGCATCTCTAATTTGAATATTAATATTTTTCCGTATAGTTTTGGCATCCAGCCAAAGAAAAATACGGTACAATTTTATTTAACTCTAGAATATTATTTTATTACACATTTGAAATGATCGCGTTTTGTGTGCACAAATAGGTTAAACTTTTTAAATTAAAATACGTCTTAAATACTTACACAAAAAATTGCAACAAAAATTTCAAGTCTATCGTGCGTATTGTGTTATTCCTAATGCTGCCAAATTAAAACAAATATTGTCAGATGTCAATCGGTGTGTCATGTTGTCATCGTTGTTGTTGTTGTGCAAACGTGAGATGCATATGAAGATTTTCAACAGGTGAACTGGTGTAACTAGTGACCGCAAGGAGTGGATTTTTCTTATTAACACGCAAGGTGCTAAATACTTGAGGTAGCTCCAGCAAAACGAGGTCAGTTTTCATTTTTGTTCATTTGCTTTTTCTCTTCTTCATTCTGCATAAACGACGTCTTTACAAAACCTTTAATTCACGGTCGGGTTTTATGATCCTGTTCGATGTTATTGACCAACTTTAGCTCAATTAATTTCTTATATTTAAATGCTGTTGGCGTTGGAGTTCCCTTTTTTGACGAGTTTATGTAACAAAGCTAAATTCAAATTGACGCATTTTTATTAAGTAATACTTTTAGTCATAATTTAGTACGTACTATTATCTAACTAATTTTACGTTATTCAAATAATGTAGTGACACAAAGAAAGTTGCCAATTGTTAAAACGCATCCTAATTTATAGTTCGACTCGTACGTGACAATTCAAATGGGAAAATGAATGACGTAAAACATACAAAAGCCGGTCATTTACATAAGTTACGTCATCAGTATAAAGTAAGGCGTTCATTTAATATTGAATATCTTGAAAACCGGTGTGTGTAGAGTTCAGAATATTCGTTAGAAGAGGTTTGAAGTGGTGCTTCAATTACATGTAATGTTCAAATATCTAATTGGAAAGTGTCAGTTAAGAGTTAATTAGAATTATTAGGAGAGTTTTGTTAAGCTCGTCCGTAGTTCAAAACTCAAGAAAGTTGTGCGTAATTCGCTACTTTCCATTTCTGTGGTCCGGAAAATAACAACCTTAAAAAGTTAATTATAATTTAACTTCATAATCATGCAAAAGAAATACGATCTAAATTTGGAAGCAATTATTTTCTACTAAAAATAAATAATTTTCTCTAAATGTCAGCTAACGCGTTAATAGGTCAGGTCAGGAAGGTCACAAGGCCTTCATACATTAATACACACTCGTATATAAATAAAAATGTAGGTCGCTAACACATAAAATTTGCTATTTTGTGTTATTTTGTTGTGAATTTTTGTAAGCGTCTGCGTTATGAGCGGGGAAGAGGAGTCCAAAGGGCACAATTCGAGGTAAACTTAACAATCAAAATAACAATGGCGAAAAGTAGTGGAAAAACTTTTGCATGAAAAGTTTTATAGAAAAATCGGCGAAGTGCTGATGAAAAGCAAGGTGTTTAGGGTGAAGAGAGGAGGTCGAAGTGGGTCAGGAAACACGAAGCGTGCAGCGAGCAGCTTCGTAATTTATAAACTCGAGCAGCTATGAGTCGAAAAATTATGAATCGTTCCGTACAATGGGCCACAAAACACAATAAAAACACCCAAAATTTCGGTACTCAAGCAAGAAGTCCGCCGAAAACCCTTTTCAGTCGTCTGCTGCAGCATTGTGAAGTGCCGCCATCGTCACGTCTTTCTTATTGTTTCATTCTGGGTTTGCTTTTCATTCTTGCAGGATTGGATTTTTCTTATTCACGGCTTCGTTGCAGATGCGGCTTCGCAGATGCATGCAGCGAGTGGGCGGGGCAGATGCACAACTAAAATGCAGCTGCTTAATTATGAGCTGCTTAAAAATTTAATAACCTCGGCTGGAGTATGAGAAACGGCGTGACGCTGAACGGCGGCGGGATCTGGCGGGCTTCGCTCGGCTGCGGATGGAATGTTTGTTGCTTGGGTTAAAAACGGCTTTATGAGCTTCTGCCTTGCATTGTTCGGCTGCCAGCGATATGAAATGGAAGAGAGAGCGCCAACAGCAACAGCAGCAACAACAATAGCACATAACTTGAGAAATAACCAGAAGATGGCAACAACAGCATTTTCTTGACGGTAGCTTTAGGAATTTCTGCGCCTGCATTGCAGCTTCCATTCCATTGTTGGCAACAAAAGACAAATGAAGTCATCAGCAATGAGAGTTAAAACAAGGAGCAGCGAAGAATGGAGCAGCGAAGAAGAGCAGGAAAGAAAACGAAAAAATATTATAAGCAGGTGTATTTTAAGTCTTTCATGGAGGGGGCGGCGGAGGAAGGAGAACATTTGAGCCTTTCGATGGAGCAAGCGACGTCTTTAAGCTACGCGGCGAATTCAAGCATCGTTCATCGTCCGTGCGGAAGCCAACAAAACATTTCCAAACTTCTTACAAGGATTTTGCGACTCTTCTTGATTTTATTTTGCGAAATTTTTTTACTTCTACAGCTAAACTTTGCTCTAGAAGATAAACGGGGCTGCAAACTTTACAACAACAACAACAACGAGAAGTCGAAAAGAATGCGCCAAGAAATTATGAGCCACTTAAAAAGCATTTAATTATGAAAGATTTTCCTTTGCTTCTTCATTTGAAAAATATGCTAGAAAATTATGCAGAAATAATTTATTTTTTTATGTTTTCATTTTAGTTTTTAGTTCCTTTTTGTTGTCTTTTTTCTATATCTAAGTGAAGGTCATTTCCTTAAAAATTATATATAATAATGACGTAAGAGGATTTGTTGAATTCTTATGGTTTTCTATAGAAACTCATGCGAGATATTTTTGATGCAAATTTTAAAGAAAAATATCTAAAAGTGCAAAGTCAATAATTCTCCAGAAATAGACTCTGAATTATGCATTTATTTTTATTAAAATCACCTCACAAATCATAAAACCTACTTTTGCAATGTTTTGCATGAAATTCTTTCTATAATTTAAAATATAAATAATCAATTGCATACAAAGAAATGTATTTTAGCTTCTCTTTTGTTATTTTTACTAAAATACATATTAAAAATAATTACAGTTCTCTGCAATGAAGTATCACTTTTCCGAATTGAGCTCATCAATTCCTCGCTTAATTCCTCGTTATCAATTTTCACCCTACAAACATCGAGACACGCTTCACGTTTTGAAAGTTTTCTCTGCTGATAAAGCATTAAGCTTCACTTCCAATTGCATCACTGGCGAAGTAGGGCGTTCAGAAGTTCCACTTGGCCGCCTGTGAGTTCTTCTCGTTCATGAATCTTTCATAAGGAAATTAAAACGATTAAACGTGAAACGTGTTTTTTGCAGTTGCACTTGAATTCAGCATCTGCTCCACGCTAAAGTTGCTTTAATCGATGAATGGCGTCAGTTCTGAGCGAGCGGTCAGACGACGCAGTTTAATTCGAAATCTCTTTCCGCAATGAATCGAATACTAAAGCTGTCGCTCGTGGGACTCACTTTATTGCACTGTTTGACCTCTGCTGCTGCGTACGAAGTGACGAAAGCTCGAATCGATGTATTCTATCCGAAGGGTTTCGAAGTCTCGATTCCGGACGAGCCGGGCATAACGCTGTTCGCCTTTCACGGCAAGTTAAACGAAGAAATGGACGGCCTCGAAGCTGGACGCTGGGCGAGGGACATCGTCAAGGCCAAAAACGGTCGCTGGACGTTCCGCGACAAGGAAACCGAATTGAAGACCGGCGACACGCTCTACTATTGGACGTTCGTCATTTACAATGGCCTGGGCTACCGCGAGGATGACGGCGTGTTCGTCGTTAAGGAATACGCCAACAGGACCGCCGGCTCAGGTCCCGCACCGGCCACACCGACTCCCAATCTGCCCGAAAAGGCGGAGGACGACGCAAACTGCATGCGAAGCAGGACGCGCATCAACGGCGGAGTGCCGACGCGCTGCTCTGGGCAAATAGTCTTCGAGGACGAGTTCACGGCAAGTGCCTTAGACGCGAGCAAGTGGAAGAAGGAGCGCCGCTTCCCGGGGCAACCCGACTACGAGTTCGTCGTGTACATGGACGACGTTGCCGATGTGCTCAGAGTCAGCAATGGCATGGTTACCATGAAGCCGAAAGCCACAGCGCATCAGATGAACCATGCGCTTCGGGACGGTTACAATTTGGGCCCGAGCTGCAGCGGTAAAATCGAGACGATGGACTGTGTGCGCGCCGGCGGACAGAGCAACGACATGCCGCCGTTCGTTTCGGCGCAGATCTCCACGAAGGAGCGCTTCACCTTCAAATACGGGCGCATCGAGGTGCGCGCTAAGCTGCCGCAGTCAGCTTGGGTCTTCCCTGAAATTTGGCTGGAACCCGTGGCCCAAGTCTACGGCGTCAATAACTACCAATCGGGCCAAATGCGAGTGGCTTTCAGCTGTTCCGCCGGCGACTCGCTAGCGCTGTACGGAGGCGTTCTCCTGAACTCCAAGGAACCTTTCCGCTCCGCGAAACTGTGCAAGAAAGCCGCATCGGCAGATGCCGACTGGGCCAACGGATTCCATGTGTACAAACTGATTTGGACCGAAGATGTGATCGCCGTCGCTGTGGATGACGACGAGTACTGCAGGATCAGTCCGAAGGACGACAGCGAAGCGCTGTACAACACCGAAATCGGTTCCGTGCAGTTGCCGAACAGAGCCGCGCTCTCCGATGGCTCCAAATTGGCGCCGTTCGATCAGGAGTTCTACATCACTTTGGGCTACGGCGTTGGAGGACACTCGGACTTCGAGGAGAGCGCGCATCCTGGACAACAGTCGAAGCCGTGGCAAAACTCAGACCCACGTGCAATGAAAAAGTTCTGGAACAAATCGAAGCACAAGTTGGATCAATGGCTGGCTAACGGCGACTTCAAAATTGACTATGTCAGAGTGTATTCTGTATAAATTAGCCACGTCGATTTAAGAACATTTTTTAATAAAATTAATAGCAGTTCATTGAAGCGTTTCTTTCGAGTTTTATTGGGTTTGGAGAAGGAAAACAATTGATGGCGATGGATGGAAAAAAGACAAAGTTAATCTCATTACGAAAGTCAGTCTTCATCTTCTTATTGAATTTATTGGTAATGTTTTTATTGCTACCAACAAACGACGCCGAAACGAAACGAATTCAGAAAATTTCAAATAGGGAAAAATACTAAGAAAGACCAAAAAATGCCGCGATGGAAGTGCTTTGATTTGAGTTTATTTCCTGCTCATGCAGAAGATGAAATAGTGAAGCAGCGAAGGAAGAATGAGTGTTTTGGTGGCAGCTAGAACTGATTTAGTCGTGCAGCACGAACATAAGCTCAGAATCAGCTGCAATTCAGTTGTGGCGAGGGGCTCTTTATAAACACATATTTCTCGGGGAATTTGGAGTCTATTCGCCGCGATGTTGATTGCACATGTTGCTCTGTAACTGTGATTCACGTATTTTAGGTCGGCTGCGTCCTGAACTCAGCCACACGGAAGAGTCATGGACGCACTCACACATTCAAACGCACCCCTAGAACTAACTCACAAGCAAAGTACAAATTCCGACCCACACAGCTACAAATATTCACTCGCATTCGTCTTTATGTATGACAGCGCAGTAAATTGAAAGCAGTTCTTCTGTTGCGAAAGTTTTACTCATTTTTCCCCACTTTCAAGGTTTTTCTTTTTCACCCTTTCGCAACGGTTTTATTTTCTACTCTTATGAGCGATGGCGATGGAGCTTCCACACCGCGAACGAATCCCTCAGTGACCACAACTTGTTGGATACTTTTTCAACGCTTGACCACTTGAAGAAAAGGCCGAAGAAGGAAAGAAAGAAAGTGTAATAATAAAGTAGGAAATTGAAAAGAACAGAGAGTGCACAGATGTGTAAAAAGAACAAGAGAAGCACTGAAAACTAACCACGAAGTAGTTAAAATTTTAGACGCAGCAGAGGGAAAAAGAATCCTTTGCTAAGCAATTGCATTGAAGCTGCGGTCTTTTTTGAGTTATGGTGGCAACGCTGTTTTAGACAAATGATTCGAGTTCATTTCATTTCGCGGTTTCCCTCCTCCGAGTCCTCGGGCAGCCCCATGCAATGGTTCAAGTTGCTTCATGTTCACGGGTTGTTCTCAACCCATTCTGACACGCAGCCTCACGTACTCGCGGCTGCATTAGATTATGTTGTAGCCACAGAATAAAAAGCCGCATAATAAAAAAGCTGGGAAATATTTTTTCTCAAAAGAGTTTGAAGATTTGAATGATGATCCTCGGGCAGCAACGATGAGACGCGGCAACGATGTCAGGACGCAGATCTGCTTCATTACACCCTTCGACACCCATATTGGACACTGTTGCAAGGATTCTGGTTGCCTTTTCCACGTCCTTCACCGGCTTCAACCACAGCCGCCAGTTTTATGATGAACTCGTCGCATTCTTGCCTCGCTCAAATGACGAATGCGTCAATTTGTTGCAGGATCTGCACAGAATGAATTCCTTCCCATCTCCTCTACGATGAATAGATGATATAAACATGATTTATGCTTATCTGGCTTTTGTGGCTTCACTTCATCCATAACGCAGACCGAATTGGATATTTTTAATTACTTCGATTTAATTCTTGGAATAAATATCGTTGAGAGAGCGACTGGAAATTGATTTAGATTATTTTCCATGTAATAAATGCGATTGAAAGAATTAATATAAAGAATTTTTAAAAGGTGAATCAATCTACGGTTTTATTATTATACAAGAGAAAACGGATTGAAAATCATTGAACAAGGATTTTATACGTGGAATGAAATATACATAAAAGAAAATATTAATGAATAAAAACGGCCACTTTATTTATTTATTTATTTTATGTTGTTATGTTAGGTTACTTTATTTTATTCTCTTTTCTTGCTTTTTATACCCTACACCTTAAGGTTGAGGGTATATTCACTTTCTACCGGAGTGTGTAACGCATAGAACTAGACGAGATAGGTATGAAAGAGTATATATATTCTTGATCAGCACCACCACCAAAATTGAAATAACGATGTCTGTCCGTCTGTCTGTCTGTCCGTTGAAATCACGATCACAGGAGAACGGATTAAGATTTCAAAATGAAATTTGGCAAAAATATTCGTTGTTATGTTGGGGTGTTTCGTATTGAAAATGGGCAAAATCGCCCAAGGACCACGCCTACTTTTTATATCGAGAGTGCAGGTACCTCTGTTTTGCCTATTAAAAAAGGCCATATCAGCATCACTTTTTGAGAGAAGACAAGAAAATTTTATATGTAGGTTTACACTAATGCTTCCAGTTAATATGCCAAATATGGGCGTGATCCGCCCACTTTTAGTTTACATAGCTCATGGAGGGTTTCCTGAATGATGGTGTACATAATATTGTAGTTTGTGAACCAATAATATTCTGTTGGGAAAGAAATGGGCGGGCCACGCCCTTCTTTTTACCCATCCACCCAGTATTGCAATATATTTTTATACCCTACACCTAAATTTTGAGAGTAAACGCACTTAGTACCGGTGTTTGTAATGCACAGAAATAGTTAAGCAACTATAATTATAGTTTATCTTATATAAATAATATATACGAGTATATATATGCAGCTTTAAGGTGTAGGGTATTTCGGCTACAGCCCGGCTGTAGACAACACCTTTACTAGTTTTTATTTTATGTTATTTTATTATACCCTACAACTTAAGGTTGAGGGTATATTCACTTTCTACCGGAGTGTGTAACGCATAGAACTAGACAAGATAGGTATGGAAAAGTATATATATTCTTGATCAGCATCACCACCGAAATTGAAATAACGATGTCTGTCCGTCTGTCTGTCTGTCTGTCTGTCCGTTGAAATCACGATCACAGGAGAACGGATTAAGATTTCAAAATGAAATTTGGCAAAAATATTCGTTGCTATGTTGGGGTGTTTCGTATTGAAAATGGGCAAAATCGCCCAAGGACAACGCCTACTTTTTATATCGAGAGTGCAGGCACCTCTGTTTTGCCTTAAAAAAAGGCCATATCAGCATCACTTTTTGAGAGAAGACAAGAAAATTTTATATGTAGGTTTAGACTAATGCTTCCAGTTAATATGCCAAATATGGGCGTGATCCGCCCACTTAAAAAAAAAGTTTTTTGTTTTTATTATTATTTTTATATATATATTGTATATTTATTATTAGATATATAATATATATATTGTATATATATACGAATATATTATATCGCACCACTTCTAAATATATATACGAGTATATATGCAGCTTTAAGGTGTAGGGTATTTCGGCTACAGCCCGGCTGTAGACAACACCTTTACTAGTTTTATATTCCTTTTCTTTTCTTTTTGTTTCTTAAATTTTATAATTTACTTTTATTTCATTTCCTTTTATTTCTTTTAATTTATTTTTTTGTATTTCCTTTTATTTTAATTTCCTTTATTTTATATTATTTTATTATATTTTATTTTTTCGTTTGCTTTTATTTTCGTTTCTTTAATTTTCTTTAATTTTATTTTATTTACTTTTTTTCTTCTTTTTGTTTGCTTTTATTTAATTTTTTTTATTTCCATTTATTTTGGTTTCTTTTATTTTAATTTCTTTTATTTGATGTTATTTTATTTTATTTTAATTTGACATTATTATTTTATTTGACCATTTTATTGTCAAATTATTTTATTTTATTATTTTTTTCTATTCTATTATTTTATTTATTTATTTATTTTATTTATTTATTCTTCCAAAAAGTAGATTATTTAATTATTTGATTTTATTATTATTTTATTTGACCATTTTATTGTATTATATTATTTTTTTCTATTCTATTATTTTATTTGATTTTATTTTTGTTTTTATTGTATTTTAGTTTGTATTTTTTTTAGTGTACTTTTATTTTATTTGTGTTGAATGTTGAAGAAGTACTGAAGAACATAGCTCAGTCCAAATATGTACATTTTTAATGACGACGACAATGATGTGTTGCGTTTTCTTTAAAGTATGGCAGTCAGTATTGTCTACTCTAGTGGCAGTCAGTGATAAGACTTTACCAAAGTGATAACAACAGAAACATATCCAACAACAACATTGAATGCGATGCTAAAGACAGCAACAGCTGCTGGTTGCATATAAAAATGAAACTTTACAAGGCACTGCGTTCAGATGTCCTTCGGGGCGGCGGCGTGGAATGCAGTGGAGACTCCAGACAGGCTTCATTTGCAAAGTGATTGCAATAACAGCAACGGCAAGAGCAACGCCGCTGAGATATCTCGCCAGTCACGGCGAGTGGAGATCGCTGCTTCCTTGCTCCGCATGCATGCAAGGAGGACTGCGAGGAAGCGGGGAAGCAGAGGAGGAAGTGCCTAAGTGAGGACCGGAAGTGACACAAAGTGAATCTGCACACTAAAGCGCTGCACTTAAAATAAATAGAAAGCAAGCGAGCGAGCGAGGAGGCATCACGAAGCCAGTTGTCGATATGGCGACTTTTAGCGGAAAGTCATCGCAAGCGTCGTCATCGCCATCGTCTTCATGGCAATTAACCGTGCATCATAGGGAAGAAGGGTTCATAAAGGGGCGACGGAGGCGTGTTTATTGCAGTGCCTTGAATATTTTAACGTAATTGAAAATCAATTTTGGGAAAGCGTTGAATTTAAATCCCTTTGTTTCAAAGTCTGCGTCTTTTAGACGTTACTAATGTGCGTCTGGGAGTAAATCTGAAATACATATTTACTTTGAACTTCAATATTTTACTAATTTGCATTTCCTTTGAATATAATTTCGGCATTTATCGAGCATAAAATTTACTTTAATAAAATTTGGCAGAGCAAATAAACTCATACAAGTTATTCTAAATAGAAACCACAAATTTAAATAGATTTTTCAAACAAATGTAAACACAAAAACACACACACACACACGCACATGATATGTGTACACAGGACACACTGGAGCTACAGCAACTTAGTCCTTAATTGATGCAATCAATTCAAATGTTTTTGATTCAATTAACATTGATGAAAATTTATGCTGTCCACGTCAAGCGGCTTCGAGTCCTTGCAACTCCGAGCAGCTTTCGGTGAATTGCAACGTGGAGTGAGAGTGAAGAAAACTCGAATGAAAATGAATTAAAAACGTGTAAATATTAAATAAATGTTTATTTATAATAATTTACAACAGCATAAATCAATAAAGTATGAATTTTGTTCACATGAATTAAAGTTGTAGTTGGGAAAAGTTGCATTTGTTTGAATTGAGCCCATTGTTAAATGATTTCCTCTAGATTCATTGTACTTTTCCTCCTTTCCAGATTCGTATGAATGTTCAACGTTGACTTGAGCTGGTCAAGCATCGCATTTTAATGACCGCAACGAAAACTTGATGTAAATTTGCACATAAATTTGTTATATGAACATGTTGAAAATTGACATGAAAAGGATTCAATTTTATATAAATTAAATGTTGTACTACGTTCAGGTTCTAATTTTAATTTATTTTTTAATATTCCATCATTCAGTTTCGAATGTGAGTTTTAAAAAGCGAACTCAGTGAAGTTAAAAGATGTGGAATTTCTATTATTATTAAAGAGCATTTTTCACAAATTAAAATCACGAAATTTGCATAGAAAATTTGGAAATTTAATAACAATAAGAAACGTGGTAATGTAATAAACAAATCACACATCAAATGAATGTTTTTCTTGATGCACTTCAAATTTTTATCTTCGTTTTTTACTTAAACACGGCGAAAAATGATGAAATTCCACTTTACTCGCCTCGATCAAAATGTTGCTGATATATTTTTACTTTTGGATTTGAATTTTATATTAAATTAACTTGAATTCAAGGTGATATTTTGTATGGTTAAATTCGGAATTTAGTGACGAATTAGTGTCCAAATAAATTTCTTTCGAAGCCAATCACTTTACGACGAATTTTATTGTATTCGATATGTTTTCAAATAAATGTTTATTTCTTTATAAATTGTCGAATCTTTAAATTGTCCAGTGTCCAATATTTACCAAAATATTCTTCCTATTCGTTATTCTTTCGAATAGTCTTTCGAATATTGACTTTCTTTTGCCTTTTTATCAACTACGCTGAATGAGAAAATAATTTCCATCACAAATAATGGCTCCGAGGGGATTTGATGCTTAAAAACCACTGAAAGTTCATCGTTGGTGGCGTGAGTGGCAGGAAGATGGACCGATCGGGCCGGAAGCGAGGCACACGTGGCCCTCATCCGTCCGCTGAATCTGCTACTCGGCATCATGGCTCAAAAGGGAAAACTTTTATACGCCGTCAGTTGTATTGTTTTCTCGAAGCCAAGCAACGCGTTTATGTTTTCTGTTCAGGACAGCGCCACGGCTTTCATCGTACATCCTCGCCTACTGGAGGCTCGTTTATTGTTGTTGTTATTGTTGTTGTTGTTGTTTCTATAAGGACCACTTGTGTCGCAATATGTTCGCCAAACAAAAGCGGTTACAATGAATGCGAATTGTTGCGAAATAATTTGGTAGTGAAACACTTTTGGCAACAGTTTCCGAAAAATTTGTTTCAATATTCCTTTATTTTTCTCCCGGCCGCAAACGAGTCGCAGAGTCGATGGCAGCACTGAAAAAGAAGAAGAGGAAGAGATGAGTGGGAGTGAATCTTCTATTTTGGATCAGGTGGTCGCTTTTTACGTTTGTTTGTCTGTTTTTGTAAAAGTTTCTTTTAAAAGTCTTTTTGTTTGTGGTTGAATAAACTGTCGATATGTTTGTTGTTGTTGTTGTTGTTGTTGTTGCGTTATTATTATTTTTATTGTCATTGAACTCTTGAGAGTCGGTAGCTTCAGCTGATGGCGCCGTGCAGCTTTCTTTCCGTGCAGTTGTTTGGCGATTTTTATCATTGTCAAAAATAAGCAAAACTGTTGACCAGAGCGACTCATCAGGTGCGGGAAGAGCAGCAGCAGCAGCAACAGCGGCAGAAGTGACATTTCAGTTGCAGCTGGCAACACTCCAACGAAAGATATCACTGCTGAAGGAAGCACATGAGGAAGGGAAAGAAGAAGAATAAAAGGCAGAAGAAGCACTTTCGATGAATCGCCAATTCGAGATGAAGCTTGATATTGTTGAAAAGAAACAAACACACGTCTGGCTTTGTTGAGCTTGCGACAGCAACTGATATATTAAGTACAGTGAGAGCATAAAGAAGAGAGAAATGTTAATTCGATTCTTAACATCTTCCCTGAATAAACATTTTTATAACTTCAAACTAAATAATAATGATAATAAAATAATTTTAATAATTTCAAACAAGTATTCTTCAAAAAAAATAAAAACATAATTCATAAAATAAATATCATAAGGTTGTACAATAATGTCATGAGATTGATCATGTTAATTCAATCCTAATTTATCTGTAAATAATTTCATTTTGTCTGCGTTTACTCCCTTAGTTAAAATGTCTGCAGGCATTTGGTTGGTTTGAAGATATTCTAACCGAATTTCACGTCTATCTATTTTTTCACTTATAAATTTTGCCTTTATATCTATGTGTTTTGTTCGAGATGAATACGACCCATTTTCCGCAATATGTATTGCGCTTTTGTTGTCACAATGCAAAACCATTCCTTTTGGAGAGTCTTGCACTAGTTCATGTCTTAGACGTTGCAGCCACGTTGATTCCTGCATCGCAGCCACTACTGACATGAATTCTGCTTCCGTTGTGGAGAGCGCAACTGTTTGCTGGCGCTTTGTACACCAAGATACTGCACCACCTTGGACAGTAAAGACATAGCCAGTCGTTGAACGTCTATCATCTAAATTGTTTGCCCAATCTGCATCACAGTATCCGCACATCTCGCTATTTTCCCTGTTGTATGTAATACCTTTGTCGATTGTGCCCTTTAGATAACGCATTACACGCTTTAGCGCAACCCAATGGCCTTTTCCGGGGTTTTTGTTGAATCGACTCAGCAGGTTAACTGCAAAACATATGTCCGGTCTTGTGATCTGAGCTGCAAACAACAAAGTAGAAGGACACATTTCTGACGACAGTTTCTGGTTAAGATCGACAGGTGTTGTGACAGAATTGCAATCGTCCATCGAGAAACGTTTGAGAACTTCATGTATGTACTGCGACTGATCAATCTTTATGATACCTTTAGACATATCCCTCGTTATGCGAACACCCAAAACTGAATGAGCTTCTCCCATGTCTTTCATTTGGAAATTTCTTGACAACTCTAATTTGAGAGTGTTAATGATGTTTATGTCATTACAGAACACCAACACATCATCCACATATATTGCAACATATAAAGTGTAACTTTGACTTGCTGAATAATAAACGCATTGGTCTACTTCGCTGCGTATCAATCCAAGTTTTACTAATACTTTGTTCAGCTTTTCATTCCATACTCTGCTTGACTGTTTTAGCCCGTACAAGGACTTCTTCAGAGCACAAACTCTATTTGTGCCATCATGGTAGCCTTCAGGTTGCTCCATGTATATTTCTTCTTTTAGGTCGCTATTCAGAAACGCCGTCACTGCATCTAGTTGATGTATCTGCAGGTTAAGTTTTGCAGCCATGGCCAGAAGAAATCTAATGGAGGTATAACGGACCACTGGAGCGAAAGTCTCCTGGAAGTCTATACCTTTTGTTTGACTGCACCCTTTGACAACAAGTCTGGCCTTGTGTCTTACAACCATACCATTTGCATCAACCTTAGTCTTGAATATCCATTTACATTTGATGGCCTTTTTGTTACTTGGTAGCCTTTTTAAGTTCCATGTATCATTTGATATCAATGAATTCATTTCTTCGTTCATGGCTACCTTCCATATGTCTTTTTTAGGAGAAGATAACGCCTCTTCGACTGTTGTGGGATCTTCCGAGATAAAATCGGTTGCACTAAAATTGAAAGCAGTGCCGATTTTCTTTTTATTAGCTAATCTCTCTGATCGGCGAATATCAATGACGCCTTGATTCTCTTCTGCAGCTTCGCTAACATCACCGTCATCATTGTCAAACGCATTATCGTCATCATTTGCTCTGCCCTCTGATTCTCCATGAGCATCATTGTCCTCATCGTCGTACACAGTTGACAATTCATCTTTAATATTTCCCTCTGAATTGGTTGTGTTAACTATGGGTAACCATGTCTTATTAGTATTGGATAACTCGCTTACACGTGCCTCATTTGGATTTTCCATGAAAATAACGTCTCGGCTGACGATGATTTTCTTACTTGCGGGATCGAACAGTCTGTAAGCTTTCGATTGTTGGCTGTAACCCACAAAAATACATTCCGTGGATTTGGGTTGCAATTTGGATCGTTTCTGTTTTGGCACATGTGCAAAGGCTTTGCAGCCAAACACACGTAAATGTTTGATACTTGGTTGGATACCCGACCACATCTCTTCAGGACTTTTGCTGTTATTTCTGCATGGGACTCGATTCAGCAAATACGCTGCAGTTGCTGCTGCTTCTGCCCAAAATTTTTCTTCAAGCCCTGAATCCAATAATAAGCATCGTACACGCTCCATTACTGTGCGGTTGATCCGTTCAGCTACTCCATTCTGCTCTGGCGTGTAGGGAGTCGTCTTTTGGTGAAGTATGCCATTCGATTCCAAATATTTTTCAAAGCGCTCGTTGACATATTCCGTACCGTTATCTGAACGAAATATTTTTATCTTCGTACCACACTGATTTTCAACATAGCAATTAAATTTTTTAAATTCATTAAAGACATCTGATTTGTTTTTTATTGGCACAACAAATAATTTCCTTGAGTAATCGTCTACAAACGTGACTATATAACGAGCACCAGAGAATGATGGAGTTCTGAGTGGACCCATTACATCTGAATGTACGATTGCTAATGGTTTTAAAGCTCGCTGTTTACTTTCTTGGAATGAATTTCTTGCATGCTTGCCCTGTATGCAAACCACGCATTTTGTGTTACTAATATGTGAAAAATTTATGTCTTTTGAATAATTCTTAACCTTTTTTAAATTTTCGTCGCAAATGTGTGCAAGACGACGATGCCATAACTCAAAGCTATTGTTTATTAACATCGCACTTTACCTTAATGTTCTTTTGTTTTGAGAAACACAATTAAGCTTATATAAATTGTTTGACACATTGGCGGTGGCCACTAACTCATTATTGTTGTTTAGAATTTCACACGTATCGTCTTCAAAAACCACTTTCAATCCATTCTGCGTCATTTGCCTAACTGACAACAAATTTGCACATATACCCGGTACATATTCGACGTTTTTTATCACTGTTTCTATTTCCTTTTCTCCTTCTAACAATGATATGTTAATGTCTCCGACACACTCTATTTTGAGTGTGTTGTTGTCAGCAGCTATTACTTCTTTGCCTTGCACATTTTTTTTATTTCTTAAATTCTCTTTTGTGTTGGTCATATGTGCCGTTGCACCGGAGTCTATGTACCAATCATTTCTGTCATTCTGATTAGTAATTAAAGCTAACAAGGTTTTTTCTGTACTACACTTTTTTCTGTATATGGGTTTTTCTTGCGAATTCCTTTTGAATTTATTTGGACAATTTCTTATAAAATGCCCTTCTTGCTTACACCCATGACATTTGAAATTTTTACCTTTTGTTTTTGGTTTTGAAATGAGTACAGTTTCTTCAACCTTGATTTCAGTATCAAATTTAGCATCTTGTAGAAGTAAATTCTTTACTATGTCTACATTTAACTCCGTCTTGGAGTTTTCCACTGCTAAAACAAGTGACCGAAATTCTTCAGGCAGGCCAGCCAACATTAATGATGCCGTTAATTGATCGTCGATGTTCAATCCGGCTTGCTGCACTTTTATGGATGTCATTATCATTGCATTTATGTATTCCTGCATGGAGTTAAAATCCGAAAGCTTTGTTTGTACTAATTGTTTTAAGAGTTCGACTTTTCTCGTCAGTCCTTTGTCTTCATAGGCTGATAATAATGCACTCCATGCTTCTTTAGATGATTTTGCTTTGGCAATGTGACCAAAGTTTGTCGGTTCAATCATTAATGTAATTTCTGCCAACGCGCGTTCATCGGTTTCCTTTTCTTTTTCTGTGGAATTTTCTGTTAAACCATCGTTCACAACTTTCCAGCAATTTTTTAGCACTAAATAAGATTGGGCATGTTTTCTCCATATATCAAAATTTTCACGGCCACGCAATTTATCAAACGGGAATGCAAAAGTTGACGCCATTTGAACGATAAAAATTATTTAACTACACGAGCCTGGGCCCATAACCTGTTGAAAAGAAACAAACACACGTCTGGCTTTGTTGAGCTTGCGACAGCAACTGATATATTAAGTACAGTGAGAGCATAAAGAAGAGAGAAATGTTAATTCGATTCTTAACAGATATTCAAACAAAAGGATTAAAGAAGTGACAGAATGTTGCTGCAGCTGATTGTAATGATTACGACGATTGCGAAGAGTGTAGAAACACAGAATTTTACGTTTGCATTGTGATCGACATTTCTGAAAATTCGCATTTCAAATTAAGCAACGAAAAATGCCAATTTAATTAACTCTTCAAAGCTATTAAATGAAATGTAATAATTACTGTTTTTTACACTATAACGAAATATTCGCTTATTAACATCTCACGCTGTTTCTTAATTCAAATACTTTATTAATAATCTTTGTTCAATCCTCCACGAATCTCAGCAACAAAGCACTGTGTTTCGATTCCATTCTGTGCTTAGCAACATTGTTGATATGCAATGTTTACAGGCAACGAGTTCTTCGTATGAATTTATGACGCAAAGATAATTTCTCTGGCAAATAACAGATTCATAAATACATTGCATTTGTTACCGGTATTCTCTAAAATACGGAAATTTATGTGTATATATATTAACATAGAGATTATAATGCATAGAGTTCGCATGCAGAGCAAATTTTTGTACCACATTTTCGATTGCCTGGGTCGTACTACTACGACCCAGTATCTAAACATTGTATATAAACATGTGTAGCTAAGCACTAAAAGAGTCCAAGAGCACAGTTTTGTACCTGAAGTTCGTCATAGAAATAAGGAGACGATCTCGGAAAGAGGTGGAAAGTGGGACAGGCGAAGAGCTCTGATCGCATTGTTGTTAGTGGGAATATTTCCGAGGGTTTCTGGATTTTTTGTCCAATTTTATTGCATCTGTTTTGTTTTTGTGCAATTGTCGGAGGTTAGCCATAAGGAGAGTTGTTTGACTTTATGCAAATTGTGGACTGGGACGAAAGAAATCAGGGCGGTGTGAGGAAAGGAGGGAATTTATGATAACCCTTGGGGTGAGAGGAAAAAGACGAAAGAAATGCAAGTGAAGGCGTTGTTAGTGGGAATATTTTTATGCTTATTATTGGATTTTTTGTCATTCTCTGTTACGTTTTTTTTTTGTATACATAATTACAATAGTGTTTTTTTTTGCGTTATTTTTGTTTTGTTTTTTGCTCTATGAGTTCATGCTTAACAGGAGTTTACTGATTGATCGATGCAATAGAAAACAACATTTCATTCGCGTTGATAGATTTCAATAAAAAGGTCGAAAATTGATATGAATTAATTTAATTGAAAAATTAAGTGTTATATGTTTACAAAACGTAATAACTGCTGGTGAAAGCCGTTGTACTACTAAACAAGTTTAATAGACACTACATTTAATATATAAATAATATTTAATAAAATATTTGCAAAATATACATTAAGTCTCAAATTATACATTAACGTAACATGCTGACTAAAACAATATATTTCAATGCATATTTCCTAACTTCACCCTACGGTCGCAAAGTTTATCTTTCACAAAAGTTTGACACCAAACGTGACTTTTACGAAATCATTGAAAAATCAAAAAACGTCCAAAAATATTGCATAAAATAAATACACACAGAACACAGCAAAATAATTTTTTTTCTTAGTTCTTCTTTCTTCTCTTCAATATTGCGACCAAAAAGCCTACCTGCATAGACATTATAATCTCTATGGCTCTATGCTACCTGGCTTGCATTTTTATGGAGGGCAATAAAAGTTTCTTTGCAGAATATTTCATTTCATGTTCTTTGCTTTTAATCTCTATGATATTAATGTTTTCTCATGCGGTTGTCTTCTTAAACAACTGAAAGAAGTGATCGCATGTGAACGATGAAACGCATGTTGGCAACATTCTCTGGCAACGTTCTCTTGTTGTTTACATGAAAATAGTGAAGGACTCACACACCTACATACATCCACCCACACCCACACTCACTCAAGCTGTCAGAAATGAACGCTGCATCAACTAAAAACACTAAACAAAACTGCGAACGCCTGCCTAAAATGTCATGATTTTAATTTATGATAATAAAAACGATGGCAGCAAAAAATGCAACGATTTTTTTGAAAATAGAAAAGATCATCATCAAAAAAAAAAAAAAAAACGAGTGCAACACAAACGAAAAAAATAGGGAAAAATGAATGAAATGTATGGAAAAAGTAGCTATTATTTTGCTATTGTTTTGTGTCTGCTGTAAATAACTTTTTCTAGCGTTGTTGTTGTTGTTGTTTTGTGTTGTTGTGCTTTAGGAATTTTTGCTTATTTATGGTTTAGTTTCTATTCTGTTTTTCTCACTGCAGATGAATGTTTTGATTTAAATTCGTTGTTGTTGTTGTGTTTGCGAGTGATTTCTGCTGTTGTTGGGTGAATAACTTTACTCAAGTATGCAACTCTATCATTTTGATTTAGTTTCTAGCAAAGCACTCTTCTCCCTTCCCCTTCCTTCGCTTCCCTTCCCTTTCCCTTCCCTTCCCTAGAACACATACGAAGGAGTGAAACAAATCCTTGAACATGCGTTCGGAATTTTGGTTCAACGTTTTTTAACCTCTTTTCACCATAGCAGAAAATAGCACAAATGCGCACACACACACATTCACATCCGTATATATGAATGTGTGTTATTTCGTTTTATTTGTGTTTATGTATCATCATCTCTCTACAATTTCCAAAATATAATAAAAAATACTGAAGCGGAAAAAGAAAAAAGGGAAAAATACGTAAACAGACAAAATTCTTTCACCGCAAAAATATACGAAGCTTCAAAAACTGCATAAAAAATGTGAAACGAACGTAAATTTACTTTGATGTGAAGTTTTTCGACGTTTTTCAGCAACGCTGAATGCTTTTTAACCACAAGTTAACACCACAGCAACGAAGTTAGTTTTTCGACTTTGTTGCGGTTCGAAGTCACTCGTTGTCGGTGTCAATTTGAAGCCGCCGTTCCACCTTTGAACATTCCTTCTTCCAATCGGAAAACACCCAACAAACTTCCCTGCAATGAGACGTCATCAGTCAAAGCAACGAGTTTCTGGTTGGATTGCGTTGATTTCGATTCGCTCCCAATTCGTGAATTCGTAGGCACGGAATGCGAACGAACTTCGGTTCCTTTCTCGAGCTAAACGAACTTTGATGTTGTTGTTGATGAGTGCTTTCGATTTCGCTGTGACTGATATCCTGAATTATGTGAATCCACTCGACCAAAGTGCAATTCAGCATTATTTGCAGCTGATATATTTTCAAAATAAATATTTATGAAGAAGACTCAATGTGAAATTGTGTTCGAAATACATTCAAAGAAAAATTCATAATGAATGCATATCGATTCGAGATTTTTCGATCGGAAAATACACGTAAGATATTCATAAATTTAACATGTATGATGCTCAAATCATAGATTGTAATTAATGGTTCAAAGAATAACTCACGGAATGAAGAGCATAAAAAAGCAATAGACTTAAAATATCAACTAAAGGAAAATTATGTGAAGTGTTGATGGATGAACAAAAATTTTTAATCGCAAATATTTTATTACGCTAATTAAAATAAATATTAGGGATCTGAATAATAGTGAATGGGGATAATTTATTGCATGATGATTTTGTTATAAATATCAAAATTAATTGTGAAGTTAAATTTTTATTAAAATTTGTAGATTCATGGAAAGCACCTAGAAAAAATTAGCCCATATTTAATTGTCCGCAAAAAGGAAAAATCCCCCGCAGCTCTGGGAATTTCCTGCGAATTCGTTTACCACTGTAAACAAAACTCAGAGGAGAAAGCCTTGTTTCAAAGAGAAAAGAGCTTCGACGAATACTCTCAATGAAATTCATTGAACGAACGACTACAGAGAGCCACAGATTGAACCTCAGAGCATTTCGAAAGCCTGGAACAGTCGTGAAAACGAAACAACTTTCCTTACGAAACTAGAACCAAACGTCAATCTCTTTTCCTTTTGTTCTCTTTATTTTGGTTTTGTGTGTTCTCTACCCTTTTTCACTCTCTCACTAGAGCTTTTCTGTTATCTTATTTAATTTTCATGGAATATCAAAGCAACAAGTTGCGTTCCGTGTCTGCTTTTTCATCTTCTTCTTTAGGTTGTGAAAAAACAGCTTCCAAGGACGTTCGCACAGCGTCCTCTGTACTGCTAAAGCGCCCAATAATATGCAATACTTGCTGTAGTCAGCGAGCTTAAGCGAGCATTTGGAGCTGTGTTGCTTTTCTTATCCTTCTTAAATGTTATCCCACTTAAGAAATCTTCGACATCTTCGTCGTCCTCCTTCTTCATCCTCACTTTCTTGGAATGGATATGCAAATAAGAGCATTCAGCTTCCAAGTGAGCTTCACAGTCCTCACATTCCACTCTCTTCTTCTCTGCATTTCTCCCTCTTCGTCAATAAAGTATTTTGATTTCGTTGCAAAACTCAGTCTCAAGTGCTTCAAGTGATTGTATTGAATAATTTACCATTTCAATTTTCTCAAAAATTCCCTGCAACAGCAGAAACGAAACACAACGAAGCAAAAAATGTTGCTGGTGTTTTTGTTTTTTCGATGTGTTGACATGCAAACAAGTGGATTAGCTGATTCCTTTCACATCCTGCGAAGTTGTTGCCGCTGTTGTAATCGTTATTGGCAGGGATTTCATCACTAAGCCGCGCTAATTTGGCCTTCCCTTGGCATGAAAAACAGTCAATTTCAATATCACAAATAAATATAAGAGCTGTTTTTTATAACGTGCAGTTATTTTTGAAAATGATTCGGAAAATGATGTAAAAATTAATATTAAATGGACTTTATTGAAGTTATTTCATGTTTTGTACAACGATGTTTAGGTACGCATCTTAACAATGATTTTTCATAGTATTTTTAATAAAACTGGAAACAGTTGAACTGCCAATTCTGACGTATACTCCAGGATCTGAAGCGCACTTCAATCCGAAAGACACCATGCCCACTTGCTTTCCATTTCTCACAGCCGGTCCACCAGAGTCACCCAAACACGACCCTGTGCCTGCAGCATAAGCACAAAACATATCGTCTGTTATAGCCGCCCTTGCCATCCCTTTTTCACACAAGCTGCTTGATATAACAGACACCTCTGTCCTTCTCAAATCAGCGACGCCACTGTTGGAGTCGTTGGCTATCGTCCAACCCCGACCCATAATCGAAACTGTATCACCTTCTTTTACCTCTGAGTAATCAAGTGCAATGGGTTTCATATTCGGTCCTTCCAAAGTATTGCTCAATCGCAGGATTGCGAAATCAAGCTTGAGTTTATGTGTTTTATGGTAATCGTCGTGTAGGAAGATGTCGGCGACTTTGCTTTGGATTTCTTTCAAAAGGGTTGAAGATCCGGCCCTAATCTGCATTTGGTGCTTCTGCCCAACGCAATGTGCAGCAGTCAGAACACACTTCGGCGTTATTAGACTTCCTCCACATGCAGTATAATTAGAAGGACCCTTTTCCCTAATTACGCTCACCATGTAGGGCACATCTTTGATATCTGCAGGCTTTCCGTTTATTATTCGTGGTAGCCTCAAGCAGGACACGAAGCTCAAGTGAGCTGCTAAGGAGCACAACGCGATCACAAAAGAAACCGTTGGAAAAGACATTCCTCCAACAATTACAGATCCCGAACTAATAAAGCAAACTGCCGAGAATAATGCACTTTTATACCCGGAATTAGTGCGGAAGTTATTAAGAAAGAACTTATAAAATGTTTTACTTTATTGTTTACTTTATATTATAGTAAATATTAAATACTGTGACCACAATTCATCAATTTTATGTGAGTTATAATTAAATAGATACTGCAGAGTACGGTTTTTAATTAAATATAATTGTAATAAATATATTCTTTCTCAATATCGATATATTTTTTAATGTATGGACATAAATTATATGGAATTCTTTGCATTATAGTGATTGCCGTATTTCCTCCGTCAGCTAATATATAGCAGATACAGAGCCTAAGCTCAGTTCATTCATAACTTTTATTAATATTTCTTCCACGTTTTTTATAACATTGAGGTGAAACGAACAAACTTTTGCTTGCCTCCAAGCTCTAGGTATGTTAACTACTGCTACAGGGACTACGTAGCATGCTGATATATAATAAGAACGTTGGGAACAACGTCGATTTTGGGAGTTATATTCCGATGAAATCAACTAAATTAAATGAGGAGTGGGTAAGCTTACCACTCTCATAGTGCCCCATTAGAACTCAAATTCAGAGAAGTCATCAACTCTGTTGGAACTTAAGCCATGCATCGACGCTATAGATAGGTGATATGGAGGAACAAAAACAAGGAAGATTGGAAGTGGGCTATTGGAATTCAAGATTTGCTAATACTATATGACTTGATGTATTCTGCAAATGTGCCGTCCATTATGTCGTGTGTCTGGGGAAGGTGACTTCATTTTCAAAGATCAGATTTTTCATAATAATGCTGGGCATTACAGGGGAATAGAATACTTCTGAGTAAACCAGAGTGATTCGTATGAATATATGTAATTGGCGAATCTGTTCGTGATATTCCAAACACCACCTATCCGAGTGATGACATGAATAGAAATAGATAGTTTAGAAAGTTCGAACGATGACTGCATTCAATAGCAAAGGTATGCGGGCACTATTATCGCACATATAGCGAGCTGAAGCATTCTAAACCGGATAACACATTGCGCTTCTTCAAGAGTTATTCGGTCCCACACAAAGAGCCTCAATAGACGTGCAGATCGAAGTACGCGCTTCCTATATTGTAATAACAACAATAATAATAATATCCCACTATACTGATAAACGAACCCTACCCAATGAAACTTGAATGAATATCAAAAGTTTTTGCTATTTCTTGTTTTTTTTAACTTTACTTTGATAAATGATTACTTATTGGTTACTTTAAAATACGTAATTCATTAATTTATTGTCGCTCCATATAGAATATTACAAATAACTATTCTTGTATACATAATATTTATGCGCCTTAACAGTAATCTTTCACAATACGTTGAATATAGCTGGACACATCTGGATGGCCAACTTGGAGGTACACACCAGGGAAGGAGGAACATCTCTCCCCAAGGGACACTACGCCCACTTGTTTACCATTTCGCACAATTGGTCCGCCAGAATCGCCTTCACACGAGATTTCATTTGGAGAATATGCGCAAAACGTATCTTCTCTTATGTTAAACCGGACTTGGCATATATTTCACGACAAGTGGAAGCTGATATGATATTTCCATTAACAGTATGGAACTGATTTTTGGTCCTTGCGTGTTTTTCACGGCAAGTTGAGGACGATATAATATGTCTGATTTTTTATTCTAGTGTATTTTTCGTGAGAGCTTGAGGATGATATTCGCTTAACCGGCGCCAGCTGATCTTTATATATTTCTCGGATTTGTAGCACCTGATTTTTTCTAAAAATCGCCTGACTTCAACCAGACTTCGAAACCGCCCTTGATATCTGAATAATCCCGTTCAATTGGTTTTTTTCTTTAATGCGATCGGTCATATGTATTATTGCTACACCATTCCGTTGCGCACTTTCATTGTAATAGCTCGGTATGAAAAACCCTTCCATTTCTCGTATTCTTGTTTGTTATTTATCAGACGTTGCAGCAGCAACATCGCCTTTTTCTGCGTCTTTTAAGCAATGTGCAGCAGTCAAAACACACTTCGAAGTTATTGGACTTCGATGTTTGCAGGCTCCCCACCAGAAATTCGGGTCCGCCGGATGAAGGATACGATGCTTAAGCGAGCTGCTAAAGAGCAAATTGCGATCACAAGGAGAAAAGTGCGCCCGGACATGTTTTCTCAAAGTACTGAACCGAAACTAATGAAGCAAACGGTATACCACTAACAGCTTTCATACTTGACAGATATGACTATTCGGAAAGATATCGCATATCATATAAATTATCTTACTTTATTATTTTCCATTAGCGTTCTTATTAAATATTATTTGGATTATAATAACTGTTTTTCCGAATTACATTTGCAATTAACTTAACTCAGCAATAAGACTGATGTTGTATATGATATAGAATAATGATATCACAAAAGTAGTATATAAAAACTATAAAAATTAGCGCTGGCAGTGTAGAAAAATCGATAATATACTCTACATAGGAATGTCGATTTCTATATAATTGATAAGTCTAACTTGTGATGCGATCTACGTTGCAACACTCACAAAAAAATCCGCAATTTAAAGCAGAGTTTTGTGTATATTTAGAACTCTATATACAATAAACACCTAATAATCAAAAATGATCATTTCACGAACGTGTATCACATCATTCACATGGTAAAATTAATAATTAATTGTCATTTTACAATCAATGGTTCAAACGACGTCAAAATATGTCCAATTGATGTAAAAGTTTACTGTTAGTATGTTTACTGAATATTTAATAGCTTGGCATTATTTTGTACCATTCTGCTTTTTTTATATGCTTTTGAATGATTTATTTTATTAATTCTATTAGTTAAGACAATATTTCCTTATATTGCCCTGCAAGAAGTGTGAAATTTTTAAGCTGCCAATTTTTGTGTAGACAGTAGGAAAACAGTCGCACCCATACGCAAAAGACACGATGCCAACTTGCTTTCCATTTCTCACAACTGGACCGCCAGAATCACCTTGGCAAGTGGATGTGTATGGGGCATGAGCGCAAAACATATTGTCTGTGATGGATTTTCCTGGGATGAGAGAATACATTTCAGCACATAAAGACTTTCGCACAACAGCAACATTAGTAGTCTGCAATATAAAACTAGTACTTTTTGGATTTCCGGGCTCAGTATGGCCCCAACCAGATACTGAAACATTGTCGGCAGTGTAAAGTTGTGAATAGTCGAGCTGAATGGTTGCAACATTCCGTCCTTTTAAAGGGTATTTCATACGAATGATTGCCAGATCCTGATCATTGTATGCACTTCGATTATAGCCTTTCGGTATTACAATCCCATCAGCTTTTCGCCCCAATCGTAATGGTAAAAAACTGGTTCCAGCCGTAACAAAAATTCCTTCCGAATCTTTAACGCAATGTGCAGCAGTTAGAACACACTTCGGCGTTATTAGACTTCCTCCACATGCAGTATAACTAGAAGGACCCTTTTCCCTAATTACGCTCACCATGTAGGGGACATCTTTTATATCTGCAGGCTTTCCGTTTATTATTCGGGGTAGCCTCATGCAGTACACGAAGCTTAAGTGAGCGGCTAAGGAGCACAACGCGATTACAAGTAAAACCGTTGGAAAAGACATTCCTCCAACAATTACAGATCCCGAACTAATAAAGCAAACTGCCGAGAATAATGCACTTTTATACCCGGAATTAGTGCGGAAGTTATTAAGAAAGAACTTATAAAATGTTTTACTTTATTGTTTACTTTATATTATAGTAAATATTAAATACTGTGACAACAATTCATCAATTTTATGTGAGTTCTAATTAAATAAATACTGCAGAGTACGGTTTTTAATTAAATATAATTGCAATAAATATATTCTTTCTCAATATCGATATATTTTTTAATGTATGGACATAAATTATATGGAATTCTTTGCATTATAGTGATTGCCGTATTTCCTCCGTCAGCTAATATATAGCAGATACAGAGCCTAAGCTCAGTTCATTCATAACTTTTATTAATATTTCTTCCACGTTTTTTATAACATTGAGGTGAAACGAACAAACTTTTGCTTGCCTCCAAGCTCTAGGTATGTTAACTACTGCTACAGGGACTACGTAGCATGCTGATATATAATAAGAACGTTGGGAACAACGTCGATTTTGGGAGTTATATTCCGATGAAATCAACTAAATTAAATGAGGAGTGGGTAAGCTTACCACTCTCATAGTGCCCCATTAGAACTCAAATTCAGAGAAGTCATCAACTCTGTTGGAACTTAAGCCATGCATCGACGCTATAGATAGGTGATATGGAGGAACAAAAACAAGGAAGATTGGAAGTGGGCTATTGGAATTCAAGATTTGCTAATACTATATGACTTGATGTATTCTGCAAATGTGCCGTCCATTATGTCGTGTGTCTGGGGAAGGTGACTTCATTTTCAAAGATCAGATTTTTCATAATAATGCTGGGCATTACAGGGGAATAGAATACTTCTGAGTAAACCAGAGTGATTCGTATGAATATATGTAATTGGCGAATCTGTTCGTGATATTCCAAACACCACCTATCCGAGTGATGACATGAATAGAAATAGATAGTTTAGACAGTTCGAACGATGACTGCATTCAATAGCAAAGGTATGCGGGCACTATTATCGCACATATAGCGAGCTGAAGCATTCTAAACCGGATAACACATTGCGCTTCTTCAAGAGTTATTCGGTCCCACACAAAGAGCCTCAATAGACGTGCAGATCGAAGTACGCGCTTCCTATATTGTAATAACAACAATAATAATAATATCCCACTATACTGATAAACGAACCCTACCCAATGAAACTTGAATGAATATCAAAAGTTTTTGCTATTTCTTGTTTTTTTTAACTTTACTTTGATAAATGATTACTTATTGGTTACTTTAAAATACGTAATTCATTAATTTATTGTCGCTCCATATAGAATATTACAAATAACTATTCTTGTATACATAATATTTATGCGCCTTAACAGTAATCTTTCACAATACGTTGAATATAGCTGGACACATCTGGATGGCCAACTTGGAGGTACACACCAGGGAAGGAGGAACATCTCTCCCCAAGGGACACTACGCCCACTTGTTTACCATTTCGCACAATTGGTCCGCCAGAATCGCCTTCACACGAGTCTTCATGTGGAGAATCTGCGCAAAACGTATCTTCTCTTATATTAAACCCGGAGTTGGCATATATCTTACGACAAGTGGAAGCTGATATAATATTTCCATTAACTGTGTGGAACTGATCTTTGGTCGTTACGTATTTTTCACGAGAAGTTGAGGATGATGTAATATTTCCTTTAACAGGAGGCAACTGAGTTCTTATTCTAGCGTTTTGAGAGCTTGAGGATGATGTAATATTCGTTTTAACCGGCGGCAACTGATCGTTATATATTTCTGGGATTTGCCGCACCTGATTTCTTCTCAAACTCGCCCGACTCCAACCAGACGTCGAAACAGAGTCACCATCGTTGATATCTGAATAATCCAGTTCAATTGGTTTTATATTTTTTCCTTTCATGCCATCGGTCATTCGTATTATTGCTACACCATTTCGTTGCGCTCTTTCACTGTCATCGCTGGGTATAAAAAACCTTTCCATTTTTCGTATACTTATTTGTGAGTTATCAGACGTTGCAGCAGCAACATAGACTTTTCTTGCGTCTTTTAAGCAAATTGCAGCAGTCAGGACACACTTCGACGTTATTAGAGTTCCTCCGCACTCATATGATTCCATTTCATCATTTTTCACAGGATGTACGCTCACCATGTAAGGAAAATCATCGACGTTTACAGGCTGTCCACCAAAAATTCGGGGACGTCGGATCCCGGATACGATGCTTAATCGAGCTGCTAAGAAGCATAACGCGATTACGCAAAAAAACGTTTGAAAAGACATTTTTCCAAGAATTACAGATCCGGAACTAATGAAGCAAACAGCCGAGAAGAATGCACTTTTATACGCGGAATTACCGCGGAAGTTATTATGAAAGAACTAACAAAATGTTTTACTTTATTGTTTTCAATTAAAATTAATATGAAATACTTTCTGGCGGAGTACATTAGTTTTAATTAGTTTAAAGCTATTGAGCTGATATATTAAAATGTTCAAGGGCTAATAAGTTTTTCGGAGCTATAAAATATATAATATTTTAAATCTAATGAAAATAGATAAGAACTTGTAGCTAAAGTATTGAGTCGGCCTTAAACAATCACTTACTAAGCATTTTGGTTTCAATCTTTAAAATTCCACTAAAACTCTTGCGATGGAACTTCGTATGAAATCGAAGTTTGATATAAAAATGTTGGAGAAGCCATCTTGCGGGACAAACACACATCAAGAACTGTTCAACACGGTCCTTCCTCTTTAGAAATATTTTCCTTCTTGGGTTAATTGAATAGAGCAAAGAAATCAATAAATAAAATCGATCTTAACTAATTTATAGTTGACGAAATAATGAAGGTAAATTGAATTTCCTTCGGCGGAAAAAACAGACATTTATTTCTCTTAAGTACGTCTGAATAACGACTCTTGGATGACCGATTTTACGGAGGATTCTAGTAAGTTCCGTCGATTATGGAACATAGAACGAGAAGAGGAAGGGAGGTGGAAGCTTAGACTACAACTTGTTGACTTCGTCGGCGCCTTCGACGTTTGTAGCTTCCGCAAACAAGCTTATTCTGAATTAACCCACTGTTAATTCTCAAATAATCCCCACCGCAAACTGAAGAACATTGATAAAAATCTTGGCTCGAGTCGGACGTCTGCAGAGCAAAAAAAGAATGTTGGGCAATGAGCAACGAGCGAAGCCATCTGCAGGTGAGAGTTTCATTCAAGTTTTCTGCTCCTTCTGCTGCTCTTGCGATATCCAATCTTTAAAAGGAAGACAGAGTGGCCAGCAGCGTGACGATTTATTGCATTTTTCGCTTTTTTCTGGTATTCGGCTGCAGGCGGACGTATTATAACATGAAATTGCGCCTTCCGTAATTTTTCCACTCTACCATCGAAGGCGCTTTCCCATTAATCTTAATAAGAAATCTGTAAGGATTAAAAGTGGAGTATCTGAAGGAGTCTTTAGCAAAACAGACTAAAGAAAGGAGGAATTTGGAAAATAAGGAAAAAGAACTAAAGAAAAGTGATTTGACTTCAAACAAAGAAAATTGAGAAATCCAATGATGTGAAAAACAAATTGAATGAAAAAGAAATTGCAAAAGTAATATTACAAATGAATTCCACACTTTAATGAATAAATGCTTTTTAATATTGAACAATTCAATCTCGCATTTAAATGGGTTAAGAATGGGTTAATTCCGTTAATTTAAAAGATAAAGAAATCTTGGCTTCTTATTACATCTCGAAGCAGTCTCTCTATTTTGTCAAGATCTTCTCTAGCATTCATTTCATATTGGAGAGCGCAGCGACGCGACAATCTTCTTAATTGCTGAGATAATTGACAGCTGTGGCCATTATTAAGCACCCGAAAAATTTTCTATAGGATGCAAAAAATACTTCATCCCTTAAATATTACCTTACGAAGTATAATAAATTACATTTTCATGACATCTGAACTTCAACTCTTTGTTTTCCTTCCCGTTTCTCTGCAATATTTAATCGGAATAAATTTTTAATAAGACCTGTTGAAGGCTTTAATGCCTTTCACTTAGTTTTGGTATCATGATAAAGGGTTAAAATAAGTGTATAAATAGATAAAAAACTACTACCAAATTATATAAGGATATATAAGAATTTTACTCCAAGCAGTTCCTTAAGTTTTCATAAAATTATTTTATATTTTTTATCCTAAAAGCGCTTAATCCTAAGTTCAAGTTTTTCTTTATCAATAATATTGTTAAATTATTTATTTAAAATCACGTATTGTCCTTTATCCTACAATGCTTTTAATATCGTTCCTTGAAAAGGAATATTAAATGCTACATTTTCTCCTTTTCTTTGTGCAATGACTTATTTCTTTCCCGTTACTGTCTGTCTTCTTGTCAGGCTGTTTGTAATCCTGCCTGTTGTTATTTTATGATTTCATTCCTCTTGACGGTTTCCTTTTGCACGCAAACAAAATATTATGATAATATTTCAATACACTTCTATCCGCAGCTTCTTCATCCTTCTTTAAACTTTCTCTTTCAATCCGCCCACCTTTCGCGTCCTTCCTCTTCCCCTCGATCTGTATTACGCATTGACGAATATCATTCTGCAGGGGTTTGAAAAATAATTGCCTATCAAAGGATGTGAGGTGAACATTTGATAAGTTATCCTTTAAAAGTGAGTGCTTTTTCCGCTCCTGGAGGATTTTTGGATAAAGGCGAATAATTTTCCCTTGCATCTTTCGCTCACATTCACTTCAAAGACCCATAGTCAGTCAGTCACTGAATAAATAATGCTTTCCAATTCGAAACCTCTTCAGACGCATGAAAATTATGCGTTGCCTGTTGATTTTCACCCATCTTATTTGCTTTTCATGACTGTATCGCTTTCTGTACTGTCTATCGCTTTCATGCTCCAGGTTTGATTCGAGCAAAGATGAAATATGAATAATTAACTCATAATGTTGCAGAGTCAAGTTAATAAGATGATGCAATATTATTTGGGAGAGTATGGAACAAAGGTAACACCCTCACCCATTCCAATATTTTTCCTTGAAAAAGGGGATTCCATAGTAAGACTACTATACTAATTTATTTATTCAATTACATTTTCTAAATTTTCTATTTATTTTTAATTTAATTTTTTTAAAAATGATTTTAAATCAATCCATTTTTGACCGAAATGTAATCATTTCCGTCCTCCCGACATCACTTTTACACGAGAAAAAATCGAATGTTTTTTTCAATAAAATTTTATACTTTCTGTGAATTCCTCATTTGGAAAATCGAAAAACAATTTGTTGAGGTTATCCGCAGTGTTCAATAAAATACCGCTAAAAAACAAATACAAACGTAAAAATTAATATAAGTGCGTTTTAGTCCGCACAGAAAAACATTCGCAAAACGGAGCCAATTGCAAACAAGTTCGCCCTGGAGAATCATATACTTTTCATTACTCCTGCAGCAATGGCAATATCAATAAAAATAATAACAACATCGGTAATTACAACTACTCAATTCGAGCTACCAACAATTTCATGGCGTCTGGCGCTAACTCACTGCCTTCTCCCAACACATATTCTCTTTTCCCATCTCCTCTCGTCCTTGCTTGAGCGTCCTTCGCTCGGAGCCTGCTGATTAATGGCAACCCTTTGGCAGAGTTGATTAATTTTGCTGCTTGTTATAATTAATTTGAAATTTTCCGCCACTAATGTTTGGACCACCCTCACGCTTTAACCCGCTTCTTCTGACACCAAGCGTCTTCTTCAGACAGTCGGCATTCTTGAGGTTGTGTATTAGCAGCAGCATCTCTGCTCCCTTCGCCCCTCTTCGACAGTGTCCATGATGACCATCATTAGTCAATTGTTAAGGAAGTTATGAGAAACGTGGCCAACGCTGCTCGAACGGAGCTCAGATGCATCATCGTACTAATTTCAGTCAGCTTCTCAACTGAGTGGAATAGGTATGAAGATTTAGGACGAAATGAGAAGGGATGTGACCAGGAAGTCGATTTGTCGATTTCAGTTTAGATGAGTTGTCGGTGTGGTCCACTTAATATCATCGCTGCGTGGTTAATGAGGTTGGTTAGGGACTTAAATGTTGTTATAGTCATTACTGGAAACTGTCCTGTAGTTAGTTTAAGGAATTTGTAAAGTATTTTGTTATAATGACTAAGCTAAGAAAGGGTCTGAAGTTGCTTGTGATAGAGAACGATACAGTCTGAATAAAATCTATGGAGACAGGGGACAGCTTGGGATTTGGATAGTACACCGTGACGTATGAAATGAAGACATCTGTCTCGATTTACAATATAGTAATATTGGATTAAATAAATAATTAATTTATGGTAATAGAGAGGACTTCTTTTGAAGTTAAACCTAAAACCTTTGTTTGAATTTATATTTAAAGTGGAGCAAATAATTCAACCTTTATTTGTGCAATTAAAAGGATCACTGAAGTAGGGAAAAATTAGGATTTCCCATAAAAAAACCTCGGTATAATTCAGAATATTTTCATTATTAATATGCTTTAAATGTTTAGAAAAATGAAACCGATTGAAAAATTCAATAAATAAGTCACAAAAGGAAAAATCAAGCGAAGATTGAAAATTGTTTGTGTGATTTTGCGACTGCGTAGAGATTTTATGATGAGTTGTGGAGGAGGTCGAATGGAGAACAACTGCAAACGTATATTTTTCTTCATTGGACGGTGATGATAACGACGATGTTAATGAAGATGGCGACGTGTTCGCTGCTGTTGAAGTTGTCCATTTTTCTATTATTGTTCGTTGTTTTTGTTCTCTCCGTTGCTGGTCCTGGGACAGTTTTCTGTTGTTGCTGATGATGATGCGATGTCGCCTTTCGTTGACGAAGCAGACGCGTTCGAGTGCAGAAATCGCGTCATACTTCAGCGTCCCGCAAATGGCATGAAGAAAACGCAAACAAATGGCTTCAAATTGAAATGTGGAAAATATGCAATTAGTTAGCAACAACAACCACAACAACAACAACAACAATAGCAGCAACAATAGCAGCAACAATAACGGCGGAAACGTGCAGGATTGCGGTATATTTAAGAATTGTCCTGGCATCGTCCTGGCGGCGGTTGCTTGGCTCTTGTTGTGGCCGCGTTTGTTTAATGAGAATCCTTATCGTCTGCTGACTGATTTTGACACGTCGAAGGAATCGCTTGCTGTGACGAGGTTTGAATGTAGCCACATAAATGTTAAAGTCCATTAGTTCATGTAATTTAAGTGCTGAAATTTATATTAGTGCCTTTCCATAATAGTATTCAATTCGGCAATTTCCAAAAAACCTATAATAAAAAATTTATAATATTTGCCAGTGATTCTCATATCACAATGAAATGAAGACTGTGCACCTTTTATGGTTTCAATAACAAAGCAACAACAATAAAGCAACACTAAAATACAACACAAAAACCAATAAAAGCAAAAATATGAAATAAATAAACTTTGCAATGATTTCGATTCATGCTAAAGAACAGCAACAACTTTTCGTTTGCATATTTTTAGGCTCAACTCGAGCGGAAGTGCAAAAACAATAATAAAACCTGGTTTTAAAATAAACAAACAACAGTTTTTGGTGTTTCGATGAATCAGTCGAACTGCAGCTCAATTCACTTCAATTGAATTCACGTCAATTGAGTTGAGGCCGTGGTGAAAAATTCGATTGGTGGTGCTTCGATTGCCTCTGCTTGATTGAAGGATCGATTGACTGCATAAATTACGAAGTTGTTTTTATAGCTTCATAGTTGATAACATGTAAAATCTGTTTGTTTATTAAAAGTGTGTGTGAGCTTCGAATTTGCATTCGGATGTTGTGAAATGGACGTCGCACTTCATTAGAATAAAAGAGGCTTTAATGAGAAAATACAATGGAAACTGATTTTAAAGGTAGAAGGGAAATTATTAAGAATGCAGATTGTTGATTAATTATATTTAAAATATCTGTATTTAAATTAATTCTATTTTTAATCTATTTTTATTAATTTCTCTTTTAATTATCTGTTTTGCTACGTTGATATTGCATCGTTTTGAGTTCCTTGATTATCCGAATTTCCATATATATGATTTTGCTCTCTCCCAACTACCCTTCCTCCTAATTCGATCACTCAAATTGACCTAAATTCATGCCCATTTCTGATGTTTGCTGTTGTTTTCCCAGCGGCGTTTGTTGCGCTCTGCTGAATTCTATCCAAAAATAACAGATGCAGCAATGAAAACAACATCATTCACAGCTTCTCCAACAATAAACAACAACAACAAATAAAAATGCATGCAAACGAACATTCAACTCGTCTGTCCGCAAAATGGATCCAAGCGTTAAATGTTTGTTGTTGTATTCGTGGTTCTTGCTCTTCTAATTCCTGTTGTTATTCCTCTTTCTGTTGATCGAATTGTTTTCGATTGACGCGTTTGAAATTCCTCTCCTTACATCATCATTTCACATGATTTTTTACTTTCTTTCCTTGAATAAACTGCGAAACTTTCGCACTTATTTAACATTAATATTTTGTTTATTAAACGATGAAATAATTGCGAAAATTCTCAAAATTCTCTCCTTTCACAAACATCATTCTTCGGCCGTTTTTATAACGTTGAAAGTGTTGCCGAAATTTTAATGGAACGGTGAAAAATTCTTCACTACTTCACAGAATGAATTGAAATATTTTCGAGAGCGCAATTTTAAAAATGCAATTGAAAAGAATCGTCGATTATATGAAGTTTTCCAAATGCAATAAAATTAAATGGAATACTTTACGGAATTTTACAGAATCACGTTAATTAATAAAAAAAAAATTATATAAAATTTGCTATTTTTTATATTCATATGTGCATTAGTAATATAAAATTATAGTATATTTTATTAATATTTTATTATTATTTTTCTTTGTTATTGCTGAATCGTATTAAATACGATGAAATGTTCATCTTTACATTATTAAAATATCTTATCATATAAATACGATTTGCGAATCTGTTAAAAATAGAACTGTTATTACAGCAGCTTCTCTCTGGTTTTAACAGAATCTGTTAACAGTTCGCCATGTTTTAACAGAGTACAACTGTTAACAGAAGAACAGATTCAACTGTTGAGCAATTTTTTAAAGCGCTGCAATGAACTTGCGATTGCTTATCAACTGTTTAGTGATTTATTTATATCTTTTGCTTTGTTCTTGCATGGAGTCGGGTTAACATCTTTGTTGGCGCCGGATTTGGATGTTTTATGCTTGTAATTATTACCAGATGGAAACTGTAAATTCCCTTCTCTGCCTCACAAACGTCCTTTGATACAGCTGATTATTTTACATGATTAAGTCTTTTTTAAATGTACTTAACGCGCGACTGCAACTCCTCAGAAAACATGTGCTGCGACTGCTGAGGCAGAGAAACGAAATTCATTGTAAACAGAATAATTTAGTGCTGCGGAGTAATTTTACGCGGATGAATGAAAAGTGATTCGATCGCTTGGTTTGTGTTTTTCAAAGAGAGAGCGATAGAGAGCATTTATTTTCATATGGCATAGTTTTCCCCCTCGATTTCCAAACGTATGCGAAGGAAAAGGAATAACAAGAAAAACATCAGCATCAATAAAAGTTAGCATCAGCTTCAGCCGCCAACGAAAAAGCAACACATACGTAATTAAGAGTACTTTTGTGCAATTGGCACAAGCACAGCCACAATCGAACTCAAGCACACAAACGAGCTTCCTTCCGTGAGATGCGTTGCCATCGCCGCAGCTTTAGGAGAGGTACGCCGCGAAAGTGAGTCTGAGGAAATCCCCTGAAGCGTGAATAGAGCTTTGCCACAGTTTATTGTAAAAAGCAACAAGAACAACGGCAACATGTGCAGCAAGAGCAACAGTTGAACTTACAGCAGCAGCAGCGTGCAACAGTTTGCAGTTTGGTTGGGAAAATAAATGCTTTGAAAAAGGAACAGAGCGAAAGAGAGCAAGAGATACAAAAGTTCGATAGCCAAATTTCTCTTTTCTGAGTGAGAGCGCGTTGAAATGATGCGCTATTCCAACAAGAATCGAGCAAACACGAACACTAACGACGACAACAACAACAAAAACGTTAATTTACCACTTGTGTTTTGCGCTCTTAAATACGATTTTTGTTGACCTTATTTCCACAGACTTCCAGGAGAAATTCCATGCTTCCATTGTTGCAACATTGCAAAGAGAAACAGAGTTCTGTCGAATGTCCTTATGCTCGAATACGAAGAGTAGAATAGAAGGAAAGAGCGCCATCTACACGTTCCGCTTCTAACGAGGATCCAGCCGAAAGCTCGTACGTTTCGGTTCACTTTCGGTTCTTTCGGTGAATGTGAGAACTCGCTTCTCTGCACCTCGTCTCTTGGAGCCTAGAATCGATGCTCGATGCGCTTGAAAACTCAGTTGTGAAAGCGTCTTTAACGAAATCGGTTGCTGAACTTCGTCTCGTGACTAAAATTGCGTCGAGAAATTAGTTCAAGTCCCGGTGCGTTGCTCTAGAAAGCAAAGCAAACAAAAAAAGAATTACATACAAAAGTTCTTAGTTAAAACAAGAAAAATCTTGCAAGCATGAACAAATTGAAACTCTTTTGAAATTATTAATAGTGATTGGGAAATTTTAATAATTGTTCGGAAGTTGTTTGCAGTTTTAGAGAAATTCAGCAAAGAATGTAGAGAAGAACGGTATTCGAGAGAGAACTTTATTATAATGGTTTAATAAACGACAAGAAAGTGTTATTTTGGAGTAAAAAAACGATGAAATTTTATATGCTTAAAGAAGAAGATAAGTAATAAAATGAAAGTAGGAGAAGAACCGTAAAAATAGAAGGAGGAGAAAATAAAGCTTAAATTAAATTGAAAAATTAATCAGAATTCAGAATATTGAAGATAATAAAAGTAGAAAAGGAAGTTGAAAAGAAGAAAAGTTTTGCTTTAAATAGAATTGCATTAAATTGAATCAAAAACAGTTTAAAAAATAATAGAAACAATTAATAAAAAACAGAAAATAGCAACAAGAAAAAGTACTCGAAGAAGTAATCATAATTCTTTAATAAATAAATATAATTAATAACTAAATATTAGTTAATATAGTTGAATATTATAACATTAAATATTAAAATTAAATATTAAGCAGAGTTTCAATTTAACAATATTGTTATTAATAGTATTTAATAATAACCTTGCTAAGCATCATTTAAGCACAAAAAGTCCTTTAAAAGTGACTAAAACCCAGAAACGAAGCGTCGCTGGTTGAAATAATCGAAAAGGGGGAAAAACATTAAAAACAATGACGGAAAAACTATAAACAGAAGCCACGAAGAACACCGCAAAAGCAAGTGAAAATTGAAATAGCCGGAAAGGAGCCATTTTTGCAAATCACAGAAACTGAAACCGTTCAAAAACAAAGGCTCATTACTTCAAGAAGTTAAATGAAATTCGGTGCTGCTTTTGTGCGTTTTATTAGCGAATCACTTAACGCCGCACAATCAACAACAACAAAGCAAAAACATTAAGCAGCAAAAATAATAAAGGAATTTCCGTTTCCCAAATAAGAAGAGCAACAAAACGCAATACAAAAACAATTTCTAGCGGTTGCAGTTGCCCTGAACGAAAAGGAAATCAACACAAAACAAAAACTGAAACACGTTTAAAACCCAAAAACCGTTTAGCAGAAAGAGAAATTCGAATACAAGCAAAACAAAGAAGGAGGGAAAATTAAACAGAAACCGAAACATTTACAAAGTGTTGCCAACTCGAAAGTGTACACAATTCAATTTAATTTAATTGAAAATACAACAGCACGAAGTAAAACAAATCGAAATAATAATTAAAGCTGTTTAGCGAACAGTCATTGGAAAAACGTAAGTAAATAATTTAGAATTAAATTAAAATTAAATCTTTTAATGAACGAGTTTTGAAAACTTGTTAATATTTCAATTCTTTCTTTTAATTGAAATATATTTAGTTATTTAGCAATATTAACTGAATTAAATTTAATTTATTTGCTTCAATTAAGACGTCAGACTTTGATCAATAAAACTGTTAGGTTGACTAAAAGGACAGAAACAAATATTAGTTGACGCCCACGAGTTAATTAAAGAATTTTATTTATTTTCTTTTCCATAAAAATTATAAATAATAATAATTAATAGTATTATTTGCATGTAAAATTGTTAAGCTGATTTTTTAATCAAGGAATTAATAAAATTCAATTTTGTTTTTCCGTTTATATCATTTATTTTTTTATTTATTTGCACAATGTAAAATTCTGTTCGATTAAGAAACTTGATTCAATTAGAACTCAATTCAACTCAGCGCAGCTTAAAAGTAGGTATTCGTTTTATACTATAAAATAAAGCAGACACTGGTGCAACCTTTTTCGCGTGATACAAATTTTCTTTCCAATTAAATTTATTTATATATGTATTTATTTTTGTTATAAAGGTTGTTGTCACAAATTAAAATGGAAATTGCAATTGTTATTGATTCGCAGTTAACCATTTCAACAGTTTGGTATTTATTTTGTGCCACAATATAATAACATGATTGCTTACTTTTAGGCTGTGTTGATAATTCATTTGTATATTTAACAAGCGTTGTTAATTAATCAGAAAAGTATCGCGAATTTGCGAATTTGTTGCGTTATTTCTTGCCTTCCCTTCTCTTCTAATTATTTTTACACATTTTCATATAGATTTGCCATGAGATTGCCGTTTAAGGCGTGCGACGGTATGAGAATCTAGTTCAAAATCGATTTCCCTTGATTGTAATCCTCGGTCTTTCTTTAAATTAAAGTTACTTTAAACTTCTTCTAAGTTACATAAGTTTTTCTAGGTTACGCAAGCTGCTCGTAGCGACTGCAACGTATTTTCAAAGGTTTCGGAACTGTGATTCGTGACGAGCTCCGCTTGCGAAGGTTGCTAGTAAAAATGTCACGTCGCTGTCCTTTGAAGCGCAGCGTTAATGTGTTTAGCACACACACACACACATAGCAACAGAAAGACAATCAGTGACACACACACATACACATTTCTTTCCAACGCTTGAATTCTTTTCGGTTTCAATAGAGATTTTTTATTTTGCCTGAACTTTTACCAAATTCAAACGCAAAGATTTTCCTTCACTGACACATAATTGCTTTTGTTTCTGTGTGCGTTTTTTTATATGCTCGTTTATGTGTGTCATTGTGTAGGTGTCTTTTTTGTCAAATTGTTTACATTTTTGCCATTTTTTCCTTTCTTCGTTGATTTATTGCACATTTTTATGTCGAAAAGAGTTGGATGCGCTTTTGTATCTCTCCTTTTATATATAAATCCTATTCTTTGTCCCTCTCTCTCACTGTTTCATTTTATTGCAATATCAAGTTTTAATTTAAAAACATGCTGCGTTCATTTGCTCCCTTAAAATTCCTTAATTTTCTTCAATCGGTTAAAGTTCAATGGTTATTTTTCATTAATTTGTTTCAAAATGAAGGAAATTTTCTCATCAGTCGATTTATCACTAATTTTTTTATTCCCATTTAAAACTTTCATCCTTCTTTTGCTCTGTCAGATCTAAATTCTGTCTGTGGTGCATCTGATTGCGGCATCGTGAGCAGCTGGCGCTGGATGTGGAATTGGAGCTCATTTCTCAACATATTTGTTGAATGTTGCGAAGTGACACGCTCTGTTCTTTAGCCAATTTATTTTAGCATATCGCTTGATCCTTGTTTCCCTCACAGTTCGAGTGTTGGTCGCTTTTTCTCGTGAAGACAAAAACGAATGCTATTCGAATGAAGCAAAGTCAGAACTACGATGGATTCATCAACTTCTTCCCGCCCTCGAGCTCGACGAGTCCCCTGATCCTTGAACTGCACCTCGATGTGTTTTTCTTGCGCCATTTATCAAATCGATATCCACGATTTGATTCGCTGACACTTCGCATTGAGTTATCGCTTCCAATTACAGCTCAGCGAGATGTGCAGATGTGTCAATTAGATTCTAGCTCAATTCTGATTTACAAAAGAGTCAAGGATTTCTAATTACGAATCAAAGTTTGTTTATAGTGATATTTTCTTTGGCTATTTCAATGAATAAGTTTTTGTAATCGAATAAATGTTAAAGTACCTTGAAATTTCTTATTCAATTCAATGCTTTTCCTTTGTTAAACTCTTTTCTTTCTTTTAGACAGTTTTAAGTCTTTGATAACATTGAATTTAATCGTTATGATTTGGAAATTTTCTTGATAAGCTCACTATTATCGTTATTATTCTTTATTGTTATTGCTATTCCCATCTTTAATTCATGAATGGGTTTCTCTAAAACGTTTTCTCTTGTTTTTATAATAAATTCTATTATTACTATTATTATTATTATTATACCAAGAGAACGGGCAAAGAACTTTGAATTGATATCGATTGAAAATGATTCGCCTTGTTTTTTGCTCGTTTTATTCTCCTCTTTGATGCTGACTGACATTCGTCCTGAGTTACTGACGACGAATTCGTGCGGTCGTAAGATGATTACGCGATTTAAACTAAGATTTCCATGGCAATTCAGGAATTCATAGCATCGACTGAAACTTTCATTGAGTAAATTTATAAACGAGGTCACTGAAAGTTGTCCAACTTTGTGCTTAGTTTTTTTTTGTGATTTTTCTGTATCCCTTCTCCCAACCAACGCTGATTTTTGACCCACTTTCGCATCATCGTGCAGTTGAAAAAGGAAACGGAAACGCAGTGGCGGGATTGAGAGACAGAGAAAGTGTCACGCTTCACGAAGTCGGTCAGAAGTCGCAGGATTCACGGGAATCGTCTGTCTGCGTTAACGTTGTCGGGACATTGAAAGCACTGAAGTGTGTTATTAAAATGGATGAGGAAACATCTAAGGTTTAATTATTTGCCAACCGGAGAAGAGGAAGAAGCGCACAGAGATCCTTTTACGCTGTCCTATGCGATTTTTGTGTGGTTATTTCTTTATCTGTCTTCTTGTTTGGCTCAGCATTAACTCATCGTCATCGAAAAAAAGCAGTCATCAGCGTTTCAAAGGGTTTCCATAGAACTTTAATGCGTTTTTCGGAAATGTATTTCTCAAAATTTCCAAGAAGGTTGCGTTAAAAGCTTGAAATAAATAAGATAATTGAAATAAATCTATATTTTATATAATGAAACTAAGTACAATCCCTTAAACTTCACTTTTTTGATGTCAAAACGTTGGACTATGAGTCCTGTTTACTTATACTAAACCGGGAAAAGGAGGCAGTTGAACTTAGGTTATACAAGGTGTTCGGAAAAGGGGCGCGGGAGGCGTTGCTATGGCAAAAGTTGCAGTTGGTCAGTTATGCTAAGGCGACGTTTATTTCGCACTCAATTATTTTGAACTGGTGCCAAATTAAATCAAATTGAATAATTACTAAATCCTCTTTGCTCTCCTCTCTCCCACTCACTCCAATCTCTTTTCCTTATCACATTTTATCGATTTTTGTTCTTATTTCATTTTATTGCCAAGTGATTAAAAATGGGGGCGTGTCGTCTTTGAAAATAATATATATTGCAATTCAGAATATTTCTGATTTTTAATTGAATCTTGATTTTAATACGTTGCTTGATTTTCTTTGAATTATGAATTATTTATTTATTTATTTATTTATTATATTATTTATTATATTATTTATTTATTTATTATTTAGAATCTTATCCATTTCTCAATATTTCCTATTTTCTCTTCTTTCTTTTACTAAAATTGCACAAATTACAAGAAAGATAAATCAAAGAAACAAGAAAACCGATTTAGGAATATCATTTCGATGATTTTTTTGTTTCATCGGTTTACAGGCCAATATTTCCTTTAAATCCGGATGCTGTTAGACCGCAGTTTAAAAGTATGCAATGACTTTTGTTCATTGCGAGTTCAATTGGCTCAATTGAGACGCTATTGTGAGGATGGGCAGAGCACCTCACAACTTGGGAGTTACAATAGAAAGAGAAGAAAAAATAATGTTTTGCTGAATTTTGGGGATCCAAAAACAAGAAGAAGGACTCAATTTGTAGCATAACGTAAATGCCCACTCTTAGGCAGCACTGATAATTTACTAGTGACGCCCAAATTTTAGTGACACGACTCAGAATCGTGCTGTTAGAGTTTCTATTCCTTATGTCCTTTATGACTGCCATTAGCATAATCGCAAATGAAGTCGCAAATCTGATGTATGAAAGCAAACAATATACACGAACTCGCTGTTAAAAATACATTTCTCGACTCGACTCGAATTGCATAATTAAAGCGTCCTTTTTATATGAAAAGCGTAACTTTAACAGTTTTAATGTCCATTTAATGTTATTTTCATAAGAAATTTTAATTGAAATGTAAAATTAGGAGTGGAATATCAAATTCTGAATTTGCATTTTTCCTTTAAGTGTAATAAGGAGTCTTTAGGAGACAACTTGCTGCGTCTATGGGTCGCCAATAAAAACAAAACTTAATGTTAATTATGACATAACCCTTTAAAATTCTTCTTTAAATATTCCTTCCTTTGTAAAAAATATTTTCGGCTGTTTAATTCTGATTTAGAGAAGTGGAATTAAGCAGTGACTTTTATTCCATTTATTATAAGGCATTTTATGTATTCTGGCGCCCTACTGTGGATTCAAGAATAACTTCTGACTGAACAAAAGCGCTCCTTTTTAATTAGCATATGTAAATAATTAACAAAATCCATGTCTAAAATGAGGCAATAGATGAAGGAAGAGCAAAAGAAAGTGAAGAAATCCAAATTAGGATTCAAGCAACGTTTCAAAAGAAGAAAGAAAACAATTTTTTCCGAGGCAGTATAAAAAAGAGATGAATACAGAAAAAAAGAAGCAAATAAACAGAGTTGCCACGAACAGGAATAATTAACAATTGCTCGGGGCAAAAAAGTCACGAAACCTTAAAAAGTGAGGGTCGCATTTGGCCCATGAACAGACCGACGAAGCCAAGCAATTGACCCTCTCTGAGCGTCTCCAACCCATTGATCGCCTCAGACCCCTGCTACTGCTGAAGCTCACAGTCCATTAATCATGAGCCGTCCTTTCATCATCTTTCGGATGTCGACTGAAAGTCGTTGTTGGCAACACCCTCGCAGAATTCAAACAACTTCAGCTCCGTTCATTTATTTCGTTATTTTAAATATTGAAAAATACTAGTTGCTGGTCCTGCTGCATCGTGCCAGCCTTCAATTCGATTTTTGCGATTCTTTTGCGGTGATGGGCTGGTTTTTAATTCGCCGGGGGTTGACTGCAAAATTGAGGTTAATTTGGATCACAGACCCACGTGCCAAAGACTCATTCTTCTTCTTCTTCTGAGTTGTTGCTTTTTTCTGATTGTCTTCTTCGTGCTTTGTTCATAATTTTCGCGTCGCGAAATAGGGGATAAATATGAATAATAATAGAAATGAGATAAAATGGCGTGAAAAATAAAATTGATGCTAATTCGTAGTGACCTCATTAAAGACTGTGTTCACTTCATGACAGAATTGCCAAGCATCACGGCCTCCGTTCCCTCGCCGTGGCGCTCCATAATTATTCCATGAATTTTAATTAAATCTCGAAAGGCCAAATCGCACAAAAAATATATGCGAAAAATGTGCAAAAATTTGGTGTGTAGTTGGAGTTGCTGAACAAAAATGACGTTAAAAATATAGCAAAAACGAAAATGAAATCAACGAATAAAGAAAGTTTATGTGTGGGCATGAAGACACGTTGGCAACACTGTTTTGCGGCCGTTGTTTGCCTTTTGCTTTCGTGTTGTGGGCGTCGTGCTTGGCTTTTGGACTCGTTGCTTTTAACGTCGCTGGATCAGAGCAATCAGTTCACGATTGTGCAATAATTAAGGAAATCATTATTAATCGCTGCCATCGATCGCTGCGGCCAAGCGTCAATTCAACGAGCAATGAACTCCACTGTTTGTAAGCAGCGTTAACGAGTTTTTTTCATTTAAATGAACATTAAAGCTAAAAAATTAAGTAATTATTTAATAGGATCATTCATGGAGCTTTACACTTTATATTTGTTTTGGTTTTTCGGACTTCTGTAGTCATGATATCAACATAATCATTAAAGGAACTGGAGAAATGTTCCAAAAATGTCATGAGAGAAAAATCTCACGATATCTCCAACGTTGAGCTGAGACTTGAAAATTATACGAAATACATTCGCATGAATATTAATAATTAAAACCTTGTTATTTCCTTGTATGTTAACTAAAATAAATAAGTAAATTTTATTTAATAAATAAGTACATAAATTATTCAATGTAATTTGCTCGTATAAAAAGTTGATTACAATTTTAATAATAAATTTTATTCATGAATAAAAACATCAAAAGATGTGGTTCTTTGCTGTCATGTTTTTGATTCTCTCAGAGGTAGAAAAAGAATAATTTAAGTGGGAGGGAGAAAGGCAGCCAAAATGCCATTTATCCAAGTTCTTTGTTCTAAATTATTTGCGAATAAATTGAGAAATGTTATTGTACATATTTCGATGAAAACTTTCTAAACGGAGAAGGAGGAAAAGATAAGGAAGATGCGGAAGAAAAGTAAGAGGAAGAGTTAATTTTGTTGATGCCTTAAGTGTCCTTGTTTATGGTTGGACGATGCGAGGCGATGCTGCAAAAATGTTAATAAACAATTAAATGCTCACAGCAACCAGAAACCAACAAATTATAGCCATAATAGCATATCTTCTTCTTCTATTCCTCTCAGCCTCTTGCTCCTTACACCCACTTTCTTCCTCTCGCCCACATTTCTGTCCTTTTACTTCCAACAAGTTTATTTTTCCGAGTGCAAATTTGTTTGAGGTAGCTTCGAATGTGTGCGTTAGGAGTGCATATATACAACAATATGTACATGGATACATGGAAGCACGTCCACACACTCTAATACACACAAAGGTGTGTACGTTTGTGTGTATTTTGTGGCTGTGATGTGTTCATTTCATACACTTTAAATGTAAATTCAATTTTTGAAGAGCTTTGAAAACAGATTTTCTGCTTTTTATTTTTGTTTCTTTTTGTTTGTTTTTTGCGAATTGCTTTTGTTCTTATTGCCATCCATGCCCTATGAATATTTTAGAAATATTTTCACACATTTTGCACTCTACAGTTGACCGTTTCGATTGTTTATTTTTAGAAATTAATCACAAGTTAGTAAAATTAGTAAAAAGTGAATAAAAATATTTATTTATTTTTTTTTTAACTAGCCTTTTTTCTCCTTCTTTGCTTACATTTTCTCTCCTCTAGAAGTCTTAATTTTTCTATTCTCCAACTTTTTTAGTTTTTTCTAAATTTTGGTTTAATTAATTCGTCTTATTAATAATTAATTAGTTAATAATTTTCAGCTTATAATTAAATATAATTTTTATTAAGTCAGGAAGGTATTTTTTAATAAAAGTTGGATGAAAACTTGTCGCAGTCGCACAGTTTTATTCATAAAAACTTATTAATGCTTTATAAGAAATTTAAAATAAAAATTTATTCATAGTAGATTTTTAAATTTGTAAAAGCCTTTTAAGGCAGGTATAAATAAAGCAGTATATAAATGGAACACCCACAATAAATTAAAAAGAGTTATTAGAAATTATATAATTTTTTTATAAATAAGACTGAAAGTCTTTAACGACCGACTATAAGGTCGGATTTTGCTCTGTGCATAGGTATTTTTAATATATTCATTATAAGTCAATTATTATTCATAATCGATGACGTCTGCGGTGTGAAAATGGATGGGAATTTGTGCATGTTTTTAATTGTTCCCTGAAATTAAATTTAAGGTGCATTAAGACTCCAAATCCTTATATTGTATATTTTTTCTCAAGTCTGAATTTTTCTATATTTTTAAGTAATACAAAATCAGCAGTACATAAGTACATAACAATTTAAACAGCCGATATAAGTAGAAGTAATTCCATTAACATTCTGGTACAATTTAAGATTGTATTGTAACACCTCAAAGAAAGTGTAGAACAGTAACGAACTTTCGGATGAAAAGACGAAATAAAAATTTATAATAACTTGAATAAGAAATGCTCCCGAAGCAATAACGATTTGGAGGTACATCTACTAACCTATAGTATACTCAAAAAAGCCTCAAAAAATTTTATTTTCATAATGGAATTGCTTACTTTTAGGCTGCACTGATAATTCACTTTTGTTTGTTTCAATTTAGTGACAACCAGAGAAGATGTGTTACTTTGTATTCAAGGACGTGGGATTTAAATAATTGGTCTACGCAAGATACAGTTACCTGTATTTTATTAAATATTTTACGAATTCCATTTCAAATTTTCATGTAGAGATGTTGAATTGTTTCTTCGGTTTCGTTGGAAGGAAAACTCAAATATTCCTTTTACACACTCCAAATCATATGCACAACAACTAAAACTACAGTTACAATAAAAGCCATGATGCTGTTGCATCTTTTGTTGTCCGTGTCATCCGCATGTCATGCCGTGCATCCGGCTGCTGTAACATTACTCACCACGAACTTCTTTGTGTTTGCTTCTTTTCTGCGTTCATTTGTAATTCAATGGCCAATGTTTATTTATTTATTATGAGAGTGCAGAAAGCACTTGTCTCAAAAACAGCACAGGCAACGAACGAAAATAATGAAATAAAAATCCCGAAACTGCCCAACATGGAACTAAAAGCAGAGAAGTGGATGATGAAAGCAACGGAAGCATACAACTTGTCATGTCTTTTAACATTTTCCGCTATTAGCTTCGGTTGTTGCTGTTGTTATACTTGTTGTAGCTCTTCCTCTGCCTTCTCCTCTCATTCCATCAAATGTTCTACGCAGTGACGACGGGGAGAACGGCAACAAGGCAATCTAGTGGATGTTCGGGCGCTTGGGGCTTGCTACCTGTTCATGTGGGCATATTTTAGTTCCGTATCAGTCCCTAGATACTTTTTTGCCTTGCTAATGTTTCAATAAACCAACAGGTTCCCGCTTTTCTCTTCGCCCAACTCGACCACAAATATTTGCCTTCTGTTTTCCTCCAAGTTTTATCAAAAGTTGGGCTTTTTTCCTCCACTCGCCGTCTGTTTACCTCGATGCTATTTTCCTCTTTCAAAACTCTTTCGTTTTTCGTTTTCGTTCGTGGTTTTCTTTGCTTGCTTTCCCGTCATTTGCATTTCTGTGCTGCGAAGCATGAACGCAGGAATGACAGGCAAAAAAGAATTCGTCCATATATTACCGAATGGCTGCAGGAAATTCTGGATTGGGAAGAAGACGAAGGACTGTATATGAGAGTGAATGAGGGTCCTTTATTGCAGTGTCATTCTCTGTAGTTTTGGGCAAACTATCAGAGAAAAGAAACTTGGATTTTGAATAGTTTTTCTAAGACTCGCGTTTAGTAGACGAAGAAGTAGGCGAGGAAGTAAACCGAAAACGAATGATTTCGAGAACTGCCCAAAAAAGAAGGATGGCGATCTTTATGGTGATTTTATATAACCAAGCTTTAAGCCAAGATAATATTTTTTTAAGATTTTGATCTCTTGATCTCTTTAAATCAGACATAAAACTTTGAATATTCGCTATCTTCACTTTGCATTAGGATTATATCGAGCCTGAATATTGCTATTAGCAGTATCTCTTGCTGGAATTGTTGATACATATTTTAACAACTTATCCGTCCCAATTTTGCATTTTAAATATTCTTTTTAAAACATTATTGATGAGTTTTGTGTTTAATCAAACAATACTTCAATAAATACATTTATTTTAGGCTCTCGAATTAATTTTTTAAATTTAATTGAAATATTTCTGTTACTATTTTTTGGTCCAAATGTTTAAAGAATAATTTTTTCAACTGATTTTAGTTTTTTCTCTTCCAAACTCAGTAAATTATCCACAGCCACTGGATCTTAAATAAACACAAATTTATATATTTTCTTCTGAAATTCTCCCTTAAAATAAATTTTTTCCTTTTGTGGTTAATTAATAAAAAGGACCTCCAACACAAGAGAACAATTGTGGTTCAATGTTTCAACGGAAGTCCTTTTAAAGTGCCGAGCTACTTAAACAAACGGCCACACGACGTGGGACTCATGTTTGCGCAGAGAATTAATGAATTTCAGTGGAGTTGTTAGAGGCAAGCAGGCGTTGAGTGGATGTCGAACAGGTGGACACGTAGACGAGTAGGTGCAAATGACTACGGAACGAGTTGACACTCGTCAGGATGTGAATCGGTGTAAACTGGACCGAACCGAGCAAAACAAGGCCGAGTCCGGCAGGAACGGATTGAGGAACATGTTAGCCGAAATTGGTTTTTATATCCTGGACATGTTTACTTAACCGATCGAGGCTTTTTCTGTTTTCCGTTTTCCTTTGTATGTTTTTTTTACCTTCCCTTGATATTCCTTTCTTTAGTCTCCTTTCTTTTTAGAGTTTCTTTGCTGTCTGTTTGCCATTTCGAGGCTAGTTAAAGCAAATAGTTGGCCATGTTTTATAATTTCACTTAGCTTGCAGAACATTTCGGCAGTTTCCTCCTCCACAGAAGGATCTATATCAGTTCCGCTTCGTGGTTTCTTTTGCTTTTTTTATTGTCTTTTGAGAGCTCCACATTTTTCGTTTTTATTTAATTTAATGTGAACACACAGCAGCCGCAAGAGCAAAAGCAGAAGGAGCAGCAGCAGCATTTTTGCATCAACGACTCGTCGATTTGTTGGGCGGATCCGCGCGCTCGAGCCTCGTTTCGGTCCTTCGAATGGGTTGTCGCCGTTGTCCTTCTGTGGTGCGTGTTGTAAATTAACACCCGATAAATTGCATTTCGACTCTGCTCGACTCGCTCGACACTTCAACAAATTGAAAATTAATTTCGCTTCCACTTTCGTTGGTCGAGCTGAAGTGTGGCAGAGGGAGTAGCGTCGCGGCAGGAGAAGGACTGATGAGAAATGGAGACGAGGTTTGTGCTCCGCATTGCATTGTTTCTCGTTTCGTGTCTTGTTTGCTTATCGAGCGGTTTTTCCGTTGACATTTTCTTCGATGTCACAGGAAATTTCCGCCGACGTGCAGAAAATCCTTAAACACGCTGAAGAAGCCAATTAAACGCCATCCATCGTCGCCTCGACTAACGATTGCTTCAATTGACTTGTTTCAGTGGGCGGCGAAAAATTGGCTTAAATTAGATATTTTTTTTTGCAGTTCCACTTCAATTGAAAAAACTTTGTACATTATAAAAATAAATATTAAAATAAAAAAAAAAGCTTTTCAAAGAATGCCGCGTAAAATATTAAAAGAGATGCCAAAAAAAGTTGTTTATTGAAGTTAACCAAAAAACGGTGATTTATGTCATCAGCTCATATTTTCTGTTGTTGTTATTGTTATTTTTGACTCGCGATAACGACCCAGCTGAGAAGAAAGAAGAATAACAATTGACAGATGAAGCAGTTGCGTTGAGTGATGACTACAGTCGATGGGAAATTCGCTGAGAAACAACCCACAATCGCAACAAAAAAGTCGCGATATCAAAATTGATAAAAGTGTAAATTTGCATTTAGGGCCTTTCAATCAATTTTAAGCATACTTTCGGGCGAATTTAGTTATTCATATAAAAAGTGGAGGGAAGAAAAAGTAAATAGAAACGGGACAAATAAAGATTTGAATGCAAAATGATGAAGAGGAGGAAACAATGAAGAAGAACAAAAGAAAAGAAAAGAAGAACATCAACAGGAAACAGATTATTCGCAAAAGAATACAAACAATCGCCATAAATCATACAGTAATCGATTTAACAGTGTCATGTTTACTTAACGAATACAAATCGCAAGCAGACACTACAATCAAGCACTCATTCACTCATTCATTAAACCATTCAGTCACTTAATCATTCAGTTTGTGTATAACCAACATACGCACGCACGATTTTGTGCCGGAAATAGCAAAAAACATAACGGTAAAAGAAGCACTTCCACCTCTTCGTTAGTGGAAATACACACACATCCCGTTAACGGGCCAAAAACCGTCGTTAGTTGAGATTAAAATTCCTTATGGCTTTTAAATGAGCATCTATAAAAATAATGAAAGTCTTTTTTACAGCTACGATTTCCTATGCTATTCCTTTTCTTCTCTTCTCTCTCCCAACCCAACCATAAATATAATTGTTTTTCCACCTGTTGTATTTGTTTGAATTGAATAGTTCTGCAAATAACGAAGTTCAGTGAGTCGCCGTAGTTTGAGTGGCTCATTCAAGTATTCAAGGCGGATGAACGCTTATTGTCATTGTTGTTTTAGCTGTCGTTTCTTCTACTATTTGCTTTGAGCTGCTCTCATCCATGTATCTATGTACAGAGTTTTCGAAAAGTTGTTTGCAAAACAATAAAGCGAATTTTATTTTCACTTCCACTTTACTTTTTATCCTAACATTCATAAGCTGTTCCCTTACTCTATGCTTTTCATTGCCTTACGCTAAAAGATATAAAATACTTTGTTGTTGTTGTTGTTGTGTTGTATTGTGTTTACTCGCTGTTGGATATTCAAAACGATTTTTAAATGCGGTAACAAAAAAATGAATGAATGTTTTTCGGTACATTCCGAATATGGAACAAGTTTGCAGATACTTGAAGCCGTGAGTAGCATGAGTTGCATGTACAAGTGGTTAGTTAGCTGCAGTTGTCGTTGTTGTGTTCATGAGAAAATTGTTGGAACTTCTTGAAATTCCCTTCTACTTGCTAGCGGCGCGAGGGCCTGGAAACGAATCACAGCGAAGAGTAGTTGTTATTATTGTTGTTGCAGCTTTTACGGTTGCTGCAATTGCGGTTGTTGTTACTGGTGTTCAGCACAAACCGACGGCTCTCGACGAACTCCTCATCGTAGCCACTCCGTCAGCGCCGTCAGCTTCAAGTGGTCAAGCGAAGGAAAACGTTTACACGACACACTTCAGTGAGACTTCCCATTGCTGCCGTTCTACTTCCTATTTTCCCCTTTCATTCTCTAGTTCTCGTTCTAATTTTCACCTCATGCTCATCGTGTTTCATTTGCTATTAAAATTTTTCCTCTCCTTTGTTTGGTTTACTTTTGTGTTTTTGAATCTAATGGAAAACAAATAATGCTGCTGTTGTTGGATAATAATTGCAAGCGAATGCGTAGATGAAAGCATTAAATAATTAAAGCATTAATTAATTTTATTGCTTCGATGCAAAGTTTCAATATTAAACAGGAACATTAAAAAAAAATCCACAAAGGAGTAAAATCGACAAAGAAAATATTATATTAATTAATTATTATATTAATCGGAATAGTCTCCTCTACTTAATCCAAGTTGCATATCTATGCGTCTACTATAACTTACTAAAGCTAAATATATGGCCTCCAAGGTAACTCTCTCTTTACAACCGGTCATCGAGAAGAGGATCACTTTAGAGGCTACATACTAACTAACTTCCGAGAGACAAAAACGTGCATCTATACTAGACTGCAAGACGTACAAGAAAGAAGTTTATAGGAAGGTGCTTCAGCATATAGCGTAAAATATGACATCTTGCAGTATATAGTATTCAATAATAGAGACCAGTAACGAACTAGGACTGGTTTTTCACGCATCTGTGCAGTGAAAACAAGCAGGAAGGCAGATTTCTCGTTGAAATCATTTCATGATATGAAAGTATGTGATTTATGCCCACGTATATAGAGCAATTTTTTTTGATTGGCAAAATAGAATTTCATGTTAGTCGCTTACGTGGCTAAAAAATTCCAAAAAACCTTTTATGCACATATATTTTGTTACGAGTGCTTTAGATTTCTTTTACTTCTTTGTAAGTATTTTTCCTAGATACATTACGACTTACAATAATACATTTAACTGATATCATTCAGTTGTTCTCAGTTGAGTATAATATTCTTGAGCTATTTTAATCATAAATGTAATCCTGAAAGCTATAAATTATTATTCAAATAAAATCGATGAATGATGTACACAGTATTTCATAATAATTTATTGTGTTCATATTAAATTAAAAACAATAAAGTTAAAATTTTGTCGGTTTATAGGTTTGTTTTTAATAACTTCTGGAATAATTAATTTTTGCCGACTATAAAAGCATAGTTCGAAGCTATTTGCTTTATTAGTGCGAGGTTTATAGAAGTATTTCGAGCGAAAATGTCCTTTCAAGAAGTGGTTTTCTTTGTGATCGCGATTAGTTCCTTAGCAGCACAATTAAGCATTGTATCCTGCGCACAGATACCTCGAATAATAGGTGGAGAGACCGCTAACATCAAAGATTTGCCCTATATGGTACATATAAAATCTTTAAATGCTAATAGAGATGTGAACCACTGCGGAGGAAGTTTAATAAGTCCCAGATGTGTTCTAACTGCTGCACATTGCGTTGAAGATTCGGTAGGAACTTATGTTACGGCTGGAACCACTAATTTACCGTCACAATTGGGGAGAACAACAGATTGGACTTTAATACCGAAAGGTTATAATCGAGCTGCATATTTTGATCAGGACGTGGCAATCGTTCATATGAATGACCCTTTAGAAGGACCGAATATTGGCCCTATTCAGCTCGACTATTCACAATTGTACGCTGGCGACAATATTACCGTATCTGGTTGGGGCCTTACTGATCCCGAAAATCCTAAAAGTAGTAGTTATATATTAAAGACTACTAATGTTGCTGTTGTGCGAAAGTCTGTTTGTGCTGAAATGTATTCTCACCTCCCAGTTTTATCTATCACAGACGACATGTTTTGTGCTCATGCCCCAAACACAGACGCTTGCGCAGGTGATTCTGGCGGACCAGTTGTGAGAAATGGAAAGCAAGTTGGCATCGTGTCCTTTGGGTATAAGTGCGGCCTTTTGCCTGGTGTCTACACAAAAATTGGCAGCTCAGAAATGTCAGAATTCTTGCAGCGCCATATAAGAGAAAGTTGTCTAAACTAATCAAATAGGTAAAATAAATCATACGAGAAAATATAGAAGATTCTTATCACAGTCATTTAATATCAAGGATTTAATAAGCCGTATTAAAAATATTATAGTAACATAAATGGCTACAAAGTTGTTTCTATCTAACCTCAAAGAATTGGTAGAGAAAAATGACAACAACATATTTACTTTATTTATTTTGTGGTTTTTTCATTATCTTTTATGATGGATCCTAGATACTAGAAAAAAGAGGAAAAAATTGCATTTTTTGATATACTTACTAAAAAGCTACGATGTGATTGATACAAATGTCACGCGCACGGATGAAATTAGTTAGAAAAAGATTTCAAACAAAAAAAAAAAAAAAAAAAAAAATAGAATGTCTTTATTTGAAACGATAAAGAAAATATGTAAAATGTCTTGGCGCGCTGCACGTCAGTACACATTGACTGTTGGAGACGGACAGCCATTCTGCCGGTGTAGCTGTCACTGGTACCGTTCTCGTGTACAGATTTCTGCAGATTCGCTCTGCTCACCTGACAGCTCGGTCTTTCCTGATTCAGAGTAGTCCTTGATTTGATTCTCCTCATCTAATTTATAATCGCTATCGGCATCCAGGTTTGGTAGGCTACCGCATCACGGGTTCATTCTATCGGAAAAATACACCGAGTATATCTTCGAACACATAACGGTAATGTTAAATCAAAAACTAGTTCGTTTCGGCTAAACCCAGATATTGAATTTATCTGTGAATTGAGCGTCAATTGCAAATCACTCAAGGACTTGTCCCAGTCTTTCGAGTCTTTTCGCTAGGTACGTAAACACTCGCTGGACTTGCCCATTCGCTCTTGGTTTGCGCACAGCTGGTTTGATATGCGCTATGTTGTTTTGGTCACAAAAATTCGCGAATATTCTTGATGTGAATGCGGTAGCCCTGTCGGTAGTAGGTCGCGAGGCCAAAGTAACCAGTTATTTCATTCAACATATTAATCACGTTCGTCGTCTTCTTATCTCGAAAGCCTTTGACTGAGAATTTGCTAAAGGCGTCAGTTACAGCGGTAATAGAAGAATTCGTTTCTTGCTTCGGCTGAACAATCTCATATGGTCAATATGAGTTTTACGGAACCAGGATTCGGGGATCGTTTCTTTTTTAAATCCCTCAATTCATATCGCTCACCAAAGATAAGAATATTTTCATCTTTACTGATTTTCATCTTCGTACAAAAAATAAATATCGTTCACGATGAAAATAATAATAATAATAATAATTTCGATCTTCAAATATAAATATCAGTAGGGATGACAAAAAACTGACCTTTAAAGATTTCAATCTTTAAAGATGGAAAAGTTCGTCTCTTTACGAATATGGATCTCGAGAAATGAAAAAAAATGCAAGTCGTTAAAAATAAAAATCGCAGGAGATCGAAAAGAGCGACGCAGTTAGAGACTAACTAACTACTCAAAAATGTACACTGAGCAAGTACACGCGGAATCGGTCCTTTCGGCAATGCAGTGCAGTGCAGTGACGGCTACAGTATAATATTGGCTGCATTGTTTCTCCATCAGCGTGTTGGAGTAAAATTCCAGCGAATCTCATGCTGCTGGCATCCGTATGCAGCTTGCTTTTCAAAATAAACATATAATCCCAGAACTGAACGACTACTTAATTTCTTCATGATTTTCGCCAGTGTTCAACCCACGCAAACGTAGTTTTCTTCGATTTTCGCAAGAGCTGTTTCGTAATAATTGAAAGTTGTTTTAAAAATATTTATCGACATACCTTTTCGCTCCCTGGTGAAATTCCGACTTTGTTGATCAGTTATCCGAGAAAGCGTTTGTCGGTTGCTAGAAAAATGCACTTGTCGAGTCGAAGTGTCACGCCACTTTGCACTAAGGCACATAGCATTTTCTCTAGACGTGTTAGTCCGTCTGAAATGGTTCTGCTTGGCAAGATGATACCATCAAGGTTGGAAAGAGCTTCTTCGGATCACATTATCGTCAGGATTTTATTCATCATCGCCTAAAAAGCTGAAGGCGCACTCACAAGTCCAAGAGGCTTGCGGTTGTATTCGAAATGTCTTGTCGTTGTGATGAACACAACGTACAACGTACTTCTTTGCGTTTTCCTCAATTTCGATTTGGTGATATCCCATGCGTAGGTCGAGCACTGAATACAATGAATTTTCGGATAGCTGCTCAAGTTGCTCTTCGATGATCGCCATTGGGAACGGTGTTTTCAAAGTAACTTTGTTTAATAATGTATAATCCACTCATAGTCAATGCTCTCCATTCTTTTCTCCACAACTACTACGGGTGAAGCATATGGCGTTTCGGATGCCCGTATCATGTTAGTTTTTATTAGTTCGGAAATAATTCCTTTTATTATTGGTCGCTTAGTGAACAGTGCCATAGGATTTAACCTTAATTGGTAAATTCGACCTATGTAAGTTCTATGTCCATTTTTACTTAGCTGCATCTGGCAAGACTTCGATGCATACTGAGAAACATTGGCGGCACTTATCGATGATCGCGCTGAGTTCCGAAATATTGTGTTTGCTTCATTTTCCATCCAGCACTGATTTCCTTGAATTGTAAAACGTTTATTATCGCGGCAGGATTACAGGAAATCCGTTATGGAAACATAAGTTCCGCCGACAATTTACTGGTGCTAATGTACTTGCCACCACGGAAATTATTTAAGACAACCAAACATGATTTCGAATGGCTGCGGCTTAATTTTTATTCCTTTGTGGCTATGTGCATTTTGCTGAAAGGTGAGAAATCTTTAGACAAAACATTTTATATTTTTACCATTTTGTCCTTCATATTGTTTTCTACCTTGGTCCGGTGCACTTCTGTCCGTAGAGACGTGTTGTCGAACCACTGATGCGTTCGACTGCCAAAAAACTTGTTGTCGTTGTGATTGGCATTGTCGAACATTTGCATGGGTACTGGTTAACGCTACAGCCTGTTCCCGTTGCGGGGCGTTAGATTGCGTGGCTGTGTCCTTAACTTTTTCGTGGCGGTGAGGTGTTTGCGTTCCCTTGAGTTGTGTCTACAACGGCTTCATCATATTTTTCAACTCACCAATCTCTTCCCGTAGTCGCCTTACTTCGGATTCGTCGTTGGTCGTTCTCGTCGATGAGTCTCGTCGTAATAGGTATTTCGTGTGGTGCTGTCTAAATCAGTCAGGTCACTTTCGTTGAGTCTCGCCAGCAATTAGGCTTTACTACCACTAGTCTTATTATATTGAGCTCCTTCAATTTCACTCTTAACTTCACAATCGTGTACTCGTTCAGGCTCATCGCACATATGAATAATTGTCACGTGTACGGGTAAAATTAGTTAGAAAAACATTTCAAACAAATTAGTGTATAATGCGAAGAATATATAATATCTTTATTTAAAGCGGTAAAGAAAATATGTAAACTCTTACAGGCCGATATCACTAGTAACGGTAAACATAATTTTTGTGTAAATACTATTATCGGCGATATTTTGCAGAGTGACACACACGACTGACGTGACATTTTGCAGATATTTGACACACACGACCAACGCGATTGCTTTCAGATCTTCAAATACATGTGAATAATCTTGAAATGATCATTTTTAATATTAGTTGTTTATTGTAAAGTACGCATTAATAAATGTAGATCGTGTTCTAAAAATAAATAAGGCTCTTTTTTAAATTGAGGGTTTTTTTCTGATTGTAGCAAGGTAGATCACAGCACAAGATAAACTTGTCAATTATATAGAAAATTAATTAGAAATCGATATTCCTATCTAGACTATATTATCGATTTATTATCATCATTGCAAGAGCTAATGGAAAATAAGAACTAATAACCTTGAGTTTTTATATCTTACTTCTCTGATATCAGCCTTACTGCTGAGTTGTGTTCATTGGAAGTGTAATTCAGAAAAACGTTATAATTATAATTAAAATAATATTTCAGAATAATCCTAATGGAAAATAATAAAGTAAGATATTTTATGTGATATGGGATATCTTTCCGAATAGTTATTTTTGTCTGTCGTTTGCTTCCTTAGTTCCGGTTCAGTACTTTGAGAAAACATGTCCGGGCGCGCTTTTCTCCCTGCGATCCCAATTTGCTCCTTAGCAGGTCGCTTAAGCTTCGTATCTTATGTCCGTCGGCCCCAAATTTCTGGTGGAAAGTCAGCAAACGTCCAAGATTTTCCTTACATTGCGTCCCGAAAAAAAAAAATATAAAACCATTAGGACACTGGATTATTCAAATCCCAGAAATAAATAAAGATCAATTGTCGCCGATTAAAACGAATATTACACCATCATTACTCTTGAGAAAGCGCAACGTGTTAGCCGCGTTAAAATGGTTCAGTGGATATTAAATGCATTCCTCGTTCCAACTATCTAAACCACGATCGTTCTTCTCATTTCTTCCCTTAATGCCGTATATCTGGCAAGAAGCAGCTTTTGGGTTTTTCCATTTCTTAGACACAAAGTAAATCAAATTGACAAACGTTTTTTATAATAGAGTATATCTCGCCGAAATACAACTGCAATAAAAGTTTTGTTTTTGTTTTGTGCGCTTCGGTTTAAAGGTTTAAAGTAAATATGGCGCCTCCAAGGTGACTCTTGAAGGATATCTCTTTACAACCAGTTATCGAGAAGAAGCGAGAGACAAAAACCTGCACCTATATTATACTGCCAAACGCAACAAAAAAGAAGTTTATAGGAAGCCGAATACTAACCCTCCAGCCAACACATCGAGCTCGCCTCCGGACTAATTATTAGCTTTGACATACTTCATTACATACTTCTTCCTCAAATACTGATAACTTTCACTTCAAATGGCCTACATAGCCTGAAATATGACATCTTACAGTATATAGTAATCAAAGTTTCATCAAATACCTCAGACCATTCGATAAAAGTAACGAACTACAATGAAATTCCACGTATTTGTGCAGTGAGCAGACAGACAGATTTCTTGTTGAAATGATTTCAGGATATACGACTATGTGATCTATTGCCCACGTTTACAAAACAAGTTGTTTTGACTGTCAAAATAGATTGTTAGTGTAGTCGATTGATTTACGTGGCTAAAAAAATTCCACAAAACCTTTTATACACAAATATTTTGTCACACGTGCTTTAGTTTTCTTTTACTTTTTTGTAAATTCTTTTTCCTACATACATTACGACTTACAATAATACATTTAACTGATATCATTCCGTTGTTCTCAGCTCACTATAATATTCTTGAGCTATTTTAACTAAAAATGTAATCTGGAAAACCATCTGGAAAGCTATAACTTATTATTCAAATAAAATCGTTGAATGGTGTACGCAGTATTTCATAATAATTTATCGTTTTCATATTAAATTAAAAACAATAAAGTTCAAATTTTGTCAGTTTATAGGTTTGTTTTTAATAACTTCTGAAATAATTAATTTTTGCCGACTATAAAAGCATAGTTCGAAGCTATTTGCTTCATTAGTGCGAGGTTTATAGAAGTATTTCGAGCGAAAATGTCCTCTCAAGGAGTGGATTTCTTTCTGATCGCGATTAGTTCCTTAGCAGCACGCTTAAGCATTGTATCCTGCGTACAGATACCTCGAATAATAGGAGGACAGCCGGCTTACATCAATGATTTGCCCTATATGGTGCATATAAAATCTAAACTTCCTTATACTAGAAAAGTAAAACGCTGCGGAGGAAGTGTAATAAGTCCCAGATGTGTTCTAACTGATTTGAAAGAAATGGTATAGGAAAATGACAACATATCTAATTTATTTATTGTTTGGTTTTTTTATTATCTTTAAAAAAAATTACATTTTTTTATATACTAAAGACTTTATAGCGACAGCTATCTGGTTCACGTCCTGTAGCATTGGTGCGAACCTCATAAAAAGCCATTTTCTTAACCATTAAGAACAGCTCGATAATACCGAAAGCCCGTCAGCTACATTTACAGTACCTGGTGTTCAGTTCCTGGCCTCTGAAAGATTATTTTTCTAAAATAATAAAATAATAAAATTTGTCAAAATAGTTTTGCCTTCGGTTATTGGCCCTTTTACTCATATTATTTATTATTGCTTCACAACTTTCAGCTTTCCCAGCTAATGAAAACAAGCCATAGTTCTTCCGCTGGCTTAAAACGCTAACCCTACGGAACCATATGATTTCAGACCAACCAGTATACTTTCGCCTTTGTCCAAGCTGGTTGAAATATATATATATATACTTCAGTATATACAGTATATACTTCATCTTTAAAATATGACATTTTACAGTATATAATAATCAATAATAATCGAAACACACTCGAATGGATCCATGGAACATTCGAGATCAGTAACGAACTACAATGATTTTCCACTTATCTGTACAGTGAAAAGGTGCAGACAGACAAATTTCTCGTGGAGATGATTTCAGGATATACGAGTATGTGATCTATTGTTCACGTTTACAAAGCCAATTTTTTTTACTGTCAAAATAGATTGTCAGTGTAGTCGATTGATTTACGTTGCAAAAAAAATTCCACAAAACTTTTTGTACACATATATTTTGTCACGAGTGCTTTAGTTTTCTTTTTCTTCTTTGTAAATTATTTTTCCTAGATATATTACGACTTACAATAATATATTTAACTGATATCATTTCGTTGTTCTCAGTTGACTATAATATTCTTGAGCTATTTTAACTACAAATGTAATCTGGAAAACCATTCAAACTATGAACTATTATTCAAATAAAATCGTTGAATGGTGTAGGCAGTATTTCATAATAATTTATTGTGTTCATATTAAATTAAAAACAATAAAGTTAAACTTTTTATAGGTTTGCTTTTAATAACTTCTGGAATAATTAATTTTCGCCCAGTATAAAAGCACATAGTTCGAAGCTATTTGCTTCATTAGTTCGGTGTTGATAGAAATATTTCGAGCGAAAATGTCCTTTCAAGGAGTGGTTTTCTTTGTGATCGCGATTAGTTCCTTAGCAGCACACTTAAGCATTGTATCCTGCTTACAGATACCTCGAATAATAGGTGGAGAGACCGCTTACATAAAAGATTTGCCTTACATGGTGAATATAAAATCTTTACGTGCTAATAGTACAAATGAGTATTACTGCGGGGGAAGTGTTATAAGTCGCAGATGTGTTTTAACTGCTGCACATTGCGTTGAAGATTCGGTAGGAACTTATGTTACGGCTGGAACCAGTTTTTCATCATCACAATTGGAAAGAACTACTGATTGGATTTTAACACCGAAAGGCTATAATCGAGATTCATACAATGATCAGGACCTGGCCATCATTCATATGACAGACCCTTTAGTTGGATGGAATATTGCCCCCATTCAGCTCGACTATTCACCATTGTACGTTGGCGACAATGTTTCCATATCTGGTTGGGGCTATACTGAACCTGAAAATCCTGAAAGTAGTAGTTATATATTGCAGACTACTAATGTTGCTGTTGTGCGAAAGTCTTTTTGTGCTGAAATATATTCTCTCGTCCGAGATTATTCCATCACAGACAATATGTTTTGTGCTCATGGCCCATACACAGACGCTTGCACAGGTGATTCTGGCGGACCAGTTGTGAGAAATGGAAAGCAAGTTGGCATCGTGTCCTTTGGTTATGGATGCGGTTGTTTTCCTGGTGTCTACACAAAAATTGGGAGCTCGGAAATATCAGACTTTTTGAAGCGCAATATAAGGGCAAATTGTCTAAACTAATAGAATAGATAAAATAAATCATACAAGAAAATATAGAAGATGTTTGAGTTAATGAAGACACACAATAATAATAAGGGGACATTTAAGATCAAAGACTGAATTATAGTAAAAATATTATTATTATTATTAAATTATAACAGTACACTAAGACTTCTTTTATAGTACTTAAAATTAGAATTAAAAATTGCAAAAGAAATACAAAGGAATATAAATTAAAAGAAAAGGGGGGGAAAAAATACAAGAATTCATTTGAAACTAAACATTAATACTAATATAACATAAGAACTAAAACAAAGAATAATTTAGATACTAATCCTAAACCTAGATGAAAAAAAAGAGAAATGTAAGAGAAAGATAAAGAATGGAAAGACAAAGAAAGGAAAGAAGGGAAAATTAAAGATCAATAGTAAAAGAAAAAAAGTAGGTTGAATTATCACAGCTACTCAGCAGAAAAATACTTAAAAACAGCACTCTTGAAGTGGCTCCCAAACGGCATCCTTCTAAGATGCAGTGGAAGAGAGTTCCAAAGCCGAATGGCACCAATGAAGAAGTATCTGTTACTATTGAGAAAACTACACCTCGGTGCAATGAAATTCAGAGCTCTGGCTGATTGGAAACGCTCAAGTTTTACGTACAGAAAATTTGGACATTTCGTATGAACAATCTTATATAAAGATATAACGTTCAAAGCATTGAGATACTCCAGCAATCCACAACCCAGAATTCCCTTACTTCCCTTATTCCCTTCCCTTATTCATTAAAGAGATATGCTCAAATCTCGAAACATCATAAACATACTTTGCGGCATTATTAAATGCTACCAGCAGCTTATGCTGGGATTGAGAATCAAGACGACTATAAACCGTGCTGAAAAATACCACAAGTGGCATGATCAGTTGCTTAACAAGCCTACGACTAGTTTCAAGAGGCGTGTACAAAGCAGACTCGCGCAAGCATCTTAAAATACCATAAATCTTCCCTACAGTGACATTGACATGATCAGTACATGTAAATGAAGTATTTATTGTGAAACCCAGATTTTTTACCTTGCTAACAAAATTCAATTTATTAGAGCCAATAAGCAATGGGGAAAATCATCAGAACTGATAGCCTTCCTCATAATTGGCAAGACCTGAGACTTCATAGGGTTAATTCGCAACATGGTGGTAGAAGCCCAATTAATAAGTGCAGATAAATCACTGTTTAATTTGCTCCTTAATTCCTGAAGTAAATGAAATGGTTTAGACAGATAAATTTGAATGTCGTCAGCATAAGCATGTATAGCAGCAAATTTGCATTCCAAGAATATGTCATTAATAAAGATAGAAAATAGCAAGGGGCCTAAGATGGACCCTTGAGGAACACCCGTTGCTACAGCTTTACTCGATGACATCCTCCCACCAACTTTAACAAGCTGCATTCTACCATCAAGATAATCACATAGCAAACAAGCAGCACTACTACTAAAGTTGAACCAAGAACTGATCTTAGCGCAGAGCAAGTTGTGATTTACGGAGTCGAATGCCTTAGAAAAGTCAATAAGACACAAAAACGTTAGCCAGTCCTTATCATAAGTTATTCTGATATCATCTGTAATTTTTAACATAGCTGTTGAACAGCTATGACCATTTCTAAAACCAGATTGTAGAGGAGACAGGAGGTTATTAGAGTTCAAAAATGACATCTGTTCAAACATGATCCGTTCCATTACCTTACCTAGAGCTGGTAAGATACTTATTGGTCTGAAGTCATCAAGGTCAGAAGCTGTAGAAGTCTTAGCAATAGGAATTACTATAGCAGTCTTCCATATCTCAGGAAACCTGGAGCAGGTAAAGCAGTGATTTATTATATGAGTCAGTGGACCTACAATAAACGGAATAACTATCTTTATAAATGTAATTGAGATCCCATCCACCCCAACTGCTTTGGAGGTAATTCTAGATATATATTAACCGACATCGGACTCACTCACTGCAGAAAAAACAAAAGGCAAGACAGCAGGACTAAAAGATCGTGCTGGTAGGTTTACATGGACATGGAGAGCTATTGATACCGTTCGTGGCATTAACTAAAAACCTGTCATTCAGTTTATCCGGGTTTAAATAACAGTCCATATTGACCCTATCAATTACTTTCAGTTTCTTAATGTTTACACAAAGCTCCTTACTGCTCAGATTAGGATTTAGCTTAGAACCAAAATACTTTTTCTTTATGCTTCTTAACAACGACGTCGCTATATTACGCGCACTTCTATATTCTTCCCATACTACTGCAGACCTATTGCACTTCCACTTTTAATGCAGCTTGTTTCTCAGCTTGATAGCAAGGACAACCTCCTTAGTAAACCAGGGACAACCAGCACTCAATGCCCTTACTGAGCGTAATGGCACAAAGTTGTTAAAAGCAGCATTAAGCTTAGCTAAAAACACACAAAGTTTTTCATCAACCGACTCCGCAAACCAAATATCGTTCCATTGCACTGATGATAAAAAGCTAAACAAACCATCAAGATTAATAGCCTTATAATCATAGTAAGTAAACCTTACAGCATAATTCTTAGACAAATTAAAATTAAGACAACAATCAATAGCTGAAACAAAAGTAAGATCAGAGACAAGACAAACATCAAGTAAACTAGGTTCACAAGCAGGAGCATACCGAGTAGGCGTGTCAACATTAGTGTGGTTTAACGCACACATTGATATACATATAGTTCAAAGAACTTTCACTAACTCTATCCATAAGTAACAAACTAACATTGAAATCACCACGCAGAAAAAAAAATCATAGCAATTATGTGACCATGCATGCATATGCTGATGACATACAAATCAGCGTCGGAATGACGATTTAAATAAACTATATATATATAGACGAAATCTAATACACTTGAATGTAAAGAGATGCAATGTTTTGCCAATACATAGGAAACTCACCAATTTCTCTGATCTTGCTGAAGTTTTCATCAATAAGAATAAGTTGAACTTGGTTAATAGTAACTTGGTAAATCGTGGATTCACCATTAACGTGTCTTTGGCTTGTACCGATCACATTACTATAGCAGTTAGTAAGATATACTTCATCTTAAGGAATCTGAAATTTGTAGCTGCTTTCACTCCAATGCCTATTAGACGCAAATTAGTTGTTCAACTCATTCTTCCTGCCATAACATATTATACGATAGAATTTCGCAAATTTTACTTGATTCTCGTTCATTGTTAAAGATTTCGGTTGCCTTTAATTATGCTACCATATATGTCTTCGGATTAGGTAAGTGCGATCATCTATCTGAGTTTCGATGCAAAATTCTGCGCTGTGACATTGAATGTTATCTTAAAGTTGGAAGTTGTTTTTTTCTATATAACCTAATAAACACCAAAACTCGAAAATATTTATTTAATAAGCTGCAGTACACCGATGTTCGGTTCACTGAATGCGGGACGGTTCTTTTTCATCAGCGCTCTTCAAACATGGAATTCTATTCCATCGTGTTTAAAATCTTGGTATTATAAACGCAGATTTAGGCACATGATTCTACAGTATCTTGCAGATGTTGGACGCAGGTAGTTCTTTCCTCTTATCTTTCTCTAAATCTCTTTTCTAGCCACTATGGCTTTCTTCCCTCCTATCCTAGATTCTTGAAGGAAAGAGTATTAACGCCACATAGGATATCTTTTTACAAACGGTTGTCGATAAGAAGATCACTCTAGACTCTACATAGACTCACTTCCGACTGCCAGACGCTCAAGAAAGAAGTTCATTGGAAGGTGAAAATCAATCCTAAAGCCTACAATTCGATCGCACCTCCGACCTAATTTTTAGTTTTGACATACTTCAGTATATACTTCATCTTTAAAATATGACATTTTACAGTATATAATAATCAATAATAATCGAAACACACTCGAATGGATCCATGGAACATTCGAGATCAGTAACGAACTACAATGATTTTCCACTTATCTGTACAGTAATGATTTCAGGATATGTGATTGCTCACGTTTACAAAGCCAATTTTTTTTACTGTCAAAATAGATTGTCAGTGTAGTCGATTGATTTACGTTGCTAAAAAAATTCCACAAAACTTTTTATACACATATATTTTCTCACGAGTGCTTTTTTATCTTTTACTTCTTTGTAAATTATTTTTCCTAGATATATTACGACTTACAATAAAACATTTAACTGATATCATTACGTTGTTCTCAGTTGACTATAATATTCTTAAGCTATTTTAACTACAAATGTAATCTGGAAAACCATTCAAACTATAAACTATTATTCAAATAATATCGTTGAATGGTGTAGGCAGTATTTCATAATAATTTATTGTTTTCATATTAAATTAAAAACAATAAAGTTAAACTTTTTATAGGTTTGGTTTTAATAACTTCTGAAATAATTAATTTTCGCCCAGTATAAAAGCACATAGTTCGAAGCTATTTGCTTCATTAGTTCGGTTTTGATAGAAATATTTCGAGCGAAAATGTCCTTTCAAGAAGTGGTTTTCTTTGTGATCGCGATTAGTGCCTTAGCAGCACACTTAAGCATTGTAGCCTGCTTACAGATACCTCGAATAATACGTGGAGAGAACGCTTACATCAAAGATTTGCCCTATATGGTGAATATACAATCTTTACGTGGTAATGGTACAAGAGTAGGGAACTGCGGAGGAAGTTTAATAAGTCCCAGATGTGTTCTAACTGCTGCACATTGCGTTATAGATTCGGAAGGAACTTATGTTACGGCTGGAACTAGTTTTTTACCATTACGATTGGGGCGAAAAACTGATGGGATTGTAATACCGAAAGGCTATAATCGAAGTGCATACAGTGATCAGGATCTGGCAATCATTCGTATGAAATACCCTTTAAAAGGACGGAATGTTGCAACCATTCAGCTCGATTATTCACAACTTTACACTGGCGACAAGGTTTCAGTATCTGGTTGGGGCCATACTGAGCCCGGAAATCCAAAAAGTAGTAGTTTTATATTGCAGACTACTAATGTTACAGTTTTGCGAAGGCCTTTTTGTTCTGAAATGTATTCTCTCATCCCAGGAGTATCCATCACAGACAATATGTTTTGCGCTCATGCCCCATACACATCCACTTGCAAAGGTGATTCTGGCGGACCAGTTGTGAGAAATGGAAAGCAAGTTGGCATCGTGTCTTTTGCGTATGGGTGCGCCTGTTTTCCTACTGTCTTCACAAAAATTGGCAGCTTAAAAATGTCACACTTCTTGCAGGGCCATATAAAGAAATATTGTCTTAACTAATAGAATTAATAAAATAAATCATTCAAAAGCATATAAAAAAAGCAGAATGGTACAAAACAATGCCAAGTTATTAAATATTCAGTAAATATACTAACAGTAAACTTTTACATCATTTGCACATATTTTGACGTCGTTTGAACCATTGATTGTAAAATAACAACTAACTATGTAATTTTACCATGTGAATAATGTTCAAATACACGTTCTTGAAATGACCATTTGTGATTATTAGGTGTTTATTGTAAGCTGATCGTATTATTAAATGTATATAAAGTTATAAATATACACAAAACTCTGCTTTAAATTGCGGATTTTTTTCTGAGTGTTGCAACGTAGATCGCATCACAAGTTAGACTTATCAATTATATAGAAATCGACATTCCTATGTAGAGTATATTATCGATTTTTCTACACTGCCAGCGCTAATTTTTATAGTTTTTATATACTACTTTTATGATATCATTATTCTATATCATATACAACATCAGTCTTATTGCTGAGTTAAGTTAATTGCAAATGTAATTCGGAAAAACAGTTATTATAATCCAAATAATATTTAATAAGAACGCTAATGGAAAATAATAAAGTAAGATAATTTATATGATATGCGATATCTTTCTGAATAGTCATATCTGTCAAGTATGAAAGCTGTTAGTGGTATACCGTTTGCTTCATTAGTTTCGGTTCAGTACTTTGAGAAAACATGTCCGGGCGCACTTTTCTCCTTGTGATCGCAATTTGCTCTGTAGCAGCTCGCTTAAGCATCGTATCCTTCATCCGGCGGACCCGAATTTCTGGTGGGGAGCCTGCAAACATCGAAGTCCAATAACTTCGAAGTGTGTTTTGACTGCTGCACATTGCTTAAAAGACGCAGAAAAAGGCGATGTTGCTGCTGCAACGTCTGATAAATAACAAACAAGAATACGAGAAATGGAAGGGTTTTTCATACCGAGCTATTACAATGAAAGTGCGCAACGGAATGGTGTAGCAATAATACATATGACCGATCGCATTAAAGAAAAAAACCAATTGAACGGGATTATTCAGATATCAAGGGCGGTTTCGAAGTCTGGTTGAAGTCAGGCGATTTTTAGAAAAAATCAGGTGCTACAAATCCGAGAAATATATAAAGATCAGCTGGAGCCGGTTAAGCAAATATCATCCTCAAGCTCTCACGAAAATACACTAGAATAAAAAATCAGACATATTATATCGTCCTCAACTTGCCGTGAAAAATACGCAAGGACCAAAAATCAGTTCCATACTGTTAATGGAAATATCATATCAGCTTCCACTTGTCGTGAAATATATGCCAAGTCCGGTTTAACATAAGAGATGATACGTTTTGCGCATATTCTCCAAATGAAATCTCGTGTGAAGGCGATTCTGGCGGACCAATTGTGCGAAATGGTAAACAAGTGGGCGTAGTGTCCCTTGGGGAGAGATGTTCCTCTTTCCCTGGTGTGTACCTCCAAGTTGGCCATCCAGATTTGTCCAGCTATATTCAACGTATTGTCAAAGATTACTGTTAAGGCGCATAAATATTATGTATACAAGAATAGTTATTTGTAATATTCAATATGTAGCGACAATAAATTAATGAATTACGACAATCATCAAATACTGTTACGTATTTTAAAGTACTCAATAAGTAATCATTTATCAAAGTAAAGTTTAAAAAACCAGCAAAAGCAAAAACTTTTGATATTCATTTAAATTTCATTGGGTAGGGTTCGTTTATCAGTATAGTCGGATATTATTATTATTGTTGTTATTACAATATAGGAAGCGCGTACTTCGATCTGCACGTCTGTTGAGGCTCTTTGTGTGGGGCTTTAGGCGGGTTAAAATGCTTCAGCTCGCTATCTGTGCGATAATGAAAGCACATCTTTGATTTTGAATGCAATCCTCGTTCCAACTATCTACTACAATAATATTTGTTGATGTCAGCACTTGGATAAACAATGTGTGGAATATCACTAAGATATTCGCCAATTACATATATTTGTACAAATCGCTCCTACTCTTGAAAAGCTGAACTCTATATTGATAGCTGAAAGCTGATTAAATCAAAAGTTTTCATTGAACCTGTATGGCTCATTATTGTTAGAAAAAATCTGATCTTTGAAATTTTAGCCCATCTTCCCAGCCAGACGGCGTAATGGACCGCACATTTGCAGAATACATCAAGCGCATATAACCAGATCTTGACTAGTTTTTCTTATCAGTTAGAGTCAATCCCCAACCTGACTTCCAATCGTCCTTTCCTGTTTTTGTTCTTCTATATCAGCTATCTATACCGTCAATGCACGGGCTAAGTTCCAACACAGTGGATTACTTCTCTGAATTTAAGTTCTAATGCACTATGAGTGGTAAGCTTTCCCCGCCCTCATTTAATTTAGGTGTTCTCAACGGAATATAACTCCGAGAAGCTCAGCGTAATTGCGATGTACCGTCAATGTAACGTTGTTCGTCATAGACATTTTAAATATAACCTGTTAAGAATCGTGTTCCAACCCTTTGTATCGAAGGTATTCCCAACGTTCTTGGTATATATGTTGTGCTGACTTTCGCTGTTAAACTATCAGCAAGCAACGTAATTCCGGTAGCACTAGTTTTCATACTTGAAGGTTTGAGACAAGTTATAGTTTGTTCGTTTATATAAGAAAACTTGGAAAAACTATTGGAAGCAATGATGAACTGAGCTTAGGCATAGCTACTGAATCTGCAATATATTAGCTGACGAAGGATATACAAGAGCCACTAGAATGGAAAGAATTCCATATAATTTTATTGAAAAATCTTTATTCTACCGATAACTTGTGCTATTTCAATATATAGATTGGTTCTATTTAATTTATGTCCATACATTAAAAAGTATATCGATATTGAGACAGAACGTATTTGTGCAATTATATTTAATTACAAATGTACTCTGCAGTATCTATTTAATTATTACTCTAAGTATGAATTGTAATCACAGTATTTCATATTAATTCTAATTGAAAACAATAAAGTAAAACATTTCATAAGTTCTTTCTTAATAACTCCGCAATAATTCCGGGTATAAAAGTGCATTATTCTCGGCAGTTTGCTTTATTAGTTCGGGATCTGCAATTGTTGGAGGAATGTCTTTTCCAATGGTTTTACTTGTAATCGCGTTGTGCTCCTTAGCTGCTCACTTAAGCTTCGTGTCCTGCTTGAGGTTACCCCGAATAATAAATGGGAAGCCTGCAGACATCAAAGATGTCCCCTACATGGTGAGCGTATTAACTAAACTGGATCCTTCTAATTACACTGCATGCGGAGGAAGTCTAATAACGCCGAAGTGTGTTCTGACTGCTGCACATTGCGTTGGGCAGAAGCACCAAATGCAAATTAGGGGCGGATCGTCAAGAATTCTTCCACAAATGCAAACCGGTGTCGAGGACGACTTCATACCAGAAGATTACAATAAAACATATCCACATAATCGTGATGTTGCAATATTGCGATTGACGAAGCCTTTGAAAGGACCAAATATGAAAACTATTGCACTTGATTATTCAGAAGTAAAAGAAGGTGATAATGTTTCGGTTATGGGTTGGGGTCGGACGATACCCAATAATAAGACAAGTGTTAGCTCTGTTTTAATGAAGACCGAGGTGTCTGTCTTATCAACCTCGTCTTGTAGAAAGATGTATAAAGAAAAAAATTCACTTTTATTCATAACGGAGGATATGTTTTGTTGTTTTACTCCATATAAAGACAGCTGTGAAGGTGATTCTGGCGGTCCAGCTGTGAGAAATGGAAAGCAAGTTGGCATCGTGTCTTTTGGGTTGGAGTGCGCTTCAGATCCTGGAGTATACGTTAGAATTGGCAGCTTAGGAGTGTCCAGTTACATTAAAGGTATTGTTAACAAGCATTGCTAAGCTTCACAAATATTACAGCATAAAAAGTTAGTGCAATAATTGGTAACCAATCAAACTTGTTACTTATATTCAGATATCAATTATAAAAGAAAAAGTTTAAATAGAAAACATCCCAAACACAAAGCATACAGTTGCAACTGCTGTAGAATTCCGAATATTTTAAATTCTGTTTTCATTTTGTATTTGTTATTCTATAAAATTACAATAATTATTGAGTATGTTATTCATATACGTATTTAATTATAATAAAACCCAGCTAAATAAATTATTATTATAATTTAATAGTAGTTCTCTTCTCCATTATTTAGTGATGCTACTTGTGAAAGTGTTTCATTGGTGTGACTATGAGAAAAGAATTATTTGATGTAGAACAAATCATGGGTATTTTATAAAGAAGGATTATAATTAATGTGATTAATGTGAGTTTATTTAGTTTTTTTCAAAGAAGGAGAAAAAATCTCTGCTGAATATTGAACGTCTGTTTATCGTTTTTCATTATAGAAAGTTTTTATTTCTCTTGTTATTAGTAATAAGCTAGATCTGTAATGGACGATGCCATGTTTTGATGCCACCTCGAATTCGCGAACTGGCGCCGCCATTTTATGACTTCACCGTTTGCAGTGCTGCTGAATAAATTTCCCTTGGACAAATTACGATCAGCAACAAGCTGCTGAATGCTGCATGGAAAATAAAAACCGTGACTATGTCAGGTTGGAAAATATTGAAGTATTGAATGTTAATGCTGAAGGAAAAAAAAAAAACAAAAACGACTCCGACGAAAACAGTAAAAAAAGGAAACAAAGAGCGGGAAAAAATCGTTAACTACAACTAGAAAAGAAACCAATAATAAAAACAAAAATAAAGCAAAATCAACAGCTACGTCAACAATTTCATTGCAATTCCAATTGGAAATGGAAACAAGAAACACGAGTCACTGTTGCTCTTTACCGTTACAACATCCTTTAGATAAGCATTAAACAAAATAACTTCATTGACTTTTAGCCAAATGATTTTTTATGTAATGCTGTTGGCTGCAGAGTGAAGAATGGCATGAAAAGGAGGAAGCGGAGGAGGAAGAAGTTGTGGATAGTCTCCAGCACAGACACTCGCAAAGTTGTTGGTAGTTCGCGACAACAACTCTGACGTTCCAGGTTGTTGTAGGTTGACCTGAAGGTGTGCATCAGTTCCGAGTAACGAAGGTGCACTGGGTTTTAAAGCGCCTCCTCTTCCACACGCCCCTTTGCCCACAAGCCGTGGTGTTGTAATAAAATCCCACAGAAAGCAGTCATAAAACATTTTTACGATCCAATCGTTATTTAAGGTCCTCAGCGCAGTGAGATCGAAAACAAATGTATACATGACAACAACAACTACAACAACAACAACAACAACAACAACTGCAACACCAACAACAGCCACAACACTATCAAAAGCAGCAAAAACTATGAAAAAAGCAGCAAAAGAACAACTGCAAAGCAAAATCGCATCGAAGGATAAAGCATGGATTGGGAAAAAGGCGAAGGAAAGGGAATACGAACGCGTTGGCGATAGATTCCCAACGACAGAAAAAGACAGAAACCGAAGGGAGGAGTGAAAATCAGAAAAAGGAATGAAAAGTGAATCATTCGTTTGTGTAGCCGGAAGAGCGGTGGTTTTGGGGTGTGTTGTGGGCGTTGGGCGATGGAGAGGTCGTGTAATTTAAAGAGAGGACGTAAAAAACTAGGAAAGTTTTTGCTGAATCGCCGATTGCTGTAACATCGGCTTCTGGTGCTCCTTCGACTTGCAAATGGCGAAATATCTGAAAGCAGCAACAGCAACAGAAACAGAAACAAGAACAACGACGGCGCAATCAATAAGAAAAACAATGATAACACAAAAACAATAACATCAATAGCAATAATAACAACAACATCATCAGCATTAAACCGAAATCAACAATAAAAATAAAAGCACCAACAACAACAGCAGCGACGACGATTTCTATAACAAAATCTACAATGAACGGAATTACAAAAAAAGTTTTTTTATGATCATAGTTTTTCACGCACACATCTCTCTCTCTCTCTCTCTCTCTCTCTCTCTCTCTCTCTCTCTCTCTCTCTCTCTCTCTCGGTATTCCTCTCAACCTCTGCAGCTCTCACGCGTTCTTAATGTCCTTTTTTCCAGCACTTTATGCCTTTATTTTAGTTTTATAAACTGAATTTTTTACTGTTGCTTTTATTTGGCTTTTGTGTCCTTTACGCTTCACTTTTACTTCAGTTTTTACATGAAGCAACAGCTCCAAAAGTTGATTTGACCTGTCGAGAGGAAAACCGTGCTTGTGTTCCTCTTCTGTTTGCAGTTCGATCAAAAAAACTAAAGTCTGTATTCAAATTATTAAGAAACTTTCTTTCTGTAAAAACCTGAATTAATTTGTTTATGAATCATTTATTTACTCATTCGTGAAGTTTTTAATTATCTTTTGAAGTTTCCAACGAAATCTAATTAGGCATAATCTAATAATCTAATAAAGGAACATAAACATTTCATTTAAAATTAGTGAATCCTTTATGAATCATTTGTGAATCTCTAGTGAATCTCTTTGAATATTTATTGACGTCTCAATGAATCATTTTTGATTCATTAGATGTTATTAAGAGATTAGAAGTTATTCATTAAAGATTATATTATTGATTTTATTATTATTTCATTTATTATTTCATTTCATTGATATTATTCATTGATATTGATATTGATTTCATTGATTTCAATGACAAAAAATTAAATCACTGACTATGACTATATTTATATAATTCATTAACCTTCCTCAATGATTCATTCGATTCATAGATCCGGTCGATGATTCTATTGTAGTATTTAATGATTCATTAAACGATTCCTTTTGTGTTCTGTAAAATTCATAGCATGTCGTAAAAAATGCGAGAGAACGAATAACGGATTTTATGTCATGTAGGCGTGACCTATTGTTAACTGGTTCGTTGGGCGCGTTTTAGTTGCTTGTTTGTTCACATCGCTGAGCTTATTTCGGATAAAGATTCGCTCGAATGGATTTCAGTGTCCATAAAGTCAACCTCGGAACATGGTCAGTGTCCGAGTTGTGAGTGTGTGTGCGCGAGAGAGAGAAAGAGAACAACTGAATATGGATTAACTAACTAAAGCACTAAAGTGGGAAAATGATTTTTTGTTCATTCAGCAATGTTTATTATAGACAACGCGAGGTGCTTTATTATCCTGGGATGTTATTTTCATTGATGCTTTTATCGTTTTTGCAGTGGTGGTGGTTGTTGTTGTTGTTGGTTTCGGTGGCCCTGTCACTGTCAGTTTTCAACGCTTTGCTCTTGTTTGTCATCCTTAATACATGGATTTTGTATCATTCTACTTCAATTTAATGGAAAAACTTTTGCTGTTATTTTTTCGCTTCGGTTTTTTGTTTTATGCGAGTTTTTTGCGGTTTTTTCTGTTATTTCATGCAGGTTTTGTTAGAGGCAGAAATTTGATGGAGTTTTTATTATTATTATTGCTGCTTGTTGTTGTTGTTGTTGGTGGAGCTGATGTTGCCAACCTCGTGTGCTTCGATAGTAAAAAGCTTAACATATTTTTTATACTTGGGCTTTTTCCTTTTTTTGTAGTGTCCGTTGTTTGTTTTGTTTACTATGAAGCAAGCATCTAAAAATGTCACCCATTTCATGGCTTCACACGGATAAAGTTTAAACTATCGCCCAAGTTTTGTTGTTTTTTGTTTTTTTTTGGGTTTTCTACTTAAAAACTTGTGTTTCTAGTTAAATCCCGAGCAGAGAAACGATTTGTGTGCTAAGCCAAAGTGTGTTCTGAAGTTGAATTAAAAAGTTGTGATTAAAATTTTTAATTTAATCAATTTGTCCGTAAAGTAGAGTCTATTAAAATATTAATAAGGAAAAATTCCATGGTTTTTCACTCTTCAATTCTAATTTTGTCAACGATTTTTGCTTGAAATGTCTTCAGTCTCTAAAATCAAAGAATCTTTTAACAAATTTTTGTTTTGATCGCAGATTTCTTGAACTTGATTATGAGAAATTCTTAATGTCTTCATCGTCAGAGGATTCGTATTGCTTCAGACATCTGCTTCAACGACTTTCCTTCCTTTAACCAGGCAACAAACTCGTTGAGTAGCTGCTCACGTTTTGTATTTACGTAAATGCCACCAGACTCGAGCCCAGTCGCCATCCCCGCTTCTGCCACCGTCGAATATTCAATATTCTCGGGAAACTTTTCTCCTGGCTTTTTTACACTCAGCGCCATTTTGTGACAGGAATTCGAACGAGCTTATTACGTTATGAATGTGAATATCATCCTCCTTCGTCCTTTTTACTCATCTTCATCTTCTCCTGCGTCTTTCATAATCTACTTCTACGCTTTTTTTGCAGCAAAGTTTAGAAAAAAGGCCAAGTCTCGATACGTGACATTTGGCAAATAAGTTTTCTCGCATGAGATTAAATAATGTCATCGGCTGTGGTTTTTTATGTCGTTTTTTTTTTTTTGGTGCCTGTTTCAAACTTTGCAACTTATTTTTATTTCAACTCCTTTTTAAAAATGACATGGAATTTTTTTTTTTAGATTTTTATTGTAAAGGAATTTTGAATTTATGATGATGAAGAATAATAATAAAATATAATTAAATTATATCTACATTTATTTATACAGATTATGAATTTGTATTGTTTATTTATTTTTATTTATTTATACATGTTCATTGCTCATAACTATTACAGAGGTTTTCTCTAAATCGATCGTGAGTAGTTGGAAATGAGAATTTGCTTAATGCGCAACATTTGCTAACGACGGTGATAGTATCAAAGGGAATGCGATAAAAAACTCTTCACTTTCTCCCAACTCAAATAGTTCCTATTTCTGTCTAACAACAGCAGCTCAATCTACAACAATTTTGGGTTTTTTGCCTCGTCTTGGAATTCATCCTCACACAGAAACCGATTTATCTTCTCACAGACTTCTTGCAAAACCTTCGACATCTCCTCGGACCTCATCACAATCCTGTTTAAAGTGTGGAAAGCTTCATTTAAGTTTCTGTAATAATGCAGGCTGCTATCATGGCTTCACTTCCGCATTTCCGAGTTCTTTGCGACCATCTGTATAAATATGAGTTATATTCGTGTGTGTTCATGTGTCTGTGTGTGCGTGTGTGTCCTTAGTCTTTTTTGTGCTGTGTGGCTTTTCGTGAAAGTGAATTTGACTCGCAGTTTATTTCATCCAACACCAAAGGCTATAAATAAATGTGTCCAAAGATTGAGGACAACATTGAATGGTGTCACCAAAAAAGAGAGAAAACGCACACACACACACAGGGGCATACAAACACACTAACACTCGATTGAACTAGCAAACAAATGTCCTAGCAAGTTTTTTCTGTTTTTGTTTGGTTGGATTTTCTCCTTAGTTTTTTTTCCGCTTGAGTTGAAATCGAAAATAATCGTTGCCCTAAATTTCAATATCGCTTCTTTGCCCCTTTCCAAAAATTGTTCTGCTTTTTGCTACGTTTAAATTATATTATTTCCTTGCAAAACTTAAAATCGATGTGTTTTTTCACCTATTTTCGACAAGATTTATTATTTTCCGAACTTTACATGATTTTATTGTGTTTTGCTTCAAATTTACTCCATTTTCAATGCAACTTTAGAAAGAAGTAAAGAATTGAACTATCATTTAGTGAAAATTCATGAATTTAAAAAATTCATAGAAAGGAAAATAAAATATGTTTATTTTGGTAATTAAATTTATGGTGTTTTTTGACAAGAATTCAAATTAAAATTCTTTTCGTTAAACGATTATAAGATTATAATAAACCTTAAAATAAAATTCTAATTCTAGGAATTAATCGTTAAAATTCCAAAATAAATATCGTCAATATCAATCGTTAAAATAGTTGAAAAATCTTCATTTAAGAAAATGATTATATTTGGAATAGTCATATTTTGATTAGATTTCATTCAAAAATAAGGTGACTAATTAAAAAACTATAAAAATTATATTCTAGTGCAATTTAAACTTTTATTTGTTTTTTATTATTTGTTGTTGTTTCGCTTTCATGTTCTTTGCTTAAAAATTTGATTTATAATTTTTTAGTTTTAATTAAGTGACAAAATCCAAATAAATTCGTATTTTCAACAATACTTTCAATAGAAAGATCAACAGAAGCTTCGAGGACGACAAAATCCATTTACGAAAATAAACACCCGCACACACAAAGCTTACATACACACGCTTAGGCACCTATGAGTTTTTGTAGCAAAAAGCAGACTGTTGAATTAAAATCAGAAGCATGAAAAACTCCAGTAAACAAAAACAGAAATAGAAACGCTGGAAGACCAACGAAGGTAGGTACAACAGCAACAACAACAACAACTCATGGCTTACTTAAAGCCGTTGGTGCGGCTCATTAAAATGCAAGTGAAGGCTACAAATCAGCAGCCTGCAGCTTTGCTATTTTTTGTTTAACTGGCATAAAAACAACAAGATGCAAACAAACCTCACCTGATGAAAGTAACGGCATTTAGGATTGTTGGTCGTCGAGTGGGAGGGGAAGGGGGAGGAGAAGTGTTGCCGAACGTATCCGCGGTTCCCTTTTTTCGTCCCGCTTCATATCGAGCGAATCACTGCTGAGGAACTAAAAGGCAACGGAGAAAAACCTGAACAAAACTAAACTAAAGTTTTGCCGTCCTTTTCTACGGAAAATAGTTTATGTAAAAGGTTAGAGGAAGAAGGAGAGGGAAAGAAGGGGCGATGCGAACGGATGCTGGCTCGTAATGTACTCAGTTGATGCTCCGCAGCTCGAAGTTTACCTTGAAGAACGCACACAGTCAAAGCAACGACTGCTTCTTTTAATCGCAGCAGATGAATGAATCGGCGTCGGCGAGGGGGCGAAGCGGAAGGATGAAAGTGATGAATGGTGCAGGACCGAAGATGCGGCAGGAGCTGCTCAACCGGAAGCTGCTTGTTGCTTGTTGTTAAATGTTTCGCCGGTTGCTTTTTCCGCTTTTGTACTAAATTCTTGCAGTACTTTAAATTCGAAGGCATTTCGTTTGCATTCGGTTCGCTTTAAATAATATTGCAGCAGCAGGTTGCAGTTACTTTTTACTGTATCTCATTCAAAGTAAACTTAAATAAACAAGACAGAAAAAATGAGAACTGCTCTGGTTGAGTTTCGTTTGCCTGCTTTTTTATGATTTCGCTTTTGTCATTTTTGCTCCATGTTACGTAAATTAGTAAACTGAGCGAACGCCCTTTCGTTCACTCATTTAGCTCGAAAAGATGTGAAAGAAGGATCCAACAAGGAGCAGCACGGTGTGCGTCTAGCTGCTGGAGTGGAGTCCGCGGACAGCTTTTTTGCAGGAGGCTTTGAAAGGTTTTCATTCCACAGACAGATTGTTAAAGCGAACAGATTCGAATCTCGCAGCTCATTTTATTATTAAATACTGAATAATGAGAAAGAGCTTGTTATTTATTGCAAAAATGAGTTTTATATTGATAATTTAATTAAGAGGAAAACTTGCATAAAAGATATAAATAGGATTGATATATTACCCTAATGAAGAAAACTGAAGAGAAAAGGCATTAAAAACAGGAAGTAAATTTTACAACAAATACAAATACCTACGAATAGACATAGAATAGAAAGTTAAAGACAAGAACTAAAAGAAAACTAATAAAAAAGAACAAGAAAATAGAATAAAAATAATAAAAATATCACAATATAAATACGTAAAAAAAAATTGTTTGCGCCCCTTTTTGGAAGTGTTACTCTTATTTAATTTTAATGAATGATACATCAATTTGTAAGCGTTTTCCTGCTCTAATGCAGAGCTAGAAAATCTAAGAAATCCACCTGGTTTTTCGCAATGTAATTCGCGTTTTTCTCTTCGAACAATACATGTGGGATTTTTATTTATTTATTGAGAAAATAGGAAAAAAACTGTACACTAAAGTAATTGTAATAAAAGTTAATTAATTAATTGTAAATTCGAAGAAATATGTAAAACGGCGTCCGCGTCTCGTCCACGTGCTTCTACGGTTCTGCGTGCACTGGCATTGGAATGATGGAATTCTGGAACGTTCAGAAATGCTCACCACACTCGGTCATCCATGCTACTCATCTGCCGCAGATGAGTGTACAATTATGTCATCATTACCCTCAACCTGCGTATAGTTAAAATAGTCGTCATCGGAGATTACGTTTTTTGCCCACGGTTTCATCTTATCAGCACTGGTATTGGTTGAGTTTGGACCTTCGTGATTGTCAACCTTCCTAACATCGTAGCGATCGAATCCTTTTACGGCGGTAACCTCGTACGGACCAAAGAACTTCGGACGAATTTTGAGGCCAGTGCCGAATTGTACTCGTTCGATTGCTACAAGATCACCGACTCGGTACTTCGTCGCTTGTCGGCGTGTTTTGTTGAACTGCTTTGCGTTCTCTGCTTGTAGTTTCGCTATCGCACACTTAGCCTGTTGGCGCTGCTCTAACCGCTCCTCGTCGTACTGCTTCCGGATTTCGTCTTCTATTAATTCCATTAGCTGCAAATCCATATCTGATCTCATCTTGGTTCCGACCATCAAATGGAACGGAGTCGTTTTGATGGAGCGGTGGTACGTTGAATTTAAAAGTCTTTGAAGTGGTTTAACATTCCGAAACCATTTTTCAGGATGCTCCAGCGACTGCTTCGTCAAACATGAGATAACAACTGAGTGTAGTCGCTCAACTTGACCGTTGCCTCGTGCTACGCCAGCGTCCTAAAATCATTTGATATAAAAGCTCCTCCTCTATCTGCAATAATGTTACATGGATAGCCAAAAGTCTCCGCGATTACTTCGGTGTTCTGTATAACTTCATTAGCTGCCAGGGTTTTCGTTGGAAAAAGCCAACAAAACTTTGTGAAGCCGTCAATAAACGCTAAAATGTATCGATATCCTTTCTTGGTATCCTGCATCGGGCCTAGATGGTCCACATGAAAAGTTCCAAACGGGACTTCGCCTTTCGGTATTGGATGTAGTAGACCTTCAGCTTTGCCTCGCTTCCGATCTGCCAAAATGCATTTCACACAACTTGCAACACATCTTGTCAGACGTCTCTCAAGGTCAGGTATAAAAAATTCTCGCGTCAGCTTTTCCTTCATTTTCGACACGCTGAAATGGCCTTGTTCATGTGTTTCCCTAATAACGGTGGACCTCATAACTTCTGGAACGACATACAACATATTATTATTAACTACTTTGCATAACAAACCATGTTGAATTGTGAAGTCCTTGTACGGTCCGCTCTTAAGTACTTCAATAATAGCGTTCAAACTTTCATCGTTCTGCTGTGCTTCAAGTAACCTTCTCAGAATATGACTGTTGTCCTTCAAGCACATGACTTCTGGATTACGACTCAAAGCGTCAACATCTTTCATGCTTGATCCCGAACGATGTTCTATCCAATAATCGAATTCTTCAAGAAGAAGTGCCCATCGCGCTACCCTAGTTGTTAGATCCTTTTTTTTCATCGTACATTCAAAGGCTTTACAATCTGACACTATCTTAAATCGCTGACCCAGGAGATAAATTCGGAACTTTTTTACAGATTCAATCACAGCTAACACTTCCAATTCGTAGCTTGAATAATTCTTCTCAGCATCTGTCGTACTTCTGCTCATATAAAAAACAGGGTGAAGAGCGTCATCACCCTCATTTCGCTGCAACAATACTGCACCATAACCTTGTCTGCTGGCATCAGTATGTAACTCAGTATAGTTTCCATAGTTGAATATTTTTAACACCGGTTTTGTCATCAGCGCATTTTTCAAGTCGTTTAGAGCAGCTAGCTCTACTCCGTTCAGTTTAACTCGTCCTCCAGTTTTTATTAATTCGGTCAGTGGCTTCGCCCTTAGTGCGAACTGCGGAATGTACTTCCTAAAATATCCAGCAAGTCCTAGAAAACTCTGAAGCTGCTTTGCTGTAGTAGGTACAGGGAAATTAGCCACAGCTTTTGTCTTTGAATTAGATGGTGAAACGGTTCCGCTGCAAATCTGGTGTCCTAAGTACTCTATCTCCGGGTGAAGAATATGACATTTTTTCCACTTTATTTTTAAACCATGTTTTGATGATACGTCGATCACTTTTTCCAAATTAATCAGCCCTTCACTAATGGTTCTGGATGGAATCACTATATCGTCGATGTATATTATGGTAACTTCTTCTTTAATAAGCTCACTAAATATACAATTTATGTACTTTTGGAAGACCGCTGGAGAGTTGCATAAGCCAAAAGGAGCTTTCAAGAATTCAAATTGTCCATCTTGCGTTACAAAGGACGTATATTTTCTACTTTTCTCCTCGACGCCAACATGAAAGAATCCATTTTCTAAATCGAGTGTCGTGAACCATTGTGCATTTTGTAGCCGATCGATTTGGTCTTCGATCACCGGCAATGGAAATCGGTCCTTATGAATCAGTTTGTTTACAGCTCGAAAATCTACGCACAGTCGGTGCGTTCCATCTTTCTTTTTAACGAGCACTACTTGGCTAGCGTAGTCCGACACGCTCTCGCGTACAATTCCATCTCGAATCCATTGCTTAACTTGCTTCTGAATTATTTCCCTTTCTACTGGAGGAAATCGCCTTGGAGTCCTGAATACTGGCTTATCGTCGATTGGCACAATTTTCATTGTTATTGGTAATTCCTTGGGTTCGGCTGGTGTATAATTCATGATTAGTTCTCTCACTTTGTGACGCACGTTGGCTTCTCGTATATGTGACAATTCAACACATTTTTGCTCTTGCGTTATCAATATATCCATTTTGGCTAGAAAGCAATTCGCTTCTTCACCATTTCCGGACGCTTCCAGCGTAAATTCCTCCTTAATATTTGAAACGTTTATTTTTCCTTTGACAATATTAACAACAGCTTTGTCGAGTAGACTCATTCCAATTATAACATCGGGACCAGCAAATCGATCATTAACAATACAAAATTCTACTTCGTTGAATACAGCACCGTCTATGCTAACATTTGCTCTACATAAGCCTTCAGTAACAATATTAGCTCCAATACCTGTCAAAGAAAGACGGGAATCCATGCAAACAAATTGTGGATGGATGTTATTTACTTGACTCTTCTTTAATAGACAGACATCGCTTCCAGTATCTATTAGCGCACCAAGTACAAATCCATTTATAATAACAGAGTGTAAAGTATTAGCAATTTGCACCATATTTGCAGACGGTGGTCTTCGAGCTGGACAGTCTGGTCGTCGGTGTCCGAAATTGTTGCAACCAAAGCACTTTGGTCCTCTAGACTTCTCTGGGCAACCGTATGACTCGTGTTCCGAAGATCCACAATTAAAGCAATAACGGATTCTATTGTTGTTGCTATTCTTTCGGTCAATTTTTCGTGAATATGTCATCGAATCGTCATGTTTAACCTTACTAATATTGTTACGTTCGCTACCGCTCTTTATTTGCTCGTAAACCAACATTTTCTCTTTAAATTCGGTAACTGTACGAGCACCATATAAAACCGTCTTGTTGGCTGCCGTGTCTTTAATACCATCGATCACATAACAGAACACTGAACCGTTATCGACGTTGCCGTGGCTTGCTATTTCTAGCATGCGGTATAGAAATTCACGAAGAGATTCATCAGCTCTTTTCGTGGCTTCTCGAAGGGTTTTATGAATTTCCGAACTGGAAAATTCTTTTCCAAATTCATCTAAGAGTGCATTTTTCAATTGATTGTATGAAACCGACTTTGCCTCACATTCAATAAATAATTTTGCTACTCCCGACAATGATTTTTTGCAAAACACGAAGCGTTGCACACTGTTCCAACGAAATGCGTTGGCGTAAGTTTCGAAATCATCAATCCACGTTTTTATATTTATTGTACGATCGCCTGAATATTTCCGAACTATATTTTCAACGTCACTTAATCTAAAATCCGCATTCGAATCGTTAAAATCCATCGTACTTGGCGGTGAACTCATCTCCACTGCTGAATTACTTTTTTGCAAACTTTTCCGACTGCGCGATCCCATTCCTAAGAACTTACAATCTCGAATTCACAGTGTTCAAGTCTTTTCTTCTCAAATCCCGGTTGAGCCCCCAAATGTGGGATTTTTATTTATTTATTGAGAAAATAGGAAAAAAACTGTACACTAAAGTAATTGTAATAAAAGTTAATTAATTAATTGTAAATTCGAAGAAATATGTAAAACGGCGTCCGCGTCTCGTCCACGTGCTTCTACGGTTCTGCGTGCACTGGCATTGGAATGATGGAATTCTGGAACGTTCAGAAATGCTCACCACATACATATGCACTGTTTCTGTACTGTTGAATACAGTGGAAAATAAAAGTAAGTTTTTAGTATATATAGAGAGAGGCAATATTCAAATTTCAATTCACCGCAGGGCTACTAGTAATAATAAATAAAAGAACATAACAAAATCAAACAAAATTGAGTAAAATGCACACTTAAATCTCTATCTTTAAACCATCTTTTTCCTCTAGAGTACGAAAAAAATGATCGAGGTAAAATTTAAACTTTTTTATATTTTTAATATGAAATCTCACTATCATTGTCCCAGTCAACATTGTTTATCAACATTTGTTGCTAAGCACAGATGCGATCTAATCGTTGTTGCTGAGATTCTTCGTGATCATTTTCGGTTAAAAGTAGTGAGGCGGTCGTTTGATGAACACGTTGGCATTGTTGTTGGTTCTAAAAGTTACATAAACGTATTTTTAATGCCTTGTCAGTTCCGTGTGTGAAAATCATAATTAATACCAAACTAGAATTGAAATTGCTGATTCATGCCACGACTATTATAAATAATAAACAATTCATGTAAAATTATAAATTGTAAAATACATAAAAAGCTGAATATTCGGTTATGTAAATCCTTTTCATAACTGTTAATTTAATTAATTATTACTTCATATTTATCAAATTGCACATGAAAGTTGAATTTATTCTTTAACTACTTAAATTTTTATACCCTACATCCGAAGGAATGAGGGTATATTCACTTTGTGCTTCCGTGTGTAACGCATTAAAGGAGGCGTGGCAGGTATGGAAAAGTATATATATTCTTGATCAGTGTCACCTCCTGAGTCGATTTAGCCATGTCCGTAGTCTGTCTGTCTGTCTGTCTGTCTGTCTGTCTGTCTGTGGAAATCACGATTACAGGAGAACGAATGAAGCTATCGCGATGAAATTTTGCACGTATATTCTTTGTCATCCGAAACTCTGCGGGATTGAAAATGGGATAAATCTGTGCAGCGCCACGCCTACTTTTTTAACAAATACTAATTCTTTTAACAATATTTCAACTTGTAGACTTAGTTTTGAGCTTCAATTTTGTTTCCGAATACATCGGTACAGGTAGATTAAATTTTTAAAAAAAATGGGCGTGTCCGCCCACGAACATTTTGATACGGAAATTTAAGAAAATCGGACTATTTAAATAAATCGGAAATATGTATAAATATGTATAATAAAGGTTGCTGGGATGTAGGGTATATAAGCTTCGGTCTGACCGAAGGTACCCTTACTAGTTTTTCTTTTTAAATACAAAAATTATGAAAGAGTAATTTAATAAATATTTGTGAAGATTTTTTTTGAAATACACGTATTAAATGTAAGTTTTAATTAATGATTGAAATTAAAATTAAATAAACTTGGCAATTAATTGGCGTAAATATAAATTAAGCTACCTGTAAAAGGAATTGTTATGTAAGGCAAAATAACCTGCATAATTATAATCAGCTTAAAAAATTAAAATGCAAAAATTTTTTTAACATTTTGAATATTTTTTACTATTATTATTATTGTTGTTGTTTAGTCGTCGATTCATAATGAAATAATTGAATGGACAAAGTGGCTTTTAGAGAGATCAAAAGTTCAACACACACCTTTAAACATACAAATACCCTCATCTCTATCAAAAGCCGAGCGGAAAAATCCTCAATAAATAAAAATTCCAATCAATTTATAATCCAGCGCTTTTCCAGCCGTACGCCACTTCAGAAAACATTAAAAATTCGCAGAAACAAATTTCACACTCGAGCAGCGTGAAATCCATTTCATCAAAGTAAAAAAACCGGTTGAGGTCCTTTGAACCTGGGGAACGATTGAAATGAGCATCAAGCAGGAGTGGAAGCAGCACCCAACTTGAGAACAGGAACCTAACTACGATTTCCAAGCAAAAAAATAGGAAGAAAACAAAAAGAAGACTGAAAGAAGCTTTAAAATTTCATCTCAAATACCTGTAGAAAGGTAATCATTCGCATTATAAGAAGAAGAGAAGGAAGAAGCAGAAAATTAAGTAGAATAAGAAAAGGTAAAAAACAATTCCTCAACTTATTTTCTTTCATTCTTCATGATGATCATCGTCATAATCTTGTCCTTCTGCCAGAGGAAATCATTTTGATTAAAGAAGAGCGGCTACGAAAAATACAATGAAAAAGAAAGCAATAAACAACAACGGCAGCAAACAAGGTGAAAATAGTGAATAGTCGAGTAGCTAAACAATGAGAAAACGCAAAAAATTATAATGCAAAAGCAAAAAACTTGATCATCGAAAGTCAAAGCTAAAGCCAAAGAAAATCAACCAAAAACAGAGAAAAACAAAAATTAAATGCTTCCTCAATAAAAATTAATGAAAACCTGAAAAGCTGATAGAAAGGAATATCGACAAGGAACAACAAAAATCCAATAAATAAAACAAAAACAACAGAAGCTTCGGGAAATCTACAATAAATTAGAAAATGAGTGAATAATGAATAAATATAAGGGAAGCATGAATGAAGAAAGAAAGGAAATAAAACGAACCGAAAATCAATTCAATAAATCTTCATTTAATTTGTTGAACATGCTGGCCAAAGCGGGTGATGATAGTTGAAGGGTAGCTCCCAGGTAACGGGCTGAAAGAGGTAGGTTCACATGCGTGGGTGAGGTCTGACAGCAGCTTTTGGTCGGTGTATGCGTGAATGTAAGGAATTTCTGCTTTAACTGGGTCAAGTTGTCCTCAGTTTTCTAACGAATAACCTACAGAATCAACTCAATCCACCCCAAACGTCCAAACCGAAGATTTCCCATTTGTTTCGCAGCACGAAACTGGAAATTAATTTAATATTGACCCAATAAATTAATGGGTAAAAGTATTAGTTATGTTGTCGTTGATATAGACACGGAATACATGGGGTTCCTTTCGAATTTACTTCACTGATCGATGGCAACTCGTGTGATTCTACTCCGTAGTAAAGTCACCAGCTTGGAGCCAGTTTTGAAGTGTTTATCAATTAATTGAAGTTGCCAAAATAGGAAACAGAGAAGTACAAAGCGATTTTCAACTGATCGAAAACTGAATGTCGATGTTTGTCTTTATGCTGTGAAGGTAATCGATAAGCCTGGATCATATCGAAACCGACACCAGAACCGAACAGAGCATTATTGAGACTTCCTCCCTTCATCGTTCTTTTACAGAGTATAAAGTAAAATTGAAAGTTTTTCTTCAGTCGCCTGGAAACTTTAAGAAAAGTTTTCGAAGCGATGTCAAAAAAATACTTGACGAAAAAAAAAACTTTATCCACCAGCAACTTATTGTCTTGAAGGCTCTCACTTAATTCCAGTTGATTTGTGTACCGTTATATAATCAAATATTCCACGTTGGGCGGAAAACAACAACAGCAAAGAGGTGTTTTTAGACTGAGTATTGCGATAATTTTCTTTAAAACTGCATAAATAAATATTTTGATGAAGCTAACGGTGAAGTTTTAACGAGTTTTATTGGATTTACTGTAGTTATTAATGCCAGCTTTCTTTATTAAAGATGTTGTTTAAAGAAGTTGCCAGAGATTTTTAGCAATAACATAAATAAGTTGTGAGAGTCACTAAATTAAAGTAAAGCTTAGAAATTAGTTTAATTAAACCTTGAAAAGTTTCTAGAACCGTGATGGATTTTACCCTAATCCTGATTCGAATTTAACGACTTTCGTACATAAGCTGTTGAAAACATGAAAATCTTCTTTGATTAAATTAACTTTTGTTGAAAATCGAAATATAGAAAAACCTTGAAAAGTAAAACAAAGTAAATACGTTGCAAGCTTTGCATGTTTTCTCAAACTTTGTGTGAAAAGGGATCGATATGCATCTGAGAAATATACTACATTCAAAGGGCATAACTTTGCATTCATACTTATGTATGTACAAAACTCTACAGTTTAAATGTTGGATCGGCCTTTTCAAACAACCTCCACAGCCTGCATATTTTATGGTATTTTTAACCGCAACCCAAAGTTTTGTATTGTTCTGATTTAACAATACGAATTTCAGAGATATTTAAACTGTCAAATAATAAATAAAACGACTTGTTAAACTTTATAACCACAAACATTTGTAATCCTCAATTAAAGCTTTTGAATTCTTCGCATGTAAACGGAGAGCAACGATCATTTTAAGAAACTTGAGGTTGTGGTTTTCATTACAAAAAGATACCTCGAAATTCTATTCGATAAATTTACTTCGAGTGAAAATTACCAGGATTTTGATGTAATCTTTGAGGCTTGAAGGCTGAAGGGAGGAGATTAACTACATTGAGATTATATTAATTAACCATTCAAAATAAAAATTATAAACTAAAGTAACACGTAGAAATATAGTACTGAAAACTTCTTAAGTCTGTGTTCAACAGCGTTTTAGGTTTAGCTGAATAGTGGTTTTATCTTAGACTCACAGTTTCTTTGAGTTTTGTGGATTTACGTCGCTGTTTTTGTGTTCAGTCCTGGCGTACGCATAATTTCGGTTTGACATGTTTCGTCGTTTAATTAATTGTCGCCATGTTGAAAGTATTATTATAGCATTTTAATCACATGTTTGTCTGAAGTGAAAAAGTTACAGCTGAGAGATACTGTAGCTTTTTTACGACTATCGCTGGCAGTAAAGTCAAGCTGCTCCTTGGAAAGCAGCACTGCGCTCTTCTTTACCGCTTCATATTTTATAATTCATGCTACGGCAACTATTCCGTCCATAAGTTATGTTTACGTTTAGCTACTTAGACGCGCGGCATCCGTTATATTGGAGGCGTGGCGGAGGAGTGCACCGAGCGGTGGAGCTGCGTTGCGGTGAGTTTGTCAAGCGGTGTCTACTTAGCGCTGTTCTGTGTTACGTTGTGTTGTGTTGCTCTGATCCTTGCTCGCATCATGAGCATCCTTGTGCGAACGCCTTCCCGACGTGGATGTCAACGTGCTCATATTTAATGTCGTAATTCATAGGCAAACACAAACACACGCAATATATTCACTTTTATACAAGCACACGACTGCATGCTTCCACACTCTGTGCTTTGGCAGCCGCCTTCTCTTTTGTAGCCTGATATCGCTTGATAACACTAAACTCCAGTCCACTCAGCTCGGCTCTACTCGGAGCTACATCAACATAACCAAGTGTTCTTTCGTTTTTGTTTTTGTGCAGATATTGAGGTCAAATCTCGACACAATTTCAACCGATTCTTGTTTGGACGCTGATATGAGAATTATGTATCCGTTTCATAAACTTTGAATTCGCGTATGAACTCAGATTCAGCGAGTAAACTCAATTACGGTCTTTTAGAATATCTCACGTCTCCCAATTTAACTATGCAATCTGGACGTATGAAGAACTCTTGATAACGTCCTGACTGATTTGCTCATGTCGCGGATTATCATCGTCATAATGGCTTTGTTTGTTCTATCGATGACTTCTAGCGAAATATCTTGGCTTTGTCTCGGTTTTGCTTGATGAAATTTATGTGATTTTATCGCTGTTTTAGTAAATCACTTTCAGTCATCTACTCTCTCGTGGAAATCTAAGCATTAAGCGTTGGTTTCCTCTCGATTAACTCATTTCTTAAATAATTTTTCATTTCTCATTGGAAAATTTCTAGCAACTGTGTGCACATACATGTTATACAGCCCTCTATGCTATATTATAACAGTTGGTCTATTTTTATACCCAACAATTTCTTGTCTCCATCAGCCTTTTGCAGTCCTTTTGCTTTGTCAAGGAATACAGCCGCCCTCTCGAAGCTTGTGACATGTATATCGTCTTCTGCGAATTCTTCTTTGTATTACTTTTTTGTTATCGTGTTATTTTTATTGCCATCAATACCAAACTTTCAGTGACTGATGTTATTAGCACCTAAACCATCACGGTGTTAGCCGTTAGCACTGCCTCTGTCTGTTGCCCAGAACCGATTTATTGGGTACATCTGAGTGAATTAATCAGTGTTTATTTACAAAATAACTTTCCCTTAAAGTTGCCATTTATTATCTTGAAAGTCAGTTGTTGTAAAATAAATTCTTAGAATGAAAACTTGAGTAGAAAGAGAAAGCAGAAGTATTTGAATAACTAACTATATTATATATATATATAACTATATTATTTCCATAGAGTTATATTTTGAGTTTGGATGTAGTCTAAGAGGCTGACTACAACATGACGTGAAGACTATATATTTCAGAAGAATACTCCATTTATACCCAGGATTTTCACACACGTATCCCCACCATAGAGTTACAATTTTCTTGAGAAAGAGAAAACTAATATATTAAACTTTCGCCTTCAGCTATAAAAAGAAATTTTGGGTTAGATAAAGGTATGCATCCATGCGACTTTAATACAATAAAATCACCCATAAGACTTTTCAAAATCTATAAGTACGGTTTTTAGTTTCGAAAGATCCTATTTCCTCTCACATTGAGGATGATGCCTGTGATTTTAGTGCATCAACTCTGTTGCTTACGGAACGATAATTTAGTTAAAGACCCTGCAATTGGGTCAATCCAGCGACGAGGTCAAAGCAGTTGCGTATATTTTCACTAGTCAGTTGTTTTTGGAAAGATGCGATATCCAGAGTAGGCAGAGCAAAAGTTAGAGAGTTCGAAGGCAGAAGGACGGACAAGCAGTCGGAGAGGCAAACGTTGTAAGTGGAAACCACATATTAAATTCACTGCGACATGTTTTTATGTTTCCGTTTTTCGCCTCCAATTGCTGTTGTGTGCATGTGTTTAAAGCGATGATGAAGTGTGTACGTGTGCGTAGCGTTGCCCCATATCCCTGGTGTACGCTTACCCATTTCGTACGCTTCGAGTGGGTACCCGATTTAAACGACCTCCGCCTACTCGTTCGCCACCCAACTGCTGCATGCGTCTATCTGCAGAGTCCTTTTATTTTCCTTTGCACTCAGGAACCAGCCAGTGTTGCCGACACTATATTTTCTAAACTCCACACTTTGACACAGCATTAATAATGTTGTTGTTTTTGTTGCTGTTGTTGCTGTAGCTGCTGCTGCTGTTGCTATCGCTGATGTTGGTGTTTGTGGTGTTGCGCTTGCTGCTGTTACTGTTTTTCTTGGTGTCTTATATGTTCATCTTGTTGCCGGTGGGTGTGGTGCTGTTGATTGTGTTATTGTTGGCGTTGCTTACCAACAGCGGCAGAGTATTAAATTTAAGGTTTTTCTAAGTAATTGATATGATACTGGAAACACCACTAACTACAACAACAACAACAGCAGGCAGTAAAATAACTGCATGAATAACATCCTGACGAACAGTAATTGTAATTTAAGTATGCGTGGCTGAAATGTGTGTGTGTGTGTGTGTGTTCCATATGTGACACACTTGCTTCTGTCTGTATATAGTATGTATGTATGCGCCGGTGTGATTACTTGTAAGTGGCCTCGTGTGCCTCCGCATTTGTATGTCTATGCAAGCGCATCGCATGGACAATTTATTTTGATTGAGGTCCGTTCTTTGGTAAGCTGAGCTTTGCCCTGCTCCTTTGCTCAGAGTCTAGGAGCCGGGTTTTGTTGTTGTTCGCGTGGTGGTGGTTTGATTTAATCCTAGGTGTGCCATTTCATTATAACTACACGTTGCCTGGGCAATGGGTTTGACTCACATAATGGCTTCCTATCCTGTTGCACATCGATTGCCATCTAGTCTATTTCGTTGTATGCACGCTGCTAATTGCTTTTCTTGAGTAAGTCCCTGAATCCTTCGAGTACGATTGCAATCCTGAGACTGCACTTGTGATGGATGTTTGTATTATTAAGATATGCAGCTAAACCTATTCGTATATATTTTGCATATGATACTACATATCTATGCACATGAATGTGCATATAAGGCTATTTAGAAAAATTGCCGTTTTAGGCTTAAATGCTGTTCCTTAACTTCAGTTTGTAAGGAACTTAACTTTTTTCTTAATGTCTCGAACAAGTTTAAATATCCAGTGTGCAACACGGCGTATGAGCAATATTTAACTATAGAAATGAATGTATTGCTTACAGGTCAACATGTCGTATGATTGATATTTAATTATTTCATGAATGTATAAAATATATTTATAAGCTTTATTGCACAGTTTTCTCGCAATGTTGGTATTAATGTAACTTTATTTTTTCTTTGGGTGCATAGACCTATATTTTTGCTGGAAAGTTATTCAACCTGATATGTAGCTTTAATAACAACAGCGGAAAATCCAGGGAAGCCGGCAGTTAATATCCCACAAAAACACGAAAGTAAACACCAAGGATCCGAGCATATCCTGGCTTCCTCATAAGCTCTTCATTGTCTGAATCGAGTGCAGTTTCTGTTGCTGTTTCTGGCTTTGATATGATCCGTTTGCTGTTCACAAGAGTTTTTCCTCATTTTTCCGATTGACTCCACCACGCAGAGTTTCGTGTTGCATGTTTTCCAGAGTTGTGTTCGTTCTTGCTGTTGCTCTGGTTGCAAAGTACAAATGTCAGAAATGTAATTTTTTGCTTGTAATCCTTTTTCCTTCAGTTCACCGTATTCTTCATTATCATCATCATCTGCTGTTTACTGTTCTAAACTGAAGCATTTAACTTCAAAGTTTCTCTCACTCTTCTTGTTGTTGTTCTTCTTGTTGTAAATGTATCTCTGTTTCTGGTTTCGGTTTTTCTGGTTTTTATATTTCGTGTTGTTTGATACTTAGAAATAAGCGAGTGGTTTGAAGTGTGCGGTGATTTTCCCATCCAGTTGTTGGTTTCTTTGTATGCCTGGTATTTATGCCTTTTGTTGCTTTATGTATGCGTTCGTAATAAGCTTCTTGCGGAAGCAACATTAGTATTTTTCGGGTATTTCGTGAGAAAACACAACTGTAAGTGGTTTTTAGATGAAATGGGATTACGCTGCAGCGAAGACTTTCGTCGATCGTTACTGTCTAAAAAATGAAACGTGTTTTAGTCTGTTTAGTTGCCAGGTCCTTAAAGTTTGTAATAACAAAGTTTCGAAGAAATTACAAAGAAGTACTAAATGTAGAAATACTTACAATGTATTAAGTGGGAGTGGAGTTTTGAAGTTAATAGTTACATGAAATAGTTTTGAAAATGTAGATGAAGACGAAACGCTGATGAAGAATTGATTTTTCATAAGACTTTTTCTTTGTATTGTTACATACAATTACACTATTTGCTCCACTGTGGTGGTTGCTCATTTATGTCTGTCGACATATCGTTTTTTCCGTTTTGTTTTCTGGGTCTTTGGCCGTTCGCCCACAAATCTGGGTCAGTCAGCTACGCAGTCAGCTACGCACTTGTGGCTCGGTAGGATTTGCGGGATCTCTGTATTCTGTGTTTTTGAGTTTTGTAAGCTACTAATAGAGTAATTCTTTGTCATTTTCTAGAAGTACGCAAGTACATTTTGTTTTTAAATTACTTGAAATAGTAGAAATTGTAATTATGACTTATTTTTGCATACAATTTAAGTATGAATTGGTTTAATTTTGTAATTTTACTATGTTTATATGTTTTTTAATACTTGTCCGACGTTGACCGTGTTTTGCTCATAATTTGATTAAATAATGAAATCAGCTTTGCACGCTTTATCCATAAAACAGGAGTCACGTGCAAAAGTACACGTTTCTGTATTCTGATATTAAAAAGTATTCTTTACGTCATGTTGCTGTCGTGTAAACACAATCATTCCCTCCTTTCTTGTGTCAGAAAGCTGAAGCAATAAAAATCAACATTTTATCTAAATTTATGAGTATATCCTAGTTTGACCTGAACTTTTGTGTGGGAAAACCAAGATAAAAAAGAAATTAAGATAAAAAACATATTTTATTTTTCTTCCTTCTTTCGATTCCAGCATGGATAGTGATGGTGATAATCTATACATCATCCTTATCTGAGCTCTTTTTTATATCGCTGTTCCCAAAACCTGTAGCTGTACCATCGTCTCCTTTCTACTTTAGACCAATTTAGCGAATGTTTCCTAAATGTACTGCACTTAGTCTTAATTAACACTTCCTTTACCACTTTCATTCCTGCTGTGTCCGTATAAAAAGCTCCGAGCTCCGACGGACAATCCGCGTGCACTCCATAAAGTCTGGAATATTTTTTCCTATCTGCGATATTTATAGCCAAAGTTCTTCTTGCGTTACGTGTGCCACTTTCAAGTGAGTGAGATTCGGCATGAAAGAGTCTGAGTTTAAGGCGCCGTTGAGCCGTTCGCCCCGTCGCCATGTCACTATGCCGCTGTTGCCGGTCAATGTACCGTGTTTTATTGTTCGGTGTGATGTTGTTTTAAGTTATTTGTATTTTTTGGCCATAATTTGTGCTCCGCTTGACTGTCGTGCGGCAGGAACGCGTTTGCAAAATGCTCGAACGGGCAGCTCTTTTAGCCTTTCACCTGGCCTGAACTCGTCTGGCTTCACTGTAGCGTTGCCAACAGCATGCAATTTTCCTACCCTCGGCTGCGGCTTCCTTCCGAGTGACATGTGAATTTTCGGTCACGTCGCAATTTATTTGATTGCTGACGCTTTAGTGTCGGCGGAACTGCAGCGCGACTAGCGAGAAGAGTTGTACGAAGGGTTGAGCAGGGTTTTCAGCAGCAGCTTCACAGAGTGTGGGGGTTTTTGAAGAATCGCCAAAGCCAACACTTTACATGGAAATTGGACGGAAATGTACAATTTATATTGAGCCAAATAAACTCACCGCCTAAAAACTTTGAGAGAGCGGAATAGGGATGGCGAAGAAGGGCGATTGGGGGTGAGTGAGTGAGTTATCGTGCCGACAGACTTGTAGACGTGTTATTTGCTATACTGTCTGGCATAATTTTGTGCTGGCATAAGTTTAAGTAAGCTGTCTAGCAGCTGAGTCAGTCTGTCTGTCTGCCTGAATAATTTTGTTTGCCTCTTTGTTTGTTCCTTCACTTAACTTTTTAGACATAGTTTTTTTATACATAGGTTTAAAGGGAGATGGGGAACTCGTGTAGAATTCGAGTTCATGTAGGAGTTGATGTTTTTTGTTGATTTGCTTTTTTATGACATGAAATTATTGACTTTGAATACTTCATTATATAAAAAACCTGTCGCTGGTACGAGTATTTTCTTTGAATTGACGAAAACATGACAGGTGCTCATAATTCTGCAAACTTTCTGAGCAGTGTAACTTCCTACGTACTTCCTTGGCAACGAATTCGTTCTATCGAGTTTAATTTTATGTCTACAGAAAAACACAAAACCAGAAATGTCATTATGAAAACCAAATTGGAATTTGGGTGTTCACTTCGGAAGAATTATGAATTTAGTTTGTTCAATGGAAAGCAATTTCTAGCAAATGACGGTATGTCAACAGATGTAAATTCAGTTGGCTCAAGTATGAAAAATGAACACGCGCCTTGCTAAGAATGCTGAAGGTTGTTGCGTGCTTTTCAGCGGAAATGCTCGTGTTTGACACGTCACCAACTCCATCAAAGGAATGTTTACCTAGGGCTCCCAGACTCTGCTCCTTCTGTCGTTCGAAGTCTCATTCCATCACTCTGCTTCCTGAAATTCACGGTGAATATAACCTGAATTCTTATCACTGAGGTTGTATGTACGAAGAAGAAAGCCATGAATATTGTACTTTAGTTATTGGAATGGACACACTTAGACCGCTATAGAGTGCACTGTGGCAAAGTGAACCTCTGCAAAAATCGTTTTCCCAGGGATTCAACTTGTTTATCGAATCATGTTTGCTCAAGCGGATAGCAATATTGAAAAGGTCAACCGCTGAAGGTCCCACCGAGAGAGGCAGAGGCTGGTAAGTATCCTATAGACAGTCTATATACAGGCTCGATAATATCTCGCCAGAGAGTCGTCAGTTGGGTATAAAGTTTGCCACGGAGTGTAGTTGTTCGGCTTTTCCTCGCCTGAAATTTATATGCCATCAGTTTGACTCCTTTTTCGGTCAAATATAAGAAGTTATTAAGGTAAAGACCCCACCAAGAGACTATACTTACTAAATATATCCCTATTTTTGCTTCAACTTTGTGAGAATAAAATAATTCTAAACATTATATTACAGTAACATTTAAATTTCCTGCTAATGATATATTTAGAAGATATTTAAAGTGATTACATATTTTTTGTTAAATCCTCCATGAGAAAAGCGTCAGAATGTGCTGTACATATTTGCTTCACAATTTGATTGGGCAGAAGCGGAAATTGAAATATTTTTGCTCTGAAATGGCTTCGTTCCAGCGAAATATTTCCATATCGCCATAATTTATAACCTCCAAAGTTTGAAACTTCATTTTGGAATTTTGATCTTCCAATGGCGTCGGAACGATGCGCAGAGTCTGTCAGAAAAATGCGGCTCGATTACGTGTACATTTCTGAGGCATGAAACAAGTGCCGCTCGCTTCAGAACTAATAGAGTTCGGGTTTTCCGCTTTGCTGTGTGTTCTACTGTGCGCAGTGGTTTTGTCACTGCCAGAACTCGTTGCGTTGTGGCTTCGCTGATAATCGGAATGCGTTTCAGAGGCATGCGAACACAACAGCTCATGCATCGATATACATTCGTATGCATAACGTTAAAATTGAGTGATATGCGTGGCAAATAATTATGCTGCATCCGGTAGAAGAAGGAGGCTTGCGGAAGAGAGGTTATTTGCGACCATCAACACATAAACATAAACACATACATACTAATAAATATCCGTAAATAATTTCACAAAGAGAGTTTCGCTATGTGAAAGTGGGAAATTTAAAGTATTTCCGAAAGAGTTGCGTAATATCCACAATTAAAATTGTAATGAAATTATTTAGAAATATTGTTTTAAATTTTATAAGTGATGTGAAATACAAACGCCAAGCAAATAAAACTATTAAAGAAGAGACAAAATAAGATGTGCTTATGTGTATGCTGAAACGGTAAGAACCGGTTGAATGTACAGGGTCGTTTACTATCATATTGCCCCCGCTGAACAGTCGTTTTGAATAGGCAGCGCCGCCACCTTCGTTATAGGTCGCCTGTAATCACATTTCCTGGTTCTAATGGTTACTACTCTGACGAATCCATCGTTACCTCTGTGAATGTCCAGTATTCGTCCTAAAATCCATTTGGATGGCGGCAGATTCGGTTCCTTTAGCACCACCACCATTCCTTTCTCGAACCCGCCTTTGACATGTTGCCACTTAGTCCGTTGTTGAAGAGAAGTGAGATACTCTTGATGCCGGCGTTTCCAGAACCCCTGCACCATGGCTTGAAGGTGACGCCAATGCTGCAAGCGGTTAAGCTTTACGTCGAGATTAGAAGGTTCCGGTACGCTGGTATAGGGCTCGCCGATGAGGAAATGTGCAGGTGTAAGCGGATCAACGTCGGTATCGGAAAGAGCGCATAATGGACGTGAGTTGAGTATGGCTTCTACTTGAGTGAGAACAGTGTAATAGTCTTCGAAAGTGAGAAGGGTCTCCCCAATCACCCTACGTAAATGTAATTTCACCGACCGAATTCCGGTTTCCCAAATTCCGCCGAAATGTGGTGTCGACGGAGGAATAAAGTGCCAATTTATTCCGTCATTTGAAAGGAATTTGGAAACTTCTTCAATGTACACTTGGGAAGCAGCCATGGCTTGCAATTCATTCAGCATTCGTTTAGCTCCATGAAACGTCGTACCATTGTCTGAATACAAATCCGTTGGTTTACCTCTGCGTGCAATAAATCTTCGAAACGCAGCAAGGAAGGCCTCACTGGTTACATCACTAACCAACTCAAGATGTATGGCCTTAACCGACATACAAACAAATATTGCGAACCACCCTTTTGAGCGTTTTACGTTTCGACCTTTGGAAAATTTCAAATTTACTGGTCCAGCGTAGTCAACACCGCAATGTAGAAAACAACGACTTGGTCGTACGCGAGTTGGAGGAAGATCTGCCATTACTTGAACACTATTTGCTCTCCGTTGCATGAAACAGGTTTTGCACGCAAAAACTATCTTTCTAACCATATTTCTACACCCCAAAATCCAAAATTGTTGTCGTACTATTACAAAGGTAGCCTCAACGCCAGTATGCAGGTGTGTCTCGTGAATGTGTCTGATAATGCATTTAGATATGTTAAACGCCTTTGGTAGTAAAATCGGAAATTTGATATTATAGTTAATATGCGCATGTCTAATGCGGCCTCCAACCCTAAGGATTCCGTTTGGATCTACAAATGGCGCAAGGTTAATTACTGATGATTTTGGCTTCAGAGGTTGTGATTGTTTTAATTTTCTCAACTCGTTAGAAAAGGCCTTTTCCTGTGCGCATTTAAAAAGAAGAGTTCGAGCATGTACGAGTTCCAGCGAAGTAAGAAAAGGCTGGGTGTGGTGTGTATCAGACTTCCTGCATTTTCGAATAAATCGTATGCAATATGCTACGATGCGTGTCAAACGAGTCCAGGAGGAAATTTTGTCGCTTAATATCTGAAGTGTATTGTCGCATTCCACAGCACATAAACCAACACAGTTACCTCTTTTCTCTTCCGCCAACACATTCTCATCGGCTGGTGCAAGATTAAACTTCTTATTGTTTGGCCATGAGGACGCTGGTAATGACAACCAGCTCGGGCCCGTCCACCATAACTGATGATCTACCAACTGTGAGGGTAGCAGGCCGCGCGAAGCACAATCCGCTGGATTATCAACTGAACTTACATGCCTCCAATAGTGTCGGGGTGCATGTTCCAAAATTTCGGCAGTACGATTGCTCACGAAGGTGTTCCATCTTCTTGGTGGTGAGGATAGCCAGTGAAGGACTATTTCGGAGTCCGTCCAGCAAAACGTGTTGGAGATCGAGACAGTCAACGAATCCTTAATAAGTGTTAATAACTTAACGAGAAGCAAAGCGGCGTTCAACTCTAACCGTGGAATCGAGATTGGCTTCAGCGGTGCGACTCGCGTTTTCGATGCAACTAGCTTTATATGGTAAACGCCTCCTACGTTTACGCGACTATAAATGACTGCAGCGCAGGCGGCCTTAGAAGCATCCGAAAACCCATGAAGCTCGATTGATTGAAACGGAGTAGCAATGTATCTCGGAATGCGTATTTGTGATAAATTGTGTAAATCGTTCATGTAAGTAGACCATCGTACGCGAAGTTCATGTGGTAGTGGTTCGTCCCAGTCTAATCCGAGGCACCAGGTTTCCTGGAATAATATTTTTAGAAAAACAAGTGTAGGTGATACTATACCTAGAGGGTCAAAGATCTTTGAAGTTTCCGATAGCACAAGTCGTTTTGTGGGGATAAGATCGTTATTTGGAGCTCGTATGATTAACAGAAACTCATCTTTTGATGGGCTCCAGTGAATACCAAGAATTTTCACGGATGAATCAGGCAATTGTGAATCGATTGCAATTGGGTTGAACTCACAAACGTCACTTGGTAAACCTTCAAGGAGCGGCCAGCAATTTGAACTCCATTTTCTCAAGTTCAAATTCGCCTTCAATAAAAGATCAATCAGCTCGTTTTTCATGTTTAGCAGCTCGTCTAGTGAATCACAGCCAGTGATAATGTCGTCTACATAGGCATCGTTCATTAAAACACGCGAACCAACTGGATACTCTTCTTTATAATCCTCAGCAATTTGTGTGAGCACGCGGAGGGCGAGAAATGGAGAAGATGCAAGTCCGTACGTCACAGTGGCTAAGCGATAATGTTCTAGCTGAGATGTGGTTTCGCTCCTCCAGACAATGCGCTGATAATCACGATGTTCAGCTGCCACCTTTACGCCCCTGAACATTTTCTCTATGTCTGTAGAGAATACAAAACGATGCTGACGAAAACGCAGAAATACGCCAAACAAATCACGTTGAATTGGAGGCCCAACCTCCAAGCGATCATTTAGAGAAATTCCCGAGGCATCCTTAATTGAGCCGTCAAAGACAACACGGCATTTCGTCGTAGAACTGTCGGCTTTAAATACTGCGTGATGAGCTAGGTAAAAACATTTTGAAGCTGGTATGTGAATTTCCTCTGCTTCTAGTTTCTCCATATGCCCTAGTATTAAATATTCATTTAAAAATTCAACATATTGTTGTTTCAACGCCGGGTTCCGTTGAAATCGAGCTTCCAACTTATGAAAGCGAGACATTGCTTGTGGTAACGTAGCGGCAATAGGTTCCACATTGTGTTTAAATGGATAGTTAACAACATACGTGCCAGTAGTATCCCTGGAACATGTCGAAGAGAAATGTATTTCTGCTGGATCAGCCTTGTCGAATTTGCTTTCATGTTTGGCAGGAACCTGTAAAGCATCCATTTCCATGAATGATCGCACAAGTGCGTCGATATCAATTTGCGCATGGTTTGCAATGTACTCAGCTTGTGTGAAATCAAGAGAACTATGTGAGCCAGCGATAACCCATCCAAAAATGCTCTTCAACGCAACTGGCATGTTCTTCCCGAAATGCATCTGTTCGCCTGTAAGTATGTTCCATGCCTGATCTGCACCTATGATGACGTCAATCGGACCTGAGACACCGAACGATGGATCTGCTAGTGATAAATTGTGTATTTGTGTCCAGGTGGAAGTAGTAAAATCAACCGATTGAGCCGGAGAAGCTGTTGTAAGTGTTGGTAGGATGAGCAAACCAAATTCACATCGTTTGTTTGAATTGTGAGAATACATCGTCAGGTTAACTTTGCCGCGTGTCGTGCCTACATGTAGCGATGATAGACCTTTGATGGGCACACGAGCGTTGGTACGGTTTTTTCCAAGTAACTGTACGAATGATTCAGTGATAAATGACACCGTCGACCCAGTATCAAGTAGCAAGCGACAATCAACAAATTCTCCCCACTTGTTTAACGTCTTGACAAGCACTGTTGGCAAGAGAGTTTGAGTAGTATGTTTAGACTGTTCAGTAGAATGAGTGCAAGTAAGGGCTGGTACTGAAGATGTGGACCCGTCGGTTTCGGGACTGTTTGTAGCAGTAGCTGCAATCTGAAGCTCACCCGATTTGAGTATTGGGCCATCGTGATGCAGCAATGTGTGGTGATTAGAGCGACAGATGCGACATCGAAATGAAGACGAACACTGCTTCACCTGATGAGACCCTTTTAAGCAATTGAAACATAAATTGTGATTTCTAACAACCAAGCGTCTGGCCGATACAGTTAAACCTTTAAATTTCGTGCACTGTGCTAACGTGTGATCATCTTGACACTGCTTGCATTTGAGCTCCTGTTTTGTACCTTCGACTTTAGCCAAATTCACCACAGCAGAACGACGGTTCGACGAACGAGCGTTGGATTGACATGCTTCAATAGCATCGCAGCGCCGAGAAAGGAAACGCAAGAATTCGTCGAACGTGCGCTCTAGTTGAGCGACGCTGTCTTCTGCCCATGCTCTTTTTGTTTCGTCATCAACCTTACTAAGAAGAATGTGTATTAGCCACGGGTCTCTTTCATTTGCACCAAGCGAATTGAGTCCACGAATTATCTCATCAGCTCCATCGGATATTTTTCGTAGCATGTGCGAATTTACCGTATTGCATGTGGGTAAACTCAAGAACGATTGTACAAACGAACGAATGATTAACGGCTTTCGATCATACCGTTGAGTCAGACGATCCCAAGCTTCGAGGTAATTGCCTTCAGTTAAAGCTAGATGCTTTATTAATTGCAAAGCATCCCCTTCTAAATACGACTTAAGGTAATGAAATTTTTGAATATTACTCAATCCACCTTTTGAGTCGATGGCACCTGTAAAAAGATCTCTAAATGACGGCCAATCTTGATAATTACCCGCAAATGATGGGACTTTGATCTTTGGAAGATGAATATTTGAACCGCTATTATCTTCATTGAGCTTTTCGAGGAACGCAGTGCCACTGATAACTTTGCGTGTGCAGAAAAATACTTATTTTCATAGTCTAAGATGTCATTTATTGGGTCAATGAAGTCTTCTTCATCTGCGAAGTCATAAAGCTCCTTGCTTAGCTCAACTAACTCCTGATAATTATCGTCCAACTTCTTTATGCGATTTGATAAAGCCTCCGCTGTAATTGTCTCGTCAATATTTTGAGCAGCTTCATATGTGCGCGAAATGTATGCTTTCGCCCACCCGCGTTTTCTATTTAACTTAATCATTTTCGCGACAAACGGTTTTGTGTTAAAGTCAAATCAAGGTTATATATATATACTTATCCGGCTCGAAGGACCAATTTTAATTCTATGATGCGAAATGTTGTACAACAGTCTTTATTGAATTCTAAAGCTCTACTAAATTTACATGTGAAATACAAACGCCAAGCAAATAAAACTATTAAAGAAGAGACAAAATAAGATGTGCTTATGTGTATGCTGAAACGGTAAGAACCGGTTGAATGTACAGGGTCGTTTACTATCAATAAGAGTTGCAAAATTGCGTTCTTACCTATAAAATATTCCTTTAACCATGTTTATCAGGCGTTTATTTAGCTTTAATGTAATATATTCAGTATATTCTAGTTGAATTATCTACATTTGGTTTTATTGCCAGCTTACAACATGAATTGAGTGCAATGAACTTTGTGAACAATAGCAAATAATAATAATTTGGACTTACATTAGTACTCAACTCATTCTGATAGGAATTCCTCACCACACTACAACAACTACGGATGTTACGTTATTCGAAATATCCACGTACATTTTGAATGTTCGACTAATTAAGTCCAAGTCTAATTTTGTCGCAGTCCATTGACAGACCGCAATTTTAGCGCCATCGTGGTGCAACATTCCATGGCGTCATGCGGACTAAATGCCAGTCGAGTTTCTAACTGCAACAAGAGGAAGAGAAATGAATAGTTTACTTGAATTTTTATTCTTTGTTAATCAATGTTTCCATGTTTTAAATGAGCCTCTACTAAAACCATTTGATTGCGAATCCTCCTGTACTTGAGACTTATCCGCATAACAGCGTCGGCTTTATAATAAAAACCACTTGAATTGAACCCATAAGTTCCATTTAGAACTTATATACATTCTTGTATATAATAGGGTAAATTTTAAGAATACTCAGCGGCGGTTATTTCTGATCTATGATCGTAGCTGCATTCGTATGAATACAAAAATCTTGCATAGAAAAAAAGGACTGTTTAAACTCTTTGTTTTTCCTTCAACCCTACTGCCGCCCACTTTCGGCACACCCATCCGCACGCATGGTTATTTATGCATTCATACATAAAATAAAAAAGTCACTCTTTAAAAAGAAGGAAAATAGGCGGCAAAATTCACCCATGCTCTTCTTCCTGCAATCATGACTCACAGCCGCACAATTTGCATTATGTACAACTAAGTTGCAACAATTGAGCGAGAAGGAGTCTCTGTAGAGGATGCTTGAGTTGAACTTCTTCCACACAATTTGAATATCAAAGCGTTGTGAGCGGTTCGGATGCTCTTTTTATAGAGCTTGGCACCAACATCCGTCGACGGAGTGTCAAACTGTGTGAGTAAAGGTGCGAGACGAAAGAAAAAATAACAACAAAGCTGTAAAAATGAATCCTTTGAGCATGTTAATTCAGTGCATGAGTCTCATGGGCGGCTTTTAACAAGTAGCTAAAAGAGTTTGATGGAAAGTCTTGCTTCGTGGGCTCTATAAAATGGCACGACCGTGTTTGAATGTCCAAAGCTCCTTTTCCCAAGTTCTCATGTTTCATTGACTAAAAATTATTTTGCGTTTTGGTTTCGATGCTTCGAGAAATTATTAATTTTTTTCAATTTTTAACTTTATTCGATAGACATTTCACAATAATTATCACAGGTTTTGCTTTAAGTTCATAACGAATTTTGTGGTTGTTTTGTAATAAATGAAATAGGCTAAAGCAAATAAATATTTCACAGGCCATAAAGTGGTAAAGTTATTATTATTACTGTGATAATATTATTTTTTGTGAAAACATTTACCTATGCAAGTAATTATTTCAATAACTATAATTGTATTCTATAGCTATTTAGGTGAAAATTAATAAACGTGTTAATATATTTACGTAAGTATTGAAGTCAGTGAAAATGTAATTTGGCGAATGCTTAATTAAAATTTTAATATTTTGTGACGTGCAAATAGTTCTATATATTTGTAATAAAAGCAAATTATTACTCAATTATTGCTACATGTAATCCTACATGACTGACTTTATAGTTAATATACTATAAGCAAAGATATGTAGTCAAATTTATATGTATAAAGCTGTATAAGATACCGATTATGGTAATCGGTTTATTGTGTATGTTCATGATCATAAGAACCTTTTATAGCACCTTATATGAATCGCTGTTCTTTGTATAGATTAACAATGTTCTTTCATAGTTCCTTGTATGAATTTTGAAAGGGACGAACTACTTATTTTTGCGTTGACGACGGGGAACATGACGCACCCTTCCGTAAATGATGCTACGCCCACTTGTTTTCCGTTGCGCACAACAGGTCCACCAGAATCACCATGGCAAGCACCTGTTTCTGGAGTATAGACACAAAACATATTGTTTGTGATGGAGTTATGTGGGCAGCAATTTGCATATCGCTGACTACAAATACTGCTTGAGATAATAGTGACGTTAGTAGTCTGCAAGACGTCACTGATGCTTTCTTTATTTGCAGCCTCAATGAGACCCCAACCAGATACAGAAACAACGTCACCATCGTTTATATTTGAATAATCCAGCTCTATAGGTTTTATATTTTCTCCTTCCAATAGATCGGCCATCTTTACAATTGCTAGGTCCTGATCCCACAGAGCTTCTTCATTGTAATCTCTTGGAATGAAAAACCTTTCGACTTTCCTGTATAACCCTAGCGAGGCAGAAGACGTCCCAGCTGCAACAACAACTCTTTCAGCGTCGTGTAAGCAGTGTGCTGCAGTCAGAACACATTTTGGAGTAATTATACTGCCTCCGCACCTAAAAACTTCTGTCCGATTTTTGTTCAAAATCTGCATGATGACCATGTAGGGAAAATCTTCGATGTGAGCAGACAGTCCGCCTATTATTCGAGGCGTCTGCATGGCCGATACGGAACTGTGTGTGGCGAGGAAGTACAACGCGATCACAGAAAAAACTAAAAGAGACGACATTTCGTCAAGAATTAATAAGCCGGAACAATACGGCATCTGAGTACCTGATTTTATACCCGGCGAAGTTATCAAGAACAAACAAACTTATAGCATTTGTTACTATCTTACTTCCAATTAAGATTAATATAAAATACTGCAGTCACAATTCAGAAATATTGCTTGAACTATAATTGAATTCTCTATATTTTTAATTAGCACAACTCGGCAGTACGGCTGACACCAGTGACACCAGAATATAACATGCTAAGATAATGGATAATAGAGTATAATGACATATAAATATGATAAATTGCTTGGAGTATTTAAGTATTTATACGTTATAGAAGACGTATTACGATTATGTACGAAAGTTGGTGGAAATTTTCAGCAAACACTATGCATTTGTGATCCAAACAACAACAGATCAATAACTCATTCCGTCAAAGTTGATGAAGTGGATTAGGAATAGCTCGAATGTTGCTTTACGGAGATTAGGTAATTGGAGTACAATGTGGTACCATCAACGATAACATCGTCCACTAATTACTCAGCAATTAAGTCCTTTTAAGCTCCTGCCTAATTTTGTTAGCAGTTTAATTCCGTGAAATTGCATCAAATTTATTTCAGCCAATCAATGTATAAATCATTTGGTATTTGTAGCAACGAGTTAATTATTGCAATAGGAAAGAACAGGAAAATGTTTTATAGAAAGTAAAGATAACGTTCAATTATGAAAGGTGATGATAATGCAAAAAGAATCTAGAACCATGAACAAACAAATACTTATCTTTGCTTTGTTCCTTGATCTTTTATTAGGTTTTAAATTTTCCATTACTCTAACCGCTTGTGATGGGAGATAACTCTGAAGTGCATAAAATAACTACCCATTGTTATCACGCAATCTTATAAATTGAAAGAATAAACAACATTTTATAAGCTGTTTTAATCGGTTGCCATTTTAATGACTGAAGTGACGGCCAAATAAGACAAAGCGAAGCAAAAATAACCACAAGAATAAAGCCAACATAAACGACAATAGTAAAATGAACTTCTTCTTTTTCAAGTTTCTCAACGCATAAATACAACACTTGGGAAAACGGTGACAGCTTATCGCGAGTATTCCGAAGCTGTTTGTCATTCTTTCTGCTGAGGTTTTTCCGCTCCGTCGTGTTGAAGGAACCTTGTTGAGTTTTCTCATTATGCTCAGCTAATAAAGCCAACGGCCTTTGTTGTTGTGATCCGACTGTTGTTCGCGAAGTCAGCCATCCATGCAGCCATCCTGTCAACTCATCCTCTTATCGCAGTGACTTCCGCCCAAACCACATCCACGCGGTGCTGCATTCGAAAAAACTCCAACCCATTCGTACTCGCGTCTGTTCATCATTCATCAGTGAAATTGTTTAATGCTTTGCATTCAATGTGCACTTTTATTTCTCCTTGTACAGTCATCTTCCATGCAACTAAGTTCAGTTTAAAGGCTACTTTTTCATGTTTGGTTTTATTGTGCTTTGGTTTTGGGTCCTTCCGCAGAAGTATTTGGCGAATTATATAATAAAAGTCCATCAAAAGTAGTGTCATAAAAATTTTATTATTTCCGCAGAGAACAAGGCCTAGCTCCCGTTATGATAATAATAATAAAAGGGTGATTAGTGATGTGAAGGAGTAACTAGGGAATAGAGCTTTATTTATATTACGTAGCTTTTTAAAGGCAATGTGGTCATTTCTTTTCTGTCTTGAACCTGAATAAATAAGTTGGTAAGAAGTTAACAATAACATTATGTTACATTCTTCGATTTTGGGTAAGGATAATTCAAAAATTAAACGCTACTGACCTTGATCTGATGATATTTTTTGTGTCTGCTTGTAGTAAATCTATGATGTTAAGGGTCCTAATGTTTTAGCTAAGTACGCCGGCTTTCTTTCAGTGACCTAATTTTCTCTGTAGCTCCTTTTTTGGTCAATTTATTGGACAAGCCGGTTGCCAGCGAGTTGAATTTTCACTGAGGCCAGTTCGAAGGTCATTATCGTAAGTTAACATTGTGCTTTAAAGTTCCCTCTTTGTATTTGATATTTTGTATTTGTTCGAATTCGCGTGAATAGTTTTGTTTGTTTTAATTTTATTCTTGATTTTAAAATTCCATTTCCTTTTTTTCTAACAAATATTTTATTTCTGGTCCTTTTTTTGATGCTTTGATACAACTTCCCGACCAAATTGTTTCTTTGTAGCATTCTTGTTGCAGTCTTGTACATGTTTTCCCGGATTTCTTCGTTTTCTAGAGGTTTCGAAACAAATTTGTATTCAACTACAGCGCCTTTAGTCAGAGCACGTTTTCAACAGGTTCCACTTGTTCTTCGCTTTTATAATTTCATTTCATTTCCCTCCTTCGCGTCTCTTTATTTCACCGAATTTTTTAATACTTACTGACATGATGGGAATATTGGCTTCTGTTTTTGTACGCGTGTTTCCGGCTCCTTTTTTCGTCTCCTCCGTCGTCTGTATGTATATGTTAAATATTCAAATTTATTTTAATGTGACCCGCGTTTAACTGCTATTTTTAGTATTTCTTCTCTTTAGAAATATCCTCAAAACGCTACTCCTTAAAATATTGAATACAGTTCTTTATTTTTCGTTTGGTTGTTGGTGTATCTGTTGTCGAACGTGTGTCACCACACTACATAAAGCAGCAAAGGAATATTCATAAGGAATCTGAATGAAAATATGAAACGTTAACAGGAAAAAATGATTTGTTCTATAATAACAAAGCAACTCCAAACGTAAAGAAAAGAAGAACTTAGTTTGTTATTTGTTTAAAATTAAAGCCACATAGAACTTCTTTTGTCCATAGATAAAAACGTCAAAACGATCAAAATGAAGCAATTCTGGATGCAAACTCAAAACTAATTGGCCTTTGAGCAAAACTCTTTCAATAACATAAATTTGAAAATCTTATATTCACTTGAAAGTTGCTTACTTAAATAAATAATAACTGAAAGCAAACGAAGAAACAAACAAATCAGAAAATTCGGTTAAACTAACAACAGCATAAAAAATAAGCAAAAACTTTTTCGGCACCTTTTAAAACGCTACAAACGAACGCAAGCAAATATTTTGACGCCTTTCAAAGAGCCAGAGAAAATGAATCCAGCGATGAATACACTTAACGTTCAGCTTCCAAAGTTTAAAGTTTGTTTAAGGAGTTCAAAGGCAAGGAGCACATTTTATAAAAACTTAACCTCGTTCCTTTGATGTTATTTAATACAACAACAAAAGCCTTTCAATAAAGAATTTTACTTCACTTTAAAAGTTTTCATTAGCTTTTAATTTTTAAAATTTTAACAAAAGTTTGCACTGCATAAGAATAAATAATAAGTAAAACCATTAATTACCGTGCCGTTAAATTCTTATTTGTTAAATACATTTGTTATTATTGGTTTCAATATTGTTTAGTTTTCACTGGATTTTCGAAAGCAAATAAAGAGTCGTCTTTGCGACTTGCCCCTTTAATTGATCCTTAAATAAGTGGTCAATTGTGAATTAAATTTATTGATTTTTGAAATTGAAATTTAAATGTATTAAGACTTTTTAAAAGACGTTATAAGTTGATAATAATTCAAATAAAAACTGTGAACAATATTAGAAAATATATTATAATAATTTTATTATATAAAAACAAGTTATTTATTATTTATTATTAGCCTAACCTAATTTAAATGAAACGAAAATTGTGCAATCTGAATGCATTTAAATTTATATAAAATATTGTTTGTTTTCATATAAAATACCCAAACAAAATAATACGTTAGTTGTGAAGTTTTTCCGCATCACAACTGCATTAATTCACTGCATTAATTAAGCTCAGTTTAACGCAGTTAAATTCAGTTCAAATTCAATTTGGCTTTCAGTTCAACACACGGAAATTCGCTGTGAGTCGCAAACACTTCCAAAACTACGCTTGAGTTATTTACATGTTTGTTTAATGTGTCCATTAAGTGAAAAGTTTGTGCAGTTGTACGGAAAATTCCTTAATTTAGAAATTTTTTCTTATTAAATAAAACTTAACAATGAAATTAACTGAAGTGAACTGCAATGAGAAGAGCGAGGGAAGCGTGAATGACGCTGATGTGGGAGTCGTTGGGCAACCGAAATAATTCATGGACATCTCTCAACGGCACCGCGACAGCGACCAGCGCCGAGACTGCTAAACTTTCCGCTAAATGACTGAGTTGGGACTGAGGAGGAAGTTTTTTTTTAGTTTCGTGAAATAAAAATGCTTAACAAATGCAGGCTAAATTAAAACTTACGACGTAGGTTTTTTAATTCTTTTAAGGCCATTATAATTAAAAATTATTTTAAACAATTTCGGATATTCTAAGCCGAAATTGGTTGTAAAAAGGCCGAAATTCTCTAACATTTCTTTACTTTGGGCATGTGTTTGTTTAATTATGTATTCAAATTCACATTCGCGGTGGGGTTTCTTTGTCCCGCTTCAACCCACGATTAAAATAGTTTTCACCTGTCAAAGTTATGGATAAAAATGCCAACTTTTGCCTTCGCAATTCAACGAAACTCAAAGAAGCCGCTCAAAGGCGTAGCTCAAAAAGCGCTCTGTCCTTTGAAAGCTCAAAACTCAAACGGATGTGCGTCAAAGGGTTAAGCACAGCATGAAGGATCCGCGATTTTGTGTGTGTATTTGAGTGTATAAACAGCGTTTATGTGAAGCATCGCCCCTTATAGCTTTTCCTGTCATGTGATTAATTGTGTGAGGATGTCCTTTGATGCTCAGCATTTTCTAATTACTAATACGTATGCACATTATTCCATTATTTCTCTAAGTGCCTCGAATGTGGGAAAAACGGCTTTTCATTCATACTTTTCACTACTTTTCATTCATTTCATATTTCATTCAATTCAACTCTTTCTATGTTATAGAAAAAAGAAACCAAAGCTAATATTCTGATCGATGTATTCGCCAACTCTGGTTCTCCTTTCCTTGGTTCATTCTGTTTTTAGGTTTAGATTTTACATTGCAAAATATTATTCGGTCAAATGAGATATTTCGTTTAAAGTTTGGGAGTTTCTAAGAGCAAGAAGATTATGGCTTTACTTAAAGTTTAAATGAGAAAAAATGTAAGAAAAATTTTCGTATAGTAGCAAACTTTAATTAGAAGTAAGGAAGCGACCAATAATACTGAGAATTGAGAGTAAAATAGCCAAAAAAATAAAAATTTAAACCGAATTAAAAGTTCTTTTTCGGAATGTAATTGGTCAGAAAACTTTGGCCCAAAAGGCTCTCAGTCCAGAAATGAAAAGACAAAAGAAAGTCTTCTGAAAGGCTTTCCACACAAAGTTACATAAGATGTTGGTTGACGCTGTAAGCGTTTTGAAACAAGTTGAAATTTTAATGGTCACATCTCTAATAAACGCGAGGTATTCAAAAATTTATGAGAAAAGGCAGCGCTATTAAAATTTCTTCGTCACAAAGATTGATCTAAAGTAATTTTTATCTTTATTTTGTATCTAAACGGGCCGATTATGTCCAAATTTTGAACACTTCAAGAACCTAAGTGAACAGCAAATCTTCTTTAAACTCTATACCGTATTTGTCTATTGTGTATGCCCTAGTTTTAATCCAGGTTTAGGCTCTTTATGTATTTAAGCACAGTACCCGGATTGGCGTCCCATACCTTGAAATGAGTCACTTGTGTATCACCAAAATGTATCAGCCTCCGATTGCTGAGGGCCGGACATTGGCAGAGGACGTGCTCTGAGGTTTCCCTAGCATCGTCACAATATCTGCTAGCCAGTGGTAACCCGCAACCCGACAATGGCCAGTGAGAAAACCCGCAAGCATAACTTTATACTGTAGTCGACTATAATAATTCTTTTCGAAGGTTACATTGATGTGAATAAGAAGTGCCTAGGAGCATATAGCATACCTTAGATATATATAGATATATTATAATATTTATGGTTTTATTTAGGAAGAAACATGGGCTTATGGCCGTTAGTGATCCTAGTAACAAACTGAACTAGTTTGCAATGAGTTAAAATAAAGTCGTAAATAGTTTAAAGACAAATCGTATAAATACAATAAATGTCCTGAAATCAGAGTGAATCCGATGCTGTGTAGTGTTCGTTGTGGGCAACTTTTGTATTGTTGTCAAGAGCAGCGTGACTTTGAGATCTACATAAATGTTTGTGGTCCTTTCACCCGTACTCATACATACATAGTATTTGTCCCTCTCTTCCTGGTTTCCGTCAATTGTACCATTCGGTACCGCACTATCAGACGGTGAAAGGTTTTGCTATTGTTCTTGTTGGTCTGTACCAACAGCATCAGAAAATCCATGGAAAAAGTGCAGCAACAAACAGCGGCAGACATGGCAGGAAAAGAGGAAGTGAAAACAGCAACAAAACGGAGACCGTGTGCAGCGTGACAAATGACATCGGTGCGATGCGTTGTCAGTGTTGACGCTTCTAAAATTTTGTAAAGGATCAAAGGCAAAGAGTAACGATAACAACAACTTCGTCAACATCATCGCCACGAAGAGGAGCAGCAACAGCAATCACAACAACAAACATGAAGTGAAAATGGAAAGCGTGATACTGACACAAATTGAAAGCGTGCTGATGCAAAATAATAGACAGCAGCGGAAGCATCGGCGGCGGTAAAAAGTATGAAAGCAGAAGACTCAACGAAACATTTAACAACAACAAAAACCATATAGGAAAATATACGATGGGAAGCCATGGAACCGCGGTGACGTCACAATTAAGTCAACTGCACACATCGACACAAATCTGGTCGCTGCTTGATGATCTGGGCGAAGGAAAATTATTATACGATAGTTGTAAAATACATGATTAAAATATTTGCAGTTTAATTAAAATTGAAAATCGAAAAAAAATAAACTAAAACTTATTGAAACTTACTGAAACTTACCTAACCTAACCTAACCTATATATTCTCTTCTTCAATTCATATACCTGTCCTTAATTTCATAGCAGCCAATGTACCAGTCCGAGTTGCAGCCTTAGTCCAGAAATTAACTGCATAATCTCTGTACGCTTTCAGTCTCAGTTCTATCCACATCCAAGTTCGAGCCTCTATTGGGAGGTTCTGCTGAAATTCGTAATTATATTCAACTAGTCTAAGTTCCCATCGACACCTCGGTAGAAGCCCTGTTAAAATCCCCGTCCTCAGATCCAGTCAAAGTCCCACTCTAAGTTTAAGTTAGGGCTTATTATTAGAAACAATAAGTATTTAGTTCTATCTGGAAAAGGGAATATTCTTTGCATCGATGGAAGAATTGACAGTAGATTCGAAAAACTAAACACTCTAAGTTTAAGTTAGGGCTTATTATTAGAAACAATAAGTATTTAGTTCTATCTGGAAAAGGGAATATTCTTTGCATCGATGGAAGAATTGACAGTAGATTCGAAAAACTACAAAATTCGGTCAGCAATTAATTAGAAGAAACGATGGAGTATTTAGTAGAGGAATATAGATCCGGCAAGCAGGGTCTATTAGAGAAGCTTGAGAAATCTAAATCATATCCTTCTCAAGTAAATATCAGAATCTTGATCCACATTTGTTATTCCGCAAAATCGAGCTCTCCTAATTTCATATCTAAAGAATGGAAATGACTTCAAAAATATGAAATATATATTTCTTATAGTATTTCAATAGATATTTCAATATATCCATTTCTGCTAACGTCTGCTTTTATCTTTTATCTTTTATTTGTATTATATATGTACTCAACTTTAACCAAAAACGTGTGTTTGCACTTACAAAATCGCACGATTTTAAGAGGAACGCACCCATGAAAACCTGTCGTCTCTTCTCCTTTCCCTCAGCGCAAATGAAAAATTGCTTTTTACATCATTTCAGTCCTGCTGCAGCCACTCACCAAAACTTTAACCGGAAACACACTCTGGCCATTACGTCGAGTTGATTTCCCCGACAAAGTTTCTAGCAGTTTTTAGTTTAATTATGATTGCGTTATTATATTAATGCATATATGAAAGTTCGTGTGTATGGAAGGAGGAAATGGGAAGTGACCATATTCCTCTCTGTTCACAAAAGCTGAATGAAAGACACACAATGAAGCCGCAGGTGCTTTTTAATCACAATTTTTGCATAATTCGTTTTAAATTTAGCTGAGGTCTTTGATGCACGTGAACGAAGAGTTTATTATAATTTGAAGAGCTGAACTGGTCGAAATTCTCTAGTTGAGTCGGAAAGCTTAGAGTTTTAATGACTGCTTTCATTCTCTATTAGTTAAATTGAAAATAAAATGTAATAAATCCAATATTAAATGTGAAACTTAAATAAATATTTGAGTAATTTTATGTTGTCTTTATTTTTTTTTCAATTCTAAATATTTTTTATTCTTTTGTTTTTGTATTTTAGTTGTTATCCTAATCTTTTATTATTTTCATTTGCTGTTTCGTTATTTTATTAGCACTTTTTTATTATAACTTCGAATGCAAATCATGTTTTCCAAATGAAAAAAAAATTATTTAAATATAAAATATGATAAACTGTGGGCTTCATTGCTATTATATTAAAATTTATAGCTGAAGTTTCCGGTTTGTTGATAAACATGTTTTTGCCAGCATTTTTAGTAAAAGTTTTGTTTTTAAGATACCTCTTTAATTACTAGGAAAACAAACAAATAAAAAAACTTACACAATTGGTAGAAGGTATAAGCAATTTATAGTCATGCAGTTTTTCTATTACTCTGATAGAACTCTAAAATATCTATTTATAAATTCAAGCCCTACAATCAACATTCAAATGAGTTATCAAAAAATATTTCGAGAAATTTATTTGATAAGAAAAAATTATGTGTTTTATTTGTGATTGATCATAATGTGGATAATGATATAAAGTATTACCACATAAAAAATAGTGTTTCTATTATATTCCGCTTCTGTTCTTATATATTTTGTATATTCTAAATATTAAGTTTTAGACAGAATTTAGCCATAGTCTGCCGATTGCCTCCTGTTCTCACTGAACTAATAATTTAATGTATAATTTATTAAAATAAATATATAGGCAGATATATTTATTATGGAAATTTCGGCGATTCTATGCATCTCAGTTCAGAAAAAGATTATTTTTTGACTCTGCTTTTTTCGCCATCAGCATAATTTAGAATTTGGTTATTCTATTCTACTTTGACTTAGTACTGTTTCTCTTTCCGGAAAAATGACCTAGTATAGTAGTAACTGATCCGCCGTCATTTCTATGTGCTATGCATTCATGAAGGCTTATACGTTTTTCTCTATAGACTGCGGAAGGTGCACCTTCAATCATGATTTGCGAGTAAAATTTTACCGGATCACAATACTTTATTTTAGTTTCTCCTGACAAATATATATACTTTTTTTAAACCAATAAGCTCATTGCTCTTTTAACCTGATTTTAATCATTTCCGTTTTTATTGTCTGCTTTTTGTTGTCATTTCCGTTGTTATTGTTTATATGAACTTTTATTTACACGATCTGGAAGTAATCTTTTTCCAAATAAACTTCCACTTTATGTTTTATGCCAGCTACAATTCTGCAGTTCATAGGCTGCATGAACGTTAATAAATGCAAATGAATAAACGAATATTCATCTGCGAATATGTATCGAGCATTTGTATTCGTGAGAAAATAAAAACTTCCTGCTGCAATATTGAGTCAAAAATGCATTTATAAAATATGAATTTTATAATAAATAATAATTGCGTATTTGTTCGGGACTTTATCTTTAAATATATACAATTGTGTATCTGAGAGCGATTCTTAACTCAACTTTCAGTATTTTTCGCTCTTGGCTTCATCGATAAATAGCGGTTAATTAAAGCGGTAAATGAGTTAATCCGCTAAAAGCATTGAAATGCCAGCGTTCAAAATTAATTGAACACATCTGCAGAAACTTTCTCTCTGTTAATATTTTTCCTTTCATTTCGAATTCGTTTTTATTAATTTTTTTTTGCTTTTGTTTTATTGTAATTAAAAATTTCCCCAGATAAAAGCACGAAATGTGATCATATAAAAAATCATTGCCGTTTCCATAAATCATGGTTTCGTTTTTTTTTTTAAATTATGCGAAATTTTTATAACACTTGTTTTAATAAAAATTATCCATTATTATTTTTTTACGTTTCTCATCAACCTTTAATAATGACGTTGCTTAAAGAAGCCGAACAATTTAATTAAACCGAAGACTTCTCACGATTCTAAGAAAAACTGGAAAAATGGTATTAAATTAAAGTTTGTTGAGAGGAGTGGGTTTTTGCTACTGTTTATTTCAGTGTGTAAAGTAAACTTTGCACTTGACTCGACTCGGGTGAACTTGACTTGAGTGCTGCTCATATTTTAAGGCGTGTGAATATTGCTTTAAGAAGCGACCGAAGGTGATGATGGTTCGTTTACGAATACTTTTCATTTTACTCCCTGAAAGAAAAACAAATTTTAATCCCTTCAAAGGGAAACTTTTTCTATAAATGATTCTTACTTTCTCTCTTTTCTCACTCATTCTTTCTCTCGCTCTTATATGCCAGTTTATCTTAACACTTTAACTACTTTTTTCAATGGCTTTGGCATTTTTATTGCAAGTTTTAAGTTACAGTCTTTGCTGCTCGTCGTTATGAAGCGAAGAAAATAATAATGATGATGATGATGACGATGATGATGAAGGTGATGATGAAGAGCTAGAACCATGATTGTGTAATTCGCAGCAGAATTTTCATTTTAACTTTAAGTGGTCTCGTAGGGAAGTCTTTAGGATATATTTTTTTCAATAATCAAAAACTAATTTTCTCCAATAAAATATATTCTAAATGCTTAAAAATTTGGTAATTATACTTTCTATAACGAAATCGATCAAATTCCAACTGCTTTAGAAAATTTAATCATCTCGAAATTTGCTTAAAAAGGAGTTAAGAAGGAGTAAAAAGTGTTTGGGTATTGAGGAGTTTTTGATCGATATCGCTTACACTCTTTTCGTCACTCTATTCATCATTCTTCTTCAATCCCTCAATTCGTCAAGTGTTTTTTATTCCTGCCCGAGGCAGACGTCGGAAGTTGTTGCCAGCCGATGATGACGTTAGGTGAGGTTATTGCACAAGAAACACCTGCAAAAAGAATGAAATGCAAATAAGCCCAAACAATTATCCAAGTAGACCTTAAAATTAATTTTTTCTTTTACATAATTACAAAATGCTTTCAATGCTGATCGCATGACTGGCGCCGAGTCGTCGCCTCGACTCTGCGAAGTCCTGCGATTGCTTTGAGCCTCTGAGACTCGGCGTTTCGTGCTCGGTTAATAACAACTTTCGACAGCAATTTGTTGATTTAGGGTTTGGTTCCAGAGCTGCCAGATTATAATTGCATTAAACTGCATGATTTTACGAGTTTTATTAAACAGAACAGTTGAATTCATATCTAAGCAGTGAAGTGCTGTAAATATGCGCAAATTTATATAACAATTTTTGTATTCTCGATTCTTCGTAACCTTTCTTTTCTTCATAGCGTGAGCTTTAAATACATTTTATAAAAATGATTCTTTTTGTTGGCATAACCATAGTTCAATCTCTTTGATTCAAAGTGAGTATTAAATACTCCATATATTGTAAATGACGCAAATATTCCACTTTTTCTCATTATTATTTCCTGTAAAACTCCCTTAAATTCCTTGAAATATTTCTGCTTCATGGAGCGATGTGATTGACTTTAATGTGCTTTTCTCTTTCGGACTGTTTGCTTCCTGCTTGAACTTCCATCAACAAAATATTCATCACATTCATTTCTCCAATGCAACTCTGTAATATTTGCAACATTTTATAATCTGTTTATAACCCTTAGCTAAGTAATAATGGATTTATTTGCGTTAATTTAAGTGCAATACAAGTCACGAAAAACGGCGAAAAAAGTGTAGTAAAAATAAAGCAGCAGCAATTTCGGCACTTGTCAGAATCAGCGTCCCCGAATGGAACCCAACTCCATGGACACTTAATTCAATTTTCGCTTCCTAATTGCTGCACGAAATGCATTATCCTTTCGGCAGGCGGTGTATCGTCGTACGGTGGCCATTAGTTGTTCTAATTTATTGCATTTATCAGCACTTGAAGCGCAGAAGGCACCACGAAACATCGCAACGCTGCACCCTCGTGTTCGCTGCCCGCCTCGCAAGGAGCTCGAATTTCTGAGGGTCGTCGAGAGCTCTTCTAAACATTTGTGCAACGAATAAAGCCATAAACAAATGCTAGCCGAACGACTGACGTTTGGTCGCTTGACGGAGGTGGTTCGGCGGGTGAAGGGAGAGGAGAGACCGGTGAAACACCCAGACACACGATTCTCGGTGGGTTTCTTGCGTGCGGTTGCAATGGCCACAATGAACCGGCGCACAGGCGACTCGACTGGAAGCCGCCGGCCTTCATTTGGCTAAATGTAAGCAGATCAAATCAGATATGTGCAGCTCCGGATATCTTCGTTAAATCCATGCAACACCCTCGTGTGGTCACGTACGGCGCAATCATCCGGACGGCCAGACAGTCAGCCAGCCACCTGCTCGCTCTCCATCGCGTCCGTTACATGCTCAAAGCAGCGAACAGTGTTGCCAAGTTGTGTGGATAATCGTTACAATCCCACCAAAACGCAACTCACCACTGGCAACTCTATGCGAGAACCTTTAATTGACTGCATTAATTTCGTAGGCTTTTCAAACAGCAACAAGCAGCAACAATTACATGGAATTTTAACTTAATGAGTCCGCCAGAAGCTGAACCTTAAAAGATTTGCTCTAAAATCTTCTTTAATTTTTAAAGCAGTGTCTAATTTTCATGGTTGCTTCAACTCATCATGAATGAGAAGTGACTAAATGGCTATTACACAGGAATCTGTTGCCATTGTTACCTGCTTCCCTCCCCTCACCCTCGCAAAAGTAAATACACTGGCTTAAATGAACTTCTATCCTGTGCTGCAATTATTTTTTTAATTGCTAAGCTACGCAGTCCGAAGCCGCTTGCGTGCTTTACACCATCCGCCCACTGTATAAGGAATTGATAAATATTTTTACAGGCGGCCCTTTATATAGCGCCGGTCGCCACGTAATCAAGAACCACCACCGAACGTCAGCCCATAATTAATTTGCGGATTATGGATATATTTAAGCGGTTGTTGGTGATGGGGGAGCGAAAACTATTGAATCATTCGATACGCTGCTCTTCATGCCGCAACACATCAGCAAATATGTGTGTTGAGTTGCTCACTTGACTGTCCGCTGCGTCGATGCGTCCCTCCGTGCATCTGCCATTCATTTATTCGGTACTTCCTCAATACGAATGCAGTTGCAGTCCATTCATTCGCTCATCTATTGAAAATGCTTTGACGGTTTATCCTTTAATGTCGGCTCTGCTGTTGAATAGAATTGCAAGAGCGGGATTTAAGTCCAGAAATGACAAAACACGGGGTCTGCGAGGAGGGTGAATTGAGAGTCTTTCATACAGTGATTTCGTTTTCCGTTATTTGCTTCTTTTATTATTTGTTGCTTTGTTTTTAATGGCTCCACGTCTGGTTTTCGGTTTGTTGCGTTGTATTCCAGCGCGACCCTTGACCCTGAGGAGAAACTTGAGTCTGACGTTGATGTCAATATTTGCTCATTCATGGTAAGCACCACGCTTCGCTACAAAGGATATGTTTGTAGTACACTCTAAACTTTTTGTTGAATTTTACTGCTAAAATGGTACTATATTTTTGTTGAGTATTCAACTGCGCTGTAAGTTTGCTACAGAAAATGTGCACAGCCTTAAATTTATTGAAAAATACTCTAAAAGTGAGTAAATCACTGTTAAAAAACCGTTTCAAAGTGTGCTAGTGTAATTTCAAGCTAGAGAAGCGTAAATTTCAACATGAGAAGTGTAATTTTCAATACTTCAACTGAATTCTGTTGAAAACTGTAAAGGTAAAAAAAGAACACGGCGTAGAAACGATTCATGGAATCAGTTCAAGTTGAGGTGTCGATCACTTGACAACATACGAGTATATGCGTAACTAATTCGCAAAATTTGTGTAAAGTGACAAAAAAAATGGATTGCACGGTGAGCTATTGCAAGTTTAAGTCTTCGTATTCAAATATAATTTACAGACATGTCCTAAATTTATGTGTCCTAAAAATTTACAAACGGCATGAGAAATATCTCTCGAAGACAAAAACGATCTCATCAGGTACATTTGGATGGAAGGAGTGGCCACAGCGAAAAAGGAGAAACCGATTTTGGAGGACATAATTTTAGAGCTATTTTGCTACTTCTATACATTTAATTTAGAGTACCCAAGAAATATAACACAAACCTGTGAACACTCTAATAAAGAAGCTTGATTAAAAATGTAAACGTGTTTGTATAAATTTGAAGAGGCATTTGTAATGCAGTAGAATTTGTATTAACGATGTTGAAGAGGTAAATTAAAGTCTTCAAAGTTTAAATTTACTTCCGAATAGTAAAATTCAGCAGTCGCTGTAGTTATTCTACAAGACTTTTTGCAGGAAAATCACCAAAAACTATTTAATTTTACACTTTTAAAGTGTAAAACCTATTACTGTTGTAGTAATATTAGTAATTTTTTGTTTAAAATGTTAAAAAAGCACCTAAATATACACTTGTGTAGTCCAAATTTCATCAAAAACTGCTCAATAATACTGCAAAAATCTATCTAGTTTCCAAACGAGATTACTCAATTGTATGAGTAAATTTCAATCGAAAGTGGAATTATACACTCTGTTTATTTTTACTATTAAAAACGAGTAAAAGCGTTGCCTACTGTTTTAGCAGTAATTTTCAACAAAAATTTGTTAGAGTGTAGCATGTATCGAAGGGTGTGCGTTGATATGGATACCCGATCTCTTTGTTTGAGGCGGTTAATGTTGCTGTAAGTGAAACCGAGATGGAGAGGGAACTCGGAGCCTTCGTGGGTTCGTTTGAAGAGCATTAAACGTTGAAGTGGATACCTTTCAAAGCATTTTATCAGCTCTAGTATCTAGACATCAAACAACGACAGAGTATAGAACTACGTATAGTTTCATGTACAGTTGATTTTTCCGGATTTTTTGCAATTTCCCGATTCTCTTTTCAATGGATACCGGTCTTAAGCTCTTTTTAATGTTTAGATACGAGTACATTAAGTAAAATTAATACTGGAACTTCCAGATATGAGAGAACACCCTAAAGTAAATAAGAAATCTATATTAATCTTACATATCCTGATGTAATCTATCAATAGTCTTTTAACTCAATTTCCCTAATTATTTTGCTCATCTCTCCTTCAAAAATATTTCGAAAGTTGCACGCATGCAATAAAAGATTCTAGCGGAAGCTTAGAGAAATATCACAGAGGAGGTGATATACCCTCTTCCCCGGTATACAAAAGATGGGGTCGTCGTATAGCTTAGTAAATTGCCAGTTTGAGCACGTCTGGTCATCAAGACAAAGACAATCTCATTTAAATTATGTTTGTCTCTGCTTAAACATAGTATAAACGTTTTATACTCCCCGTCACATCTATTTGTGTCCTGTACAACGAAGGAGCTCGGGGATACGTGGGTGGATCCAGCTGAGTATATCATTTGACACTGTAATCGGTTAATCTTTCGTTTGTTAATTTACCTCGGCATAAATTGCGCTTCATTTGAAAAAATTTTGGAAGAACCGGCTAAAGGGAAATAGAGAACGAGGGAGAAATAGAGAAAGAGAGAGAGAGAGAGAGAGAGAGAGAGAGAAAGGAAGACAAAACAGGTGTTTGTGCCTTCAGACGTAATAATTACGGTTTATTTACGAGTAATTATTAAAGTTATCTACTTGTGAATCAGTTTTCATGGTAATACGAGCAAAGGGTTGACTGTAGCAGGAAAAATCATCAACTGGTCATTAACCTCACAGTGGAAGAGGTATAAGTTATCATTGGTTGCCTTAATGTTCTAAAGTGAGCATTTCTTTTTGTTTTGTTGGATTTTATTTGAATAGAAACTGTATTTTTGAATAGTTTGAAATTGTAATTAAATTATTTTTCTTTCAATATGAATTCTCATAGTGTTAATGAAACATTATATTTAATTACAAATATGTTGCAAAATGTTTGTCTTTCTTTATTTGCTGATAAGGGTTCCTTAATCCTGAGTATCCTCGAAGACGAACCTTTAAAGCGTCCTACGGCAAAAGTACCGAAACCCTGAAACACTCACATGACCCATTATAATTTTCCTTCTGTCATTTAAATCAAGGATCTGTGAAACCACTTCACTTGCATCATGTGAATGATATTTCAATTCACTGGACACGACGGTAAAGAGCAATAAAAGCCTTTTCCTCTCGCTTTATGCCCCCTCCGCCCTCTCTGCCCTCCTCTTTATTAGTTTATGCTAATCCTATTTATAAGTTGAGTCATGGGAAAATGTCATTAAAAAGGAAAATTGTGCACTGCTAAAAATGTGCAAAACTTTGCTATACGATCAAGCAGATGAACGCCGGGAGTGAAGAGGAGGATGAAAGAAGGCGGAAAGAAATTATTTTCTAGTAGAAAACCGCAAAAGTTTGCGGTCATCTGGACACTTTTGACCGCAAAGTCGAAAGTTGCAAGCAGCAACTTAAAATGCCATATTTTGCCGCACAAAGAAGCATTTACTGGGCCAAACTGAATTACTTGGTGATAAGAGTCGGAAAAGTCCTTGCAAATGTCTAGGATGCTAAACGAAAAGGAAAATGGAGAAGACAATAAAAGCATAAACGAAGGAAAATAAGGAAAAAGTAACAGAAAAAGGCGGCAAGCAGATCCTTCCATTGTAGTTTTCATTTTTCATTTAATATTTGTTTTAATATCTATAAAAAAAATGAAGATGAAAAAGTTTTGCGTCAGAATTCGTAAGAAAGACCGAAAAAGAAACGGATTTTCTTATGAAGTTAGGAAAAAAATAAAATTTAGTTATTTTTTGCCATACTTTTGCACTTTTAGAACTGTGTTTGGATGAATTTTTATGAAGTTATTGGTTTTGTTATGCGTTCAAAGCGACTTTATTGAGACCGAACGAAGGGGGCAGTTTTCGAATGAAGAAAACGCCACAGCAAGCAAATCAGCAACGCAAACGACGCTTGCAACGCTTTTTCGCCATTCAAAGGAAACCAAACAGAGTTCTACATTCAGCAAAAGAGCTACACATTCGCAGTTTTCCCTTCCACAGTTGAATGTACGAGCAGCAGCAGAAGCAACAGCAGCTGCGGCTTAAATTCCCAACAGAACTTCCCTCGTCTCTCCCATCCGACTTCCGATCACTAAATATTGCTCTGAATGGAAAATAAGGATTCGTTCCCGAGTGCCGTTTAATTCCGTTCCTTTATGCAACTCGCAAAAGAATGTTTTTGCTCTGTTTTTTTATTGTAACTCTTTTAAGAAAAATATGTGCTCGCTTAAAGAGAATTCAATTAAAAAACTTGTGCAAAACTTTGCTGGTGGCGTTCGGCGGGACCGCGTCTGCGAATGATTCCTTTTGCGCCAGTGTTGCATTCGCCATTCTTTGCTTTCCTCCCGCACTGCAATTTTAATTGCTGCCACTCACAAACACACAGACAACCATTTGCACGCTCCATAATTTTTCTATTAACACAAAACATTTTTTTCTCCTTCCTTTCTATTCGTTTGTTTGCTACTTTAACAGATTCCAGTCGTTATTATAGAAACAAATATTTGCAGTGTACGTCTTTTAAACCATTACAAATAATAATGGAACTTTTCTATTAAATCCTTTAAATCTTTTAAATGCTTTGAAAGCTTTATTTTCACAGCCACGATTGACCTCAATGATTGAATGTTCAATTGTACAAAGATTCAATAGAATTGAAGCCTTTTGGTTTTCATAAACTACTTTGATATGGATTTAATTCACATCCTTTTTTAGAAGTTTCCTTTTATTAGGATGCAATCACCGTTTTCTGAATTCTTTTCCTTTCTCAGATATGAAATTACTAAGAAATTTATCTTTTTCCTTCCTTGCTTCCAACCTGTTTTCCTTCCTTTTGAACTTTCTCCTCTTCTTCCCTTTTTTCTTTTATTTTATTACTACCGTTTCTTTGTTCTTTCTTCTATTTTTTCACCGTGAATTCAAATAATTCCGAATATTATTTTCAATGGCTCCCCTGCCACGCTCCACGCCACCAACTCCGAGCCTCTTAAGATAAAAACTCAAAAGAACTAATAAAAAATTAATAAGGAAGCGATTATAATATCTCGGGCTAAAGTCAGTCGACCTCTCCACCTGCCACGGGACGAATTTCGGGTGGACGTCGTCTTACCTCTGGACACGTCTTTGTGAGAAATAATTTCAAATTCAATTCCGAAAAATAGCACACACAGGACTCCATTCAGGGTCGTTTGGTACTGGTTTGGGCGGCAGAAGGCAGCAAAATACTTGAAGAAAACCTGAGTTGGGAGCAGTAAAGAGAAAAGCCTTCGCGTGTGCCGCTTGTTGCTTGTTTGAGGTGGATTTTAATGTGAGGAAGGAAAAATAAATTTCCGTTTTTGGCCTCTTGGTTTTATTATTCGAGATCCTTGAACAAGATGCAGGAGGAAGGTTCACCGTTGGAAAAGGAAGAAGTAGACCCGCTTTCTACTCTCCGTTGAATATTTGAAAAGAATTCATTCATTTCGTACCACTTTAGCCTAGATCTATTTTTTCATTTCATTTGAATGGCTTTTTTCCGCTCCTTTTTAAATTCTATGAGCTTTTATCGTTGTAGTTGTTGTTGTTGCCCCGTTAAACAATGAATTTTAAATAACGGTTTCCTCCTCTCAAGAAACAAAATGAAAAATCTGAGTGCTTCAATATAATTAAAATCAATAAATATTACTTCAAGTTCTAATTCTCATTGCACGATGATGCTCGATGTCGCTGTTGAGTTCGGCAATAATCCCTTGCGATTGCCCTGAATCGCTTGCAATTTCCTTCAGAGTTGCCATCACTTCTTGTCGTCCGCAATTCAATGCAAAGTGTTCCTTTCTTCCTTCCTTCCTTCCTTCGTTCATTCATCCAATGCAGCTTATAATCCGTCCCTCTTATTGCCATTGTTGGTATTATTGCTAATGTTGTTAGCATTCTTTGAAGAACTTCGTGTTCTTGGGTCCATGCGACTACCTTTGATTTGGTCCGGAATTCCGACATCAATCAGTTTGTTCGAATTGGTTCCTTATTGCACCATGACTTGCACTCAGGGAATTCATTTCCTAGATTTGTATAGGCTTTGCAAGGAGCCTGTTCGATTGGAATAAAAGGTTATATAGTATACCCATAAAAATGGGTTTTTTATTAACAAGTTCATTACAACTGAAGTCTCTCGAAGAAATCGGTTTTTAATTAACAAATACAAGAATACGAGATAAGTGGAGGAATTGAGTTTAGAAGTCATATTTCCCCATAATTAATACACCTTTAAAGGCCCCACAAATCCATGTTTTTAAAGTGTTGAACAACGAAGAAGAATTTCTATAGAAGAACTGCACAACCGTAGCTACATCGTAAGGTTTCAAATAAATCATGTGAAAGTTAATAAAAACTGAGGATTTATTGGAAAAAAGCGGAAAAATTACAGGGGCTCAATTATCAGGGCGACGCAGCACTCGGATCATAAAGACAGGGAAATTATAATTTATTGCGATGGGGCGAGAGTGCAAATAGACATCGAACAAGGACACAGATATTCAGAGATACCAACGGAAGTTAAAAGTCGATTTCTAAATTCTTCAATTGGAAGTTTTTTGATTATTTCACATCATTATTGAATCTTTTCTTCAGATTGTGAAGCAAGACCAAAACGATTGCAATTTTAATTTGTCATCGACTTGTAATCATTGATAATTAGTGCCTCGCTGCAGTTGGCAGCACTGTTTAGTCCCATTGAGAGGCGAAATGGGGTTGGGAAGAGGCCATCACCACGAAGACGCGATGCGGGTCATCAGTAGTGGCAGAAATGATGTCATGCGAAAGGATGCCCCGAGTTCCGGATATAAACTGCAATCGTCTCAAGCAGAAGACAACGAGGAGTGGAAGGACGAAGGGGGCGGGAGTGAGTTGGAGTGGGAGGACGATGGATGGCAAAGTTTGTTGGAATGTGAGCACATAATAAAATTTTAATGATTCTTTTATGAGCTTTTCTTCGACTGTATTCTTAACGTCTATCTCATCCTTGTCTTATTCTCCGTCTGCGCTTATTCCTCATTCCGCCCCCTTTTTAAGCAGGCTCATTTCGAGTAGAAGAAAATAGATTAAAACCGCAGGCAAGAGGAAAAAATTAAATTGCTTTTAACTTCCGTATCATTGTTTGATGAGGACGTTGTCTTTAATAGGATTTCGTGACATAACTAAAAGAAGCCGGGTTTATTTCGACTCTGAAGGATGGATTTAAATCCGTTGAATTTTTCATTTCTAACAGAAATTATAAACATTATAAATTATAAACTATACGATAAGAAACCATATAAAATATGTATAAATAAAAAAGGCATAAGAACTGAAAAAGTGTATTTGAATGTCTTTTTCCTTGTGCTTCATTCAACTGCTAAAATATAACTCAAACGAAATATCTATCTGCAATGCAAGTGAAATTCTTTTCTCTCAAATGCATTACCAAATCGAGGTAAAACAAAGCTGCGCAAAATTCACTCCCAAACACATACAAAGCCTTAAAATTTTGCCTTAAATAAAAAGCCTTAAATATTTCCTTTGTTCCTTTAGTATCTTCGAATGATAGAAATATGTTTATCACATATTTCTCTGTGTTTTCTTATGTTGGCGAATTGTATAAATTTTAGCCTGCAAATTTTCCATCGGGCGAAAATATTTCCTAAACGTTTCACTGCTTCTTTTGCTTTGTTTGCAGTTTCTTTACTGCTTCGACTACATCGCCATTTTGTGGAGCTGATGGTGATGGTGTGTGGAACGTAAGGATATTTTTGCATTTTAACATTCTTCGCAAATGAAATACTGTTGACAACAAAAACAAAGCTATTCAAAGATTGTCTAGTCACGTCAGGGAAGTTAAATTGTACAACAACAACCAAACTAACAACCCATCAAAGGCAAAGACAAAGGCAACGACAACGACAACGACAACGGCGAAGACAATGACACAAACAACAACAGCAGCCACACCAACGACGTCGAAGAAAACAAAACTTGGCCCGAAATTCTAAAATACTTCCTTTAAATACGCTTCCTCTTTCAATTCTATTTTGCCGCATTTTTATTGTTTTTATTTTTCTTTCCCTTTGCTAAATACTGAGGAGTTTTGTCTAAATATTTTCCTTTTGTTTCTTTGTTTTGTATTTGAAGAAATTCTATTTAAAATATTTCAAATTGATTAATTGAGTACCAAGAATATTTTAATGATTATTTTAACGGTTGAATTAAATTTCTTCATCATAATTTAAAATAAATGAAGTTAGTAATAATCATTGTTCGATTTCTTCTGGGAGCTACTCCAATAATTGTCATATTTTTTCTCAATTGCCAGAAGTCAATCTTTCTTTTATTTCATATTCATCAGTGGAATATTCTGTGTTTTTCAAACCATGACAAATTCCCAGAGAGTGTTTCTCAGACAATTCTGATGTTATCACTGACAAATAAAATGGTGCTTCTTGCAGGAAAGGCTTTGAAATAGTGGAGTGTATACAGTCATGTGATTCTGACATCTGCTTGAGTGTAGCTTGAATACATTTCACTGCCTTTTGACACACGGTCGAGGCATAGCAATGTGACAGGCCATCAATGAAAGATGATGAATTTCTTTAACATTCTTTGTTATTCACAAGTGTATATTATTTTTTTCTTTATTTATTATTAAATTCATGGATAACTAAAATATACGGAATACTTCTAGTAAACAGAATATTTAATTAAGAAAATGCAATAAATTGAAACATTTATTCTATCTATTTTACAAAATAAATTATGTTCTTGAATTAAAGTTAATGTATTACCCTGATTTATTAAGGTTTATTTATAAAAATTTATTTATTAATTAATTCAAATGCAAATCCTTTTACATTTGACTAATAATAACAATACCATTCACAAATTAGTTTTTCTAAATGAAGGCATTCAATAAATTGAAGCAATTTTCCTAATCCTGCCGTCCGTCTGTTAATAACATGAAAGCAACTTCCTTCATTCGGAAGTTGGAACATAAACAACCAACCACTTGTTGACAGGATCAATTTAATGTTTTTTTCTTGCTCCGCATTCGATTTCCTTTGTTGGCTTTTTCCCCCGTTTGAATACCCTTGGGACCGCAGAGTAAACATATTCTCTGCAGGTTCTCTACAAGAATCGTTGCCATTTGCTTCAGCTTTTTCCTAGTTTGGCTTCTCTCCACGACTCCGGCAGCTTTAGTTAATCGCATGTCTTGTAGTCGTATATATCGTATATTTCTTCATTTTTATTGCGCTTTGAAAGCAACAAACAACATTCAGATCCTTACTTTGAGTCGGGGGAGATTGTTGCTTAAGTTAATTCTCATGCACACGCACATTTAATCAACACAACACACACCACCACAGAATGAGTTAAATATGGACACTTGTAATCAACGATGAACGAGGATAGTCCCAAAATTTTCCTACTTCTTTAAATACTAAAGAATATCAATCATTAACACAAAGCAATTGATGGTTTTTGCTCCGTTTACAAGGATGTTGCTGGGACCTCGGATACTTCTGTATCCTCGTACCTCCTTTGGGTATCTGTGGCCATTCGGACAAATTGAATACAACGCGCAGAGGACGAGGAGTTTAAACGCACAAATAATTTTGGTCCCTTGTCTGCTTATCGACCAATCTTTGGTAATAAATGAGAATGTGTCAGGAGAGTGGGGACTAAGAAAATAAGAGGAATTATCACGAAGGTCGCAGGCGTGATTTTTTCTTTTGACCCTGCTGCTTCTGCCTTTGAACCCTCTTTAAACATCCTTTGTAAACATTAACCAGCTATTTTCAGCGACCTGTCACTGAAATTTACGATAGCGAATGTACTTCCGAAGTTTGCAATAACATGATATTAAAAAGCAGAAAGGAGCAAGTGTATAGAATCCTTTGAATGAAGAAATAAGGTTCATAAGTTCACGATGTCTTAACTTTGCGCCTGTTTAAACACGAGATATTCAAACAAGGTTAAAGAGGGGTAGGATCAAAATGTTGATAAGAAGTTGAACAGAAATTAATACAATTAATGTCCTCATTTACTCGTATTTAGGATTAGGAGAGGATCATAGAGAGTATAATTTGTTATATTATATCAGAACTTCTTATGGAATCATTGTACGATATTTTAGTAAAATTCGTCTATCATCAATCTCAAAAGATTTATCTTTTGTAACCTCATGGAACTTTGGATTGTATTAATCTTCCTTTGGACCGTTTAAATCATATTTTCATATGATTATAAGAAAATAAATGGTCCAAAAACCTCACACCTTCCGATGATCTGGAGAACTGCATTTATCTAGACCAAAGCAGTAACATTTCGAAGACGATCCCACAAACCTTGCTTATAACCTTCTAGAACCATAATTATTTAAAGTATTTCCAATGAGGAATTCCATAAAGACCGTGTATAAAGATTTTTATATAGCCGACGTCGTGATGTAAACGACAGACATTTCAGACTTTTACTATAAGTCAATCGACTGCATATCACATGATATAAGGATTCTTACATAGAAGTTTTACATTCTTTCTTTTCAACATCCGCGCCTTTTTACGTCGATGCACACTTCTAGAATGTGAAATAGTTTAGTCGCATTTTAGGTCACAAAACCACTCGAGGGTTAACACATGCTTAGGTTTAAATGGGGAGTAGATGTGTTTCTAGAGCTCCTCATGGAACATCTTCAAAAGTTGTGTGAAATGAATGACTCCGCAGCAAACGAACGAACGACGATGAGGTTGTTGATAATTTTATGCCAGGCACGCAAAATAATTCCACAGCACAAAATGATAATCATAGAATAATACGAAGAATCGTCTTTAAATGAATGTCGCGTTTCATTGCATGACGCTGTGTGAGTCGCAGAATGAATGAGTACACTTTTATGGCTTCTATTTAAGTATGTCTCGCGGAGGATTCGTTTTTCCGTACATTCCTTACGCTGGATGTGGTAATTGCTTTAACGCTGAACTTTAAGTGAGCAGTTTTTTAACTGTTATCAAGCAATAAAATCCTTTAATGGGAGCAATAATAATTATTGGGGATGAGTTGCCTTGAATACTTAATTATAATTTAGCTTAATTCCAACCAAGAGAAGTGAGAAACAAATAATTAAAGAAGTGAATTCGCTTGGCGAATATGTTTAAGAAGAGTTGCTTTTAGTAATAATCCAGTCTTTGTCTATTATTGTTTCAGTAAATATATTAAAGGAACTTTAGCGAATTTATTCATTTTTTGATTTTGTGCGGCATATTTCGCCATTTATTCCCCTTCTTTTTCATGTCATTATTGATTAAGTTGAAGTCGCTGTATTAATGCGAAGAAAACCTCTTCGATCGGTGAATATAATGAAGTCCAAAATGAACAAAGTTATGAAGGAAATGAAAGGCTTAAAGAGTGTTAAAATGAAATTTTAAGTTAAGTTAAATAAGTGGACACATCCAGAGAAACCGGAAAAAAGAGTCACAAAAACTCCCAATCAAAGGAACTCTCATACAAGTCGAAGCTCCTCTTCATACACACACGCAACCAAACACATACAGAGACTATATACACAATTTCTTGCAGCTGGTATTTAAATATTTTACGAGCTCCGAATCCCAGTTTACATGGAATCACATGAAAGCAGACCTCTGAGCTTCAATGCGCTCCGCGCGCTGCATTCAGCACTCTTACACATACACAGGCAAACACACACAGACACAATCACATTTCGAAAGTAGCAAGGATTTCGTGTTTAACTAACCAAAAAAAATAATAAAAGGAAAAATAATAATTTCAGCCGCGAAAATTATTAAAATTTATATTCTGACACTTGTGAGCGCCATCTTCAGCTCCATCATGAAACTACGAACATAGGCTGTGTACAGTGAAGCCTCTTTACATCAAACGAGCGTTTGTGTAATAATAAAATTCTAAACAGGCAAGAACTCTATGAGTTCTGGCCGATTTTGTAGTAGAAATCATTCGATTAGAGTTGCAAAATTCATTCGTAGATGGAGATTCTTTCCTTCATTATTTTTTCTGATAAATTGGAACAGACTGACGGGTTTTCACTGTATGTGTGCTTCTGACACAATAACATTTAATACAATTAAGCAGCCTTGGAAAAAGTAAAGATAATGAAATATCGAGGAAAGGCAACAGAAAGCATAAAGAAAAATGAAAAATCAGAATAAATCTGAAGCAATAAAATCAAATAAAAGTTATGAAATTAAATTCAGTAGAAAGAGCAAGTGAGATAATATTGCATACATTTTTCGGCAAAAAACATCGAACGTCCTTAAATCGAATGACTTTAAAAATCAGTTAAATTTGTTGAATTTATTAAATGAATTTACTACTCTGCGTTCACAGCTTTTAACTGAAATTTCGCAACAAGGAAGCCATTAAAGTTGGCGAGGAATTCAGACAGACACGTTGCAGTGTTGCTGCATCCTTTCAGAGGATCCAGGAAGCCATTTCAAACGCCTCTGCTTCCGTCGATGGAAATATCAATATTTTCAAAAGCAGTTTTATTATTTTCTAGTGTTGTTATTAATTTACAAAGAAAGGGAATGAATATTTTTAAGGAAGACCTTAATTCGAATTTCATTTAATTAATTAATTAATTAAAATGCTTGAAACCGGGCGGATGTTGCATTAAAAGCTCTTTATTAAAATTGCATATTGATTACATTTCTCATTGAAGTTATTTTAAGGTACGATATTTTTACGGAACTGAAAAGGCACCTTGAAAACATTAACAATTACGTAACTTTTAACTGAAAGCATTTAAACAATCCTTTAAATAAGTGTTAAAGTAGTCGAAGTTTTAAATGGCGAGCGCATTCACAGCTGCATTCATTCGTCATCTGCGACGACGTGCAGCTCCTCCGTTGCCCCACTTGAGCGGTGCTCCAATCCACTGGAAAACGCAACCGACCGAAAATTACGTGATGCAGGCCGAAGTCGGTAATTGAGTTCTTCGCGTGGGACCAACGTTGAAGCCGGGGCACCACGAAGAATTCACCCACCTCAAGTTCGCTCGGCTGATTATTGCTTTAGCTTCGCTCTTTGTTGCCTTCGCCTATTCCTCTTTCTATGTCATTTTCAGCATCGCTTCTGCTAGATTTCGCGGTAGGGTTGCCGCGCTCTCTCCAAACCCTTGTTCGAACGTGTTTCGTGTGTCATAAACGCTCTTGAGTGCTTAATGCTTTTCCTTCTTGTAGGAACTCAAACTTTTACATCAGTACATGTACATAGTTGAAAATAATTGCATTTCCACTCCTTCGAAAAACTCGAACAAATTGCTCTTAAACTATTATTTCCCCTGAGATCGATAGATCCATTTACGATGACCAAACTACAATATAATTAAGTATTACCCATTTTATAACCTCGCACTTAAATACTCGTTCATTGATGATGGAATTCTGGTAATTAAAAACAGGAAATAATTTAAGTCGAGTTTCAAACATTACTTCACATGGAATTGGGCAGCTAGGGCCTGAGTTGGGGATCTCTAGATATTGAAAATCATTCTATTATAAGCCCGAATGGTATTAAAGAAAAAAAAAGCATTTTATTTGAAGAATTTCATTTTTATAAAAAATATATAGCAATATATTGTATTATTAAGTCTGTTATTTGATTATTTTATTTTAATAGTATTATTAATTCTAGAGTATAGCTCATAACTATATAGTTATATTTATTTATTTAGTAATACACCCTTCACTAATTTAATTTGACTCAAATGATTATTTATTTAAGGATTTGAATTACGTAGTTATATTAAAAGTGTCTTAGTAATTATACTGGCTTCTGAATTGTTCTATTAGAATTAATATTTGCACTGTAGACTGCCCAGCTTGACCAGGAAACAATCCAAGACATTGCGTAAAACTATAGTAAAATACTCTTTGCATTGTGCACAGCGACTTGCTTCTTCATTGGTTCACTGCTTTACCATCGACCATCTTCAGTTTCTTCGGGTCTGCTGAACTCCTCGCCTCCTCTTCACATCTGCATACGTCACGGGTTTGCCACTTTGTGTATCCTTATCCTGGTTTCGTTTTCTTGACGATAACTGCACCCAAAGCGCGTCATTTTTTCCGTGTTTTTATTTATTTTTTTCGTGTCACGTGACTGTAAATGCTTGGCAATTGCTTGCGCACGAGTAAACATAATCGTCGACATGCATGCATGATGCCGACGAGCACCGAAAAACGAGACCGTAATCGAAAGCATGTTTGCTGCGTTGGCAACTCTGGCGCGCACGCAAACCCACTAACAATAAATTCGGAAAACTTAAATTTTATTGAAAATTGAAAAGAAGATTGCACAGGAATTGCAAGTTTAAATTTAAAAATTATGCCACGGCATCGAATTGAATTGTTATATCCTGCGCCGATCGGAGAAGAGGAAAGGATTCCGATATCCTTTATCAGTGTTGCGCTGAATCTCAATGGGGAAATGAAAATGAAGTGTAGATTGAGTGAGTGGGATGTGATTGGGTGTGGAATGGCGCCATAGACATCCATTGAAGGTCCCTTGAGTCGGAAGTGAAATACAGAAGTAGATAAAAGGCGATCGTTCCTCCTCCTTCCACCTTTCTCTTAAATTCTAGCTGCTTTCCGACGACAAAGGATGCAATTGAAATGAATTAAACGGAACGAGAATGTTTCCGAACAATTTGGCTATAAATAAATGTATTCATCTTTCGATTCTCACGATTTTCTATTCTTTTTACCATTCACATTTAGGACATTTAGGACATTTTTGTGTCCCTTGAGTTTTCAGTAATATTTTTCCCCTTTTTGGCTGCTCTGTGGTTGCTTCCTTTTTTAGAAAATAACTTTACTAAAGAAATTGTTTATTTGCCCTGTTGACCGCCGACTCTTTTCATAACCGCACTTCTTTTTTCTCGCAATGAAGCCATTTTTCCTTCTTACTTTTTTGTTATTTTTACACAATTGAATTCAGGTGCCTTCGTTTACGTCCCCTTCATGCGGCAAGGGAAATTCCAGTTTCCTTTCTGGCGCCTTGCTTTTATGTTGCACTCGGTATTATTACAAAAAAAAAAGTATACCAAGTCCTTGCAGGAATGTCCAACTGCGTGCAACAAATCATCAGCATTAAAAATGTTTAAAATACAGATTTTTAATATTTATTATTAGCAAATACTTGATTGTAAAGGAGTTTCCTTCTATGGGTTTTATATTAATTTTCTAAAGCGTTTTCTTGCTTGCAATTTCTGCAAGTTGCCCATCTCTGGATAAAGGAAAATCCTCGCCGCATCCTCTACGTATTTTTCTGCTTTTCTGTTGATTCGTCTTCTCTCTGGTTAGCAATATAGTTTTAATAAATATGAAAACCCTTTCTCTACAGTTTATTGCTAGTCCAGCACCTGCTGATAAAATATTTTATATACTGACTCTAATAAAAATATAAATATGAATCCAAACTACGTAATTTAACAGTAGACTGAAGCGTGTGTTAATTAAAGTTGTTATAAAAATTAAATAGCTATGAAAACTCGATCAAGTATTAAACCATCAATTTAGAAGATATCTCTTTATTAAATCTATTCAACTTTTACAAATGATATCTAAAATCGTATTAAAGACCCTTTAGTCCCTTAAGAGACCCTTAAATAAAACCATAATAAATATAAAAATATAGAAATTATAATACTATTATAACCGCTATGGTAAAATATTTATAAATATTCACTGTGGCTCAAATTCTTTATCTTTCAGAGTAACTACTATAACTGAATGTTTTTGAAGGCCCCGCTATCGAAATTATCTGAATAGATTAAAAGAGTGCAAGGAAAAATTCAAGTTTCACTAAGGTAACTAAAATTAACACTACGTTATATACATTATATCTAAGGAACATAGTTTATATTTTTAACGAAAACTCAACCACTACCGAAGAAGAAAAATAAGAAAAAATTCAGAAATTATTTGAGTACATGGGAATAACAGATGCTGATGATGGTATTTTAACAACTATGCATAAATACGAAAATTTTCAGGAATATGAACGAATGAACAAAGAGAGATCATAGAAAACAACAACCTTTGATTCTTTAACCCGAAGGTTGATTGTGAAGTCCCTAGCTACATGAATAACAACGTCAATATTCCATTCATTCACCAATTCACCCACTTGAGCTCGAGTCTACCTGAGTTTAAAGTTTACAATGAATAACGTCGATGTTTGAGTGCTTGGAGAATGCGGTTGAGTGTGGCTATGTTATTGAATGAGAAATAGAGGCTGAGAAGGAGACAGAGACCAGAGATACGACCTCTGATGTATAGAAAATAGATGAATAAACAAAAATTGTTGGTCGGAAAAATATTTTGTTGCCGAAATAAAATTGCCGTAAACCTAAATATTTGCAGTCGGAAACTCATTTGCTGTTTGCAGTTATACCAAACATGGCCAGGAATAGGTCTTTGAGCCAGAAACTTCCGAAAGAACAATTTAACACAAAATATCTTGTAGCATACTCACTTGAAAATTTACATATGAATGTTGGGTAAAAACGCTGCAGTGTGTATTTAGGACGAAGGAGAGAACCTTGTAAAAGGTGTGAGAAAGACCGGCGTGTGGGCTAGAGCAAATAAAGAATAGTACATCTTACAGTGCAAAGAAAATGAGCCACAAACATTCATGTGTCACCGGAGCCTTCGTTGGACTTGATGACTGAAAGTAGCCACTTGAGATAAGTGCAGCTACTTGAAATACTTGTAATTGTGGCTGCTGTCGTTGTTGTTTCTCCTGTTTTACATTCGTAATGTCTGTCGCAATACAACAACATCAAACACATACCGAGTTGGTTGAACATTTGGTAAAAGCATAGATTTTGGTCAAAAGTTTTCCTGATTCATGTTTGCTTCCGTCTCTCTCGCCGTGGCACACTTAAAATGGGTCTCTTTAGCACTAAGTGTCTCTTGCTTCGTCTCCTCGTCATCCTTCCCAGCAACCGAACGAAGGTTGCAGAACTGTTTAGTGGTTCTTAAAGTAATTCGAGTTGGCATTTGGCTATTTTATTTGATTTCTTTGAGAACAGTGTATGAGTTCTCACTTAGCTTAGTGATGGTTTCAACTGGTGAAATACTTCCCTGAACATCTGCTTCATAAGCCGAAAGGAATGCTTTTGTCCTGACCTATTTTATAACATTACAAAGTCAATTTACACAATCCGATTTGCTGAACTTAATGTAGAAAGAAAAGCAACGATTCCTTAAGATTTTAGAAGTGGAGTAATAATTTAATATTCCATTAAATTAGCTTAATGAAGGGGAATAAAGACGTTGGTAGGAATGATAAACGCGTTTAGAAGAGACAAAGGCGAGTTCCTTCACTCAGCGCCATGGACTGAACCACGGATCCATGTTTACCTTGAAGGATGCTTTATCGCCTGACTCCTCAGAGTCGAGGTTGTGTACACAAGCAGCTCAAACGCAAAGCAGTCACCGTGAACTACACCGCTTTGTGTATCGCAATCGAAAAAGCCACAGCCATGTCAAAAAGGAACAAGTGACCACATTGTTTAAAGTGGGCTGTCAAGGATTTTAGCTTGAAAAAGCGCCGCAGCGATTTCTTTTTTCCTTGTCACCCTAAATTTTTTGTCTTCCTGAAGTTTTTTTTTTTCGCCTCGCTGAAGCTGTCAGGTCCAAATAAAGCTGATCTAAACGCCCAATTATGGAACCATCAAATAATTTGGCCAGCTTTTGTGGCATTACAGCTTTTTGTCAAGGGAATATTTTATCATGAGAGCCCGCAAGGTGCAGCAGTCGGCTGCTGACCTCCCTTCCTTTGTTGAAGTGAATTTTTTCTATCCTTTAGGGCAACATACATATATTCATATATTTTCGCAGTTCCTTTCATGTTTATTTGGCCCGAGGAAGAATTTAAACAAAACAGTTTAGAAAAGCAACACATTAAAAACTTTTCCAGACCGAGAGACAAGAAAGAAAGCAAAACAAAAATCAGAATTAAATTAACAAAGAAATAAAAAAGAGGGGGGAAATGCCGTGGTGGAAAATTATTAATTTTTTCCGCAAAGTTGTTGAACAGAGAAATCTTAAAAGCGGCCAGGAACAGAATAAAACAAAAGATGTTTAAGTTTTCTGGTGTTTTTTTTCCGTTCAAGGGACTTTAATAAGAACAAACTTTAGCCGTTGGCAGCACTGTTCTTTCCATTCATTTCCCATTGTAAAAGTTTACAATTATCAAGGAAGCGAAGTTGCGCGAGTTTTTCTTTAATTTGTCTAGAAAAATATGCTCAAAACCTGGAGAATTGTTTAAAAATACGACGGCAGAGAAAAAGATAAATCGTGGAAGATCGACGGAAGGGGAAGACGAAGAAAAAACAGTAGAAAAGTAAATTTGATTGAGATAAATTATTTTTTAAAGTCGTCCAAGAATAGAACATTCCAATTAAATCAAAAATATTCACAAGGAATAAAATATACGCGTGTGAAAGAAGAATTCAGAGTGCGATAAAAAACAAACATAAAAACGACGGTAGGACGACGGAAAGAACAAAGCAAAGTCCTGCCTCTAATAACCGAACACGTCCTCCCTGCACCGCTGCTTCACTCTGCTAAGGAATCCAGGGATTTTGTGACTCTTCCTTGTATTGCCCATCTCTGTGCTTGTCTTTCTCAACACCTTTCCCTATCTTCTTATTTTTCAAGGCATGATTTTGGTTTCTGTCAGCTTTTCTTCCCTCTTTTTTAGCGTTTCGCTTTCTATTCTTTAATATATTTCATTTTAATCTTTTATTTTGATTATGTTTTATGTTTCCTTTTATTTGTTTCCGTTCTGTTTGTCTTCATTCATCCCAGAGGCAGAATAAAGCAGAGCAACAGCAACCGTGGCAAATATGATGGACGCTTTGTTTACAATTTTCGCCTCGGGTTCGACGTTGTACTCGTCTGCAGCGACGGGACGATGGATCCAAATAATAAAGCCGCCAGAAACACAGCTGAAGTCTGAAGCTGCATCTCTGATCGTAGTTGTTTTTGTTTCTGTTCTATTCCACTGTTTGTCTATCAATAGAAGATGTGAGCAATTAAAGCAGATTTTATTATTAGGCTTCAGCAGAGATTTCGATATGCAGCCAGAGTAAATACGATCTAAACAAAGGCAAGAACCTCTGTGTGCGTGTGTGTATACATGCCTGTGTTTAATTATAAATGCGAGATATATTCGTACATCAGCCGAATTTACTCCAAGAGTGATGAATGAATGAATGCCTCGTCCACGTGGACGACGTCTCGTTGCGGTAGGTAGCTGTAAACAAGCGACTACTCTAATTGGGGTAAAAACAGAGTCTTCCCCCTTCTTCATGTCTCCCTTGTTTATTCTGCTTGAAGGTAAAAGCTTAAAAGATGCAGATACACAAACTTACAGTCGACTTACTCGAATAACCAATTCCATTTCTGTCTTTGGTATCCATTCATATACCCAAATAAGATGTCGAAAATATGCCTCAAGTCTTTTATTTAACAATCATATATCGTATGTTCAATGTTCCATGCAGTTCAAACCTCCTCCTTGACCTAAGAGCAATACAATTTTTCAAGCATTTTACAAGCAGAAAGAGGAAAAAGTAATTTATTACATCTCTGCACCCCAAAAATATGGCACCAGGAATGTATTAATAAATTTCCCTTTGTGTTTTCTTTCGTACAAACTTTCGAAATGTAGAATTTGATCAGAAAGTTTTAAAAGGAGCAAATAATTTGATTTATATAGTGTTTGCTTAGGGTAAAACACTTAATACTTCAAATGACCTTATGATCTGTCATTTACGACGTCATTTCTAGGAGCACTCCTCACTGTAAACGGAAACCACGTGTTTCCATGATGCGTCCTTTGACCCCATCGGGAAAGAAAGTAGGGAAAATCCATATGTTTAAAGGGGAAGCCTTGAAATGAAGGTTAATGGCTTCGTATGATTTATTTCCCTAATAATACCATACCAGACCCCATAGTAGACCAGAGTAGATCCAAAGTGTATTATTTCCTTTGAAAGAACAGATTTAAAAGAAATTTGCCATGAATTGTCTTGAAACTTCACGTATTATCGAAAACTTGGGCTTCTCGATTATACTTACTTGGTTTCGATTATACTTAGATTATAACTATTATTGGATATATTTTCATATTTCTTCTCCCATCAACGGAGTGTACAATATCTTTGGTTCTATTAAAGGACGAAGTTTGAAATTAGCTATATACTTTCATAAGTTTGTTGTTGTTGTAAGAGTAAAGATTTCATTTCAATGCACCGAATATGCGACTTACATAAATATGGCCCATACTCGCTGATGTATTGAAGTAATCTGTCATGTCAGCTCACTTCTTCTATAATATTTGGGTAGATTTTTCTGGCATGACTGTCGCTTCCTGCTTCCCGCTTGAACAATAGTCGAATTATAGTCGTTTTTAGTGATTACTTAGTTACACCTTTTATGTCCGTGTCATAATAAAGCGATGGCAAAAGTAGCAAGCAATCTTCTCCTAGACGTCTTCTTCTAAAAGAAATTATCATCACCATCAATATTAGAAGAGAGTTAGTAAAGTTCGGTCGGTGTCCGGTAATCGTGTTGGCAATTCGCTGAGCTGAAGTTGACAAGCTCATTGTTTGTAACTTCATTCAGAAGTTTTGCTCGTAGTTATTCTTGTAAATGTTTTTGTTGGCGATACTCTGAATGATAATGACGTGAATCATCGTTATCCTTTACCGCAAGGATTTAAGTTTCGTGGTTGCTCGAAACTATTTTAACTTTGACTTGGCTGAAGATGACTTCGTTTAATGTGGTTGCCAGTCAAGTTGCAACAAATCCAAGTTACGTCAACGTATTTTCAACCAAAATTTTCCACTGACGTCGATGTGATGTTGCATATTTCATTTCTAATGTAAACGGTGATGAGAAGAAGCGTGAATTTTTTGCAGAACTACTTTTAAAATTTTAGGTAATTGATGAAATGTAGAAAAAGTGGACACCAGTAAAATTACTTTCATAATTTAAACAATATTCTTATATATTTATATTTTATTATTGGAATTATATTTTTAATCACAAGCCACAAACTTAATTTGCGTTTTCGAAATAATTTTCCATGCATTAATTAAAATATTCAAGACTTTCACTTCTGTTAGGAACCTCGGCACATCCGCAACCTCAAAGATTTCCACTGATTTTTTGTAAACGATTGTTTGATCAACTGACGAAGTTTTCCTTTCGTAACTTGGGAAAATCTAATTTTGTTTGAAATAGTTTTTGAATACTTCGACTTGTCTGACGATGTGATTCTTAACGAAAGTCTGTAGACATCCTCAGAATATCGCAACAATTATTAGCATAACTCCAGCCGTAAAACCCTCACAGAGTTGAGCATAGACGAAACTACAGTTGAAAATACTGTGCTAAACTTTCGAAAGTCACTTAAACACTTCAAAGTTGGCTCTATGCGGAAATATAGAGTCCTCGTTAATGCACTTTGTTCCATTCTGATCGATTTTTCGGATCGTCTGTCAATTTGGGTCGACGAGAGTTACTCATCACGTCCTCTGCAAAACTAGGATAATATTACTTACTTATATTATCTCAGACTAGGTCAGGTTTTTTAATAAAAGTCACGAAATATCATGTGAAACCTTATGACAAAGAAGTGAACTTTGTAGGGAAAACGCATTAAACGCAATGTCATTGGAAATTTAATTGGGATTTTAATACTTTGATTGCGAAATATGGAAGTTAACTTGTGGTTCTTCTTTGTGTGAGTGGGTATCTAGGGGTTTCTCCGTCTCCGTGTCTGTATCCATGCTGCTGTCGTTCCATGTCAGTGTCAGCAAAACATTTAATAAGTAGCGCCCGAGGCATTGCGATAACAGAAATCACTTTCCGTAATAGCTTTTTGCATATTTTTGTGTCACTTGATCTCTTCTTCCGTTATGTAGCTCTCCTTCTGTGCGAAATCTCTTTGCTACTGTCATTTATATCTGCTTGCATACATCTGCCTGTCCATGTTCGTATGTATCATTATGTATCTGCTGTCATATTCACGCATTCTTCCTGCGGGCGTCTTTGATGCTTCCATTTCATGCTACTAAAACGTCCAATAAGTTTCGAATTGGCCGGAGTGGGAGTAAATCTCCCAATAGTAGCCGACTGCGGTCAATGAAAATCTGATTTATTTCTTTTTAATCCTCACCCGAAGCTGTTTGTGAATATTTCACATTTATTTATAATGATAATTGAAATCGTAGATATTTCATGGAGGAATATTTATAATGCTTATATAATGGATAATATTATCTTATTTTAAATTTTACACAAATGTCTATGTAAAAAGAAATAAGCTTTCTGTCATCTTTTAATGCCAGAGGCATTTCCAATTCCTGCTGTTTGTGGGTCCCCAGTTGCTGTTGCGAAATAAGCATGGATTTCGCAGCAGAGACTGTATCAGGCCCCAGCAGTGAACCTCAACGACGCACTTCATCAAAATTAATATAACTGGCGTATTAATTATTTGCTGTAGACTCTGAAACCTGCTTCCAATCCAATGTATCTAATATCGAGAACTTATTTGTTAATTTGGTGATTCGCTGCTGGCCGAAATGTGCTACAATAGAATGGTGCGTCTCTGCAGCGGTTGGCGGTTGTGATAAATTGAGTTGATTATGGGGTGTGGTTGTGTGCGTATCACCTGCTTCTGAAATTAATGGAGAAACAATCGAGTTTTGGTTGCTGTGTAAGCAACTTAATTAACAAGACGGAAGTGCAATTACCGTTAAACGGATGTTGTTATTATGTAAACACAGAATTGAACCCTTTCCGCGCCGCACCGCAGACGATTGCTTGCAGTTCTTCGTGGTGTGTGTTTGTCGTATATCCTGATGCAGCATGAGGACGCGGTTGCTACGTGTTACAGCGGAGGAACGTACGTTTTATGCGACTGCTGTTCGCCGGTTCCCTTTTTCAGGTACCTTTTTCCCTATTTTAGGGAGAGACGACGATGACAACACATAAAATAAATCAGACGCAACCAAATGTGCAGCAGCAGCTTGTTTTATAGCATCAGAGAAGGGAGAGAAAGTGATTGGGACGAGCTGAGCTGACGTGAAGAGATGAGATCAGATGAGATTAATTTCTGTGGAGGGAAGAGAGGTACCAAAATGAGACAGAATGAGATGAACGCAACAGACGGCGATGGAATGAGATTCTTTTGCAGTGCACACGACGTGAAACCTTCGCATCTCTCTCTGGCGAACATCTTCAGCTGCTCTTCTTTTTTCCAGTTTTCTCTCGGTCGTATGCAACCCATATTATTACCACATGGCATACGTAATTTTGGTGCTCTTTTCTTCAGCATGAAATTAGTTCGCTCACAAGACGCTGTGCGGTTTCTTACGTCGCCTCCGTGTGTGTAGTTGCAGAAAAACAAGAGTTTTGTGGGTGATGGAAATCACTTAATTTGCGAAGAAGACAAAGTGACAATGGCAAGCAAGGGAACGGAGGGAGGTGTATTTCAATCGTTGCCCAGTTCGAGTGCTGACAAAGTTGCCTGCAGCACGAGAAGTTGTTTGTTAGGTTCGCGATGGAGTTCAAATAAATTTAAGAATTAATTAATTATGATTAAAAGAAAGGAGATGTCGCTTTTGTTAATATTGAATGCTGAACGCATTTTTCCATGCGTGCGTAATTCATTATCTTTCAAAAGCGATGTAATATCCCAATCTCGGGTGCAATTATCGTTCACCAAACATAAAACTTGTTGGTCTAAATTTACACAACCCGAAAAGCTCCTTCAAGCGACGTAATTGCATCATGTGGGCATGAGTAACGGCAAAAGAATCCTTCGATCGGGCGACACTCGGCATTAATAATAAACACCCGCACAATTTAGTTAAAAGCTGTTGCTTCGTGCTGGGGCAGGAAGTGGATTGCGTCTGCGGTTTGGCTATAAAAGACACACTCGACAACGAACACACGTAAATATTTTATTTGCAGTTGCATAACGGTTTCCGCCTCTCAAAGCGCAAATGTTGCACACACAAAGGCGCTCCTTCACCTCGCCGCTCCATCGTAATGAAGACCCACTCAAAGAGGTGAATGGAAAGATGGACGCCGTTGATGCAGATCTTCTCTCGAATGGCTCACCAGAACCTGAAGCAGAACCTCCAACAACCGCAATGAAAGCGTTCATTTCCGAAACATGTTGCATGTTTAGCTTCTGTTGTCTTTTAAGCCTCAGCCGCAGCTCCTTACTCCTGTGCGAATTGCAGGAACATTCGGAGACTCGTGTCTGTCCGTGCGTGTGTTTTCTTAGCCCTTGTTTAATGCTGTTGTTCGCTTGTTGTGCTTGTATTTGCAGCACACAGGAGCTCGAGGATGTCGCCGACGACAAACCAACCGAGATTAACATGAGACCGCATCCAGCTGGCGGACAGCCCGAGGACACTTGCTGCCTTTGTTTCGAGGGCGCTCTCAGGCGAAGTCCTGTCCCGTCCACTGACCGCAGACCTCTCGAAATACTGCTGCCGGCTTCAGATCTCCAGATGCAGGTTCGGCTGCTTTCCGGTTGTGGTCGAGGGACGAACAAACAGCCAGCGCTTGATGAGGTCCTTAATAAGCTGCACTCGGTTTGGCCAGCCAGGAACTGAGCTGCAGCTCCTAATGATGATATGAAACACAAACCGATTGCAGTAGAAATTGGACAGAAATTTCACCTTTAAGCAAATAGTAAATTAACAGAAATTCGAGTATATAAACGAAGCATTTCTATTTGCATCTTTGGCCCGGCGACAGACTCGGTGCATTTATGCATTTATTGGCTTTATTCCCTTCAGTCATCACTGAGCCGGAAAAAGGAAAACAACGGTTATTTGAGGATATTAAAACACAGACATTAAATTGCAACTGTCGACAGCAGAGTTGCCCGGCAGGTGAACCACTAATGAACAACAGCAACAGGAACAACAAAGGCACAAGCATCGCCTTCATCGTTTATTAATGAATGTATCCTTTAAACGGATGAAGGAGGATTTCGCACACACCCGCGGCGGCAGTGAGTCATGCACTTGGAACGTTTGAAGCGTCCGAACATGGAAAATCCTACGTAACCTGATCGCTGCGTATCCTTTGGCTGTTTTTTGTGTAGCTCTGTTGAATCGAGGACATTGAAAGGTACAGAAACCATCATCACTGCATCTGAAAGGTTTTCAGCTCCTAATTAAATTGAAAACTTAATAAATTGCAAACATATCGAGCGCTATGGTTATTTTTAGCTCAACTTTCGTGATTCTCCACACACTTGAGAATCACTTCATAACATCGAGGGACGTCTGGGACAGCCCACGAACCAGCACACGAACCAGCACACGAACGAGCACACGAACCAGCCCACGAACCAGCCCACGAACCAGCACTCGAACCAGCCCACGAACCAGCACACGAACCAGCACACGAACCAGCCCACGAACAGCACACGAACCAGCACACGCACCAGCACACCATCCCATCCCACGAACCAGCACACGAACCAGCACACGAACCATTCCACGAACCAGCACACGAACCATCCCACGAACCAGCACACGAACCATCCCACGAACCAGCACACGAACCAGCACACGAACCATCCCACGAACCAGCACACGAACCAGCCCACGGACCAGCACACGAACCAGCACACTTCTTTTTGACGTCCGTCTTCAAGGACGTCAAAACATTGTCAAACTAAAGTCCGTATTTTGACAACTGAGATTTTGGAGATTTTAATTTAACAGCAAACAAAGTCGAGTATTTTTATACCCTACACCTTAAGGTTGAGGGTATATTCACTTTCTACCGGAGTGTGTAACGCATAGAACTAGACAAGATAGGTATGGAAAAGTATATATATTCTTGATCAGCATCACCACCGAAATTGAAATAACGATGTCTGTCCGTCTGTCTGTCTGTCTGTCTGTCCGTTGAAATCACGATCACAGGAGAACGGGTTAAGATTTCAAAATGAAATTTGGCAAAAATATTCGTTGCTATGTTGGGGTGTTTCGTATTGAAAATGGATAAAATCGCCCAAGGAGCTCGCCTACTTTTTATATCGAGAGTGCAGGTACCTCTGTTTTGCCTATTAAAAAAGGCCATATCAGCATCACTTTTTAAGTGAAGACAAGAAAATTTTATATGTAGGTTTAGACTAATGCTTCCAGTTAATGTGCCAAATATGGGCGTGATCCGACCACTTTAAAAAAAAATTTTTTTGGTTTTATTATTATTATTATATATATATTGTATATTTATTATTAGATATATAATATATATATTGTATATATATACGAGTATATTATAGCGCACCACTTTTAAATATATATACGAGTATATATGCAGCTTTAAGGTGTAGGGTATTTCGGCTACAGCCCGGCTGTAGACAACACCTTTACTAGTTTCATCTCGGTTGCGTTTTAATAGTCTGTTGTCTCTGGTTTTTCACTTTGCTCTAGCTTAATAAAAATAATGACACTCCAACGTCTCATATAAGGGAATTTTTAGCCCATTATTCAGCTCATTACAAAGATTCGGGTTCTTGTAAAACGAGCGTCTAACGTTTCTCCATTTCACGGAGTAAAACCGAAGAATTCTCTGCTGTCTGCTGTCTTTTTTATGTTATCCTATCCTCGTAGAGTTTTATTAAATGTTATTGTTTCGTCTTGTTATTTTCATATTTTATATGATGTTTGTACGAATATTTTTGAACTTTCTCATAGTTGGCAAAGTTTGACATGTTGTTGACATTTGTTACGTCGATTCTTCGTTTAGTTACTCATAGTTTTGTCAGCGTTGTGTATCCTTTGCTTACTTATCCTGTCATTCCTCCGTAAATAATTAGGTTTTCATCAACTTCCTATGCAGCTTTAAATTCACAGAAAATAAAAAGTTATGAACAAGCAAACGACTAAATAATTACACGAGCGAAAAGGGAATAAATGATTAATTAAAAGTGATATGTTTCAGTGGAAGAAGTCGGTGTGGAGTTAAGAAATAGTTACAGATGCTATAATCAACATCATCATCACCGTCATTATTATTGCCATCATCCCGTTTATTCACATCATTGAATATGAAGCGAGAGCAATGATTGTGGAACGCTTTTCTCGTCGCATTTCAGCCGCAACTTTTCCATTAAATTAACATACGTGAACGTATGCATGTCGTCATTCACGTATGACTCTCGGAGGTGCATGAATTTACATGTTTAAACACGCACGATGACACACTTTAATGAAAAATGAATAAACGTGTGTGTAATAATTACAACAGATCATTATTTTCATATCATGTGATTACCATTCCCGCAGTAATTATAAAAAGTTTTCCGTCTCTCTCTCTCGTAATGAGTCCCTGCCTTTATCAGAAATAAACCTGTCCTATGATGATTATAGATAAACATATCGCAGCTATACAGGATGTACTTTCATATATAGGGAGAATTTATAGTGTTTATATTGAGTATTTATAGATTTTGAATCGGAAATGTGAGTAAAACAAATGTAACAATATCTGATAAAGATAGATATATGTATTGGAGTGATATACTGCGGCCTGTTAGCCTATTACACCTTCTTTGCGCAGTCACAATTATCCCCCCCAGCTGTATCGTCTCTAGAAAACTGATCTAGCCTTAGTCAATGTACTGAGTATCTGATCTTCCTTGTAAAACTATTGTTTTTCTAGGATTAATGTTAGATCTCACTTTATTGCAGCATTGTTTTGGTATCCTCAGTCCCTGTTGATTCTACCAGGAAGAGTTTCTTCAAATTTCTACGCCGTATTATAACTTTGCAATCAGATCTACTTTCGAACCATAGCATGGAAATAGATCTGAAAAACCTCCATTATTACATTTCACACCAATCTGAAGGATGTTCTTTACTCTGACACCAATACAACTGTCCTTAAACTATTTTTTTTTGTTTTTATTTTAATCTAACAACGAGTCCTGGCAACATTAATACCACTTTTTAATTGTGAATTTAATGTTACTTTATATAAATAGAGCTCATTTAAGGATTGTAAAGTTGATGGGAATCCTTCATTTACCTCGCCAAGATAACGAGTGAAGCAACAACGAAAAGGACAATAATAGCAGCTATAAAGACAATGGCAGTTATAGTAATAAAAACAGGACGCAAACTGCAACAATAAAACAACAACAATGATGCTTGGCAATAAATCGTGTCCATCTCATTTAATTTGAAATTAAAAATTTGCTTTTCATTTATTTATGTCAACAAGAAGAATGTGCAGTGGAGGAGAGTGAAAAAGAGAGTGTGGAGGGAGACAGTAATAAGTGATAAAATGAGAAGAAAGGAAAAATTTAAAAACCAAAGGAAACAAACGAAAGTAAAGCAAAAATAAAACCTGAAAAATTGCATGTTTCTTGACATTAACATTTATATTTGTGTCATTTTGTTGTTTTTCATAACTTGAGTAAGTTGAAAGTTTTTTGCGATCTGGCAGAACTGCGCTTGTCACGTCATTTTGTGGCATTTAGCGACGATCTTTTTCTTTTACAGTCCTTTGTGGTCGTCCTCTGTGCTTCTCAGAAATTGCATGTAGTTTACATCTTTCCAATTTTTGTTGTTGTTGGAGGAGATATTAAAGTGTCTCATTTTTTAATGGCATATAAATTATTTGCGTGGTTTGTGAGAAAGTTGACAATAACATGAAGCAATGAATAGCTGAAGAGACGAAAGCAGAACAAGGAAATAAAGAAGAGTAGATAGAATGTGTTGGTGTGTGAGAGAGAAAGAGATTTTAATCAATTACATTTATTCTAGTGGCAAATATTTAATTTCGAATGTCGAATTTGTCTTTAATTGTTAACCTTAAATTTCTCGTAAATTCTAATTTATGAAATTTAATGCATGTAATTTAAAATCATATTTCGTTGAATTATTAAATGAAATCCTGTGAAAACGTACACAGAATATTCAGAATAAATGTTGCAGTTCCCTTAGAAAACTTTGAGTGGATATTTAAGAGGCTTTCTAAGAAGATTACGATTACAGTGGAATATTTCAGCAACATAAGCTCGGCCCAAAACCTTAAAAATAATACGAAATTTCACAGATTTCGTGTAATATTTGATGTATTTCATTCATTGGTTCTATGAATTCCAAGGATATTTCGAGGCCAGCTGAAACTAAAGACTTTCCGGAACATTTTCACTAAGGAACTAAGAAGATTTCATATGAAACTTAATGCCATTTAATTACCTTGAAAGCAAGAGATTGGGCCGCAATTCCAGCCTCTGTGCCGACACCCAACAACAACAGATGGAAGTGAAAAAACAACAGCTGCATAGAAATCCGAGTTTCTAATGCCATCGAATGCAATTCTCGGCCTTCACAAGGAAATTCCGACAAGAACAACAACACGGCTCAGATTGGAAAAAACAAGGCAAATGGATTGAAATTGCTTAATGTGAGGAGTGATGCACAGGATTCATAAGATAAACGTCACTCACTGCTTTGTGCTTTATAAATACGGCAGAGATGAGATTCTGTGAGAGGGAAACACGTGCATAGAGCAGCAGCTTCGAGTCCTTCGCCACTTGAGGCAGATCCGCAGGACAAACAAAGGAAGGAGGTGAAGCAAACAAATCAAACAACATCTTCGATTGAGGACGAACGATGAGTGCGAAGAGGAAAGCAGGACGATTCAATTCATGCCTCTAAAAACTCTAAAAAGAAGAAAAAACCGTGTGTAGAGCAAAGTAGCTGTATATGTGTGTGTGTTTTGGATACGCCCATCAACTCAGACAGGATTCAGAATTCAATTGAAGAGCGGATTAAAATCATTGCTCGAGAAAAAACCGTGAATGCGGCAGCATGAATCGCATTGAATTCGTTTCGTTGCAAACATTTTGCACACTCCACTCGCTCACAAACTGCAGATTTTTCGCTTATTTAAGTTTATGTGATTCTTTCCGCCTTCTGCCAGATGCTCTTCACTCCTCCTGCAGCTCACCTAAACAATCCATTCGACAGAAAACATCCATGATTTGTAAAAGGATATTTTTTATGTCCTACCGAGGATTCTTTGTAATGTTACGTTACGTGGGTGAAGTTAAGGGCCTAATTAACCCCGCAAACAGCCTCCGTCCACTAGAAGATGGAAATATATTCCATTGTCGAACATTCAGAAGATTTGCTAATTTCTAAATTAATTGTTGTTAACGAAGTCGTACTTTGAATGGACGATTGGAGGAAGCAGCGTAGGAGAAGACGGAAAAAGAGGTTGTTAAATGTTCAGGGAGATGTGAAACAAAGTAAAATCCTTTGCAAAACCATCTATTGGCTTTTATATATTGATCCACATACTGCAGCAATTTCAGGGTCCAGCAGAATCTCGCTCGACGGGGAAGATGCAGTCTCTGGCCTTTGATTCACCCACTCCGCACACCGTCTTTGAATACCTTCTGAAAGGGGTTATACACGACAGTAGTGGGTATATGTACCTTCTGGGCCAACGTAGCGACTGCGCAGTCGGTGTGGAGCGTGTGGAGCGTGTGGAGCTAAGCTTTGCCGCCGCCATAAGATTGTTAATGTTTGTGTGTTAGAGGAAGATGCGGCTATACGGGTTGTGAGTGTGAGTGAAAAGGAGATACGGAAACCGATGGACGGACGGACAGAAATATATATACAGACGGACTGACAAATAGACAGACGGACATACTAGTATTGAGGGAAGGGAAGGACAGTGGAATATATATGTATGAAACCGAAGTGATGGGATAGCAGCAGATGCAGATGGTCGTTGTGTAGGAACATGTTGTTGTTGTTATTTTGTTGTAATATAATTATTTAAGTAACGGAGATCGACGGTCCACAGAGTTAGTGTAAACAACTTTCGGTGTTTTGAACGGAGTGCCGTCGACTGAGTTGGTGTAATAAAATTTTGGTCATTGTTTTGATTCTTTAATTGCTTGTGTTGTTGTTGTTGTTATTTGTTGTAATAGGAATCTTATGTAGAACGGGTCGCCGTGGAGTTAATGCAAACAAATTCCGTTGGTTTCCCTTTTCTTGCCTATGCTGTTGTTGTTGTGGATTTGTTTTCAATACTTGGTGACATGTGGTAGGATTATGTGTATGCCCAATGCGTGGCACGACAGAATATCTTTTTGTTTCTGTTCTATTATTCTTTGGTATGTATTTTGGGAATGCCTTTCTTGTGAGCGGTGACATTCATATTTTATAGCTATTTTTTTTCTCTAAGTAAATGAATTGAGACCCTTTCAAGTGGATTCTTGGTGAACCAAATCTCAGCTTGCTACAAATGTGAATAATTTGAGTTCATTGAACACATGTAGGGTTGAGTTTTCTTTTCGTACAAATGTAGGTCATTTTATGTTCATTGATCTTTAACTCTGACTACAAAGCATGAGATCGATGGACTTGGAAGACTCAATTAGTTTATATATGTATATGGTGTTGTATATGTTAGTGATATATGCATGTTTGTATATATATATATATATAGTATATGCATGTAAATCTCGTAAATGGAGTATGTTTAAGTTCTAGATTAGGTGAATTGTTAGGTTTAAGTAAATCATATTTAAAGTTATGTATCAGTATATAATAATTATAATGTGATAGATTGTTGACGAGTGACGATGGAAAACTTAAACATTTGTGAATTTACCGATCGTGTTCATCAGTTTTTAATAAAGCAAAAAGATACAATACTTGAGGAACATTTTAAAGAAATTCTAAGCGTCTATTCAAAGTTATGTCGTAATCAACATTTCGAAAAAGTTGAATCTATTCATGGAAATCATTATAAAAGCTGCTGCTGGTCTTCAGATAAATGCTTGGAGGGTCCGGACACTTGTGCGTGTTACATGTTGGTCTATCAAATTTCAAGAGTAAAGAAATTAATGTCGTTGTATTCTAAACTAACGGAATTAAAATAAAGAATCCTCAAGAAAATAAAAGACTATAATTTCATTTTGTATAACTAATATTTATTTTGTTTTATTTTTTGATTTTTATATAGTATACATATATTTTACATTTGATAATAAAATGGTTGTGACTGTGGGAAATCTACAAGCACCTCCAATCGAAAATCATCAGTTCCATCCTTCTGTATTTTCATTAAATAATAACAACCGTTGCTGAACTCCTTAATGGTTTGGTCACTTATTTTGTTGAAGCGTTGAGGCAAAAACACAACGTTGTCTTCTACTTCCATTAGAATTCTATCTCCATACTTTGTTGTAGTTCTGCGTACAGTTTTTATGGAGTAGCTTCTGTTGGCTTCTAGGTCTTTTATAGACAGTACACCTTTCTGCGTAGCGTTTTTCTTATTAAAGTCCTCCACAGCAGTTAGAGAAAAAGTTGACGATGTTGTCTGCCTTTGGGTCATTGTACAGCGTTTTTGTTTTATTTATTTAAATTTTATATAGTAGTATTAACAAAATATTCAACTTTTATTAAAAAATTGACTTGTGACTGTTTAGCTCGAGAGATTTTCAGCGACTAAATGAAATGGTACAGGCAAATAACATATTATATATTTTGTTTCTATATACTTTATATTATGTAGTATGCTTTATATTATGTTTTCTATATATTCTGTAATAATAACACAAATTCCCTTCAATGTCAAAGAGAGTATAAAAGAGAGCGAGAGACTTAGTGAGAGAGTAGAACTACAAATTTATTGTATATATTTTGCAACTTTATTAAATATTTACTTTAATGAACATTTTTGATTTACATTATACAAAAACTCCAAACACAAGTGGCCACAGTTATATGAATTATAATTTTGATGTTGAGTGTAGTTGTATTGGATTCCATTACCCATATATTGAATTACTTCATGCGGTGGTTGTAGGTTTCCAAAGCTGTCATAATATTCCTTAATATTTCTGTTCTTATAATACGCTACCCAATGAGTGCCAGGACCGCTGGAAGTGTCTAGGTTAACAATTCCACATTCTTTTTCATGTATTCGCTTCGGTAGACTATCTCTCATGAACACGCCTCTAAAATGGGGCAATTTATTAGCATGTTTCATCAAGTCGACGTTTGTAAGAGGTCTTCTGGGTAGCTTCTTTAAAAGTTTTTTGGTTGAGGGTGATAATATAGTCCCAATCCTTTTTTGTATGGTTTAAGATACAAGCCTTTCCCCATTGCAATTGCTTCCATTGTTTGATTATGTCGACTTGCTTCCTTCAGTTGTTTTCTTGCAGCGTTAGTTTCATTGATTGCTTTTGCGATTGCTGCGCCACCAGATGCTAATCCACCAACGGCTCCAAGAGCAGTTAAAATAGGTACTAATGGTAGAAATCCTCCAACCTTCGGAATAGGAATAACACGTGGAATTTCAATCATGGATTTTTTTCGTCCAAAAGACTTTTTAATTACTCCTTGTGCCATTTTAATAGCATTAGGAATATCTTCAGGTTTTCGTTGCTTAATAAATTTTAATGCATTTTTAATGGTTTTAGTGAATATTTTCTTTGCACAGCTGCCTTTAAACTTCTTCTTCTTTATTTTCTTAAGAGTTCTGTTTAACTGGTTTCCCATACCGACTTTTACTTTAGCTTTCATTGCGTTTGTAACTAAGAATGCGTTTATTCGTTCACCAAGTTTAGTGTCCTTAGATATTGATCTTCGAAAAGCCTTTTCAGCTAATATTTTATCTGCTTCGTGCCTTTTATTTAAATCTTTACTTTGAGAATATGCAATATCATGCTCTTTACATGCAGTGTCCAATGGATTGATTCCGCTGTCACCTCTAGCTAAACGATCTTTTAGTTTAGTTCCTGGACCACAAAATTGATAACCCGGTAAATGAAGTTCAAATGGCAGAGAATTAATAGCTTTATTGAATAAACCTCTTCCAATCACTGGTTTAGAAAGACTGGAACCTTTTTCGTATATAATAACCATTTTATATATCCATTCGACAACAAATACAAAATATAAATGAATAAAAAGGCTTGAATGCTTTGTATTTATATCATAAGTTAAAATGCGCTTCGTTAAACAAGACAAATTAATAAAAGTAAAAAATTTGGATCCTGATACAAACAGTGTCACAAAATCCAGGCACAGTTCACTGCTACCGAATACAATTAGATGTGTTATTGTTGGACCTTCAAACTGCGGAAAGACTAATGTCATGTTAAGTTTAATAGAAAGTCCAAATGGACTAAACTTTGCAAACATATACTTGTACTCAAAATCACTTTATCAACCGAAATATGAATATCTAAAGCGTTTAATAAAACCAATTCAAAATATGGGATTCTTTACATATTCCGACAATGAAAAAGTTCTCAAGCCGGATGAAGCAAAACCAAATTCAATAATGATATTCGATGATGTAGCTTGTGAGAAGCAAAACAACATTCGAGAGTACTTTTGTATGGGGAGACACAAATCTATTGATTGCTTTTACTTATGTCAAACATATACAAGAATTCCCAAGCATTTAATACGCGATAATGCAAATTTTATAATTATGTTTAAGCAAGATGAAATGAATATTAAGCACATATACCATGATCATGTCGGAACCGATATGGCATACGCAAAATTTCTAAATATATGTGGAGAATGTTGGAAAGATAAATATGGATTCCTTGTAATAAGCAAAGATGATGCAATTGATAATGGTCGTTATAGAAAGGGATTTGATATATACATTCACATATAATTAATAAAGACAGTTTCACGCTATATTCATATTAGTATGTTACTTGACTTTCAACTGATAACATTGATGTACACGATACACTTCACCTGATATTTGTTTATAACTGATAGCTGTTTTTCCTGATCTGATACCTGTTTTTCCTGATCTGATAGCTGGTTTTCCTGATCTGATAGCTGTTTTTTCCTGATCTGATAGCTGTTTTTCCTGATCTGATAGCTGTTTTTCCTGATCTGATACCTGTTTTTTCCTGATCTGATAGCTGTTTTTTCCTGATCTGATAGCTGTTTTTCCTGATCTGATACCTGTTTATAGCTGATCTGATAGCTGTTTTTTCCTGATCTGATAGCTGTTTTTCCTGATCTGATAGCTGGTTTTCCTGATCTGATACCTGTTTATAGCTGATCTGATAGCTGGTTTTCCTGATCTGATACCTGTTTATAGCTGATCTGATAGCTGTTTTTCCTGATCTGATAGCTGTCGCCAAAATGAATGAAAAAATATTAAAAGATCTTATTAAAACTAGACGAGTGCTTAAACAGAAATTCAAAAATATTAAACTTGGGAAAGCGGATCTAGAGAATCAATTAGAAAAAACGTTTAAACCGATTACAAAGCCTCTAAACAAATTGGTGCAAAAATCGAACATAAGTACTCACGACAATACGAAACACAACTTAAAAGTAAAGTTACCACTAAAACTTAAAACAAGTACTCCAGCTAAAGCACTAAAAACTGATTTTTCAAATGATACTCTGATCAATGATGATGAAGATGAAGACGACGATGACTTTTACTCTCAGGTGGAGGATGATGATGAAGATGAACAATTGCCGCGTGAAATCGATATTTCTACAAAAGATGATGAGAAATGCACTGAATCAATACTTTACTCCAGACTACAGCAACAGAATGAGTTGGATACTACATATGGACCACACAAAGGATTGGATGGTAAATGGCGAATCGGCGATAGCATCTTTAGCATATGTAATGACAAAATAACAATATCAGATAATATTTGGAACTTTACACCTGGATTGATGGAACTCTTATATCTAAAAGAACCAACAAAATATGACAAAGCAGATCTACAAGCATACAAACTTATCTTAGAAAATACTAGTGTTCACAAACGTAATTTCAACAAAAATGAGCAAGTAAAAGGAACTAGAGCCTTCAAATACACCAACATTATAAAACCATTATTTAATGATGCATCGCCGTCAACTATCTCACAGAAAGTAACAATGGGAACAGGTTTCATGAGTGTTAATCCACTGAAACCTAATTATATATATTGGGATGATTCAAATGAGTTAGTTGATAGATTAAGGCTTTTGTTGTCTTCACAATCGGCGGGACACACCAATCACAACAACGAAATCATGTCCATTATTGAAGAATTGAGAGAATCTAATATAATAGTATAAATCTTCATATAAATAAACAGCTCTTTTCTAAAATGAAGGTAATTACAAAATGAGCGTTGACAAGTTCGGTCATTATTCCATTGAGATCTCATCAAACAGTAAATTAAAGCGAAATTTTTCAAAAGCTTTTGGTCTCAATTTGGATAGCAATAAAAACTTGGATCTCCGTTGGAAACGCCTGAGAAATGTTAATACACCTGTTGATGACAACGATGGAGTAACAAAATTATATGTTGACTATATCATAAATCAAATGAATGTGGAATTTAAAAAACAAAATAATACACTAAAGGAGCAAATAAATAAAGATATTGAAAAAGTCAGCAAAAAGTTTCAATCACTAGTTGATGATAGTCTTAAACTGATAAAGACTGAATTTAAAGAAGAGTATGATATACTGAGAGAAGAAATAAACAAAAACACCGACGAGGTAGTCTCTCGAAAACTACAGATCACAAAAGACGATATTGAAAGTAATCTTAAAAATTTTGTAAAATATAAAAGTGACACTGACTCTACAATTGAAAAAAAGCGAAACGCAAGACTGATGTTTGTCCTAGAAATAAATTTTCAGAACTGATTGAAAATGCGACATTTCCTTGATTATATATTAAACTCAACTGAAACCTTGCTCTCAAGCTATATATTGGTTGTTTACAATTATACTCAAGACTTTTGATTTGAGTCGACTGTGTTGAAAACATTTATAAACAAAAAGAAAAAAAATATTCGAGTCTTCCAACTCCATCGATCTCATGCTTTGTAGTCAGAGTTAAAGATCAATGAACATAAAATGACCTACATTTGTACGAAAAGAAAACTCAACCCTACATGTGTTCAATGAACTCAAATTATTCACATTTGTAGCAAGCTGAGATTTTGTTCACCAAGAATCCACTTGAAAGGGTCTCAATTCATTTACTTAGAGAAAAAAATAGCTATAAAATATGAATGTCACCGCTCACAAGAAAGGCATTCCCAAAATACATTCCAAAGAAAAAAAGAACAGAAACAAAAAGATATTCTGTCGTGCCACGCATTGGGCATACACATAATCCTACCACATGTCACCAAGTATTGAAAACAAATCCACAACAACAACAGCATAGGCAAGAAAAAAGGGAAACCAACGGAATTTGTTTGCATTAACTCCACGGCGACCCGTTCTACTAAAAGATTCCTATTAAAACAAATAACAACAACAACAACATAAGCAATTAAATAATCAAAACAATCACCGAAATTTTATTACACCCACTCAGTCGACGGCACTTTGTTCAAAACACCGAAAGTTGTTTACACTAACTCTGTGGACCGTCGATCTCCGTTACTTAAACAATTATATTACAACAAAATAACAACAACAACATGTTCCTACACAACGACCATCTGCATCTGCTGCTATCCCATCACTTCGGTTTCATACATATATATTCCACTGTCCTTCCCTTCCCTTAATACTAGTATGTCCGTCTGTCTATTTGTCAGTCCGTCTGTATATATATTTCTGTCCGTCCGTCCATCGGTTTCCGTATCTCCTTTTCACTCACACTCACAACCCGTATAGCCGCATCTTCCTCTAACACACAAACATTAACAATCTTATGGCGGCGGCAAAGCTTAGCTCCACACGCTCCACACGCTCCACACCGACTGCGCAGTCGCTACGTTGGCCCAGAAGGTACATATACCCACTACTCACGACCTTCCGGCGCAAGTTGAAACATGGGAAACATGGGTGAAGGTGGGCTACAATGGAGCGTGCAGGGCCACAGGCAAGAATGTTTAATAAAACACAGCTGCCTTTAAAGGTTTATGATTACGAATGAGACTCTACGGGATTTATTGACAACGTTTGCCGGGAAATGACTCTGTTTGTGTGTCTATTCGGGGCAGGGACACAAGTAGTTGCAACAAGGATTGTAAACAAGCCTCGTCTGCAAGGACGGCTGCTCGAGGACATGAATTTCATGCAGGTTGCAGCGGAAGCACCGAAATAGACATGAAAAAAGCTGCGATAGGAAGTCATTCAATAACATTTCATGGCTTCCCCGGGTGTGGACTTTGATTTTGCTTATTAATAAATAACAACGCCAACAGGAGTCGAAGTTTGGGAGGCCATGAGGACGACTGCCGGGTTATAAAGGGTTCTGCTTCGATTTTGGCCAAATATTTCAAAGGATCACTTAACTTTTCGACTAAATGAAGCAAATAAATCACTGAATTCAATATTTAATGAGTTATTGCAAAAATGTGAATAAAAATGTTTGATAAAAATTCAAAATTGAATACTTAATATGAAAGATGATGAAGGATCTTCTGTTGTTTTTCGCATTTAATTTACTTCTCTGTTCTTTTTTGCATTTCCGGATAGAGTTTTCTTCGCTATTTTATAAAGTTTCCAATAAATATTTCGTTGTAGTACTTTTAAGAGTTTTGCTTTGTTTTTGATTGGTTTTTTATTATCCTTGAAGAGCTTTCTCCTTCCTTTGAGAAACTTTGCACCGTTCCTGTGATCGCCAAAATAATAAATCACTGCTTCACTATTAAATAAACAACAAAGGAGCTCGCATTAAAGTAATTAACTAAACAAGTTTTGATAAACGACCTCCTTTAGTGGCTAAATAAGGATGATCCGCAGGATCAACGCAGTCTAAATTAAATAATAATATTTTAATAAAAATGAAAGTGTTCGATGTAAACTTCGATTGTGATCGTTTACAGCACGCAAACATCTTTAATTAATCGAAATATAAACAAAAATTTCGAAGGCGACTGAAAGTGAAGTTATTTAATGTTATTTAGGGTTGATTTCTGCTATGAACGGCATCATTCACGAGTTCAGAAGTATCAAAAAGAGTTTTTTTCGGCGATTCTCTGTCATCGTTGCTTGCTTTTCATAACATTTCGAGGTTTATTATTGTCCCTGCGCCTGCCTCAACGAAGCGGCGTCAATTGTATCACCGACACTGGATATTTTCATTATGATTATGATTAGGTTTTTGTTTTCGGACAAACAAAAGCGTCGCCGCCTCGTGGAGAAATAAATCGCAATAATGGCAAATAATAACGTGGCTCCAAGAGCGGAACATTAAGCAAATTCTCTTCGCTGATTGACGTAAATCCTCGGCGTATGATGAGTCGTCGCGTGGGAAGGAGACGGAGCGAGGAAGGAAGAATCGAGAAGCTGCTGCTCGTTGAGGCTGCAACCCTCGTAGGTGATGATGATGCTTAACAGCAGAGCATTAACAATAACAAATGAAAAGAAAATAAAAACACACACACACAGAAGGAGAAACGAGATTAGAGACAGGAAAAAAAAACGAAAAATTAGTAAAAACATAAGCAATGAAAGGACGAAATCAAAATCAGAACCAACAACAAAAATCGCAAATGTTGTATTAAGGGAAAGGAAAGGAAAAGAGTACTGAAACGAAGAGGAAAAAGAGATACAGCCAATATCCTTCGTCCATCCATGATTCAAGTCGAGAATTGAAATGAAAGACGACTTCAAAAAGTCGATTCGCTGGTGGAGGCGGTTGATGATGGTGACGAGTCCAATTCGGGGCGTGGGGCGTGGGGCGTGGAGCGGTGGGAGAGACACTCAAAACTGACGATGGACCGAATCCTTTGAATCTCAGAAGGGAAAATAAAAGTCTTTTTCTGCTAATTTATATCCAAATAAAAGCAACACTAAAAAAACAATGGAAACACAAAAATTAGAAGCAGATTGAAGGACGGGACGGGAATGAGGGAAGAAGAAGGTGAAGAAGATACAGTAAAGCAAAACAAAAGGAAGTACATCTCGACGCTGGATCCAGGATTTTTTTGGAAGCCTAACTTTTCTAATCCTTGCAGTAGTCGCCGTTTTTTTGCCAACTTTTATTATTAGAAATCTCAATGCTTGTTCTAGTTTCTCCGTTGCTCTTCTGTCCATCCGAAATTATCCCCCTTCTCTTTCCTTTCCATGCATTTTCTTCCATTTCTCGTCTATTTAAGTTTTTCTGTGAATGAGTGAAGTTTGCGTACTTCGAAAATGAACATGAATACATATGCTAATGGGTTAGGGAGAGGGGCGGGGCAAAAAGGGGCAGTTGAAGCCTGAAGTTAAACGTTGTCAGCAGCAAAATCAACTTCAGCAGCTTCTTCGTAATCCTCGTCGTCGTCGTCTTCCGTCAAACTTCGGCGTCGGTCCACGTAATTAAGTTGAATTTCTGTGTTGATGGAAAAAATAAATAACAACAACAAAACAACAACAACAAGGTCCGGATTTACTGAGTTCTGTTTTTCTTTGGCGAAAAAAAACGGATGTTGATTTGCGATGAAATTGTTAGTTGAAGCCTTTCTGTCGACGTGTTGGTGTGCGTGTGTGTGTGTGAGTGTGTTTATCTGCTTCTATTCGTCTATTTCGGTGACAGTTGCCAAGGAGTTGCTTCGCTTTGGCACATTTCATCGTAAATGATACGTCGAGCGGCTCGAAGCTGAAACTTTGTCGTTTTCGACAACAAATCGGCTTACGTTCGGTCTGCTGAAAAAAGATTTCCACTTCAACATGCAGCTTTCCCAGTTTTTTCCTCGTTTTCATTGACTTCTCCTTCTACTTCCGTTTTCGCTAATGATTTCGGCTTTAATTTCGACTGTGCTCTGATTTTGAAGCACAGAAACTAACGATTTTTGTAGAAAAGTGAAATTCATCGATGCCCAAAACCGTTTTAAAAAATTTAAAAATATTTAATTATTAAAAACAAATCGAGAAAGTTGATTTAATGGAATAAAACTGAAGGTATTCAATTATATTGGGCAAAATAAATAAAAATTATAGAAAATTTGTTCAAGAAACCTAAAAACAAAACAAAGAATTCACGTCTAAGGGTGGATAGAAGCTAATTTCAAATAATATGTAAGCAAACAAACAGAAGAATCAACGTCACCTGTTGCTCAGAATGCAACAACAACAAACGACATTCGTCCTGCAGGCAGCTCGAGATTTAAACTTCGGCAGACGTACTCACAGACACTTTTACGTTGATCGATTGTCTGTTTAACATGAATTTAAAAACAGTTTTATTAACCAGACATAAACAGTTACAGTACCAACAACTGACTCATGAATTCTTCACGCTGCGTTCGGTGAACAATCAGCATACGAAACAGCATTGAACAACGAGTAAAAGCAGAAGCATTAAAAGCCACTGAACTCGGAGCAGTCGTGTACGCACTCTCGCTGCCACGAACTCTCACATACTCTTCAATTTACTTTCCTAAACGTTGATGTGCTCAACAGCGAGAGAACCATTTGAAGTTGCCTCTCTTGTGTTTGTACTTTCTCGTCGTTTCACACAAATGTCGACACTGAAACATTGAAATGTTGGAACAGTGGCGCCGGATACAGCAACAACAACAACAACAACCTCATTTGCGCAATGCGTGCCAAGTCTGCTGCTAAGTTTCCGGTAAGAGGAAAATGAAAGAGTAATTCGAGAGAGAGAGAGAGAGAAATGATGGTCCAGGACTTGCGAAGAGAGAATACAAATTCGAAACGAAATTGTAGAACGTGGAAAGAGACAGTCGGAGGAAGAGAGAAAACTATTTCTGGGAGCACTTCTCGTTGCGTTCGGGTGTTTAGTTGTTTGCGGGGGTGGTTCGCAGATGATTGTTGCTCTATTTAATGATTTCATTTCAATCAACTAGTGGGTTTGTTGTTTGCCTGCGCCAGGACAGTCTCAATTCGACTCTGAAGCGAGCAACAACGTGTCTCTCCCTTCGCGCTGCACAAGTAACTGTGACTTTCAACGGAATCTAGAGCAAGTTGTCCCATAGAATTTTATTCGTTACAAGTTTTGCGCAATTATTACTACAATTTTACAGTCGAAAAATTTGAATATAAAATCATCTAAAAGTTTCTCACACGGTTTCTAAAAGTGTTTGTGTTTTTTCTATAAAATATTTTTAAAACATCAACGCAAAAAACTAGTGAAATATGAAATGTGGATTAAAGTACTCGAAAAATGTGTTAAAATTGTAAATTTAATAAACTGAATGTTTTAATAAAACAAGTTGATGAAAATCGAGAATTTTATATTTGATAGAAATTACCAATCAAAAAACGGTTAATGTGAGTTCAATGATTGATTTATTTTTTAATATAAATATAAATTAAAAATTTTATACGGATGATTTTAATTCGATATAAATAAAAATGCTCGTTTGCTTTTATTTTACATTGATCATAATGAAACAGTGTAAATTAGTGTAAATTACTCTTTTAAGTTCCTTTTTCTTCCGGATTCATGTTTAATTCCGGTTTTTGTTCATTTAACTTCACGAAGTTTGCTTCGTTTTTTAGTTGAACAGCGATTATTTTATAAAACACGTAATTGAAATGAACTGCCTGCTGATGACTTTTCCCATTTCTAATGAATTGAACTTAATCAACTGCGATTGGTGGAAAGATGACAAAAGGAAAGAACAAAAAAGCTTAGAAGTAATAATTAATCAAGCTCCAAATTCCTATCCAATAAGCAGCGGCCGCTTAAGCTAAGATATTCATCTTCAACATCCATTTGAGCGATGAAAAATTAAGTCCAATTAAAACGAATTCAATTCATGTGCAATTAAACGCGTGCTCCACAATTTTCACTTCAATTAGCGATGATGAGCGGCTGATTGTTGATTAACTTCACTGAAATGAGCTGTAAAGTAGCTCCAAAGTAATAAAATGTCTTCTTCTTGGCTTACATCTTCCTCCCAAAGACGAACTTCGACGATATATTGCTTTTCTAACGCTTCTTTTGAAGCAAACATTAATCAAATGCATGATCCATATTTTGATAATAAATTAATTAATATTTTTAATTAATTCCTTTTCTCCCTCTACATAATATTTTCATAAAGCAATCAAAGAAATAAAATTATTTTGAAATCCATATTTTATAATATTTTGTCGTAATTCCTAAATTTATTAGTAGATATTATAAATCATTTTAAAGTAAATCAATTACGAAGGTACAGTTATAAATTATAGGAAGAAGAAGACATTTGATTTTAATTGTTTTATGTCTGTAGAACGTTTTAATAATGTAACTTTGTAATTCATTTAGAAGCTTTTGTCGGCAGCAAGACGACTTCATCAAATTTTCTCTATAAAATCTTTTATTTCTTCAGAAATTTAATAGTTGTCATTTTCTTCCGATCTCCTTAACCCACATATATTCGTTTATGCCACTTTTGATGGTTTCCTTGTTCTGTGCCCAGCGCCTGGCGATGTACAATCAACAAAGTGCAGAGAAATGCTTCTCCAGTTTCCTATAAAACGAAGCATTCGCTACTTTATTACATTCTCTCTTCATGTAACTGCTTTTTATCTCTCTTTATCTCCCTGCTTGTGTCGCGCCTTTCTTTTGCTTACCGCAAAGCAATAAATTTGCAAGTTAATCTGGCTGCATATTCCAAAGCCAGAAACTTATTTGTCTGGAGATTAGTTTTGAAATAACTTCTGCGAACTCAGGTTCCGTGAAGGGAGGTTAACGGTTGAAACAGCGATGGGAGGTCTTCTTTTTCTTGGATGTTTGGACTTCACCCTGTTGCGGTTCCACTTCTTTACTTCCGGCTGACTGCACTAAGGCAAAGACCGACGTGACTTCCAACAAAACAATAATAATCAAGAGCACAAAGTTCCGTTTATTGTATTCATTAAAAGTTCAACAGGTGCCGGCGGTAAACCGTCATCTGGCCCGCTCCGAAGTCATTCCTTTTATTCTATGCTAGAAAGTTGCGTCCGTCGGTCAGGTAAAAGTTTCAAATCGAGAATTTTTTACTTTTAAAGCCTGAACTTAACCGAGAATCACATCGGATTTACCTCTATAAAAGACTGCCTTCAATACTTAAGTGTTATCTATGTATAAAGAGGTTAAAGTGTAATTAAATTTCATATTTACAGATGTTAGTTGAGAGATCAAACTTCATCATACTTCAGACAAACAATTTAAAGTACAATAATAAAAGTTATATCGAAGATTTTTATACTAAGTCTTTGATATTTGATAAATCATTATAAATCCCCAATTGTCAACATAATTTGATTTTAATCACTGAAGTTAAAAATTATCTTCAATCTCTTTTCTAAATTTCATGGTTCTTTGCTTAACGTCGTAATCATGGCCCTGTTCTGAGTTGGCAACTTGTGGAAGTCTTTTAAGAAATCACTATTATTTGCAAAAAGAATTCTGCGTTGTCATTTTGCTTACTCGAAAAATCTTTCCCATTCCTCTGTGATTTTTTGTCGCCGTTCAAGAAGCAACTCATTGCAAAAACTAAGCAGTACCAAGGACACAAACACTGCGAAGGGATGTGTACAAATGGCATACCACACGACAGTGCTTTACTGTATACACTCCTTCAGATGGCAACTTGTAACAAGCATCGTACATTGAGTCGTCGAATGCGAGAATCTGCGAGGGAGAAGGATTAAAACGATGTCAACCTTTATTCATTTCGATAGACTCCATTCTTTTTTTCCATTCCCCTTATTTCCGAAATTGATCTCTGAGCCAAATTCCCTGATTACTAACTACAGATTCATCTGAGTGAAGAATTCATTAAGCTACGAATAAACTTCGAACCAGAAACGATGGATTAATGTCCCCATTGTGATTAGAAGCAGACTCCTTAAGAGATTAAAAGCAACAGATTCGCAATCAGTCGTTGTTTAGTAAGGATATTAAATCCTTTAAATTGAAATTGAAGAGATTGAAAGGCCAGAAATAGTTCCGGGAAAATATATAAACATGCATTGAGGAAATATGTTGGACTATGCTACAATATCTGAGCAAAATTACAAGATTCCTGGTAATGAAAGTACCTATAGAAGAAGCTGGGAAGTAAACGCAATGGAAAACTAGCGATTAATACTCGATTAATACTTCGCGGACAACTATACAAAGAATGGCTCCATATTTGTTTAATACTCGCAATAAAAAACATAAAATAATACTAAAAAAGGATAATATACAAGGGTGCAGGTTCTACTGTTCTATACAGATCAAATGTCGCTTAGAAAACACCAATAAATTTACAGTAATCATGTGATTTCTTAACCTTCCAACTATTTTTAACTTTTTTAATTAATTTATGATAAAGTTTTGCATTGTTTACAAAAATATAAACCTTCTTTTGACTTTCGAACAACGTGAACCTTACACTCCGCAATCGTAATTGTTTTTCCCTGTCTACTGACAAGAAAAGGACTGTAATTTACGTCGTGCGGGTCGCGTCACTCGTCGCGCCATAAAATATACCTTCGAAGTTTAATTTCCACCTTCGAGTGACTCCCTCCACTCTGTCTAAATTTTCTGTTGTTGCATACTTATTTTACGTGTATAGCGACGCTGCAATCAATTATAGCAGCGGCTGTGATGTTGGCGACGCGATAGCCATGTGTTTGTTTTCAAAAGGATATTTTTAAGTGTTCATGTGTGTGTGTGTGAGGAAGTGCGCCATCGTCACTTGTGTGCGTGTGTGTTTCTTTTAATAGTTTGGTATGCGGAATGAATCACGTGAGCTCCACTGCGACAGCTAAAACACACTTTGCCACATACACCGAACGACATGAATGCCTACAACGCCTTCCTCCGAATTTCCCCTGCTCACTCCAACATAAAATCCTGTGACAGTACATTTTCTTAAAATCCGTGCTGTTTTATGTGAAGTAGTTTTGAATGATAGCACTTGAAGAGCACTTAAACAGCACTCGAAATCATCCAAGATAGCTAAAACGATTCTCTTTCGCTTAAATTAATTCTAATGTTCAGCACATTAACAAGAGTAATACAAAAAAGGATCTGTCGCCTAGACTCTTTTTAAAACAATACAAAAAGCGGTAAAGTTTCCGAGTTATGCGGAATATGGGGCATAAAATGTGTGGCTAAAGTCCCGCTCGTGCTTAATTCGACATTGTAAAATCGGGCCCTTTCAGCTTCAACTATTCTTAGATTTAAATTGTTGAGCCTCAGAGTGAGTAAAGTCTGATAATTGCAAAGTGAATGACTATTTTACGATAAGTTAAATAAGGAAAATTTAGCAATTATCAAGTTTTAGATGAAGGTAATACTAAAAAATGGCGATTCCCACCACTATTGTGTTCCCCATTGATTGCTCAAGTGTTTCCAAGTAAATTTTAATAAAAAATTCGGACGCCTTCAAAATTATCTATGTATAAAAATTAGGTTTTGGTAAAATGAAATAAGGTTTTGCTTAAATTGGCTATGAAATTGGTATTTAGACGGAATTGGAAAGAACCAAGGGGGGAGTTGAGAGCGGCCGTCGTTCGCCAGTCGTCAGACGAATGCAATTATAACTAATGAAAGCCCATTACAACAATCATGCAGGTCGCCACCCTGTAATTTATTTATTTAGTTTTTTATTCGTATTCTTTGTTAATTTTTTCTACAGTGTAGAGTGCTATTGAACGACTGTATAGTGTGAGGGTGTTGTAATTATGTCCGTTAGAAAAGACGGGAGGAGGCAGCACCGATTGGACACTATGAAAGTAACGACTAAAAAAGCCTTTAATGGTTTCAGTGCTGCATAATTTACGCTTCATTAAAAAGGCGGGAAGACGGGTTCATGCAGCGTCGTGGCAGAGGAGGGGCTGTGGGAGGGAGTCAGAGCAATGCTATTACATTTAAATTAACACAATTAGAAGAATATTTATTTTTGTAGCGGGGCTTTGGAGAAATGCAAATCATCATTGCGAACTACAGAACGTGTCGATCTCCTGTCGCTGTTCGGTTTCCTCGACGTATTCCTTTTTACAGACATCGTGGGCGTTGGAGTTGTTTTGCTTTCAGTATTTTTTTAAATGATTATTCTAATTGTTTGCTTTTATTCCTTTCTTCTTCCACATTTCTTTGCTTCGTCCGCTTTTAGATGAAGTCCCATTAAAATGACACAAGAGTTCCGTATCCGTTTCCGGAATCCGAACGTACTTCGCTTTTACGTAATAAATTTGTTTATGCTTTTGTTGTAGCTTTCGTCGTGTTCTTCTTTTTCAAATGCCGTTTTTTATGATGAATACGGAAATGTGTGGGAATGTGTTCGCTGTGTGTGTGGTAACTCAAGTGTCCTTAAGGTCCTTAGTGTTACTTGTGCGGCTGTGCAAACCCGACGTGTTTACATTCAAAACAAGTAAACACATCAAATCGCAGCCTCTTCGGTTCCTTTTGCAACTCCTTTTTTCTGATTTCCTCTTTCAGCTTCTTAATGCTGCGCGACGTTGTTGTAGCTGTAATGTAATTGAATTGGAGTTCATAAATAAAAACGTATCCCTGCTCGCTTGAATAGCTTACTTTTGCTTCTTGCTGTCCCTTTTCTTTTCGTTTCTCATTACGCCTCATTTACTGTCACACTCCTGTTCACACTGCATACGTAAAAGTGATAAAAAGACTCACACACACCCATTTTTATGTCACCATGACGTTGAATTAACTTTTAATGAAGATACGCGCTCAGAGACACAACCACAGCGCTTCTTTTTCTTTGTGGTGGAAAGACAAAAAAAAAAATTTGCGGAAGGAAACACATCCTTTCATACGCATTCCTTTGCGTGAAAATTCAATAGTCGCCGCCCCTTCCCCCTTTACTTTCCACTGCCTTCACCACTGCGATTGCATTTCTGTCAATCGCTGGTAACGTTTTTACTCCTTCGTAGTCCACGAAACAAATAAACAAGTGTTGTTTTTGTTGTTGGTGTTGGTATTGTTATTATTTTTTGTTTAAATTTTTTTCTCTTGTTTTTATGCTTCTTTCCTTCGTATTTCGTTGACATAGCAACAAATACAACAACATTTAATGTTTGGGACTATTTTCCGCTTTCACCTTTCTTCAATTTTTTACTCTATGTCCTTTTTCAACGGAACTAAACCTTCTTTAAGCTGTTTTCATATCGTTTTAAATGCCCTTTGTTCATCTTTTTGAATCTGAGTTCTGGGATTGTCCCTTGATTAAAGCCTCCCTCGACCATACAAACACTGTTTGCTACCGTGCTTTTTGCACTTCTCCCCGTTTTTCCCTCAGCTGATGCTGTTGTTTTCCTCGCTGTTATTGTTATGTTTATGCTTTATTATTTTTCTGTGTGCTTTTTGCTGCTTACATCTTTTTTCTCCATGTTAGAGTTTTTTCTTTTATTGTACCTTTTTGCATATTTTTACTTTGTTCATCATTTTCGCTGACACGATTAAATATTTATTTTATTATATACAAAAAAAAGGAAAAAATTATGTTCATGCTTCAGCTTCATGCTTCTATAAGTTTCCATAAACATTAATGCACACACGAATACGAAACATATTTCCACAGATATAAATTCACACAACGAATCATGTATTCGTCCATATTTTATTTAACATAAATTGTTTTTGTGACGTTGATCTGTTGTTCACTTTAAGTGTGTGCGGTTGTCGCCATTTCGTAGCTTTTCATTTGGTATTCAAGACAATACATTAAAAGACAGGACAACTGATTCAATAGACCATAAAATTCATCATCCAACGCAATATTTAATAATTTAAATCATTTAAAATGTCCATCAATGGACGATGGAGTCTCTTCGAATCATTTCCTTTGATCATGAAATCTATAAACTATTTAAAATATTCTTATACACTGTAAAGTAACAAAGTATTTCTATAAAAAGTATAAAGGAAGTTTAAAGAAAGATTATAGGAGGTTTATGAGCTAGGTTAAATAGTTCTCAAATAAACTTGGAAAACTCAACACTTAAGCATTATTCTTTTTAAACCGCAAGTGAATTGTGAACACGCATTTGAAATGAAACAATGAAAAAAACTAGAAAAATTAACACGTGTGTAAAGCTCACAAGCTGCCAAACATTACTAAGCTTAACTGTGTCCAAAAGTTCTACTTTCATCAAATGAAATAAAGAGTGAAGTATAACTTTTGTAGTTGCTGCTTCCTTGGCGATGACCTTGAGAAAGTTTAGGAATCTTTGCGTGGGACAGAACGAATGAGTCCTAGTCGAAGCATCGAAATAATAAAACACATTCAGTCAAGTCACAGATTGCGTTGGAGATGATGATAATCTTAATGATAATAGAAAATTATTCCTCATTTGCTCATCTGCTAGAAAAACAATTCAGTAAATTGAATGCTTCAACTTAACTCTGAGCAACTCTCAGCTCTTCACGCTTTCTTAGTTTATAGCCTCTGCTTTATTGGGTAATTAACTAGTTCATGATTCGTAGAGCATTTGCTGGCGAATGGCAAAAACTGATTTCCCAACCAGCAGCACGCGTTCCTCGTACGATCAACGTTACGCATTTTCGCACTCAACCGGCTTCGGAAAGTTTTTCCTTAACTCGGCGCATTCTTGCTGAATACCGCAACCTCACGTTCGTCGCTTCTGTTAATTAATTTCCGTTTGTTCACCAATCTTCCAAACAAAGCTCACTGCTAAAACGTTCAACGTGATGTGGCGAAGCTTTAAAAGTATTTTCTCTTTGCGTTTCCATGTTTTTCATATCGTTCCTGGATTTTATAGCTTATAGATATGCGATGATGTATGGAAAGAGCGTGTACTGCAAAACTTAGATAAAGTTAATAAGTTGCTGTGTGAGTTTAAATTAAATTCAAGATTCATTTTTGTGATGAAAGATGAAAGCATGAAAAACTTTAATAATAATTTTAAGTTTGGGTTTTTAAGTTTTCTCTAAAAACCTTAAAAAACTAATTTAATTTCAAGAAAAGTTTTATTTAAAGTTAATCTACGGATTAATAAAAGTTAATTGTTAATATTTTAATATCTGTGTTTATTTTTCCTACTTTTCTCACTTATGAGTTTTTCTTGTGTTTCTTCTTTTCCTTGCTCATTTCCTGAATAATTTTCACTGTATTTTTGCTTTTTTCGTGATGCATTTAACACGCGAAGTTTACGTTGTTTATCGTTAAATTTTAAATACATCTTTCATTGTAGCCACAGCTTCCAGTTGTGTTGCTATTTTCACTTTCACTGTTGCTATTTAATGTGATTTCGAATCTCTTCACTGAAGGAAGTTCGCAGCATGAAGTGTCCAAGAACGGACGGTGTTGTGCTCAATTAAAAATCAATAATAATACTCACAGAAGGCAATGTTGCATTATTTTCTCGCATCGAACAGTTGAACACTGTCAATATATTCATCATATCTTATATAAAGTCTTTGATTATTATTCCTTTCTTTATCAAAGTCGACACTAACAATTTAATGTCTCTCCATTTCACTTCTAATTTAAATAAACTTCTCTTCCGCTTCTTGCCAATGAAAAGCCCAAAAAGCGGTAATAATGTTAATGAAGTTTTATTTGTGTTTTTAATTTCGTACAATTTGATTATTTGTCGAGTAGTTGAAACACCTGAAAGTAAACATAAATTAGTGTGAACATCTTCAAATATATCTGTGCTTGAGTTTATTACGAGTGTTGCTTTTATACTGCCTCCCTTATCTCCTTCTTTCTCCAGCAAATTTACGGTTTTGGAGTCATAATTTTCAAAGTTGTTTAGTATTTCAGTTTAAAGTATAATCAACTCAGTGCAATGTCACTGAAAACATTCCAACATTTGTAGCTAAGAAGCAGGAAGGAACTTCCGCGGAATGGAAGCAGTTATGAGTACTTGGTAATGATGACGCAGACGAAGATTGAGAAGATGATGATGAGGATACGAAGGACTTAAGATATGTTTTCCAAACATTCTGCTTTTTGTTTTCCCTGCAAGCCTTTGTTTCCACTCAACACAAACTCAACTCTTGTCATCGCTCTTCCCTTCAAGCACTCGTAAACCATCCAAAAGTCTTTTCGGGAAACCTCTATCGTCTTTCGTCTTCTCCCGTTGTGGCTCTTTGTTGCACACAAACATTTTCAGAATTGCATTTAAGCATTCCTGACACAAATTCTGTGCCTCAGCACCTTCAAATAGCTGCTGATGGTTTTCTCTAAGAACCACTTCAAAACACAGAAAGCGAGGAAGGGTAGAAACCGTGGGACATACCGTCATGGGACGTACCTTCAAGGTGAAAAGCGTTTATACAGAGTTAGTGTCTCCCTCGCAAAACTTCTGCCAACAACTTCTGGCTTCTAATGCAAAACGCGAGCTTCTGATTTTCCTTATCCTTGTAATATTCTGTCACAAACTTCCTGTATAATAATCCTTGCACTCATTTTGATGGGCCAACGTACTCCTCTCCCCACCCGACCACCAACCAAGCGACCGACTGTATTCCTCTTCTGTCTACACTGGAGAAGGAAAAGACACAGGAAAAGAGACGTGGGTGAGTTCTTCTCTATCTGAGAACTCGCATGAAATATGAGAAATGAAATTTTGTGATTTGAGTAAAAGCATCTGCAACTGAAACTTATTTGAACAATGGGACGAAATAATGTGTCAGGATGTCATCATCAGATAGGGAATGGAAGCTGTGCAAAATTAAAAATTCACTTTTGTTTTTAACGATGAAATATGTTTGCAAATAGACTGTGCTGGCAAATGAGTAAAAAGATAACGGAAAGCGAAAGAAATATCTAAATATAGCACAGAACTGATGAGTGTTACTAAGGGTATTCGAAAATAATCTTTAGTGAAGCATAAAGAAATCGAATAATTGCGGAAATGATAACAAACAGCAAAATGAGAGGAAAATACTCTTAAAATCAGCAATATTCGATTCCATGACCTTATTTTCGTTATAAATATGGCTGCGAATACGTAAATATGGGCTGACTATAATTTAAGAGAATTTAAACACGACACAAAAACTTTGGTTAATAGAAAGGAGCGTCATAAACTCCTTTATAAGCTTAACAACTCATTAAATATGTTTTGAAAACATATTAAATCGCTATTAAATATATTATTAATCAATGTGCAGTTCGTAGATGGCTTTTTGAATGAGCTGAACGTCTTTTATGTCCCATGTTATAATAATTAAACTATTTTCTCTCTTATGAATCATAAAATTAAATCATAAAATTAAATGTGTTAAAGGAGTGACCATTAAAACGCACATCGAATGCGTGTATAACGAAGCAAAGATAATGGCTTTTATCAGAATACTAATGAAATTGACACGTTGGCTGTATAAACGGTGAATAGAGGGCCGTTTGTGAAGAATGAAGGGTTGATTTCATTCATTCACATCTCATTCCATCCAACAGCTCATGCTGTATAAACACACGATTACAAAAGACCTAAAAAGAGTTAAGAAAGGAAATTAGGGAATTTAAAAGAGCCATCAAAAGGTATTGCAAGTTATAGATAAGATTAGAACAAGCAATATATTATAATTGTTAGTAATGTGTCGATGCTTTGTGCTTTCGTTATCCATCATCCTAAAGTTGATTAATTGTTAAATCGCATCAAAATAGTCGCAATGTTGTCAAAAAGAAATTAAATTTAAACTCATATTTACTTCGGATCAATAAATCAAATAAACACCGAACAAAGACCTACAATTTCCATTCTTCAGTTTCAAAGAGAATTTCTGGTCACTGGTTAAATATAAACATAAGAGAACCTTAACCAAATCATCTGCATTTGCCATAAATCAAAGAAGTCTGCATGATTAATGTTGATGTCGAATAAATACAATACAAGGACATACTTACCGAAGAGAGCAACTCTTACAAAACTCTCATAACTCATTTACACAGCAAGAACAAAGGCAACCATCGACGTGCCTCACGTCTGCGTTTGGACCATGATAATATTAATAACTCCAAATAATACTTTAATTATTACTTAATTTAGTTTTCATTGCTTCTTATTGAAACATATAACAAACAAAGTTTTACTTTTAATCATATTTTTACTGTCTTCTATTTGAATTTAATTGCTTTTCATTTTGTACTCGTACGAATGAAGTTTTTCGATGGTGTATTTTTCTTTTTTTGTAGTTTATTATTTGTTTGAAATTCATATGCTTCTTTGTCATCGAATGGCACTCGATTTGTCAGTTATAAAATTCGATTGCTTCCAATGTTTATCACGTCAATTGCTTTGAAAGAATGGACAAATCGCTATCACGTAACCGAGTGAGTACCTCGCTGATTCATTCCTGAGCGCTCAGACTTGTACATTATTTTATGGTTTTGTCATTTGATGGTTTCTGCCGCTTCGTAGTGAAGCTCGTTCGTGCACAACTGCTAAGAGAAAGGGGAGAAGTTCACATATCCAAGTGCTCACGTATGCATCTCTAGAGGCCAACGTGTGGACTCAGCGGAATTGTCACATTTGTCAAATGACAAAAATTGAAAACAATTTTATACAATACAAGGATAATAAATATGAATAAAAACGCTTTCGTTGTTTTTGTCCATCCAACTGCATGATATTTCCACTGCTGTCGTTGCCGCTGCACACCGCCCAGCCTCCTCCTCCATCAAAGCTTACTCCATCATCTTAGTTATTCCCTTCCAAACACACACACAGACTTATCTAGAAATATGCTCGGCTGCTCGTGCATTTGTTTATCCATTCATCCGAGCATTCATACGTTCTGCACAAAGCATTTTCCTTGATATACATAAGTGTGGAAAGTTGACAGCAGCGATCTGGGTCACAGGCAGCAACAGCAAGGAACAAGGAGCTCGAGAAGCGGGAACTTTAATCGAACCCAGTGAATGAAGACAAATTGATTTCTGTGCTTCCTTCTCAGCTCGTCCAGTCTTTTGTGCCGTTCTTCTTATCCTGTCTTTGGAAAGAACTTCGTCAGAAAGCACAAAAAACTATTTTTTTGTGAAGTTTCCTTTTTCATTTTTCGTAGAAATTCCCGAAGCAGCGTTTGAATCGTTTGAAATGGAATTTAGCCGGGTCAATTGACAAATTTGTCTGTATTTGGTTTCGAAAGGGAAATGAAAAACTTAAAAGGACATTAATCGATATTCAACTGATTTAATTAAAATTCTAATGGATTTTATCACTCATAAATGTTTAAATCAATAACTAAAACTGACTAAAAAATATAAATAAAACAAAGTATAATTAAAAATACTTCCCGACATATTTTCATCGAAATCGTGTCTTCGTAGATATATTTTTTGCTCGACATCCGTGAATTCTTAAAAGTTATTGAGTTCAAACGAGTTAAATTTTCTTCGATTCCTTTCCATTCACTCTTTATTGGCTTCACAACTCACAGATTGAGAAGTCACTTAAGTGATGTTATAAGCACTACCGAAGTTGTCTAACTTTAGTTGGAAACGTTTTGGCAGCACTTCAAGGAAGTCATCAAAGAAAGCGCAGGAAACTATTTGAGATAACTTAAAAGAAAAAATCAACTCGAAATATTGCACAGACAATAGATAAAAACTGGAACAAATTGGTGGAGAAAAGAAGATGGAGGATGTACTTTATATTAAATTTTATATAAACAATTCCTTTTTTTCTTCTTTATGAAGTATGTTGAATTTTTAAGACGAATTTACTTTATATAAATTAAGTTTGTTTCATACATAAAACTAATCTTAATTATTTTTTAATTATTTTACAGTTTTGAACGCTATTGTATCGTGGTTCAACTCACCTTCGCAGTCCCCAAGTTTGCCGGAAAATGCATCCTCCGTACCGACATAAATTCACGTTACTCTTCCTGCTCTGCTGCCTCATCTACTCGACAGAGTCCCGCTATAAAGACGGCCGCCGGAAGTCGGAGAAGCTCTCCTCCTCCACAGCTTTGAGCTATGGCGGCGGCACGGCGTTAGCCAGCCAAGTGGACCAAAGAAATCTGTGCAGTCGGCATCGCGAAATGAAACTTCTTTGCTACTGCACACCCGATGAAAGCTACGTTCCGGTGACCAAAGCCGAGTGCTGGATATTCCAGACGGGACTGCTGCAGAACGATACAACATGGCAACTCTTCTACCAGCAGAAGAAGTTGCGCCAGCTGAAGTTCGTAGTGCAGAACAGCGGCCACCTGGACTACATCCCGACCAAGTACATCGAGCCGCTGTTGAATCTGACCTCGGTGACCATCGAGTACTCGCAGATCCAAGTGGTGAAGAGTTTCGCTTTCGCCAGTTTGCCGAATTTAAGACTGATCACCTTGACGAATAACCAAATCGAAGTGCTGGACAAGGACGCTTTTGCCAACCACATTTATTTGAACGAGTTGCATCTGCAGCACAACCAAATCACGGAGATCGATCGCTATGCTTTCCGCAATTTGCCCGTTCTCATGAAGCTCTTCCTCAATCGCAATAACATATCCACTCTGCACGAGGACGTGTTCGGCGAGATGGGCAAATTGGAGGTGCTGAACCTGGAACACAACTCGATTTCGGTGCTGACCAGTGACATGTTCAAGGGGCTGGGAAATCTGAAACTCTTAAAAATGACCTACAACAGCTTGAACTTCATTGGCGACACGGTGTTTGCTGAGTTGTGGAGTCTACAAGAACTCGAATTGGATGAAAATCACATTGAAGTAAGTTCCTTTTTACTTCCTTGTATACGTAGTAAATACAAGAAAATATTGTAGTCGCGAAAAATTTCGATAGTGAGATTTTGATTGTACCACATACTATTTTGACCATCCCTGAGTCCATTTTGACTAGCTTGGTCGTTACATGTATACGTATGTACGTATCCGCAATAACTCAAAAACGGAGAGGCGAAAAAAGTTGAAATTTGGTATTTGAGACTCTTATAAGACGTAGTTGCGCCCATACTTTTTTGGATGCAATCGGTGGAGCCACAACGACACTTCTCTTCGGTGATTTTTCAAATTTCATGCATAACTCAAAACCAGACACCGCCAGAAAGTAGATATTCGGTTTTTAGGGCTACTATGACATGCAAATATAATACTACTACTACTACTACTACTTTTACTTTTTGGGTAGATTGGTAGAGCGAAGAAGACACTTCTCTCGAAGGATTCTATATTATTAATAACTAAACTACAAATTTTTTAATTGAAATTATTTCACGCACAAGGAAGTCATGTGTTGGCCACATCAGATATTTTCATGTTGTTTTTCTGTATCAGAAGTTTTATGAGTTAAAGTACTAATAAGATAAGATAAGGTTCATCACTCAGCGGAATTATGTGTGGACTGAATTAAGATATTGAGAAAAAAATCAAATTAAGAAACCTTTTACAATACATCTTTATAATCCTTAAATCGTCGGGAAACATAAAGGTTGGCCAACCACAATTAATGATGAAAGAAAGAACAAGAAAGGAGTTTATTTATTTATTTACGTTACACACTTTATTTATAAATACAATATGAGATCTGAAAATTACAACCTACAAATTAAACCCATGATACATAAAACACAACGAGAAAGAACAGAAGGAACAATCACAAAAGCAAATCAAAAACTTGATCTAGATCTTCGTGATTTAGTAAGATTTTTGCCAGATTTAAGTAATCTGACAGAAATGAGCTGTTTACAAGTGATTTATTGATGATGACGGGGAGGGAGGGCAAAAGTGCAGAGAAAGAGCAGCTTGTCGAAGGGATGAAGATGAGAAGAATGTTCTGAAGTTGCTACGAAATCTTCATATCTATTTCCCATGTATGCTGAACAAAGTGCAGAGGATTCATTTTATATTGGTTTGTTTTCGTTGTGGGATGCTGCTGGGTGTGTGCATTCGATGTTTGCTACTTCAACTTAATCTACTTGCAAAATATTGAATAACAAATCATTGAATAATAGATTTATGGCACTCGCAGGATATAGAATTACGCACATAAGACACATTCACACGTCTGATATACAGACAATATGTGCAAAGTTTTACTGCCTCCTCCGCCGGCGAACGAATGCGGCAAAATATTATACTGCTTCGTAGATAAAGATGATGACGAAGAAGGAAGGAGCGGCGCAAAGAAAGCAGTCGGCAGGAATGGTTCTAGACCTGATGGTGGAGGTGATGAAGATAGGAATGAGGATAAAGTCTACATCGTTGACAATGATATGAAGAACTCTGACGACACTCAGATAAGCAGCAAATCCTGGTTGATATCAAAAGAACAAAGTGAAAGGATACAGAGAAAGGAAATAAAAACTGAATACACACCAACACATCCAGAACTCGCTTTAAACGGAGCAACAAACGAGCTGTGTGTGTGTTTATCCTGGCAAACACACAGATGCGGAGACACATGACAGACAGCTACGCATGCAAACACTACCACAGCCACACATACTTCTAACGAGAGACGAGCAACCAGCCGGGATATCGTTTGTTTGTGTTTCATGACCGTGTGGGTGGATGTACGGTTGGTTCGACGGCTTCGTAGCGGTGTTCGGAAGCCGCAGGTTGTTTTCATTGGTACCAGGGTCTCTCCACTTCTCTATCTGTCTCTTTCCCGCCGACCCCTTTCTGACAATCTTCGGAAAATCCAAAGACGTTTTTATTACTATTATTTCCTTCGCTTTGCAGGCTGCTTCCGTCCTTTTAACCAGACAAATGATTTATTAAAGAAACCAAGCAGAAGAACGCCATGAACCAGTAGAAAAAGAAGAAGAAAGAAATAATGAAAATGAAAAGAAGAAAGCGAAAAAGCAAATAATCATGGGGAAAATCTCAACTTATATTCATGATTTGAGTTCATGTTTTTAGGACGTCTTCAGTTTTTTTCCGTTTCTGGGGACAATTATTGCTTCCTTGTGCGGTTGTGTTCTTATATGTTTCCCGTTGATCGCTGTTTATCTGGTTCAACATACAACATACTGCAGTTTTCCTTAAGCACACACATTTCCTTAAACACCACGTCAAACTCCTTCAGTTTTTTTAATGAAGAGCAATACATGCATTTTAATAATAATTCCTTGGTTATTATAGGGAAATTTTTAAAATTGAAATCATGAGTTATATTTTAGGGGCTGATATTATAAAATTCTACTATTTAAAATTCAGTTAAAGCGGAGAGGTTTTCATTGTAAGTTGCCAGAGTAGAGCCAAATTGAACCGAGTCCCTATTCATTTTTCAGTTATGTCAAATTTAGTCTGTTTACGGTTAGTCCAATCCTACAGCCATTTTTAGTATTTCTCCCTGAGGTATTTCTAGTATTTCAATTTAAAAAGTTCCTAGCATGTCAACCGAAAATAAACATTCCGAATGAAGAATGTAATTTTTTTTTTTGTGAGAAAGAAAGTAATAAAGGAGGGTATAAGGAACAAATTTCACTAATTTTTATCTACATGCATGCTTTTAATGGACTTTGCTATTGGCGTAATTAAATACTTTAATGAGTTTCAGGAAAATGACATAATTTAGTTTAATAGCGTTTCTATGCTTTGTTTCCACCATTTGTTTCCTGTAGAGGGGGAGGAGGAGGCAGATACGAGGTGAAATGGTGTTAATAGTGATATAATAAAGAACAAAAAAAGCGAGGACAGCGCCTTGAAATCTAAGATGAGAAATCACACCCATTTCAACATAGACCATTTTTTAAAGCGTTTATAAGTTATACGAAAAGAAACCAAAAAATCTCGTCCATATGACAAAATTCAATCTCCTGTCATCGGATAGGAACTACGACAGCGAGACTGTAATAACGTTAAATATTTACATAAATTACGAAGGCAGGGGAACGAAGTTGTAAAATACACAAAATTCAATACATTTCGTTTTCTGTTTTTAGAGGAAAGTTGCACAAGAAACTTTCGGTAAAGGTTATGTTTTTAAACTGTTTTCACTGATTTACCATTTGACAGTTACAATTTCTTCGAGGGTTTAGGTACCGAAACGAAATATTGTTTCTTGTTATTTTCGGCTTATGATCTATTTTTGGTATTATATTTTTGATATATTCAGTGGCTAAAGTCGACAGTCTATAATAATTACTCATAGAGTTTGGTCCACTTGGAAGCTAAGATTCGCCCTGGTATCGCGTACATGGGTGCTATTTTGGGGCTAAGGTTTGGCTGTGATCTATGATTATGTTTTTACTTATACTTGTCATAGAGATAACCATGATAATTCCTTCATTTCATTGATCAGTTTAATATCTCCTTGAAATTTCCTTTATAAGGCATTCTACTGCAAAAAGATTTGGTGCCCAGCTGCTTTTTTTATTGGTAATAAGAATGTTATAGAGTAAAAAAGTGAAATAGAGTAAAGAAGTAAATATTTTATTTTTATATTTTACTAGTCTGTTAGTTCAGAATCAAAAGTCTATAAAAAACTGTGTTCTGATTCACAAGAAATAATAACTATAAAATTTCCCATCAACCTTTGACTTTATTTTGTAAACTAAGCACAGCTGGAAATCTGAACAACCTCTTATTTTATTAATAATTTTGCCGGAATTCATAAAGAGTCAACCGTAGATAATAAAAATGCAGATGTTTGAAACTGAATTTATTTTTAATATGTAGAAAAAGGAATCTTGATATGATTATGAAAATTTCAACCGTTTTGGGAAATACTTTTTATTAAATTCCTTTTCAATTTCAAAGAAATTCCAAAACCTTTGAAGGAGAAAACTTTGAAATTTTCTCTGACGACTGACAAAGAACAAAAGAATGAATCGACTCAAATGAAAGGACAAAGTTATTTGGGAAATCACAACATCAAGGATGGAGAGCATACGTGAAATTGTGAATTGTTTGAAAATGGGCGCAGAAGAAGGGAGGTGGTAACAATGGAAAGAAGAAGTGGATGAAAATATTACGTATCGTCCCTGAAATATTCATTCTTTTAAAAAATAAATAGCCTCATTCCCCTAACTGGGAAAAGGTTTACGTTATTCTACTTTTACGTATACTGAGAAAAACCAACAGACAAATATTTTTAGGTAAAGTTGTCAATATTATTTAAACGTTTAGAAATTGGCACATTGGTTGCTGATGACACCGAAAGGAGAGAGAGAGAGAGACAAATAAATAATATAGATAAAGGATTTTATTTGTAAGCTTTGTTTTCAGGATTCTTTGTTTTTCATTCCTTTGTTGATTATTTAATTTCTTAATTAAAAAAAAGCGGCAAGAGTTTCGCATTTAGAACATGAATATTAAAGCTGTCGTTACCTCTAGTTGCATTGTATTGCTTTTAAGTGGGTTGCGAATGCTTTTAACGATTATTATTCTTCTTGCCGTTTTTGCAGCGCATTTCGGAACGTGCTTTGGATGGCTTGAATAATCTAAAAACGCTCAACTTGCGCAACAATGTGCTGAAGAAGCTGGACAATGGCTTGCTACGTGGCACCCCGGCGTTGCTGTCGATTAATCTGCAGGAGAACCTCTTGGAAACAGTCACCTTTTACACGTTCCAGCCGATAATGGATAATTTAGTGAATAGCACCAGCGAACTATTGATGTCGGGTAAGTGAAATACTAACGACTGTATTGGCAAGAAGAGGGAAAGGATGAAAGTGTGTAGTGGGAAATGAAGGCGAGACGATTCGCAACCTCTGGACCATTCCTCAACCTTAAAGGAAGGGAAAGGAAGAAAGGGAGAGGTTTAGAGAGTAAAATAGAAAGGTTCTGTTAAGAAGAAGCTAACGAAAGAACAAATCGTGTCGTGTTTCTAAAGTTTCACAAGCAACAATCGATGTTAAGGCAAGAGGAGACATGGGAACAGAGCTGGACAATGAACGGAAGTTCGTAGAACGAGGGGAAAGTAGAAGCATGAAACGTTACTTAGTTGAAAATTGTTTAATTTTTTTTCAAAGTAGTCTTTAGGGAACTAAACTTTCCTAAAACAAATTGAACACGAGGTAATCACTTAACTTTGTTTGTAGATGGAAGGAAAAATTAATCTCTCCTTTTAAAAAACCTTTCAGCGTTGATGACTTCAGAAATTGTTACTTTATCTTCTGGAAAATAAACTGTATACCGAAAATAGTTTTGTGTCCCTTTTTACCACCGAAATGACTGTAAATTAGACTCCTTTAAACGTTCGACAATAAACATTCGCTGCAAGCTTCTATAAACAAATGGCAATTAGTGAATTATGTAGAACATCGGGATGTGGCTAAGGCAACTCTATGCTTCAACGCTGATGAATAAATTTAGCTGAAGAACTTATGTTTTCCTCTGCTTCTACTTCTCTTCTCACTCTGTGCATTTCTCTCTGTTTTGTCGTGTATCCTTTTCTGTATTCCTTTTAGTTGTGGGTGGTAATTAAATTGCGATGCTATTGCAATAAATTTAGTACAAGCTGCAAATTTATTTGCTGCATAGCGAATGCTTAACGTCCAACTAATTGTGTGCCGCGACGGTGCAGTTAATTTCTGTTTACATATGCATGAGTGAGACGGCGATAGAGAGGAGGCGATAGAGTCCCTGTTTGTTCCTTTCTCCATAGGTACACGAGTAAATGTGGTGTCTAAATTGAGTTTTCCTAATGGGTACCATTAATAAAATTGCATAAATTGTGCAGCAACAACAACTTTTGCTGATTGCCCATGTATGAAAAGCTCAAAGCAAAAATTTCCCAATTACATGTACCAACAGAATGTCGAAAATACACACACAAATGTATGTGTGAGTTCGTTTGTGTTGAAATTAAATAAAATTCATCAAGGAAATAACAACAAAACTCTGTATTTTCAACAAATGAAGCAATTAGCGAAAAGTTGGCCACAAAGTTGCCAACTAGAGTTGCCAGATAAAGGAATAGAGTGTGAGAGGGGTGGTAGAGAGGCACATCAAGAGCGAGGAAGGCAAACATGCAACATACACATGCAAACATTTATCAGTGAATATGATTTTCCGCAATTTACAAATGCATTCACATTTGTTTGTGAAATTTTTTGTAGTTGCTCATCAAATACAACAACGAATGTTAGTGACTTTTAATGCCGCTGCCAGTGCTGCCAAATCGTTCCGAAAATCATGAGCCGCTTTCCGTTCTGAGCCGAATTCGATGACTTGTGTCTGCTTGTGTTAACGTTTTTATTCATTCATTATTCGACAGCTTCAGTCATTGGATTCAGCTAATTTCTGGTTGCTGCAATTTTAATGCATTTGCAACACGGAGGCAACACCAACGCTTTTGCCATCGACTTCAACAGCTGCTAATTGCAATGCTTAAATATTTTATTGATTTTCATTACGGCGAAAAGCCGAGATAACTTTGTACATTTCCCCCTCCGCCGTTCTTCTCATTTTTCCTTTTACATTTTCTCGAACTGAAATTTATTTGATTTGCAATCAATCACTTTGAAATACCTATTTTGATTGCGAAATAATTAATGCTTAAACGGTGGTATGGGAAATTATCACAGCCATTGAACAGTCAAATGTGCAAAGCGAAATCAAAATCAATGAAATAACCATAAATTTAAAAGAATGAGAAAGATAAAAGGAAAATCAACAGGAAAAAATATAATATTCAAGTGGAGGCAGGTTGGATAATATCACAATAATTATGGATAAATCTGAAAACTGTTTATTTTTACAGGAAAATATTCCTAGTAATACTTATTTCCTGTCATAGCTCCGGTGAAATGTCTAATTCGCAAAGAAGGGTCCAAAACCGGTATCAAAACTTCGATGGAGGTACATCTAAGGAGTTCTTCCTCTGTCTAGAAAAATAGCGTATTCATGAGCAGATTTTGGAGGACATCACACCTTGTAGATTCTTAGCTCCATGTTTTCCAGAAGTTTTTGTGTTCTCTTGCTTTTTTATTTCCCTTATACTGTCTTCAGTAAAGTCAGCTGCGAAACTTACAGAATAGAATCTCATCTTCCACATCGATTTATCACCACTATAAAAGACTATACAATAGAAGTATAAAAGACAATCGTTTCTATGAATAACCACCCACCGTTTGATTTCCGATATTCCTCCATTTCTGCGATGTTCCTGGTCTTCTTTTGATCGACCATCTTCATAAGAGAAAAGATCAACCACTGCCAACTGTGACGCTTGAGTGGGGACTGTGAGCAAAACGAACCGACGGAAAGACCTTTATTGACGGATGGATGGATGAAAGGACGTCCGCCTTAATTAGCTATAAAAACTTTGCTACAAAAAGCAAGTTGCATAGGAATGCATAAGCATCGCAACAAACCACGAGGGAAGAAAGGCGAGTGGGCGATGGAGTACTATGCACAAGTAAATCGCAATTTCTCTTCCTTGAAACGCTTCTCAGGTGGAAAATTTGTAACAATCTTTTCCACTGCTTTGTCAAAAGTAGTGAAAAGTGGAAAAGTTGCAAAGGGAAAACCTGTGCTGGGAAAAAATTGTACTTTTAAAGAGCGAAAACAAAAAAAAAAGAAAAAAATAGAGAAGTAAGGAAAAAAGCTGCATTGTTTGGCACGATTGAGTGCTTCGCAGATGTTGCAAGGATATTGCTGCAGGAATTCCGAATGGAAATAAAGGGAAAAAATAACTCGCACACACACAGACACACAAACACCAGCGCCAACAACTATAATTCGCAGTACCTTGACTTGGAAGTGAAGAGAGCTTTTAGAGCTTGGGTTTGTTGAGTGCTCCTCTCTCTCTCTCTCTCTCTCTCGCTCTCTCTAGAGGGACTGCCGTTAAATGCAGCACTTCATAAACGTCAGTTTCAATTTTCGTTTCATTTCAATGCAGCAAGAGTAAAAATACGTCGTTATTGTCGTTTTTTTGTGATGCCTTCCTCTCAACGTCGATGCCTCGACGATCGCAGGAAACTCCTTCGAGCCGTGTCAGCGACAGGAATTACGAAGAAGCTAGTCCAAACCAAATCACTCACCGTTGATGATCCTAATGGAAATCCGTCGCATCATTTTTCTCGTTTTTTTGGTCATTTCTACAAAATATTTAATCTCCGCATCGCGTCTCTTCTTAGCCAAAGTCTCACAATCTGATTGACACGATACGAGGAAGACGAAGACGTGATAGAAGATGAAGTAAAACCAACCGCGTTCAGTTCCTCAACTCTGAAGTGTTAACTGTTTACCTACATTTTATCTACGAACTTGTTTTCGATGATATTTTTCGTTGTTGACCAACTCCATCGTTGGACTTTCCGCTTCCCCCTCCGCCCTCCACCAACTTCTGCTGCTTTTATGTAAGTCATTCGTGTCAGCGAGGCTTCTTTTGAACTTTCGCTGCTGTCAACGCAAGGTTTACTGCTCTGTTTTTTCATAGTTTTTGGCGCCTTTTTTCGTCCTCGATGCCATCATCAAGATTTATATCTTTACCGAAAGTGCTGGCAGCTGCGGGTTGGAAGAGTCGTGGAGCTCTTAACACTCCGTGTGCTGTGTGCGCGCTGCTGTCGACCGAAGTGACCAGCTGCTGATACTTTCGAGGTTGAGCTTTAATCCTGTCTGTGGAATCTTGCTGAACTTTGCGTAGTTTTTGGCAGGTTTTCCTGTGTTTTTGCGACCTGCGTTGGCCGTCGTGAGTTGCTCTAAGTATTTAAGACCATCGAGGCCACGTATGCTTCTTCGTTCGTCTGTCAGCTGTCACCTGCCACACGTAAACCACCGCCAGCAGCTGCATCAACTGCTTTTAATACAACCGACACTTGGCAACTTTGTTGGGCAACTTGTAGCTTTTGATTTCTATTTTCATTAGCTTATTATTTCGTCTTCAAACAGTTGCAGTTTATCTGTGCACTTTGCAGCCATTCTGCGTCCATCTGTAGTGTGGCTGCTGCTGCTGCAATATTTCCTCTTTTGACGTTTTTGTCACTGTCATGAAACGTAGTGCCAGGAACGACCTCCACACAACTTGTTATGTCACAAAAGGAAGCGGGAGAGAAGCAATCAGCAAAGTAGAATTTTGTCAACAGTTATTTATAATGGACTTAGCTTTTCAAGGAAATATGAAGGAAATAGTTGATCATGTTAAGGGAACAAGTGGCAGGAATTTCATGAAGAATGACAAACAGCTGCTTCAGAAGGATTCTTTCAGACAAGTGAGGATGTGGCGATGACGTTATCGACGATGATGGTGATGTGTTTGATGCTTCTGATGAAAAATTATTCAATGAAAAGAAAAGACAAGAGAAGAGTATTTCAGGAAAGGGAAGAGAAAGAAGATATTATGACAGAAGTCTTTAATTTAAAAATTACATTGAAAAATATAACGCAAATTGGGAAAAATTTAATTAAGAAAGCCAACAAAATAGCTTAGCTAAGAAGGTTAAACAATTGAAAAAGAAAAGAGATTTGTTAAAAGCAAAAACAAAGTAAAAAAGAAATATTTTGTAGTCTCTGTTTTCCTCTTTAGTTTGAGGTTGGAAATAGCCAAAACCCGAAAACATGTTTGGGTAACAATGTAAACGTTTTCGGTTCACTGGAACCTCAGCGAGTCTGAACACGTTCACGTCGTCAGTTGGGAAAAACCTAACGTATGCAGATTGAAAATAAAGGTATGAAAAGAGACTTCAGCGAATGGCACAGAAGCCTCAACAACGTGGTCGGCGTTGACTGCAAGCGATGAATGTTTGAATGTGATGAAAGCATTTCTAAAGCAACGACGACTTTTAAAGAGTTCCGAAAGCAGGTGCTTCAGGTGCTTTCGGCTATAAAAACAGTTCTCGATGCTCGTTGTGCGAAAGATGTTAAAGTAATAAAAATTAATGGGTTGTATGTTCTTTGTGAATGAGAAATGGGTCCACACACACACAGACTACCAAAGATGCGCTATACACGGATATGTGCTTCACCTAATGACCGTTGCAGTGTGCTGCATGGAGGGAAGGGGGCAAAAGAAGCATTTCCAACTGGTTACCTTTGAAAAGCATACGACTTTTGATTTGTCGCAAACACAGGGTGGCCTAAAAACGCTTAATTCCGTATTTACGACCCATAAAAACATTTAAATGCTTTTCGGATGCCTTCGACAGACCTTCGCTGATGCATTCGTGTCGGTTTGGAAGTCGTTAAAGCTCGGTGTGTTTGTTGTTGCTTTACGGATGGGAATTTATCACCTGTGCGGTCTTTAAACTTTTCACCTTGAATATAAAATGTCCTGTTGTTGTGGTTCTCGTATTTGCTCACTGTGAGTTCTTCTTCTTTAACCTGGTTAGGTTTATGTTTTAGGTTTCAAGCACGTCATTCAGCAGCGTCCCTTCACTCCACTTCCTTTTACCATGGAATATGTGCTACACATGCCACGTTTTGATGTGCGTTTCTGAGTGTTTCTCGCTGCTATTTGAACTTTTTATTACGCTTTGTTCTAGATCTGCTTTCAGCATTATCAAGTTTCGCTTCAAGTGCTTAGTTTCCGTCATTGTCCTTAACTTTTCTGTGTATTTTCTTCACTTCATCAATGAAAAATCATTTCAATTACATTCTTGTCGCTTTCACGGAAAATTTCAATGCATTTTGTGTCACAATGTTGTAGAAAATGCGAGAAAGGGAAACCTCTTCCACTTGAATTTTTTCTCTTTGTTTTAGTTACATTTAAAAGTTAATTGAATCATTTTATTATTTATTTATTGCGAGAGATTCTTCTGGTTTCATTAAAGTTACGAAAGCATAAAATTTCACCTTTATTTACCTCATCTTTAAATCTCTTAAAGATCCTTTCCGCTTTCAGGAAATGTTTAGCGGGAAAACCTAAATAATTTCGCTTCTTCGCTTAACTTTGAGGCACATTAAAAGTTGGTGCGATTGTAAATATCATTTGGATGTTCAAGTGTAGCCGACAGAAAATGCCTTCCAGCGAGAAACGACTTCAAAGAAAAAAATTCAGCGACGACGAGACGCAGACGAAGGCGGAGCTGGAGCAAGGAAATAAAAAAAGAAGGACACAAAACTTCTAGGAATAAATTTTGAGCGATTTAAAGAGAGTGCAAAGTAATAAACAGAATTCCTGCGGCAACTTTTTAAAAAGCTGAAACTTTAGGCCATTAAATTTCGTTTAACAAAAATTGTTGGGAAAAATTCAATAATCATTTCCTGTTTAAAGAATGGAATATTAAGTGTTGGGAAAATGGAATTAAATCTTAAATAACGAAACGACGTTTATTGGTCCCTCTTTTGTCTGATACTTCTTTGACTTCAGTCTCTCTTCGTTGGTTGGTCCACGACCTCTTTCAAGACCCTTTGATATCCGGCATTCTCCCATCGTACTGCGGACGGATGTCTTTTGATCAATCCCACGTAATAAGAAATCGCATAAAATCCCATAGAAGTGAAAACTAGGCTTAATTTGGTTACTTGCTTAAAGACGCAATTTCAAGACTTCAAACGATGGGTCGAAGGTTGCAATAAGTGCATGAATAGCACCAAAACGAATACCGTAAACGATAAGCATCCAATAGGAAATTGAACGCAGTAGATTTATAGGTGTATGAATAGCCACCTCCTAGGTTGGCATTGACTATATTTCAAGTCATCACTTTGTGGTCTGCATCGCTTCAACCGCTCTGGCCGAACAGGACCGATGAACGCAGATGTTTTCATCACTTGGGCTGATTTATACGCAATCCAATGCGACGCTTGCCAAATGTAATGATATCCATCAATTACACAGACTACAAAAGCCCATCCAGAATGGATTCGATCCCTCCACACAAATCGCATTACTTCCTTGGTTGTCATGTCAAGAAGTTATTTGTAAATCTAGCCTTAAATTATATATCATGCGTGTGTCTCTTTCCCCATTTAGGCCAATCTTACCCCAACGCAGTCTGTGTGTGAAAATAGTTTATATCGAGACATCATCTGTAACTCCTTTCATTATTTTTAGGCTTTACATTATCGACAAGAGTTGAACTTTGTTTCGGTTAGAATTCTCTTTGAATTGTTCGTCATTTGATGTTTGTTGGTTTCGATCTTTTTTTGTAATGTTTATGGTTTTCTTAAATTGTACTCAATCATTTCGTTAGCATTTGAATGACTTTTCAACGCTGCTCATTAAAAAAGCGACGTGAAGATATTAAATGAACTCTAAAATATGTCTGAATCATGTCATGTTTTCGCTTTCGTATTTACATAAATAAAATGATGAATGATATTTTGTTAAAAAGGCTTTAAGACTTCACAAAATTCAACTCTTAACTTTCACGTGTAAGAATTGAATCGTAAAATAAGGATAAAGCACTTTGCAGTATTAATTTAATTGAAAATTCCGGGAGTGTTGAAAGGAAAGAGAGTGAAAACATAAAATCCAAGTCGTAAACAGCAAACACATAAAAAGGGGTTTGAATGGTACTTAAATTCTTAAGGATCTGCCAGTTAAAAGATCAAATCACCTCCATTGTATAATTTTAGCTCTTCAAAGTAGAATTTAAGTGAAACTTCACTTCAATCAAAATACATATCAAATAAAATTAATTTATTCCCTTTGTCCTTGTGTGCCTTGAAAAAGTACTCGTCTCTTGAAATGTGAAAGCTCTTTAAAAGCGAATTTCGAATCGACTTAAAAGTCGTTCGTGGATGCAACCTCAAAGTAGTTTACCGAAGCCATTAGAATCTTGAAGACAACACAACCTCTAATTATGCTGCGAACATATTTAAGCGGCTTTATTAGTTACTCAGCCTTTCCTCAGAGTTTGTAAAATATTTACTCGGCAAAAGCTTAGTGGGGCCGACATGCAAATTGATGATTCAAGCACCTAACGTTAATGGCTTTCATTACGGTATTTTATTGCGCTCCTTGAAGTAGCAGTTCTTCAAGTAGCTCCTCGCTCACCCACGATTTCCCCTCCAATGAAAGATTCACTGACGCGCGTTGCTATTCAGAAAATCACGATGCCACATGAGTTATAATTTATTCATGACGATCATTGCTATCGTAATTTAGCAACAAGTCTAAGGATATTGAAATACTTACATACATACATACGCCTTTCTATCTGTGAGTTTGTAACACATGATAAAAAGCCGCATGATTTCTTCGTTGATTAGTTGCGTTCCCTTTAATTGAAATAATCTATCTCCATACCCACAAAGAGTCTCTTTGCCAAAGGATGTCGATGATGGCAACCTCTCCTTGTTGTGCCTATACAAATCCAACTGAAGACCTTTCAACCATTTCGACGCCTTCAACGTGATCAGATACTGCGGCTTTTATTGCGCTGTGAATGTGTTAATCAGTTAATAAGTCAATAAGTTAAACTTTTTGGGTTAAAGGGAGGGGGTGGTAAGAAAAATTCTCCATCGACGTTCGGATATGCTTTTGATGGATTTCTTGGCAAGTTTTCGTTTTGTTTTCCTTTGTATTTTGGTTTGAATTAACAGCTACTAAAATGTGGAGAAAACACTTGATAGTTGTCTATAATCGTCTGTAGAAATTCGGGTTTTATTCGCTCACCTGTCAAACACAGCCACTTTCAATGCATTCACATTTCGGCAGGTTTCTAAGACTTATTTGATGTGGTTTACAGGGAAAATTATAAGCTGCCGTTTCCGATAATATTTACTTTAGTACAAAATACATATAACAAATTGGTTGTGTGAGTACGTGCCTTTGACAAACACTTATTTGTTCTCTTTGTGTGCTTTATTAACCACCTGCTGCCTTATATGTAACAAAGGATTTCGGTTTCTGTATAGAAATCTATTTTACGAGTTGCTTATAAGTGAAGTTATTATGGAAATAATTGGCAGCTAACACGAAAACAAGTGAAATGTGACTGAAATACCACAAAGTATATAAATTAATTTAATCAAAACCACAAAAGCTGAAAATTATTGAATGAGTTTCCTTGTACTTGGGGAAGATTTAAATTAAATCTATACTGAGGTGTTTACTCTTAGAAATTAATTATCTAGCAGGTTTACGTATTAAGTATTTCAATATAAATTATTCTTATTGAATAATTGAATGCATTGAAGACCTGCCATTGGTTAAACTTGGTTCATATTTCTTTATTATTATGCGTTAGCATAAGAAACGAAAAACTTCTATAAAAACGATTTGTTAACTTTCAGATTTTCATCTAAAGAGAAAAATGATTCTGACTTCAAGAATATTTTGTATAGTCATTAAAACGACTTTAGTTTTGTTTATATTTTCAATTTATGTCTCTTGTATGCTATTTTGTAGCATAATTCCAAGTTTATGACTTCCTGGATTCACTTTTCCTCTATTCTTTTGTGTAAATATCCATTATAAGCTCCCTTGCAACGATCACATCGAACAACATTAGAGAAATCATTGAGATTTTCCCCCTTTAATGATTGCTATTTGATACACTTTCAACGTATCTATTTACAGACATTCATCCATGTTCTATCTGAATTCTACCCCATTGATTTATTTGAGTATGTTTTTCATATATCCGCTTTCCGGTTTTTCCTTCCTTTCATCGGCTCCTTAAAGCCTATTTATTATTATTTACTGTGATGTGATGCGCACGAAGCATAGATAATTCCTAAGCTGCCTCTGGATGGCAATAGTTTTCCTCTGCCTGCCTCCTTCGCTAGCCTCGTTATAGTAACATTCGAAATAATTCCACATGACTGCCTCAGTTCGAGGCATTTTGCCGGAACTGCCGAAACTTTGCCGGAAATAATTTCCGTATTTAATGTCTTTCGATATCTTCTCTGCTACATCCGACTTTTTGGCCTCTTGTTGTTGCTGTTGCTGTTGGCGGAGATCATAATGGAAAAGTTCATAAAAAACTCCTTTTGATTTCATATTCAATTGGATTCAAATGTGTTTAGTTGATATTATTGAAATTTGTTGCCTCGAGGGTCAAAGACAAACATTTGCACTATTAAAGTCACTAATAGGAAAAAAAAATCAACGAAAACAGAAAGTGTGTGAGTGAGAAGAGGGAGAGGAGTGACAAGAGTTTTCGGAGGGTGGCTCGAGAAAACATCAAGAGAAAAAATTATTTGATTTGGTTGAAAAGATAAACTTTTCATGATGAGTCAAAGGCACGCGCTGATTGTGATACGAAATCGTTTCGAGTAATGTTTATTGCAACTTTATTCAATATTCGTCTTCTCGGGCCCTTTGGGTAAACAGCAAATTGAATGCCATGATTTGTGACAAATTTACTTCAAAATAATTTCCATTCCTTAAGAATTTGAAATTCGAAAACTCGCTGGAAGCTACTCAATCAAATTTGAAGTCAAAAACAACAATCAATACAGCAAATATTGATCTTTTGCATTACTTTTATTAAAATTCAATTCAATTATTTTATTAGTATTCATTATTATTGCTAAGCTGTAATTTACTAAATGGCAAAAGGTGTAAATTATCCTGCTCAGAATGGGTTTTGTCGTTGAATTTGAACAGCTTGTCGTTATTCTCATGAATTTCGATTCATTAGCCGCTGGCCATGCAACAAACAGTGCGAATCTCCAGAAATTGAATCCATTCCAATTAAGGAAACCGTAATGTATTCATTCCTGAATGTTTTGGACAGCCTCTGATACCGATATTTGGCCTTCAGCAGTCTGCAGCGCCGTTCGAACACGTTCCAACCTGACAATCGCATCGGACAGAAACATATTCAGCCCGCGGCCAACAAAAGAAAGGAAGTGTTTCGAAGTACGAATATTGCAATAGCTGCTGGTAGAATGCAACATTTCAATTTTGGCCACTTTGTTGCCTCGATTTGTTTGCGTCTGTTTTCAACATTAACCAGCAACAAAAGCTCTTGAATGCTTATTGAGTATAAAGAGTTTTCGTGTTCGGAAGCAGTCATCGTTTGGCTGTGTGTGCTTTGGCCATCTTCCCGTCCACACTCTACTTTCTAATAGAATGTGCAGTAATTTGTTTGCACGCTGTGTGTTGTGCATTGTTAATCCTTTGCTGTTCCCTGTGGCGTTTAAAATTCAATGAACCTCACGTAGATATCACGGAACACTGCACTCGGCACTTCCATACGACTTTGTACCTCAAGCTTTTGTTATCTAGTTTCAAATTTGTTGCATTCTCTCTGCAAAACAATCGTAATTTTTAATGTTTTTTAGATCTTGCAACCTTCTACGTCTCGCTAGTCCTTATCTCTCCCAGGAAGCTTTCAAATTATCCCCCAAAATGGGTTTAATATGATTTTACAAAACAAAATAAGAATTGTTTGGTAATGCTAGAATTTAGATCGGATTATAACACATCGAAGTGTTTAATTAAAGATTAAATTCGGAGTACGTTGAGTTTTGTATAAGGACTTAATAGTTATTAGAAGAAACTCTTAAACAATCCGCAACCAGACATCGTCTTCAGAAGCTATGAGCTTAGCTTCTTTAAATTTTGCTCTGTGTTTTCTCCGAACTAGAACCTTCAGTATTCCTTTCTTTTTCAGTAATTTTAAATTAAGGTTTGACTGATTTCCGTTTGAATTAAGCTCATCTGATGAAATTTTTCATTGAAATACAATTCAAGAAAATACTGAAAGCCTTTGATAATAAAGTCCGTGCTGTTAGACTGAAAGGCGCAACATCAGAGGTAGGAAGGAAGGAATGAAGAAAGCCTGTCGAAGCTGTTGCTGACTCAGTCGAGCTCCAGCGAAGTAAATCAAATAATCGCAAGTTGTTGCTGTGCTTTTAGAGCTCGCTGTAAAAATGAAAATGGCGCACTTAACAAAGGGCTAGCCTCAAAGAGAATAAAACAAAAAGAACGGCTGGGGAAAGACCAAAAAGTAAACCTACAAAAGCGGAAAGTGAACAGGGAATGTTTTGTGCTTTCACAGCTTGAAACAAAAGTAACAAAATACGAGCTCAAAATAGGCTCTGCTCCGTCTACAAAAAAGCTACAACAGCGAATAAAAAATAAATTAAAGTCAGAGAAAAGTAACACACACCTCGGTCTCTTAAAAAGAGAATAAAAGTGAATTAAAGTCGATGTCATCACAGTAGCAACAGTGTTAAGTTCGGGTTTTAAAGTTGATCGCAAAATTTGAGAGTTTTCGCTATACAATTACATCACGGTCCAGGTTGGAAACTATAATTTCCCACCACAAAAAGAAGTCCTAAGCAAAGGACCAATGATAGTTACCATTTCAATACCTTGAAGAGAGTGATCGCTGATTAATGATTCTTGAAAAATGTCGAACAGAAAGTAACTTAATACAATTAATTATAGATCTAAGGATTGCGAACGAAATTTCAAAGTGAATAATACTGTTGTTATGGATTATGGAACACTATACATAATATTTTATAGTCTCTTCAGTAAGCAAATGTTATACTGAACGGATGATGTATGCGTTATAATAAAAGTGACTTCAAATTAGGTCATCAGCTCTGCGGCTACCTCCACATTTCCGCAAGCAAACTACCCCGATATCTTCTTCGGTTTCAAGTTTTTATCGTCCGATCTTAACTTCAATTAAGTTAAAGTTGGAACTATTTTTGATGACGCGAAGTTGATGCAGCTCGAATACCTCCAAATGTAATGAAAACGAATTTGAAATCGCCTTCATAAAATATTTTGAAAGGTCCTTTTTATGCTCATCTACTTTGTGAGGCATTCATGTTTTTATGAGCAGAAAATTTTAAATTTTTGGTTTAGTTTCTTTACTTTGATGCAGTCGTAATAATTATATAGACTTTTATATGCAAAATTTAAAGGGATTTCTTTTATTTCACCCACTAATGTAGAAAGGTTTCTCACATAAAGAGAACTTCGCAAATTATCTACTATTTTTGCCTTGGGAGGTGTCTGCTGTTCCTAAATTATAAAAAATCATAAAGTTATTATAACTGCCCCACACAAAATCTTTTATAAATATTCAACATTCAAGTTTTGTTTTCATATCCTTTTATTCTCAACTCAATTAGTTGAGAATTAGTTATTTGCAGCTATTAACTGCTAATTAAAATGAAATCAAAGTTGATAGAAGCTCTTCAAAAGGGAATGTGATCACATTATAGCGGAGTACAGCCAACACGGTTCGGTTCAGATAAGGGAACGTGTGATGGAAGCGGACAAGAGACCCTCCGGACCTCATAACCTCACTCGAGTGTTTCGTAATAAAGTCGGTATGTTGCCAAGTGTTGCAACTAAAACGAGCATATTTCACGGCTGAAGTGGTGGTGGCCAAGACCACGAACGGGCCGAGAGTAGCTGACTACATGAATGTGGCATAAAGTATAACGAGTGTTCAGTGACTTGAATGTCTTCCAAAAGGAGGACAGACCATGAACGAGACCAGCAGCTGGTGGCCGACCGGCAGATTTCGTTATGCAACCATTGCCATGACGCGACAGGACATGACTTCAATGCAAATTATCAGAAGCAGGCCACAGTTTAGCAGTTTTCCTTGGCGAAACGAGAGGCGATGTGAACTGTCGACTGTTGAAAAACATTTGGCTATCTTCAGTAAACGTGCTAAAGTGCGCTCGTCTGCTTTTTGGCACATTTAAATGTGTGAAGGAGGCGCTTTATATGAGCTCCGTCCGAGGCGATAATGCAACAGAGTAGCCGCCCGTATTTTTTATGACCGCTTTAACAACCCAGTGAAGAGGCTGTTGCACAACGTTGTTGCCAAGTGACATATTCTTCTGTCCTTTTCTGATTTCTTAGTGTGGGCTTCAGTCTTATAGGGCCCAATTTCCGCCCTGTGCTAATCTGCTGACAATCTCTGACTCTTCATTTTATCTCCTACCTACAAAGAGTTATGATTGTGTCTTTCTTGAAGGCACGCTTCCACGTGTATCTAAGCCAAGTACATATTTATGCTGAGCAGGAACTTTTCTAGACCAGGCTTTGCTTTGCACTCGGCCACACTTTCTCGGGTTAACAATGTGACTTGTTTGCTCATTTGCAAAATCATCAGCAATTCCTCTGTTTGCACTGCCAATATTTGCCATCCCGACAATTATATTAAATGGGCCTTTCCTTTGCTCTCCGGCATACAATACATGCACAGAGAACGGACGGATCAGAGCTACAAGTGAACGACCTCAATGTTGGAATAGGTCGAGAAGGAGCAAGAGTTGGAATAGGTCGAGTGGGAGCCAGCGTCGTATTAATAAAACATTTGGAATCAAAACGTACGTTAACACTATCAAAATGAGTACAATACTAATTAAAACTATGCATAAATGTAAAGTATTCGATCTGAATCATCTGCGAAGTAGTGTTGAAAATCAGGAAATCCAATTAATGCACAAAGACCGATAAAGCATACTTCGAAATGTCAATCACTCTAATTTCACTCCATATTGGATGTTCATTGTAATATTTCTCACTTGACGAAGTGAAGTCTTGATCGACATTGTACCAAACCATTGCCAATTGGTGATTCCATGTTGTGTGCAATCAGAATTGCAACTGTCAGACTTCAACAGGAATCACATCACGACATGCTGCTAATACATGCCAATTGGGGTTCTGTGAATAGATGAACGGAGACCAAGTCGTAGCTTTTTGTCAATGGTACCTTCAGGAGAAAGAAAATTCGTTCAAGCCTACGATGGAGCTTAGGTAATTGAATTGTTCGCGTCACTCTTATGGTTCAGAAGGACTACAGTGGAAAGGATTCCACTAAAATACTGCAATTTGCTGTTTCTGTTATCTCTCATCCACACAATGCGCTCCAATTAGGAGAGTATTCTTTGTCATGCTCATCCTTCTCTTCATCTTCATATTCTTATAATTCAATTAAAGTCGTCGCCTCACTATTTCCTGTCTCTTTCTCTTGCAGACAACAAATTCATTTGCGACTGTCGTCTTCAGTGGATTTTCGACCTACGCAATCGCACTCGCAACGTTCAGCTGAAGGAGTCACTCGAGGAAATACTGTGCACTCTGCACATGGACGCCAAGACCACGTCGTCCAGCAACGTAGTCCAGCACGTCCTCACCAACGAGGTTGACAACTCTGCTGTCACTGTTGCTGCACCGAAGCTGGCACGAGCACGCGGCTCCTACCGCCGACAGAACGACAAGAAACGTCAAAATGCCAAATTCTCCACCGATCTTGATAGCACGAAGAAAGCCGACGCCATTGCAGGTGCAGCAGATGACAACAATAGCAACAACAACTACAACTACCCAGACGGAAGCAGCACACGCACTCGCTCCATGCGTGCGAACAAGCATGGCGGCCTTGCGACCGGTCCAGCTGCCGAATACTACGACGACGATGCAGCTCTGCTCGGACACGAGTCGCACGAGTTCAACGGCGACGGCGTGACTTTCATGAAGGAACCAACACAATATTTGCACCAAGGCGTTGGCACCTCATCGGCGTCCAAGGATGCGCACGGCGGCAAAATGGAAGTGAAGCTGCTTTCGTTGTGTCCCACCGATCTGCCGTGCTCGGGCGAGCTGAATGACCCCACCGAGTTGCCGCTGTCGCGCGAATCGATTGGGATGGACGTACGCAGTCCGCACTCCAACTCCACCGCCAGCCCCTTGAGAATCAGTGTGATGAGCTTCATTGCAGCTGTCGTCCTCCTGACAGCTCTAAATTGCGTGTTCAGGATTTAAATGTCACAATTCAAAGTGTAACTAGAGTCTCCACAGTGAGCTTCAGTAGGCGGCTTTTGTACAATTAGAAAGGGTTCGGTCCTAACCCAGAAAACCAGAGCTTAGCAGACGGTATCTCCTGGGAGGTTGCCGAATTCTGATTCTCCGGTAATGTAAATACAATATTATACTGCAGCAGCTAAGGTTAGTTCCGTAGTTAGTTTCGTAGTATAAGCACTTCAAATCATAATTTCGATTCGATCAGGTTTGAATCTTATTATGAAATATTTTTTCGATGAATGACAACGTTAATGAGGAGGTTTTTTACCCAATAATGGATGCTGGGTCGGATTGTATGACCCGAAATTCCCTGCCTCTTCCTGTTGATGTAATCGTAGTCATGCGAAATGAAAATGTAGCCAAAACGAAATATTGCAGTAGAAGTTAAAGAATTTATTAAAGTAGATTTCTCAGACGAGCTTTATTGCTTTACCTAACTTGTAACTAGACATAGGAACATGCTGCTCATTAAAAAGGATTCCATAGACTGTAAATAAGAAACTTTTTTTACGAAATATTATTAACTAAGAGTATAAATGAGAAATTAAATCTCTGTGCACCTTCTTCATGTAAATACGTATTTTAAAAATAGATAGAAAAGTAGTAATTAAGAGCTCAGTAGAAAAATAAGCTACCCTGAGCTTTTTAAGGCGAGGTTTAACGGCAAACACTTTTAGAGGACAGAACTTCTTGTTTTACACTCCCTGGGAAAGAGATTCGTTCAAAGAAGAGGTCTGTTAAATACTGAAATTATATTGACGTGGTACATGAAGCAACAAAAATACATAAAGCAAATCCTCCGATTTAAAGGTTTTTTCGAAACTGTGTAACTTTAGTAGATGTAATTAATAGTAGCATGATCTGTAAATACAACTTATCACGTATGTGAATACATGAATATCTGGAAACAACTAACAAATTAGTAGTTATAAATCCAATCAAGATAAAAGTGTAGACCTCAACACAAAAAAGTTTTTTATTTCTTTTATAAATTTCAATTCAAAGCGTTGGAAACTGGCTATTTTCTCTGAATTTATTCTTGTATTTTCTTTTCATAGACTTTTCTTCGTTTTTTCGTTCTGAATTATATTTTTGATTACTGAAGCTGCCAATTTTACCTTTTGCTAACTTACAAAGTTTTTATTTCATTTCCTTGCTTTATTAAATGACATAGAAACAAAGAAGATTTGGAATAATAATCACCTACACAAAAATCGATATATACGTAAAACCGACATGCATTTTAGCTGCAATTTTAATTGTAGGTGCTCTAAACGATAGATCGAGATCAAGGATTGTGACATTTTGGTCTTGGGTAATTGTACAATATAGAAAACAGGGTATAACAATGGAAAGAAAAATTAGACCGGATTTTTTAATCTATTTCAGCTGGAAAGCATAGCTTCAGTTTGGCCTTTTTTAAATATCCATTACGATTTTTGCATCTACTTTTTATAAAGAAAACTGCATTAAATATAAATCAATATGTTTTAAAAATCCCATAAAAAAAAAGAAAAATTGTATGGATTGCATTAAGAAACATTTAGAAGAAACGCTTTAAAATAATTAATACTTAAAAATAAAACCGAAAAAACATCCAAAATGTAAAACTCCTTTTTGATGGAAGTGACTAGAATACTAAAGAATATATAAAAAAAAATATAAAATAGCCCAAGTAATTAAAAAGCCCATTTATATTTATATTTTAAAAATAACATAGATTAAGACTGAATAATAAAGTAAGGATAAGAAAAAAGCTCAAATAAATCCGCAGAAATTAATGCATCCAAGCAGATTTCAAAGGGGAAAAGTGTAAAAAGATTTTACTGTATAAATACATACATATAAAATAAACTTAACATATATATAAATTAGCTTAACTTAAGCATTACATTTAATTTTAACTTAAGTATAGCTTAATACAGGATACCCGTCAAAAACTTGGGTAAACTTTTGCACCCACAACAGATTTAAGAACGATTAAAAACCAAAATAAATTAAAAATTAAACGTAAACGGTAGACATACTTATTTAGCTATGCTGGCTTCGGTTTATTTAATTGGAAAACTAAATAAAGATAAAAAATGCGGTAAAAATAACAGTCAGAATAACAGAATCTTGTTAAACAAAAGCGATACAAAAAACTTGTCCATAGAGAAAATAAATAAAATAATAGCCTAGTCTCTAATCAATCCCAGCTCATAGGTCTAATGTAGGTCAGCAACAGCGGTATAGACCACAACAAATAGTAACACAGAGTAGAAAGAAGTAGAACAACCCACAAAAGGACAACTCAACAAACATCTGCATTCGGTCGAAGGTTTAAACGTCTATAGATCTGCAAATAAAATGTACAAGACACTGATTTGTAAATATAGTTGTATATAGACTGAAAGATGAAAGAGAAAAAGCAAAGAATTTATTTTTTCTCCTTTTAAAACAAATACCAAAATAAATCGCATGAAATTATTTTGGTTGACAATCAATTGTAAAAGAAAACATAAATAAAACAAAAAAAAAGAATTAAAACAGAAAAATATTACAATAAAATACCGTAAAATAGCAGAAAAAATAAAATTTAAATCTATTTCTATACCAAAAGTTTGCGAGGTCACCACAAAGTAAACATAAAAACTTCATTATAAATAATTCGAAATTATAAATGAAAACAAAAATTATTCTAGAAACTACTTACGAATACAAGATATTTCTAGGAAGATTTGTTATATGTACATATATTCTCCAATGTATATTGATGTTAGTATATTAGTTTTTAATATTTTATATAGCGTAATATTTAGTTAAAGTAGTATTTATTTTCTTTAATTAATATTCAAATGAAGTACCAAAAAATGCTACTATAAATTAACAGTTGAAAACGTTTTACATGTTTTCGGATTATGATTTTAAGGACATGTATTCACTATTACAATCCTAGTTAGAATCTTTTTAAGTGTGAAATTCAGCTAATTACTTATTCGCTATTATTTGTGGTTACTTCTTAATGTTTTGTAGTTTATTTCCACTGAATATTATTACGCATTTACAGCCCTAAAAAATTCAAATAAAATATTTCCAATAGAACTTGACAACAGCGTAAAATAGAACAAAGGGACAAAAATAGCACAAGGAGGAAAAACCTTGATTTTTAAATAAGTGAAGAAAAACAAAAAGAAAATAATAGCGAAAGAAATAAAAATAGTTAAAAGGCTTTAGAAATTATTTTATAAATGCCAAAAAAACTTCAAAGCGTATTTTTTTTTTGGAATTATCGAATAACAGAGACAAACCTTTGCTGAAGGTTAAACAAGACATAAAATACAAAAAAACCATAAAAAACGTAATGTTTTTGCTGTTTGCAGAGATTCATAAATAATAATAATTATAGAAAGTAATTTGAAGAAGAACAGATACAAGTAATAATTTCATAAATGCGAAATACTTACAACTTCAAATATACACACAAAAATATATACATCCATACATACATTCATATATATATTTAAAAGTATATACATAGAAATACAAAACACAGATATTTACATGTTTAAAGTTAGATATAAAAATAAAACAATGAAACGAAAGGAAAGAATACATAAAACTGAAAAAGAGGTAAAAAAACTAGATGACATAAATTTAAAAAATATTCATAAAAAACTAAATACAACCCAAAAAAAACCCCATCAAAAACAACACAAACAAAACTAAACAAAATCTATTTAAATAACATTTAAATTAACTGACGACGATAAAAAGTCTCGAAGTAAGGATAAAAAACAAAATTTTTTTTAAAAAAAAATAAAATTTTTTGTTGCTTTGGAACTTCAGCAGATGTGGCAAAGTCAACAAAAGATTCATGTATAAAAATCCGGCTTATATTCAGACTTTAATTGGGCAATAAATTAACTAAGAAAATTCTTAAACGACACTTTAGCGGCGCGTTTTTATTTATTTCTTTGTATTCTCGTGTATGCATACATCATATGTGTTTCTTGTAAACTTCGATGCTTGTATATTCTATATTAGTGAAGCATAAATGATTATTAATGTGAGCAGTTTTGGGCTTTTTATGTCAACGGTTGTTTAATATACAATTTAAAAAATACATTTTCATTCTAAATAATATTAACATTTATATGAAAATATTCTAGTGTGAAGAATAATTGAAAACAATACCTAAATATTTGCTAAATTTTCAATATTTTTCTATTCGTAAAGTGTAAGCATTAATCACCAAACAAAAATGGATTGCTTTCGAATTATGTCATTGAAATTATTGTTTTGCTGCAACATCAATTAAGAGCCATTCGATTCGCTTCAATTAACCTAAATTCCATTGAATTAACGGATTACAATTAAATAAGTAAGCAGTAGATGTTTATGCACTTAATATTTAAACTAAATACCAGAGATCTAAAATCTAAATATATATGAACAACAGGTTAAATGTTGGCTCCGAATGTTTTACTAAAAGCGAAAGCGAAAAGCTCGCCTAATTATCCTTTAACCTGTAAATACACTGCAAAACATTAAAAAGTTTTTGTTGAAAATATAATTTTAAACTTTGAATTGTCTATTTTCTGTTTTAATATTTGTTAAATAAACATTTAGCTCCATTTTTGCTTTTTTGTTGACGTGTCTGATTAGTTCGTTCAACAATTTTTCTATTATTCTATATCTAACATATATTATATTTATAATATGTAAATGAATTGTAGTTGTTTGTAGAATTCCTTTTTTTTAATTTATTTATCTTTTCAAAATGCGGTTCCGTAAGGTCGGTCCGTCCGGATGGCCCCATCTTAATCACCGAGAACTAAATCCAACCAGGGGTAAAAAGGGACAGAAAATTGGTTCCGGGCTATAATTAAAAATTGTGTTTCTCTTACTTTTTGAGGATTATTAGTAACTCTTATATTTTTTTCCGAAGCAACCCCACATAGATCATCCGGAAGGGGTTATATCTACTCTGGGATAACTGAGGGATGTATTAAGGAGAAATCAACGAAATAGTATAATTATTATCGTGTTATTATTTCCTTATGTTGCTTCTTATTATAGTTCAAAGCTTTAGTTGATTTTTTTGCAGTGTATACCTCTTCAGAGTGTATCTTTCTCCGTCTCTGACTCCTTCGACAAGAATGCCTTCTACATGATGTTACTTGTTATTGATATAAGGACTTATATATGCATTACCAAGTGCACTAATCCAGAATATATTTTGTATCCATCGAGTTTTGCTCTTTAATTGTTTTTTTGTCTTTCTTCTTTCCTTTTCAACTCACATGAATAACTTTCTCACTGTGTTTCGCTTCCATTGAACGTTTTACTCACACACAGACACTTCTGTTCCTACAAAGAAATGAAAACTATTTTTTTAACTATTTTCGAAAGGAAATACAGTCTTGTTTACTAAATATTTGTAAGGAAATTATTAATGTAATTAATGTTTAAATGTAACAAAGATTTACTTACTCAGTCATTCATTAGAACCGAGAGAGAAAAACACACACACACGCGTATTGACACACGACACAGCTACTCATTCACACACACATACGAGCGATATAACGGCGCGTAGATATTTCGATATTTTTTTTACATGACACACCCTGTATGTAGATGAATGTTATGCTGCATTAATTATTAATTTGAGCTACAGTAAAAACACGCTAAATGCAGCAACTTGAGTAAACGTAAGCAAAGTAATGTTAAGTGTATATTTAGCCGCTTGTAACTACTTCAGTGATGCCATGGTAATTATAATGATTTCTTTAAGTGTGCTCTTTGACTGTATTTCATACAACGTGCGATTAATGAACAAGTCTTCAAACAGAAACGCAAATAATCCATTGTCATTTTAAACATTTATATTGTATATTTCTTTTACGATCTGCAAAAATAAAAATAAAGCGAATAAAATATATTTAAAAACTAAAACAATGACAAATGACTTATTTAATTACACAAAAGAAGGCTTTTAGTAGGAGCGGATTCTACTTTCTGTAGAAATATTCAATACAAATATTTACTATATATTGATATATCGTAACGTCGAATGTTCTTTTAGTATTCATTGAAAATATTTCGGACGCGTTAAGAAAATATTTTTATACATTTTACAAACAATCTCTAGATCCAGTTATAGTTCGTGTATTGCTGGGTTGAAGGCCCCCAAGCAGCCTCAAAAAATACGCCGTTGAATCTAGGAGCATCAATGGAGATGAAACTTGAAATATAAAATACATAAATTATTCTTTTTAAACCCTGAGAGTCGGTTATTTACATAAAGTGCTTTGAACAAGTGCGTCCTTGTATCTTTTCCTTTCCAAATAAAGACTATTAGCTGCTCCTAGATATTCCACATCTATTCCATATCCTTCTTTCACATTTAACATCCATTTCTCCTCCATCCATAATTCTATTTCTTCAAATTCAGAATATATTGGATGATATTTTAATCTTTGTAATCCCCGCTTTGTAAATTTATGTGAAAGCTACTTCACAGGTCCAACCATAGCAGAATATACAGTTCATGGTGCCCGACTTTAACACCATTATAATGTGCGAAAGCGCGATTAATGGAGCAAATGAAGAGCGAGAGAGAGAGAAATTGATCCAGAGATCACAGTTAACGGACCCATTGCGATGGTTGAAGACGAGTTCAAGAGACTTGAACCAAACAAAATTTAAAGCAAGTTTGTGAGAATAGAAAAAGCGACATGGTCTCGCTTTAACTTGATTATAGTAAATAATTAGCATGATTTGTTTCCGAAATTTCAAGATAGTCCCACAAGGCCACACGTCTCTTCTAAGGATGACAATCAGGAAAATGTAAACTTATGTAAATGGATATATGTACGTGAAGTAAACGAAAAAATAACGATGTGTTTTTCCTCATTCCACCGTTATTTTCACTTTAATTTAATTATCTCCGTGCGCTGAAGCATACTTTGAAATTATTTAAATGAAGTTGTGAATAAGAAACTCATTATTAATGTTTCGACAAGGATTTCGTGGTATGATGTGTCACTGTGATGGTTCAAAGTACCGTTAAGCAGACGGGATGTACACGAATCCTCAGCGATATGCATTTTTGTGTTCTTCGCCTTTGAGAGAGACACGCAGAGATACGAGAATCTTCTTTACTTTATAAAACTCACACAGTTGTTAATTAATGAGGTTTCGTTGTAGTGCATATAATTACAGTTCCAACCACTTTGCTTTCCCTTACTCAGTCATCCTTACTCTCAACTCCTTCATGCCCATCGTTGCTCGGTCGACATTAGGTAGGATTCCTTGTGTACCCTTCGTTGCTTTCAGCCCCGATTTAATTTTGAAGAAATTTCATTAGTTTTTGTGTGGTTCATTGTACGTTCTTCCATCTGTCCTATTTTCCGGAATGTAAACATGTTAACAGGTATTTATCACGTGAACAAGAGTAACGAGAGTTTTAAGCTGGGGTTGCTGACTGTAGTCGTTCTTTGTGAGGTTATTGTATAGGGGAACGCAAACACGATCTCCGGTTTACATGGAATATGCATTCTTTGGGTTAATTTCAGGAAAGTCAAGGATTATTATTAATGTAATTATTTTGTTGATTATTGAGGTTCCTTTAGTTTTTCCGCAAACCTCGTATACGAAGAACTTTGATCGATTGACCCTAGATCGTTTTCCTGAGCTGATATCCGAAAGTTTTTCCCTAGAAGTCACTTGGAGAACCTTTGAGATGTCAGTTAACTTTAATGAAACTTAACCTTAATTGGTACGTAACCTGGTTTAAAAACTTCCAACATCAATAACCAAAAGTGAATAAAACTTTGGCACTTCCGGGGAGAAATCATCAAGTTCATGGACATTATAAAGAATGCACCTGCAGCTATTTTCCCACTCTCTGAACAGTCCATTTAAGGTCTGAGGATGGGTTTGGGGCCTGTAACTTTATTTCAGCGTGACTTTTCGGTCACCTCTTAAAATTGACCCGGCCGGGAAACACAATTAAGAAATCGCTTTGGCGCCGCTGTGCCAACAACAAGGAGAAACTTTTGACAATTATCTACTTCCCATCGCATCTTCCTCTTCCTCTTCCTTTTCTTGCGCCTTCTGGTGGCAACACCTCACGACGAGGATTTCTGTTGGCTGTAAAAAACGCGTCCTTAAACAGTTTATTTTTACCGCTTGAAAACAACAATAAATAGTTGAGGAAACATTTGGAACATTTTGTGCTCGTTATTACAAGATGACAAAGTTGGCAGCACTGTTCGCTGCGGACTGCTGCAAGTTTCTGGTTACCGAGGCAATTCATAAGCAAATTGCTAAGGAAAGTTTTAACTTTTGGCATAACAATAAATTCATCAGAGAGTCTTACAATGTTGTCAAACTGTTGTTGTTGTTGTTTTTAATATTCATTTTTATCCTTGTTGCTGCTGCTCCGAAATTTCATTGAACAGAAGTTTTCACGCTAATTTAACGAAGTTTATAATCATAACACTAAGAATTTAAGTCTAATCAGAAAACAATGTTGTCAGCGATGAATAAAATGTTGTACAAGGATTGAACAATGCAAGGAAAAGTTGAAGCTGGCTTGGAAGTGGAGCAACCAAGATTTAAATAGGAAAAGAATAATTACTCATAGGTTATTTTAGGCATTCTAAAAATATCAAGTTATTATCTAGGTTTCACTAGTTGCATAAATGACGATAATATTAATCAAATGAGCATCGCAAAGAACAACAAAGAATAAATTCACTTTAGCGCGAATGAGCGCGGATTCTCAAAGGATTCATTCGTTATTATATCCACATGAGTATCTTTTCTATATACTCACATATCAACCACGTACTTATTTTGTTACTATTTTGAAAAGTGGCACACGCGAGGTTGCAACGTGTTAGGAGCAGCCAACGCAGCAAAAAGTTTGTCGGCTTTATTTTGTGTTTGTTAACCGAAGCGGCATAAACTGTTGACAATATTACCGCAGCTGTAAACAGCTCTGCGTGTGCGTGTGTGTGCGAGATAATCGCAGAAGGAGGATGTTTTCATTGTTGTTTTTGTTGTTGCTGCTTTTTAAATAGAACGCGCGATTCATCACAACAAAAAATGAAATAAAATAAATAAGTAATCGAATTTATTACAACAAGAATAAACGCCGATAACAACGTATAAAGAAAAACATTTTCAGTTACATGAATTCGTGTACAAAGGAGCTCGTTTATTTTGCATCCTGCGGCGCGCATCCTGCGAGACTCCTCGCTGCAGGGAGATCAATCGAAAAGTTTACAAATGCGACGAGTTGCAAGGATTTCCATATTTTTATAAAGCTGCTGCTTCAAATTGAATGTGAAGTTGAGGCAGTTGAGGGAGTCGCGAAATTCACAGTTTATCGCAACATTTTAACGACGTCAATCAAAAAACGATCCACCATCTGCTGTGCTGCCTGTCCGATGTCTATTATTATCACATAAATAATATGAGTACATAAAAGGCTTCAAGGATTAAGCAACGCAGAAGGAAACAACGATGAAAAACTGAGAAAGACTTTAAAATTAAACGAAATGTAAAATAAAACTGAAGATAAATCAATAATAAAATCAATAATTAAATAAAAATTCAATTGAAATGTTAATTTGAACTTTCGAACTATAAATTTATTGGAATGTTTTATTTTTTTCTTTCCATTTTATTCTTATAAAAGTATCTGAAATCTCATTAAATTTACAAAGAAAGTTTAATTAATTTAATTTTTACAGTTTTATTTACTTAATCCAAACACACTTAACACTTTACTTAATATTTTTCTAATATTCAATGAATTACAATATCTAGCGAAATCTTCTTTCTTCCCTCATGTAACTTTTTGTGTAAACTTTCAATCCGTTGAATGCGTTGTGAGGATTATGAAAAGGAGTCAATATATCGAAGCTCCTTCATCAATAGCTCGAGTACATAAACACACCTACACATGGCTGCGTGTGTGTATCATAAATCCCTATCCTATATTTAATAACAACGCATGAAGCAAAAAACCTCGTTGGGCTTTAAACGTGGGGCTGCAAACGCTGAGAGAAGAAGAAAAAAATATTTCGACTAATAAATTCATAAACTAAATCGAGGACCGACTGGAAAAAATAACACGAAAAACGAGTGTAGAATAGAAAAAAGCAATTCACATCCGCAAAATCAATCGAGCGGCTGTCGTTGTGATTGGCATCTGTGTAGAGAACGTTACTGTGTGTGTTTGTGTGGCTACATACACATGTGAACAAGTGTGAATGCGCCTGAATGAATGTGTTTCGTGTGTTTATTACCGTGTGGCTGCTTTTTTCCATTGCAACTGAAATGACGTTGTCACATTTGATATTTCTCCTTTTTTCATTACATTATTTATTTTCTATTTTATTATTATACATTTATTGTTGTAATCTTTGCCTTTGTACTGCCAATAATACCAAAAAAGTAAAGCCTGAGGCTGTCAGCTGTTATTTCAATTACAAAATGGGGGTTTTTTGCCATAATCCAGCGGATATTTGAAATCCTCGTACTTAGTTTATTTAACAGATTCCTATTTAACAATTCAAGTCTCTTTATAACGATAATTGAGTGTTTAATTCAAAAGAAAGGTTCCTTTATGAATCATTTTACCCCCGAAGTTATCTTCTATCTTTGGAAATAAGTTGATCCACATTTTAGAAATCGGAAGCCCCTCGTTTGAAGACCATCACTTGGCTGATGAGGCTTCTTAACAAGGACCCTTCACTTTGTCTGAATTCTGTGCTCAACTTTTATGACAAATAAATTGAAAGACTTACTTGGGAATAGATTGAATTGAGTTCCTTTACAGAGTCTGGAAAAGGAAGAAAAGAGCCTCTGCTTAGCCTACCCTTTCCCACTATCAGCATTATCATCATCGCCATCTTCTTCTTTTATTATCCATGCTTCGGTTTTGTCATTTCGCTAACTACTTTTTCCTTTCTTACTCCATTTTTAAGAGTCTTTTTAGTACCGTTTTAGTACCTTTTCGTGGCTTTTTTACCCTCTTCTACTCAATCCTGCGAATGCGCACACATTCTCTTCATACATGTGTGTGTGTGTATCTAATAAATAATTCACTGCGTATGCGACCGCGTGCGACGACTACTCGACGTCATCACATCCTGTCGAGGGATACAAAGAAAAAACTCGAAAAACAACGAGAACAAGCATCGCAACATGTTTTTCATAAATTAATAATAAATTTCAATACGACGGCTGCGTTTGTGTAATTGTTTTGAAGCTCTCTCCAACGGCCGAGCTTAGGACCAAAAGGATTATGGAGGCGGTGATGGAGGGCGTCGCTCTCCCCACTACAGAAAACAATTCATAAATTCTTTATTAACTTGGAATTTAATTCACTTTTTATGCTTTCAAACGAACGTGGAGCAGATGCGGGATCAGCGGCAATCGCATCGAGTTTCGTTCTGTCAAAATCGCCGCTGATTAAATCCGTCGTTTGCTAAAAAACACAACTACCAAAAAACAATTTTAAATATTACTCGAATTACATTTTTCCCTATTGAGGGCCTAAATATCTATCGGATTCCCAAAGGTTTACTTTTTAATCCACGTTTGTTTGGATGAAACTCAAATTTTGCGTCTGTTTTTGTGTTTTTTCTAGCCATTTTTCTGTTTGGAGTAGATGCAAATGCAGCGTTTTATTTGCAATCCGACCTCACTTCGGGATGTTGTTTAACATAAACTGATATCTCTAAGTATTTATTGAAAAATTCCGCTCAAAGGAGTTTTTCTGTTACCCAAAACGAATCTAAAAAAAACTAAAGCCAGACAAATCCATTGCTTTGGATTCTACAATAAACAGAAGGAAAATTAAAGAGCATTCCTTCGAAGAGGAGCGATTATTTTAAATTTTTTAATCACTCGATTAAACGCTCGATTTCTATCAAATCTTTTATGCAAATGAATGAATCAACTTTATCATTGAAACCCTTTTGCAGGTGTTTTTCTACACAAACCGAAAGTTTTAATGCCTTTAGAAGCTGTTTGATGTCATAATATCGCATAATATTTTGTAGCTTAAATAATTTCCGTGAATTATTTTATGATTTCGAGTATTTATCGGAAGTGATTCCCGTTGTGGATTCATTTAAATGAAATTTCATTTGTAATCAGTTATGTAAACATAGAATGCACTAAATTTTAGTTTGCGAAGGACGGAATTTGAATGAAGCTCATTTGACCTGAATAATTTGGAAAGTTTCAACTCGGAGTTTTTCGTTTTCGACGCTCTTCACTGCAACCGCACCGTTTAAAGTAAAGCGCTTATTTTCGGCAACATCATCACGAGGCAACACACCGAACACATTTAAATGTTGCTCTCACACACAAACACACAGGCACGTATTCACGAACACATTTTGACATTCATCGTAAAAGTTGAACTTTTCGAATTCGCCAAAAAGTTTTCGACTTTTTAAAGTCAAAACAACCGCCGACATCAGCAACAAAAACATGAATAGAAGGTGGAAATAAATAATAGTTCATATATCGTTTTCTGCTGCTGTTGCGGAAACTTTTTATATCTGGAAAGAAAAATAGAGAAAATGGACAAAACCCAAAATAATACCTCTTCAAATGACCATTTTTCACACCGGAAGCGAAAGCGATAGCCAACAAAAAGTTCAAAAGAGCCAACAACATCAAAGCTAATAACAAATACATGTAATAAAAATAAAATATTTCAATTTGCTGTTGGTGCCATCATTCATTTGCAGAGGGCGCTGCTGTCGTTGTTGTTGGAATGGACATGGAACTCGAGCAGGAGCTGTTGTTGGAAGTTATGATCGAAATAATAACGAAGTTTAAAAAAAAAGACCAAATCTAAATTATTTCTGACTATGACAAATAATTTAAAATGAAAATGCAGCAATAATTAAATGAAATTCCAACTTTCCTTGTTTAATTCTCGGTTGAACTGCGAATTTACCGATTTTTTTACATTCTCTTAACTCAAAATGTTTTCTTGATGGACATCAGACGCTGTCGCAGGCTGCCCGAGGCTTTTTCCATGTTCTGTTGCTCGATTTGAACTCAAGCAGACGATTTCCCATCCACAAAAAGATTTGCTCATTTGGGAGATTTGGGAGCAACAAGCAGACTGATTGGACACACAGAATTCGGTTCAATTCTGCTCGGTTGGGTTTAGTTCAAATCAGTTGAGATTCCTTCCATATGCAATTAAAAGCAATTCAGTTGCCAGGTTGCACTTGCTAATGACTCAAGGCTGGTTGCAGCTTATCAATGGATCCATCTGCTTCCTTCCTTCCCTTCGACTTTCCTTCTTGAAGACCATTCGCCTTCGTCCTTCGTTTATGCACTCATTTCACAATAAACTTTAATATTTATTGACGTATTGTTAATTTCAGTTATATTTTTGTCTCCTTAACAAGGATTCCATTGTTTAATGTGTTCCTTGTTATCATGCTGCAGGATGTTGGCCGGTTATGGCTTTAATAAAACCATCAAAGAGTGCCACAAACGGTGCAGGCAGCCGTACTCGACGTCAGGTCATCCATGCAATTAGAATGCAACCAGGCAGTAAAATAAGCAACTTTATGGCAAGATATACGACAGTCCGAGCAGATAGCGCTTGAAGGCCATTAAAAAAGGCGTCGGTCGCCATATTGAAAACACGCGATAACCACTCGAGTGTGTCACAAATAAAAGCGCGCTCGCTGCGGGCGCTACACGGAAGCGGTCGTAGTCGGTGGGCGGTGGGAATCGAAGGGGCGACGATGCACGAGGAGTGTTAATAGAACACGTTGTAGAAATTGCAATTCTAAGCCATGGCTGTGTAGGAAAAGAGTGCAGACACACACGTAGATTGTCTGTGAGTGTGTGGAGCTGCAAGACTCCCAGCAACGACGTGATCAAATCGAATTGCATTCGCAGAAACAAAAAACTGCAATCGAGCGACGTCCGAGACCCAGTTTGGTAGTTGAAGCATACGTGGGTTCGTTGATGTGTGTGTGTGCAACGCAAAATGGACGCGTTATTAGCTACAAAGAGCTGCAATTCGATGCTTTCTGTGTGCGTGTGTGTGCACTAAGCTGGCGACGTGGTGCCAACTGAAACACGGTCGCCGTCGCCCTTGCTTTGTGCTTGCAGCCGCTGAGGCCGCCGTCGAACTGCCGCTTTAAGGGCAAGTCACCGAGAAGTTTGGCGGTGGGATGTAGGGAAGGAGAGCAGCGGGGCTTGGGAGATGACAGTGAATACTATAAACTATACGCCATCTTTTAATTTATTAAAGTTGCCCTATTTTTACGTGTACCATCGGCGTTTGTTAACTTTTTTATGTCTGTTCGCTTTTTTCGCAGTTGTTGTTCCTATTTTGTAGCTGCTGCCGTTCAGTTTTGTTCAAAGTCTCTGCTGTGGCAGTTATCTGCAGCTTTAGACGTTCCTTTGTTGCTGCTTTTTGTTGGTCTTGCTGCCTCATCACTGTAATTGGCTCCAACGCTTATTTAAGGTCGCCGCTTGAATTTATGACTTCTTATTAAAACGAAAGCTTCTCTGCTTTCACTATCAACAAAAGCCTATCGATGACGTTGAATTTATTGCGAAATTGTGTGGGATGTGGTTATTATTTGGCTAAACACTTCCATTATTTAATTAAGTATTACTTTGCTCCTTGGTGGAAAATTCTCTATTGGTCGATAAATATTTTCAAATTTTACTATTAAAGAATTTATTTACGACGCTCATAAAAGAATCTTGTAAAGCTTCTTTTAAATGCTTGCCATGGAAATGATATTAAACAAAATTTCCTAGAGCAGAATCATAAATCATTTGGAATGAGAATAAAACTTTAATAATAAACTTGTTGTTACTCTGAAATTCTTTGTTTAATTTGAAAATTTATTGTTAAAACTTTGCACTAAAATAAATGGAATTTTGCTGCTTAAATTATTCAGGTTATAAAATATTTTGATATTTCAGCGATTTCCATTGTAGACAAATCTAAAAAGGGTTTTTCTTCGTTGTTTGTTTGTGTTTGGTTTGTAGAGTTGTTCGGAAAACTGTGTTAAGCAAATGTTTTCAAATGAGCTCTCATAATTTAAACGACTGACTGAAAAACAACAGCGAGGAATAAGCAAACAAATATTTATCATTTCCGAGCGCATTGGAAAGTCAACATTTACCCGAAATGCGACTTTATATTTGCCTATATATGTCCAATCTGTGTACGAGTTTTCATTTTCACTAATGGAAAAACTTTTAATATGATTACGATATTTTCAACTTTTATTTGTACGCGCTTCTCGCATCTATTCCAAGCTGCAATCACACACACACACGCACCCATGCATTAAGGCCAAGGAAAAGCCGACAGAGGCGTCACCAATTCGCGCCGTTGTTGAATTTCGGCAGCCAACTGAAAGTGTCAGGCTCCATTTTTGCTCTTAACTGGCTTTCAGTTAATTACGTCAAACGCGGCGAGAAGCTGGTGAGCAAAAAATTCAATTTATTGCATGATTAAAGCGTGGCTCCCGACTACCGACTACCGAGTCCCGGAGGCGAAAGCAATCAACGCAGCATGTCTGCTGAACATATGTCTGTATATTAGTGTGTATGCAAATATATTACTTTAAATAGACCATGAAACGCTTTCAAAACAGCCCCGCCTCGCCCCTCTTCTGCACGCCTTCGAAGAGAAGAAATCGAATGGATCGATGCCTCTGCTGCAGGCTTTATTATTGCCATTCCGTTTGAGCGTCGGTCTGTGGCCACTGTTGACATCCGCTGCTGCCCATTCTGCGGAGTTCTTTGACCCTCAGCTGCTCATCGCTTTTGAAAAGATTGCAACAGACCTTTTTCAGTAAGAGGTGGAGGAGGATTTGGTTACAGCGATGGAGTAGTTTCATGTGTGGCATTCATTTCTTGGTTCTTTTCATTTCTTGGATTAGTTTTACAAGAGGAACTAAATAAAATAACTACTTTTTCATTGTCTGCTTTTCATAATTAATATTTATATTTTGCTTTAACACAAAATTTAATGTTCTTTATACATTAAATACATTTATTCTATCCTTTTCTGCTATTTATTGCTACCTTGGACATCGTGTCGTATGAGTGATTTTTAATTCAAATGTAACTTTAAATAAATGGATATTTCTTCTAAAAAATGCCATAATTCAAGTATTCACCTCAACTTCTACAATTCAATTCTTATCGTGTGTAATTAAATATCGAAAACAGTTTGAAAATAAAGCGATGTGATAAATTATACACCTTTTATTTCGATTTGTTCAAATATTGACTCAATCAACAGCACGGAGTGAAATCCATCGAAAGAGATTTTATTTCGAATTCAGGCGTTTTACCCAAAAATATAACCGATTTCAGAATGAAATTAATTTGTTATAAATGTGTATATAGCAACTGTTATGCTGCAATTGTTTAATTAAATGCCTTTTTCCATGTTCAAATTTGTGTTGCTTTGTTTGGTGTTTTTGGTGATTTGTTTCATTGTTTTGTTCGTTTGTGTATTTTGTTTCCTTTTCCTTTGCTTCGTTCTGTTTGGTTTTATTCCCGTTTGTTTGGTTTTGTTGCGTTGTGAGTATTTATTTGGCTTTGCGGCTTTGAAGCGTGTAGTTAATTTTGCTTCCATAACCGTTAATTAAATGTTTGCGACACACAAACGAACATTTGCAATTAAACATGATAGTAAAGTGACACATACATAAAATCATAGAGTGCATCAACCGATGCATGTTGGGCGCTTTTCCACACACACAAACACAAACGTTTTTATTGCATTTTTTATTAATAGAAAAACATTCTCAATGCACAGGCGGAAATCTCGCGCTTCTACTGCTGCTGCTTCAACCCGCAAAAATGCATTTAATTAAAAACAAAAGCGGTGAAGGCGGCCAGGGCGACTGCGACTGCGGCTCCAGTCAACGTGGCACCCAAACAAACAGCATAAAAAATATTTACGGCCAGACAAACAAAAATGCTGAATCGTACCAGGGTGAGGGCGGATACAAGGGCTAGTACAGGGGTGAGTAAGATGACTGAGGTCCGAGGAAGCAATTACATTCATAGATACACGTGACCATTTTAGTGACCATTCCAGAGTTGGGCACGAATCTAAGTGAAGTTTCCCTAAAGGACCGAAAAAGCACATGTAAATTAAAAGCAAGACATGTTGAAAGCATTCTGCGTCAATTTCAATGACCGAAAATGGGGCGGAGGGTGTGGTGGGGTAATTATACAGTAATAAATACGATCATTTCCATGTTTTGCCTGCGTGTCGCTGTTGCTGCTGTCGTTGCTTTTGTTGCCGTTGTCTTGGCATTTGCATTGCCACATATTTTATTGTAGAGGCGTGTGTTTGTGTCTGTGTCTATGGAAGTAGACAATTCGCGTTAATTGATACTCAGTCTGCTCAAATGTAATTACAATCATTTACGCCAAGCAACGCCACCGTAAAAGCAAACACAACACACACACTCACACGTACACGCACACTCATACGCACCTTTGCAAACACCTTTCAAAATAGTGGCACTTTTGCCGTCCGTTGTTTGCTGTTGTTGTTGTTGTTGTTTGTCGTTGGCCGCGTTGTTCAAACATGGCGCCTAAAAGTTCAGACAAACATCACAGAAATTAATTCGAAATGTTTTTGTGCGCTTGTGGTTGTTGTTGTTGCATACGGATGGCAGCATATCACTGAAACAACAAGTGTATCGTATGTGTGTGTGTGTGTTCTTCTGTGTATTTACGACACTCTGTGATTCACACTTTTGTCGGGTGCAAATATTATTAAAAGGGTGCGCCGCCGCCACCTCGACACCTGAAATTAGCAGGCGTTGCAGTGCTTTGATTGACCTCCACCCTCTCTACTTTCCTTCACTAATCGAACTGGTTGTGTGCTTGATGACTGGAAGTTCTAACGCTGGCCGCAAGAGTTCCATACTATCAAATATTTACATTCTTCTGAGGCTGCTGTTAAATCTTTCAAACAAAAAAAAAACGAACCCAAAAAAATATTAAATACGTCTTTTAAAATATTATTATTTCTATTTTAATTTTTAACACTTGCAGATTTTATAATACATTAAAAAATCCTTAAGGATATTAAAGAAATAGAAAGTCGTTAGCGAAAAAGATGCCCAATTTAAAAGTTTCTGGAGCTCTCATGTGAAAAAGAGTCGCATGTCGCAACTTTTTATTAGTTTTATTAGTTATGTTCAACTCGGAAAATTCGTCAGCAACATTTCGGTCGCCATCGAATAAAACTGGCAAACGCACACAGACAGACAGATGTATCCCAACGCATTTATTGAAAATTACCGCTTCGAAAATGTGTCTAATTAAAAGTTGGTCGGTTTGGAACGCGTAGAAAAAGCAACGCTCAGTAGAATAACCGCCGGACGAACCGCTTTTTTCATATCTATTCTGAACCACTGCACCAACTTCACGTTACATTGGATTTACTCTCATTATTACTGCTCCAAACGGGCAAAAAATAAGCTCGAAATAAACTCGCTGCCAACAAAAGAAAGTCTGCTAATTAGACGCGGCGAATACGAGAGCGAAAAGCGTGAAAGACAAACTTCAACATCGCGGCTTTCGTGAGGAGTGGATATTTTATGTTAATGAGGATGATTTTGCCGAACTCATACAGAGAGACACTAACGCATTTGCTCCATGAGGAGTCAGAATGTTGATTTTTACTTCGTCTGTTCATCCATCATTCAAACTCGTAATTTGATGAGTCGACTCGGTGCTCATAACGGTAACTTTTTCGTGATTATGTTGCCAAGGCATTGAATTCGAAATGGCATCCTTTGAGCTTCACAATCAGTTTTTCAATGTTTGTACAGCGACAGGTCCAGCAAACTATATTCCATTCTTTACATTACAAACGGAAAAACTAATGAAATATATTAAAATCAACAATAATCCGTCTTTTTCCGAGTTCTATTCCTTTTTAATTCATTCATAAACATAAAACTCATTTGAAATATTGTATTTGTAGTAAGAAAACTTTCACAGTCGGAACCACTTCGGACAAAGTACGCAATAATTGTGCTCCTTCTCTAATTATATTGTTTCTCTGTAGCGCTGTCTTTAGAACTCCGTTAAAAGGATTCAGCGTATGCTTTTTGATTCTCCGAATATAACAAAGCGTAATTTTGAACCTATTTTAGCATTGAAATTCCCACGTCTCCATCTCGAGGGAGTTGCGTGGATATAGATTAGAAGGAGGATGTCCCCAACGACTGTTCCGAACTACAATGCAATCAAATTACGGAAAGCTCGAACAACGGGAATTGGAGCCACTCAGGAGCTGTGGCGCGGTGGTTTGTCAGTCCTTATCTCTTCATCTCTATCCACATGGGTATAAAAACTTGTACAACGGGTTGTTGACTGTCACACACCAAGGAAAGTCAAGCAGAAAAAAAAAAAAAATTTTCAATATTTATGAAAGCCACGACGATTCAGGCGCAGCGGAAGCGACAGCAAAGATTGGGCAAAGGTTATATATGAAAACGTACACGAAAAGCTGAATTCATTTTGAAGGTGGGAGCGGACATCCTTATGCATTATGCATTAGAAAATAATTAAGGTCATTGTCAACATTTCCATCTATAAAGCAGAATAAATTCGAAAAGTGTGATGTGTAAAAGTCAAAATAATTCACTTTAACTTCTTCATACGTTCAACTTTAATCGGTTATTATTAGTATTTCAGTATATTGACGTTAACTGGAGTGGACCTCCTACCTACCTACATACAGAACCAAACTGTAATCAATGATATCCTGTTTTGGCTACGACAGAAACATGCATAAATAAACACTTCAGTTGCAAGAGCAATAAACTCAATAATCATTTCTCGCCCCCAACCAGGCTCAGAATTCGACGAGTTGGAAGTACAAAGGATTCAGAATATCATAAACGGACGCTCGGCTATGGAAATCAAGCGCTGTCATAAGTTATCTCCGCGACCTCTTGCATGAAGCTGAGCAGCCGGCAAATGTAAATTTATATAATAATTAACATTTGCAGTTTTGCATTTGAAGAGTGTGTAGTGCCTAGACTAAACCTGAGCTCATTTTGTCTCTCTGTCTCTTTGACATCCTCGCATTCTATACATGTGCTTCCTTTGCCTTCCTTCCTTCGTAAACTTTTTGTAAAATTATTGCAGAAATTTTCAGTTTCCGCTGCAGCTACGGTGAGTAGCTGACGTATTTTCGGAATTTCCAATAAAGCCCGTCAATAAATTTCAATTCGACTCCATTAAATATCGACTTTGAAACGAGGCAGAGAAAGCATAACTAAAAAGGTTCGAACGGAGTGAATTATTCAATGTTATGAACACTTTGCAGATAACATATCAAAGCACTCAAATAAATAGTGACATTAGTAGAAAATTATTTATTTGCTAAAATCATTATTGTAATTACTAAAATGATTATTAAAGATTTTCATTGATAAAAAGTCATTGAAACATTAATAGGAAATCATTATACATAATATCCAATACTAAAGAGATCAAATCAGTTGAAGTAATTCAATTCCCATAGCGTCTCGTTCAATTGACGCTATGAGAAGGCGTCTAATGTTCCCATAAGCATCCTCTAATCAAAGGCTACTTCAAGTATACTCGAAATTATCTAAACTAGTCGAAAATCCCAAGCAAAGCGACTTTATTAAAAGCTATATAGCACCAAAATGTTACCTTGCAAATATTACTTGCCTTATCACAAGAAACCTTCATGGAGTGAAAGGAGCACATTTAACGACTTAAGAGTTATTAGAAAAGGATTGAAAATCAAGGGATAACATTTTATTACTGCTTCATTTGCATGTAGCTTCAATACACAAACATTTTACGGTCCAACCCACTGATTTCTGACAACAATACCGGCAAGAACAAGGACTTATCCCTAATTGAGTCATTTCGTTGAAAGTGTAACTAATTTAATTTGAAAACTCGAGCTCAAGTACTGATAACTAACTTCTATCATACTCGAATGGTACCCGGAGGCAGCGAAGAGCCACTTCAACCCTTCTCCTCCTTTCAACAGGACTCAGCTTACCGCTTTTAGCACCCCCCACAGCGACACAATTATACAAAGGCTACCGAGAGTCGTAAATATAATAAACACGATGAACACGTTGTTGGGCGGCGGCAAATATTTATGACGAGTCTGCGAATGGGCTTGAGTTCGGTTCAGGCGGCTGTAGTTAGGTACCAATTTTGCAAAGTGCCCGTGGCGCTGCGGAAGGCGTGGATAAGCCGAGTGATGTGGGCGAAATGCGGGCCAGACAGAAGTCGGCTCGGCAGTTAGACAAACGCGAGCCGGACGAGTACAGAGACACTAAAAGCTCTAAGTTATTTTATTGCTGTTGCTTATTTGTGAACGTGTGTGACTCGTAGAGTGTCTGCTTTTTATTTAAGGTTTAAATGCTTCTGTGGATGAGTGCAGCCACGAACGTTAACGCCAACGCCAGGACGACGATCGACGCGCCATTCCGAAAACACATCATCTTGACATGAGGCAGACAACAAAGAAAGCGCCCGCAACCATCGCCAACAACAGCTACAATGAAGGCATCCACAGCAACAACGACAGTAACAGCGACCTGATATAGGACTATAATAATAATTAACTTGCAGCGCGCTGCTCCGTCATGGATGCAGCATGTTTTATGCATGCGTGATGCTCGCAGATCCAGCTTTGCAAGAGGCTGCAGGCCGGCTTAATGCTGTAGACAACGACCAGCGGACACGGAAGGCAACGTGCAAGCATCCAACAACAGTAAATTTGCCAACAGTTGACGATGGCGACGACAGATATATTAAAGGAAAAGGAAGGCATTCATTCAGCTGTGTTTTGTAGTAAATTTTTTCGGATATCCAATTAAATACACTCAAAGAAATGCATTTATTTTAAAGGTTAAATTATTTATTGTGTTCTACTTTTCTACTTCATAATTAAATATCTTTCGGGCATTTTACATAATGATTAATCGGTTGGTCCTTGTTTAACTTTTACACCAATTTTAGAGTTCAAAATTTGCTGTCTTTTCTTCACTGTATCATTTCGCTCACTCACTACCTGCCAACTCCCAGTAAAGGCAAGAAAATGTACCGTTATTTAATAGCGCACTTCCGCTTTTCATATCGCACGGAAGCTACTTAAGTCCACATTGTGTCCTACTAAGTTATTTACACACCTTTGGAATTATGGCTCCGGTCGTCGTAACCCTTAGTTGCATGCGTGCTGGAAATTAATCGCCAACAAAGCGTTCCTTCGGTCTTTTGCCGAGGGATTAAGCAAGGACGGGACGTCGGTATTCGACCACACGAAGACCGGCTGAATGAATGCGAAGGGACAGTGAGAGCGGATAAAACATAGTTTAAGGGAAGATGATAGAACGATTTCAACAAGCAGTAAAAATGGTCACTTCTATCCATTTCAGCCCATTCTGAGAGAAGATATAAAAAGTTTTAAATATTTCTTTAATGCAATCAACTCGCAACACGTTTCTCGATGTCTGTACACGTTCGCGTTGATGACTCTACAATTTGCAACTCGCTGGGGACGACATAGCGTAAAATGGCGAATGGGCCATAAGCACGGCATAAGCTCATTCGCCCGCCAAAGGACTCCATCGGGCCTCGGTCTCGATTGTGGTTTGTAATGGGGTTGATACCACTGAGCATCGAATCGTACCACGCGGAACCATTATACGTTTTCTCTAAGGAGGCAACAGTAAATTTTATTGGGTTTAATTATTTAGTAAGTGTAAAGTGAGGGCGAGAAAGAAAAATCATGGGATTATGATATGTACAAAAATATGACTGTTGCATTAAAGCCGAACAGCAGATGATATCCTGGATGAGGATTTAAGTTGATGTAAAACAATAGTTGACGCTAATGTCGACTTATGTTAAATTAAATCACGGTGAGAGTTCATTACCAGGTCAGGGTCTGGAAGTTACTAACAAAAGAAATGCTATAATGTTGGGAACGTTCCACTCCGCAAAAATTGCATGTTTTTTTTAAGGGAGAGGAGGAAACGCGCTACCAGAACAAGAAAAGTAAACATTATGCAGCGCGGATGAACAGGTGCACTACAGTGAAATGACTGAAATACAAATCGAAAAAGATTTCAACAAGAATAAAGCTAATGGATTGCTAGCAGCGCTGTCAAAAGCACGACACGTTACGAAACGCGTAACGTAATCGGCTTACGTATTGTACGTGTGGTATTTTAAAAGGATTTCTCGTGGTAGAATCCCTTCAGCGCTTTAGAAAACCTTTTAGCAGCCATTTAATACCATCGCTAATAATGGTTACTAGAATCGTGAAGTACCTTAAAATCGAGATGTCAATTAAATACCTGAAATTTTAGAATATTCTAAATAAATTGAGAAATAAAGGAAAACTTCTCGTCGATTCCATTAGTGAAATGAAGCAGCTAAGGATTATAATCGTTTGTTGTTTTCGCTTAATCTTAATACTTGCGAAAGCACTCAGAGTTCCAGAGCGTGAAAAGAAATCTCGATAAACGTGTTTTTCAACATGAGAGATTAAATTTGCATTTTGTGCACTAAAGCAAATTGGAACAAGGAGTTAATCGATTCCCCGGATGCGGCGATTTCTGTGAATATTCGACCCTCGCTCCATTTATCGGTGCTTCAAATGAGATGCTCCGTTGGCCACGCTGCTTGCTGCGAGAGTTCAAAATGCTCTTAAGAGTCTTTCGTTAAAATGCAGCTACCATTTTAAGCCCCAAGCTTCGTTGCGGAGGCGGCGGAGGAGGCGTCATACTAACAAATCCCACCAGTCCATTAATGGGCCTTTATAAATTCCGAACAAGCACTTTGAACCCAGTTTCTCCTTGTGCGAAGTAAACAAACGGATTTCCTTGTCTCTACTGCAAAATAAATTCAGAAAATGTAATGAAAAAGTTCGATACTTTCTGGAAATGTCTTTTAAAGTATTCCAATATTCTACTAAGGATGTACTTCCTCATTAATGAGCCTTTTTTAATTGTTCCGGACGCACAGGACGATGATGAATGAACATATTTCCATGTTAGACACAACCTAGCGGAGTTTTGTGTTTGGTCCGGGTTAAAAATGTCGAACTTCCCTTGAATACATCTTTCGGAGTGGCCAAATGGATCCAGCTCACAGCGCACCTTGTTAACAATAAATAAAAGTGCTTATTCGAAGTTTTTGTATTGTTATCGCTTTGATGCACTCACTAGTTGTCCATAAATACAACGGAAAAGTGGAAAAATAACAAAAGAAAGATTAAAAATCGTTACTTTTTGGATCAGTGGTTTCTGGATGTGGTTCAGTGCTGGCAAATGTCCAGTGTCTCTGAGGTACCACGTTCCTGTTTGTATCCGTTACAAATTGGTTAGTGAACCTATCAGTAAAAATACCGAAACTGAAACACGAAACCGAATTTCCGAAAAACCCTTCTCGAAAACAATTTATGGCTTTAGAAATAACGACGACAACGGCGACGAGGATTTATGAAGTTAAATGGCCGAAAATATGGAGGTGAATCCTAGAAAAAAACGCTAAAGAAAAGAAAAATTGGCATCAATTTTAATAACCGCTGTCCTTTAAAAGAGTTCGGTGAAAGAGAAGCGAACAAAACCGAAATGCAATGCTTTGTTTGTGAAAAAACTTCATAGTAAATCAAATTAAATGGTGGCTGCATCCATCCGCCGACGGGTTGAGGAGGTGGACAGGGTGGCAAAACTGTTTACATCCCTAGCAGCAGCTGATCGGATTGTACATCGTGTTTTAGTTGCTTTCAAAAAAACAAAGGATTTTCTCGTTACTTTAGAGGAATTCGAGTGTGCGTTTCTGAATGCGTTTGTATTTGTGTGTGTTTATTTGGTGCGGTCCACCTGTGAGCTTTAGGATTTACAACGTTCACGTCCATCATAAAGAAGCACCAACGGCTGCCTAGAATTCCAATTGGAATTTAACGATGGCTTCTTTGATAGACGTTTTGCCGAAGCTTCGTGTTTTATTGCTGTCGTTATTGACGAAAATTGCAATTAGAAAGGAGAGTGACGCGCCCAGTCATGTTACATGTTCAGCTGCTCTGTGCAAAACCGATCCGGGAAAATATTATCCATAGAGAAATAATGATTGAGGGGCAAATAAAGCTCATCATTATCTGTTATAATGATTTTAAGATGTAAAAGTTACTTGAAGGAGAAAAAATTGCAATATGCTTTTTCATGTAGGTATCATTTTTTAATTACAATTGATTTTATTCGAACTTCGCGTTCCGAGTATCTTATTTATAACTCATTATAAATTTTTGATGTTGTAATTAGAAATTATTTCCCTTTTTGCAATAATTTGTACCTTTCTTTGCCGACTTTTATTAGTCGAACATCATTCGACCAACAATAAAAATAGGCCTTTTTTGGTGCAAACAATAATTTCTACGCACACAAATTTATGTGGAGCTGCAGCTTTTTCATTACTCGTATTCAGCGCAGAATTCAATGCTACCGCGAATTGTATTACGGTCTGCGATTCAATCGATCGGTCCTCCCGGTCGAAAAATCGAACGTTGAAGTTATTTCCGCAGCGATTTAAAGTAAGAAATTAATTTTTCTGATGTGGTGAAGTGGTGTAGAAAGAGGCTATAACACACTGCAAGCGAGAGTACAGAGAGTTCTCGATATAAGAACCTTGCCATTTCCGCACGGAGAACAACGAAGGACGAAACATTTGCAAACAAGAAAGAGCAAACTTTCCAGATGAGCACAAGTCATGGAGTACCCCGGTGCCTATGGAGAAAAACGAAACTGTTACCTTCGAGAGGTGAAATGCTCGTAACTTCAAAGATAGGAGCCCCTTTACCATCTCGGCGGGGACCCGATTGAACCGTAGGGCAGCAATAATGTGGGTAAATCATGAATTCATTGATCCACATTCATCAATCCGTCATTATATGATTATTCTTCTCTATCAGCGTTATAGCGATTCTATTTATGTAGAAATTCGTGTTGAAATTTAGTTTCAAACTTAAATTAACAGTAAGTAATGTGATTACTTAGTAATTATAGTAGAATACTGTTAAAGTGATACGAGCCTCTGTTGGCTCAACATTATAATCGAAAAATGTAATTTTAATAGCAAATTTCTGTACATATTTGGCTCAGTGTAGCAAACAGCAAGAGCCATTGTTTAAATTGTAAAATTAAACCAAGAGGAAATCATTGTTTAAATATTTGGTTGTATTGCTTATACATAACTCGTATAAGAACAATTCCAGTATAGAAAACTTTTATAAGTAATTTATATTTTTAGTTACAATGAAGATCGTTTATTATGCAGAGATTAAGAGCAAAAAACATGATAATGAAAGCATAGATTTGAATTTTATCTATGATTTTTTACGTAGTTGCTTAATAATGTTGGAAGTATTTAACCATAAACCGATTGCGATTAATTAATGAATATTAAATATAGCCGCAGCTACTTTCAATCGATTTAAAAAAGACTACTCATTAAAGCATTAATTAGCATATAAATTAACTGTATTTTAATATTCTACTCTATGCGATGTTTTCATAAAAATAGAAGTTCTGATTAATTCGTTGTTTTAAATGTTTATAATTAAAAAATATCTGCAAATAATTAGCAACACAAATAAGTAAATGTATCCAAAAGTTTTACGGAAATTTTAACCATTTTAAATTCTGTTTTATATTATTTTTATGAATGAAAGATTGCTTACAAGAGGTATTTCCCTTAATTTTATAGTTGAAAGCGTTTATAAATGTTTGCATAATCACGAAAATTGTGTAATTTTGATGACGTGGATCAACGTTTTTCATATATGTATTTTAGCTTTCACGTTTCTGATTAATCTTCGATGCAGTTACATGGAAAAACGGTCCACACTTCGCACTTTCACTCTCATTTCCCGAGGGAGGTCACTGAAATGCAATGAAAACCTTTTCGTGCGCTGGACTCTGCAGAGGAAGTTAACGACGGCTTCAGAGCAACAATTGTATTTCCGACAGAGGGCGTTCTTCGCCATATCCCGCGAGCAGCACTGTTTTTAATACCGTGCAAAAGCCACACTTGTCGGTTTTGCGGAAGCCAACCCCAAAAAAGCGAAGCAAACCTTGGTGTACATTTTGTAGACTGAGCGGAGGTGAGTAGGAATTCGTGTGTTTTTGGGTGGTTTTGTTGTTGCTGATGATGATTGCGATGCTGACGATGTTTTCATAATAATTTTAACGATCATAATGAACGCTAGGGGGGAACGATGATGACTGTATTTATGAAGACGATGATGATGGAAGTCTGCGTTGATGTTGAGCGGCTCCTGTGACGCAATCTCCGGTGTCTTTCGTCCCAGACGCACACCTACAGAGTGTCAGCAACGTGTGAGCTATGTGTGGCTGCGTCTGTATCTGTTTTGATGATTGAAAAATAAATGCCGGCAAAAACTGGGGTTAATTTATTTTGTAATTTTATGAGGGTTGCCGGCGAAGTTTCGTCGACTGGGACACGCCTCTTCAATTACTGCAGGACACGCCCCTTATAACTCGACTCCAGCTGCAACAGCGACGGCGAAGAGGCAAAGGATTAGACAGGACTCGACTCGAGCTTAAAGCGGACGTGGAAATCCTGCCTCTTCGATCGGGGTGAGTTTCTGTTGCTCTTAATTGCGATGGCGCCATATTAAATTAGAGAAGCGTTCGACCGGCCGCTGAACCCGATTTTAATGACAATGAATTCGTCCGCTTGCGAGGGAAGCATCGAACCTGCACTCAAGACAGGAAATCCAGCAGACGAAGCAAAAAACAGAAAGCGTGAAGTAATTTCCAGGAGCTCGCAGGATGTCGATGCGGTTCGAGAGTTCGGCTTCAAACGACATCCAGCTTAAGCAACTTCAGTGCTCAGTTTTCCGTGCATACGTCGCAAAGCCTCGTTAATCCGCGATAAAAAGGCGAAAGCAATCGCTGCTTTGTTGGGAAAATCGTCATTTGAAGCGTGCAAACAACCGCTTCACGCACGTATTCACAGCACACACTCAAAGAAGCCACCAGCGAAGTTTCGTATGCACAGCGACGAAATGCATTCATAATCCCGGCGACGACGACGAAGCTGCGTTGGCAGGTCGCGCTCCGGCAGCTTTAGGAAACTGGAATATTAACGAACATCCAGGAACTTTGCTTCACTAAAGCCTCGCAGACGCAGTGAGGAACGTCGACATGTAAAGGATTCGTTAAGAAATGTTCGCGAGTCTGTTGTTGGCGCTGTTTTTGGCGGCTGCTGATTATTGTTATAATTAAACTAGAAGCCACAAAAAGTCTCTTCTAACGTTAGGTGAGTCCCTGCCGCCCACTTTCCACACCTCCCAACGAGACGAGCGTGTGTTAAGCTGGGCTTCAGTTCCGTCGCATGCTCCGTAGGTGGGCAAAAAGCCGTTGATTCCATTGAAATTACGAAATCTCTTTGTCAAAAGTTAATTTCGAATTAATGCCATGTTTCATTTATAGTTTGTGGCGAGTGTTGTGATTGTCTATGTTATGTTTTTGCTGTTGTTTTGCTACAAAATTGTTTTGTTCATGTAATTGTTGTTTATGTTCTGTGTTCCGTGTTGTTGTTGCTGCTGTGGTTATTGCGGTGCTTGGTTTCACAATCGAATTGGCATTAAGCAGGATTACGTTCAGTAAACTTGAAATCATGTGATGCTCGGTTGGTTTTTGTTGCTGTTGTAGCTGCCTTGCTTCAGTTTTTCTGTTGCTTTCCGCCCACTCAACCCAGCGCCATCATCAATGCATCAGTGAAAGCTTTAAAGAAAAGGCAGCACACGCTTCAAGTACAAGGAAGCTAAGAATGAGGGATCAATCCGCTTGAGCAGAGGCAACAAAAGTCTTCCGAAGGACATCGCCTGGAGTCTGCACCGACCTCGCCACAGATAATGTCGTGGTTAAGTCAGGCGTGTCAAATCGGCTGCAGAGACGGCGACGCTCCTCTCCTTTGTTTTATGTGTCGACGAGGACGAGGAGCAACATCATCGCCGTCGTCCTCATCTATGATTAGAAGCAAAGTCGACGAGCTTGCGTCATGCTTGATACAGCGATAACTGTAAGCTGACAGACACACCGACACATCGACACACACACACACACACGAAGCTCTGCATGTCTCATTTCAATAGTGAAAATAAAATTGAAAGTTCGGTCGAGCATCTTCTGAATTAAATTGAACATTCTGCGGGTTGCTGCTTCATTCTTTACTCCAACTTTCGCCGGCCTTCACTTGCAGTTGACTGGCAAAAATGTTCATCTGACTTCGATTATTTTGCTGACTTGCAGCTTTTTGCTGCACTCCCGATTTTTCGTCTTTTTATTCCCTTTTCATGCGTCTGCTTCCGACGGAGTTGCTTTTATTATCATTTCGTTTCCGGTGCGCAACATGAATGCGAACTCTGTGCGCTGTGAATGATTGAGAATCCGCGTGCCACTCAACTAACAGACGGAAATTGGACTGCAGCTGTACGCTGTGTGTCCTCTTAAAGCCAATTTCATTACAAGAGACCAAACTTATGAACTTTTCCAAGAAATAACTTTTTAAATTTGTATTTCTTCCAATGCAGTTTCGAAATTAATTGTTTTTTTTTCTACGTTACCACACTTAATAGTAAAAATATTTTTCTATTTGTTGAAGTACGAAATTGAAATTGAAATTTTATTGAGCCAATTTAAACAACAATTAAAGTAAAATTTATTAAATTAAGAAACTGCTAAAATTAAGGAGTAGCTGAGTCGGGACATTGCACGCCTCAGATGCCAGAGTTCCGAGTTGGAATCCTCTAGCAAGCATTCTTTTCTGTTTCGTATTTATTAGAATCCAATTCGCATTCATATTCCAGTTGGTATTCACAATTGGAATCCAGTTGGCGGAGCGTAACAAATCCGAACTGGAATTAGACTTCACTTCCGTTAAATCCCAATCAGACTTCGAAGATTTTTCTACTCTGCTATTTAATTCTGTTTGATATGATTCTCACAGGAGAATTTAAAAATTAAAGATTTCTATTTCTGCAGCATTTATTATTAACTCAATCTTATCCGCTGTATAACAGATAATTCATAAATTAGTGATTAATTTGTATTTTCTTCTCCTTTCAGTTTTTGTTGCTATATAACGATGAAGAACCACAACCGAAATGAAGAGTACGAAGAAGTATCGCTTCTGGGAAAATAGCAAATAGAAGAATCTCACTGATAGAACTATGGAGCATCTGTTTCAACGCTCGATCTTTTATGAACCTTCGATGGAAAACTCTGACGCTGAACTCCACTCGCAATGCGCTTAAAATAGGACCTAATAATAATTTCTACAGATTAATAATAATGAAAATATTATCCATTTATCGAAAATAATGTTATAGCATATTTAATTATTATTATTAAAAACAATGACATGTTTCTAACAATAATTTATTATATAGAGAAGAGTGAAAAAATAAGGATAAATGCCTCTAATCTATTAAAAACTATTGTTTAGTTTATTTAAATAAATAATGTCTGTAAATTATAAATATTTAATTGTTCTAATAATTCTTAATTATTACTATATCATAGAGGAAAATATAATTAATCAAATCATAAAGAAAATTATTTAAATTATGAATGTTGACATTAAAACTTTTGCTGTTATAGAATCAAAATAATCCGCCATATTTTCCACTTTTTAGTAATGATTTAATACGTTCATTAGTGAGCAGTGCTTAAAAAGCCCTCACAATTTATTTATGGCTTATGGTTCAATTATATTGCAGTAATCACCCGCTCGACGGGGCGAGAATTGTGTAGGACTTCGCCGTTGGATCGTCTGCATCGAATAATCACAAATTTGCATAATTTCATTCAATTTTAATCTGGCGATTAACTGCTAAATGCTGCAATTGAACAGCGGCTACTAAACAGATCAACGCAATAAGGAATAAAAGCAACCCGAAATCCTTTGATACAAAAACATCTGCAAATAGCCAGCCAACGTGTTGTATAAGCATTTATATCCTGAGGATTACGTGTGTTGGCGACACCAGCGCCGGGGCATCGTGAGGACAGAGCGCATTAAAAGATTAAAGGTTGTTATTCAAATTGCGGCAGGGTCAAAAAACATCCAAATTAAATGGACAAGAGAGATCGATATCCAAGCAATTGCTAGGTACAATAATAATAAAAGGGAAGGATTGATTTTGATACGCTTTGGTGTGTGTTTGAATTAAATTTGGAGTAAAGGTTCCCTAGCAACCGAAAAAGTTCCATCATTTTCACCATTCGCTTGGATGTGTGAGTGCGTTTTATTGTCCACTGAAGCGGCATACGCACACATACATCCACAGGCGCATTACTTATATTTCAGACTTTATAGTTTGTCGTAAAGGATGTCCGGTTGCTGTATTTGCGACAGGAGCTGGACAAATAACAAAACGCAACACAAAACAGGATCATAAAATATTGATGCTGTAGTTGTTAGCAAAAAGGGTGACGTTGCTGCTGTGGCTCGTTGATGCTCTTGTTATGCATGACACAGCAATTCTACTTTGTATTTGCAGGACATGTATCCGAGTCTGTATCGTCCCAATAAACTCCTTGTTGTTGTGTTTTGGGGTTGCAAGTTGTGCCTTAAAAATGGCGTTTACATGTCATCATTTTCGCTTTATTATTTTGAAAATGTCACAAATAAACAACAGAATTGCGATGCCACAAACAACAAACGAACCACACAGACTAAAAGACAGACAGGAAGAAGGATGAAAGCAGAAGGAGAAGGTAATTAATTCTTCGTCAGTCTTTGCTCTTCTCCTTCTTCATTCCGCAGCCGCTTTCTCTGTTCAGATCTCAACTTTCATCGCTTTTCCTGAATGGTTTCAGTCGTCATCTTTCAGGCGACTCCATCAGACTGCCTCCGGAGTGACTCAGAAATGGCCAAACGTGGCCGGGCGCTGCCTCCTTGTTTCAATTTTTAACTTTTAAATAATGAAGCGTGAACAATCTTCTTCAGTCTCCAGTAAAATGATCTTTTTTCCCTCATCGGCTTTGATGCGTTTCACAATTCATTGCTGCTCGAATCTGTTCCAGCCCTTTAAGCAATTCCATTGATTTCTTTAGTTTGTCATCCTCGCTTCTACTTTTGAAGGACCCTTTTTCAATTATTTATTGCTTTGCGGTTGTTTGTTGCACTCTTCCTCTGTAAATTGATTTAATATAAATAATGTGAAAGTAAAAGTCTCTAAGAATCGGCAAGTGAGTGAGATTCGCTTTACAATCTTTTATTGCTTTCATGAATTAAAAGATATCGTCACAGATGACTTTTCAGTTTCAACTTTTTAAATCTGAAAGTCATTTTGTTTGTTGTGATTGAAGAAAAGAATTAAATTATTACCTCATTTATAATAATAACTCCTCTTTTTCTGGCCTTCTTTGCAATGAGCTTCCTTTTATTTAACAATCACTCAAGAGTTCAGGAATTATTAATTTAAATTCATATTAACCATAAATTCATATTATCCATATTAATTTCTATTCTCATAACTGCATAAATAATAAAATTCTTCTTCATAAGTATAACTTTCCTAATCGGTATGCCGCTTAATTCTACGTAATTCATCCCTATCTCGCTTATTTTCAATTGCCAAATGAATTTGCTACTAGCTGTCATAAATACTCGGCGCTCATAAACTGGAGAAGCGTTATCTTCCAAGCTTCTTTACTTTTCCATTCAATGTGTTTGTTGCTGCTGTCATGATTTGCCTGCTCTCACCACCAATTAAGCCGCTTTTTTCTTTTGTTGTAGGTTTTTTGTAGATTTTAACTTCACTAATCTCCTTGTTTTAGTTGTAGCCCCGCCTCCACGTATTTGTTTTTCTAGTTTTTACTCTGAAGAAATTTTTCCTCTCTTTACGTGTTTTTGTAGTCTGTTGCTCTTTCTTCACCAGTTTGTGTATTGTTGTTGTGATCTTCAGTTGACAACGGTTTTCTCTTTTGCTTCTTCTGCTCTCTTATCCTATACTCCCCACTTTTGTTTGTTCTCTTGCTAAGCGTGGTGAAAGATTGATCTTGTTGGCTTTACACCTTTAAAGTCTTGCACTGTGTTCATGTTCGCCTGATGCATTGTAAGAAAAATGCAAAATGACGGAGAATATGAAAAATTCAACTCCCTCTTCTGGTTGATTAACAAACCACGTTAATCAAGCAGCTTGTGAATTTCAAAGCAGCCTAAAGGTATGCAATTACATTATGGCACAAATTAATTCAGAAACTCTAGATGTTTACCTCTGAAAATATCCAATTGCAATTCCATTTTAATAAATTAATTTTAGTTTGTAAAAGAAATAACAAACTTTTAACAATAAATAAATTAATTAAAATTTAATTTGTATTACCTTAACCATTGCCATACTACTTTCAATGGTTATTTTAATGTTTATTAAAGTAATTCAGTAAAATAGTTTTTAAAAAAATAGAGTACAAAGAAACGCCAATTCTAATTGGCTAAATTCTATTGATTTTCTTGTTTTATACAGATTCTAACAAACTATTTTCTATTCAATAAAGTTAAATGATAATCTTATAAAGTGTCAATTTCATTGCATTTCAAAGGGATTTTCATAGCTCTAAAAAATTCTAAATAACTTTTATACCAATGAACTAAAAGGATCAAGGACAAGAAAAAGACCCCAAAGTCGATTCATAGCGACAATAAAATTGCTAAGAATGTTTCCAAGTTTACCCAAGTGACAGGCAGAGACTAATAAAAACAGCAACATGATGAAGTCGTTGTGTTTCTCGCAACTTTTACTCGTTACCAGTTTCGCCTCCATCGTCGTCGCCGCTGCTGCTGCGCTGGTGATTTACAGCAAATCAAATGGAACAGCGACAGGCAACCAAATAAACAAACGAACGAACAAACATCGCCGACAATAAATCATCCGAGTGCGGTCCCGAAGTACCACATGCAACATTTCCAAAAGGCATTCCTCAGCTTTGCACGAACTGCGCGCGCCTCATGAAATGCCAAACAAATTGGCAAGCGTGTTTGCGATGTCACCGAGCTGCATCCAGGATGTGTTCCTGAACAGCGGGAGGCAGGGGAGAGGGAGGGGTTTGTATACATGAGTGTGTAAATCGGAAACGGAGTATGCAAGACATAAATTTTTGTTAACAATCGAATCATCCGCCCTCGAAGTGAGCGAGTCACAAACGAGTGATTTTTTCCATCTGCAACGATTTTTGGTAGCTCCCAGTGCAGAATGAGTTTTAAACAAACCACGAGAACGGGAGAAAAAGCCAGCAGCGTGATGATGAGTAACTCAGGAGATTGTTCTTAAGCTCGTTTCCATTAAAAGTAACCAAATGTTGAGTGTATTCGGCTGATGTGTGTTTGCTTAGACTTGTGTGTGCGTTCCGTATGTTCGTGTACGCTGTGGGTCTTAAAAACATCCCTGATATGATTTATGTTGCTGCGGAAGCCGACACGTTTCCCCATCCGCTCGAAACCCGATCACACACCCACACACATCGACGAGCACCGAGCTTAACTTTGCACTTGTCTTATTTGCACGTCTCGAGTTTCTTGAGAGCGGAGAAGTATGTCGATGTACTCGGCTTATTTAACCACTTACCCACACATGCACACACACACACATACACAGGCGAAGATGCTATAAATCACAGCAAGGACCTCTGCCCTTCATGCGCATAACTGCAAAATACTTTCACCCGCTTCGCACCGACAACGTTTACGTTTCAATGAATTATGATTAGTGTTCACCTTGACTACGAATCGCTGCTGCTATCGACCTTCATCCTTCACGCTTCATCCTGCGTCCTCCGTCCTTCGGCGTTTTTCCGCTTTAGCTGCTCTCGGGTTTTTGGGGTTTAAGTTGCAGTTCAGTTCAAATGCTTTTTAGCTTGCTAACCTTTGAACGCATCCGGAGGAAACCCAACCACATCTCCGCCCACGCGCACTTTGAGTTAGTTCGAGTTTTGGACACGACATGCGAAGACTTGTGTCTTTCGGCAAGGACTCAACCCTCATCGTCGTCCCCGGCTCCACATACGCGGCCATCTCAAACGAGTCTCTTTATAAATAATTCCTTGAAAGTTTTCCCTGTGCACACGGAACTTTTCCATTTACTCCTGAATAACATATCAAGAGCGCTAAATTCGGCGACCCCTTGGAAGAGGTTCATACATGAACCTTTCCTGAGCTCCATGCGGGCAAAATATGAGAGGTACGAAGAGACCGAACGTTACAATTTAGAGGAAGTGAATCCATCAGCTTCCAGCGATTATCATCGCTTTTGCATCTTCAGCAAAGCTGAAATCTCAAGTCTACCAACCTGAATACGATGCAAATGTATACAATCTTCACTATGAGGGAAGATGATGTCTTTAAGATCCACCTCAAAGATAAATATTTTGCTAATTTAAATATACAAGGTTCTCAATTGATTGTAAATTAAGTAAATTAAACATTTCATCAACTTTGTTTCAAGTCTGCGAGATTTCGATAATTTAAAGAAATACTTTCTCTTTTATTTATCAACCTCTTTAATTGATGTTATCAAAAGGAATCTATCGACATTCATGCTTTTCCCTGAATTCATTCTTTGACTACTCCGTTAAGATTCCCTTCATGAGCTTTCGAGGGACGTCGAGACTTTGAGGCATGGCAGCGACCCAGTTTTCGCAACCCATCGGCTGGAAAACTCTTAGATCAGACAGAGAACTCCTTCGTCTTCTGGTTGCTGTTCTCTGTGGACTGTGCAACGGACGAGGCAGGACTTCTATGAAACTGATGGGAGTGGGTAGGCGAAAGCGCAGCATGCAAAAAAGTGATTAATTTATAATTAAAATTCTACGTAAAACGGTATAAATTTTAATTAGAGTGTCATAAAAAATACAATTGCATTCGACAGTTAATATATATATGTGTGGGTAACGGTATAAATATGTTTAAAGCGTCGTGTTTTATTGTGGAACTACGACGCGACGAATCAAAACAGCGACAGCATTCGCGAATTGTTTTCTCTAAGAACGCTAAATATTTGCGACAAAAACTCGTGCGAAGCTGTGCTCTGTGCAATGAAGTGCTTCGAAACTTTACTATTCGTCCTTCTGCGGAATTTCCCAGTACTGTTCGTCCTGGTGTTGCTCCTCCTTCTCCAGCGAACGGAGGGTGCTGTACTTCAGGCCGATTCCTGCAAGAGAGATGCAAAGTCCGGCTGAGAATGTTTGGTTTTCAGTTAGAGACACTCACCAGTCAGGAGGCCGCCAACGATAGCCACGGCCAGAGTCAGGACGAGGCTGAGGACCTGATAGCCGGCCTGAGCAGATGCAGTCCGGTTGTAGCCCTGCCGAAGGAAATTATTATTATTGTTATCAATTAGGTTAAACTGATTGATGGCTGTAACTTACGCCGATGAACGTTAGCAGTGTGCCGTTGTTGGGCGTGTCCATATCCACCGAATCGGCCTCGCCCATAGCCGGGAAGATGGGCACCATGTCGGACTTGTACAGCTCCTTGGTGACAAACCATGCGTGGAAGGACGAGGCGAGAGCCGAGAGCACGGCCGGCATCCCGTGCAGGTTGTGGATGCCGCAAGTGTCATGAATACGAAGGAACGATCGAAGGAGAGGCTTCCAAATTAGAGGCAGGAGAACAAAGTGTTACTATTCGAAGTATGTTGCACTTAATACATCAGTTCAGAGAAGATAATTTATCAAGTATCTATCAAGGTCTTCTTGTATGAAGCTATATTCAACTAGGGAGCCAATGGCAGACCTGCAAACCTCAAATGTACGAATTTGATTCTATTGTTTATTGGTTCCCTAATTGAGCACCGCTGCTTATTCGGAATTTGATGTGGACGAAGCAATTTCGGTCTTGTAATTGGAATTCCTCTTTCACGCAGACGTCACCGATATTCAACCATTATTAGGAGAAATGCTTTCGTGTTTACGGCAAACTCTGGGCCACACACGCACACACACCTTTGTTATTGAGTTCGCCTTCGGGTGCAATTTGCATTTTCAACTAATTTAATTCAACTCAATGAATTATTCAATATCAACATATGTTCCAGAAATTGCATTTATTATAGATTGAAAATAATATCCAGTTCATGAGGACGCATAAAATATCTCATATTCAGAGTAAAGGTCGAATAATAGCCGAATTTAGTGAGAGAACCTTCCGTAGCTCACTCAATTCTTTCAACAAAAGAACATTTAATGGGAGTTTATCCTTAAACCATCTTTAAACAGACATTTTATTGTATTTCCTAAACCCTATTCTCCTTCGTTCTCTCTCCTGTTTCTTGCAAACCCTCGTGCAACCGCATAAATTGTAAGATAAGTTTAATTAATAAAATATTTGACTTCATTTGGAAAGAAACTTAATGAAAAAATACAAAAAAGAAAACCCTTGGCCTTCTGCTGTATCGTTATTTATGAGGTTTCCATATGCAGTGCTCCTCGCAGCTCCCTTCAGAGCAACAAGACCCACGCACATCCTTCGATTTTATAGTGATTCAAAGTTTTGGAACGCTTTGTTTATGCTCAGCACCTTCGTTCGTTCATTCTTCTCGTTCTGTTGACCTTTGCTTAACCTCGAAGTATAAATTGTATTCGAATAGCTTTTGTTTCAAGCAAAGTTTCCTCTTTTCTCCAGGAGAATTTAATTTTGCTCTTAAGGGCGGAAGGAGTGTCGCTGTTGTGGGTGGCTGAGATGCTTGGTGTGGCACCAGCTCCCCCGAAAGGGACGCGGAAATTGTGGAGGATGCAGAGCTGAGGTTCGTAAGGACTTCGGTTATTTGAAACAATTTACAGCAAACAATTTAATTGTGGTGAGTTTATATCTTGTTTCAATAAAATATTACTTCGCAGAAAATTATTGTCTTGCATAAAAAAACTCACTGCCAAAGGAATGATTTTTGAAATATGCGATATGAAGGAGAACAACAACGGCAATTGTATTGTCCTGAAGCCAGGAAGATATAAATGAATAAAATTTATCTCTATTCATTGAGGAATCGAGGAATGTAAGGAATTTTTTACGAACAGAAATATTCGAGGGAAGTTTTATTATTATTTTAATGTTTCCATTATTAAAATACCTCTTCACTTGATATAAATTCCTGCTACATTTAAACGTAGCATAATTGGGTGGGAATTGAAATTAAAGGACCCACAACGAGAGTAGGAGAAATGGAGCAATAAAGTGCTCGGCAGCAGCAGCTCCATGTTATTTATAATCTTCCTTAATTGCATCTAAATCGATTAATTTTATCTCATCTGAATAATCTTTTTAAATTCTGTTCACTAATTTCGCTGGTCCATGGATAAATACAAACGTATATACAAATGAAGGTGTGGTTTAAATGCTTTAAATTTCTCACCAAATTTAAACTCACCGATAAATAGTGATAACCCAGGACGGAGATCACTCCAGCGGCAATTCCTATCGTAATGGCACCGTGTGGTCCAATGATTAAATTGGCAACACTGCCGATGGCCACGCCTCCAGCCAATGTTGAGTTCTGCACATGGACCATATCGAATTTCCTCTCCCCGTTCATGCAGATGGAAACCAGAAATGTAGTGACTGTAAAAGAAGGAATACTGAAAAATATCTGCTGGATAATGGTCGTGGAGTTCCATGGTGCTTCTGGAAATAATAACAGTAATAAAAACTGCGACAGCAACCAAGAAGACGCCGATGTAGCAATAGAATTTTATTGATGACAAAAAGTAATAGAGAAGGTTATGTACGGTTTATTCCGGCGAAGTACTATAAATACCATATATCGGAAGTTTTTAACTGAGAATAAATAATGAATACATAAAGAATAACTGTGAATGGTAATAAAAGCTTAAGAATTATGAATGATGAGGAAAGAAATGACAATAACAAGGGAGCAGATAAAGATAATGGATAAGTACAATGAAACAATGTTAATAATAATGGAAAATAGTGATGTTACAAACACTGGGGAATAGTAGCAACGGGGATTTATTATGATGAATAAAAATCAATTGTGCGTCATGGTGATGACCTGTAATGATGAATGATGATTAGTAATTATGAAGTGAGGAGCTACTCAGGTGATTCATCCCTGAATCGGAGGCAACAATCTCAAAAAGTATCGACGTAGACTCATTCTATATTATTTGCCAAATCAATCTTTTAATTGGCTTTTAATTTAAATTGTATCCAATGAATGACGATGGTTCATCATGAATAAAGCTAAATCATGATGGAGCGATGGTTAAAACGATGATGATTGAAGAATACAGTGCAGTAGCATGAATATGATGGCTATAGGCAGCTATAGAAATTTAAATAATGCCTATCAACGGGCTTCTCTTAATTATTCCAACATATTTATTACAATGTCGCAATGTAGAGCGTGATTTCAAAACAATGGATACCGTGTAGACATTGTATTGCCTTCGGTACAGCCAGCGACGGATGAAACGAGTTACTGCTGATGACGATGTTTGTAATAACGTTGTCGCTCTATGGTTGCACGGTGATGGCGTGAATTTGATGGTGATTATGGTAACAATGTTGATCACAACATGCTAACAATAATTGCGATACTATTGAGTGGTGCTTCATTAATATTTAGCACAATAACAACGCTGGCGATTACAATGATGTGGTTGAAAGCCGCATTCACATAAAAGAGAAAATAATTGACTGCCGCTGGCTGCTCTTCACTCGCTGATTTGCTTAATGCAGCCTAAAACAGAGCTAATTGCGAAATTCCATAATCAATTTCCAATGAATTGCAAATTCGAGTAGCCGAAGGACTTCCGGCAGCAGTCGGTTATTAGTATTTTCAGCATCATTTCAACGGCAAACAAACGTTAGATATCGCAAGGAACGCGAAATATTATTCAAAGAATAGTTTAAAGCAGAGACTCGCTAAAACTCATCAGAATTTGAACTGTTGTGAAGAGTTCAGCTCTTACACATTAATTATATGAATTCTTTTAAAGTATTTCGAGGAATTGAAAGAATTCGCTTTAAAGAATTCCCTGAAATTGAAGCATTTCTCCCGTCAGCACATCTCAGCCGAATGCTGCTGAATTTCGCATTGCAGCCGAACGACAGCCTTTTCGAAGTTAACGTGAAAATTCTCATTTTCTTTCTTTCCTCAACTTCGCTGTAAATCAGGCGGAGTTGCTCCGTGAACCCGTCGCACCTTCCGGTTCAGCAGTCGTGGGTCCTGCTCTCCTGCTCATTAGCAAGTTGCTCGGATCCGGAGATCCCAGAGTGCTGCTAGTGCGAGATTTTTAATTTGTGCTTCCTTGTGTCCTGGCGTCGAGGGACTCACAAGCGCAGGCGGCAACTTGTTTGCTCCATTTGGCATTTAATTAAAGCCAGTGTAATCAATGAAGGATCCAGTCACGGTACCGCGTAGGTGCTCACATGTTCAATATACTCGAATATACTCAAAGCTGTTTACGAGTTTCGACGTTTACGAGATGTCGTAAAAAGTTAAGGCTTTCATTTCCTTCGCTGGGTGTGAATCGTGGACTCAGGGAAGAAAATAAAAAATGTCTGCAAAAATGATGCACTTTTAATAGCACGAAATGTACCTTTAATAAAGTGAAATGTCTTCAGTAACATGACGAAAAAATTAACAAAAAATATGATGAAAAAGTCATGTTAATTATAAAGATTTTCAGCGGTTATTTGTTAATGTTCGATAGCGATACGATTGTTAATACTCGAAGTGCTTTGAGATAAATTCTCAATAAAATTCGAACATATAAAGTCGCACTTCCATAACCTTCCTTTGACCCGTTCTTAAATCGCTCATGCGTCACGCTTCGGTTATTCATTTGTCGTTCGAATAATCATTGAAACCTTTCAATAACCGATATTATTAGCCTTAAGTGATTTTCCAATCTTCTCTGCACTCTGAGCTGAACACGAACACATTTCAATTAAACTTCTCAGACTTCCTCCGCGTCTGTTGGAGTGTGACAATAACAAAGTTGTTCCCCCGTCTCCCTCCCGCGACCAGACAGGCTCCCAGACTGCAATAGTGCTTAGGATCTGCCTAACATGTGCTGATGGCTGCGTTCGTGCAGCGTTTCGACTCACCTGTTGCCGCTGCTAATGACAGATACGTGTTCAAGATGGCCCGCTCCTGGCCGGTCCCGTTGGCAAGCACCGAATTGAAGCTGGGCCAGTAGACCCACAGGAAGAGCGTTCCAATCATGGCGAACAGGTCCGAGCGGTAGCTGGCGCCCTCGAACTTCCCGGCCGCGTTCTGCTCCGAGCTGGGACGCAGTATGAAGCTCAGCGCAAGACCGAAGTAAGCGCCGAATGCGTGCACCGTAATCGAGCCACCGACATCGCAGACCTGAACGAAGGACAAAAGCCCAAGGAGACAGAAATAAATTACAAATAAAGACAAAGATTTACAGGAGATAATTTCATTTTAAATGGATTCTGTGTGTGCAGTGGGTGTGTGGCTCTGTGCTTGGTGTTTACTCAGCAAATGACTGTCTAATGAAACACTCACGGAGAGGACATTAAGTTGCAGGTGTTCGTTGACGGTGAACAGGACGACCTCGACCAGCGACATGACCAGGAGCTGAACGACGGTGGTGCGGCCCAGCAGCGCGCCCATGCTAATCAGTGGCACCGCGGCGGCGATGTCAGCGTCGATGATGCTGTCCAGAGACAGGCTAAAAGAGGCACAGGACAGCAGGTCAGAGCGAGAGCGAGATAAAGCAATTTTAGAAGTGGAGAAGGAAGGATGGAAACTTAAATAAAGAAGTTGCTGTTTTGTAAACTTTTCGCGAGTGCACAGAAGAGACAAGCGCACGCATACTTAAACACAAACACAAACACACACACACACACGTGAAGGAAAGACAAACACTTGTTTCTGTTGCTGTTTGTGTTTCCTAACGACGCCGAAAACAGCAACAGCAACAAACAACTGACGCTGAAGATGCAACAGGATCAAAGTTTCTTCGCTGCTCGCGATTTTGGCCGCGACGTCTGCTGCAGTTGAAGCTGCAACCGCATCGCAGTCGTTTTCAGCGGCTGCCGGAAGCGGAAGTGGCTGGTGGAAGAGGCTCAGCACTCGGAGCGTGAGCTGAAATGCAATCTTCAACTTTAACGTTTGCACTTCCTCTTAAAATTAAACCGTTACTTCTTCTGGGGCTTTTGTTGGCCAGGCAACAACCCATTGATGCTGTAGACATGAGTGTTTGTTGTTGTTGTTGTCATTATTGTTGCTACAGTTGCTGTTGTTGCAACGTCAAAGTTTTCTTTTGCTCTTGAGGAATGAGTTTTTTCTACAACTTCTTAATTTCTTCTTCTGCTTTTATTTTGATTGCTAAAAACAGAAGTTGTTTTGCTGCAGTTGGATTTTGTTTGAAGAAGAAAGAGAACAAAAAAGCGGAGATGAAGAAGGAAAGGACCTTTCAAACAGAGTTTCTTATTCGTTGTTCTTTTCTTAATCTTTGTGATGTTTTCATTCTGTAATTTGTGTTCGCATCTGACGGCAAAGTTCAACGAAATAAGAAATTAATTAGCGCAGGTAGATCCTGTGCAACACACCCGCACACACTAACACACAAACATCAACACAAAACTGTTGAACATCGTTAACGAAGTGGCGATTGTTTAAGATCATTTTTTTTTTAATGCAAACGCTTCGCTTTGTACTTAAGTTAAGCTGGAAAAGAAGAGGATTTAACTAAGCACAACTTCTCGCGCTTCTTTTATTTCTATTCTCGTTTCTTCTACAAAATCACCTTATTACGCCGCCCACTTGATGAAGCACCCCTTTAACCAATATCGCCCACTGAACGATGATGGCGGCGAGGAAGAGCGAGAAGCCTGTAGCACTGTAGCCATATCTGCGCAGGAATGCCATAAGAAAACCGAAGCCAACAAATATCATAACGTGGATGTCCTGGAAATCTATAAAACATAAAAAGAACAATTAGAATAATGAAACGCAAGGAAATCTACGAGGTCAAAGTTCATATGTGAATGTTAATTGGATAAAATGTGCTCAGTAAGTGATTGAAAGGTGTGAGGAGTTTATGAACGAAAGAAGTTATTAAAAAGGCGAACCGAAATTGCATATTTATCGATACTAAGTCAACATCTAGAAGAACGGATGCTTATTTCTCTCCTAACTTTTTTATTGGATTTTAAATAGTGTAAATAATGCTTTAAAAACCTGAATTAAAGCAAAAAATTCGATTAAAAGCCATTCTTGCATTACCAAAATGTGACCAAAAAGTGACACCTAAAAGTAAACTAAAAGAAGCTGTGACTACGAAAGTTTTCGTAAAAAGGACCTCCTAAATGTAGACTACTTGTTGTACTATTTTCATAGCTGAATTGCTTTTATTAAATGATTATTGTAATATATTTCATATGTATTATTTGATTATAATTGATTATTGGAAACTTGTTAATTTCAACAATGTTCTGCCATTGTTTCCTTTATGAAACTGGCTACAGCGGGACTTCCGATCTTCGTGTAGACATAAGGAAGTTCCTTGGTACCATGTTTAAATGCTGCGATGCCCACTTGTTTGCCGTTGCGCAAAACGGGCCCGCCGGAATCGCCTTTGTCCGGACGTTTGTTCTCGTTCAATGTACAGAACATATTCTCCGTGATGGTCAGCGCACCTTCCGAACGGTGAGGAGCGTACTGGGCACTGCACTCCTCCGTTGAAATAACGTCGACATCAGTTTTCATCAGTATTTTGCTTTTTTTCCCTTGCTCCGTCCGACCCCAACCCGCAACCGAAACAGAGTCACCTGCGTTGACGTCCGAATAGTCCAGCTCGATCGTCGCAATGTTCTCTCCTTCCAAGGTGCCGTCCAACTGTAAGATTGCCAGGTCCAGATCGTACCAAGCGCTCTTGTTGAAATTCTCTGGTATAAGCACGGCTTTGTGATTTACACGAGTAGCACCTTTCGCATTGCTCGATCCGGCCGTCACAAATACGTTTTTCATATCCGTCAAGCAATGTGCAGCTGTCAACACACATTTCGGACTTATTATGCTTCCTCCGCAAGCAAGCCGCCGTATCCTTTGAACGTATACGTGAGCCATGTATGGAAGCTCCTCGATCTTCGCAGGCTCGCCATTGATTATTCTCGGCAGCCGGCTGCAGGATGCAACGTTCACAAGTACTGCTAAGGAGCAAAAGGCGTTCAAATAGAAAACCAAGTGAAATGCCATGTCTTCAACTGTTACTGTGCACAACTGATTGAATAACGCCTCCAACTGCTTCGCTTTTATAAGCGAAAATTCTAATTATTTCCGAAAGTATCGCAACCACGCATTAATTTTATTATTTGCAATTAAGATTATTATGAAATATTGTGAACATAATTCTTAAATTTCACGTAAACCGAAATTGGATTTTTCCCAATCGCTTTTGCAATTAACTTTTGCAATAAAGTAGGGAATTCAGACGACATCTTTGACACTTGATGATGGTTATCTTTTGAAAGTAAATGGAAAAATAATGCAGATTCTAGCTGAAGAGAAGAGACGCTGTTTACATAAGGAAAAGGGCCACGTCAACAGACATCAATTCAAAGATTAACATATTTAATAACCTTTGCATAACTATGGATATCTAACATTTGTTAATATTGGTATTATTAGTATTATTTTTTCATTTAATTTAATTAAATTTATCTATGATTATTATAAATCCCAGCTATGGATGAAATACATTATTAAAGACTCGAATGATCTGAATTCTAAATTAATAATTATCACATAGATTTCTCACATACATATGAACTAAATTATAAATACAATGCAACTATTTACAATGTTTGCAATAGCATCAATAAATTAATTTAACCTATATTCAAAGCTTTTCTTAATTGAGCTCAAGTTTAGCAACATCAGAAACAGGAAAATCATTAACAAACTCAGCGATTGTAATTGAAACGAGTGACATCAACCTTAACGCCGTAAACTAAGTGATTTGTTGATTGTTTTTATGTATTTATTAATTGAAATTCTTGTTTGCATTTTCATCAATGAAAACTTTTCTTTGTCTCGTAGATTTACAAGGATCATCACATCGATCTAGAAGAATTTTTATTACTATTAAATAGCCAACAATTTCCTAGTTAATTGATGATGTGGAGCAACAGATAAACTTTACATGAGTGCAAACAATCGATGGAACAATTGAGATAAACGCACTTAACACACACTTGCAAACAAATACAAACACATTCACAATAATCACACTCAGCGACGTACATGTGAAATAATTGAGTGAAGTATTAAACTTCATTTATGACTACATGGATTTGGCGTTAATAAACGCAACAAGTTTCTAAATTTCCTGTGATAATGACTTGAACATAATTAATGAGGTCTAATTTGAATATGATTGAAATTTCGTTCGTTCATTCTAATAACTTTTATTTATATATTTCAATACAGAAATCTATTGCAAATGGTGGGCTATGTGCATATATCGATGAACAATGTCTTTGAAGGGAAGTGTGAGGAATTTTTTATTATATATACTTGAATTTCTATTAGTTCCTTGCAGTTTTAAGTGTTTAAACGATGAAAATTTGCGTGTAATTTTTATCTCTCCTGTTGACGATTTCTTACAGTTTTTGAATGCATTTTTTTTTTATGATTATTTGCACTAAATAAGTTTTTGTTTATTTATTTCATTCATATGACATATTAATTGAATATTCAGTAATATAATGGAATATAAATGAATTATGAGGCGTATTTTGCTGTTCATTTCGGTGTGCATTAAACACATCTGAATTGAATTAATCTTTTTGTAAATTTGCGATGTTTTAATTCGAGTCATCACCATTCTACTTGTTGTTTCTGTTTATAATTATCCAGTGTTAATTAGATAGAGTTAATTAATTTCTATTAACACCTGAAAAGCGAAAAGTGTGAGCAACGAGGGAAATTCTAGTGGACTTTTAAATAATAGACTTTTGTTGTCATGGATTCATTAAATTTAAATTAATCAGCATTTCAGCAGTAGCTCGAGGATATTCTGATATCATGTGTGGATAATTTTGTGTTCATTAATGCACAATAATAGTGAATGCAATTTTATATCAGCCAAATAATAATGAATATAATTAAAGACTAATTATTTGTAATGGATTCAGGATTATTTTTAATGAACTGAGTTGTTTCTAAATATAAAAAGTGAATCAGAAAATGTCCCCTTAATTTCTTGAGGTGATAAATATGGGATTTCCTGATCTCTATTGAAGAAACTTTGGTCCTATTTAATCTATTTTGACTTGATACTCATAGAGGAAAACATATAATAGTTAAGGAAGGAAGGACCTCAATGAAAACCCAAGCAAAAGAATTTCGAATAAATTCTTCGTCAATAATACAAGTTTTTCCCAGAAGAAGAAGAAGATAGGGCTACCAGAGTGCAATCAAACTGTAGAAGATTTTAGTGCAGAAAAGTATTAAAGTCATCGTTTATTGGACGTTACCCATTATTTTCTTATATCGCTTTGCATTTGCGATATAGTGCAGTGAGTTCCTATCCAAAACTTGATCACTTTCTGCTTCTGGCAAACGTTTAAAGGCCGACGAGTGCTTATGCAAACTACATTCGCAATCCTCATGTGAGTAATAATCGAGATTTTGCTCATCCACTAAACATGAAACACAAATAATTAAATATAAATTCCATATTTCCATATTTCAATGCAGACACAAACGATCAAGAATTGATTCAGACTTATAACATAAAATTACAAAAAGAACTTCAAGGTTAGATAGAAATAGTAAAATTAATTTATACAGTTCGTGGCTTTTACTACAAATTATTTAACGAATTAACAAATTAAATGCCTAAAATCATAGACTGAAAATTAATTGTAAGAATCTGAATTTCAATTGACTATTCTGAAGTCCAGTTGACCTTTTCTTAAAATTAATTATGAAATTCTAAAATTTAATTACAATTTAATCAAGTTCGAGCTGAAGTTCACGTGTACAAAGCTGAAATCAATCTGTAATAATCTCAAGAACATATGGAAAAGGTGTAGAAAGAAAATTCTTCAGGGAGAAGCTCATTAATTTGTTTCTGGAAGAGTTCTATACTGAATCTACATATATGGCTGCGTACTTCCCCCTAACAACCTAGATACATGATACATAGAGAGCACCTTGGGTTTCATTAGTTCAATGGAGAGAGATCCATAGAACATCACAATGAGCCTCTTCTGCTCTTTGTGAGTGTGGCTCCTTCCTCGCCTTAGGACGACGTATTCGACGTAACCTAAACCCGAATTCCTATACTAACTGACGCCCTCAGTACCTCAGTAGATAACGTTATTGCCTTAAGTCGTGACGATTTGGGATTTAGCAGTATTACTGTCAAAGGACAGATTTAGCAGTATTACTGTCAAAGGTACTATAGGCTTTTTATTACTATAATCGCAAGTTTTGTCTCCATAATAAAAGCAATTTTAAGTGATGTGATGTTTGCAATGTCACAATATTAAATGAGTTATGTAATGAGTTATGTAATGAGTTAAGTAATGAGTTATGTAATGAGTTATGTAATGAGTTTTTCATTGATTTCGCTTGAATTTTTATTTTTCAGTATTTGTATTCTATAATGATTATACACCAACTTTTGAAATATTTTACGAGGAATAACATTTTAGTGTTTCTTGTTTACTGTGTTTGCGATCACGTGCATTATTTAAATATTCGTTTTTTTCGCTAATCAATTGAAAATGTGTAAATTGGTGCTAATTAGGAATCACACAATGTATAAAAAGCTGTCTAAAAATATTCTATATAAAGTGTTAACTTCAGTTAATGGCAATTCTTTATATAAATCATCTCAAACGTTCTTTAAACTACATTTTTCCTTCATTTCCTTGCTCGTCTAATCTGTATATAAACATAAATTACACGAGTAACTGACTATAAATGAAGAGATGAATTTCGGGATTTTGGTACACTTTTCGCTATTAAACAATTAAAAGAACACAGCAAATAACAGTGTTTATCATGGATCAAAAGCACTCACGAGGATACGCCGATTGCAAGGCGTGTTGTTCTGCTAATACTTCGTCTTTGTCGATCGGCAGGATGTCGCCGTCGTACTGCACGAAGCAGAAGAACAGGATGAGCAGGATTAGTTGCAAAACCATCAGAGCGATGAAGCTGCTGATTTTATTCAACGGCAAATGCATGCTGACAGCCGGCCGAACAGACAAGCAAACAAACAATTCTCAGACGAACTTTAAGTTGCCACAACACAACCGCGCACTGTAAAAGTTTAAGAACGACCGAGGATGTTCAATAGAAGGATGCACAGGATAACAAAACGCACTCGATGCTTGTCGAAGTGTCTGAAGAACGCGTCGAGTTGGAATTTAAATACTTTTCAAGTTTTCCGGACGTCCGCTTCGCGTGAATGTTGAGTGTTGTTTGGTTTCGAATTGGCTGCTCGCTCAGCCGATTAAGCGACGATTGATGGGCTACACAACGACGCACGGCCGACGGACTCGAACGAAAACAGTTGCTGGCCAGCTGCGGATTATTTGCAAAGCGTAAACCAATCGAACAGCATGAAAATTAACGTTAAACGCTCTGTTTTCACTGCTGTTTTGATGTTGCTTGTTCGATTGGTTGTGTCGATTCTTTTGAACCCGTTCAGTGTCTGTTTCAGAATCTCTTCTAATCGCTTACTTTAAAAACACCTTCCTGAAAGTCCATACCACTCTGTGCTCTTATTTTTATTGTTATTACTACTGTTTTTCTGTATTCTTTATTTTTTTTAGACTTCGATTCAAAGTTCGAATTTCAGTCCAGTTTCTGTTCAGTGCAACCACGCGATGGTTTTCCTAAACACCGTTTGCCAATTGATTTTAATCACATTACGTATTTATTGTGTCGCTAGGGAGAATTGAAATCGTGGAGCAGAGGGGCGGATGAGGGGTAGAATACGGTAATTGGTAGCGTTTATGGGTAATTTTATGTTGAATTTGAGCAGAGAAGCATTTAATTGGTGCTGAAAAGTATGCAATGACAATTGAAAAAACAACGCCAACGACATGAAAGAATTTCTGCTCTGTCCGCAGCAGAGGAGGCGGAAAATAAATGTTTTTTTTTATAAAATGTAAATAGAAGAAAACAGATTAATAAATAAGGAATTGATAGAAAGAAACAGCTGCACTATAAACAGAAACACATGAAAAAGGAATCGATAAAGGAAAAACATCACTTTTATTATAAAATAAAAAGTAATCATAATTACATATGAAATAATAATAACTTTGAACTTTTAAAAGTTAATTGAGCCATTTTAAAAATAAAAAAAGTTAATTTGAAATAAAGAAAACATTGAATAATAATAAATCCCTTGATGCAAAATAATATCCATAAAAATATGACTACAATAAATGAAATGTTTTGCTTTAAAGTTGTTTCCTTCAGGCTTTTTCAATACCTCATAAATAACCTAAGTTCGTTGTTATCATTTGAAGCTATCGCAAGAAAACGTCATAAAAAGTTTCTGTTTGGTCTGTTTTCTGTTGTTTTGGCAGCCTTTAGTTTCGTGTTTCATTTTCTTTAACGAAACTGTATCAATTTTAAAGGTAAGCAACTCAAAGCAGTTGCTAATTGAATCCGATCCATCGATATCAGTTTTCAATAAATAAAATTTAAACTTATTGCAAGTTAACGCAATAAGTTAACGCAATAAACGCACAAAAACAACATCAGCAACAAAGAAAAAAGAACCGATGACGTGTTGAAAAACAGCGTAGAAATGAAAATAAAATATGAATTCATGTTTATGTGAAACGAAACAACAAAAAATATAACAAATCGTGTGTCTTGTGATTATTCAGGCTGCTAATTAACTTAAGTAATTTTAGCGGAGGCTGAAACACGATTAACGGCGTTATAATTACCGTAAAATGTGCTAAAAAAATGAATTGATAAATAAATCTTATGCAAACTCGTTCGCCGTTGAAAATAATGAAATAAAACAACACGTGACACGTTTTCTGTTGGCGTTGACGAATTTCTAGAGCATCTGCACTCCAATGTTTACATTTTACCTTCCAATCGAACTAATTTCAATTAGTTTTTCTATTGTTTTATTTATTATTTAGTTGTTTATTAATGGAAATTGTTAGAACGTAAACCAACGAAAATATATTGTAATACAACAATATATACTCGTTGCGTAAACAACAAAGCGAAACCTTTGCATAGCAACGAATAGAAATACATTTAACAACGAGTATAAAGCTACTTACTCGTTCCGTTCGCTATGCAGGAAAGTAGATGAAGCAACGAGTGTACATTTTCGTTGGATGAAACTCACGACGAGGATCGAACAACGTTCGGCATTTCAACAAAAAACATGTTTAAGAAGAGCACACACGACGTTCATTTCTCTGATTGGAAATACAATCACAGTCTGAGATTCCATGAACAGAGTAAAAGAGAAATAAATTAACAAAAATGTTTATTCACGGAAATTTAACCTCCATAAACAACGCATGGCTCTAAATTCCTCATCTGTTCACATAAGAAAAAATTACTTCCGTGCTACACATCAGTCAACTATTAAATTACGACTAACTTTTGCTTTAGTAACAGATCTCGTCAAAGCTCCCACCTCTCGTCTCCTCTTGGCATGAGCAATGGTTTTCGTTTAAGGGATACTCTCTTTTTACTCGTTTCCACGCATGATTTAAATGCGTGAGAATTCCTCTTTCAGCGAGATCTGTGATGCGCTCTTTAACTGCGGCTCTCATTGTTTATAGTTGACGAATTTGCGGAAGTAGCAGATCTTTTGTAGTCGGCATGAATGACACTTGAATGCGCTATAAAATTATTCAATTCAATGATAACGTAAAAAATTAATATTTATATATTTTGGAAGCATTTCTCATGTTTCTTCCTCAATAAATTCTCTAATTCTAATTGTCAATAATTAATTAAAGCCACATTTTTTCAAACGATTAAAGTTCTGTCTGATGATATAATGTAAAATGCCTCGATTAAATCTATTAGAAATTTTATTTTAATCCTTTTAATGGCGATAGTACTAAACTTCTTAAGTAATCAGAGCGAAATTGAGCAATCAGGGCGAATGGAAAAGGACGCTTTCATTCCCAGATTTGATTGTTAAGGATGTTCGCATCATTATTTCTTTTCAAACGAGTCCTCGTCACTGCCCACGCCTCCGCCGTCAGCGGATATTTACGCATCGACTGTTTCTATAGATTCTGCTTTCCAATTTAGAAGTTTATATGCAAATGTTTCGGCTGAAGCCAACTGCTGTAGCATGTCGACAATTTGCATTCTAAATGCAACTCGCATTAAGCACATCATTAGCTTTAACAACACTTTTCTCGGGGATCACGTTCACCAGTTGCCTTAACTTAACCTAAAATATCCATGGCCATTGCGGAAAGGGGCAAAAAGGTGGGGCTGAGGGACAGCATCATGCAAGAAATTCTACGTAGAAAAACGCTATGAACGAAGAAAGGCAGAAGCAAACGGAAATTGCACCGAGCAACGTCGTTCGGTCTACTTTTGCTAAATACGTTCTGTTTTCGGGAGCAGCTTCGCTTTAATGGGTCCATCCGCAGCCACTTTAAATGATATCGAATGAATGCACAAGAAAATCGTTAAGAGAACAACTACAGCAGCAGCAAAATAGCAAAAAAAAAGAAGAATAACAGAAGCGGAAGGAACAAGAATAACAACTGAACAACAACAACAACTGCAACTATTAACAAAGAGTCAAGAAAGAATTTCTTCGTTAAAAATGTTGTTGTTGTTGTTGTTGTGTTGCTGTATTTCCTCCTTTCCTTTAAAATACATTCAATTGTTGTTATTTTGCTTTCTCCTTCTACTGATGTTGCTACTTCCTCTGTTGTTATTCTTGTCGTTTCCATTGCTGCCGTTGCCGCTGCTGTTGCCGTATTTTTCTTCAATCCTTCGAGTGTGTACCACTTTCAGGAAAAGACGAAAGCAAATAAGGAATTTCCGGCTTTCATGCCAAGCACAATATTGTGCTTGTCACAATGCTTGGATCCTTTAAATCCGTCCCGATGCAAAGAAGCAGACACACATGGAGAATCGCACAAACATCTCGCATTTCTGTGTGCACTGAAGACGTACGAGCTGAGAGATGAACGATTTCATGTCCTCCACACAACAAAATGCTGATCGATTTAAGCGCAATCCAATGCAGCTGAAGTTCGCTCACTCCACATCCTGGCAGCAGCCCAGCAACCGCCCCTCCAGCCACTTAAGCTCTGTTATTCGCAAGATTGCGACTGCCAAGTATATGCATGAAATGCACCAAAACGCATTTCTGAATTTAGTCTACATGCAACACGTCCACCAGCAGCAACAACAACAACTGCAGCTACGACTATCACTAATGCTGCTGCATTACTGAGGCTTCACGGTGTCAACTCTGTGTCAATCGCTTTGCCTGAGATGGACGCCTGATTGCATCGTTCAGCCAGCAGCCGAAGAGAAGGAGATCTACTTCAAGTGCGAAGCGTCCTCTGGGAGCAAAGCTTAAGGACACTCGATTGGGTTAAGTTGCAAAAATCTGAGAAAATAACAGCTACTTGCAAATTTCTTGTAATGTTGAAACTTATCCCAGTTTTACTCTGCAAACAGATATAAAATTTATATAAACTTGTTCAGGCTTCTCATTGGAAGGATCTCGACTGTGTCATGTATTTGTCATGTGATTTAAATCGTTCTGTAAACAAATTGCATCCTCCTGTGACACGTGACATTATAAATATAACCAAGCAGCTTTAATATTTTAAAAGGATTTAAAAACTCTTTTGGAATTTTGACGTAACTTCATAATGCAAAATGGAAAATATGTCCAATGGTTTTGTTTAATCTACATTTTAATAAGTTTGCTTACGAGACAAAATATTTAATTTCGGACTTTAAACCTCCAAAATTACTTCTGTCAACTCGAGAGCATAAAGCAAGCAAACGGAATTTTATTTTGTTATATTTTATTTTATATATTTGAAGAAAGTATGCTTACAAAACTTTGTGAATATAATTATTTTAAAGGTATTATATACTTTTAGGCTTCGATATCAACAAGTGCAAGTGAATTTTTCTTTAGGCAATTATTTTTTTATTTCAATATTTGTGCTATCATTAATTTAATTAACTTTAAATAATTAATAATTTTAAAAAATACGTTCAAAAAATTTAAATTTCGGCGTATTTAAATTTTTGTAGCAATTACAAAACTTAATAAAATTCATACAAAACTTAATAAAACAAAAACACACTATATAATAAAACATTATATTTTATAATTATAATTTTAAATAACGGTTAAAATTTGTTCTAGTTTTCAATTTAATAATTTTAATGCTTTAAGTTTATTAAAGAGAATTTCCAACAATAAAAGTCACGAAAAATATATAAAAATGTGTCTTCAGATTTATTTTAACTATACTTTTAAATAACTGTTGCTTTCTTAAATGATTTACATTCATGATTATTTATTTACGATATTTCCCCCTGTTTTCCCAAGCACATGATTCTCTCCTTTATGTCTTTTTGGAGCAAAAACACAAACGAGGAAATTGTTGAAAAAATCACAAACCATAAATAAACATGGAAGTGAAACATCAAAAACGTTGAATAAATTATCAAACGGATTTATTTGATTTTATTTGACGCAATAACATAAAATTTTGCTCTTTTCATTAGCGTTTTCAGAGCAACGACAAAATATTTTGTTTGGAATTTATAACAGCAGAAATAAGAATGAGTTCGCCGTCGAGGAGGAAGGGCAAGAAGCGGGCGGGGGGGATTTAAATGTACAAAGCCGCGGTCGCATTTGATTTAGCATAAAATAAAACCGCGCTTTTAGTATTAATTAAAGTTTCCAGCTTTGATATCATCTTCGGACAGAAAAAACCAAACCAACTTTTGTCGCTTTTCTTGTTTTGCACTTCTTTGTTGGTTTCAGTTTTTTTTTTTGTTTCTCTTTTTTGGTAAAAGCTCGACTCAAAATTAAAAGTGAATTTTTTACAATCGTACTTAAATTATTGTGGAAATTAAAACCGAAAAGAAAAGAAGAAGGAGCGAAAGGAGAATGAGGAAAACTAAAAACAAAATAGAAAAACCTAAAAGAGAAAGCACATAATGAGTGAAAAATTAGTTAGAAGAAACCGTGAAAAGGTTAAAAATACAGACTTAAAAATATCTAAAAGAAAAAAGAAAAACAATTGAAGAATTAAAATCATGAGCGGCATAAAAAAGCAGGGCGACCAGCAACAACAACCACTGCAAAGAGCGGAAGCCAAGCAGAGAGCGCACATTTATAATTGCGAAGCTTTGAATGATGCCAGCTAAGAGAGAGGGACACGCAAGAGGCTGACGAGAAGCAGCACAAATGATCATCTCGTAATGCTGCAGCCAGCAGAGAAGCAGCACAACTGCAGCGAAGCCAGAGAACAGCGCAGTTAAAAAACACGTTACGAAAACAGAATCCAGTGAAAGGAAGAGAAAAGCTGCTGTTGCTGTTGTGTCTGTTACCTCAAATGTTTTTCTTGTAGCAAATGTTTTTGGAGAATGGTTTTTGGTTTTCTTATAATTATTATTATTTGTGGTTTCTTCTTTCGTTGTTGTTCCGTAGCTGGCAGGTGGTTTGGTGCTGTTGCTGGCTGCAGACTTCATCCGGCTGCAGCTTCTCTAAGCGTCGTTCGTCGGCGCCGCAGCATAAGTATGCGCTTGCTCCACCTTCGACGAAATAATCACCGTCCGCATCACCAAGTAAAGAACGGCTCCAAGGATAATTTCACTGATTCCAATCAGCAGCACCAACGACCAACCGGGAATCGCAAGTCCAGCTGCAAAACAGAGAACAAAATTAAAGTTTATGCGTTTTAATTAGACTCTCTTCCATTATTGATCTGTAAACATGTTACTAATGATGTTAAAGTCTTTTATAATGCATCCAAAATATTCTTAAATCAGATTATAGACGAAAATTTGATTACTTACTGAAATATCGACGCGTGAGAGTGCGGCGTCCACGTAAAACTCGACGCAGTGCTTCCGTTTCCTGTGTGTAGCACGCGAAAATCACTGCAGAAGAGAGGAGCAGAAAGAGAAAGAAAATATAGTGAGAAATGCACCAAAGAAGAAACGAGAAGTTGGAGAATCAGTCACGAATCATACATGAGTAAAACTACGATTCATAAACGAATGTATTCATGTAGTGTTGTTGTTGTTGTTGTTGTCCCTGCTCACGTTGTTTTTGTGCTTCCTCATATTGCTACTATCTCGCTCACACAACTTCGCCGCGCTTTAAACTCCACAGCGTAGTTAATTTTTCGTTTTAATTAATTAAAATTCAAATTCAAATTTTGTTTATTGAGCCTTTTTCAAAACAAGTTATAAGTTATAAAATTCATATGAAAGTGTTAACAAAATTAAAGACTATAATGTATTATCTTCAAAACATAATTAAACAACAGTATCGTACTTAAATATATAAAGAGAAAGATTGAAGTTAACAAAAACATTCATGTGAATCGCTCTTGCTCCCGGAGCTTACAGGTATTGAGAGTATATCTCCTAACCTAAAAAATAGACTTAATGCTAACTTAAATCTACGAAAAAACAACAACAAAAAGAAGAGTAAACAAACCTCTTAGATACATTAAAGGCTAACCTCTATGGGAATCAGGGGTTGCATTCTTATAAAAATTATGACAGAGAGATGCATTTAAATCAAAATTAGCCGCAGCTTCATTAATGAAGCCAACAGGTGACAAATACCTTACATTTGAACAGCTAAACGCTCTCTGTTGGTTAAAGATATCAAGGATGCAGCTATTGACATGGCAAGAAATTCTATTGACAAAACGATTTAGAATATCCGAAACATAAAGGCCAATTGGAAATACTTTAGCTTCCGAATAAACGAACCGATTCGAGTAACGTTTTGTGGGAGATTGGAAATACTTTCCAATACAATGCCTTAAGACCTTTCGTTCCAAAATTTCAAATTCTCTAATGACTGAAGGAGAAACGTTAAACCAAATAGGAAAGCCATACAAGATTACAGGTCTAATACAGGTTTTATATAACAAAAGTTTTGTTTTCTTGGGTAAACTTTTGTTACAAAAAATACTTGAAAAAGTGCCCAAGATTCTGTAAGCTTTTCTTAAAACAATTCTTGCATGTTTGTTAAATTTCAGAAGACTGTAAAAATTAATGCCAAGATATTTTATGGAATCCCTGAAAGGAATCTCAGACCCATTCAAAGCATAATGTAAAGTTTTGCTTTCAGGAACTACAAACGATTTGCATTTTCCAGAAGCATTCCTGATGCATATGGCTTCACTTTTCGATGCATTAATTTTAATACCCCAGTCCTCGTAAAAATGTTGAACAATTTGCAGATGTTGCGCAGTCTGGTATAGCGCGATTTTAGGAGACTCGTGGTGAGAGTACAGAAGAGAGTCATCAGCATACAAGAGACCCGTTGAATTAGGACCGACATGAGGGAAATCGTACATGAAAATATTGAAAAGATGAGGTGCTAAGATAGAACCCTGAGGAACTCCACAATTTATGTCTCCAATATCTGAAAGCATTCCATTAAAAAGGACACAAAACTTTCTGTTGACAAAGAAACTCTTAAATAATTTAATAATTAAAGAATCGAAGCCAATTTGAAACATTTTAAAAAGGATTCCGTTATGGTAAGCATGATCAAAAGCCTTTTCAATGTCTAAGGAAATTGCAACGGTGCAACGACGAATCCGCAAGTTGGAAACTATATCATTTTGAAATTTCAATAAAGCATCAACAGTTGAGTGACCCTTTTTGAAACCAAATTGCAAGTTTGGAATATAAGAAGGATCTATCCCGACGTCCATAATTTTACGAATAACTTTTTCAAAAAGTTTTCCAAGGTTAGATAACAAAGAAATTGGTCTCAGGTTATTTAACTCAAAACTGTTTGACTTTTTTTGAATTGGAACAATCTTGGAGATTTTCCACGCGTCAGGAAAATATGAATTATTTAAACAATTATTAAAAACAATTGCAATAAACTGAAAAGCTTTCATAGGAAACTTTTTAATTAAGAAATTTGAAATCCCGTCTAGTCCAGAAGACTTTTTGCTATTCAATTCAACAACACAAGAAAGAACTTCGTCCAAATCAGTCAACTTAGGATGGTTGCATTCATTAAGTGCACTAAAATCATTACTGAAAATATGTGTGCTTTGTGATTCTTGAGCAAAAATATTTGTTAGTGTATTTTCTATAAAGGAAGTGTCCCTACCAAGAGGACAACCCATGTAAATATTCGAGAAATGAGCTAGCAAATGTTGCACTTTTTCATCGTTATTTTGAATATCGACGCCGTTAATAGAAAGATTGGTTGGTAGTGATTTTTTTTTCAATCCTATTAAATTATAGATTTGTTTATGCGCCCTTGGACCTGGCACAATTTTGCTAAGTTTATCGCTAAAAATTTTAGAATGTTCAATTTCCACTTGTTTTTTAATAATGATGCTCAACAATTGAATTTGCTTAGACAGGAGTAAGTAGCTTGGACTTGAACGGTTCATATAATAATGATAAATACGTTTCAAATCCCTCTGCCAGCGATGTTTGATTTTGAACAGGTATTTTACATTGTCAGAGATAATAATTTTTTTATTTCCTCTAATAATTTTTTCAGAATGAATCGCAACTAATGAATTTAAAGAATTTGAAAACAGCGCTATGAAAGTATCTATTTCGTGATTACTTAAATTTCTATCAGTGGGAGGAAAATTGTCTAATAAAACATTAACAAAATCATTTCTAAACGTATCCCAATTGGTTCTTTTGAAGGTGGTGAAAAAACGCGGGGAATGAAGAACAAAGTCAAAATCCGTGAATCTTATACGCAATTTAAGAGGAAAATGATCCGAAAAGGAAGGAAGACTGGAAATTTCAAAATTTGGATTTGTGATATTTAAAAGATTTGAACTAATTAAGAAGTGGTCGAGAAAAGATGAACCGTTAGGATAAGAAGGTGTCGAGTCCGATAATCTAGTGAAGCTGAGCACATTGTGTTGTAACCAAGTGAAAAGAGCATTACCATTCGTATTGTTTGAGGAGTCACCCCAGTCAGTGTTTTTTGAATTGAAGTCTCCTCCAACAATAGCTCCATCAAAATTTTGAGAAAAGCGCGCAAAGTTTGATAGCCCATCGATAATTAAAGAATGTGGAAAATTACACGGAATATAAAAAGACCCGAACAAAATTTTTTTTAAATCACCAGCCACTAGTGTATCAATTGAAAGCAATAAATTTGGAAAAGTAATTCCAGCACAATTAAGTTTCGAAAAATTTAAAGATTTACGTAGCACTATGCCAACACCAAGGTGACTATTATCACGAAGAAAACTAAAATCTTCCAGGTAAACTTTTTGATTAGCTCTTAAGTGAGATTCCTGTACGAACGCAACGTCAATATTATTTAGTTTTAATAATTGTATTAGCTCTAATCTTCGGCTCACATCAATCAGTGACCTTACATTAAAAGAAAGAACATTAAGGAAATCACGGACCATAGGAATCGTTAACTTCTTGCAAAAGAGTCAAGCAACGTTTTTTAGCTTCCACTTTAGTCAGCGATTTGTAATCTGATAAAAATAACGCAATTTTGTCTTCTAACGAAAACTCGACTGGTTGACACAGTGACTTGGCAATTTTTAAGAATTCCTCAATTAAAGCCGGTTTTGCGGTTTTCTTTGCTTCAGAAACTTTAAAGAGACTAGCAAAAGACTTGTTAGGATTTACAAACTTCGAATTGTTAATTGAAGTGACCACATTTGCTGAAGCCATCATTTTTCTATCAACAGATTCATTATTACGATTCCTTTTAGTTTCAACGAACTTCTTGTATACGGGACATCCTCTAAAGCTAGAAGGATGACCAGACTGTTTGCAATTCACACAATAAGGCAAATTGTTCGCATTGGAAACAAACTTACACGCTCCTGGTAAATGCGTTTGGTCGCATTTAACGCACGAAAAGGGTCTATTACAGTTATTGGACATGTGCCCCCATTTCTGGCAACGCCAACACTGCACTTCCTTCTTGGAACCTCTGGGAGATTCCCAAGTGATACGTTGATTAAGAAGAGATTTAAGACCCGAAATCTCATTCGGGGGCTTTCCTAAAATTAGTGTTACAAGAAATAAACCTGTCTCGAAGTTGTTTTTTCTCGAATTAACTGTTGAGAATTTTGAAACTTCGGAAATTGTATTTGGAACTAGCAACTCAATAGCAGCCTTGATATCTTCAATATCTGTTTTGTAATACAGTCCTCGCAGAACTAGTCTAACGTGTTTAAGTTGTTTAGGAGTGTATGAGAATGACTCAACACTTTTTCCTCTTAAAAGTTTCATCATTTCAGTATGCGCCGAAGGATCTTTGAGGTACAATTTACTCTTAAATTTGCTTTTGTTCACAATTTTAAAAGTAACGTTTTTCTCAGTCAGTTGCTTAACTAAACTATTAATATCAACCCGATATAGAAAAATGGGTGGACAAAAAGAATTGTCTTTTTTAAGATGATTGGCCTTGAAACTCTTTTGATGGTCAATTTTTTTTGGCAAAACAGTAGTCGCATCAGGCTCGATATTCAATTCTCCTAAAAGGGCAAAACGATTTTGAGAACTTATCTGTTTCTGCTGCGCTTGAGAATGAGAATCCCGATTGCATGTGCCGAAAGACGACAAGTTCAATGTGACACCGCTTTCAGTCCTGCGACGCTTCACAACTTCCCTTTCGATATTTTCCTCTTTGTCATTGCTGTGCGCACTGGAACAATCCATTCCAACCGGCAACTCAGACGAAATCGACGTCAAAAAATCTTGATGTCGAACAGAAGGTGGCCTCGAAGCAGTCGTTTGGTTGTTGAAAGCAAAGACATTGCTACACTGCAAACCCGGATCTTGGACAGAACTATGTCCCTCAGCACCGCCCTCAAAACATGCGCTCATGAGGCTCTGCCCCTGCGCCAAATTTTTCGATGTTTTATCTGTAGGCACTTTGATTAAATTATTGTTGCCCAGCGAGGAGGGTACAATAGGGTTCAAATTGGAACCCAAAGAAGCCACAACAGGAACCACTTCTGCACCAAAAGTCTATGTATTTATATTTTTATTTTATTTTTCTTTATTTTTTTTAAATTATTTTAAAATTATACGTCCGGCTATGACAGCTAACGAAAAGCTTCAATTTTGACCAATTTTTTTTTTTTTTCAATTTTTTGATTTTTTTTTTTTTTTTTTTTTTTTAATTTTTGTTTTAATTAATTATTACTTAATTAGTTAGTTAGTTATGCTCAAAGTTATTCATGGAAGAGCAGCTTTTAATTGCTGCATGCCGTATCGTTTCGCCCCCAAACACTCCCCTTTTCCTACTCTTTAAAGGACAGATTTAATGATAATGTTTGCTGTGTTCATCACACTCGAAAAGCGAGACGGAAGAAGAGTGATTTATGGAGGGGGAAAAAAAGCAAGTGTAAGGATTTTAATTAGGTAATGAAAATCTGATGTCATGTTTTACATTTGCTACAAATGCATTCACTACATTCATATGCAATAAGCGACTAATTAGTAAGTTAATCTCAAAAGGTTTTAATTTTAAGCAATATCTTAAAGAAGAGGAAAGAATAATTCTGGATAAAAATTCCAGTTTTTACAAAGGTCCAATTAAAAAAAACCCAAGTTAATAATACTTAATAATACACTAAATAATGACAAAGAAATTGCTAATTGATTGATTGCTGTTCAACACTTATAAATCTTTCCTTCTAGGCGTTATAATTTCCAGGAATTTTTGACACAATTGAACTTAGATAATCACAAGATTTGCAGAAATGTTTTACTTGCTAAAATAACAATAAAAGATATAATAAATAAATACAATAATAATAATAATAATAAAAGAATTACCGTTCACTAAGAAAATTTATTATATGCATTAAGCTGCTGTTTTTGAAAGTGATTTAAGTTCATGCCTTCACGTGTCGATATATTTAACAGTTTTCAGTTGATCAAATTAAAAATATTGCAAACGTTAATCTATTAAAGTGAAGTTTTTACCAGCATCTATTAAATTTTATTATGCAATTATAATTATTAAAACTAATTAAAATAATGGACGATTTTTTAGCTCCAAACAGGTTCCACTTTCGAAAATATAATTTTATGTAAAATGATATCAAAAGTGGATTTAGTTACATATATTATAGACTGTACTGCAATGGATTTGTAGTAATTACCGAGCTTTTTTAATATAAACTCTTTTATTATTTTTATGAAAACATTTTTTAAATTTTTTTTCATTTCTATGATATATTTCTTATTTATTATTTCTTATTTACCATTATAAGCACTAAAAACAGATCTTAATTTCAATAAATTTCCTTTATTAATCATAAATTTAATATAAAATCATTTCAGCGTATTTCTTTGATTTAATTTATTTGTGTTCGCTCCGTGATGTATGCGCGGAACTGACCAAAAGCGCCTATTAAAATTTAGTGATTCGGGAAATTTGAGATTTTATTTCCCCTAAATTAACCACTTTATGAGTTTTATAAGCTGGCCACGCTGTTGTTTGCTTTATTTTGACTGCAAGCGCTGCATTCACATTCATTACTCGTCCGAGGCTTTGGTGCAAGAGTGTGTGTGTGTGTGTTTATGTGTGCCAATGTACTTTACGGATTTTCATGAACATATTTCACTAGGTTCGGCGTCTGAATGCGTATTCAGTGAATACCTTTTCAGCGAAATTTAGGAATTCGTTTGCAGTTTCGGTCGGAAGAATTGCTTACTTAGCTATGGATGAATGAGTCGAAAAGAGTGAAAGAAACGCTCGCAACTTTGCGCTGAAATGTTTAATTAAGAGCTCATGCGTATGTAGACGGCGAATCATGAACTACTCACAACAGCAGAGGCTGGCAACGCTGCACTGACTCCATGCAGTTCGTGGCCAGTGCATTGAATTAATAAATAAAAACAACTGAAAGACAAAAGCACTAAAAACATCACACAAACACACACACTTAAATCAGCTTACACACACACACGTTCGCACATGTTCCTGTGTGGTTTACACCGAAAAACTGCTGTCGGATTACTGTAACGTGCTTCCGGTTCCGTTCGCCGCATTAAATTGCAATTTCGCTCGCGCCAACGCATTCACATTCGGCATAAAATCCTCTCTTCTCCTCGCAGTGCCTCTGAAATGCAGTTTTAATTTCCTTTTTTTATTGTCTGCTTTCACTACATTTTTTGTTGAGGTTTCCTTTTTCGGTTTTCCTATTTCGCCCCACTTTTTGCACTCCTCTTCGTTCCCAGAGTTCATTTCGAACATATTTTATAGTTGCGTTCGGTTTTAAGGTTATTAAGCACGCACACATGCATAGCTACAAATGTGTCCGCGTGTGTGTTTTTTGCACTCCTTCGGATCTGCTGTGAGCTTTGCTAATCTGCTTGTTCTTGAATAGCTTACAAATCATCCGTGCTTAGTAATAATAAACAGAGGATCAAAAGCAGCTATAACTTCACTTCTCTATAACTTTTTCAATGTTTTCTATCATTTAATGAGATCACCGTTCAAGTGTTCACCTGTCAAGATAACACAAATTCTTGTTGTGTGTTGATTGCGAAATATATCAATGGTTACAGCAACAACAAAATCTTATCAGAACACAGATAAACACTTTTACGAATTTTGACTCATTTTTACTCAACTCGTGAATCGTGTTTGAGTCACAACAACAACAACAAACAATGAACAACGTAGATAAACACACGATAATTGCTGATAACACAATTTCCACGTTAAAAGTCAATGGAACCCATTTAAAAGTGGAGCAAGTTTCACATTTCTGCTGGGAAATATTTACTTCTCGCGGCCGAAAAGATACGTAAGATTTAATGACCCTTTTCTATTTCTAGCGAGTATCTGTGTACTCGTTGAAATAAGTTAGAGCATCGTGCGTTTCGTTCCTGCCGAAATGAAATTGGAACATAAGAGAAATTGGAATTGGATGAAAAGAGAAGCTAAAAATAATGTTTTTTTAAAAGAACAATTTTAAACCATTAAATAATTTCCAAAATCATTTTTAAGCACTTAAAATTTACACAATATTTTTTAACTTCTTTTTATGAAATTTCCGGAACATTTTGATAAAATTTCTATATATGATTTTTAATTTTTTGTTTTTCATACCCAGCAAAATCACAAAATACGTGGAATAACTTTTGAAAAGCTTCATTTTGGTTTTTTATTATAAATATATTTTTTAAAAATGACTCTTCAAAAGAAAACAAATTTTAATTGCTGAAATTTGAAGAGAAAATCACCGCAGACGTTTTGTTACCAAACGCGCACAACAACTAAAAACTGATAAAATGCGTAAAGCGAGCACAAGCAATTTTCATGACAACGGGTCACCAATCTTATCAGAAGAAAATTTGATAAGATAAACGAATTCCACTTAAAAATTCATGAAGTAATTCGCAGGCAGTTCGTGCAGCTGCTACCGAGGAAATGAGGGAAGAAAAGAGACAGAGAAGAATGTTACATTCCTTAAAACTGTTCTAAAATTTTATAATTATTACGTTATAATTTCAATAAGTATAATTTTGACTGTTAAAATGAGCAAAATTGAATTAATTGCAATTACAATCGATGGAAAAAGGTTCCCTGATTTTGTATAAAAAAATTCTTTATTAAAATATGCATAAATTTTTCATAAAATCGAAATACGAAATAAATATTCGGGGTCAAACAGAAGTGGAAGTTGGAATTTCGGTTAATTCGGTGTGTATTTTCAGTCGTCGAGCTGGCAGAGGCACGCAGTTCCGCGGTTGATGTAATGCGTCTGCGTCAGCGTACAGTTCAGCTGCATGTACATGACGAAGTTGGTGGAGTGGCCGGTGGTCGAGAGGATGCCGCGGCGCTCGGTTGTTTTGTACACGGGGCAGTCGTAGATCATGCTGCTGCCGGGCGCTTGGACGGCCTTCTTCGCCTCCGCCTCCATGTCCCTTAAGGAAGGGCGAAATATGACCACAGGCAGCGTGTCGAAGAGGATTTTCGAAAATGATTCGTCCAGACGTTTGGTTTCGCGATTCCAGCGAGCACCCTCCACGAAAAGACCCTGTAAAACGAGGTGTACAACGTCTATGAAAGGGTTTTATACAAAGGGTTAAGAGTCTTCACTATCCTATGTATAGTATATTTTTTTGTTGTTTATTTATCCGAAAAGAATATGAGTATTTCAAGGGAAGAAATAGGTTTTCCGATTTAGTATAATTCGGATTACATACATGAATAAATTTCGTGTCCGCATTCAGAATGATTTGTTCCTTAGTTTTAGTGTAAAGCATTTAGTGTAAAGAAATATCAGCACATTAAATTCCTGTTTTACTTCTTGGAGGATGTACTACTGGGAGTTAATGGCTTTTCTTACCCTTATATAAGCGCCAACTTCAAGCGGCTTGTCGGTTTCGCCCTCGAACGCCGTAACCTCAAACTGGATTTCCACCAAATCGATTTGCAGAGTATTCTTACGCGAGTAGTTCTGCAGCACGCCCGTTATGAAGGACTGAGTGAAGTAGAACCCGGACAACCAATACACATTCGGTTCACCTTCGTCGATCCAGCTTTGGAAGAATTGCAATCTACAAAAAGGAAGAAATCAAAAACATACACGTAATAAAACTTGTGTATAGCGACTTTGAAAATTAAGCAAATTATACATAATTTTTCAACTTCATAACGTAAATAAATATTAAATTCACACTCTTGCAACCTATTCGACATTTTCAGTCGTCTATTTTCCTATTGCAATCATTATGCTTCACAGGATATCGAAAGGAAATATTAAATGGCGGAGTTACTTGTTGATTCCGGAATTAAATCTTTTTGGAGTGTCACAAAAGACGGTCTGGAGTACGATGTGCATTCGTAGCATTTCCTATTTATTCCTTGAATTATGACGAAGAATGGACTGAGCAGCAGCAACAGGGATACAGCAACAACCAGCAGCCACTTCAGGCAAGGCAACAGTTTCGACAACAGCGTCCGTTGCTGTTAGTATCGATGCAGCTTAAATGATTTACAACTTGGAGCAACTAATGGACTACGAATGGTGCACAAAGTCGCAATTTTTTAAAAATTACAGCAACTTTTAATGGATATTTTATAAACATAGCAAGAACAGGTAAAAACAGATGAAGTTAAAGGAATGAGGGAAACTTTTAATCAGAATTTTAAAGTAAAGTTCATGGAAAAACTTTATTAATTTTAGAAATGGAGATTCTAAAGGTCCATTACTGAATACAATCCATGCTAAAGGCAATAAAAAAATTTCTAAGAGAAATTCTACACTTTTCGGCTTTATTGAACTAAAGAAATGAGCGTATTACGAAGGATCCATAAGAGAGATGAAACCTTCTAAACACAGACAAAGTGAAGGGAACTATCGAAGGCATACCTCGCTAACAAATCCGTTATATAACTTCCGAGTGGTTTTAACGAAGGATAACTTCTGCCGAGCCACTTTGCTGGCAGTTTGCCGATCACCATCGAGGCATGAATCAACTCCAGCTCCGGAATCATGGCGATCTGACCCTGTATAGCTTTCTGAACACTGATAAGACTCTTGCGAATAAAGTCCACCAAGCGGTTGAATCTGCGAGTGAAAGAGCGATATAAGATGAATATTGATTTCTATCCAGCATTGAAGAAGCTCACCTGATGAGCTCCTGACGCAACACGGTGTTCATCGAGTTGGAATACAGGACGGGATACTTTACGGCGACACCGTCCACGTCGAACAGAGGCGGGAAGCGCGACAGAATCTCCTTGCACATGGTGAAGGCGGGGTCCACGGCACTCCCGCCGTCGCCGCCGCTGACCTTCACCGACGCCATCAGGTCCGTCTGCGTGAGAAGGACGCCTTGGATGAGCTGAGGGAAGAAGAATGCCATTTTTCGACAGTTAGAAAGATTTTTAAAGAGTAAACTGGGAATTTTTGGATGGCGTTTGTCGGAGAATTGCTTACGCTGTTGGTTTCCTTATTGTTGCGATTGATGTCGGCGTTTTCGTGCAAACCGAAGACTTCGGGATGCGGGCTGAGTGGGAAGGATGCTATGTAATCGAGGGCAGTGACACGGTTGGGAGTCAGCGGTATTCTATAGGTACCCGACTGCGATAGAGCATAGCTGCATTGAGGCGGGGAAGAGAAAGAAAGCGAAAGGCAAGCAATAAATGGAGGAAGCTTCTTTGTTGAGCAGTTGGTGGGCCCCACATGCGGACGTTCCAACATATCAAAGGGTTTGACAATAAAATTGGTTCTGCCGCTTACTTGTTAACGTCGATGGTCCTCTGGTTGTAGATGAGGTTCAGCAGCGAAAGGATTAGGCGACGATCCTTGTCGTCGGTTACTCGTCCTCCGTAGTTGCACTCGCCTGTCAGATAAACGTGTCCTCGGAACGGGATGTTCGGGTTTTGTGCGATAAACATTTTCAATTGTAGCAACGAGATTCTGCGAGGATAAAGGAAGATAAAGAGCTCAAAAGGAGCAGCATTTACGGAATCAATTGATAGTTTAAAATCCCCTCGAAAATAACCGAATTCGTGGATAAACGAAAGCAGGACGGAGGAGAAATTGGACAAACAAAACGACAAGAATGGATGAAGTATTGAATGCAATGAATGACTATGGATTTGTACTAAGGTCGGTACTCACTTTAAATCGGATTCGCTGAACTCGTAGGGAATGTTCCAGCCGAGCGGGCCGAACTCTCGCCGCTCCTGCACCACAGCATGGAACCAGACCAGCGAAAAGACGCCGCGCAGCCAGGATTTGTTCGCCATCTCCGAGTAGAGGAACGCCCTCGTGTAGAACTTGTCGCGCACCAGCGGATCCGAATTAAACGACCTCATCATGTTGGCCTTCAGACCCTTCGGCGGCTCATTCGTCATCTTCACGGAGTTCTGCAGCACGGAAACCGGGAACACGGCGCTCGGATACGACGTACACCACAGGCGATAGTCCTGATGCGCCGAGTCCAGCATCGTGTTGTCGTTGCAGATCCGCTCCAGCTCGCCCATCCAGCTGACAGCCACGTGACAGTTCTGCAAGACGATCCACTGACCATGCCGACAGCCGTCCTGAATCATTTTCTCCGCACGCGGTCCTTGTCCCTGACCCAAAGAAATGGTCTTAGTTCTGCAAAGAAAGCAAAGAAAAGACGAAGTTACTGTTAATTCCGCGCCATGAAGGGTAAAGGGATACATTAGGCTAATTATAATGGACTCGCAGTTCGGGTGGAGCCAACTCACTTGTCGTACATACTCCGCTGTTTGGCGTACATGAACAAACTGGCCATTGGATCCGAGCCGGCCGAGAGCAGGAACACCAACGGAATCCGCGGTGAGCTGTCCAAAAAGGAGGCATTCAGGTCGAAGGGCGGCGGTTCCACAAAAGAACGATCCATGTTGTTCGTAATGAAATTCTGTGGACAGGAAAACAAGACGAGAAAAGTGTAAAAAAGAAAACGGAATTGGACCAGTGCGGAAAACAAATACAGAAATAATATGCGAAGAGTTCGAACTTGCTTATATGAAACTCATGATTGGAAAAAGAATAATCTGTTAGTAGACCGATTTTCCGTTGAGACCTACTCTGACGGCGGGCACCACTTTATCGGGCCGCAAGCATTTCAGCAATATCAGGTTGGTCATCTCGTCGACGCGGTCGTAAGGAGCTGGACACGTCGCTTCGTGGGGAGCCGACAGATCGTAGTAGTTCTTCCATAGTTCTATATTCTTGACAAAGTCCTTATGCAGATTATTGAGTCTACGATAGAAAGAGATAGGGAAGTTAGTATAGAGAATATTTATTATAATTACATGTAATTAATTTCGATTGAGAAATATTGAAGCTGTACATCTGCCTTGAACTGTCGGTATCCTTTATTTACCGTTAGGACAACTTAATTTATAACCTCACTTTTGTGGAGTAGAATTTTCGAGTGGAGTGACTCTTTCGAAGTCAATCGTCGTCATAAGCTGTGTGGAGACTCACCCTTGAAGCTCGCTGGCCCGATATATTTGCGTCCATGCCTTCTCCGGGAGCCACGTCGTAGCCGGATTCGCCGGGACGCTCTTCAGTCCGACGCCTCCAGTTAAAAAGAACAGCAAATGCGATTTATTTATCCGTCCCTGTGCATCCAGATTACAGAAGTTGTTTGTTATAGTTGCAGGTCGTTTTGTTGCCACAGCGGAAAAATCCATTACAATGATTGTTGTTTACAGTTGGCGATTGTTGTTGTTGTTTTTGTTGTTGCGTTTAAATGGAATAAAATTAAAATCACAATTTAAGAAGCATCAACGAAGAGGAAATCTCCCAAATCGAGAAACAGTCAACTTTTGTGCGAGCAAAATCAACCCGATTCCACTGTAGCATGTGGAAAATATAGGCGCGCGCTTCTCTCGTCTCGCGGATGCATTCGGAGCTTAATTCTCGCAGTTAAGAGGATTATTTAAGAGCGGCCATTCGTGGTAGCAATTAGAGCAGCGATGCTGAGTGGAGTGCGGCGCGGGAGGACAGCAAAAGCTGTGTGTGTGTGGTGCGGAAGAGGTCCTTGCTAACGAGCTAATGAAAGCGAACAAATTATTGCTAGTTTTCAACCGGATTATTTCAATATTTCGCGGTCCTTGTGCATAACAAACCGAAGCTATTTTAAGGCATCAAATAAATTCGACTAGAATCTGCTTTCATTAGGAATTAAAATTTAAATTTACAGTCATTTGCGAGTATTTATAAGAATCGCGAATATATAAACGAACGCGGTATTAAAAACCGATTCACTAATGAGATTCAGCAGACAGATTGAATTCAGATCCATCACAACGGTGCAGAACTCATAATTCAATTAAAATCATTTCTTTATGGAACTTTTCCGGAAGCTAACCTTTCACAGAAGCTCGATAATGAATCATAGCAGAGCGCAGGATGTCGCCAAGGACGTTACTTACCCGCGAAACCATGATTCCCAGACACATGACCAGCGAAATGACCAGCTTGTCCTTTTCGAAAAGCGATCGACAGACGTTTTGATAAATCGACTTGGTGAAGTAATCATTCAAGTTGGCCAGGCGCTCGTTTAGCACGTTGGACTTGGCCGCCTTCAGAATCGCGTTGACGAACAGATTCAGGAACCAGGCCAAGGAATACTGATACATGGGGTCGATGTTGGCCAGCTCGCTGATGCAGAAGAAGAGAATCGCCGAGTGTGTCGACACGGGGATGTATTGTTGACGAGCGGCGTCGATTTCCGTTTCCGTCGCCACCGCAATCACCTGCTTCTCCTGGATTTCCTCCGACAGAATCTTGCTCGACGATAGGATGTTGATGGCGTTTTCATCCTCGAGCACGTTGCCTTCGGATGTGGAGAGCACCTATGTAAATGGGACGAGAAAGGAGGGCGTTATTTGGGCGAATCATGGCCTCAGTTGTGGGCTTCGACGTGGCAACGCATGTGAAATGCTGATAAAGTTTGCTTTCGATTGTAGCTTCAGAAATTCATTATTATTGGGGAGGAAAACTTCGACGATTGACTTCATTTTTCATAAACAGACACGTCCCGCGTCTCAATGCAAGAAGCAATCACTTTTAAAGCCCGTCTTTCAAAGCGTCTGATGTGAGGCTTGCGACGGAACTGTTTTGAATTGAATGGAAAACAAACAACTTTCTCCGTTCACGAGTTTCTTATTTATCAAAAAAAAACCATGAAATTTCGCGGAATTGAATATAATTTAAAGTTTAGATTCTCCAGAACGTTTTTTAGAACGCGAAAAACTCATCACCATCCAAATCCAAAATCAACAGACATTCAACACAGCGCAGAAAAACATTCAATCACGCGTTGTTGCTACCATTTCGAATTCCATCCTTCGACATTTTTCTTTTTCCTTGCAATCGAAAGAGCAAACATTTCACTTACTTCTAAAATTTTCGATTCAATCGTATACAAGGCATCACGATTCCTCGCCGATTCAATTATTAGCTGCTCCTTCTTCTCCTGCAGATCCGGGCGTTCGTGGGCAACAACCGTGGCCAACAACTGCTCACGGAGCCCTTGTTCCGTTATCATGAAATTCAGAACTGTTACCTGAACAAGAGAAAAACATTCATCACTTCAAAAGGCTGAAAAAAGAAGCCGACGAAATAAATAACGACGGATTCGTCGACGAACTACCAAGATTTGTGTGAATATGGGTTTTTTTTGTGTATATTTGCATAACAAATTTAATTGATCCTGTCGAGGTGGATCTTTATGATTTCTGAATGTCTCGATCTTTCTCAAAAATTGCTGATCTTTGGATCGTCTATACTCACCATGACCATGACCTCGGGCGGATAATGGGGATTACGTAGGCAGGTGGTGATGTACAGGCGAAAGTTGCTGTTGTACTCGATCATCTGATCGCCGCTCTTAATAAAAAAGTTGCCTTTGTGCTTGATGATATTCTTCTCGAGGATCGGCGTTAAATTGGAATCCAAACGTTGACCTTGCGATGCGATGCGTGAATAAGCAACAGGTTGAGAAGGGAAAAGTAAGAGAGGGAATCAATTGCGATTATACAAGGACAAGATTTAAGGAAATGTTAAATCAGTTTTCAGTTGAGGATCATTTAATTCACTCTAATGTCCGATTTTAATTTATAGTTTAAATTGAAAAAGGGCATTCAATTGTATTATTTTTTAAAAATAACTACGATCTGAAGGAAACATTAACTAATTTTATAAATAAAAAATACTCGTAAATAAATCAGCGCAGCCTAAAAGAGGGCAATTTATTTACTGTACATATTGAAGTTGAATGAGACTTTTGTAAAAACAAAGATCAGAAAATTTCTGTCACCTGTCTGGTGTTTTTTTTTTTGTTATTGTGTTGTTTGAATAATTATTGTAATTATAATATGGTTGCTTACTTTTAGGCAGCACTAACTATTCAGTTGATAATTTCACAAGTCTTGTTAATTAACTAGAATCGCTCTGTTAATCGAAAGATAAGAATTTCCTATGTAAATTGCTTTCTATTTTTTTAAGGAAGCATTGATAATTATTATTACAAACATCAAATGAAAACTGATTGAAATTCCTATTGACCGATATTTCTGAATTTTACGGTGTTTGGTTGCAGAAAAAAGCTACCAAAAGTCATGTTATTTAATGGCGAAAAGCCCCAATAACAAAATTGCAGTAATAAACTAAGTTAAATCAACAAATTTAAGTTAAACGATCAATTTCCATTCGATCTTTTGATATTTAAAGGAAAACTTCTTCTAATTTTATGAGCTTTAGTTGTCTAAATCAACAAGGAAGTGGCTGAGGCTGGACTTCAGCCATTTTGCACTGTGTTGTTTGTTTTTATGGAAACTCGACACACAGTTGTTCATTATTAATGATACTCAAGAACTGCAGATGCTCGGCCATGCAGATGCATGAGTGAAAGCGGCCACACACACACATATATATACACTCAAAGTAGCCCGCAATCAATCAACATGCAGACCGACTCTTGACGGGGCGCCTGACTTACCGACGTTTTCAATTAGCACAGGATTACCATAATTTATGGCCAGCTCGAGCACTTGCATGTAGTTGGAGTCGCTCTGCTTCATCACTTTTAGATCGTTGGCTTTCTCCATATTTTTTATCCACTTGTTGGCTTGAACTGCGGAGAAGCAAAAAATAAATCTGTTTAATTGCTTGGATTATTTGTAGTACGATTTTCAGAGATCAATCGTTCTTAATCATTAACTGATGTGAAGCAGAAGGCTGCTGATGGAAGTTGCATGAATAATTCACGAATCGTTGAGTGTTTTTCAATAATTGCGAACTTTTAAAATTAACGAATGCATCGACTCCATGCAACGATTGTTTGCATATGTAATTATAATTAATTCCACGAACCTTGTGGGTCAATTAGCAGTGGATATCGACTGGCGTTGGCCACAATTATTCCGTTTTCCACTGAAAAATTATCGGCCGGCAGCCCGGCCAAAGACCAGGCACGAATTTGCATGGGGTTGCCGAGGGTCGTGGCGAGCGAAAACTTCTCCGAGCAGGGAATGTTTTGTCTAAGGCAGCGCTCGCTCCAATCGTCGATGATGTTCACTCGATACTGCGAAGGGAACAATGGACTTTAAATGAATGGCAGCTCCAAAATTCGATATCAGGTAACAATAAACAAAATCCAAAACACACAATCAACGATAATTCCGCAGTAATTATTATGAAACACGCGTGGTTTTATGTTTTGAAGCTTGCTTTAATGATGAAATGTGAATAAAAAAGTCACTCTGAACTCGTCTAGCTTCAAAAGCAGACAATAGAAATGAATTCAATTCACAAAATCAAATCAAAAGCCAATTAAATGTGAGTAATGAAAGAGTGCACTACGCTGCAAAATAATATCTAATTAAATTTTATGGATTTCGCTAGTTTTACAGGTTTCTGGTGTCATTTTAATTGCAATTTGCCAGCAGCATGGAATGAATTCAACGCGAAAATACTTTTTAAATTACATTCCATTCAAATCAGATACGTGAAGTTGTATAAATATTTTAAAAAACGAAACGCTTTTCATTTCTGATAACTTTTCCACGTAATCCTTGCAAAATTATCCGCTTTTTGTATGCAACACGTTGCGCTGATGCAACGTCACACAGCAACAGATTTCATTTGATGTTGGCATCACTGAAGGCAACAGCAAAATAAAAAAGGAAGACTTCAATTTTCATAAATAATTTCGTGATATTTTAAAGTCATGTGAACGAGAGTAGCTTTCATTTATTTATGTATGAAATCCGCCTGAAGTTTATTTATGTAATTCAGCCATTTTACTAAAAACAGTCGCTTTGACATTAAACCGAAAGCGGAAACCCCTACGACGCTTTTCCCTCCATTAGCATCAGTTGTAAATCATTATATTTTGTGAACTGAATACCGAATTGAGTCATCAATCGGTCCAATTTGGTTTCTATGCTTTTTTAACTGCTTCATTCAGCTTTTTTCCCTTGGCGTTGAAATCATTGTTTATGAAAATAAAATGCAAAAAAACAGAAACTTAAAAAATATTACCAAGCAAACAAAAAAAAGAGCAGAAAGGACAAAACCGGCATCACAACGCGTGCTTCAGCATGAATGAATCTGCTAGAAAAACAAGGAAAAACACCCTAAAAATAATTGCCAACAAAAATGGCGTATGTGTCGACCAGATCCTGTTTTATTGTTGTCATCAGCGGCGTTTTCCGCTGTCGTTTTGGGTATCGTTTCGCTGCTGTGTCCGTCGGTTGTCGGTGTCGCTTACCTCGGTAGGGAAGAAGCCCAAATACGCCGTGCAGCCGCCTGCCAACAGCACGTCGCCGACCACGTTGTGTATGGATTTATGGAGATTGTGTGCAGCTTCCGACCAACGCGTTTTTTCGCCGCCCAAGCCGCCGAGCAGCTTCTCCGCTCTGCGAGGGTTCGAAAAAGTTATTGAATTTAGACATTGTTTATTATTCATTTCGATGAAAGGATTGCTTATTCACAAAAACGCGGAAATGTGCAAACATCGTTCATATTCGACAAGTCAAATATTGAATCAAATATAAAAGAGAACAAAGAAGTCGCATGAGGACTGTATTAAAGCCCCATCCCGCCCCTCATTCCTCGCTTACCTCATCAATTTCTTCTCGCAATTGTCAATCTCATCTTCGAGGTGCTTCTTTTGGCGAGATTTCTCCGCAAAGAAGTCGTTCAGCTTCTGCAGCTTGTCGAGAATCACTTGCAGCTCGGCACGTTTCGAGTTGAGTTTGTCCATTTGGGCCATGAGGTCGTTCTCGGCCTCGGCGAGCGCCATTTGCTTCGGCTGCACGATTTTGGCCACTTTGTCGTACACGTCCATGGCGCGAATCCAACGGCACAGACCTTCGCAGGCGGTGGAAGCACTTTTGATTTTCTCCGGTACGAAATCTCGATCCGGAATGTATCTGAAAAAACGGAAAAAAATTCCAAAATGAAGGCCAATTCCAATGTTGACCTCAGCACTTATTATAAACTTACTTATCTCGTATCTTCTTTATAATGGGCGGCGGAATGTTGTCTTTGTCGAAGGTCTTCAGCGCCTCGAGGAACTTCATGTCGCCCAGCATGCGCAGCGATGGTCCCCAGTATTCCTCGATCATCCGGCCGCTCGGGTCAGGCTTGCGGTCCGGCTTTATTCCCCGCATCACGCACACCGCTTCCAGCACCAGCTTCACGGCGTACGGCGGATTCTTCATCGACTTGACGATGTTGATGTCGGAGGGCTTCAAAGTGTTGAGGGCGTCGAGGGCGGCCTCCAACGCCGGGATCGCCTCCTGCAGGTCGCTTTCGCAGTCGTCTTTTATGGCCTGCGCCGCTGCAGCAGCTTCGTTGGCCGATGCCTCGTCGGCACCCACTACCTCCTTCTTCTTCTCCGCCTCGGCCGTCTCGCGCTCGATGTTGACCATGATTTTGTCCGCCTCCTCGGACAGCGTGATGAGCTTCGGCTGCAATTCGAAGAGGTTCTGCTGCATTTCGCCCACTTGACCGGCGGCAAAGTCCAGTTTTTCCAAGCCTGTGGTGTAGCTGCAAAGAGCAGAGAGCAGAGAGAGAAGCAGTTACAAGGCCCTGCCATCGCTGTGAAGTCGTCGCAACCCACCGATCACGTAGTCTGGTGATTTCGTCCAACTTCCGGAAGTAGAAGGTTCTAAATGTCTTCAGCATCTCCAAGTACGCTGTGGGCGTGACGTAGTTGCGTCGTCCCACCTCCCGGAAGCACCTACGAAGAGTCGTTAGCTAATCTCTGTAAAACTGTCATCTCCGAGATTTAACTACGATACAACTGCGACAAGAAGAATTCGAATATTCTTCCAAAGCATGGCATTTATCTGCTATCATCCTTCTGTCCCACTCACCGTTCACTGGCATCCACCACCGACTGGTTGAAGTGCATCACCATCTTCACCAACTCCTTCTCCAAGTCGCTCAACTCGACGACGTTGTCGCCGATGCTCGCCTCGCTGCCCTCCTCGTCTGACTCGACTAAACCCTGCTTCTTCAGCTCCAGTCGCTCCTTCTCCGCCTGCGCCTCCTCCGCCGTTTGGCTCAGTTTCATCGAGCCGATAAAATATTCAGCAACACGTTCCAAAGCATCGGCCGGCCAAGGCATGTACCTGCAATCAGTCGGAGAAGCAGATTATTTGGCTTTCAACTGAATGCTTCTCGATACGACTGAAGGAATATTTAAGTGGAGATTCCATTGGCTGCCCTTTAATGAGCAGTGAAAGGAACGGAAAAATACTGCATCGTCAGCACCGAAATCATCGCAATGCATCGATTATTCCATTGAAATGATTTCGGTAGGAGGCAGAATCGTTTAAAGTGTGAAGATGAGAACAAAGTCAGCTTCCTTCTTACAAACTACACAATTGCAAATGTTCCATTTATGTTGCTCTTTTCTTTCGCCAAATCTAATATATTTAATAATCTACAAAATATATAAATCAATCACTGAGAGTAGAAGTTAAGCTAGAAGCTGTTCGACTCTGTTTGCTTTTCATTTCACTCTTTTTCTCGTTTGAAGGAGCTTTTATTTTGCTTCCTCATCGGAGAACGTGCCAAGTTTGCTAAAATGTTTCCCCTGCGTTGGTGTTGTTGTTGTTGGCCAATCATCACCACCTGCAGCGTCGTTTGTCTGTATGTATTCCGAACACCTTTCATCCGCCAGACCAATCACGGCCAGCAACTCTTACCACTTACCAGTCAATCGTGCAACAATTTATCAATGATGGATACATCCGCAGACGCTCCTTGAAGGAGTCGCCAATCGGCGAAAACGCCAAAGCCACATGCAGTTGCTCACGTATCCGTTCAATGAAATAAGCGTACATCTCAGTCGGACTCGGTTCTATCACCCTCGCCTGGGAAAAACGAGAAAAACGTCAAATTTTGGTCGTTGTTGTTCACGTTCATCAAGTAGGAATATGAAAAAGATACGAAAAAGGCAGTTATAGAAGGAAACAGAAGAAGATAATAAGGAAAAGGAAGCAACATGAAGCGTTTTTGGAAGGAGACCAATAAAAATCTATTTTAGGAAGCTAAAATCCATTTATTAACTCAATTGAATTGACTCATGAATTGAATGAGCTGCAAATCTACTAACCATTTGCTTGGAAATAGTCGTCATGTTCTCCATGATGGCCGCTTTATCCTCCAGCTGATAGAGATTCGGGAGATCGCCGGTGTTTAATATTCCGTTGATGTCCTCGATGTAGCCTTCGTCGACAGCCTGCAGTGAACAAAGATTACCCAAATGTTAGTTTTAATTGTGCATTTATTTCTAAAGACATTATTTATTGATGTACGACTCAATGGAGCTCAACAAAAGAATCGTAATAATAATGATAACAATGATGGATGTAATGGGGAAAATATGATAATATTAAAATAAATATTATGAGTAATCAATTATAGTTTAATGACAGTAAACTTTATATTAACGACATTAAATTCAGTCCATTATTATTATCTCAATTTTCAATTTATAATCTAATTTATATCACTGATTAATTCATCTGAAGTTCGACGAAATGGAAGACGTGGTATTCGTCAAGTGCCGAAGAAGTGCCGCACTCACGAAATTCCAGACTCACCTGAGAATCGGAGAAGAGGAAAACCGTGTGATTCAGATTGAAGCTGGCAGTCATTAAGATCTTCTTGAGGTCGTCGCGCCAGTCCTGCTGCGAATACGTTTTCGTCACTTGCACCTGCATCAGCCTGCAGTCAGCGATGCTCGAGGCCAGCTTGCAGGCGCTCCGGCGGCCAGAGCCTCCCATGCCCACCATTAGAATGTTTCCGCGTGGCATTTGCAGAACGCGTGACACTCTGAAAGCAGCCGAGGTTTTAATTTGATTTTGATTTGTTTGCGGCCTGTGGTCCCAGCGGCAACGGGTGCCGTGGACCGCAAATGCTTGCCGCAGCAGTAAAGCGACACAGCATCAGTGATGCTCTGCAATCGCCGCCTCTCCTAATCAATCCCAAACAGCGGCCGCAGAGAAAACACAGAAAAGAGTTCGGACTGATTTCTACTCACCGTGATATGTGCTCGATAGCGAACCGGAAGAGGACCAAATCCATCGGCGAGCTGGAGAATGCGTTGTACTCGCGCAGATAATAATGCATCAGTCGCTCCAGCTTCGCGTAGTTCTCGCACTCGTCGTACACCTTCGGCTCCGCATCCGGCTCCAAATAATTGCCGAAAAATAAGTTGCGCAAATCATCGCCGGTCACTTTGGCCCCGGGATCCGCCAGGCGCTCGGCGAACGCCTGCTCGATGGAGAAGCGCAAACTCGTTTTGCATGCGTAGCTGGTTATGTCCAGCAGCAGGTCGCGATCCTTCTGCTCAATCAGGCTGCCAAATGACAGAATGAACGGATGAATGCATACGTGATTGATTGATTAAATATGGCATCAGTGAGTTCAATTCAACAAATAATTGTGTTTGCGGATTTGTTTTAGTTGCATCCGCTGCGGTCACGGATGCGAAAGGCTTGTCTGATTTTAGAGTTATATTAGATGCTCTGGTGTGTGTGGCATCGCATTTGCATATGATTTATGCATTTTCGACAGAGGATGTCACGGATTCGTTGGATCTAGATACTGAACAACTGTTGCTGTTGCCTCTGTGGGTGGCCCCTAATCGCTAATCAAGCTCTATTCGACTCAATAAAACTGATTAAGCTACGAGTTGTGAAAATATGCAAACTGAAAAAGCATTTGGCAGGATGACTGTGGTGTAAGCATACTGAAAATTGATGTTGCATTTAAGAGACTACCCACAAAAACTCTAAGTTACCAGACAGGAAAAAAGCCATATGAAACCAGAACAAACCCAACATCGAAAAAAATAGCTACGAACCGGTCATGAAATACACGATAGGTTTCATGCGCCCACAAGCGTCCCAACTTCTCTGGATCCAGCAAACGCTTCGGCGGCAGCAGGACGATTCCCTGGAACATGCGGGTGATGTCACGTAGGGAAAAGGTGTAGTGGGACTTCGCTGGCGTCGGCAGGAAAATACGAATCGCCTGGCGATAAACATTGACCATCGCCTCCGCCAAACCCTGCAAAACATTTCACAAGATATTTATTAAGTCTGAATCTTACAACCTGAAGTGCAGGTATTGGAAAAAGCAATCATCAGATAGGTTCTTTCATACCCATCTGAGACGCATTAATGATTACATTTTACTGTATGTTTTCATGGTCCGAAAAATTCATAGCTTACCCGGGACAGCAAGGCCACTTTCTCTGGATAATTCTTCGAGAAATGCCAATCGCCGATAGCCGAAAATATCTTGATGATTGTACTATCTTCAAAAGAGTCGACAGCCACGACGAAAGTGTGTCGATAGATACGGGGGAAAATGAAGTTACTACCTCCCAGCAAACCCATTGCCGCCATGAAACCCTATAACAATGGACATTACAAGACTTTGCAACAAAAGTCCATTTCATCTGCTTACTAAATCAACCAATTCGATTCTTGTTGTGTCTACCAAATCAGACCAATATCCATGATCCAACCATTGACGTAGCAATTCCAGAGGTGGTTGGGAGCCGTACGTGTCCTTCGATGGCATGGCGATATCATCACAAAATATGATGCACTGCAAATCAATGTGGCCGTTATATATCAAGTAATATCATATGTTTAACATAAACCTTTTTGCCCAGCGGAGGCCCATAAACACCTTTACGTCGACGGTCCAATTTGGACATCACAGTTTCTTGTACCTTGATTGAATTTTATTTTAGATAAGAAAATGATGGATGTGCTGTTTTCGCCTTACCAACTGAGCACTAGTCCTCGCTGAGAAGTTTACAATATTCACTACGAACTGCTGCTTGGGCATGGACAGTAAATTGCTGGCTATGATGGCACTCTTGCCCGTGCCTGTCGGTCCAATGACGAGCATGGGCCACGATTTGTTTACACAGAAATCTTGCCAATAGGTTATGTAACCGGATTCCTTGGTCGGTACAATCAGTTCGCTAATTTGCGCATTCTCCGGAAACGAGATGGTGGCTGTTGGATCATCAGATAATTTTTGCCAGGCCCACCAATTCTCCACTTCGTCGAAACGATAGTCCATCACCGATAATTTCTCGGGGAACATTTGGCCGCGATTAAGTGTGAAATATTTTGGCCGTGGATGACTTTCATTGGAGCCGTAGAGAACCCTGCGTATTAGAGAATCAAAACGCTTTTGCCCTTCAACTATTAAATGGGAGAGAAATAAATTTATTTATAGGTGAGTGATTAAAGAGATATTTTAATTATAATGGAGTTAAGGGTTAAGTGAGATTCTTGTTTAAATTTTTTCAATATTCGGACTCTTTTTTCGACCTATTTTAACACTATCCAATATTATATATGAATACCTGTTAGAGCAGAACCATAGGCCCAGGCATAAGAGAAGAGAAACGTCTGTTGGAACCAGACTTGATTGTACTGTTTGTGTTTTTCCAAGAAGTGCAAAAAGAACCTCGCAAACATCTAAAATTCGAAATTGGAGGAGGTAAAAACGAAGTCCTGTAAGGCGGTTTTCACACCAATGAGACAGAGACAAAGAGACAAAATTTTGTTCTTGTTTTGCTAAAAAAATTGTAAGAAGAACAAGCGGATGAATTTGTCTCTTTGGTTCATTTTTGTCTCACGGCATTCCGTGAGACAAAGAGACAAAAGTGTTGTCGCACCAATACAGTAAAAGTGTATTAAGCTTTGGAGTGGAATTTAGTCCCTTTTGTGAAATTCGGACTAAATTTTACTACTTTGTACAATAGAAGTGCATGGCTGCGCTATTAGATTAAAGTATACCTTGTGTAGTTTTTATCAGTTTTTTGTTGTTTCTGTTTTTTATTGTCGCTGTCCTAATTATTATCGGAAGTTGGAAAATCATAAACGTAAGTAAATATTGTTTAATAAAAAACCAAACATTATTTAATTTACAATATAAGCGAAGGTTATAAATTGGTTTATGGAATTTCTTCTTAATAACCTATTTAATTCCATAATTGCAATTAAAATATGAAACTGTTGAAAAAATTGTCGGCTTCGATTTAGTACGATTTTATTTGTAACAATGACAGAACGGCAATACTCCCCAGCAGTAAAGTAACAAAAAGCTTTAAGGCTTTAGTCTCTTCAATGTAAATGCCACAAGAGTCAAAAATGAACACGAACTGTCTCTTTGTCTCTGTCTCATTGGTGTGAAAACCGCCTAAGAAATCTGCAATGTTATTAGTGCTGTCCTTACCCGATATTGATAAATGTTCGATGTGTGCAGCATGGATTTGCAGCCTTCTAATATATCCAGCGCAGCGGGCATCAACCACTCGACCATTTCCTCAAACAAGCCCATGTAAATATCACTTAAGCCGATCTTATTCGTTAGGACGTTGATGAAACTACGATGAAATGTCCGCCAGCCCAACTGTGCCGGTTCCATGTAAATCATTCCGCAACGTGATACAGTCGCCGGCGACGCCTGCTCGAGGTCGGCCGGCTCGAACATCATGTTCATCATTTTCGTCATCTGTATTATTTCGCCCGACATTAGGCACAGCTTCTTGTTGTCGTCCAGTACAGTGTTTAAGTTCTCGATCCATACAGCATCTACAGGGCCATCGAAGAGCACCCAATTACGTTCAGTCAGAGCGGCGGAGGCCTGTTCGCGGAACGTCTTCGCCAGCACGCCGTCGTACCACTCGTGCGAGACGGGATCGAAGCGACCGTACAGCTGACCCATTGTGATGGCCTTCGGATTGATGATGCGATAGTTGACGGGGTACTCCTTCAGTGAGCTCTCTGGATCTTGGTTAACGCAACGCAAAGCCACTGCCAGTATCTGAATTGCAAACAAAATTAGATAGGAATAGGATAGGAATAGGAAATGGAGAAATTGAAGAGCCTGACCTGATATGCTGTTGTTTTTCCTCCCAAAGACCCGCCAACGATCATCAGTCCATGCCGCACCAACAGCATCTCATAGATCTGTAAAATTTTCTCCACAAACCATGGTGTGGCCTGTAGGTTCCTTTGAGCGAGTGTTATTCTTAACCACTTAACAAGGTCATCGCGCGAAGGCTACAATAATTAAAAACAATCAATACGATTTATTTAAAAGGTCTGCTTAAAGATTCTGGCAGTAGTTTCTAAAAGAAATGAGTACCTCTGGCAAATCGGTGCCCGGGAAGAGATCCTTGTATATACCAACGAAGAGGGAGACGTCCTGCTCCAAGAACTTCGGCAAATTGACATCAACTATGGCGCGTAGCACAATCTGAGCTTCCGGCAGCGTGACGTAAAGACGACGCAAAGAAGCGGAGGCCAGCAACACGGATTTCACTGCACGCATTCCTATGTTTAAATGAAATTGAAAATTTTTTGGAATTTTATAATTATTCGCATCTACAAAGGTGAAGATAAATCCTGAAAATCTATTAAATTTTTATTAATAATAACTTCCCGAACTTCGTTGGATTCAAGTTCGCTCTTGCTTATGTTTACACAAGAGTAGATTTCTTTCTAATGAAGTCAAAGGAGGAAGCATCCCTCCGTTCCTATTGTGCAATACAACTTGTTGACAAACTTTTAAAATGTCATCAAAACATGGAGAGACACGTACGTGATACCCTTGTTAGCCGATCTGCCTGGATGCAGTGCTAAATGTTCTAGTGCAAGGGAAAAAAGTTTTCCAATCTGAAGACGCAGATCCTGGTATCCGGCAAATAAAATAAACTTTGCGGAAAATATCCACGTATGAGCAGAGATACAAAGAAAGTTTCGGAGCTCTACAAGCTGCAGGATATAAAAAATCAATATTAAATTACAATTTCCAGAGCAAGGTTAGGAGCCAACGAAACGCAGAACATGACTAGAGGCAAGAGAAAGAGACAGAGATTAGTTTTTCAATCCATATCATGTTCCTTTAAAATAATAAGAAAAGTTTTCAGTTGCTCGGATAACTAAAAACAAAAGTAGGTGGACGATGACGACTTCGGAAGAGCAACACACAACACATGATATGAGTTGTTGATATTATTTAGTTATATCTGCCTCAGTAATAAAAGTTAATAGTTTCCCGTGAGGAAGTGCACAAATCGTTGGAATCATGCACGTGATTTCAAACTTAATTTTGTTAGAGGAAGCATTTAGAAAGTGGTGAATAAGTCGAAGATTGAATCCCCTTAATTAAAATTTAAATCTCTTCTAAATTCGTCTATTAAAATAAAAAACGTATGTAGAGGATTTAAAGGGCCGTCATTTATAAAATCATAAACGCTTTTATGGTATTAACGACCTCTCAGAAGAAGGTGCAGTCGAGGTATTGATGGATGGGAAGAAGAAAGTTCTATCAGATCCGAAAACTTATCTTGAGGAATATTATGAACCATTTAACCAACCGATTATTTCACAAAAAAAATCAGTATTTGATTTAAAAAACATAAGGAAAGGAAAGAGAATGTTTTAAATGCAGACAGATTACAATATTATATTTTGAGGTTAAGACAGATGATATTTGAATATTTGAAGTCATATTTACCGTAATCGTAATGGGATTGTGACGATAACTGCTCCGAACACAATTTATAGGTGTGCACAATTTTTTGGGCCAACACGCGTGCCTCGTCAAAGCCGTTAGAATAGAGCGTTATTTCGCCAATCATAGCGTAATCAGGGACCATCATGGCAACCGTACGGAAGAGGACCTTCAAGTTGTCGGGGAGTTCAGTACGTCCAGCATAACTGAAAGCAGTGACAAATAATAAAGAATATAGCAGAGTCTACAGTATAAAATACAGTGTTACAAGATATTATAATTGTAATAATTTACTGAACCTTATTAATTTTCTTTTTATTAAATATATTTTCAATAGAAGAAATTCTTAATATCATCTCTTTGCAGTTTTTAACGTTAAAAATAGGTTATGTGCTTCCTTTATAAGACTTCAAAGGAAACTTTTTCTATCTACACGTTGTATGAGTATTTTTTCAATCAATCTTCCTTCCTGTCCCTATTCTATAAGCACATTTTTATCTTTTATACTACAGAAACATGTTACGAAGAAGGGAAATGGGAAAAAGTTTATCAATATTTTCCTTTACGTTCAATTTCTCGCATATATTCATTTCTCTTCTCCTACAACTTCAATTAAAGGTTTCCTTTAAAGATTTTTCCTTTATTGTGCAAATTTCTTTCACGTTTGCGTTCATAAAAATAACTCCGAGTTTTCTACACTGACAAATGGCCCAACGCCAACAACCAACTCCCAGCAACTTGTCGAGTCCTTGCCACAAGCTGCACAAAGGCTATATTGGGTTTTATCCGTTCCGTCTTTTCCCCATTCTGTCCTCTTTTTTTCTGCATATTGATTAGATACACCAACTTCAACGCATAAATACGACACAAACCTATTCACAGTATTCACGGAGTCAGCAGATGGAAAAATAATTGTATTCAAATTGCACCAGCAAACAAGCCACAACAAGTAGAAAGAAACTTTTGCATTTTAAAGCAAATGACATGCCAGTCAGTCTGTCCCATTCACCGCGCCTTCCACCCACCAAACGCACACGTTGGCTTTACATCCCTTACACACATCCGCACTAAAGGGAAATTGTGCTAACGTGTGCCATGAAACTTACCCGGGATTCATTGTAATGAATACGCAACAAGTTGGATCCAATCTCAGCATCGTGTCTTCAAAGAAGAACTTAACAACCTTCCGTGCGATGGCTCTTTGTATGGTGAGAATTTGTTGAGCCACCACAGACAACACCTCCAAATCAATGCGATTGAATTCGTCGAAACATGCCCAGGCGCCAGACTGTGCCAGTCCCTGTAAACGAAGAAATAGTTTTGCAATGAGAAATACCTCCCAATGGAAGTGCAAGGAACATCACATCCCTTAATGAATTAATAAAACTAAGAGTAACTTAATTGATGTGGGGTAATCAACAGGGAATTATGGAGTTACTTTACCGAAAACCAATTGGACATCAGCAATGGCTTCGCAGAAAGAATATAAATAACTTTCCTGTTTTAACATGCGATAAATTTGCATTACCTTGAAGAACTTTCCCAACGCTTTGTAGTCCAAGCCGTCCGAACAGTTGAACACCACACACTTCTTCGCTACAGCTTTGGCCAAATCCTTGCAGGTCTCGGTTTTGCCCGTTCCGGCGGGTCCCTCAGGAGCCCCGCCTAAGCACAGCTTCAAAGCTCCCATCAGGGTTCTAGAAAAACAACAAAGATCAGCATAAATGCAAAAAAAAAGGTGTCAGCAAATTCTACAAAATATTTACACCAAAACACAAAATGGCTACTTGGAATTTGGCAATTTTCACAGCTCTGTTGTACATTCATACGTGGGGATGTGTATCGGATATTACGGAGTGTATGTGTGTGTGTGTGTGTGTCGCCTACGGTTTTCCTGTCACAAAATTGATTTATGAAATTTATCTGAAAAGCCATTAAAAGATTTAATAGAGTCCTTTTTTCTTCTTGTTTATTTAGCAGATTCCAGTGAAGGATTTTTGGTCGTTTATTAAAATTCGATTTAATGGAAATCGTAGCATGTTTGCTTTTGTGTGGTGTTGTTGTTGTTGTTGTTGTGTTGGATTTTAAAATTTTCTACTCTATCTTTTTGTTTTTTTTTTTTTTTGGGTGGGAATTCAGCGTTTTTTCGTCTTCCTCTTTGTTAATGTAAACACAGACTTACGTTTGGTGTTTTTTTCGTGGAAATAATATTGAGTCGATTTCAACCATTTCGAGGTGCTTTTGATTACCCACCTGTAGCAGCGGTCCGTCAGGGGCGTCACCACCAGCCGCGGCAGATTCCCCAGGTACTCCATGCCGTACTTGACTTCCGTCACAACCATGCTCACGCAAACCCACTCCTCGGCTGCAAAAAACGACAACGGAGATGTAGGGCAGAACATTAAAATCCCGATTTAATTGAAGAAAAAACAAATAAAGTCACTGCATGTATTAAATTTAATCCTTGCGCCTGAAATAAATGTTTTTAAAAATGTTGACGCTTCGTGTTGTTACTCAAAAGTATCTCGCAAAAAGACGGAAAAGGAAATGTTTTTTGGCATAAACGAATGGAAGACAGATGGATCATTCACGTAACGGTTGAATTGCCAAAAATCATTTCATTTCATCCCATATTAAATAAAAACGAATCGAAATGAGTCTATAGCTAATTAAGCGAAGTTACAGATGCGATTTTCCCGAATATTTACAGTACAAAGCTTCGTACAGTCTTCAACATTCAAAGCTAATTTTTAATAAAAGTTTTTTTGGGTAGAAAAATGAGGCTTAACATGCTACTTACTGTCGTTTGCCTTCCAATAGTAACGCAGCTGAGAAATCCAGTCGAATTCGGTGATGGTGGTCACGTTCACGTCCACCATGTATTTGACGACATCGCGTGCTGTGAATGGGATGAATATTAAAGATTAAAGTGCTTCCCGAGGCGCCGGCTCTTGCTCACCGTGTACATCGAGTACGATTAACGCCTCGATGGTGATGCGCGTCCCGCTGCCCAAATCGGTTCGTACCAACTGCACCAAGTCGGCGATTTGACTGGTACATTTCTGCAGATACAGCGGAAGCTCGTGATTTTCAATAGCTTCCTCAACCTGAATCCATGCATATTGAATTGTAATTCAATTGAGATTCTCGGTTTATGATTTTATTACTCACCTCGTATGTCCACGCCATACACGAAATCCCTTGCACCACTTGACCGGGCCAAGCAGTCACCCAAAACACACGGTCCACGGCTGCGTAGTCCTCCCACGCCAGCTTCATCTGCTCATGCACACTCTCCAGCATCGTCCCCTCGACCTCCTTCAGCCACATCTCAACGAGTCCCTGTTCGAACAAAATTTTCATTATAGTGACGAAGTGGTCACAAATTCAGTCATTAAACGAAAATAGAAACTAACGTTTGCTTTGGCTGGATTGATTTTGCGCAGCATCTGGACACGCTCGGCTTCATCCGAAATCATTTCCGTTATTTCCAAGTTATCGTCGAAGGTCAAGGCAGAAATCTGTAGAGGAAACTTACTTAATTACAGCAACTTGGACATTATTATATGGAAGCTTTGGCTTACACCCTCGAAACACTTCTTCAGATGTGGCTGCACTCGCAACGGATCCTTGGTTTCCGACAGAATCTCCAGCAACTCGTCATTGGACAGGAAGAAGAAGCGCGCAAAGAAGAGCCGCTTCTGCTCCAGATACGTATTCAGACCCTTCTGTACACACTCCAAGTCCGAGACGGCGTTCAGGAAATGCTCCAACATATCCGGATAATCGGTGGCGGCCAGCACATGAAGGTCCTGCTTCGTGTGCCGCATAATTCTGCGCCATGTTTTGTCCACCTTGAAAATGTTATTCGTAGCAATAATTCTTTTTGAAAAACTAAAACCATGATCAATTATCTAAAACAATCTTAGAAAAGCTTTGAGATGTTTTTTAAATACTTCTTCCTTATAGGAAATGAGACATCAACATGCTATAATAATGAAGATATCTTTGAAAACAGTAACAATAAAGACAATTTTACGTTTTTCGTATTCTAGGAGATCGGGAAATCCCCAAATCGTACTTACTGCTTTGAAGTTCCGGCCTTCGACCGGCATTTGCCGCATGATGTCTTCCGAACTGAAAATCGGTTCCAGGTACATCCACGTTATCTGCACCTGCGTCCAGGCGTCGATAATATTCTGCACCAATATCAAGCGACTTTCCCAATCGTCCGCTTTCGATCCCAGAGCCACAATGAACGGTGATCGTTTCATGGCCTGCGTTCGCATTATGTGATCGTCCAGCTGTGTCTGTATATCATCGAGAGCGGCCAGAATGTGTGTATCGGAATCGCGATATTGCAGCACTTCGAATTCCACATCCTGCCAATCGCGCTGCATGTTGTCCAGCAACGTACTCAACTCGAACTCTTTGCCAGCGGCATTGGAGATCTCCTCCAGCTGCGGAATGATGCTCATGATGTCCGTGTCGATCATATCGCGCAAGCTGGGGTAGAGCTCGGGATTGCAGGGACGACCAAGGGTCTGGGAAACTGAGTTCCAATGGCGCTCCTGCAAACCCTGGCGGCAGATGGCGTCCAACAGTGGCAAATATACTCGGAATTTCTCAATCTTAAATCGGATTTGTTCAGCAGCACGTTTAGCTACCGGATTTGTACCCAATTGTCTCGTAAGCTTGTAGACAATCTGTGGAATAAAAACCAAACAAAGACGGTCAAAATTAGGAATTGTAGAGTTTTAAGAATTCTAAAATTCTACTGACCTTGTGCATGTTTTCCACTTCCTCCATCACGACATCCGCATTAAGACATTGGAACTTTCCATACATCCTGTAAATATTCCAGCGTAATTAGAATATTTAAATACGTTTTCCCCATATTTGTTATTGTAAATACTTGGCTACTTAACATACCACAACTGATGATCCTTTTCGAATTCATACGCCGTCTTCCACAACTTTTCGATGGGCTCCATTTTCTCAATTATAGTCGTTAAGACAGGGAACGGAGACACATCGATTTGGAGCAGCTGTTCTTCGACATTAATCGCTTTTGCCTCGCGACTTAGACTCTGGAAAAGAAATTCGCTTTTATTTAAAAAGGGCCAAAACCTTTTTAGGGTCTATTAAAGCTTCAGTAAAAGCGTCGCTTCTTACCACAATCAACTCATATAGTTCGTCAACGGTGTCAACGCGTTCCTTCAGATCTTCCAATGTGAGGACTTCGGGGATTTCTTTTAACCGGAAACCATCGATGCGACGCTTTTCGTATAACATATATTTTTCAAATTGGTTTCTTCTTTCACTGTAAGAAAAAAACGTCCATATAGAACTTGAACTGACTTGAAATTGTCGATCAAAATCGTGTAAAGATAAAGTGTAAAAGGACTTTCTTGGGAAATATTTAAAGGGTAAAAGGGTTCGGATTAAGTTTTCCTCGTTGTTCAGAAAGTCGAATAACCTTGGAAACGAACTGTTTTTCCCCCTTATATAAAATTTTATACAGTGTAAGTTTGTGAAGTTCACACAGTACCGTAGAGCAGCCTCAAGCTTGTCCCGGACGACATTCAATCGCGCCGCACTCAAATCCAAAACCTGCTCCAGCTCCCCGGGTAAAATAAAGGTCCGGGAATTCAGATGTAAATCGTCATCTGTGTGGGAAATTACGAAGTTCTTTAGTTAATAGTTTAGTTAGGAAAACATGCAGAAGTCAAATCGATATTAATTGGACTAAGTTCTAGTCTTAACTACTAAATAATAATAACTACAACGTTATAATACAAACCAGACATTGTGGCGTAACATAAGAGGAATATCACGCGCTTTGACACGACTTTAATTTCGTCCTTTAACTGGAAGATGCGTTCATCTCGGCATTCGTTTAGATAGTTTTGAAGAGCTACCACTTCGGCTGTCTCCTCGGGACGTTCGCCGGCCTTCATGGACATTTCCTCCAATGAATCGCAGATACTATAATACAAAAGCAGTTATAATTAGGTGACAACAACTTCGATAACAGATGATCCATCATACGACGAACTTATACGAAAAATAAGTACAGAATAACTTAAAATGAGACACGAAGGGAGAATGTATAAATTTGAAGATGATGTGGAATCTGCTAAATCTACTGTAACGCCCCATTAGTTGTCAACTTGAACTGTCTCTATGTGTGTGTGGCTCTTATGTCAACCCTTTTATATTAAGTGTTTTTCATGTACATAGCAATCAATGAGGTTGAAGGAGTTTTGTTAAGTACGATGTTAAGTAGCACTTTCATCTCAATTGACAAATAAAACTGTAATATAATTGATTGTGTGTTTGTGCTGGAAGTAATTTTATTTATATTCAAATATCTGCTGTATTTTGTGTTAATTTAATAACAATAAAAAGCCAATTCTTTATACGATGGCAATTATTTTACTTACTCTCGATTCTCATTCAAATTCAGTGCTTTGTAGAAGTCGATTATGAAATCGTAAATCTGCCAAATCATCATCGCTATCGACCGTTTGATGTGTCGATTGTCGAGCAGGTATAAATTCAATGGAATGAAATCGCGCAGATAATAAGTACTTTCGACGAGAGCGCGCAATTTTTTCATTAGTTCCTCAACGTTCTGCGGAGTGAAACGAAAATGAGAAAATGTGAAATTGCTATTAAAATAAATTCAATTAGTTGTTAGATTTATATTTCAAATGGAAGCAAAAAAGCGTCTGGTGACAGATTCGTGGTTTTTATTTGCAGTCGGTCGTCGAGGTTGCAAATATAGATAAATATATCGTTTAAAATAAATGCAATACAATATAAATATACAATATTATTTAAATATACAATATTATTGGCATAATATAAATACGTAATATAAATTACTACAAAAAACAATAGCAAGGACTATGAAATGATTCAGAAATGTGATAAATCATTTAATAAAATTACTTCAATTCCTATTAATGTCTGAATCAGAGCTTCTTTGATTTGAATACTAATGGTAATAATAGAAATACTACTTTTTTGTACCGCACATAACTGATTGCTATTGTGTTCATATCTCTTCATTGATTTATTATAACTCCAACAGCTTTATAATTGGTTCTTCCTTCACAAGTAGCAACATTGAACATAATAATTAATGACAACTTGAATAATCATTCAAATTGTGAGAGTTTCCTATAAGCGTCAATATGCTAAACACGCTTATATTATGTTTAATCAGTTAATAAGCAAGTATTTTGTGTAGAACTACAGAAATACATATATTTAAAGCATTCGAAAAGAGGGTTGCTTTTCGGAACTGGAAAAAGGGCGGATCTGAGACAGAGAACAAATTTGCATGACGTTTTCATTCGCCACGGCTTTAAATTAAATGCTTTACATTCAAATGACCCTAAATGTCTGAAGTGTCACATTGTAAAAGGATATTCGAGGCAAAAATAACCGAAGAGAACGTATATTTATGTGCGAATTTTGTCAAAGATGTCAGACAGACCCACACATGTTTTACATGTAAATATCCATATATTTAGGAATAGGACGAGGCTCAGGATAGAATATTTAATTACATTCCAATATGCATTTGCATGCAAAGAAAAATCCTTAACTTGACATGCAACAACACACAAAACATAAACGAATGTTGAGTTTAGCCGAAGTGTTGAATGGGTGTGTGTTAAGTTGACCATGATTACGAATGAGGTGAAGATGATGATGATGATTTCTCTGTAAGTTTCAAAGGCTGTTTTTGAGATTTTAATCCAATGTCTTTGCAAGCGTTCATATCAATAAATCTCCTTATAAATCTGTCTGTTTCTCTATCAAAACACATTTTGTTAATTTTACCCTTCATTGCCTTCAAATAAAACCAATTAAATTCAGTTATAAACTGCAATTATTTGAAGTGAACGCATAAATAATATTATTGAAAGTCAGGGTCTAAATTGGTCCAAATTTTAACGTAGTCCTATAATGATATATCTCAAAATATAACTCGCCATACATAGTTTAATAATGTGATTCTTTAAAAATATTTCAGCGTGAAATGTGTTGTTACTCGAAAGCAGACAATAAATAATATTCAATACAAATGTATCAGTTTTTGCGGTGATTTTTTTCAGTATTATCGATGAAAATTATTGAGGATAAGTTATGAATTCCAATAGCTTTCGGCATTCATCATTTAAATTATTTTCGCAGTGATTCTCGAGAATCATTTCATTTATACTCCTGACGACTCTCGATCTGTCATCGCATTTCTGATTTAATCATTTATTTACGCTGTACTCTCGCTCTTCAGGACCAACGAGGACTTCCTTCTGCTCTTATCTGCATTCAGAGTTCAGTATTCGACGTTCGACATTCATCGTTCATCGTTCTGTATGCATTCTCAAGTAGCTCTCCCCGGTGAATGGGCTGCATTGATTAAGCTTGAGAATATTTCACTTATTTCACGAAGAATTTATTTGCTGGAAGCGACGAGCTCATATCTCCTTCTTGTTTGCGATTTATTGACGACTCATTAAATATTTTGCATTTTCAATGACATCTGATGCAGCCAAAGAGCAAAATATTCGTATAAATGGAATTTCTATGGAAACTCAGATTCATAAAACATGTTTTTGTGATAAATATCGCTACGAACAAAAACACTGACAATGTCATGAGGAAAAAGTGTAAAAAGGGGGAAAACATTTTTCCGAATTTCACAGAATTTTTTGTGCTGGGTTTACAGAATTTCATAAAGAAAACTCTTGAAAAAGGATCGACTGCTGCACTGACTGTTGGAACAACCGACAACACAATCAAAAGATGTGATGAAGGAGAATTTAAAATATTTCTAAATCAATTTTGAACTCTATATATGTAAATAATAGAGAATAACACCAATTACTATTTTTACAAAGTACTGTATAGTGTCTAAATTATGGATAATTACCGTCGTTGCTTAGTAACTCATTTTGCTCAGTTTTTGTTATTGTTTGCTCCACTGTGCAGCTGCTTCACGCTGTTGCGTTGCACTCACCTGCAGATCCGGCAGCGTTGTCTGGCAGAAGAGCTTCTCTGTCACCGGCATCAAGTTGTCGGTCAGCAGCAGATTGTAGTACTTGTAGATGGGGAGCAGGTACACCCGCGGCCCCTGCCAATTGGAGGTCACGATGGCGTGCACCTTCTCGTACAGTCGCCGCATGTCGACGTGCTCCTCGTCCACGCAGTGCAGATATCCTTCGGTATCGGGCTCTAAAGGCGTGCAAATTCACCGCGACGCGACGATTCCGTCGTTTGTTTTCAATGCAATACAGAAAATATACATAAATTATTTCACAGCTTAAAAAAGGAGCCGAAGAAGTAACAACAACAACAACAACAACAACTTAAAATATGTTATTGAAATTTCTCTTGAGATCCTTTGATGAAAAAAATATAATAGTCATGAATGTGAATGCAGAGTGTATGACAATCATGAGTGACATGCGAATGTTTTTTGAAATGTTTGCATGTCAAATTCACGTCTTCGGATGAGAAATAAATAAGCATTCTTATTGGAAACTGAAATTTAATTTGTGTGGAATTTGAAAAGTGCAAATCACCCTTTGACATGACGAATTCCAGACGCGGAATGTTGTAGCCCACGCGCAGGACTTTCTTAAACATCTCGATGAAGAGGTCCGGCAGGTCGTTCATATACGGGTAAATGAAGAACCGGCCGCAGTTTTCCAACAAGAACCGCGCGTGTCCGGTGACTTCAAGAGGAACCTGAAATTTTTAAATAGACCTCGGTCATTCGGAAATCTCGGTAATTTGTGTAGACGTGGATTATCATTATTAAAACACTTACCACTTCTCCATATAGGTCAAAGTTCGTCACTGTATAAAATGGATCTGCGTCGTCGTGCTCATTGAAATTGTAAAAATCGGATTTCTCGGTTTCGTTCTCATCGCGTTCGGTAGCGAAATGGGCGCCGATCACCGACGCTATAAGGGTCATAAATGGACGTCGCTTCAACTTCGGGTCGAACATGTCGTACTTCTCTATTTCGTTGCCATCCTGAAAGAGTTAAAACGTTCTACATCCTCTCTAAACAACTTATCTCGGGGCTCCATAGCAATACAAACAGCAAAAGCGACGGGGCCAACCTAAACTCCATTGCAATCGACTCTGACTCACCGCGTAACTGCTGATGGTCCTGAAGAGGTAGGCGACACTCCTCGTGATGAGTCCTTGCAGCTGCAGCGACATGAGAGCATGAATGGAGTTGAAGAGAATCTCTATCCGGCCGCCGTACTTCTGGTTCATGGGCACCAGGTGCTTCCAGGTGCTCTTCATAATGTCCACCATGTCTGCACAGCGCGGCACCCAATCGTTCATCAGCACCTAATCACGAAATAAACGACAGAATTCACAAACTACCGACGACCAACTGACAACCCCAACAACTTGAAACTTCAAACTTACATCTCGAACTTGGGCGCAGCTGCTGTGAACAAAGTCCACAATTTGGGCCGCCGTCATCGGCCGCTCACCCTGAAACAGCACCGACAGATCCAGAACCACCAGGTTATTGTATCTATTCGAATGGCAGAAGTTTTAATTGATTCGTCGGCCACACTGCAGACGCACCCAACTTACAGCTGCTGCCAGAGCAACGTCAGTGCACGCATGACAGGATGAGTTTTCATCAGGACCTGATCCAGACGGTTGCGGGCCAGCTGCACGTTCAGCTTCCACGGGACGGGAGCGTGGATGTACATGATGGGGAAATCGGGCGGCTCCAACTCCAGCTGCAAGCGTTGGCATTCCAGCGGAGATCTTATTTGGACAGAAGGAGGACGAATGGTGAAATTTAGTGCACTAATTGCGACATTGCTCTCCCGAGAGAGTGTTCTCGACAGGATGGAATTGTGCTTTGAAGACAATAATACTCACCGGAGCAGGAAGCGCAGGAAGGAGCGCTTCACGTGATAGCGAAAGTCTTCCTGCAGATCTATCAGACACACGATGATTAAAACAGCGTTGGTTTGCTTCACATGATGGTCCGGATGGAAGAGATAATCCAGCAACATCACTTCCAGGTACACTTCTGGCCACAATTTCTGTAATTAAATGAAAAACTTTTACTCATTCGCAAGTTGTTTGCATTGAGTTTTACAAATAAAAAAAGACTAAAGAGGAAATAAAGGACTGTTTGGAAAACCATCAATCATCGGTTTCTATTCATTTTCAACACTCCCAGAAACTTTATACTTTCTTAGTTATGTAGTTACCGATGCTCTTTAAACTGTATCACAGAGTAATGATTGTCTATAAAAGACTCTACAAAAGTTCTTAAAAGTTTGGTGAGAAATGAGGTTTGCAATGAATCGAGGATTAACCTCGAGAACCTTTATACAGTCCGAGAACCATTCAAGCCGAGGTTAGATACGAGACCAAAAATTGAAGAGACTAAATGACACGTTACTAAATGTAATTCAAAGAAAATGGACGAATTTACTCTAATATTAAAGAATTTATCGTAATATGTTTCCTGTTCCGTAATCCCTGACATCTCGATGATTGATATTTTACACTGAGTCCAAGTCTTATAAAAACTAGAAAAATTTTAAAGTTTTAATGACTTTGACCAATCTTTGAAGTGGACGTTAAAGTGTCTCTAAATCTCCTCTAAACGCTGATCAAATTATTCCCAGAGTTTATTTTGGTCTTCGAGTGAGTTTATTTTTTATTTTTTTTTATTTTCTCTTCACTTTTTACTTTCCATAAAATGTTTGGTGGATGGCGCTTTCAACCACATCTGCTCAACGTGTTTTCTATATTTCTGTGTTTTATACGCACCTCTTCGATAAGCAGAAACTTGTACGCGTCTTGGAGGTAATCACTTTTCGGATCGATTCTTGGCAAAACTCTCTTAATGACCTTCGAGGGATAGTTTTCGATTCTTCGTATGGAAAGCTGTAAAAAGATGAACATCAAATATAAAGACTCTGTTGAAAACACGCTGCATTGATACAATATTTGAAGGAAGCGGAAAACTACAGAAGTCAATGACGTTTTTATGGGAAACGTCTTCTTTTGAAGCGCAGATGCATAAACTGAAAACTATTCGATGCAGAAAACAGACTTTATGAGCACAGTTTCAATTTATAGAACTCTTCATCATCGTAAAATAACATCGCTCCGAAAAGTTGACACGATGAAAACTTTAAATTATTAAATTTGAAAAATTTCTCCTTCAAGATATTTCAAATTTAAAAACCACGTTTTTGACTGCACAAAACTTTTAACTCACATTCTTCATCAAAGCCTTGTATCGCTTTTGAATTTCAGGCGTGAATTTGCGTTCAGCTTCGATTCGTTCCCTCTCGTAATACTCGAAAATAGCTTCCTTCTGATCCTCCGGCTCGACCGGCAGATATCCTTCCAAATAGCGAAATTTCTTTTGCTCCAGCCGCTTCAAGTACCTCAGGTAATCGGCGCCCTCTACAAAGTCATTAACTTTATAGCGCGTCTTTTGTTTGCCTCCTCCCTCCATCTGCCAATTCGGAAATGCGAACAAAGACTTTAGCTTAGTTTTGTCTAGTTTTCAGCCGTGCTTTTACCCGCTTCTTTGCCGGGGACGCCCCAGAAAAACTAGTCTTCGTACCGCTTCGCAGTGAAGTGGACATTGCGTCGAAAGTTGTAGTGCTGTTGCCGCTAACATCCTTCGCCAGTTCTTCGCATTTGGCCCGCTTCAAGGCAGCATTTTCTCTGGCTTCCCTTAGCGTCGGCTCAATTAGATCATCGATGACTTTGCTCATGCGAATCAATTCATTCCGACATTCTGAAAATTAAACAATTAATTGTAAAGTGAAGTAAAATAAAATATCCCAATCACTCCTCAATATAGTTTTATCGCCATTTCCTTAGGCTAAATGAAGAATTTAGAAATATTTCATTTACCTTCGGGTGTTCTTAAAGCATAATGATCGCCCGCCTTGAATTTTGGTTCCTTCGGTCGTTTGCGGAAACCAGTTATGAGCTTCTTTGCGGCTGTCGGCGTGTTATAACCACCTACGAGTCAGCAGTGGAGGTTAAAAAGGTCCCCCTTCAAGAAGTCCGCATACAAACCAATCACATCGACGGGACTCCTGTACATCAGCTTCAATTCGTTGGTTGAAAGAGGGCTGCGGGTGCCGACGTCGTTATAAAAACATGTCAAGCGGCGTTGGACGTGGAGAGCGAGCAATTTTGTGGTCATTTCATGCACCATCTCTTCACTGGGCTTGGCTTTATCAAATGTAGTATAAAATTTAAACATTTTTTTAGTTGGAAACAAGTAATATTCGTTTACGCCTAAATACCTCCGACCGCTCGACTGCTAATCCATGGATGTTGGTTACAAGCTGAAAAAAGAACAAGAGTATTAATTAAACCGTAAAAAATTTAAGTTTTTCGCATATATTTCAGATAAACTGCTGCGGTTAACCACCAAATCTTGATGGAATCGCATCACGCACGTCATGCAGACGAACACCTTTCAGTAAACGATATGAAGTGCGTTGAGTTACCGCAAAAGACAATGAACCACCTACGGAGCCATTTCAGGTGATTGGGGACGTGGGAATTGGGTGAGAACGAGGTAAATTTTGCAGAAATGACAACTTTTAATACTTTTGTTATATAGTACATCATAGGTCGTAGTCTGTGCAGCCTATGGATCTAGAAATGCATCATTGAATGCTTTCTAATGAAATCATAAATATAAATTTCCAATATATGGTCTTTCAGAGGAGTTTGTACTACTCTTCATAGCGATTAATTTCACCCATTAACACACCTTTTTTATTGAAAGCGTATTTGTGATCCTTTTTGTCTTTTAGCATTTCGAATTCATCCCTCAGCACGATGTCCTCCAATTTCAGCTCCAGCAGATGGTCATCGTAGCAGTCTTCATACTTGTCCTTCACGTTCTCCATGTCGTACAAGTGAAAGTTCAGCTCGGAGTTGGACTTGCCCAGCATTTTGTCTGTCTGTAGATGAGCTGGAAAAAAAGGTCGGCTGGCGATTGGCCCACACACACACACGAATCTGATGCTTCTATTTGTTATTTACCGACTTTCTCCAGGATGAAATCCTTCGCCGGATCGAGTGGCAAATCGTCAAAACCATACTTGAACTGATAGAAGATGCAATCGGCAATGTTTCGGCGCTGAGGATGCGCCGGAGCCTCTTTTGGTTTCCGTGTCTTGCCCAGGTTCGGGTTGATCCGCTTTCGTAGGCGTGGAACAGTGCAGAACGGGCGCTGCTCCGGCTGAAGGTTTAACCTTTTATTCACCTTTTTCATAGCGCAACAACGCTTTTATCCGATGAACAGCTGAAGATAGCCGAAGGGTGGGAATAGTTATATAGAAGCGTTGCTTTTAACGTCCTTTTTTTCGTTTCGAGAAGCGTTTCTTTGCTCCTCGAAGTCGTTCCTTTCTTTGGTCGTTATATTTGCGCTGTTTGCAATCGCTTTTAGTTTTCCTATTCCTATTATATTGTGTATATGTATATGAAATATTTGATTTTTACGATATTTTTCTTACGATATATTTTATTATTTTGACAACGTTGTTGTCAGTGCAGCAAGGAAAAAAGTAACAATAAAACTTGTTGTCAGCTTTGCGTATCTTTGTGAGACTCTTTCTTTTTCTCTTTCTCTCTTCCACTGTTTTACATGTTCGTTTGGTGCCTGATAGAAGGGGTGGAATGAGCCATATTTTCCGGAAATAAACAAACGTCTCTGATGCGCTGGCAACAAGCACCAACGAAACACAAAGCCGCGGGTGTACAGCTGATGTTCCACCTGTAACATGCCCAATGTTATTTTAATGGGCTCGTTTCTTGTTCCTTTTCGCTTTTCCAATCCATATTGAATATTGATGACGGCGTATTTTTGCCCCAATCATGAATTCATTTCACCTACGGTAGTTGGAACTCAACTTCATAGGGTAGCGTGCATTTTGAGAAAATCTTATTTAAACTAAAGTCCTGATTGGAATCTTGTTGGAAGAGCAATCTTGTAGGATTCCAGTAGGGATGTTCAACTGTCAGCCACAAGCATTGATTTCGACAGAAAAATATGCTTTGAGCGCTTTATTTAATTACCAATTGGTCAACAAGTGGAAATAGTTCTATTATCACTGGAAGTCAACGATCGACGAAAGATATTAAATCCATGTAAATTAAAACATAATTGTACTGCAATCACTCCTCTCCTCCTACTTTTCTGTAGATTTAGTACATTATTTGCCTCATGACAACAAAAATGATATGTACATATATGTATGAACCAGAAATATGAATATATTATAAAATACTCATTTGTCATTCATCTCCAAAGTCGGTTAGTGAATGCGTTAAAACTTCTCACCTTGACTTAATTACACTATCATTGACTGTATCAATTTCTTTTGGTCTTAAACGGTAACTGATACTGCAACCGCAAGCAATCATTTTTCTGTCCTTGAGTAAATTGCCTGGGAATGAATTAATAACCGCTTAAACTTACTTTCAAGAAGAGTTGAGAGAAACCGAAAGAAGACTAGAGGAAAAATTTATTAATGATGATGATAACTATTATAAAAAATTAGTAATATTATTAATGCCGAGTAACGTGAAGTATTGAAACTTATATAAAGAATGCAAACAAATGAAGACTTCTGCTGGAGAGGAACCGTTACGTGGACGTGGTTCGTTGGTCACGTTTTCAGATTGCTGGGACTCTATGTTCTTGCGCTGGTGGAGTGCGGCGTGTTCAGTATTTGTGCCAAGTCTGCTCGTTCGACGGTGCTTTCGAACATTAAAGGATACGGCCATTCGTGACAAATCGTCGGTCCCCGATAGTCACGCAGTGTATTAATCATAGCGTCCAAGCGTTGGACTTCCCTTATATCGGCGTTCAGTTCTTTCACCTCGTCGAGCATTTGATTTACATTCGATTCCAGGACCTAAAATGGACGGAGGACCGTTAACCAAACGTTTATTATTAATGTTATTATAATTTGTTATTATAATTATACAACAGATCTTAGAAAAGTATAAAATCACGACTTCGAGGGCCACAAGATTCCCGTTAGAGCTTCAGATCGTCCTCATATTCTCTGGGAAACAACTTCGCCGTATGAAGTACAGAAAGAAAGAACGAAGGTGATGTTGGACCTTGAGTTCCCTGTGCTCATGTATCGATTAACTGATTCAAATTCCATTTAAGCGTTTAATCAACCGACTCATGAAGAACCCGATACAACGGCTGAGGTTAAACAGCAGTAAATCAAGAAAACTCATCGCATCAGGTCTGCTTCAATGCATCGAATCAGAGTCACACAAGCAACAGCAACAGTAACATTGAAAGAGTTCTTCGTTCGCATGGTTAACTAACTTAGTTACACATCGCAGTTGCTAATTATGTTTCACGACAACGAACAGAATGGATATTAACAGCAACACGACAGAAACTGATTTTATAAACGTATCGAACATTGGGACAGATGCGCATTACAACGGAGATATTTTCACGGCAGAGTAAACTTCAAGTGTTCGATAGAATATCGATGAATATTAAGTAGCCAGGAAATATTCAATTACCAGGAAATATGCTGGAACAACATCTCCCAAATAACTGTCTAATCGATGGTCATGTTGCCAAAAATATATGAAAGACTTTGCCCAACAATCCACCGTTTAGAAAGACTCCATGTCTCTTCCCTTGTAAAATAAAGGGAAGACAAAATATTGACAGAGATTCTTGAAACGAAATTATGAATCATATCTGATGTGGCCAACACATGACTTTCTTGCAGGTGAAATAATGTTAATTATAAAAGTTGTACTTAGTTATGCATAGAATCCTTCGGGATACTAGCAAAAAGATAGTATTACATATGGATGTTATAGGTTCCCTAAATACCATTTATCTGCTTTCTGGCGGCATTTCTTTTAAATTATGCATGAAATTTGAAAAATCCTGCAAGAGAAGTGTCCTTTTGGCGCCAACGATTTCATTCAAAAAGCGAGGTGCACAACTACGTCTTAAGAGTCTCAAATAAAATTTCCACTTTCTACGACTCTCCGTTTTTGAGTTATTAAGCAAACTTATCAAAATGGACTCAGGTATGGTCAAAATGTGTATTACCATTAAAATCTCAATATCGAAATTTATCGCAATCACAATACTTTCTTCTTTTTACTACGTATAGGCAGTCGTTTTTCGTGTTGTAGCCTTGTAGAGGTTGTCCGCAGTTATGCTAATCTTTTTCTCTATGAAATTAGTCGATAGCTTTAGTTGAAAATACTCTGCCAAACCAATATTTCTGTAGCAATTCAAATACTGCATAAATAAAGAATAATAATAATAATATTCTATATATAACATTTTGTAAATTCTTCTGCACATTGCTCCACTGTGCGAGAATAAATTCTTTTCAGAGAAAACTAATCTTTCGTAAACAAACGGAATTACAAAGAGCGACTATCGCAGACGTAAAGAGAGAAACAGAGCAACTCTTCATTAGCTTTCGTCAGACATCAGAGGGGAATAAAGGAATCAGTATCACGAAACAAAAAATAAACATTTAAATTGGATTAAAAATCGAAAATTTAAAAAAGGAAAGATAGATAATAGATATGTGCATATCTGTCTGATAAAAGCAACACTACGAACATTCGCACGCCGCCGAAGTTTGTCTTTATGTGTTTATTTGTCGACACGAAATTTGCATTTAGCGAACTTATGAATTAATTTTTCATTGTGATTGTCGTTTATTACATGTGTTGTTTTTTCTGTTATACATTGTAAGAAATTTACCAAAATTTCAATATGTAAATTAATCACACATTTCAACACTTGCTGGACGCGAGCGCGGAGCTTCTCCACCGTCAACAGATGTCGCCGAACGACACTAATTGACATCTGCGTTGACAGGTCGGCGCGACAGTTTTTCCCCTCCATTTCACTATCACTCCTATTTTCCTTTCTCCTTTCTTGACACTACAGAGCTGCCAACGACGTCGCTGTTGCTGTTGCTGTTGCTGGCGTCGTTATTGTTATCGTCGTTGTTATTGTTATTCTTATCGCTCCTGCTGCTCAACAATATTATAATAAATTTTTCCTGCCATTAAACTCCGTCGGCGTCCACTATTATTTGTGAGCGTGCCTTTCTCATCTGCTTCTTCTTCCACTTCACGCCGATTTCGATGCACTTCCGCCGCAGCGCAGCGCAGCAGAGCACCGCTTGTTTATAACTTTTCCATTTCAGATTCGCTTTTTCTTTTTTATTTATTTTTATTATTAATAATTCATCTTAGTTAAATATTTAGATTCTTATTTCCCTGGTGTTTTTCCGAATTTCTGTTTATTGTGTTTAATTTATGCCGATTTTCTTAAATTTTTGTGCATCCACGTTTGGCCGATGAGCTTTTTGTTGAAGCTCTGGCGCTCAACTGATGATTCTTCGTTCATAATATAATGCAGCTCTCCATTATTGTTGCCTTGCCGTGCCTTTATTCTGCTTTTGCTTTCGCACAATAATATTTGTTCTTATTTAGTTGATTATTTTATTGTTTTTCTTACTCTCGTCCCATTCATTCGGTCTTGTTTTCTAGTTGATTTGATTTGTTAGTAGGCACTCAACTCCATGCATTGATTAAATATTCATTCATGTATGTGTGAGTGTGTTTTTTATTGTATTTTTGTGAGAACATTTGGAGCAGACGCCGCTGCTGCTCTCTCAGCTGATTGCTGTTGACAGTATAACAAAAGAAAAACACAACAACAACAGCAACAACATCGCGACGCGTTGCTCCAATTCATTGCCTTCGGAATTACTTCGGCGTCGCTTGCACAAATTTTAAGGCTGAAAGCAGACTTTCAATGCATAATATATTATTTATTGAATAATTTAACAAAAGAACAGCTTTAATTTGAACTCCAACTGCGAGTTCAAATTTATTTAACGTAATCAGCACTATACACTTTTATCCATCATCATTTTTAACATCTTTTAATTACGGATATTACTCTCGATATTATATAATCACAGTTAAATTTATGTCAGGTGCAGAACTTAATCATGATTGGCTTTTATATCCGTACAAAGCGATTGGATTTATTTCTAATGATGAATCGAAGCTGAGTTCAGCTGCTGTTGCTTATCATTATATTTATTGTGATTATTATTTTACGATTGAGCTTAGCGAATAATACAAATAAACAATTTGTGCGGCTTACTAGTTCTCTCATAAAGCAAATCATGCAATAATTAAAGCCAATTAATAGACAAATTAATTGCAAAGCAATTCACTATAAATAATTTCCGCCAACGGATCTACCGCATGTCAGCATGTGGGTATCTTTGTGTGTGTGTGGGCAACGTCTTCTGGAAGACCGCATAGCAATGAAATTAGTCATGTGGAAGCATCGAAGTCAATTCAATCACGCAGTAAATCTTTTAAAGAGTGTCCAAGATTATATTTCACAGCGAAACATAAAGATTTAATTATAATTTCACACAGATTCACTTGGATAATAATTTGTACTAAAAAACTACACTTTACAAAACGGAGCAGCAGCAAAAAATTATGCAGGTTCCATATTTTACATTCCTTTATTTATTTCGATTACTTTATTTATTGATTATTGCGAAAATATTAATGATTTATATAAACACTAAAGATCAACAAGCAATGATTTAATGAAAAGTTATTTAAATATTTAAGTCGCATATCATAAATTGGTGAAAAGCAAATTATATTGATAAACAAAACCAAAATTTTGTCGACAGCAAAGCGAACTGCACTTTTACGACGTGTATATTTAAATTCCGAAAGATTAACGAAGTTTCACGAAGGAGATCTCGTTTCCTCTTACGCAGAGCCGTTGAAGTGGCTTCGGTTGCCTTCGTGTTCTTATGCATTGAGAAGAAATCTTTATTTTTACGCAATTGAGAACCGTTCAGTGAAAAATGCAAGGAAATAAAAGAGCAGAAATAAGAAAAAAATACTCTTGTGTTAATCTCCTTGAGAAACACGAACTACACGATTTTAACGAGCTGACTGCTGTGCGGTGACGTCACTATCTCTGTCGCTCTGCGGCGATCGCCTTTCCTCTATTCATCAAGTTCCACAAATTCTTAGCAGTTATTATTAGAATCAAACCGTTCGGCATTTAAATTCTATTCAAAGCACTTTTCGTATTTACCTTTATATAAAAGCATTGCACACACAGCAAAGCAATATGCTAAATATAATTGAAGCTTAAAAAATTAGCATAAACTATGCTGAATAGGAATAAGGAAAAGGAAAGGCAGAAATGTTTCGCCATAAAACTTCAAAAAACTTTTATAACTACCGTAAAAAATTATACAATTAGAAAAAAAAGCATGAATTGCAAATTATGTAAATCGCTAATGAAAGAAAAAGTCGTGTGGCGGCAATTTTTGTGAGAAGAAAAGGAAAACATTATAAAATATAAAAGAAATAAAAACGCGAAGGGAAGAGAAGAGAAAAGGAGCTGAAAGTGCGTAAACAATTGAATATTAATGCGAACAGCATCGTAAAAAAACCACCGACAACAAAAACTAAATAAATTAACGTCATTAAAATTATAATAGTAACAACAACACGAAGAATAAAATCTATAGTGGGTACAACAACAAATCATAATTGTCAAAAGTGATTATTTATTGCACGAATGCGAATAAATTCGTCAGCTGTGTGAGTGAGCGAGTCGATTTGAACGTGCGTAATCACTGAATTATTTATGCGAATTAATTTTATGATCTTTCTAGTTCATAAAATTTGTTGTAATGCCAAACAAATGTCAAAATTTTCGCACATAATCACAAATCATGTTTCAAACGAAGTTATGTATGGATGTGTGTGTGTTTATGTGTAACTCACCATATAACATGCGAATATCAGCAACAAACACACAGTCACTCGCTGTGCTTGTCACAAGGAATCATCAGAGCGAATTGCTTAGTGAGACGTAACGAATGATGTATAATAAAAACCGGACAGTTTTTGATACGGCCGATGGTGCAAATATGTGTGCGTGCGTGTGTGTATGAAATTCATCGTGAACATAAATGCGTCATAACGATGACTCTCTGCAGTGGCTTTTCTACTCGTCATTCACTTCCTGCTTTCGTTGGGCTTTTTTATCCCTCTTGTTGCCTCCTCATTGAAAATAAATATTAGCAAAGGATTCCTTTTCACTCCACGAAAGCTGCACTTACTTTGATTTTATCTACTCATGCCACTTTTTCAAGTCGCTTTCTTTAGCAAATTCCATTTGCTGACCCTTTTCACTGCCATCATGTTGAGATTAGAACATTTGTTACATTCAGCATCGTAACGGAAATTCTAAAAAATTTAGCAATATAAAATAAACATGAAATATTATTAAATGCGTATTAAGATGCTCTTCACGTTTATTTTCTTCTGTTTTTTTTTTTCCTATAGAAATCGTTATAGAAACATAAATACATTAAACATACATATATTAAATACTGCTTAATTTTTTTAGTCTTATTTCATACAACGAGTTACGAAGAAGTAACGCTTTTTCGCAATAACTACGAACGAACTGCATAGCAATAATTGTTGTTTACTAATTGAAAGTTATCGCATTCACTTTCGCAGCTTTTTGAAAACGGTCCTTCATACAACGAGTATAACAATTCGTTGCATAGCACTTCCCTCTCTCGGAATTTATTAGGATGCTTGAATGCAGCAACGAGTATTCATATGCTCGTTGGTTGATGTTGCTCTACAGTTGCTATAATTGGGCGATGACAGACGCTGCTTCATGAGGCGGACTTCTTTCAAGCTGAATAAGATATCACTTGAAATACGCAAATGAAACGCCTAAAATTATTTCAGGACTAGTTTCATTATGAGTTGATTATCAATAATATCGATACAAATATTAATTTAATAAAAATTATACATTTACTTATGCTCGTTTATTAAATACAGCATCAGAGATTTTATTCATTTTATTCTATATAACTTATTAGATTTTAAACTATCTAAAATGCAACAAGCAACTCCAGCCATTCATGTAAAATTTCGAAAGTTTCTAAATTGTGCACAGAATGTGTAAAAGTTTTGACTGCGAGTTTAACAACGTCGAAACTTCGGCAATTTTCTGATGAACCGAAACGTGTCTTTGGTAATTTGGGTTGGTAATTAGTTGTAGCAGGAATTTAATATCGACAGATTTGTTGCTCCTAGCGGAAACTAAAAAGTTGTTTAACAAAATTGTTTAAAGAATAAAAAGCTGAAATATTTATAGGTAATACTGAAATATTTTAAAGAATTATTGAAATATAATTTATCTTTGATAAATAATTAAAATGTAGTATAAATTTTCTTTGTTTAAATGTGTTTTTATTTATTTAAAGATATTTTTTTATTTTTTTCAAATATATCATTGAATAAAAATTATTTAATATGCTATAAGAATTTTAATTATTAATAACTTAACTCAACTTAATAACTTTTTACTTTGGGGGGAATTTTTTTTTTGTTTGCTGTGCTCATGCGTAAATATTTTCGACGGTTGTTTACGTTTCTCCCCTCGTGTTTCTCGCAAGTTGACTGACGCTGTCTTTAACATGTCTGTCGTTATTTGCAAGCCTCTGGCAACAATGTTTAAATTAATTTCGGAACGAAGGAATGAGCGAATCTTGTTGCAGACGTCGTTGTTGCGGATGCCGAGACCTTTTTTGGCTGTTACTCGTTATGTTTCCATGTTCGTAATTGTTCGATGTTTTCCTATAATTATACAAAATAATGTTTAAAATTCGTACTTCGTATTTATCAGACATTCATCACAAAAGCTCTTTTTCTTCTTGCTTTTTCCTTCTTCATACATCGAAAAAGGATTTCTTAAAAAGTCAATTTTCAGCTCCAATCTTTAAATTTTCATCAAGATGTCAGCGAACGAAGGAAGAAGCATTTTATTAAATTCAATTTAATTAATTCTTGAAATGTAATTATCATTATCGTTATGATTATCACGTTTATTACACATTAATAAAATAGCTGATAGATGAGGACGTCGATGTCGATGTCGATGTCTGTGATGACGATTTAATTGAAAATTCGCAAAATAACCTGCAGCAAAACGTTTGCAGTCACTAAATATTTAATTAAAATATTGTTGATTAATGTTGCACAGCCGAAACCGTTTAATTGCACATTTATGACAGATCGATGACTGAGCGGAGGTGCAGAGACGGAAGTCAGAAAAAGAAGACATTTCATTTAAATTGACTTGATGAAAAGCAATAAACAAAAGTTACTCATTCACATGTTTTGGCAATCAAACATTAAAATGGAAAATTCAGTCAAATGGAAATATTTTATTCGTGCTTTTTATTAATATTAAATCGTAAACTTTAGGACTTTAAGGACATAACCCAGATAAACAGTTTTAACGTTGATTTAATATTGCGTATGATATAATTATAATTACTGCTAAATTAGCATCTACTGAAGCTAACAACAAAGTAATTTTTTGCATGTTTTTATTTGCTTTTCCTCAAACGCCGAGGAGACGGAGAAGACACGCTTGAATTTTAATTGTGTTCGTCAGCGCCATCTGCCGACGGTCGCACGCCATCAACAAGTCAAACATAGACACAAAATGGCAGGCGGTCAACGCGTGCCTTTTGCATAAATCATGAAAGGGTTAAATATGCACGCAAAACAAGAAAACACAAAAAAAAAGAGTTGTTACAGAGAAGAGCGCTGAGAGTGGAAGGAACGAGTTTTGCTTTATGTAAAGTTACTGCAACTCGTTGGTTTCTGCTCCTCGTTTTTATAACATCTCGAATTGAAGCCAAAAATTTGCCTGAAGCTCGCTCGACCGAAACAACGACCGAAATGAAGCTCAAACGAATCAATAAAACTTCCATATTCATTAACTGTTGAATTTCAAATGCATAAACAACGATTAAATAAAAGTTATATTAAAATATTAAAAAATATTGAATTACTCAAACTTAAAATATTTTGGTTATAATAAAGAATTTGCTTAAATAAAACTCGATTAAATTTCAGCAATTTAACAATTTTCTGAGATATCAAATAAATTCAATAATTAAATTTCATTTGAATATTTTTCAAAATAAATCCACTTACAAATCTTTACATTAAAACAAGAGAAGATTGTTTTTTGTGTTATGTACGATTGCATTATATTAAAATATAAAATAATTATAAAAAACACGAAACATTCATCATTGAAACGTAGCTGTTAAGTATGTGGATTAAAATCCATTGTAAAAAAACAAATGAATGCAGAAAACAATTTGATGTAAGTGATTTTTGCTGTAATTTAATGCAACACATCAACAAATAATTTGAAGAGTGATTTTTCGTGGCTCTACAAATTTTTTCTTTATTGCATTTGGGTTTTTTCGGTGCTTTTTAACTCTACAACTGATATTAATTGATGGTGGTCAATGAATGAAATACGTTCGTCGCATGTTGCTTTTAGCGGTTGATGGAGCTGCTTCATTAAATAAATTTAAACTGAAGCCTTAACAATTATTCACGTGCGTCTGTCGTCGTTTGTTGTTGGTCATGTTTGACGCTGTTGTTAATTATTGTCTGCCTCGTCATTTGTAAGATTTTGATGCTCTACAATGAAAACAAGATACGTTTTTACAGAAAAGTCTTAAACCAATTATGAAAAAAATTAATTTTATTTTAATAATGTCTTTATTTAACCCTAAAATGAGAAACAATTTAAGCAAAAATCTTTTAAATAAAATAAAATAAACAAACTTTAAACTGACTTTTTCACTAATCGAATTCTTCTTTATATTATATTATTAAAAGAATTATAAAAGAAATAATATAATACACATTTTATTATAAAATTTATTAACTTAAAATTCCTTTTATAGGGTGAATAATTACATATTTACAAAGGTATTCATTTAATGATGCTTTGTTTCATACTGAAATGCAATTGACACGTTATCATAATTTGATTGTCAGCGTTCGATTTGAATTTGGCGGGAAAAGAACCATAAAAGCACCGTTAAACAGAAATCATTCATTTAATTAATGTTAATATATTACATATGAAAATGATTAAAAAACCATACAAACACCGGAATGAATAAATGAGTTTTTAATTGCATCGCATTGAAATTAATTTTATAACATTTCACGGTTATTTAAGGATCCCAAACAAAAAACAGAAACACATATAAATTAACATTAATCAGGTTAAAGCGGATATTCTTGTACTCCAACTTTAAATTAATTCAATTTTCAGGCAACGAGTAGAATCTCATTTCATTGGCGATTCTCATTTCCTTTTCGTAAAAATAATAATAACCAATAATTTTTTAAAACAACGAGTCGAATCTAGTTGTAATCGTTTTGTTCATGTGCTCGTTGAGATATACACTCGTTACATTTAGTGTGGTATACTCGTTGTTTCATGTCCCAAGCCACACGGTTGTATTTTCAACGGTGTAAAACCTACGAAAAATCGTAGCAAAAGGCTTAGATTATTTACTATTTTGTATATTGTTGGCGTAAGTGCTTCTTAGAGAGATTAATGATGCTTAATCCATCTAACTGACGGAAATAAACCGAGTAGAGTGACATACACATAACAAAAACGTCGTATATAAACAAAAACTTTTGTTATAACAACAAATTCGATGTAGAGGACGAATAAGATTCGGATTAAAAACATTTTGAAATGTGTAATAAGGTTATTTCTTTATTCTATTCCTGAAATTGTTGTTCTTTCCATTCGCATTGACGCGTGGCAGTTCATCTACCGACATTTGAACACGTGCATGCGTCATAAACAACTCCATTTTTTTCTGCATTTGCATGTGCTTTTCTTGTGCTATGAAAAATGCCTTTTGCCGCCCCTTTCCGATGCGTTCTCCTCCTCACCCCCTGAATTTTTGCTCATTTAGACTTTCTTTATAATTATATGTCCAACGAATTTGTTTTGCACGGAAATCCCGTCGGAGTGCCGCTCATGACAAACGGAGTCGCAGCAGCCACGTGACTTTATTTTAATGGAGACGAGAGGCGTGCTGCTTCGGCTGTTAGTCACGTAGTCTGCAAGCGCAATTTCATAGATGGACAAGCAGCGAACCCTTGACAAGTGCTTCTGCCGTCCGTCGCCGAGGATTATCTAATTTTTCACTTGATTAATGAACATTTAACATCAAACATCGACTTGAACAAATGAGCCGGCGAATGTGCTAACAACAACAACAAATCGAGCGACAACGAATATAAACTCGTTGTTAGAACGGCAAAGGAATTACAGGGAGTTTCAACTGACGAAACACTGTAGACAGCAACTCGCTAACGAAGATTCGCTTGCGTTCAACAGGCCACCAGAATCATGACTATTGACGTCGCATCTACATTATTATCATGAACATCGTCATTCGCATTATCTGCATGTTGCGTGCAAAAGACGCCTTCAGCGACGACGACACAGAACAAGGGATGTTTATGTAGCATCGTCGTCGTCGTGGCTGTCGTGAGACCGGACACGAGGGCGCTAACGGCTGAACAACGTCAGCAGAAACGTGGCAACAATTTGCCAGCGCGATTAATTGTAGTTACTTCTGCTGTTCCTCCACAAACACACGCCTTTCATCTTCAGTCCCACTTCTCCATATTCAACAAGCAAATGCTGCGGACTATCGAAGTTTTCGTGTCCGTCGTCGCTGGTTGCCTTCGCCGTCTTCTTCTTTGTTGTTTCCTTGTCGCCATCTTCTCGTCGCCGAATAGGAAACACTTTTAGTTGCAATTTGTGTTCACTTAATTCGTAGTTGACTTTTATTGTTATTTATTGCAGAGGCTGAAGAAGCATCACCGTCGCAAAACACGGAGCGTTTGAATAAAACTGCTGTCACACGTTTAGAATTGGCAGTAATAAAAATAAATATAACAAACTTTATCCTTTCGTTTCGTTCTTCAAAATACATTTTCTATTTGTTTTATAACTTCTCCTTCGTTCAGCTTTCATCAAATCATGTACACAAACCGTAAATCAAGTTTACTCGTTAGCATTCACTGGTTATCCAGAGAAAATTCAAAACAACTCCTTTCATGCTCGTTCAACTGTTTTTTAAGAGTTCTCTTTTTTTAAAACGGAAAATGGAACATTAATAAATTATTTAAGTGCTCATTACCTTTTTAAAGATTATCTGGATAAAGTAATTGCTGGATTCGTTTGGTTTGATTGGCTTTTTGAACTGTCGCCTTTATTGATATTGAAATTTCCTTTAAAAAAAATGTTCATAAATTTTCATGTTCATTGAAATTATTTACAATTTCCAGTAGAGCAGAAATCAACAGCAAAGGCAATAAAACTAAAATGTCGATTCGTTTATTTATCGGTTTATACGAAAGAAACGTTCATAATTTCAGGGCATTTGTCAATTGTGACACCTGAAACTAGTGAATAATTTACCAGTTCCGAAAGCATTCATAGTTAAAGCAGCGAAATTTTTAATAATAGAAGAACCATTCTCATAATAATTCACAATAATAATTCCCAATAATAATCATACATATGCATAAAATATTCATTACGGTTCCTCTTGTCCGGTTCAGATTCTCAGATGAAAAGTATTTGGAGAATTTTTGCTTAACCGTTGCATTTTTGTTTCAGCTGAGTTAATTTACGAAAGCCAGCAACAACAGCAAACGCAACAACTTCCATTTTCACATCCACTCGCATCGGAGGAGCTCATGTAATGTTCACAGCAGTTATGCAGCGAGTATTTGAGAGATAAAATTCAGACATACGAACCGAAAACATTCTCGCCGCAAGCCAACTTGTGGAAACGAGTCTGAATACGAGTGCGAGTAACTGACAAAACTCATAAAAAGCGCAACGAGCAGCTCCCAACCAACGATAAAGTGAATGAATCCCTCGAGTGAAGTATTTCAGGTCTTCTGCTAGCTTCTGCCTACGTTCGGCCGTTGCCTATCGTCACCCACCGCCTCCACTGTTACACCCACAACACATCGGACGACGCGTATCTTTCATCTGGAAATTATGGCCCAGATTGTGCATGTCTGAATAAAAATTTTTTACTCAGCACTCGAAGGCATCTCGATTGTGATCTGATTGACTTCAATACAGTGCTTCCAAAACTTTTCGAAATGTATACTTCATTAAAAATGCAATATTCTTTAATAAAGACGTCGTTATTAAATACTTATATTTAACAAAGAAATTTACAATATATGTTTTACATAAAATTGAAGATTACGTTTAGCAAAAAAGTTTAAGCATTACAGTGTACACGAATCGAAACTCGCCGGTTGTGAATTATTTTAATGCAGTACTTCCAAAACTATTCGAAATATGTTTCTAATTACGAATGGAATAATTTTTTAATAACGGCTATATTTTTTTTCAGAAATTAAAATTTATAATAATTACTATATATAAAATTAAAGTTTAAGTTTTGAAAAAGTTTGAGTCTCACAGAGTTTACCTTCAGCTCGCATCCTTGAGTAGCTGATGCAAAATCAAGTAAATCAAAAACCAATTTCTACGTAGAATGTGAGTTCCGCTTCTCCTCACCTCAAGTAACCATAGATGACTCCTTCGCTTCTGTTACTTTGAATGGAACTCTTTGTTTTGCTGAACCTTTGAAACGTTTTATTGTTGGTGATGGCTGTCGCTTTGCAGTGCTGCATGGATCAGATGCTAGAAGGCAGCAGATAGACATCGAAATGGTTCATTTTGAATGGGCTCTGAAAGGAATTCCATGCGAACAAATTATTAACTTGATCCTGGGGAGTCGAAGCTCGGCGCGTGGGACCAATCAAAGGTAGCTTCAACATAATCCGATGATTCAAGTGATTTGAGGCCGGCTCAAGCATCTTTCGAATTCTATTTTTTGCTTTTTGTAGCCTTTTGCTTGCGTCCTTCTTTATGGCTTTTAAGTCCATAATAAAAACTAACTTTGGTATTAATCATAATAATAATAATAATGCTTTTCTAAAATATCTCCATCGAATTTGAGTGATTTTTTGAGGAGCGAATTTCTCACATGTGAAGCTTTAAAAATGCATCCATTATTTCGTAATTAAACAGAATTAATATTCCAGACAACCTCTGAAGCGTTTACAAAAATACCTGCTGCTGCTGTGGGTTAAACGACAAAGTTTCATCCTTGCAACTAATAACTTTTCTGCTTCGGTATTTCGGCTGGAAGCGAAGCAGGTAGCGGCTTCTTGCTGGGAGCATGTGCTGTCGGTATGTGGAGACCATGGCAACCACACAACCTCAATAAACAAACTAATAAAATCGGAGCAAAGCGGAAACAACAGCCAACAACTGCTCTCAAGCGAACCGAGTCACGTAGGCGGCCCCGAAAGACGCAGCCGACGGGAAGCGACGACGTACACGAAGCTCGGAAACACTGGCCATTAGGACAAAGGAAATACCAAAAAACAGCGGAAGAAGAGGGACAACATCACAGCTAATTCCGGACAGCATTTCTGGACAAGGTTGCTGCTGCTTGGCGCAGATTGTGCTGGGATTTGCATGCTTCGGACAAGCGATAAATCGGCAGAGTTAATCGATAAATACCACGGCGAAGATTGCAGCATGTGGCAGCTTGTGTTATGTCTGTAGCGCAGTTGAGGAGCAAAACATTCCAGCAACATGAAAATGAGCAGAGTGCCGCCGACGCAGCGAAGGCAGAAGACAGGACTCATCCTGGATCAAGCTCACGGCCCAGCGACGCTGTCACTAAGGCATCGATGGCGACACCGACGACGGCAACGACAACGCCAAAGACGAAAGCTGTTTTCAAATCTGCAATAACCAAAACCGCAGCATCATCAGCAGCAACGGCGAGGCAACAAAAGAGCTGCTTACCGCAAGCATCTTTGCTGAAAATAGAAGCATTTGTTCCTAGTTTTAACACGCACCCCCGACCACCGACCATCTGTCGATCGCAGAGTACTTTGAGCAGCACACAACTCAAGCACAGCCTCAGCTACCTGAGCACGCAGAACGCGCCCGTCGCTGTGCGAAGGCATCACTTCGTGCTGGGCTCGGCCGGCGATGGCTGCACGCAGAAGCCTTCACATCCCTCCGCCCACCCACGACGGCGAGCAAACCGCTACGCGTTGTCTCGACAGCGATCCAAGTCGAACAGCTCCTCAGCCTCCGTGCAGCCGCAACACATGTCCCGCATCGGAAGCAGTCCAAGTGGCGGCGCGACGGCCTCCGCTGACCTCGTGACGCACCAATCGAATGGCGTCTGCCGCGTCGTGCGATCGCCGCAGGAGCGCGAGAAGCTGCCGGACCGCATAAATTACGACCGTCGCGGCTTGACTGCGATTCCGATTTTCGAGCAGGAGACGAACCTGCGGCTGCTTTCGCTGCAGCATAACCTCATCAACGTGTTGCAGATACCGGGCCAGCAGTCGGAAGGCGACTCGACGGAGGAGCTGACGAAGGCACAAGCAAATCTTCGCAGTAGCAGCCACCCAACAACAGAGCGGGCCAAATCAAGTCGTGGAAGACTGCAAGTAAACAACTTCAACAGCGGCGTTAATCTGTTGCAACAGCTCCCGCCCTCAAAGAATCCTTCCTCTGTGAGCTCTTCCTTCCTGCAGCGATCTCTGCTGCAGCCGGGTGTCACAAAGCAGCAGCTCTTGCAGCAGCGGAAGTACTCATTGCAGAAATCGAAGAGTTTCGCCAGCAACTATTTGCAGCAGCTCCACGGTGAGCGCCCGTCCAACCAACAACCATCTCAGGTCAGCGAAAAAGCACTGTCCAGCTACAAACTGCAAACCTTGAGTGCTGCAAATGTGAGAAGCTTCGATTCGGGCGTCGGAACCAGCATCCTGACCACAACAACGGACTCCAACTCGACGCTGTCCGACGAGCAGCTCACGGTGACGAACCAGCAACTGCTCGTCACGTACGGGGCGATCTTCAGGCATCTGGTCTTCCTGGACCTGTACAACAACCAAATCGAGCGCATCGCCAACTTGGACGGACTGCCCGCGCTCAGCGTGCTGCTCCTGGGCAAGAATCGCATCACGGAGTTGAGCGGACTGCGCTCAGTGGGCAGCACTCTGCGGGTGCTCGACCTGCACGGCAACCGCATCGTCTCCGTCAGCCACAAGCTCAACAGCCTGCAGCAGCTGCAGTCACTGAACCTGGCCGGCAATCACATCCGCCAGATCGGCCAGAGCGACTTCAAAGGCCTGAACAACCTCAAGGAACTGAACCTGAAGCGCAACCGTCTTAGGCGCATCGGCGGCTTTCAGCACCTGGCCGCCCTGGAGAGACTCTGGCTGTGCCACAACGAGCTCCACAAAGTCGAGGACATGGCAACCATCGCGAAGGCTGTCAAGCTGCAGGATGTGACCATAGAAGACAACCCGGTGTCCCTCGCAGGTGACTGCGTCTCCTTTCTTGTTAGCTACTTGCCACGGCTGCAGTCGTTAAGCCAAATGCCGATCACGGAGCAGGTGCGGAGTGCAGCCGCGGCTTGGCGCCAAACCCAAGAACGTTCCGAAGCCAACCGATCAAAGCTGTCGTCGGAGGCGTTCAACTGCATGCGACGTGAACAAGTCATTTCCAACGCACGGACCAACTGGGAGCTGCTGCGTTCTCAGCAGAATATCCACGACTCGGCGAAGAAGCGCGGTGCGAAGGTACGCGAGTTGACGAGAATCAAAGAGACGCGCGAATCTGTGGCGGACTTCGAAGAACTAGAAGCGTTCATGAAGCTGCCACCGATACAGCGACCGCAGCAGCAGGCGAAAGAATGCCCCGAACAGCGCAGCCGGTCGCCCAATTCGAGCCTTAGTCCGAATGTGGACTCCTGCAGCTGTTACAGTTCCGCTGAGGAGGAGTCGAACTCACTGAAAATGAGTCCCGATGTGTGCGCCGTAAAAGGTTTACGCGACAAACAAAGAAAAGTCCTTCTTAATGAAGGGAAAACATCAGCTGACCGCAACAAGCATTTGCAAGCAACCACAACTGTGCCGGACGAGAGTCAGGTTGGGGCGAACCAACCCTCTGCAGTGACTACTTCCTCCCTGGCAGCACAGTCCGAACTGCAACGAGGCGATGTACTCGTAACAGGCAGCGACGGCGGAGCGTCGAAGCGCGGCATTTCGAGTGCGTGTGTAACGAAGCTGCCACAAGCAGACAAACGGCGCGGCAGGCGGACAGCTGATGATTCGCCATCGACAGTGACAGTGACAGAAGTACGCGACACCGCAAGCTCAACTCTTGCAACGGGCGGCAGCGGGAGAAGCAGCTCACTAGGCTGCCATGTGCCGAGCAACAACAGCACTGAACCGACGAACTGCGGCTCCGCGACACCGCAAACGTTCGTTACGCCGAGAGCAAATCTCAGGCGCTACATGCAGGGCAGCCTCATGCGGTCACACACTGTAGTGGGCGGTCGCGGGCCGGCGAAATCGAACCTCAGCAGCAAAGTCAATGGTAATCAAAACCAGCAACGGCAGCGCCAACGTCCACACCAACAGAATTCGGATCGAGGTCGCAGCGTCTTCCCTTCGCCAATCGTCGGAGCTGCAACAATAACGATGCCAACAGCAGAGGTCGCTGCTGTTCCCGCCTCTTCAAGTGGAGCGACGCAGCCCATCGACGGGGACAGTAACGCCGCCAAGCATCCGGCGGATCGCGAACAGGGTGGCGATTACTTAATCGAGATTTGCGGCCAATATTTGAACGTTTACGGCCAGGGTGCGCTGCGCTACGTCGACAAACAGTGGAATCCGGCGAAGGCCAACGACGTGCATACGCTCAAATTCAGCTACATTCATTTCAATAACATCGCGCCGATTTTGGGTCGCATCAAGGCGCGCTTCCCCTGCGCCGAAAACTTTGTGTTCCGCGAAACTAACATCTGCTGTTTGGGCCAGCTTAACGCGCTGGCCGAGTTGCTGGGCATCGCCTCGCTGTTCATCGATCCGGAAGGTAATTCCATTACAACAAAGGATTTGTGGCGGCTCTATGCTGTTTACCGGCTCTCGCATTGGGGCCTGAAGCTGCTGAACGGGTGCCATGTCAGCGAGGCGGAGGTGGAGAAGGCCGACAACATGTACGCGGGTTTGTCGGATTTGGTACTTTGGGCGATGCCGGACACGATGCTGCAGCCGTTGTTGGCACGTTTGCGTCTGGACGAGACGTGCAACGCCAGCAAATTGACACCCAAAGAATGGCTAATGCAGGGCGAAAAGGCGCTGCGCGTCGTGGTCGGCAAGGAGGCGCTGCAATGGAAGAAGCCAACTAACGATGGCGTCGATGGTGGTGAGTCTTCGTCATTAGCGCTGTCCACGAGCGCGATGCGCGAACGCGGCAAGCAACACCTCGCGGAGATGATGCTGAACACTTGCAATGCAGCCGAGAAGCTGCAGAAGTTGGAAACGGTATGGCCGACTGTGCTGTTGGACATTGTGCGTAACACTCTGGTCGACTACACTCAGATGGACGTTTATTTGTGCAATTTAATGATGGAAATTATGAAGCAACAATAACTTCTGTCTCTGTTCAGACTTATGCGCTGCCTTGAATTTAAATACCTAACGTAGAACCATTTTTGTGGACCATTTTTGGTTTTTATTATATAGAAATTTTATATGTTATTATATAGAATAAATTTAGAGTCATGTTCCAAAATAAAACAAGAAACGAGTTTAATTTGCTGATTTGAGGAATTTTCTTTGTTTCGATTAATAGAAAATATCGAGCAGCGTCTATTATCAAGTCTATCATCAATCAAGCGATGGAATCTTATTTTATTACAATTTTATAACACAATTATGCAATCACACTGTTAACCAACTTCCTTTTTTTTTGTTCCTCATAACAGACAAATATAATTTAACATTGAACTCAAGCATACGACTAACGAAATACGATTTGTATTGATTATAATCATTATTTCTTTCATTATAAATCTACAAATAAAACTTAGACCATAAATTTATAATTAAATACTTATAAGGAATATAAAAACGCAGTTCTACTTGTTCCTTAACATTTTATTGTCTTTCAAGCTGCTCTTCTTTTCCGTTTTTGTTTGATGAACATAAATATTGAGAACCGCTTCGATCCCTGGATACAGAACTAAATTTGTGGAGCGTATCTTTTTGTCCACCAGGCATGAAGTCACCGATGGCGTATTGAAAGCCACATCCAATGCATCGTTGTGAGTGATTTTATCAATGTAGCTGCGAGCAAATTTAATAACGTTGTTCTCCTGGCCATTGATCTAAAAGAGGTTTGTGTTTATTTCGAAATATAGTAAATTCAACAGGTACGAACCTTAATAGTGAGATCCACTTTGTAGTCCTTATCGATTTTAGGCCAGCGTTGTTCCAGTACATTTTGGTTCCACTGAAATTCTTCGAGATTTAAGCGATTCGGCGCTGCAACAAACTTTGCCCATAACTCGGAAGCGAAATGTGGCGCCATCGGTGCAAGCATTATAATCTGACTGCCCAGAGCACGCTCGAACTGTTCGCCAAAGCGAACGACATGCTTCGGTGTGCGCTGCGTAGAAACACGATAGAAATAATATTGTCAGACCTGCCAATTCACATGTTATCAATCGAATACCCTGAGCGAATTGGTTAGACCCTGCATCTTGGATATCGCCACGCTTAACTGATGCGTGTGTCGGTAGTTAAACGTAGCGCCTTTGATATAGAAATTCCTAGCATCATATAACTTTTTGTCCTCTGCTTGAAACTCCTCGCTACGAGTGTCAACGTTAGCTTCTTCTGTAGAGGATCGGTTCTCGCAGAAATCATTCACTGCCAACCAGAGCCGTTTCTGCCAATTGAGGATACCAGGAAAAGCTTTAAGGTAATCATAACTCAGGGTATTATAAATCGTAATTATGTACACAACTGCAAAGTACTAACTTGCACTGGACCAGTTTCTGTGCGAGGTAGGAGCAACATCGGCCAGAATTATGAGTCGCGTCGTATCAGTTCCGTACTGCTCAAACATTTCGTTGGGATCTACGCCATTCAACTTGGATTTAGACATTTTCTCCCAACTTATCACAACAGGTTCGTTGGTTTCCTTAAGGACTGCATTCTTTTTCTTCTCATTTATTATGTTAACCTGCCAACAGAAAACAACTGTTAAAACAGTTCCTTAAAAACTCAATGCAGCACCTACCTCTTCTTTATGTACATAACGGCCGGAGTTCTTTAAGTAATACGTCTTGCCCATGACCATGCCCTGCACAAGCAGTCTCGAGAAGGGTTCCGGAGTCGGGACTAAGCCCTTTGAATGCAGGAAGTGGTTCATGAAACGTGCGTAGTACAAATGCAGCACCGCGTGCTCCTTCCCGCCAATATATAAGTCCACTGGCATGCAATTGTTTACCAACTTCTTGTCAATGATTGCTTCCTCGTTGTGAGGATTCAGAAAACGAAGGTAATACCACGAACTGTCGACGAATGTGTCCATAGTGTCAGTCTCTGGGGTAGCGTCATCTCTGCCACATCGAGGACACACGCATTTCTGATCATCTGGCAGCTTCTTTTCTGGCAGCAACATTGGCAGCTGATTGTCTGGTACTGGCACTGCGCCGCACCTGATGCAATGTATGATGGGAATTGGTGTACCCCAGTAACGCTGTCGAGAGATAAGCCAATCCTGCAGCTTAGAGGACACGGCGTAGCCTCCGATTTTGATCCTTCTCGCTGCTTCAAGAACTTCTTCGCGAGCTTTCAAGTTTAAAATAATACGTGCATCCGTTGGTGGAGCGTATGGATTGTACGAAACACCGCATTTCTTCTGTAACTCCTTATCGTCCGCACGATAATTTGGCGCCGCTAAATACACATCGGTTTCATCTGCAAATGGTGCGTCGTCGCTAAACACAGCCGGCATCGTGGTCCTCATAAAAGGATTTTCAATGTCAATCGGCGTTGCGTCAGGTATCGTTGCGAGATAATGCGAATTTCTGAGCACAATGAACGCATGAGGGTCTTTAAAATATTCTGGGTTTTTAGTCCATACGCGCAGATAATTTGTCTCCGTTGTTAGCAAATGAAAATCATAACCATCACAGGGTCCAATCCAGTGACGCTGAAGGTTAACAATATCGCGCCAGTCGGTCAGCATTGGATCTTCCAGACCATCCAGCAGTCTTTTCGCAAATGCTGTAGTACGCAGGAACCATTGCTTCAGCAGCTTCTTTTCTACTTTAGCACCGGATCGCCACGAAAACCCCTCTGCATTCACCTGTTCATGTGCTAAAACTGTTTTATCAACTGGATCCCAATTAACTAATGCCTGAAAAGAAAATAGCTTGAACTGATGTTATTTCTAACATATATTAAATTGCTTTCACCTGATTTTGATATGCTAGACCCTCATTTAATAGCATAAGGAACAGCTTTTGCGTCCACTTGTAGTACTTCGGATTGCAAGTGGATAACTCATGGCTCCAGTCGAACGAACACCCAAGCACTTTCAGTTCCTCCTTCATTTGGGAAATATTTCCACAAGTCCATGCTTCAGGTTCAACATTGCGCTGCAAAGCAGCATTTTCCGCCGGCAAACCGAAGGCGTCCCAACCGATCGGTTGAAAGACATTCTTTCCATTCATGCGATAAAAACGCGCCATCGCGTCACTTATAGTATAGACGCGCACGTGTCCCATATGCAGATTACCGGACGGGTACGGAAACATGGACAATATATAGAACTTATTGTCTAGTTGATTAGGATTGAATTGCACTTCATTTACATGTTCCCGCCAGTGCTCTTCAATCTGAAGTTTTACTTCATTGGACAGCTTTTGATCCTGTAACCATTTCAGTCAACTTGCAATTAGTATTTAAATAGGTAACCATGAAAAAATACCTGGATGCCTGTGCATGCTGCAGTCAACCAACGCAAATTTTGATGAATGAGGAGTTTTCTGAATAGTTGCTTTCTCCGCGTCAGGTACATTTTAATGGATAACAGAATGGATAATAAATAAATAAAGTAATTTGTCCTCCAACCGGCAAATGTTTTGAGATTTGTAAACAACACTCGGATAAACAGCTGATTTCGCTATTGTCATTATCAGCCGTATTAGTACTTTTTGTAATAGATTTGGCAATTGCAGGGATTTGACAAATGTATTTCACGACGTAAAATTTTAACATCAGGGATGGTCAAAATGTGTATGATTATTAAAATATAATACCGTGATTCAGAAAGTCTATATCAGTGGTTGCCGTTGTCTTTCAGCAACCATTTAACAAAATTTTTTGTTCAGAAAGTCAACGCGTTGTGTCAGAGTCAACGACGACTTTTGAAAGTCTACGACGAGCAAATAACGTTACGAAGGAGTTGTTACGACGTAACAAAAGTCTATTCTCAGCTATAGACTTTGTGATAGTGGATTTTAAGTGGTTAACGACTCTGCTGTAGACTTTACCTAAAGACTTTCTGAATCACGGTATAAATATCGACATTTCTCTCATTTATAATTTCTTCTTTGAAGTTTCTTGTTTTTACTACGGCTACGAGGAAGTAATAAAAATAGCAACAAAAACCGTAGAAATACCTTACATAACAATATTATATATAATTAAACTAAACTGAACTACATGTACGCCATAACAGTTGATATAAACGTAAGTATATCCTTATTTAACGGATATAGCCTTTCAATTAATAGCACTTAAGTTAGTAGGGTATCCCTTAACTAAGAAAAGAAGTATAGAATTAGAACATATTTAAGAACTAGTCCACCAATAAAGAACTGAATATAGATATTCAAGAAGATGGAGTGCCATCTCTGGTTTAGCAATTTTCAAAGCGAAATTCGTAATCAATAATTGCAAGTGAAGTTGTGCAAATTATAGTTAAAAGTTAAAATTATAACAAATAATTCGTGGTAAAACATGAGTGATTCCTTGGAAAACTCGGAGAACTCCGTTGAAGTAACTCCGATCTCCATTGTGGAGTATGAAGCCTTTGCAAATTATATTCGCAAAGCTGTGACCATACTCTTGCCTGAAAATGAGGCCGTTCCCCCAGCACTAAATAAAGCTCTTGAGGATCCAGATAATCAGGAACGCGTGAAGAAATTCCTATCGGATCCCCAGGTTCAGGCGTTGTACATACAACGCAACTGCTTAAAAGGTATTTTAAAATAATTCCGATGAGCTCACTACTCAAAATGGCGTCCAGACTGAACTGCCTTGGATAGACTTCGAATACTTTGAAAAGTACATATATGTATGCAGAAAAATTATGAAATTATTAATAACATTTTTTGTTGGAAATTCCAACTTGAAAATTTGAGTACATATTTCTGCATACTCGTATATATTTCCAATTGAACAGAATCCATTTTGAAAATTTCGTGCGGAAAAAATCTATATTCCTTCGTTACAATTGCCTTGTATGATTTCATTCTGAGTCATCCATTTATTAAAATTCTGTTTCTTCTGCAATGGGTGGAAAAAACTAACAGGTGTAAGCAGCTGATTTTTGCTGCTTTCGTTTGACATTCCTTTGTTTATAACCACAAGTACATTCTCATCACAGAGCACGTTTGCCGGCCGCGAATGTAGCAAATTGTTTTCGCAAAGTACGATACGAAGCACAATTTCTCAATCACGACATTCGTCGCGTCAATGCCATCGACGGGGACAATGAACTAATTCAAGGAAAAATGTATCAAGGGCAGGCCTTGTCCGTGTAGTTATTTCAAGGTGCTGGCCTTCATAATGAAATAATCAAGGTCAGCTTACTGGGAGCTCATCAGTGTGAGGAATATTAAAAATTGTATTTAGAATCTTTCTGAAAAATGTATATTTAAACAGTTCGTTGTACGTAATATGCTTGTGTTTCATTTTGTGTTTCTTATAGAAGATGAAAGCTACCAGCCAGCTGAAGGTGAGGAGGAGAAGGAACTCGTCGCTTATCAAATAAGCAACGATGTTCACTTTACAAACAGCCGCATGGCTTCACTGGCATGCATCAAACGTGGAACCGTCATTGAGGCTGATAAATCAATACATTCCCAGTTGCGATTAATTAACTTCTCTGACGGCTCACCTTATGAAACCCTTCATGCATTCATCAGCAAGTCTCTGGCACCGTACTTTAAGTCTTATGTCAAGGAATCTGGCCGCGCTGATCGCGATGGCGATAAGATGGCTCCATCTGTTGAGAAGAAGTTGGCGGAGCTAGAGATGGGTTTGTTGCACCTGCAGCAAAACATCGACATTCCGGAAATTACACTTATTGCTCATACAACCGTCAATACGGTCATTCGCAACTGTTTAGATCAGAATCGCAAAGCGAAAGTGGCTGATTTCGGCGAGAAAGTTGATGACTCTACTTTCTTGAATCAGCTGCAAACCGGAGTCAATCGTTGGATTAAGGAAATAAAAAAAGTTACCAAGTTGGATAGGGATCCGTCATCAGGGACTGCTTTGCAGGTTAGCTATAATTATATACAGCTAAAATTATATATTATCTTGTTCCTTAACCGTTTATCGTGCAGGAAATTTCCTTCTGGCTCAACTTGGAACGGGCTCTTTACCGCATCCAAGAGAAGCGGGAGTCGCCTGAAGTCGCGTTGACTTTAGATATTCTGAAATATGGAAAGCGTTTTCACGCCACAGTCTCATTCGATACTGACACTGGCCTTAAGCAAGCCTTGGCTAAGGTCGCCGACTATAATCCACTGATGAAGGACTTTCCAATTAATGACTTACTCTCTGCAACTGAACTGGAGAAAATACGTCCAGCTGTACAACAGATCTTCAACCACTTACGCAAAGTGCGCAATACAAAGTATCCAATACAGAGATGCCTTAAACTGATTGAAGCCATCTCACGTGACCTCTCGCTGCAACTCCTAAAGGTCTTGGGCACACGTCGCCTTATGCACATTCCATTTGATGTGTTCGAGAAAGTAATGAGTCAATGCTTCGAAATTTTCGGCTGCTGGGATGACGAATATGACAAGCTGCAGGGTTTGCTACGCGACATTGTCAAGAAAAAGCGTGAGGAGCATTTGAAGATGGTGTGGCGCGTTTCGCCTGCACATAAAAAGCTCCAGACGCGCATGGAGCATATGCGTAAATTCCGACGTCAACACGAGCAACTGCAAACCGTAATATTACGTGTATTGCGTCCCTCTAAGCAGCAGCCCATTAACAATGTTCCAGTAGAGACCAAGCAACCGCACAGCTTGGAGGCGGCCGATGCTAATGCAATCGAGGAGGTTAACTTGGCTTATGAAAACGTGAAGGAGGTGGAATGTCTCGACATTACAAAAGAAGGCTGCGAAGCTTGGGAAGCAGCTGTAAAGCGTTATGAAGAACGCATTGGTAAGTCCGCCTGCTACAAAGCACTTCATACTCAATTATAATATTTATTTCAAAGATCGCGTTGAAACCCGTATCACCGCTCACCTTCGTGATCAATTGGGCACTGCCAAGAATGCGAATGAAATGTTTCGCATATTCTCACGCTTCAATGCACTCTTCGTGCGTCCGCATATACGCGGTGCCATCCGCGAATATCAAACGCAACTGATACAACGTGTGAAAGATGATATTGAAGCGCTGCACGAGAAATTTAAGGTTCTTTTTAATCGATGTTAAAAAGGCTTTAAATATTCTAAGTCAATTTCATGCACTTCAGGTTCAATATCCACAAAGCAAGAGCTGTCGTCTCTCCACGGTACGTGATTTGCCACCAGTGGCAGGCTCTATCATTTGGGCACGTCAAATAGATAACCAGCTGACAATGTACTTGAAAAGAGTTGAAGATGTCTTGGGCAAAGGCTGGGAATCTCACATTGAAGGACAGAAGCTTAAAGCTGATGGTGATAGTTTCCGTGCCAAGCTTTCAATTCACGAGGTATTCCAGGAATGGGCAAGAAAAGTGCAGGAACGCAACTTTGGAAGCACGGGTCGTATATTTACGATTGATTCGGCTCGTTCACGTCATGGACGTGGTAATGTGTTGAAGTTACGGGTCAACTTCTTGCCGGAAATTATCACTCTCTCAAAGGAAGTGCGAAATATTAAGAATCTAGGGTTTAGGTAAGTAAAAGAAATTATATATAATTCTTAATTGAACAATGAACACAAATATTTGCAGAGTTCCATTGACAATTGTCAACAAAGCTCATCAGGCTAATCAAATCTATCCCTACGCTATATCTTTAATCGAGAGTGTACGAACCTATGAACGCACTTTAGAAAAGGTAAATATAGTTTTATTGTTTTGTTACTTCTTCAAAATTTGAACTCTTCTAAATCAAATCACAGCAAAATTCTATAAACATTTATAAAATCTTTTTAAATCGTTTGCCTTTTTTCATCGACGTTTTATCTCACTAAGCAACATTATTTTCTAATTTAACTTTTGGGAATCTGTGGAAAAACAGCACAAAATCTCACGCAACTTATACAAAATCATTTTAATGACCTTAGTCAATTTATTAAGAACTTTAACTATTATTATTATTTGTATTCAGTCTGGCAATGTTTTCAACCTTCATTGGAGAAATTTTAGTTAATGTGAAGCAAATATTTTTGTAAATATTCCACACATTTTTCCACTCAATACACAAAACTGAACTATTAAAAATTCCAATCTTTCTTACCAACCAACAACCATCATCATTTCTTCCATGCAGCTAAATACTAGGAGTTTAGCACACAATTCAGTATTCAAGGTAGTCATTAATGTGTCAACGTTTAACTTTGCATAACGATTTTCTAATAATGCTTATAGACGAAGTGGTTTTTCTTTTGATTTGGTTTGTTTTGTTGGTTTAGCAGCAGATATTTTTTCGCCATAAATATCGCATGCTTAACTGCAAACATATTAATTTCATTCATTTCGATTGAATTTGGATTTAGTTTGGTTTTAAAAATTTCATTCTTTGCAATCAGATTGAAGATCGAGCAAGTATTGTGCCACTCGTCGCTGGACTGCGTAAAGAGGTTTTGAATTTAATTTCCGAAGGCATTGCTTTGGTTTGGGAATCTTACAAGTTGGATCCTTATGTGCTCCGTCTGTCTGAATGTGTGACTCAATTCCAAGAAAAGGTTCGTATGCCGATGAACTATTATAATTTATGAAATATTAATTTGTACTTTTCATACTTGTTCCAGGTAGAGGATCTGCTTGTTGTAGAGGAACAACTGGACGTTGATGTGCGTTCTTTGGAGACGTGTCCTTATAGCGCGGCAACTTTTGTCGAGATTCTGTCGAAAATACAACATTCAGTAGACGATTTGTCTCTGCGTCAGTACTCGAACTTGAGTGTTTGGGTTACACGCTTGGACGAAGAGGTCGAGAAGAAGCTCGCTATGCGTTTGCAAGCTGGCATTCAAGCCTGGACCGAAGCATTGACTGGAAATAAGAAAGAGGTCGATCTTTCAATGGACACAGATGCACCAGCTCAGCCAACACACAAGTTGGGCGGCGAGCCTCAGGTATAATTACTAAAGACATTCCTTGACTGTTTTTGAATCTGCTTCTAAACGCACTAAACCAATCTTTCATTAGATCCAAAATGCTATTCATGAAATTCGCATTACCAATCAGCAAATGTATTTATTTCCCTCGATCGAGGAGGCGCGCTTCCAAATCATGCAGCAGCTCTTCGCTTGGCAAGCTATCGTCACTTCGCAGGTGCGTTTGCAGAGCTCTCGCTATCAGGTCGGCCTGGACAAACCTGTTTCCCAAACGTATCGCAATTTGTTGACCAAGTTGCCAGATGGGAAGATATTAGAAAACTCGTACGAAGCCATTGAGAACAAGATTAGCGAAGTGCGTAACTATGTTGACGAGTGGTTGCGCTATCAAAGCTTGTGGGACTTGCAGGCGGACACTTTGTACGGTCGACTAGGCGAGGATGTCAATTTGTGGATTAAGTGCTTAAATGACATCAAGAAATCGCGCACCACTTTTGATACATCCGACACTCGACGTGCTTATGGACCCATCATCATTGATTATACCAAGGTGCAGGCTAAAGTAACTCTGAAATACGATTCATGGCACAAAGAAGCGTTGGGCAAATTCGGTACTTTACTGGGTACCGAAATGACTACCTTCCATGCCAAGGTTTCTAAGTCGCGCACAGATTTAGAAATGCAGAGCATCGGTACGTAAAAAGCAAACATGTTTTAATATCCTTGTCTAATTTCTTTACAATCTTGCACTATAGAGGCCGCTAGCACCTCAGATGCTGTTAGTTTCATTACCTACGTGCAGTCCCTCAAAAAAGAGATGTTGGTGTGGGACAATCAAGTTGAAGTCTTCCGTGAAGCTCAACGCATTCTCGAGCGTCAACGTTTTCAGTTCCCCAACAACTGGCTGCACGTGGACAACATCGAGGGCGAATGGTCTGCATTCAACGAGATCATCAAACGAAAGGACACGGCAATTCAAACACAAGTTGCCAGCTTGCAAGCCAAGATTGTGGCTGAAGACAAAGCTGTGGAAACGCGCACCATTGATTTCCTGAACGACTGGGAGAAAAATAAGCCTACAGGAGGCAAGATACGTCCCGACGACGCTCTGCAGCAGCTGCAAATGTTCGAGAGCAAGTACTCGCGTTTGAAAGAAGAACGTGATAATGTAGCTAAGGCTAAGGAAGCGCTTGAGTTGCAGGAATCGGCCATTCAAAACAACAGCTCAGAGCGCATGAACGTTGCATTGGAAGAGCTGCAAGATTTACGTGGTGTCTGGAGTGAATTGTCCAAAGTATGGACACAAATTGATGAAACAAGGTTGGAAATCTAATTAATTTTTATTGTTTGTGAGTTATTGCTCAACCTTCTCATATTCCTTTGCAGAGAAAAGCCTTGGCTTTCAGTGCAGCCACGAAAATTGCGTCAGCAATTAGAAGCCATGATGTCGCAGCTCAAGGAACTTCCAGCACGTTTGCGCATGTACGAGTCCTATGAGTACGTTAAGAAACTCATACAGAGTTATATTAAAGTCAACATGTTGATTGTGGAGCTAAAATCTGATGCTCTAAAGGAACGCCACTGGAAGCAGCTCACCAAACAGCTGCGTGTTAATTGGATCATATCTGACCTGACATTAGGCCAAGTCTGGGATGTGAATCTTTTGAAAAACGAAAACATTGTCAAGGAGATCATTCTCATCGCTCAGGGTGAAATGGCTTTGGAAGAATTCTTGAAACAAGTGCGAGAATCGTGGCAAAGCTATGAATTGGATTTAATCAACTATCAAAACAAATGTCGCATTATTCGGGGCTGGGATGACCTCTTCAACAAAGTAAAGGAACATATTAACTCCGTGGCGGCTATGAAATTGTCGCCTTATTATAAAGTTTTCGAAGAAGAAGCTCTCACCTGGGAGGAGAAACTCAATCGCATCAACGCTTTATTCGATGTCTGGATTGATGTCCAACGCCGCTGGGTCTACTTGGAAGGCATTTTTTCGGGCAGCGCTGATATAAAAACCTTGCTGCCAGTTGAAACTTCACGTTTCCACAGCATCAGCTCCGAGTTTCTGGGCTTAATGAAGAAAGTCACCAAGTCGCCAAAAGTTATGGATGTTCTCAATATCCCAGCCGTTCAGCGATCCTTGGAACGCTTAGCCGACTTGTTGGGCAAAATTCAGAAGGCTCTGGGTGAATACTTGGAACGTGAGCGCACCTCTTTCCCACGTTTCTACTTTGTGGGCGATGAAGATCTTTTGGAAATCATTGGCAACAGCAAGAATATTGCTCGCCTACAGAAACACTTTAAGAAAATGTTTGCTGGCGTCGCAGCCATCTTGCTAAATGAAGACAACACAATAATTTTGGGTATTTCTTCGCGCGAGGGCGAAGAAGTTAAATTCGTTAGTCCTGTTTCTACTGTGGAACATCCAAAGATTAATGAATGGCTTTCGTTGGTCGAGAAACAAATGCGCTTCACTCTGGCCTCGTTCTTGGCTCAGGCAGTCCAAGACATCAAGCAGTTCCGCGACGGTCAAATTGATCCGCAAAAGTATATGGAATGGTGCGATAAGTACCAAGCTCAAATCGTTATCTTAGCTGCTCAGATTCTATGGTCTGAAGATGTCGAGAGTGCACTACAGCAGGCTTCTGAAGTTAATAATGCAAAACCAATGCAACGTGTGCTCAGCACAGTGGAGTCTACCTTGAATGTCTTGGCTGATTCTGTACTCCAAGAACAACCGCCGCTGAGACGTCGCAAACTTGAACACTTGGTGCGTTTGATCAAATGTTTTAAGATCCGATTATTATATGCAATCACTTTTTTTTAGATTAATGAGTTTGTCCACAAGCGGACGGTTACTCGGCGCTTGATTACGAATGGCGTCACTAATCCCAAGTCGTTCCAGTGGCTGTGCGAAATGCGATTTTACTTCGATCCTCGTCAAACAGAGGTTTGTTCAAAATACTTTTCCTAATCTGCAATAACACATTTTATCTTTTAAATCTCTTAACAACGCTTGTAGGTTCTTCAGCAACTTACCATTCACATGGCTAACGCCCGTTTCTTTTACGGTTTCGAATACCTCGGCGTGCAAGATCGCTTGGTACAGACTCCACTCACGGATCGCTGCTACCTCACCATGACGCAAGCTTTGGAATCTCGTCTTGGTGGTTCTCCATTTGGGCCCGCTGGCACTGGTAAAACTGAATCGGTCAAAGCTCTCGGCAACCAATTGGGTCGCTTTGTGCTCGTATTCAATTGCGATGAGACATTCGACTTCCAAGCAATGGGCCGCATTTTTGTCGGTCTGTGCCAAGTCGGTGCTTGGGGCTGTTTCGACGAATTTAATCGCCTCGAAGAACGAATGCTTTCCGCTTGTTCTCAACAAATCCAAACCATCCAGGAAGCTCTCAAATATGAAATGGACAGTAATAAAGAAAGCATCACTGTCGAATTGGTGGGCAAACAAGTTCGTGTCTCGCCTGACATGGCCATCTTCATTACCATGAATCCTGGCTATGCTGGTCGCTCTAATCTGCCTGATAATCTGAAGAAGCTCTTCCGCTCTTTGGCCATGACTACACCAGATCGTCAGCTGATTGCTGAAGTAATGCTGTTCAGTCAAGGCTTCCGTTCGGCTGAGAAATTAGCGTGCAAAATCGTGCCCTTCTTTAAGCTTTGCGACGAGCAGCTGTCCAATCAGAGTCACTATGATTTCGGTCTGCGTGCTTTGAAGTCTGTACTCATCTCTGCTGGAAACGTGAAGCGTGATCGAATTATGAAGATAAAGGAATCGTTACGAGCACGCGGCGAGGAAAACATTGACGAAGCTTCCGTTGCTGAGAATTTGCCCGAACAGGAGATTCTTATTCAATCGGTGTGCGAGACGATGGTGCCCAAACTTGTGGCAGAAGATATTCCGCTGCTCTTCTCATTATTAAGCGATGTGTTCCCGAATGTGGGCTACACACGCGCCGAAATGAAAGGCTTGAAAGAAGAGATACGCAAGGTGTGTCTAGAGGATTACTTAGTGTGCGGCGAAGGTGATGAACAAGGTGCAGCTTGGATGGAAAAGGTGAGTACGCTTCAATATGAATTAGAGAGAAGTTTGTAGGTTGTTCGAATGATTTTATTGCGCAGAGTGTGAGAGAAATGTAGCATAAAATGACACAGGCGTTTCTGCTCTCTGTGAACAGCGTGATGAATATGTAAAGTTTAATTGAATCAAACAAAAGAAGTCTTTTTACTCTGCTTTGTTTCGATATATAGCGAATTATAATTTGTTTGTCATATTCTTGAATTAATATCGGGGCCACGCATTCGCAAAGTTATGTAGTTACTTTTGTAAAACTAAGTTAGTAATAAATAACGTCGCCAACATCATCAATTCATGCTTTAATCACATTTCTCACATGCCGAGGAGTTGCACATCTATTTTAAATCTTCTAATTCAGCAGTTGTATTTATGTATTTCCCATTATTTCGATTATATTTACTGTGCTTATCATACGAATACAAATCCAATTATTTCGCAAAAAAGGGATTCGGTGAAACATGGGTCGAAAAAGTAAGATTCGCGGTTAAGTGTTGTGATAAATATTTCAAGCAAGCTTAAAAGTAACACTAAATTAAAATCTTATAAAGTCTAGGAGAAGAAGTTCTTCATTAAGCTTGCTTTTTTTATTGTTCCATCGCTTGTAATAATTATCATCTCTTTACCTGATTCGCCTCCATAAGGTTTTGCAATTATATCAAATATCCAATCTCAATCATGGCCTGATGATGGTGGGGCCGTCAGGCTCAGGAAAGTCAACAGCTTGGCGCACTCTACTGAAAGCCTTGGAGCGTTTCGAAGGCGTCGAGGGAGTCGCTCATGTCATCGATCCCAAAGCCATATCCAAAGAAGCGCTCTACGGGGTTTTGGATCCCAACACACGCGAGTGGACCGACGGACTGTTCACTCACATCCTACGCAAAATTATAGACAATGTTCGCGGCGAAATTAATAAACGTCAATGGATTATTTTCGACGGCGATGTGGATCCCGAGTGGGTGGAAAACCTGAATTCAGTTCTCGATGACAACAAGTTACTTACTTTGCCGAACGGTGAACGCCTTTCACTGCCGCCGAACGTGCGCATTATGTTCGAGGTGCAGGATTTGAAGTATGCCACTTTGGCGACTGTCTCACGTTGCGGCATGGTTTGGTTCTCCGAGGACGTGCTTTCTACGGAGATGATCTTCGAGAACTATTTGTCACGGCTGCGCAGCATTCCGCTGGAGGATGGCGACGACGACTTCGCCAGCATTGTGAAAGCTATGCCTACTAAAGCAGACAAGGACGGTGATGAAGTTTCGACTTCGTTGCAAGTGCAACGGGACATCGCTTTGCTGCTGCAGCCTTTCTTTTCCGCAGACGGAATCGTGGTCCGTGCTCTTGAGTATGCGATGGAACAGGAGCACATCATGGACTTTACACGTTTACGTGCTTTGAGTTCTCTCTTTTCGATGTTGAATCAAGCTGCCAGGTGACGATTACGAACGTTATACAAATCATATAACTTCTAAAGTCGAATGGGCTTTTCTCCTGCTTCTAGAAATGTTCTGAGTTTCAACAGTCAACATCCAGATTTTCCATGCTCTGCTGACCAACTAGAGCAATACATACCACGCGTTCTGGTTTACTCCATTCTCTGGTCGCTGGCGGGCGATGCCAAGCTCAAGGTACGCATCGACCTGGGTGACTTCATTCGTAGCGTGACTACGATTCCGTTGCCTGGCGCTGCTGGAGCCGCCATAATCGACTATGAGGTGAACATGAATGGCGATTGGGTGCCGTGGTCGAACAAGGTGCCCGTGATTGAGGTGGAGACGCACAAAGTGGCATCGCCTGATATTGTGGTACCTACTTTGGACACAGTACGTCATGAATCGCTCTTGTACACGTGGCTGGCTGAACATAAACCTTTGGGTAAATAAGTTACACTTAAATAAACTTTTCAACGAAACTAATTTATTTATTTTTATCTATGTGCAGTTCTCTGTGGACCTCCAGGTTCTGGCAAAACAATGACTCTGTTTTCTGCACTGCGCGCTCTTCCCGACATGGAAGTGGTTGGCCTAAACTTCTCTTCAGCTACGACGCCAGAGCTGCTGCTCAAGACGTTCGATCACTACTGCGAGTACCGCAAAACTCCGAATGGAGTGATACTCTCACCAGTGCAGGTTGCGTTTAAAAAAAACTTAAAATCTTCGAATCTTTTAAGAATATCCCCTTTTTTCCTAGATTGGCAAATGGCTTGTACTGTTTTGCGATGAAATCAATTTGCCTGACATGGATTTATATGGCACCCAACGCGTCATTTCCTTCCTGAGGCAACTTGTCGAACATCGAGGCTTTTATCGCGCCAGCGATCAGGCGTGGGTCACCTTGGAGCGCATTCAGTTTGTCGGGGCTTGCAACCCTCCCACTGATCCCGGTCGAAAGCCACTTTCCCACCGCTTCTTGCGCCATGTCCCCATTATTTATGTCGACTACCCTGGGGAGACGTCGCTCAAGCAGATTTACGGCACTTTTTCGCGAGCAATGCTGCGGCTGATGCCCGCACTTCGCGGCTACTCGGAGCCTCTGACCAATGCAATGGTGGAGTTCTATTTAGCTTCGCAGGACCGATTTACACAGGACATGCAGCCGCATTATGTGTACTCGCCGCGTGAAATGACGCGTTGGGTACGCGGCATATGTGAAGCATTACGCCCATTGGACTCACTGCCCGTTGAGGGTTTGGTTCGCTTGTGGGCTCACGAAGCTTTACGACTCTTCCAGGTATAAAACAACAACCAATTTTTCTCGTACACGCTTTCTGAATATGTTTAATATTATAATGTTATTAGGATCGTCTTGTGGAAGATTCCGAACGCCGCTGGACCAACGAAAACATTGACATCGTTGCTCTGAAGCATTTCCCAGGCATTACTTCCGAAGATGCATTGAAGCGGCCGATTTTGTACAGCAACTGGCTGTCGAAGGATTACATGCCCGTCAATCGCGAAGAGTTGCGCGACTATGTGCGCGCCCGCCTCAAGGTCTTCTACGAGGAGGAGTTGGATGTTCCGCTCGTACTTTTCGATGAAGTGCTCGAGCACGTTCTACGCATCGATCGAATCTTCCGCCAGCCTCAGGGTCATCTGTTGCTTATTGGCGTCTCCGGCGCCGGGAAGACGACTCTGTCACGCTTCGTAGCCTGGATGAACGGATTGTCCATCTTCCAAATTAAAGTGCATAACAAATACACGAGCGAGGACTTTGATGAGGACCTGCGCTGCGTGTTGCGTCGCTCCGGCTGCAAGGACGAGAAGATCGCGTTCATTTTGGATGAATCCAATGTTTTGGACTCTGGATTCTTAGAGCGCATGAACACACTTTTAGCCAACGGCGAAGTGCCCGGACTGTTCGAAGGTGACGAGTACACTACGTTGATGACCCAATGCAAAGAAGGTGCCCAACGTGAAGGACTTATGTTGGATTCTAGCGATGAATTATACAAATGGTAATTTTATGGCTTCACTTAAAGTTTTCCTATTCTAGGTTTCTCTATTCCTAGGTTCACACAACAAGTAATGCGCAACTTGCACGTCGTGTTCACCATGAATCCTTCTACAGACGGGCTTAAAGATCGCGCCGCCACATCGCCCGCTTTGTTCAATCGCTGCGTGCTTAATTGGTTCGGCGACTGGTCCGACTCTGCCCTCTTCCAAGTGGGCAAGGAGTTCACCACGCGTGTCGACTTGGAGAAGCCTCAGTGGTCGGCGCCAGACTTCTTCCCTTCTGTGTGTCCGTTGGTGCCCGCTCAGCCGTCGCATCGCGAAGCTGTCATCAACAGCTGCGTCTACGTGCACCAGACATTGCATCAAGCCAACGGACGTCTGGCCAAACGTGGCGGACGCACCATGGCCGTAACTCCTCGCCACTACTTGGACTTTATCCATCATTTTGTGAAGCTGTACAACGAGAAACGCAGCGACTTGGAGGAGCAGCAGTTGCATCTGAATGTGGGTCTCAATAAAATTGCTGAAACCGTCGAACAAGTTGAGGAAATGCAAAAATCTCTGGCAGTCAAATCGCAAGAGCTGCAGGCTAAAAACGAAGCTGCCAACGCGAAGCTTAAGCAGATGTTCAAGGACCAGCAAGAGGCCGAGAAGAAGAAGATTCAGTCGCAGGAGATTCAGCTACGTCTCGCTGATCAGACCGTGAAGATCGAGGAGAAGCGCAAATATGTCATGGCCGATTTGGCGCAAGTCGAGCCCGCTGTCATCGAAGCCCAACAAGGTATGAGCTCATTCTTAATTTATTAAATAATACATAGTTTATTTTACTCTATGAAGAATATAAGTTAAACTTTAAGATATTATTTATTGTATTTATTCCTCTACACAATCATTTATATTTATTATTTATCCTTCTATTACACATAAATATCTCCCCCTAATTTCGTTGACACCGTCTGTAGCTGTGAGCTCCATTAAAAAGAAGCACTTGGCTGAAGTGCGCTCCATGGCCAATCCGCCGGCCGTCGTCAAATTGGCTTTGGAATCGGTTTGCGAGCTGCTCAATGAGAACGCAACCGATTGGAAGACAATTCGTGGCATCCTCGTTAAAGATAGTTTCATATCGTCAATTGTTAATTTGGAAACTGATAAGATCACGTACGCTATTTATTTCAATTTATACACTACTCACAGAAAATACCGTCACGTGCAAATCAAATCAATCCATTCTCTCCCATTCATTCGATCATCATTTTAAACTAAATGTAATTGGAAATAATGCATTGTGAAATGTGAAATGTAAAAATGTGAACGTCATCAGCTCCAAACTTCCCAAACACTGACCTGTGTATAATCATCATAATATTAATTTTTATTAATTTAAGCACGCCCAGCTTAAAAGCTCCACACACTCCTCATCACATCAGCATACGCTCAGCACATAATCAATACGCTCAGCTTCAAAAATAATCAACTAGAAATTTCAACGTGATTAAAAGACTTCTTTGTTTAATCTAGTGTTTTTATATAAATAAACCTTGTTGTATAAGTTTGTGAATTAATTGTTGTAATAACTAAGTTTATTAATAATTAAATAAGCTGCAAATTACTCATGAGGTATGTAAACTTAACTAAAAAAGAGTTGCTGTTAGCAGATTTTAATATCATTCCAATTGGATTTTCAGTCTGAAATAGACCAATAGAATAACAAGATTTTCATATCCAAAGAACGAACCTCAAAACAACTCACGAGGATCTAATGCGAAATATCAATTGATATCTGTTATTAGAAGTATTTTTGCAAGGCTTTTGCTGTTTGCCTACTGTTAAACTTTTGGTGTACATATGTTTTAATATGATTTTTGGTAACATTATTAACAGAAATTTAATTGATGAAGCGTAAGTAATAACAAGGCATTCAGTTATTTCAATTAATATTTTTATAATAACAATATTAACTTAAGCTAATGCTAAGCTACCTAATAATCGAGCAATGTTTATGTAAAAACTACTACTACTTTTACTACTTTAGCCGTTAAATCCATACGTAAGCAACAGCTTGTTGAGGTGAGAACAATGGCCAATCCACCATCGGTGGTGAAATTGGCACTCGAGTCGATCTGCTTGCTACTGGGCGAGAATGCGACCGATTGGAAGTCGATTCGTGCCGTAATTATGCGAGAAAACTTTATAAATTCCATTGTATCTAACTTTGGTACAGAGCACATAACGTAAGCATGAAACAAACTTACCTACAAAGTATTGCCATAATTTATTTATTATGATTTATTATTAAATTTTTTGGTTTTTTTGGTAGACGTATTTCCGCTCAATTAGTTTGAATTTTTGGAAAATATTTATAGTTTATTTTCCTTTTTTTGTTTGGTAGCGGTTGTAAATATTTAAAATCTGGTTTTGGTCTTTGAAGTGAAAAACTAACTAAAGTTTTGGCTTTGCTTGATTTTCATCCACCTCCGATTCTTTATTTGTCTGTCGTTAAAACTGTGATGAATCTTAATTTTTACCCTTTTCCTATTTCGAAATGTGGCAAAAACCTGAAGCGACGACGTGCGTGAGAAAATGAAGTCCAAGTATCTCAGCAACCCGGACTACAACTTCGAGAAAGTGAACCGCGCCAGCATGGCGTGTGGTCCCATGGTTAAGTGGGCCATTGCCCAGGTGAGTCGTCCATCAGAAGCGCTCTAAATGATTGTGAACCTTTACTGAACTGTTGCTCGTCTTTGACTGTTCTGCAGATTGAATATGCAGATATGTTGAAGCGCGTTGAGCCTCTCCGCGAGGAGCTACGTTCGCTGGAGGAGCAGGCCGACGTCAACCAGCAGGACGCCAAGGAGATGAAGGACATGGTGGAGCAGCTGGAGCGCAGTATTGCAGCCTACAAGGAGGAGTACGCTCAGCTCATCTCGCAGGCGCAGGCCATCAAGACCGACTTGGAAAATGTCCAAGCCAAGGTCGATCGGTCCATTGCTTTGCTGAAGAGCTTGAATATCGAGCGCGAGCGCTGGGAATGCACCAGCGAAACCTTCAAGTCGCAAATGTCCACCATCATCGGCGACGTGCTGTTGTCGGCTGCTTTCATAGCCTACGGTACACAAATGGATCCATTACGAAAACGGTTTCTACGATCGTCACTTCTCCATTTTCAGGTGGTTACTTTGATCAGCATTATCGCCTGAACCTGTTCACCACTTGGTGCCAGCATCTGCAGGCGGCCAGCATTCAGTACCGCGCTGACATCGCGCGCACCGAGTACCTCTCCAATCCCGACGAACGGCTGCGTTGGCAGGCGAATGCGTTGCCCAGCGACGACCTGTGCACCGAGAACGCGATCATGCTGAAGCGCTTCAACCGCTATCCGCTGATTATCGACCCCTCCGGGCAGGCTACCACCTTCCTGCTCAACGAATACGCTGGCAAGAAGATAACGAAGACTTCCTTCTTGGACGACTCGTTCCGCAAGAACCTCGAGTCCGCTCTGCGCTTCGGCAACCCTTTGCTGGTGCAGGACGTGGAGAACTACGACCCGATCTTGAACCCGGTGCTGAATCGCGAGCTGCGGCGCACTGGCGGACGTGTGCTCATCACATTGGGCGACCAGGACATCGACCTGTCGCCTTCCTTCGTCATCTTCCTGTCCACGCGCGACCCCACCGTTGAGTTCCCGCCCGATATTTGCTCGCGTGTCACGTTCGTCAACTTCACCGTAACGCGCAGCTCGCTGCAGTCGCAGTGTCTCAATCAGGTGCTGAAGGCCGAGCGCCCCGACATCGACGAGAAGCGCTCTGACCTGCTGAAGCTGCAGGGCGAGTTCCGCTTGCGTCTGCGCCAGTTGGAGAAGAGTCTGCTGCAGGCGCTGAACGATGCCAAGGGGAAGATTTTAGACGACGATTCCGTCATCACCACCCTGGAGACGCTGAAGAAGGAGGCCTACGACATCAACCAGAAAGTCGACGAGACGGACAAGGTCATCGCGGAAATTGAGACCGTGTCGCAGCAATATCTGCCGCTCTCTGTGGCCTGCAGCAACATCTACTTCACGATGGACAGCCTCAACCAGGTGCACTTCCTCTATCAGTACTCGCTGAAGATGTTCCTCGACATCTTCTCCACGGTGCTGTACAACAACTCGAAGCTCGACAGCAAAAGCGACCACTCGGAGCGATTGCGCATCATCAGCAAGGATTTGTTCCGTGTAAGTGTCCCACTGCCGTCTGTTATTCTTGGTCGTGCGTTAATTGTACCCCTCGCAGGTTTGCTATGAACGCGTCGCTCGCGGCATGATGCACGACGACCGGCTCACGTTCGCGCTGCTCATGTGCAAGATTCACTTGAAGAGCACCGCCGAGCAGAACCTCGACACGGAGTTCAACTTCTTCCTGCGCAGCCGCGAGGGTCTGTTGGCCAACCCAACCATGGTCGAGGGTCTCTCCTACGAGCAGGTCGAGAGTGTCAATCGCCTGGCCACGCGGCTGCCCATCTTCCGCAAGCTCATCGACAAGCTGCGCTCGATGCCCGAAATCGGTGCTTGGCTGCAGCAGAGCTCCCCGGAGCAGTGCGTGCCGCAGCTGTGGGACGAGTCGAAAGCTCTGTCGCCCGTTGTCGGCGCCGTGCACCAGCTCCTGTTGATTCAGGCCTTTCGCCCAGATCGAGTCATCGCCGCTGCTCACAACGTGGTCAACGCTGTGCTGGGTGTGGACTTCATGTCGACGGCCGAAATGGAGCTGGACTTCGGAAATGTGGTCGAGAAGCAGCTGAACTGCAACACGCCGGCGCTGCTCTGCGCTGTGCCCGGCTTCGATGCTTCCGGGCGAGTGGACGATTTGGCCGCCGAACTGAACAAGCAGATTTCTAGCATCGCCATCGGTTCCGCGGAAGGCTTCAACCAGGCCGAAAGGGCCATCAACATGGCGTGCAAGAGCGGCCGCTGGGTGCTGCTGAAGAACGTGCATCTCGCGCCGCAGTGGCTCGTGCAGCTGGAGAAGAAGCTGCACTCGCTGCAGCCGCACTCCGGCTTCCGATTGTTCCTGACGATGGAGATCAGTCCTCGGGTGCCGGTCAATTTGCTGCGCGCCGGACGCATCTTCGTGTATGAGCCGCCGCCGGGCATTCGCGCCAATCTGCTGCGCACCTTCTCCACGGTCCCGGCGACGCGCATGATGAAGACGCCCAGCGAACGCGCTCGCCTCTACTTCCTCCTGGCTTGGTTCCATGCCATTGTGCAGGAGCGGCTGCGGTACGTCCCGCTCGGCTGGGCCAAGAAGTACGAATTCAACGAGTCCGACCTGCGCGTGGCTTGCGACACGCTCGACACTTGGATCGACACCACGGCCATGGGACGCACCAACCTGCCGCCGGAGAAGGTGCCGTGGGACGCTTTAGTCACCCTGCTGTCGCAGTCGATTTACGGCGGCAAGATCGACAACGACTTCGACCAGCGGCTGCTGACCTCCTTCCTCAAGAAGCTCTTCACGGCGCGCAGCTTCGAAGCCGACTTCGCTCTGGTCGCCAATGTCGACGGCGGCGCCAGTGGCCAGCGCCACATCACGATGCCCGACGGCACACGTCGCGATCACTTCCTCAAGTGGATCGAAAACCTGGCCGACCGCCAGACGCCTTCGTGGCTCGGCCTGCCGAACAATGCCGAGAAGGTGCTGCTCACTACTCGCGGCACAGATTTGGTCAGCAAGCTGCTGAAGATGCAGCAGCTCGAGGACGACGACGAACTGGCGTACAGCGTGGAGGAGAGTGCAGAGGCTGTGGCCAACGCCCAGCGCAACGAGGACGGCCGCCCGTCGTGGATGAAAACGCTGAACAATTCGGCGACTGCGTGGCTGGAGCTGCTGCCGAAAAACCTGCAAGTACTCAAACGCACCGTGGAGAACATCAAGGATCCGCTCTATCGCTACTTCGAGCGCGAGGTGACGTCGGGCGCGAAGCTGCTGCAGACCGTCATTTCCGATTTGCAGGATGTGGTTCTGATTTGCCAAGGCGAGAAGAAGCAGACGAACCACCATCGCTCGATGCTGTCGGAGTTGGTGCGCGGCATCATTCCGAAGGGTTGGAAGCGGTACACTGTCCCCGCAGGCTGCACCGTCATCCAGTGGATTACGGACTTCAGCAACCGCGTTCTGCAGCTCCAAAAAGTGTCGCAGCTGGTGTCGCAGGCAGGCGCCAAGGAGTTGCAGGTGAGTTACGGAGCGAGTAGCGAAAGAGTGCGTTTGCTAATAGAATTTGTCCATTACTAGGGTTTCCCCGTTTGGCTTGGAGGCCTGCTCAATCCCGAGGCTTACATAACCGCCACCAGGCAATGTGTCGCCCAAGCCAACAGCTGGTCCCTGGAGGAATTGGCGCTGGAAGTGACAATCAGCGAGGCGTCGGGCGCTGGGTCCAACCACAAGGACAGCAGCTTCGGCGTCACTGGCTTGAAGTTGCAGGGCGCACAGTGCAAGAACAATGAGCTGCTCCTGGTGTCAACCATCATGATGGATCTGCCCGTGACCAACCTCAAATGGGTGAAGTGAGTATGACCAATGATGAAGCCTACGGAAGCATTCTTTTAATCTGCGTTTGTGGGCACTTTACAGAGCTACGAGCGATGTTCGTGTGAGCAAATTGACGCTTCCGGTGTATTTGAACTCGACACGAAGTGAGCTGTTGTTCACCGTCGATTTGGCCGTTGCCGCTGGACAGGATCAGCACAGCTTCTACGAGCGCGGCGTTGCCGTGCTGACATCGACTGCTTTGAACTGAATGTAAGCGGGAGGGAAACGAAGAGAGAAACAACAATAATACAAGAGGAAAACGTAACTCTCAGCATAAATATTCAATCATTCAATTCAATGCAGAATTTACTCAATTAAAATATTAGAATTAAAGCTTAAAGTTATAGCTGCATGCAACTAATTTTAATCGGTTCATAGTGAAAAGTAATCAAATGATAAAATCACTTTACTCACACACTAATCAATTATATACTCAATATTTCTGAACTTGTTCATCCATTAAATAAATGTAATCAATTGCTTGAAAATAGCTTCAGTATTTCACTTGATAAACAGTGTGAAAGAGGTTTGTATTGTATATAAATGAACAACATTTCCGATTAATTTAATTACAGTTGCATTCATTCTGTTGAATTATTGCATAATTTGTATCAATATCCTTTTGTGTTGGTAATTTGGAACATGCGCAGTGACGCTGCGAAAGGATTAAAGTTTAATCCTTGCTAGGTGCATCCTTAACGGGTTCCATGGTGTAATGGTTAGCACTCTGGACTCTGAATCCAGCGATCCGAGTTCAAGTCTCGGTGGAACCTAAGTCAAGCCATATTTTTGGCGTGGAGCACCTTGAAATGATGCACAAACGTCGAATAATATTGCAAAGGAGTTTGTGTTAATGTTCATTAATGCTAAAACAGAGTTCCTCTTGTTATTTTGTATAATCTTTTTAATATTAATACCAGTGAAAACTTAACAGTTCTTTTCGTAGTAAAAAATGCAATAAAAATAAAAAAACAAATTTTAGAAATACTAAAAATGAGCAATAGATTTGAAGTTAATTTGTAATTCTTAAAGCATCAAAAATATGCGTAGATTTGAAAGGATTTTCATGTTCAAATAACCATAATTTCAAAAGTTTATAACTCTTTTGTGTAACTTTTTTAAGGACCGCATAAAATTGTTTCTTCACACTACAAATGGATAAAAAAAACAACTTCGAATAAATAACAAGTTAACGGTTGAGAACAAAATTACGTATAATTTCCGGAAATTTTCTCTTTACGTAGAGCGAAAAACTAGCGAAAAATAAATCTACTGTACAGATAATAAAAATAATTATTAAAATCTTTCATATTTAACATTTATGCTATAATTATTTCGCAACTAAAATCCAATCCCGGCTTCAATCACATCGTAAAGGACTTTCATTTCGTCGCCTTTGCTAATGTCGCAAATCGTAAAAATGATCAGCCTTCGACAGCTGGTTCCATGGTGTAATGGTTAGCACTCTGGACTCTGAATCCAGCGATCCGAGTTCAAATCTCGGTGGAACCTTGGCAACTGCTTCCCTTTTTTTACATCAAATCATTCAATTGCTATGCGAATGCGTTTATTTTATTATATTCTCTACAAATAAATATTTATTCTTTTATAACTTATTTTCTGCTAACTCGTCTGCTCGTTCTTCTCGTAATTTAATTTAATTTAAAAACTACTTGTTAAGTTTGGACATGTTTGCAGCAGGCGTTCAGAAAAATCAGCAGCACTTTCTTCTCGTTGATGCAGTTGGCGATTCTTCTTTTACTAGATCAACGAGTAGAAATCGCATGTGTATAAAACTTATACTCGTTGTTGTAGCAAACGAGTAGAAAAGAATTAACCTGCAGCTGAAAGTTCTGAGCGCCTGCTGAAACTGCTGCTTTTATTGGTCCGTAGCAGTTTGAATTTAGTGAATAGCGAGTAAATTTAAAATTTAAAAAAAGTGCAATTAGAAAAACATTGAAAGAAATAACTTAAGTCGTTTCATTACGTTTTAATCTTATTTAAATAAATTCAATGCTTAAAATTAGTTTATTAATAATCTTTCAAATTCACAGCTACTAAGAAGGCCCAAAATTCCCAAATGAAACACTTTTCCGTTTTCTGACTTATGTTTATTAGTATATATATTTATTTATTAATATAACTTATATGTATATATATATTTAATTATTGATATATATATACATATATATATGCAGAATATATATATATAGTATATATATCTGTAGTAAGTGTATATAAATTAAAATAAATACATTATGTATATTTGTTTTTAATATTTCTTCCCACATTTTAATAATAATTCATTTATGTCGTCAGTTTTCGTTATTTTCGAATACGTCTTTTAAATCTAATCAAATATTTAAATAGTTAAATATAATTAAAATCAGTAATAATAGCAATTAAAATATATTTATGACATAAGCTAACTTGAAATAATTTAAACATCACAACAAAACGAAAACAGAAGAGATCCTTAAAAGTTGTTTAATATAACGTCGCTGCTTTTAGTTACTCGTAGATGGTCGCCGATTCCTTTCTCTGCTCTTCAACTTGACGCAGAATCCTTCGCTAAAGTTCGGCAACGGCTTCCATTCAATTAATTTAATTATTATTACTTTCGTGCCGTTTGTTGCTGCTGTTGCGCTGCTGTTGTTCTGTGGTCCAATTTCAGCATCATCGATAACAATATTCATTTTCAACAATTTCATTTAATTTTCTACACATTTTTAGATTCTTGGCTTTTATGTATATACGAGTGAAATTTTTAAGTTTTTTTTGTTACTTTTCTTCTTTGGTTGCAATTTTCGGAAGAACCACATTCAACAAAATGATATTCTATTTTTGCTGTATGTTTTTTTATAAAACTTTTGTTCTTGTTTGTTACTTGATTTATACATTTGCACATATGTACATGTAGGTAAGTATTTTTATGCATATTATTTATTTTGACTATTATTTTTATTAAGTTTTTGCTGCATGGGCTGCTTTTGGAATCTTACTATTTTATTTAATTTTAATTCATACATTTTTCGATTATATTTACTATGATTTGTGAGAGTTTAATTAAAAGTTTATTTAATTATTAAGAAGTCATGTGTTTGCTTTGTACGACGTGTGTTTGTGTATGTGTATCATGATTACATACGAATTTCCTAAACAAAAAGTAACAAATTTAACTCAAATACAAAAGGTAACTGTAACAAAAGCAAAACAAAAACTTAACGTGTTATCAAATACGCTAAAAAAACAAGAAAAAATAGACTATATTTAACAAAATGCCATCGTGAATACTAATTTTGAGAGCATACTTTTAGGCATATCTTCGAATATGCAAAAGAATCGTATTAAATAAAATGGATAACAACAAAAGTAATCACAATGCAATTCTTATGTTTGTTTTTTTAATATTGTTTAATATCAACACTTTTAATTAAGCCGTAGTTTCGTTTTCGATTTTATAGTCGATTTGTAGATATTCGACGGCAATTATATGGAAAGCATCCGATCTTTTCTATTAAAATGTTTTCTAGAAATAATATATTTAATGATTCCCTCGTTTGTTTGGCTAATTAATTTATTTAAAAAATTGCTTCTATATTTTTTGGGAAAATTAAATATGCCTTCCGTGTGGGTATTAAATCAAAGTCGGCGTCGTAACGAAGCCTGTTTAAATGCCGCACTGGTATTTAAAAAATGAGAAATCGGAATTATTAAAAGCTAAGGATAACAAAACGCATTCTTCTTGCTTTCAGCATCAACATTGCTTCAATGTTGCCCGTCTTTTTATCCCCTGCTTCTGCTTAACATTCTCGAAAGTCGTTCTCTTTTTAATTGTGAATTTTTATTTTTTAAATAAAGAAAATATAAAAATTTTGCCAACAAAAGAAATGAAAATATAATCAAAAAGAATTCAAAAATTGTTTAACTATTCTGTGAATCACAAAAAAGAATAGAAAACATATAAATAAATAGATATAGCAATTAAAGAGATTGTACATCGCCAGAATTATTATATATTAAAATAAGGATTTTTGCTATTAAACAGATTTTCTTTGAATTTTAAAAATAATCAACATCAATCAGTATGAATAGATTTTCAATAATAAATATATCCAAATAATTACATCAATCAGAATGGATTTATGCCAACAGAGGTGCATACGAATTATATCCGCGCATATATATAAATAAAAATATATTTATATGCATCAATGGGTTTGTGAGTGTATGTGTGTGTGTTCAACAGGATATATTTTTGGGCTTCATCAATATGCAACAAATAACCTGAATGCAGCGAGTGAGATTCCGAAAACTCAAAAGTGGTCAATTTTTATAAGATTTTTAGAATTATCTAAAATTTTGCATGTCGTTTTAATTGTGTTTGTATGCCGTGTTAATTTTAATTCCATGAATACAAATCAAAGTTAAGTGTTTGTCATTGTTTTAATTAAATTCAGTATTAAAGCTTTAGTAATCATTTCTTTTCTTTGAACAGTGTTTTCTTTAGCGAGTTCTTCGGAATGCCACTCGCTGCACAAATAAACTATTGGCCTAAATATTACAGTTAATTTCCACGTCTTTATTATCCATACTCAACTTTCAGCCTACGCTAGGGTATTTCTTTAAGTTCTGCAGTATATTTTAGTACTATTCAATTATAATTAATTATTTATAAATACGCTAGAATTACACAAGTGTAATCGTTATAATTATCATTGTTATATTAATGTGAATTTATTATTATTTTTGTTATAATAAAAGACTGACTGACTGACTGACTGACTGACTGATGTGTGATGGAGTTGGCCAGTGTTTTGAATGGCACGCGATGTCCTCTTCTTCCGCACTGTTTATTGTTCTTCCGTTTTTCTGTGTGGCTGTTGTGTGTTTGTCGGAGCTGCTATCGAATCATTTGTGGAATTCTGAGTGTGGTTGTGTGGTTCTCAATCTGTTGTCGTTCCTTCAGCGCATTCAGGCAATCATTCTCCCACTTCCTCCCATCATCCGAGAATCTTACGTTTGCTCTTTCATTTCACTTTATTTTTTGACTACTGGCGCTCAAATTCGTGGATGTGTCGTTTGGCGCCGGAAAATAAAAGCTCTTCGCTCTTTCCCTTCTTTATTTTATTTTAACTACGTTTTACTTTTTTATAGTTCTTGCATTAAGTTTGAGTTTAGGTTCTGCGGTTTCGCTGCTAGCGCGACGGACGCGCATATTTATAAGTAGAGTTCGGATGGCGCGGATGCACCGGACGCGTTGGAGCTGCAAAGATGCTTTCTGTTAATCTTAATCCTCACACGATGCAAATTAATCCGGTTTCTTACCTGAGAGCATCATGTTGACAGCCGGATACATGCCTGGCATGGGTGCCATTTGCGGTGGTCTCAGGTCACTTTGTGGAGATCGACGACTGTTGGGCAGAGCGACGGTAGGCTGCAAGATCGGTCGTTAATTCGCTTTAACTAAAAAATGTGAAAACGCTTTACTTACATGGGTGAAGTACGTCTGTCCATACTTGAAGTAGACCCCCGTCGGAGCGCCTGGATTGTAAGTGCCTAAAAGAGGCTGGTGACCCGTTGCCACGGCAGCAGCCGCTGCAGCTGCGTTGGCCACTTCCGCAGCGACGCCGCCCAAGACTGCCGCAGCCTGATGTGTGCCCGGCGGCGGCGGCGCCCCGACCATTTGCGGCGGTGGCGCCATCGCTGGTGGAATGTGTTGTCCGCGCGTAATGTACACCGACGACGACGTCTGCTGCTGCGGCTCCGCTCCAGTGCTGTTCACGTACGACGCTGAGTAAGTAGCAGCCGTGGGAGGCGTCGACACCAAGCTGCTCGGCGAGTTGTTGTTGCTCTCGTTGCTGGAGTTCGTGCTCGGCGAGTTGCGCTGCGAGCCACTGCGTCGGAAGTCGAAGTTGTTCGGCTTCTGGCGGAAGCCGCCTCCGACGGAAATCATACGCGCCGTCGTCGCCGTTTTAGACGCCTGCGCCTCTGTCGTGGCGTTGCTGTGGCTGTTGTTGTTGTTGTTGTTGTTGTTGTTGTGTGCTGAGCTGTGGTACGGCGTCAAGGGCGGTCCGTTCAGCAGCGAGCTGGACGAGGACGACTTTTCGTTGGAGCGCTTGTGCATAGCGTGCGGACGGTTGCCTTGGTAGTTGCTGCTGACGCCGACGCCGACGCTGCCGGCGCTGGGCGAGGAGCGCGGCTCGTTACCGCTCTGCAGCAGCGACTTGTTGTGTCCAGCGTAACCGGAGTTGGCGCTCTGACGACCCGCGTAGCTGTTGGCGCCGCCGCCCGCGTTGGTGGTATACGAATGCTTCTTGCCAGCAGCGGCACCAGAGTTGCGCTTGTCGTAAGCGGAGCCGATGTACGAGTGGTTCGAGTTGCCGCCGTAGCTCGCGCTGTCGTGGCTGGCGGCGTAATAATGGTAACTGACTCCGCCTCCAGCGGCGGCGCTGATCGGAGGCGTGGAAAACAGGGGTGGGTTGCGCTGCTGTTGCTGCGGCTGCGGCTGCGCTGGCAGAGAGTGCGGTGTGCTGGGAGCTGATTGCGGCGTGTTGCTGCCGATGTAGGTGCCGCTGCCACTAGCGCTACTCGTGGCCGCTTGAGCGCCGCCACCAGCAGCAGGATGGCCCACAGTAGCGGGATCTACGATCGCGATTGCCGAGGGCCCGGGCGCGTGAGTGGTGCCGGGCGGCGGCTGCTGAGTGGCAAACAGCTGCTGCGGAGGGTGGCTGAAGAGCGGGCTGATCACAGTATTTGCTTGGTGAGCATGAGCCGCTGCCGCTGCTGCTGCGGCGCCGGCGGCTGCGTTGGCCGTAGCTGCGGAATGGTGCGATGCAACGTGGTGTTGTGCGGCGACCGGAGCCAACACGCCGCCGGCAGCTGTTTGCGCTGCTCCGGCGGCGTACGGAAGAATGTTCGCTGGGAACATGGCTGCCGCCGCATGCTGCGGAATGGCGTACATGGCGGCGGCGGGCGCACTGCCAGCTCCGCCGAGTTCACCGGCCGCCGCGCCCGCTGCATTGGCCGACGTGGCCAGGGCGAAGGTCGGCATTGCATGGCTCAGCTGATATGTGGTTGTCATGCCTGTGGCGGCGGCTGTCTGGTGGTGGTGGTGGTTGATTTGCGCATGGGTCGCACTGGCGCCGTTGTGCGCGTGCGGCGGAGTGGTGCGCTTGCCGCGGCCCGCGATGTGGGCGCCGTTGTAAATGCTGCCGTGGTGATAGCTGCCAGAGCCGTTCGCACTGGGCAGAGTCGAGGTCGGTGGACCAGCCGCCGCCGTGGTTATCATGAGGTTGTTGGTCAGCGCAGCAGCAGCGCCGTTGAGCGCACCACCCGTGAGATGCGAACCAGCCACAGCCGACGCGGGTGTTGGCGGTGCCGGCAGCAGCGGCGCGGCGTTGGTCAGCGTCTGCTGCGGCACGTAGTAGGTCGTCATGGTCTGGCCCCAGTAACCTGAAAGCACAGCAAAAGCACGACGTTACAAAGGGACACTCGAGAGGGGAAAGCGCCTGGAATCACCATTGTAAGGATACGGATATCCGATGGGGTACGTGGTGGTCACTGGATACTGCTGCAGCGCACTCGGCCCATTGGCAACAGCCGCTCCGCCCGCCACTTGAGCTGCGCCGCTGCCGGGGAACTGATCGCTCGAGTAGAGCACCTGCCCCGAGTAGATCGGCGCGGCGGCGGGTGCGGCGAACTGCGTCGACGGGTAGGCGGTGGCCACAGGCACGACGGTAGCGCCGCCAGCCGCAGCGGGGTAGAGGGCCTGGCTACCGGCGGGGAGCATTCCACTGGCTTCTGGACGCTGATGCGTGGCGTCATAGACAGGCATGAAGTAGCCCTGCACCTCGCCATCCTACAAAAGGGAAAGGTGTCTGTTAGAAAGGAGGCAATGGCGACGAGCGCGGCTGCAATGCTTACAAGTTGCGATGGATAAGTGTAGACCATGCTTTGAGGGATCGCGTAGACGCTGCCGTCGGGCTGTGAACAGAAAATCAAAAGTGCTACAACGTTTTTAGTGTGAATTTATTGTGGTTAAAGTACCCCCTGCTGATATGTGGTCGCTGTGCAGTACGGACTGCCGTTGGTGGTGTGGAACACCGTCGAGCCGTCCGGAGCTTGATAGCTCTGCGTGTAGGTCCACGGAGTGGCTTTGGGCTCTTCGTTGGCGCGCTTCGTGGTCGAGTCGACGGTGCTGTAGGGCGTGGAACGCGCTGAGTTCGGAGTGTCACGTTGCTGCGGCACGAATGCTGCCGGCGTCTGGCTCTGGTATTGAGAACGCGGAGCTTGGTCCCGGCCTGCAGCGCCGTCTGCTTGAACGGGAGGCTGCGAGGGTGAAAAGCAGGAAATTATTGTTAAAAGCAGATCTTCAAGATGAAGTTATTAGTTTATTACCTCATCCGCCTCCGTAGGACTCGTTGGAATATTGGGGCTCGTGGCTTGATTCTTGAACTTCTGTATTTCAATGCGATCAAAGGATTTCGTGCTGGTCGTAGTCGTCACACTCAAACAATTCGAGGCTGTGTTGTCGCATTCGTCGGCCTCGTTGGCTGTGTTAGATTCTGCTGCAAATAAATACACATTAAAGTGACTATAAACAAGAGTTATCCAAAAACTCACCTTCCTCTTGAATGTTAAGCATTTCGCGCGGAGACGCTGCGCTTTCGTTGACGTTCGACGTTGGCGCTGCCTCTTCAACAGTCTGAGTCGATGACTCTGCACACGAATCGACGGAGCATTTTGCGATGGCTCCCGTTGATGCGGTCGCTGTAGCTGACGGAGTCGCAGCTGCAACAGAAGCTGAAGGAGCTCCGTATTCAAGTTGTGAGTTTTTAACCGCTTGTGACTGCTGCTTGTTGGATTTCTTTGTAGTTGCTGGCTGTGGCGTCGGTTGCTGTTGCTGTCCTGATGCGTAATTATTATGACTTGCTGCAGCGCCGCCTTGACTGTACATGCCCGGCGTTATTGCTTGACTAGGAGGCAAATTGGACGGGTCAAAGTGATATATTGATCTAAAAGCGGTGAAAAAATCATTAAATTTCATGCTACTAAAGATTCCAATACGATATCGAAGAACTAGTGTCGTTATAATCATAAAAAAGGATCTAAAAACTGCAGAATTTGATTAAAAACTAAGTTTTCCAACTTCGAAGCATTGCTTATGTAAATTACATTTAAAATTAGGAATATATTAAATAATAAACTTAGAATACTTCTAGATGACTTCTATTTTGTTGTTTGCATTTGATTTATTTGTTTATTAGTCTTCATTGATTGTTATTTGTTGTTTTTGTCTATAAATGATGCTTGTTTTTATCCCTGATTAATTGTTGGATGTGAAGGACCACACAGTTGCTTGCTGTTCGAGTAAAAGGAGGCAGGAGAGGCAGAGAATCAGACGAATATCAGACTATATTTTACTGAGATAAGCGAAGCTCTCGGAAGACATAAATACCATTCGTTTAAACACGTTCGCTTAGTGAACCATACAATTTAAGTTACCTCTGCATTTGCATTTAAATTACGTCTTTAAAAAATGCCATAACACATACGGAAATAAACATGATTTCAATTTCTTGTTGCTAAAGCAGAGAAAGGAGAAGAAAAAGCTTACAATATTTTAGACATCGTCTTCAAATAGCGTATCAAATGAGATAAATTTGGCTCTGATGCATAAGACTTCATTTCAATATGAATTGATTATCTTCGATTCACTCGGATTTTACGCGTTGAAACTCTTGCATGACTACCCATTGATTTTGTTAAAGTAAAATAGTTTTAATTATTCGTTGAGCATTGCGAGAAAATTTAGAGCAATTCCAGGGATGTTAACTGGCAGATAATTTACAAAAAATTTTAATTTCCATTGTAGTTATTCAATTACAAGTAATTTTTTTAATTAAATTTGGAATAAATAGTTTGCAAAATGTTTTTTTTATTTATGTTTTATTCTGAGATCGAATTTTTCCCGATTACCAAAAAAAGTATACAAATTTTAAATTAAATATCCGAATTTTATGTTGGAGAATGAGAGAATATTAAACAAATATGAAGTTCAATTAAAATGTGTAAACAAAAATGTCGAATTCATTTCAATTATGATTATTTGATCATTTGAATATTTATATTTATCACTGTGCTTCCTTAACTACAAAAGATTTCGATGCTGATAGCTAAAACGTATTCTTAAATGCAAAATGCATGTGTCTCTAACTATCTCACTCTCTCTTAGGTCGCTTCAAGGTCTAGCGACATGGTTTGACTTTTTCTTTTGTTTTCCGTAAATGCACACGTAATTTTGACAATTGGAAATTTCTTTTAACATTTTGCATTTATGGCTGCGTTTTAGGCTATCAATTGTTATTACAATTAAGAAACCGTCACTGTCAACGGTAACTGACTACGTCGAATAATGCTAACGAAATCCTAACTGATCATCTGGAAATATTTAAGTAATCGAAATGATGGCAAGATAAGCTTAAGAAAAAGAAAAGAATACGTGAGTTTAATAACTAAAACTAAATGCTACAATTGAAAAAAAAAACATGTGTGATTAAAATAACCGCCGGTTATTAAAAGAAACGTGAAGAAGCTTGGCAACATATAAAGAAAACGTTTTGCAAACTTTTCCTTTCATACAATTTGATTAGAAATAAAAATTTTGAAAAGAAATACTATTAGTTGTAAGTTGCACTGATAATTATTTAATTGAATTTAATTGTTGTTGATTGTGACTTTGTAAATTACCCGTCTTGATTGACAATTGGTTGCAAGGTATGCGGATTTATTAGAACGCTGCCCTTGGGCACACTTGAAATGTCTGTGACGGCCCAGACGAGTCCGCCGGACGCAGGCCCTGCATCACTGGCTGTCTGCAGTGGTGAAGCTGGCGGCAGAGTCGGTGGCGGCGACTGGCAAGCGATGACCGAGGGTTCTGGCGTGAGATCGTCGCTACCGTAACCGGTGGGTGACGGTGTCACGGAATCGGAGTGCACCGATTGTGTCTGAGTCTTGTAGCTGGGGATGAAATGTTTGCTGTTATTTATGTAGTTCTCTGTAGGAAACTCAAACGGAATTGTGCTATGATAGGCAGCTATGTGAGCCGGAAGCAATAACCAACCGATAAGGAACGCAAAAGAAAAGCCACACAAGCCGAGGACGGAAGCTAAACGCTCGTTCAAACACTCACCCGCTGCTGGAGGGCGACAAACGCCACGATGTCACGTTACTGCCCATCGCGTCCTGCTTGGCGTACGTGCGCGAACCGGAACCGCTTTTGTTGGAATCATTACGCGGCTGCGGCGGTCCTCCTGCAGGCGGCGGCACTCCATAGTTGCCAAAGTTACCTTGGGCTTTCGGTACACCAACGGGACGATTATCGCGCGAGTCTGGGGTCTGTGAAGGAGGGCAAAAAACGTGTAAGTGACGAGGAATATGAGCATTCGTGAGCTGAGGCTACGTACTGTTTGAACCTTTAGCATTTTTCCGCTGGGACGCATGCGCGACTGTTGCTGTTGCTGTTCCACTGAACTGGACCAACTCAGGTAATTCTCTTCACACTCAGCATTTTCGAGTTGCTGTTGCTGTTGCTGTTGTTGCTGCTGCTGCTGCTGGTTACGAAAGATGCGCCGGCGCGCCTTCTCGTAGTCCTCCTCGCGTTCCTCGAAGCTCTTCGCCTTGCGGTCGAGCATGCCGCGGTCCGGACAAAGATAGCCGCCCTGCCGCGAGTCATCGAAGCTGTGCGTGTCTCGTTTCAATATGGACTTCCGTGGTTCGTCGGACATTCGATCACGAAAGAGGTTTTTAAAGCGAATCTTTAACAAGTTCAAGCAGTCAGGTTCATGCACGCTTCTGAGCACATCGTCACTTACCTCAGGGATGCGAGTGCCTTTCGTCGTTGCAACGATGACGCACTGCTGAGTCTTCGCATCGACGTTGTGCTCCATGCCGAAGAAGGCGGCTGTTCGGTGGATCAACATGCGGTTGTAGGAAGAAGCAGCTGGAAATCGTATTTCGCTTCGCCTGCGGAAAGCAAGCAACACATTGGAGAGATCAGAATAAGCAACACAGCGACTAAAGCATTTCTTACGTTTTGTCCTGCGCCAGTTCAATGAGATCCTTTTCGATTTCCATGAGTGTGTTGCGATCCTTGGGGTTCTTGTTGAGCGTTTCCTTGAAGAACGTCAACAGATCGATGCCGCTCTGGTCAGTAAACTGCTCCATGGAGCTATCTGCAATTTGTATGAGTTCGAATTGGCTTTTCACTACGAGTTTCTCGGCTGCTTTAAATACGTACCTCTCGATATAAATCCGGACGTGCTGTTGCTGTTGCCGCCGTCCATGCTCGACGACGAACCCATTGTCTTCAAGCGCGGCTTGGTGCACTTGGAGTTGGAAGTGGTGCGGTGCTTCTTGGGTCCTCCGCCGCCAGCGCCGCTGTTCAGCAACGCAACAGCGCCACTGCCACCGCCACCAACGCGTTCGTAGTGACTGTCACTGACGTTGTGCGGGTGGTCGTCGTGCGACATCGAGTTGCTGCTGTTCTGACTGTCGTTCCGTGCACTGCGCAGATCCTTGTCGTACATGTTGCTGCTGCTGCAATGTTGCTGCTGCTGTGTAGCGTCCGGCTTCAGCTGATAATTCATGGAAGAATTGTAGATGTTGCTGCTCGATGCAGTCGACTGTTGGTGCTTGCTTGGAGGATCAGCGACATTTAAAGCGATCTGCATTGCATTCGCTCCGCTTGCTGATGTGTAAGTCTGATGTTGGTTCTTATTATTGCCATTGTTGTTGCTGTTGTGCGTCTTGTTATTGTTCTCTGCAGATTTCTTGCCATTGCTGCTGCTGCTGTTGCTGCTGCTGGCGCTGACGTTGTTGTACTCCACCTTCTCGACGCCGCCGCCAGCAGAGTTGCTTTTATCGTTCACATCACCACGATGATTGTGGTTATTATTGGCGTTGTTGCTGTTGTTGTTGTTGTGGTTATTATTGCGTGGACTCTTTGAAGACTTGGGAGGTGTGAGCTTTGGAAAATCTGCCTCACTGCAGATGGCAACGTTCTGTTTCTGCGGATGTTGCTGCTGCTGCTGCTGCTGTGAATGCTGACTAGTAACAATAACCGAAGGAGTCTCTAGAAGTGGTGACGATGCTGCTGTCGATGCCGCCGATTGTGCGTGCAGCTTGTTGCCGTTGCCGTTGTTGCTGTTGTTATTGTTAATGTTATTGCTGTGGTTGCTGCTATTCGATTGTTCGTTTGGCTCGTGGTGATGATGCTGGGTGCTATTGCTGTAATTGCTAGTCAGCTGTCCGTTTGGAGATGACAGCTGCTGCTGATCGTTGCGGGGTGTGGGCGTACGAGGAGGTGAAGTTGACTCACGCATGGCGAGGCTGCGTGTCAGATGCTTGCCTTTCATGTTACCCTGAAAAAAGATCACCAATAAAATATTAAAAACCGAAGACTTTGAAGTAGAATTTTCAAGAAAATTCAAAGTGGACGAGTTTCTCGGAGCATTTAAGGCTCCTTTAAATCGTAATTAGATTCATTATAAAACGAGCACTAACGGAAAATCGATGATTCGCTCAATGAACGTTACTAAAACCGAAATGTGAGGTTGTTTAATTAGTGAGTGGAGCCAAAACTAATATCGTGCTCGGCAATAATGAAACCCTTTTACGGGTCGTAACAAGTGGACGATAATAAGTAAATTAAGTTAACTGCAGGGAATGTGTTGCCATGATTTCAACAACAGCCGCCAGTACGATGATATTTTGTGGGCAAACACAGCGAGGAACCTTGGAATCCTTTTCCCCTGCCCTTCTTTTTCCATTCGAACTATCAAACACACACACTCCTTGCCTCATGTTAAACACACAACTTTTAATTACAAAAGCATCATGAAATAACTTTTGGCATTTGAAGCACAATGAAAGGTGCTGCAGCGAGTCTGCGTGTTCGTTCGCGTGTCCCTTCGTGGTTTTGCGAGAAGCAAACAACGTCGCTGATGTTTTCCCATTGATTACTGCATGATTTGGGTTATGCAAGATAAGCAAAGAGTGGCGATGACGGCGACTTTGACATCAGTGAACTATTTTCTCGCTGATTTCAGAGAGTTGATGGTCTGCTAAGTTAATAATTCAGTTGCCTGAATTCGTTGACTTCCTCCAAAATATCAACAACACACCACAATAGTATTGCATAGTTTTAGGCTACCAAATATACTGACCCAAGAAATTGCGAATAAACATGGCGTGTTTGAGTAGCGATTAAAATTTAATGATAAAACATAAATTCAACCGCAGGCAAAATAAAATCGAATAAATCTTGATTAAAAGGTACTCACAACCGTGACACGAATGGACGGAGGACGGCGGGTGGAGGCAGCTATACGCTGGAACTTTCCATAAATGGTTACCATGAGAACCGCTACTGAATCGATACGAAAGACGGTAGCGTGTCGTGAGACCAAACAATGTCAATATCAAGGTGCTGTAATAGTTTAAGGTCGAACAGGCGATGAAGTGCTTATTCACAAATAACCAAACGCAAGCAGATTGCGAATTGGTGTAGTTTTTTACTTTGAAATGAAATTTGCAACATTGCTTAATAGAAAAGCAACAACAGACGGGGCAGGTGCGAAAAATGGCGAATGGGAAAAATCAATACGATGACCTTGAATGCCTACATTTCCAGCAAATGAACTGCGTTCTGATTCTCCGATGTTTCCAGCCCAAGAATCGCAATCAAAAATTGAGTTTTCAACATTGTAAAAACTCTGTTGAAAGAGTTGGAATAATTTGAGTATTCATATAGACATGTCCCGGGCTCAATGCAAATAAAGAGAAATATTTGCATGGATTGCATCCCTAATAAAGGGATGAAAAGATGTGGAATGAGTGGTCAAAGTCTCGTGTCGGGTTATCGTAATGAATGTTGGGGAAATTCTAATAAAGCAGAACCATTTTTTCATTTAGATTTACTTTAGCGATACGCAAAAGATATTAAATCATTTAATTAGGATATGAAACAAAATAAAGTGAATCAAATTAAATTCAATATTTAATAATTAAAATTTTAGCAAAAAAGGATTATTATTTTTTAATTAATTTTTGGTTGAAAGCTGATTGTTAATTGCAATAATAATTTCTGTTTTACCCGATGAATGCCTCAAAAACCGACCCCAACAGTTTTCGAGATAACATTAAATAATAATTTGATGCCACAGCAAATTGAATTTATGTAAACTGATATGTTTTTGGACTAGAAATAGTGTTTAATGTGAGCGTGATTGCGTATTTTGTTCGATTTAAATACACACAAGCAGATGACTTCTCTGCGAGCAACGAGGGACAACGAGGAGCAACTTTTCTGTAGTTGTGAAAGCGGAATTCACACTCACTCTATTGACCGATAGATACATGCAGTTGACCTACTTTTGCAAGCACTACAAACCATTAAAGTCAAGCGAATACAAATTTGCTGACTGCAAAATAAAGTTGTCACAAAAGACGACTGAAAGTTTCTTTGTCTGAAAAGATTTGTTGCCAATAAAAAACAAAAGTTCTTCCTGATCAAAGTTTTTAATTAGGAAATATCCAGATACTCAATTATGTAGAAGATCTTCAAGCGATTTTTTAATACACAATTTTATAAAGTTAAATAAAGGAAACGACGTCTGAAAACGCCTAAAAAGCAAAAAAATGAGAGAATAAAGGGCGAAACTTCATATATTATTTAATCTCTTTCCTTGGCTGAATATGAATCTTCATTTGTAGCCCTTTCCTTTCATTTTCAGCTCTTTTTCATTTCTTTCTTCAGTAATAAATAATCTTTATCCTCGAAGGGTGACGAAATCTTGCAGAACCACTTTAATTTATTAGAACAGGGAGACAAAAGAACCCATACAGCGTCTGTCTTCTGGAGTAAAAGAAGCTACACATGGGATTTTGTAGAAAACAATTCTTATTTACAACCGAGAGATTTTCCAGACAAATATGGATTTTTCTATGCTGTTGATGGTACATAAAAATATACCTTCATTTACCCGAGATAAGAAGTCTAAAAAAGAAATTATAAATCTTCAATATGCTGCGTATTTGAAATATGAGCTGAGAGAAACCAAATCGTGCTATCAAAGTGATTACATTTTGTAAGCAAATTCGAAAAACCATCAAACAAACATTTCAAACCTTAATTCCACAATAATTAATTATACAAAATATGTAAAAACATTTACTTAAAACTAGGGATTCTTAACATACTGAATACTTCTTAACAATTCGAACAACGTCTTATAATTCTTTGGATACCGTCCAGTTTTGTACCAGTCCATCCGTCAGTTTATTGCTTAAGGTAATGTCAAGTACTTCCTGTACAACGTTTTATAATTATCATGAATGTCCATCTGAATAAATGAGTTGTGAAATTAGTATAATAATATAGAATCATTAATTTCCCTTTCTTTAACATTTACTTTCTCAACTCAATTAATCAGGAAGCGGTTAAAATTCGTCGATGTTGGACATGAGTTAACCTTCGAAATTATTGCAAAACAGTGACTTTATTAAGAACGACACAACCTTGGACATTTTTATTTTCCTATTATTATTATTCAAATCGTGATTAAAAGTGCGTGATTTGTTGCCGTAAAAAGTGAAGAGTCATAAAATACATTGTTTATACTCACTCTGCGGTTGTTGCCCAAACTGTTCTGCCGATTGAGCGTGTCTTCAGTGCTGTACTCTTTCTGGATTTGCGGGGCTGGCAAAGTGGGGACGTTCGGAGCCACCGCTATTTGCGCTTTCGCGGAACTCATAATCACAGTTCAATGAGAGGAAGAGACACTGAAATCGCAGAAACCGTAATTAAAAGAGTGTCAAAGTCAACGTAATACTTATAAATACGACATCTACGAATAATAATAATAGTTTATTAGTAAAATTTACCTCAAACTGAAGAAGTCCTTTAGGAAAAAGTGGACATTTTTTGATTAGCAACCGATGAGGAGTCGTTGGCAGTGCAAAGAGCACATGAAGAGGAGAAAAGACTTCAAAAGGATTCTGTTTCGATGGCGAGAAGACGTTTTTTCCTTTTGGGGCAGTTCGTGAATTTATTTGATTTCCGTTTGTCGTAATAAGCTTATTGAATAATGCGTAACATCGATGTCGATTTAATATTATTAATTAGAACTAGATTAAATGAAGTATTCAGTTTTAGTCTCCACTTTTATCAAAGCAACGATAAACTATTGACTATAAATTTGTAACGCGTTTTAGAGAATTTCTATCACAAGGCTTCATCACTATCACACATCACTGCTGACCGTTGTACGCTGAGGAAAGGAGCACAAATTTCCAGGTTGAGCGATTAATCGATTAGCGCCGAGTTAATCGCTTTACCTGGATTCTTAAAGCTGATATTAATTATATTATATTGTATATTGTTCGCTAATAAAAAACAAACATTCGTTATTTATTTAGTTATTCTTTTATTGCATTATTATTATTATTATTATTTGTTAATTTCTTTTCTTGTCGGCTTTTTCAGTATTTCGTATTTCGTGTACACTTCCTTCCATTCTTCGATGCAGCACAAAGCGTATATGAAACTGAACGATTTAAGGTTTATTGTTTGAATTTAAGCCTTGCAAAGTTTGTGCTTCACTGCGAGCTGCGAGTTACAGCAGCACAACGAACAACACTTGCCAGTCTTCAGCAGCGCGGAGCAAGTTGAATGCAGCGTGGTACTGAGTCGGCTGTGGAAAGGCGATAAAGGACCGCAACTGGCAGAACCCTAAACAGACGCCGAGCAGGATAAAAGCGGAGAGTCAGCAACGTAACCAACACGACAACGAACAGAGGAGAACGAAGCAGGGCGAACATGTCCTTGTGTTAGTCTCATTCATGCACCCAGCGGGAAAAAGGAGCGTGCGACATCAATAAGAAGCTGATATTCAAAGAACAAAGGACTGCAAATTACTTTCAAGACTTTCAATTGCTATATTTATAAACAAACACAACAAATGCAACAATTTTCTATTATTAATGGGCTTTATTTATGTGTTTCCTTATATTAAAACCGATTAAGAAACGATTTCGACTCCATTTCGACTCCATTTCGACTCCATTTCCACTCTGGTACTCGTATCTTCAAGCTCACGCATACCGTCATCGGATTACAATAGCGTATCTATACTCGGCGACTGAACTCGGTGTGGGGCATCGCTGGCTCACGGAACGAGGTTCCTTCAATTGCGTTTTTAATTGAAAGTGCGTAACGAGGCACGGCGAAAGGGTTGCAGACGTTTTCTGCTTTGTTTCAAACCCTCTGTTAAATGGGGTCATGGTACGCATTTCTTCAGCCGTTCCTCGTTAGGTGTGAACATGCAAAAAGTGAATTTCACCAAGAGAATATTCTCCGGTGTAGAATTACAGGGCATTACACCCTAAACCCGAGCTCAGCAACACGAATATCAGCACCGTAGCTGGAACCGAGACTGCGAGTAGGCTAAGAAAAAGCACGAAGACAGCGGAGTAGGCAAAGGGTCCGATAGATTCGCAGACTATACTAAATACATGAGGATGGGATGACAGACAGCCTCTGCGAATCAACTGAATCAACAACTGCGAGTGGAATGGACGAAAATTAAGGTGGAACCTCACATGAATCCGCCGCCGCTGTCTTCAAAGCTTTAACAACGATGATAAACGTCTTCAAGCTTCGAGAATGGTTCATTCCAGAGTGATAAACATAATCACAAATGACCTTTTTATCGCTCCTGCAAGACAATGGATGTGGAAGGAATCAATGACATCGGGTCGTCTGCGTTTAAAAGAAGAGCTTCAGTCACTGTCTGGCGGCAGAGGTGAGTGTCCAATAAAGTAGAAAAGTTATTTAATGGCGCTATTAACATACTCCATGAATGAGGCAGTCACTTCAAGCTCGAAATAGTCTCTATTCGATATCCTTTCTTACGGTACTCTCAGGTTCAATTAAATGTAGAGTGGCCTTGGATGTAGGTGCAATTATGATTATTATATGGTCCATAGGACACATCGGCTTAAGAAAAGAGATCTTTCCTGCCTTGGTGTGGGTAAGATATTGTATTGCTTTAAGAAGAAGCTGAGTGGAACTCTTAGTTGAGTTGGAGGAGTCAGTCTTTTGAAAGGGACACCAGAAATCACAGGAGAACCGATGAAACGATCTCAAGGACTTCGAATGGTGCGAAAAAGCAAAGCAACTATCAATTGTTTGGTCGCCAGCGACGCTACGATTCAGTAAGTGGAAAGTTCAATGGCGTTGCTTGGCACATGGAGACCCAATCCAACAATAAGCCTCGTTGCTGGTCTTGTTATCAGCTCGTTCTGGACGACGCCATGCTACAGCGAACGAGTTGCGCAGCACAACACACGAACTGATGTACATAGAGAAGCACGAAACAACGAAGAGGCTCTACCAAACGGACCAAACGCTGCGCCAGCCGAGAGGACTGTGGAGTGTGTAGAGTTGTGGACGGGGTTCGTCTTTCTGGTAATAAATCAAGGGTGGGTTTTTTCTGCACACGAGGTGCGTTTCATTGCGTTGCGAGGAGTTGTTTTGCAGCCGTGTGCGTTGTTCTACGGCGAGTTTTGATTTTTAATATCAATATCAGTTTCATGTTGAGGGTTGTTTTTCAATTATGCATCCAAGTAAACATTGAAACTTCTTCAAAGCACATTTCCACTGGCATCAAAGTTTCCGTCTGTTGAGTTGAATGCCTTTTAGCCTTCAACATTCGCCATTCATCATCGCAGGACGAACAAATATGTACACAGCTACAAAATTTACTTTGCAAATTAACAACGTTTTTAATGGCTTCTATAAAAGCACAAGGATTTCGACGACGACTGCAAATGGTGGCTCCAAAAGCTATTAAAAGTTAAAAAGCTGCAGTTTCATTTAATTATTCGATACATCAAACGTAATCGTAGTAAATTTCACTCTGTTAAAGCTTTCACTTTCTGCTTTTTCCGGGGCAAATAAAACGATTTCAACTTTTTTACCGTGACATCATGTGTATTTAGTATAATGGAAACTTCATCGCTATGCAAGAAGAGGAACATGAAACGTCCGTCGATGCCACGATTATAAAGAATTTATTAATTGGTTTTTAGTGGGGCCCTCGCCCCTTTTCAACATTGGCGAAAGAATGTATTTTTACTTTTTTGCTAAAATGAAGTCTACTCAGTCTATTTTTAAATTAAATGTCAACACGAAAGTCGCAGCTTCGTTTCTTCTTTGTGATTTAAAGAAGTTTTCATAAAAAAACAATAAAAACAATGATGCAAAGGGAATTTCTTTACGGAAGAAGATGCGATTAAATCATTTAAAAGGAGGCTATAAAATTCCCTAAAAAATTTATAGAAATAAGTTTCGAAAAAACGCAAATTAAGTTACAAAAAAAAGGAAATTAAGGTAAGATTTTTATTATTTTCTTCTTTTTTTTTACAATTCTACTTTTCTCAACTTTTAACATCATAAAAACCCCACGGATTTTCCTAAAAAAACCCTTAAGAACGCTCCGTAATTCTTCGGGAATTACTTTTTCAGCTTTTTAAGTTATAGAATTCATCAAATCGCAGACATTTTCTTTTATAATCACCTCCTATCGAAGTTTCTTTTTGTATTCTGATTTTTCTTGACATGAAGAGGCAATCAAAGCAGCGTTTTTCTGGGTCCTGTTTTAATGTTGACTGATTATTGATTGAAGTAAATACATTGTCGTTATAGTAAACACTTCATGATGAAGGAAATAACAAAATATGATCCTTTTTTCTGTGTTGACAACATATTTAAAGCCAACATAAAGAGCAGAGCACACAAGAAACGAGGTTAATAATTGCAAATGCTCTGAAGGAGAACCCAAGAGACTAACGACGGAGTAGCTGCAGTCTCAACGTGTTACTTAATAACGAGCCGATGACTCGTTGTTCTCTTGTTGGTTGGGTCGTCACTCGCTCGATGCTGAGTCCCGCACACAGCCAGGAAAGTCCCGCAAAAGCAGGCAAGCGGAGATATAATTATTGCCATTCTTATTAACTACGGCAAAAGTAAGTAAACAAGCGAAAGTGCAAAGGTAAAATGCGAGCGAAAAAAGGGGAAGCGAACCACTATGAAAAGTGGCCAACATTCAGCGTCACAAAGCGACAAGCGTCCGCATAGAAAAGGATCAACATGCAGTGCATAGTGTGAGGGCGAGAGAGAGAGAGAGCGCGGCGCGGTAAAGAGAAGTTGGACAAAAGTAAGCAAAGCGTAAAAAATCATCTGCATGAAAAAGTTTTCTGTAGGACAAACTGAAAGCCACCATTTTATTCCTTCCTGCGACTCTCTCGCTACAAGTGTGCATTCACGAGGCAACACATTTCCGCTCTCTCGCTCTCTCCTTACGATTTCGCACACATCTCCTTTCTCTACAAGAAACACAAAGTCTACACGAAATTCCACGACGGATACACACGCTGTTTTTGTAGTTGTTGTTGTTGTTGTTGCTGCTGCTGTTTTCATTGCAGTCGACAGTCGTTTAAATCGCTTGTAAAACTGTTCGATTCATGTGCGTTTCCTGCACATTTTTGCACATTTTCCTAGCTGCAGCAATAACTGCACACTCGTCGTTGATGTACAGGAAATCGTTGTTCGCTGTTCGTGGCTCGTGTGGTGTGTGTGGCTCGTGTTTATCCCGACTTTCGTGCTTTTACCACACACGCTGAATTTTATTTTCACTTGCAACTTTTTCCTTATTCATTCTTTTACTATCAACATGGCTTGTTACACTTTTTTGTTTGTTATAAAATGACTCATTTATGTACGTAGAACTTCCGACCTTTTCACACAAAAATTACCGAGGTTTTTTTCTCATTTTTAAGGAAGTTGCATTAATTTAATTATTAAACAAATTTACATACAAATTCAATTTTAAAACACGTTGTAGGAAAAAAGGCGAAATGTCGATTAGCACAACGACGGCGATGTGAAAAACGTAGCGTGTGTGTGTGTGTGTGTGTTTGCACGAATCACTGTGCATCTGTATGCGCGAAAAGTCTGTGAATAGACATGCAAACGGACGATAATTTTTCTTGCCGTTCGCTTCGTTTCTTGTATCTGTTAATATTTCATTTTCGACTTGTTTAAATTCGTTTCACATTCAGCGAAATTCGTTCGGCCGTCGTCTCACCGCGCAACACCCGTTATTTTCGACAGATTTCTATTCAGAATCATATTCTTTATATATACATATACTAAGTAAAAATACTCCTGTGCATGCGTGTGTGTGTGTGAGTATTTCTATGTGTTGTTGTTGTTGCTGGATCCGTTGGCTTGTGCTTCCGAACGCGAACACGTTTCGACGGCAGACATCATGGGAAAGCGTGTGAATTGATACTGGGCCAACTTGGTATTTCTGGGTTGTTTTTCGCCAACGTCAAAACTTTTCCTGTCCTGCTGATGTTCTATGCTTTCGACAAAGAGCGCCAGAGAGAAAAGCAGTAAGTAGCGAGCATGAGCAGAGAGCGCGCAGCAACAGCACGAAAAGCTCTTCGCGAACAGATTAGAAAAAAGTTAGAAATTAGCACTAGGCTGCTGCAAACACTACATCTTCAAATAATTGGACGAAGAGGTTTTTACATCCCCGAAACAGCTTCAAAATTTGTTATTAAAGATAAAAGCGACTCTCTAGCAGTTGTTTTACCGCTCGATCTTTTCTCCCTTGCATTTGAATGGTACAACGTTAACAGGACTGACGAAAGCTTCTCAAAATTCTCTTCGCTCTCACTCCCTTTTCCCAACCCAATCCAATTGGATATTCCCACAGCGGCCGCATTTCTCGTAAGTCAGTTGTGTGTGTTTCTTTTCTATGCTTGCTGAGCGACATCACACGATGAACGCTCTATTCAATTGTAGCTCTCTCGCATGTCCTAGATTCCAAGCAGGCTCATTCATTCCGATTCTCTTGCTCTCTCGCTCTGCCGCCACCTTCAAAACCTCATCTCCCAAAAGCTGATGCGTTACTCTCGCTCGCATACTACATTTTGCAGGCTTTTGCATCCGAGAAGGTTCACTACGATGCGTTCTTGTGTTCGTGTGCGTGTGAATGCGTTAATTCATGCGAATTCACCTTCGGAGCCTCACATTGTTAGAAGCTCCTTGTTGCGCTGTCGCTCTGCTTTTTTCCATTCGTTTTCCTTTGTACTACTCTAGACAGTTTGGAGGACTTTGTCGCGAGTGTTTTAAGCCAGCGACGCGACGCGACTTTTGCAGAGTGTGTAGACGCCGTCGACAGTCGCAAGGACGCGGCGTGCAGGGAGGTGGTGCTGTGGCTTCACTCTGCTGTTGCGTATTCGTATTTGGGTCACACGAGTTGTGACAAATTTTCGCGAACCCCCGGCCGAAGAGGAGAAGTAGCCAAAAGAGAGAGAGGAGGGGGCGAGGGGCGGTGATGCTGTCTGACTGACGACGAGTGGGTTGAGTTGAAGTGTTGCATCTTCCGAATATCGACTTTTCGGGGAAAGGGGCGGGGAAAGAGTGCAAAGAGGAAGGTCACACTCAAGATTGCATCTCGGGAAGACTGAGCACACGTTTCACAGCGCACACAACAAACGGATGTGCAAATAGATGAAACAATGCACCGATTTAAGGCCCAAGAACAGAGCCAAGCGCATCACATTTCCTTTTAATGGATGCCGTTTCCATGAAATACAACATCAAATCAAATAATGTCGTTATACAGGGTCATCAGTCGCATCACAGGGAAAAAGAAAGATAGAATTACATCTCATTATACATTAAAATAACATCTTCTGCGAATAAATTTAATTACTTCGATTTTTATACAGTATTGGACCCAGTGAAAGGATTTTCATGTTTTCCTGAACTCAGCAGACATCCTTTTGATGGATCAACCCGTACAAAATTCATTCAGACATCCAAATAAATCCTAGATCCACCATACAATTACTTTAAAAACGACTTTTCCCCATAATAAAACACTTGTCACTTCAAACCTTTCACTGCAAAAAGTTTTGAGGAAAATATAAATAGGAAATTCGAAATTCATTCCAAAATCTCGGAGTGAACGACGGATGACGGCCGTGGACTAGTTTCCTTCATTAGTGTTTCATTAAAAAGTAGAATGATGTGTAAAAATGCCTGCAACATGAAGCACATTCGTACATACACACGATTTTGTGTATAGCGAATGTTTATTATTAAAATAAGATTTATTTATACTCGAACGAGAGCCAAGAGCTGTGTAAAACGTTTCGGTTGAAGGAACGACCACTCGAAATAACCACATCATGCATTTCAATGGTTTTATAAGCAAACAAATAGAAACAGAGAAAAGAAAGTTTCACAGAAAACTCACATCTTGAAAACCTTCAAAATTTTATTCTTTAGGAAGTAATTCAAAAGTTGAAAGCAGTCAGGAAAAACGATATCGAAAGGGAATATAAATTTAATAATTGTAAAATATCCAATCGCAGCACATAATTTAAGAAAAGTTCGTATTATAATAAAGAAAATTCTATTCAAAATATTAACGGAAAACGCGTGATATTCAATTAATGGATTTTAGTTAATATTATTAAATTGTTTACAGTTGTTTTTTGAATTATTTAAACTTGTAACATTGTTAAAAGAAGCCTCAGTAAATTTCAATTTCAATTTTGATCTAAATTAGTCCCCGTTTAATATTAATTAGTCCCAGTTTTATCTTATAAAGCCTCAACTCAGTAACCAAAAAATTCTTTCATCCATTTGCAATACAATTTTTTGTTTATCTCAAACATTTACAAGCAGCAATAATGACTTCGATTATTTATGAGTCTACGCAGAGCAAATCTGCGGATATTTACCCAAACAGCAAAAGCAAAAATATGATTCACCTGCTCTAATTAATATCGAAAAGCATGCCAACGGATGGCTATCGAATGCAATAACGTAATTCGTTGCGAAACAATTGGCGCACATGCGGTTTCTTCATTCATTCATTTCAAGATCAGTCAATAAAGCAGAGAAAGGAAAGGGGGCTTCTATGAACAACGTCAGCAGCCGAGCAGCATTGGCTCCAACATCAGCAGCTCCTGCTACAGATCTTCACAGGCGCACAGAGCGCTCGTCGCGCAACGTCATAAATAACGATGCAGACGATTCGAGATGTTCTCCTGCCGATCGTTCGCAGCAGAATGAACCGAAAACCAACGAATTGTACAAGCAGCATCGCGGAACCTGCAAAAAGCTATTTTTAGGCAACATGAATTGTTGCATGATCAGCAACGTGACTCTTTGTAAGTAGAATTTCCGATTAAAACTTGGAATAAAAATAGTAGAATAAATTCATTTCAGCAACACATTTTAGTATAAGGAAAACAATTCTTAATTTTAAAGCCTCGCGTGCTTCGGAGGAGTTGTAATGTCGCCTCCTGTTCCATTCAATTCGATGGAAGACAAGCGACTGTCGTGGCCGATGACAGCAAGGAAAAGTTCAGAAACTCCAAAAAGAACGTTTTTTAATGTTGCAATTAATAGTAAAGTAAATTCAAAATAACTGTTTAATTATTAATACAAAAGAAGAGAATTCTTCAATTCTTACTTTTATTTCTTTTCGATTTTAAAATTTATAACAACTCGCATTGAAATTTTTGTAATTTCAACAAAATTTTTTATTAGTATTTTTCTGGATTTCGAGTAATAAACGTGTTTTGCTGATTTCGACTAAATTCCCAAAATTCGGAAAATTCCAAAAAATTCTTTACGATGGTTAGAAAAAGCGGCAACGATTTCCAAATCAGACGCGATTCGTTTCTTCATACGAATAACTGCATCCGTTACGGCAGGGCAACGCTCATCTCCAATTGGATGGAGCGTCGCCAGTTGGGCGAAGGCTCATTCACGGGGATCGTTCCGGGTCTGCCAGAAAATCTCAAGTGCGCCCAACCGGAGTCCGTCTATCAGACGGTCTACCAACGGCCGACTTCAAACTCGGAGGAAAAGGAAAGTACGTTTGAGGACTTTAAACTAGCTGCAATTCGCAATCGGCTGCTTAACCAAACGCCGTACGTGTTCAGCCGAAGATTGCAGCAATACCCGCAGACCAGGAAGCCACTTCCGCCAGAGGAAGTCTGCGAGGAGGCGATGGAAGCTATTTTGCGAAGGCGTGTCAAGCCGCGCGTCTCGCTGGACGACATGTATGCCGAAGTGAGCCACATGAGGTTCGGGGTGAACGACTACAGGTTCTGCGAGGACGAGAGGCGGCAGCGGAGGCCCAAGGAAACTACCACCTACGCCGATAGCTACCGACGGCCTGTGTAAATAACACTTCCTTCTAATGGCCATCGTCGATACACCGACATGTACAAATATTCGCGGAAAAATCTTAATAGTTTGCATCATAATTTGACCGCGGCTGCACGAACAGTTCACGCTTGCGCCAAATGATGATGTTTACTGTTGGGATTTTTATGTGCCGGGAGAAATTCATGAATCTACGAGCAATCTAACGGACCTCAATTTAAGGTTCAAGCGATTGTATGATTCCATAAAAAGATATGTAAAAATTATAAAAACTGTGCAAAATTCACAAAAAGATAATAAAATTCAATGAGTAAGTAAAAACTGCATTTTTCTGTGTGCGATCGAATGAAAGCTTAAAAACAAAACCAAGAAGAAACGAAGAAAGATGAAAATTGTACTGTTAATAGTTTCACGCGAATGTATGAATAAATATCATGAAAACATAACGTTAAATTTGATCTGAGAAGAAAAATGAGGTTAGTTTTTCGATCGCTTTTTTAGTTTAGACAAATAAAAACCTTGCTCCAGTCACTTCTCCACGCAAGAACCATTAAAATAAGTAATAATGTTTCTTATCCTTAATGTCTAATTATTGCTAGATTTGATTCTAAACTCACCACGTATTTTATATTGTGTTTCTGTGCTCTATTCTTTGCTTTACATTCAACAAATATGTTTAATTTCCCCTTCCGTGGAGGTTATCATTGTTGTTGGTATTCACAGAAGCTGTTTTAAGTCTACGCTCGCTTTTTTGGACAGCTGAATCCAGCAATTAGTTTCATAATTCGCAACTAAACTTGTCGAAAAATGGGAAAATTTGTCATTAATTATACTGTTCTAAATACTAGGATTCTGCTCACCTGATTATGTGCTCGGGAATTCTTTTCTAAGTTAGTAACTTTTCAGAAACACGCGTCAGCTGAAAATATGAATGAAGACGCTGAAAATACAGTCAACTACTTAAATTCATTTCTTACCATTGCAAACAACGGTCGACGAAAGTTGTCTCATTGAAGGATGTAACTGTAATCGTCGCGTCCTCTATGATCACGTTCTGCAGCGTTCTCTACGTTCTCCAATCAGCTTCTGCTTCTCAAATAGCTGTCATTGTTTAATGTAATCGTCCAGTTAATCACTGCAAATATAACAGGATTATTTTCAGCTTAAACATAAACATGTTAATGTTAGTACAGTAATACAAAGAATAATTATTATAGTAGTTTTAAACAGCATACATATATTTTACATACATTACTTTCAATAAACAACTAAAAATAGTATTTTTGTTTTTTTATACTCAAATAAAGCCAATGCAGTCCAATTAGATTACTCCTAAAATGTAGATTTTTCGGTAGCTGACTCACCGTCAAAAGGAAAAATTTTTCCTCATGAAGATGGCAATTTAAAAATAAAGGGATCATATAACACTTCAAGGCGCGAAAACATTGATAGTAGAATTATAATTTTGTTTAGATCGTAGTTTTTTAAATAAAAATTCTAGTTTGTTTCTAACTTGATAACAGCTGCGTTTTGCTAACATAGAAAACGCAATTAAGGATTGCAGACTTTTTTCGTTTTTGACGAAATTACAAGCTGTGTAAATACTGAATTGTTCATTTCTGAAATAATTAGCGGGCGTGGCAATATATAAAAAACCTTTAGAATACCAGGCTCACCGTGAATTTAAAAAAAATTATCAAAAGTAATAGGAAAAAAGGACGTACAAAAAGGAAGGCTATAAACACACACACAATCGAATTTCTTTTCTTATTTTCAAATCTAAGGAAATTTATGATAAAAATGCTTACATTTGTTGTACTGCTGCTATTATTTGGTTTTCAAGTACATCAACGATTTAAACACACTACTTTTATTATTGTAAAATATTTAAACAGTTCTATTTTTTCGCCAACCAACCCACAAATAATAATGGCAAATAAATGGAGATCTGAGAAGAAAAATGAGGTTAGTTTTTCAATGACTTCAGAGAGAACATGTTAAGTGAAGAGAAACAAAAAGAAGAAAGTATATGTTGCTGCAAACACATTATTTCAATAATTATTTATTCATCATTTCATGCGTTGATGATTTATTGATTTAATTCTAATTAAGATGTTCTTTTTTCAATAATTGCAATACTCAATAACTTCTGTTAACGCAACTATGCTGAACTGTTAAAAAACAGTATTTTTTGTTATTTCACATCGCTTTCGGCGGTCAACCGAAAGTTTAAATTCGGCTAGACTATATGTAAATTTAATTCAATAAGCAAAATATAAAATCTTTTGTTTTATTGACAATTTGTCTTGAGGATTCCATTCAAACTAGCACCATTTTCCAATGTCCAATGGAATATAAAAAATAAATAATAAATGCTTTCCTAATCCAATTCTTTGAGAGTAGATTAAATGTGCTGAAATTTATTTGCCAACTGCCTTAATGTGGCTTAAAAGAACAAAGCAATTAACTTAGAGGTGGTTTACTATTAAAACTTTTCGCAGACTCTGAACAACTTGGCAGCACTTTTAAGTTTATTATAATGTAGGTGTTGCCAACACATTATATAAAAACTTTTTGATAAGTTTCATTGAAAACAAATTTATAAGAGACCTCACAGCGCTTTTCATTTTTCCGAACATCTCATATTATTGGTTTCATCGATATAGAGATTTCTCGATTGTATAAACTTGTTGGAATTCATTATCATTCTCGTTGTTTATGATTTCTTTCTTTCTTCTCGTTAGTTATTGATTCGCTGGTGTTTGATATTTTTGAAGGCATACTTTGAAAAATTGCTTAAAAGACTGCGTAATTTTTATATTCAAATGAAATATGTATTATAAATTTTTTAATTATTTCTACTTTAGATATGAAAAATATTTTAACAGGAACTATGTTTTGCATGATCAAATATATATAGTATGTATCAAAAATAGGTTGACTTTTTGTATCTTGGAAAATTATGTATTTTATTTTACTGCGTATTTTAAGATTTGTGCAGTAAATTTTTATGAAAGAAAATAAATAATCAATTCCATAAAAAACGCGTTTGAAGGAGAATAAATATACTAAAATCTTCCTTTATTACATAGAACAAATTCAAGTTAATAGAAGACTGGAGTCGGAATCAAATATTTTATTGATTCATAAATGCAAAATAATTTAAATTTAATCGCTTTAATAATTTCATCGAAAGTTGCAGAGCTGTGGTTTCTTTTCTGTTGTAAATGTTTATGGACTTTTTAGAAAATGTTTATTTTAAAGCCTTTGCGATGTCCGTCCGTTGCATTCGCTGTCTTTCAGCGCGTTTAACGCTGGCTTGATAACAATTTGCGTATCCCCAGAACGCTGCGTAGAACCGAGAAAAAACTTCCATTTAATTTCTTTGCGGCAATAAAATTAAAATTCTCCAAGAGTAGTTAACAAGAGCGAATATAACAAGAAAAACAATAGAAAGACGACGACGGTGGTGATGGAGATGATGGTGAAGAACAAGAAGAATAAGAAATAAAATAAAGGCAAATAAAACAAAGCATTAAATTAAACAAATATATTATATGCAAAGCCTTATGTATGTCTACAGAAATGAAATAATGATTATTACAAGAAGCAGCAACGGGGAGAACGAGCATCTAGAGTTTAATAACTGACCTCGAACTTTTTGAAATGTGATTGAACTGTCGTCTCCGCTGGCGTTGCAGCGCCGCATGCAAATGAAACGCATCAACGAAGAAGTTTAAAATGCTGGCTGCTGCTGCTGCTGCTCCGGAGTTTGCGGATGTGGAAACAAAACGAATTTTAATTTTAACAAAACAGTAAAAAAACAACAATTGCGTGGATTACTTTTCTATGCACTTAAAACGCGCTCACTCACCACTCAGCGTGCATTCACAACAATCGGTGTTAATCGCCGATACTAGATGCGAAATGCGCGCGCGATTAATATTTTTCTCCACCGTCCGGAGAAGCCACAGCAGGAACAACAGCAACAACAATGCAAACTATAAAAACAGCAAACTAAAGCCGAGCTGCTATTAAATAAGAACAAAACGACAAAAACCGATTGAGATGCAAGACACAGAGTTTTACGGCGGCAGCGACGACGACGACGACGATGAATGGAAGAACTTGTTGAAGAATTGACAGCCATTTAAAAGGAAACGTTTTTTCCCTTCTTTGCGCTTCTCTCGTTGTAGTTCAAGTTGAAGTTTCTTTCATTTAGTTTTGTGTATTTATTTCGAGTATATTTTATTGTGTGCGAGTTTCTTGCGGCTGCGCTACGTTTCGAAATGAGAAAACTTGAAAAGGTAAGTGATTGAAAGGAGGGAATGGAGGAGGAATGAAAGGAAAGGAGTTAAGAAATGTAAATTACAATGTTTATTACTTTTAATGAATATTTTTGGTAATAAAATTCAAAGGTCATATAAAAAACTATAAAATGATTATCTCAAAATCCTGCAATTTGAAATAAAAACGTTACAATTCATAAGAAAGCCAATAAAATAGAAACAAGTGATAAATTTCAATTCAATGCAAAATTAGTTGGAAAAAATCTCTTATTTTGGGTATGTTCAGAAGCTGATTTCGTCTGCGGTTTCAATTCTCGTTTTATTAACAACAATTCAATTGATACTCCATCCAAAAAGTCGCATATCCGAACGCTCTTTCACACTGAGACTTATTTCTTTCGATATTTTCGATTCATTTCAATATTTGGCTACATTTTAATCAAAAAAAGAAACACCTTCTGCATCGTTTTGCCATGGAATGTCAAGAGTTTTTCGAGTTTATAGAAGAAAGCAACAATAAAAGCGGCGATGCGATAACAACATACAAATAATATTAACAAACCAACACAAGAACAGCAACAACAGCAGCAGAAACCGAAATGGCAAAAACAATTTTTAAAAAACACGAAAAAATATACAAAAACCAAAACAGATTCAATAAGAAAACATGACGACGGGTCTGACGTCATTTGTCCTTGAATCGCATACGAGGCGACGTGGAGAGCAAACAACACATCTACAATTCAATGCACCCGCAACAACAAAAGCAACAACTGCACCAAGAATAGCACAAAACAGAACCACAAAAAGTTCAGCGATCAACGAAAGAAATGCTGCTGCAAATGATATTTTAACTTCGCCAAATTAAATTAAGCGTAGCTGCGTTAATTTAAGCTTAACTGCAGTTAAGCCGTCGAAGAGAAGGAAAGGAGAAAGCTAATGCTATCGTTCGTGACAGGCGCTCTGACTGTGACTCTCTCTTTCTCTCTCGCTGTCTTCTAGCTCTCCAATCAAATGGCTAAAGTTTCCCGCATAACTTCCACTCGAATTACTCTACGTAATCATTCGACCGATTGATCTATTTGTGGATATGAAAAACGAAAATCGCGTCGGTTCTTCTACAATTGCACTTCATCAGACAGCGGATGTTGTTTTCATTGGTTTGTGTAGCGGTCAGCGGCAACCCTGAAGAATTCCTTCTTGGAACATTGTTGCGGCAACCCTGACTGATAAGCGAGGCACTCTTCTGGCATTGGGCAAGGTTATCTGCGAAGAAGTGGCTGCGATAATTCGTGGGGTGTCGCTGGAGGTACAGTTACAGGTTTCGGCGATGCCCTCGGTCCACTTCTACATCCCATTCCAAGCCCAACGACTTCTCTTCGGAGCAGAAAACTTGCAGATTATCAAAGCGCAAAAGAGGCTCTTTAATGGGAGAAAAATTATACATTATTTTGTGAATGCATTTCGTATCTATTCTTAACCTTGGCCTTGGAAAGAAATGTTAAAAATGTTCTAATTATAATAAACATAAAAACAGAAAATAATCGGCGATAAAGCTTGGCTTGAAATAAAAATAATAATAATAATAATAACAATAGAAAAGAAATCATTTAAAAGATGAGCAACGGTTTTCAAATAGAAAGGAAAGATAAAAGGAAACAAGAAAGACAAAATCCCACATTTCAAAGGATCGAAAATTGAAACTTTTTACTTCCTTGTATACGTAGTAAATAGAAGAAAGTATTGTTGAAAGTATTGTAATCATGAAAAATTTCGATATTGAGATTTTGATGAAAACAAACATTTTGATCATCGCTGAGTCCATTTTGATTAGTTTGGTCGTGACGTATCCTCAATAACTTCAATACAGAGAGGCGTGGAAAGTTGAAATTTTGTATTTTGAACTCTTAGCGAGGTGCACAACGCTTAAGACGTAGTTATCCACTTCTGGATGACATCGGTGGCGCCACAAAGGACACTTCTCACGCAGGATTTCTCATATTGCATGCATAACTCAAATCCAAACGCCGCCAGAAAGTAGATATTTGGCATTTAGGTCCAAATATCCAAAAAGGACTCTTCTCTCGAAGGATTCTATGCATAACTGAGTACAACTTTTTCAATTGCAATTATTTCACCTACAAGAAGGTCATGTGTTGGTCACATCAGATATTTTTTTAATGTTTATTACTTTCTTAATAGATAACGACAATTTAATTGTGTTTTTACTGTATTTTTGTATATTCGAATGCGGCTTGATATCTTCAAATAGTTATAATAATTTAATGGAGTTCTTGAAGCTTTTGTTTGAGTTGTACGATTTTCTGGTTGGATTCATCATTCATTTTTGGGATTCCAATTCTTCGTGTTGCTACGATTGGTTTTTCCTTTATAATGGCTTTTAAGGAACTTTGCGAGTTTGATTTATAAACTCGTTTTTCTTCAACAAGAAACTGAAATCCTCGTTCGGTTCGATCCGAGGGCATCTTTTTAAGGTTGCCACACCTCATGATATTTTTGCACTGTAGAAGGAATTAGTTTTGACAATGAATAATGAGAAATTCCGACATCATTCAGCTTCATTCAGCGCATCTGCATCCCGTGCCAAGCAGCAAGAGAGAAACGCGAGCGAAAAAAGCCAGAACGAAAAGCGCCAAAACGAGTTTTTATTCCTGGTAGAACGAAGTTAAAAAAGCACACACAAATGAAATCCTGCTGGACCGAAATATATCCAAAATCGAGCGACTGGGTGCGTCAATTAAAGCGCAAAAGCACAGCGAAGGAGGGAAGGAGACAGCGATAGCGACACAGAACAAAAGTGGAGCCGAAATACAGCCACAGTCAGTGGAGAAGAACAATAATAAAAACATGAACCGGTGACTTGCTGCAGGTCGACAAAGCACAACCGCAACCGCAGCCACTAAACGCAATTTCACGAATTCGCAAAAAGCGGAGTCACGCGAAATGTAGTCACTACAGCAACAAAGTTATTGAACTTGATGCGACGATCGCAGTAGGAAAGGAGAGGAGAGTAAAGAGAAAGAGAGAGAGCGACGCACTCGCAGACGCGATCCTTCGTTGGCGCGTTGGAGCTGCGACAGAGGCTCGTGGTGTTGGTGAGGCCTCGGCTTCGGCTCAGATCGAACTTGTTTCCGAGGCACTGACATGGATTCTCGAGAAATGATCTAAATTATATTTCGTGAAAATAAACAAGTTTCGCTGCGGATCGGCTTGGTTTTAGCAGAGGCCATGCTGCTGGCGGCAGTCGCTGAGGCGAGCCACACCACATTCCAATCCCGAGAAATTTCCGCTTAAAATTTAGACATTCGAACGCGTCCCTGAGCTGTGATGTGAGCAGCGGCTGACTTTTTAGTTGTTTGTGTTTAACTTTGAGCTTTCTTTGGTGTTCGTAGTACGTAAAGAATTACTAAAGAGCAGTGAAAAACGGGACACTTGGGGCATAATAATGAACGGGAACAAAGTGATTTTCAGTGGCACAAAAACCTCTCTTCCTATGCTCAGCTTCTAATTTTATGTAGCTCTCAATTTATTCTACTCGCGGTTACTTTAAAGAAGAAGTGAATTGCTTGTGATTTCCTGACATCTTTTTTAATTATATGTAAACATAGTGAAATCGGTTGATCTATTGATTGACTCACTTCTGTCGCTAAATCGTCAAACACGAAAAGTGGCCCGATCGCGATGACCAGCAGAAGACGTCCCTCGTGACAAATGCTCTTGGAATTCTTTCCTCTTCCTGTTGCCTGAGGACGGCGACATGTTAAGCTACATATTACATCTCCACGTCTTTTATAATCGCCGTCCAACGACGGAATCCCATCGCCACATCAACCGCCATCAGCGAGTTTCGCCAACCGCGTGGGCAATAAAACCTCGGCTGCAGCGTCTCCACAGAAGGAGATTTCGGCTCTGCTGTCTGCAGTCGCGATGCTTGAAAGCATTTCACGCTCATAACTGCAAAAGTCAACTAGTTGTGCGGCCATAAAACTAAAGAGCTTGATGAGTGCGTCTGTGTGTCACTCGCTACACTCGCTACAAAAAGATAATGCAAAGAGACAAATAATAGTGCGAGGAGAGTGGTTAGCAATATAATACATATATTATATATGAAAATGTGATCAATATACAGTCGAACTTCTCTATAGTTAACTTCTATACAATGAAGCACTCCCTATTATGAATTTTTTTCAAGTACACTGCTTTTTCGTTCAATTTTTGGTCTTTTTTGATCTCTGTATAATGAATTTCTATACAGTGAATATTTCTATACAATGAACAAGTTTTACAGTTGCAATCTCAAATTCCATACGTTTTTGTCTCCTTATAATGAATTTTTTCAAATAATTTTCCGTTGGCTATACTAGTAACACTGTATTCCGATGGAAAAGTAAACTTTATATGGGCATCCCCGAAATTTGAAAATGACAACAGAAAAAGATAAAAAATTACCATCACTAACAATTTTGACACCTGCATTGAGTTACTTGCATTAAGTGAACAAACAGTAGCCGTGTTTTTTTAATGAACTATATGGTTTTTGATATCCGGTTCATTAAAAAAACGATGAGGGATATTTGAACTTATGCCAAATCATTAAGCGAAGTTATGAATGAAAACGACTGTGTATCGCTAAATTTTTGTTTCCAAATAAACAAATATAGAAATTTATATAAATAAATTGTATAAATTATATAAATAATTATTGCGATGTTACGCAAGTGTCAATTCAAATGAGTGTGATTGGCCGCATAGTCCAAAAAAGTGGGAAATTACAAATTTCCCTATAACCTCGATAGAAACCTGGGTAAGAGAAGAACTATATAGTTCATTAAAAAAACACGGCTAGTGTGAAAAGGTCGCAGCGAAAGAGTCCCTCTATTGAAAAAAAAATTGTTGTTTATTAATAAAGTTGAAGAAGGTGGAGGAAAACAAAAAATATATTGCTAAACAATTTGGAATTTTGCCTACCACTTTTGTGGAGATGAAAAATGATGTACCTAATAAAGTTTTCGAGTCTCTTAATTTATTAGAAGCTTTTGTTGAAGAACAAAAATGAAAAAGTGTAATCCAAACTGGAATTACTGATTACTTAAAATAAAAATTTAAAAAAGTATTATGTTTTCTATATAATGAAATTTCTATATAATGAAGTAATTTTGTGGTCCCTTCGACTTCACTATAGGGAAGTTCGACTGTAATATATATTTTTGTTATTATAAGCAAATACAATGTATTTATTTATTTATTATTTATCAGGTAATTATCAAATTAATGAGACATTATTTGATTTAAGGGAAAAATACTACTTGGGAAATCTAATTTACATTTTGTAAAAAAGACAAAAGAAATAGATAACTATTTGTTTCCCTTTTGCTTTTTTGTTGATATTAAATTCTACTTAATTAAAGGGAAGTTAATTTAATAATTAAATCTTATTTAATTTTTATTTAATTGAAAGTATGTAATATTTTCATCATGATTGCTTTAGGTATGAATTTATTATTATTTTAATTCATAAACTATTTAGAATCTTACAATTACATAGGATCTTTCGTTTGCAAATTTATTGCAGGATAAACAGCATTGAAATCGGCACAAGCATTCCGAAGGGCTTCATACTGAAGATCTGGCAAAACACAGATGAAGAGGTTCGTATCTCCGCAACGTACGGCAAGGCACATTAAGATGTGCGTTGGTTAACAAAAATGGAGAGTTCGTAACTCCATGAAGTATATTCAGGATAAAAGTCGCATTTACCATAATTCTGCTATCAGCCAGTGACGGTAACTTAATCAACTTTAGGAGAGACTCATGAGGTGGTAAGCTAAAAGATTCATTCCTATTGAGTTGCGTAAGCGAAAAAGCAGCAATTGTTTTGGGACTGACAGCTATAGTTTTGGGCTCCAGACAGGAGAAGCATGTCCCAAAGTTGGCCTAACAAGTGAGATGCATAGCAGCTCTGTGATATGAGGACCGCTGAACTCCTTGGCCCATATCTTTAAAAATCCTAAGGTGATGGGCGCTGTATTAAAAATGCTAATGATTAATATGAATGTGAAATCTTAATTCTTTATCAAGAGTTACTCCTATATCGTCGATGGAATCAACCGGTTCCAGTTTAAAAACGTGAAAATGTTATTTCTTTACTTCAGGTCCATGAAGTTAGAGTTACACCATGAAATTAAGGAATCCAAATCCTCTTGTGGGAGTGCTTTTCTACTAACATTTTTCACATTTCCTGCGTGTGTGGATTAATAATTTCTGTGGAAAAAAAGTGTAGCGTGTTGGATGTGGCTTGCGATTTGGAGGCATTGAAATCGATGCAAAATGTGTTGCTTGAAAAGATTACGGCGAAAAGGAGTAGACGACGCCGAGGGTAGACTGCATCGCAGAAGCAGAGTTGACACCAAGCAGACGCCATTAGCAACAAGCACAACAACAACGACAACAACAACGCCGACAGCTTGACTATCGGCGACGGCGTCTGCATCGAGCAACAACAACAACAACAAGAATGCAAAATCAGAAATGCAAAAATAACACACACAAAATAAAATGGGAATAAAAACGTAGTTGAAAAACTTCCAGATGCTTTCAATATGGCGATGGACGAGGTTTCGAGTGAAACGCATGTTTCTTGCGTTGATATTTTTGCACTTCCCAGTTTTTAATGTGTATTTTTATTATTATATTATTCCTATATGAGTGCAAGTGTTGTTGTTGTTGTTGTTGGTGGCTCAGCTGCTGCTGCTGCACGGCTTGCAATTGCTGTTAATCGTCTTGACAGCGTGTTCCAAGGCCAATGCAATATTTCACATCGAGCAGAGGATGCGACGCAGTTTTCCGTTCCTTGTTGCTGCTAATTATCGTTATTGTTTTGTTTGCAAGGTTTGCTAATTTCCAGTGCTTCTTCTTCTTCTTCGATTCGAACGTTGTTTCCTCGTTCTGCTTTGGCGACACGTCTGTGCGAGTCTGTGAATCACTTTTCTACGGAAGAGGAAGTCACATCGAGTGCGAAGAGTTGTCAGAAGTGGATTTCGATATGAAGATGGAGAAGAAGGGGAGAATAAAGAACCAATAATTCAAACGAATGCAAGAAAAACAAGAAAAATAAATTAAAGACAATTAAATTAATAATTTAATATAAGAAATTAAATTACATTAGAAGAAAGAAGATTAAGAAATCAAAGAAACGTTTTTTTTAAACAAGAAATATTTTTTATTTATTTTTATTTATAATTAAATATGTAAATAATTTTATTTAATGCTGCTTCAGGATGCAAATCTTTTTAAAGCTCCATTGATTTAGCGTCCATTTCCCGTCCTTCACCTCACTTCACGCTTCTTTCTGCCTTCCTTCATTTGCTGTTTCGTTCTTCGTTTATCAACGAACAATCGAGCTGTGTAAATTCTCGTTTCCCCATTCGTTGTTGTTGTTGTTGTTGTTGTTGTTGCGTTTCGACGAAACCTCGAAGTCGTTCATCGCGGAACTTTTTGCAGCACATCCTTCATTTTCGAGGAAATAAAAAGCTTTTATATTCCGTGTTATGATGTGCAATGAAAACCTGCAAAATGACCTCCGTCAGAACGTTGATTTGCTTCTTCTTCTTCTTTTTCTACTCTAAACTGCGTTGTTTGTATAAATGAAAGTGTTTGTTTCTGTGTTTAAATAAATTTGTTAATGCGATAAACATGTAGATAAATTTCCATTTCAGAATATACAACAACAGCAACAACAACAACAACAGCAACGAAATAAATTGCGCACAAAGTTTAATCACTTGGACTTGGACGAAAAAGCTAAATAATATAATGAAAAAAGGAAGAATAAAATACAACAGCAACAGAGAACAAATACACACACAGACCAATCTGAAGGCGCAACCAAAAACAATACGAACAGCAACAAAGCAAGTCAATGACCCACGTGCATTAATCATTTATTTTGAGTGTGTGCGTGTCCTTCAAAATGTGTTCTCGCTGCGTTTTTAGCCGCAAACAGGGAAAAAACGAACCACTGAATGCAAGCGTGTGTGTGTGTGTGTGTTCGGGTGTTGCGATCGTTCGTTGTAAAGCGATGCGAGCGACGTCGGCGGCTGCGGCGATCGCTTGCGAAACGCATCACAAGATCAGCAACCCGCCCGCAATCACAAAGTCGTTGACTGTGTGCGATGTGACGGGGGAAGGGGAGCTGGTGAAGGGTGGGCGGGGACGTGGTGATGCGACAAGAGCGACGAACTCCGAAAATTAAGCACGAAACGAGCGAACAAACGATGGAATAATAAGCAAACAATACGTAAACATGTTATATTTCGACAGTAAATTTTTATAAAGCAACAATTTCCGATTTCCAGAATCTGCAGCGACTCATCGACCTCGGAGAAGGTCAAATGAGGTCACTGCAGCTCAGGCGTTTCAGTATCATTCGTCGAACTCCATTTTAGCAAATGTTGAAACGCAATTCTAATCTTTACAAGCGGTAATTAAATATTTTGCAGGTTTTTGCAAAAAGCTAACAGATTTTATCGTACTTTTTCCCCTGTTATTGCATCACTTCGTTCGCTTTTCGTCTGTGTCTTAACTTCATTCGCAGGAACTCCACGAAAAGTTCTGTTTAATTAAGATATTTATTTATTTTCGATAATATTAAATCGAGCAACACTTGTGTAAACAAACACAAACGCACACACACATTCTCAGGAAGTTTCTTGAGTAAGGAAGTTTCTTACTTGCTTAGAATATTGAAAACAATATGAAAAAGACAGAGAAACTCTATTTAAAGTGGGAGCTATGGATATTTAAACGATCCTAGTCACAATTCCATCAAAATCCATGAACATAGTCTCCTTTCATGGTTGAATTCGCGAGGATCTTCCTGACTCATCACAGGCCAGTCACCATGAGTCACTGTAAACGTCTTCCACCACTTCACGTGTTATGACATCTTCAACATACAGCAGACTTTGAAATTCTTCTGGATTCCATGTTATTCTGCTCTATATGAGTATTTCCCTTCCTTTTTGCAATGTTGCTATATAAAGCATTACAGTTCCTCGTCACTAATCAAATAATTTTGAAGGATAACCTAAAATTTATCGAGAAAGACTCGTTATTCCGTTTTTGCGCCGTACAAAAATACGAATTCATTTCTCATATGCTTTTTGCTCTCAGAGAGCGAGCGAGCGCCAAAGATGCGACAAAGGATTCCGTTTGTGTGTGGGTCGGCAAGGAGAGTGGAGAGCAGACGATAAAATCTACACTCGCTCAAGTTTAGTCAGAACAACGTTCGACCAACGACGATTGGAGTCGTGTGAGTGAGCGAAGATGCAAAGTGTAAACCCCAAAGACTCCAAAAAGAGAGAGATACAGCGGCAGACTTTAGTGAGAGCAAGTATTTTTGGAGCACAAAGGCAGCAAAACTGGAAAACCGCAGAAACAAGAAGCAAAAAAAGATGATTATTAATATTGTTGATGACATTTATAAAAAAAAAAAAAATAAAAAGAATAAAAAACATGCACACACACAACTTTCTTTACTGTAGTAGATTAATATGAAAACAGAACAAAAAAGGAATGGAAAAAAGTGAAATTCTAAAAAATCTTTCTACGGTTCAACCTTGTGTTGTTAATGACTCTGATGGATTGCTTTTTAGTTCCAGCGATCAAGTTTGCAATTTATATAAATAAATTTCTTTTAATACACACACACACACACATACACATGTGTGCAATGAAGTTGTGTGCATGTGTGGTGTCTGCCTTCAAACGGAAGTTCCACGTCCCCTGCAAAGGAACCGATATCAGAACTGTTGTTAAGCGCAGAAAATAATTTAATAGATTGCAAAAAAAGCGTCGCATTTAAGTATTGAACGACGTCCAGCCCCTGCTAGCAATCGAAGAGAAAGAAAGAGAAAGGAAGACGTTGCAATGCGGTCAAAGCGCTGTGAGCTTCGCAGCGAACAACCTGAAAGTAGCAGCGAAGCGACAGACTTTCGTCCGAAGGCGGCCGAGCGATGGCGTATCGAACGTTTGTTCGTTTGTTCATTCAATCGATCGACGGAGCTTCGCTTCGGATCGTGCGAGCTGCGCTGCTGCGGTGGACGTCGGGTGGGGCTCGGTTATGGATTTAATTTGCACTCATGTGAGTGCGCGCTTGAGAATAAAACTGAAATGAAACGATTTAAGGCGACAAGCGACGGTGCAGTTTGTGTGTGCGTGTGTGTGTGTGAGAGAGAGAGAGTTTTTAACAAAACGATTATGAAGAGGCATGCAAAATGAATAAAAATTAAAAATTTAAAGAAAAGCAACAGCAGCGACGGCGACACAAAAGCGACTGACTGCAGAAATGTGTGTAGGCAACGAGTCCGAAGCACACGATCAGCAACACATCAACGATAATAGCAGCAAAAAATAAAACAACAACAACAACACCATCATCATTAACAACAACAACGACCAAGTTTAAAGAAAGATGCGAATTTTTTTGCTGTCGACGTTTAAAAAGAATCAGAACACAAAAAGCAAAAAAACGGGAAAAAATTAAATAAATAAGAAAAAGGCAAAAAAAAAAGATAAATTTAAAGAAAATAAAATTAAAGGAAAAATTTCGAAAAAGCAATGAGAACGAAGAACGAAAGCAAGCAGAGACGAACGCATGGGAATCGGCAATCGGATCGGTATAAAAGCCAAAATCCATTTCAAACTCGAGTTTATTAAATCGAGCAACTCGCGGCAGTCGGTCGTCAGCGGACCGCACCCGAACTCGGCTTGGATCGACGGTCGGCGTCCACAGCCGACGCCCTCTCCTCAAAAAGGATGTCGCAAGGATTACACGGCGCCTGCTGCGAAGAGGAAGAAGCAGCACCACAACGAAATCGAAAACAGTGAAAAGTGAATTAAATATGCGTGAAATACTCTGCGATTATTACAGTTAAAAGCACGATCATGTCAAAAGTCGAAGTTAATCGAAGTGAATTTCTAAACAGAAAAAAATCCATTCACGGGACAAGAATCAATTGTGAATTCCTCTGGACGCCGAACAATTCCAAAACTCAGTGTTTCGAGATCGAGTGAGATTTTCTAATGAAAATGTAATTCTTTTTAATGTAGGACGAAAGACGCAAAGGAAAATAGCGATTTTAAAGGAGTTAAGCGACAGGAATTCTAAAAAAATAATTAAAAAATAGTAGAGATTATATATAGATAGATATATATACACAGAAATATATCATCTGTTATAATCTCTATGATTCCGTTTAGTTCATTTCTTTTACCGTTAAAAAGAACTTTTCATAATCTTCATTCAACTCAGTCAAATATTTAAAAAGTTTTCAATTGTGAATGTTGCAAATATCGGATTTAAATCATCACTTTATTATTAATTGAACAGTAATTAAATTTTCACATTTTTCTTTTGAAAAAATTGCACTTTTTCTTAACATAATTTCGACTTATTTCAATATTTCTACAAAAGTTGAAATCGTTTTAATTCAAGTGAAAAGTTAATAAATTCATAAACAAGTTGAACGAAAATTTAAAATTATTCTTTTTAATGTAATCAGATATTTAAAATAATTTTAAATCATTTCAATAAAATCTCAAAAGTTCCAAAATTTCTTAAAAAACTTCTGCTAAAATTTAGTAATAATACTAGAAATATTATTATTAATTTGAACTAAATTTAATAATAAACGCGTTATTTGAATTTATTATTATTAATATTATTAAAATAAATATAATAATTACTCTTAAATAGAATTACGTATTTATTTCACTTATTTCAAATTTTTGTTTATTTCTAAATTTTTATTATAATAAAGAATTCTTTTTCTGTGATGAACAAAATATTTATTTAACATAGTTTTAAGGCATTTCATCATTTTCCAAAAGTTCAACAAAATATAAATATGAAATAAATAAAAATCAAAATATTTATTTTATGTTTCATACGTTTTAATATGATTTTTCCCGTGTCCTTAAATGCTTCATATTAAAAGAAATATTTAATTCTTCAAAGAAAAAGATACTTTTATAATAAAAGAAGAATTAAATTAAGATCAAATTGTTTTTTGTTAATTTTAAATAAGTGAAATCTTTTTTGAAAGAATATTTTAAGTTTTATTCTTCTGCTATTTAACAGCTTTTGCTTATTTTTTATAAAGTTTAAGTTGTTCATTTCCTTTAAAAATACAAATGAATACATAATTAAATGATTTAAGAAAAAGCGAAGTGAAAATCTTCTTCGGAGCGATTTAAATTTTTTTCTATTGTTATTAATAAGAAGGAATTTTCTCAATAATTTTCGCAACTATTTCATAATCATTTAATACATCACCATCAACTTATTTAAGCATTTTGGGGTTTTATTTTGTAGAAAGAAGTATAGAATTATCTAGAAAAACACTTGGAATGAATTTAATTCATTAAAATTATGACCATTATTTAGTCTTTGTTAGGTTTTTATGCTTTCTTCCTCTGAAATCCAATTTATTAACATCTTCGTTTCGAATAGAAATATCGTTAGGTATTTATTATTTATTATTAAGATATTTATCTTATTTGAGTCTTAATTGAAGTCATATTTGAAGTAATAGTGCAACTTTATAAGGAAAAATAATTTGTTTGAATGATGCTTAATAATTATCGAGTGATTTCATTTATTGCATTAGTGAAACACGCAGATCTTTTGCATTAAATGGAAATTATTGAATATAAAGACAAAATAAGGAAAAAAGAAATATAATAAAAATAAGCAAATAATTTTTATGATTTATTGGATGAATTTAATGTTTATTGCATGACTTTAAATATTTATGGCATTACTTTTAATATTTATTGCATGATTTTTATAATTTATTGCATATTTGCCGCTGATTCAGGAATTTTGCAGTATTTATTTGTCTTCTAAATTATTAATTTATTTAATTATATATTTAAGATAATTTATTTATATATTTATTGAATGTCTTGTGTATTGATCGACAGAGTAGAATAATTTAAGACTTCTTTTATTTAATAGACTATATTTAATTTTATTATGAATATAATTACATATATAATAATCTACTCATATATTTTCTATAGAAAATTTGGTGTGTTATTTATTTTTTGTAATTAATTTTTAATAATTTCTTTAGCTGCAAAACAAATCTGAGAAGAAAATCATTAAAGAAACAATAGAATTTCTTTACTTTCATGTTTCTCAAACAAAATCATTCTCTAAATCAAACAAATATATAAAAATTGCAGTGTAAAGTTCGGATGCATGAAATATATAAAGTAATAAATAAAATCCATTGCAGTTCCAAAGGAATTCTTTAAACAATTTCGGATTTTAAACATTTGGTGCTTTGTAAATGCATTTAGAAAATTCTGATGGCTTCGCAGAATATTGCAATGGAGTAATCAAAGCGAGATATGGATATCAAAGTAAAATATACAATGCAATATAATTTCTAGAGCTCCAATCTTGTTGTCAAGTAGATATTTCGAACGATTACTGAGCAATTACCACATTTTATATTCTCTTCCATTTATCGTGCTTTTCTACTTCTTTTTCTTGTTACTGTACTCGTGATAAGCTTTCTTTTGATACTTTAACGAACATCTGATGCGATTTGGATGATATTTCATTTCTCAATCCAAAATTAAACCGAAAACAAACGCAAGTTAATCTTTTGAGGCTGACCTCTGTTGGAAGGGAAACTTTGACCATTGATTCGAGATAATAAAGTAAAACGATATTAAAATAATTATTATTAAACACAATCTTCTCCTTCTCACTCAATTATTAATCAATTATCGCTCTTTTCCCCCTCAATCACAATAAAATGGCTCTCGTCTGCTTACGAAAAGTCTCAGCAACAAAAGCATTCATGTTTAGACTCTTTTCGGTGCCTAGCAACATGTGTATATCTTTTAGAGATTGGGCGTTGTTAGCAGAAATGTCCAAAGATCAAAGTTCCAGGCTTTGGTTAAAGAAATTGATATTATTATTAAAAATCTAGGAATTCTTTGATCAAATGACAATATTTCTGCGATTCTTATTTGTTTATTGTGAGATATCATCGTCAATTTTACTTGTAATTTTAATAATTTATTTATATTTTCTGTTGCTATCAACTTACTACGAATGGAAGCGATGAAGTGATCGATTTATTTGGAATTTATAGCGTAAACAGAAGCTCAGCTTCGATTTACAGTGAAATGTTTATGCAAAGTGGATCAATTGACAGACAAATAACGGTTTCTAGCTAAAAACAATTTAAACAAGCAGCGTTTCTGTGTCTAACGAACGGAGAATAAGAAACTGCAATCATCTAAAAGAAAGAAGAGAAAAGAAAACTGAAGCATAGCAAAAACATTAGAAAAATCTAAAAATCAAACACAACGCAACGCACGAAGAAGCGCCACAGAAAATCGCGATTGGCGAAGTGGGGAGGAAACCAGAAAGCGAAATGAAACCGAGAGTGTTCCACTGACATGGAATACTTTCGTCCAATTCCCGGCTAGCAACCCGAACCTTGATAGAGAACAACGACTACAATTGAGTTTTGTTGTCTAAACAAAAGCAAACAAAACACAAATCACTGAAGATGTGCTAAACACACTCTCACCGGCAGCTAGCAAACCAGAATTCTAATGCATTTTATTAGGAAAGCCGGTTAGTGTGCGAAGAGTGCGAAGGAGCACGAGCAAGCAACGTGAACGAGTTGCTGTCGCTTTTGCTCAGCGCTCCAACGTCGACGTGGGGATCGAGCTGTGTGTGTGGAGCATTTTTCGTGGTGTTCGGCAGTTAGACGTTAGACGAGAGAAAAGCAGAGCGCGAGAGAGAAATGGCTGTTTGCATGTGTTGAGAGCGTGGGCAAACGCCAGAGAGGCCCGACACGAATCCGCTTGGATACGTCTTCTATTCGCATTAAAGCGATTTTTTCCACTGACTTTGAACTTGAACTTTTCCAATGCCAAAAACTTAATACAAGTCGCTATTTTAGTCTCTGTTTGATTATTTGATTGCTCTTGCTGTACTTTGTACAGTTGTTTTGTTTGTTTTACTCTTCAACATGTGTTTTTTATTAAAATTAAGTCTTCTTCTTCTTAGTTTTCGTTTAGCTTTTGCTGGTGCTTTTGCGGTCGATGTTAGTCGTCGAATCGTTGATAGATATCAATTTTGATTAAGGTGTTGGCATTTTTCTCTGTTGCTTGGCAGCCATTTTAATTTCATATTTTCCCTTTATAAAGCAATCGGCTGAAGCGGGCGTGTTGGAGCGTTGCTTTTTCCATATGCAATTCTCAGTGCGTAAATAATCGATGTACGTGCAGTGGAAGCAAATCTTCCGCAGTCTCTCAGTGAACGAGTTGCGAGCGAAGGTAAATCGTGTGCTACTCGGTCGTTCGTCAGTGTGCAATCGTGTCGCGTCGGCAACGCGTTTGTGTTCTGCGCTTCAGTAGGGAAAAAGTGCGTCGGAAAGCGAAAGCTTCGAATGCGTTGCTGCGCTCGTTCATTATTATTAATGACTTCGAAGGCGTCACAATGCAATCGTCTCCGGTGCAGTCGCATTTTTTTTTGTTATGAACGGAAAAGTGTTGAATGTGTCGCCGCCGATGATGAAACGTTCTTGGACTGAATCTAGCCTCTACTAGGCTTTGTCTGTGCTGAGCCGTTGCAGTTCCTTGTAATATCCAGACATAGCCTAAAAGAGGTTAGGTGAACCAGGAAACCAGCTACCACGAGGAGACCGCGGAGAGCATCGTCGCAAATTCATGAAAAATACAATAAAAAAACAGTTGATAAACCGAAGAAAGAAAATGATAAAGAAAAAAAAAATTAATTAAGAACATGAATTACTGTTATTTGAGAATTAAAATCTTCCAAAAACTGATTGATATGAACTTAAAAATAAATTTATGATTTATATCAAATATTAATACGTGATACATATAATTAAAATATTCTACAAAATATATTGAATAATTTTCGTAATTCACGTTAGAATTGGAAACGAATTTTATGCGGATTAATTTTACATATTTGCGTTGAAAGATCAGAAAGAAAATCTTTGTGTTTTCATAAAAAAATTTATATTTTAATATTGTGTTTTGTTAGTATTTATTGTACATAATACAATTTTGTGCAATAAATTTTTATGATTTAGTAATTATGTACCATAATATATTTTTTTAAAAAACAAAATTTCAATTATTATTAGAATGCAATTTAATGACGTGCTAAAAAACTCATTAACAAAATTATTTAATTATTAAAGCTTAATACCTTTAAGTTAATAATATTAATTACATAAATTTTAAAGCTATTTTTAAACCGGAAGCTTTTGTAATTGTATCGAAATTTATTCATTTATTAACGCAGAAGCAGCTCATAGCAACATATCAATACGGAAATGACAATATTTCATTATTTTTCTTTGGTTTCTTTACAATTCAATTCAATATTTAATTAATTTTAATTTATAGATATCATTTCAACAGTTTATAATCCATGCAATGGAAACAAGTAGATTATAATAAATTGAATTACAACACAGAGAAATTTTTATCCGCTATTTTCGATTGCCTGAACCTGTAATGAGTATGTATTCATTTATTTATACTCGTAGAATACTCTTTGTTGCTACGAGCTCAAAGTATGTAAACATTGCATATAAACATGTAGCTAAGCAATAAAAAGAGTCTAAGAGCAAAGTTCTGTTGCTGAGATAAAATTATACATCATTAAACATTAATAAAATTTAATTACTTTACTAAAAGGTTAAAAGAGGAGAGGAAAGAAGTGAGAATATTATACTTTTGCTGAGTTTTTGGTTATAAAGGATTGGAGTGAAATGAGGCTGAAATTCTAGCAAAATTTGGTTCGAATGACGGCAGCTTCTCCGTCTTTAGAAGCTCTTATCTGGGTCCAGGAACAAGAAGAGAAGCCCAACGATGACAGGCCAACTTTCGAAAATTTTCACTGCTGCAACATTCGCCTTCAGCCAGCGGTGACCCTCTGACGTGGTCCAATCCACGAATAACAAGGATCTAAACTAAATCGTTATAGCCAAAAAAAATATGAAATAACAAAAAACTCTTATTTAAAAGTGTTGCTATATTGTCTCGATTCTATATTCCCTCTATTATCTAATATATTTTCTGTGAGTCCTTCATGCAAATTTTGTTATTAACTTCTTAATTAGTTTTCATTGTTTGTATTTATTGAATTATAAGAAATGAATTAAAAGTGTTTCAATTTTTATTAACAACGGTTAAATTATTATTTATGTTTAATTTTAATGCTGATGAAAGAATTGAACGGATCCGTGTGCGGTTTGTATACGAGTTTTTATCATTGTTTGTCTTATAATCAAACCAAGTGACAAGGACGTCTCTGATGATGGAAATGATAATGAACAGTTCATTATCATGCACAGCAAAGAAGCTGAAAGGGCTTTACGTCATCGCGGCCTCCTTTTGCAGCGTTCAACAGCCTCTCGAGTCGAAGCAACTCGACCAACTTCGCTCATCACAGTTCGTGGAGCGTGGAAATGCTTCTCCAAGCGCGAATTTGACGAATCAAATCAAAACGTGCGAATCTTTGAGACAACACAAACAGAATGAGAAAAAAATATTGTGTAAAAACAGAAGGAAGTTCAGTAAAAAATAATTACAGCAAAAAGAAAAAGAAAATATTTGCAATATTTGCATTTATTTTTAGAAAAAGCGATTAAAAAACTAAAGCCTCTTTAAAATCGCTTTTAATTAGAATAGATTTTTAATAATAGAAAATTATTATTAAAGAAATTTTTAATAATAGAGTAGAAAAGAAAATAATGAGCATTTATAATTTAATTCATTTATTTGTTTAATTGCAATTTTATTACCTTCAAAATTATTTAGAATCTATTGAAATTTTGAATTTATTTGATAGTTAAATTAATTGAATATTTCACGCAATAAACTTTGTTTAATGCAAAATAAAAATTAATAATAAATTTACTCAGATTTAATTATTGTTTAAAAATTAATTTAATTTTCCACTTGGAATTATTTTAAGGGATTTGGATCAATCGTAGTTTGTTTATAGACGTCGAAACATCAATTAGAATATCGATGCCCTTTCAATATCTCCAGGATCGCTGCAGAACCACTCCATGGACCAGTTCTGTCGCTGTCTTGTCTTTTATATTGAATAATATGGAATTATAATGTTTGTTTATTCTTTTTGTAATAGAGTCAATGTAAATATTAATTTCCTTTTAAAAATGTTGAAGTTTCCAAAGCTAAAATTGCGGCTGTTGTTTGTGCTCCAGAAATAATTGCACTTAATAATATAAAGACTTTGGCCTTTCTCTCTTTCCTTTAATTAATTCATTCATTATTTATTATTATATTAATTATAAGGGAAGAGAATTGATTATGACTCTGAAATGAATAGGAAATTGTTTACTTGTTTTAGTTACAACAAATTACAACAAAATATATTAAAGTTGAACTTTTTGTTTTATATCGGAATGTTTCACGGGCGATTATCAAAAAGTAGTTCAAAACAAACGAAATGCTTAAGAATTCTACGTGTTTAAAATTGTTTCCTCTTGCAGTTTGTTAATTCCGATGCAACGGAGTACAAACAAACTGTAGAAACGTGTTATTAGCACGCACGAATTGAAATAATGATAGAAAATATTTTAACTCATAATAAATTTTTAAATTTTCACACGTTTAAGAAACACGCGTTTGTAATTATCACAATTTCTCTACGCAATTTTCAAACTTGGAGAATTCGTAAATTTTTTAAAAATGATATTTAAGTTTTTAGTTGATTAAATAACTATTTTTAAAAGAATTATAATAATTTAAGGAAAACGATCATCACAACGGAATAAAGTCGCCTTCTCTATGATTCTCAAAAAATTGAATGCTTGACACATTGTAAAACTGCACTTCATTTTTCGTGTTACTAAAATCAGCTGAAAACGGTAAACCTTTGCATACCTTTAGGCAGCTTTATTTACTACGTTTCTGTTTTTGCATGCAATTTTTACAATCACACGCAATAAAATATCCCATGAACGAGTAAAGCGTCATAAAATTTTACATGAGATAACGGACAACAATTAAAAAAGCATCGAGTAAACGACTCGGTTTAGAATTCATGGAGTTTGTTAATTAGTTGATTGCAGTTACGAATACAAAGAACATTATCAAATCATAAAAGCGATTAAATGTGGACATTGAGACTGTCAGAATAATGAATTGCGCCCGAACATCATCATCGTCCGTTTGCTGTGACCTTTGACACGATTCATTGTATTTATAAGGAACGTGAATTTATGAGTTGAGAGTGTGGAAAAGGTCGCTCGTTGGTCAACTCTCCCAGCGGCACGATGACATTCAGCTAATCTCCAAGAAGGTGTCAAAATGGAAGAAAAGAAGCAACGCGAAAGAAGCATAAATTTTATTGCAACATTAAAATATAGGTAAAGAGAAGAGAAGAATTTTTTCGGCAATTTGAATGATTGATTGCATGAGCGAATAGAATTTAATTGTATGAGATTTTTTTGTGACATGCGATTTATAATAAATGATAATAAATATTGCATGCGAGAATATTTGTAACATGAGAGTTTATTTACAAGGCACATCTTATAGTACATGCGAGTTTTTTCTTTATGTGATGAAAAATAAAAATTGAAAAGAAAAGCAACTTTGTGAGAAAAATCTAGAAACTTCAAATGCATTAATCTCATATTTCTCTACTCTTAATAAAGATGTATACAAATTTTAAAGCTAAAATGAATTTCTTCCGTTTTTGAATAAATTTCTCTGAGTCAAAAAATATTCCCAACTCATAAATCACTCATTATTCATTTATTAATGGCATTAATCAAAGCAAAGTTTTATTGATGAGTTGCTGCAGTGATTTTGTTTCTCAAAAATCATTTTTTGTTTAAGGTTGCGATTGCATAAAATCAATTTTCTGATCGTCAGCACAAAGAATGCAACATTCAAAAGCATGTAAATAAAATTAAGGAAGATTCAAAACAAAAACAACAGCGAAAATAAAATTTATAATAAAAAAAAACAACGTTTAAAGCCTTCACTGGAAGACGTCAATAATAAGTCTTAATAAATGCTTGCGACTTTCTTGCGTGGTAACGAAAAAACCCCAAGAAACCCAAGAAAACACCGAAGAAATCCTCACTCGCTGACCTTTTGATCCGCGCGTGGTTTCCAAAACCCAAGCAAACCGCCGAAACGTAGAAAGAAGATGCGCCGAGTGACTGAGAAACGCTGACACAAATCGAAAAGCTGCCGATGAGCCACCAGCGTCGGCCGAATGATCGGGTATCGGGGCCGGAAAAGGGTGACGAAAATGCAGACGAAAAAAGGGTAAACGGAACAACTTTGAAATGTTGTTTGTGACAAGTGAATTTTGAAAATAAATTGCATTAAAAAATAAAAGAAGCGAAGGGATTTTTCGGTTTTGGGGGGACGGGCGCCCATTTTGGACCCTGGCCGCCTCCTCCGCCGCTGGACTGAAGATGAGACCGTCGTCGCTGCTGTGAACAATGAGGACGAGCCCGCGCAGCCCGCAAGACCGCTGATAAACTCAATAAATGTGGGTTAAAAGTGAAGCGGCAAACTTGTTATGGAGCCTGTAGGTACCACAAGTTGCATAATTACAACAACAACAACGACAACAATAAAGATAACGAAGTAGAAAAGGAACAACAACAGCGACTGCGCCAGCGATGCAATAAATGATGGTTTGAGTCTCTACTAAATTAAGGCAAAGTGTAAAGGACTTTTTATTCAGCGCGTCTTTCATTTTTCCCAGCGATTCTGCTTTCACAATGAGGAAAGGCATCGCTTCATTTCACTTCGCATCGTTCCGCCATCATCAATATTCACCAATTAATTTTACTGTCGCCGTTTTTATTTCATTCGCCGAAATTTATAATCGTCATTTTGCAATAGATTTGACTTTAAAGCAAACAATTAACCATTAAAATATTTGCGTGTGTGTGTGTGTGTGTGAAACAAATGAAGATTCCGAATCTCAGGCATAAACAGAAAAAAGTACGAATTGAAATTTGGCTCTCATCGTTGGTGATCGCCGTCAATCGATAGCAAATCGCATCCGTATTTTTTGGCTTTACGATCGTCAAGTGATATAAATTTTCATTCTCTTGCATCATCCACCACCGCGTGGTGAGTAATGGTGAATGTGGTGGGAGTGAATAAATCTAGAAAGTAACAAATAACAAAGCAACATTTATAAATGTTAAGTAAGTATATAAAGGAAGAAGAAGAAGAGAAAAAAATATTAAAGAAATTGTTGCTTGGCTTTTGTTGGTTCATTTGTTCACTTTGTGTTGTTGCTGCTGCTGCTGTTGTTGTTGCTATTTAATCTGTAGTTTTATGTTCGTTATCTTGGCCAAGAAACCCAACCGAGTGAAACAATTGAGAGAATGTTTTCAGCATTAAAAGCGCCATAAGAATAACTACAGCAACAAAGCATCAACGGCAACAACCACGCCAAAACAGCAACAAAATAGCGACGGCAACAACCACGAAGCGATTATGTAATGTAAAAGATTTATTTTCATTTCAAATCAATTGTTTAATATTTTTTCTACTTAATAGAAGCAAGGAAATGAAAGAAAGAAAGAAAAGAAGAGAAGCTGAAATTGGAAATTATGCTTGTTCTTCAATGACTTTTTCAGTCAGAGAAGGAGGCGTGATTCTCTTTGTTCCTTCATTAGAATCGAGAAATGGGGAATTCTGGTCGATCTACATTTTATATCAGACCTTGAATGGAAACTACATCGAAGTAATATGAGGAAATATTATAATCGCAGTCGTTAGTCGTTGGAATTGAGGGGCGGCTGCCAGTGAATGACTTGAGATTTAAGCCAACATCGAATACAAATCAAGTTGGCCCACTTTTAGGTATACAATTGGTACAGTTGTATAATTACTGACCAACATCTTCATTTATTACAAGTTTATCAATTAAAATTCAACTAAAATCAGCTGCTTTTGACATTATTTATAATATATTATATTTATAATTATATTTAAATAAAAGAAATTATTTCACTCAATGATCAGACTTTAGCAATGATCAAGAGCCACTTAAATGAAGTAGAAATGAAGATGGTAGGCGTGGCTGATGGCAGAAACCTTCATCACACTCATTTTCCCATTTGCAAAGCTGTCATGTAAACGACTGATCATCGAGTTACACAATTTCCACGTTGGTGTAATATTACATCCATTTAATAATAGCCACAGCAGCGTCTCCACCAACAGCGACCGCATCAGCAATGCTTTCAAACAATTAGCCTCGATTTAGTGGTAAATAAATCCTTTTGACCGCATCACGGCGGAGGCTACGGAGCACTCTGCACGGGACCAGCTGACCCACTTCCAGCATTCATTGCTGTTGTTGTTGTTGTTGCTTAATGCTGAGTTCGTAACCTGACCCTCGAGCTGCTGCAGCGATGTAAAATCTCAGCGCGAGGAAGTGCAGTTGGCCAAACACAGCAACAGCCACAGCAACAGCAACGTCAGAAATTCGAGTCTTGGCAAGCGATTTCGGTGTCGGCCGTCACAGTGTCACCCAGTTGCAGGGTCCGTCCGAATGATGATGCCGCCAACGTCAACAGCTCGTTAACAACATTTCGACTTGAATTACAGACAACACTCGCTTTTAGGGCTGTTGGGAAATGCGCCGGCGGTGGCAACTCTGTCAAAAGTCACTCGCTCGACGAAGAATTCTTGCACGAGTATTTTGCATGTTGTTAGAAATGTTGTTGTGGTTGCTGCTCTGCAACTCGACCAGTTACGGTGCATTTAATGAGCAGCTTTGGTCAGTGAGCAGAAGCAGCAGCAGCAGTCGGTGGCGCTGTGCAACGAAGCCGAGCGCAGTCAAAATCGTAGGCATTAAAGTTTGCAGCGATTCCTTGCTCAGTCCATCGCAAGACAAGACTAAATTATTCAGTATTAGATTACAATGTAGCTCGACGATTACGAGATTATTTGCAGAGAGAAAAATGGGTGAAGGTTTATTTTAAAATTCATCATCTTAAAAATTTATCATCTTAAAAGATATTCTATAAAATCTTCAGTTGACTTTGGTGGAATATTCTCAAAGTATTTTGTGTAATTTGATGGAATTTTTTATATATTTAATTTTATATTTTATTATTATTTAATTCAGATTCCTAAAATTCATTTAGATTCATTTAATTCATTCAAAATTATATTCAGATTCATTCAAGTTCATTTGGAACTAATTTGAATTCATATTAATTCATCTAAATTCATTCATATTCATTTAAATACTTGTAATTAATTCAACTCCAATCAAATCGATTGTAATTCATTGAAATACATTCAAATTTATTTAAATAAATTCCAGTTCATTCATATTTACGGAAATTCATTCAGATTCAGACTGGAATTAATTCTTATTCACTAAAATTCATTAACTTCAGTCAGATTTATTCAAAATTTATTCTAATTGTTACTTTGAAGACTCATTCAGCTTCATTCAAAATTATTTCAATTCATTCGGATTCAATAACATTCATTCAAAATTTATTCATTCTTTGAAATCCATTTCGATTCATTTAAAATCGGGTAGCATCCCTAAAAAATCATTCACAACGGATTCTTATAAATTTAAATCCATTTAAATTTCGTCAAACTGATTCAGAATCATTCAAAATTCGTTTTAATTTATTCAAAACACATGCAGAGTCTTTAAAATTTATTTAGATTCACTTCGATTTATTCAAAATTAATTTTTGTTCAATAAAATTCATTCATTGAGAGTGTTTTTTATGTAGTTAAAATATTCCGATTCAGATTAATTCAAAATTGATATATATTCCTTTAAATCCATTTCGATATTATTAAAATTCATTTTTATTCCTTCAAAATTCACTTAAAATTTATTTCTATTCATTTAAATTCATTCAGGTTCATACAAATTAGTTCGAATAATCAGAGATAATTTCTGCAAATTTTGAAAGAAAGAAATTATATCAACTCTTGGATTATTTAAAAGATATAATGCCTTTTGTTTGACATTAATGAAAGTAATATAAAAGCGAACTTTTATATAAATGAATGCTAATTTTTCGCCCACAATCCTGAAAATGAGTTTATGCACGCGTTTTCTTGATTTTATTTGATCTTTAGATTTCTCAGAAAAGTTCCAAATAAAAAATATAATCAATTTTACAAAGTTATTAAAGCGATAATCATTAAAATTGTAATGATTTATGATTTTTTGGTAAATGCCTTTAACTTCTCCACGGAATGGTCAAAGTTCGACTTTCTCAACTTTCCTGGAAGATCACCAGAGGTGAATATGAAGAACAAAAACAATTTTTGCAACTTTAAAGTATCATAAAACTGAGTATACAATATCTAAGAATAACTGTACCCATTCAAATGTGAAAAACTCGATTCTGAGTTTATTTCGGAAACTTTTCTTGATATTTCCAGATGTGGCATGAGCCTTGTACTTCGATTTCTTGAACAGCAGAAGGAATGTATTAAAAACATCAACCACAAGCAGCGATTATTTTATAAAACCTTTCGTTTTGTCGTGTTTTAAATGTTATATTTAAAAGACCGGATCTGTTGGGGTACTTCAACTGGTTTTTCCATTCGAAAGTCGCTGTGATCAGTGGACACAGCATCGTTTCGTATATAAATACGTCGACCATATAAAGAACAATTCAGAAAGTCCATTAAACGTTATAGAATCTTATTTTATATAAGGATCATTGAACTGCGAGATTTGAACTTTAAAAAAGAAGATAAAAACCAATTACGTAAATGTTTTGGGGATTTTTTTTTGTATCCCACATGAAATCGTTTTTAATCGGATTTAAAATTAAATTGAAAAATAGTTCAATGAAATCACAAGCCTCGAAAGAGTGATTACTGCACGTGGGGCTGCTGTAGGTTAGACAATAATTTTCTCAGTGTAGTTGGACTTATTTCTGCACTTTAAATGAAGTTATTTTTAGTTCACAATGAAACTGCGATCGGCCAAGTAGAGCTGAGCTCATTGAGTACTGTTACCATCATCTTCACTGCCCCGTGACGTCTCTGCTGTTGCAGGTTTCTCGTTGGTAAATCAGCTTCTTTTTTGGTTGGGTTTTTTTCTTAAACTACTTCGTTGAAGTGTGAATTTCATGCTCAAGGTCGACCCCTTTCCTTTTCCATCGCCGTGCAGACGACAGCGCGAGTGGACGGAAAGACAGGAAGACGGACGGACGGATGGACGGACGGATAAACTCAATCCACTGACTGACATTCCACAAGCAGATATTTTCCCGTCACTTCTAATAATAAAGCAGCTCAATAATAAGTAGCTGACAGCTGTCCGAAATGTCAGCGTCTCTGCCCCGCCCTCTTCTCGTCTATCTGCGCCCTGACAACAGTGGATCGTTGCTTCGGTTGCCGCTCTGATTCGCGCTCGGAGTCAGCTCGGGTTTGCAAAGTGTGCCGCCGCTCGTGCAGCGACGTGTGGCCGAAATGCGAATTAGCAGCACTTGTGTCACTTCGGCGAGTCTTGTGCAAAGGCATTAGCTACCTGCTCCAATTGGTTGTCGAGTTCATACAAATTTTATGCAAGCGTAACACACGCCGCACCCTTTTCCATTCCTTTCTCTTCGAAGCGGATCCACGTTCACTGCACGGATCATTGCTCATTCACTCAGTGGCCGCTAATTCACGGCTTTAACCATTCTTCTCAGGCGATGTTTTGTCAATTGAATCACTCCGGCGACGTGAGCGAATCATTGAATGAAGTCTCCTCAAACGGCGCGTGTTAGAAAAAGACATTAACCGTTATATGATATGCGATTTAATTCAGTTGCTGATTATTTCATCGCTGTGCATCAATTTATTCACCTTTTCACATGTGTCAATGGATTTAGAGGCCGATCGTCGCTTCAAAAAGTATTAGAAAATAGAGCAAAGAGCAATTTTAAGTTTTCTGCTCTTCTTCGTAAGGTCAAAATAATTTTAAACGAGAGAGAAATAAAACTTTTGTCTTGTTCTTCGTATCGCCAATGTAATTTCGAGAGAGCGAGAGACTCGCTGGCGCTTTGACTGTATTGAGCTTATTCTTGGTATTACTGACGTCATAATAGCATAAATAGTGAGTTTATGCTGCGAGTTGATGGCGTTTGACCCGTGAATAAAGTGTCTATTTTCGATTTAAGGAAGGTGGACAAATTGTATTTGATATTAAGATTTACTAAATAATTATCAGCAAAAAACACGTTGTTTTAATGACTGTTTTAAAAGCTCAATTTTATTGCCTAAAAAAGCCATTTGATCGCCAAAGATATTTTTAAAGTTAAGTTTTTAAGTTTTTAATTGTTGTGACCTTTGAAAATCTGGTTCCTCGATGGTTCGAGGCGTTTACCGTCGGTTAATAGCGTCAAATGATGTTATAACATCTCACAAATGAATTGTTTTAAAGAAGAATGATTGATTATATTAAAGCCGAAGAAGAGATCTGAGTAAATTTATATTTAATTAATTTAATATTTATACAGAAAATTATGGATGTGTGTGTGCGTTGAGGAATCGAAAGGGGGAATATTCAGCAAAGAACAAAAAAATTCGTAGACTAAATTTAACTGGATTCAGCTGATCCTTTGTAGTGCTAGTGGAGAAACGAGGAACTTGGAAAGGTGGGGAGAAGATTGAGAGGTGAGAGTATTTTTATTTGTTTGCGATTTGATTCAATTAACATACCAATCACTCGACGGCTGCGATTGTTGTTCCTTCATGTCACATAAATTGATATTTTTATCGATCTTTTAGCACCAAAAATTGGCCACACACATTTTTAAACTGGTTTCAGTTTTATTTAAATTTACTGTTTCATAGAAAGGCATCTGTCCAAGTGTCAGATTTACTTATAACTCTCTGAGAATTGATGAAAAACGGAATTAAAATGTGTTGAATCTCGGCGAAATAACTTGTGCTTTAACAGCTTCTCCAACTGGCTCTCTCTCTCAGCATTTCCTCTCTTTGCACTTATGAAATAATTGCAATTGTTGCTGATGGCGTTGTTGGCGCTTCATTCTTTTCAATCTCTTCGCTCAGCTCGTATCTTCGCTCAGGCATCGTCTAACCTACCTCAAGCCGAGCTTCCCAGCGAACTTCTGTCTTCGTCGCTGAAACTACTTCTTCTTCTGCTGCATGCAGATCCATTGAGTCGCCTCTTTCATTGACTAAGCTTTGGGTACTCTCGCTCTGCACACCACACACCACGCTGTTGGCTGCTGTTTGTGTTGGTGGTGAGTGGCGTTGGCACGCATGCGTCGCCGCTCTCGTATAAAATCCATTTCTCGAAATTGTACGAACCAGTTGCGCGAACTCGCTCCACATCGTCAAGACAGCGAACGAAAGCGAACTCGTCGACGCCAGCCAATTGCGAGACTGCCACTTGTCCATTCGGCATTTGCATTGAGACGTGAGCAACGAACGGTTCATCGGCGATCGGCTGAATATTTTGTGAACTAAGAAAAAACACACACGACACAACTATAAAAAGCACAACGAAAAAAAGGAAAAATTGTGATCAGGTTGTGCAATAAAATTAAATTATAAAAATTGTAGAAAAAAACCATCGATATTTAAATTTGTGCCAAAATCAGTCAAAGCAGAATTCAAAAATCGGCTCAAGTGGTGAATTTCGTGATTAAGAAACAGTAGCGAATATTTGAATTTAAACTAAAATATTAAAAATATCAAATAAGAAAAATACAACATCGTAAAACGAGCTTAAAGTGAATTAAATTTTGTGTAAATTTCTAGACATGTTTTAAAAAAAAATTTAAATTTATATGTGGATTTTTGTTGTTCTTTGTACGCATCGCCGTTTGATTTCCAAAGCTTTTCAAGGTGGGTTTCATTTCTTTGTTGCTTTTGCTATTTCGTTGTCATTTTATTGCTATTTTTTGTAGTTATGTGAAGTGGTTTTTGTTGCTGTGCTTTTTATTGTTTTTTTCTTGTTTCTTTTCCCATAACCGTGCCACATTCACAATGCAATGGCAACACTTTTAATCACGGTTATGCAACAACAACGCCACGCTTAACTCTCGTCATAACAAATTTTTTCTGCTTCGTCCACACCGAAAGAAACGGAAATGAAACCGAAAGTGGACCTGAATTCGATGTGCTCATTCCGTTAAAAATCCAGGAAAATAACGGAAAATTGTACAAACTCATTCAAATAAAAAGAATATTTCTACAAGTTTCTTCCTCCACGATAAGGACTATTATTAATATCAGATAAGAGAAATATGGGCAAAAATTACGAAAAATCTAAATAGTATTTTATTTTATTTAAATGGCTGTGATTATTGCTCAAATTTCTTTCTTATTCACAAGTTCATAATTAGTATTACAAAAGAACTGCACAATTTTATAATAGAAAGAAAGAAAATCCATGAAAATATAAGAGTAATTAAAATAAACTAATTTACATTATATTCAGTAATGTAACTAATCTTGGAAGATCGCATTTTCGGTCTCAGTATTTCGCTTTTATGCTTTTAAACACTAGAAATACAAATGCACATTAAATTATAAATGAATTATCAGTCCATGGTCCATCTTATAGTCTTCTAAAAACTTTTATTCAATTTCTTGTTCATACATTAAATAAGATTTTGTTTTCAGGCCTTTCCATAATAATTAAAAATTAATTCATTTATTATTCACACATTCAACAATTCGCTCATTCATTATTTTATTCATGAATTCTCTTTTTATGTTCACGTTATGAAGTTATTTACTTTATATGCATTAAATTCATTCCATGAAGAATCATTTACATGTTGCATTAAAAATTACATAAAGAATTCATTAATTATTTAACAACACCATTAATAAAATCAAATAATCTTACATAAGACTTTATCGTAAAACATAATCAAACATTACACTAAAATTTCACTCTTTTGGAATATTAAATTTAAAAAAGTGTAAAAGGACTTTGGAATAATAACGAACAATAACGAATTAACAAATATAATTCAAACTTAACTTCGATTTAACTGATATAGTATGTGATCAATTTGATTGGTTTTGATTTGATTTCATGAATATATATGTACATATAGATTATCATCTGTCTAATTTGCAAAGAGTATAAAGCTTTAATTTTAAAAATAAATATAGCAAATATAAGTATAACAAATATATTAAATAACAGTAAAAATGTGTTTAGTCTGATTACTGTTCATTGGACATTCTTTGGTGTTCAAATTCGTTTTCAATTCGTTTTTTTATTGATTATAATTTATTAGTTATTTATTTATTTCTTTGCAAATTAATTTTTACTATTTAGAAATTATTTGTTTGTTTAAAAAAATTAATTAATCAATCAATCAAACAAGTAGACTTACATTGACATATTAAGTCATAAGAATACATCGAAAGGGCCTAGAACCAGTTAGAGTTAAATTAGCATTTAATGTGATTAATAACAACTGTTTATGTTTTACGGTTTTAGATAAAATTATGGTTGACGTCAAAAGATGATTTATTAGATGATTATTCATAAAATATTCTTCACACTTTTCGTTTTGTGATATATTCGAAACGGTAACTCCTTGAGGGCGTTCTGACATCTAATTTTTTGAGGTTTTAATTTAATTTTATAAACTCTATTCTTGTATTAAAGTATAATTTGAATTTTGAGTTTCATTTAACAAATCGCGTATTAAAGCAACCATTCAATTGTGGAATTAATTGCAAAGATCTATACTCAAATAATCTACAGATTTTGAAAGTGTCCTGAATTTGTTTCAATAATTCTGTAGTTAAAATCAACAGTTCAACTCTGTTTATTAACAGTTTCAGTAGAACTGTTTAAATTTCAATTAAGTCTTAAAAATCGATGTATATAAAAATATTTCATAGATCTAGTATAATTTCATATGTTCTAAATCTTCTTTTCTTAGCTTTATAATACTTAGCAGCAGTCTTTTAATTTATAATTATTCTATCTAAAATAAAATGGAAAAAATATTGATTAAAATAATCAGAATTTCATAGTGAATGAATGAATTGAATAGTGGCAATTAGCAGTTTTCTTTCAATCATATTTTTCTTACTCGTGGCCTCAGAATTGCTTTATTTATTATTTGTTATTATATCTCATCGATCTTTAACAAGGTTCGATATCTTTAACAAGGTTTGTCTTGAAGAAAAGCAAACATCTGGTAAACTTTCATGGGAGATCTTAAATAAAACTTTAAATCAAATCTAAAAACCGTTAATGAATTTTGAATTGAAATACATTATTTAAATGACAATTTCTTGAATATTTTTTGCTCAAGTGCGTCTTATGGGGATTTTTCTTTGATATTATTTGGGTTAGTCAAAGTTGTGAGCTGATTTTATTTTATTAAGCTTAGCAGTAATTTCAAAATTAGGCAATTCTTAAAGTTATTTCTTGCGATTATTTTTTAATCCGATAACTTTACAAGAGGTAATTAAAAGTATTATAAAAATATTGAATTCATGCAGTGAAAAAACTATAGAAATACCAATCTATTGAACTAATTTTTTAATTTATGCGCAACAACAACAACAAGCAACGAGTTAATATCGATTAATTATGAAGAGAACAAAAAGTTATTGCAAACATGAAACTTAGTAGTTGCGTTTTTTTGCAATATCCGTTGCAATATTAAAAAATTAAATTATAGCAACTTAAGAACAGGTTCCAAAAGCAACCAACGCCAGCAACAACGGCAACAATAACAAGAAACCTTTCATAAAAAAACAGAAACTACTTCAATAACAAAATGACCATCGCATTCTTTGGCGAAAGATACAGCAACAAGAGAAGGAGATAAATAAACAAATAAACAAACGAACAGACAGAAGCAGAAACTGCAAATTGCAGCTTAACAATGAGGTTTCAATATACTCGGGTACTCGTTATACCGGTTGCATTGGTTTGCCAGAGCAGATGAACGAAAGGAGGCGAACGGCAGTGAAACAAAAGCAACACTGAATCTTGTCCGTCGCGCGCCTTTTGCCGAAAACTCGTCAACGTGATTCATTCAATGCTGTAGTGATGGCGGACGGAAAAAGCCACTGGACCGTTAGGCAGTGACCCTTTTTTGCCGAACATAAACAATGCAACGCAGTCAGGTTGAGGCAAACAAAAACATTCAATTTTTTCATTGGCCGCGTGCTTCTCTCAGTCACCATTTCAACGCTATTCACAGACGAGTCCAAATTAGCGTTTTTTACAGTTATCTGCGGGTATTTGTGTGTCTGTCTGTGACAGTTTTAAGGCAAGTGCGGAAAAACACCGATCACAGCATCAAGCAGCACGCGATCGCGCGCTCGGATTCTTTCAACTCGCTGTCAACTGGCGACAGACGTCAAATACATATGCAGATAGTTGCGTCTGTATGAGTAGACGGCAACAATTGGCTGCTTCACTGAAATTGCTAAATCCACAGAGTTGAAAATCAACTTTCAAGCATCAGCTGTGATCGCAGCAACAACAACTTCATTGGCGAGTTTTCCCTCGAATTCTAAGAAACTCTAAACACCGATAAATGCATCAGCCACATACATTATTCAATGTTTTCATATTAAACACCAAAACTTATTCAAACTGCTTCCAAACTTCGCTGCGTCCCCCTCCAAGCAAGAACTATGTTAATTATGGTTGCGTATACGCCGTGGTGAGTAATGATCAGTATTTAACGCGTAGGTGTTTCCGCACCAAGGTGTTGCCGTAATCACTATGAAAATTGATTTTTGCAGCATTTTGACACCCTCGCAATAACTGGCTTAATATATTTTTTGAATGTCGACAATTAAACATGTTGTGCTGCTTTATCTTTACATTAATGGCTTCATTATAACAGACGTCAACTGAGTCATTGACTGATTTCGGTGCACAGCTCTTGTCACTTCAAATAAGAGAAAGAAAAATGATAAAATTTTAATTAAATATCGCAACATTCGTCATTAAAAAGGCATCATCTAAATACATCGACAGCACAAGTCAAAAAACAGGAGAAACAAAAACCAAACAGACTCCAATCTATTCTGAAAATATTTCAATAATGCATGGAGTCGGTCGCTCCGTTTGACATGCGACAAATTAAAAATTAAATACACAATCGCGTCTACGAACGAATAAATCAATTAAATCGAATCCAAGTCAGAATTTATTGTCCTGAAGTCGCAAAAAAGTGATCGCAAGCAACGTCATTCAGAAGTAAATGGCTCCACGAATGGCAGTTAGTTTCGATCACGATGCCGAAGCCAAATAAAATTGCTGGCAAAATTAACTACTCGAAGCTGCTAATTACAGTTATCGATCTATTACTGTCAGTGGATTATTTTCGGTTATAGGTTTCGGTTCTTGTAAGCTTGTTCGCTAAACGTGTTTCGAATTGACTTTCGGAACGGTTTTCGTGGCATTTGAAAGGCACCCGTAAAGACCTGAGATTAGCGCTAATGAATAAAACATTTTAATTGATTTCAGTCTCATTTCTAAGATAATTCTTCGTGTATCATTATTTTATTAAATAATAATTTAATTTTTCAATCAGTCCAAATAAATAAATTTGAAATTAATTTTGATCACAACACATGAAATATTCTATGAACATCAATTAATTTCTTATCAGAAATTAAGAATGATGTGAGCTAAAAATTAAAACTCCAGAGTTAGAAAAGGTCAAATCATCATAAACATCCCAAAATAATGTTTAATGGACTCATTCAATTTAATATTTATTTCTTTCTTGCCTTTCATTATCCCCTTAATCACAAAAACTAGTAAAGAATCGAATTTCAAGCCTCATCTTCCAATTCACACTGCGTTTTTCCTACTTCAATATGCAATATCGAATGTTACGTGTCCGAATAAAATGTTTTCGCCATTCATTCGTGTGACAAAATGAATTTGATGTTTATTTTTAAGAAACCATTTGAAATACTCGCCATTAAAGATGTCGTTATCGTAGCCGACGCCGTCGCCGTTGCTGTTATTAAAGCTGTTATTTTTATACCCTGTTACCAAGGTATTATAACAGTGATGAGCTCAATGGTTTGACATTTGAAACGTACCATAAAGAAACGAGTTTATCGCATGCGTGACTTTAATAGAGATTTATTTTGTACATGTTTCGATTCGTCTGAAATCCATTGAACACACTCTTGAAGATATCCAAATTTGTGTTGGCTTTTTCGCCTAATGTTAATATTTCAAAATGTGATAAATTCCTTGCAATCGAATGGATATTTCTTAATTTTAAAGTTGTTTGCAGTTGTGAGAGATACTCGAATCTCTGCTATCACACATCACCACACGCCTCTTCGTTGTTTCTTTTAATACACTTCAAATAAGATAATTTTGCAACAAGAAAAATGTCTCTAAAAAGCACTGGAAATTCAGTTCTTTTATCTCAAATTAAATAAAGTGGCTCTAGTCTTTCGTTTTAATATAGAAATGTTATTTAAAGCGTTAACAAATTAAAATTTATGGCAACAGTGTTCGAAATTGTCTGAATAAAAAAAGTAAAAGCTGACAATAATTACGAATCATATTTCGTAAGCTGATCTTGCGCTTAATTCAATCAAAGCCCGATGATTTTCTGCTTTTTCTTAGTTTTCCAACCGCGTCAAAATTAAATCAAGCATGAAAACTTGTTATAAAACATAAACTTTTGCGAATGCCTGTGCAGATGTGTCGATGGAAAGATGCCATTGGTTAATTATGTTGCTTTCTTGTCTTGAACTTGACTGGCAACAGCTTTTCAACTCGCTTGAATGATTTCAGTCAGCAGATTTTCGTAGCTGGTTTGGACAGAGTTTAACTGATTATTAATTGATCCGATGGCATCTGCGATCCTCACTTCATAATAATTACCTTAGTTAAATTCGCAGTAATTGAATTAATTGCAGTTTGTATTCAATTAAAAATCCACTTCCGCTTTTCAAGCGCAATGACTCCAAGGTATTTACGAAAAATGAATCACTGAAGAATTTATTAATAAAACTTTTATATTTTTTTTTATGATATTGGATATAAAAATGTGTATAAATATAATTTTAAGGAGTGGATGATGTCTCTCTTTAAACCGTGGCTGTTATTCAATTCTGAGATAATATCAGAAGAAAGAGACTTTTTATGGAGCCCTATACAGACCTTAGAACCTGTACTTAAACAAGTTAATATTATTTTATTGTTGCTTAAATCATTTTATTGTAAATAGCATTGATTCATTGGCCAATGTTTTAATTAAAAATATTCTTCGGATGGATTTTACATTAAATATCGAATTTCTTTGATAAAATTTATATTCACATTAATTTTTTGTTTATTTCTTACATATTAATTTGAATATTTTTTCGATTTACTGATATTTCAAAATATTATTAATAGTTTATTGATTGATGGTGAATAACTGAGCGTTGATGAGTTTAGCTTCTTCTCTGGATGATTTATGATCGTTCATTGATTTATTATTGCTGACAGTTGACTTTGTTAAGGTTTGATTTGTAATTGTTGATTGTTCAATATTTTACGGTTAATATATCAAAATTTCATTGCTGATTATTATAGGTTGTCGAATTTCTCAATGGGCTTTGATTTCTAATCATGATGATTGCTGTTTGATGATAGATTGATTTGTTCAAGTTTTTCTTCCATGGTTAGTAATAATTTTCATGCAATGGCTGATTATCGATGCGATGAGTGATTATGGAATCTTGAAAGTTATACAATTCTTTCAATCTACAGCAAAGTTAAACCCTAAATCGGCTAGATCGATTTCGAGTGTTTGTTTTCTTGATTTCGTATTTTATGGACATGGAAGATTGAATTAATACAAATGAAGTGATTATTACAAAGTCAAAGTGAAACAATAACTCGAAGGCAGACCTACGAAACTGCAATCAATGGAAGAATTGAAGAGCTTGAAGAATTGGAAAATTAATTGTTTCGAAATGCGTTACAAGGCCACCGAAGATCAAAAGTAACCAGCTCCATAATTCATTATCATCGCTGCCGGCTGTTTTCGGTTTTTCATTATTGCATTGTTTGATTTCTTATTTACTCACTTGATTTTTGGTTCATTTGAAACACCGAGAAATGAAGAAATATTGAAATTTCAATGATGCTTTGAATGAACCTTTCGTTTTCGAAGGTCAAAGGTTGCAGCGCGGCCTGTGTTTCAGATAATCAACCGTTCACTTCACTCGTCCAACATCTCGATATGGAATTTTCACACAAAACTCAGCTGGTTATCAGTTTTTGCGTTTCTTTTGCGTTTTGTCTGTGTTTGTGTGTAATTGTCGGTGGCTGTCGTTCCCATCTTCGCTGGGTTCACACGCTTGTCATAAGCTGCGGTGGCATTTCAAGTGGAGCAACGGAGGCCAACGGCTTGACAAGCAAACGCGGAACCACGTCGGCGGTGACTTTGATTGATTCTGTTTGCGGTGACAAAGGCAAAAAAAAAGCGAAATGCTTACATGTAGATTAAATGCACTCATAAACATTTCACCACGTGACAGATTCCATGTAATGCATCATCGCGAAGTGAATAAAAGTCAAACGTGGAAATGTTTATTGGCTTCTACCGACAAATGAAGAGAAAGGCTGGAGAACGAGGGTGTTTAAAGAGGACGGAAGCTGTTAAATTGTCTGTTTAATATTTTATAATAATAATAAAAATAATTAAGTGAAATTAACTTATATTAATAAAAGTTATAATAATAATAATAACAGTATATTATTAATACGAATGACTACGATATTATTTCATAATAAATAAAATTTTGCAAAGTGAAACTGAAAGTCTTTTTTTTTTTGTTCATTACGAAATGCTGCATGTCAAAGCTCAGTGACAGAGTGGAGATGCGCATTGATACCTACAGGAGATGGCAGCAGTAGGAAAAACCACGACTATCAACAACAACAACCATAAACAACATCATCGCAAAACGTTAAATCATCCTTAGAAACCAATTGCAAAACTTTTCATACAGATTTTAATTGCATATAAATATCGTGATGTAGAAAAAATAAGAAACACAGACACACGAAGGCAGATACACAGCTAACAACAGTACAACACGAACGTCACGTTACAGAAAATTGCAGGAACGAGGAATTTCTACAAATCAGAAACTGAAGTTGTTTTAAACATCGTTGCTGTTTGAAATAATTCAATTAACAAGTGTTAACAATATTATAAACTCTAAACAAAGCTATAATGAATTAGATAGAAACTAAATTCAGTCGCAGAACAGTATCTCAGTTAAGGGTAAAAAGGTACAATTGAAATTAACAATATAAATAAAGAAAAGAATAATAAAATTTATATTTTTTACATAATTATCTTTATGAAAAGGTTCAGTCTGCGCAGACGAAAGAGAAGCACAATTAAACTCTTAAACTGTATAATTCATGAAAACTCATTCACAGCCTTTCGAATAGAGTTTTTATCAGAAAAAATTATAGTACTGCGTTTTAATTATGTAATTACTAATTACTAATTTATTTAGGTTTCTATGCTGATTATGACGAAATTTTCAAACTTCCCACTTTTGTACAGGGTGGCGCTGAATGACCGATATGAATTGGAATTATTGGAATTGAATGAATTATTATTATTTTTTTTTTTGTGTTATAAAGTATATTAATGAGGAATATTTTTGGCTTAACGATGAAAAATTATATCCCGCAAGTAATGGCCGTTTTCGGCTCTGGCTCTTTCCAGTACATTTTGCATAACTTTTCGTAAAATTTTCGGTGTTATGGCTTGAATTTAATTGCGAATGTTTTCTTTTAGGTGTGGTATGGTGGCTGGCTTATTAATGTGTACCCTTTCTTTCAAATAACCCCAAACAAATCGGCTTGAACGTGGAGGCCAATTGAAATCGCTTCTGCGTGAAATAATGCTTTCGAAATAAAATTCAACAATTGCTGATTGCTGTTCTGTTGTGTAGTATTCCATTTTAAATTCCCCAACTTTTCTTCACAAAATTCTAAAATAAAAATAAAAAAAAAATAAAAAATTTAAAAAGTTATTAAACATATCGGTCATTAAGCGCCACCCTGTATATTACAGTATAAATAAGTAAAAACAAATTTGTGTCTGATTTTTGTTTTTAAAATGATTAATTTTCCCCATTATGCAATTTCCGATGCACTCTATGATCAATAGACTTCCCTCTGCTTCAAACAACACAGGAAAGAATTGCATTCAATTGGGAAAAAATTAAAAATCTATGATCATGAATAAAGAACGCGTTAGATTGCGCAAATCACTGTAAAGTACATTCAGTCAATGACTTGCTCAGGTCATAAGGGACACCAAAGTCGGAGGAGGTTCGTAAAGGTCGTAAAAAGCCTAATTTTTTAAAGGCAGCAGTACTTTTTGGGGCCGTGAATTCTGCTGAATAGAAACTTCGAGTGGGAATGAATTCCGCAATAAGCTCACACGATTTGTAAGATGAAAAAAATAAATTTATTTTTCTTATAATGAATTACAATTCATTATAGTCGTTATAATTATTTATTTTTATAATGAAAATATGTTTTCGAAAGGAAACAAAAATATAATAAAAGTTTAAAGGCTTTTAGTTTGCCACTTGTTTCCTTAATTAGAGTATTACTCAATAATCTAATTAAAATACAGCTGCAAATTCTGGAATAAATTAACTTAGTCATGAAAAAACCGACATACATATATTTAAATAGGTACCAATATTTCTCAATATTTTCCTTATAGATTCAAGTGGAAAATATTTCAATTAAACAGCTTTTTTTGCCAATATTTAGCCATAAAAAAGACGAAAAAAGGAAAATATATTTTTGTAAAGTTTGTTAATTAAGTTAAATCTTGAAATAAATTCCTACACACGAAGAAAATCGAGGTGCGCATTTCTGAGTGATTCATATAGGAAAGAATACGATTTTAATAACCAATCAAAACCAACACGTGGCTTAGAATAAACAAGTTTAATTTATTTACGTCTGCGAAAAGAATGCGAAGTCATGAGACGTTCCTCAATTGAAAACGGGTGGGTTTTTAAAGAAGATTTAATTAACTTTACGCAAAATCTGTGTTGCAAGACGCTTTAGAAAAATGTCTACATACGAAGTAAGATTCTTTTATATGATATGTAAAGAAAATATATCTTTAAATGTTAATTTAACGTACTTAAAGTAACCTTATTTTTCACCTTAAGCACCTGATTTCATTATTGTTAATAAACGTTTTTTTATTACTCGTTTATCTCCAGACACGCAATTAGCAAGCGGCTTTATTATTGAATGAGCAACAGTGAATACTCGCGAAAGTCAACAGCATCGAAATCTATTGGCTGCCATCGTCGCTTCATTGCTGCATCGATCATTCATCACGGGCAACAATTCTCGAGAGTCAAATGGAAACATAACAGTGAAGAATCGGCTCGACGATCGCCTCTCTGGAAACCAGCGAAAAGTTCAAGTTTACCGGAGTCTATGGACGAAAATGGACGACTGTTTTAGATTTTTTTGGCTTTCTGGAATATTGCTGGGTGAGTGAAAAGAACGCAGAGCGCATTGAACCTCGACTAATTACCAACGAACCGAAATTAAATATTCTACACACACCGACCGGCAACTACTCAGAATGCGGCGACACAAATACGTGCGCCAAAAAAGACGACGGACTGAAACAAAACAACCGCTGTCCCATATTTCTTTCGAATAACTTTCATTACTGAATGCTTCATTTAACTGCTGCATTATGTAAAAGGAAAACCATTGTACAACTAATTTAATCAAATATTAACACAATACAAATCAAATGCTCATCGTAGGCCCCATTCTGCTCGCGGCCCTCACTCAACAAGACACCGCCAGCCCAGTATTTCAAAACCACAAGACCAAGGAATGGACGAATTTGGACAACATCACCTTCTCGTTCGACTGCACGCGACGGTCGGTGGGTTTCTACGCCGACATGGATTACAATTGCCAGGTAGGGAAGTGAGACGCGTTCAGCACTCAGTCACTCAAAGAGAAATTAGCGAAACTACGTAAACAATAAACTTTGTTTGAAATAAATAAAGGAAGACTATAAAAAACTATAGTTTCTTCGAATTAGTATATCCTCAGAGTTTGTTTAATTAATTAAAATTGATCACTTATATTAGACATTAAAAAAGAAATTTTGAATTATATCTGTTGCCATTGAAACCATCGCTTAATACTACGGCTGCTTTAAAGTTATCTATATCTACTTTTAGGCGTAAACTTTTCACGCAAACTTCCGTGTGATTTGTGATTTGATTTCTCGATGTATATTTTTAGTTAAAACTTTTCATTGCTACTTTAAAATATAATTGACTAATGTGACATAATTTCTTTTGTAAAATATTTTCCAAATACAAGTCACTAATAAAAATAAATCTTTGTCACACATAATTAAAAAAAATCGAAGAACAAAATTCCTTCCTAACAACGGATTTATCATGGATGTCTTGTGGCCTAAGTTTTCGTTTGTTTTATATTAGATATTAAATTTTAAATCTTGACTTGTCCATTCGTAGATCTTCCACATGTGCGACGAGGAAGGCAACCGCATTCCGCATCTATGCGCCAATGAGACCTCGTTCAACCAGGAGTACCGAATCTGTGATTGGGACTACAACTTCAACTGCACCGAGTCGCCGGTGAGTCAGAGAGACGCTCAATTTTATTCTCGTATCCGACTTCATCTTGTAACAATCATAACAATTTGATTTTAATGAATATTCCAGAAATGGTTCTACCTGAACGAACTCACGTACGCCACGGATCCGCCAGACGAAGACGAGGACTATTGACGGGGTTTCGGCGATGCGGAGTGGACGGTAATGTAGTCTAGTGTACAGTTAAGCTAACGTAATGAGTAAAAGTGTCTGTGGCACTTGATCAACGAACAGAACGGGTGAATGACGTACAAGTATTTCGACGTTCGGCAGTGGAACAACGCAGCAGCAACACTAGAAGACTTTGTAAATTAACAACGAATCGACAGACAAGTTTATTCAAGAGATTTGTTCGATGACGAATCCTGTAAATTAAATACTGTAATTAAACGATGTATAAAATACCTGTAAATGTTATCAAATTGTTGAGTATTTGTTTAATAAAAGATCATTAGTATTTTAATTGAATTTAAAAAGTTATGATTTAAACAAAGGTTTTTTTCGGCAGCAGTCAACTTCACAATGCAACTAATTATAGTTTTTAATTTAACCTTCATTTCCATACATTACTTTTCCGACCCTATTTTTCTATAACAAAGAATCCCCGTCAATATCAAGGTGAAATTCCGAATTCAAAAGGCCAAATATCAAGGTCAGGGCCACTGAAAGGTCGGTCACTTTGCAATTAAATGATCATATTAAATGTATATTTTCGTTGCATTAGAGTGAAATTAAATTCATAACGTTTTTTCGTTGTACCTCGGTATGGAAAACGTTATAAAAGCTTTTCATTTAAAAGCTTCAACTCGCCTGCAGCTCTTTGGACGTCATTAAAAAAAATTGTCACAAAAACTTCAAAACAGACATAAAAACTGCGAAAATTATTGATATTACGAAGTTATTATTAAAGTAATGTTTTTGTCTGGAATTAATTGAATTTTTCACTTGTGGAATTTCTCTTGTTAATCGATGCTTGAAACTTTTATTTAGAAATTTATTCAAAATTTATTTATTTTCAGCATTTATTTACTTTATATTTATAAATCAATGTTTGTCAATGGCTATAATATCAATTCTTTTAATTCTTCGTCGTCTCAATAAAGAACTATAATTTTAATCCCAATTGAAATAAATATGAAATGAGTAATACAATTAAATTTTTTGTTAATTAGTTTCTGAAGATTTACACCTTTTCCCCATCACAATTTAATGATGTTTTCATGTTTCTAATTCTGTCTGTTTTCATTTGTTTCTATGGTTAACATTTCAACCGAATTGATTAGTGGAATTCTCCGAAATTGAGCAATAAATGAAGTAAGTAAATCTTCTCTCAAACTAAACAAATATTGAGTGCTTGAAACCGCTCCGCAATTTTTTGACAATTTTGGAATTAAAGTGCTTTAACTAAATCTACATGAAAAGCCATTTAAAAATTTATCCATTACGATGTAAGTTAACGATTCAACTCAAAGCAAATATTTTAGCGGGGAATTTTAAAAGCTTTGTTTAATTTTAGAACAAAGTCAAGTTCTCACTTGTAAATTTCATGGCAGTGTTTTTGAAATACAATAAACCAATTACAATGGCTTCGAATCAGTCAAGTTCAATGGCGGCGTCATCATTTTGTTTACCCAAAAATTGCTATCAACAAAGCAATTAGATGCCGCATCAAATCATCTATTTAAGGGTTCTCTCAAACTGCTTTAGACGCAGTAACATTTGAACTCTTGATACGCACAGACAGCTGAAAAACGATGAATTCGATTGGATATTGTGCAATATTTTTGGCATCTCTGTTAATTGTGAGTATTGACATTTATATCGAATCTGTTAAATGTTATTTAAACTATTGTTTGTCCGTTTGTTTACACAGCGGACATTGGCCAAGCCTCAGTATGGCTACGGTTATTCAGGCTACAATCAGGATGGAACCTACAATCCGCTGTGGAATCAACCGCCCACCTTCTCTCATCTAGACGCCACAGCTTCAAATAATCCAATCAAATTCTCCAATTCGGACAACTCTGTTCCTAACAATCCACTTTACTACGGCGACTACAACTACGGCTACAACAACGGCGCCTATTACAATAACAATAATAATAACGGCTACTATACCGACTCACAGAGAAACCGTTTGCTTAAAATTTGGCCATATATTCTGAATTGTTCAGATAAGGCGATCGCTGCTTGGATGAATGGTGGCAGCCTCTTATGTAACGGCTTGTTTTCCTGATATGATGGAGTTTTCATTAAAAGTGGGCACTTGTTGCAGGCACTTGTATTAAATAGTTAAACGAGTCCTGATTGGCTCACTTCAAACACTTCAACATTTTCTATGTTTATTTAGCACTTAGGATAACATTTTATTTTGTTAACACATTTACTTTATAGTTTAATTATTTATATACAAGAATAACCGAGAAAAATATTAACTGCGTATTTTTTTGTGGAATATGAACTGAATTTAAAATAGAGCAGAATGGAAAGTGACATGCAGATGTCAGCAAAATCACATGTCAAATGGAAGATCAGCTGTTTGACTGTTTATACAATTTGCATATTTACAATTTAATGTTATTAATTCTAATAAACATTGCAGAAATGCTATGGCATATTGTAGCATATTTGCACTAAAGAAATTAAATTTATTAATAAACAAATATGTATATTACAGTTGTATCTTTTTACAAAACTGGTAGCTCCATCTATATATTCATTATGCAAACTACAATTTTTACATCAGCGCCATCTATGACTGAAATAACAACAATCGCCCTTGTATTCGAATTCTTAACTGAATATCGGAATATTAAAATTCATTTAAATATCATTGAAAATATTAAAATTTGAATATATTTAAATTGAAATTTATGAATGGCATTCAAACAGCTATTATTTTATTTGGCATTTCCAAGTAAGATTGAACAAGGAACTCTTAGTTGTTTAATTCTATTGCTTAATCTACAAAGATTTGTTATTAACAAAGAAATAACAATGTTATTCAAAATCAAAACAACAAAATCAATAACAAATCAAAAAACAACAGTAACGTCTTGATTACTGTCGGCAGTTTGAATGAGAAACGATCTTTGCGTCTTTTATTACTGTAAATTAGAAACCTTTTCATTTGACTTATTTTCATTCATTCATATTTATATCTTTTTCCATATTTTTTGTGTGTTGTATTATTTCAAATATTTATTTTATAAAGTTTTTATTTAAGATTAAATGCAATTTAATACTATAATTAAGAATTATCACAAATATTATTATAAATAATTTAGAGCATAGATAGATTTATTTTTAAAATTGCGATCAAAGGTGTACGTCAATCAAATGTATATATAAACAAATATGTTTTGCATTAATATAATTTATTATTTAATTTATTAATTTGGATTAATCTGTGACAATTTCCGATACTCGTAAAGAAGTGAAAAATTAAATAAGTTAAATAACTCAGAAGAGAAGATTAACTCATCATTTTAAATTGTTCAGATCCGAAAATTATCATTGAATTGCTTTGTAAACATTTTTCAATAAAAGAAATTGAAATTATATTCTGAATTGTTATTTTATTGTTTCCATCGGTAGCGGAATAAATAAATTATCTTCATCTTCTCTTAAGTTCAGCACCTGTTTAAGCATCGGAAGTTGTGACGCTCTTCTCGAGAATAACAACTGAAAATTCGGTTCTTGTTGGACCGAATTCTTAGCATAGACACTGAAGAGTAACGTGTTTGTTGTGTATGTGGGTCGCTGGAGCACAGCAGAAGCTTAGAGCATCGACCGTAACAATCACAGCAACAACAGTCACAATAAAAACAAGTTGACTTGACAGCATTTACTTGGTGGGCTCCTCTGACGACACATCCATGACGTCACAGCTACAACTACAAAATCCACACAAATTTTTGTTTACATTCCAGATGCTTTCTTCGTATACAAATCGACTGAGTTTGGCTTCCAGCCAAGTTTAGGTACAGCGAAGTGAAGTGACAAGAAGCGATTGATAGGTGTGTGTGTGTTTAAGTGTGACTGTGTTGCGTGCTGCTTGGCAGTGAGCTTGGTCGAAGAAAATATGTAGAGGCGTCAATAAGAAAGTGCTGAAGATCGGAGAAAGAAGATGAAATGCGCAAGTGCGGCTGAAGAAGAAATTGTTAAGAAATTGGAGCGGGACGAGAGCGGAGACGAGCTCATTTAACGCGCTTCAACTGGACGAACGTGCGCCAGTCTGGAAGCGAAGTCGTAGTGAAGCGGTTCGGTGGCACGGAAACTTGAGAAAGTGTAACTCAAAAGTCCGTTTGGAATGTCTCAAAAACTGTGAAAATATTCGAAAAACTTCTGCGCAAAATCAACAAAATAAAAGTAAAACAAAATCTGTTCATTGTCAAAAGAAAAGAAATCATTTCTTTTAATTTAAAGAAACCAGAGTTTAAATAAAAACTTAACTTTTCCAGTACAAAAATGGTAAGTTTAGAAGAGGAAGAAGCAAAAGTTTCAGTTATCTCACAATTTACTAAGCTTATTCTTGGTCATGGTTTTTTTTGAAGATGACTCCACGCATTTAACAAATAATTGTTTGCGTAAAGTATATATTAAAAGTTTTTTTCTGCAGTGACAAATGGCTTTTTGTTTTTTTCTTAATTTTATTCTTTTTTAATATTAAATAAAACGATCGTTTAACATTTAAGCATTTAATTAATGCTTCTGCCTACGATGCTATGTACGAATTTAAATTACGAACTTTAATGGCGCAAAAGAGTCAAAATTTAAAGCATTTCATTATATAATTTAATTATTTTAGTAGAAAAGAAATACAGATTATTAAAAAATATAGTGTACAGTCAAGGAAAATTTTAGTAAATTGCATTAAGAAAGCTCAATTTGAAAGAATGGAAAATTTTTTAAATCAAAGAAGAGAATTGCGAAAAGTTGTATTGAAAAAGGCTTCAAATAAATTTTTTTGTTAATATAGAATTCTTATCTCTTTTACAATTTAAATAAAGTATGCAATAAATGAAATTAAAAATATATATACATACGTATATTTTTCATAAGCGCAAATATAAGAGTTCAAATATAAGAAATAATTAAATAATTTAAAAACTGACTTGAAATTCAAATGCATAAAATGACATTAAACAATATTAAAATTAACATGAACATTGATGTAAATTTTTAATTAATATAATGCTAAAAAGTGTTTTGCAGCATTAAGCTGCTTTAATGTAGGAATTTTTTTATTATTATATTATTATTGTTGAAATATTGAATAATATATTTAATTGTTATATTATACATCAATGGCTTCATGTAGCCATTTTTACGAAAATCCAGTGTAAGTTGATTCATTCCACTCATTCAATACTTCAAATTTTCAATTTAGTGATTATTGTTCCTCAATTAGACTTAAATTAGATTAATTGAAATTTAATTCTTACTTTATTTTGATGAATTACTTCAGATAAAAAACATTCAATATTTACAAAATTAATTTCTGTAACTCTTCTGTATTTCACTAAGCTTTAAAAATATATGAAAATATTGACTTTTTTCGAAATTAAGTTAATTAGGCTTTCAATTAGAGAATCCATGCAACTAAGGAATTTTTATTATAGAAAATGTCGCACATAATAAAACAATTAAATTTATCCATTTTGATGTAGCGTTTTTATTTTTTTTCTGTTAATGTTAATTTCAGTTACACTTTCTGTGGCCAAAAGCAATAATATAATAAAATAATAATAAAAAAAATAATATGATTTTTCTGAATGTTCAGGAGAATTATTTAAGTGTCAATTAATGTTTTCATAATATTTGTTTTATTAATGTAAGTATATTTAGGCTTTATAATTTAATGGAAGTCATTTATTAAGGTAATTTTTGCTCCTTTTTTCTGCGTATTTATAAATAAATGAAGAACTTATATTATTACAACAGCAGAACAAATATTGCAACAGCTATAATAAAAAATATTGAAATTAGATTAAAATAAGTTTAAAATTTAATTTAATGATGGCAATAAATCATTTTCGTTTAAACCTGAGTTAGGCTGTTATTGCGTCTGGCCACAGATTTATTAATATAATCTTTTAGAAATACAAACAGAAACAGATATAAAATAAAATGCAAGGATTTCTACTGCACCAAGTATTTATTAATCATTAATCAAACAAAATTTGTGGCACTTGCTTAAAAATCCACATAAAAATTCAGAAAATATCTTTTATTCAATTTAACATTCACTGGAAATATTTATTCCAATTAAGTGAAGCTTGAATTTGAAATTGAATAAGTATAAAAGGGGTATTAAGAAAATCAATATAAATTTAGCGAAAAGAAAGAAGCAATTGAAATTATTATTAATAGTTTTTGCCGTTTTCTTTGGATGGTTTCTTAAATTGCTACGGATTTTGTGTACTTTGAAAGCATCTTTACGACCAGAAGCTGAAATATTCGCTTGGTTCATTTTAACAATCGCAACATGAGTTTAATTTTTCACATTCTCTGTGAAGCTGAAGAGCAATAAAATAATTTTTAACTGATTTGTACTTGATTCGATTGCAATTCAAATTCAATTTCAAATAAGTTCGATTTTCTGTGTGCTTTAAAAGTGTTTTCAATTTCGCAAATTCTTTATTATCCTATGTAAACGAATTTAATAAAGAATTTAGTAAGAAGTAAGAGTCAGAAATTCCGCTGCTAACATAAAACACTTTCCCAATTTAACGAATGGAAGAGTTCAATTCAATTCGCAGTGTGAATCTTTCAATTTCGGTAATTAAACAGGAAGTGGAGCATTTCGAAGCATTTAAAGCATTTGTGGCAAAATTATTAATTGTTTAGGCGCTTCAAATAGTTTATCACTGATTTCTGTTTCAACTTTCTTTCTTCCAATTCATATTATGCAACTTTAAAGTAGATTTAAAGTCAATCAGTTTGTTAGCTGAACAACTGTAAACCTCTTAGGTCTATTATTAAATTTTTATATAATGCTTAAGCATCTTCATAATATTAACTGATCTCCTTCCGATAGAGACGAAGACCTTTATGAATAATTCCCTGAACTCTTCTTTCTTCGCGCATGATTCCGTTTTTGAAAACCTTTTCAAAATCATTCAAATATGCGTGATTGAAGCAGTGACGAAATTTCTGTTTAATATTTAATTTATTCAAAGTAATTTCTTTCAGCAAGATCGAGCGAAAGTTGAGGATCATTTAAATGCTGAGATGAAGATGATGAAGCTTTGGACAATTTAAGTATAAATGAAAAAAGGTTTTGAAGAATTTTAGAACTGAACTCCACTCTTAAAAACTGCACTTTAATGCTTTTGTTTGAGCTTTCATTGAAAACTGAAATTGAAATTCAAGTAGGAACTAAGAAAGAATTTAAATCATTTAAATACTAAATCATTGAAACTTTGAGCACTTGGTAGGTTTCTTCTTGCCTTAGAATTTCAGTAAAATATTCTGTGGCTCAATTGTTCTAAATTGGAACTTTAATTTATTCTTTTCAATATACAAAAAGATGGTTTGTAGCTTCCCTCAGTCATTTGAAGCTTGACTTTTGACAAGGAAACAAACGTAGGCTGGAAAGTGTGCCAAGCCGTTAAAAGACTATTTAAGAAAATTTATAGTGAAGCTGTTACTCGTCAACATCCGTCCGTTTCGTTGCTTTTGTTATTTGGTAAGATAAACAAAAAACACCACTTGGCAAATAGACCGGGTTTGTTTCCTAAGTCTATTGATTGGATCTTAAGGAAAATGAGTCGTATACAAAGCAGACCAAATTTTAAGCAAACAAAACTTTCTATAAAGTGTTTTCAATTCATTTAAGATCAGTTTAAAATAAATATTATTCAGGTATGACTTTTATTCCGATTGAGAAAGCAATAAATTGAAATTTGATTTCACACTTTTACTTTCAATACCTAATAGTAAGCAAAAGAATTGTGAAATAACTAAATTAAGTCTTGTTTAATGATAATATTACTCAATATTGTCGTATTTATATAATAATGACATTATTTAATATACTGTCTACCTAATTTAGTCCATAATTTTGTTGACATCTGTTTTATAGCTTTAAAGAAGTTTATGATATTATAAATGGAAGTAAATCATGTGTTAACAAACGGCGAAGTCACTGCTTGCAATTAAATTGTTGAATCATAGTAAAAAAACAGCGATTTAATTACTTATTTCAAGTTTTTCCTCAACTCTTTGTCTTTGTTTATTAAAAAATCATAACTTTTCTCTTTCCTTTCTGTAGTTCCTCAAAAATACTTCAATTTTACTGCTGACAGCGTTGACCCTTTGTTGTTGCTGTTTGATGTCAACAACGCAGGCGGCATCAACGACAGCAGCAACAAGAAGCAGCACCGAAGCACCGCTGTTGAAGAAACCAGACACAATAACAACGGAAACAACGAAAACAAACACATCGACGTTCGATGGAAATGATGATAATTATAATGAGGATGATGATGATGACGATGACGATTATGGTGATGTAAAAGACTTAGCCACCGCAGCGGGAAAACACGAGTTGGAGGTCGTTAAAGACGCAGGTTCACTTAGCATTTGGAGCACGTTGCGTGGCCTCTGGACTGGGATAAGAGCGGCGTTAAGTGAAAGCTTCTGGGGCAAGAACAACGCAGTCGGTATGTTTTTAATTGGTGACCACTTTAAGCGGTTTAAGGTTCGTTAGGTTCCTGAAACGGGTTCACTTCAATTAGCAGTCGATTGAAGTGCGGCTGATTTTAATGGGTTAATTTATATTTCATTATGCGGTGCAGCGATGGATGAGAAATGAGTTGTGCTACACAAAAGTTACTTGCACTTTCAAAGGAAATGCATTTGCGGCAAGAAATGAAGTCGCTGCAGGTTAACAAAGCGCAGTTAATGAATAGAGCACAAATTAACAGCTTAAATAAACAACAGAAGAAGGCAATCACTCAGCTCTGTGCTTCTACTTGTCTATAATTGAAAGCCGTAGCTGTGAAAAGATATAAGAATGGTGAAGCATTACGTATTTCTATAAAGTCTTTCAGTTTCGTTTTCTATTGAAACGATTTGTTTGCTTCTGTGAACCGTTTTGAGGTTGGCTCCGTTTCTACTTCACTGAACCGTGGAATCAAAGAGGATGGCCACAGAAAAATGTAACTACAGATGCTGCATAACACAGAACACGAAGACGCTTTTGTTGTTGTTAATTAGTACGTCGATATATTTTCACTTTTCTTATTTTCACATCGCGTGTTTCACTTTTCTTACTTGAATCTTTTAAATGCTTTTCGAAGACGCTGGGAGAATTTTTTTAAACACTTTTATTTAGCATTTAACTTTGATGTTGCTTTGATTTCATGCTTCCTTTCCTTTCATCTTGTTTCAGTGGGTCGAACCTTCGGCACGATTCGCCGCCTGCAGATGGCGCTCATTCCGATCGTATTCAAATTCGGCGTCCTCACCGCGATGGTTTTCTTCTTGGTTATGATGGGCATGAAGACGATTTTCCTGCTCAAGGTGCTGATGATGATGAACATCGTCGGGCTCGTGCTCAAGCTGCTCACATTGAAGTCGGGTGTCGACCACAGCCCCATAGTCATTCATAAGCCCGTTCCGCAGTGGGGCTGGAATCCGTATCCCGCGCCTCCGATGGGCCACGGCGGTTGGGCAGCAGCACCTGAGCACCATCATGAGCCCAGCAAAGAGGTACATCTGCCCATCCACGGCGCGCAGGTCCCATCGCATTCATGGGCCGGCCACACAGGCTACGAAGCTGCGCCGATCAAAGGCTGGGAGAGCCGCAATGACGTGTACCCGGCCTACGAAACGGCGTCGGAGGATGTGAAGCGCGACTTAAAAACGGAGCCCGACAACTCGAACAGCTTTTTGCCCATCCACTACAAGGACTACCAACCTTAAATCGGCCATTAAGAAAAGGTCATTTCCGATAAAGAGCGACGTCGCTGCTTTTAACGCTTTACAAAGTCATTTTGTTTAAGAAATTTTCATTTATTTATTTAAATGTTTACATTTTATAGCTTTTTATGTATTAAATATTTCTGTATTTACATATTTTTAACTTATGTGTCAATATTTAATTTATTTATTTATATTTAATTTCAGAAATGCATTTGCCTTGCAATTCGAACTTTAATTTTTTTTTACGTATGTAAGCAATTAATGTTAATAATTCTTTGATCATTGAGAAATTTAATGACAAATTTAAATGTAATAAAATTTTATTAATTTATTATTATTGAAATTAATTCATTATTTATTTATGAACAACAAATAAAAACAATTCTTTAATAATATTTCGTTTTATTTCATATTTTTTTTCTTTATTCATGTTCTTCAATATTAATTCAAATAAAACTCTTCAATATTATTCCAAAACTCATAACAAGAACAGCCAAAAAAACCATAAATGATCTTTAATATATAGTAATATAATTCGGTAAACTTTCAAGTAAATATGTGGCTTTTATTCTTTTAGAGTTTTATATTTTACTAATTTATATTTTTGTGTTTTATTATTTATTAGTTTGTGGTTTTTAAGGAGAATTAAATAATAACGCAATAGCTCTAAATAAGCACAACTCCGAAAAGTAGGCAATAGTTATGAGCGACGTAACTCTGGAATTTTTAATGACGCTCAAAAATATGTAAAGAGTTTTTCGTTGAAGACAGAGAAAAAAGAATAACAATTGTCTTAAAAAGCGTGTTTGACGAAAGCTTTACCTGAACTTAATTTTCAAAAGCTCTAATATTTGGCAAATTAATTAAAAATTTCTTTGTGTTGCCAGCGTTTCATCATATCAGATATTAATACAATATTATCTTTAATTTAAAAGATATCCTATTGACATGAATTCCAATGAGCGTATACGAAAATAAATGTAATACTTCTATATAAATCAATTAAGAAACACGCTGAGGAGTAATCATATATATATAGCTATACATTTCGGGACAAAGTAAATATTAGAAGTTTGGAATGAATACATTGGAAGCAGTTTCAAGAGTTATAGTGAAATGAATACTGAAGTTGATATGATAACAACGTGTTACATTCATCCATTTACCAATAAATACATGCTGCAGTTTACTCGCAAAAACGAGACCACTGATTAATTAGAAACACACTGAGTACAGTAAGTAAAGACACAATTTATTATTAAATATTTGTTACAAAGATTGGTGTATAATATCTGTCAATAATAGCAACAAGATTTAGCCTGTTGTAAAGATCCCAATATATTCCATTTTATTTTTTTCTTCCTTTTCATACTCAGTTATATCTTACAATTATCGTTGCACTAACTTCACTCTCTTTAAAGCGTTTATTGTGGCCATGAATAAGAGAGAAATAAAATAGTGCATTTCTTTTGCTATCGGCTGATCAAATACTATGCACTAATTGTCTCTTTGTCACGAGTGCAAAAATTATGGGAAGACTTTATTAAAGAATCCAGTTTGTGTCTTAAGTCTTTCATATGCAAGCTATAAACAACATGAAAAATATTACTTTTAATAATTGACACGATTTGAAAACGTCTTGGTAGAAAATTTAACAATAGGATAAAATGATCATAAAAGTACAATTAAATTTTTGTCGTAGTTTTGAATGGTTCATTATTGTGTTAGTTAGAGTTATAAATAAAGAAATTATAATGCATTCGTCGTTTTTTTATATATTGAACATAAACCAAATTTGTTTGGAACTCGTTTAATATAAATATATCATTAAATGCATATATTTATTATATATTTATTCTATAAATTTATGTGCGGTGATTTGAATTAAAGTTGAGTTCCACTAAACGCGTTTCGTCTTTTTTATTTCATACGATTTTGAACAAACTTTGTCCATGATTACTATTAACAGTTGTAAACAGTTCAATACAAAGCTAAACGCTAAAGTTGCTCTCTATTCGATTTCCAAATTGTTAAGTGTCTACTGACTAGCGAAGCATGTAATACACAGTGAACATCCTGTATTAATTAAACTAATTGACCAAAATAACGACTTCTCTGGCAAATTAAAGATGAAGGAATGAGATTTCCAAATAACATCAAACAAAAATATTATAAGTCATTAATATAATAGGTGAAACATAAAAAGTTATTAAGTGATAAGTACCGAAGTGAATTTGATAATATTTGTGAAGAATACCAACTGAATAAAATTCATTTTTACATTTATTTCATTTATTTAATTTATTTAATCTTTTTACAGTTTTTTATGCATTTATTCCACATAAAATACCAAAATCCAACTCAGCATTGTTTTTCATCAGTGATCATTTCTTTATTTAAAGTATTTAAATTATGTTCTTTAATAAATCGTTAAATTATTACAAGAACGCCTCACTTCTCGTTTTATTTCTAGATTTCTGAAAGAACTTCGGAATCATTAAATCTGAATTATTGTGACTGTTGTATAAATATTTACCTTAATTAGCATGCAAATTACTATTCAACGTTATTCGGGATTTTTTCTTAATTCTCTGATTTGAAACTCGAATAGCGATTTCTATTATTACCTCAAATTCAACTTTAGTGCATTCGAAGCGTAGGTGCTGCATTGACTCCGCGCTCATCCCTGAATCCGCCTTCAAATCCATTAGCAACAAATTATACCAAATTCTATAAACACACATTTAATTCAACTCACATAAACATTGTAAATGATTAGAAATTTTAATTGGATGAACGTAAAAAGTTGAATTCACTTTCTTTCTATTTTTAAACGAATTCCATAGAAGTGTTGCTTTCTTCTAATGTGTTTTAATGTTTCCGAAAACGTAAATAGATATAATTTATGCCCAAACTAAGCAAGTTATAAAAATTTATACCGTTGAGTGGCTCGCTTCGTTTCGCTTACGTGAGGTTTGAGCTCTACGTCTACGTTTCTTGAAGTGTTAAGAACAACGGTTTTCACAAAAGTAAAATATAAAACTTTAAAATTATTTCAACCATTCTGTAGTAACTGTAAAGTCTTTAGTAAGCACTTCAATGTAAACACAATGTTTTGAATTCTTGTGTGTCTCGGAGAAAAGAACATCGAATTTAAAGAATGATACATTCAATTAATTCAATATTTGTTGTTGTGTATATAACTGTGCGGCATTTTAGGTCGTGTTTTTGTGGGCAGATTGGGGAAACTGCGTATGGATATTAAGTCAACGGTTAATTAGTTAGAAGAAGAGAACAAACAGAATAGAATAACAGTTTAAAGAAACAGTGCCCTAAATTTGATGGAGTCCCACTTTGTACTAAACTGTAAAATATATCAGAGTTTCTAAAACTAACAGCTGGACTTTCGATTGAAATTTAACTTTGGTTTCTTTGCTTCGTCTCTCTTTGATTGATAGAACGATTAATAGTTTCGTAATGCTGTTTCATAGTCCATTCAATAATTGATATGAATTGTTTTTGGACTCGTCAGGAAGAAGATCCTTCAATGTGGCAAAACATCGTCGCTTTGATTGCCACAAATGATTCTGTCTCGTAAATCAGCTACTAATACATTGCCAGCTTCTAATAAATCAATTGCAAAGAAATAAAAGAAATGGGAATAGAGAAAAACTGTGTTGTCCCAAAATCGTGAGCAGCGCAAACGATTCATTAACCGCCGACATTACTTCAACTCTTGCATGTGACAAATTTTTCACTGAATTGATTGAAGAAATTCGAATTCAAAAGAAGGTGAAAAAATGAAGTTTCTATTTACGATCAATTTCGATAAAGTTACCATCGTCCCTCCTTCATCGTTTGTCATGTTAAAAATAGAAAACCAACTCAATGAAATTTATGTCTAAAAACGTTATGTTCTTCACTATTTTCTTTTATTTTCACTGATCTTTTCACTGTTAGAACTTTTTCTTTTTCACTGTTAGCTTCACATTTAAATATTCTTCTGTTTACTAAGAATTTTAGCTTGCTTTTTAAACGTCTGATTAAGAAGAAATGCTCATTTGTGTCTCTCACCAAAAAATTACTGTTATTTTTATGAGTATTTTTGACTGTGGAGTTTAAATTTGTCGAGAAGAAACCGAAGATTCTCATTTTCTCTCTGTCACATTCTCATTTTCTCTGCGTAACACTCTTCATTGCAAACTCTTTTACTTGTTTCTCTCCCTGAAAACCTTCTCTTCAGTGGTTCGCTCCGTTTCTTTTTCCCATCGTGCCGAGTATAAAACTTCTTTCGAATGCATGCCGTGGCTCAAAGTTACCTTGAACTTGGTCGCGAACACAAGCAGCTTCAAAGCGCGATTCTTCGTTAACAAAAGCTGCTTAAACGTGCTGCTCCTTTAAATAACAACGCGTTAAAAGACTTCAAATGTTCGACATGATTTAAAAATCGTGAACTCTGGAATTTTTGGTTATTCAAATATCAATGCGCGAGTGTTAAGAATAAACTAAAGTGGCCAATAAGCAAAAAATAACTGGAAAACTTCGAGGAACAACTGCTACAATACGAGGAGCTTTGGAGGAATTCTACAAAACATGGATTGGAGTAACTGTTTGGCGCTTTGGTTGGCGTTGCTGCCGTTAGCCATGTGCTGGACTCCGGTTCAACCGGCTGCTGCAGCAAAAAGTTGTAAGTTCAGTCAATTGCATTATAAAGTCCTTGTTTAGCTTCTTAATAAATTGATTAAGTTTTAATTGAATTAAAAAAGAAATTCAAAGATTGGTAACCGTGTCATGAAACTCGTTATTTATAAAAAATTCAAAATATAAGCAAATAGTTAATAAAAATCAAGATTTTATGAGAAATATTGCAAGGATAAATTTTTGAAAACCCCAATATAATTTACTAAATATTTATTTTCAAACTCTTCTATAAATCAATTGCTAAATAACTTTATCTAAATTCGTATGTAGATAAATGAAATTTACAGTCCATGTGCAAGTTCCACTGAAACATTTTAAAGCAGTACAAAATCCGGACTGGCTTTTTCTTTTTTAGTATTTTCAAACATAATTTTTATTTTACTGTTTCATTAACTGTTTTGACCTTTTATTCTCGATGGAATATCGGTCAAACTTGCCACAAACAAGTTCATAAACTCTGTTAAAACAAAACGTTGAAAAGTAGGTGCTCACAATAAAGCAAAAAGAAAAATATGAACACTGAACGCACTAGAAACCGTTCGTTATGAAATCCCAACATCAACAAAATTATAATAAAAAGAAATTGAGTTAAAAGTAGAAGACAGAAGTCACAAGAACGATGATGATCAAAGCAATAGAAGAAAAGAAAAGATGAACATGAATAAAATTAAAATAATTGTAATAATAACAATGAGAATACTGATGATGATAAGAGTAAAGAAACTCAATGCATCAAATGACATATTTTTGGGCAATTAAATGAATTACCTTTTAAACTCTCATGGATCAGGTTTTTCGAATTCACTTTTATACCAAAGAAAAACGACAAATTTCTCTTAAATAAAGTGTATTAAATTATGTAAATACAACGATAAAATAATAGCAATCTTCACGTTGTTTAAGACTTCACCTAAATTCGCATTTGAAACAAAAATAAATATCTTCAAAATACAAACAATAAATCATGTAATTATTGATAGAAAAACATAAAAATCAATATATAAAAATGTAATATTTTTCAACATTTGCTGGATATTCAATTGACTGATCTGTCATCATGTTCAAAGACGTTGTGGTTTAAAAGAAGTCACCATTTCAGCAGAAGAGAGCAAGAGATTTTGAAGAAAGTTCCTCATCTCACTTACACTTGACACTGCTTCATTTTCCTGCTTCCCACAGCAACCACCGCCCCCTTTTACCAACGACTGACGACCTGCTCAGCAGCTTTTGTTATTGTTTTCGGTGTACGATGAAATTTTCGATCAGACGAATGTGCGACATACGAAATTCGTACCTGGGTAATTTAATTGGATCGTTGTCTTTTTTTGCACGCACGTTTTGGTATTTATTTCAGTTTCGCTTTGTACATATTTGTATGTGTTCAGTGAAAGTTTATATCGCTAAACAGCTTAAACGATTGTTGAATCAGTTGGAAAACAAACAACAAAAATGTTAATAAAAACGTTAAAAAATGTTCGAATTTTTTGCATAACTTTGATGGATTTGCATAACAATCGATCAAGCAATAGTTTTTGATAACTTTCGAAATTTCTGTAATAATTAATGTTAAATATTGTAGCTATAATCTATTTCTACGTTAACCTTAAACTTTAGATCTACAAATTATTTAACACTTTTCAACTTCAACACTTTTTCATAACACAGATTTTCTTGTACTGAAATTTCAATTGAGTTTTTAGCATTTAAAAATTAAAGCAAGGTTTTTTGTAGTCATTTTTCCCTTTAACTGCATAGAAATCAACACTCGCTCCACCGTAAAAATGCCTATAAACTGCCATCAAATCAACGATTAACACGATGCTAACAACAAATATTTATCGATTTGAAAACATTAGTAATGTTTAAGGTGAACATTGGAAATTTGGTTCGGAGAAAGTTCATCGAATAAGTAAAAATAATCACGTTGTTGTTTCGGAGTGCGATTCAAAACCCCGATTGATCCATGTCCAGTGACACAAGCAGAGGCGTTGATAAAGACTTTCGTATAATGAAATGAATCTGTTACAAGCAGAAGTGCAAAATGAAAAATCTTTCCTTTCCCTTCATTTGAAAAGTACAAAAAGAATAATTTTAAACACAGAAGATAAGTTTTTGTGTTGGCTGACTTTAAATGGCGAATATTTATAATAACGTTGCCATTTCTTCGCTTTTACTTTTACTTGTTTTATTTACTGCAAACTACAGAGCAACACGATTTGACAATTGATTGGATTTCTTATCGATGTTAATGTCACTACATCGAAGAAAAGTGTCGCTTTTATTGGTACACAACTCGGCAAAAAAGAACTCGCCATCAAAACAAAAGCGAGAAACAGCCTCGTGCGAAAAGTTAAGGTTTCACGACGTCACTTATAAACTTTGAACCATTTTGTGGTGGACTTTCTCCTTGTGGGCAAAAACATGGCGATGCCGTGAGCACTAACGCCACATCAGTCTTAACCTAAGCACTCCAATGACATTTTCTGCACGTTTGCTAGCTTCTTCGGCAGTGAAGGAAACTTAAGGAAGCCAACAACAGTCAGTTGCCTCTGAAAGTAATCGTTGATCTTCACATCTTCAAGATTGTATACTTTTTTTTGGGTATAATTTCTCCCTCCAACGTTTGGTTCGCTTTTGTTGATTGTTAATGCTGCATGAAGTCTCTGGGAATTTCTTTGTTGTCCTCAAATGTGTTTAAATTTACGATTTGTGCGAAATTCCATCAATGAAAACAATAACAATTTTTTGAAAATACTTTTGCATCGTCTCAATTTTTTGATGTGTTCAATAATCAGTTGCCTCGTATTTAGGTTTTGTTTTTTTTCATTTTGTTGTTGCTGTTATTCTTTATAGAATCGTTACTATTTTCAAACATATATTTCTTCAACAGGTATTTCTATTATTTTCTGTTTTATTATGAACAGATTTGTGTATTTGAATCTTCGTTTGAATAATTTCCAGTAGCTACTTGTTATTAAATTAAGTTTCTCATCACTTAGTTTGGAGTTATTTTAATTGTTCACACGAAGTACTTTTATTTGTTTCAAGAGTTCATTTGTATAGAAATATTTATTTGTATTAAATGTTTATTTGTATATAATTATTGCCAAATATATTCCATATCTTTATTATTTCCCAAAAATTTAAAATTATATACGTATATATATTTATTTAAAGCATTATTTCATCAATTTATCATAACTAACATAATTTCTTCTAAAATTTCTTTGATTTATAAATTTATTTATTAATAATTTTAGTGTTTGTATTTCGGTTATGTTTCCATTTTATGTTAAGATTTTAATTAATATCTCTCGATTCTTTGTTTTAATTTGATATAATAAAGTAACCCGCATTTCCATGGATTTAATGTATTTGGTGTTTTCCAAGGATACACTTTTTAATATATCCTTTATTTTCTGTAAGTTCTTCTTCATTTACCCCCTAATTAGAACTTGTATAGAAGTACGAATGGTTCTTCAATCGCGGCGAATATTTCTACATATTTTCATAAAAACCTTTTTTTTCCATAAAAACATTTTTCCACCCAAAAAAAATGTTCTTTGTGTTCACTTGTTGTGAAGAATACATCATTAACAGTTCCTTAAAAAACTCTTCATTAAATCGTGGGAAGCTGAAAAAGTTACCCGAAATCATTGAATGCGTTTAACAACAAAAGTCAAATGATCGTACAAACAAAAAGAATATGAAAACGAGTAACGAGTAACTCGAAAAGGAAGAATCACAAAACAAAATCGACTCTTTCAGGTCTTTCTTACAGGCGTCTGTGCTTCAAGACCGACTCCGAGTACAAGTTTTGTCTTTGGCTTTATTCATCGTCGTACACGACTTTCACTATAAAACTTTTAATCAAGAAATTTCACAGTTTGTCTACGAATCGTGGCCACCGCATTTGGTCACTAAACCGAGACCAACGCGAAGTTGTTTTCGAGAATATCTTCATTATTAAGTAGTTGGGTAGTCATATTTGCTTTTTCTATGGTTTTGTTGCATGAGCAATCAGCACGTGACGTCGGTACGCGACACATCATTTACATATAATAATCAATAATTAGCATGTGCAGTTCTGAAGTTCCTTTCCCTGTTTTCTCTTTGCAGCAACGTCGCCGTACATCGATATGCTGCTCTGTCCCGTCCGAGAAGAGTCGTGGAGCTGTGCACGTGAGCAATCAGCGCGTATACTCGACATCTGGGATGGTGAACTAATTACCAAATGGCAGCAACTAAAAGGTAATGAAAACCAATATCACAAAGACCTATTCTTGTCTCTAATTGGATTTAGTTAACAGAACTTGAACTTGTACAAAAACAGTGAATGAATTCGAATTATTCAATTGATTTTCAATAATAACAGAATGTTGATGTAGTCGATCGTGGTAAGAGTTCGTTCAAACTGGTATTGACAAACATGTGGCTCTTTTTTAACCACAACCCGTCAACATCTTCTGTTAAAATCTATTTCTGTTTTCACCACGCAATCAACTATTAATTTATTTGTCTTTTCATTAAAAACAAAAAAGGAAATAGAAAGCATCATGACGAAAAGCTAAAATTGAATTTAAGTCTTTGTCACTTTAAGTAAAACTTTGAAAGTGTTTAAATTTAACTTAAAGTATTTTACCTTTTTATCAATATTTAAGATACTGTTTCCACCTCTGTTTTTGAGATAATACATTATTGTCTTAATGCTCAGTATTGAAGAAAAGCTCAATAAATCTTAAATTCAAATTCAAAATTCACCTGATTTAATTCATAAAAGTTCGAGACGTTTATAAGACAATTAAGTACATTTATAAATTGTTCTTTATACAAATGCAATCATGTTTCTTCAAATATCGAATATAAAAAGCCAATTTTTTCTATTTAAAGAGGCTGTGGTTTAAGTTTGTTGCCAATTTATGAACGGCTTCTGTTGTCTCTGCGAAAACCACGTAATTTAGAAGCCTCGTTAAAAAACCAACAATCGACCGTAAAAAGCTGCCGAGGACAATAAAATGCGGCTGTCAAAACATGCGTTCGCCCCACACCGAAAACCTGCTTATTTTGTGCAACAAATCGTTAAGCGATGTTTTATGTGCAAACACATAACTTTGAGTAGAATTTAATGAGCTTCTCCAGAGACTCTAAAGAAAGGCGTCGCGGTTACATTTTTCAACACTTCAAAGAGGAGAAGTTTCTGCTTTTTTAACTGGAAAGTTTTATTATTAGGTGCAACTGATGCATTTCTGTTTAATCGATGATAAGATCTGTTCTAAAATATAATTCAGATCGATTGAGTGAAGTTTCGACTAAAAATTAGCAGACAAATAATTAAGTAAATTAATATTTTGAAGCTTATATATATGACACCTTTAAATTCTATTCAAGTCGTTGTAACATATTCTTACATTATTCACATTATATTATAATCTCATTCTTATGTTCATTCCAACTTTTCAGTGGAAGCCGACACCCAACTGAACGCAACTCTTCAAAAACGTGGCTACAGCGTTTCCGAAATCCCGACTAAAGAAAAGCCTTCAACGATCCTGAAGAAGATTGAAATCGGCTCCAATTTCATGAAGCAATACTTGGCTGAAACCTTTGACGGGTGAGTAAAAACAAAAGTAATTGAAAGTTTGAATTTAATTTCCATCGTTGCAATTAAAAATAGATTTTTGGGTCGTGAGTACGAAGACCCGCAAGACTACGACACAACGCAGCAAGATGATGATGAAGGCGACGATAATGAGTATAATAATAATGACGAGGAAAACGTCGCCACCGCAGACGATGTTGAAAATGAGTATCAAAACGTTGCTGAAGACGCTGACGCTGAAGAAGTTGATTATGTTGACGATAATAATAGTGATAATAATGAAGAAGAAGAGGAAGAGGAGAAACCATCAGTCGCAACTCCTATTTCGAGCGATAAAAACAACAGTTTAAAGGACGTTCTTGCAAACAGTTCCGGCGGCGATGAGTTCATCGAAATCGCCGATGCCACTGCAGCTGAGGGCCAACTGAAGCGACCTTCTGTGGATGGCGGTAAGAACAAGAACAAGAACAAGAATAAGCGAAAGAATAAGAACAAAAACCGCCGAAAGAAGGGGCAGAAGGGGCAACACGCAGCTTTGGAAACGCAGCCGGCGACCCTGCTGCTGGTACAGCAGGCGCCTCAGCCGCCCGCACCAACCGAAAACGAAGCCATCCAATTACACAGCGGCGACCTGGGAGCGACCTTCGGCGGTAATGGTCACGGCGTCCCAAATAAATTGGCCCAGAAGCGTAGGAAACGCAAGAAGCACGGCCAGAAGCAAGGCCACTCGGGATCCGCGGCGACGGTGCTCCTCGAAGAGGCTCCCTCCAACCACATCGGCGTCCAGTTGCTTGAGGAGTTGGTCGGCGAACCGGATTTGCTCGGCAGCGTTGTCGGCGGCGGCAAGCGGAGACGCCAGCAAAAGTTCCCAACAAAATATGGTAGAAGTAACGGAGGTGTGTGTTGCGTGTGGTTTGTTCAACTGTTCAGCACCCTGTCCCAGCACCTTTCGGCTATCGACCTACGAATCAAAAATCTTTCCCACTCTTCCTTTATTGCTGTCATGTCACTTCTTGCCACAGATTGACGACGTCTTAAAATGAGTTGTCATTGAGCGCTTGTTTCCTAAATCACTTTGAAACTGTTTTCTTTAATAGAATTTTGTTTAAAATTTAAAAGAGACAAACTCTTTTTAAGACGTTTGCACTTCTTTGGTTAGCAAAAGCAAAAGATTAGTTAGTTTTTTCGTTTATCAATCTATTACAATTCGCACGTTTTTGTGTCAGTTTGGTGTGAGTCTTCGCTTATATGAATGAGAGCATTTAGCTTAGCACCGAACCGCGCTTGTATTCTGTCGACAAAGTCGATAAAGCGGTATAAATAAATGATCTTTCACATGGTTCTTGTATATGCTAAAGCTCTTATTATCGAAAGCGAAAGTACTCTTTAGTCTGTTTTTACGCGATTTCTTTTTTAATTTTTTGCCTTTTAAACGATTTTTCGGAAATTCTATCATGTAAAAACAGACTTTTGCTTAAAATAGATTGAATAGAATGATAATTAAGAAAGGTTCAGTGGAATAAAAATTATTTTTGTATTTTTATTAATACACAGTTTATACGATATTTATTTCTAGCCATTTGTAGAATATATTATAGGTTTTTATATAGATATTCATAAGTTTATAGATTTATTTAAGCTTCTTCGGTCTAACGCACTAAATAGCACCTTTTATTAACAAACACGCCCACCTCCCCAAATTTTTTAATAATTATTCGTATTTTTCTTATATTATTATTATTATATTTTTATTAATAGAAAGACTTCAATATGCTTTTGTCCTTTTTTCCCCATTCATTTAACCCAATTTCGATCTTCACCTTCATTCGACGTTCGTCTTCCATTCGCAGTGACACGAGGCAAGAAGAAGAAGAAGAAGAAGGCCCTCATGAAGCTGATTCTGCTCGGCTCTTTCCTCAAGGCCAAAATCGAGTTACTCCTGAAACTGATCGGCACACATTTGCAAGTGAAATTCCTGGCCATCGCGCTGATCGGGCTCGTTATTAACATCGCACGATTCTGGATCGACGTGAAACGCGGCGGAGTTCCACATAAGGTTAGTATTTCACTTCGGCGAGGATTAGAATAACAAAAAATAATAATAAGAACAAAAATTGAGCTGTTATTAGTGTTTAGTTTCTTGAATAATTCTTTTTTTGTTATTTTTTTTTGTTTTGGTTGAATGGTTAGCATCTCTTTTGGAATTAAAATAGACACTTTTTATAATTTAAATGTCATCTTTCGGCTACTGTTTTGCACGTTTTTCCCGCCACAAACTTCAACATGAAACACTTTTTGCGCTAGAGATGAAAGAAAGACGAAAAAGAAATACTAAAAAATAAAAAAATACATTTTAATTTTGTTTTAATCATCCAACATAATTTTAAATGGAATCAAGTTTTAAAATCGTTTATAATGTGTTTTTTTCTGATGATTACGTGATTATTTCTTAATAGTTCCAGTGTAATCTAATCTAATCATATTAATCAAATGGTTTTGTCATTGAAAAATATGAAACTATAACAAAAACACTCCAAAATATAAATGAAAAATTTAATAAAATATAAATAAATATTTTTAAAATTTAAATTTAATATTTAAGTTCATGCTGTTTTTAATGATTTTTGGAAATTTAAAAAATAACTCTTTTAATTGATCTAAATAACTTTCAAATAAATTTTTAGTTGGTGCATTGAATTATTTTTTCTCCGTAACTAAGAAAATTTAAATTTTCAAATAATCACCAGAGGAACACACATTTTTTTATGCAAAACTTTCATAAAAAATATGTTTCCTTTCTTATAAATATAACATGAAATTCAATTGACGAAGTAACCTTTAAAATCACATTCAACTTATAATTGAAAAAATTATAATAATCTTCGCTGTTGTAATTTATTGAAATTAACACAAACACACATGCAGACGCATACATTCACACAATAACACACATAACACATACATCCTTGGGCATCTGTGGTATTTCCTTTTCTCGCTCACAACAAGGAATAAATCTTTCTAACAGGTTGTTTATGTTGAACATGCACATCACCAGCATCACTACGAGGACCACGGCGACGAGTGGGGCGAAGGCGGGGCCGGCAGCAGCTACTGGAAGCGCTCGTTGACGGAGGAGAACGCAGAGGGCGGTTCCACTGCCAGCTATGAGGCACTCAGGCCTCAGTACGATTCGCATTACTTGGCCTATCGAAGTCATCGGCGGTAGGCGTGGCGCATCGTACACTGTAAATACCCGCTACAAGTCTGCTTGTCCGAGTAACGGAAACCTGCTAATAATAAGTTTCGAAGAAGTATTTAAGAAGTTAAAGCCAGAAATAGAATTAAAATTAAACTATAATTATAAATAAACAAATGAATATATTTGCTCTTTGTCAGCTTTTAGCGCACCTTTTCAGTTGTGATAAAAGGGACGAAGGTAGAAAATTTAAAACTAATTAAAATTAAACTTAACACTGATTTTTATTTCGTTAAATCATTTGTGCAACAAATTAAGTGTTTCCATTATTTATAATTTAATTTATGCTCATTATTAAAAACAACTTTACCAAAATAACTCTTTGTTCACTAAAAATACAAATAACACTGAATTAAATATAAAAAACTTGGTTTTATTTCATTTTTCATAACATTCAACTTAGTTACACGAAAAATTAAAAAACAATCTTTTAAAAATTTAAATTGAAGGCAAAATCATTTAAAAATATATTTTTAATACAAACTTTCTATACTTAGACTCAATAAAAACCCTTGAAATATGTTTGAATTACTTTAATTAAATCATGCGATTGCGAAAGTTTCAATGATTTGCAAAACAGCGAACTTTCCTTCGAGTGCAAACACCGAAACAGAGCAAAAGAATATAAATGCAAACATAATGCGGTCAACTCTGAGTTTCGCTCAATTAAAATCTCTCCAACTTTTAGTCGTTGCCTAGAATTTCAATAACGTTGTGAAAGATATTCAAAATGAGAACAAATCGATAACATGCACGCGTTCGCGAGTTATCAGCCCAATTCTCATTGCTGTACTCTGCTGAAATACCAAATAAGTTAAGAGCAATTCAATAAAAACAGGAGCACCAACGACACACCAACGCCAATAAAAATTTGTGTTCACAAGTTAAGCAGCCGCAGCGCCAGAATCAACACCCTGAGCAACCGTTATGCGTGGCCAAAAATTCTGGCAGAAGCGCCACAAATACGTCGTTCCATCCAACTGCGGAAGCTCGAAGAGGTGAATAGACTCGAGCTTCGCCCCGCCAACTGTTTAATCATGCAGCGTTCGTCGGGAAGAATTCGCGTGTTTTCGCAATTATTTCGCGCTTTGGCGAAAACTCTTTGTCATCCGTCACTGGATCTCGACTCGGTTGAAAGTTATTTGAGCTTCGACGTATTTTGCGACAATATTTATTGATAACAACGACCAATTTGGATCGAATGTCGCATGTTATATATATATAAACGCGACAAATTCATAGTTTCCCTGAAGGCACAAATAATTTTAAGCATTTATAGCGTAACTTTTCAACATTTCCTGAAAATATAATGATTTTTCTAATGTTTAATTAATCATGAAAGAGAAATGGAAATTTGTACAAGTAAATTTTTATAGCTTATATTTTAATGCATAAAATTTAGAATCAAAAACTATATAAACATATAAAAAGCCTCACTAAAACAAATCGTGAAATCAAATTTAAAAGCCTCATTTTTTCGTCATAAAAATAAACATTTATATAAAGAGAAGTTCAATATATATTCAGTTTGTGATTCGGTAATAAAATTTAGAAATGTGTTTACAATAAAAGTTCATTTATTGTAAATAATGGAGAATTTGATATCAATTAAAATAAAATCGAATCGATGGAAGTAACACGATTTCGAGCGTATTACGATTTCAGTATAGTAAAAATTTAGGAAGCAGTTTTTATTGCTGCGTGATCGGCATTTATTTAACGCACTTTCTATTGCCACAGGCTCAATCAATTGGCCAGAGTACATTACTATAAATAGACAGCATTTGAATGGAGCTGCGCTTGAGTGAACGGCGCCAAAAAAGTATCTAAAATACAAAACATGTAAGTTTTTTAAAAATTTAAATCTATTTGGAAGCTTTTCGGCTAAAAATAGATCTATAGATTCAGATCAAAACCAACGCTAAAAGGAGAATTATTAATGTAAAGATGTGAAATATAAAACTTGTTCGAAAGACTTAAGCCACGAACTCGAATGCAGAATTAATGAATATTGAATAGAAAAATTCTCTATTTGGTTCTACTTAAATGCACTTTATACAAACATATACTTAAACTTCTTTAGCAATCACCCGTATTCTATAAATCAGCTTTCGTGGCCTAAAATATTTTTAACATTTGCACCAATAAATTTATTCGCGTCTTCAGCTCCTGCCAAGCGCATTCCCACGTATAAAACACATTGACACTAAACTAAAGCAACCTAATATCAGCGTTCTACAGAGCAGCTTTTTACTTTTCCGAAATAATTTCGGTAACTTTCCAAAAATTTCTTTATTCTTTAATGTTGAATTCTTGCAGTCAGCCATTCGGAATGTTTCTTGCAGCGTCAATTATGGCCGCGTCTATCAGGAATAATTTTGCATTCTACTCATGTCGGAGCGGAGAAAAAATCGAGAAAAACAATCTAGAACCGCTCAGCAGAAGCCACAATCAACTGCAATCACCATTCACGGTCTGAAGTTGGACTTGCGTAAATTCTTCATGTGATTCGACGCTGTTGCCATGCCGTATGCCACGCGAAGGGCGCAAATGTAGTCGTCAGCTGCGGTGCGCTGCATTGGCAAAACCTCCGCGTTTCGCTTGCTCGCTGCGATAAGAGATTACCATAAAATGCTGTTTCTGCCTGGTTGTCTGCTCGTCCTTTGTTCCCGGTGAAACTTGCATTTGTTGGCCATAAATTTCACTGGCGAATGCAAAAGAATTGTTTAATTAAATATGTAATGCATTTGATTAAATGGCATTGCTTTGCGCTGCAGCGGAATGAACTCGTTGAAGTCTTCAATCAATTTTAACATATCGTGTAATTTTTGTCATTTAGAGAATCATGAATGGAATAAATTTACTTATTTATTAGACACAGCGGTCTATGATATTGAATTGTATAAGTATTTCCGTTTCTGCTTTAAATGGAGGAAGTGAAAGGAATTCTCATTTCCTTGAAGAAAAAATTCAAAAACGTCAGCAACTTCGTTCACTTCCTCGACACTTTTCTTTCTTCCCTTGAATAGAACTCTAAGGAGAGTATCTGTTATTCTTTCTCGTTCGTTTCGTTTTGGTTTCTTATATTTCTCTTATACTTTATATCACATCAAAGATATATTTTCTTCTTTAATTTTTGTCTCTTAACATTTAAAACTGAAATTTAACGATCCTGCGATCTTTTCTCGACTTGATTAAGGTTGTGAACATTCCTGTAGCTGCTCTTTTTGAGCTGCTAGCAACAATTTGAGGTCAAATCTCCATTCTGCCTCCGCCCCTTACTTTTTGTAACTCTTTTTCACAATTAATCATTCATAAATTGAACGTTTTCACGCAGCCAATGTCTATGTCAGCGCGTTGACAGGCACTCGAACGTGACGCTGTCAAATTGTAGAGCAGCAGCAGCCACGTTAATACACCGAATCAGCCGTTCGCCAATATTCCGGCGCTACGGTCAATATCAATGAAGCCCGCTCACTATCGCACTATTTGATGGTTCACGGAATGGAAATTTATTGCAAAAATCCGAAAAAACGTATTCAGAGGCGCAACTGAGATACCGTTTAATCGCCATTCCACTGCTTTATTTTATATTCGCACATTTTTGCTGTCTCCGTCGGTCGTCAACTGAATTCGCATTCAAAATCATCCATGTTACAATAAATAAAATTTTACGCTTGAGCCATGAAGAGAATAAAAAAGATTTGGACGAATTGAATTATTCTTTTGATTAAATTTGTCAAAATTAAATATATTTCTCCGACTGTTTCCGGAGCTTGGTGACTACTGTTGAATAGAAAAATCCTTAATAGGAGAATGTCTGACATCTAAAAAATAGATCAAGAATGGGTTCTTCATTCAAATTAATCATTTATTCGTACATGAAACGTATTTGCGAAATGAGCTGAACGTGTTGCTCCATGTTCTTTCACCCTGTTCGCAGTTTTTATTATAAACTCTGTTCGACGAGATTTTGTTCATTTATAATAATTAATGTTTCGCATCGATCGATCGTTCGCATGTCAAAGACGTGTGTGAAAATCAAACGACTACGATTTATGAGCTTCTTCTCTGCTTTTTTAAAATAGAGACTCTTCAATATTGTCGCGGCCGTCGCTGGCGGTTGCGAAGGCAGCGACCATAATTTAAACAAGGTCAATATCAATTAGCTTAAAGTGTCGGCAGGTGTGTGCTGAGTTCGTTTGACATGCGTGGCGTTCACGATTCTGCATGAGCGCCGATCAAAGTCGAAGAAAGTAGTTTTTGTTGTCTATTATTTTATTAATTCTTTAATTTTAAGTTTGATAGAGCTTTTTTTTCTTGGTTTTCTGCTTCTCTTCATTAACTTTTGAATTTTTAATTGTTGCAGTGACAGCAGCTGTCAACGCTGGGAGTGGATCGGCTCTAGAAGATGTCAGTCACTGCTCAGTGACATGTGTCACGTGTTTGACCCGCCCACTCAGAAAACTGAATTAATCAATTTTCAGCGAATTCAGTAAACGCAGCAACCACAATAAAAATACCTTTAAAAAATAAAAATACTTGTCACATTGTAGTTTCAAACGACTTCAAAACTGTTTATATTAAAAGAGAAATTGCACTAATTTTTTGCACGATAGACGACGACTCAGAAAATTTCTATATTTTAATTTATTTTATAGTATATTTCGGATATTCCTGATGCATTTAAATGATGTGTGAATGGAAACAGAATAAAATTATTAATGGCTGCTTCACTGGAACAGTTAAAGGAGAAGGAGATTATTTATTATTTATTTATTCCTGGGAAGTGACGAAGGAGAGTTTCTCAGTCCTCAGGTTGGGCGCGAAAGATTCCAAGCAAATCGTTTGTTGTTCCTTCGCCTTGATGTCTGTCGTCAGATTAGTTTCGCATACGTGCCTTCAACATTTGTGATCTCAGCGACAAAAGCGAAGTCAAAACCGAAACTCGTCGCTCATGGAAAATGAGTTTTATTTTTCTTTTTGCTGATATGAAATGTTTTATGCGATTAAAATATTTTTAAACAGACAGGAATTAAAGCAATTGCAAGAATAAAATACATGTAATGCCTATTTTTTGTAATTTATTTTTTATTTTGTAACTCATCGCTTTGTGAGTTGTGTTTCATTGGCTCATTCTTCTTGTACTTTTCCTCTTCTAGTTTTTCTTTCATTAATCTGTAATTAATAGCTTTATTGTATAATTTTACACATGTTGTTAAACGTCAAACACGTTCTGTATTCAGCGCATTCTACTAAAAAGCGAAAGCTTCAAATGTCATTGACATCGGAAGTTAAAACATGGCGTCGCTGTAACTTTAAAGCGGCCGCCATTGCTGCAAGAAGTTATGACTGAGACAGTTATGGATACTGAATGGAAAAATGTACTACAGAAAGATCAGTCAATTAAGAAATTCGAACAGTAAACAAAAGATTTCATAAATACAAAATCACAATTAATCACTCAAAAAACAAAACACAAATGTGTCCAAGGGATTAAATTATAAAAGAAAAACATTAAAACAGATTATTAGAAGATTTTCCTTATATTGCTTTTTTTCTATTAACTTCTATAGTCTGCTTAATTCCTTAATAAAGAAATGAACTCTTTTCATTCCGTAACGGATTTCGACTTCTTTAGAATTTTGGATCCTTTTTCCTTATCAAAGTTTGCAATAATGACAAAGTGTATGTACAAATTTCGGCCGGAAATGAAATATAAATGATAAAGAGTATCAGAGGATCTTATAAATAAGTTTTTTATAGAATTTGGTGGAATATCCGCTCATATCCTGTCGACAATCATAAATCTGAGTGTATAAACAATAAAATCTTGCCGGATTTTATGCAGGATTTTGGAAATGAATAAAGGATTTTATGCTTAAAATTCTTTTCATGATCACTTTTCTGCACTTTCCGAATTTTTGCTTCGTTGCTGTTTTCCCCGCCAAAGTGAAATATTCGAGCCTCTCTCTTTAATTTGACCAGACAACATGCAGCAGGGATCGGCTTCGGAGTTCGTACGTAATGAAGACGTTATCGCAGACAGCACACGTCTTCGAAATGAACGCCAACTCATGTCACGCATTTCTACTCACACACGCGCGCAGTTAAACGACTGCACACACACACAACTGAGTTAACACACACTGGCTCAATGTTTGTCATGTCGTTTCTGACTTCGACTGTTGCCGGTTTTGTTGTTGGGGGCGGCATCGCAGCGCGTTCTTCGCTGCGCTCTCCTTTGAATTTATAATAAATCAAAGTGAAGAATATAAATGGAGACCAACACAACTCGAGCCATCGCAGTTAGTATTTTTCAGCCAACGGAGCCTCAACGGAGCTGAGTGCGAGCTTTGGTCTTGAAACCCGATTCAGCAGAGGAAGAAACTCCGCCGTCTAGCAAAAGCCGCTTAAGGAATATTTTGTTCTGTCAAATAAAGGATTACGTGTGAAGTAAATAGAGAGTAGAAAGAGTGGTAAAGAGAAAGAGAGAGATAGTGAATTTGTAGATTACGAAAATATCTTTGAAGAAAAACCGGAAATTATTTTCCCTCGCCAGATCGGAAAGTGCTAAAGTGCAATCAAAGAGAAATCAAAGTTTTTCGAACTTAAGTAGATAAGAAATTGTGATGAAAATGTGGAAAACGCTGCTGTTGCTGCTCTGTCTCAGTGGGTACTGCTGCGCGGGACCTCTTCAATCAAAGGTTAGTTCATGGCATACAAAACGAACATTGGAACGTTTCCAATGGCGAAAACTTCTCAAACTTATTTTCGAACATCTGCCGATTGTTTTGCCAATTTTCAAATCACTGAAGTTGACTTCTTTCGATCCATGGCTTGGTCTTTCCGGCACGATGAAGCCACTTCCGGATAAGTTTAATCATGTCTCGCTCACAAACGGAAATTCTGCTTCAATCCGTTGTGGAAGCAAAAGTGTGTAAAAGGCGATGACTATAAAAAGCGGCGTGCAGAACGCAATTATTAAAATAATATTCAGGAACTTTTTCTTTTATTTTTTCCCCTTTTTTGCTTTACATTTATTATGATTCTTCTTTTCTCTTTAATTTTTTGCTTTACATTTATGGCAAAAAAAACACCTCAAAATATTATTAGACTTTTCTTAATTTTTTTTTTTTTTTTTGTTTTGTTTCTCACATTTTTATAATTTTAATTTTCTTCTTAAGTGAAATCAAATTTTAAAGTAAAAAATATATCGCATCAACTTAAAGTTAAAAAACATTAGAAACATCCAACTTTTTATTTCTGTTGTTGGTTTATAAAATCACAGCAACTTTTTAAAACTTGTTGGATTCTTTTTATTTTTTCCGTCGTTATCTTTTTAGTCATTTAGCATATTTATTTCTAGAACTACAGCAATTAATATTCTGTGGATGGTGTCGATTACGATCGAAGAACCGTAGAGAAGAAACGACCAACAGAACCCATGTCTAGACATGACTTTCATTATGGATTCCTTTTTGCACAAAGTAGTACATTTATTTGCTTTTATAGACTGAAATATAAGACAATTCATCTTTAGCACTTCATAGCATTTAAAACTTAGTGTATATACCAGAAAATATTGGACCTACTTTATCTTTGGACAAATAAATCTTCAAAGTACCCAATATTTTATGCTCTGAGATTATTTTTACCAGAAATCCTAACGTTTGCCCGATAATAACTTCAAATGTAGTGTCCAAGGTTCTTTTAAAATATAGACAAATGATTTTAAGAGGAAGGAACCACCGACCGAAGTTTAAAATGCCCGAATTGCACTTTCTTAGAATAGTTGCATGGCTTAAAATCTGTTTATATCGACATTCAAATTCGTCTTGCTGCAAAAGCATTTATTCAAATCAAATAATAAAAGTCACGTATATAGAAAATTCCGTGATCAAGTCATTCGATCGGAAAGCCTTAAAACCGAATGAATGAATGATCAAAATTATTCAAATACTTATGACCATAAAAGACCGAAATTATGAAATGCAAACGCAGGTGCAACCAAATCGAAAGCCGCAGTCACAGTCAATACCACGGCACATGCCACTGAAAACTATTACATTGCCAGTAGCTTATCATACAATTAGTTCCGAATCGAAGCCGGGTCTCAAAGCCACTCGGGTACCGCGTTGAACCACGGACAGAAATTTCACTTTGCACCTTCCGATGGAAAACTAGAACAGAAGTGAAATTTCGCTGGAAGCCTCATCGACGCCTGATTTTTTAGGCGAGAATGCGAAACGGAATAGAAACTAAAACTAAACGTCCAACGAGTGTTGAGTCTTTGGTGCTCAAGTTAATAGCTTCGAATTCGAATTGAATCATTCAAAGTGCACCGTCGCTGGTCACGTGCAACTATGTGATTTTTGTGTTTTTTGGTCGAGGGGAGGCAGGGGAAAAGTAAAACTCGTCTCACAACAGGGGAAAAGTATTTCGGTTTAGAAGTTAATATATATTTTTTGAATAGTGGCCTTTTCTGTATGCAGAGCACGACTTCATATCGCTTGAAGAGAGTCAGTGAGAGGTTTATGAAGCCGAAGCTGATCTAATTTCAGTGTGGAACTCGAAGCTTCTTGCATTTGTTTGTATGTGTTTTCAATTGTAATCTTTCAGAGAAACATTTTTCAACATCAGGATGCGCCGTTAGTGAAGGAAGCTGTCAGCTTCGAAGAAGAAGATTCCGAAGATCGTCGTGTGCCGTCGGGCTTGCCGATGATGCCCACGCTCACCTTGCCGAGCAACGCCACCTCGATTCGCGCCGACATCACGGACAGCTTCTCGTGCGACAACAAAGCTTACGGTTACTACGCGGACGTGGAGAACGACTGTCAGATCTTCCACGTTTGCTTGCCGGTAACGTACGCCGACGGCAAGGAGAACACCTTCAGATGGAGCTTCATATGCCCCGAAGAAACGATCTTCAGCCAGGTGAGAAATAACAAAGAAGCTGATAGAAAAGTAATTATTTATAACTTCCTCTACAGGACTCGTTCACGTGCATGCGTCCAGAGGACATGACCATCGAATGCGTGGAGTCATTTAAGTACTACGAACTCAATAGGAACTTCGGCGCAATCGAAGAGGATGCAGAAAAGAATCCTACACCAGAGAGCAGCGAGGACCAACAACCGGCGATGACTGTTCGAGTGGAGCTTCCTGTGAAACCAATTCCAGAAGAAGAACAAGAAAAAATAGCAGAAGCAACTCCGGCCGTTGAACCACTCACAGAGGCAAAGAAACCAGTAAAAACGATCGTTCCGACCCGTAGAAAGCCAGTTCAATTGCAAGCGGTCCTCAAGAAAAAGCCTAGTTCCTTAAACAATCTGCGTAAAGTACCAACAGTGGGTAATGAGCCAGCAGCACCTTCCACACAAACAGTTGACCCTAAGCCAAGTGAAGAAGAGGTCAAGCCTTTGGCCAACAGATTTCACAAGCGTCCAATCAGTGCATCTACTCCATCCATAGACAACGTTCGTGTACAGAAGCCAGACAACATTAATCCGATCCGGGCTGACCTATTTAACCAAGTACGCAAGCGTCCAAGCTACTTCAACAAAAAGGATTCCACCGCAGCGCCGGTTTCTACGCCCTCCGAGCAGAAGATGGAGCAACAACAGCCGCAACTGGTTGAGCCACAGCCCACACTGAATCTGGAATCCATTTTTACACCAAGCTATCAAGCAGCACCGACGCCACTTCAAGTAACTGAAGAAGATGGAGCTGTGGCAAGCTCATCTGATACTGTAGCTCAGCCGTCAGAAGCTGCTGCTGTTTATGTAAAACCTGCAGAGGAGCAGATCGTTGCGAAACCCGAAGGCATTGAAAATACAAATCAGTTTACCACACCCCAAACTCAAGCACCAGCGGATACTCTAGATAATTCAGAAAGGCCGGTTGAAGTGACGATAGAACTCGATGTGCCAGCAAAACCAGAAGTTCCTATCAAAGAGATCGACAACGTGAAAGAGGTTAAGCCTATCGTGTTCCCAGAAGCTGCTTCAGTTCCAGAAGCTCCTGTGACTAAAGTTGAAGCAGCGGTAGAAGTTGAAGATTCGCCCACTGAAGTAATTGTTGCAGGTGTCGAAAATCCAGTGGAAGAAGTTGCAGCCGATATTAATCAGGACGTGGCAGTGGAAGTGGCTAAACCGAAACCAGTTGTTGAACTCCTGATTTCCTCTGAATCTGATAACAACGACGATATCAAAGCTGAAAAACACGCAGAGGAAAACGTCGAGGGTGCAAATGCTGTAGATGAAACCGAAAACCAAAAGAATATTCCTCAAGAAGAAGAAAATACTGTTGCCGAATTGGACCCGAAGAAGCCTGAAGAAATTGATTCAGAACCTGAACCGATTGCGTCGGTCGATGAACCGAACGCCGTAGAAAGTGACGCTGCAGGTGTTAAACCGATCGAAGCAATCGAGGAGATCCCAGCAGTTATTGCTGAAGAGCAAACTCAACCGGAAGACGCTGAAGAAGAACAGGTCGAAGCGGAAAGTGCAAATAAGCCTCCTGCTACTGATGACGATACAACTAGCATCGAAGTTGCCGCAGGTGATGTACCTGAAAGTGAAGGTTCGTTGGAACCAACTTTGGAAGAAATGGAAGAGGAGAAGCCTGCGAATGCCATCGAAACCATGCCGGCCACGTCGGAGATGCAGGTGCCCGATCCTATTGTTCAGGCGATGTTCCCCAACACCTTAAAGCAAAGCAGTGGTGGCTTCAAGCCTGTCGATCCCGGAATGGCTGCTGAAGCAGAAGCATTAATCACCGATTTCCTCTCCACTTTTATGAAATCCGATACTTCAAATAACAAGCCAATATATCCAAACGAAAGCCATCCAGAAGTGGCAGACGCTGATGACATCGTGGAAGAAGTCAAGGCAGAAATTGGTCAGGAAGCACAGGATGAAGATCTGTCCGTGAAGGAGAGTTCTGCTGAAGACGGTGCTGTAAATGCCGATGAAGAAGAAAGCAAAATTGTGACTGAGGACTCGGGAGCAGAGAAATCAGAGGAGTCAGAAATTATTCAAGAAATATCCAACGTCGCGGAAGATGTTGTCGATGCCAAAGCTACCAGCGAAACTGCTTCAAAAGCTGCTCCACAAGTTGTCGAAGCCCAAACACAGATGCTTAAAAATGAATTTCCCTCCTCAAATATGCTTATGTTCAATAACTTTCCCGACAGCATGTACCACATCCCTGTCAAGGTCATCTCCACGCCGGAAGAAGAAGAAAAGAATAATGCGCCTGCTTCTGCTGTGGAAAAAGCTAAGGAAGCGGCAGAAGAACAACTCGATAGGGTTGCAGCGGCAGAGGAAACACAGCCACAACAAGAAGTTGCTTCTGTATATAATCCGCTTAGCATTGATGATGTCGTTGAACTAGTGAAGGAGCGCCTCGAACAGAAACCAACGGCGGAAAATGAATACGTTGAAGGGATAATTCCTAGTAAGCAGAACCTTGCCGAAGATCTACCCATTGATTCACAAGCCAACGAGGAAATAATTATGCCTATCTACCAACGAGTAATCGATGCTGCGCCGAGCATGTTAAAGGGTCAAATTCATCATGCCAATGAGCCGAAAGAAGTCGACACCGACTCGAAACAATCGCAGCCAACGGAAGAAAAACATAATGCATCTGAGGACACCGATATTCAAGAAGAACTGCGAACAGAGGTACAACAAAAAGAAGCGCAACTGACTGAAAATCAATCAGAGGCCGCGCGCAATTTCCGAGGCCGCAGTATGAAGAATGCCAAAATGGATCCACGCAAACGCCGCTTCCTGTTCAGGTCGGATGTCAGCTAAATCAGGTTCCTCTTCAGGTCCGATGCCAGGACTGCTGAAAATGCCCGCGCTTCCCGCTCTTACATTTGATATATAAGGTTTCCTTGTTAAGTTGCCCCGAGTCATTTTCCTACTTTCGTTTTACTATAGTTTTCAAAATCCTTCGTTCTTATTGTTGCAGATACTTTTTAAATTTACTGTAATTTATTACATTTTAGGCATATTCGTAGAACTACACAAATATTATTGAAATAAAATGACAAACTTTAATTTAATAAGTTCTTTTTTTATATTTTGCAATAGTCTGGGCCGTTTCCAGTATACTATAGTATAGTCCAATAGTTCCAGTTGCCATGAACAGTTTTACAAGTTAGGGGCAGATTTTTGCAACAACAGAAATACTCCCTAGCAGTTCACCTATGACCCAAGTAAGTTTCTCAAGCAATCGATATATGGTTTATTAAGATTAGTAGCTGACCCCGCCAACAAAGGCGTCAGTAAATATGTTTCTGACGTTAGAGGTCTTACTGACTTCCGCTCATCACTCACTCGCTCTCAAACGCTCTCTATCCCCCACCATTGCCACAAACACCCACAATACCTTCTTCAACACCAATGAGAACGAAAAAATTTCAGCTTCAGACTTGGCGCGCCCCTTCCAAGCTTCCAAAATTAAAATTTCAATAATCGAACTTAATTTTATTCAGTTTGCATTAAAGCTAGTATTTAGAAATAATTATTTTAAATGAAAACATAGCATAGACTATATAGTTTTTATGATAAGTTGTTAAAATTTCAGTAAATTACTCAAGTTCAGTTAAAATATAATCTGCGAATAAGAAATTTCCAATAAAATTCTTATTCCCATTCTATTTCTGTTCCACAATGGAGAGCTTTCAAAGACTTAGGAATAGCATGCAATATAACATCATTTAGTAATAGTTTTAAGAGTTATTAAAGACTTACAATTAAACTACTCAAAAAAACTTAAGAAAAGTATAAATACCTATTTGAAAAACGAAATAAGTAAATTTTAATAGTAAAATAAAAATCTTCTTAGTATCATATTGGGAATAAGTATAATTCTTTCAGACATTATTTAACTAAAAACTATCTTAAAGTGTAAAATTATATTTCATGTTTTTTTATGAACATTTCTACAAAAATATCTGAACAATTAATTATAGCAATAATAGTAATTCAATTTATCCAAAAAGGCGGAAAAATATATTTAATTTGCATCACAGGAGCTTCGAAGCTTATAAAAAACCACAACAAATAAAAATAAAGGTTAACAATAGAGAAAATCGGCAAAAATACAAAGATACAGTCGTGTGAACTCTGAACTCTGCGCTGCTTTGGATGCTTAGCTGTATGGGATGATGAAAGATTTACACAAGACATCAAAAGCTGACCTACTATGATTAAAATAGATAAATAACGAACCTTGTTCAAAAAATAAATTTAAATATTAACTCTAAAATCTTAAATTAAAAAGCGATAAAATTATTCTATTCAATTTGATTATGCTTCCGTTTCCTCTCCATCGCCTGCCGCCAACTCCTCGGGTGAGCGCAAATCAATGGCGAACTTCTGCCTTGTCGGCGTTATTAAGTTCGCCACATTTTCGCCGGACTCCTTCACGCGTCTCGAGTAGTCCTGAAACGCGGCCGCCAGCGTGAAGGTCAACTTGCGCGCTACCGCTCGAGAGTCACAAACGAACGCATGCACCTCGAACGGATGCGGACTGTGCGCGTCCTTGACGACAATCATGGCGAAGACGCGCGTATAGACCAGATCCTGGACGCCGTAGGATATCGTGTCGATGGGGTAGCTCCAGTTGTTGATGCTGGCCTTCGGTGCTATAATCGCGATGCTGACTCCGGCCGTGGAGACCGTCAGATTGCAGTGCGGCAACACTTTAGTGGGCGGGAGATTCTTGGCAACGCCTACCATTATGTCGACAGGACGACGCGTGTATTTGATGCCCCACAAACCGCGTGAGACCTCGGAGCCAATATATTTGACCTGTAGAAATAAAAGATGAAAGCCTTTAACAATTTTATTATTTTACATATTTTTAGAACAATTTAAAGTCCTACAGACTAATTTCCAGTTTGCTTTTTCGTTGGGTCTATTAAAAGATCGTCTGTCGGCTTTATTATATATTTTTTGGCTTTATTATATATATTTTTTTGTTTTGGTTTGTTTTCCCTCAACTGTACAGCGATGTATTGTTGTTATTTGTACAGCTGCTACGAACTTACAAAAGCAACATAGACTACGCCGAGAACGCAGCAAAGCCAAAGCGCTTTAAAAAGCTAATGGAAAAGTCAGTTTTCACATTTCTTCGCGCACCTACAACATGATTTGCATCCGCTCGCTGACCGGATGTAACGGACTTTCCACGAATGAACAAATGACACTCCGAGCAGACGCAGCAACGCTGAAGCAACGGCGAAGCACCTCCGCGGACAGACGAACTTACGAATGCGCTGTCATTTAAACCTTCCTGTGGCACGGGCTCAGAGCTCAGTGCCAACGTAGCTTATCGTAATAATCATGAAAAGCAGTGGCGATGATGACGTAGAGGAGTGCGCGATAAAAACAATACTGAAATTCAGCATTACTTTAAGTAGCGAAGCGTGACTCGTATCGAGTTAGAAATAAACTTTGAACATACTCTAAATTGTATTCGCCCATGAAACGAAGCAAATATTATTGCAAATAAATGTCAATAAGATTTTACAACAATTATTATATGAAGGCCCCAGATGAGTTTGCTTCTATAAAAGTACGCTTATAAAACAGAAATTTATTGTCAATCCTATTGAAGCGATGAAATATTTTCAATTCGGAAGTAATGAATATAAAAACCAATGAAGCATTTATAATGATAATTAAAATAAACCGAAGATGATTATAAAGCATAGGCAGAGATTGTGATATAAACGTGAACAATAGAAACTTTAATCGTTAAAGGAAAAATACAAAAATATTTATAATATTTCCCTGATAAAAGGGAAGAAAATATATCAGCAAAAGTGATAATATTTGCAATCTTATCTTATATTGGAAGAGAGGCAAATCAATATTGTCATTACAATCAATATTCTCAGCATTAAGAGGAAGTAGTAATGAGGTACTTTTCTTAGTTGGTCGGTATCAGCAACAATTTTACAGCAAAGAACTCGAGAGTTAAAAGAGCTGTGATTATCACGATTTCTAGCAGCAGAGTTTGCATTCGAAATAATAAATGTTTAGGTAAGATTTGAGATTGACTTAAATAATTACTCTGAATACGAAGTTGAAGAGAAAAGCTGATAAATAATTAAATATACAATTAATTGATTTCTTTAAATTGGAATTAAAAATAAGGTATTCATTTATTTAGATATTTTGATTATATTGAAAGTTTGTCATTAGAAAAGGACTCATATTTAAATAAAAATTCAGAAAACTAAGAGTTAAATTCATAGTAGGACTCTTACTTACTTTAAAAGATATCGGAAGATCCTCGATATTAACCTGTGACTCCAAATCGGTTCCGATCGTTGACATTTTATTTCATTTGTTTACTGTTGTTATTACGAAAGCAAATAATTCATTGGCTTTCACTTCATTCCATCATCATTTGAAGATTCTGTCCTGTAAGAGAAATAATTATAAAATATTTTAAAAAAATTCCCTAGCATTTGTAGATTCTACTGCAGATTATTTGAAATTCGAATTACCTGCTTCTAATTCTCACAGCTTGGTTGAGTTCTCACTGAAGCGACGATCTGAAGTGATATAAAAAGAACAAACTACATTTGAGCAAGTAAATGAAGCGCTTTAATATATCTAAGAGTAATTCAATACCTGATAAAGTATCAAAAACTTGAAACGACAACGAAAATTTGCATTTCTTTTGGTTTTCTGCTGCTCATATTTTCTTTTATTTGTATTTCCTTATCGTTTTTGTCGTAATAAGAGTTTAGGTCGTAATAAGAGTTCTTCAAATGACGTAGATGCGATATAGAAGGTGTTTCTACATATGTCGACGGAAACGATTTTAAGGTAGATTTTTTTAAATGCAACGGCGTGAAGTAAATTACTGTGTTAAGCAAAGTTTGTGGGATACAAAATTGATGTGGAAAAATTTATTTGTGTCAGTTTAAACATTGCCCACGTTCAATTTTTATATTCTGAGTTTTTACTTTGTAGAAACACCGGACAAGGATTGATTACTGACTGATTCTGAGCCGAAAAAGTTTAAATTAAATTAATTCCAGATGAGGAAATAAATTTTTGAATATGTAATTATATATTTGGAAAATATTAAATTGTTTTTAAAAAGTATTATTTATTTTTAAAACACTTTCATAATTAAACTCCTCTTTCTCTCTCTCGCTCTCTGCTTTATAAGAAATAAAATGCAGGCAATGATAATTTGTATAATGAAGAAGATGGTGATTATGGCGATGAGGATGGGTTCAATGATGATGAAGTTAAACTACGCAATCAATCAGGTCAACGAAAACATTTCGAAACATTTGAACATTAAATTATTGTAATGTTTGTAGAGCTGTCAATAAAAACTGTTACTCTTTGATATATCACTAAATACAACACTTCATTGCTTAAAATAAAACACCTTTTTAACGAATTTTGTTGTTTTAGGAAAATCATTCTCACTCACGGATAAAAGAAGCTTCAATAACAATTCTTTTATTCATATAAAACTTCTGTTAATTATTTTTAATTCGATTTTAGGTGGAAATATCTGTTTTTTTAAGTTTGGAAATTGAATCACCTTCGCTGCAGACGCTGCGATGACTGACTGCACGAGGCGAGCGTTGTTTTGGAGTGCCTTTGGATCAGCGATGTCCAAACTCACACTGTCACATTTTAAGTATGTGTATGAATGGCTTCTTAACCTGCACTGAAGAAAATTAATACTTCGAAGTACGAAGCATTAGTTTCTTTTTGTTAAATTCTGCTACGATTATTGCAACACATTTAAAGTTTTAACAAACATGTACAAGCGTGAAAAGTATCACACCTCAATTATTTGCTAAAGTTTTACGTATCTTTAGTTGAGAGCGACGGAAAACGAGATATTAGATGCGTTTATATGAATAATGGAGCTTATTCGTAACAAATGTTTTAAGTTATACATTAAATATGATTTTTGCAATAAAATATAATAATATTATATAATATAAAGGAAAAATCCGCATTAACACAAACAGCGACTTTTTTTTTTGGGTGTAGCCAAATCAAACTTTCATGAATGCTCACGCAATTTCGGCAAATGCACTCATTGTATACATATTAAGGTGCTCAAAAATTGAGTGGCCGAATGGCTGCTCATGGGCGACGATGCTTTGGATACAAGTCCAGAGAGCAACTCATGCAAGACTCGCCTAGAGCACAGCGTCAGCTGATCGCACTGCACACAACTCCACGAACTTCACATAATTACCAGACGCTCTGTCTGCCTCTAATGCATCGTCGCCCATGAGCAGCCATTCGGCCACTCAATTTTTGAGCACCTTAATATGTATACAATGAGTGCATTTGCCGAAATTGCGTGAGCATTCATGAAAGTTTGATTTGGCTACACCCAAAAACATTATCGCTGTTTGTGTTAATGGGGATTTTTCCTTTATATTATATAATATTATTAATGGCATCATTTTCTACCACCGAACGTTTACGGTTGTTTCTATCACGGTGGTTCTTAAAACACAATTTTCTATCTTCCAGTCTACCGTTCGTTCAGCGCCTTGCTTTCGTTCAACTTTTCCAGCACTTCCCGACCAAACGTTTGGCTGCCAGTACTGTGTGTATACATACTATAGATTTGTCTTTTCGTGTATACTCGGTTAACTCTTTCCTTCTCATGATTGTCTCGATTCAATAATTCTGTTGATATACCTGAGCTTGCCTAGCACATTCTATATGCACAAATGTCAGCTGTTTCTTTGCTAGAGCTAGTAATTATAGAGTGAAAGTAAAGTGAATGTAAACAATATAAAGTGAATATATTAATAAAGTGCATTATAGAGCATTTATAGAGTGAAAGTAGAGTAAATATAAATAATATAAAGTGAATATATAAATTAAGTGTTATAAACAATATATTGATCATGATTTTCGCCGAGTTTTTGATGAGTAGCTCTGATGAGGAAGATGACGGAGCAACAACTTCATGCAGAGTTCGCAATAGAAAATTAAGGGATAATGGGAATCTACTAGATACGCCAGATACAGAGTAAGTACATCATAATATATGCTAGATTCTTTTACTTCGGGTTTTATTTATATTATTGATATTTATATATTATTAGATTTCGTACCAACTTTCGTATGAGCAAAGAATGTTTCGTACAGCTTTTAAACGAAGTCGGCCCGAAATATGATGCAACGTCGCGAAGGACGGCCATTCCAGCCATCATTAAACTGGCAACATTTCTGCGTTTCTTGGCGAGCGGCAGCTACCAGAAGGCTGTCGGTAATGAGCACGCAGCATCTATGTCGCAAGGGAGGGTTTCTAGAGTAATTGGAGAAAATTTGAATATATTCGAGCAATTTTTGGCTCCTAAATGGATAAAATTCAAAATGACAGCACAGGAGGAGATTGAAACGAAAACGAAATTTTTGGAGAAGTTCGGCATTCCTGGTGTGATTGGATGTGTGGACGGAACACACATTAGAATAAGTTCTCCTGGCGAAAACCTCCGACACCTCTATTACAACAGGAAGGGTTTCTACAGTGTGAATGCGCTTATGGTGAGTCATTATGAAAACAACAATAAATTCGTCCTTCATTTACTACTCTTTCCATTGCAGATTTGTGATTTCGACATGGTGATCCGCTTCGTTGACGCAAGACATCCAGGCGCAAACCATGATGCCTACGTGTGGAGAGTAAGCGCCGTCGAGGGACTGCTATCGTCGGAATATGATAACGGTAAAAGGAACACATGGCTCTTGGGTAAGTACGGATTTATATTGCTGGTAGAACTGAACGGTCAATGTTAAATAAACTCCAATGTTTTCATTGCAGGAGACTCCGGGTACCGCTTAATGCCGTATTTAATGACTCCCTATCGAGAGCCAGTACAGCGACACGAAACAACATACAACAAAAAGTTGTGTAGTGCGCGAAATTTAATCGAGCGCTGTTTTGGAGTTTTAAAGAACCGTTTCCGTTGCTTGATCGGGGAGAGAGGGCTTCATTACTCCCCAACGATGACAACGAGGATTGCAAACGCATGTTGTGTTCTACACAACATGTGCATATTTCATAAAAATTATTGGGAAATTGATGAAGAGGAAGACGTTGATCACGAAAGCGGCCCCGACGAAGTTGCGGAAGAAATCCCAACGGCAGCTGGCAACGCAGTTCGCGATACGTTAGCTCGGGAAATTACTCAGTAAGAGAAGTTTTCCGCATTTGCTCAAGCCTTTATGGAAATTATGTAAATTATTCTTAAGTCATTTGAATTATGTGAATGAATTGTTCCCAAAAAAAAAAAATGTTTTAAAATTGAAGGTGTTTTCAAATTAAAGGAGTATTAAAAATAAAGGTGTTTCAAAATTAAATAGTATTGAATTTATTTATATGGCACTTCGTGTAACACAGCAGCAAAAATCTTAACTTAAACTATGCCAACGAAAAAAAAAAGCATTGGTGTCTTAAAATTAAAAAAATTCTTAACTTCAACTATGCCAATGAAAAAAAAAAGCATTGGTGTCTTAAAATTAAAAAAATTCTTAACTTCAACTATGCCAATGAAAAAAAAAAGCATTGGTGTCTTAAAATTAAAAAAATTCTTAACTTCAACTATGCCAATGAAAAAAAAAAGCATTGGTGTCTTAAAATTAAAAAAATTCTTAACTTAAACTATGCCAATGAAAAAAAAAAGCATTGGTGTCTTAAAATTAAAAAAATTCTTAACTTAAACTATGCCAATGAAAAAAAAAAGCATTGGTGTCTTAAAACTATGAAAAGAAAAAAGCGCATTCATTGCTATATTGAAAAAAGGTTAAAAAAAAATATTAAAAAAAAGTATTTGTATATAGGAAAGCTATAAATTCAGCAAAGCCTGTGCTGCATGGCCGCGCTGCACTGCTTCCACGATAGCATCGCCAATTCGTTGCAGGGCCGCTGTATTTGCTGCGAGAGCGGCTTTTTGCTCATCGTGCATTCTCGCCATCATGCGATTCATTTCCCTCAGCTGCGCAACAACTTCTGCTTGGGCTGAGTTGTGCTCCCTGAACAGCTTCACATTTTCATCGCGTCTGCTCCGGCGAGTAACCCTTCCAGACCTGCTTGCTCTTGCTGTCTGTCGATGACGTGGTAATGGCGGACTAATTGCCGCAATCTCAACCTCTGCATTGGGGTCAACATTTTCCATCAACGCATCGTCTTCATCATTGTTCTCAGCATCATCAACCACTAATCTAGAGTTTAGTGGTTGGATTACTGCAATATTTGGAAGCAAATCTTTGTAAATCATTACTTTTACACTTGCGCAAATACTTACTTAGGGCTTCAGATTCAATACGTTTTGGAGACTCGGCAGTTGCTTCACTTTCTATACCAAAAAATTGACCGCATGGTGCAGCTGCTGATCCATATCCCATAATTTCAACGGTCTCCTGCTCAATCCCACTTAAACAAACTTCTGTGAATGGGCCACCACCGGTCCTCATTCTAGATGCCACATTGTCGGCAACCTTTTTTTTGGCTCTCGCTTTCATGTCCGACCAAATCTGAAAATGGCCGATTAATTTACTGCATGTCTGTAAGTATTTCATCTTGCATTTACCTTCTTCCACTGTGCAGGTGATCTCATTGGTGGGCCGATAGAGTTGAGAATGTTTGAAACATTCTCCCACTCTTTATCGTGGCATTGCTTCGTTTGGCCAAAAACTGGGGCTCCCGTTGCGAGAAAATATTTATCCCGCATCTCCTCAAGCAACTTCTTAAATTGTTGCTGCGTGGTTAATCTGTAGATGTTATAATTACAAAAAGTCTGTAATTACAAAAGAAATCCACTTACCTTTTTTTGGACATTTGCGTATTTTTTTATTATTTATTATTTTCACTATTTCGTATTTTGTTGTTATATTATATTATTATATTTGTTATATCACAAGAAAATTTGCAGCAACCAAAACTGTAATCTACATATGTATGCAAACGTTTGCTTTTTTGTGTACGTTTGGGAACACGGCGTTCGTTCGTTTGATAACGATCCAAAATACCACATTTTGCCTGGAACGCACAAATAGTATGGAAAGTGTTGTTGTAAATTTGGAAGAACAAACGATCTACGTTTGTCAAAGTAAACATTGGCTCGCCGTTCGTTGAGTACACATTTTGAACAGCTGTGTTATGAAAAGTTCAAAGCAACACAAGGAGAACCGTAAACGTTCGGTGGTAGAAAATGATGCCATAAATTTTATTGCAAAAATCATATTTTATGTACAATCTACAAGATTTGTTACGAATAAGCTCAATTCTTCATATTAACGCATCTAATATATCGTTTTCCGTCCTTCTCCAACTAAAGATTCGTAAATTTTTAGCAAATAATTGAGGTGTGATACTTTTCACGCTTGTACTGGTTTGTTAAAACTTTAAATGTGTTGCAATAATCGTAGCAGAATTTAACAAAAATAAACTAATGCTTCGTACTTCGAAGTATTAATTTTTTTCAGTGCAGGTTGAGAAGTCGTTCATACACATGCTTAAAATGTGACAGTGTGAGTTTGGACATCGCTGCTCTAATGTAGCTTTCTTCTCGTCTCACTCACTCGCTGATTTTTACACTCTTTACATTTGACTGCTTATCTCTTTTTCAAGCCACTTCAATTTTTCTCACTACTACAACTACAGTTAGGAAAACCCACGGCATGATGTCGTTAATGTAGTTGTTTTTATTGTTGTTGTTGTTGTTGCTGTTGGTACTTTAAGCAGCGCTACACGCGATCGCAGCCGGGCGAACGACTCGCCGCCATCCACTGCGTTTTCGTTTATTTAAATATTTTATTGTTTTCGATCCACACAAAAAAAAGGAAATAATAATAATAGCAATAAAAACATGTAACTAAATATAATAGCAACAAACATAATAACAAAAAGTTATATGAATCATATAAAAACCATGAATAAAACCAGCAAAAATCTAAAATTCATAGCTCACCAAAAAACAAGAAAACCAAACAGAAATAACAATTATTTTAATGATAACAACAACAGGAATTATAATAATAATATACAATAATAACAACAACAATAAGCATAAAAAATAAAGGAAACAAACTACGAATGTACAACAACAATAGCAATCATAAAACCAACAACAATAACAATAACAGCAACAGCAACTATGACGACTGCATCCGAAGTTAATGACCAGAAGAGGAACAGCGCCGATCGGAAGAGGAGTCGCTCGTCGGTGTGTCGCGCCGAGTCTCTCGTGAATTGAGTGTGTGACAAATCATCACCCATGCGAGCGTTTTAATTAAATTTTTTTCGGAAAATCCATCAATCGTATAACATTTTTTCGAGAGGCATAAAAAAGTCATTGTAAAAAATCACGCGGAGAGGAATGAGGTGTGGGAGAGAAAAACAGTGCCATAAAAGAAACTATTATTAATTTACATCGCAGTTTAGCTGCGTTGCCACCGTAAAATACTATATTAAAGTTATTCTTCTTATTATTAATTTTATGTATTCACTGTTTGTATTTTTATTATTCCTTCTTTTTTCTGTTCATTGAATTTTATGCTGTTTTCTTTCATCATTTTTATTATTACTTTTCTACGTGCCCAATTTTGGCAGTGAAAAAACTATATAAAACATATTAATAGAATGTGAATGTGTACATATGTTTTTATTTTAAAAAATACTCACTTATATATTATTTATTTCTATTCTCATTAATGTTACTATTATTTTTCAATATATCTTTAATATGATAGAAATCTTGTGAAACTATATCTCTTTCGCAATTAATATATTTTTTTATTTTATGCATATTAATTAAGTTATAAGTGATTTTCTTATATCAAATTCGCATTCATATGTGATTGCTTCTATGTGTTTTCTTCCATGAGATTTTCAATGTGTTGTTACGTTCGCAAAAATGTTCAGTGGTCGGTCAAGGCGAAACCCGAGCTCCATTCATCGGAGTGCTCAGCGAATAGACTCACATATTTAAGTTGTTCGCCTATAATTTCGCTTTTGTTCAACTGCAACTGCAAATGAGCAAAACGATAGCAGTTACATAGCAGCTGTACCCAAGCCCAAAAAGGTTCAGAGTGGAGGGTAAACTCTTTAATCACGTTATAGCAACACTTTGCTTATCTTCCGATTACAATTATTCTACCTGATGTCAGTGTGAATTATCGTTCAGAGAGACACAAAGCAGTTGAAAAGAAATATTAGAGTCTTGAATGCAAATTTGCAATTTAACAAAATCATTTTACACACATGAAAAGTGTCAGTCATGAGAATAAAGACGATTAAAAATCTTCTCGGGACTTTTATATAAAATGTATTTTAATTTTTTCAAAAAAGTCTCCGATGTCTATTAAATATAATCAAATTTTAGACGTTTTTAAGACGTTACGAAGTATAAACATTAAATTAAATCCAATAATTTGCCTGATATGGCTTTTTAATTGAGGTTATGTTAAACAAAGCAACATTCAGTGGCGGATAAGTTCACCACAAAAGCACATGCATTACATGAATCTTTCATTGATATTTTATTTCTCTTATTTTTAAGTTAATTATGATAATGACAATGCTGGTGAGTAGAGTGCACCTGATCCAATTTCTAGATATACTACATCACACAAAGCCAACAACAATAATCGCCGATTAGGTGATTAAGAACCCGACGATGAGCGCTGTGTTTGGCGTCAGGTGAGTCGATGAGGTGACGCTGCGTCATTAAAGCATTCACTTACCTGTTCTCCACGCTGTGTGTTGACTGTTTGATGTGGCCTAGGTGTGTGGGTATTTGCACCTGACTGTGTGTTTGTCGTGTCAGTATGTCACGTATTGCATTTCCTTTCTTTTGTTACAATTTGTTGAAGTTGTAATAAGTTTTGAGTTGTTCAAGTTTGTTTCACATTTCAAACAAACTAAAAACAACCGAATCAGCACTCGAATCTTTTGTTTTGTTTTCTTCTTTTATTACTTGAAATGTTTAAATTTTTTTAAATTAAATTACCCACGTCGACCACTTTATTGTATGTCACTTTAGTTACTGCCACCCTCACTCACTGAATTTCTTTAATTAGCTTACTATGGCTTTTGTTCTGCTATCACCGAAACGATTGAAAGCGATAACTTATCTTATCAAGTTCTTTTACTTTCAGTTTATTTTGTTTCCATTTCTCCGCAGAGTGTTTCCATTGTAGCCACAATATCTTTTTTATTTGAACTGCTAAATAGTAAGTTTTTTTAAAATTTTAATTAGTTTTGTGGGAAAGTTACAATCATACAGATGCTTTTTTAATCTTGGTTTTTCTAATGAAGCAAATTTGTTATTAAAAACTCGTGCGGTTTTTACAGATGTCATCATATTTTCTTTGTTTTCCTAACACAAGAATTTTTTGTGGTACACATACTCTGAATTTTCAGTTATTAGATTTAATTACTGTAATTCAAATTTTGCAATCGCAGCGTTTTCTTCCTGCTTGCAACTTCCGACGAAATATAATAGTTTTAAAAGTGAGCACAAACCACATCGAAATCTTGCAAACAGAAATTACTTGGCAGCACAAGTTTCTATTTCCGCGCTGCAAAGTTACAGCGTAAACACCTAACTTTTGATGAGAAGTGTCGATAACACAGTTTCTTTTGCGAATCCAGAGCAAAAATAAAGGTCGTCGGTAATGTTCCTCAGAATTAATTGAATATGATTCAAAAAGTAAAAATTATCCTATTTTTAACAGTATCTTAATTATTACCCAAAAAATTAGTTCGTTGTTCATTAAAGACGGACTCTGTTAATAATAGTTTTAATACTTTTATGTTAACAAATGTTTTGTCGTACGGCATAGCCTTAAAAGTGTGCGCTTAACTTATAAAAACCCGCTTGACTTGGCAGCACTATTTGTATTATTTACAATTGACAGCTTCTGTAGTTCACTGTAGTTAATTAACCAAACTACAGTCGAATTAATGTTGTTCATTTCGACATCATTTTATTTTAAAATATGTTTTTAAAATCATCTGTTTTTAAAGTAGATATAATATAGAGTAGATATAAAGTAGATATAATATAGAGAGATGGATACGTATACATTTTTTAGCAGGAATAAAACTAATACTTTACAATAATACTTAACAGTTATTCATTGATTAAATCATGATTGGAATTTAAAATTACAAGCACATTAAGCTTATTATCGCTTAGACTGCTGCGGCGATCGTTCAGTATTTGTCCAGCTTTAGAGTATAACCTCTCACATGGGACTGACGATGCCAAAGCACAAAGCTTTTTCTGTGCCACAATAGATAATGGCGGATATTTATATTTATTATTGCACCATTAGAGTGGATTGGATGAATGTCAGATCGACTTGAAAATTTGCATTGATGACAATTCTTTGTCATCGAAAATTACACTATTCAATTTCAATATCTACTGTGTTAGTTGCCTAGATAACTGCAAACAATTAAATTTAGAATAATATGAAATGAAAATCTATATACGCGTAAATAATAAAAAAATAATATAAATAATATTTTAGATCTGCTTTATTTGCATAATTTGAAAATAAATTAGTTAACAAGTATTTAAACAATTTCAATGTAAATATTTACAATAAATAATGCTTAAATTTAAAATACGTTATTACATATATATTTAAAATACCTTATAAAACTACTGTTAATTACAATTTATTTACAATTCTGCACAACTATAGACAAATGACTCATTATTTACTTAGTGAATAGATAAAAGATTTTTACAAAATTCTTATAGAAACTAAATGAAAGAATTGTTTAAATATAAATTCGCTACACATTTAGGAAAAGCTTATATAAAGCATAGGGAAGCCGATGACAAACGTTGCCAAAATAGATTTCATTATCTTTTCTGGATGCTAGATTGCAACGGATTTCATTCTTTATAATCTTAGCTAACACAAGATTGAATAGGTCAAGTGTGTCATTGGCAAATAGAATCAGCTCAATCACATCGAAAACTTCTCCATGTCAATTACATTAGTTTTTAACTCTTGTCTGTGTGTCGCCGCGTCGTTCGGTAAAATTTCGGTGGCTTCCTGTTCGTGATATTCTCCTCTTTCTGGTTCCCTTTTGTAAGAAAAAACATAAAGTCTATACAATTTTAATTTGCATAACATTTTTAAACCTATATTTATGCCTTTGCATGGTTTTGAAAAGGCTCCTCGGACATTCCTTGTAGAATGGAAAGCACTCCCCCGGCGATTGGCGACCCTCACCGATTTCTTGCGCCCGAACGTATTCCGGTATCAGATCGGAAAACGGCGAATTTGTTACACTGCAAGAAAAGCGCCATCAAAAACAAATCAATTCGATGCGTCGTTGCTAAATGGGGAAATACTTACGTCAAGAAGACTTTTGTTAGTTCACCAAATACGCCGAAGTGGTCCAAATTCCTGGAATGCACCTCGCAAATGGTGCGCAGAAGACACGCTTTGCCGTTCATGCCGAATGTGGACAAAAAGTCCTCCACTACTCCATAAAGCATAACTCTTTAAGCAGAGGAAGAAACAGACTATTTTAAATACTCATATTTATTGAACACGTTTTTTAAACCTTTCGCCTCCGTGAAAAACGTGCTTGAAACGTTCTGGCAGCTGCGGCAACTCATTGCTACCGTCCTCGGCCTTCACTTTGAACCACGAGTTGCTGCGATTATCCTGCTGCGCCAGATCACGCTTGCGCTTGTAGTGCAGATAGCGTGCAACGTACTGCCCCAACATCTGACCTGCTGAATGCCCAAAGGAGCGAGCAAATATGGGCGGCAGATCTCCCAGTGGATTCTGATTATCCGTCAAGCCCAGTTTATCGAAATCAACTAAATTAGCATAAGAAATAAAAGACAGAAGATCAAACACCGAAGTCATTTAGAGAGCAATGTACAATATTACTTGTCAGTGGAAAGCTGATGGTGAGATTAGAGAAGAAACCCTCCGGAGGATGTCGCACCAACGGCAGTGCTATCGTCGGAGTGAAAGTCAGCGTTGTGCCGGGCGGCAAGGCCAACCGGCCGTCGTCCGTAATCCAAATGAGACGCTTTTTACGCGAATGCGGCTGGTTTGAGCCGCTGTCTACGAATTCCTCGTGTTCTATGTCGTCGATGAGGTTGTTCTGCTGATCCAAGTTTTGTTGCTTTTGTGCAGTTCTGCTGCTACTTCTGCTGGCATCTAAGCGAGTGAGCGGAGCACCTGTCTCTGCTGCACACGATTTGGTTATATGTGCCGTTAGCACAATTAGTAAATAAAAATATTTAGAGGTTTTCTGTTGACACAGCCGATTTGACACAGTCATTTTTAGTGATGAACTGGTGATGGTCTGCAAGAGAAATGAAGAATATATTACATGTTAGGACAAAGATTTTATACTGAAGAGAAAAAAATTACTATATTTCGAAGGTAGAAATAATTAAATATTGTGTAATTTTCACCATTTTTGTTGCTTCGTAATAAATAAACAAACTGCCTTGCACAGAATTTGCAAATTAAGTAACAGTTACTCCATTATAATTGTTTCTACGCCTCGAATTGCAGTAAACAACAAAGAAAACAACAACATATGCACACAGGTTCGTTATACAGTTGATGGGATCTAATAATTCAAAAGAAAAATAACCGGCATTTGCAAAAAGTCCGGTTTTTTTGTATTCAAGTTCAATATGAAGTCGTCTCTGAATAAAATAACGTACAAAACAAAGAAATACACAAACTAAGAAGTTATTAACCACATAGAAAAGAGAGAAAAATAACACACAAAACTTATTAAAAGTTATTATTACTGATATTATGCTTTAAGTTTAGCAGTGGAACTATTAAAAAAATATTTCCGCCGATTAAACAAAAATGGTGATAAAGAAAAAAGCCCATAAAATCGAATTAAACTTTTTATTGCTTTTACTGAAAATTCACGGTAATGGCAAGGATCAAAATCATCTCTTGTTGGGGTCAAACATTCTACATTAATGACTCTCACTACAAATATTAATTAACTAATATTTTTTATTATTCAACAGGTTTATTCTTAAAGTGAAACTTTGCTTTAAAGGAAACAAAACAAACTAGAAAACAACGATTTACAGAGAAATCCTATTTTGTTACGATATAGAAATTTTAAATTTCGTGGTTTCTATTGGAGCAACGAATTGTAACGAATTCATCGTGAAAGTGCAGTGTTCACTTGAACAGCCGTTTTTATTTCTTTTGTTTATTTTTTATGCAAAAATTTAGAATTTTCCATTTTCACTATAACTTGAATCGAGCTGAAGCAGATTTTACTGAAGAACCAGAAACATGTGGACCACAAAAAGCCAAATCACAAAAATAAAACATGCGTGAGGTAGATGCATGCGTTTAACTCTCACACAGAGATTTAATCAAAACCACAGCCATGTTCTGATGCTTCGAATAGCTGACCAAAGGCTCCTGTGCAACCTGTGCAAATGTGGAACAACCTAATTTCGCAAGCAAACATTTGTAAAAAAATAATAATTGAAATAAAAAACTGCGCTCCAGTTACAGGTATCGCTTCTCTCTAATTATGATGTGGTGGAAAGTGCGAAGTTGTCACCTAAGAAGATAGATTGACCTTCGCTTTAATCTTCCTGTCCTCAAGCATCGCATTTCTAGATTTTTGGCAGGCGCCCGAGTACACAATAATGAAATACAAACTTATAACGCTGTTATTGGGTATTCATTCGGTATTTACGCAGTTGAATAGCGTTCAAGGCGACAGGCAATTCTCAATCATTCCGAAAAATGTTTAAATTTGAATAACTTTCTATTGGTGAAAAGCTATCAACAATAACAATAAAACCTTCATGTTGACAAAACAATTGATGAAAAGTAAAGTAATTGAGTAAATAAATAGTTAAAGTAAAAACAAAAGCAAAATAAAATTGCTGATTTCGCCAATCTTGATCGACGTCGTCGAGTTCGCTGCTTTAGTCTTTCGATTGGTACTCATAGCAACACGCTTAGAGATCGTAACCGTTAAAATTAATCCAAATTCAACTGAAAGCAAGTGTTACTGTCATTGTTACTCTTGGCCACACATGGAAGTGACATGCGTTGTTCTTACCCCTGTCTATCGCGTAGCTGATGCAAGTTTTTCAGCTGGACACGTTTCGAATCTCATCTTTTTTTGTAAAAACTTTGTTGTTAATAGTTGCCAATCAGCATAACCAAAGCTGCAATTAAGAATTCTATTATGAAAAAGAGTGATGAAAACTGCGAATTTCGAAAAAGCTACTTTCTTATAAAGCAATCAGAAGAATTTTTAAAAAAAGTCCCATCAACAACAATAATACTAATTATTTCTAACAGCAACGAATAATTTTGTTAAGTAGTTGAATAAATATCATATAATAAAAAATTGAGTCTTTTCTTGTCGTCAGTTACTTGGAAATTCTAAATTTTCAACAACTGGTTTTTATTCAGAAACTTCCGTTGCAGCTGATTTCTGCTGGTGGCATAAATTCTTGACAAACAATAAACACATATCATCAGCAGTAAAATCCTAGGAATTTATTGCGTGTGGAAGATTGTTTCTCCTTTCGATAGAAAATGAAATCTGAAGAAGAAACGGGTCAAGTTTGAAAAAGTAGTAAAAGAACAAGAACCAGAATCAGAAGAGAAAATCCAAAGAGAAGAGCAGTAGCAAAAGAAATGACTAGCAGAAAGAGAAATTTGAAATTACCAAGGATGCGAACGGTCAATCATCATCAACCTGATTTACAAAGCTTAAAGAGGGATAAAAAATAGAAAAATCAGTTGTGCATCTCGTGTAGAGGCTCCTGAGAATGCGTTTTGAGACATTTTAGTAGAAAAAAGCATACTTATAGACATATTTCCTTATTAAATGTTGTTAAGCTGTCTGTCTAGCAACCGACGCGCATCAACCGAATTCGGTATACATTCAGTAACGACGAACATCGAAGTAGGTTCGCAATCGGCGAGTTGATGCTCAACCAGAACGCAGTGTGGAAAGTGAAGAAGCCGCAGTTGGAGACATCAAACTAAAGACCATGCAACAGTTCAGTCTTGGCTCTGGCCAAACTGGTCGATCAACGCAAGTGCTCGATGTATTATTATATGTTGTGAATAAAATACGTACGCAGCCATTGACAAGAAAATATCACTTGTTTTAGAATTTGGTGCAATTGAAAGCAAGACAAACACGCAAACGCTGTTGCCCTATTATAGCAATTTTCCGGATATCATCTTTAATCGAAGGCATTAAAGATAGAAAACATGGTCGTTATTGATGGAGAACTTAATTTGTTTGTCTCTAATCGACATAGAATTAGGAATTAAAATTTCTGGATAATATTTAAAGCATAAATTAATTAGAAATGCATTGCAAAAAGAATTAAATTAACCGAATATGAAATTTAATTGGAATGGCTTCTCTCGGCTTTCGTTTTCATTCATATCCAAAAACACATCCATAGTTCAATAAATGAAATATCTTCATGTAATTTTATCTGATTTTAGGCTAATCGAGTGCGTAAATAACTTTTTCATTAAACAAATGTTTCGCTTAATAATTGAATGAAGATAAATCGAAGGTAATTATGTAAACGATAAATAAATTTTATACATTTTAATCATAATGAAATCGATATTAAATTTGCACAATAAAATAAGAAAAGCATTGTTATCAAAACTTTTCGCCGCGTAAAGAAAAATCGTCATAAGTAAATCATTGATTATCGGAGATCCTTCAAATCTCTGCCGGTAATCGACCGCTCTAAACACTATGAAATGAATTAATGATATTTGTATTCAGTCAACATAAACCGTCAGATTCGCACACATTTGTAAAGAGACTCACTCACAATATTTACTGTATAAAGTTACATTCGAATGTTTATTCACTCAAGTTTACGCATGCTATAAAAAGCAAACAATGCAATCAAATTAGTTAATACTTCAGTTTTGTGGAGATTGTGTCGTCACATTTAGACGCACTTCGTATTCCACGGTACGTTATCTGAGTGAGCGTTTTATTTTTTTTAATTGATTTCCAAAAATATTTCAGTAACAGACAGCACACGTCTTTAAATTGATTCCACTTTCTTCAATATTGCAGTTTTTGTGTGTATTTTGTAATTGCTGTGTTAATCTTTTTGTTTTCTTTGAATGGTTTTTTTATATTTTCACTGCTAAAATATTCAAAACATGTTTCGAGGAGCCAATAAAGTGATATAATGTAAACTTATTTGTTGGAATTTTTATACAATTTGGAGAGCTTTAAAATAAATATGTTGAGTTCCTTTCTAGTGGCGTCTGTTGCGTCTTTGGTAGTTTGCAACAATTTCAAAATTGGAAAATATCCTGCATTGAGCAATGAAAAAGAATTTAATAACGCAATCATGACATTTATATTCAAAATTTTATGAAACTATGTAAATCACGTGAGGGCCGAAGGCATTTTAAATGCAATTTAAAACTGCAAATTATCGAATGCACATCTCGATAATTTTGATGAAGTAAGTTTTCGAGTAAATGTAATTTAAAATATTCCTGCTTCTCTTCATACTTTTTCCCTATAAGGAATCCATTACAAATTGCAATCAGCGTCTATTTCGTATTAATTATTTCTGTTTCCCTGTCAACTCTCTTATTTTTCTCGCTTTCTTTTAAAACTAGATAAGTTATTCAAATTTATTTCAATTCTTACTTTAAAATCAATCGTAGTGATGCCAACTTGATGTCTTCTATTCTATTGCTGTCTTTAATTCAATGTATAATTAAATGCTGCTGCGGTTGAACTGTGTGTCCATTAAGAGATTTCGGAGGAGCCGAAATAAAAGGCGGTCACACGCTCAACGTTGAATTGAGTTTATGAGCAGAAGCATCGCACGCTGAACAACAGCAGTTATACTTTTTTCGTAGCGACATAAATGCCGATAACAATGATGACGATAAAATCGACAAACACAGCAAAAACTATTAAAAACGTAAATTCCATGCAGGACACAAGGAAGCTAACTAACAACTACAGACTACAGACTCTACACTCACGAAAAATTTCATTTCACTTGATTTGCGATGCAGAGAAACAAGAATAAATAGCAATAAGAAAGAATACAAAATTAAATAGAAGAAAATTCACTTTTCAAAAGAATTTCTATTCCAACTACAGATGATCAGCAGTTCAACTTTTGCACTATTAAACAACAACACGTTGCGCATGCGGTTAAAAAGAAATCCTTGAAGCGCTTTAAAATTTTAACCAAGCGAAAAGCGTTAGAAAAATCCCAACCGCACCGACAAACGGATTCCACTCAACTAATACAAGAACTGCACGAGGCAGCAATATAAAGTTGGGCCGACTTCAGCTTAGTCGTTGGTGGATTACTTGACTGCTGTCTGCTTCCTGCTCATCGTTTCTAGCCGGCCGAACGTGCTGACTGCGGTTCCAAAAAATACACACACACAAAAGACACGATCAGATAGCTCGTTATTGCAAAGAAAATAAATAACCTAAAAAACCGCCACAAGCTTCGGGCCAAATTTCAAATCATACCGCGAGCAAACAACAACAAATATTATATTACAAATGCACCAATAACAGTTAAAAATGTCAAGTTTATTGATGCTATAATTTACAATAGATGTTTCTTCTATTCCTAATTGCATTGGAATTTCGGTTGTATTTGTATATGCATAATAATGTTGTATAATTAAACAAATATATTAAAAATATCATGACATATAAAATTTTGTTATAACGTTTAATTGTTGGCTGCTGTAATTGTTACCATTTCTTACGTAGGCAAAGCCTCTTGATTTGTATTTTTGAAACAACACAACTTAATTGACGTCAACTATTTTAATTTATTCAACTGTTAAATTAAAGCGTTTATTTAAAACTCTTCACTAATAATAACTACTTAAAGAAATGTTAAGGGAGTTAAATATTTTTCCAATTAACAATTTAAATCTTAATGGTTTAATTAATTCTGTACGTTATGATTTAATTTACATAAGCACAAGTTTAGCTTCCAATGCAGAGATTTATTATTTAAATTACTTTTTTTGATACTTTATCTAAACTTTCTAATTTTTCGGAGAATTATCCTTCAGTTTGTGGACAATCCGTTTGTAATGTAACCGTCGTCATTTTATTATTTATTTATTTTTTTTTATTTATTTATATCTAAAATCGCATAAAAAGAAGCAAATTTTAAAAATGTGAATACGTTTAATTCTGAAAACATAATATTACTTTAAATAATAAATAGACTGCTCGTGATCAATTTGTTTTATTGAAAGATCATTGCAATGTTTTTGTTGCTTCTAAACAACCGCACAAAAGTCTAAAGAATCGTAGAATCAAACTTTTGCGGTTTCTCCAAGCCATGCTTTGCTTCAGATATGTTTGCTCTGAACACGTTTTCCAATCTTGTGGTCAGCTTGGTTGATGGTTTGGTTAAATCCTCAACAAAATTGCACTAATCCAAACTGTTTCTATTGATAAAAAGATTTTCACTATGTTAACTGATGATGATGCTTATGTTTCTAGTGGTTTCACAATGAAGCACGTAGAGTTAAAGTTTCTATTATCGACCGATAAATCATGACTTTTGAATTTTACCTAAAGCTCTTACACTCAATTAAACGTCTTGCATTTAATCAATAGTTAATTTAATTATCAACTGCTTGATAATAATGAGTAAATCTGTAAATGACGTAACTAAAAATACAACGCTAAATATAAATACAACTTATGCAATTTTGTAAATCAAATATTTCACAGACATATATTCATTTAAACAGTTGATTTTTAAGTGAAATTTTTTTAGCTATTGCCAAAAAACACTACGTGGAATGACAATACGTGTTTTCTTAAATATCGTATTATCCATTGACATAATTTGTTTCTACACGCACGCTACTCATTAAACTTTCATTTGATTAGTTTGGTGGCGACAATTTGTTAATTTTTTCGAAATATTGCTTCATGCCAGATCGATAACGAAGGGACTTTGTGAGAAAGTTCAGCAAGGGTTTAGTTGAAGTCACGCATTTTCAAAAAGTCGTGATATCGGCGCCACGAACCACATACTAATCATTTAGTTAGTCACACAAATTGATTTTAACATTAGGATTATAACACACACGTATTCATCTAGTGCTCAGTATCATAAAGATAAATAAAGAACATAACTTGATAAAATATTTGTCCTTCGATACCAAATTTTCAAGAATTCATTTAGACGACGAAAGTATAAAACCGCACGTATTAAAAAAGTACCGAAGTCAATGATCATTAAGCCAAAATTCAGAAACGAATTAATTGCATTAAATTATCATTATAGATATTAAACTTTGGGTTTTAAGAGAATATTTTGTAAACAAACCTAAATAAGATCTGTAGACGTTTTCAGTTCTTTCGTGTTTTTGACATTTCTGGCAAAAATTGTTGAATTCATAACAAAACAAATATTAATTTTCTACTCAAAGCTGGCCAATAATACGAGGTTTTTCTGTTGTTAAATTACCAGTAAATTACTTAGAATGATATCGCGTAATCCCGAAACTCTGATGGCTGTGCATAACGAGGAATACTTCGATTTCCTGTTTAAAATCGTTCTTATTGGTGACTGTGGAACAGGAAAAACCTGTATTGTGGAGCGTTTCAAGACAGGAAACTATATCGAAAGACACGGAAACACAATTGGCGTGGACTTCTCAATGAAAACCATTTCAGTTGAGGAGAAGCAGGTAAAGGTGAGTATGTGCTTGTCAATGATAGATAAGGCCTCCTGAATGCTTGCATTACCAATAGCTGCCTTTGCTTTTTTCTGCATTTTAGTTGCAGATATGGGACACAGCAGGACAAGAACGCTTTCGTACAATTACTCAGAGTTATTATCGCTCTGCAAATGGTGTGATAATAGGTAAGTGCCTATAAAGTACTTGAGACATAAGTCAAACATTTTCGGAAATATATAATTATACTAGTTTTTTCACGCTAAATTTATTTATAATATCGCAAAATATATCTTATTCATATTTTTTCAGTTTATGACATAACCAAAAGATCCACCTTCGTGAATCTACAGAAATGGATAGAAGAAGTGCGACGCTATACTGCATCAAATGTTTTGTTAATTTTAATTGGCAACAAATGTGATTTGGAGGAGGAGCGCGAAGTGGATTTTGAAGAGGCGCAACAAATGTGTCAGTTTGTACCCGAAATATTATTCGTCATGGAAACATCGGCCAAAGAGAACATGAATGTCGAAGATGCATTTTTGTGCTTAGCTACAGAGCTGAAGGTAAATCTATATGAAATAATTTAGACATAATGCTCATGATCCTCTCTTTATCTACTTAACAGCGACGTTACGATTCCAGCAATGTGCAAACGGACAATGAAAATTCCATCCGGTTAGGGCAAAGTAAACCTCTTAAAAACTGCAGCAGTTCTTGTAATTTAACGTAGGCACATTTATTTTAATTCAATTGTTGATTTTATTTACTTTATGTGATCAGTCAGTCTGTTAACGTATTAGTTTACAACTAATTTTCTGTACATATATGTACAGAGTGTAGTTTATATTTTACTTTTGTGTCATTTACGAAAATTGTAAATGGAGTAATTCAATGTGATGCTACATCAGCTACAGTACAAAAATACCATGAAATGCAAGCACATCACTGAAACTATAAAATGTTAAAACAGTCAATTAACTGTTTATTTTAGAATTCATAATATGTACATAAAGCAATGAATACTTGTAGGATTATTGATAATGTGTTCAGATTCTATTGGATATTTAAAATTTTTTAGTCATAATAGAAAAAATTTAAAAATTTATTTTATATGTAATGAAATCAATCCTTAGGTTAAATATTCTAAGCATTTGCACATCACGATAACATCTCATTTTTAATATTATAAACTAATGATATTAAATTATATCAATTTTATCAACTCACCACTGTAAATCGACGATTTTAAGCGACGAAAAGAATTTTGTAAACATAGATCTTACTTTTTTTTTACTCCCTATTTAACGTATTTGGCTATATGTTAAGAGAACATTAGAAAGAAATCTAAAAACAATTTATAAAGGTTTTAATTTCATAAATTTAAAAGGAGATAGATATGAATTTCACCGCAAGTTAAATAAAATTGCAATATTTCATAGCTTATTATTAGCAATCTCAACTCCAGTCGTCAAAAATACTTCTAGTTAAAAACAATAAAAATTTAAAAATTCAAATAAACTTGAAAGTGTTTTTCATTGTTTTTTCTGTCGAAATGTTTTCCTTCTGTTGAGGAAATATTTTCTCTACAACCAAAATTAAACGTACTCTTTTTTTATAGTTTGTTAAAATTTTAATGAAATAAACAATTTTTGAATTTCATATTAGTAAGCTTTGATATTTTTTAAATATAAAATAACAACGTTGTCACAAAAATCAATTGCAAAATGAGCTTCTTCAGAGCATTTAATTCATGTTGTCCATTTTTAATCGCGCCTCAAATTGATTTGGAAGGTAATTTTGTGATTTTCAGAAATGTAAACCATTGTAGTAGTTAAAGTGAAACATTATGTCTTTTTTAGACGATTATCCAGATTTTGAAGAGGCCAATGACAACGGAATGCTTGACGAAAACCTAACGGAACCGGAGAAGCATCAGAAGAGTATCAATTCTCGCAAGAGGTACGAAAGGTATGAAGTCTGTAATACTAACATAAGTAATTGCGACTATGAAAATGACCCGCTGTCACAAAGCATAAGCAACATTATTGTTAATGAAATTTTAAAGAAAGTTATTTATTGACCATTCTATTACTTAGAAAATTAATAAATTTACGAGTACAGAATTTTAACAAACTAAATAAATACACTATCTTTTATTACGGAAAAATTTAATTTTAGGACGAAAAATATTATATCGATAATTTCTGCTTGCTAAATATGAAAGAAACGAAAATCTCCAGTATCAATATCATTCATTTATTAATACCAATATCATCAATATATCACTATAATTTATAAAACAAATTTTTTGGCAAATTATTGAATAATTGTTATAGATTACTTGAAATAACAACAAATGTTTAGATCATAGTTTAACTTAAGGCGTATAAATTGAATAAATAAATATATAAAACACAAAAACGAAATGTCGATGTCATAATAATAATTTGTTGTTTTTATTGCAGTTTTTTTGGGTGAGCATTTTTTTCCTTTTACGCACGTGACGATTTCTGGCTTCTCCAGGATTATCCACAACGCCCATATCATACCGAAATATAATGCAACGTCCATCAAAGAAACTTTTCAAATCCTACAAAAATTAGTTATAGTTAAGTTGGACTGTTAAATGAAATGCAACCCATACCTTAGGATCATAGCGATAGCCGAGAGACTTAAGGAAGAGATAAATCTCTTGAAGGTCGATTGGTTTGTACATGAGTATCGCTTCGTGCAAAGCAACGCTAGAGGACACAAGATTGAACCATGCGACATGCAAAGGCAAAAGTGCCTGTGATAACTGAGGAGGCAAACAACACAAAATCAATTGAAAGAGCAAGAGAAACAAAAAACTTAGATATGTACCTTTTTGCTGACATTAGTCTGAAAAATATACTGCTCATCGGCCAGCTCAGCGCTTAAAGGCTGATTAAGCAATAGCACCTCACCAAAACAGTCACATAAATTATATTTATTGTCAGCTTCTGGCTGCTGGGATTCCGTTAATGCTTCAGTTGCAGTTGTCTTCACTGATTGGAGCTCTACACACGATCGTGTGTATAATTCCTCATTGGCATCTAACTCGTCCACTTCATCACTCACTTCTATAATATTTTTCTGAGGTTTGTCCTCATTTTCATTAACAAGAATTGGATGCGTTTGATTATAGATATATTCCAACATTAACAATGCTTGCTTGCGCTTTAACGGTTTAATGCCAAAATTGTACAGCTGCTTCTGCAATTCCTCGTCCGATTGTGAATTAAAATTTGGTTTTGGTGAGGTTGTTACACGTACTTCATATGTATGACCATTAATAAGCATATTTTGCTTGAATGTTTTTTTAGGTGTAGAATAACTTTTCTCTTCTTCATTATTACATTCCATTGGACTGTTTATTTTTGCAGTGAGCAGTTTATCTAAGCCTGAAGGTAAGGGCTGTGTTAGTGATGGATTTTGTGGCCGTGGTTGTTTAAACCTGGGGCTACCATAGACTAATTTATCAAACTCATCAAAATCTTCTAATGAACGGGAAGACGTTTGTAAGGATTGCTGCTCCAGTTGTACCTGCTTTAACAGAGCATTAAATCTCTGCGAACTGCTGGCACTGCTGAATCGTTTCATTGGCGCTGACTTTTCGGAAGGCGAATTTAGGAAAGAAAAGTCGGCCAAAATATTGGTGCTTTTTGATTTTCGTTGTTTACTGGATGTATTACTGGGTGTATCTTCTGCTGTTGCTAGCACCAGAGAACAGCCATCAAGTAATGCGGAATCTGCGCGATCTTCAATGTGATCGTGTGATTTTACTGGTGAAATGCATGAGTACAAATCGTTTGTATCTGACCACAAAAATTCTGATTCTGTAGGTTCATCATTTACAAGATTCGAAGCTACAACTGGTGATGTGTTGCTATAATTATTGTCTTTATTATGGTCCATATAATTTTCACTAAGTCGATTCACCAAAGAAATTTCTTCAGTATTGAAAGGTTTCGATTTGCTTATATCTGTTAGGTCTTCGATTTCATAATTCTTCAATGTGTCAGCTCTAATCTTATAATTCTGCGCCTCAGAAACATTTCTTTTTCTTTCATCAACGATGGGCACGTTTCCAGACATAATTTCATTTTCAGTATCTGAAGATTGGTATTTGTCATGATTCTGCGAGGGAAAATGTTCATTCTCCGAATGAGAGGATAAAGTCAGATCCTGTGTGTAAATTGGTGCCTCGTTATCCGAATCAGAGGATAAGGTGAGATCCTGTGTGTAGATTTGTGGCTCGTTATCGTCCGTCAGATGCATTGTCTTATCAGCTTTCCAAATTGAGTAGTTTATTTCATCGTCAGACAGTATTATGCAGTCATCCTCTTCAGAATCTACATCGTTCTGAGTTGCTTCCGTTATTACTTTATCATACTTGGGTAAAGTAGCTGCAGATTCGGTGCGCTGACTTAGTGGAGTATTAAGGCTTTTACGCGATGTCTTCTCGGCTACTTCTACATTATTGTATAGTTGGTGCTCAAATTGGGTAAAGCTTAAACGTTTCTTTCCGATATTTGACAAATCGAACTGTGTCATTGACTCTGATCTTCGTGAACTATGTTTTGGCACGTTATTTGCATTCTGATATTTATTTTGTAGTCTTAGAAATGAACTGTCATTTGTTTCGCCTGAGTTAAAATCATTTGTGCTGAAGGCATATCTCTGTAAGCCAGTTTGAAAATGAAAACTTGTTGACTTTTCTTTATCGCCGTCGAAATCATAACAGCTCTTACTTCTATCCGCGGAGTTTATTTCATGCAGAATGTTATCGAAATTTAAACTGTGTTGTGTGTCGTTTGGCATGTTTAAAACTGCACTTGTATCACTTGTCTTTGTTTTTGGCACTAAATTAACCTCAATGGAATTCAATACTTCTCCAGCTTTTGCGCATTCTTGGGAATCGGTTTTGTTTTCGAAGTTTATAGATTCATTAGATGAACTTAGAAATAAGTCAACCACTTCCTTTAAAACAGTTGGAGGTTTTGCTGTTGTTTGACTTTCCAGATCATCTTGAGTGAGATCTACCAAAATCACACTGTCTCCATTGACAACGTTTGCTAAAAAATTACACGATTATCAGTTTGGCTGAAATTGTTTCAAATTATACTCACATTTTAATGGAACTTCTGGTATCTTATCAACAGAAGAAGTCTTTACTAATCAAAGAAATAAATTTTAAATTATAGAATATTACAAAGAATATTTACAATGAAAATAATTTTGTAATAATTGAAAATTCACGATATCCGACTAACCTTCATCACTCGAATATATCTCGAAAACCTCTACGCCGAGTATGTCTTCGTTGTCGCTGATGTGTTTCTTTTTAGGCGACAGTACATCACATACACCTTCCACATCAGTATCCGAATCCGCAAATAAATCCGGCGATGTTTCACGCTGTCGTTGCATTAATCCTTGGACAGCGCATACTTCAGGGCATTCAAGTTTCTCCGGCGAATATGGAGACTGTAATTTGGGTTTCTTATCTGGAGGTTCTTTTAATGGACTAGAGTCAATTACAACTGATTTTTCTTTAGTTGGAGATTCAGCCTTGCTTGTTGTATTATTAATTTGATATAATTCGTCCGCTCTGTGTTCTTTCTGAGGTTCTTTATTTGAAGTAGTTGTAGCTGCAGATCTTTCTAGTAATTTCAGTGATTCTGTCTCATTTTCAGCACATCCCGTTATCTCATCAAGTTGATTTCTCTTCCTTTCAGTAAGATTTGCTCCTTTAGATTGTTCTAAATGTGTTGCAGCATTTGTAGCAATTTGTACAGATGCATTATTGATGGCATTTGGCTCACTTCCGCCATGTAAAAGACAAATTTCAGCGTTATCTTCCGCTGAGAGGGAATTTTCATCTCCGACGCCAGCATTTTTAAAGTATCTTTCCAATTCCTTGTAAGCGAGAGCAAATTTTTCAGCGAACTTCCGCTCTGCTGCAAGTTTTCGTTGACTTTTCCTCGGTGGCGTTAAGTCCCTACCCTCTATTTTTGTCCAGTCCTTTAACAAATGTCCCGCTTTAATTTGCGAGACCTTAAATAAAGTTGTAACGTAAAAATTCTCCAACGAGTCAGTGCTTAAGGATTCCGCTTTGCTGAAAACTTCGTCGCCCTCTTTAGGTTTTATACTAATAAGGAGAGAACTCTGTAATATGTAAGGTTTCTGGTGAAGCTCGACATCATTCAAAGGTTTTATAATATATTGTTTTCTAAGCAATTCGTCAACTCTTTGATGAACTTTCTTCATTTGTTGAGCAGCATCTCGTAGAGTAAGCGGAGTAAATTTATGAGACCATTTAGTTTTCATGCGCCGAGTCGTAGAATAAAACGCTGAAGTTATTGTTTTATAATCTGTCGAAAAATATTTTACTAGTTTTTCTCAAAAGCAGACAACTACGATTTTTTTAAATTAGCAAAATCAGTCAATACCTTCATCCGGTGCTGTGCGGAAGCCGTAACATCGCAATTTGTCGCGTATGTTCTGCTGTGCACCATCCGCATTGTTTTCTATATCTACAACTCCTTCCATTTCTTCTGCATGACATAAAACACCGGTGGATTCAGCTTCAGATTTAGACAATGCCAGAGCCAGCTGCATGTCTTCGGGACTGAAATTATCGGCCAAACAGTGTTGAGCGGTTATTTCAGAGAACATTTCTTCATTGCGCATGAAGGCACTTTTTATACTTTGCTGCCGTTTCGAACGTGTTCTACCGTTTTTTGCTTTCGTGCGATCGGATTTTGAAGCAGGCTCAGGAGCTCTTTTCGTCGTTTTGTCGGGAACCTCGAAATCATCTAATCTCCTAGAGTTTGGCTGTTTGTCTTTTTTAAGAAAGGAATCAAGTCTTGTACGTTTCGCTGTTTTGTGTATTAACGCCTCGGCATTTGCATCTTCCAACTTATTTTCTACACACTCGTTTGCAACATCACAAGGATTTACTAACTGGATATCGGGAAGAGGATTTCGTGTCTCTTTGTCTTCTCTGATGGCTGAAAACTCGTTTAATGCTTTAGTTTTAGTTGGTGTTGTAAAACATCCACAAATTGCAGCCGAGACAGATTTTGTTAAACGCGTCGGGCTGCAAAAATTGACTAAAGTTAGATCGTCTACTATCGTATATGTATATTTTCAGGAAAGTAAAAGCAAAATCTTCCTTCATCATTAAAATTAGCTCAGTAAACTAGTTTTTATTTCTTCAAAAAAATTTCAACATTTACAAACATCAAGATTCCATTGAATGTATTTATAAAGTTCTAATGCTATCGGGACGAAAAGCGTTCATACCGTGTAGAAGTGGTTCCAGGCATTTGAAGTTTCTTCAGGTTTGCTTTACGTGTCTTTCTGTCCATCTTATTGCTTCGGAACATTAATTTTTATTTAACGTTCTGAGATAGCCTTTTCGTGCTCATCCAAGATATTCTGTATTTGCTTAGAGGTTCGAGCTGCTGTCAAATTGAATAAGTATCTCCTGTCTATTTGTGTTTCTGACGGACTTGTGAGGGGTTTAACAAAGTCTTCGGTTAGTTTCCGAAATGTGGGAGTGACGCTAACATTTTTATGAAGAAATAAATAAATTAGAAAATACATTTGTCTCTTTATGCCAATTGGTTAATGCGTACCTGATTAGTGCAAATAACGACGCTCCAATGGCCAAAACTGCGTAAGCAAACCGATTGCGATAGTAATAAGAAGGAGTTCCGCGTGTGCGACGGGGCTTTCTGCTTTTATCAGTTTCGGTTTCCATTACCGAGCTGGTGCACTATGTGAAATTATTACTTAACAATTTGCGTGTTAAAAGCAATCTTTTTCATTAGGATAGAATTTTTAGAGATGATACTGCTCTCACCTCTGATACTCATGCAAAATTAAAAAGAACAACACAATTCTTTCACTGTTGAACTGTCAACTAGAAGAAGTGTTGGAACTAGAGCTGTAGAAAAAGCGGGTACTGGTGTTGTAAAACACCGGCTAAAAACTGGAAGGTATTAACCGATAACTCCGAAACCATGGGAAATGGAACGAATGAATCATGCATATAAAGCAGCTTCCACAGAGCACGATTTGTTATACAACTTGATGTTTTGAGAAATGGTACGATAAATAACGTTAAGATAATCGTACGATTTAATTTTATCGATGCTGCCGTCAAGCAGGGCAAGTTGCATGTCAAATATGTATAGTTGTGATTTTCACCCGACTTGACCTTCAACTTGTAGTATGTAGCATACATACTTTCTACAAGTCGTCAAGCAGCACCAAGTTTTGCAACAAATCTTTCGGTGTGAAAGCCGCATAATAACCGTTTGTTTTTTTTTATTGTAAAATGTTTTATAAGAGCACTGAGCCTCTGTATAAAATTATTTAATTAATTAATCATTATAATGATACAAAATAAAACTTCTTTTAATAAGAAAGAAGATTTATTTTAATTCATTAATATTTTAAAATTCATGATACTAAATCCGCATTGGACTATTTCGAGGCTATAGCTATACTATAGTAACCTATGTACATACATACATAGTAATTAGTATTGTCTTTCATTTTTGCTATGGACTAAATTTTAATATAATTTTTATAATAATGTTTGACTCTTGTATTCTGTTTAATACATTTAAAACCTTTCTTAATTTTATTCAAAATATTTATTTTTCAGTTTCATATCTCATTATCAAATCATTCTAATATCCGCCCGTCTTTCCAAAACTTCAATGCAAGTGTTTGGCTTAAAACTAATGACTCCCAATTCTTTTAGAGTTTGGGATTTCTCTTCTTTTGAGATATCGTCTGATTGCAACCTTTCAAGAGTTAATAGCGCTGTACCCCGAGCCGCATTCAGCAGTTTATTGGCGTCATGTACCCTGCAATAAGACGATGTATAATGCAAATTAATGAAGTCCTATGGAAAGTACAAAAAAGAGAAGTTCACTTTACTTCTTGAATAATAAATCTGGCCTTCTGCTGTATTGGCCGAATAATGCAAATAGGTTCCGTGTCATATCATAATTAAACTGAGCTGCCCCAGCAGATGAAAATCTCGTATTCATTATCATGCTATCCAGGAGGAAATTATCAATTTGTTTTGCTATCATGCGAAGCGTCAAATTAAATAAATTTGCAGAAAGGTCCCGCTCAAAATTATGAAGAATAGTGACCATAACCTGAAGAACAAATTTTTGTTAATTTACTTACACAGGCAAATAGCAAGTAGTAGTAAATCTGAGCCTCTGACATTGGATCGAAGTCGTTAGATAAATATATATCACCTGAAACATTTCGCCGGCACTTGTTGACAGTAGAAAAGGTTCTTTAGAATTCTGGTCTGGCATTGTTGCCCAATCATCATGTCGATATGACATAGATTTAGCTTTAATATCATTAACTGCTTTCGTTGCAAGGTTCTTTATTAATTTCTGCATCCAGTGTTCCAGCTCTGTGATTGCTTGATCAAATACCGAATTTACTTCCATAGCGTTGGGGCCAACAAGAGCAGCGTGTAAATGCAAATAATGCTTAAAAAGTTTAGAATAAATTGTAATTCAGAATTATGAAATACATTTGTAGTTTAATTCTACATACTACATTCTCGCCCCATTCTCGTAAAACCATCGTAATATAATTTATAGCGTTTAATATTGAAATGGTCTCCACCATTCCACTGCTGTGTAGTTGCACTAAACGTGTTCTGAAGTTGTCAATCAATTCAAGTTGGAGACTCAGAAATTGCAACTGATGCCCTGGCTGTATCAGCGAATAGTAACGATCCTTGATAGCTTCTAACAATCGGACGAACTGATCTGCGCATTTCGGAATTTTAAGTTCATCGTCAAATGTAATCGGATCAATTAGCACCCAAGGATTTTCGCCTTGAAGAATGTAATCCATTTTATCCGCACAGACTAGAAATAAAAGCTTATATACAATGTAAATAAAAATATAAATACATATTTAAGGTTTAGAAGTTTTCAACATGATTAACTAACATTGCTCCTCTAGAGAAATCCATTTCAATAAATACACTGGCTGTGTAATCACACAAATAGCGCTAGGAAAACTCGCAGGATAACCGAAGGTTTCTCGTAACTCAGCTTCAAAGGCTAAAGTTTCATCCAGCAGGTGTGCAAAAAGATTATCATCACGACTTAATTCTTCAATATCATCGGACAGTTTCTCTATTGTGAGTTGCACAAGGCCACGGATAAACTCAAGCTGTTTACAACAAAGAAGTTATTGCAGAAATTATTTTTGTATAGCATAAAATTAAAGGAATTTCAACAATTTCTGCCTTGTATAACACTGTTTCGTTAATATGCGCCTACATTTGATATCATTTCTTTCAAGTGGTTTCAATATTGTAGACACTTACGCGTATATTAAAGTCTAGGTGGCCTGCTCTCAGAGCTGAAGCCTGGAACGTTTTACCGACAAACAAATGCGATGCTTTGCCCCAGTTGAGAATTTGTGTAAAAAACCACTCAGGTTTGTCCAACCGATTCGTTTGACGAGTGCCTGTAAAATGGTACATGAACCTAATGCGTTGAAGAATATATAAAAGTTGTAAATTTCTGTTAGCTATGATAAACGAACCGCTGTCTGTAAGGTGCCAACAGTTGTTTCGTAACATCGCTTACAGGATGACATATAATACTTGATGTTATGGTTACCAATTCTTCCTCTTTCTCTGCAGGAGATTTAATCTAAAAGTTTTGGTAGAATCAATCACGGATGTTTTGTTTATTTAATATCCATAATATACTATCACATTACCAAAAACAAATACTCCGCTAGCAGTTGAGCTTTGGGAACGCAATCACGAGGTGGTGAATAAGTGAGTGAATCATTTTCTTTTAGTCCCCAGCGCATTGCCTTCAGAGCAGCCTCTAATTCACTAATTATGAAGAAAGACATGCTATGATACTTTTTCCCAAGAACATGATCTAAACTACCTCAAGAAACGTTCGCGCAGCAAATCGTACCAGTAAACTGCCGTTCGAATAGCGAAGGACTTCAGATACGGTGCGTCCACGGAATGCAATCGTCCGATAACACTGTGTTCGTCGTCATTCTTTTCGTGGAGTGTGAGATATATATTAACCATTTTTTCTTCATCCTTGCCATTTATGGCAACGGTCAGACCATCGCTGAAAATTTTAAAATTTTGCAACTGAATAAATGCAATAAATAACTAAAGAAAGAAATCAAATTGCCACTCTTAATTGGTTGGTCCACCTTATTTCCTGAATATCCTGCACAATTTTCAAATAATGCATCAACTGTTGTAGCTTGCGAACCTGTTCCAAGTCTGGTAACACACCTTTCAGGGCCGACGTAGTCTCATTAATTTTAACCTTCAACTTCTTGCTAAACTGTTGTAGCTTCTCCATTTGGAATTCGATGCTTCTGCTAGCATGCTCTTGAATTTGAAATGCACTTTTAATGCTGGAAATGTTCTGCTCATCTTGATAGTTCAACTATGAAAGATCGTAGCAGTCTGTTTATTGGTTCTGTGGAAACAAAGTCGTATTTACCTTCGCACTAAGTTCCTCGATGTTCTTTTTGTATTCGTCCACTAGCTGCGCAGCTCTATATAGTTTTTTAAAATCGTTGCCGATTTCTTTATTAATTCGTGATATAACACGTTCTTCGATAGATGTTTTTTGTTGCATCTTGTTTAATGAATATTAAGGTGAAGGATAAGATATATTATGACGCCGATATGATTTGCTCAATGTAGCCAAAGAAAGTTACATATGTATGTAGACGTTGCTAACAGCTGATTATAATTGTGTGTAAATTAACAATTTTATTAATAAAGATTAGAGCCAATGAAGCCCTTTTTAAATACTTTTCGTCATGCCAAATGCAACGTTATTGGAATGATACACCTAGATTCACTTCCAGGTAGTAGGAAGACTAAACAAATATTATTGTAGATCCACATGACAATTGAATACAAGTTATTTAAAAGGGACTCCTAAATATGACGGACACTGGAAGGACACTCTAGAAAAGGCGAAGCATGACACACATATTTACAGCAAATGGAAATTGGTAAAGAGATCTCCAGTTTTTTTCTTAGCGCCTATTCACTCTGATAACACATTTATTTAGGATTCCGTGTTAATCGAAAACATGCATGATGTTCCATATCTACAGCAAGATGCTCTAGGGCCTGAAACGGTAGCGTGCATGACACGCATTGCGACAGAGGTGCGGCAAATGTTACCCCTGGAAATGAACTGCGGTATTCAAATTTTAGCATGTGGTAACCGGCAAGCACTAGCTGTTGCGAAAGCGTGTCATTTACAATTTATACGCGTCGAAGGGTTTGTATTTGGCCATCTGGCCGACGAAGGTTACACAAATGCCTGTGCTGGTGAACTTCTGCGTTATCGCCGCCATATTGATGCAGAGAATGTGCTTATATTTACGGATCTCAAAAAGAAGCACAGCTCGCATGCTATAACAAACGATGTGACTTTGTTGGATACAGCAAAATCAGCGGAATTCTTTCTTACTGATGGCATTGTAATCACAGGTAATTTTTTTTTAGAAAGTTTTTAAAGCCATGTTTACAACAATAACTTCATTTGCCACTATCTTTTTATCAATAACAATAACAGGAAACTCAACAGGTCATGCTGTAAACCCAAAGGATCTCAAAGATCTTGCAGGCAAAGTAACTACTCCATTGATCATAGGATCAGGTGTTACGAATGATAACATTAGCGATTATGTTACGCAAACACAGGCTGTTATTATCGGGTCGCATTTTAAAAGAAATGGTAATTGGGAGAATGATATTTGCGAACGTTCAGTCGAGACCTTTATGAACAAAATTCAAACTTTGCGAAAATTATAATATTAATTTTGACTGGTTAAACATATGATATATGTACATAGGAATATTTCGTAAATTTTAGGCGTCAAAAATTTATTTAAAGTTCACAAAAGTAAGTATGTGAAAAACTGTATTGATACTAAAATGCAAAGGTATAAATCAATAATTTAAACACAATTAAGTATGTATGCATATTTTTAAAAATCAATAAAGCTTCTGTTATTTTACATGGAGTATTCTTTTAAAAGAGAAAGATGTCACCTTATTCTAAATTCTACATTTTAAAAGAAACTTGCAAAAAATTCATATATTTTTTCGCGTAGACTAGTCTTATTCGAAGCTGTATGCGATATTGCGTTGCTCGAAAATACAAAAGGTGGCTGCAATGATTTACTAATATTTGTAGCTTCTCCGAAATTATGTTGTGCCAATGTTGGATGAAAATTATCCGTCACGTCATTGAATTTCACACGCTTTTTCTGTAAATGCCCTTCAGCAGTACCATTCTCCTTACTTGCTTCAGAAATAGGTACACTAGGCACAGTCCAAGAAGCTGTTAGGGATCCACTCTTGCTGCTACCACCGCTGGAACGTAAAGGGAAAAGAACATCCCGAAAATTACCATTACCAGAAGATTCTGAGAAAAATTCCTCGCGTGTAATTGTAGTAGGGATGGTGTTGTCTACGTTTTGAGTTCGGAAATAGGACCTTGAATCGGAATAATGGGAAGCAAAGCCGTAAGTGGGATCATGGTCAGTACAGGAACTGTTGTTCTGCGGAGCAGGCGTTTGCTTTGAAAATTCTTGTGAGCACATCTTCTCTGTAGCGATGTATTTATATAGTCTTGACGATATAAGCTTTGTAGAAGTGTCCAATGATTTATCAGCTTTAGGCTTTGAAGAGCTTATTGCATGAGTACTTTTATTAGTTTCAAATGGTGGTGCTGGTGCCGGTCGTTTCCGCCTTTTTAACGGCACTATTACTACAGGTGTTGATGGCATATAAGGCGACGCTGGTTCACTCTGTGGTCGCGGAAAGCAAAAATTCCTAGCTTTATCTGCTTTATCTTCACCTTCCGAATCACTACTGCGGTTTTTATTACGAAATATTGTTTCATAATCCTTAAAGAATAATATAAGAAATATATATTATACAATGTAGATACAAAAGAACTTACGCATTTCCGCTTCGGACTGAGGACATAATCTAGTTCAAAGTTCTTTACTTCATTTTTTCTGCAATAAAAAACAATTGTTATTTACAATTTTTAAATAAAGCACACTCGAAGACCTTATTGGCTTCCTTTTGCTCGATTCCTTGCGCAAGGTTTTTCTGCATTGTATGTGCATGTCAATAGCATCGCGTATAAACGCCACCCAAGTACGTCCGAGCTGCACTTCAGATGTGCAGAAAATGATACCATCGCTCTGGCAGGTAAGTTTGAAATTACCAGGAAACAATTCATGCACTTTACATTTTTTTAGTGGAAAGATGCAGCAACATTCAAGGGAGTTTTCAACAATCGTGTTTGGAGCACGTTCTTTTAAGACTTTGCAGTACATGAAAATATCTGACATAAGCACACAATAACGCTTGATTTGGTTGCCGTTGCGAGCTACCTTGTGAAGCACTCCTTCTTTAATTACCTTACGCGAAGGTTTTACAATACTGGGCGTGTGATTAAGAAGCGAATTCTGTAAATTTATTAGCAATTGCGTTACTTCTTGGTCTTCAATACATGAATTTATGTGTGAAACCGTGTTTTCTATCTGCTTAACAGATTCTAAGAAATCATACAAAACAAACGAAACAAGACGGAATTAATAATATAAAAACTATTTTATTTAGTCTAGCTTACCTTTAAGTACTTTAAAGTCTGTGTCAGCAGGACTTGTGTACAACAAGACTTGTTCTAGCAATAACTTATACCTCGGTATACGTTGTATGGGAACAATCATTAAAGAGTTCAGTTTCCGTTGAACTTCTGGTCGAGATTCAGTCTGCTCTAAAAATTTGCGAAATATGACGTTGCTGCTAGTTATCTGCTCAACAATCAGCAGCGATTTTTTATAATCGAACGCATACACAGAATACAGTTTAAGAAATGGAGCCATTTTCAGAAAAGCGTGTGCCACATTCTCTAAATTAGCTTCCAACTCTCGCAACAGTTCGTCATTAAGATTATGTATCATTTCAATCTGTCCAAAAAGTGTTGTGTGGGTAACGTCGTCTATAATTGCTTTTTCCTTCAGTGGTATCACAAAGAACTTTATTAACATTTGCAGGTGCTTTAGATACGTCTTTTCGGAGCTCACTATTTCCTGTATTGCCTGTAAGCGAAAGTTTCGTCGCTTATCCATTTCCGTATTGGGAGTGGCTATTTGTGAACCGCTACTGTCCAACATTGAACCAACTATTGTAAATAATACGTACTTTATACACCTTACGTATGACCTTACTTTCGGTTTACTTACGCTTCTTCTTTGTGTGTGCAGTAAGCATGTTTCTTTCAAAGAGCACCTGCTTGAGTTCCTTCCTAAAGTTCATAGGCGTGTGGAACGCCATTTCGTTTGTGTCACTAAAGACTTCACGTCTTAATGGAGAGTACATTTTGCAATGATTTATTGTATATTAAAACTATTTGATGCGATTATCCAGATTTGTATCTGGGGTCAAGGCAGATTACGAATGTGCTTATCTGTCCTTATTTTTTTTAAACAGATGACAAATTTGTGTCTATTTGAAGAAACAGGAACGCTATCGTAGGTAATTTTTGTTTAGAATATTGTTCTAACCAAATGTCTATTTTAAACTCATATGGAATCTAAAATAACTTTAATCGTTCCATAATATGCTGCTATAAATCATTAATTTTATCTAAATGTAAAAGTATTTGTAATATTTTGGAGAAAAACCGACAGTTGCGAAAAAGCAAAAATGAGTACGATATCAACAGACTCAATTTAAAAACTTTCCGTGTAGCCGTTGAATATGGTATGAATATGTCAGTTGTGTACTATTTGCGTAAAAATAGCAACGTTACTTGAAACAGTGTTTAAGGTGGCTTATTCTAAGCGGTTCAAAAATTATATTATTAATTGATGGTTTATTATGAAGAGCAAACTGAACTGTATATATTTTGCAGTCGCAGAATTATGAGGTAAATTTCAACTTATGTCAAACTAAACTTGTAAAGTTCGTTAAGAAAACGCTGCGAACGTTGCTACCACTTAATAATTTTTCGCTCTAAACCACTCAATGTCTATACTAAATAGAAAATTTATCTGAAACTTTCAACACCATAACGAACTCTCTAGCTAACTTCTAACCCAGATACTCGACAGTCTAAAAAAATGCGCAAATCATTTTGCGAACATCTCTATCAAATATTTAAAGGTATATTTTTTGAAAAAACTTATTTCGTTTTTAGAAGGTTTAAAAAAAGTCCTCTTGAAACATATCCAAACACTACATTTATATCGTCTTAAGAAGAATATTTTAAGTATAAAAATTTGTACGATACTTTTCTCTGTTGATTACATATTCCAACAATAGCCAAGATTGCTCAGGTATTTTCTCCGATCAGACAGGGACCTTTTGTATATGATAAGGAATAGAAAAATTTGCTATTTCTCAAGAATTTTAGTGCTTTGACGAATTTAACAGTGGATGTAGGTGGCGCCTCAGAAAAATACCAATTAAATTTGTTTTCTACACATTTTAAAAGTTGAGTGAGTAATTGTGTTAATCACAATAGGAAAAACGTAAGCAAACGACGAAATAACGACTTATTGTAGTAAAATCGATCGGATTGAGCTTACGTTGTTTCCCGTGATAGAATTCCTCTAATTCCGTTCATAGGTATGATACTTACATTCAGGAACCGTTTCTGGCTATAAAAAGTTATGCCATCGAAATTAGTAGTGTATCACTTTTTTCACATTTTCTATTTTATTTGTATTTTGGAAATATCTATTAATTTTTTTTTTACAGGTTTACGAAAAAACAAATATTGAACAAACTTTTTGAAAAATTAGGTGTTTTTGTGCAGCAAGAATAGCATTCACAAGAAACCACCCTAAAACTTGTTGGCAGCAGACGAATATGCCTACTTGTTTTAGAAACCAAGAAAACAAACAAAACCTTCTTTTTGCCGGTTTGTTTACTGTGAGAACTGATTTAGAACCGTTTAATCTTTTTGTAGAATTTAGAAAGCAGAATACTACCAATAAATAATGTCTGCTTTTAAAAGACCAGGTAAGATTGTTACAGACAGATTGAGACATATGAATGATTATTCGAAATGCAATTATTCTTCATACTACCTAGATGAAACTATTCACTTTAGAAAAAACATGCCTATTGAAATCAACTATCGAAATACACAGGCTTATGAAAAGTGTAAAAACTACGATTCAAAGCTTATGAAACAAGGCTACGTGTGGCACCAGATTGTGGTTTTGCACAAAGGAAAGGTGCATGGTATTAAGGGCAAGGACAGTATTCTTGAAGCAATATTTGAAGTTGTCGATGGAGAAGAATTCTATCCGATAGCGTATAGGGTAAACTCAGTTGCTTTTTAGTGATTTACATGCTAATAGAATCTATTTACATCTGCAGCACGGAACGCGCGAGGACAAATTTCTTGTACGTCAGTGTGTTCCTGCTTTTGACAAGCTCTTCGCACAGAACCTACGCATACAGTTGTCGAATGGTGCCTTTGTAAATTTGCTGGTTCAGCTAAATGTAGGTGACTTCCGATTTGGCCAAATTGCACCAGCAACTAAACTAGCACAAGTTCTGTGTAGTTTATTCGATTGTTTGGCGGTTATTGATGGTCAAGATGGCATCCTAAATCTCTCGCGATTCTGTGCACACACTGATTTAGATGAAATGGTTGTCAATTTGGGAAACCGCAGTGTGTTCCAACGAGTGTGTGAGTTAATTTTTAAAAATGACACACATTTTCGCCATGTCAATGGACTTTTATTAAGTAAGAATAGCATCACAACGTTGGCTCCCTTGAAAGTTTTTAATGGAGTGCAGTTTTCACTGCTGGATTTACAAGATAACATGGTGGGATACATGAATATCGTAATTAAGAATGAGCTTACTAATATTTCAACCTATTTTTGTATAGTTGAATTCTCCTATTCGTTTATGTCGTGACTTGAAGAGCATCAAAACAGAGAGACTGATGCTTTCTGGGAATCCAATAGTGAAATTGCCTACATATCCAACTTGTTTAAAACCAATTCTAAATAATTTCAAATCAATTGTGAGTGTAATAACTTATATATTTAATATTTACATTAAAAACTTCTGACTTCAGGATAATATTCCAGTAGAAAACTTATCCAAAGACTACACGCCAATGGATTATGATGTTGATGTCGATTGTGACGGATATCGCATTGATTGGACGAATAAGCGCGATCTGCAGAAATTCAAAAACAGCTCCGATTGGCATGCAGTCATGGTAAATTCTTCATCCCAGTTCTGCTTAAATTGCACACTTACTTGAATCATTTTACAATTTCAGATTCCAGATTCTCAGGAAGAATTCTCAAAAGAAGAAATTTTCGATTATCTCTTCGTAACGATTTCTTCAGAATTTTCAGATTTCTATCCTTGTTATTACAAGGTATGTAGAAAACTATGTATTTTATTTGCTTTATACATTTTATCTTAACTTTTTAATGAAACGTAGTTTGCTTCCGGCGAGCATCAGTTTCTGGTACGCAACTGTTACGATCAACTGCAGCATTTGGTTGAGATTTGCAACCTTGAAATAAAGATACCACGTTTACCAGCATCTCAAATTGATGAAAGTCATAACAGAAATGGTGATGAATTAATGGAGCCTGAGAGAATATTAGTTTATTACCTTCGTATGGATATAAGTGCTTTCAAAAAAGGTCAAGTTGAGCCTCTCTCTTGTATTGAAAATGCGATTCATAAACGCTACAGCGCCATGGACCGACTTTTAAATTTGGATAATTTTCAAGAAACTGAAGGTGGTCCAAAATTTCACTGTTTTATTCCGACTACTTTAGTTTTTAATTAATCATCTTAGGATTGGAGAACGTCGTTGTTAATTTGAGCTGCCAAAGAATTCTTAATCGTGTTGTTATGCAAGCATCGCGAAAATTTCTAAGTAGCTGCGCTGAAATGTGTTTATCTAATAATAAAATATTGAATGCCAACTTTCCAAAAGGACTCGCTTTAATGTCCGATCTGAAAGTCATCGATTTGGGTAACAATTGGATTTATGACTTAAAAGACATCAAGGATTTGGATAATATGAATATCAAATGCTTACGGTTGGATGGAAACCCACTGTGTTCAAAATATAAGTTTGCCGGAGAATATATACGAGCAGTTAAGCAATACTTTCCCGATCTACAAAAATTAGTGAGTTTTTGATATAAGACTAAATAGAAAATTATGATTAAATTAAAGCTATGTTTTCAATAACAGGATAACGTCGATATTACTTCGAAAGGCTATTTAAAAACGCAAAAGAATTTCTTATGTGACGTGACTGGATACGATTTTGTAGAACAATTCGTTACGCGTTACTTTGGCATATTTAAATCCTCAAATCGTGGGGAAATTAAAGGTGAAATTTTAGTATTACACAGAAGTACGAACTTGTTACTTTACCCTTAATACTTTGTCAATGACGTATTTTATAGATATGTACCATGATAATGCTTTATTCACTATGACGTGCAATTTCGATGCGTCGACAATGGCTACCATAAAACGCCTCTCAAAGTACGAGTCCGCTGCGCGAAATGTTTACAAAATGTCGGACTTCAGGCGTGCCTTCACATCGGTCCATGCTGGCCTCAACGAGATCTGTCAAGTACTTCTTCGGCTTCCAAATGTTGACTTCGACTTGCTGAGTTTTGCCACTGACACGCCTATTTTTAATGTAACTTATTTGCTGCATTAACAGCTAGGGCTAATTATTGAATCTCTTTTCTATACAGGATACAATGGTTGTTATAACGGTGCATGGTGTTTTCATGGATCAACCCAGTTTTGTAGATTCAGATATATTAATGGCATTTACGCGAACATTTGTGTTAACTCCTGTAGAGCGAAATCAGGTTAGTTTACCTTTGACAGTAATTCTTAACTATATGTAAATGCGAATTTATTATTGAATAATTAAAGGGCATTTTAAAGTGCGCCACATGCTATAAAATTGTTAATGACCAATTTAATGTATACACTCCGACAAGCATACAATTAAAAAGTGTTTTCAAGTATGTCAAAACTGAAGAAAGCAGGAAATCTGATCAAATCACAGTAGCTGACAAAGAAGGACTGCTTATAATGTTGCAAGAAATCACATCCTTGAAGACGATATGGTGCACAAGGCAAGTTTTTGATAGATTTTTAGGAGTCGATAAAATCAAGCTAACATTAGTATTCTGCTTTTGTAGGTGTCTGGAGGATGCCCAATGGGACTTTCCCAAAGCTTTAGAAGTGTTTATGAAGCTCTGCGAAAATAACGAAATTCCAGATGCAGCATTTATTTGAAATATTCTAAGATAATCTTAAAATTATTAACTCATATTAACAGAGATAGTTTTCAAGAAATAAGTGATATTACTAATGTAAAAAAATAATTTTGTAAATTATAGTTTGTAAAATCGTATTGATATATCAAATTAAAATAAAAAACTTACTTCAAATTGGAAATAGATTTATATTTACAGAGTATTAATTTTCATCTGCAGTGAACAATACGTGAATTTTCAGTTCAACCTCCAAGAAAACAGGAATATTTATGGCAATATTTTTTTTGAATAAAAAAAATAATATATATCAGTGTAATATGTAATATTCAAAGAAGTATAATAAGTATATAAATAATATTTTAGTACAAACCTTCATATTTTTTTCGTGAAAGTTGTATTTTATTTTTTTTTTCTTAATATATATTGATTAAACATCCATGTAAATATTTATGTAAATGGAAATATTTATAATTAAGTCGGGTTGGCCTCGGCATTTTATAAAACATTTTAAAAGAAGATGATCGATGTATTTTTCTGAGATAACAAATTTACAAGCAATTGCAATGCGGTTGATTGTCTTCTTATCGCCTTTTTCTTAACATTCGCCATTAACTCCACTATTAAGCTTAATTTTATTCAGAGTTTAACTTATTATTGAAATTATAGAGGATCATTTCAAGACTTATGTAACTGCAACAGAATTAGTTCTAATGCAAACAAAATGTATTCTAAAATCATAAATTGTAACAAAAGAAATGAGCAAATACATTGAAAAAAATTTGTCGAAATAATAAAATACTAGAATTAACTACATAAACTGAGATTTGAAGAAAACTATGATGTTCATTTGACTCAATCCAAATCTGAAATTGAAATAATCAGCATTTTATACTCCTTTAATGCTCTCATAAACATTTGTTACGATTCTTCTGCATAGAGCTCGTTCTCTTCTCTGCATATTGTAGATACATACATGCATTAATATTTAGAGCTCACGTCCAGAGAGTGAGTTCCCAACATTAGATTTTCTAGTTCTGCAGCGAATACGTTTAAACAATAGCAGAGTGTATTGAATGTGGTAATAAACACACACACATAAAAACATGTGTTTTTGAATTTATACTAGCAGGTATCTTCTGAGTTCCTCACTATTTCAGTTGTAATTCGATTGTTAACGTGGACGGTTGCTTTATCAGCGTGATCACGGTTCAATTCACAAGTGCGCCTAAAGATTTTAAAAGTAGGTTGAAGAAGTAAAACAAAATAAATAATTACAAATGAAAGTGTTTTAAATTTTGAAAAATTATGAACAACGATTTTAAGGCTTTATTTTTGAGTTAATTTCAACAAAATTAATATGTAAATTTAACGTTGTTTGGATTCTGAAATCTTCCGGGCTGTTGCAAAGAGAAAGTAAACGAAAAACAACCATCATCAAAAACAGAGCTGAAAAATAAATATTGAATTAATAAAAACAAACACCTGTTCTCTTTTGAATAGAAATGATTATTTGTTCAGTAAACGGACAACGTTCTCACACGAATTCCAATCCCCGCAGCTGAGTAAAAAAAATACTTTTTATGATTCGATTGAATGTTTTATTTATTAAAAAACTTGATTTGTGCGTCATTTTTTATAGCTTATTTAAAAATATATCTTTTCTTAAGCAATAATACATAATAATTTCATTAAATAATTTAAATGATAATTCAGTAGGTAAATACCTAATTATTTTTATTTAAACATTTGATTTATTTTATTTATGACTGCAAAAGTGTTAATTAAAATAAATTACTATGATTTAATCACCGTTAACGATATTAAGGGCTTTGAAAAATGAGAAAAACTAGTTAAAAACCTTTTTTTAATATTGTTGTTATTATTATTATTATTTTTATAAAGCCTGACTTTATTTATTTATTTATTTTTACAACATCCCTCAACCTACTCATGATTTTATTAAACCAAGACTTTATTTATAATTTGGTTTATTTAAAGCCAAATCAAATTTTCAGCAATTGACAATCATTTGTAATAATTAAATTAAAAACACTTGAAATTATAATTGGCGTTGCTTAGAATAGAATAATAAAAAACCTGACCTAACCAATGCCATAATCATGACGTCTCATAATTATATATACACGCTAACATTAAATATACTCGGGACTAAGAAAAACGAAGCAAAATCATTTTTGTGGCTTGCAAAAAGTGCGCACGCGAAAATTGTAAATTAACGCTGAGCATCGGCAAAATTTTTCGACCCAATTTAACAGGAAAACAAAACTTGAGACTTTACTAAAAACTGTGAAATATTCGTTCGAGTATCTCACGTAGTCATGAATGAAGAATGCATTTTTCTTCTTTTTGTATATCATTTAATTTATGTATGCACATAAATATGATATTCTAATTGTTTCTTTTTATTAAAACCATCCTAAATTGCAGTGCAGATTATTAAAAAATGTGTAGACAAAAATAAAATTTTAATATTTTTTAAAATCTGTATTTATAATTGTTGTCTGTTTATGATTGTTTTTTAAAATTTTATCACTGAATATTAAAAAAACATATCATAAGAGAACAATAGAGAGAATCATATAAAAATTAGGTGAATATAAAGATGAATAATTTTTAAATAAAATAAAATTTTACAATTAAAAGAAAATTATGATAAAATTATTGAGAAGAAATCTTGTTACCAATCAAGTTAAACTTCTGTTAATTCATATCTTGGCTTTCATTGCTGCCTGAATTATAAATTGTTTGTTGAAGCGTGAAGAATCTTAGTTTTTTTGCTTGTATTGATAAATAAGTCTTATTTTTTTAATTTATTCCTGCATAACGAGAGAAGAATATTCAATTTCAAAGAATAAGAAGCAAAAAATATTACTTGAAACTCAAAACTGTAGAAACATAGAAATATTTTATTAAAAGCATTTGCATAAAGTTAATTAGTGGAAGAATATAACAAGAAATATAAAAATTCATAACACGAATTCACTTTTAAATTTGGTAAAGAGCAAGAACCTTTTTTTGTAAGAGTAGAAATAATGAATATTGAATATTTTCACATTGCAAGCAAGAAAGCCAATAATAATAATAATAATAATAATAATTATCGTTGCCAATGGTTTTTACATGTTGTGATCACAGTGACTGTAATATTAAATATTTGATTAACTCCAATTAAACACACAAAACAAAAACACAAAATTTGGTTAGAATTTGGAGTACGCTTTTTCACACTTTTCCGGAGAATTAATAGTAGTTTCAGTTATATCTCAGAAATCATTATATTTTCATTTACTTTTATGTTTTCAGCACAATTGTTCGTGTTATTTATCTACTGTTTTTAATTTAATAGTAATTTTACTAGTAATTTAATTTTTTCTTAACTCAAGTTAAGCGGTTATTGCTTGTGAGTTGACGGGACCAGAAAAGGCGCAAACAGACAGCAGACCGTAATCAAAGCCGAATTTGTTTTACGAACATCTTATTTTAAAATTGGAAGTAAGAAAGGAGCCTTTTTTATTTAATCGCTGTTGAAGCTGTTTTTGGAGAAAGCATTGGTTTAAATGAAAACATTTGTACGTCTTTTTATGACATCGCGTAGTTCGAAGTATATTTTTTAGGAATTTTTATTGATTACAAGTAAATTACATCATAATTAAATATTAAATCGTAATCATAATCAAACAATGCTGCTTAATTATTGATGTAATCATAATTAAAAGTAATTTAAAAATAAACGCAAGAAAATTTTAAGCTAATTAAAAATAATTTTAATTTATAAATTCAATCACAATTTTAATGGTGATTATTATCAATTTATTGTTAATTATGATGATAAAAATTTCAATTATAAATTTAATTCCGTTTTAAATATTATTTTGGATATATTAAATTCTGAATAAGTATTTCGAACAATGTTTTTAAATTCATCGATCAGGATGGCGATGAGTCATTGTTAGCTAAATTCAAGCGGAATAACCTCAGTCAACATAACCTACATACATAACTGTAAATTTGCAGTCTAAACTAGCACATGTCCATCCGCGACTCACTGACTGATTGACTGACTGAACGAATGACTTAATTAACGAACCTAACGTCGTCGCACTATCAATTGCTGTGATGCACCTCGAAGTTAGCCTATAAAAACTTTCAAATGTGTGTCACTGAAATAGCTTTGCAAACACACAATAAACACAATGTTTACTGTGGAATATCATACAAAAGAGTTCACGAAAGGTCAACGAAAGCTTAAAAGTCTTGCTTGGATTCCAAGATGTGTCTAATGAACGTTGTTCGGTTTATGAAGCTACATTTATGACTAGAATTAGTTCCATCTTCTAAGATGCTCTGAATGAAATGCTCCCGATGCTATTTAATGCAAATTATAAATGAAAAGCGGAAAAGGAATTCTTCATTCATGGATAATTTGCATATCTGTCAATAAAAAGTTGGCGAGAGAGAGAAATGAAGTGTTTGGGATGCGACATTAATATTAATGACTGGAGAAAAGTGCTTGCTTACAGACTGCTGCTGATTCTATGTTCTTGAAAATGCAAAAGCATTCAAGAAACATCAGAATATTTGAATGTGATAATAGAAAATATTACTAGGATTTTTTATATATGTACGAGTTTATAAATTACTTCAAAATATGAACATTTAAGCATTTATCGTCAGATATTAAACTAAACTAAAAGGCTTTATTGATTTTATTTACAGCTTCGCGAATGTTAAGTTTAAGAATCGAAAATAATCATGGTTAAATGAATTTCTTCAAAGCGCAACAATAAAACGTTTTTAATCTAATCTTCATAACGTGCTTATTCAGTCGAAAATAGATTGCAATGAATTGCATATTGACAGCTAAAAATCTGAATTTAAATGCATGCATTAAAAACCTTTATACTCCAAAATCAAAAGAAATAAAAAAGAAAGTCGTTGGTGGTGTCGTTGTCGTCGTCGTCATTAAGAATTCTTTATGCGTGGCCAAAGATACGCATTTCAGTGAAATCATGTTGCGTTTCGTAGGCATTCCAAGAAGCGGAAAAGATTGCGATGTTGAAAGGGATTGGAATAAATTAAGAAGCATAAGAGAAGAATTGAAAACAAGGAAAACAAGGATCTTTCTTAGATCTTCGTGGTTTTTCATGACCATTCTTAACAAATTAAGATAAATACTCGCGGACTCTACTATAAAGGATTTAATATTTAATAATTTAATATTTTATTATGAGTTACATGACACAACAATCTTCGGCAATAAAATATAAACACGATGCATTTCTCTCTTTTTATTTTTATTTTATTTTCGTTTGTCTTTTGGGACTTTGGGCCAGTATTTTAATTACGTATTTCTTTGGCATTGAATATTGCAGATGTAAACATTCATGAAACTGCTCAAGCATTAATCTTAAAAAGTGTTTAATCATCGAAAGTCATTTATAAATAAAGTGGAATTAATAAGAATAAAAATAAATAAGATATAAATAAAAATAGAGAAAATTTTTAATATTCCACTAATTTCATATTTCATTAATTCTGTTTCATGTTCAGCGATTTGTAGTTTGTGGTTTCATTATTTCAACCTTGTCGAGTATTCTTTTTTCCTAAAGAAATCTTGCGTTTCCTCCTCTTTCGGGTTCTTCTAATTACAACGGCAATTAGCTTTGAACTCTCAATTCTACAACAGAATAGAACAATAAAAAAGAACAAGAAGAACTATTAGCAAATGAATTCTGAAATAAGCTTTAACAAATTGTGTTCCGTTGTGGATTCATTTCACTTCAAACGAGTATCTGTTGAATTTTATGTCTTTCTTTTAAGTATCATGCTATTTTTGCATTGGAAATTATAAATGCATTTGTACAGCAATGTTTCCTATTTTCAGAAATGACTTCACTTGCAATCACCGCAACTAAGGCTAAGGTTAAGTTCACAATAATAAGTTTTCTTGGCAAATTTGCCAAAAGTTTGTTTCATACTTCGCTGAAAGTGATCGATGCATAAATGGCATTAGTTTTAGTAACATTTGCAAAAGAAAGAACAATAAGAATAAAGCAACAATTGCAAAAATAAATCAAGGAATAAATTTTTATTTATCTGTTCGATGCAAAGGAATATTTCGAATTTTAAAGATATATTTTAGCAATTAGAAATCACTTAATGACTGTCGACTTTCTGCAGTGTTAAAAGATTCTATATCTCCACATATTGAACATTACAAAAACTAAAATAAAACTAAAATATTAATTTCCCAGAAGGTTGACTAGCGCATTTAAATTAAGAAATCAGCATAAATATCTGAAAATATTACATTTTAAATTAAATTTTGGCATTAAAACAACAAAAAATTTTATGAAAACTACGGAAATAACTATAAATTTTGTAATGAAACTGAAATCTATAAATTTGGATACAATTAACCTTGAAATGAGACAAGAAAATAGACAAATTATAAAATCCTCAGCACGATTTCGACTTGACTTTTATTTATGTTTCAAGCAACAAAAAGAATTCAAAACATTTGCATAATTTATTCAATATCCAGTTCAAGTTATTTAATGACGTAGACGAGTGACGCTCTTCTATGTTTTCGCTTTTTGTAAACGCTTCTGTTTGCGGTGAATATAAAAGCAACAAGAATTCATTTTCAAACATTTTCATGATCAAGTCAACGAACGGCAATCGAACGATAAAGTTTTGTAAATAACTTTTTTCTAAGTTGAATTTTTTTATTTTTTTCTTGCTTTATTTATTCTTGCTTTGTTGTGGTTGCTCTTCGAGCGATCTTCAATCGAAGCTTTTAATAAAAACCAATGAATGGACGTTTGCTCTGTTTTCTCCCATGATTCGTCGTCAACAAAAAATAGCCGAACACTTTATTTAAACGAAATATGTAAATAACTATAGGAAATCTGAAGACTTTCTGAAATTATATTAAACTAATCATTATTATTAATAATATTATTAATTATATTCAATATTATTATGAATTATATTATTATTTATATTTATTAATATTTAAATTTAGAAATTATATAAAAATACAATTTAAATTAAAAATATTTTATTTAAAATCTTTCCATTTCTTATTATACTATTATACTATTATACTTATTTATATTTAATATGTGAAATTACAATTTAGATTAATTATTAAGTTCAAATAAATTTAAAACAGGAGAAAAAACCTTTAAAACCGTCTATAAATCTTAAAGTTTTATTTGAGAAAAATAAAATTACATAAAAACAATCAGAATTACGAAGTTAAAAATTAAATTTTTAAAATTCAATAAAACTATAATAAATAATCTTTTAAATTCAATAAAAAGAGTTGCAACGAAAATAAACTTTGCTTTTTAAGAATTTAGTAAAGAATTCAATAAAAGAACAAATAACAATTTAATGTGAAGCATCGAAATTATTAATTATAATACTATAGTTGCTTTTCTATATTATCCATAACTAATATGAAATACTAAAACTAATAATAACAATTTTTAGTAAGAAAATCAATAAATGACACACGGATAAAATCAATATCAAACGTAATATTATTTTTTTTATTGACATTAATAAGTTCGAAATAAATAACGTGACATAATAAATTATTCAGCCTTTAAAATTTCAAAGTCGACTTCAAAGACTTTTCCCAAATTAGGATTTTTCGAAAATATTAGAAAAAGCATGCGAAATGCGAGGGTGAAAGCGGTTGATGTGAGGAGGTTGTTCTCCGTTTATTTTGCTATTTGTTAATAATCATGATCACGATTTCTCACATTTGCTAACGTTAATTAATGATAATTATCATCAAAACCATTTTAAAACGCATTCACAAAGCATTCACACCGAAAATAGGAATATCAACAAAATAAAAAAAAAGCAAAAAAGCAACGTAAATAAAAAACATCTGCAGCCGATGAGCAAAAGTTGCATAATCTGCATATTCTTTCGCCCCTTCTTCGCCACGCTCCTTCAACTTGTGTTTTCGAAATTTTTGTGTATATTTTTTCTGTTCGTATTCATGTATTTTATTTGCTTTAATTTGTATTTTATGAGCTTTTAATAAATTTTCAATGTCGATGTGATATTTTCTATTTTGTGCTTTCATGTAATTTTATTTAACATCGTTCGTTCTATGTTCTAATTTGAGAAGGAAGAGATTTTAATTGTTCCCAGATGCATTTTAATGTTTAGAGACAGATTGCGAGACGTTGAAAGCTTCTCTCAAGCAAATTTTCCTGATGAACAGAAATTCGATCCATTCCATTAAATGTTTTGGCATCTGCTGTAGCTTTTGCTTAGGTTTATTAAAGAAAATGGCTTTAAATGTGGAGCAATCTGTCTACCTGTCTGTTTATTTGTTGTCTTCATCTTCGTGTCTACTTGGCTGATATTTTCTTAGGCAGTCTGTCTGTCGATGTAGCTACAGACATCACGTCTCAATCACCAATCGACTAATTGACCCGTGTCTATCAAAACCAATTTCTCCTCAAGCATTTTGATCAATCAGACAACTAAACAACACACAGGAAGATCTACGCTAATTTAGACAGAATAAACGCAAAGGCAACACAGAGAAAACTTCCCAGATCATCGATCGAGCTGACTTCTCGATCGGGCGTTACAGCGGCTTGTGCGAAGGTCATTCGAAGTGGATGATGCCGTTCAAAAGTGAAGCAATTTATTTACATTTTTCTCGTTTTTATTGGTTATTACGCGATATGGATGAGATGTAAAAAATGTAATAACTTTATCAATAATCACCTAGCGCTCACATGTGCATAGTTTTCACATTTACAGACTTTGATGTGCGTAGTGAGAAATTAAATCATCGCGATCATATTCAATAAATTGATTTTAATTTCACTAAATTTATTGCACTTGTTGATGCTTTTTTGTTTGTGTTTAAAAATGTTGTAACTTTTAGCTTTACAGAAATGTATTTAGGATATTTGAAAGTTTGAAAATGATTGTGAAATAAAGAATCTGTTTCATTGTAAAGCGTCGCTTTCAAATTTCTTCATTCTATCATTTGCATTTGCATAAGCAAGGAAATATAATGAGTAATATGTAAAGTTTAGTAACAGATATACATTTTTAATAATACATGTTTTTTGTCTAATCGGAAGAAAAGGTTTTAACGGATTAACTCTTCTCTTGATATTCCGAAAAACTATGTAACATAGAAACACATATAATTTCAAAAGTAGCTGAAGACGAGAAAATATGAATTTCAGGACTAGTTCATGATAACTGTTCTTCTTATTACTTTAAAATATTTACTTTATTGCTCGAATATGACAGAAGCCACACGCTCTTTCAATCGATATTTTTATTTTAGGCAGTAAACTAAACCACTTAAATATTTTTATAGCTTTAACTAGAGCAGTTTGCAGTTTATGAGTTTTCGTAATACCTTTTCAAGTTTTCGATGTTTCTTCTTGGTTCGTTTGCTTACGATCATTATAAAGATGTTATTGCTATTTGCTAAACACTACAATTAATTTATACAAAGTTCGAATTTAGAAACCGAACAAATTTAGTTCACGGCTCCATTATTCACTTACTATTGTTACATTCTTATTATGTATTAGATTTAGTTCTTAATCTTCTTATTTCATTTATCTTATATAATTTGCTGTTTCATCAGTAATTCATAATTGAGCGAAGTCGCATTTGAATATTTAATCATTGAATATTTTTTATTTTTAACCTCTAATGATTATGTTTAAATCATTATATTAATACTTAATTAAGGATATTAATTAAGATTACTAAAAGACTGTTTGAATCAGTTAAACATTAACAAATACATTTGCTTTTTTTAAAAACAGCTTTCGAATTTAATTTTAACTGACTCCAATGCTTCACACTTAAAACTTTAACGTTAGCTTAGAATTATAGTTCGAATAAGCCACGTCTGTTTGCGCCAGGAAAATTCACATAAATATTTTTTTTGAATTAAAAATATTTGCAAATAAATGTGTCAAAAACATTTATAAAAACATGGGAAATATCTTAAACAAGTAATTATCAACATAAATATTTTAATATATCATCGATGTCGGAATACTTTATCGCTGAATAATTTGTCGAAAAATAATAATTTATCTTAAATAAGAATCAAACATATATGTTTGATAACTATATAACTATATTAACTATAGTTAAAATTGTATAAAAGAAAAAAACGCAAAATAAATGCAAACGAACGATATCCAAGTTATTTTAAAATATTCTTTGAAACTTTTGATGCAACAATCAATTAATTGACAATTACAATTAGTATTTTGACTAATCTAACATCTAATGCACTTTGAAGGTTATTTCTTGTCAAAAGAAACTATAGATTTATAAAATATTTTGTATTGCAGTTATTTTTTGTTCTCAGAAAAGTATAAGCAAGCCATTCATAAGACACATCACATACATCGGTCTCATCGCATGTAGATCGTTAAATCAATGGAATCGCTAATAGCGATCTTAATTAAGTTATAATTTTATTGGGTTCACTCGCGTTCTTGGTTTGCGAAGTTCTGAATTTTCAAACTGAATTTTCTCACGTAATTATCTAGGGCAATAATTTTCGTTAGAGTAACGTCATTGCTGAAATATCGGGCTGGGCGCTAAAGATTCATCTTCATTCAGTTGATTTTTTAAATTACATCACGAAGAACTCAACATAAACATAAATCACAAATAATCTCCAACGTATTATAAAATGACCTACATAATTTCCAAAAAAATTAATTACGACTGCTTCTAAAGTACATAACTAAAACAAACACAACTACAACCAAACATTGCAGATACGATCAAATTACCAACAGCACATTTCGCTTCGTATCTGAAAGATAATCTTCTGCAGGCCGACGTCACATGCAACATTGCAATTTTTAATGATTTCATTTGCTCATGGTGAAAAGCATAATAAACAATAAGAGAAAGAAGACCTTCGTGTTCATTGCAGATAACAAAATTTATGGCAAAAGTGTCACAATGGTTTGTTTTTACTATTTGATTGTGTGTCTTTTATATACTTTCACCTCCCTTCATGGCATTAAAAACGGCTTGACCAACAGATGGACACGAGGAGGACTTTAACCTGTCCACAGAGAAAGCGGAAATTGTTTTTATGCCTTTTGCCTTGTGTGATTTATTTCTTGGTTGTGAAGCCTGATTTCATATTTTAGTCAATTCCGTTGGCTGCTTGATGACTTCCAAGGAGTGGCAGCTTAAAGAACATGGAAACAAAATCCTTGTAAAACAAATTAATATTCATGGTACGCAGGAAATGCATTAATGAAGAAAAGAGAAATAAAACATGGAGCACAGAAGCAGGAGTGAAAAAAAACCGATAAAAATCATAGATTATGACAGTATCCAACTTTTATTCGCAGTTCATAGAAGAGTTCAAAGGAGTTCAGCCGAAAAGGACGTTTGTTGTGCAAAAGTGAATGCATGGAAAGTGTGTGTGTGTGGCTTATAATAACCCTTTCTGACGCCGATTTCTGGAATGCCAAATTGAGGCTAATGGCTTTAAAATGCCTGAGCGTGTGTACGAGGCAGAAAGGAAACAAAAGAGAATACAAACTGCCAAGAAAAACATTCGAGTGAATGAACTCTATAATTTTTCAAAAGTTGATGATTTAAAATCGACTTTCCTTGCTAAACATACTTTTAAATGACAATAAAATTAACTTTTTATAAAGGAATTCGAAATAGGCTTTAAAACAAAAGAATCTAGTATAAAATAACAAGAAAAAAGAAGTTGTAATAGCTTCATGCTAAATAAGTTTCGTGTTCCAAGCATGTTACTAAAACGCCCATAAAATCAGCAATAAAACATAAATCCATTGATATAATTACATAATTATATCTTTATTTAAGTACGCTAAATCTTTATATAATATATAATAAACCGTTTGCCTTTAATCATTATTATTTAGGGAAACATAAATCCGTTTAAGTATGAGAAGAAATCTATTGAAAACTACGGCTTGAAGTATCTTGGTTAGACCCGAAATAGAGTAGTGTTAGGTTTAAATCTGAATTTTGGAATCAATTCGGAATTTTCATATTCATAAGAAGAGCACAGAATTTTCATTCATAATCGATGTTTTTCGTAGATTTTTTTACCTAACAGGTTCCTCATCTATCGAGTCCAATTCTACTTTTCTTTTAATTATTTTTACCCCAGATAAATGACAACTTTTCAATTAATTATTTCTCTATTCACTCAATTTCAGCAATGAAGCTGCTTCTTTTTACCGCGCTGCTGTCCATAACGCAGTTGAAGGTGAACAGCCTCGACGACTACTGCTTCGGCAAGGATACAGAACGCACCCAAACACGGCATTTTAACACCAAGACCGCTTACCAGATCGTCAAAGGCACCCACATTGAGAAGCAGTATTTAGTGCCCGGTACGATCCAACATCTCACTGGAAATATTCAAATGATACTATTAAGTAATGCGTTATTCTTTCTTCCCCGCAGGTTGTGTAGCTCAGAAAATTTGGATCCTACATAGACACGGTACACGATTACCTCCCAAAAGCTTCATACAGAAAACACCTCGCTTGGATCAGGTTGTGCCCCGCCTCATGAAGTAAAAATTTCTATCTTCTCATGGGTCCTCATTTCGTTCTAGCTTCGCAATGAAATAGTCAATAACTACCGAGTGCGCAAAACCAAACCCTCCGACGGTGCTCTCTGCCAGGAGGATCTGATTGCTTTGCAGATGTGGCGATGGAATACTAGTATTACACCGGATCAGGAGAGTTATTTAACTAGCCAAGTGAGTGAAGTGAAGTGATGGAGTCTAACTAAGAAGTGAATATACATTCTTCTGAAATTTAGGGTTATGATGACCTCAGAGGAACTGCTAAATTATACCAAAAATTATATTCCAATATACTGCCCAGAGAATACGACAGTAACACATATTTGGTGAGTTTTTCTAGTGATCGATGGCGTGGGATATTCTTTCATAGACTTTATCTACATGCAATTGTTAACAGTTCCGTCACACGAACACCCAACGCACTGTCGAGAGCTTTAAAGCCTTCAGCGAGGGTCTTTTCGGAAGTCATAATGATGCTGAAGCTGCACCAATTCCAGTAGAGGATCACTTGCTCCGCCCCGAAGATTATTGCAATGAATGGAAAGTTATTGACCATAGCGGCCCGAATTCAGAGAGCCACAAATTCAGAAGCTCACCCTTGTGGAACTCTACAATAGCTGACATTTCGACTCGTTTGGGGTACATTCGATCTATGAGCTCACATCGACATTTATATACATTGTTTCTTTTCCGATTAGGTTCCGTTATTCCTTGGTAGCCGAGGATGTGGATCTCATGTACGACATGTGCCGCTACGAACAAGCATGGCAAGTGGATCGAACTAGTGTCTGGTGCTCGGTATGTTAAGCGATTTCTTTATTGATTCCTTCGCTATATTCTGCAATATTCTTTACAGGTCTTTCTTCCTGAACATGTCACCGTCTTCGAGTACGACGATGACCTGAAGTATTACTACAAATCCGGCTACGGTAACGAGATCAACGAGCGGCTCAACTGCCGTGTAGTACAAGACATGTTGGACCATCTGAGTAGCAACTCGAAGCCAAACGCAATTGTCAATATCGCTCACTCCGTGGCATTGCAGACCTTCATCACTGCGCTCGGCCTTAATAAGGACGACATCAAAATGACAGCCACGAACTACAACGAACTGAGCGACCGACGCTGGAAGATGAGCAGCGTCGATCCTTTCGCTTCTAACTTCGTCGCCGTGAAGTATCAGTGCGATGAGGAGACTCGGAACAAGGAGAAGGTCGTCTTCTTCCTTAACCAGAACGCGGTTGAGTTGGACTGGTGCCAGGTCGGTCTGTGCAACTGGTTTGATGTGCTGAAGAAATACGAAAAATTCCAAAACGCCAACTGTGATAAATACTTTTGTCAGGTCGGCGCTGCATCTGTGGGCGTGTCCACGTCCCTCGCAACCCTGCTCATGGCTGCTTTTGTATACTTAATTTATTAGTTAATTAGACTAATTTTTATTTTATGATTTGATGTTTTCTAACATGAGTTGTTTCAAAACATACAAAATTTATTTTAGATATAAAACTTTGACATACGCACATCCTGAGATACAATTTACATTTACATTTACATTTTTGTTTTGCTTTATTAAATAATTGACTGCAATTTAACGTTCTAATGTTTCAGCACAGGATTTTAATTAGCTTTAAATACAAACAGCTTTTTTAATTTTTATAGTTTTATTGTTGTTTGAAGTTCTTCTATAATAAATTAAATTCAATACGATTAACAAACAGTTTTTAAAAAATTCATACTGTAATTTGTCCAACACGCACTCATTCATGTTTATATATTTAATAGTAATTAAGAAATTTAATATAAATAACTTTAAACAAAGTGTTTTACTTGTTAAGCGGCAACGACAAATCAATAGCTTTATAATTTATTAAATGCAATTATAAAAACCAATGATGAAAATATGTAGTAACAATAATAAAAATTTAACACAAAAAAAAAGAAACAAAATTTCTGTTTTAACTAGGAATGCAACAGGTTTGTGTTTGGAGTAATAATTATAAATTGGAACAACTTAATAAATTCATAAATGCAGCTTTTGCTTTTAATCTTTAACATAAGTAACTACAATCAATAAAAATAATTATTAATTTACATTATAACTATATTCAATTATATTACAACTATTTTACTAAAAACTACGATTATATTATAAAAAAGAAGTAATTTCATTCCGTAGTGTAAACATGCACCATAAAAGTGAATACTCTTCCGAAATTAATGCAAAGAGTGCTGCCAATTCTAGTGGATTTTAGTAGGGTTTGCACACTAAGCGACCCACGCTACACGATGAATTTAATGTTGAGTTTACTAGACTTTTACACACGGAAATATTTCCTATTTGTAGCATTTATAAATAAAATTCAAATTATTGAACTAAAAATGCTGATTTAAAAGTCTGTATTATGAGAAGAGAAATTTCTCAACTTCCAATTTGGGATTTGGTTATTCAATTCCCTACAAAAGGCAAAAAAACGTGTTCGAAGTAATTATGAAGAGATTCTAATTTCCGAATTGAAAATACGTTAAATTTATGTATATGATAAGGATCGTAGTCACAATATTATTTCTGATTATAATTTCTTCACACGTTCATAATCAATTTTTAAAATAATATCTAGCGACAAAGTCCTTTTATATCGAAAGCAAATACAATTTGGCTTCTAATTAAGTAGTTGTCATTCATCTGAAGTGTATAATTGCATGTCGAGCGCTAAAAATTTCGAAAGTTTGTTTAAGTTTTCAATTAAAAAGTTTTGCTACTGCAATGAAAAGTTTTGTGTTAGTCTGAAAAGTTATTTGTGCCAAAGTCGACAAAGTTTTGCGACCGCAGTTAAAATAAACTCTGTCAAGTCATGTTGTTAAAATTTGTGTTTGTGTTTTGTTTATCAAATTGTTATTGTCATATATTTACGAATTCTTCTAATTCACTATAATGAATGAATTATTTAAAGAAACACGAATATTTATAAAAACGAAACCTTTTATAGTAAGCAAAACATTCCTGAAGAAATTTGTCTTTTATAATTGAAATAAAGTTTATGGTTTGAATATCTATGAATTTAGTCAGTTATGTTGGGAGCTTAATTAATGCAGTATTTTGAAGGTTAAGAGGAGCAAAAAGTTCCATGTTTTGTTAATTAATAGTTCTTGTATGGAAAGCAGCAGCTGCTACTTCGAAGACAGGTAATAAATATTCCTACGCTGACATGCCCATTCATTTGTTCCCTCACCTATTCTTTTATCTGTCCAACGTAGCTCGCTTCTGTTTTCTAATAAGACTATAAGAAGGACCTTAATTTTCCTGTAAAGCTCCTTAATGTGCGGTAATCGTTGAATATATTCCAAAAAGAAAATCCAAGCAAAAAATAAGATTTCCGACAAAGGACAACTCTGATGTTGCGGGGTTGTTTTCTTTTTTGTCTTCAAAGAACTCCACAGCAACTGTAACTGAACTACAACAACAGGTTAATTTCAGTTGCAGTTATGAATTTAGGGATGGTCGATGGGGAAGGAGTTACCATCGGCAGTTGCAGAAACATGGCCATATACAGAACGAGAAAGTTACAGTTATAGTAGCACTGTCACGTTCAGAATTAGCCATTGAAATATGCTACAAACATTATCCAACCATAAAAGTAACATATTTAAGCTTACTTTACTTTTAGTATCCAGTTGGAAATAGTTTTTTCGCAGTGTAATGGCTGCTGAGCTTCCTCCCAGATAGTAAATAATAGTAACATTTTATCTAAGTAATAAAAAGAAAGAAAAACAGGGGAAAGAAGATACAGACCCTTTTTATTAGTCCTTCCGGATCTAACGAATGTTGTTTGAGTAAATTTAGCTTCGCTGGAGTCGTTACGGTCGATGTAAAGTCACAAACATTCAACTGTTGACTATTTTTCTGTTATCAATGGGATTATATTCAGTTTAACTGAAGTTATTGCTAGTAAAACTTTTATAGATTTACTCCTTTCGTTATTTATTTGGAAATAAGGCTGTTAAAAATTAAATTGGTATAAGTTATTTTTCGAAATTTATTGTTAGGTTAATCTTGCTCCATCGTTCATATCATATATTTTTCTCATTTTTCTTAAACAATCGCCATATCGTAGAAACTCTTGCAGATTAATTTTTAAGGATGTTGTGAATATTTTTTCCTTCATATTGACATGACCCGGATGAACTCTGATGGAGGATGCAGAAAAAGGAACCACAAATAGCAAAGGGAATAAATTTAGCAATAATCAGAACAGGCACAACGAGAACAACCCTTTTTGTGATCGGTTTATTGGAGGCGCTTCTGTAAAATGCTTCCAATGTTTGTTGTTATTTCTTCTGTTTGTTTCTTTTTTTACTCTGAATAAAGTCAGTCTTCAACTCCATTTACGTTTAAGTTTCAGCGTCGTTCAGTTCGACGATGCTAACCTTTATTTTTAGTTTAATGGCGAAGGTAAACAGAGAAATTGACAGAAAAAGGACTGAATGTCAATTCGATGTTGGCCATTTTTCGTATCCTTGTCATATGTTTAACTAATTTCTTGATTACGCTTGACTACATATTTCAGTATTTTGATGTTTTGCACTAATTTAGATAATAAGCCGAGTCGAGTGATTGAATGATTGATTTCGATTTTTGACGTTTGCAATAATGAAATTAGTTTTGTGCTGTGATGTCATGTGAAGGCAAATATTGATTTATTACAATGTAATTTTATTTCGGCGAATATGATTTTAAATAAAAGCGAATATTTCAGAATATTTTTATAAATAAATAAAGTAATATAATTATTTTTTTTGCTATATCCATTTCTGATTTTCTTTAATAAAGTTATTATTATTCTTATTGTTAATTTCATTTAATTAAATAATCGTTTCTTATTCTACTTATAATTTCATATGTTTTATTCCAATTCTAAGAATGCCCTTTAGTTTTTTTCTTAAAATTCATGAAACGTTCTATAAATATTTTTCTATTATTCACACTCTGCTTGTTCTTCTTCACTTGTTGATGCCATTTCATCAAATAACTGCATAATAACATTTTGTGATTGCTTTTGATGCTTTCTTTCTCTATTCTTTGTTGTTTTGTTTCTTCTTCCAAGGATTTTCTGATGAATTATTCAATATTTTACTCCATGTTGATTCCTTTCTCTATTTCGTTCTTGTTTTTCCTTTGTTTTCATAAACGCCAGAGAGTGATGCCAAATTGCAGTGTTTTCTTTTTCAACGTTGCTTTCATTATTATTTTATTGTTTCACATAAGTTTTTAGAATGTAAACTGTTGACTGCACAAAGTTTTTCCTTAGGTTAAGTGCATTTATTAAAAACGTAGTTGTTTACATTGACTAAGGAAACGATAACGAATAAAAAGTGTCGAAATTATGTGAAAAAATACGAATGCCGCGGGTAAAGTGAACATATGAATCACAAGATAAAATAAAACTTTCCTTAAAAACGCAGATATTAACGATTCATAAATTAAAATACAAACTCCATGAGTTAACACATTTGAAGTGAAATATTGGCGTCAACAACGGGTAAACAATAATAAATAAACACAAACACAAAGATTAAATGTTAAAAAAACATTAGGAAAAACTGAACAATTAATAATTCATAACCATTAAGTAATTAATAAATTGGGTTAATTTAAATAATTGTTTAATAAATGCAATCATGTTCAGCTGAGGTGTCAACGATTGTAGTGAATAATTTAATAATAGATACTATAATATAAAATTTTTGTTGTTTACATTCAATAATTGTATTGAATAATAGATTTTCATAATTGAAATTTCAGTGTTCGCCTCATTTACATGCAATTTTTATCCGACAACCGATTTATAGAAAAAGAGTAAGTTTTTATTTTTTTATTAGTATTAAGCTTATGCGCATTATTAATATATGATCTGATATTGTGAAAGTTTTTTGGAGGTTGTTATTAAATGCAGACTTCTTAATTAGGTAAGCAGAATAAAATATAATAACCGCAGAATGTTCCTAAAACGAAATATTGAAATTAATTTACTAAAAACCAACAAAACAATAAATTTAAAGTATAAAAATCCTTAAAAACAATCGGGATAGTTAAGATTGAAAGCTAAAAATATAATAGATTTTCATAATATATTTCCAATTTTTAATTCCAAATAACTTTTTATTTTATTATACTTCTAAGTTTCATGATGGCTTTTGAAAATACTTCATTGGTATTTTTCTTTATTTCGCCGGTGAAATCTAGACTTTAGACAATCAATAATGTCTGAAGTTCTTTAAAAGCATTTTTATTACCTTTCTGTTTTCTATTAAAAGGTTTATTTACTTTTAAGATTAAAATCTTTACACTTAAAAGTTGAATAAAGGCTTCAGAATACAATAAGAAATAATTAAGAATAAATATCACTTCATATTTATTAAAGAATTTATTGCTGTTTTGTAATCAACAATAAAACTCTCATCGCAATAAATATTTTATGACCTTTAAAGTGCACCGGAAGTTGTTAATTAAAAGCGGAAATGCTGAGTGCTAACGGAAACCGCGCAACATGGAACGCATTGAAACAAAAGAATCACAGGCCACAGAGAAGCTTTCCTTTATTTAATGGCATTTTTAAAGCCAGGGAAGTCTATTAATAATTCTCGCATAGAATCGCACTCAAATCGTCAAAAATAATCGAAAAAATAATAGTTCAGTTTGAAATCACGTGAATATTTAACAAAGCGTTTATTACATGTTTATTTAAATGTATATTGCAAAAATATATGCATTGATTAAAGACGAAAGAGATTCGGATTGGAGTATTCTATTTTTGGTTGAATAATTTATCTATTGTAGGAGAGGCAGCAACTTCCAAATCTACTAAAAATAGCATGAAAATTTATTTTTGTTAGAATGATAACATCCCCACAGCCACACCCACACTAAAACACTAAACAATTAAAGATAAATACAAAGCGTCAAGCGAAGGCGCTTATACATTCTGCACATCAATTTATATCGGTTATTTCAATTTGAATGAACAGCTTAAAGCTGTTATTTATTTATGATTTAATTTGAATTGTTTTGTATTGTTATTTTTGCTGTTTCTCTTCCTTTTATGCTTGTTTTGGCTTATTATTATTTCTGAAAGTCTTTGCTCTCGATCGATTCTTGCGAGCTTAGAAATTATATTATGTCATCAAAATTCATTTTTTGTCTTCCTTCCTCCTTTTTATTTTCATCTCCCTCTCAACCTTTGTCTCATTTTATCTTTGTCTGTTCTTTTCTCTACATCAGTTCATCTTTCACCTAAGGTAAATTTGTTATTTTTGTTTCTCAACACCACTGAAAAAGAATCCTCATTGAAATGCTGACGTTGTTGCCGGAAGCTCATTCGTCGCGATGTATAATAGCGGCTTGAGGGAAGAGAGCCATAAAAGCTGGCGATAAAACGTTTTTGGGTTGCTCGCTATTTGCAATATTTTTTCCACCTCTGTTTATCCGCTTTTCTGAAAATGTTTTCTTTTTTATGATTAGCATATCTTTGAAGGTAATTGTGTTATTTATAGGATTATAGATAAAAATATTGTTGTCTCTCGTACTTGTTGCTTGAGTTACCCAACACGATGGCTTTTACAGCATTTGGTTTTTCCATTACTTTGGAGTTGACAGTTTCGTAGGTTTAAAAATATTATAAAATTGGAGCGTATCTAACAAAAATGAAATGCATCTTTATGAAAATCTACTTTTAACTCTGAAGCAGACATGAGGCTTAGATTGAACTGAGTTACTGACGAATTTCAAGTAATTCTTTTTTTAAAAATTAAACTTAAGCCTCATTTTGATTGTTAGATTCACAATAAAGTCCACGGTAAACGCTGGAAAAGATAGATTTTGGTCACCAAATTCAATCATCATTTAGTCACATCACGTCTTTATTACAGAATCTGTCAATTTAATTTCAATAAAGGAAAACTTTCTTAATTTTCACTTAAATATTTATTTAATTATAAACCATTTAAAATATTACTTCTTCAACATTGGATATTGGAACCTCATAATTTTGTCTTACACATATTTTAAAATCTGAACCGCTTCACAACTCTGTAATGATAACCATCATCAGCGAGGATAGCGCCTTCCATGGGCCCCTCAACCACGACAGTCTCAACAGCATCCCTGTTGATAGGCGGCAAGTAAGCCATTTCAGTTCTGGCCATCTTCAGGTTCATCGCGACTGCCGGTTGTTTATAGTGATACCCATCATCGGCCAAGACTGCGGTATCTTGAGGGGCTTCTTTTAATTGCAGCGCCTGCAATTCTTCTGATGTTTCGGTCGGTGGCAGATATTCACTTACTACTCTGGATTCTTTTGACCGCTGCACTGGCGCCAGGTACTGATTGTTGACGGCTGGGACATGAGAAACGTCGCGCCGGTTGCGATAGCGGTATTTAAGACGACGCACTGTCTGATATTCGTAACCATTGTCACCCAAAACGGTGCTTTCTTTGGGTTCAGCGATGTTGACTGCACTCTGAAGAGATTGATCTGTAGGCACGATTTCACTTGTAGCATCGAGAGCAGTTTTAAGGGCAACTCCGGGAGGACTTTGGGGAGCTACAGTATCTGGAATGGCTTCAGGAACCATCGGAGGTGGCAAGTAGTTGGGCTGTGGAGTCGTTAGCTCCGAAACATCACGTCGCAAACGCATCACTGATGCGTTGCTGAAGCTGGCCAATGCGCTGACTAATAAAAACCATTGCAATAAAACGCACGAAGACTTCTAAATGTTAAATAGAAATGAAAATGTAAAAAGCCCGAAAGGATCACTAAAAATTCGATGCTTACCATTTTAAATGATTCTTAAGCAATGCTTCCGTCTGTAGAAAGAGTTACCGATTGACTGATGATTTATTTGATGATGACTTCAATATTTATACACCTCGCGTCTATAACATTAAAATTGGTCTATAAATCGTGACCCTGATGATCCGCTCACTCACTGCGAACATCACTCGACGTTTTCCTTCCTTGCTGAGAAGTTCTTAAAAATAAAAACTAATTCGTAGTAGTTTGTTCAAGATACTCTTTTAATCTTTTACGCTTTAAGGTTTACCCGCTGTGGGCAACTCGAGTGGCCATCAATCAAGTGCGCCACTTGAATCGAGCCACTCGAACGAATCAAGTGTTGCTTCGCCACGACGCGGTTAACATTTATCTAAGTAACTTCCAAACGATCGAGTGCTTCTTTACTCTCAGTGTTCATTGAACTTGACCCGAGTACATCGCTCCGGAGGTTAATCGACGTTGTTGCTGTTACTGTGGCACTCTGAAGAATTGAAGACTTTGCTTAGTGAGCTTTGAAGAGTCGTTGAAGGAGTCAAGTAAATAATTGGTTGCTCAATTATCCGCTGACGGTCGAAAGCGAATTTATTCAATTGTAGTTTTGGTTTAAGTGAAGTCATGATTTGCGTAAATTACTCCAAGGTGTTTCATGTGATTGTTATAACGACTAATATTTTAATTAAATACTTAAAAATATGGAATAATGATAGCTTATGCATGCTTATTTCTTCTTTTCATCACACAACAGTTGATAATTTTAATCCGTAGTTAACTCTGCGTCGAATATCGGGTCTTATTTCTGCTCTTCTTTGCACATTTTTTGCTGTTTATATCTTATACGTAATTTCCAATTAAATACATTAAAATAAACTGTTTCACAATTTGTATAATTAAATGTGGTCAATAACTGGGCTAAGAATTCCGTAAAGCATTTCATTGTAAATTCAATTATAATTTTTTACGTTTCTTTCTCTCATCCGCATTCGTTGAGTCTTCATTTTTGTCTATTACAACGCCATCGATTGAGTTTTATTTAATTTTTTGCTTATAATATTTGGTATTGCTTCCAACACACATTCACATCCAATTCTGTGTTCAACGAAGTACATGAAGCCTTTGTTTTCACAATGAAAATTTAACACACTAAAAAACGAGCATAATTGAAAGCATGAATTATAAAGTACCAAAACGTTTTTGGTTTTTTCGGAGAATTTTTACTGCTCCCAGTAACGAGTTCATTTGGAATAAGCAACAATAGAACGACCCTTTTCCTGAAAATGTTTGTTTAAAGTGTTTGCTTTGTCCGTCAGTCAGCAATTGGTAGAAAATTGGAAGCAACAAAAGGAAGAGTAAGTTTGTGTCAGGCGTAACTTTTTCGAGAAGTAGGAATCAGACGGAATGAGAAGAAGGCAACGGGGCTTGAGAACAGACGCTAGACACTTCTTCCGAGAAGAGAACGTACGAATTATAAGCGTGAAAGGACCACGTCTGAGTTCAAGGTGAATGAGTTCAAGGAGTTTTGCCCCTGAAGGTGAAGCAATTTCTAATTTTGTGCTGTTGGTTGAGAATTTCTTCGCATCATCTGTGTTTATTTTGAAGGGTTGTTGTTTTAATTGTAATTGTTGCTGTCAATGCTATTTGCATTGTAGCTAACAGAAAGGGAACAAAGTAAAGAAAGGATCTGTTTAAATTAATTTCTCATTCACTGAATGTGTCTTGCGTTTGTGTTTAAGGGAACAGGGAGTTCGAGGATAAAATAAATTAGAGCTAAAGCGCATTAACAGTGATCTTAGCACAGATCCATTCTTAGATAAAAACTTTTTCATTGCATTTTCAATCGGTTCTTTTGTTCGAAAATGATGCGTAAAAGCTAAACAAGATATATTTAAAAATTGCACTGTTCCTCAAAGTATTTTAATCAGTCATCAGTTTTAGACAGTTGTTTTACAGTTCTAGACTAAATTTATTTATAAACTTAAAGTCGTTGTTCATATTCAATGTTGCTCATACGAAGTGTGGGACATATTGCAAATTACCACTTATAAAATGACGATGACATAATTTTGTTCAATGCAAAAATTCTATTAGCCTTTTACAACTCAAGTCATCGATTAATTATTTTGATATTTAAACTGTTCTTTTTACCACCCAACCACCAGTTGAATTTCTTGAATCGTCTTGTTTGATTTTCATTAATTTTTGTTATGCTTTAATCTTCGGTTAATTTTTCTGTTTGCTTTTCTGTCTTATATTCTCTGCTCCTTTCTATCCTCTTCGCTTCATTTCTTGAGTTACGTGCTTGGGTTACCGCAATGAATAAAGATAAAAAATGGTTTTATAAAGAACGCTAAACTTAGCAATTGTTTTTTATACATTTCTCTAAGATAAATTAAAATCAGAAAAACTTTCTCAAAAATTAACTGAATTTTAGTTAATTTTCTTTGGTTTATTTAACGTTGCTTAATATAAATCATTTCTTATTAATAATTACGTCAAATCAAGTTTAAGATGTACGCATAACAAAACGCTTTTAAATTAATTAAGTTATTTATAACAAATTTGAGTATTTTCTTATTAATCAAGCAGAAAAATAAAAGCAACTTCTGCTCGTAACTCACGTATAAATTGGTTCGTTCATTAAGCTTATAAAAATGTTTAGTATGCGGCGATATATAAAAAATTTAACGACTGTAAAAGCAACCACAACGAGAACGCTTCTTTCAAAGCCATCTCGATAAATTATCTCTCACGGTAGATAAAAAATCATCCAGACAGTGGTTAAAATGTAGCGTTCTTTAAAGTTTATAAGGGAATAAAATATTATCGGGCTTTGCACCAGCTGGCAAAAGACCTGTCAAACTCTGATTACGATCCATTCTCCTCCTCGTTGTAGGCTGGTTGTCTGGAGCGACCAACTTGTTGCACATAAATTACCTTTGCAAAGTGTATAAAAAGACGATAATAAAACGAAAACAACAACAACAACAGAACACGAAATCAGAAGACGCTATAAATAAAGAAAAGCTTCGAAAAGCTGTAAACACAGAAAAGGAACATCAAATGGAGATGTTACCAGATTTTTATAGCATTTCTAACACGACGTTACTTATTTTTTATAAGTTTTAGAATCTTTACGGTAAATTTAGAGAAAATATTACTAAAGGAAAAGTTTAAACTGAGACATGGAGGTAGTCAAAGAAACTGAGTTAAAAAAGACAGGAATTGAGTCTTAAAGACTCAGTTTAATGCTATTTAATCCTCCACCCTCCTTTCTTATTTGATTACAATTTCACGATAAGTTTGATGTTTCTAGTCGATGCTGCGACTTCAAGCAGCTACTAATTATAAGAAAACGATAAGAAGAAACTTCGTTCCAAAACTTTCGACAACAAGCAAAGTTTCAACGGAAAGTCAACGTTTAGTAAACTTTCCTCCTTCTTCGTTTCTCTTTTTTTTTTTTATTGTGGGTTAATTCACACGATTTGACAAAATGTTGGTGACAATTGAAGAGCACAAAAGTTTTACGAAAAAACATAATTAAATCTGTAGGGAAATATTTTCGACAACTTCTAGTAAAAATAAATTCCGAAATAATGAAATTCGTTTTGCTGTTATGAATAGTTTTTTGTTTTTATTACACTTTCTTCCCATTTCTTTCTTTTGGGTTGGGCTAAAACTAAAGCATCTGTGTTAATTTGTATAATTAAGAGACAGCCAAGTTAAATGACCAAAGTGTCCTATCTTTGTCTCAGATTGAATGGTGATTTTTCATATTTTCTTCATTTTCTTTAATATTTTCTCTTTCTTCTTTCGCTGCTTTTTCTTCTTATTTATTTTCAATCATTTTTTAAATAGTCTTAAATGTAAACCCGAACATAATAAATCAAATTAATCTGAAATTAATTTAAATGTCGATTACTTTATTTAATGCTGATGTTCGAACGTGATTAAATTAAACCTGAACTCAGTTGTTTTCTTTCCTTTCCTCTTTCTCATCTTTTCTGTCCGTATCTTTCTCAGTGGTATTGTTAAGTGTGTCTGTTCAGTTTCATTCTGATTTTACCCATTAAAATTCTTCTTCCCTCTCTTTTCTGTCTTCTTCGGCATCTGAGTGCCGTTAATCTTTATAACTGTTGTAAAGAACCGCAGGCAGTCCGCTTGCAATGAATTGCAAATCGTTCGATTGGTTTTTGAATAGTTCTCAATTCCCAATGTGTTCACTTTTGTACTTAAATCGTAACTGATGGCTTTGTAAAACATCGAGTGTCGAAAGGAGGATGAGTGAGAAAAACAGTGTTAGCTCGAGTGTTGTAAATGCAAAACATACATATGTAATTTCCTTTCATATTCTTGAAAGGATTCTTCATTTCTATCACATTAAATATTCACCGTAAATACGAAAAAACTTTCACAATCGATAAAATTTCACTTAAAAAGCCTTGAAAATCGCTTTAATTTTACATTGATTTGTTTTAAAATATATATTTTATTAATATATAAATTAAATAATATTTTTGTTATTTCTGCTTTGCAAATATGAAACTAAAAAATTGCAACGAATTTTGATTGGTTGTGTGTATTATTAGGAAACGCTTCCTTCCCCTCTTCTCGATTATACCGTCATCCGACGAAGTCTTTATACCATCCGACGTAGTCTTTATATATCCGACGAAGCCTTCAGTGATTCTGTCAAAAGTGAACGTGTTCATGTTTCAGGTGTGATGTTGTTGTTTCTACTGCCGCGGGCGTGGGAAGTTTTCTTTTAACACAACTGCGTCAGAGGCGATGATTCATCACCTCCTTCGACCTACGTAATTGGTCCAGGATATAACTTGTCTTCAATGTGCACCATTAAAACTCAGTCAGAAAAACTGTTTTATAAAAGTTTATGGAAATTTAACAAGCATTGAATTAAAAGAGGCTTGCATACTTTTGGGAATTTACCTAGTATTTTTTTTTTAACAGAAGCTACAATGTGGTTAGATAATATTTTACAGATTGCTAATTATATTTTTTTCAATTTAAAATGCTAAAAAATCAAGCTAAAAAATTATCACTGTAGCCTAAAAGTGTGCAATTACATTCTATCATATATTTGAAATTGAAATTTTATTGAGACTTTTTATAACGTTGTAAATTCAAATAATTCAATTTTAAAAATCATATTTGTAGAACACAATCACTCTAATGAATATAGAGACAATATTAATGAAAACAATAACATGAACATGAAACGCTCTTGTACTTATAAGTAATTATATACAATTCTAAACTCAAAACTAACTGTACAACTTCAATTCCATAATTTATTGAGCCTTAATAATACTAAGATGTAACTTCTTGCAAGAAGAACATAAGACTAAAATGTAATATCTTAAAAACTCTTATTTCATACAGTATCTCACTTTCCAGTAACAAGGAAATTTAAAACAATTTAAAATGAATCTCGCTCTTGCTCCCGGAGCTCCATTGCATTAGAGTGTCTCTTATTAATTCATAAAGACATGAACTTTAATTGGAATTTTAGTAAACGAAAAGAAACATATTACAAACTCTAATGTTTTCTTTAATAAAAATGCTGTAACAAAGTAAAATTGCAAATTTCATCGTATCAGAATCAGGATGCGTGCGCTAAAATCTTTTTCATTCGGGTTCAATCTGCGAACTTACATACCCTGTTCACAACAAACAATTTCAGAGATTTTTAATGCAATTTGTGCCATAATGTAATCTCTAAATAAAGGAAAACGAGCAACGTTTGTTAACCAACGTGTCGCGTCGATTTGCGTATTAAATGCAAACAATTTCTACCCAAATCGTTCACTCGTCTTCGTTCGGTTGTCTTCCGAACACGAGCGAAATTATATCAACAAAAGCGTCAACAAGCAAACAAACCGGCGCCAGCGCCATTAAACGACGCCATTGCCCCAAACTCAACAGGAATATAAAAGCGAAAATAAATATAATAATGGCAAATAATTTACTGTTATTATTTTTCTCATTGAATATCTTTATAGTCGTTGGTTTAAGAGCACCCTATGATGGTCTATAGTCTTTATAATTTAACCATAACACTTAACCGCAATCCTTCTGAAGCCGGTGCACGACGAACGCGTCTGATGTCCGGTTGATGAGGTGTTTAAGTTGCAATAAACACGCAAGAAGCAGCGGACGAAAGCGAAAATAAACCAATCAAATCTGAAATTATTCCTTAAAGTGGTGCCTTTGACCTCATGAAAACGTAACATGAAAAGTACTTTGCTAGAGTTATTTTCAACTTTTATGCAGAAAATAATGAACTCATTTCGTGGAGTTGGAAAAATTCTGCTTTATTCTCCTTTTCCATTGCTGGCTTCAAGAAAGAAAAGGGTGAAATGAATACTGTGAAATATGTGTTGTTGTTTTTGCTTTTCTTCGTCTTCTTCGTATTTCTTGTTATGGCGCTTGATGTTGGTTGTGGTTCACAGTTTGCGTCGCTGTTCTTTGCAACTTTGCTTGCCACATTTTTACACTCAGTTGAATGCTTACTCGTTCTCTCTTCTCCCTCTCTTCAACCCGCTCTGCTTTTTCTCACACATACCTTCGGGCAACACTTTTTCCAAAGGATACTTAAAAAGGCTGCAGCCTTAAATTCTCTTCACCAAATTGAAATTTACTTAGGATTGTTTTGGATGTCGTTATAAGTTCGGAGAAAACGCTGTTTTTGAGAATTAAAAAAGTAGTAAAAGAAATTAAAAGTAGGAAAGAAAATATTTTGAAAAGAGAAACGTCTGTGTCATGAATCTTGACTTTAGGCGAAATTCTTTTGATAGAAAAACCTTTTAAAAAAATGTTGAAATCTACTTTTAAAAAAAGGAGAAAATTGTGAATATTTAAATTAAAATTAAAACAAGTTAACCTATTTAGGTAAATTCATTATTCATTATTTAAATATTTATTATTGATTGTTAGTATTTTGTGCTACCAAATTGTTTTAGAAATGGTTTTAATTCGATTTTAATATTTAATGCAATCTTGCGTTGCTTCGATTTCTTCATAGATTTTGTTATTCTTTAATGTTTATTGAAAATATTAAAATCAACAGGATGAAGGAGAACAAAATCAACACATCTACGCCAAATAATTTTGAATTGGAAAACTTTTCCCATTCTTGGATTTTGTTTATTGATATTTTAAAAGTTGCTTGGAGCTTTCCAAAAACAATCGCAGTGTGTCCGTTTTATTTATTGTACCGTTAAATTAAATTTCTTGTCGGCAGTTAAAAAACGTTGTGAAAAAATGTTGTTTGTTTTGTGTATTTTTAAAATCCTTTGCAATTTCTTGGTGTACTTTATAGTCAAACGTTGCCTTTTATTTGGTTGTTTTCTCTCCCATCCACAAATCAGCATCATGTTAATAAATTTACTTGGAAATAATGTTGAAAGTAGAAATTATCATGTTGCAAGACATTATATTACTTTCTATAAAGTTTTGCCGATTGCGTTCTGTCAAGCCGAGTTCTTGTTGTCTTCCACATTCTGCTTGTTTTCCTTTCTACTTGGCTCTACTAGTATATATTCTAGGTTAGGAGACGTTTAAGGTTGAGACCTTTGTAAGCTCCGGGAGCAATAAGTATTCACATTTAACTTATTGTTAACTTCAATCATTACCTTTATATACTTATGTAAGAGACCTTTATACCTTTATATAATTATGGAGAGAGTGTTTTAATTATGTTTTCAAGATAATACATTATATTCTTTAATTTTGTCATTAGTTTTTATTTGAATTATTTAAATTTATAACTTGCTTCAAAAAAGCTCAATAAAGTCCAACTTCAACTTTAATAAAAAAATTCCATTGCATATATAGAGGCGAAAGTAAAATAGCGTTCACTGCTGAATCGTAACAATTAAAACCCGTTTAAAGCAATAAAACTTGGGCTTTTGAATAAGAGGAATGGAATAGTTATATAAGTTTATACTAAGTACTGTTAATGCAAGAGTACATTTGTGAGTTCTTTTGCACGGCTGAACTGCTGCAACTCAACTCTCATAGTCTTAGCTCTCTATAAAATTGACTAATCTATGTGGTAGAAATGGTGTTGCACCTTTAAATCATATTTTAAACACAACTAGTCTAAAAGACATCCAGCACTACTATTGCACTATTATGTCCTTGGCTTTCATTGTTGAACATAAAAGCAAATTCTATTTCCTTCTTTGATTTTATAAATTGTGGTTATTGCATGGTTTGCTTTCATTACTAATAAATAGTACTCTTTTTATTAAGTTAAATATTAAACTCTAAAAAAGTGTGTTTTAGGTCTTATGTTATTTAATTTAAACTTAATTTTAAAAACAAAAGGCTTTCGTAGATTAACCCTACATTTAAAATGAATGTATTTTACTTTATAAAATAATAAGAAAACCTAATAATAAATTCACTTCGCTCAATACAAAAAGTTGTCGTCAGGCGAAAAATTGAATTTTTATTGATACACAAGACCAATTGATTTTCATATGATTTTATTTATTTGCGACCCAGTAAATAAAGTTTTTTTTGTTTTTAAACCTGTTGAAAAACGTGACTTTGGCAGTGTCAATAAATATTCTCTTTCATTGCACAAACTGAATATGACAGAGTTGCCAGCGTTTGCACACCAAATCAACGGCCTTCATTCAACACTCAAAGCAGTGCCCACAAAAAAGAAAGAAGCGTGAAACCTTTAAGGTTCGAACTCCAACGTGAACCACTTTTTAAATGTTTCGTTGTTCGATGTTCGACGGGTTCCGTCGCATGTTTGACGAGGCGATGTTGCAACCGACGTCGTCTTAACAGTCGTTTATACATAGTTGCTGCTGCTGCAGACGACGCGTTGCAGGTGATAATTTTTAGTATAAATACGAAACCTAATTTCAACATCAGCATCATTTAGCGCGGTGCCGTCGAAGACTTTGCACTTAATCGATCGTCGACTTCTGAAAATTGAAGCCATCACGACATTCATCTCAACAACAAATGGTAAGAAGTTCAACATTAAAATTAATTTGCTCTTTGCGAATTTATTTTCACTTCGCTTATATTTGAAATTATTTTCCAGAATCTTTTAGTGTGCATTTTCTACGGATTCTTGGCGATCGCGGCGACGTCGCCTGTTTTAAGCCTTCGATTGCTGCGCGATAATATGGAGTCTCTAAATTCGTCAACTGAAGCTACTGAAAAACCTCAGATGAACGATACAAATTCTGGAGATGTTTTCAAAGATGTCATGTTTTTTGCGGCAAAGAATCGCGATCATTCTTCCATAGAAGAAGAAGGGATGACACAGGAATCGGGTCAACGTAGACGCCGCGATGTTTCGCATCTGAATTTAGAGTATTTGCCATCCACAAAGCAGTATCTGCAACCGGGATTTGAGTATCTGCAGCCTGTGTTCGAGTACCTGCCACCGGTCGATGAGGGACCCAATCAGGAACGGAAACCCGCTGTAAGTAATCAATATTTACCGCCCGACAAAACAGACGAAGAAGAAGATGGAGAAGACCAAGAAGATGAAGGGGAAAAAGAAGATGATCATGATATGAACCAGATCCATCAACACAAGGAAGAAATGAAGGATGTGGAGATGGAAGAGGAGCAGGAAAAGGAACAGGATAAAAAAGACTCGAACGAAGACACTCATCAGCAGCCGCAGCCAGTTTTAAAGATGCGAAAGAAAGCAAAAAAACCCGCCGTTGATGTTACCACTGAAACACCCAAAAATCGTACCTCTTCTCTTCCGGAAGTCGCACAGGACTCTGCGATCCTTGCTGACGATGGATATCATTACAGAAAACCGGCTTCAGTGCCTCAAGAACTCCTGCCCGGAGTGCTAAAGGTCCCGGAAACACGCGCCTATTTGCCGCCCTTCGAATATGGCGCAGTTGATGCTGCTTCATCCCACGATCGATTCCAGCGGAAGTCTAAGAAACGGTTGCGTTCTTAGATTAGAATGTTTATATATATCATCAAGTAATTCAATTCGAAACAATTTTATTAATTGAGATGAGGGTGATTGATCAATTAACCAAAAGTTAGTTTTGTAGAGAGCCGTTTTATGTACACAGAGAAAAAAAGGTGTTTCGAAAGCATATGTAGAATTTAATAAAAATATATCCAAGGAAATATATTCACATATATTTCTCATAATAATGTAATTTGATTTTGTGGACTTCTTTTAATTAAATAGGATTTAAAGTTTAATTTGGAATTATTAAAACTTGACTGAACACTGACATTTAATTGAAATTCTTTATTTATTGATTAATTTATTTTTTCTCTTAATAGTTTATTGATTGATTCAACCGACTGTTTCAGGTTCAAGGTTGAAATTTTCAACTTATACTAAATATTACGCTTAATTTCACATTATCCTTAACAAATAGAAAAAAAGACCAAGGGGAAGAAAACGAGGTGGGTAGATAGAGAAACACGGCAATATTCTTAGGAGCAAAATTTAACGAAAATCGTTTCTTCGAAGGGCAAAAAGCATTCTCAAAAACAACTTTAATCAACAAGTGGCTCTACGGTCTGCATATAAAAGAACCACACAGAACAGTTGGTTGGTGGGAGGTAGTTGAAGCATACACAGAATCATCCCTCGTACCTTCAAGGTTGAGGCTTTTCTTCTCTGTGCTCAGAAACATGGTCCTTGCCCTTGTACAATCCACCGGCAACAATAACAGAGAAAGAAAAGAAATAAATAAAAGTTTAATTAGAGTGGTGAAATGCTGTAGAGACGGTGGATGCGGTAAAGGAGATGGAAGAGCATGATACAAGAGGCTGAACTGAATGAATTAAATGAAAACATTGAACTCTTCAAAACAGAGAAAAAAGACAAAATTACATTAGAAGGCGATAAAAATAGAGAGGTAAAAGGCAGAGGGAGAGAGCAGTCCACAGAGAGGAGGAGAAAACGAGATAAGAGGCAGATAAAGTAAACAAACTGAGTCCTAGATGAACTCTACAAACGAACAGAACAAAAAACCACTCGCTTTTCAGAGAGCGGAGAGATGCAACAGAAATGAGTTCTCACCAAACCTGAGTTGAGAAAATCGGCTTCTTCTCTCGCTTTTCAACACTTAACGAAGCTTCGCAGTCGACGTCGTTGCCGTCGTTCCTATAAAAGCTCAACGCTAAGGAAAATTCAAACAGTTGCGGGTTCATCTTCATCGTGAAGTATTTGGATCGGACGCGGAGCATAAACGCAGACCGCGAGTGAAGAAAAACTGAAAAATAAGAAAAGTTAATAGAAAAAACAAAATTACAAAGAAGTAAGCAATTATAAAGTAATTAAGTGTTTGAAAATTAGTATTACTCCAGCTTCTTGTCGTACACAAACGTACAAAAACGCAATCAAGAAATGAGCACAAAGAATATCAAATCCAAACTAAAAACGGTGCAATTTTAATTTGTTTACTTTGAAAACACGTATGAAGCAAAAGAAAAAAATCATTCCGTGTGTGTTTATGTTTGTGTGCTAAAGTAACGCAGATTATTGTAAAAGATCCCAGCGATAATTAAAAATTTTTGACACCGAAAACAACAAAAACAAATGCAACAATGATTAATAATAAACTAAACACATTAAAATTAAAGTATCCAACAACCAAAATTTTCGACATAATAAAAAGCAAATATTCTTGTTTTTTTGGTAAATAAAATTCTGAAATAAAAAATATCTTTGTGGGTGGAGAAAAATTATTTTAATGAGCCGCAAAAATAAATACGAAATGTTTAATTAAACAGACAAAACAACAACCAATTTATAGAACAAGATTAATTATGTATATTCATAATGTTAAGAAAAATTATTACTCGGGTGAAAATATAAATCAAATCTGTAACTTTTTGAGGAATGTAAAAAATTTAACATCTTCGGAATTTATTGAAAATAAACAAATTTAATTGCGAGTTTGAGTTTAGAAAATCTGGTTTAGGATTTTATTCTAGTTTATAGAAAATAATAAATAAACAACTAATAAATAAGTGGAAAATTAGCATCGAACAATTAAATTACAATAAAGAATACGAATAATGAATAATGCAAGGGAACAAATTATTAATAATTATAAATATATAAATCAAATAATAGATAGAAAAGTTGTATGAGAAATTAAAAAGAATCGTAACATAAGAAAGATATGAAAATATATTTACAATATAACAGAATTAACTAATTTATAATTCTTCAATTAATAACTAATAATTAATTTAAATCAAACCTTTAACACTTGAACTGCCGAGCTAAAAAATCCTTAAAATAATTGGATTATCATGATCTGGCCGAATCTCTCGGCATTAAACATGTTATAAAGTTCCCGTCGGTCAAAAATCAAGCCTGAAGAACATTATTATTCTACAAATATTGCTTACATGCTTTATAAATGCAAAGTATATACATATATATGAGGGATCATATCTCGTTCATTACTAAGAAGGTTTTTAGAAGAAGAAGAGGCCTAGGGCGTAAAATATTTCGGAACTTCCCTGTTATCAATACCCTTGCCGAAATATTTTTCTATAGAATATCTATAGATATATAGAATAGATATATCAACACTTGTGAAAAACTAAGAAAATGACCTTTTATTTAGTAATACCGAACTTTTCTCTATAAAATCGGCCGATTGTGAATTTAATGAATCTATTTCCATAACTTCCCAGTACATATTTTAGTTTGTTTGGTGATTTTCAACTACTTTTTTCGTTTTTTACGCACCCAACTTCTTCTACTTTTAGTAAAAACTACTTTTTATTTTATTAAAGTTAGTTAAAATAACATTTTAAAATTCGATCATTCTCATTTTTACTGGATTTTTGATATTCTAATATTACAATCTATAATTTAAAATAGTTAATTTTTATTCAAGGTTTTTTAATTTCTGTATTATAATCTTAACAAGTTTTATTATATTTTGTAGCAATCGCATTTTATTTTGTCCTTATCCATCGAACGTCCTCGCATTTCATTTATGATTAAATATTTATTGTGTGAATCTACGGATTATAAATTCATTCGATTTTTCTTTGCGGATTCTCTTATCCCATTGATTAATCCCTCATTCTTCTGTCTTATTTATCTCTTCTGCCCTTTCTTGAGTTGGTTACACTGTAAAGTGTGGACTGTATAGTGTGAATTTCAAAAGAAAAACGAATCATTAATGACTCGTCTCGCCCTCTTTCAGGCAATTGATTTTATAAATGATTTTCGCTTATAGACGATTTTTGATAGTAATTCCTGTAGTTGATTAACTTTGCCGATAACCTTAAAAAATAAAAAATATTGTTTGAAATAAAAGTATCGTTTAAAGTGGAAATCCAAGGAAAGTAAAATTAAAAATGAAAATACGAAGGAGAAAAATACTAAAAAACTATTACAATTACAGTTAATTAATTTTCTATTAAATATTATAAATATACAGATATTTTTACAATTAAAAGAAGAAAGAAGATGGAGAAGGAAGAGGCAAAAAACTATTCTTGTTTTAATAATAAGTGTAAAAATTCATTGAAAAGTTTATACTTAAATTAAAAGGAGATTTTATTATTTAAAACAATGAATTTTATATGAGATGAAAAAAAAGTTAAAAGTGAATTGTGATTAAGGCAAAGAAGATTTTAGGAGAGCATAAAATAAGAAAAAAATACATAATACAAAAACATATAAGAAAAAAAAATAAATAAAAAATACAGAAAAATTTCCAAATCAAACATATTTTTAATTCTTTTTCTCACATAATTCTCTCCATTTTTTATTTTCTACTCTCATATTTTCTTTTCTTCGCATTTCTAATTTTCTTCTCTTTCGGTTATTGTTCTGCATTCTGTCTTAAACGTAATTTTTTTTCTCTTTCTTAGTCCTTATTTATTATCCCTTATTTTCCCTTTTCTTTTTTCTCTTTCCTTTTTTTCTTTTACATCGATTGATTGAGAAACTGAAAACTGTTGCTATTTCCGTTGCTATTTTCAATGCTTCTGATTTCAGTAGGCGTCACTTTTTTTTGTGCCCCACTTTTAATAGATGCGTAAATAAAAACTCGGAGCAACGCGTTGAGCTGCACTAAAAGAGGTCGGAAGTCGATTGGCAGCTACAGCGAAAAGTACAAACAACAAACACGGGTGAGCATTAAAGGACGCCAACAGAATCTTGTTTTTGTTGTTGGTGAAACCGGAGAAAAAGAACACAAATCAGCAAAAAATGACAACTTCTAAAGTTGGGTGTTTTTTTTAGTTTTGTATTTCATTTTCTGAAATGTGAAAATTGAACAAATTTCAACAACAAATCTCAAGACTTTCCATTATAATATCGATTTCAAAAAAGGAAATCTTTACAATGTACTTCTGGAAATTTTTTTAGTATTTTAAAGGTAAAATCATGGGTAATAAATTTTTCCAAGAATGAGAAAATTGGCAAATGAAAACGAAAATCCTCGACATTGAAAAATGTTAAAATGTAAATTAGTCAACACTAAAAGAAGTAAATTCGAATCATTGAGAACCAAGAGCATTCAATATAAACAAGCAAATAAAAACTTTATAAAATTTATTAAATTAACAATTGATTTGTAGAAATTTTGTTTATTTGTTGCCATTTATTAGCTCAACATAAAACAAAAAGAATCTCGAGTGCAGAAAAGAGAAAGAACGAAATTTAAACAATTGTAAACAATTAACAAACAAAAAGATGAAACACATTCCAACAACATATTTTTTCCACTTTAAGTTTGATTAAAATTATTCACAAAATAAACAATAAACACGAAAATACTTTCATATTTCATCAAAATGCATATAGAAAAACAAGGCCAACAGAATTCTTATTTTGATATTCTATTAAAAGACGCAAAAAATATCCCTTCTTTCCGTAAAATGTCCTCCGACATTGAAAATCCTAGATGAGAAGACCGAAAAGTAGTAAAAAATAAGAAGCTCAAATTTTGTTTGCGAAGAGTCGAAAGGCGAAACCATTTGAAATTCCTCTTCTCGACTTTTTTGATTGTTTTCTTGGCCTCTTCTGTTTACTCCACATCGCCGTGATGTGAGATGTTTCCATGGTATCCCGTATGTCTGCTGCTTCTGATGAAATAAGCTTGCTCCAATTATGAGAACTTGAACATATTTCTTACATTCCTCTTGTTGGCAGGAAGACTATGGAGCATGGGAGGGAGGAGGAGGATTAGTCTTCAAAGCGTACTTTATTTCTTAGAATTGCTATAAACTTAGCACCATTATTATGAATTTGGTCCTTCACTCGCAATTTATTGCGAGTACTTGATTTTATCAATGATGCCTAAGAGTATGCAATGCGTCTTTCGGTTTCTCATTTGGCATTTGACTAGTGAATAGCTTATTAGATTTTCAGAGCATGTAAAATTGGTAACCGTTGTTCAGGTTTGTTGTTTTCGCTGTTCCTGTCTGACTTCATGTTGGCCTTGTTAATATTATTACCCATTAGTGATCATTGCATCGATAAATTCCGTGTTACACGGAGTCTGATATCTCCAATAAAATCTTTCGTTGATTATTATTGCATTGTATGCATTGTTACGAAATTAAGCCAATAACCATCTATAACAGTTGTTGCTTTGGTGTTGTCAGCAATTAGTGTAACTCTTGAAATACTCTTGAACGACCTCCACTCCACTCTATCACCACTTGCTTTGTCTCTTTCTGATTCTAATGTCTGTGAAGCAACTAATAATTAATAGTGTAGTATTAGCAACTTAAAAATCTAGTTCTTTAATTGATATTACTTAATTATAACTTCTCCATATGCGAATGGTCACTACTGATTAAAAGCTTAAAAATTTATGATTTGCACTTTCATCAGTAAAAGATTTCGTAATTATTTAATATTCTTTTAACAAGAAAACAGTATAAACACTCAGCTTCAAATCATATAGAAAGATAGGACATCATAGAAATTTGAAATAAAACTCATGTTTTTCGTAATAAAGTATAAAATAAATATATTATGTAAAAATGAAATGTTCTAGATATTCCTTCTAGCCTTCTGTGTATATATAGCAACATTTGCTATAAAATTAATCATTCGATCTCTAAAAAGTCATTATTTCCAGTTTTTTCATTAAGATTAATTTTCTTTTCTGTTTTTATGGACTATTTCATATGCTTCGTTTTTCTTATATAGTAAAAGTGCTCTATATAAAATTCATTAATTTACTTAACAATAAAACGTTAATGATAATGAATTGATTGAATTGTCAACGTTATTATTACACATTTTCAAGATGTTCTCAAGTTGTTCTTTGAGAAGACTAATTAAATATTAAGCAGATTATAACATAATAAATAAATACAGCTTTAACTCGTATATGAAACCTTCTAGAGAATCAAATTGTATGTGATTCGTTTGAAATCCCTTTTAAGAAGATTACTTAATTTTTTACACGTAAAGCTCCTTTATTTCAAACCTCATCAACGCCCTGCTGATGTCGTTAATTATGCTGTAATTGCTTTCATTACATCACAGTTAAGTAATCAAACACATCATTGTATGTGTTTGTGTGTGCGATGTGTGTGTTGCGTCAGATGAAGCTGTATTTCGTGTTTATTAAATCGAAGCACGATGCAGAAAACGCCGCAGTGGAATCCGTGCAAATAACAATGAATTCTCATTACGAATCGCAAAATTAACGGAATCTTTTGTCGAAGTAGAACACAAAAAAAAAAATTGAAAAGAAAACAGAGATTAAGTTCTACAGGAAATATCCAAAGAGGCTATAACAAATTAATTTGCTAATACAAGTTGTTTGTTTAATACTTGATTAAATTAATTATTATTTAATTAGTTATTCAGATCGTAAAAGTGACAAAATGTTAATTTCAATTTTTTGAGTAATTTTAAGTTTAAATTTCATGGGTTTATAGGAGCTTAAAAAAATTCAATCGGACTTGAAAAGATCCGTGAATCTATCGTTGTTTTTATTTTCCAAAACAAATATGCGAAAAATAAACAAAACCGTCGCTTGTCCAAAGTTTTGTCACAGAAACAAGAGGCCCACAGGCAACAGCAAGATTTGCGATATTTGTTGTCGAAACAACGCTCGTTGCTGCCTTCGTGGGTTCTTCTAAACACCAACTGCCGCAGAGACGATAGCAAAGAGTCACGTAGAGTGCGAATCAAGTGAAATACGTTTATTAAAAAACTTTTATAGAAATGTGGAGTTTACAAAATATTGACATTTATAGAGCTTGCTCTTCTTAAAGACCTACCTTTTCATTCTCAATTTTTCTATTAATCCACTGAAAACGGTTTCCATTCTCCTTTCATTGATTCCATGCATCAGATGTTGAAAGCACTCAATGAAATTAGTTCGATGATGCAATTGTTATTTTGCTGTTCGTTTTCTTCCTGTTGTCACAGCATTGTTGCAGTTGTTATTGTTGTTGCTAAGCTTTTGCTAACTGAGTTTTAGTTTCCGATTCAGGCGCATAACGGCACAAGCATCCTCAATCCATCATCAGTTGCTACGTGCCGAGTTTGCAGCAGGTGCTCTGTAGGCAAATTTTACCAAAAGCCGCACTGTGGATGGATCGGGGTGTGCGAAAGTGTGGCGAAAGAACCACATGAGTACAAATGTTGTTCTAGGTTGTAGTTGGCTGAAAAGCGGCGGATGTTGAGAATGCTTTGTAATGATTTTGAGGATTTCAATGTCAAGTTTCTGTACCTGACAGAGTGCCTTCTGCCAGGACGAGTGCTCCGGATGCTTTCATCGGTCATAGTCATCGGCAGTCAATCGATTTTCATTTAAGGCTCACATTAAATTTATATCACAATCGACGTAAAAGCAGAAAAAGCGAAGCAAGCATTAATAAGCATTAAATTTTCAAGAAAACCTATTAAAAACATATCAACTAGGCTCTATTTTTACCCATATTGATTTATTAGATAGACAGAATTGGTTTATGTTCGGCGAGCTGAAGTCACATGAGTTCAATTAGCCAAGACTTTTTCTCTTTTACTCTTGTGAAACCTTTTACATTTTTTGTCAATTAGTTTTCGATGGGCTTTATTCAGGCGTTGCCCTCGTATGTCAATTTCTCTACAACATAAAATCCTCCGAACGAAACTTTATGCTAAGTCAGCACAGAGACCGAAGGCATCGACCAGAAAGCGACGGTTCAAAGGCCGATGTCACAGAAAGCCGCATGTGGACGGCCTCGGTCCTAGTTGGGATGAAGCATCAAAGCAAGTCATCCATAAACGATGCCTTAATTTGAGAAGAAACTACGATATAGTCGACTATATAGTTTCACTTCCAAAACGAAAAAGAAAGCGCATTTAACAAACTGTTAAAAAGCCAGATGTCGGCAACTTTATTTCTTATGAGCAAACACGCGAATGTAATGAAGCTCGTTGAGGTATTTGCAACTCAGAATCGGCCAATTAAGATCCCTAAACTTTTCTCAGATACTTTTTCTAACTTTCTTCCTGGATATTATTTCCTGGAAGCTAAGTATTTTCATGCTCTTTTCCCATGTGTCAATTCAATTCAATTTCACATCATCAACATTTCAAGGTCAATGTCAAGTCCGATTGTCCACCACTGAAGGATTTTATTCTCTTCCACAGGTTTCGTTACTTTTATATAGAGATTTTTTTATGTTTTTTGTGTTTGATTGAATTAATTGTATTTACTTTGAGTAAAAACCTCTCAATCACTTTTTCTTTGTTGTACTTTGTTCTTTTTCTTCACTTTGCTTTGAAAATCAATTTTGACTGACGTTTAGCAATTTTCTTGAGAAACTTTAATATAATCATTATTAAATCAAAAGCCACAATTAGAAAATTGAATGAGTTTTGATTTGATTTTCAAGAACAGTTTGAATTCCAATATAAACAAGGACATGCTGCAAATTAAAAGGAGTTGTTTACGTAACATTGAATCTGAGATACTCAAGATTTTTGGGATATATTAAATCTTTTTTAAACAAACTAAATAACCGTAATAAATAACATAGTAACTGTGTAAATATACAAATAAAAGAAACTTCCTACTTTTCTGCAAAACCAAAGCAGAAAGCGTTGAAATAATCGAAGAAACAGAACTATATAAAGTTTGATATCAATTCAACTTCAACCCGAAACAATTCAAATTTTATCGATTTCAATTTACTAAATAAATAAAAGCGACGGTACGGCCACTGACACGGCCAACAACCGCAATAAATTCGCTCAGTTTGAGTTTGTTGTATCGTCCAATTACCAAAAAGGATTTCATTGTGTGCGCTATTTTTGTACTCATTGTATTTTATCGTTGAATTTCGTACCAACAAAAAGCATCTGTGTTTCTAAAATATTCTACATCATGCAAATGGGCTTAGGATTTTGGGACTATTGGCTAGAGAACACTTTCGGGTTCCTTTCAAGCTTCAGCAAATAATGAAAATCAGGACTTAATTAATTTGGACAAGGTAGAATTTATACAAAGACTAAATTGTCCTACCTGAAACGATTAACATCGTCTCCGAGAGCATAATTTAATCCTAAAGTATCCAGCAAATAATAACGAATTTCTTTCAATTTAAATTCGTTAATTTCAATTTAAAACAAAAACATCCATGAATATGAGTTGCTCTTCACTGCTTTTGAATGAATTTTTATTATATTTTATTCAAATCAGAGATTATAAATGGTTATATCGTTATTTTGTCTTTGTATTGTGTATTTATTGTTTGTTATATTGTTTGTTTTCAATTTAAAATCAATGAAAGTGATGTTCATTTCGTATTGCTTCCGGTTTTGTATTCCAAGGGATCGGAAGTCGAGTTTCCGACTTACGCCATTGTTTCCGCCATCGATGTGCCGATTCATTGTCTGCGACTTTTTTCAACTCTTATTTATAAATATTGTTTTCCAGTTTTTGTACTCCAGTTTTAAAAACATCCTTTGTATAATCTGGAAAAGAGTTATTCGTAACTATGATTCGTTCTTTTATTATAGAAAGTAGTAGAATTGTAATGACAAACATTGTGAAAATATTACAATGAATAAAAATAAAATAAAGACACAACAAAGAAAGATCGATAGAATTATTCCACTGTTTCACGAAATATATTTTTTTTATCTCTTCGCGTTCTTCTTTCAATAAAACTTTTTTTTGAAAATTAAATTCCAAAATTTCAATTGCAATTCTTGACCTGAGAATTAAAAACTTACTTCTTTTCACGATAAAGTAGTTTTAATCTCCTCAACTACAAGTTCAAGATAAAAGAGAAACTTCGTGTGGTGTTTTGTTGCTATTCTTTCTCTAATAATGGTTGAGTTTTTGTGTTAATAATAGTTGAGCTGCTCGTCATTTTTTAATGCTGGAAGCTAAAAAACTCTCAACTTTTCGAAAATTAAATGTTCTTGAAGTTTTTATAAGATTGACTTTTAAGATAAAGTTTCATTAATTGAATAATTTGAAAGTGAGCACCATTTAAAAGCTTTAAACTTTCGTTATTGACTTATAAAGTACCTTTTAAAGTATCACCCTTTAATTAGCAGCTCCGTTTTAGTTGCTGAACCTCATGTTGCCTTAACTTTATTCAGTTGCTGTAGACACCGTGTCGTATGAGTGATATTAATTCTCGTTGCGTTCATTAAATGTTTATCATACTCTCCGGTGTACCATAAAACATTGCTTAGGAAGTTGTGAAACTCTTGATTTTGTATGCTTTTATAGATTTTTCTAGCCATGTCTACAAGCTCAAATTCCATGCACATGTTTCGCTCCTTCTCAGCGGAATCTCAGAAGAAAGACTGGTCCAAGCGGCTTTCATTGCGAGGTTTGCGATACGGAAGCAGTCACAAGGATGTAAGTTATTAATATTAACAATTATTTCTCCACTTATCGTGAAAATTTTCATTCTTAGTGGCAGTTAAGCATTTAAAATAATCTAAACATTTAATTGCTTTACGTGTGAATGATTTTTTAGTACTTCATTACTTTTTACTTAGTAGTGGTCTTCCTTTATCCACATTTCGCAGGATCCGTCGACACGTAAACACAAGTTCAGCGGTCGCTCTTCATCACTGAAACAGGCGCGTTCTTCCCCGCCTACGTTGGAACTGCAAACACCTGACCAACAACAGTCGCAGCCTCTGCATCTGCAGCCGCAGCCGCCGTCGGCACCCGCCAAGAAATCGAATTGGGAGGTCATTGAACACTTTAACACCGCGTCCAAAAGTGGGAAAGCTGTTGTAAGCAGTAGCTTGATTGCGGTGAGTTGGAAAGTTTTCCCTAACCCAGAGCGCAAAAAGACAAATTAGTTTCTTACTCTGACAGTTTTCGGAGAAGAAAAGTTTTCACAGAATTCATTCACAACTAGTTACGTTACGTATCAGTTGCAAGCTGTACAAAATCCCATCAGTCCACAAAAATTTCCAGTCTAATAACTTGTGCTATGCCATCATCAGTTCTCCATTGAAATGTAGCATCCAAACCTAGTGACAGCAACACAAACTTCGCCTTGGTGAAACCACATAGAAACTCTTCATTCCTTTCTTGCTCTCGCATGCGCATCCGTTCGAACTTCTGCTTCCTTTTGCTTCTTTTAGACACCACCACAGGTTCTCAACTCATGTGTTACATTCAAACTGAAGACCAGAGTCGAGTCCTCTGCATTCCATTACGTGCCCAATTGACAAAATACTCAAATGTTTTTCACCTGTCGTATTGCAAATTCAAGCGATAAATTAAGGCGACATTACGACCACAGACATTAAGGCGACATTACGACCACAGAGCTTCTTTGAAGACTTTTCAGGTTTCATTCAAAGTCACGTTGTTTTCAACGCTTGACAACATCCTGCATTGCGTTATTTTTTAAATATTCATTGAGCAGTCAGTGCAGTAAAATGCTGTACAGTCCCCAGTTAACAAAACTATTTCAATATTGACGGAAGTGTTCCGCTTTTCCGTTGCATACTTTCAGGCGGGCGTAACGCGCTGCAATGTCGATGAATCCATTGATACTACAAACTCCACGGGATCCACCTGCAACAGTCCAATGGCATATCAACGAGATGAAGCGCATCTATTGCAGCAGAGTGAGTTCTAAACAAAGTTAATATTTGTATTTTAATCCGTATAGAAAATAAGTTGATATTTATAATACATCGATAAAAACTTCCTTCGTGTACTTATATGCATATTATGTATATTTTAATAGCTTTTTACTTCATTATTATTGAATTACATTTAGAAGACTATTATTTTGACGTGCTTTAAGATAATTGAATGTTTTCTGGATTCGATTGGAGTGTACTAAGGAAGAATTAAAACTTAAGGGAAGAATAATCTCCAAGCAAGAAAACTTAGCAACTAAATCATTCCTGAAGTTTTCAGAGTCAGAAAATATTCATTATAATCCTTTGTAAATCCTTTTCCTCGGCGAACTTTTTACGATATTTCTTTTATCGCTTTCACTTCACTTTTCCAATTTACTGATTATAGATTAATCATTGCAGGTTCTTCCGAGCTTCCAGACAGTCGCAACGTTGAAGCGAATGCAGGTCTGAACGGCGGTAGTCCAACGATATCCTTTTGGTTTCGCCTGCACAAAGTTGTCCTGCGAATGTGTTCCGCCCATCAGTTCAAAAGTATTCAGGTAAGAAATTCTTTTTATTTCCACTCGAACAGTTATTTCACAAGTTGTTGCTTTTGCCGTGGTTTCTGTTCGTTAGTCTGCTTGTTTTAATTAACGTAAGTACTTTCCTACGCGGACCTTGGAATTCAGCTTATCCTTATATTAAATATACAAAGCAAATGTCGACTTTCAAAAGAAAAATCCATTAAAACGTTTAGCAAAGCCAATTAAATAAGCTTCAGTTCTTAAAACGTTCACAAAATTATAAATATTTTACTTTCAGTGGTAAATTAGCTGACCATAATTTCCAACAGATGAAGTTTTTCTTTAAGTTCGTTGAAGATTCTGTGCAAAGGGTGACTCGCTATTGAATCAATATTTCAGTCCGCTTTGTGCACGAGCAACGTCCGACATTCCATGACCTCAATGGGTCATTAACACAATCGAGTATCTTCAAATGTCCTCCTACATACAGAATCCAATTAAATTAATTCCAACACAGAAGCGCATCATTAAGTTGGGGACGACGCCAGTCGAGGATGTGGACAGAATCAAAAGCAGCTCCTTTCAGAGTTGCTTAGTTTATCGGGAATAAGAAAAGTTTATCATTGAACTTTTCCCTTATATTTGTTATCGCCACAAACCCCGCTTCCCCTATTCCTCTCTTCTTTATTTCTCCTTTCTGCTAATTAACTGATTCTTGGCTATCTTTCGTCACGAATATTTTCCTATTGCATTCTTCTAGGTGGAGGTACTCTATCAGCGCTATTTTCTGCGAATGAATCAAAGCAATACAATGCATATCCTGGCGCTGCTTCTCATCCTCATTCTGGCCCTTTCCTGCGCTCAGCTTTTCTTCACCGCGCTGCAGATCCGTCGGCATCTATCGTCTGCGCCCATTGAACTCACCCAGATGCCTGCTGCTTCTCACGAAGCTCCCAGCGACACAATGACCACGATAACATCAGGCGCGGTTGAATCAATTGCCGACGCCTCGAGTGACGATGATGGCAGTAAAAGGATTTCAATTAACGCTGAGCTGAAGACGGCGATGTCGATACTGAGGCCGATGTCGCTTGTGGCGCCCCATCAATCCTCATCAGTTACGCCTTTTGCCTCACGAGAAAGCAAACAAATAAAGTTTTACGACTTCAGACTTCGCTCTCTAAAGACGCCCACAGCAGCTTCACTCAGAGCAGATGACAGCCGTTACTCCATTACCACCAAAGCCACTTATCACCACAGCTTGTCGCCGGAGTATTCACGACTTAAACGAAGTCATTATCCTCGCTTCAAGAGATCGCGGTAAGTGTTTCGAATACTTTTCGAAGATAGCGAGCGGGAAGGGGGTTGGATGGAAATCTATAAACTGGTATTAGACCGACAGAGTACTGTTGAGTCTTGAGCGAATGTTGAACACAAAAGCTGAGTTAATTAATTATCAGAACCTTTCTAGAAGACAAAATTTTTGTTATTGTAAGAAACCTCTTTGAGAAATTCTTTTTGTGACTGACGGTAAGCATCAAAAATAACTTTAAAATAAACTGAATTTCAAATAAATAGATTTTAAAATAAGTTCCGAACACTTCATTCAGAAGTGAACCTTGAATACCAGCATTTTATCAAACATTTCATTTCTGTACTATAAGTTAATTATAACATTGGAGTAACATGAATTGCGGATTGTGTCAGAAGATACCTGTAAACACTTCATTAGTAAATTCATTGATAAACTACCAATGATTATAGAATGAACTCAAAATGAATTTTAATAACCGCGTACTCAGCTTTACAAGAATTTGAAATTAAGCTGACTTTAGCTCGAGATATACTCTAAATAACGAATGAATTAAATATAAGTCAGAAATGAGCTTAAAGCCCTTGGTTTACATTAACACAGAATTATATTGAGAAGAGCTACAATTGAACTCGATGACTTAATGGCTCTACTTCTGTTCGAGGTCATTGATGTGACATAAATTAAGCTGTAAATCGAAAAAGCAATTAAAATTAACTGCGAAAAAGGCGATGCAGACATCAGATCTGTAACTTTAAGTGGTTCTGCTGTTGAGACACTCTTCAAAGTGAACTGTAACTGACCTTCAACATAATTTTCAGCGACCTCAGTTAACTTATTTTGAAATAATTTAAACTTTTCACTACAACTGAAAATTTCAATAACAATCCGGCAAAAATAATGATTAAAACCGTTCGAGTTAGCAGAGTTGAGTCCGTCCGAATTAGTAAGCATTTAAGGCTATGCGAGGTTGGCTAGTGTATCATTTGGAAATCATGCGCTGACTGAGAGGTGTGCTACTCCTCGTCCCTTTTCGGATGAAGAGGCGAATCGGAGTTACAAGCTGTAACGTGTTGTGGTAATTGCCAAAAAACCTTTGTGGAAAGAACAAAACCAACGTGGAGCGATTTTTGTTCGCTTTACACTACTTTAAAGGTTAAATTTTACAGTGATTCGGTTCAACAAAAATGGTTCATACACAGATTTTTGGCTGTGATATCTTCGCTGCGAAACAAGATTATCTTTTGTGTACTGTTGAAAAATGCCTTGTGTGTTGCGTGTTGAAAAAGTGTTTATTTAATATGAAAACATTTACTAATGAAAGCATTCTGAAAACATCCCGAACGAACACTCAGGGATACGTTTGACTCAACAACTAACGAACCCGAACTCTGACAGGCGACGCTGAAGTGAAAAAGTTGACTTATTTAAAAATTCCATTACCGTGTTTGCTCCTTCGTTGTTTCCTTCTCTCAGAATGCCTTGGATATCCTGTTTTTCAATCCCCATTCCTCCAATCCTGCGAAGCTTCATGAAAAATGCAAGGGCGTGTTTAATGCTTCGAAGCGTTTGAGAAAATGTTGCCGGATTTAAGGAGCTTGTCGTTGGCTTATACCACGTTTTCAAACAGAGACATTTGCCACAGCCAAATAAGCGATATAAATAACACAAGAAGCAAAGTTTATGAATAGCTTAAATAGTATCAGGTGATCGATCTTAAAAATGTGCTAAAGATTTGAAGGGAAGTTGAAAGCGCGGACGTGTTTAATGAGCTGTAGCCATATCTGTTTGAAAAACCATGAGATTTTGAGAAGGTTGTCAAATTTAGCAACACAATTTAGTAATTAGCATCGCTTCGTTTAATTTAAACACATTTTCAATCCAATAATTTCAAATATATTTCCAATAATTTTTGTATTATACAGTATTTATATCGCAGGAAATAAATTGAACTGAAATAAATGCGGAGCTATGAACTAAATACAATTGAAGAGCGATGGAAATTTTGAAATTATTACAGGAATTTTAACAAATATCCGTCTTCTTATTTTCATTCGATAAAAGGAATTGAAACTGTTTTAGCTTGCCTTTAATTAGTCAATCATCTTTGTAAATATTTATTTGTAAATTCATGCTAAAGATTTTTGATGTCTTTATTTAATGACCAGTGACAGAACGCAGATCAATATCGGATTTTTATTGAACTGATTCTCACATAAAATATGTTGATGAATTTAGTTAAAGGTTGTAAAAGCCAAAACAGCCAAAAAAGTCAGAACAAGAATTACACCTGAGAACTTAAATTTTGATAATCTCTTAGATGTCCAAAACAAGAGTAATAGAAAAGGAATTCGTGGAAAGAAATTAATATAATTGTAAAGTCTTCCAATACCGTTTTACGGTATTTAATTATTTACTTTAATTAATTTAGTTATTGTTATTTTATTAATTATAATAAAAAAAATAAAAGTAATAATCTGTTATTAATTACAGATTCAAACGAAGCACAGGAAGAGAAGAAATCAGTCAATTAAACAAATCAAAAAGAGATCAATACAAGTCGGTTCCACAAACGTCAAAAGATATTAAAAATGATAACAACGACAACAGCAACAATTTGCAATACATTAACGATGAAAGCGATACAAGTAGCGATGTTTTTCAAGATGAACCCGACAAGAATATCAAAGCGATTACTGTTTTTGATAAGAGAAGAAACAGAACCGGAAATAACAACTATCACAATAAAAGCAAGCACTCCGTCGATGAAGCCTATCAGAGATCAAGTGATGCTGTCACAATGTCATCAGGCACGAACACGTTGCCAGCTCTGACGAAGGTGTTAGCACCTGGCTTTGCAGACAACACCGTTGAATTGCTCAGGCAAGTGGATAAAATTAGAGCACCCAACAACGGTAACAATAACGAGCGCAATAATACTGAGCATGTGGATGAAGGAGGTTTCGTTGCTGAGGATGGCAAAGTATACAGTAACGCTATTGAAACTGAGACTGATGACGTTGTGGAGACTGAGACTCAGGTTGTTCATGATGCAAACGTAAATGATGCTAACGCAGATGTTGCTAACGTAGATGTTGCCAACGTCGATGATACTGACATTGATGTTGCTGAAAGTGGTAGCGTCGTGTCTGATGCTGCTTATGACGCTGATTATAACGATGTTGGAGATTATGTTCAAGAGGATGCCCTCGACGATGATGAGGAGAATTCCTTGTATGGAGTGCGTTCAATTATTGAGTTCTTGTCACTGATTGACAAAAGGGTTTTGACATTTTTCATGGTGATGACGACATGTGGCTTTATTTATTGCTGTAAGTGGATTGCATAACGGCTGAAAATAGAAAATAAAAACACTATGGTATTTCCGTGAATCGATTTTATATTTGATGTTGTCAATAGTTACAGCCTACATTTTATTGTATTCTATTCTTGTTTTCTGCATTTCATTCAAATGCTTGCGTAAAATCCTTTTATTGACTTCATTCTTTTCGTCTTCCTCTTCACGTCTCTTTCACTTCCTCCACAATAACAAAAACCCTAGGTTTGCTGTGTGTTTTGTCGAAACCTGCCATGAACGAAATTCTTCTCGTGTTGGTCTCTTATGTCATTTTGGTCACATTTGTTGCTATTCAGTTCGCCGTTGGGTATACAACACTGCCCAGGTGAGTATCCAGGATAAGCAGCAATTGTATTCAATTCATTTTATAATTTAAAACATTAAAGAAACTAAACTTTGAGGTATAACATACATTAAATAACAGTTAATCAAAATGCTAATTGCTCTTTTATGTCTAAAACATTAAATTTTAGTTTTTAAGTCCATTTAATTCTGTTTAATTTGTTTCTCCTTCGTAGCAAATCCTTCAACGGCAGCTCCTGTTGCATTGTTTTCATTTACATGACGTACACGATGCTACCGTTACGTCTGGGCGAGGCTCTCGTCGGTGGGCTGCTCCTCTCGGGTACTCACATTTATACAGGCTTACGGACGACCTCTGAAGAAGTTTCCTTGCAGTGGAAAGAGGTAAGGAAATGGAGGATCTTCCTTTGCTTTTATGGTTCATTTCATGTTTCCTTATTATGGCTCAATGTTCAGTATAGTACATTAGAAAGCTCTTCAATATCCACCACTTGCTGTGTTCCTTTGCGTGAGTCTTTTTCATTCAGAGATTCAGTATTTTAAGCAAAGCGAAGTAACTCAAGTGGCGAAGGATGATGCTGAATTTGTTTGATCAATTAAAATGCAAATAAAGTAAATGTTTTACTAATGAACTCCAATTGAAGAGTCTACTCAAGTTCACCGAAGACCAGTGCGTGGAATGAGCTAAATGAATCCGAATATAATTACGATAAAATCGGAATCGATATATCGAATCTAAGCCAAAATTCTTGTTCTCAGAAAAAGGGAATTATTTTCGTCTAAAGGTGTCATTGTTGCTTGCTATTTATTTGAATTTACTTTCTTCTTCAAGTGTCAGTGAAGTTTAAGTACTTTTATTTATTTGATAAGCGAATCATTTGCGTCATACTTGAATTATTTACCATTATTAATGACATGAAGTTTTTGTATTAACCAAAAATACATTCAGGTGTCTTTTCAGAGGTCGAGACTGAATATAATTTTTTATTTATTGCTTAAGAATGTCTAAATATAAAGTGTAAATTATTTTTTGGTGGTGCTGTCAAAGTGTGTTAATTTATGCTTGTTGCCTCCATTAAATTATTCTGTTTATCATCCTCCTTTCTGCAACATTCCAAGGACTCTTACGAGAAATCAAAGTCATTCAAATTATGTCAATGTAAATATTTAATGAAGTCGTTAGAAGCAACGAAATACATGAATATTAAAATTGAAACACTTTTGAGTGTTCCTAAAATCTAAGTGTCGAGCTGCCATAAATATTTATGTGTCTGTTTACGTTATTACAACGTCACATTAATCAAGGAGCTTAAACATTAAATACAAATAAAACACCTACACAGAGAGACTCCCAGAAACAGACAGCCAATTAAACGTAAGCAGACACATTCTAATACTCAATAAACTCGCAAATCTCAGCACACATACACAAAATTATTGATACCGAATGAATGTATTTAACTATAGAACCATTAATTTAATTCCTCTATTCTAATGAGAGATTTCAAATGCCTTGAAACCCTCTGATGACCCTTGATGAATGTAATATTTTGGTTTTCAATTTTCACTTTCTCAGTTTTATTATATTACCTTTCGGCCTTTAGGATATTTCGTTAGTATCGATGGAAACCAGCAAATCTTCCGAAAATTACAGAGCTACAAAATCAAACTCGGATAAGAAATCACTGAGATCGAGAGAAAATTTGATATTGTGATAGAAATAATAATTATTTTAGTGTCTATCTTATTTTTTAAGATATATCGAAATTGAAATATTAATTTTATTATTAATTTTCTTATTTAAAATATATATATATATTAAAATTTTTTTTCTTTTATTTTAAACCAAACTTACACTATAATCGACATACATATATATCTAATCTTTTATTTGTTTTTGAAGTGATTTTTACCCTGATGCTTTATTGCAGCTTCTTTGTATATTATTGGCTCTCTTCTGCTCCAACTTAACCGGCATCTATACCCATTGGCCGAAAGAGAAGGGACAACGCAAAGCATTCATAGAGACACGTGAGTGTATAGAGGCTCGTCTACGGACGCAACGAGAGAATCAACAACAGGTGCGTGTTTCAAAAGCAAAAGTATTTGACATGAAGTTATAAAATTTAAACGTCCTCGCTCGCGTCCACGTTCAAGTCGTTGCTCACGTCCAAGCACACGTTCACGGTCAAATGAGTATTTCATCGCTATGATGTCCGGAAGAGCATTATTTGTGAATCAGTTTTCCTGTGACATGTCTGTGGACAAGGCTCTGTCCATGGACGTCGAAATGTGCCTTTGACTTTACAGAAATGTTCCTTCGTTTGGGTACGTGTGCTCTCATTTGTACGTAAGCGAGTTTGTTTCAATGTACATGAACGTGTACGGATTCGTGTACGTGTCATAATGTGGATCTAAATAATAAATTGAATGAAACCGTTTTAATGATCCTTCCCTTCAAAATTTAAGGATATGATTAAAATAAAATCCTTTTGGGTTTTCTTTAGCTTTCATTCAAATTAGTTACAAAATTCCAATTAGTTCCAACAACTTTCGAAAACGATTCCTTGCTTGGCTTTTTATTTATTCAAACTTGACTGTACAATATTTGAATGAATTTGTATTCATATCGTTTCACATACTCACACTCGTTTATAAAATAACAGGAACGCCTGCTTCTGTCGGTGCTGCCACGTCACGTTGCCATGGAAATGAAAGACGATATCGCAGGACAACCACGTGACACCCAATTCCACAAAATTTATATTCAGAGACACGAAAATGTCAGGTGAGTCCCGAACTGAAGCGTAGCGAACTCTGAATGTGTGTGTTTTCTGTGGAAAAAGGAAGACTCTGTTTTTATGTTAAGTCAATAAAAGAGCCTTTGAATCCTTTGTATATATGAACCTTAACGTAAATCTTTGCCCCCCTCTCGAATTTACTATCTGCACACTCCATGTTAAATATATTATTTAACATCTCTTTTACTCTCTCACTCATGGTTTAAAAACGTTCTGTTTTTTCACACAACATCATCATATGAGTCCCCGCGAATGGTTTTTAACATCCGTTATTTTTCGACCTGTTGATGGCAGTTTATTACCTCCATTTTTTTGCGTTTTTTTGACTTCATCCTGATATCCTTGTTCACGGTTTCGAAGTCGTCTTCTTTCTCTTCAGTCGTAAATTCATCTTTTTTTTCTTTTGGAAACCTGAAACTGATTTTAACCTTAAAAGAATCAAGTTTGCGTTGCTTTTTTTCGTTGTTTTTTTTTCGTTGAAGCCCCTGGGATGGTGTAAAGCTTCTCATATTGGTTGTCGGTGAAGAGAGGTGAGAAGTAGACGAAGTAAAAGTGAGCAAACACGAATTGAAAATTCAGTGGCGCAAAAAGAGCAGGAACCAAATTTCCTTTTCAGTCCTTCAGAGAATAATTCATAAAGTCAACTGACTGAGGTAATTCTCATGGAAATATATGTATGTGGTTTGTATGTAAAGCAAATGAACATTCAAATATCTGTCAGTTTGAATCCAGATCTCGGTTTAAGCCACTTCCAGGTTTACTCAATAATTAAAGCGATTCTTTGGGAACCTTGAACTTTCACAAATCTAAATTCTTTTAATGAAATTCATGCCTTAAAATCGGACACACCTTGTGAATTAATCACAAGGTTTTTTAAATTTTTATTGTGGTGTGTAATCCACTTAATTAAACATGATTTATGATTATTTATTATGAATAATAAAATCTCAAAAAGCACTCAAACGTTAATAATTCAGTGCACATTAAAATTCATTCATTCATTCATCCGATGCATTTACGTTGGCTGCAGAACCCGCGATTTACTTTTAAACCTCTTTCTTTTTAAGCTTGTAAAAACGTTTAACTTTTCTTTTTGTATTTATTCCCCATGACAACCTCTGTTTTTGCTGTCGCTAGCATTCTGTTTGCTGATATCTGCGGTTTCACAACCCTCTCGGATCAATGCACCGCTGAAGAGTTGGTGCGGCTTTTGAATGAGCTCTTCGCCAGGTGAGTGAACATCTTACAATGAATGAATCGCGTGTATTAATATAAATTAAATCAAATGTGCGTATTATTACGTTTTTTTACGTTACGTAATATATTTGTATGTGGTGAGTTTAATTGCATTGCGTGTCACAGAGGTCAACAAGTGACGCGTAAATTGATTAAACACTTCACACAGACGACTTAATTCCAATCAGAAGAGAGACGCTTGGAGCGCAGGATTGAGTTTTTAAATTGTTGAATATTTCTAAGCAAATGCTTTAAGCAGAGACTTCGTCTTTAAAGATAACAAAAGCATACAAATTTAAGAAAGAAGAAGGTGGAATGAATAAGCATAGGAAGAAACGCAGTAAATCTTTAATCTCTAGGATCATTCAATCAACGTAATCACTCATTACAATCAAGTTATGATGAAATATTAATTAAAATCAAATCTTTGTTCAATTTTTTATCCTTGAATAATATATTAAATCGATATAACAGGATTGTTCAATGAAATTATAATTTGCATTATGTATATATCTCTGTAAGGTTTCAATTAAGGAATTCATTACAATCAACAACTACAGAGCGAATAAAATGTAGTCTTGCTCCTATGTCAAGTCCAAAGGACTGAATCGAGTCGTTGTTGTTTGTTTTGTCTTTTTCTTTATCTTTTATAAGCTTGTTTGAGTTTCTCTTTCTGTATTCTTCTTTCTATCGTGCAATGGTTTTTTTCCTATTCGAAGGTACTTTTGCTAATCTCTTTCTTTTCCATCTTTCTGATTTTTATACACAGATTTGATCGATTGGCTGCTGAACATCATTGTTTACGCATTAAATTACTCGGTGATTGTTATTATTGCGTCTCTGGTTTGCCCGATCCTAGGCCGGACCACGCCCACTGCGCTGTAGAAATGGGCTTAGATATGATTGATGCAATAGCGTAAGCAGAAAACAGTTATACAAACAAATGTCGATCATAGAAAACATAAAAGAAAATGAAAAATTAAGCAATTCACACATAGAGAAAAAAAAATCGATGTATACTTTTAGGGGGAACGTCCGTTATTGACAGTTATAACGACTTCTTTCACTGAAGATGATTATTAACTTGCGGTCCTGATTTCTTTTTTTTATATGATTGCTTTTGATTGTATAAAATATGAATGATTTTCTTTATGGCGATTGTTGTTGTTTTCATCGATGTTGTGTGGTTTGCTGCAGACTCGTCCGTGAAGTGATGGCTGTCAATGTGAACATGCGAGTGGGAATTCACACGGGGCGTGTCCATTGCGGCGTCCTCGGTTTGGTCAAGTGGCAGTTCGACGTGTGGTCCAACGATGTGACATTGGCCAACCACATGGAAAGCGGCGGCATCCCTGGGTAAGTGTATTAATTATGTGCTCCTATGACAACAAACACCGACCGCTGTTCGTTGCAGAAGCAAAAGAAAAGTTTTAAAGATTACATCCTTTGCAAATTAAAGTTAATTGTACTTTTATGCTATATCATTACCGAAAACTTTTGGTACATAGTTAAAGAAGATTTTCAAGTACATTTCTGACGCTTTTTCGTATGATTTCTTCGTCTATATTCTCCGTGCCACATAAGACCCTGTATGTTGCCTAAGCCTTACTTACGGCCCGAGTTAATCACCAGATGAAGTCTTTTTGTAGTTCCCATGGTTGTTAAATACTCCTTCAGTGGGTTCAAATAACCGGAAGAGGATTTTATTGATGCTGTGATGTAGAAAAAACAAATATGTGCCAGAAAAAGAAAAAGCTACCTCGAGCAACAATAAACAGAAAAAAAGGTAAAACAAGAAAAAATAAAGCCACTCATCTGAAAATATTGCTCGTTGTGTGTTGTGGAGTGGAATAGTGGGGAAGGAGAGGGACGCAATCTATCGACAGAGTGGTAAAGGTCATGCTGCTCCCCTAATGATTGATTCCATTCACGGATGCGTTGGCATTAAAGCTCTGCATGAATCCGACGGCACCCGCTGAAAATCGGTAGCCACAATCAATCATGACCCTTTGCTATCCACCGACCAGATGAGATTACTTTACAGGCAAAGGAAAAACGATGCTCTTAGAATTATTGCTATTTTAATTATTGTTTTGTACAGAAAAATTAATGCTTCAAACTGAAAACGTTTCACTGAAAAAGATGTGAGATGAAGAAAAGAAATAATTATGGAACGTAATTACAAAGAAATTAAACTTAATAAGTAATTTAAATGTAACGAATAGCATCGTAAAGTAACGTTAATTCAATAAAATTCCCTTTAAATTTCCCTTAAAATAAGATCGCAATGCTGCTGTTTCCCTAGCATTGAAGTATTGATCAAAGCTGGTGGTGGGTGTTTGTTGCTTTTGCTGTTGCTTCCATTTTTATTACCGCCTCCTCGATGGTAGACCTCGTATCTTGAAGTCTAATCGATTCGAAACCATCCATCAACGTCTTCTGAATTCACACGCAAATCAGCACGAAGCTTTCGGGAGCAAGGAACGCACAAGCGACGAGTCCTTAAGAGTGTTTAATGAGTTTCACTTCTCGTCGCCCTCTCACAGCCCTTTCACGTTCCCCGCTTCCATTGAACTGCAGCCACAGCAATAACAAAACATTATAACAACAACAGCTTTAACGATAACGATTACAATAGCATTTAAACACTCAACACTTAAAAATGTTGTTCTACTTTCGAGGAAAATCATGTGTTTTTTCTTAGCTCAACGATCCTTCAACGAAAAGCACTTCAGCCAAAATAAAGCAAATGCAAAACGGAAGAAAGCGAAGAAATCTTGAAAGATAATTAAGGCACAAATTAAATTGTAATAAAATTAATTAAAATTTTCAGACTACTTAAGAGAAAAGGCTTTAAAATTACGATTTAAAATTTATTTTAGATCCGGAATGAAAAGCATGTAGATGAAAAGGAAGGAAATCCTTTCCTCCAGAAGGAGGAGAAAATATTTTTTGATTTTATTAAATAACAATAAAAGCCATTGTTTTTAGAATTTTTTTTGCTCTTTCGTTTTGCGATGTTATGTTATAAATTGATTGTAAAATTAGAAAAACCAATTCCAAAGGTCTCTTGGAAATTCTATTTCTGTTTCTGGTCGGAATTTTTCTTAGCTATTTTCGCACCTAAAAGAAACAACAAGGAAACCTTTACTCTACTTGCTATTTTTTGGAATGTTTCGTTCTTATTGCAGTGGTTGTTGTAGTTTTGCTGTCGTTTACGTTGTCGCTGGTTGAGGAAATATACACACTTAGCTTCTCCCCTCGTACTGCCCAGCAAACCATTCCTAAACAACTTCCGATTTCCTGTTGCCCTCGTTTTGAGACGAGTTTGAAAGCATTCCTTCAATTTTCACAATCCATTGGCCTGGTTTCGTGACTAAAGTGTTGTTGTTTTTTCACAATAATATCTATGCAATACGATTCCATTTAGGGATATATTTTGCTACAAATTCACCAGAGAAAACAGAAAAAATAAAAACATTTTTAGCACCACGTATCAAAGCAGAAAATTTATTGAATCTGCGATAGCAGAAAAAACATGCTTCGAATTGACACTTTGATTTGGATTTTCTGACACCATCATCATAATTATCACCTCTACCGTCATCATTATTATGACATTGAAAACCATGACAGGATTTCACAAAAAAGTAGTCGAGTTGTGAATGCAATTTCTATCAATGGATTATGTTTGCGATTTTATTACACGTTTCACTTCAAATAATTTATTTGATTCGCGTTACGTGTGTCTATTTTTAAAACACATGCATGTACTATATTGATATCAAATGTGTGCTAAAAGATCGTAACAAAAGTCGGTTTGATGTCGATAAATTCATTGATGAGATTACTGCACAGAATTCAGTTAAGTTAAGTTAAAGTAATTATGAATATTTCTTAATAATAAGAATGAGATGGTTGCTTTCGGAATAGACGATATTTCTTCTAAGTTATACAACAGCGTTGTTACCAATAATATCTTATCTTTTAGAAATTGACGTAAGAGTATAAAGACGCTGTCTATTCATCTATTGATTATATTTTTCGCAGTCGAAAGTGAATAAAGTGGCGCTTGAGTGTTAGGGAATTTTGAGTATAAATTTTAAGTATAAAAGTCTTTTTTTGTGGTCAGTGGTGAGAGATACAATGGGTTGTCGGAGAGCTGGACAAAATAGTATCTCAGAAAATTGGAAATGGACTCGCGGTAGTCTTCAGTTGTAATATTGGGTTTTAGTCTGCCTGGGTAGGTGCTAATAGTTTGGTTGGATGGATGATTATCTCCAGGACCTATTTATTGTGAACCTTTAATATTATTAATACAGCCCTACTCTCTATCACAACTCCTTGATTTTATACCTAAGCACTTATTTCATGTTCACTCAAATGCCTCTTCTATTACCGTCCTTAGACGAGTGCACATAACCAAGGAGACCCTCAACTGTTTGGACGGTGACTACGAGGTGGAAGCGGGCAACGGTTGTGACCGGAACCTCTACCTAAAGGACAATCAGATTGAGACGTTTTTAATTGTACCTGGTGACACGTACCGAACGGTAAGTGAAGAGGGAATATTCAAGATTAGAGCTTAGAGCAATAAATGTTCAAAAACGGGATTGAAGAAGTTATTGATGTTCAGCAATCGAAATAAAACCGAATTATCTTTTATTTCCAAGAACAACGAAAAGTCGGGAAAGAAGTGGCAGGTCAACGGTAACATTTCGAAGGAGTTGCGCATGATGGGTCATGTTGGATCACTAAAGAATACATCAAAGTAAGAAAACGAGGAAGAGAAATTTCTTTTAAAGTGATTCTTGTTCAACTTATTATATGTCGTATTTATTTTGTTGGTGTTTACTTCTCAGAATGGGTTTCGCTGAGAACACTGAATGTTGCAAAGATCCTGAGGATGAGGTGAATGAGTATTTAATGCGCGCCATCGACGCACGAAGCATCGATCACTTGCGTTCGGAGCATTGTCAGTCGGTGTTGCTGGCCTTCAAGAACCAAGCGCTGGAACGAAAGGTATAAAGAAGTCATTCGACTGGAATTGACACTAGTAAATTAACTTTCTCTCACCACGTCTCCCTTTGTCTCTTGCTCTTCTATTTCAGTATGCGGCCGAACCGGACCGTATGTTAAATCTTTATTTCTACTCAAGTCTTGCGGTGCTCATAGCAACCACTTTCATGCGTCACTTGGTTTTAAAGTCGTAAGTTGCCAGTCGCCATGTTTCTTTTGTATTAACATGAAAAATCAATTGATGCTGATCATAGGATAATACCAACTGAATCCTCTTCTCCCTCTCTCTTTCCCTTGGCCGCTTTTCTTGCAGTTACTTCGTCACTTGCCTGCTGTCCAGCGTTGCCATCGTTCTAATGTTGCTAGTAGTGTTGCTGGTCGCTTCTCATGATCTCAACCTAAAAGTGAGTTACGAAGGCCTCTAATTTTGTTATACTTATTATAACTCTATAGATTTTCAATATAGACTTAACTATATGTATCTTTAAATGATTTCTTTCAGCTTCCGTTGGTCGTCAAACGCATTTCGCTTCGAGTTCACGGCAGTCGGTTGCTTTCGCAACTGCTCGGCTTTTTTGCTGTTACTTTAATTGCTTCAATGACAATGTTGGCGATGGTAAGTGGAAGAAGAGAAAATTTATAATATTAATGGCAGTTGTGATAAAATTTTTATAATATGCAATGTGAAGCAATTTTCCTAGCGCTAAAGTCCAACAGCGAAACATTGTGTATAAACATAAGTTCTTAAACACAAATCGCTGTTGCCGAGGAATTCCTCTGATTATTATTTCATTAAAACATTTATCAAACAGTCAACGCATAAATTTATATTTAATTAACATATTTAATTTAAAAATACATAAATTTATCTAGCTTTTTGTTTTCCTCAGTAAGCGAAAAGTACATATATAAATACCTTGGTCTGTTCCTAATTTTTTCACTGTCTTTTTAGAAATTTTCTTTCCACTTAGTTTTTTTACACCCATATATTTTTGCATAATTTTGCCATTTCACAAAAACCTCCACGAAAAGTTTTCGTTTCATTAGTAAACTTTAAAGCATGTAGCAATACAGCAAGAAAACACAAACCGCAAGCAAATCGTTGTTTTTAACTTCTTTTAAAATTATCTTTATCTAGACTTTTTTCTGCGTGTCTGCATTTGATTAGGGTACAGAATCCGTAGAAGGTGGGGAAGAAAGTAAATAAAAAATAAGCAAGTAAATAAAATATAAAGAAAGTAGAATATAAAATTTGATTATTGTTCAAGGCGCTTTCCACATAAATTAAAGAAACAAATCAAGAAACAGTGAACGTAAAAGCAGAGTGGAAAAGCGGACCTGTTGAAGGATGATGCGTAGAAGTGACTTTTATACAGATAAACCGCGATTATTTCCAAATAAATGACGTTAGGCGATGGTGTGTCGTCATTGTCATATGAACCCAGTCAAAAAGCTTCAAAATCACGGAATAATAGAATAGCAGAATTCATCAACGTTTTTGTTGTTCATTGCTGGTTTTTATGCTGCGGGTGAATTTCAACCCCTTTCTGCTCTCTGTAAACGCTTCCTTTTTTCCCTTTATATAAATGTTACCGTTACATCAGCTTTCATAAGTCAAAAACTATTAAAATAACAAAATTAAGTGCGGCGTTGGTTGTGTTGTTCGTTATAGTCAATTGGCTGCGGGTTTTTATTAACGACCCTGTCAACATCTTTTCGCCTAAACTTACGGAGTAGCTGTACAGCGTCACCAACAACAACCGAAGTCAATAGCTATGCAATTTAAATACGAGCGCGATAAAAAAGATCTCAGCAACTGTGTCGCGCTTCTATTAAAGTTGTTCAAAGTTTATCGTTGTTGTTGTTATTCCTGAAGTTAGCACAGCACGTTCTTCCATTACTGTAGTTCCTTGTTTCTATCTCTCTCTCTATTGCTCTCTTACTATGGGAATCGTTTAGTTTAAAAGTGGCACAAGTCCGTTTATACTATAAATTTTATACATACACTGAGATTTTTCTTAGCGTGCCTTTCACTGCAAACACAAATGTGCGCATTAGATAATAATGAGTGATACTGCTTTAGTGTATATAGTATAAATGAATTAAATTTGTAGTTCCTTGTAGTTCTAGTGAATAATATCATGAATGGAGTTCTACCACTTTTGCTAAAAAGAACCAGCTTTGCTATAAAATTTGAAGCAGCGCAAGTCCATCCATCATAGTATAAGATACTTCAAAATTGAAGTTTAAAATAAATTTGAAGGCTTAAATTGGAGAGAGATAAGGAGTCTATTTTATTTATTTTTACAATAATTTAAAAATATAATTTCTGCTAATCAAAACAATTTTTAACTGCATAAATGACAAAACTATTTCCTACTCATCTACATTTTATTTGTGTAAAAGCTATTTGAAGAATTTATTATGTTTTTGCTCATGTTGTATACTATACATATATATATCATAGTAGGTCCATTTTGTTCCTAAATTTTGCTGTTGTGATGTGCCTGATTTTTGAAGCACTACCTTGCTTTACTGCTATATAAAGACTACTTCTTCTTAGACAATTTTTGGTAGAGTGAAGTTTGCAATTGTCTCCGTGATCCAGTCCTTGAAAGCACTGACCATTGTAAAAACTGAAGGCATTGACTCAACTTCCGTTGTGCTCCACGACACGATTCCCACTAATTCCGGACCTGCTGGCGTATAAATCACTAATGGTCCACCTGAGTCATTGTAATTGATGGCTTTTAAATCGCCTTCTGTGTACGTGCAAATATTAGAGACATCTAAGGGAGCATTTGCGTACTTCCTTTCGAAACTCTTCTTACACTCATCGTAGCCTATGATATCGACATCCTTGAATTGTAGATCCATGGGATAAGATCCGTTCAAAAAACGTCCCCAACCATATACTTTTCCCTTTCCAGTCTCACTATAGTTTCCAGATGGCAAGGAGATCTTGTCCACTGGATGTTCTCCATTGGGATCTAGTACGAAAGACGGTGATACATAAATAAGGCCAATATCGTTCGGTGCAATGTCGACATTATATTCCTTGTGACCAATAAAATTCGAAACGTTGAGGGTTCGTATCTGCGCTTTAGATTTCTCGTAACGTGAATGCAACCCAGCCACTACATCAAATTGTTTTGATTCGGGATAACAGTGGGCAGCAGTCAAGACCCAGTTCGGGTGTATTATGGAACCCGCACAGTACTGGGTACCGTCATCAAACAGCACAATATAAGGTGCCTGGCCACTTCGAGCAGTCACGCCATTAATGATTCGACCTTGAAGATACTCTGTGTGAATGGCTTCGTGCTCGCGGAAGTTTAGAACCGCGGCACTGGCCCTGGCGGCCAGCACCAAGCAAATCCCAAAAGTAACTTTCATTTCACACCCACTTCTGTAGACTAATGAAAGTCATAGTTAGCGTTCTGCTTTTATACTGTTTCTCGGATGTTATTATTCGACCAATCATACATATGTACCTCTATAAATGTCATAAAGAACAAAATAACCGAAAATCTATGGTACATACATAATGGAAAGTTTTCTGTACAGAATTCCGAAGAATTTCATACGCTTTAAGATAACGCTCATAAGATAACGACATTCTGCTCAGTTTTCAGATTTTAATTTGATTGGTAAACGCTAATTTAAATATGTCATAAATATCAACACATAATATCGTCAGATAAACTAATGCTGAAGCTCCAATAAATTAATGTAAGGCTGAATAATGTAACACAGTGTTTTTGTCTTAGTGTATTTCTAATGTCAGGAACGTAAATTTCAACGTCGCAGCGTCGAGTTGTAATTGAGATTTTTATTGGTTTGCGTTTATTATTATTATTATTATTATTAATGATCAATTCCGCACCATTTTGCATGTACTAATTCTTGTCCAGATTCAGGCTCATTAGAAATCTAAGCACAATACGCGGATTAATGTTCCAGACTTTGGAGTGAGATACTTGTGGGAGACAATCGCATTAGACGTGCTTTGAGATTTCCCTAGCACAGATGCAGAATCTGCGGTAGTCCAATTCGGATAGTAGCATTTATTTTTTGCGGTGCTAGTTTATCGCACAGTGGGCCGTTACTTCTGCTAGGAACATCTTGTTGCCTGCCGATAGCCCGACGATCTGAACCAAACACTTGTCTTCCCATTTCGGGACTACCTCTAGCTTATACCAATAAAAGGCCTTTGGACTCTGCGTTTAGTAAGGCAATCAACTCTTTCATTACCCTCATAGACCTCCAACACAGTGCTAACGCATTGCATCTGCACAATTTGTTAGCGATATTGCGGCAATTGTCCACAAATCCAGATCCAATCGTATCTGAGCTAAGGGGTGTAACACTCGGCTGGCTATCAGAGAGCTCTCTATTGCGTGTAGATCCGCCTTAGAGATAGAGGCCAGCTTACACATTGGTATACGTTTTTGAAAATTGTGGACGAAGATGTCAGCACCAATGTCACCGTTTCGTACTTTAGATCATGGTCAGGCATAGTAGATACCAATTTTGTGTAAAAATTTGTGAATAAAGAGCGCAACTGTAATTGCGTTCATAAGAATTGCACAGAACGTATGTCTCCTAAAGTGCCTAAAGGACCGTAATGTCTCCTGTGTGACTGCAGTTAGGCAATTAATAGCAGCCTCTGTTAATTTACCAGATAGGTAAACTGTAGATCATATAGAGGACATACAACAAGTATTGTGTCGCTGATATAAAGAAGTTTTCCATTGTCTTGATGAAAAAAGATCTAAGGCTAATGGGTCGATATGCTTTAGGTAGGTGACTAAGGCCATTTTCCTAAGATACAAATACTACCCGTACTTTTGTCCAAGCATTTGGTATATGACCAACCAACAAACTTTTCCCTGAACTGTTTTGACAGAACTAGAATTGTACATCCTATTTTCCTGGTTCCAGGAGCCTTACGATTGCTAACAGTACCTAAAGCCAAAGATGGATCCTGGTAGACTTACCTCCCTCTTTGATGGAGGAGATATCAGTGTGGTATACACGTAGAAATATACTGGTACGTAGCAATATACGTGGCAATATCTATTGGAACACATTTTGGGAATTGAGCGCTTCACAACAGTGAACTGGTTTCACTAGGCGATGTGGTGTAACTCTCGTCAGAAATTTTAAATCTCGTTACAACTGAGTCTCCATGAAGCCTTCTTGAACCATTACATTTGTTATTGTAATTAGTTAGGGTACTTTCATATTCCGAGCAGTCGTTTTTCGCCTATTGAAAGCCTCCGAGCCGCACCGCTTGATTATGCCCGACATATTATCATTAGTCAGAGTCTAGTCAAGGACCTCATTATGGAGAGAATTGATAAAAGTCGCCTCATCAGAACTTTTGATGATTGCAATATTATTTGTAATAATGAAACCACAGAGGTACTAAATGTTACTGTTCCCGCGGCATTACCATAGCAGCAGAGAATCCTATTTTGACAGTAGTACATCAGAGCACTAGTTTCCCTTAGTGGTCCTGTCTCAGAGTCCCCTGAAAGGAGGCAGAAGCAATAACGCTTCCACGTCCCCATTAAAGGTGAGCATTTTCGCCCAGACAGTAACAAGTTTACCAGTGAAGAAACCTAAAAGGGGAAAAAACGTCCAATCCCTCACTGTGAACCCAGGGTTCCGGAATGAACGCAATGTCCAAGGCATCCGACTGAAAAACCTTGCTGAGTACTACTGACGCTACCCTGATATGATCGAGATTGATCTGCAGGCAAATGGTTTACCCGTAAGTAATCCTCTTTGGTAGCCGTCTCATTTACAGCTATTCGTCCGGCCCTGACATTCCGCCTTCTTGGCACGTTTGCCACGGAGTAGAGCCCTCTCCTTAGGCCTGCTTCTTTCAGATTTTTGGACCTTCCTGTGCAGCAGCCTTCGACTCTACGAAATATTGACAGCCGCAAAATTGGGCTTTTCTGTAACGCCCGTTTTGTACCCTACAGCTGTAGTTCTTGGGGCAGTGATCGCCTCCTGAATTACGGCCTTCGTAGTCACATGGGAGTTGCTCGTTTGATGCACCTACATGGTTGTAGGAGCTGTGAGCCAGTGAGCCTTTCCTTGGAGGATTTTGGTCCGGCGTGGTTTGCGTAGATCTGGCAGCTTTTGCGCAGTTCGGTGTACACTTGCACTTTTCATAGGCACAAACGCTAGCCTTCTAGCCACTTCTGTATTCTGTGTACTGTGGCCCTTGGCAAGATAAGACATTAGCCGTCTCCTCGCAGACCCGGATAGCTTCGTCCTTGCAGTCCGATTTTCCACGGCCGGGCCCATGGATGGAGGTGGCGAGTTCAGGAGGGCATGTTCTACATCTGTTGGTATGCCTACGCCCTGCCCTTAGCGAATACTGGAACCGCAGAACATATGTTAGGCACAGGTACAGTATCAGTAAGACAATCAGTAAGGAAGCCCTCCATCACATAGCCCCTATTATCTGCACAAGGCTAATTAGTACCAGAGGGCGCCAGGTAGACACACTCACATTGGTTTCGGTTTCTGGGACAATACCTCATAAATCTGAAGATGCCAGAACCTTCACCTCTCGCCGAAGTGGTACTGCTTCACTGTACATAAATGGGTTAAATTTATAGTTCCAATTATTAGTTCCTATTCTATCATGCTTCAGAATTGAAATTGTAAATAAAATTTAAGGCTGAAATTTAAAAACAGATGCGGAATTTATTTTATTCATGTATAAAACACTTCAAACACATACATAATTCATAACATTCAAAATAATTTTTACTGCTCTGAAGAACTCTTGATGTTCCGGTGGTATACTGTATATTGTAGTAGATCCTTACTATATCCTTATATTTCGCTTTTGGGATTTGTCTGATATTTTGCTACAATAACCTTCATCTGATAGATATTGCAGCACTACCATTCTTTGCTGTTATGTAAAGAGTACTTGGTTGTAGACATTTATTCTTGGCAGTTAGTTGTTGTTGGAGTGAAATTTGCAATTGTCTCCGTGATCCAGTCTTTGAAAGCACTGACCATTGTGTACACTGAAGGCAGTGACTTATGCGCTCTTGTTCGCAAAGACACGATACCCACTAATTCTGGACCTTTTGGCGTAGAAATCACTAAGGGTCCACCTAAGTCATGCGAACTGATATGTTGGAAGTCGCCTTCTGTGTATGTGCAAATATCATAGACATTTAAAGGAACATAGGAGTAATTCCCTGCGAAATGCTCCTTACACTTATCGTAGCCTATGATGTCGACATCCTTGGTTTGCAGGTCTTTGGGGTAAGATTCATTCATAAAAGCCCCCCAGCCATATACTTTACCCTTTCCAGTCTCACTATAGTTTCCGGATGGCAAGGAGATTTTGTCCACTGGATGTTCTCCATTGGGATCTAGTACAAAAGGTGGCGATACATAAAGAAGCCCAATATTGTGCGCCAGACGGGCGGTTCTAAAAGACGAAGGGTACCCAATAAAATTCGAATAATCGAGGGTTCGTATCTGAGCTTTAGATTTCTCGTAACGTGAATGCAATCCAGCCACCACATCAAATTTTGATTGAATACAGTAGCCAGCAGTTAGGACCCAGTTCGGGTGTATTATAGAACCCGCACAGAACTCCACACCGTAATCAAGCAGCACAATATACGGTGCCTGGCCACTTCGAGCAGTCATGCCATTCATAATTCGTCCTTGAGGATACTCTGCTTGAATCGGTCCGTGGTCGCGGAAGTTGAGAACCGCGGCTCCAGCCATGGCAGCCAGCACCAAGCAAATCCCAAAAGTAACTTTCATTTTACACCCACTTCTGTAGACTAATGAAAGTCATAGTTAGCGTTCTGCTTTTATACTGTTTCTCCGATGGTATTGTTCTACAAATCATTTATGTGTACATACATGGCAATCATTTATATGATATCAGTGTCATAAACAATGCGAACAGGCTTAGTTTATGAAATGGGACCATATCAGAAAATTTATGGTACTTACATAATGGAAACTTTCCTCTACAAAATTCTGGAGAATTTTATGCCGCTTCATGCAAAACTTTCAAAGATAAGAGCAATATACTGAGTTGATATTCATAAGAAATTACTTTTTGGTCAATTTTCACTATTTCATTTGATTGGTAAGCATTAATTTGAAAATATCATAAATATCAAAAGACGTTTATCAAAGCGCACGTGGTTAGTTAATAAAATCTACTGATAAAATAAGTTATCTTGTGTTATCTGATTGTTCACTATTGAGGCTAAAATAAATTAAAGCAAGGCTAAGGAAAGTCATTTGTAGATCGAGCTTAAAATAGGAAAAATAGAGTGATTTTGAAACTAGTTCTATAATGAGTATCTCAAGCTTAAAATAAAATGTAGTCTAAACAGACTTTTATAAAAGAATTGGGTTTTTAAGTACTACTATATTATATTTACTACTATATACTATATTTCAGATTTGGCAGGTTTTTCTCTTAATGTATTTATCATGTGAGAACCGTAAATGCCAATTGGAATTCCTCCTAGTTCTTGTTGTTCTTGTTCTTGTTCTCATCCCTTCTTTCTTGTTGCATTGAATTTTAAAGGGAAAAGTATAGTTTTTTCTTAATTGTCGCTTAAAGCTTGAACAAGTTTTGCTTTTTTCGAGTTCGAAATCGGGTGTTGAGTGGTGAGGTGTTTGTCAGTCGAACTCAACAAATAGCAACGCAATAAACACAAACTACACGTAATCGATTGGAATATAACATGTTACCGAATTCTACCGAATGGATCCCGATGACTAAAGATGTTGAGTTAAGCAAATGTTTGCGATGAGAAGACTCAAATGAGCAGTTGAAGTACGGCACTAAATTGCTGTGAGGTGAAAAACTATTTCGCAGTGACAATAAATAGCGGAATTGGTTATTAGTAAAACAGTCAATTAGGTGGCATTGCTATTGCTCTAATTGTTTATCGGAGATGCTTTAATTACGTTTTCTAAATTGGAATTTACTTTCATGCAGTTGCAGGAGTTCGTTCTATATGGCAACGACAACAGCAGCGTTTCCAACGGAGGCGACCGCGACTACTATTTGAACATAAATGTAAGTCGCATTTAAAACAACAACAGCAAATTAAATATGAATCCTTTTCTGCAGACATTTCTACTTCTCAGCCTACTGTCGATGATGACGTGTGCCATGTACCAAGTGATGCGCATCCTGCTGAAACTCATCCTTCTGCTCAGCGCTGCTGCGTGTTACAGCGGGTTCTCGCTTTGGTTCTACCATCAGAAGGAAATTAGATTCTCGCAGAAGTAAGTAGCATGCAAATAGATAAAAAACAGAAGCAATTCAATTCAATTTGCGGCGTATTGTGCGTCCTTCTCTTGTCCCTGTGCCAAGCACGTTAAATTAGCCACCAACTGCATTCAAATTAAAAAGTGTCCTTGTAATTTCTTCTCCTTCGTCTTTCTGATTCACCTCCTCGGATTTCTTTCGCATGGCTTCGTCCTTTGTCCACACTTGGCAGCAATGAAGAGGCTCTGCTGCGCTACGTAATTGATTTGATTTTCCTCGTCGCCTTTATGCTGGCCCTCGTCTTCCACAGCCATCAGACCGAAGCCACCTACCGATTGGACTTCATCTGGAAGCTGCAAGCTACAGGTGAGTAGAAAGCCAATAGAAAGCGTGTAGCAAGGAAAAATCATTAAATATTCATGTCAGCCGAAACGTCGCATTTCTTAATTAAGTTGTATAACACATTTTTCAAAGGCATTGAAAGACATAGAAAAAGCAGTTAGAGAAAATTCTTGAAACAAAAAGATTCACTCATACTCGCCAAAGAAATTTGCATGATTACGGAAATCATTCAGTTATGAAACATTCCACTACATTAGAGCTTTGTTCACTTGAAAACGTTTCCCTCCTTCCCCAGCCACATTCCACATTTCCTAGTAAATGGAACTAACACTGCCAAGTGTCTTGGAATAAGTTCGCGATCCGCTGACGAACTTCGCTCGCTATCTGCTACGAGGTTCTCCACGATCCTCTCGCGCCTTTCTTTGTAACTTTCGTGTTGCCAGTGTTTTCCATTTTCAAAGAACAAACATTTTGCACTGAGTCGAAGTTCTCGTTTAAGGCAAAGCCGCTGCTGCGGTCGCTGTGATGCGATGTTGTTTGTGCAGCATTTAATTTGCATCTATTTAGTGGAAAATATTTTGAACAGTGTGTTGTGTTTAGTAGAAATGCTTTAGCTTTTCACTCTTTTTCACACTCCCTTAACTACACACTTTTAAGAATTTCCTCATCTTTTTGCTTTTGCTATTGTATTTTCAATGATGCCTCTCATTCGGCGCAGAGGAAAAGGAGGATATGGAACATTTGCAGGCGTACAACCGGAAACTTTTGGAAAATATTCTACCCGTTCACGTGGCGGAGCATTTCTTAAGCAGAGATAAAAATATTGACGTAAGTGATCCAAGATGTATGCATGTGTACGTGTGTAAGCGGCGCGAGAAAGAGAAGATTTCGCTTTTAACGCGTCTTTTAACAAACCTTGTAAAATCATAAGAAATCTTATAAAAGAGGAATAGAAGAAATATGATAAACGTAAGATGAAAATATAAACGTTTTAAAAGTGGAACTGCTCAATAGCATTCATACCATAGTTTAGAATACGATTGATTATAAGTTTCCTCCGTTAACTCTTCACTTCTTATTTAAAAAGAACCATGAAAATAACTTCTCGCTCAGTCCTCGAAATACGACTGCCATTTCATTGAAAGACGCAATAACGTGGATTTGGGAAAGAATTTCTAGTTTTTCTCCCTTTCTCTCTCTCTCTCTCTCTCTCTCTCTCTCTCTCTCTCTCTCTCTCTCTCTCTCTCTCTCTCTCTCTCTCTCCCTTTCTCTCTCTTTCTCTCTCTCGCGCCCTCTCTCTACGGCTCTCTTTACTTCTGCGCTGCGTCCTTCGTTCAAGCAAAGATTATAGAATACGTTCTATATTCTATAGTATTCTATAATCTTTGGTTGAAGGTTCATTAGATTGCGAAGCGCGAGTGCGTTAAATTGCATGTCTCAATCTGTCGCTCTTTCTGGGTCGACAGCAGCTTTCCACGTAACTACACACACATACTCATCGCCAAACTAACCGATTCCTAATCATCAATTTTAATAAACATTTCAAACCACGACGACAACGACCGGCAACGATTGCTTCTCCTCTCGATTCAAGAACAGGATCTCTACCACGAGCAGTGCGACAGCGTATGCATCATGTTCGCCTCGATTCCGAACTTTTCCGAGTTCTACGTGGAGCTGGAGGCGAACAATGAAGGTGTCGAATGTCTTCGTCTTCTCAACGAGATCATCGCGGACTTCGACGAGTTACTGAGCGAGGAACGTTTTCGGTAAGTGATGTTTGGTGATGCGGGCAGTAGTCAACAAGAGCTCTTTTTTGCTTTCTTGCAGTTACATCGAGAAAATCAAAAGCACTGGAGCCACTTACATGGCCGCCTCCGGTCTCACCGCCCACACTTGCGACCGCGTCAACTTCCGCCACGTGACCGCGATGGCCGACTACTCGCTACATCTGTTCGAAAAGATCGAAGAGGTCAACATGCACTCGTTCAATAATTTTCGAATGAGAATCGGTGAGATTACATTTTATATGCCGTAAGAAAGAGCAAAAATGTATGAGGATAGAGATTATAATATAATACATTATTGTTATATTATATATGTTTATATAATATATAGTATAATTTCCTATTTATAGCCTTGAATCGGCCAGAATGGTGACGAAGCTCTGTTGCGCATTAATTCTTGTTACTAAAGTGCGAATTATTTCTATAATTATTTCAATAATGATTTCCGCGTTCATTTAGCACAAACTGTAAAGTTAATGCTTATCAAGCTAATAATGATGGGGCTTGTTCGGTCGAGCGTTCATTGACTTGAACTTGGTGACAACGACCATCGTGTACTGAATATTTCACATTGGGCCAAAAAGTATGTGTTGTTAATACCGTTAAGCGAAATTATTTTTAAGGAGCAAAAATGTATGTTACATTAAGTTTTGTTCAGGTTGGATTGCTATCACAATTCCGACCTACAACAGTACTAATAGAAACTGTTTTTTGCAGCGGTAATGTTTTAGAAGGGTGCGTGTTTGGCTCATCTCCTTAATGATTTAGATTTCAAGCTCCTTTCTCTTTCGTTTAAATGTGAATTTAGGATATTACCTTGGGCTAATATTACTATTTTTTCATTTTACTTCTATTGTTTTACAGGCATCAATATTGGACCCGTCGTTGCTGGAGTTATAGGCGCGCGAAAGCCTCAATACGACATCTGGGGAAACGCAGTGAACGTAGCTTCGCGCATGGACTCAACGGGGATATTGGACCATATCCAGGTACTTGAATATTTTCAGCAAAGTTCCCATACAGGGCTTATAAAAACGTATTATATGCATATCTAACTTTAGGAACGGTCAGACTTTTTTGTTGGTTAGGTTTATGGGGCCCCTATAACGGTCTAAATCGGATCGGATAATTGTAATGTAAGGCGTACTGGTTTCAAGATACTACATTGAATTTTATTTGATGCGCATTTATTGCATCAACTCAAAAGAATTCCAATTCATGTTACTGTCGAAGGTGACTTTTGTTACCTCTGGCATTAATTAAAAGTGTATTTTTCTTCAATTTGAAGGTGTTTTTATTTATATAAGCTGCGAACTCATTTCGCAATAACAGGATATTGCTTGTTTGGACGTATATGCAAAACATACAAACATTAAATCAACTTCGTTTCATACATAAATAAAAGTGATACAAAGTCAATAAAATAAAGCTCTGCATTTATATTGTTTTAAAAGAAAACATCAGAAAAAATCGTATCACCCAAGGCAACAATAATAAATAAAAAATAAAAGCAGAGAAGAAATCCTTGGAATTTGTATAATTCACAGAATCAATCCAGCGCACTGATGTGAATTAATCATAGCTCCCTGCGTGCTCCTATCCATGGTCTGAATCTTCAACGCATCGCGACTCTCCGCTTCAAAGACAAACGTTGCGTTGACAAACAGAATTACGAATTACTGCAATTTTGTCGCTTTGTTACCCAGTATAATCCGAATGTTTTAAATAATGAATGGTGGCGAAGGTGTGAATGAGTTACTCCACATGTGTGTGTGTGTGTTGCTAATGGTAATTTTAAATTGAAAACTTAGATAATGAATCAGAGGCAAATGTATGAGATGAACAACGAGTATTAAGTTGCAAATGAATTAAGAATCTTTTTGTATACACATGATTTCGCTTCTTTCATATTATTTTTTCAGGTCACTCAGGAAACTTTTCAGATCCTTGAAAATCGCGGCTACCAACTCACATGCCGGGGCAGTGTTAATGTCAAAGGCAAAGGATCCATGATCACCTACTTCCTGAAGGGCAAGGAATCACTGACCAATCCCACCGTAAAAATTCCACAGCAGCAAGTAGCATCGATTTCCATGGAGCAGTCACCACCTGCGACGACCATTAAACCGACGACTGAGCGTGCCAACTCCGAGGATTTGTCGCCTATGAACGACGCCGAGCTCGCTTCTTATATGAACAGTTTGACGGCGCAACGACGCAAGTCCTTGTGTCGCCAGCATAACATCTCCTCGTCCTTCGGCACCACAGTCAGCGCCGGATCCGCCAACACAACCTCACACTCGCCGACCTCCAGCGTTCAAACCATTAACGTCATTACGGCGCTGCCCACTCTCAAATCGTCCTCAGCCGACATTTCCTTTGATGCAGGCGACGTGGCGGCCAGCAATCGCTTACCGCCGCCGCTGCATAAGAACCAGTTAAACGAGCTGAAGGATCAGCTTGTGGCGGAGAAGTCGACCCTCAAGGACTCCATAGAGAACCTGGAAATACTGCTCAAGAACAACATTAGTCTGTCCGACCTGAGCAACAAGCACCATCTGCACTTGCGGCCCACCGAGTCGACGCGGAGTCCGCTGAAGAAGGACACGATCGTGCAGCTGCGGACGGAGACGTTGTCCAGACTGCAGCGAGAATCCGTGAAAACATTTGCGACGACGTTGCGCGTTGAAATCAAGCATCAAAATGGCGACCTCAAAACAGCGGCCAAGCACACAACAGAGCAGCAAGCTGCAGCCGGGGAACATCAACAGTGTCCGGGTTTGGAGATGCAGCGGTCGCCCATCAAGTCGTCCCAATCGATGAGTCCCATCGGGAAAACGACGAAATTTCTGTTGTTGTCGAACAGCCACAGTTTGAATGTGTTAACGGAGCAGGAAACCAACGGCTACGAGCCGCAAAATGCGCCTGTTTAGAACAGATGGCGAGATGAAGTTTTAATAGAAGGAATTCAGGCCGGAAATTTGCAGGTCAATAACTCTGAGGTGAGTGAAGCATACACGCAGCTCCGGACTCTTGAGTGTTTTGTACAGATATTTAAAATTAAGACTTGTACTGGTTAAATTAGCGCTTAATGCATATAGAAGGAAGGCTGAAACAAAGGAAATTTCCTTAGGATATGAATAATAAACCAACGAAAACATATTTTGCCCATTTAAACGAAGTATGGTGGCCGCAAACCGTCTGCAAACGCTTTTTTAATCTTTGTAATGTTGTAGTTGCGATAGAAGCCTGTTCCCAATCTCACTCGCTTCCTCTCTTTCTTCGCCCCAAATATACAAATAATTATGTAAAATTCTATTCGAATTATTATATGCGCACATCGCATAAAATCATAATATTCTCATGAAATACAAGTGAACAAGGTTTTCCTCTCAGAATCAAAGGCACAAAAAGGGTGATACAGGGTCTCTTGAATTAATAAAACTCAATAGTTTAAATACAAATTAGAGATAAATATAAAAGTAAGAATATAATGCATTTGTATTGCACGAAATTATAAAAACAATCAATGTATACAAAATGCATGGACAACAAATTAAATGCTGCAATATCGTTGGGTGTTGCAAACAAGGAACTATTCTATTATAGAGACAGAAATATATATATGTATATATATAAGTATAATTTCATGTATATGAACGACTAAACATATTAAGTAAATGTTAATATTTGCAACTCTGTCAATTCAAGGCTGTCGTAGGAAGAAACTTACATAAACAAAAGCAAAATTTCGTTCCGAGAAAAACTCATATTTCGTCCAAGTGCAGGATACAAAAAATCTAATTACATATAACCTCGGAATATATAACTCGTACATAACTTTTAATTTATTGTTTAGCGTTTTGGAGTTTCTCCTGCTTTGTATGATCAAAGATTTTATTTAATTAAGTTTTCACGTACAAATGTTGTATAATGATTATAAATGTAATGTACATAATATAATGCGGAAAATAAGTGGCACAATTTCCTGAAACCAAAGATATTAGAAGTGCACACTGACCTGAAACATAAATAAATAATATTTAATTTGTGTGTACATCTATTACTAGTAATTGTTATATCCTCAAATAGCGTAACTTGATGCCGAATTTGCGGAAAAGCCTGCTGAACTATGCTTTCAATAATATTTTCACCATCCTTGGCTCTTTCTTGTTTCTTTACAACCTTCATTATTCTCTCCTTGTTCATGACCTATTCCTCAATAATTCTACCATACAGTTGGATAAGATCCTTATAACTTTTTCGAACCTTCCTTGTATGCATCTTGATCCATTATTTTATCCTTCTAGCACCACTGTTCGAAACCCTAGTAGTTCAATTCATAGCACTTTAAATTGCCGTTTCAACAACAAATAAATGAACCCGAATGTGTTAATATAAAACATGAGTGCTGAATAAGCAAAATCAATTGTTTGTTATAACCGGTGTATACTTATATTTGTATGTTTTATAGAAAACTCGTTTAATACAATAAATTTAAGAATATAAAAAGGCTTGAGGGAATAGTTTATAAACAAGAGTTTCCAGCTGTTAGCAAAAAGATTGTATAAAGTAAAAACCCAAACTCGAATACCTTTCAAACGATGCTTTTACAAAAAAAAAAGAAAAAAAATAGAGTTAATTAATCAAGAAAACTGTAGTAAATCTGTACATAATTTGAAACATTTGGAGCTTGTATATAATATGAATAAGAGATTCCGTTTTACATGATATGAAATATATTTGGAAAGTAACTTACACATCCTTTGCTTATCTCAACAAATTATATATACATCCCATAATGTACTAACTCGAAAATATTTTTATATCTGTTGAATCTATCTAACCAAAAATCTTTTATTGATTGTATGTCTTTATACATATATTAAAATATTATTTGAAGTATTGAATCTGAATATCATATTTATTTATTCTTAGCATAAGATAGATAAGTTTAGCAAAAATGGACAATGTTCGAAGAATGCTCGGCTTCCCATCTCATTCTTCCTAATATCTTCCTTGGCAATTGTTTAAATCAAGTTAGATAAACAGCAAAAAAAGCTAAAATAACATTATTATAACACCTAAAAGATAAATATTCATATAAAATTGTTGAATACGCTATGCATAAAATACAATAGTTAAACAAAGTTTAAGATGTGTTTATGAATAAAGTGGTTAAAACGAATATCAGATGATTTTACTTCTCTATTTCAGCGGAATTTCGCATGGCTGATATGTCGCAGAGATCAACGTGATCACTATGGAATTTGCTGTTGGAATTTCCTTCCAAATATGTTTATTCCTGCAATGTTACCGGGATAAATTTCGTGTAACATGTCGCAGAGAAATGCCCACAATTACTTTTAAAAGTTTAAAGAGGTACTTCCGCAAAATTTGTCGCAGATTTCAATTTCCGCCAGACTTAAATGTTAGATATAAAATATGCGTAGATATAAAATATTTCTGAAGACATAAAATTTTGCTTTAATTTAGCAACGCAATTTTTTCCCGTTTTTTTTACAAATAACAATTATTTATACACAATACCAACTTTATTCCCCTCACAGTTCTAATATGGACTCTGCTTAAAATGAATGTTGTGAATGTGGAACTTTTGAGTAAGCCGCGCGAACGTTGTGTGAAAGGGAAAACGTAAATTATATTTCGGCAACCATAATACATTATACTGAAAAGAAAAAGAGGTGTTTAAAAATCTTGTTTAAACCCATTCGTATACAAATGACCTAAATATATAGTTCGAATTATTAGTTCCTATTCTTGGTCCAAGATGCCTAATAATTGAAATTTGTAAATAAAATTTAAGGCCGAAATTGAAAAACAGATACGGATAATTTATTTTATTCATGTTTAAAGCACTTCAAAAGTATACATAATTCATACTATTCAAAATAATTGTTACTGCATAAATGACAAAAATATTTAGTGCTCATCTACATTTTACGTTTGTCAAATATATTTAAAAAACTCATTACGTTCCGGTGGTATATTATATATTGTAGTATATCCTTTCATGTCCTTACATTTTACTGTTGGGATTTGTCTGATGTTTTGATACAATAACTCTCATCTGCTAGATATGGCAGCGCTACCATGCTTTACTGTTATATAAAGACTACTTGGTTGTAGACAATTATTCTTGGCAGTTAGTTGTTGTTGGAGTGAAGGTTGCAATTATATTCCGGATCCAGTCCTTGAAAGCACTGACCATTGTATACACTGAAGGCGTTGACTCATGTTTTCTTGTTCGCAAGGCCACAATACCCACTAATTCTGGACCTTCTGGCGTATAAATCACTAATGGTCCACCTGAGTCATTGAAATGGAAGGCTTGGAACTCGCCTTCTGTGTATGTGCAAATATTAGAGAAATTTACAGGAGGATCAGAGTAATTTCCTGAAATGAAGCGCTCCTTGCACTCCTCGTGACCTATGATGTCGACATCCTTGGTTTGCAGTTCTTTGGGGTAAGATTCATTCATAAAACGTCCCCAGCCATATACTTTACCCTTTCTAGTTTCATTATAGTTTCCGGATGGCAAGGAGATCTTGTCCACTGGATGTTCTCCATTGGGATCTAGTACGAAAGGCGGTGATACGTAAAGAAGGCCAATATCGTACGGCTGAACTCTGTAATCAAAATTCGAAGCGTGAGAAATAAAATTCGAAATTTTGAGGGTTCGTATCTGAGCTTTGGATTTCTCGTAACGTGAATGCAATCCGGCCACTACATCAAATGATTTTGATTCGGGATAGCAGTGGGCAGCAGTCAGGACCCAGTTCGGGTGTATTATGGAACCCGCACAGTACTGCGTACCGTCATCAAACAGCACAATATAAGGTGCCTGACCACTTCGAGCAGTCATGCCATTCATGATTCGACCTTGAAGATACTCTGTTTGAATCGGTCCGTGGTCGCGGAAGTTGAGAACCGCGGCTCCAGCCATGGCAGCCAGCACCAAGCAAATCCCGAAAGTAACTTTCATTTTACACCCACTTCTGTAGACTAATGAAAGTGCTGTTAGCGTTCTGCTTTTATACTGTTTCTCGGATGGTATTGTTCTACAAATCATTTATGTGTTCATACATGGCAATCATTTATATAATATCAATGTTATAAATAATGCGAACAGGCTTAGTGTATGAAACGGGACCATATCAGAAAATTTATGATACTTACATAATGGAAACTTTCCTATACAAAATTCCAGAGAATTTTCATGCAAAACTTTCAAAGATAAGAACAATATACTGAGTTAATATTCATAAGAAATTACTTTCTGGTCAGTTTTAACTGTTTCATTTGATTGGTAAGCGTTAATTTAAAAATATCATAAATATCAAAAGACGTTTATCAAAGCGCACGTGGTTAGTTAATAAAATCTACTGATAAAATAAGTTATCTTGTGTTATCTGATTGTTCACTATTGAGGCTAAAATAAATTAAAGCAAGGCTAAGGAAAATCATTTGTAGATCGAGCTTAAAATAGGAAAAATAGAGTGATTTTGAAACTAGTTCTATAATGAGTATCTCAAGCTTAAAATAAAATGTAGTCTAAACAGACTTTTATAAAAGAATTGGGTTTTTAAGTACTACTATATTATATTTACTACTATATACTATATTTCAGATTTGGCAGGTTTTTCTCTTAATGTATTTATCATGTGAGAACCGTAAATGCCAATTGGAATTCCTCCTAGTTCTTGTTGTTGTTCTTGTTGTTGTTCTTGTTCTTGTTCTCATCCCTTCTTTCTTGTTGCATTGAATTTTAAAGGGAAAAGTATAGTTTTTTCTTAATTGTCGCTTAAAGCTTGAACAAGTTTTGCTTTTTTCGAGTTCGAAATCGGGTGTTGAGTGGTGAGGTGTTTTTCAGTCGAACTCAACAAATAGCAACGCAATAAACACAAACTACACGTAATCGATTGGAATATAACATGTTACCGAATTCTACCGAATGGATCCCGATGACTAAAGATGTTGAGTTAAGCAAATGTTTGCGATGAGAAGACTCAAATGAGCAGTTGAAGTACGGCACTAAATTGCTGTGAGGTGAAAAACTATTTCGCAGTGACAATAAATAGCGGAATTGGTTATTAGTAAAACAGTGAATTACGTGGCATTACTATTGCTCTAATTGTTTATCGGAGATGCTTTAATTACGTTTTCTAAATTGGAATTTACTTTCATGCAGTTGCAGGAGTTCGTTCTATATGGCAACGACAACAGCAGCGTTTCCAACGGAGGCGACCGCGACTACTATTTGAACATAAATGTAAGTCGCATTTAAAACAACAACAGCAAATTAAATATGAATTCTTTTCTGCAGACATTTCTACTTCTCAGCCTACTGTCGATGATGACGTGTGCCATGTACCAAGTGATGCGCATCCTGCTGAAACTCATCCTTCTGCTCAGCGCTGCTGCGTGTTACAGCGGGTTCTCGCTTTGGTTCTACCATCAGAAGGAAATTAGATTCTCGCAGAAGTAAGTAGCATGCAAATAGATAAAAAACAGAAGCAATTCAATTCAATTTGCGGCGTATTGTGCGTCCTTCTCTTGTCCCTGTGCCAAGCACGTTAAATTAGCCACCAACTGCATTCAAATTAAAAAGTGTCCTTGTAATTTCTTCTCCTTCGTCTTTCTGATTCACCTCCTCGGATTTCTTTCGCATGGCTTCGTCCTTTGTCCACACTTGGCAGCAATGAAGAGGCTCTGCTGCGCTACGTAATTGATTTGATTTTCCTCGTCGCCTTTATGCTGGCCCTCGTCTTCCACAGCCATCAGACCGAAGCCACCTACCGATTGGACTTCATCTGGAAGCTGCAAGCCACAGGTGAGTAGAAAGCCAATAGAAAGCGTGTAGCTAGGAAAAAATCATTAAATATTCATGTCAGCCGAAACGTCGCATTTCTTTAATGTTATAAAAACTGTAAATTAAGTTGTAGAACACATTTTTCAAGGGCAGTCAAAGACAGAGAAAGAGTACTTAGAAAAAATTCTCCAAACAACAAAGAAGATTCAATCATACTCATTCAGTTCCCTGCAGTAAAATCTTCTAGCATAGAGATTATAATACATAGAGTTCGCATGCAGAGCAAATTTTTGTACCACATTTTCGATTGCCTGGGTCGTACTACCAAGGAGTATATATCGAAGAGTATTAATAGGTAAAGAGATTTCACGAGGCCAATGTTGCTATCAACATTTAATTATCATGACTGGAGTTAAGCCAAGGAGTATATATTCATATGTTCACACAAATGTTTCATGCAATCTCTTTATGAATATATACTCCTTGGTTAAGCTACCATACCAAAAATAAGTTCGATAGCTCCGTCGTCCGCTTTGGCAGCGGTCGCATCAAACCGATCCTTATGCAAATCAATAAACGAAGCTACAAATCACTGAGTGTTGTTTGTTGTTGTTTTATAATCTCTATGATTTTGCACTGCGTTGAAGTTCTCGTTTAAGGCGAAGTTGAAGCTGAAGCGTTGTTGTTTGTGCAGCATTCAATTTGCATCTATTTAGTGGAAAATATTTTGAACAGTGTGTTGTGTTTAGTAGAGATGCTTCAGCTTTTTACTCTTATCCACACTGTCGTAACTACACAATTTTAAACAAACTCGTGTAACACGTCGCAGAGGAATGCACACGACTACTTTTTAAGGTTTAAGGTGTTTCTTCCGCAGAATTTTCCGCAGATTTCAATTTCCGTCAGACTTCAATGTGTTGTGTAGATATAAAATATTACTGAAATCATAAAATTTTACGTTAAGTTAGCAACGTAAATGTTTTTCGTTATTTTTTACAAATAATAATTATTTATATCTGCCCGAAAGTTGTGTGAAAACGTGAATGATATGAGAAAGGGCAAATATATGACAATAAGATAGAGTTTGCGAAACAGAAACACATATTTTACATTACGTTTTTAGTACTGAAGAGAAGAAGAGGTGTTAAAAATCTAAAATTAGTGTACTATAAAGTTACGACGTTTTACGTTAGTTAAAAATTTTTTTTATATTATGCATTCCAAAAAATAGGCAGTGTTTGAGAATAACTACAAATACTATATCAAGACGCGTTATAAGATATAACATGAATGGGTGGCTTAAAATAATTTACATAAAGCAAAATACATAACTGCATACTAAAACGATGGTATAAATTAAATTTTGAATCAGTGTATAGAAATATGTGAAGCGTGAATGAAGATTTATTTAAATATAATAAAATGAAATTAATATAAAAACTAGTAAGGGTACCTTCGGTCAGACCGAAGCTTATATACCCTACATCCCAGCAACCTTTATTATACATATTTATACATATTTCCGATTTATTTAAATAGTCCGATTTTCTTAAATTTCCGTATCAAAATGTTCGTGGGCGGACACGCCCATTTTTTTTAAAAATTTAATCTACCTGTACCGATGTATTCGGAAACAAAATTGAAGCTCAAAACTAAGTCTACAAGTTGAAATATTGTTAAAAGAATTAGTATTTGTTAAAAAAGTAGGCGTGGCGCTGCACCGATTTATCCCATTTTCAATCCCACAGAGTTTCGGATGACAAAGAATATACGTGCAAAATTTCATCGCGATAGCTTCATTCGTTCTCCTGTAATCGTGATTTCCACAGACAGACAGACAGACAGACAGACAGACAGACAGACAGACTACGGACATGGCTAAATCGACTCAGGAGGTGACACTGATCAAGAATATATATACTTTTCCATACCTGCCACGCCTCCTTTAATGCGTTACACACGGAAGCACAAAGTGAATATACCCTCATTCCTTCGGATGTAGGGTATAATAACAAATATAGTTATCCGAGTTCATATGAATTAGTTTACAGTTCAAGAATACTTCACATGAGGATGTCTACAATAGATATAAGAAAACAAAGAAATATATATACAAAATACTCGTAATTAAAAGAAAAATACGTGGGGTGATCAGGATCCATAGGTCGCCAATAACAGCACCCAGAATCCGGTGAGTAGAAAATAAAAATAAATAATTTCGTGAAACTTTAAATTATTACCTTTAATTATTACCTTTTCTACTTCCAAGTAATAAAAACAAGAAATATGTATATTCCAAATATATTCCTATTCATTTCTTATAAGGGACTATTTGCCATTATGCATAAATAAAAATATTTTAATTGAAATTATTTCACATACAAGGAAGTCGTGTGTTGGCCACATCAGATATTTTAAGTTTTATTTTATTATAATATCTTTTCTTAACATTGAACATCAGTGGATAAAGCAAGTTGTTATTATTAAGAGTTTCAACAATAATTACGGGACACATAAAGAAGACATTACTTACAGAAAACTTGTTGTTACTCAACAGACAGAAAAACTCTTAATATAAAAATGCTAAAAAGCGCCTATCTAAAAAGTTAAATCGGCTTAGACATCTTCCACATTCCGTTAATGATAATAGTTTCATTATTGAGATGTAAGTTTAATTGATTTCTAGTATATCATATTTTCCGCGCGCGTCTCCATAAACAGTAATAGGCCAGAATGTGAAAGCCAAAGTAGATGCCGACCATGGCCAACAGGTTCCGGAGTATATTGGCCTCATTGAAGCTGTACTTGTCTAGGACATCCTTGCCGCTGTGGAAGCAGGGCAGCTCCTCGCTCTCCTCGAAGCAAGCTATCAAGGACGAAAAAGAAGATAAGCATAAAAAACTATAGAAACAATATAAGAATAGATGGTATCTAAAATATAAAATAAGAACAGAATAAGCAGAAATCCAACTGGTCTCTAGATTAAGTTACACTATAAGGATGATGAACGTGCTTCCGGTTGCTTGGCAGCCACTCACTTATATTCTGCACGCCGGACCATTGGACAATTGTCATGGCTTCGTTTGCATACAGCATCCAGGAGAGGAACTGCATCCAGTAAAAAGCGACGGGTAACGTGCTAAAAAAATACAGAAAATGAAAAGAAATCAAGGAAATCTCTGGGAATAGAAACGGACGAAGCGGTCGATTTAATCTTGAGTTACCTAATTTGAATGAAGATACCCGATGTTATCATGAAAATATAATCCAATGGCACGAGGTACGCCATCGCCAGCGGCACCGAGTTGAACGCAGTCGAGAAGAAGCAGCCACAAGCGGTGGCCACATTCATGACCAACACAACGCAGACTGCGGTGATGGCGAAAGCGTAGAACGTGGCACGAAGTCCTGTGATCCAGTAACAGATGATAACGAAGAGAAGAGGCTCTGCTATCATCCCCGGAAGCTGTGGATGGGCAGGAAAGAAAACAGATTTCATTATAATTGATAATTGTAATGCTTAAGGATTTATTATTCTAAACTGTACCATCGCCAATACATTGGCTACATAATACTGCGCGGTCGAATACATCCCGGACCTCGTTTCACGAATAAACAGCGGAAAGCTCTGCGGAAAGACGTTGAGAACAGAGTACATTGGATGGTACGTGTTCTCGGATATCATCACAAACAGCGCCCCCTGCACGGCCTGCACCCCGAGTTGTGTAAGTTCTGTGGTTCCAGCAAAGCAGGTGCCAATGATAATAGCCATAGCCATTTTCTGGATGAAGCGCATCCATTGGATGTTCGAATCGCGCAGCACCGTCAACCACGTCCGGAACCAGAGCACAAGAAATCGTTTGTGCCACGTGGCCGACTTGAAAGTGTCCACCTCTGTATCGAATGGGTAGTCGCCGGACTCGGCCATATGGATCTCAAGATTGACGAGCATATCACGCTGCTTGGCTGCCGAACTGACAGCGAACAAATCGCAAAGATACTGGGCCGAACGCTGAGACGCCTGCTCATAGCCCGGATCGGTGGCCAGGACTCCGATAAGAAAGTCGGCCGGATTATATCCCTGCTCAGGGCAGTGGTACCCGTTCGCCGAAAAGAACTCCAAAGCATTCTGTGGGGAGCCGGTGAAAGCCACGCGCCCATCGGCCAACAATAGCACATTGTTAAACATATCGAACAGCTGACTAGAGGGCTGATGGATCGTACAGAGGATGGTTGTGCCTTTTTTGGCCAGCTCGTAAAGCGTCTGTACGAGCTGCTGGGCGCTGAACGAATCCAAGCCAGTGGTAGGCTCGTCGCAGAATATGATCACCGGGTTGTTGAGGAGTTCGACGGCAAAAGCTAACCGCTTGCGCTCGCCACCAGAGAGAACCTTGTCGTCGTCACCGGACCCGATGCGTGTGTGGACGCTTGACAGCAACCCCGTCCGTTCCAGCAGATCGCTGATGATCATTTTACGTTCGCGATAGCTGACGCGGCGATCCAAACGTAGATGAGCCTGTTAATGGGCGGAAATGAAGATGGAATGAGGGAACACCGAATAGTAACTATACCATGAAGTTGAGGTGCTCCAACACCGTCAATGTGCCAATGAACAAGTCGTCCTGATACACGTAGCCGCTGATCCGATGCATGAATGGACCGATGCGCCGGCCGTTTATCAGTATGTCACCTTGAACCACGGTACCGGCTGCAAGCAAACAAACAGATCAACCACGGTTGATATAATCTACAGTCCCGCTTCTTATCTTATCTCTACATCTGAAGAACTTAGGAAATAAGATGCTTGGCACTCACCTGCTTGACGAAAGGCCAGCGTCGACATCAACGTGGTTTTGCCGGAGCCACTAAAATTTGGAAATTCAAGAAAAGACAAACAGAGGATTAAGAATTCTTATCTGAACGTTGTCCTATTTTAAACACTGTACTTTCTTTATTTCTCTCTTTTATTATGCAGGTTATAACTTCAAAATAAAATATGAATCTTGAAATAAATTTCAGATTATTGTCTGATGTTGAACGAGTTATAATAACTATTGTTAGCGAAATAGAATGTTTTTTAAACTAAGGAGCAACCCTGCGATCCGCTTCATGTACGTTTTTATATAGAATGTTAATGAATCAATGAATGAAATGATTGACATTTGCTTCTCTACCATTTTTTTCTGTACGTTTACTTAACGCTTGATTGAGTGATTATTTTTTGCGTCAGTATCAATATCACATGTACACAAACACAGAATTGCGCCTTCAGTTAATGGAATTTCACAGCTGCGTAAGTCCGGTGGATTTTAAAGCCCCACGGGCGACATAAACGAACGTCAGCGACCCACAACAAGGATTCTTTGGAGTCCGTGATTAACCCGTCAAAGTCTTTTCACAATATTTGCAAATAAATTATGCGCAACGACCGAACCCACCTCGAACCCATCAGAGCCATGAGATTGCCCGGTTGGACGGCGCCGGTCGAGTTGTTGATTATCCGCTTCATGTGCTGCAGGCTCGAGGAACCATTCTGGCCTGCCGTGTAGACGCACAAATCGCGCCACACGAGAGTAGCTCCCTGCTCGGCGGGCGACCACTTGCTGTAGCTGCGTAACGGTAAACTGCGTTCCGAACTGTTGCGGGCCGACGTCGTGCAGGTGGTCGTCAGATTGTCGCAGGACGACGCCAGTCCGCCAACAGCACCTCCTTCAGCTGCACTCGCGGCCGCACTGCTGATGAGTGGCTGCATTTCGAGGTGCTCGCCTGATGAGGATGACGGTGCAGGCGATGGTGATGCCGGCTTCTGCACAACGTCAACGTACTCGGCATTCGTGAGGTCCTGTGTAGACATTCTTTGCTGTTATCGTTGATGTTCTGGTGCAGTATTTGAATAGAAATTAAAAACGTGCTGACCGCCGAAAACGAGGCGTTGTGCTTGCGTTGATGTTGCGCCAACCGCGACGTTTGTAGATCAACTGAATGCTTGTCGTTGTGATAAATTTCACGGAGGTTGAGCGAAGTTGTGCTGCGTGGAAAACGGGAAAACAACGTCAAAAGCAACACCACCAACAACAGTGAAAACACTAACCGTGCACTTACTCCTCATCTTATCTAATAGCCACACAGTGCGTCCCAATCCCAGAGCTGCTAAGGTGACCAAATGTACGAAGAAAGATGATAGCAACCGCCTCATTGCATTTAACCGATGGACCGACCACGTGAATATAATTTCAATTAACTTCTCACAGATACGTTGGCTGAAATGTTGTTGCGACTTTGTTTTTCTGGTTATTATGTTTTATGTACCCGCAACATTCCGCGATACTGTAGCTGTAACTGTAAAAGACGTAAACAGAAGAGATTAAATTACAGTAGCCGAACATCATCACAACTTCACGCGCTTCTTCCACTCTACGGATTAAAATGGCTTCTGCCGAGGAATATATAGAAACTTGTGTGCTCTGAAGCACTTGAAACTTGTGTGGCACCTTTAATTCACCTAAAGACGACGTCACCGATTCAACCCACATCAACGCTGCTTTACCGCCCCATTAGCCGTTTCTCCTCGTCTATTTCTTCATCCAACAATCATTCATGTGACGTCGCATTGTTTATAAGTTCATTGCTCGTTAACGATGCTTTTTCGTTCACTGTTGTAGTTGTTGAAGTCGCGTTTTAACAGTACCACGTTTTAGATAACTAATAGCAACCGCTGTTAACGCAGCGCCTTCATCCACATCCCACCAAACACACATTTGCACCCAACCTCCCATTGAACGTTCTTCTCACTTCTTTGTTGGCTTTGGCATTTGGATTTATTGTTGCTGTTGTTGCTGCTGGAGGCTCTGGCGGTTCGAAGAAACTTGCGCATGGTTCGAATTTCACACAAAGTGAAGCCCTTGAAGGCTGCCTTCATGACACATGAGTCTCGGGAGGTGTGTGTATGTTACTCGCAAATAAAATTAATTCATATCTCTTATCTTCATTGACAATTTCATTTTTGAACGTAAAGAAGTTTTTGGTGTAACGTATTCTGTCAGCTTTACAGTTAATTAAGCTGACGTAAAACGAAGCAATTTCTCTCGCCTACATCAACGTTACTTAATTAAGCAAAGTTACATTCTGTGGTTTCAAATATTTTGCTAAGGTATATAATTAAATTAATAAACAAATTAAATTAAATAAAGCAAAAGAGCTTATCTTTAATATTAGCCATCTGGCGTCTTTAGCCATTTAAAAATGATGATGAAAAACCATTTAACTGTCTAAGTAAATAAATAATAAATAAATTAATTTAAATTTAAAATCTTAGATCAATCAAACTTATGTAAGCAATCATATAAAGAAATAAATAACATAATTTAAAAATTATAGAAATAAAATTGAGATACAAATATTGTAAAAATAGAAAATAATACATAAATAAACAATAAAATCATAGAAATTGTACGTTGTTTTATTATACGCAATCAACTTATTCACGACATTTCATTTAATTTGTTTTTCATGGGTATTTGATTATTATTAAATACAATCATTAAATAAATATCTTTAATTATTTGTTTACTATTAAAAATAACTTAGCTTAACACTTATAAATTATTATTAGAAAGAAGCTAGACTACAAAGCTTTGTAATTTGAATATAACAATCAATTATAGTCATTATAACATTTAAAATATGATTATGTGATTAAAAGGAATTCCTTTAATCCATCGGCCAATTTTCGGGTTGTGCAAACAACTGGCCCATTAGCTCAGTTGGTTAGAGCGTCGTGCTAATAACGCGAAGGTCGTGGGTTCGATCCCCCCATGGGCCACAAACGTATCTTTTTTATATATCTTAAAGCGCTAAGGAGTCATGTAAAAGCTGAATTCTTTTTGTAATGATTAAATTTCATACTGAAGTTCAATACTTAACTTGGAATTCGATATTCTTATGCAATCCTCGGTTCCTTATTATGGCGATATTAGAGTCGACGTGTCGATATGTAGTCATGTAAAAGCTTAGTTTGGAAGAAACTTGAATGCACAGAACGACTACGGACAGGTCTAAAGTTCGCCACTTATAAATAAAACTTTTGAACTCAGTGGCGGTAAATCGCGCTGTACAAACTTCAGTTTAGCTCTAAGACCCCAATATACATATTTGAAACTTTTGCCATCGTCGGCTTTATCGTTGCTTTTCTTTATTGGGTTGATTTTACCAGTACTTATGTTTCAGTTGAACTTATTTACAGATACTTATACAATAATTTTTTAATAATAAATATACACATCTGTTTTTGTCTCTGTTTTATTATTATTTATATTTCTATTATCGACTCAATTTATTGTATATATGTTGTTCTAGCTGGATTCTATGTTGTTCATCAGTCATTATTCATATGACATTTCTTTTAATTCCGTCTCAAATTGCAAGTGTGTTGTTCGACCAGTTGTCTGCTTTGCTGATGAGGGTCTTTTTTTGAAGTTGTTGATAATGCAATTTACTTTTAATAGTCTTCTTAATAATTTTATTGTTGCTTGCTTACAATTGCGGGTCGAGTATAAAGCAAGATTAGTATTCGAATGATTACCGCGTCGAACGTATGTTGAACGGAGAAGCGTCGATTTGGTTTTAGTATTGAAATATCAACGTATACGTGTCCCAATATATTTGGAAATTTCTTGGAATGGAAACATCACAATAATTTATAATTGGAATAAGAATTTTTAATTAACTGAGAAGAAAATGTAAGGAAACAAATAAAGGACAGCTTCAATCAATAATATAATCAAATCTAAAAACTAAAAATTACTAAATCTAAAAACTGATTATAATGAATATTTTGAAATCTAATAAAACTTCTAAATATCTATCGAAAAGTTCTTCAAAAGTGTCGGAAATTCTTCATTTTGTCTAACTATAATCACAATCACTAAAATTATTTCCAAATCGTAGTGATTACGACAAATTCTATCTCGGTGTGTCTTTTAAACTTATCGCTTGATAATCTTCAGTTAATAAAAAATTCGATTCGTTTTTATTACCTCTTCTTTTTATTATCGCCGTGATTTTCTTATCTACTAAATACATAACAAAGTCTACAAAAAATTTATTCATTAAAAGATATTTTTATGGCTTAATAGAATCTGTAATCTCTGCCAAGTCAAATATTGATGCAAATGTTTCGTGGCAAATAATCGAGCGGTGCTTCAAAGTTTATTAAAAGGTTTACAAAATGTTTAATAAGACAAGAGTAAACCTAATAAAAAAGCGATTCAGCCAATTAGATAAAATTTCTGAGAAATCTTGGCTTTCGGATTATTGTAAACAGTTCTGTTTCGGCTCTTCAGTGATTGAGTCGTAAAAGTGAAATTATTCCAATTCTTTTCAAACGGAGTTTTAATAAAATCGTGTTGTATCTTGTCAAAATTAGACTAAATTTAAAGAAAAGTTTTATACAATAATATACACATGTATACTATATTAAATTGAAATTAAATTACAATATGATTTAATATGACATACGATTAACATCAATAATATCTAAATTTAAATATAACAAATTAATTAAATATAATGACAATAAACATTTAAATATTTTAAATAAACAATAATATTCCATTAAACATTTTAGACTAAGTAAAGAGACAGAGTTTTATCTTCCTTCGATTATGTTTAATACTCTTTTTTTATGTTGCTATTATTAAGTAGCCCCATCAGAAACTCAACTCGCGGCAGAGATGACAATTCAAGGTAGCTTCTCTCTTTTGCCGAGCGATAAGCACTGAGCAATCTCTGCGCTTTTGATAACAGGTTCTCTTCTCACCACTCATTTCAAAAACAAGCAAAATTCACCTTGAAGCTGCATTGAGAGCAAAACATCTGCTTCGAACTTTTCTCTGAATTAGTGCGCAAAATCAACATGGCAAGTGACGGGGTGAGTTTGTTTCATAACCTAAAACATTTAAATGAAAATTGTAAAAAGTATTAAATACAAACTGAATATCTCAAATTTCTGAATAAAGAATATTCTGAATGTTTATAAAAGATATGTTTTAATAGATTCGCGTTTTAAGAGACGCGTTTTGTTGATTGTCGCTGCTACCAACCGGTTTTTACTGACAAATAAATTAATATGTGTTGTTTTTGTTGCCGGTGATAAATCGATGTTCCCAGCTGACACGACACAAATCGAGATTTCGTTGAAGAATCACGTGTTTTATATTTGCTTTGTTTATTTATAAATTTCGGCATTTTTTGAGTGTTCATAATACTAAAAGAGCAGAGAGAAAAGAGAGAGAGAGAACAAAAGCTGCAATCCGAATAGTTCATTTAAGAATACAGTGCAGACGCGATAACGCGAACTAATGTCAACCGTCCGTGTAGCCAGGCCAAATTATTGCTAATTAGGAAATAAAAATAAAAAGCTAGACAAAGCTCTTTTTTTGGAAATGTTTGGAAATTGTATTTTCATGCTTCTCTCTCGCCTCTTTCGACACTCTGAGGAACCGTTACGCAATTATAATTAATTTTATTATTCTTTGTAAACAAGATGGAGACCGACCTTCGCCTTCATCCATTGCTCTCTCCCTCTCTTCAGTATACGATCCAGTATTGCCAGCTCAGTTTTTTTTTTAGTTTTTAGAATAATTTCATTGAGAAATGGTAATTAAATTGTTTTTATTAGGTTACTCTTAAATTGTCAATTTTTTCTCTTTCGCAGAGCATTGATGTGCCTCCCGCGGTCCAGTTGAGCGTGTGGATCATAATCAAACGTCGCCTAACGGCGCCATGGTACAAGCACATCTCCGTAGAGCCGACCATGTTTCTTTACATGTTCGCCTTCATGATTACTTCAGTGGTCGAACAGGACTTCTTTGTGCAGAAGGCGTGTCGAGTGAACAACAATTTCACCGAAGACATTTGCAAAAACATCAACGCCAAAGAAAATGCCATTTACAAACGTGAAGTGCAGGTGAGTCAGCAATCGGCAATTCGCCACGAGGTGTAAAGCGTAAGACATCCTTCGCAGGTCACCACGGCTAAATTCAATCAATGGGAGAGCATCTCGGCGCACGTGTTTCCCATTATTCTCGCGCTCTTCCTCGGTTCCTTCTCTGATCGGCGCGGCCGCAAGTTGCCGCTGCTCATGGGTCTGGTGGGGAAACTGGTCTACTCGCTGATGATAGTGGTGAATGCGCGGATGAAGACGTGGCCGCTGGAGTACGTTATATACACGGCGACGCTGCCGTCCGCTCTGACAGGCGCCGACGTGGCTATCTTCGCCTCGTGCTTCGCGTACATTTCGGACGTATCTTCGTTGGAGCAGCGCACGATGAGGGTGACAATATTGGACGTTTGCTACTTGAGCGCCATGCCAACGGGCGTGGCATTAGGTGGGCATTCCTCAAATTCAGGTTCTTCCTTCATGTCTTCTTTTGCGCTATCCACGCTGCTTGTTTTTAGGCTCGTATCTCTTTAACAATGTCCTCAACAAGTCCCATGCCGACATGTTTGCCATCAACGCCTCCCTGCTGATTCTATCGATTATCTACTCGTTGCTTGCTCTGAAGGTAACCTCGCATAGAATCCTTTATCACTTCTTCTTCACTCCTTCACCCCTACTTAATCGTCTACGTTCATTTTTTTATTCAGTGGCAAACGACTGCTAAGCAAAGTTCGCTGCAGGGTCTCGGTTTGTGCGGCTTCTTCGGCGACTTTTTCGACGTCCAACACGTGAAGGACTCCTTCCGGGTGTTGGTGAAGAAACGCGACGGTCACCGGCGGCTCTTTCTCATCATCTTGCTGGTCGCCATGGCTCTGTACACCTTCCAGCGGGACGAGAACCAGTACTTGTACCTTTACACCAAGTTCAAGTTCGACTGGGATGTCCGCACCTTCAGCAACTTCAAAACCTTCAAGTCCTCTGCGTATGTCATTGGCATGTTGGTGGCAGTGCCAGTTATGAACAGATGCTTCAATTTGCGCGATACGGTAAACAATATAAATTTATATATTGCCGTGATCCGGCTATTGTAGTTCTTTCGAATCCACAGAGCATTGTTTTTATTAGCGCCTGGGCCCACATTATAGCGCGGATCTACTACTATTTCGCTACGAGTGGAACTTTTTTCTATATCGGGGCTGTTATTTGCAGCTTGGGCCCCATCGTTGGTCCCATGATACGCGCCATGACTTCCAAGATTGCGCCTCAATCGGAACGCGGCAAAGTGTTTGCTCTGCTCTCGGTTTGCGACAACGCGGTGCCCTTCATCAGCGGCGTCTGCTACTCGCAGGTGTATCGGGCGACCCTCGACAGCGAAGGAGCGGGTGGCAGCGGTATCTTCCTGCTTACCATAGCAACACAGCTGGCAGTTTTCGTGCTCATACTGTATGTTCTCGGGTGAAGTAATAAAATTATGATTGATGATAATTTCTCTCTTAAAGCTGCATTCATCTGGTTCTTGGCCAGCAGTCACTCACCGTCCCCGATGTCACCGAAACAAGCGCCATAGTCGAAGCATAATTTCCAAGAGTTATTGTGAAGAAGTTCCGTTCCATACATAAAACGCCAGGCTCAATTTTAAATCAGGCTTCAAATACACAATGCAGATTATATTAGAAGTCTTTATTTTACGTACCATTTTAGTATACATGTTATTTTATGTCCATATTTATAACTAGGTCTAAATTCACAATTTTTATGTTAAATATAAGGCCAAATAATTTTAATTGTATAGAAAGTAGATGTATTTTAATAAAAATTTTAATTGTTTAGTTTACTGAGCGTTTGTTTTAATTAAATAAATTAAAAGCTTTAGTACAGGCCACGACGCATGATAAATAATCGAGGCAGTCAACTCGCTAGAGTGACGCTAGCAGCTTCTTTTACGAAATACTCAAACTGCTAGATTGCTGTTAGGAAGCCGCAGAAACTTGAACAGGCGATCAGAAATCCATAGCAGCATAAAACATCATTGAATGCGTCTCTACTTTTAGGCAATTTTAAAATTGCAGACTTCTAAACTAGAGTGAGCTCTGCATACTTCTAGGCAAAACATTAAATGAGTTGTTTGAATATTAATATCGTTCTCCAAGATTCTCACCAACAGCATATGAAAGTAGAATATGTTTAGATTCTAAATAGTTCTTACGCCAAATAACAACGGAGAGTTCCAATTAATATAATTGACTTATCCTGGAACAAAACTCGATCGAAGCTTGTGAACTTTGCTTAAGGTTTTTGCGTTGTAAAAAATATCGCCATAATTCCAACGCTCATAATTGGGAAGCAAACATATAGAAAATTATTCTTAACATTTTTTGTACAAATATGGAAACCTGAAAGATTTTCTGTCAGAATGGTGAAAACCGCATTGAAATCGGAGCAACCGTTTACAAGTTAACTAAGTTTTTATTAACGTGCGACTAATCAAATTTATATAAAAATTATAGTTTTCCTAAATAAATCTAAATGAATTGCAGAAGGCTTTCTGCTTTAGGTTCTTCATAAGCCATGAAACGTAAACACACAGCAACAACAACAACACAGTCACATTCATACACAAGTGCAGCAATGAGTTGTTGTCTCAAAGCAAGACGCCGCTATACCTGCTGATAAGTTTCGGTCGTGATGCGTAGATACAGGCAGCGAACATGAATGATGATTTCAAAAAGATCTGATAAATATCAGGCAATTATCTTTACTACAAATTATTTTTTATCAAAATATATTTATTAAATGCAACATTTGCATTTACGCGAAACCTGTTGTGCTGCTTATACCATTTGCATATGTCCATGAATATCTATCACTGTATTTTGCTCTATATACGAAAGATCTTAAATTACTTATTAATTTATAGCTAATGCTAATCTAAACTGCTTCCTTCCATTTCTCACATGCAGTGAAAAATCTAATGCTGAAAATTCTTCCATCTCCCAAAACTCGCCACGTATTCAACAATCTTCATGCACTTGCCAGTTCTCTGCGCGCTTGCTTTCCTTCAGCGAAAAACTCTTCAAAATAACTCTTATTTCAAAAAAGTCAGAAGAAAAAGTCTTCATAGAAACTTTTATCGGTGACCTTCACGAATAAAAGTTTCTAAGAAACTTTTTTCGAAGAGTTTTAAATTTAAAAGTCGGACGAAAACTTTTTTCAAAGACTTTTAAATTTAAAAGTCGGACAAAAACTTTTTTCGATAACTTTTAAATTTAAAAGTCGGACAAAAACTTTTTCCAAAAACTTTTAAATTTAAAAGTCAGAGGATAACTCTTATGGAAAACTTTTAAAAATAAAAGTTATGAATAAGAGTTATTGCCGGACTTTTTTATTTAAAAGTTATGGATAACTCTTATTCATGCGACTTTTTCGATTAAAGTTATAAAAGTTTCAAGCTCTGGTTTAGAATCTAAACTTTAGATCGTATTATACAGCATAGAATGGTTGTTGCACTGCCTACTTTTTGGATGTCATTTTAAAATAAAAAATCACTGCATCATCAATTTGTTTGCGTGATTTGCTTTATTTTTGTAGACATTTTTAATTCACTCATTAACTGAAATATGAGTGATATGTAATTGGATTTTGAGCAGATATAATAAAATACATTACTGCAGATTAAATGCGAATATATTGAAATATAGATTCTTGTAATACACTATTTCATCAAAATATATTATTTACACACGATTTACTTTTATACAATGCAAATATAAAAACAGATTTATTCTTCATTTATTTATTCTTGGATAAGGTGCGTTGTTTCTCGGCGTGCTCGATAATCTTTTCGTCCACATAGAGGCCTTTGCGGCGCCGAACTCTGTCCATGTAGACTTTGGCGCGGTTGGCCGAATCGGCCTTTTCGCCGAAATGCGTGATTTCCTCTTCAGTCGATGGCACCCAAAACGGATCCAAATCAATAACCTAATGAAATTAAAATTCGTAAATACTAACAAACAAGTGTATGAAATTAAATATCAATAATATAAACGATAATCTTCATTTAGATGATCACAACAACTGCTTCAGCAATTTATGAAAGTAGTAAAGCGACACATTTATTCATTCATTCTTTCATTCATTCGGCTGCAGGTGATACTCTTGATCTACGACTGCACACCTCAGTAATGATCGCAGTCGCAGTCTGGTGCTTAGAATAACCTTGAGCAGAACGAAAGGCGGTCAAGCGGAAAGGTGCTAAGAACAAAGGACACTTCAAGGAACTCATTTAGCGAGTTCGAGAAATTTTTCCAGTCGCAACAACACAGAAGAACGACAACTGAACGCTGTGAGATCAAGGCACCGACGGCAGGACAGATTCCATACAATAACAATTCACAGGCAGGCGAAAGGAAATAGGCAACGGTTCATCAACGAAAACCAGGTTGTTCCTTTCGTTGAAATTCATGCCGCAAACGATCGCACCTCAGCGCTTTCAAGTGCCTGCCGCGCAGCGTGACTTCCTCTTTCAGCTTGAGTGCCTCTCATGGATTTACGTGATTTTTAAGCATTTCTCTCGAGGACTGCTCTGGCGTGTCCTTTGTTGCCGATGGCGTTTGGCTTTTGTTCAACTGAAGTGCAACGCATTGAACACTGTATTGAAAGTGACGTCCTATGCACCGCAGGACGACTTCGCCCAGCAAGGAACTCAAAATTTAATGAACATTCAATGAAGAAGATGACGCTGTGATTTTGAATGACGCGATTCTCAATGGTTTCGGCTGCATTCTGCAAGTTGCCAGTGATTGATGGCGATGCCCGTGCAAGAATACTCGGAAAAAGGATAACTCAAGTGATACTTAAAATTCACTGCGCCAAGTTGATGTGGAATGAGGAGGAGTAGTTTGACGCTGCGTAATTTCTGTGAATAATCAGCGTCAGTGTTCGAAGATGTCCAATCGCTCGAAGCATCAGTCGTCAGCATCCCCTTCGTGCGTCCTCGATGGAGCAACGCTGCCACGTAGATCCTTATCGAGTCGCTGTTTGAGCAACGAAATTAAGGAAGAGGAAACTTTCTACTGAAGCACTTCGTAAAATGAGCATTCATCAGCAACGTCAACGCCATCCACAGAAGCAACTTAAACACATTCCTGGTCGACTGTTTCAATGATTTCACTCGGTAAAGTGAAGAAGGAGTGACACCTTTACGAGTGTAGAACAGCCGTCGATACAGTGGAACGCAATTAAATTAATTTATCAAGGAAAAGAAGACGGAAAACTCAATCAAAACTAAGAATTGAGCGGAAGCACATTGATTTAGTTCCTTTGCCACTTTCACTTCCGGTCCTTTAGTGAATTCTTTGGCAGTAATTTATTTCTAAGTATCTAAATAGACTTAATTAAGCACAGACAATTCTTTGCCTTTAACAAAAGCGTCGATATTGAAATGAAAGCTTCTAACATTTCAACGCATTCTATAATCATTTAAATGATATTACAATTAATAAAAGATTCCTACGATCAATTTGAATGATTATTAAGAAGAATAAAAAGGTAATAATTAAGAAGAATTCCGGTGCTGGAATTGGAATTTCTATCGCTTTAAAGCTTAAACCATTTGCGTCCATTGTTACAATTATAGTAAATCTTAACAGTGCTCAACGCTTTGTCAATTGAATGGCAGACAGACAGATATCCACTACATCTCTTTTCGAAGTGATACCACGTTCCAAAAAGTGTACTAAATCCACTTCCAACAGCCAAAGAAGGAACAAGCAAAAGAGGTTAATAATAATCAACAATACTTCAATGAAGAAAAGAAAATCACCCAAAAAGAGAGTAAATAAAAAAACCCATGACATAAAAAATACTTAATATTTTGAGGATGAGCAAGAGAAAAAAAAGGAAAAAGTCACAACACAAAATAAACAGCGACGTACTCAGAAAAGATTAAAAAACGTCATGAGTCCGAAGTAATTTACGGAGCAGCTACCGAAATACGCTGAACCAAGCAAAGCTGATGGTAATCAACACCAACAACAGCAGCAACTTGATCATGACATCAGCATCGCCATCAGCATCGGCATCGGCATCAGCATCAGCACCGCCATCATCAGCAGCAGCAGCAACAGCAACTGCGCAATTTGAAGCAACGGTAACGACAACAGGAACCGAAATGGACCAGGGATGGGACTTCATGATCTCATTTTGACAGCGTGCAGCAGGCTGAAGAGGTGCCTTCGTTGTTGTTGTGGTTCAGAGTGTGGAATATACGAGGAGTACCTGTAGCAAAGCCCATCTCCGTCGCTCCTTAAAGACCTGCCTTCAAAGTGTTGAGCCTCATTAAGACCTCGGCTCTTGGATACGGATGAAAAGTGGGTGGACGTCGGCTGAGGAAGCCGGAGGGGGAGGGGAGGAAGAGGAGAACAAACAAAATCACAGGTAAAAAAACGAGTTATCAAGATTTTTATCAAGCGTTGGTTTTTTTTCGATTCCGTATGTATTTTTTTTCTGTATATTTTGTTGTGTTCATAATCTTTTGAACAGCAACAAAGCAAATGCTCTGAATGCAAAGCAGATAAAAAGTGGACGGCCGGGCGGATGGACAGACGGAAAGATGGACAACAGATAGCGAGCTACGACATCCAAACACAACAGAAAACAGAAAAGAGACCAGAACAACGGCGAGCGATAATAAACGCCAAGCACCGGAGCACGGGCTGCCTGCCAACGATACAGCCAGCCAACGAGCCAAGCAGACTGACAGACTGCTTCGCGGGCTCCGTTGGCGTGGCCGGAGCACGGCTGCCCTCGTAATACCAGAAGCAACCAAATCGTAATCAAGCCAGAAGCATGCGCAACCGCCAAATAAACAGCGCAACAACAAAAAACAGTAGCAACAAACCAACAAACAAACTAAGAAAAATGAAGGGCCTCTAAAAAACTTTTCAAGTCTTTTCTGTCTACACGCGTAATTTTTTCATTTCGGTTCATTTTGATTACGAAGTATAACAAAAAAGTAAATAAAACTAAAAGCGGATAAGAGGCTGATGGTTGTTGTTGTTGTTGTAGTCAGAGTGCTGATGATGGAGCTGATAGGACGACGGACGGTGCAGCAATAAATTGCGTATGTGGAGTTTTTTTTAAACTTCTTCCCTCGTAGAGTGACCAGATTTTCAATGAAATTCAAAAGGTGTGAATTATAATAATCGAACAACGATAATGATGATCGTGGAGCGTGATGATGACTTCCTTCGAAGTTTGACCGACGAAGACCCTAGAATTTAATTCATCAGATAATCATTAAAGAAAACACAAACTTCCTCCACAGCGAAGAGCATCACCAATGCACAAGCCTGAATAATGAAGGAACCCTGCAGCGAATTGGGAACGAAGCATCGATGAGGTTCGTTTTTCATTCGAAGTGGCTCATTATTCATTAAATAGATTCGGTTATTAAGTAACAAAAGACGAGGGAAACCAGTACAGAAATCACTTTAACGAATTTTTATTCAGTGTTATGATGGAGATCTTCGATGGATCTTATCTGAACTTCACAAAAGTAGAGGAAAAGGAAGAGAAAATCACTGGAAACTCAGCAGGATCTAAAAATCAGATTAAATGTTGGTCTTTTTATGGGTTTCTGGGGTCCATCATAAAATTCACTTTAAAACTTTGGAGCCTTTCAAAATCTTTACTATTCATAAACACTTGGAAAGTTTCTCAATCTTTTGACATTTTTTTGGACCTATTAACTGAATTTTTAGGTATATTTTCGACCATTCGATCGTTTTTAAATTCTAATTTCGAATTACAAGCGCCGACTTCTGATTAAGAAGTGAAAAATTTGTTTATCCTTTCGGTGGCAACGTTTCCGAGTAGGTTATTAAAAGCAAAAAGCGTCTACAATTAAAGACGTGGACACCTGCAGTCCGTGATCGCAACACGTGATCGCTCCACCCACCGACCAAGCAACCCGCCAACGCTTAGTCGCCGGCCACAAGCCGCAGCCGGTCTCAGTCTTGGCCACAACCAGACGCAAATAGACAGCCAGACAAGCAGACAGACGGATAGACATATCAACAAACGTATTTGCACGTTAAAAATGCAAATGCGTGGGATTCCGTTAATTGTCAAAGTGACAACTTCGTGTCAAATGATTATTTTTATGTGAATGCAAAGTTGCGCTGTTGTTAATAAAACGATCGCGGTTTTGAAACGACTCGCATTGCAAGTTAATTTCACATTTGTTATTATTTTCAATAAAGTTTAAAATCAGTTTGTTGTTTGTTTCACCTTTAAAATCGATGGAATCAGTGGAAATGAAGCTAACGACAGAGGTGAAGGTGTCACAGAGCGCACCTTAAGTAAATCGCATTGAAAATACCGCAGATGATGGAGCGGAGTGGCGACTAAAGCGACGAGACAGCCGAGAGATGGCTCAAAGGTGGCTAAAAAACCACTGAGACTACGGATAATCAGATGTCGTTTATAGGCATATGTAGAATATATGAATGCACATTGATATTTATTATCCATAAGAACAAAAACCTCACAACATAGTTTCGAGTTGAGGTCATAAATCAAAATCTCAACCTGTTTATTTTGTTGTCGTTGTTGGTTATCGCTTCTCCTACGTTGATTTTTTTGTAAAAGGTTACAGAAACTTTTACAAATTGTTTTTCCTGTTGAATCGATTGTTGTTGGAATCGTGGCTGTGGTTGGTCGTAATGATGTCAATGATAATAATTATATTAAAGCGCACAAAAACACAATCGACTTCGTTCTTTTCTTCTCTTTGTAGTTTCTTGTTGAATTTTAAGATTTCGATTAAGTTTTTCGAATAAAGATGAGATCGTCTTTAAAAAGAAATTCATGTAAATATCGAAACAACTCATAAAGTATTCAAAAACATCATTTTCAATCGGTTGAGATTCTTTTGTTAATTAAATAACCGGAAGTTACGTCAGAATAACAACGGATTTTAATTTATAACCCGAAAAATCGGTTCTTTTTTCGGTGTAACGTTTGTATTTTTCGAAGAAGGTTCATTTTTGTGCGGCTGTGAAAACGGACTGAAGCCAAACTGTGAAATATTCCAATTAATAGATTTTAAAATTAGTGAATTTATCTTTTTCCCCGGTTTTTCTGAATGTTTCTGCGGTTGGAGTTAATTGAGAATTAAACTACAGATGAACAAAAGAAGATCCAAACAACAATTCAATCTTTTGTAAGACTTCCTTCATATATAAAAACAAAAAAAAAAAAGGGAAACCTCGTTAGTAGCAGGAACAACAACAACAACAACACTTGACTACCGATCGACGTGATTTTTGTGGCCTCCGAAACCACAACATCCCGAATTTGTTGCAACATTTGGTGTCTGGCAACGAGGGAATGGATCGCTTTCCTTCCCTCTTGCAGCCCTCCTTTTTCCCCTCTCTCCGTCAACAATCATAACCCGATCAAAGTTTCACTTCTCCGATGTTGATATGTGAGGAGCTCCGTCGATCCACTTACGAGCTGACCGACACTCCTCCGTCCCTCTTGCCCCCTTCACACCATCACCCATGTTTCACTCACCTCCCAGTGACTGAACATCAACTGCGGACAGGCCAATCCAGATGTTTGCTTGCGTATCTCCTGTGCAAAGTTGAACGATTCGATAACAGGTAGAATCGCCTGCACCGAAAAATTACCACTTCCTTGCGTCAAGTCACCGGACAGAATCTTTCCATGTCTGCGCCCGATCACCGCATACATTTTGCCTGCAACGACACAGAAAAAAGAGCGAAGAAAGATATAGAACAATAAATTTAACAAGCTAAAACAATAAAGATTAATAAAATACATTCTCGTCAATAGATTAAAATGTTGATTGATGAATTATAAATGAAATTAAATAGAGATTATTTTGAAGACGAAGGATTAAACAAAGTAAAGAACGAAAGCTTGGAAATTCTATAAATATTTTATTTAATGATATCGAGCAGATCGCAAAGATATAGACTCTATTTGAGAACTCATTAAGATGGAAGCGAGTTTAGTGGAGCTGAATCTGATCTGTTCACTCTCGCATTTAAATGAGGATGCAGTGGAGATCCAAGTGGAAAAAAGTCTTAAAATTGACATGAAATAATGATTTGTTATTATTATTATAAATGCCAATGTTGATGTTATTTTTAATTTATCACAATTTATTTTATCAAAACGCAAAAATCTGTAGTAAACTTTTCTCGAATTACGTTTCCCGTTTGCATTTATTGAGAGTTTCAACAACAATTTAGATCTGTTATTGGACTGAGTTGGTTTATAAACACGACATCCGGGAAGCAGATCCACAAAATATTGACAATAACAAGAACTCATATCAATAATGATTAAATATTTACGATTGTATCGATGATATTTGTAATTTCCAGAATTTATGTGGCAGTGATAAATATTTTAGTGTTATAAAAATGGAATTGAAGTTATTCCTTGTAGAAGAATATTGAGAAACAGAATGATATTGGATATTCAGTCTCATATAGGGAAAAGTTTGTAAAAATGATGAAAAGTGGCACTGAAGTGTGGACCCGATGTTTTCTAGCTCAACCAAATTGCGTTTGAAGTAGTGTAACGAATAACCTTTAAAGAAATAATAGCTAGGTTCGACTTTGGCAGTCTTTGGCCTAATCTTGCAGTTGACATGCGTGGACGTCAGTGTCTTGACTCCTGCCTCCTTCGCAGAACTCATCCATCGCTCTGAGCGATCGAGGAAGTCCTTATGAAGCTTCTTGTGTCAAGGGCTTTCAAGTTTCAAAGTGCGTCGGAGAACGTTTAGAGGTAATGGCTAATGGAGCGCCTTAACCTCTGACTATACGAAATCTAGTTTCACTTAACAATTGTTCACGTCTTGGCTGGTATTTTATGGACTTCGGACAGAAGTACGCCTACGTTTATGTCTCGAGATATTTCTATAAAGAATTTCACATGGTGAGCTGTGTAAGGCAAAGACCAATATTAATTGGTAATTACAATTTCAAAGCTTTATTCATGGTAAAGATAAATACCAATAAACCAAAAGATGATCGGTCTATTCGTTGGCCCATATTGATTCCCTTTTTAAACTTCAAGGCGTCTAAGGGCCTGAATGTCCTCAAAGAAGGATTATAGAAATAGTTATAATGTGTAGTTTTGAAAATGTCGCCAAAAGTTGTTTGAAGGCAAATTTAAAGAAGACTTCAAACAATTGCAACTCTTATTTTGTCGGGTTTTGTTATGAATTTGAGACTCGAAAAATGTGGAAATAAAAGAGGCAAACCTTTGGGTCGGCGTTTGAGGGGTGGGGCAAAGCACAAGCGACACAAAATCGAAGGCGATACAGCAAAAAAGTATCTAGAACAACGCGAAGCCAACAAAACTGAATGCAACAGGTAGAAACAATACAATAATAAAGTCGAAGCAAATGAAATGGAGGGAAAACAAAACTGGAATTAATATCCGGTCGTAGTAAAAATGACAACGAAGCGAATGACGACCAACAACAGACAGAAACGTAGTAAAAAAGCAAAAAACATCAACACGAAAGAAAAAATAAACAAAGAGAAATGAACACAAATCGAACAAATAAAAAAGTAATGCAAAAGAAAAAACTTGGTTGCGTGTTGCATAACAAATAAAAGAACCGAAGTCAGACAGACGAACAGACGAACAGAAGGAATGGACGAGGTGATGGACAAGGAAGACGGACGGACGAGAAGACAGACAGACAGACGGACGGAAGGAGAGAGACTTAAAAATAGGTGACGTCGTCTGTCTCTCGCCGCTGGAGAAGAAGACAGCGAATGGGATCCAATCGACGGTCAGACAAACATTCGGAAATGATTGCTGAATTTCGGATTTGAGATCGAGCGACAGATCGGACAGATCGGTTACTCGCAGAGGGATGAGGAAACAGATGGACGACGGAATGGACCGATGACAGTCACGACAGGAAGAGGACGAAAACCTTAAAACGTTCCTTGAAAACCAAAACAAATACGACGACTATCACTTTAACTGAAAATGCCAACAACAACTGCAAATAACAACAGCTACTTCACCTTTACACCTTACAGCACCAATGAAGTAAAACATCAGCAGGAACAACACTACGTAGCACACAGAGCACAGCTTCTAAGAGAAACACACACACACTCATGCTCGAACAAACTTCACCAGCAACAACAACAATAATAACAACAACTCCACTCTTAGAAAAACTCAACTTCATTCATAACAACTCCGCTTCGAGAGCATGAAATGTTCTTTGCGTGTGTGTGACTCTCCGTGAAGCAGTGCCTTGAATTTGTATTGGTTTTCATTCAAGTTCTTCTCTGATACTCGATACACGATGTCGAGCGCAAGCAGCGTACGACACAGCACAACCACGAGTGTTCCGAACACGCGTCGCAGCCTCTCTCTCATTTCGTAAACGTATTGCTAAATACTCGTTTTCATTGGTTTCGTTTCTCACTACATTTCAAGCGCGCTCCACTCGGCCTCTGCTCAGAGTGTTCCATGTCGAGCCGTTTCACAATCCCGTTGCGTTTCATTTCGTTTTCAAATAAAATCATTTCTTGTACATAGATTAGTTTTCAGTTTGTTTGATCAGTTCGAAAAGTGAAGTTGAAGTTGTGCGGAGCTCGAGCGGAGTCTTGTCGTAGACATCGGCAACTCAACAAAATAACCACTAAAAACCAAGCAACCGAACATCGAATACAAATACCAAAAAAAAAAAAAAAAATCATAATACAAACGAACGATGGCAAATAAAAAGAAATGAAAATAAACATAAATATCGAAAATACATTAACTACGATTATAATAACGATCAATGGGATCGAGTGATCGCAACAAAAACTTGCTCAACATTCGAAGCGGTTCGAGTTTTTCACGATTAAATAGTGAAATTTAAATCGGTTCGTAAATCTATTGAATATAGTAAAAACAAGTTCATTCAACATTCCGAAAACTATTCGTACTGCAAGATAATAAATAACAAAGCCAATGAATCGTTTATTATTTCCAATTGATCGAGTTTATTTACGCCAATCAATTAAAAGTTCATGTAAAAAATTTAAAGTGATCGATTGAAAAATAACACATTGAAAGGAAAATCAGTCTTTTCAGCTGCACAGAATCCTAACTACAAAATCAAAGCATCACTTTTACGGGAAAAGCTGGCAATAAATTCATGAAACAATCCGAAAATCAACTTCAAGGAGACGTCCAAACGAACGATATCCGAAACCAGGTCAAGAAGAAATGTTCAAAAAATTACAAGTGCAGTTAAGTTGAATCAGAAGTCGATGGTTTATTAAATAAATAATCAACTGAACTGAAAAATGCAATTAATAACAAAAAAAGTAATTTCTTAGGCAATTAACTATTTCAGTTGAAGCAAAGATCAGAGTAACCTTTAATTAAAGAATAAAAATTGAAAAATTCAAGTCTTCGGTGATCGTTTCTAAGAAACAACTAACGAAAATATGATTTGAACACATACTAATAATTAACTTCATGTAATATAAATATTTTAGTGTTGAAGTAGTTCTGGAAAAATAAACAAATAAATAAAATATAATAAATAAAGCTCAAGGCGTTCCAGTGCCTCACGAACAACAACAAACAGTAGCAAAATGTTGGCAATCACCATCACGTTGCTCTTGTGCCAACACTTGAGTGCAACGTGGAGCACACGACTGCCGCTCGAAGTCTACGAGTTGACGTCGTCGTCGTCGTCGTCGTCGTCGGCAGCGGCAACAACAACAACAGCGCATGATTTTGAAAATCATTTCCAGCAACAACATTCAAATTTAGAGTATGCTACGGTTAACGCAGAGCAGCAACCGCTGCAGGAGTTGCAAGAAAAACAAAATCCTATCAAGGAATCGTCGACGGTAACAATCACAACAACAACAGCAGCAACGACAACATCAGTCGATGCTACAACAAATTCACAGCAGCAGCTAGATCGCCGACGTTCGAGGCAAATGTTAGATGTCACACAACAACAACAACAGCAGCAGCATCACTTCAATCACATGCAACATCACATGCATCACATCCATCAACAACAGCAAAGATTATCCAAGGATGTACGCATCCTGTATCAAATTGGGGTAAGTAACAGTAACACACACAAGAAAACAACCAAAACACATAACAGTTATTCTATTCTATCTCAGGATTCGAATAGTTTTCTGCCTTTTATTGTAGGTTAAGAAAACTGTAGGTTTCATGAAGGGGATAGAGTATATCCGCCATAAGTAAATACAAAGAAAGCAGGGCCCCAATTGATCCCCAATTCCGCTTTTGTTTTTATTTTTTCCTGTACAGTCCAGAGATCAATCCAAGATTCTTTCTGAATCACCGAAGATTCCGATATTAATGATTCTACTTTCCACCGGAATATTTACACTTTTCTTTAAACCTTAAACACTTTTTAATGTTGTCTTTTCATATGAAACCAATCGATAGCTGTAGACTCTATAGCATCCATCAAGTCCCTTTTTACTTGTGCTTTTTCCCATTTTATAATTCTTACAGCCGAAAATTAGGGTTTAGTGCAAAGTTTCCGCTTTTTTTATGAACTCTACACATTTAAATACTTTTTCGATGTGCTTTTCGTAAGATCGTAGAAAATACTACGCATAAAAATGTATCCCAATATTAAAAAACCACAGAAGTAAATCGTTGTTTTAAAATGGAATAAAAAACGACCACTTCAACAGCAGTTTTTTGCTGTCATTATTGTTTTATTGAACTTTGACATCGGCCGAGTAATTGCAGAGGTGAAGAGAGGGCGCAGTAGGGCCGGAAAACTAATTAAATCAATTGAAAAATTTAGCGCACACATCTAATTGATGAGAGAGAAGAGAAACTTCTCCCATTTCATAAAGCGTCGTTGATGACGACGATGAACGTTGCTTCAAAGGAGGTTTTAAGTTCGACGCATCGCGTTATCATGCGAAGAGAATTTCATTGTTACATAGATATTAATACTGATGACGAATTCATTATAATAGAACACAAGTTGATTCAGTTTGGCAGCGGATCTCTGTTTGTAGTATCAGATCAAGGTCAATGTAAAATTCAAATTGGTTAATAATAAAAAAGTAGAAGATGTAAAAACTCAAATAAGACCTTAAACGATGTGAATAAAGTAAATATTTCCTCTTCCAGAGAATATTTGAGACATTTTCGATGAAGGTGAAATCAGATTGAGAAATCAGATTCTAAAGAACAAATAATTATTTATTTCAATTTGAACTTATTTAGGCTGATCACAATAAATCGCAAAATCCTTAAATTAATAATGAAATTAATTAAATTTAAACTAAACTAAGAATAATGAAGATATAGTATTTAAATAATTAAATAAACATCATAAAAGACCCATTTATTTATTTAAAATGAAGAAATGGGAAAGACGAAGGAAGTTTTTCGCGTATTCGATTCGTAGACATTTTCTTTAATTTTTAAACCGATTTTTTTAATCGATTTTGACAGGAAATTATTTCAGTTACTTTATTACTTTATGATATCAATCAATAGAATTTAGGAAAATGATAAATCGTCATTTTATATTATCATTTATAATCTTAAAATCCATTGAATATTTATTGCAGAATAATTAAATATTCATTTTTATAGCTTTTATATGACCATCATGCATTTTTATATAAATTTTTAATCAAGTGTCACGTACATCAAATCAAAAAAGCATAAATTCAGCAGTAATTGAAAAGCACGTTCAGCTTTTTTAATTTCGTTCGGTTTTTTATTAAAAAAGAAAGACTAATTGACACTTTTTAAAGTCGGCGAAAAAGTTATTAAAATTTAATTTAGAGCCACGAGCGAGTTCTTATTCGTATTATTTATTGCAAAACATGCAAAAAGGTGTTAATATACTCAGTAAATTCAGTCTTTTAATGGGCAGTCAGTCTTTACATAACTTGTAATGTCTACAAGGGAATTACATACTTTAAATCTATTTACAGAGTTTTGAGATATTCTTTTAAAGTCTTTTCTAATTCCAAAGATGCTCTAAGCTTTATCAAAACTTTGATCAATGGAAGAAATGCCTTTTAAATTTTAGTCTCATGCGAAGCTTTCCTCATCGTGTGCCTCGTGTGCTTTGGGATGGAAATTTCCTAGCCACAAACATATTCAACACACTGACTGATTTCGGCTTGCATGTTGGCTAACAACACTTGGCCAGCTACGTTTGGAAGCTGGAGACGATGAAGAAAAATCACGATTTCATTCATAAAAAAGTGGAAACTGGTTACTCGTGCCCCATAATGATTCTCTTCCATTTTCTGTAGTCTTTTTCTTGGCTTCGTTTCTGTGACAGCAGCAGCAGCAGCGTCAACAACAACAACAACAACGATAACAACAACAAAAACTATACACAGCGTACGATCGACGTTTGCTCGTTGAGCGTCGCAATTAATGAACGAACGTTCGCCACATCCTCAACGGAAAAAAGCAATTCATTCATACAAACCACGATCGGTTGCTTGCTTGATCCGTACAGCGATCGGATCGGAACTGGAGCCAGTTTCTTGTGTTGTTTTTTTTGTCTGTTTTTCTGGTTATTGTTGTTGGAGTAGTTTCAGTTGCCTTCTTTAAATCGCAAGATTGCATTTGGCGGCAGCAGCTTGGCTTAACTTGTATCTTACAGATACGACAAAAGCAGCATCAACAGCAGCTCTTCGTACTCTACACAGCTACCACGTTTAAGACTCAATACAAAGCTCAAACGACAACAACAACAGCAATAATGCATTAGCACGATCGTATGAATTCCGATGTTGATCGTGTTTGTAGTAAAAATCAACATTCTACGAATATTTTATAAATTCCAATTCAAACAAAAACACAAATTGTTAATACAAAAGCTTCTACAACTCAAAAACTTAAAAATTATGTGTTGTCTGTGTGTGTGTATGAACGAAGATGAAGTAAAGAACAGGGAAAGGGGAAAAAAACTCGATCTACGCGTTTCGCAACATTTTCGTGAATGAATAAAGGAATGAATGAAGTGAATGCATGTGTAAATAATGAAAATTTGTGTGAATGAATGAGCGAACGTGCGGAACACGAACGCCGTCGAATGTGAGTCGCGAAGAACGAGGAGAAACTACGATCGATATCGTAGCGAGATCTCTCATCTCTGTCCCACAATCAGTCATCAATGAATGAACGAAGACGGTTTCTGTTCGGTTTCTTTCATTACATAATCACAGCAGACAATAAAAATTCACGATAATTTGATATTATTGAGAATGCGAATAAGAAGATTTGTTTAGAAAAAATGTCTATAAACGATCATTCGAATGATCTTTAGAAATGTTAAACTTGCGGCTAGAATCTAAAATTGACCACGACGATCACTTCTTGGATGATCAGTGAAAGGTTCGATTGTACCCAACTCACGCTCCTCTTCCCAAACTCCTGGCCAGCATCCGACGGTTGCCCGATACACGATCGTCGCCAAGCGACTGTCGGCCGCTCAACTGACGCATTCGTTTCCGTTGGATCATTTGTTCGTTGATCGCTGGATCGTCGTTTATCTGTTTACTTTGTAGTAATTTTGTTGTTCTTCTATGACTATTATTATTATTATTATTTTCTTACCACAGCAACTGCAACAAAAAAACTGTTGTTGCATTGCTGTGTTTGGCACTTTTGCCATATAAAATACATGAAACTCGTTTTCCCTCACTTTTCCTTCCTTTTAATTATTATTGTTGCTTTATAAGTTTTATGAACATCCGCTGAGGTGACTTTTTCATCTTTGCCTCTGCTTCTGCTGCCCCATCGATGCATCGATGCTGCGATCACTGCACCATTTAAGGTGTTTTTTATCACTGATTGAGGCTTCGGCGATCGATTGCATAGAAGCTCGGCTGACTCGTAGTTATCTTTAAATAACTACAACTCGATTTTATTCGATGGGATGTGCGTGTCCTTGTTATTGTTGTTGTTGTAAACGCATTAGTGCTTGTTATTGGCAACATTGGTAATTGTTTACGAGTCTAGCGGCTTGTCTCCTTCATTATCTCACCATCACGTCTCTTCACTTCTCTTTTAAGTCGTTCCATTTTATCTGTTCCCTTTTTTCTTCCCATTTTGAACCCTTTTTTTATTCCTACGTGGCTCCTTGAAGTTTAGTTTTCCATTACTTTAATATCGGATATCATCACCAATTTCCAAATAATAATAGAAAAATAATAAAAGTAACAGAAAAATTGTCATTATCGGATGTGAAGATTTGGTTAACTATAGAACTGGATTTTTTTCTTTCATAACCGGATAAAAAACTAATCGTTATATTAAATTTTTTTTCTTAATTGACATTAAGTTATAGTGGCAGTCTCAGTCGCAGTCTACTCGGACTACAAGCCTTGTATCACAAGCAATTCCAATCCAAGCTCTAGCACTATCTCCCAGTGTCAGGCTCAGTCGAAAGATTAGCCTGCATATCAGTCGTAGTCCAAGTTCCAGTTTAAGTTCCAGTTCCAAGTTCTGTTCAATTTTAAGTTCTGTTACCACTACCGGGTCCACTCCCAGTGTCAGTGTCAGTCACAGTTCCAAGCCCAGTCCCAATCGCAATAAATACCTTTATGATTTTTTTTAAAAGACGAACTTTGATTTTACTTCTCTTAACTAGTGCCTTTTAAATAAACTAAATATATAATGAAATAGTAAATAAATATACAACCCAACTCCATAAAAGCCATTCCGAAGAAAACCGTTTTAGCCATCAGACTTAAGGCTGAAAAGTGCTAAACTCCAAGTTCCGGTATTTAAAACAACAAAACACAAAAAAAAGAAAACACTGTAAATATCGTACTAAAGTAATCGGAGAAAAGTAAAAAACTGGAATGAAAACCGAAGGCATGAATGAATGTGTAATGGACGGACGGACAACGGATGAACGGCTGATGTGCTGTTGTATACAGTGAGCAAATAATAAACAAGTCAACGGATGGATGGCCAACAGATGAATGAATGCTTGAAAGCATGAATGGATCGATGGACAGAGAAGATGTGTGCATGTACAACGATCGGGTAGGCGTAGGAGGAGATCGATGAATGCGCGTGGCAGGCGAGAAGCTTCAATGAAATGAAATTTCCCATAAAATTAAGAAAAATCTATTAAATCTTTTCTGGATACGAGAAATGATCACAAGCACAATTACGGAACTATAACAAAAAATAACAACAATAATAATAATAATATGTAATACATAATAATTGGGATAAAAGTCATAATAGTAAAACATATATTAATCAAGTAATAGTAATAATAAACACTATAATCACAATACTACTCAGACAAGTATAAAAATAATCGTAGTTACTATAATAATCATCAAAATAGTAATAAAAAGCATTACAAAAGTAATGAAAATCAATGATGAGTCGATTCAAGGTAGAAATGAATCAAAGAACGAAGAATTGATTGATGAATGGATGGATGATCGTGATTGCCTTTGCGTAGTTGTTATTATTGTAAATCGTTTTGTTGTGTTTGCTCATGGCGATCGCGCGCGTAAAATTGTTCAGCGAAGTGTGAAAAATATTTACGTGGCAGCCTTTTCTTTCTGAATGTAAGTGCGTCGGAACAGAGCAACACGATCAGTGGTTGCATCTTTCCCTGTCTATCTATTGACTGAGTTTGTTCGAGAAACTACAGCGCAGATGTTCAAATATGCAAATGCAGAGGCTTCACACAAACAAGACTCAAATTGAAAAAAGAATTAACGAAAAAATGTAAATAAACAAATTTTTAGAAGAGTGTAAAATAAATTAGGTTAAAACTCTGAGATAAAGGAGTGAGGGAACGATAAATATAAAGCATAACCGAGACATTCCAAGACTACAACTCAAATACATTAACCAACAATAATTTCGTTGATGCTCATCACTGGAATTAGTGATCATGATTGCATTTTGTGTTTTTTAAGTCTCGTGAATAAATTGTATCGAGAATTCAGGAATTAATTAACAGAAGATCTCTCAATCGATCGATGGTTCCATAAACGATAATTCAAATACCATAAACATCAGTATTAAATACTTTTTAAATTAAAAATATCATTTGTTAATCATGGATTGATATCCATTTAAAAACTTTCTAATGGGTTAACGCGATTCATTCGTTTCTAATGATTTCTCTATTCAATTTTCATCACTGTGCAGCACCGGTTGCAACAATCATCAGGTTGCAGACAATGAAATCTCGCTGGATTTTGAATGCAATCCGGAACCGTCGAGAATGGACAGATCGAGACAATCGAACAGACGCACTAAGGGTCAGACAGCTAGACAAAATATGACACTGACAGTTGCTTGCGACTATCTGCGTATCTGTAGATTCCACTAAAGATAATCGATTGACAAAGGAGAAGAAAAGAACGGCCAGGCCAGCCGAAGAAAAGGGAATATAATACAGCACTTCGGGGGGCGTCGACACACAAAACGATCTGGGTCCATAGACCTGAAACACTGTACAGTGCATCGACGAAGCGAACCGCATTGAACTACGGCACAGACACAGGCAGACCGATGCACTTGCATCTCTCGTCTTCAGATGAATTCGCTTGTGACTGTAAAGCGGTACCTGCGATGATTTCAGACTAGTTTTATGCAATCCGACGGTGCAGCGGCGTCATGCTGCCATTTGTTCATGTGTCCGGACTCCGGATATTAGATACAGGGCAACCCGAAAGGTCAGCCTTCAATGAAATACCCAAAAAAAGGAACTGCATTATCAAGAAACTGAAATGAAGACCCAAGAGTTCAGCAGAAAAAAGACTGAAGGTTCGAAACGTATTACTTTAAGTTGTTTCGGAAGTAACGGAAGTACGACTGACACTTAATGGATTATCACCGCTGCGGCGACTGCGAGTGATTGGAACATGTGATATGTTTTCGGCGATCTCCTTCTGGCACTTGCAATCGCCCTCTTCTCTCCTCCTCTCTCGAAATCATTGAGCCGCTTGAAGTGTCTGTTCCATGGAATTGCGGAAGTAATCAGGAAGAAAATTTGTCCAGAAGTGATTTTCTTGTTGTTGTTGCTTTCGGTCTTTATGTTTGTGCGTTCGTGTGCTTGTTATGACCCTTTTCATGACTTTGGTATTTATTTTTTCTTTTTTTCCTCCTTGTTTCTTTTCATTCTTGAAAGTTTTTTCTTTGTATGGTTTTTGGTAATTTTCACAAGTTATGTTCGTGAGAATTTCTTGTGCCAGTCGCACTTGCGTCGAACGACTGCCGGAAGTCTTCCGAGGAATTTCAAGAAACAATCAATGAAGAAACAATGTGTTTTGATGGGGAACATGAGGTTTGGTAAAAGATATTGCAACAACAACAACAACGATATAGTGGCACAAATAATTCAGGGTAGAGTGTTATTAATTTCATTAAAATTGATTGATTTTTTAAAGAATCAACCTGAAAAATAAAACGTATTATAATAAAAATAGACGCGAACGGATTAAAAACAAATGCGACGAATGGAAAATAAAAAATAAAGTTTTTAAATTCAGGAAATTCGAAGAAGGAACAACAAATAAAAACAGTGAAGCGGAAGTCGATCCGGAAGTGATGTGAAAGGTTGCAGTGGCCAAGGTCATGACTGAAATACTGTCTAAATGAGTTCGAAACTCAAGCCAAGGACTTCTGAACAACAGTTAAACGCTTCCAACCGCATTTAGAAAAGGATTAACGTGTTTTTCAATGAACTCGTAGACAGGTGCAACAACAGTCATTAACGACGCTTAAGGAGACATTTTAGAACCGATATTACTACGGCTGAACCTGCCAACACCGTAACTCGGTCGTGTTTCGAGCAGTTCCCCGATTTCTATGCGGAAGCTAGACTTCCTCAAACGGATGTATTTTATGCTCGTTCGTCTTTCATGCGTTTGCAGCATACGTTTTATTGGAATATTTCCGGATTTGTAGATTTCTTTACCTTCTATTATGGGCTTTGATCTCGTTGCTGGCGTCGTTGTTGTTGTGCAAGATATTCAGGCGTTTGTTGTTGTTGCTTCTCTCTCACTTGTTCTCCGTACACTTCCTATTTTTAAATACTTACTTCCGATATCTGCTTTTTTGGTCTCCTTTTCATCAGAAACCTTTTCTTAGCAAGGAAGTTAATCATTAGAGATGTTCGTTTATATACAGCGATTACATAATCACAATTAGTGAATAGTAAAAAAATGACGGAAATGTTTTTGAATTATTGAATGCTGGCTTTTATTTCCAAAGTAAGTTTTTAACCATAAAAAAATTCATTGTAAACGCTTTAATAGAATTTTTTAGTATTTCAGTTTTTTCCAAATTTGACCTATTTATTTCTATAGCGTGACCCGAGAATGTCTTCCCTTAAATCCACAGAATGACTGCATTTAAAATATGTTTCCTTTATGGGGCATTTTTTATATTTCGGGAGCCACCTGTTCATGACGATGCTGTTGTTGTTGTGATTGTTGTTGATCGTCTTCATCCCCTTTGACATTTACTCCTAATTTCGTTCGGTTTTCAACCCTAACGCATTACTTATGCACGCCTTCTTCTCGTCTCTTCGCGCCTCTTCAAGCCTCTTGCATTTATTAGTTGTTGAAGGAATACAAAGAGGATTTCTTTGTCACATACTCGGGAGCATGTTGCTTAAATCAAGCATCGGAGAAGAGCGTGGGAAACGCTGCGGGCTCTACAAAGGAAAGGGTAATTTTATGTTGCAGCTGTAGCGTTAGTAACGGAGCTGAGTTCAGGTTGAAGAGGGGGACACGAAGGAAAAGAGATTTGTTTGCTTAAAGGGGAAATAAGAAGGGGCGCGAAAAATGGTTCGATTTATCCCTAAAGAAGTTTGTAGTAATTTGTTGTACTAGATTCAGTTCACAGAAAAGAGCATTGGGATAAACATGGAATTTAGAGAAGTTATCATAGATTCCGATAAAATCTCAGTCGTACTTGCGGAGATCTGCACATCTGTAGAGACTCGTCGCTGAATCGTTCAACTTTTAACATCATCAATGAACATTCTAGTGTAAATAAGCGTCGAGCGAGAAGCTGAAGAAATGCGTGTTCGTCCATTAACAATGGAGCCAAAGCACACGCAGCAACACATACACACACACACGTACTCATTCTACGCACGGCAGACAGCCAAACAAACACCGGACGTCCGGTTATAACAAAGCAGCAGCAACAACAACGCGGAATGTGTGTAAAAAGACTAAGTAGTTTCCGAAGAATTTGGAGCAGTTCTTGCCAAGACTTACTTCATCATCATCATGATCTGTTCGTGTAATAATGATTGTTGCTGCTGCTATGAAAAGAGCATTAAAACCTCGCCTCATCTGCGAACGCTCCATTCCATTCGCTCACGTACGAACGCACCCAAGTCACAAACAACCACACAGAGAGGAAGTCAGAGAGTGAAGCAGAGAAAGAGAGAGAGAGAGATACGCACACCCAACAGAGTGGAGCATAAATTATGAACTTTATGTTTAAAGAAGCGTAGAAGGTGAGAAAATTCATAGCTTTAGCTCCGAGCATTCAAAGTCGACAACAAAAACAAAAGCTGAAAGGTGCTGAAGTGACGTAGAATTCACGGAAGGGTTAAAAAGAAGAGAGCAACAACAACAGCTCAATCAGCAACGCATTCATGTTACGTGATTTTTGCACGATTTGAGGCTTTTTTAACTGCTCACATCATTTTACATCCTCGCTTGGAAGCTAATTGAGAGGAAGCACAGGCAAACAACATCAACGACGACATTCAAATGATATGAATGAGAAGCAACGACAAAAACAAAGACGATGCAGAAGCTTAGCATTAAAAAAGGTGCTAATAGCTGAGTCCAACGCTGTTTGTTGGCGACGCGGAGAGCAGCTGGAGGATAGCTACAGTGGCACAAAAGATTCAGATTCCAGAATCTGTAATTGAGTCGCACAGGAAGTTCCAGGGCACAGCAAGAACCGCAGCCAGCAATCGTGTTTACGTACGAGGAATGTTGCGGTTGTCAGCGACGTCGCCAACGTCATCACGTCGACGTATGCAAGACGTTTGAGTCGGCTGCGCAGATCGTGTTACTGTTGCCAACTGTCAGCAAACAAGGCACAAAATATGCAAGTTATTTGAAGTGATTTTTTATTGCTTGCGTCGTCGTTGTTGCCGGAGTGTAATCAGAGCTGCTTATGCCACGGCAGCGGCAGACCAGAGTCCATCGGAGGCTTTCAGAAGGGTTAAGAACCGAGAAATCAACGAAGAAAACTTTTAGAATGAAGAAGAATGTAAACACACGATCGTCGTTAATCGTTTTCCTGACTACGTCACTGAAGAATATTCAGCACGATGTAGAAACGTTGACGCTGATAGAAACGCTGAATAAAGTTTTACTTTCAATGAAATTGCCAGGGAAGATGGAGAGGAAAATGACACTGAAAGGAATATTAAAAATGGAAATCCTATCTTTTATTGTGATAATAATAAAGAAGCAATGAAGGAAAAATTAAAATCTTGATTGGAATTTTAATAATATTTAACGAAAGAAATATTATCTGCAATAATGATGATGAAAATAGTAGTAAAAATCCAAAAATAATTAAGTCTTCAATACAAATCAATTGAAAATAAATAGTTTCATGATTTCTTTTGTTTTCCAAATTAATATTATGGAGTAATACAATTAAAACAAAAAATATTCACATCATTCGATTTTCCAAAACTCATCAATATCAGCATCTTTTCATATATGTAAAAACGCAAGAGAAGACGAACCCAAAAATAATCCAAAAACACATTAAACAAAACCCGAAAATAAAGAACCACGAAAGAATGCAATCCAAAGTCGGATTTAGATCTTGGCTGCTGCTGCTTCGAGGGTTTCCACTCGAGATTAAAACACACACACACACAGCTCCTGGTGTTACCGTGTTTCAATTCTGGCCAACAGCATTAACAGAAAAGCGGACAGACGAGCAACGAATCGGAAGCGCAGACACAGTTTTTAACCTTATTTCGTATGCAGTGGTTTTCTCCTTCGTTGTATTCTGCTTCGATGAAATAAAATTGGAAAACAAATCGTACCTTTTGGACCACTTTTGCCACGTCTGCTTCGACTGAGTCTTTTACTGCTATTTTATTGGGTTCCCCCGATAATGAAAACTTTTCGATTTTTCTTTTTGCTTTCCACATCTTCAGCCACTCCAAGAAATACACTTTCATTGCACACTGCATTTTAAAGTGCGATTAAAATTTATTGAATGATAATGTAAACATGACAGTGTTGCCAGACAGCAGCAATAAAGTCTCGCTCCTCATCACAGCGCGTCCTCTAGATAACAACGAGTACTCCTATCTAGCGTGTTAGCATCGAATCGTCGGATGAATGAAGAAATCCTCGTAAATTTAAATGCTACACGTGTTGTCGGTCGTGAAATCCTTTCTTGTTCCTTTTTCGAGTGCTTTCAGACGTGGTCATTTTGTCCTGAGTCGGAAATTGATTTTTCAGCATAAAATCCGGGTTTTCAGCAGATGATTACAAATAAATTCAACAGGGAAAAATCTTTCTTCCGTTGATCGAATATAAATGTTTTATATGCAGAAAATGTCAAGCTTAAAAGAGGTTCTTGACGACAGCAAATAAAAAGGATACCAGCTTTATTATCATGAATACAAATATCGATAAATTCAGTCTCAGAATTTAATATATGACTTCTTTTTCCGTTATATAAAACACAAAATGTTGGAGACACAATCTAATCATCAAATTATTAAATTCATAACAGATTCCAGTAAATATAATATTCATTCAATAAATATACTTTTTCAATAAATATATTTATTCAATTTATTTGAACAAACCTTCGAACCAAACTTCCCATAAATTAATAAATATAAGAAAAAACCCAATAAATTTCGCTTTAACAAAATGCCTAAAAGTATGCATAGCATTTTTACTAGTTTCATTGTTTCCCATTAGGAATCCGAAGAAGATTTGCCTTTGTGTGCTGCGAATGCGGTATGCTCTAAAATTGACCTCTATGAAACGCCATGGATCGAGCGCCAGTGTCGCTGTCCCGCAAATATAAACAACCATGTTTCCAACGTCATCATTCATCACCACAACGACAACAACAACAACGATAATGAAGCCACCACCAACAATAAAAACGAAGATGTTTCTAGATTTTTGCAATTGTCTGTTCACAACAATAACAACCACAACAATCGGCAGACACTTAATGACAAATTTCGTTATTACTATGAACAAGAAAAGCTGCTGCAACGCAAGCATCTCCTTGTAAGCGGTGATTTCATCGGTGACAAACGCTTTGAGAACCTTCATCTGAAGAAGCTGATGCAAAAGCTTGGTGCCGTCTACGAGGACGATCTCGATTTCGACTCAAGTGACTTCTTAGAAACAAACGAGGATAGCGACAGCCATCAGCATCATCATCAGGATGCTCGAAATTTGGATGATCCTTTGAGCGAAAACGCATTTCCAAATACTCGAAGGACTGACCAACAACAGCATCAACCAATTCCAGCGCAATCGAACGCTCACATGCGCCACTCCGGACATGGACATCGCATCAAGGAGATCAGCTACATCGGTGGCTGCCCCAGCGGGCTGGGCCTCGATGATGGCCACACGATTGTAGACAAGACGCGCCACTATAAAATGTGCAGCCCGATCCACAAGTTGCCCGTTTGCAAGTGAGTCCTCGAGCTTACCTTAATTCTTTGGGATGGCTTTTATATTGTTCTATTGAAATCTTTTGTATAGACACTTCCGTGATTACACTTGGACTTTGACCATGTCCGCTGAACAGAATGTAACGGAGCAAATCATTCACTGTCGATGTCCGAAAAACTCCGTAACTTATCTGACCAAACGTGAGCCTTCCATGGACGGCTCCGGCGGCTTTGCGTATCTCTTTGCATGCTCACCAATAACCGTAAGTTCTTTAAGGTTCCTATATACGTATTTCTTTCTACTATTTTCCATCATCTTTTCTGTAGCGCATTCGTTGCCAACGAAAGCAGCCTTGCAAACTTTTCACCCTTCGTAAGAGACAAGAATTTCTGGACGAGGTGAACCTGAATGTTCTGTGCCAATGTCCCAAAGGCCATTACTGTCCCAGTCACCATACGCAAGCTGGAGTCATTCCAGGAGAGAGTTTTCTGGAGGACAACATACAAACCTATTCCGGTTATTGTATGGCCAACGATTGATGGCTGCTGATGGTCACAGCTGACGGCCACAGAAAAGAAGTTGAGAAGCCACACAGTGAGGAGCGATCCCGGGAAGAACAGCGCAGGACTCCGTCGCCTTCGTCTTCGGCATCGTTGTTGTTGTTGTTGCTATTGACTGAGCCACTTGAGTCTCGCGTTACAAATTATAAATTTTACTAGTTTAGAGTTACCAAAATATGGACGTTAACGTAAAATACAGTTAGTCTTAGAGAAGCCATTAGGAAGTTAGAAGTAGCTGGATACTAATAATAGCGAAGAAAATGAACCCAAATACAATATATAAAGAAAAATCTAAAAAAGTAGGCGAAACTGAGTCGTGTAATAAATATAATATAGAAAAAAAAATAAAAATGATTTATATATAACAAAAATTACTATATATATGTATATTTAAAATCTATTTATAAGCAACTGTATAGTGTATCAATTATCAATGTATGTATGTCTATCAGTCGATGGAGTGTTTATTGTAATACTGTAAATATTAAAGGTTCAAATATTATGTTATATAGTAAGAAGTTTGTACAGAAGAAGTAAACTATGATAGTTTTTTTACTCCACAAGCGAAACAATAAAGAAATCGTTTACTTAAGAACTTCAAAAAATTCCATTCATGCCAAATGTAACAACTGCACAAACTATAAAATAAATACTTAGTCAATACTTTTCAATAAAATCCTGAGCTCATTAAAAAAAAAATAACTGATTTTAAAATAATTATCAATGGTATTTTTCGATTTTTTTTTTCATTAGCGAACGAAGTAGTTGAATCAATAACAACAAATACAACAACCAACAAAATGTGCAATTATAAAGTATAAATTTAAAGCATATTTATAAAAAGTGAATTTCATTTGTAAAAAATATTTATTTTAAACTAATTCAATTTAGGTTTAATTAATTTATTACTTTTCTTTAAATTTTCACAGCATTTTGAAATTTCATATTTGACCTTTGAATTCAATGCAAAGTACTAGGCAAAGTATTTTTTGTGTAGCCTTGTAAACATTGTCCTGAAATGTAAGTGTTAATACCGAAAAGAAGAACCTTTCCCACCCCCAAATCCTTCACGTTTCATTCGCTTTAATCTCTAAAACATATTCATCATTTCAGTTATAAGTAGTTGTAGGGTTTTTAATAACAAATAGCATCTAATTAGTCGTATACTCTGTACAAAATGTTAAAAGAATTCCTCAAATATATTTCATTTATATTGTATTTATAAAAGATGAAGAAGTTAGCTAAAATTAATGTTAAAGAACAAGGTAATAATAAAAATAACGAATAAAATTAATCGAGTTTTGTTCTAAATGCATACTCATCGGATCTTCTTTACATAATGACAACGGATCCAAGGCCCAATAAAGTGCGACTACGAAATTAAGCAAACTAAGTACAAAAATCTATCCTCCCGTCAGGTTTAGGACAGTGGCACTATCCACATGAGATTAACTTTTCCTTCCGTATACAATGTCTGAGGACGTTAAAAACTCCAAATATTTGTATAACCGCAGAAGAAACGTGGAACCAACCTCGGAAATCCATATTAAGATTTGTTTGAAATCATTTTAAGATACTCACGATGCAGAAAATGAAGAAAGTCGCGAGGGAGATAAATTATAAAAGCGTGTTATAGAACCCTAAAGAATACACAATTTATTTTGCCAATATATTATGGATTTATATTAAGATTAACAAAAAATGTTGTAGCGTCAAAGAAAATTTTACTCAATTTTGTTTTGGGTTCATTTAAATTATAAAATCTAGTAAGAATTTTCAACCTGCATGATGAACTCTGCCTCTGCGTTAAACGGTGTATCACCGATATTTTTATGAAAACTTACTGCAAGACGATAATATCCATTTCTTATCTTTGGGAATTTCTCTGTCGCAGGAAGACATTTATCAAAATAGTATATTTTAGCGAATTCCTCGTAATTATTCCAAGCGTCTGTGGACTGCGGTGCATTTGAGCAGTTTGCCAGGGACGCCATGATGTATTTTTGGTAGAAATCATTCATAAAAATAAGGAAAGTAAAGGGGCCGACATGTGCCGGAGATGGAGCGAAGCTTTTGTAATGATGTGCATTGTAACCCACAGATATCTCTGCCTGAAAAACAAGAAGTTCATAGTTACAGCGGAGATGAGCATTATACATCCATAAATGCACCTTTAGATCATCATCGAGGATGTCCTTATTAAAGCCAAGATGGCCAGACACACCATAACGACCACGACTTATAAATTCCATGCTTAGTTCGAGACTTATGTAGCTTTCGTTGGTAGTAGAACCTTTGGCGTCGATGACGGTGTAATCCAAGGCCCAAATGATCAAAGGATACCAACAAAGCACTACTATCGCGCTGATCACAAAACTGACAAACTTCATGACTATGCTAAAAACTTTGATATTTGGATTGAACCGAATTCCAACCCAACTTTTGTTTATATACTGTTGATGGAGGATTTCGTGATTTACTCCGTTTTATCGACTAATTTCATCATCTCATTTTGATTATTTCGATAATCTTTCAGTGAAAACGAAATACTTCGCTGCAGGTTTCATGTTTTCGATTCATATCTCGACTCGTCGCAATATTAACACAGTGCAAAGAGATATTTTCGTGCTCCCACAAATTATTTGCAATACAGAACTCCAATTAGAGTCAGAATATCTTTTCATTTCTAAGTATTTTAACGTTTTATCGCCACATCTGGAAGTAGCTTACGTACTCATTATTCCTGAATTTGTTAAATCTGAATGTAAAAATTATTTTTTTTTTATTTAAACCCTCAATTCTCGGGCTTAACTGCCTCCGATGAAGGATTTCTTTTCTTTGAAGTGACGCAGTCTGATGAAAAACCTGCATTTATATTAACAACAGGAGAAGCAAGCTGCGTTAGATATTTTCAATTAGTGTATAGCATAGTAAGCATTACTATTTCCATGACCTTTATTATTATAGCCTGTGACGAAGAGATTTAAAAGATAGAAGCATGCAACGACTACTGAATTGAATTGAATTGTAAAAAGCATCCATCAATTCTTGTTGATGATTTTATTATTGCATACGTTAAAGTACAGGTACTGCCTAAAACTATGCAAAGATGCAGAAGCAAACTCTACAAAATTGTGGTTATTGTATTCGCTAAAATTATATATTTTGCAGATTCTTGAACATGTTTCATCAGTAGGTTTTAAATAATCATAACTCTCACTTTGTACCTTTGTTAATGTTACAATTTAGGGAAAACGAATGAAATCTGTATGGGGAAAAATTCAATGATGTAATTCGATTCGCTGCTGTGAAGTTTTGTAGCTACAACATATTGACTTCTTTGCGAAAGCCAAGCATTATCAGTTTAATAACGAAATGTTTGCCCTTCAGCGAAGAATATAAAAATAGAGAAAAATGTAATTATTAAATTTTAATTTTTTTAGTAAAGCAATTAAAATTCAATTAGTTTAGTTAGCCAATTTAAGGAAAATAAAAGAATGCGATGATCAACAAATAATTAAAAGATTTGAATGTTAAAGGAGTTGAATTGAAAAGGAATATATTAAAAAGAAATGATATCGCTCAAAATCACGTTACCGGCTTTTCGATTGAATTTTAAACTATGAGAGATAAAACAATTACAGTGGAATTTTGGTTCGATTTTTAATTTGCTTGGCCTAGTAAAGAGCAGGCAAAAGAATGAATTTTCAATCAGTGATTAGCGCTGATACAACGTACGTTTTGAAGCTCCATGGCTGATAATTTCAGCTTGATCAATCTAATGATTAATGAATGAGAAGTCATCAAAAGCGATGCGGCTTTCGAGAGCGATCAAAATTCTTTGTTGATAAGTAGTAGTTTTTATGATTTTTATGAAACACTAATATTCAATAATATATCCATAAATGGGGAGAAAATCACAGCAATCAACACAAACAGAAATTTATTAATTTTAAATTCAATTTAATACATTAATTTTTAATTAATTATTAATTCCATCAATTTTAAACTCGAAATAATTATTATTTAATGTGAAAATATTGAAATTTTGACCTAAGAAATGAAATTGAAAGTTCGTAGCATTATTTTGAGCAGCATCGAAACCATTCACATCTTCCAATGCCAATGCAAATCGGCCTCTATTCCATTTGCATCTGTAACATTAGCTTTCTGAAATGTGAATCTACGAGAGCTTTTTGTGAATGCGATGTGAGTACGTAAATACAATAGAAGAAAAGTAAACAGACCCAACAACAACAAAGCTGGCAACAACTTTCGGTTAACAAAAGAGAGGAGAAAATAATTGGAAGAAAAAGTGTTGAGTGGTTCAGTAGCTCGATGGCTCAATGGATTTACGATGGGGCACAGAATGTCAATACTACATCACAGAGACCATCATAACAAGAACAAAAACACCAACAACACAAGACGGATGTGGTAATATTTACACTTGAACTAACAGCATCAACCGTCGACATAGTTTGAAAACAGAAGAAACCAACAAACCCATAAAAAACCCATCCATGAAACCAACAACTGATTAAAGATGCCGCCTTTCGGCTGCAATTTCTATATACTTAAGCTATTTCCTAAGTAGTTCCTTATTCTTTTATTCGCCAGTCAACTACAATTCGCAAAAACGGTTGTTATTGGGCCAACAATTAACTCCAGCCAAAGCCCAAAGTCCAAGACTATTGGACTAGCTTCTCTATCGTTAAGGAATATACGAATTTATGCGGCTCTGTTGGTGGTTTCAAGTGTTTAGTACCAAAACAATATTTAAACTTTCTCTAGATGCTTTGTTACTGAATCATTTCGCTTCCTCCAACTCCAAAGCGTTGAGTTTTCAGCTTTATTTGGATATCTTTTATTACGTTTCAATAAAAACAACATCCAGCTGTCACTTGCCACCTCCCGCAAAGTCTCGAATGTCATCAAAGATTGTCGTCAAATCATTAAAAAAGAAAAGACTTCTGTAAATCGATTGTGAATCGACGGGAGCTTCGTTCTTGCAATATTTACCAATAGTAAAATTAATTCATGGCTCTTAATTGATTACGACAAAAGTTACCTGTCAGTTACTTCAGAAAGAAAGCAAATCTTTTGACATTTTCGTCATCATGTATCAAAGTTCCCTTTCGAGTGTGGAGTATGAAAACAAAGGAGCATTAATCGATTTGCCCCACTTAAACACGACTTTGTTATATATATCGATCGACTTCCAACGTATCACAATCACGACTTAAATTATAATGAATGCTTGATGGCGGTGAGCATTGGTTTTGATCCCATAATTTTTCTTTTCTAAATTAAAATTGCCCAAAGTTAATTTATTTTAGTTTATTTAATGGTTTATGTATCAAATCACTCGATATTTATTTTAAATTAAAAACACATTTGACGAAATTCATATTAAGAGCCATTCTTTAATGGTTTGAATTTTTTTGAATAATAATGAGATGGAATGGAATCGAATGGACGGCATTAAAAGAACTTCCCGAATGTATCAATAATAATCTTCGTTTGTGTTTTAATTACATTCAAATTTTGCATTCGATTTGACCTCAATCACTCACAGATCAAGCAGCTTCCACTCTTTCGTCTCCTTCTTGTCATCTGATAATAAATCACCTTTAAATATTTTAATAATCTTCTTCACCAAAGTTGAAAAAGTTGCCTCAAGCGCCATTTTACGTCAATAACAAACGCTGAAGAAATTTTCACTTTTTGTTCGTAAATTTGATGTGGTTTTTTAACATAATTACTAAATAAATGAAAACTATTTAAATTGGTGAAATTGAATTTCCTGACCCAAAGCCACACGCAATGAAATCTGATATGAAAAATAGGTACTTAGATCTTATAAGAATTCATTTGAATTTTAAGCATTATGAGAGGAATATGGGTTGTGTGGACCGCCGTTAAGAGGTAACCAACCGAAAAAATACCAGGAGAAAACAAAACCATGAAAAGCGAAAAAGCTTCTTGAGAAATCGAAAAATGCAAAAGCAGAGAAAATCAGCGGCAGCCAGAAAAGAATCTAAATGCAAATAAATTTAATTGTAATTTTGTTGTAATGTGCTTTTAATTGGGGGGAAAAAATAATGAGAATGAAATGATAGTCTTGGAATAAATAAGAAAAATTAAAAATAAAATACAACATCAAATAAGAAAAATTTTTCGAAATTAAAAAAAAAAAAAAAAAATAAGTTTTGAATTTACATAAATTCTAAAATAGAATAAATTAAAGAAGAATCACTGAAAATGTGAACCTATAAAAAATTATATAGAAACTTAGGAATTGTTTCTATGTAATAAAATAAAATATAAACCAATCCAACAAATGAAATACATAAAATCAACGAAGAAACTAATAAAATAGAAAGTGAAGAACTAATTGAAATAAATTAATAAATTAAGTAAACTTAAATAATAGAAAAAGAAAATATCATGAACAAAAGTAAACTAAAATAAAATAAAATCCAATCTCCTACAAAAGAAAATTAACACGAAATGATAAAAAAGTATAATAAAATGACATAAATTAAAATTAGAATAACACATAATAAAAACGATTAAACTGAAATAGAATAAAATAAACTATTGAATAAAAGTAGGTAAATAAGATACGAAAAACACATTGAAGCGTTCACTTTATTTTTTCATTCAAAAATGAATGATGACAGAAGCTGCTTTAAAAAATGTAGGAGAAACTTTAAGCCAAATTTAGGAAAAAGGAAGACAAAGAAGGTGCAATTAAATCTTGCTACGACGTAAATTTAACAACAGCAGCAGCAGCAGCAACAACAACAACAACATCACTTATTACAGTTAATACTTTTACTTAGAGCAACAATTCGCCGAGGAGCAGCGATGGCGATCATGTTTGACTAATGGTTCGTCATAAATTAAATCTCTATCTTACACAAATCTGAGAAAAAGCAAAACGCCCAGAAACCAAAGCTAACGGAGGTGGGAAAAATTCGTGTTACTTTCTCAAAAAGGTCACAAAAATAAAGGAAAAAACCAGCCGACATTTGTTCAGTTGCTTTGAAACAAGAACAAAAGAAAGTGAAGCGAAGAATAAATAAGCAAAAATAGAAAAAACAATATTTAAGTTTGTGATTATTAAGTTAAGATTATTAGTACCATTAAAGTTGAACTGAAAGAAGCTTGAGAAAATAACAATTGGCAAAATGAAGGATTTGAAAGAATGAAGAATGATAGAGTTGTATAAACAGACCAATCGAGTTGTATAAACGAACCAATTGAGTTGTGTAAACAGACCCATCGAGTTATGTAAACAGACCGAAGCAACAACATGGAGGGAAACAATCACATCATTGACAGATCCGCATCACAGCAACCACGAAGCTTTGGCTTTGCTCCCCATTCACGGCTCGTCTTGAGCCCATTTCTGTCAACCTTCCCGGCTACTTGACCGTCTGTTTGTGTGTCTGTCCGTCAAACTGCTTGGGAAAGTGAACTTGTAACTAATTCCTCAGAAGAAGAAAGCGCAAATAACCACTTTTACAGCTTCCGCTACAAACTGCTTCTTTTTCGCCTTCTCCTCTTCATCTCATCTCTTTCGCTGGCTGCTCTTCCTTTCCCTCATCTTCTTTTTGACCTTCTTCAGCGTCATGCTGCACGGCAGCAAAATTCAATTATTTCTCAACACTTTAATTTAATTTCTACTTGAATTCATTAGTTTTTGGTTTTTTGGTGTTTTCATTTCGGAAAAACGCCGAAATGTTTTTAGGTAAGTGAAACCTAAACTTATTTTCGTTAGAATTTGTGTTTTTATTACTTTTTTAATATTTCTTTTATTTAAATTCGTTTATTATAAATTTTCAGCAGTTCTCCGTTATTAAATTTATCATATACTTTTTGCTATTATTATTTATTTGAAAATGCACAAAATTGATGTGGAAATTTCAATGTTAAACATATTTAAATGCAACCTTTTAACATCCCCATTTTAAACTAATTTTACATTATTAAATCATTATTATTTGTATTTAATATTTCACTGATTTCCTTTTAACGAATGCTTTTATTTTGATTACTCTCATTTTCTCATTTCTTTAAGTTAATTTTTATATCTTTACAGCTTTTTTGTGAAAGTGAGAAACCAAAATTGATTTAAAAATTGAATAAATTTATTTGAATAAAGTATTGAAACTACGAAGGATGAAAGATGACGTCGCAGAAGATGAAGAAAACAGGTAAGAAAATGGACAGGGAAAAAGTATTGTATTTATATTTAAATTTTGATTTATTTATGAATTTTTTTGTATGGTTTCGTTTTTCTTTTGTTCGTGCAAAAGTAATAAAAGCTCAGAAACAATTAAAAGAGTGAAAACGCTAAGGGATTTCTTCTTGCTTTTGTTTTATTAGTATTATTATTATTGTTATTTTTTCCTTCGTTACTTTTAATAATTCTCAATGGAGAAAAATGTAACAGCAAAAACTTTCATTTTCCAACAATTATAACAACAACAACGCCCAAATTTACCCCCCACCGCGAGCAGTAAACAAAAGAAAACTTTTTTCTCAGCTCAGGTAAAAAAAAAGAAGTTGAAGTTAAGATGAAAAAATAAATAGAAATTAAAAACAAATACAAATTAAAAAGAAATACGAAATTAAGTAGCATCAGCAACAGCGAAAGCAACAACAAAAGCAACAATAACTTGAGTGAATGCGATCCTCGTGACCGGAGAAAAACTAACAAAATTAACGACTTTTCCGCACTGTGACTCTTAAAGCAAATATGTCACACAACCATAACACCAACAAAAACACCAACAACCATGACAGCATCAAAGACTTGAAAGACGAAAGAAGACCGACGACGACTCGACACGATACATGACACGACAATCCCTCGCTTGCAATGGCACAGAGTCGGCCCATTCGCACGAGAGATGATGAAGAGAGGAGGAAGGGAGATGGACGAACGCATCAACTGAGAGTAAAAATACAATAAAAGCAGAAATATGCAGATTCACAGCAAAGCACGCGAATTGCTGCGAGTTGGCTGTAAAAAATAGCGTGTTTCCATCCGTTACAGTTACAGAGGAATGCATTTTTTGCACTCTTCTCTAGAAACTTCAGTTATTTGAGTCGCAACGCATAGGACTGCATAGTGTTTCATAGATCAACGGATGAAGGATGAGAAAATTCATAAAATAAATGACACGTAATGGCAACTGATATAATTGAAATTCAAAGAATAAAAAAGTAAAGTTAAGCACAACAGTGAGTAAAAACAATTAATATATTTTCATGTATACAATAATATCACATAGAAATTTTTACTTTGCTTTTTCGCGAAATAGAAAATTAAATTCTGAAATTAAATTAAATTTAGAGTAAATTACAAATTAAGAATCGACGAATGGAATTTCCGATTTTCATTTACTCCAGAAATTAAACATTTTATACAAAGTTTAGCACCTCATTTCAAGTGCACAATGGCTATAATAGTAATAAAAGCCGCTAAACTAACAGCGATCAAAACAGCAGTTACAATTTTTCATACTCGGAAGAAGAATGAATCAAAGTCGCAACGAAGGCGCACTTAAAATTAGGAGCGTGAGTAAAGAAAAGTTTAAACTAAAGACAAACGCCAAATAACAAAATATACACAACAAAAAATGTAGCAGGAAATAAAATAGAAGCAAGAAAATATCAGAAAATGAATAAATCCGAAAAGGTACTGAGATTTGTGTAAAGTAGTTAAAAAGAAGTAAAACTAATTTAAAGAATGAACTGAAATGGCTAAAAATCGTATTAAGCGTTAATTTAAATCACTCGTAGTTAAGGTAGCAAAGGTAAGAAGCCAGAAAAAGATAAGACGACTTCAAGAAATGGTGTCAAAAACACTTTCATTTAATTAAGGCGCTCCATTAACATTCAAATATTGAATAGTTTCTGGGAAAGTAAATTGAATGCAACGAAAATTAACGATGAGTTGAAATTATTAAGTATAATTTTATGGTAAATACCATAATTTCCACAAATAAATGCATGTTCTTAGCGTTTCCGGGTTTAATCGTTGTAAAAGACGAAGAAAACAACATCAACATTTGGAAGAGGCGCCCTTTCAATCATTTAATGTGTGTTTGTGTGGGTGCGTAACGGTATAAATTAAATGTGAGCTGATGATGAAAGCTGTGGGAAGTTTTTGACCGTTAATAAACACTGAGTTAAAAGGAAGGAGACATTTTTGAAAGCAATGATAGATGTCATTGAACATTATCAGTCCTTCTCATTCGTCCTTCCCAAAAACCACCACCGCCCAAAATCACTGTAACGCATACGAAGGCTTGTATTGAATTTAAAGGATTTCCCTTTCTTTTTGCATTATTCTTTTCTAATGTGAACTGCTTCTTGAAATGTTTGTGGTTTGGTTATCGTTTGTCTTTTTCCCATGAAGTTTTTCCTCGTCTTTACGCCTAATTTAAATTGTTTTTCACACAAATGGAACAGTTATTCCAAGAGTTATTAAATTTTTCATAAATGTTGTTTTATGCTTCCAAAAAAAACCAACGCCATTTAAAGTACTTTCGTGTGAAAATAGAAATTATTCCACTATTCATACTTGAAAATAGAAATTTTTGATGATTATGAAGTGATAAAAATTGGTAAAAAATAAAAATTGAAACGGTTAAACAGATTGAAACTAAACAGAGAACGAGAAGCTGATCTCGTCTATTAAATTACACTCCAAAAACAAGTAATAATCACAGATGCTTCAATAATTTAATTCAAAATGACAATAATTTAATAACTCCAAAGTGAATATGCGTTGATGTTTAAAGCCATGAAACCTAAAAATAACAGCAGCAAAAATTTTATTTAATGAGCTCTTTAATAATGCAATTAGTAAAAAGACGTTCGCTTTGATGTTAGATTAAAACGTGTACCATACAAGCATAAAAATATAGTAAAAACTTCATGGAGTCATGAAATCGGAGTCATTTGCAAATTCATGAGGAGCTTCTACCGAATTTCAGTTGAGTTGCTGTTGCTGTTTACCGTTTTTCGTACACGGCAGAAGAACAGCTTTTAGCCTTTATTCCTTCCTTGAAAAACGGTACGTTATGAAAATTAATGAGGTGATGTGATAGCAGCATCGTTACAAATGAGCCACGTTGAGACGCAAGCAACCGCTGCGAGTGGGGAAGCCATAAAACGAAGCCATGAAATCTCTGCAGTTCGCACTAAACCAAATGCAACAAGTTCACAAATCTCGAAAAGTAGCCGTGAGAAATTCGGAACTTTTAGAGCATTGCATTGCATTGCATTGGATTTGGAGCGAGAAGTAAATGTGTAAATCATTTTTACTAATTCTAATAAAAGAAAATGTTTCATTAATAAATTACAAGTCTCTTCGGATAATAAATGAATAATTAAACAAAGCTGTCAGCTGAATAAAGAATAATAATTAACAGTCGGCAATTTCAAAAGTGACAACTTCATTCATGCACGCTTTTTTGGAAAAGACGCAAGCTTCGCGCAGACTTTTGCGGTGATTACCTGGTAAAGTCTGTCCTCGTGACCCAAAAATCTGCCATCATCATTAATTTTAACATGAAAATTAATACTAATGCCATTAATAATATCCCAACAATGTTCATAACAACGAAATTATTAGACAGCAATAGCATCAGACACTTCACAGTCGTCAGCAGGATGAACATCAACTTTATAAATCCTTTGCCATTAGCATCTTTATTAGCAAGACGAAGCCATCACCATCAACAATATCACAATAATCTCCACGAACAAACACTGAAAAAGAGACAGCATCAATATCACGATAATGAGCGTGGCTCTGACATCAAACGCATTCTCAGAGCATCCACTATACACTTAAAATCCATCAGTTGTGTCCTTGTTAAACAATATATTAGAGAGCTAGTTTTGGACTTTGCTTTCAGAAAATACTGTATCACGAGTTCTCCTTTGATTAGAAAGCTGAATTTCCGACAGACACTCCTGGAAAAATTAGAAAAATTAGTAACCTCCGCCCATAACTGCTTTAACGAGGGTTTTAGAAGTTGATACACTTCCATAACGTGAACTATAGAAGAGTGAAAACTTCTTTCAGAACATTTTCTGTTTGCTTAATCAAATGCTCATAACCAAAGTTGGAGGTACCTCCTTCACGAGAAAAGGAATTTTGAAAGTCCGCTTGTGCGTAAACTTGGGAAGACTTAAAATAGTGATCATTTAAAAGCGTGTGATCGCAAGGGCCACGTCCACCGAAACCAAGAGTGGTCCACCACAACTGCTACGCTTATCGTATATACTGTCCATTGCAATATCGTGTAGAAGCTATTTGATTCGCTGAATTGATGACTGCGGCGCCGATATTTTACTGCCTACTCCATATTATGTTTGATGGTGTTTGGTTTCTCAGTGAAATGGTGGGAATTAGAAAAAATTAAAATGCAAAAATTTGCAATCTTAGTGCTCACATTACGGCCGACCGAGGTTGCTGAAGAAAATCTTGTGGTTAACGATTGTTAAATGAAAATAAAATACAATAACAAGAGTGGGAAGGAGAGGCGGAGGCAGAGGAGAATAGAAGAAATCCGGTGAATAGGTCATGAATTAAATATAATGATCAGACATCGGATGGATGATGGAGGACCGAGGAAAAAATGGCACAGAAGTGAGAAATTTTTGCACAGATTCGATTCGATTGCTATTCGAGTGGCGAAAAGGTACGCGTATATAAATTATGATGTTGTGAAGTCGGTCGGTCGGACGGATGACTGCGCTGGATATCAATGTCATTAATGACATCTGTTAGGGTTTACAGCGTGGCGGGAATGAGCACAACATACTTTAGACAAATCGACGACGACGACGATGACGGCTGGATGAGTAAGAAAAATTATGCCGAGATTCTGTTGGCTGTATGTAGGTTACTTGGTGGCGGTGATGGTGATGATAGCGGTGGCGGTGGCGGTGGCAGATGACTCTTGCGGCGACAATTGAGAAACTTGAGGAGAGAAATTTGCAGAATGCATTTGCACTCAAATAACAATTGGAAAGAAAAAAGCATCAATAAACTCAACTTAACCACGGTGATCGGCAGCTTTTCGAAGAGATTAAAAGGCAACTTCACCATGAAAGAAAAGACTTTTAACCCGAAATCGAAAGGAAGAACAAACAACTTTACGTCTTAAATGACACTGCATTAAATGAGAGAATTCGCTTGTTTGTAAGAAAGAGAAGGAATGTTTCAAGTGTGGACAAAAACTGAGTACGTTGCTTCGCTTAATTAAAATTTTTTCTGGTCGCAGTAATCACCGAGAGTCAACACATCAACGCCATAATCCATCAACTGTTGACAGTTACGAGCTTTTCGCATGGCTGTTGACTTTCCACGAGACGATGTCGAAACTCTGTTGACGCAACTTTAAAAATCAAATCATTGTCAAGTTCGTGGAAACCAGAGGAATACTGCGAAAACCCATGATACACCGTGAAAATTCCAAGCATTGTTTTAGAGATTTACTTTTATGAAAGATAATAAAAAGTATTTTTTTAGTCACGGGCTTCAGTCGCTTTTACAGACATATTGGGATTTGTAAATATCTAAATTTAATTGCTCAAAATCAGTCGTTGCAATGCGTTGGTAGCCAGCGTGAAGCGATCACAGTCATGAATTCAACTCCCGACTGCAGCACATCGAAAGCTGTTATTAAAAGTATCCACAATAATATTACGAAAATCAGGAGATCACGATATTAGATTCGTATTATTTGAAATTCGTGAATAACCTTTTCCATGCCACGCGTCAAAGATTTAACCGATATAAGGCCAACATCCAGATGTTCATTTCCATCAGATTTATTACCAATTCACAAATTCCACACCGATTGATGAATATCTTCACCAAGAGACGTCATTATTAGCGGTCGCTGCGCTTTTATTTCCATCATCTTCAGCTTAAAGAGAAATGCCGCTTTAGAAATATTGGATCGATTGCGGTTGGGTAGTAAACTCATGAAAAATTTCATAAAGGGACCCAAATCAAAGATCGGTCTGTTTTTAATATATTCAAAATTTTACTTTTACGAAGTATTCACTGCTTTGTCACAATTCTAAACAAAAGATTTTATTAGAGAGTGTATAGAAAGTGAATGGCTTCGTGAAAGTGAAATGAATATTTCAAGAGGTTTTTAAATAACAATGACAATAAATATCTTTGTATTGTAAATATATTTCAAAAAGTATTTTGATTTCCTCCAGTGCAATGTCTTAATAACGATTGTAAACCGAAAATATAGCCACAACGTTCCAAGAATTCTATAGACTTAAAGTTGACTGTCGTATTTTCCGGTTTTTGGTGCAGCTACAAATTTAATAAGCAACATATTTTAAAGAAAGGCACATATGTCATAATAATAAAAGGAAAGAAACTGCCGAAATATCAAGAAAACAAAAGTTTCTTAAATAATTTTTAGAGTGAATGTTGAACAGAAACATCTTCATTAACAGTTATAAATTTTTAAGATATTTGGTTTTGATATAGAAAATGTTAATAATAATGAATTCCATCGGCTTCACTTTTACTTATTGGACTTTATCCTATGATTTATAAAATGAAAAGTGTTTTAATTTTAGTTTTTATTAATAAATAAAGTTTTGTAGTTGGGACCTTCACGGACCTTTCATTTGCTTTTTTCAAAAGATGTAAGAGCTTCGTTAATGTCGATTTTTGTACTGAAAACACTGACAAATTATTAAATTATTTACTGTTATTAGAAAATTGGTAATAATTGTAGCGTTCAATAAGATGAGACTCGATGTATTGGGATAACAAGACGTTACTTTCTTTGAAAAAGTAAATAATTATCCAAAAAAACCTCTATAATCGTTGGATAATTAACACAGAACTAATTATAAACCAACAGTGTTAACTCAGTGTTAATATACAATAGAAACTTGAGATCAATTTGAAGTAAGACGGTAAGCAGTCGGCTTCTTTCTGGCCAAACTAACCGAAAAGCTAGTAAAAAACACATTGTAGCTATCAGAATTAATCAATAAAACCGCAGGTAGTCATTTTGGGCCGATGATTGATTCCATCGCATGCTTCCTCAACCTTCTACTAGTTTAATTCATTCACTTGAATTATCCAGAGGCTACCACGGAGCACCTCTCCAACCAACCTGTTTACTTATTACGTGGGTAGAGTACAAACACACAGACCAGTCGAACCGCTTTTCAGGTGATGGCGTGTGTTACAGATGCAACTGCAAGATTCATAGTCAACATACTCTGAGCAAAAGACCGCAAACACTTGAAAATTAAATAATAATACCATTAGCCAAGTTGACGTTCTCCTTTTATGGCGCTCTGTTCCTGTGTGTCAATCTTTGTCTTTCTACAAACTGCAATCGCATTGTAAATATAGCAATTTAATAGGTCCAACAGTACTACTTTAATTTCAATGCGGAGAGACTCTGTCATTGCCTAGAGAGGACCACAAGATATCACTTCACTTTAACGAGGAACTCAATTGAAAAATAAGCACAAATTACGCCGATACAGAAGGATGCATCCGCCAGCGATCGCTACGTGATCGTCTCGTACGCGTGCCAACTGTCGTCTTATCGTCATGCGTTCATACGTTCGTTTGCCGCAGTTATCGTCGCCGAGAGCTCTCCTGAGTGGCTCCACATTCACGCGCCCGTTGATCATTCGATCGATCGGTGTTGATCGGTAACACGTTCCGTTGCGCAACATTTTCTCCGTGATGAACGGACACAATAAATGCTCATCTACTACGGATCACAAACTGTATAAACAAGCCGTTAAAATAGGTGCTCATAGGTTTGAAGTAGCTGTTCAAAGCAGGCGACCGACCGAGCCAGCGACCAGAGCATTCGGTGAAGTCCAATTCGTGCCGCGAGATGCTTTAATTTCGATATAAATGTTATCTTCACAGCTTCGCTACCGATCATATCCCGTGATCGAACCTTGGCTCTACTGACGATAATAATATGAGTGATGCATTGAAGATGGACAGCAAAATAGAAAGAGAGAGAAGTATGTGTTCATGTTTGTTTTGTTGTAATCTTTGGATTAATGGCGCTGAACTCCATTAACTTGATAACTTTGGCGGTCAAGGAACAAAAATGTCATAGAAACGAATACTGAAACAAAAAACTATGGACATCTGATTTACGAATAGGTAAATTCCCTCATAATCCTCACATTTAAATAAATAGATAAATAATACATAGTGGAAATAATGCATGAGCCTCTATTCTTTTCTATACTACTCTATTCGTTTCCTGTACACAGGATTATATTAGAAAAATAAAGATGTCATGCATTCCTCGGCTACGTAATATTATAACCCCAACAAAAGTCTTCATGAGGAGAGCAGTTCAACTTAAATTTTCAACGTGAAGTGCAGAGTAGTGCTACCAGATGATGGTACACATATTTATTACTCGGAAAAATAAATCCACACAGTAAGGTACTGTTTTCTTTTGATGTAAAACAACAATCTGGAATTGCTCATGAGGAGGAAAACCGGGCAAATTGGGTAATCGGTTTACCAATCAAACGACATAACCCAGGTTAGCTTGACAACAAAATTTTGTTTTAATACGATGTTTACCGTTTAAAATAGTCGAGGATTCGTAACCGTTTATGCGGTTTACTAAATGGAGAAGCTTCATGATTGCAAAAATTGCCTCATAGCTGCAATTTCCAAAGAGACAGCACTGTATATGTTATTTATTTTACATTTGTTTGATATCATTCCTTTTTATTTTTAATGATAAGTAGGAGTTTGATTAGGTACTCGCTTCCTGCTCACGGAAATGTGATGCAAAAGCGTACATGATTGGGGAAGCGGGCAAATTCAAGAAGAGTTATAAGAATATAAACGAGGAAGCTGATGTAGTCTAGAGAAATGGAAAAGAAAAGAAAGATGAGGATCAAATGGATACCGATGACAAATGGGATGATGAAGCACATTTACCCACTTCAGCATGGAAGTGAAACGCCTAATTGATATTCCCTTTCGCTAGTTGCAGTAGATAGACACTTAGCATTTGTAGTGGATAAGAAATTTTGCTAGTGTTTGTCTTCTTTCAACGTTGGGCACAGCACCGATTCCCTTTCATCTTTGCAAATTTTCTCCGTTGACTCGAACGTCAGTTTGCAGATTTATTGTTGCGTGGTATTTGTAGTTTTTTCGCAAGACTTGAGGGCTTCTTTCCATTACGTTACTTTCCACTGAAGGAAAATTTGCTAATCATTTTTCTTTTGCGCTTTTCTTTTACATTCAAATTGAGATAGTACCTAGTTTTTTCTTGCAGCGATAGAGATAATAATGCTTTGTTAAGTTAAATAATCATGAGGTTGGTGATGGTTTGCAGAGATGACGATGATTATATTGTGGCTGTTGGAAATGATGCTTCTGCAGTATGACTTTCTATGCGTCAGTATGAAAGCCTGAAGTGATTGGTTTTTATAGTAATTGGTTGTTGTTGGACACGTTTTTCTGTCCTTAAGCTTGACGTTGTAGTTTTTTTATTGCTTTACCTGGAAGTCATCATCTCCATCTTCATCAAACATTTTTCTGAATTGAAATGCTGCTCGCTTTTGCCGTGCCTATGATGATGCTATGTCTATGTTTCTAACTGAATCTAAGGTCAAAGTCGGAGTCTTAGATGCCAAGAAACTAACTACAAGTAACACATTGAAAGATTTTATGTGTCTACATTGATTAATAATAAAATATTTCTTTAATAGTTATTATAAATCTCATCACCACTTATTTAATTAATATCTAAATAGACGCTTCTAACCCAACAAAAGATTCACCACCTGCGAATTTCTAATCAGTGCAAAGTCAATTCAGATGAATGCTGTATACAGTCCACGGTTGGCGCAACGATCTGGACAAATTGCAGATGTGGAAGCTGCTTGTGGTGCAGGCACTCAATACGTAGCGAATTAATCACTTTTACACCAGGCAAAAAAGATGAAATAAAAGAAACATGGAAGTCATAAGAACATGTTAGGAATTCATAATGGATATTGCAATAAAAGTATGCGAACAAAGGAGATGGAGAAGTGTTAAAGAAGTAACATTCTCTTATAGAAAAAATGAATTGAAATGTTTGATTCTACTATAAAACATAAATATGGAATTGAAGGAGAAACCCGTAGAAGAAAAATATTTTGTAAGAACAAATCGAAAAGATTTATTGGACTCCCGTGAAAAACGAGAAAAGACATTTTGGAATTCATAATCACGGCTGTCAAACGGATGCTCTTAAGTTAAAGTGCTCACAAGAAACACTGAGAAGTTTCTGTTAAAAGGGAAACAAAAAAGACTTAGCATTAAAATTAAATAGAAGATTACAAAGAAACAGGCCGAAAAGTCAAAAAAGTTCTAAAAGCTCTAACACATAAATTAGACATCATTAAAAATTCAGCAACTGGAAAATTACAAAACATATCCAGAATACATTAAAAGAATAATTTAAATAAAAAACAACAGAGGGAAATTTGTACATAATTTCCCGCTGTAGATTTTCTATAACGAACGAGGAGAATAGTTGAAAATAGAGAGCCAAAGAAAAACTACTTTAACATATTAAATACATTGCGAACACGAAGAAGTGTTTCTCTCCCAAGATCGTTGCAACAGCAAGAGAACAGAAATGTTAAAAGCCACAAACAGCCAAAGAGTGGACTGAAATAAGAGAAAAAGATCGTCTGTTGAGAGGTACGGAGATCGCGGACGTTTCCTTTCAGCTCGTTATGCTGTAGGAAGAGAAAGGGAGAGAGCTAGCAAGACTTGAGAAAACGCCACTCGTTAAGAGGAGAAAATCGCTGTTGCGGTTGGGGTTCGATTTGTTGTTGTTGGTTCAGTGCTTATGCTAGAGCTAGTCGATATTTGTAGTACAGTTCGTTATTTTCTTTAGTTGTTTGTTTGGTTATAACTGCGGAAAGAGCGTTCGAGCGACGAGCGGAGTTGCTTGCTTTTTACTGGACTAGCCGGTGCTGGAGAATTGGGAGCTGTTGCTGTCGTTCGGTTCGGAAAACTGTTCACTTCGCGCACCAAAGACGAAGAAGAAAATTATTAAAAGACGCTGCAACTGCTCGCTGGGGAGCATTTGTATCGCTGTGCTGTTGGTGGCTACATGTCCGTTAATAACTCTTTGAACCTAGAAGTTTTTCATTAAGCTGAGCAAGTGGCAGACCGCAGAGTGTGGAATCGTCTGTTGAACGGATACGTGTTTTATTGCATGTCGGTCTACCAGATTCATCTCTGTGTGCGCAGTGAAGAACAGTTAGTTGACATTATTGCGAAGTGAAAGAACCAGCAACAGATACACAAAGCAGAAGGTGAAGGTGAGAATAGGAATCGATTTGCAAAACCAGAAACAAAAGAAAATAAAGTAAAGTCCTTAAAGTGCTGCGAACAGTGTTCGAGTCGTGTATGTGTATGTGAGTGATAAAACTGAAACTTACCGCAAACTTAAAGTGTACCGATTTTATGCAGTTTATTTTACTCAAAAATATGGCATCGCCAACGGTTTTATGTGTTGCGACGCTGCTATTAATCAGCTCCATGGGCCTGTTCGACCTGTGTATGGCTGATCCGGAGTATCCGGGTGTGATTGAAATCGTCGGCTACAGCAATCGACGCGCTCGGACTCACTACGCGCCCGTCTCCTTCCGAGGACGAGGACGAGGTCAGACGGATGACCAGCCGCCGTCCAAAGTGCAGGCCGACATCGAGACGGTGAAGCAGAACATCGAGAAGTACAACAAACTGCTGACACTCGACACCAAAAACCTTCCCGAGTCGCAGAAGGACATGTTGGAGCGTATTGTGGAGCGTGTTGCGCGTCTGAAGGAGTCGCTGGACGTGGTGCGGGCCACAACAGCCACGCTACCCAACCGAACTGTGGAAGCGGTCACATCACTCACCACAGACGCCGCCACCGACGTCGCTCCGGAAGCCGAAACCAATCCGACGCTGGTATTCGACGAGACAACGCTTCTGCAGCTACAGACATCCGCGGAGGAGTACGCACCAGGTCAGGGCGTCACTTCACAGACCACGGGCATCCGTGATTTGGGCATCACTACCGAACAGTCCACTGATATCACTGCTGACGATGGATCGAACGACGTTGACAGTTCCAGGGAGTACGAGTCTACTACAGAGACGCTCCTTACCGATGCCACCGACGCAGATCAGCAGTTCGTGGCAGCACGTTCGAACAACCGCAACATAGCGGCGATTACCGCGTCCGACATAATGCCATCGGCAGGCAGCTCCACACCACTCACCACCTCGGCAGGGAACCAACGCACTCTTAGCACCAACGCAGTGAAGACACAAAAAACACGTGCCACGAAGCGCCCTCTAGCGAGCAGCTCCACTAAAGTCACCTCGGTCAGCACGTCGAAGCGGGTCGGAGGTCAGCGACCAGGCCTGTCCACGGTGGCGCTGCGCAAACAATCCACAACCAAGCAGAAGTTCCCTGCTGCCTCAATTACCACGACACAGCCAAATCAAAAGGTGAAGATACAGCAACAACAACAGCAGAAGGTGACTGAGAAGTTTGCAGCAAGTGCCACCACACCGAACGAACAAATCCATCAACAGCAACGAACACCGCAGGCTGGGAGCTCGTTGGGTTCGGGAGCGCCGGCGTCCGGACCTTCGCCGTCAGCGGCTTCCTACGGTGCGGGCACTGAGATGATCTACGATGCCCACGTGAACACCTCGGCCATAATAGACAGTCTGAACCAAGCGCGAGAAGACTTCTACCAGCAGAAAGTCAGCGGAGCCAACAAGGATAAGGTAAGTGAAGGGAAGGGAATGCCAAGGTAAGTGAAGGGACACGATACATTGCATTTGTGCAAAATTTATCATGACTCCCTTCTTCTTACCAATAGTTTTTTTCCAATGGAATGGTTTTCTCTCCTGTTTTGAAAAGTGGTACTCAAGAAATTCCACACCATAAATCCATGGAAAATAATCAGTTAACAAGAGACATAAAAAATAAATAGCAAAATAACCGCTTGAATGAATAACTTCTTCACTCATGTTACTTAGACGAAGACTGAACAAGAAATGCAAAATCGAAATGAGGAAAAATATCACTTGATATGTCAGCTTCGAGTTGCCCCTCTCACTCCCCTCTTTTTTATCATTTTGAGTCTGTCCATCCAATCACGCATTCATCCATCCGCGTGGCTATGCGATCAAATCGGATTTTATTCAGTCCCAGCAGGTCTGACCTCCCAGCGGCATCTCTAGCATGGCGCTTGTCTCCCGAATAACTTGGACTCTGTCCTCCTTAGCCAATTGCTGACAGCAGCTGCAGTTACACCCTGCAGCTACAAAACGAGGCCACGTTCCTCGAGTTGTCATGATTCCGAGCTCAACTCTGTTTTGCTCTTGAGCTAGCAACAATGTTCATGGTTCATGTTCGTCCTCTCGTCTCTTAGTCATGGCCTGCTACTCTGCATAGACTGTCTGGACGTTGCTGCTGGTCCGATGTCATTGTTGACATCCTTACATGGAATTCATGCTGGCTATTAGCAATTCTCACGTTTTCCGTTTTATTGCTCATGTTGTGAGCAGGCAACCGCTTGTACAGCGCATACCAATTGTCTTCTTTTTTTCTTTCCATCTTGTACGAAATGTAATGTGACTGGATCCAACAAATGGACCGAAATAGTTGAAGCAGGTTCAAGACCAAAAACATGAGTAACTTGAAAAGCAAATAACCATAAATCCACGTGAACTGGTTATTTTTTTGAAACTCCATCAGAGGATAATGGCAATTGAAGTCTCTGTCGCTATTGATAATTGCATCCTTCGGACTCCAACTTCTACATTCCGAGCTGTCATCAATGATTTTCTTTTTCTTTCCATCTCAATGCTTGGTTGGCTTCGGTCCGTCGTAGGTAATTTGTTACCAGTGACCTATAAATTATATGCGCATGTTTTCCGAACACCACATCACATGTGAAAACCTCACTTCAAATCCAACCGCAGCACTCCAAGCAGACTCCACCGCTTCACCCTGTAACTAGACACCACAGCAACGAACCACTTCGTCCTCTCCGGACGGTCGACAGCCCACTTGAGCCCCACACACTTCACTGCGTCGTCGGACAGACTTAATGCCAGTTGAAAGATTTATTTATATACAATACGTTTGCAAAAAGTTGCATTTTTGTCACTTTTGCACAGAGATATGATGTAGCAGCTGACAGATGTGATACCGGCGATTTGCAATGTCAGTCCATACACATACAAACACACTTATTCGCAATTTTCTTTTACTCTATGGTCGCCTGTTCATATGCATTTACTACATTTGTTCACTTAGCTTTAATAACTGACACTTGTTAATAGCCACGCTTGGACACAACGAAGAAAAACCCGTTGACAACTACAACTTACATGTATAAATACACAATAAATATGTACATAAGTTGCCGCTTGATTTAACTTCAATATTTGCGTTGTAGTTAGTTGCTTATCTTAGTTTCATTACGTACTTACTCAATCGCCATTCTTTCTTTTATGGTGTCTATTACAATAACTGTTAATGATAGATTTATTGTGAACTCACCTGCAAAGAGATTACAACAATAAACGTGTTAATTATGAAATATTTTCTTTTCAAATTAAATAACTAATCAGAAAAATGACAATGAATTTAATCTGCTTGAATAGAACACGAATATTTAAGGAGTTATTTTCTATTTAGGCCGGGAAAACTTTTATAAAATAGCAGATAATTAAGGAATATCACTAAAATAAGAGTCCTCTTTCTACATCTATTTTAAAATCTTATAAACTGGGATTTAATGTATTTAATCTTCCTTTCTCCACTGTGCGAGCGATCGACCAAACTGAACCAATGATTTTATGTTTACTCTAATGCATAATTAGAAGTCTTCCAAGTATGTGATATTCTATAGAAGAATATACTCTATGGAAGCCGGCACACTTAACCTTAGGATGTCTGCAACTGATTGTAACCGATCAATCGATCAGCAACTAGGAGACATCATAATGTTTAATATTGCATGTGTAATATTCACTTCTCTAAAAGTCTTTAGGGTAGACAACATTTAACACTCCATTTTCTGCTTAATGATTTTAGGTTTTAGTATCGTATTTTTTTTAATAAATGAAAAACCATTTACAAAAATAACCTTCACATTGGTATTAATACAGAGCTGACAATTAGATTGGAAGACTAAATGAAATTCAATAATCTGTTAATTTGTTTGTTCAAAACTTTCATTGACCCAGTTGTACTACAATTTTATTTACATATATACGACGGTTTTAGTTTCTTTAGCAGATCTTCATAGATATTATAGAAAACGTTTACAGCCGAATTTTAACTATTAATAAAACTTACATAAATCCACTTATTAACAAGAGTCTCAAATTAAATTCAACTCAAAATAAGACAAAGGAGAATAAATTCAGTTGGAAAAGTAATAAATACCAAGAAAAATATTATTAAAAATCCACATCGAATATAAAATGGAAAACGAATAAATGGAAAAACAATAAATTATCGTATTACCGAAAATAAAAGTGTTGAAAAGGCACAAAAAGAAAAGGTGTCGATATAAATTTAATAAGCTGAAAGTGAGGAGGAATTAGAAACCACATAACATTAAAAAGCTATTGGGAACCTATCACATTCATTAATAATGTTCACAAACGATGATTTTAAGTTGTACTTCACTGATAAGGACAAGCGAAATATTAAAATAATTCCTACATTTAATACGAAGTTAGTTCATAAAACAAGAAAACGTGATTAAATTTTAATGTATAGAATACATTACATAGATAGATATATGTGCATATATATACCCTTGATTGCATCTTTGCAACACTTTCGCTTCCATTCCACAAACATCCTAAGACTTAATCTAGATCCAGAGCTATTTCAGCTTAATTAATAGCTTTGAAAGCATTCAGCTATTAATGAGCCCACAAAGGATTCGCTGTGATTTTTCTTTGTTCGAAACAAAAGGAAAAAAAAGGATACACGAGGCTCCAACCATAAAAGTGCAGCATCTCAGTCATGTGCTCAGTCATGCAGTCATTTATTAAAGGGTAAATTTATGTGCCCCGAAGCGTACAGGGAGCTCCTCAGATCCTAACTTAATCACCAACTTAACTTGGTCATTAACTGACTTTGCTGTCATTAGTCTAGCCAACTTCGTCTCTTCCTTTGGCTTTTTACAACTCGAAATATTCTTGGTTAAAAGTTAAAATACATTTAAATCGCAGTAAGATTTAATTTCATTAATTTTTTTTTGTGTCTGCTCTTTTTATTTGTTTTCGAAATTGTCCACATTAAAGTAAATAAATGTCGAATGTATTGTAAGAAATCCACATTTAAATATCAGCTTATTTTTATTATACACGAAGGTAGCTAAAGTGGTTATTAGCGTTGCCGACATGAAGTGCCCTGCAGCAGATCGTTTTTCTGCCTATGGAAAGAATTTAATAGTTAATCATTCAGCAACGAGAGAGTTACAAGCAAGAGTGAGCAAAGGCGAGTTTCTGTGGTGCAAATTATCATTGCTTTCTTGATGGGTCTTCGGCTTTTTGTTTAAAGAAACTGCTTAATGGATGAGCATACTTTTTCTGTCCGTTCGCAACACCTCCCCTCTACTTAACAAAATGCCAGCAGCAGCAGCTGTCGTCATGATTGAACGGCGCAGTTGGCCAACCGAAAGATTCGAACTGAAGAAACGCTTTATTTCGATGTCGATCGTCAGTAGCATTTTTAATTTGTACACTGCACGGTGCGAACACTTTTCTATTAATTTCTGTGTCTTTACAATATAATGATCATCGTGATACTAATGATTATGATGGTGATCCTCATTGAACTATTATAAACTACGATATTTTCAAATATAGGAAGAGTTTCATACAGTCCTCAAATCTGAATCTAAAAGAATTTCGAGATTAATTTCTATTATCGAAAAAATTCTATGGATGATAACTAAAAAGTATCTATATAAAGTATCTATAGAAATTGCCATAATAAGGGTAAAATCAAAGATAAAATCACAGACAAATATGATAACATAAATATTCAAATTGATTGAAAACAACACATCAATAAACGAAGAACATTCCTTTGACAAAGGAATGTTTCTTGACAAACTGCAAATGATAGAAAAGGAAATCTGAAAACAGAAAAAGATTTGAAACCAGAAATGAATACTGAATTTATTCGTTTCTCAAATTTATGCATTTAGCAGTCGAATTTAGAACAAGCAGCAACCCAGTTAGCCAAAAGAGCATAAAGTTATGTGAGAGGTGGAAGGGAGCGGTGATTAATATTGGTAACAACGAACCAGCCGCAACCACAAGAAGCAGCATTAAAACGTAATGGGGAAAAAGTGAAAGAGCAGCAATCAAAATAAGAAAACAGCAATAATAATAAAATAATGGTAAAAATAACAATAATCGTAATAGTAATAAACTAATCGAAATTATTTTGATAAAATAGTAACAAAAATGGTTGATAAAATACTACATATAAGAATGTAAAATTGAATAAAGCAGCAATAGAAAAAGAAACGACAGATTTTCAAAGACTAGTCAGATAATTAAAAGTTAACTATAATGGCTCAATTCCATTATTCATTGAGTGTCCTTTCTTCTTTGCAAAAATCCACGGTTAATTAATGTACATTTGTGTAATTATATCTGAAATTCTGAAAATTAAACTAAACATTAAAAAGCGACAGAGTATAGCTCTAATATTATTTGTAGATCATCTGTAGACTTTGCAAATGTTATTGCTAGAAAGAATTCTTCAAAGTTGGACACGAAAGTTCCCGTAATATTGTTATTGGTCTCGTAGAATTTATATAATTTGGCAAATACCAAAACCTTATAGAGCAGCAATGGAAAAACCTTTCTAAATCGTTTTAATTATCTTTTTCGAATTCGTATCTTTAAAATGTAATTATGTGTGTAGCGCACGAGTAAAAAGCTGTATAGAATCTTCTTCCTCTTCTTTCTAGTGCTTGGCTAATACTAAAAAGACGAATTAAGCATAAAAGAAGAAGATGAAACCAAAGTGTAGCTAATAAACTCGAACTGTTTCAATTTTAATTCGAGTTGTATCTGTAATCGAAGAGGTGAACACGGATATCATAGATATTTCATATCATTGGCAAGACATCCGTTTCGATTTATTACAATTTCATTGGCATAACTAACGGGATCAATTTAAGACCTGCGTTAACGTATAACACAGGCATCGAACAGACCGAAATCGCCTTCTATTAGAGAACATCTCTTGCAGTTCCCATCACCGCACAGAAGATGGGGAACGAAATTTCCATCTCGGCATCATCAGAGGTGAACATGTGTTCGTATATACGATATTGTAATAAAAATAGAAACGATCTCTGATCGCTGATTAGAACACGGATCTGTATTAACCAGAACCCATTTCGAAAGCCGTAAATTATTCAGCAAATCGAAGTAATTGTACAAGAACAACGATACCAAAAACCAGATCATCATTCAAACAATAAAAAAATATTCGTAGCAATTGTTTTTGTGCGAACATTTGGAAGTGTTACACAAAATCGACATTATATAGAGCGGCACTCAATTTCAGTGAAATGTTTTTAAAGCATAGCAACAGGAACAATATAACAGCAACCACAACATGCCTGGCCAAGTGTAGAAACGCAATTACTATTGGATATACGGTGACCGGTAGCTGTCGTGCAACTTTTACTCAAGTTTGAAAGCTTTAAATGTGGAAAAGTCATAAATTAAGACGATCGAATTGTAAAGTGGGCGGATTATGAAAAAAAGATGGACTGGTTCAGTTTCCTTTCCAAAGGAATTAAATTAAACCTACATAAATTAATATGTAGTAATATAAATTATAATAATACATAATAAAACACATCTGCAACCAATAATTTACTCTTTTTCACAATCATTCATCTGTGATGTTGGCTTAATATCTCCTACAACGAGCTCATTCATATACACATCTATACTCGTTTCCTTCTACTTCACTCGCCTGTGCAACTCGTCTGCGGTCTCTACTTGGCTGATCATCTCTTCTTTTTCTCATCGATTCATCGTCGGCTCTTGTCAACTCGTCTCTTCTACGGGCTTGTCCAGCACTACTCCTTGTCAAGTTCTTCCTCGATTTAGGATATATGTCTGTTCTTCTCGGCTGTCCTATTCTTTCGTGCTTGGGTACACTTTGATTACCCTAAAACCCACTCAAATATTTGAAGTCGCTAACATTTCCCGATTCACTCGTTCACTGGGTAGTTATTGCTTTTGTGACTGAATTGTAAAGTTCAGAAATTTAAACTTTTAATTAATCGATAAACTCTGAATTCAGCATCCGTAGTCATTCAGCTTTTCCTACTTTTCTTTATTTTGCATCCGGTTTCCCTTCTTAGGTTTGAATTATTGACATGTCTTCTAACCTCGATTTCCAACTAGTCCCTCGATTTTCTTCTCTTTACACAGACTTTTGTTAAGTACGCTTTTTTGATAGGCTTTTTACTCTTCTCTCTAAATTTTTGCCATAGCTTACGATGTTTTCTTTTTTGCTACATTTACTTAATAATTTGAATGACCTATAAATGCGTTTAACCGAATTTTAGAGGCCTCCCATTTCTTGAGTGGAGTTTTTCTGGTTCTTGCTGTTGAAAAACTATTCATTTCATGACTTTTATGTTTTGTTACTGAACTTCTTGATTTGTATTTGGCATAAACTTTAATGATTCCCAGACATATCTTGGCATTTTCGCTTTTATTTTCTAGCCTTATTGGGCTTAGATATTTTGAAATCTTCTGCCAATTGTCTTCACTTTTATCCAAAGCTTCCTTCAACCTCCTTTCTAATTTTTACGTTTCGATACGCTCTCAAGAAAAATGGAATTTTCGATTAAAATATGATATTAAAAATTTTAACTTTCCCTTCTGCTTCGGTACATCTTTGAAGCAATGGAATTCGGCGTGGTTTTCATTTAAAATAGGGTTTTTTGCATCCTATTCATGGACTTTTCATGGATTGCAAATTATGCTACAAAATCTTTTGCTGTTGCAGCTTCTGCTTTGATTTTTGTGCTGTCGATTTGTCTTGATGTTGTTGTTGTTGTCATTTTCCTTTCCTTTCTTGTTTTTGTTTTTAAAAATGCAAAATTTTGCATTGCAAATTCTTGCATCTAGATTTCTCTACATCTGTCCGTCTCCGTGTTCGTCTCGTCGCTCTTTTCGCTGGATACGTTGGGTCAGATTGTTGATGGTATCTCATAAATGTGCAATTTTATTCTGGCATGCAAGGAAAATATTTATAAATATACAGTGAGGAAGCTAAATAAATAAAAAACAAAAGAAATTACAAGATGGGAAACAAAAGAAAAAAATTGTCCATCGCCACGATTGCTATCAATCAAAACATGCGAAAACGAGGTTCGTGTTTTTACAAGGTAACAAAGCATAAGTTGGCCAAAGCGCATCAAATTATTGACTGACTCACCTCCAAACAAGGTCAGAATTCAAATAAGAGAGAACAAATCCTTCTCACGCTGCTAGCCAAGCAACAATAGCAGCAACATAGAAAAGCTGAACAGAGGACCAAAAGAAGAAACACCAAAAATTGATGTCGTCAACAGCGGCAACAATGCCAAAAGCAACATCAGACACCAAATTCAGACAGAACCATTATAGCAACAAATTGTCCATGGAAACTAAAAGCTAGCGAAGTGCATATTAGGGGGAACAACCACAACAACAACAGCATTTATCAGTTAGTAGATGATTCAAACCATGCAAAATGCTGTCGGAAAAAAGCAAATCGAAAAACTATGCAAAAAGATGCTACACCAAAGATGCCAAAACTGGTCGAATCGCCGGTTCGTTCTGCCACGTTTTCCACGAAGACACCAATTAATGGTTTGTAGCTGGGAGGCACGAATTGCCAACTGGACAGAACTAAAAAACTAAAAATAATCCAGCGAAAGCATAGAAAATTCATAGATTACAGAGTAAATTGGCGGCAAGGTTGGGGTATGGTGAGGAAGGTGAAGGGGAAAGAAGACGAAAAATAGTAGTCCGTAGATGGTTAGATCAAGTGAGAATAATAATAGGTCGAGTGGGTAGCGCGGAGTGGTGCCTGTTGCGTGGCGGTGGCTTCGTTCGAATTTCAGTTCCTCGACGTTTTTTCTTTCGATGTGAAAAGTTTATCAGCATCAGCAGCAGCATCAACATTTGCAGCGCCCGACGACTACAACAGACACCAGTTCACAAAAAATGGTGTCCTATTTTCGTGATGCAGCTTCAGAGCAGCGACTACGGATCGTTTTTCGTACTGAACACTGCGATGGTGGCAACTCCGATAAGCAGCACTGGCGACAAATGACTCCGAGGACGTGCGGCATAAAAATACTATGGTTTTTTTTTCTGCGTTAGAAACGAAAACGAAAAATGTACACAGCATCGGGCTGAGGTTGGCCCAGTGAAAGTCGTTAAATTATTACGGTATAAAGTCGATCTTTCTGATTTTCGATTAGAATCCAGCACAGGAAATGCTGGAACAATGATAAATGGCAGGACGAAGGTGGACGTTATTTAAAACTCCTGACTACTTTTGTTGGCAATTATCTTAATGTTAATAGGAAATAGAAATGTCTAGTGAGATTAATAACCAAGCAACGTAACGCAATTTTCCGTTCTTTTTACTGTATCTGAATCTATTGAAATCTTTTAAAAGCTTTTGTTATCTGCTGGTGAGGAGCCAATGAAACCGCGAAACCGATATCGCAACTGTAAAAGAACAACTAATCATCATTAAACCTGGAACTGTGGATATTTTTGCCTGTGCAGATCACAAATACAAATCATATTCACAGAAAACAAGAAAATTAGAAAAGAATGAAAAGACTTGCGTTAAAAACATGGCAATAACAGTAAAAGTATTTAATACAGCGACGAAAGCAGAAAACCAAAACCACCAAACGAATAGAAACAAAAGCAAGAAATTGGTTTAAACACCAAATTGATAGACGTGGTACAGTTGCAAATGATGAAGGAGGTGATGGAAACGGTGATAAAGTTGAAGATTATAACACTGATGATCATAATAATAAAGCCAATGACAATTATATTCAAGAATTTGACTATACTGAAGACTATATTTGACTATATTCATTTATAATAAAGGAGATATTATTGCAGATGATAATAGAAATTATTAACGTCGAAGGCGATGATGATGCCGACGATTATTACCATAAGAATTATAATAACGATATCAATAATAATTATGATGATTACTTGAATATTCTTGAATATTGGCAACAGAAAACAGATTAAGCAAAAATATAATAACAAAACAAATGCCACAGATGATAGATTTGTTAAATTTTATACGGTTTTAATACACCGTTAGTTGAGTTAGTTTTCTATTATGCAAAATTAGACACAGCATCAATGACAAAAGACTTACGTTATCCTACAAATGAGCAACATATATCGAAAAATTACTGTATAAAGAATACCGGCTGCTGTTTTAATCCGCTGATTGCGAAGAAAAGTTATTGAAGGAAAACAAAAGACTTCAGTAAATAATAAATGCGATATAAAGAACTGACGGTTTGAAAACCGATCGCTGGACTGCATAAAAATAGAGCAAAGCAACCCTAGACTAGAAAAAAAAGAAGAGAAGTACGAGTTGAATTTAAAAGACGAACAAACAGCATAAAAAATTACGAATAATAAAAATTTGACTTTTCAAAAGTTAACCGCAACAAATTGCCTTTTTCACCAAAACCCGGCTTGGAATTGAGTACAAAAGTAGATCGAAAAGAAGAAGAAATAAGAGACTTTTTGGACAGTATTAAAGGACTTTAAGCTACAACGATAACGTCTGTTATTAACAACAATTCTTTAAATCTTACATGAACGATGGATTCTCTACAGCTGAACGGATAATTGTCCATCAGTAAAGAGTTATACTGGAGAACATCTCTGAAATATTCGAAGGTAGAAAATTCAAATGCGATGAGAATGATTATAAACGGTGGATGATAAAAAGTGCAATAAAAATACAGTTGCAGTTGTAATTTAAGAATCCATCAACACCTCATCCAATCGCTGACCGGTTGGCGGCCGGAGGAGCAACGAAACAGAAAAACTCATTTCAAAAATACATCAGCGAACAGCAAGCATCCAATGGCTCAAGTTGCTCCACCAGCGGCCAATCGCAGCGGAAGCGTAAAAGAAGCGATCGAGGAAATGGCATGAAAAAGCAATTCCATGGCGATTCCATGGCTGCTGAGGGGACAGAAGTGTGCGGAACAGGGACATGTATGTTTTTATGTGAGGATATCTTTTCGTGGATGCTTTTCCAAAAGAACAGCAATGAAAATAAAGAAAACTTGAAATTGATTTATTCGAAAATAGTTGCAGTTGCTGGTGCTGCTGTTGACTCACATCACACATACGAAACACCAGAATCACCAAAACGCACAAAGCGCGCACGCAACAAACTTGTTTTGCGTTTTCTATAAGAAGTTTTAATCTTTTTATGCAGATTTTGATTCAAAACGATTTTTACTGCAGGCACGCATCCACGCACCAGCACAAACACACGCACACAAACAAATCTCAGTCCATTTTGTGGTGATTTCGAAGTGGTCGCTTCTGGGTTAAGCTTTTCATTTAATCTCTCGTTAGGACAACGCAGCGCCTGCCATCGATGAAAAACGATTTACGTGGAGTTACTTCAAAGCGTTGCCATTCTTCCACATATTTTTTGTTTATTCACATAAAATATTCATTGCGTAAATCGTCCATGTTTATCTGTCTTTTTTCCCCTTCCAGTTTCTTTTTTAATAGAATCTTTTATTTGAAAAATTCCTCAATTTCTTGAGATCACCATTTTGATATGAAACTTTTTAATATTCTTGTAATCTTGCGCTTAAATAATTTGCTTATTATTAAACTTTCTTTGTGAAAAAGTATTAGCAACACGTTAATCACGCTTGAAGCATTCCATTCAAATTTAACCGAGTTTACGTCTGGGAAATAGAATGTTTGTGATTCATGTTCTCGTTGCTCAAAGTATTTCCAGTTTATTCTGCTCTTCAAGATGGAAAAATCGTTGAAATCCTCCCAATCACACAAATCAACTTCGCAAACGTCTTCTTCTCGCTCATTTCTAAGACGATTAACATCCCATTAGTCTTATTTTGTCGGGACCCACTTAGTTATTCATTCTCGGTTCACTTCTTCGTCTTCTCGAAGCGGTTAACATCGAAATTTCACTCGTTCTGAAGATTAAAGTTGGCTGTTTAAGTCTTAAAGACTTCTTTTAAATAAGAAGAAAGTCCGGAAATCATAAAGTTGTTCGCTATTTGGTCTCCATCTCTCTTTTTGCGTGTCTCTTTCTTCGTTCTCCTCCATCTTTTGATGAATTCTGAACTCCTTTCCGGTTATGGACGGAGTAAAACCCGGTTTTCAATGCTTTCAATCGGAATGTGCAATTTTTATATAATTGTTTTCCCCCACATTTCTTTAATAGCGAAAAGTTTTTCACTCACTTCTTTATTTTCGCTTCTTATATATCAATTATGCGCGTTGGAGAATTTTAAAATGAGTTTTACAATAAAGTTGGATAATTATTCGTAATACTAATTAATGATAAAGCTGTTTTTAATAGCTTTTCAGTGGAAGAAAATCGCTCTTTTGTCGAATTGCATGATGAAAGAAGCTTCAAATCAAAACGCAAAAAGTCTATTGTCAGTTTTTTTTAATTCTTTTATTGTTTCCTCAAACAGAAACTATGAATTATCTTCTGCAAGGCGGAACAGAGAAACCGACAGACAGACAGACAGACTGACAAATAGCAAAATGGACAAGCAATCAAACAGATTGACAGCTGATCTCTGCTTTTCTATGTTATTATCATTATTTTCTGCTTATATGCATCTTAATGTCTTCTTTTGAAGTAAATCAAGTTAATATTTGAATTATGTTGCTACAATTACACCAGCAACAACAATTATATTAACGTTAATAATAGCATGAGTTGGATAAAGCAGAAAAAGTAGCAGCACCACAACGAAGCGGAAGTCGAGAAGCCGTTTTTAAGACCAAAGTTTATAGTGATACGGTTACTCAATTGAAAGAATAATGTTTTATAATGAAAATAGATGAGGCTTTCATTGAATTCAATGTGAAAATTAAAACACAAAAAATTTCAAATTGGCGTTGTAAAGAATTAAATTAAGTTTCTTTTCAACGAATAAAACATAAAAATAAAAAAAAGACGACAGAAAAGTAATTCTGTTCAACAAGAAATACGTCGCTGTTGCTTGTTCTTTTCGTTGACGACAGCCACCACGAATTCACCACGTCCACCATGAATTTACCATCAAAGAGTAACCGTTAGCAATAGGCAATGTAATCAGTAAGTATTCAGTTAAATTGTTCATAAATAATTCTCTTCAGAAGTCTTTACGGAAAGCTTTAGAACACCTTGAGCCTCCGTTCTCTAATTTCCTCCAGCGAACACTAAAAAAAGAACACAAAACGCGGAAATTCATTGTTTTCTTTCCCTCACTGGACAGTTTTTCCTCCAAAGACGGACAGCGATGTTGATGTTGATGCTGTTGCAAATGAAGCGAAAAGTAATCAGGATGAGAAAAAGAATAAAATTCACGGTTGCATGATTTATGGCTGTAGCGCGGTGAGGTATTTTTATAGGAGGGTGCGGCGCTTAAGGACGGAGAAGTTAAGCATTTAAGAGAAACTGCAACGAAAAACTTATTTAGAAGAGAAACCAAACGAAAGCCTTTAAGCATTTGAATATCGCTGCTTCGTTTAAAGTATTTTATCTTAGCAATTATTTTTATTATTTTTAAAACATAAAAGAAATCAAAAAGCAAGCGATCCATCGAACTCACTTTCTAAAGAAAGCCTCCAAGAATGAAGACTTCTTAATCAAAATAATGACAGCGCAAAGAAAAGCTAGTGACTAAAAAAACCATGGAGTTTTATTAAGTAGTTTGAAGCGCTTTGCTAGCAGCGAGCGAACCGAACCGCCCGAACTTCAAATAAATTGAAAAGAAAGTCCATCACTCAGCCAACGTCTACACTTTAGCCTAATAAACATAATTAGTGGCTTAAGCAAATAATTGCAAATTAAATTGCAGACGACTCTGAGTGACTTTTACTTCTTTGAAATTATAAATAAACATTAAAAACGTATTTAGAAAATCATAAAATGGACACCTGATGCAAAAATTGATTAGAAAAACAAGAAATCTGAAGAAATAACAAAATAATTTAAAATAAAATAAGATTAAGCAAAGATTTAAAATATTTAATTGCCGAAACTTATCAATTTCAAAATTCCTTTAAATTTATTTGCTTGAAAAACGTCAGCAGAACTCAAATTAAAAGTAAAAGAGTTTCACTGGAAAAATACCGATCTCATTTAAATTATTAATCTAAATTAAATTCAGTCTGAATTCAGTCTGTCTGAAGGAGGAAGAAGTGGAGTAAAATAAAGTAAAGTAACAGACAACAAGGTGAAAAGAACAATCATCACTTTCTACACTTGAAAGATTTTAAAGAATTCAAAATCCATCAGCTTCGAGGTTCGTTTTTCACCTTGGCTCTTCAAGCCAGCCAAAGTTGGTGCAACATTCATTAAATGCAAGTAATTGTGTGTTTGTTGGCAACTTTATTTCTCTATTGATTGCTTTAGGAAGCACTTGTTCAATAGTTGTTGAAAATAATAATGAAATCTGTAACGGAAAACGAAATGAAGCAAGAAAAACAAAACTAAACTTTGGAATTTCAAACGAAACAAAAAAACAACACTTTAAAAAAAGAAAATACTGAAAACACAAACGACAGAAATATTCTTGGGGAAAAACACTGGAATGTGTGCTGTTGACCTAAAAGAATTTCGATGCATAGAGAACCGAAGCTGAGAAATGAATATTAATCTGGACAATCTCCCTACGTGATGTAATGTTAATTGTGTATTCTTCGCGAACCAATCACCTTTCGATCGCTACATTGATTCCAACTTTTTCCTTGGAAACTACGATTTCCTTTCCCTTGCATCTGTTTCCTTTAACTACAGATCAATATTATTACAAAAAATATGACGCTGGCAGGAAAACTTAAATCGAAACTCTCATCATCGTTCATCGAAGTGCAAGCAATAGCATGAAAAGCAACAAGAACATTAATAACAACGTTATTCACAACAACAGCGACCCAACAGAAGCCGTACACAGGATTTAGACACCTCCATTTTTTGGTTTTCAGTGTTTTTGAGAAAAGCCAGTGACAAGCTTGAGAATGAGCTATTGTGTTAGAGTGAAACTCGTATCAAGCAGATGAGGAAGAAAACAGAAACTGAGAAGGAGTTTCATTAACCCTTTCAATACCAACTTTTCTATCAAACAAGGAAGAGGATACTTTTCAGAATTCTGCAATTATCCACATGTACTTAAGATGATTACAGGTTGTTTTCAGATATTTGGAATTGAATTTCAGAATAGCGAATTGGACGTAAGAAATTCTGATTTGACCCGAGAAATTTTCAAATGGACTTGAAACATCTTAATTGGACTTTAGAATTTATCAATCGGAAGTATAATTGAAAAACTAACTAAGCTCTGAACTCCAGTAGGAAGTTTCTTAAACCCAATTGGTTTTTCTGGAGTCTGTTTGTATGAATGGGAATTTCAATTGACTATTATGATTTTTCACAAAATTGCAAAATTATATTACAATTTTCTTCAGTCCAAGTCGTTATTCAACAGTCCACTAGTAAAAATCTAAAGTACAATTAACTATTCGGAAGCCCAGTAGTTTGTGTCTGAAGTACATCTGGAAAAGATTTAAATGAGTAAAAGAAAATTATTTCGAAAGGCTCTAAAAAATATTTTCAACTGATTGACTTTCAGACGATGTTAAAAATAGCGAATATTTCTTACAAAAAAAAAATGAGGAATGCATTAGAGGATTTTGTTACAATGTTAATGGCATTATAGACATCATGTACTTATCTTTAATATAATAGTAACTTTAGTTTCAACAGACAAAAAAAACTATAAATTGTGTTCGACAAAAAGTCACTCGAGGAAGAGTTTTAAACCTTTTTTTGAGAAGACTTTATGGGAAAAATAAGATGCACACGATATGACGGGACATTTAAATGATGTATTTATGCAAAAAAATTCTTTAATTCTCTCCAACAATATTGTTCAAAGGTTTTCAGATATTCAAGCTGAAACCTGAAGAGGGTACATATTTGGCACGTTGGTAATGAAGGGGTTAACAGCAAAAACGAGAATAACAAGTAGCACTGTTACAACTCTTCCTGTTATAAATAGACTAACTGCTGTAGTTTTTCTTGTTCTGTTGTTGTTGTTGTTGCTTCTGGTGCTTCTGCTACGTTTTCCTAATAATTGTCGTTCATGTGCAAAAAGTTGTCAAGTGTTGACTTGGTTGATGAAAGGAACGAATGAATGAATGAATGACCGACCTCAAGCATGTTATCGAAACACTACTAAGAAGTCAAGGAGCTTTACAGCAACTCGTTTTTATAACGTTACGTTGTTATGTTGTCGTTTTCGTTGTTGTTGTTGTCATTATTATTGCTGTTATACAACTCAAAGTTGTCGAGATGATCCAATTTGTTGCTGTTATGCTTTTTATTGTTACTTTATATAAAAAGACATTTTTGCAGCATGTTGTGTGTGTTAATAACAGTTTTTCTAATCTTCATCATTGTCATCATCTTCCTCTTCTTCTTCTTTCTTTCTTTCTTCTTCATGTGCGTAATTTTATTTTGCGTAATTGCAGTTGTACATTTTTACGCTATTTTTCTTTTATTTTTTAAAGTTTCTTTAATATTTTTCTGGTCATGTTTTGGGACTTTGTTCTTTCTCTTTTTGAGTTTCCTTTTCTTAGAAATTCTTAATTGATATCGTACAAATAATTTATTTGCTATAAATTTCTCTTTATTTCTTTCACAGTTGTGAAATTTCATAAGTAAATATTTTGGTATTTTTATTATTCTTTTTTATATATCTTTAAAATTCATTAAAGAAGCATTTAAAAACTCTTTACAAATATAAATCTTTCGTAAAAAACTGAAGTAACAAAAGGTTATCGAAAGTTTAGCAATCGAACGAAATAAAATGAAAATCAATTTATTACATCAATAACTATTATAAAAACACCCACTGACATCGTGAAATAATAGGCAACATGGCAGCACTGACGTCGAATTCGTCGTGAACGATGTTCATCGCTGATTTTAAACGAAGACTCCTCTGAGCCGAGCAAATGCAGTCAATGTCAAGCACGATTTTTCACCGAACAATGTGATGCATGAAGGAGGCAGAGAGAGGGAGAGGGATAAATAACTAGAGAAATAAAGAGAGAAGTCAGAGAAAAGACAACAACACCAACAAAAGTCGTATTCATGCCCGCTCAACGAACTCTGACCCGATATAATAAAAGCAACTCGTGCCGTTTGTTTAAATTTTTCGTTAAGATGTTACACGAACTCGAAGAAAGCACGAGATGAAATGAATCGAAATGAGATGAGATGAAGGAGCCAGCGAACTCAAGCACCACGCCGCACGCTGCCCTCATCATCATCTTTCGAAAATTCAGCCGTTGCAAACACACCTCAAGCCCAAGGAGTGTTGGAAAACTGCATGCTCCTCGATGGAATGCTGCTGCGATTGGGTCAAATCCCAATTAGAGGTGGCTTCAGATAGCATCAGGCCTATATTTTTAATATCTTTAATACCGCGAATACGACACGAAGAATAATCGAATGAGCAGTTAGTGGAAATGATCTTCACCTTAATCGCTAGTGGAAAAAGTGGCTAGACTTCATTTCAAGTGCTGATTTTCGAATACAGCGTCGCGTGGTTGTTGTTTAAATAAAACAAAAATTTATTGTATTTCAAAATCAGGGTCAATGTTCCAAGTTTCACTTTTGCTTAAGTTTTCATGCATAAAATGGGAAACATGTGAAATATTATATTTAAAGATGAAGCAAACATAAAAACGTCTAAAGGAAAAAATACATACAGCGAAGTATTTTCACACAGTCGCTTAAATGAATCGTGACTTTGAATAAAAAGAGAAAACCGTCAACAGATGCGACGGATGGAAAGAGCCTCTTTTTGCATATCATTTTTCGGTTCAGTTTCTTTGGTTGTGTACAAATTAAAGTAGCGCATGTGGAAGAAATGACACTTTTTCCCTTTTCAGTAGAAGGTAACAACAGAATAATTCGATATGCACATTATTTCGATATCGGTAAAGTTTAAAGGGCGAATCGTGCCGCTGAAGTGAGCGAAGGAAGCATTGCAATGTAACGAAAAATAATAGTAAATTAAGTATTGTGTTTTCAGGGACCGAAACCACTTCCCATGAAGCATACATACCCTAATATTATCCTGTTTACTGTGCAACATTTTCACTAACCTCTGAGCAGTAATGTTCCGCTTTAGGTTTGGGTTAGCACAGATGTTGACTAAGCGGACTGAGGATCAAGGAATGATGCATAACTTTATCTCTATCTTTTATTGTAAGAAATTACTTCAACCATCTTCTTCGTAATTTCAATACTTCTGCTTACGTCAATATTGCTTTATGACCAAATGTCAGTGAAAACCCCATAAAACGTAAAATCATTTGATTGAATCATAGAATAACACTCAAAGAAGAGTAATGATAATATAATAACCGCTAGAAGATAATAAGAATGTATTTTAAGAATCACAAGAAGAGCACAACACGAAAATTCTTCAACATGTTTCACTAAAAGTTGTCCAGCGAATAGACCACATTTCGTAACACTTGATTCTAATGCAATTTTCCGTCATTTTAACTATTACAGAAACCGTCGGCGACCGCGAAGCCCACCAAATACCATTACTATCCACACAATCAGCACATCTACATGCTGCCCGAGTGCGCCATTCAGCAGGTTTGTAGCGCGGTCTACGTGCGGCTGAACTACACGCAGCCGCTGTGCGCCTGTCCATCGAGGTAAGGAGAATCTTCTAAGCACCCAAACATGCATACATACATATGTACATAGCACATACACAACCCATACACACAATTGCACGGTACTTTGTAAGAGCAATAAAAAGAATCGTAATAACAGTTGTGCACTGTGAGAAAACAAACGAAGTTCGTAGCTTAAGTCTTTCGATTACACATTTTTGCCTTCATTGAAGTTCTTGTGATTAAAGGATCTTAATTAATATTAAATGTAACTAACATAACTTTCATGACTTCTTATGCTTATAAAACTTTCATATGTTTTGTTCTTCAGAATAGAACATACCATTTTTTGTAATCGATTCTCAGCAAAATTCATTTCAAAGTCAACACTCAGCTTCTTCTCTACCCTGCAGAGGTAGAGGAAAAGAAGAGTTAGAGAAGAGAAGGAATGAAAATTATATGTAAATATCCGATGAATTGTAGTAGGAAGCAATCATCGTAGCGCCCACTTGATCGTAGCTGCACCATGATTCGTGCAACTGCAACAGTGCTGATGTACGAATTAAATTAAATGTTTGCAATTGTTGGTAATTTGGCTTTTCTCATTGGTGCTGTTGGTGTCTTATTATCGTTACAGATATCGAGATCCCTGTTCGGCCAGCTTAAACGAGGATGATCAACATACAACGAAGTTGGTTGGCGATGGCAAAAAGAAGGTAAGAATCGAAGCAATCGCTCGTCTAACTTTTCTTTTCCGTGGATAGAACGCAGCCTGTCCATCTCCGTATGAAAATAAATGTTCCCAAGAGATGGTTAAGTGAAATAAAAGTCAGAAAAGTGAAGTAGACTCAGCAAGAGCCGATTGCTTTAGTGTTAAGTTATAGCGATAGTAAAAATTAGTGGCGGTCGAGGGGAAATGGAGCGTACAAAGTTTGAAAGCAGTTGCCGCCATCAATATTGGCACACACAAAAAAAACGCCATCGCGAATGTTGACCGAACGAGCAGAAAAGATCAGATCAGCGCGCGCTTTCTTTGTCTTGTATCGCGGTCGATTATGTTGTAGCTTCACTCGTATCTGCCCCAATCTGCGATCTTCGTTTGACTCTTCGCTCTTTTGTGGCATGATTGCGAGTTGATTGAACAGCCTCAGTTGGTACCTCAACAAACCAAAAAACTGAATCCTTGTGCCCGACTTCCAGCGCTTGCACTGCACTCTTTAGTTTATTAGTTGTTGCTGCGAAAATTAGACAATAAGTTTCAATCTGAATGACTTTTATGGAGTCAGTTTAAATAGAAGTTTATTGCTGTTGTTGAAATGCGATGTGTGCTGACGTTGAACATCGACATGCTTCCAATAACAACCACACAATAATTAACTACATCATCGAGGCAACAAAAAACGTGGAGAAAAGGAAAAAGTAAAGAGTTCAGCAGCGACTTTAACCTCTTCAATTTTTCTTTGTTTGTCTTTTAATCACTTCATTAACTCTTTTCTAACTGATTTCATTGTCCTCGGCGCTTCGAGCAGAAAGTCACAAATCACGTTTTTGTCTTCGGTGCAGATAAGAAGCATGGAAGCCGATCACAAACCTAGACACTGATTTGAAGCCTGATGACGTGAGTTTGTCCATATATGGGCAACAGTTGAAAGAAGCAACCAAGTGGCACATAACTATTAGCAGTAATCACAAAGTCGCAAGTTGTCTGTCGAAATTAAGACCATAAAAAATAACGTAAAATCAAATAAGCAAATCCTGTTGAAAGGTGGCACCGCACAGCATCAAAGGAAAAAGAAATATGTTTGCAGTAGCGACAGCATCACAACTGTAAACAGTCGGCGCAGCTTGACGTTTGTTTGCCTATTAAAAGCCATCTGAAGAGCCGATAAACTTACGTCAAGCTCAGGGTTCAAGTAGCGGAATATTAGAAAAAAGTACACTTAAATGCTTGTCTTGTTTATGTAATCGTAAGAATTCGGGAGCCTATAAAACAGTTAGTTAGTGGCATTAACGGTAGTTGGTGCTGCAGAAATCGTTGTCATTAAATATAAAGTTAGCATAAAACTTATTGAGTATTCAGGCAGTTCTTCGGTCCATCATTTCTGGTTAAGACGGAAGCTATGATTTCGTTCATTTCATTTTCCATGATTTCTCTAAGCAGCCAAAGATTTGTTAGCAATTGATAACAGTTCGTTGGGTTCAGCAACACTACACCGACTCTGCTTATTGATAAACCAAATTTTATTCGCAGGCAATCACCTTGGCCAAAACCTGTGAAGATACAAAGGAAATGCGTGAATGTCGATCGCCAAAGGATTGGTCACTCCTCGCTCTGCAAAATACACGCACTGGCAAATCGCACTACCTCGTTATCTGCCGTTGTCCGGACCACTTTAAGATGGGTGAGTAGCCAGATTTGTGTTTGTGAGTCTCGTGACTGTTGAAATTTCTCTTTCATCTCATCGACACAGAGGGTCCCATGGCACACGATCAGCCCACCTACCCCAGTGTCCCCGGAATCCGTGTCTTCGGCATGATGTGCGTCAAGCCTGGCTTCTCGATTCGCAAGCCCTCGGTACAGCCACCGAAACGCTATCAACTGCAGAAACCATTCTATCGTCCGAACACCCAAAGCGCTAGCGCCTTCAGCAGTGGTCAGTACATTAGCAATAAGGATGCCTACGGACGCCCCACGTACGGTGGAGCTGCTGCATCATCTTCATCTTCGAATCTGGCGTTAGGTAACAGTAATGAGAACAATGCTTATCATCATCATCAATCGCAGAACTATCAAAGCCAACATCACTCGAACTACCAATATTTGAACCGTCCTGAGCATTCGCACAACAACAACAACAATTACCATCAGGCGGAAACGCTCGGTTCGATCGGAGGCTTTAACGGCGGCAGCATCTACGGCCGGAACAACGAACGCAAGGGAGAACCGCCTATACAGGCAGCAGCCACCGGAGTGGACGATGAGGCATTTAAAACGATGCCCACCACCAGCGCAGCAACATCAGCTGGTGCAGAGTTGCGGACAACCGACGCAGATGGCAAAATAGAAGCCACTGAGGAAGCTGTCACAGCAGCGGTAGCATCGGTTGTGGCGGCGGCAACACCGGCGGCGGTGGCAAACCCATCACAAAGCAAACGTGAGAAGCGCGCGTTGGCAAGCGAAGTATCAGCAGCTTTGGACAATGATGATAGCGAGATGCCGGAATTCCCGTGGGATCGCGTTAAAGAGTTTCAACAGTCAATTGTGTGGGACTGAACTGTAAAAATTATTAAACAACAACAGAAAATCGAAGCAGAAGAATCGCATTAAGTGAATTGTTAATGTTTCTCCAACAAAACTACGTCTTTCTGCCCAGAAACAAATAATTACATATATAAATGTAATTGTGACTGAAAGAAACGAGTTAAATTACACGTTTACATGATCAAACACAGGTTTAAGTGATTAAACTATTTAAGAATACATGATTTAGTTTAAATGCAATGTTTGCCGATTGTACGTCTTGAAGGAATTTTTATATTTACATATAAAAATAAATTATTGATAATAAAGACTTAAGTTAAGTTGCACGAAATCTCGTTATATTTCTTTATCAACTGTTATGAAGAAATTGTCTATTTTCAAATTTCGATGATGCACTTTAATCACTTCATAACGAATTTTGAGTTGCATTTCGATTTTAATAAACTTATGCATTAAAATTTATATTTAATTAAAAACAGAAAACTTTAGTACCATAAGCAAAGAAACGAAGTAATAAATCGAAAAACACTAAATATCTAATGAAAATGTTATTGTAAAACAATTATAATTTATTTAATATTAAATTTAAGACGCATTTATTAGTTTAGGCCGTGTTTGCGGAAAGCGCTTCAGTAATGAACACACAATAAATTATTGACAATTAAGAAAAGGTTGTTTATTTCTATTAAAGAAGTTTATGTGAAATGTTGTTAACTTACCGAGCATCTCAGCATTCACGACAATGTTACAGCTATACATGGGCGTGACTAAACGCTGTGGTTGATATTGAAAGGCCAATCGACAAGCCTCTTTGGATGAATTTAAAACTTGACCTGAAAAAATTCCCATTCGCATGCATATGAATATTAATTCCAACACTGGAGCGATTCGATTATGATACTAACCCGAAAAAGGTCCATGTGATTTCGAATTTAAGTCTGCGCCATCGACCACTGACCATTCGAGGACGACAAAACATACACCATGCATAGGCTCTTCGCAGAGCGGTCCAGCTGAAGTGCTCAATTGAAAGCCATTTACGAAGGAGCTGTTGTAATCACGCCGTACATCGGCGACGTCAGACTTTGCAGCAACTTCTGCCAAATCGCAAGTTAAGCTGTACGTAGACCAAAAATTCGGATGCTTATAATCAGTCAAATTAAGGAGTATATTTGTCCCACAATTACGAGGCCCAAGTGACCAAATATGATCCACCAAACTCGTGATCGAAATGGAATTGACCGGAAGAGATGTTAGATCAAACTGCTCCAAGCAGCTGCCAAGAGTAGCTTTTATTTGTTCTAGTAAATGTATGTACTTTTCCGATAGTTGAAAATATGTAGATGAGCTTGAGATTTTCTAAAATAATTCAGAAAACATTTAACAATATCTTAAACATTATTGAACCCATGTAAAAAGAGTCATTTTAACTAAAAATTATTTGAATATAAGCTGCAATGTGATATGTATCAAGCCAATGCAATAACACAACTTACTTTAAAAAAAGCACTGTACTTCTCTAGCACATCAATAGCACTCTGAGGCAAAGGCAGGGCAATTATTCGAATGGTACCCAATTTATTGGCCATTGGGACACATGCAATCTTTTTGTTGATATCCTTATCAGTAGCTAGAAGAGAAAGTAAATAGTTTTTATTGCAACATCGAATGAAGCACAAACCTGTCTTAATAATAGCCTCGTTAACCATGTCCGTTTCTGCAGCCGGCGAAATGGTCTCTCGAAATGAAACTATTGGTTCTGAAACATTAATCTTAATCTTTGCGTAGCACTCCTCCAGGTCACGTATACATTTTTCGACGTGCACCTCACCCAATGTTGTAATCACGTGTTCTCCAGTGGGCTCGACAGACACCTGAACGCAAGCATCAGCCTGTGGCAAATAAGTATTATTAAATTCCAGCTACATAACTTCATGATGAGGGGCCCTACTTGATTTAGCAGTTTTAAGCCTTTAACTAGTTTAGGCATTTCTAATGGGTTCGCTGGCTCGATTGCGACTTTTAGTATTGGCATCGCCGCTACAGTCATCTCACTAAATGAGGTGCAATACATGGTACTACTGAGTGTCGCGGTTTTTACAATATCCTGTCCTAGACCCCCAATGCCCACAATGTTACCAGCCGGCACTTCATCTAAGGCCTCCAGCTCGCCACCCATGAACATATAGAGATCGCCAATAGTTACCTGGCTAATGTAGGGCGAGTTGAGGTTTAGTTGTCTGCAAGATATTATCAGCAAACATTTAAGTACATTTCTTAAAAAAAATTTAGGTTAGTAATTAAAAAAATGTACTCTTGCTTGCGTGGATCGTGTTTTGGTGCCAAATTGTAGAGTTTCATTCCCCTCTTTAGCGTGCCACTAAAAATACGTGCAAAAGCTACAAACACAAACTCCTCTCCATCCTCGTTCTCATCGTTTGATGATATCTCTTCCGTGCGAAAATCAGCCGCTTGATCTGCCTTTCCTGTAGCACTTGATGCCAGATTTTCAATGCCTTTCGTTATGTGGTCCAAGTTGGCATCCTCCAACAAACGTTTACGCTCTGCTATACGCTTGCGTACTTCTTCACGTCGCGCTTGAAGTTCGGACTCGGTAATGCGTTTGGGTTTGTTCTGTGGTAGCTGAGAAACATGTACAGGCGACATCTGCGAGGAAAGATAAATTATTGCCTTTCAAAGTCTTTTTATATGAAGATCGACATGCCTTCGCGACGAATACTATAATGTTACTGCTTTCGGCATCACAACGTTTGAAATCTTTTATTAAGGACAGCGTTGGAACAGGCAATGTGCACAGCTCTGCATTCGCCGGGAAAAGTAAGCGCCGTGAACGCTCATCTGTAATAGAGTTGGGTGCAGGCACGTGACGCACAACCATATTCAAGACCGTCCGGTCGATGGGTAACCACTGCCCTAGCAGAGCCTTGATTTGTGCTTTTGAATCGCCGATGCGCACATCACGTGGCGACAACTTGAGGCCTAACTTCTCGGCAATCCCTGATTTAGAAATGAGTATTCAGTATAGTAGGAATTATGTACAGTAACCAACCTGGTAGCTTTTCTTTGTCCTTTCGTACAGCTATGATATCGTAGAGATTCCAGATGTTCTCCAGCACGAATTGAACAAACATCGGTTTCTTAGCTTTCTCTTGGGCACAGGGCGCAGCACATTTCTTTTTCGCGTTGTAATAATAATCGCCCCAGAGCACATCTTTTAACGCGGCCTTCGATATTCCCAAACGTTCGCTATAAGCAGACGCAAAATCGCTTACCGAAAAAGCCCAACCATCGTAGGCTGAGCAAAAGACCACGTTTCCCGAGGATGGTGAAAAATACAAGCTAGAATCGTCAACTGTTTCAAGGGCAGACTCATAGCTGTCCTGATACGACTTTTGCATAAATAACGACAACTCTGATATGTGTTGAACTGACCTTATTACTGATATCTTCATTGGCCAGCACATCCGAAGCAAATAAGCTCCCGATAACTGCGTTCACCTGTTCCAACACTTGCGAGATGTGCAAATAGGCATCAAGCGGCGTCATCTGCTTCTCTAAGATTAAGCGGTCGATCTTGTTCAAAACCAAAACTGGTTTCAGTTTCTCTAAGTAAGTTTGCTGCAAGCAGGCCCGAGTTTGCGAGCAGACACCTTCTACTACATCTACCTTAATTAGATAGTACATATCAATTTCGAATGTAATTGGGAATAAAATCTATAGGTTATAGTTTAAATAAATCATAAACATTTTTTACTAACCACTATGATTGCACCATCGCACAATCGCACAGCAGTGGACACCTCACTTGAAAAATCGACATGGCCTGGGGAATCTATTAGATTTACTAAGTAGTCATTATCGGAAACGCCACCACGAAAGTGCAACGAAATACTGCTGCTTTTCATCGTAATTCCGCGTTCCTGCTCATCCGCTCGGTTGTCAAGGTAGCGCAATTTGCCAGCCATGCGATGGGAAATTATGCCATTACTGGCAACCAGCGAATCCGCTAAAGTGGTTTTACCATGATCGACGTGGGCTAAAATACAAATGTTACGCACATCGTCTATGCGCTTTTGCAGCAGCTCCAAGTCTCTCGTTCCTGCTAAAGTCATTTACTAAATTCAGCAAGAATATCTCTTAAAAATTAAAACAACGGTCAAACTTTAGTCTTAGGATTAGTTGCTTATATTATAACTTTTAACCTTTCCCACGTGGTTTGTTTTCATTTTACAAACCAGTGTTAACTTATCCTAAAATAATAACATGCGAATTCAGCTGTGTAACAGCTGACTCCTATTAACCAGAGATGCCAACTCAATTGGAATTGAGGTTCGTCCCGAAAAATCACGCAAATCGAAGTTTTTTTGCGTTTTACCGCGTTTGCATAAAATGGTGTTTCCAGAAATTGGAACTAAAAATTTTTAAGACCTAAAACCGCTCGTAAACTTTTTAAATACCATTGAAATTGTTGTTTCAATTCCAGCGCTAAACCGAATTGTTTTTGGGTTTAGCTTCATATTTTGAGTTTACAATTCAGGTTCGAAGTTTGGAATTGCAGGGAACTTATGCTTCGTCTTGTCTAGTGCCAATAAGTTGGAAAGAGATCGACAAACAATTAATCATGGCATACTTTTTGTACATATAAAAGTACATATGATTTAAGGTAAGGGTTTCCAAATTTTGCAAACTTTTGAATTTTTTCACCCAATTCACAAACATTTCTGCTATTATTACCAACGAGTATATATTTATAAAGAGATTGCATGACTTTCCAATCGACCAACGATATGAAGCAAAATTGGGAGCGACGTGGAAATCATACACATGGTTTGACCAAACGACTTGAAAGAGCTCGAAAGCCAACATTTGTAAGGAAAGTCCATTCGCGAAGCCAAAGGCAGTCAACTTAAAATTGGTTCGATACGGTTCGATCGCACATGAAGTAATAAATGAAATGAATGCAGAAAGCACAAAAAGGGATGGAGAGGCAGCAATATGATTTGTTGTTGTTTGTGCCTAAGCATCATTTTTTATGACCGACTTGTTGTCGATTTTAGCGGGTGATGAGAAGCAAGGAAACAAATCGTCTTCTTCTTGTTATTTTGCAAGCATAGAAGCAGAGAATGGTCCGTCTGCTAAGTTTTTTTTCAATTTTCATTTATGAAAGAAATTCCGCTTTCTAGGATTTTGTGCATTCTACTTTTGAAGCGTTGCGAAGAAGTGGGAGCATTTAGATGGCCGTTGATACAAATAGTTTTAGCATTTAAATTTTTTAATATAGCAAATATTTTTACGCATTTTAATAAGGGCAAATAAACATTTCTAAACACGCACTTTGAAATTAGTATCTTGGTTTTATTTTGTATTTGGTTTCAAATTATACATACATACATATGTATGTATTCATTACATTATAATATTAACAAAATCTAATATTTATCTTATAATTTTTAACTTTCTTTTTTTCTTATGAAATATTTGAAGAGCTTATTTATTTACTAACTTATTATAAAATTACATATTGATTTTATTAGAATATTGATGGTGTGAAAGCTTGGATTTATTTTGTATTTTGTGTAGATCTGTATATTTCTTTACATTCTTTTGAGCTGGAAAAACGTCTAAACTTATCGCAAAATAATAAGAAAAGCTATGCAACGGAATTCGCAGAATTAATCACTTCGGATAAAAGAATTCGCGAATATACAGAAGAGCAAAAAAACCTGTTTCAAATTATAAATTTCCATTCAAACAAGACGTACGCTTTTCTTCGGGAAGAGCTAGGCTTTAATATGCCATGTCAAACGACTCTCTGGAGGTGGAGACCCCTTAATATGCTTCATATCGTTGGTCGATTGGAAAGTCATGCAATCTCTTTATTAATATATACTCGTTGTTATTACTATTTATTCATTTTGAACAATAGCTGCACAACACAAAATTAACACAATTTTACAATATTAACACAAAACAACAGGTGTTTATTTTTACCAGTTTAATAAATATAAATTAAATATTAAATATTTTATAATTATTATATAAATTAAATATTTTTATGTAACGGGGTATTAGCTTCATATTTTTAGTTTGGAACTCAGGTTCGAAGTTCGGAATTGCTGGGAACTTGTGTTTCTCTTTTTCTAGTGCCATAGTGGTAGAAAGAGAAAATTACAGGCGAAAAGCTATTCAGATAAATATACACATACTCGTGGTAAAAGTTTTATTGCCATCAAGGTTGCATCCACAGCCTATTGCAATAGTACTGCAGACGGGCACAAAACGTACTCTGCGTTCGAAAAAAGTACTTCGATAGTGTTTTGTTACGAATACGAAAATGAAGGGGGTACGAAAAGTACAACGTACTCTGGGCCGTTTTTTTTACATAGGTTTCTTATGGAAGAATAACGCGAGAAAGTACGAAACTAAGAATGTACTTCGTACTCCAAAATCATGGCGTTTGTTTTGGTTCTTTTTTTGTAAATAGAGTAAAGAGTTGCCACGTGTCATGAAAATATTATGTACCCTGGGTTGAAAATCCGTACTCCGTCATTAAAAAATGTACTCAAAATAGTACGCAAGTACGAAGTGGTGCATCCATGATTGCCATCAACCATACAAACAAAAAAAAACTATACAAAACAACTACTTTGTTTGACAGCCAGGACCGGATTATGTATGGCAACTTCTGGTCAAAGCTGATTAGTTTTCAAACAGCTTAATCGGATTAAATATTTTTATGTAAACGTACTTGCGATGTTTTTTAAAATGCGGCAATGAATAATCTCTCTGATTAATCGTCTTCTTTTTCTTTACGAAGAGATTAGAAATCCAAACAGGCAAAAGAACTAGTCACTAACATTGCTAATAGCCTAAACACAGTTGGAGTGGCCGGATGCAACTTCATTACTCAGCTGTCAAAATTACATGGGCTCTTATGGACAACGAGAAAAAAGTTATTTTCCAGATTCCCACGACGTTCCGTCGCTTATGCCATAAACACAGTCAATGAAGCAGACAGCAGCAGCACTGGAAAACAGCAAGAAATCGCTCGGAGTTAAACACACTGGCAGTAAAAGTTATGCTTTTGTTATGCAAATTTTATACTTAACTCTTCATACTTTGCTGAATATTTTTTAATATTAATAAAAATACTTACAACGTGCGAATCCGGCAGCTAGCAAAACGCAGGAAACAGGAAAAAAGAAGAACAAGATCGCTTTTGCTGCTGTCAAATCGAATTGTAGTAGAAATAGATCGACAGCAAAGATGCAAAAAACCGCAGCAGAAGCGCGCAGCAGAATTGAAATGAACTTTTTTCTCAACTCCCGTAAGAGACCATGTAATTTTGACATTTGGAAATTGCTGCTGCTGTCTGCTTCATTTATGCATTAAACACATTGCTTGCTGCTGCAGCCCGCAGCAAAATGGAAGTGTCAAAATTACATGGGCTCTTATGGAGGTTGAGAAAAAAGTTGATTTTAGCTCTGCTGCGTGATTTTGCTGCATGATTTTGCTGCTGCTGTCCGGCTATTTCTACTGCAGCAGCATTTGACAGCAGCAAAAACGAAGTTGTTGTTCTTTGTTGCTGTGTTTTGTTTTGCTTTGCGTTTGTTTGCTGCTTTGCCAATGTGTTTAAATCCGAGCGATTTTTTGCTGCTGTTTATTGCTGCGGGCTGCAGCAGCAGACAATGTGTTTAATGCATTATGCTTTAAACACATTGCTTGCTGCTGCATCCCGCAGCAATAAACAGCAGCAAAAAATCGCTCGGATTTAAACACATTGGCAAAGCAGCAGTGTCTGTCAAACAAACAAAAGTAAAACAAGAAAGACAGCAACAAAGAACAACAACTTCCTTTTTGCTGCTGTCAAACCGAATTGCAGTAGAAATAGCCGGACAGCAGCAGCAAAATCATGCAGCAAAATCACGCAGCAGAGCAGCAGCAGAGCTAAAATCAACTTTTTTCTCAACCTCCATAAGAGCCCATGTAATTTTGACACTTCCATTTTGCTGCGGGATGCAGCAGCAGACAATGTGTTTAATGCATTACTGTGTTTATGGCATTACTTACGCCGCCAGAGTTCGGCTAATTTCTAATCTGGCGGCATTTTGCTGGCGGCAGAGCGTCTTCTTCTTCTTTTGTGTACATGTTGTGTGTGTAGAAAAATCATTTGTATACAATGGACGCCCGATTACGCAGCTGTAACTGTGTGTCATCGCCAGAGTTTGACGGCTGGAAAAAATTGAAGTTGTATCCGGCCACTCCAACTGTGTTTAGGCTATAACACGTAGTTTAGTACAAAATTAGTACACTTTGGTTGCCAAAAGGGAACCTTGAGGAAATCACGCATTTACCTTGGGAACACGCACAACGGGAAAGTTGCGTGATTTGCGTGATTACTTTCCAAAAGTCATAAAAAACAGCATTTTCAAAAAGACAGCGTAATTTTGTATGGTGTGGTGGTACGCACTGAGAAATTGCTGATTTTGCTGACTTTTTTCTTCTTCTTCCATCCAATTTCACCACTTCAAGAAATTTTAAAGCCGGCTTATCTCCCAGAGATTTGGTTAATTGTGTTTGTGATGTCGGAAGGAGTGGTTCGTATATTTGAGCCTTCTTAATTTTATTGAAACTAAAAGCAAATATCTAAATCAGTTTAGTTTAAACTATTAAAGTGTTATTCGCATCGTTTCATGTCAATATATAAACGTTTAAACATAAAAAAGTTATTGTTGCATTGGGCCTTTAGCTGTATGTAAAAATGCAACAAGTTTCAGATTTAACTCTCTAGAAAAAGGTACGTGGGTAATTAAGACGTGATTAAAAAATTTATGTGTGAATAGCAATTTTTTTCATAATTAAACTAAATTAAGATGTCTTATTAATGATACACTTTATATTTTATTTTATAAAAGGTTGAAAATGTAATTCAAAATGGCGGGTCATTTAGAAGCGATTAAATAATATACTGAAGTCCGTCAAACTATGTATGTACGTGATGCGTAATTAGGATGGCTGTGACAAGATAGACGCATATGTTCAAGAAGAAGTAAAATTTGAATATAACAACGGAACAGCTGCGAATGACCTTATATGTACCATGTACATCGAAATGCAATTTTTTGTACCGCTTCTTAAACAACATTAAACCGTTTAATCTGAAGCTGTAGATGTTTTGGACTAATACAATTTTATGGAGGCAAAACCATAATTTTACTGAACGGTGAGTGATTTCAGCTGCATTCAGTAACTATATTTCTGTATATACTATTATATATTATTATAAAATCAAAATGAACGCTTCTATTACATTGAATGTTTTCTTTACTCCAGTGAAAAATTGACATAATACGTAAAGGAACTGGCCCCGCATTCATATAAATACAGCGATACTCGTACATTAATTCGATACCCTTGGAATCATCTGTGTTGACGCTTTTTAACTACAGGAATTACCTAATAGAATTGGTATTCATTTTAAGATTGGATGATCTATGGTTAGAGATGTGTGCCATCCAACACACAACGTTTAAACAAAAGAATGGTTATCTCTTCAATGTAAGTTCTAACTTTATTACTTATTTCAACATCAAGGAAATTATTTAACTTCAAATCAATGGTCTTGCCGAACTACTTTAAGCTGTTCATAAATGAAAACGAAATTAAATTTCTCTATATATAATGATGAGATGAGATGAACATATGAATTAATCATAATATAAGTAGTATACAATATTGATAATGATCAAAATTTTATTTTCCCAACTTTTCATAAAGACTTTTGAGCAAAGTTTTATTTCAAAATAGATAAATAGATACCAGACGCATTTTATAATTATATTTTAAGAACGAAAATTATGTATGTATTTTAAGAACGTATTTCATATCGCTTTCGTAGGCATTATATACACAATATCCAAAAAATTCACAACATTGTGTTCGAGTGAATTTTTTTTATGTTATATCAATATTTTTCAATTCTAAAAGAAAAGGTATACGTGCAAATTACTGTTTTAGCCGAATATCAGTTGTTACCCACAGAAAACTACCTGGTCGCGTATCACAACCCTCGACGGTCACGACAGCGCAGTATGGAACTGACGCATATCAGGCGTTATGGTGCTATTTTTAGCCTGAACATTCGTAGGGGCAACAAATTTCGCACACATGTACATAGTAAAACTTAAAAACTCGTCATAGCTATTGTGTCGCTTAAGTGGAAAACCGAGGTCAGGACATAAAAATTTATGTATTCAGAGAATTTGGGAATATCAGATAAAAAATTGAAGATTGAATACTGAAGAGCCTAAGTACAGCAGGCTACTCGTATACAGGGTTCGCAACAACAGAAAGTACGAGTCCTCGCTACCAATTTGTGTTGCTCTAAACTCTGACCCGCTGCTTCGACTTCTTTCCTACTCTCACTTGTATTATTATTTTTCAAACTTACCATTTCATTTTACTCACTTTACAATCCCTTATCAACTAACTTAGAATTAATCTTTAAGTCTGACTTCAGACTGTCGCAAAATTTCTTAATTCTTAACTACTTTTATGGCTAAATTCAAGACATTCCCAGTATAGGAACTTCTAGTTTTCCTTTTTAGTGGAGATAATATGGAAAGAGCGTTACCTAAAAATTATAATACGCCACCCACCCCCGCCCGTTTGGCAGTTATGACCCCTTACATTTTCAAACTTTAAAGGTCTATATCTCCGTAATTCCGGTACATATCTGAATGATAGATACATCGATGAAAAGGTAATTTTAATATCTATAATACATTCTCGGAAAACCTTTACTTTTCCCGTAAAAGGAGTACATAAACATTATTATTTTATTAACTATATTTTCATAAAATGTAAGCTATTATATATCATTCCAAACAACTTCATTTTCAAAAAATTAATAAACATAAAAAAGTAGGAAAAATTATACTCATTTTACGAGAAAAGTGAAAGTTTTCCGAGAAAATGTCTTTAAATATGTATTATAGATATTAAAATCATCTTTCTAACGATGTATATATCATTTCAATATGTGCCGGGATTACGGAGATATAGACATTTAAAGTTTAAAATTGAAAAAGCTCATATCTCGTAAATGGGGCGGGGGCGGTACTTGTTGTTGTAGGGAGCTCCAACAAAAACAACAACACCAACCAAAAATCGCTTATACGGGGAAACCGTAGATTTGTTCCACTTTTATTATTCCTTAAAAGCCTGACAACTCCGAATTCAATGAAAAGAATATATATCTTTTATATTTGTTTGTTTACTCTGAACAACGTTGGTTCTACGCTTTTTCCAAAACTTGCTGTTTAATTTGCTGTTTTCAATGCTTCTGACTTGTAACCAGGGTATGTAAGCGCACGCTCGCGGTCGACCGCGGTCGACTCATTTTTGAACCCGACCGCGTGCGCGTGCGCTTAAAATATTTTTTATTGAACGCGCACGCGCACGCGATGTAATGTATTTTGGACCAAAATTTAAGATTTTTTAATCGAAATATATAGTAAGTGAGATTTAGAAAATTATATTGGAATGAATATATATATCATTCATATTACCTATTTGGTATTAATTTTTACGTTATCTGTGAAAAGTAACCTGCTTGTGAACTGCTTTCTTACTAAATATGTACATATAAACTTAAAAATAAAATATATAAAATTTCAGGTACCTCATTAAAAAAAGGTCATGTGTACTTCCATTGCAACGTTGGTGTTATTTATAGCAAGAAAATATCGCGAAAATCCTTAAATGTACATTGATTCCTTGAACAATTTTTGAAGTTCTCATGAAAAAAGTTAACGAAATACTCCTTAGACTTTTTACATAGAAGATTATACCAGCTATCATAAACCTTTCCTAACGGCTTTTTATTGCCTTCGGAAGCTGCGAGAAATCACCAATTTGTTTGAATGCATATTTCAATTTCGAACCTTGCTACCTTGCAGTAAAAACCAAAAATAGTGAAGCCTGTTTGATGGCTACGACAATTGAGTATCCTAATTAAGGGAAAATCTCAAAGACAGCAGCCTAACGAAGAGTATATAAAAACTTCACTGTAAAAGGATTGCATTTTTATGGTGTTTTGTTTCTCCTATTATTGCAGAAATAACTTGGCAAAATATTCGCAGGTAAAAATATAAGATTTGAAATGCATGAATACGGAAATTATTTTAATTTTATGTACCACAAAAACAAAAAATCGAGAAAAACCTAAAAATTATTGCATCTCTAATGCTTCTAATGATATTGCTCTTGTAATAATATTAAATTACGCATACTTAATAAAAATAAGATAACTTAAAAATTAATACCAAATAGGTAATATGAATGATATATATATTCATTCCAATATAATTTTCTAAATCTCACTTACTATATATTTCGATTAAAAAATCTTAAATTTTGGTCCAACATACATTACATCGCGTGCGCGTGCGCTTAAAATATTTTTTATTGAACCCGACCGCGTGCGCGTTCAACAAAAAATATTTTAAGCGCACGCGCACGCGGTCGGTTTCAAAAATGAGCGTGCGCTTACATACCCTGCTTGTAACAAATCTTTGGCGTTACCGACGGCAATTTTATGCTACTAAGTATATGTTATGAATTTTTTTCGCTAGCGAAGTATTATTCTTACTTTGTCAATTGTGATTGCTGTAAATGGTCTGCTGCGTGTGTCAGCTATCACCATTTATTTGGTTCTTTATTTAAGTCATTTTAGCCTTATTAGTAAATTGTTTTTGCGAAGCATGGGAACTTTTCCAGCGATTCGATCGAATCGATTATGAAGATTATGATTTTAGAAAACGCCAGCCAAATAGACTAAAGCATTCCGCAGACTTTGAAACTCTTGCCATGACTGGTCCACAATTAATGCATCTATACCAACGTTTTACAATGCTTCACTCAAATCTTCTGGCGGGCACAAAGACATTTCGTTTGTTGGCTGATAATTATCTCCGGTAACAATATCTATATAAAATAATCTCAATATAAATTGTTTTGTTTTTTAAAACTTAGAAAATATTTACGTATGGTTTTTGTGATGTTGCCAAGTATTGAAAATACGGCTGTTGACGATAACTCGGTAATACGCTGTATTGAGATGCAGTGTATTAATGTTCCAATTAGCACATCTGCTATCTCATCACCGCCGAATGATGCTAAATATTTTGCTCAGTAACTTCTAATAAATTGCCTAAACAGTATCTAATATAAAATATAATTTCACTTAATTTAATTAAGAAAAGTCTTTAGTTTTCAATGTATTGTACTTCAAGTAAATATACTGATCTTTTCCTTAATTTGGCTTAAGTTATCTACTTTTTAAAAAGCAGATAGAATTCCTTTTCTACATCCACATTAAAATTGTATTCAATAAGTGCGAAAGCATCAAATTGAATAGAATACAATCAACAGAAATTATATTTTCTGTTAATTGCTTAAAACTGTGAAAGTTTGGTTTAGCGATTAGAAGTCGGGCTCTCAATCGTTACTCCTACTCTCCCAGTCGTTCACTATTCTTTCTAACGTCTTTCTACGGTCCATAACCGGATACCCGGGTAACAACTTGAGCTTTAATGCGATGGTCTTCCTATATTATTGAAGATATCAACATGAAACTCCAGATCATCCGACATTTCGGCTAAACTTAGAGACTAGAAAAAATTTATCAAATTTGGTTAAATATATTAACCAAAAAATTAGTTTAATGTTTTTGCATACAGGCGTCCATCACCAGGGTACCAGGGTTCCTTAGTGCAAATTACCTTATATTTCAAAGAAAAAAATTTTTTTTTTATTTTTATTTTGTTTCATAATCTTTATTGATGTGTAAAATATGAAATGTAAGTGTTTCTTAGTTGAATAATTTATATTTTAATAATTTTAACTTATTTCTAATATTTTATGTCTTATGTTGAGTCATTGTTGAAACATGGAAAACATTTCGATATTGTTTTAGTATGTTAATCGCAAACTGGTTTCTTGCAAAGGCTGCAGACTTTTCTCGTCTCTCTTCTTCTTTTATCTGTTATTGGCTTCCTGCCATTAGTAGAAGTGGCCGTAGAAGTAGATGGTTGCTTGGTATAGGTTAGCGTCTCCACTGGTTTTCCCAAAAAGCTTTCAATTGTTGTTTTGGTGGAAAAATGGCGCGTTACTTGGCGATTGGTTACTCTTATATTATTGGCGAACACAAATCTTTAGCAAGTTTACGCAAAAGCGTTTTCTCCGTGTTGTTTGATATGCAACAGTTGTGTTAAGACCCGTTCACACGCTCATGCAATTTGCTCCAACTAATTTGTGCATGCAATTGGTACAAATGAACTGATTGCGATGGTGGTATTCACATGTTGAATTCAGCTTGAACGAATGGTCTGATCAGCCTGATTCTTGTTGACATATCTGTTTCAAAAAGTGGTTATTTTAAACGCACAGGAAGATTTTTCATATCGATGGATAACGAGGAAATGCTTCTTTCTATTGCTGCAATTTGTATTGTGAGAAAAAAACAATGTAAGAAACGAAATCGGTGCTCTAAGCCGTGGTTGCTTAGAAGGGATTTATTATCGCATGTGAATTTAATAACAGAGTTAAGATGTGAACCTGATGATTTTCGTAACTATCTACGAATGGCTGAAAACCATTACCAAAATTGGCTGACTTTGGTTACCCCACTTATATCAAGAACGGATATTGTTATAAGGCGTTCAATCACCGCCCATGAGTGACTGTCAGCCACATTGCGATTTTTGACAACCGGCAGAAGTTATGCAGATCTAAAATTTACATTTCAAAACCATCTCTGAGCATTATTATACCAGAAACATGTGAAGCAATTTTCAATGTATACAATGTATATATATGTATGAACATATTTTGAATTTATTGTGTTTGTAATTCATTAAATGTTTCTAAATGCCCCAAATCCGCTTCGTAAAATAGGTCATTAATTAATTTCTCAGCATGCACTGCCTGTTGACAGGGGAGAGCACGTAATTTAGAGCTGCATGCTTTACTAATTTAAATTGGTTTAATTAATAAACCAATTAAGGGCTTTAATTTCACTCACCTCGTTATCTTCGATCGTTGAAGTCGATTGTTCTCGGAGTTTCCTGAAATTCCTGTTTATTTTGTCTCCACCAGTGGATACTCTCGGTTCATCACAGAGGTTTGAGCGATATACTTCAGCATAAGAGCTTAACCAATATAGCGCTGTGACTGCGACTGTGTTTCTCTCTTTAGCACAGTCGGCACAGAATGGAGCAGTGACGTCGCAGCGTCGAACTGTCACTTGCGATTAAGAATAACATTTTTTGTTTTATTATTGTTCAAAATGCACGGAAATTGGAGGATGTTAGCCAAATTAAATTTGATAAAGTGCATAATAGTGCAAACAGTATTGAATGTGAATATTATATTTAAAGCAGAGCCTGAAAATAACTGTTATCCAAATGACCTTCAGCAAAAAAGTCAACTTTTAACTTTTAATTTATAAGTTAAAAGTTTAAAGTTAACTTTTAACTTTTAAAAAAAAAGTTTAAAGTTTACTTTAAACTTTTAACTTTTATTTTAAAATTAAAAGTTAACTTTAAACTTTTAACTTTTATTTTAAAAGTTAAAAGTTGACTTTAACTTTTTTTTTAAAATAAAAGTTAAAAGTTGACTTTTATTTTCGAAGGTCATGGAAAAAAGTTTTTAGACGACTTTTTGTTGAAACTTTTTTAAAATAAAAGTTTTTTGAAAAAGTTTTTTGCTGTAGAAATGCAGCTGAGTGAACTGTGAAAGAACGTGTATCGCTAGAGAAGCAACTGGCTGAAAATATCTGAATAGTGACCCATTCATTATGATTGCATCACTGTAACTGAAACCAGCTCTAATGGAATCAGACTCGCGACACCGTACCATACCGACTGTGACAGATTGCTCATTCATCTCTTTTGACCAAGCCGTGGCGACGAGAGTATTGACATAGTGATCGACCATTCTGGCTTGTAGACTCGATACACCTATTGACCACGTAGCATATACAATTGAATATTTGTCCCAGATAACCTGTCCGTTTAAACCTACCGTGTATAAACCCTTCGGTGCTGCAAACAGTTGTAAAGCTGAACAGGGGTAATTAATTGACATAGTTTCCATCTTACCACTGCGTTCAATGACGGCCGAACGTAACCCCACGTTTTGTGATGAGTTTACTGACACCATTTCACTGGCACCCTGAGCGTCGAGCACTACATTGGTACATGCGTTGGGAGTCAAAGCAGGTAAATCTCCAGCTGTCTTCATAAATTCTAAGTATGGACGAGCTTCGTCTACGTCTTTCATTGAGCTAGAGAATATGTTCCCGTTTAGGCTGTGCACTTTCTTATTGTGCACTGTCGCTGTACTAGCGGTGTAACCTGAATTGTCAATTAATTGTAAGGCGGTCTTCATTGCATTAAGCTTAACGTCGTCATATTCAGCGGCATCAATTATCGCTGAAAGTGAGTCACTTACAGATGTGTTATTAAGGAAACACCAAACAGACCACTGTGCTACCGTCAAATCACTGCTCTCACCCCATCCATTATGAAAAGCTAGGTTGCTCACACATTGAACTGTTGACCTACGTAGTTTATCTAAATTTCCAATGAAACGCGTTAAGTAAGTGCTGTCGTTAATTAACCTACTTGCAATCCTCTTGAGAGCCGACTCACGATTGCAACTTGCAATTAGCTTATCCCGAGGACTAACCGTCTGTTGATGCTTACTAGCCCGAGGTTCATCTTTGAAAGGTATCCCCGATGACTTAGCGACCAACTTTCTATCTACATGAGATTCGTCGTTTGTTTCAGCCAATATCTAGTCAGGGTCATCAACCTTGCTTATGTTTAACAAACCTAGAATAGCGAACCTATTCTGTGTTACTCTATTCAGATGTGCTGCAGCTAAAGCCCAGGTCGGGCTGCTCTTCGCCTGTGCCACCCAACTGTCGACTAAGTAGTTGGCAGGTCCAGGGTTACTTTCTATACCCTCTTCTGTTAAATCAGGGATAAATTCTCCTTCTATACCACTTGTCTTTTCCTTTGACACCCACATAGGTAAGTGGTAACCTAGGCTCTTACGAGCTGTAAATTTACGGACAATTACCCTAACACAACATTCCATTTGCGTCTCGCGTACATTGCAGCTGACTGATAGACGCGAAGTTCGCTCAATAGCTTGATGTAAGGTGAAGCTGTCACGGCCGACGCCCTGGGATATCAACCTACGACATGAAGGGTCGTGCTCGGCGGTACAACTAATCGTGTGGCTGGTATTACGCGGAACGAAGATGTCTATTCGCATTTCCCAAAGGCCAGCGGTGAGTTTAACATCCTTGAACCACCTAGATAATGTCCGGTTATACCTTATGATATAGATATGGTCTTGAGACCATACCATATCGTTACTGAAAGGGTACTCGAATCTTTCGGTAGAATAGGTTGCCTGAAGCAAACTTAAATTAATACAAGAACTAGTTGATATATTGTCTAACTTAAATATCTTACGACTAGATGTGAACGAATCTTGATCGTCACTTATTGTATGTACATGTGGCAGTTCGTCGCCACTCGTCGGTGTTGCATTAATTAAGAGGCAACTGCCGGTTTTTTGCTCGCCTCCGGCTGGCGATGATGAACTAGGACCGATAGATTGTGAATCTCCTTGCTGAGAAACTGTACTATCTTCGTCTTTAGTTACATTAGATAAGAGTATTGCGGGGGTTGTGGAGTAGTTTTTTTCGTTGTTAGCTTCCATTGGGGTTTTTTACTCTTATACTCGAGTAGAGTTACTTTTATACTCGAGTAGAGTCGCTCTTACACTAGAGCTAAGCATAACCTCGCACCGAAGTTCATTGAGCTAGAGAATATGTTCCCGTTTAGGCTGTGCACTTTCTTATTGTGCACTCTCGCTGTACTAGCGGTGTAACCTGAATTGTCAATTAATTGTAAGGCGGTCTTCATTGCATTAAGCTTAACGTCGTCATATTCAGCGGCATCAATTATCGCTGAAAGTGAGTCACTTACAGATGTGTTATTAAGGAAACACCAAACAGACCACTGTGCTACCGTCAAATCACTGCTCTCACCCCATCCATTATGCCAAGCTAGGTTGCTCACACATTGAACTGTTGACCTACGTAGTTTATCTAAATTTCCAATGAAACGCGTTAAGTAAGTGCTGTCGTTAATTAACCTACTTGCAATCCTCTTGAGAGCAGACTCACGATTGCAACTTGCAATTAGCTTATCCCGAGGACTAACCGTCTGTTGATGCTTACTAGCCCGAGGTTCATCTTTGAAAGGTATCCCCGATGACTTAGCGACCAACTTTCTATCTACACGAGATTCGTCGTTTGTTTCAGCCAATATCCAGTCAGGGTCATCAACCTCGCTTATGTTTAACAAACCTAGAATAGCGAACCTATTCTGTGTTACTCTATTCAGATGTGCTGCAGCTAAAGCCCAGGTCGGGCTGCTCTTCGCCTGTGCCACCCAACTGTCGACTAAGTAGTTGCCAGGTCCAGGGTTACTTTCTATACCCTCTTCTGTTAAATCAGGGATAAATTCTCCTTCTATACCACTTGTCTTTTCCTTTGACACCCACATAGGTAAGTGGTAACCTAGGCTCTTACGAGCTGTAAATTTACGGACAATTACCCTAACACAACATTCCATTTGCGTCTCGGGTACATTGCAGCTGACTGATAGACGCGAAGTTCGCTCAATAGCTTGATGTAAGGTAAAGCTGTCACGGCCGACGCCCTGCGATATCAACCTACGACATGAAGGGTCGTGCTCGGCGGTACAACTAATCGTGTGGCTGGCGTTACGCGGAACGAAGATGTCTATTCGCATTTGCCAAAGGCCAGCGGTGAGTTTAACATCCTTGAACCACCTAGATAATGTCCGGTTATACCTTATGATATAGATATGGCCTTGAGACCATACCATATCGTTACTGAAAGGGTACTCGAATCTTTCGGTAGAATAGGTTGCCTGAAGCAAACTTAAATTAATACTAGAACTAGTTGATATATTGTCTAACTTAAATATCTTACGACTAGATGTGAACGAATCTTGATCGTCACTTATTGTATGTACATGTGGCAGTTCGTCGCCACTCGTCGGTGTTGCATTAATTAAGAGGCAACTGCCGGTTTTTTGCTCGCCTCCGGCTGGCGATGATGAACTAGGACCGATAGATTGTGAATCTCCTTGCTGAGAAACTGTACTATCTTCGTCTTTAGTTACATTAGATAAGAGTATTGCGGGGTTGTGGAGTAGTTTTTTTCGTTGTTAGCTTCCATTGGGGTTTTTTACTCTTATACTCGAGTAGAGTTACTTTTATACTCGAGTAGAGTCGCTCTTACACTAGAGCTAAGCATGACCTCGCACCGAAGTTCATTGAGCTAGAGAATATGTTCCCGTTTAGGCTGTGCACCTTCTTATTGTGCACTCTCGCTGTACTAGCGGTGTAACCTGAATTGTCAATTAATTGTAAGGCGGTCTTCATTGCATTAAGCTTAACGTCGTCATATTCAGCGGCATCAATTATCGCTGAAAGTGAGTCACTTACAGATGTGTTATTAAGGAAACACCAAACAGACCACTGTGCTACCGTCAAATCACTGCTCTCACCCCATCCATTATGCCAAGCTAGGTTGCTCACACATTGAACTGTTGACCTACGTAGTTTATCTAAATTTCCAATGAAACGCGTTAAGTAAGTGCTGTCGTTAATTAACCTACTTGCAATCCTCTTGAGAGCCGACTCACGATTGCAACTTGCAATTAGCTTATCCCGAGGACTAACCGTCTGTTGATGCTTACTAGCCCGAGGTTCATCTTTGAAAGGTATCCCCGATGACTTAGCGACCAACTTTCTATCTACACGAGATTCGTCGTTTGTTTCAGCCAATATCCAGTCAGGGTCATCAACCTCGCTTATATTTAACAAACCTAGAATAGCGAACCTATTCTGTGTTACTCTATTCAGATGTGCTGCAGCTAAAGCCCAGGTCGGGCTGCTCTTCGCCTGTGCCACCCAACTGTCGACTAAGTAGTTGCCAGGTCCAGGGTTACTTTCTATACCCTCTTCTGTTAAATCAGGGATAAATTCTCCTTCTATACCACTTGTCTTTTCCTTTGACACCCACATAGGTAAGTGGTAACCTAGGCTCTTACGAGCTGTAAATTTACGGACAATTACCCTAACACAACATTCCATTTGCGTTCGGGTACATTGCAGCTGACTGATAGACGCGAAGTTCGCTCAATAGCTTGATGTAAGGTGAAGCTGTCACGGCCGACGCCCTGGGATATCAACCTACGACATGAAGGGTCGTGCTCGGCGGTACAACTAATCGTGTGGCTGGTGTTACGCGGAACGAAGATGTCTATTCGCATTTGCCAAAGGCCAGCGGTGAGTTTAACATCCTTGAACCACCTAGATAATGTCCGGTTATACCTTATGATATAGATATGGTCTTGAGACCATACCATATCGTTACTGAAAGGGTACTCGAATCTTTCGGTAGAATAGGTTGCCTGAAGCAAACTTAAATTAATACTAGAACTAGTTGATATATTGTCTAACTTAAATATCTTACGACTAGATGTGAACGAATCTTGATCGTCACTTATTGTATGTACATGTGGCAGTTCGTCGCCACTCGTCGGTGTTGCATTAATTAAGAGGCAACTGCCGGTTTTTTGCTCGCCTCCGGCTGGCGATGATGAACTAGGACCGATAGATTGTGAATCTCCTTGCCGAGAAACTGTACTATCTTCGTCTTTAGTTACATTAGATAAGAGTATTGCGGGGGTTGTGGAGTAGTTTTTTTCGTTGTTAGCTTCCATTGGGGTTTTTTACTCTTATACTCGAGTAGAGTTACTTTTATACTCGAGTAGAGTCGCTCTTACACTAGAGCTAAGCATGACCTCGCACCGAAGTTCATTGAGCTAGAGAATATGTTCCCGTTTAGGCTGTGCACCTTCTTATTGTGCACTCTCGCTGTACTAGCGGTGTAACCTGAATTGTCAATTAATTGTAAGGCGGTCTTCATTGCATTAAGCTTAACGTCGTCATATTCAGCGGCATCAATTATCGCTGAAAGTGAGTCACTTACAGATGTGTTATTAAGGAAACACCAAACAGACCACTGTGCTACCGTCAAATCACTGCTCTCACCCCATCCATTATGCCAAGCTAGGTTGCTCACACATTGAACTGTTGACCTACGTAGTTTATCTAAATTTCCAATGAAACGCGTTAAGTAAGTGCTGTCGTTAATTAACCTACTTGCAATCCTCTTGAGAGCCGACTCACGATTGCAACTTGCAATTAGCTTATCCCGAGGACTAACCGTCTGTTGATGCTTACTAGCCCGAGGTTCATCTTTGAAAGGTATCCCCGATGACTTAGCGACCAACTTTCTATCTACACGAGATTCTTCGTTTGTTTCAGCCAATATCCAGTCAGGGTCATCAACCTCGCTTATGTTTAACAAACCTAGAATAGCGAACCTATTCTGTGTTACTCTATTCAGATGTGCTGCAGCTAAAGCCCAGGTCGGGCTGCTCTTCGCCTGTGCCACCCAACTGTCGACTAAGTAGTTGCCAGGTCCAGGGTTACTTTCTATACCCTCTTCTGTTAAATCAGGGATAAATTCTCCTTCTATACCACTTGTCTTTTCCTTTGACACCCACATAGGTAAGTGGTAACCTAGGCTCTTACGAGCTGTAAATTTACGGACAATTACCCTAACACAACATTCCATTTGCGTCTCGGGTACATTGCAGCTGACTGATAGACGCGAAGTTCGCTCAATAGCTTGATGTAAGGTGAAGCTGTCACGGCCGATGCCCTGGGATATCGACGTACGACATGAATGGTCGTGCTCGGCGGTACAACTAATCGTGTGGCTGGTGTTAGGCGGAACGAAGATGTCTATTCGCATTTGCCAAAGGCCAGCGGTGAGTTTAACATCCTTGAACCACCTAGATAATGTCCGGTTATACCTTATGATATAGATATGGTCTTGAGACCATACCATATCGTTACTGAAAGGGTACTCGAATCTTTCGGTAGAATAGGTTGCCTGAAGCAAACTTAAATTAATACTAGAACTAGTTGATATATTGTCTAACTTAAATATCTTACGACTAGATGTGAACGAATCTTCATCGTCACTTATTGTATGTACATGTGGCAGTTCGTCGCCACTCGTCGGTGTTGCATTAATTAAGAGGCAACTGCCGGTTTTTTGCTCGCCTCCGGCTGGCGATGATGAACTAGGACCGATAGATTGTGAATCTCCTTGCTGAGAAACTGTACTATCTTCGTCTTTAGTTACATTAGATAAGAGTATTGCGGGGGTTGTGGAGTAGTTTTTTTCGTTGTTAGCTTCCATTGGGGTTTTTTACTCTTATACTCGAGTAGAGTTACTTTTATACTCGGGGAAAAGCCGCTAACACACTAGAGCTAAGCATGACCTCGCACCGAAGTTCATTGAGCTAGAGAATATGTTCCCGTTTAGGCTGTGCACCTTCTTATTGTGCACTCTCGCTGTACTAGCGGTGTAACCTGAATTGTCAATTAATTGTAAGGCGGCCTTCATTGCATTAAGCTTAACGTCGTCATATTCAGCGGCATCAATTATCGCTGAAAATGAGTCACTTACAGATGTGTTATTAAGGAAACACCAAACAGACCACTGTGCTACCGTCAAATCACTGCTCTCACCCCATCCATTATGCCAAGCTAGGTTGCTCACACATTGAACTGTTGACCTACGTAGTTTATCTAAATTTCCAATGAAACGCGTTAAGTAAGTGCTGTCGTTAATTAACCTACTTGCAATCCTCTTGAGAGCCGACTCACGATTGCAACTTGCAATTAGCTTATACCGAGGACTAACCGTCTGTTGATGCTTACTAGCCCGAGGTTCATCTTTGAAAGGTATCCCCGATGACTTAGCGACCTACTTTCTATCTACACGAGATTCGTCGTTTGTTTCAGCCAATATCCAGTCAGGGTCATCAACCTCGCTTATGTTTAACAAACCTAGAATAGCGAACCTATTCTGTGTTAGTCTATTCAGATGTGCTGCAGCTAAAGCCCAGGTCGGGCTGCTCTTCGCCTGTGCCACCCAACTGTCGACTAAGTAGTTGCCAGGTCCAGGGTTACTTTCTATACCCTCTTCTGTTAAATCAGGGATAAATTCTCCTTCTATACCACTTGTCTTTTCCTTTGACACCCACATAGGTAAGTGGTAACCTAGGCTCTTACGAGCTGTAAATTTACGGACAATTACCCTAACACAACATTCCATTTGCGTCTCGGGTACATTGCAGCTGACTGATAGACGCGAAGTTCGCTCAATAGCTTGATGTAAGGTGAAGCTGTCACGGCCGACGCCCTGGGATATCAACCTACGACATGAAGGGTCGTGCTCGGCGGTACAACTAATCGTGTGGCTGGTGTTACGCGGAACGAAGATGTCTATTCGCATTTGCCAAAGGCCAGCGGTGAGTTTAACATCCTTGAACCACCTAGATAATGTCCGGTTATACCTTATGATATAGATATGGTCTTGAGACCATACCATATCGTTACTGAAAGGGTACTCGAATCTTTCGGTAGAATAGGTTGCCTGAAGCAAACTTAAATTAATACTAGAACTAGTTGATATATTGTCTAACTTAAATATCTTACGACTAGATGTGAACGAATCTTGATCGTCACTTATTGTATGTACATGTGGCAGTTCGTCGCCACTCGTCGGTGTTGCATTAATTAAGAGGCAACTGCCGGTTTTTTGCTCGCCTCCGGCTGGCGATGATGAACTAGGACCAATAGATTGTGAATCTCCTTGCCGAGAAACTGTACTATCTTCGTCTTTAGTTACATTAGATAAGAGTATTGCGGGGGTTGTGGAGTAGTTTTTTTCGTTGTTAGCTTCCATTGGGGTTTTTTACTCTTATACTCGAGTAGAGTTACTTTTATACTCGAGTAGAGTCGCTCTTACACTAGAGCTAAGCATGACCTCGCACCGAAGTTCATTGAGCTAGAGAATATGTTCCCGTTTAGGCTGTGCACTTTCTTATTGTGCACTCTCGCTGTACTAGCGGTGTAACCTGAATTGTCAATTAATTGTAAGGCGGTCTTCATTGCATTAAGCTTAACGTCGTCATATTCAGCGGCATCAATTATCGCTGTCGACTAAGTAGTTGGCAGGTCCAGGGTTACTTTCTATACCCTCTTCTGTTAAATCAGGGATAAATTCTCCTTCTATACCACTTGTCTTTTCCTTTGACACCCACATAGGTAAGTGGTAACCTAGGCTCTTACGAGCTGTAAATTTACGGACAATTACCCTAACACAACATTCCATTTGCGTCTCGGGTACATTGCAGCTGACTGATAGACGCGAAGTTCGCTCAATAGCTTGATGTAAGGTGAAGCTGTCACGGCCGACGCCCTGGGATATCAACCTACGACATGAAGGGTCGTGCTCGGCGGTACAACTAATCGTGTGGCTGGTGTTACGCGGAACGAAGATGTCTATTCGCATTTGCCAAAGGCCAGCGGTGAGTTTAACATCCTTGAACCACCTAGATAATGTCCGGTTATACCTTATGATATAGATATGGCCTTGAGACCATACCATATCGTTACTGAAAGGGTACTCGAATCTTTCGGTAGAATAGGTTGCCTGAAGCAAACTTAAATTAATACTAGAACTAGTTGATATATTGTCTAACTTAAATATCTTACGACTAGATGTGAACGAATCTTCATCGTCACTTATTGTATGTACATGTGGCAGTTCGTCGCCACTCGTCGGTGTTGCATTAATTAAGAGGCAACTGCCGGTTTTTTGCTCGCCTCCGGCTGGCGATGATGAACTAGGACCGATAGATTGTGAATCTCCTTGCTGAGAAACTGTACTATCTTCGTCTTTAGTTACATTAGATAAGAGTATTGCGGGGGTTGTGGAGTAGTTTTTTTCGTTGTTAGCTTCCATTGGGGTTTTTTACTCTTATACTCGAGTAGAGTTACTTTTATACTCGGGGAAAAGCCGCTAACACACTAGAGCTAAGCATGACCTCGCACCGAAGTTCATTGAGCTAGAGAATATGTTCCCGTTTAGGCTGTGCACCTTCTTATTGTGCACTCTCGCTGTACTAGCGGTGTAACCTGAATTGTCAATTAATTGTAAGGCGGCCTTCATTGCATTAAGCTTAACGTCGTCATATTCAGCGGCATCAATTATCGCTGAAAGTGAGTCACTTACAGATGTGTTATTAAGGAAACACCAAACAGACCACTGTGCTACCGTCAAATCACTGCTCTCACCCCATCCATTATGCCAAGCTAGGTTGCTCACACATTGAACTGTTGACCTACGTAGTTTATCTAAATTTCCAATGAAACGCGTTAAGTAAGTGCTGTCGTTAATTAACCTACTTGCAATCCTCTTGAGAGCCGACTCACGATTGCAACTTGCAATTACCTTATCCCGAGGACTAACCGTCTGTTGATGCTTACTAGCCCGAGGTTCATCTTTGAAAGGTATCCCCGATGACTTAGCGACCAACTTTCTATCTACACGTGATTCGTCGTTTGTTTCAGCCAATATCCAGTCAGGGTCATCAACCTCGCTTATGTTTAACAAACCTAGAATAGCGAACCTATTCTGTGTTACTCTATTCAGATGTGCTGCAGCTAAAGCCCAGGTCGGGCTGCTCTTCGCCTGTGCCACCCAACTGTCGACTAAGTAGTTGCCAGGTCCAGGGTTACTTTCTATACCCTCTTCTGTTAAATCGGATAAATTCTCCTTCTATACCACTTGTCTTTTCCTTTGACACCCACATAGGTAAGTGGTAACCTAGGCTCTTACGAGCTGTAAATTTACGGACAATTACCCTAACACAACATTCCATTTGCGTCTCGGGTACATTGCAGCTGACTGATAGACGCGAAGTTCGCTCAATAGCTTGATGTAAGGTGAAGCTGTCACGGCCGACGCCCTGGGATATCAACCTACGACATGAAGGGTTGTTACTGAAAGGGTACTCGAATCTTTCGGTAGAATAGGTTGCCTGAAGCAAACTTAAATTAATACTAGAACTAGTTGATATATTGTCTAACTTAAATATCTTACGACTAGATGTGAACGAATCTTCATCGTCACTTATTGTATGTACATGTGGCAGTTCGTCGCCACTCGTCGGTGTTGCATTAATTAAGAGGCAACTGCCGGTTTTTTGCTCGCCTCCGGCTGGCGATGATGAACTAGGACCGATAGATTGTGAATCTCCTTGCTGAGAAACTGTACTATCTTCGTCTTTAGTTACATTAGATAAGAGTATTGCGGGGGTTGTGGAGTAGTTTTTTTCGTTGTTAGCTTCCATTGGGGTTTTTTACTCTTATACTCGAGTAGAGTTACTTTTATACTCGAGTAGAGTCGCTCTTACACTAGAGCTAAGCATGACCTCGCACCGAAGTTCATTGAGCTAGAGAATATGTTCCCGTTTAGGCTGTGCACCTTCTTATTGTGCACTCTCGCTGTACTAGCGGTGTAACCTGAATTGTCAATTAATTGTAAGGCGGTCTTCATTGCATTAAGCTTAACGTCGTCATATTCAGCGGCATCAATTATCGCTGAAAGTGAGTCACTTACAGATGTGTTATTAAGGAAACACCAAACAGACCACTGTGCTACCGTCAAATCACTGCTCTCACCCCATCCATTATGCCAAGCTAGGTTGCTCACACATTGAACTGTTGACCTACGTAGTTTATCTAAATTTCCAATGAAACGCGTTAAGTAAGTGCTGTCGTTAATTAACCTACTTGCAATCCTCTTGAGAGCCGACTCACGATTGCAACTTGCAATTAGCTTATCCCGAGGACTAACCGTCTGTTGATGCTTACTAGCCCGAGGTTCATCTTTGAAAGGTATCCCCGATGACTTAGCGACCAACTTTCTATCTACACGAGATTCTTCGTTTGTTTCAGCCAATATCCAGTCAGGGTCATCAACCTCGCTTATGTTTAACAAACCTAGAATAGCGAACCTATTCTGTGTTACTCTATTCAGATGTGCTGCAGCTAAAGCCCAGGTCGGGCTGCTCTTCGCCTGTGCCACCCAACTGTCGACTAAGTAGTTGCCAGGTCCAGGGTTACTTTCTATACCCTCTTCTGTTAAATCAGGGATAAATTCTCCTTCTATACCACTTGTCTTTTCCTTTGACACCCACATAGGTAAGTGGTAACCTAGGCTCTTACGAGCTGTAAATTTACGGACAATTACCCTAACACAACATTCCATTTGCGTCTCGGGTACATTGCAGCTGACTGATAGACGCGAAGTTCGCTCAATAGCTTGATGTAAGGTGAAGCTGTCACGGCCGACGCCCTGGGATATCGACGTACGACATGAATGGTCGTGCTCGGCGGTACAACTAATCGTGTGGCTGGTGTTAGGCGGAACGAAGATGTCTATTCGCATTTGCCAAAGGCCAGCGGTGAGTTTAACATCCTTGAACCACCTAGATAATGTCCGGTTATACCTTATGATATAGATATGGTCTTGAGACCATACCATATCGTTACTGAAAGGGTACTCGAATCTTTCGGTAGAATAGGTTGCCTGAAGCAAACTTAAATTAATACTAGAACTAGTTGATATATTGTCTAACTTAAATATCTTACGACTAGATGTGAACGAATCTTCATCGTCACTTATTGTATGTACATGTGGCAGTTCGTCGCCACTCGTCGGTGTTGCATTAATTAAGAGGCAACTGCCGGTTTTTTGCTCGCCTCCGGCTGGCGATGATGAACTAGGACCGATAGATTGTGAATCTCCTTGCTGAGAAACTGTACTATCTTCGTCTTTAGTTACATTAGATAAGAGTATTGCGGGGGTTGTGGAGTAGTTTTTTTCGTTGTTAGCTTCCATTGGGGTTTTTTACTCTTATACTCGAGTAGAGTTACTTTTATACTCGGGGAAAAGCCGCTAACACACTAGAGCTAAGCATGACCTCGCACCGAAGTTCATTGAGCTAGAGAATATGTTCCCGTTTAGGCTGTGCACCTTCTTATTGTGCACTCTCGCTGTACTAGCGGTGTAACCTGAATTGTCAATTAATTGTAAGGCGGCCTTCATTGCATTAAGCTTAACGTCGTCATATTCAGCGGCATCAATTATCGCTGAAAGTGAGTCACTTACAGATGTGTTATTAAGGAAACACCAAACAGACCACTGTGCTACCGTCAAATCACTGCTCTCACCCCATCCATTATGCCAAGCTAGGTTGCTCACACATTGAACTGTTGACCTACGTAGTTTATCTAAATTTCCAATGAAACGCGTTAAGTAAGTGCTGTCGTTAATTAACCTACTTGCAATCCTCTTGAGAGCCGACTCACGATTGCAACTTGCAATTACCTTATCCCGAGGACTAACCGTCTGTTGATGCTTACTAGCCCGAGGTTCATCTTTGAAAGGTATCCCCGATGACTTAGCGACCAACTTTCTATCTACACGTGATTCGTCGTTTGTTTCAGCCAATATCCAGTCAGGGTCATCAACCTCGCTTATGTTTAACAAACCTAGAATAGCGAACCTATTCTGTGTTACTCTATTCAGATGTGCTGCAGCTAAAGCCCAGGTCGGGCTGCTCTTCGCCTGTGCCACCCAACTGTCGACTAAGTAGTTGCCAGGTCCAGGGTTACTTTCTATACCCTCTTCTGTTAAATCAGGGATAAATTCTCCTTCTATACCACTTGTCTTTTCCTTTGACACCCACATAGGTAAGTGGTAACCTAGGCTCTTACGAGCTGTAAATTTACGGACAATTACCCTAACACAACATTCCATTTGCGTCTCGGGTACATTGCAGCTGACTGATAGACGCGAAGTTCGCTCAATAGCTTGATGTAAGGTGAAGCTGTCACGGCCGACGCCCTGGGATATCAACCTACGACATGAAGGGTCGTGCTCGGCGGTACAACTAATCGTGTGGCTGGTGTTACGCGGAACGAAGATGTCTATTCGCATTTGCCAGCGGTGAGTTTAACATCCTTGAACCACCTAGATAATGTCCGGTTATACCTTATGATATAGATATGGTCTTGAGACCATACCATATCGTTACTGAAAGGGTACTCGAATCTTTCGGTAGAATAGGTTGCCTGAAGCAAACTTAAATTAATACTAGAACTAGTTGATATATTGTCTAACTTAAATATCTTACGACTAGATGTGAACGAATCTTCATCGTCACTTATTGTATGTACATGTGGCAGTTCGTCGCCACTCGTCGGTGTTGCATTAATTAAGAGGCAACTGCCGGTTTTTTGCTCGCCTCCGGCTGGCGATGATGAACTAGGACCGATAGATTGTGAATCTCCTTGCTGAGAAACTGTACTATCTTCGTCTTTAGTTACATTAGATAAGAGTATTGCGGGGGTTGTGGAGTAGTTTTTTTCGTTGTTAGCTTCCATTGGGGTTTTTTACTCTTATACTCGAGTAGAGTTACTTTTATACTCGGGGAAAAGCCGCTAACACACTAGAGCTAAGCATGACCTCGCACCGAAGTTCATTGAGCTAGAGAATATGTTCCCGTTTAGGCTGTGCACCTTCTTATTGTGCACTCTCGCTGTACTAGCGGTATAACCTGAATTGTCAATTAATTGTAAGGCGGCCTTCATTGCATTAAGCTTAACGTCGTCATATTCAGCGGCATCAATTATCGCTGAAAGTGAGTCACTTACAGATGTGTTATTAAGGAAACACCAAACAGACCACTGTGCTACCGTCAAATCACTGCTCTCACCCCATCCATTATGCCAAGCTAGGTTGCTCACACATTGAACTGTTGACCTACGTAGTTTATCTAAATTTCCAATGAAACGCGTTAAGTAAGTGCTGTCGTTAATTAACCTACTTGCAATCCTCTTGAGAGCCGACTCACGATTGCAACTTGCAATTACCTTATCCCGAGGACTAACCGTCTGTTGATGCTTACTAGCCCGAGGTTCATCTTTGAAAGGTATCCCCGATGACTTAGCGACCAACTTTCTATCTACACGTGATTCGTCGTTTGTTTCAGCCAATATCCAGTCAGGGTCATCAACCTCGCTTATGTTTAACAAACCTAGAATAGCGAACCTATTCTGTGTTACTCTATTCAGATGTGCTGCAGCTAAAGCCCAGGTCGGGCTGCTCTTCGCCTGTGCCACCCAACTGTCGACTAAGTAGTTGCCAGGTCCAGGGTTACTTTCTATACCCTCTTCTGTTAAATCAGGGATAAATTCTCCTTCTATACCACTTGTCTTTTCCTTTGACACCCACATAGGTAAGTGGTAACCTAGGCTCTTACGAGCTGTAAATTTACGGACAATTACCCTAACACAACATTCCATTTGCGTCTCGGGTACATTGCAGCTGACTGATAGACGCGAAGTTCGCTCAATAGCTTGATGTAAGGTGAAGCTGTCACGGCCGACGCCCTGGGATATCAACCTACGACATGAAGGGTCGTTACTGAAAGGGTACTCGAATCTTTCGGTAGAATAGGTTGCCTGAAGCAAACTTAAATTAATACTAGAACTAGTTGATATATTGTCTAACTTAAATATCTTACGACTAGATGTGAACGAATCTTCATCGTCACTTATTGTATGTACATGTGGCAGTTCGTCGCCACTCGTCGGTGTTGCATTAATTAAGAGGCAACTGCCGGTTTTTTGCTCGCCTCCGGCTGGCGATGATGAACTAGGACCGATAGATTGTGAATCTCCTTGCTGAGAAACTGTACTATCTTCGTCTTTAGTTACATTAGATAAGAGTATTGCGGGGGTTGTGGAGTAGTTTTTTTCGTTGTTAGCTTCCATTGGGGTTTTTTACTCTTATACTCGAGTAGAGTTACTTTTATACTCGAGTAGAGTCGCTCTTACACTAGAGCTAAGCATGACCTCGCACCGAAGTTCATTGAGCTAGAGAATATGTTCCCGTTTAGGCTGTGCACCTTCTTATTGTGCACTCTCGCTGTACTAGCGGTGTAACCTGAATTGTCAATTAATTGTAAGGCGGTCTTCATTGCATTAAGCTTAACGTCGTCATATTCAGCGGCATCAATTATCGCTGAAAGTGAGTCACTTACAGATGTGTTATTAAGGAAACACCAAACAGACCACTGTGCTACCGTCAAATCACTGCTCTCACCCCATCCATTATGCCAAGCTAGGTTGCTCACACATTGAACTGTTGACCTACGTAGTTTATCTAAATTTCCAATGAAACGCGTTAAGTAAGTGCTGTCGTTAATTAACCTACTTGCAATCCTCTTGAGAGCCGACTCACGATTGCAACTTGCAATTAGCTTATCCCGAGGACTAACCGTCTGTTGATGCTTACTAGCCCGAGGTTCATCTTTGAAAGGTATCCCCGATGACTTAGCGACCAACTTTCTATCTACACGAGATTCTTCGTTTGTTTCAGCCAATATCCAGTCAGGGTCATCAACCTCGCTTATGTTTAACAAACCTAGAATAGCGAACCTATTCTGTGTTACTCTATTCAGATGTGCTGCAGCTAAAGCCCAGGTCGGGCTGCTCTTCGCCTGTGCCACCCAACTGTCGACTAAGTAGTTGCCAGGTCCAGGGTTACTTTCTATACCCTCTTCTGTTAAATCAGGGATAAATTCTCCTTCTATACCACTTGTCTTTTCCTTTGACACCCACATAGGTAAGTGGTAACCTAGGCTCTTACGAGCTGTAAATTTACGGACAATTACCCTAACACAACATTCCATTTGCGTCTCGGGTACATTGCAGCTGACTGATAGACGCGAAGTTCGCTCAATAGCTTGATGTAAGGTGAAGCTGTCACGGCCGACGCCCTGGGATATCGACGTACGACATGAATGGTCGTGCTCGGCGGTACAACTAATCGTGTGGCTGGTGTTAGGCGGAACGAAGATGTCTATTCGCATTTGCCAAAGGCCAGCGGTGAGTTTAACATCCTTGAACCACCTAGATAATGTCCGGTTATACCTTATGATATAGATATGGTCTTGAGACCATACCATATCGTTACTGAAAGGGTACTCGAATCTTTCGGTAGAATAGGTTGCCTGAAGCAAACTTAAATTAATACTAGAACTAGTTGATATATTGTCTAACTTAAATATCTTACGACTAGATGTGAACGAATCTTCATCGTCACTTATTGTATGTACATGTGGCAGTTCGTCGCCACTCGTCGGTGTTGCATTAATTAAGAGGCAACTGCCGGTTTTTTGCTCGCCTCCGGCTGGCGATGATGAACTAGGACCGATAGATTGTGAATCTCCTTGCTGAGAAACTGTACTATCTTCGTCTTTAGTTACATTAGATAAGAGTATTGCGGGGGTTGTGGAGTAGTTTTTTTCGTTGTTAGCTTCCATTGGGGTTTTTTACTCTTATACTCGAGTAGAGTTACTTTTATACTCGAGTAGAGTCGCTCTTACACTAGAGCTAAGCATGACCTCGCACCGAAGTTCATTGAGCTAGAGAATATGTTCCCGTTTAGGCTGTGCACCTTCTTATTGTGCACTCTCGCTGTACTAGCGGTGTAACCTGAATTGTCAATTAATTGTAAGGCGGTCTTCATTGCATTAAGCTTAACGTCGTCATATTCAGCGGCATCAATTATCGCTGAAAGTGAGTCACTTACAGATGTGTTATTAAGGAAACACCAAACAGACCACTGTGCTACCGACAAATCACTGCTCTCACCCCATCCATTATGCCAAGCTAGGTTGCGTACACATTGAACTGTTGACCTACGTAGTTTATCTAAATTTCCAATGAAACGCGTTAAGTAAGTGCTGTCGTTAATTAACCTACTTGCAATCCTCTTGAGAGCCGACTCACGATTGCAACTTGCAATTAGCTTATCCCGAGGACTAACCGTCTGTTGATGCTTACTAGCCCGAGGTTCATCTTTGAAAGGTATCCCCGATGACTTAGCGACCAACTTTCTATCTACACGAGATTCTTCGTTTGTTTCAGCCAATATCCAGTCAGGGTCATCAACCTCGCTTATGTTTAACAAACCTAGAATAGCGAACCTATTCTGTGTTACTCTATTCAGATGTGCTGCAGCTAAAGCCCAGGTCGGGCTGCTCTTCGCCTGTGCCACCCAACTGTCGACTAAGTAGTTGCCAGGTCCAGGGTTACTTTCTATACCCTCTTCTGTTAAATCAGGGATAAATTCTCCTTCTATACCACTTGTCTTTTCCTTTGACACCCACATAGGTAAGTGGTAACCTAGGCTCTTACGAGCTGTAAATTTACGGACAATTACCCTAACACAACATTCCATTTGCGTCTCGGGTACATTGCAGCTGACTGATAGACGCGAAGTTCGCTCAATAGCTTGATGTAAGGTGAAGCTGTCACGGCCGACGCCCTGGGATATCAACCTACGACATGAAGGGTCGTGCTCGGCGGTACAACTAATCGTGTGGCTGGTGTTACGCGGAACGAAGATGTCTATTCGCATTTGCCAAAGGCCAGCGGTGAGTTTAACATCCTTGAACCACCTAGATAATGTCCGGTTATACCTTATGATATAGATATGGTCTTGAGACCATACCATATCGTTACTGAAAGGGTACTCGAATCTTTCGGTAGAATAGGTTGCCTGAAGCAAACTTAAATTAATACTAGAACTAGTTGATATATTGTCTAACTTAAATATCTTACGACTAGATGTGAACGAATCTTCATCGTCACTTATTGTATGTACATGTGGCAGTTCGTCGCCACTCGTCGGTGTTGCATTAATTAAGAGGCAACTGCCGGTTTTTTGCTCGCCTCCGGCTGGCGATGATGAACTAGGACCGATAGATTGTGAATCTCCTTGCTGAGAAACTGTACTATCTTCGTCTTTAGTTACATTAGATAAGAGTATTGCGGGGGTTGTGGAGTAGTTTTTTTCGTTGTTAGCTTCCATTGGGGTTTTTTCTCTTATACTCGAGTAGAGTTACTTTTATACTCGAGTAGAGTCGCTCTTACACTAGAGCTAAGCATGACCTCGTACCGAAGTTCATTGAGCTAGAGAATATGTTCCCGTTTAGGCTGTGCACTTTCTTATTGTGCACTCTCGCTGTACTAGCGGTGTAACCTGAATTGTCAATTAATTGTAAGGCGGTCTTCATTGCATTAAGCTTAACGTCGTCATATTCAGCGGCATCAATTATCGCTGAAAGTGAGTCACTTACAGATGTGTTATTAAGGAAACACCAAACAGACCACTGTGCTACCGTCAAATCACTGCTCTCACCCCATCCATTATGCCAAGCTAGGTTGCTCACACATTGAACTGTTGACCTACGTAGTTTATCTAAATTTCCAATGAAACGCGTTAAGTAAGTGCTGTCGTTAATTAACCTACTTGCAATCCTCTTGAGAGCCGACTCACGATTGCAACTTGCAATTACCTTATCCCGAGGACTAACCGTCTGTTGATGCTTACTAGCCCGAGGTTCATCTTTGAAAGGTATCCCCGATGACTTAGCGACCAACTTTCTATCTACACGTGATTCGTCGTTTGTTTCAGCCAATATCCAGTCAGGGTCATCAACCTCGCTTATGTTTAACAAACCTAGAATAGCGAACCTATTCTGTGTTACTCTATTCAGATGTGCTGCAGCTAAAGCCCAGGTCGGGCTGCTCTTCGCCTGTGCCACCCAACTGTCGACTAAGTAGTTGCCAGGTCCAGGGTTACTTTCTATACCCTCTTCTGTTAAATCAGGGATAAATTCTCCTTCTATACCACTTGTCTTTTCCTTTGACACCCACATAGGTAAGTGGTAACCTAGGCTCTTACGAGCTGTAAATTTACGGACAATTACCCTAACACAACATTCCATTTGCGTCTCGGGTACATTGCAGCTGACTGATAGACGCGAAGTTCGCTCAATAGCTTGATGTAAGGTGAAGCTGTCACGGCCGACGCCCTGGGATATCAACCTACGACATGAAGGGTCGTGCTCGGCGGTACAACTAATCGTGTGGCTGGTGTTACGCGGAACGAAGATGTCTATTCGCATTTGCCAAAGGCCAGCGGTGAGTTTAACATCCTTGAACCACCTAGATAATGTCCGGTTATACCTTATGATATAGATATGGTCTTGAGACCATACCATATCGTTACTGAAAGGGTACTCGAATCTTTCGGTAGAATAGGTTGCCTGAAGCAAACTTAAATTAATACTAGAACTAGTTGATATATTGTCTAACTTAAATATCTTACGACTAGATGTGAACGAATCTTCATCGTCACTTATTGTATGTACATGTGGCAGTTCGTCGCCACTCGTCGGTGTTGCATTAATTAAGAGGCAACTGCCGGTTTTTTGCTCGCCTCCGGCTGGCGATGATGAACTAGGACCGATAGATTGTGAATCTCCTTGCCGAGAAACTGTACTATCTTCGTCTTTAGTTACATTAGATAAGAGTATTGCGGGGGTTGTGGAGTAGTTTTTTCGTTGTTAGCTTCCATTAGGGTTTTTTACTCTTATACTCGAGTAGAGTTACTTTTATACTCGAGTAGAGTCGCTCTTACACTAGAGCTAAGCATGACCTCGCACCGAAGTTGACTCTAAGGGTGAATGCCTTCACCAGCAATCTCCAAAACCCTATCCGCCACCTTTACTCAGCAAGCTTCCCACATGCCGCTTTGTGTTATCCGCGTTGCACCTCATCAATAATCAGCAGGGTCAGCTTTCTACCTAACGGGAATTTAAAAAACTTTTTTAAATAACTTTTAAATTTAAAAGACTTTAAAAAACTTTTTTCAAAAACTTTTAAAAATAAAAGTTTTTCATAACAGTTATTTTGCGACTTTTATTTTATAAAAATTCTTTGATAACTGTTATTCGAAAAACTTTTTCGATAAAAGTTATAAAAGTTTCAAGCTCTGATTTAAAGTATATAATATGATTGTTCGTCAGAGACGACGATACAAAAGAAGATGGTGGGTTCGACGTGTTAAAAGAACTCGTGAAATTTGTGGGTTGTTTGCTACTTGCATCGCTCAACTCCGACTTCACGATCCAGAACAATTTTTCAAAGCTGTTAGAATGGATGAGTCGATGTACAATTTGTTGTCGACACTTTTGCGGGAAAGTTTAACCCGAATGTCACGCAGACACCCTATCCCACCAGATGTGCGTTTGGTGGTAACGCTTGTGTGAGTCCAGATTTTTTCTTTTTGCATCATCAAATCAGATCATTCTTCGATTCTTGCAGGTTTTTAGCTCACGGCAGTAGTCCTCAGTTTTTAGCTTGGTGTGTTAAACTTGGTGTCAGTACAGTTCGCGCTATTATATATGACACATGTGAGTCCATTTGGGAGGAGCTACACACCTGGTCAAAATAATAAGTACACCTCCATATTTTAACTTTAATGGTAAATTGACACTTATTTATTTTATATTCATTTAAAATTCGAGTGGTTAATACTTCTTTATACTTAAGTCAACAAAGAAAAATAAGGAACTTTTAATAAAACTCTTAACTAATAAAAAAAATAGTATTATGAAATCTTATTAGCGAAATATGTGTGGACAAAAAAAAAGTACACTTCATTTAACATCAAAAAATTTTTTTAAAAAAGAATATCTTTCGCTAATTTTACATTAGTTTGTTTTCAATGCCTAATAACCACTATATCCTCCATTATTTTGAATAACTCTTGCCATTCTATGTGGCATACTCGAAATAAGCTTTCGGCAGGTATCCTGTGGTATTTCATACCATATCTTTTTAATGCACTGCCATAATTCTGCTTTATTCGCGAATGTTTGCTGTGCCAGTTGTTTTTTTAAAATACCCCACAAGTTTTCAATAGGGTTAAGGTCCGGCGATTGACTTGGCCAGCTTAAAATTGTAATTTTGTGATCGCTAAACCATTTCTTCACTAATTTGGACGTGTGCTTCGGATCGTTGTCCTGCTGAAATGTCCATATTAGTGGCATATTTTCTTCTGCATAGGGTAGCATAACCTCTTCTAGAATTTCTTTGTAGTAAGCAGATTTCATAATGCCTTTTACGAGATGTATTGGGCCAACTCCACTCCACGAAAAAGAACCCCACACCATTACACTTCCTCCTCCATGCTTAACTGTTTTTTTCGTATAGCGGACGTGAAACTCTTTTCCCTGTGGTCTTCGTACATTTCTGCAGCAGTCATTACCAAACAAATTTATTTTGGTTTCGTCGCTCCAAAGGATGTTTCGCCATTTTTTGCTGCCATCATCTCCTGCCCAATCAGAATGATCCTTTGCAAAGTTTAGCCTTATGCGTAGATTTTTTTTGCGAAGCAAGGGAACTTTTCGAGCGATTCGACCGGGGAGCTTAGTTCCTAGCGTTGCCAATTTCTGCAGAAATGACTCTAGAAGATTTAAAGGGGTCTTTTTTTGCTAAAGCCACAATGCGATGGTCTGCTGTAGGAGTCGTTTTCTTTGGCCTTCCACGGCATTCCTTCACTGGTTTTTCCTTAAAAACGTTTTGCACAAAACACAAAGATCGCTGCAGTAATTTAGCGATATCTCGTAACGATTTTCCATCCTGGCGCATCCTCAAAACTATTCTTCTCTCCTCAGCAGTACAATGCATTGCTTTACCCATCTAATTCAAAATTATAACAATAATTTCTCCAGTTTCATGTAAAACCCAATCGTAAGACTTACTTTTAATTAAAAAAACTCACTTAGCAAAAATTTTCACACTTGATTTAAATTACAATCACACATGTACTTATTATTTTGTCCACACCAATTTTGTTAAATAAAATGAAACTTGGATATTAATACTATTAAGGAATATTATTTTCATGTGTTTTAATATTGAACAGCTTCTTTACATTGGAAGTTTTCTAATTTAGGTGATTCACAATTCATTTCTTGTCAAATCGGGAATTCCCATTGACTAAAAATTTTGTTGAGGGGATGTACTTATTATTTTGACCAGGGGATCGCATTTACTTGGCGCCGCCGAATATAATTGAATGGGAAAGGATAGCGGAAAGTTTTTATGAGAACACAGGAATGCCACATTGCCTTGGAGCGGTGGATGGCAAACTTTTAAATATTGTTTGCCCAAGGAAGAGTGGGTCATTATATTACAGCTACAAAAAAACCTTCTCAATAAGTTTGCTAGCAATTTGCGATATAAACTACACTTTCAATTTAATAGATGTAGGCGCGCTTGGTAGCCAGAGTGATGGAGGCGTTTTCCTGAGAAGCACTTTTGGAGTAATTGCGCCAAAACTTAATGCGACCATACCCCGGAAAGTATTTGCAAACAGACAAAGCCAGTTTCAACAAGAAACTGTCGAAAGCGCGTGTCCGAGTTGAAATTGCTTTTGGAATATTAGCTAACCGTTGGCGAATTCTCCAAACTAAAATTCCCGCTGCTCCAAAGAATGCAGATAAAATTGTTCTAGCCACAGTCGTTCTACACAACTTCTTAATGTTGCACAACGTAAGAAATTATTACACTTCGGAGGACCTAGACAGATTAAGAAATGATGGATTAACTTCTATCGGAGCTCATTTGCAAAGCAGCTCAACTAGAACCGCATTTCAATACCGCGACATATTAAAAGATTACATTCAATAAAACATTCCATATTGTTTTTAATTTTTAATTTTAAATTTATTTATAGTTTTTTTACATTTGAGTGTCTGAGCGTCTTCCTCTGACCTCATTTATAATTTGGAATACAGCGCTGGAGACCCGCTCTTCCACCTCTTTTAATTCGGAGTCGCTGAATCCACATCTTTGTATTCGTTCAGCCAGACTTTCCATAGGCATAGATGTTCCACTTTGCTTATGGAAAGTCTGATTGTTCAGCATTCCACTGAGATGCACCATATTGGCTTGTGCAGCTGCCAGCAGACCCTGCAACTCATCCGGCATCGCTGCACTTTGCGACCGCGTTGATGGAGTTCTACTACACGCACTGAAGAACTCGCGTCTGAAGTGCAAGTAGGCAGTGGATCATCCACCTCTTCCTCGTCGGTGTTTGGAACGAAGTTGCTTATTGTTCTGTGGAGAACATGGATTTTAATGAGAAGTAGAAAGAAGATCTATTCACTTACGGTCTGCTGACAGGCACTTCGTCCAAAAAGGCCAGCTGCTCGTCATATTTATACCGTTTTGCTTCTGGTGCACCACTGCCAGATGGAAGCTGTTCTTTGTGCTTCTGGCGTTTATGCCTGTCGCGAAGCGACTTCCATCGTTTTCGACAGGTTTCAGCACGATAAACCGTTGTTCTTTTGTTAACCTGTTCATGATGAAATGACAAACCAAACTGAACATAAATGACATTAGAGTTGCTAGATTTGACCACAAAATGCCAGTTTTATCTCTATTCGAAAAACAAACCTGTAAAAAAAACACCCAGTATAACCAAATTTCTGAGCAATGATTAACCTCAGACAACGCTATGAGTATCAGGAGTTCATGATTTACCGCAGCACGTCACCACGAGCAAAATTTTTTTATATTTACTTCATGTCTATGCTCACAACTTCTATTTTTTTATATATGCCAATACCTCGTTATTTGTTTACTCTCAGCGAAGGAGAGCTTGTATATAAAAATTCAACTTTTCTCCGCTCTTACTAAACTGACTAATTCACAATAGCATAGTGTCTCGTTATTTCTACTTTTATTTATTTCCTCACTACAACCGCAACACATTGCAAGCAGTCGTAGAATCGAGTATCAATCAATGCTATTAAGAAATTTCATTGTAAATAAATAAAGAACACATTAAAGTTCTATTTACAAATCTTAATGTAATACAATTTTATTAATATGAATAAATTTTTTTCTTATAACTATTAACAAGTTGGTTCTTATTTATATTGACAAACATTGGAATTAATATTCTATATTTCTAAAGATATCCTTATCTGTATCTAATTCTAATTCTAAATCTATTCGATAATGCCCCACGCATAAGTTTGAGCATTATCGTCCTTAGCTTTACGCTTATCATCTATTGGGCTTAAAGCTATCTTATGAAAAAATTGAGTATATATTTGATGCATTTTAGTCCTAAATATGTACATGTCTGCATATATAATTTTATTATTCACTAGACAGTTTTTATAATCACTTAAACTAAACTTATCAACTACACATTTTTTAACGCCTTTTGCTTTCTTTATTTCTGTATTATTTGCTAAGCTTATAGAATACATTTTGGATTTAAGGCTAATTTGAATGTATACATTTTTGACTTGAGGCCAATGAACTCTGTCATGATTTCCCCCTTATTTTCATCCTTCATCATACCGAGTACTTTGGCATTTCTAAGTGGGAAACTATAAATTGCGATTCGATGTCATCACGAATATCCCGATAAAAGTCATCCGTTTCGATGGTGTAGATAAACGAATCAGTATCCATATAGTTTAGTATCAAGTTATCGAATTTTGGTTTCATGTAATTGTAATGAAACTCGTACATTTTCCACTTTGACAACTCGAGAACAACAAAACCTAAATAAATAGGCTTGTTATAAACTGTACGGACCCTAGACATCTGAACAGCAATCATATTTTCTGTGAATTGCTTCAAACTGTGAAAGTTTGGTTTAGCGATTAGTGCTTGGGCTCCCAATCCCTTACCCCTACTTTCCTAGTCGTTCACTATTTTAACATCTTTCCGTTTATCTACATTCTCCATTGTTTTCCCATACACCGCATTGTAATTTGAAAAAATTCTTCTCAAAAGCGTTCTTTGCTAAACTGCGGTGATGGGTTTTCAGGTCGATATACTGACTTAACCAACAAGTCTGTTTGACAATAAACCATTTCTGATGCACTGTTGAAGATTTCTATAGTGAATTACATAGCGAGTTTTGTTGGTTAAGTCAGTGATAAACTTTGTACACTTGGTAAGTCATTATGTGCATAATGTAAACTCTGTGGATAATCTAAGTCAACTTCTAATAAGTATCCGATGGGAGAATCGAATGGAATATCAAGAACATTAAATTGTTCAATGTTTTCCACCCATTCGAATCCCCCATAAGGTAGATATTGCGACATTGCCCAACCATACAAATTGTTGGCATCCAAATACGTTAAATATTGTGATGGTTTACTTGTATCGTAACCCAGCATATATTTATTATTTGCCTTTGAATGCCTCAAACTGCATTGGACAATTCCGCCTCGAATACTTTTTTGAACGAAAAGGTGCATGTCAATATCAGTGAAAAGTTCCATGTTTATCTTTGTTGTTTTTAACATAGCATCCAATGATAAACCTGGAGCTGTGTAATATTGACATGGATCTAATTCGTAGATGTTTTTGCAAACTTTTCGATAATTCTCAAAAACATCTACCAAGATTAGCACATCCGTCTTCAGATATAACAGCATGTAGTCTTCCAAGGTTTGTCAGTTAAAGACTTGCCAAACTTTTAATGCGTGTTGATAGTCTTCCTCAGTGCATGATGTATTTGTCAAGTGACTAAAGAAGTCAACATGACTGGAAAGACGATTTTCTCTGAGACGGCCGACTGAATTTATGTATTCATAAGGGAATACACCTTTTCGCGTTACGAGTTGAAATTCATATTCATTTGGATACATTTGGCGAACCACATGAAAATCAGTTGGTAACAAATTTTTCGCCAATGCATCCAAACTTGATGCCATGAAGCGAAAAGAATCTAAGAATCTAATTTCAATTGAATTCTTTTCGCTCACTTGAATGCGTTTTGAGAGTGACACGTATAATTCTTTATTTAATGGAATGACATTAATGTCATATAGGTGTAAATAGGTGACAGTCATAGCCTCAAAAATTATGGAAAAAAATACAGGCACAAACTTTGTAATCTGGAATTTCAAATTGCATTCGTTATGTGCCGGCCACCTGTATTTTTCCGTCAAATGGCAATGATCTGCAACTCTGTCAGACCCCAATTTCTGTCCGCAAATATGACAAGAATTGGAGTTCTTTTGTAGATTTAGCACTTCTACGGACAACGAGTTCCTTGGCCGCACTACACTCAAATAATTACAATAAATATATCTTACATTTCTAATTAAATATTCTACAAACTTTTTTTGAGCATCCTCCCCAGAATAAATTAAAAATCTACTTATTGGCATAGGGAACTCTAGTCCTGTAAAATTCACACTGAACCAAAACTTAGAATCATATTGGCAAAAATTAAACTATGCTAACAAAGTTTTAGTCCGTATAGCGTCAATGAAAACATTTTGTCATCATGATAAAACGCGAAAGTTTTTGTCAATTTGAAAGAAAAAAATTCATCAAATAGACAAAATTTTTGTCAGCATTGTTTGTTCATGACAACAGAGACATTTGTTGCTTTGATTAAGTTTTATATTCTGACAACGAAAAAGGTTTGTTAGAAAGACAGAAAATTTGTTATTCTGATCAATATTTCTATTAAATGTACGAAAATATTAAGTAACCACAATGAAACCTTCGTTCACGAAAACAAAAATATTTTGTATATCCTACAAAAAATTCTATCGACCCAACAAAAATTTTTTTTAGAATAAAAAAGCTTTGTCAAAAAATATATTTAATTTATTTGATAAACTTTATTTAATATTTCATAATATTAAAATCTGATTACATACATAAGTCATTCTAAAATTAATATTTAACATTTACTAGTTACAATTATATAGTTATGAAACTAAGTCATTACTGAGACAACTTATAAGGTGTGATTGCTTGTCGAATTTTGTGTTTATTTTGTAAAAAAAATTCTGAATAAAATTCCATACTAATAGCCACTGAGCAGGATATTTTAAATGAAACACATGAAATATTTTGAAGCAAACATCGACAGCATGGATAATGGTAAACATTTTGTACTTCACTCCATCAAAGTATACAATAATATTTGTAGGATTTAATAGGCTTCCTATTATAATTATAATTGGTTGCACAGTTTCTTGGTTTGCCTTCCAATTTAAAATAATATTCTCTGCTTCCTGAACTGTGTTCCCAATGGCAAAAAAGGAATTTTGAGAATCCTTTATAGAAAATTTGACCCGCTGCTTTTTGCCATCGCTCTTTAGGATTTCTTTTGAAGCCGGCACTAATACGGCATGCAAAAGGTAAAAAATAACACCATGAAGTCCATCTTTTGAAAAAAAAGGAGTTTTATTATATGAAGGAAATATGTACTAAAATTTGTTCTTACCTTCTTTCAAATTTTTCTCGGCCTCAATTTCTTGTAGGAGTTGTAAACTCTTGCTATCCTTAACTTTGATCTGAAATATGACATTAAATTTCTGGATGTAATATGGAAGCTGTTCTGAGAGTTTCGGAGCGGTAGGGTGCATCTGGTCGAAATCTATTTCAACCTTTACATTAGTAAAGAAAAAGAAGATTGGAAGAGAGGAACAAAAAATGTTATGTTAGTATAAATATTAATGTATGAACTTATGAATAATTTAAGTAGATTAACTATACCAGTTTATATCCCAATGGCCTTTGGTAAGCTTTCCATTCGTTCACAATTTCAAAGCTTGTTTCTGCGTTCTGAAGGAGACGCATCCTGTATTTCGACGTCTTGCGCCAGCATTCCTCGGAAGCGTTCGTCTAATACTAGATCGTCTTCAGAGATTGAAAGAAGCATATCTGCAAATTTTAATGAAGACTTCATTGCTAAAGAAAGGGTGAGATTTTTTCTTGATGTTGTGGAGTGAGCATATGATTTATATTCCTTATGTTTCGCTTCAAACCTAAAGCACCAGAAGTACTTTGGTGGACCTGACATTTTAATTATAGACGGGTAATGAATTAAAATGTGATGTTTCGGTTTTAGCGTATCTTTAAAAAGCTGTACATATTTTGTATGGTGCTCTTTTATAAGATATTGTAATGAAGATATATTATCATCACTAAAAGAATTGGAAACCAAATAATTTGAAGCAAACACTTTACAAACGTCCATACAATATCATTAGTAGGAACTAAATCTCCTATCATTAATGGAAAGAAGTGTACAAAACACCTCATTTCACTTGCTGACATTTTTAAATGAAATTTTGACAAATCTTCATTCCTAATAGGAGGTGAAATATTCTTACATTCTGTTTTTCCATAATTAAAATTTTGCTTTCGTAAATTTAAATGTTCTAAAGTAAACAGGCGCGCGTCTTCAATGTAATATTTAATAACATGGCACAAATCATAATGACAAATACCTTCATAGATATCGTGCATGATATCCACGCAATAATTTTATGTCACATTAAATTTATATAGTTTATTTAGTACTGCTTCTTTAAGAATACCAGTCGTTTTTGGAGAATGCTGTGCCACATCGTAATCATAATTTTGTGGTGTACGACTGTAAATTATGTTTTCTTGGCAAAGTGTTTGTGTCATTTTCACATTTACAAAATCTACAGAAAAAGTTACTATTGAAAGATCTTGTATAATCACATATTGAGTTTAATCCCAAGTTATCTCCGAGAATAAGGGCAGGAATAAAATAAACGTGTTTTCTGCCTCTAGAAGTATTTATGGAAATACCATTTTTTGCCATGTAATTAAGCTCATCAATCAAATATTTTAAGCACGCATCATTACCGTATTTTTTATACCTACAGCTTTTATGAAACCGGCCGAAAATATATTTTTCAATTTAGAAATTCGCACAATGTTTGGAAAGGCGTAGTAAAAAGCCGAAATGCTTAGTGGATGAGATCCTAAGCGATTATTTACTTCAAAGTCGTCGATAAATAGGAAGTATGGAATACATATTTTATCTTTATGGTCTGAAATTTTTGTCTTCCACAGTAATCCATCCAAAAAATTTGTTGTTTCATTCTGCAGACAATAGTTCTTTCGCAAGCTAAGTTCTTCTAAATAACTCTCTAAAAGATAATTCCTTTCGAAAAAACTCCGAAATTGGAATTTTAATGGAAGCAACGTACCTTTTGTGATAACTTCGTCATACATTGCTTCGCCATTATATGAAACTACCGACATCTCATTATTTATTGAAAACTGTTGCAATTTGCTTATTAAATCATTAGAGTTCAACCACTGCAATAGACGATATTCAGTAGAGCATTTTTCGAAAGGATTTAAAACTGTTTCTGCTAATTTATGTAGAAAGCGTCTAGTAGTTTCGTCTGTTTTATTATTTTGTAAAAATATTATTACAGACTCTGCTATTAATTTAAACAACTTGTCTTTAAATAAATGTTGTATTCTTTCAACGTCTTTTCTGCATAAAGTATTAGATCTGTGTAATGTCATCGTTACCTCAACTGCTGACTTTTTAATGTCACTTAAGTTTGGCTCACGTATGTTTTGACTCAAATTATTTTCCAAAATTACATTATTAGAGTCATGGGCTGAATAGTTTACTGCTAGCTTATTGTCTGAAATTTTCTCACTACTTGTTTGCTGACATGAATTTTCACTAGTGTGCCAAAGATGTTTTCGCTGCAAGTGTCTCTTAAAACTTTTTAAATTTGCAAATGATTGTCCACAAGTTATTTCCGCGCAGTCATATGAACTGTGCACACCAAGCAAATGAAAACTTTTCAAGTGAACAACTAAAGATTTATATGAAAAATTACACCGAGGGAAAAAACGTGGTGAAATCAAATAATATGTCGTCAATTTAAATATTTTTCACTATGATTTTCCAGTAAATGCGAAAATATTAAAAATAAACATGAAACAAAGTGAAATCTGAATTCACCAAATGAACATTTAAATTAAACATCGCGTCATTGGAATGAATATGTACGTTTTTGGTTGCAATATATTCGATATTCAAATTGAATATGGGCTTCAATTCAATTCAAATATGTGATATATTCAAAACAAACCGAAGAATGATTAATTTAAATATTAAATATATTTAAACTAAAAACAGATATTATTTGATTTCCTCCCGTTTTTTCCCTCGATGATGTTTAAAATAAGCATATGAACCTTTCATTTGCAAGTATACAAAATTAATGTTAAAATTTTTATTTCAAGTATTACTTTATTTCTTTATAGAATATGTACATAGTCATTGTCTTATTATATTAATGTAATATTTCTTTTTTTACAAAAATTTGTTTCTAACGTATGATTTATTATTGTTTAGTGGGTATAAATGGATTGGTCCACTTGTAAAAACACAAATATTTTTAATAAGTATTTCATCGATTTCTGCACCAACTACGTACGATTGAAAATGGTCTTCGAAATTCAGAATTTTAATTTGCTTACAAAATACATACAAATTTTCTTCTTGGATAGTAAAAAACAATGCTTTGAATAGTTCCATTTGCGATGATAAATGTGCCAAGTAACAATTACTTTTATATAAAATGCCTTTATATTTAACGCTATAAGATACTTTGGCTGAGTCGTAGGAAAACCCATTAGAATGTTTTATTTTAGGGAAATGTTCAGTGGTTCTTAAATCTAAAGTTTTAAATATACTTATATCGAAAAGAGGTGGAATACCATTTTCATAACTTATTAGAAAGTGAGAAAATTTAAGAGATGACTTTATCGCAATGGAACGAGATGGATTTATCCTTGATGTTATAGCATTAAAATAAACTTTTGCCTGCTTGTGCCGCGCTTCAAACCGCATAGTCCATAAATATTTAAGCGGGCCACAGTTTTTAATAGCTCGGCTATAATGCAACATAAAATGGTGTTTTGGTTTAAGAACATTTCCATATAATTTAACGAACAATGTATGATGTTCAGCAACTAAAGCTTCCAAAGAAATAAGATCGTTTTCTCTATACGAAGTTTGGAATAAATAATCAATTATTTTTATAAGAGAAATAAGTAAATGCCAATGCTTATTGGTGTGATTAATCAAATCGCCAATCATAAGTGGAAGTAAATAAATAAAAGTAAACATTTCGCTCGCGGTCATTCTCAAGTTATATGTTTTCAGTTTCTCAATTTCCAATGGAGGAGACATATTTCCTATTTCCTCTTCACCATAGGGGAATAGCTGTTTTCTACTATTAATTGTATCCAATGTGATAACATTGTTATTTATTAAAGCTAGAAGTGCAAAGCAGATATCGTAAATACACACGCCTTCAAAGAGGTCATGCATTAAATCAAAATATATGTTCTCTGTTAAATGGAAGTTACCCAACTGATGAAAAATGCATATAAACTTAATACCCGTTTCACTGTGATTTTTTTTTTTTAAATCTATTTCGTAAGATTCGCGATTTCTTATACTTTCAATGTATTCAGTTTTATCTGCTCGTGTTTGTTGACGTGATCTGGTACAAACACGACAAAATCTATTAGAATTGAAAGACTGAACGAAGCCGAATATGCTGTTCAGACCCAAATTGTCACCTATAATTAGTCCAAGCACGAAATGTACATTTACTGTGTTTTCAGGCAGATTAATTTGTATTCCATGTTCTAATAGTTTCAGTTCATTTATAAGATGAAAAAATGATATTTCATTCCCACAAGTTTTAATGCTTTTTGCCGAAATAAAAGCGCAATTGAAAATAAAGTCTAATTTAGATAATAAGTACTGTGGTAGGCTTGGAAAAGAATAATAGCATGCACATATTGATGATGTATGGCTTCCAAGAGGATTATTTATCTGAAAGTCGTCGAAATATAAAATAAATGGGATGATTGTATCCGTCTCCTGAAACCTTTTCTTTTTCTGCTTAAAAGATTCGCTGTTTACAAAGTGTGATATCTTATTATCCTTTTCCAAGTCCCTTTGATGTTTCAGGGTAGTGCTTAATACATTAGGAAGCTCGAAAAATCTCTTGAATTGAAACTTTAAGGACATTAAATAAATATGTAGTGGAGAAGGATTGAAAGCAGGTATACCTTTAATAACTTTTGAAGAAATTGTGTTTTGTATTTGAAAAACTTTTGGAAATTCAAAAATCTGCATTTCGGTTAAAATCTTAAAAAATCTATGCTCTGTGTTTATGGATTCAAATGGATTACAGCAGAAGTGCTTAATATATTCTAAATCTTTGAATATATCAGAATTATAATCATTGCAGTGTTGCAAGCTATTTGATATGGGTAGTAGCAGCTTTTTAATCATATTTTGAATTTTAAGTACATCTTTCCGAACCAAACTGGGCTGAGAATGCAACTGCAGTGAGAAGGATATAGCTTCATTTTTCAGGAGCGAAGATAGTTCAACATTATTTGAATCCATTTCAATAATGCTACTGTTTGAAGCAGTATCTGATGAATAAATTTTATTTTTATTCGAATCTGTAGTTCTATTATCGCTATCACCAACACTGTTCACCACTCTTATAGCGCTTAAGCTTTGAAAAGATTTTTGGCTATGTACCTTTTTAATGTGGTTTTTAAATGTCCAATAATTTTGAAAAAGTTGGTTGCAATCATTTTGCTTGCACATCAGTTTTTCATTTCTTTTTATCAAGTGATCGTATTTCAAGTGAAAAACTAGATCTTCAGTGGTAGTATAAGTTCTTATACATTGAAAACAAAGGAACATATTGAAATTGTAGGAAGATAACTTGTGATATATAACATATTAAACATAAAGTTTAAAATCAGTTGAATTTCAAGAGTAGAAATTTTACGGATTTTAATTTCTGTTTAGAAAATGTATCAATGCGGTTATGTTTGGCGATTTAATGTCGTGTTGAGTTTGAATACCGTAAAAATATATCTGAATAAAATTCCATACACTCGTACAAGCGAAAGGATACTTCAACGAAAAGACATTAAAAATCTTAAAACAGCAATCAACTGCTTCAATAAAAGATTCTAATTTATAAATAGTTTTGTCGAAATATATGTAAAAAGATGTAATAGAATCATCTGATAGGCCCTCGACTATTAGAAATGGTTGAATTTGTAAATTTAAAAAATAATGCTTATTCACTATTTCCTCCAATTTCCTGCCGTAATCATTGATACATACTAAGCGGAAAACGAGACTTTCTTGTGAATCCAGTAAGGTGACTTTTCGTTTGCTGTTGCCCGATTTGTCCAAAAAACGCGCATTAGAAGGGAGAACCGATGCCAGAAGCGTGCAAATTATGTAATCTTCTGCATCTGAAATTAGTGTCGTAAATGACAACGTAATGAGGCTAAATGCAACACTTACCCTTATTGACACAATTTCCAAGTATTGACAACAATCTCTTACCGCTGTCATTGCGTATATTTTGACTGTAGTAAGTTTTAACTTGTGAACGAAAATGATCCCATTTGCTGAAAAGTAAATGTTCTTTTTCAGGAAACAGAAGCCTGAAATCTATATCGATCTATAAAATGAAAACACCTATAATGTATAAAAAACATCGCGACCTAAATAAACACTGTTTATTTACCAGTTGCGGCGCTCTTGCATCACTATATTTGGGCCATGCCTTCAGAAAAGTGGAGTTTGTTAGCTCTTGCAAATCATTCCGACGCAAGGGAAAAGACTTTTCCCATCTATTGCATATGCTGCTCCAATCAGAACAGTCTCTGCTTAGGCCTACTTTTAGTGCCTCCAATATTGACAGGTCGAATTCATTTACAAGTTCAACATGTTTTCTGTAAGAAGTTGTAGGCAACTCCAGAGATTGAGTAGTTGTCTTCTGTCGCTTTAGCCTGATATTTGTGTATTTGGAGTAAAGCTTGCCACTAGGGCCCTTTTTACCTTTCCGTGCAATGAAATAAAAATCCTGTTGGAAATAAGAAAATGCATACGCATAAATAAGTGCATAAATAAATACGGAATTATGTAAAAGCGATTCATTTTACCGAGGAGCTATATATAATTGAAGTTAACATAAAAATCCAGGCTCTAATTTTACCTGCGCTTCAACTTCTGTTGGAAATATCTGAATAATCTGGCAAACCAAATCTGGAAAGTCAGATGTTTTTATACAAAAATTCTTGCAATTTGCGTCCTCGACGACCAATTTAATAATTTGCTCTCTATGTATATTTTCCAATCGATAATGTTGGTTGTAGTACTCAAGAATAGTTCTACCTCTTGTTGAACTGTTGATCACAATGGAAACGTCCTATCATATTTCATAAAAATTTACCATAATTTGCCATATTTTATTTACCACAATACTAGTAAATATAAAAGTAATATGTTACCAATTTAGTGAAATTTGAAGCACTTGGTGATGAAGATTCATGCCTGAATGTACGCTCTTGTTGCCAGGAAGTAACTTCAGAATTGATGGACAAAGTATCATCAGCGACATTGAACTGAAAGAATTAATCATTAATCAAAAAGCTATTTAAAAAATAAAATATAATACCTCTGCTTTTCTATACTTGAAAAGCTTCTCTCTAAATTCGGCCCTGAGTCCGATATCGTCGATGGCGTCCTTAATGTCTTCTCTAGACAAATATTTCAGTGATCTGTACGTTATACCGTTTGCTAGGATTATTACAATACATAAAATTAATATTCCAGCTTTATTCTTATTACTTTTCATGGAAAAAAAAACATCCCACACTCTTTTCAGAAAGGAGAACAAAATCAAATTCAGCTATTACCTATTACTTACCCTTCAAACATGGAAAAATTTCCAAAATGTCAATTTCTTGCAGAACACTTTTTAGACGAGCGTCATCTTCGTTACTTGTCTCTGCAAGCAAGTTTCCATGTTCGTCGAATATTGGTAAATCCAAATTCATTGTTTCAACTAACGACGGAACGGCGAAGGAAAGAGAACAAAATATTCTTTGTCTTTTAGGTGCAATTAATTTCACAATTTCACAATTAATTCAAAATTAATTTATAAACTCAATATTAATCACACGACCACGATCTAAAGTTCACGAGGAATTAACCAAACTGAAACGAAGTAAATCCACAAAAGTGTGTATAACACCAAATTAAGTATATGTGTACATATGTATATATTAATGTGTAGGCACACGAGAATGATCGAAAACGAAATTACTTATTGAATATTGCATATTCCTGGAATGTATATATATGTATATGCCACTGTTTTTGTGTTTGTTGAAAATAAATGCTCTAAATAAACATGTTTTTATTTGAAAGGAATTTCACAATTTCACAATTAATTTAATTAATACACTCAATATTAATCACACTAGTGCGGAAGCTTATCGGCCACGATCTAAATTTCACGAGGAACTAAACCAAACTGAAACGAAGTTAATCCACAAAAGTGTGTATAACACCAAATTAAATATATGTGTACATATATATATACTAACGTGTAGGCACACGAGAATGATGGAAAACGAAATTACGTAATGAATATTGCTGTCGAAAATAAATGCTAAAAATAAGCATGTTTTTATTTGAAAGGAATACTCAGTAATAAAAAAGAAGATTTCTTGGCTTTCTTTTAAAAGTATTTCTATTCTGTTCATGAGACTAATATTTCTTCACTTAAATCTAATATGTTTCATCTTTGATTTAAATACGAATTTTTTAATGTGGTGAATATTAAAATAAATGCGAAATAGTAATTTGTTTCGCTTCTCATTTTTCTCGGTGTACTTTTTTTGCAAACGAAACAAATCATATTTTGATTTCGTAAAATATTTAAATGAATAAATTAATTTCTTAAGGACACTAACATGAAAATTTTATAAATGACTTATCTTAATAATTTAATCTTAAAATAAAAGTTTTCCTGAAATTAATACGAAATTATTTTCGCACTTTGTACTCTTTATTCAGGGTGAATAAAGTTTTGTGTTACTGACTAACACTTTGTTGATTTTTATATATATATATATATATATACTAAAAGTAACATACGTACCTGCTATTTTATAACTTCTGGAAGGGTCGACGTCTTATGCACTTTACCGCCTCTTCGTCAACTCAGTCTATAATAGAGGTAATGAGCTTAACATAATTTATTTAAAAATTTATTTACCTTTAGGTATAATATTTAAGAGTACTTTTATTTTTGATTTCCTTAATTTTTGTTTTGCTTGTTTACCGCTCGATGGTTGAATGGCTACTAATAGAGGAAACAAAAGCGGTTACTTCAATTCTTATTTCGTCTTTATTGAAATTACAAAAATTTTTGTTATCTCAACAAAGGCTTTATCATGGTAACAAAAGTTTTTGTTAACAACCGAAAACAGATATTGTCATGGTAACAAAATTTTATTCAATATGACAGACGCATAATTCTGTTGATACGATTGTGTATTTATCATCTCAATCAAGAATTCTACGAAAAAGAGGAAAAATAATTTGTCATATTGACTAAAAATAAAATTTACAAAATTGAAAAAAAAATTTCTGTGAAATTGACCACATCTTGTTTATCATGAAAAAGAGAAATTATAAATCAACAAAGTGTTAGTCAGTAACACAAAACTTTATTCACCCTGAAAAAAATTATGATTGTTACATTAACAAAAAGATTTTTATCAATATGATTCAAAGTTTTGGTTCAGTGTAGGGAAAAACACAAACACATTACAGTACTTACATCAAAGTTTGCTGCAATGTTTTGTGCTGTTGTTGCACGATGTTTCTGAGGCATTCGACGAATTGATGAACGATTTAGTATAAGATCTTCGATATCATAGCCCAACGCGTCAGCAGTTGCACTTAGGATATGAACTGCAGCACCATCAGTGATTTTCCACTTATCCAAAGTTGAAAACAGTCTTGGTGTAAAAAAATTTGTTTTACCTCTGGATATACCTGATATACCTGGATATGCATTTCCTGCTGATGTTGATGCTACAACTTCAATATCGTTTTCGTCGTCAATGTCAATCATACCTGTTTTACAACAATAAATCTGATTTGCTTAAAAGATATAATTCTTAATTGTATACCTCTTTGAGTATGTTGTTCATATAACTCTTTTCGTTCATCTTCTTTTATTCGACGCTGGTTTTCATGTTCTTTCTGGACTGCCTTTCGCTTTTCTTTCTGCATGACAATTCTATCCGTTCCTAGCATACAACCTGGTCTTCCTTTTTCTCGTTGCTTTTTTAAGAACTCTTTGTCTTCTTGTATTTTAATTAATTCTATCGCGTTTGCGTGTGCGATATCGAATAAATCATGTAATTTATCTTGAAATTCAGTTTCTTTCCTGTTTTGACATTCTGTTTTTCGACCATGATGCTTTGTAATATCTCTCCACTCGTTGTATAATTTTTCCAGCTTCTCAATGCAGTGTTTTTCATGGTGTGTTGGAATTCGTGCTTTTTGCCAAAACGTACTAACCTCAGCAACAACTAATTTAGAACTTTCTCTTAAATTTAAACCAACTATTCTTAAATTATAAAATAATTTAGCTCCAGTAATTTGGTGGTCAATTACGCCAATTAACATAATATCATCATCCGATCGAAATCTTTTGGTTGTCATCGCTTTGGATTTTTAATTTTAAAATTTATTTGTTCAATTTTTTAAAGGTAATCTTTTGGACAATATTCTTTTAAATTTTTTTGTTTGAACTTCACGATTTCACTAAATTCGTCGATCTCCACGTGTGAAAGTTGCAATACAAAATGATTTATTTATGCGAATTTTCGTCAGACGTACACAACAACAACACAGTACTGGGCCGCCACAAAAAAAGAGAGAGTGTGTGTCACATTTGCCAAATTCCAAAGTTGACTACTTTTGGTAAATGGTGATTTACAAGCAATTTTTTTAACATAACACTGTCAATGTTGGCGGGGGCACGGCTAAAAATTGTCCAATCAAGCTCAAATTTTTTTTGTGTATTTTTAGGATTAAATAAAATGGTTTTAGCGCTTGCCGTCATACGAATTCGAAAAAAAAGAAATAAGGACCGGTCTAATATATATGTATGAACATATTTTGAATTTATTGTGTTTGTAATTCATTAAATGTTTCTAAATGCCCCAAATCCGCTTCGTAAAATATGTCATTAATTAATTTCTCAGCATGCACTGCCTGTTGACAGGGGAGAGCACGTAATTTAGAGCTGCATGCTTTACTAATTTAAATTGGTTTAATTAATAAACCAATTGAGGGCTTTAATTTCACTCACCTCGTTATCTTCGATCGTTGAAGTCGATGTTCTCGGAGTTTCCTGAAATTCCTGTTTATTTTGTCTCCAGCAGTGGATACTCTCGGTTTGAGTAACATGCACGTCAAAATAATTTTTTATTTCTGCCCTCAACGGGTCGTTTGGCATCACAGAGGTTTGAGCGATATACTTCAGCATAACTGATCTTGTTTCCGATAATTTCACCTATATTATACAAATTTTTATGAATTATATGGCTACAATTATAATTATTTTTACCTTGGGATTACAGGACGTAGAGGCAGGCAACGTATCTTCGCTTTGCAATTCATTTGACGATTCATAAAGGTCTAGGATAGCATTGCAGACAACTTCTTCTTTTTTGTGGAATTCATAAATAACTAATTGGTTAATAATAGTAGTGTTGGCAGCTTCGAGGTTAATTCTATCCACCCATCTTTGAATAATAGCCCAGTTTTTCTGGCATGGATCCATTAAGGATGCGACGACATGAATTTCTCGGATTTTGAACCGTCGTTCGATGTTATTTAATGCAAATTCGCATAAATTAATTGTGGCGCCAAAATTAGCATTGTCTAATTATTTTTTAACTCTCTCTTGATGTTTTCAAAAAACAGTATACAGCAACTTATGCGGGGTAGTCCTATCCCTGCAAATAAATAGTGTTTTTTTTCAAAAATTTGGAAAAAGTCACAAAACTCTGAAATCATCTTTTTTCCATTTCCTGGAAACAAAGCAAACTGTTGCCGGACTTTAAAAGCAAAATATTAATGTTGTCAAAATAAGACTTAAAACTGCGCAGCATGTGAAACATAGCGTTCCACCTGGTAATGTTGCAGTTTCAAAGAGCAGTTGGGACTTCCTTTGCAATGTATCTTCCAACTGGGTCTGGAACGCGTCATCGTTCCCAATTCCTAATGAGAAGTCCTCATCGTCTTCAAGCTCGTTTCCTACAGATATAACATCGCTTAGCACTTCAAACAATGGGACATGCTCTTGCAATTTTTGAAGGAAACATAGTTCTTGCGCTCTATATCTTAGAACTTTATACACCTTTTTCAGTTTTCCAACTGTTTCTTTTAAAACAAAATGATCAGTATGCTCAAGAATGTCATGAGTCGAAAATCGGTGCAAGCTATGGGCAACACAATCGATTCTGCTAACATTCTCAATTCTTAGAGCCGATATCAAATTGCTTGCGCTATCGGTAACTGCAATGATATTTTTGTTTTTTCATCCAAATTGTTTTAAAGTCATAGTCAGATTCTTTGCTATAGCACTGGAAGTATGAGGGTGTGGAAAATATTCAGTTTTGAGAGATATGGCCTTGCTCTCAAAATCCAAAAAAATGGCATTTTATATTAATGTACGACAATCTTTTGTAATTATCTGTCTATAGATCTAGCATCAGCGCTATTGTCTGCGGAGCTTTAGCAGTAACTTTTTGACTACGACCATGTAAACCTCGTACACATCTTGGAGAGCTGTTGAACAAACGGTGGTTGCTCTGGCAATTGCGTGCCTGGCTTCAGCTTTTCAATAAATTTTTGGAAAACATCACGCTCCACGATATTAAATGCTTGTAGATCTGTACAAATTTCTGCTATTAGCCGCGCATTAGAAAACTCTCGAGTTTGGGATTTCTAGAGTCCATTTGTTACGAACCCCGTCAACTCTGCCATGGCGCGATAATTTCCGGTAGCTCATATATTCCTCAGCGTAGGGTCTTAACCCATCGCTCCAACCAGGGGGTTAACAATAAAAAAAAGTTCCTCACAGAATTTTTAGAGTTACGTCAGCACAACGACAAGAACCAAAACGACTTCATCTCAGGCAAAGTTTTAAACTCCACACACACATTTTTATCCCCTTTCCTTCCCCTCTAAATGTTTAAATAATCATATTCATTTCAAAACTTACAGGTAAGTACATTTGTTTCCTCATTCAAAATGATGTATTTATTTACAGATAATACAAACAGTAATCATGAAACAGAGATATAAATATTCATAAATTGATCGTACATGGCATCTGGGTGTAACTTCAACAGTAAAAAACTATGTCTCTTTAAACACACTGCAGAGTAACACGCTCAAAAATGCTGGATAGTTTCCGAACAATGACATTGAAATAAAAAATGGATATTTTAACTTTTGTACACCATTGAATATGCTATTAGGATTTGCTGAAGACTAACAATATAATTCTAAATTCTAAGCATGAACTAATATTAATAAGATCTAAATCTGATGAGAATGTTATATATTCAACTGTCGCAGCAGAAAATATAAAACTAACGATAACCAGCATCATATAGAAAATTCCACATATACAATTGGCTGATTTTGCTATAACTGGAGAAATTAAAAAGGTTACGTAAGGAAAAATAGAAATGAAAATGGAGTTTGTTACATTGGATGTGCAAGGCTTTAAGGCAAATTTCAATGAGTTTATCGTAAAAGCATTGGCAGTCACTTTCAATAATCATTAATATCAAAATTTTATTATTAAGCCACCGTTTGAATTTGAAGAATTGACGCTTAAATATCAGAAACAAGCAAATTGGCTAAAAAAATATCATCATGGCTTTACTTGGAGTTGTGGATCAATTACTTTCAAAAGTGTTGTGAACATCTTAAAGTTTAATATTAAAAACCAAGCTATATATGTAAAAGGAGTTGAAAAGAAGTGTTGGATTGAGCAGTTCCTAAGAAAACCTGTAATTAATGTTGAAGAAATTGGATGTAAAAATCTTCAAACACTTAGAGAAACATACTTACTACAAAGAACATGCCATTCCCATAATGGACACTGTGCACTGGAAAATGGTCTGCTGTTGAGAAATTTCATCGATAATAATTAAAAAATAAAGAACACATTAAATTTCTATTTACAAACTGTAAATCTAATACATTTTTATTTAATAAAACAATTATTTCTTAAAACTATACATGAATGTTTTCTTAAAACTAATTACAAATAGGGAAAAAGTAAACGTAACTTGAAACTTATGATATTATATTCATGAATGATACAATAAATTCTCAGCATTCAAGATCGGTAAAAATTTCTTCATCTTCGTTTAACACTGATTCTATACCTATCTTATAATGATTCCACGCGTAGGTGTGAACATTATCTTCTCTTATTTTAGGCTTATCATCTAATGGACTTAAAGCTATCTTATGTATATGGTCTGTATATATGTTATGAAGCTTAGATCTAAAATTGTACGTCTCAATATATAATTCTCTTATTAACTAAACAATCTTTGTAATCACTTAAACTTAATTTTTCTAAAACTGTACCCTTGACACCTTGGGCCTTTTTAATTTCCCCGCAGCCAACAACTTGCGTTGTATACATTTTGGAACGGAGCCCTATAAATTCTTTCATAATTTTTCCTTTGTTTTCATCCTTCATCATACCCAAGGATTTACCATTTTTAAACGGCATATGGAAAGGATTGTTGGGTGAATATTCGGATGTATCAAATTTTGAGTCGATATTATCACGAATATCATTGTAAAAATCTTCGCACCGAATGGAATATATAAAAGAGTCTGTGTCCATATAATTCAAACTAAGACTTGTTGTAAATTTAGGTTTCATATAATCATTGTGGAAATCATACATTTTCCACTTGGACAATTCTAAAACAACAAAACCCAAATATATTGGCTTATTGTATACGGAGCGAGCTCTATTCATTTGCACAGCAGCCAGCTCATGTGTAAAATAAGACATGCTGTGGAAATTTGGTTTTGCTTTAAAACTCTTGCTCCTAAATGTCTTTCTTTACTTTCCCATTCGGTTACAATTTTTACATTCTTCTTTTTATCTACATTCTCCATAGTCTTTCCATACACCGCATTATTTAGTAGTTTAAAAAAGTTCTTCTCAAAGCTATTTTTGGCTATTGTTCTATGGTGAATATAGTATTCAAGTCAATGTACTGTTTTAATTAACAAGACTGCTTAAATTTTAGTATTCTATGTATTTTCTTGAGCTGTAAGCCATTTTTTATGCATTGCTGAAGATTCTTATAATGTATTGTTGGTGAGGATTTAGCGACGATCACAATTCCTGGATCAATAAGAATGAAATTTTATAAAAAATTTTTATATATATATCACGGAAATAACTTATTTCTGTCGGGTCATATGAGTTGGATGACATTGCTGAATTTATCCAAAATAAATATTCTAGAATAGATCAGAATGAGAAGGGGAAAATAGCCGCGAATCCTAATACATTGCAAGCCTTTTTAGGATCCAGCAATAAAGAAAAAGAAAAAAAAAACATTAAATTTCTTTTTACAATTGTAAATCTAATATAATTTTATTTAATAAAAATGCTTTCTTATAACTACTTACTACTACTTATATTTATATTAAAAAAAAAAAAAAAAACCAACATTGTAATTTTATTCCCCTAAAATCACATTTTGGATGTCTGTTGGCTCCCAATATATGCGTCAATTCCGGCTTCTTGCATATGGACGTGCTACTTTCAACACCCCTATCATTAGCAATAGAAGGTGTTGAATGGAAAATCTAGCAAATTCTTCCATATAACCCTTTAGTGCTGTTGTCAACGGGTCCAACTCCCAGCAATTTTCTGTGAATTCGTCCACGCACCCTTGTATGCAATTAAGCATTGCTATTTGTGTTTTTTTATTTTACTGAGTATTCTCCATTTTAATTACATTTAGTTTTGAATACAAAGACATTAACTTATTGACTCTAGCAATTTGATATTTCAACATGGAGCATGCACAAGTGTCAGGACCATCGGAGCATTTATCTGAAGACCAACAGCAGCTCTCGTAATGATTTCCATGAATAGATTGAAATTTGTCATAATGCTGATTACGACATAACTTTGAATAGACGCTTAGAATTTCTTTAAAATGTTTCTCAAGTGTTGTATCTTTTTGAGTTATTAAAAACTCATGAACACGATCGATAAATTCACAAATGTTTAAGTTTTCCATCGTCACTCGTCAATAATCTATCAGGTTGTAATTATTATATACTGATACATAACTTTAAATATAATTTACTTAAACCTAACAATTCAGCTAATCTAAAACTTTAACATACTCCATTTATAAGATATTTACATACATATACTGTATAGCGTAATGTGAACTAATCGTTTTTCTGGATTATGCAGCACATGTTTATTTCATTAAAGTTATAAATACTTATTGATTGCAATTAACTGAAATTACTTTTGATATGTATGAAGCGTGTGTTTAAAACAATAAGAAGCAACGTGTGCCACAATTTAGTCAAGTACACTTGAAAAGAATAAATATTTAAAAACTATTCAATGCAGCGATGACATTAAAGCCCGTCGACGATTCTCGTTGAGTTCACAATCTCAATTAGATCTTGCTCAACCGAGACCAAAAGCAGGGAGCCTGCAGTCGAGCTTTGAGATCGCCTCTCTGGCTCAGCCGAGCGTCAATTTTGTGAGAGCGGATTGGCGCTCAACAAAACCAGAGAGGCTATTCGGCAGGCGGAGCTTTCGGCGCCAACATCCCGCCCGCCTTGCAGGACTGCAAAAAGAGGAAACTCGCCGCACAATGTCCGCACGCACCTCTGCTCCCTAGTCCAAGAAGCGCTGACAGAGGCACAACGGGTGGTCCCTGTGGCACAGTGCGCAGCATCCCTGGCGACGTGGGTGCGTCGATGGCATCTCGTAGGCTGCACACGATGCGAACTCCAGGAGACGGGTCAACCCGCTGGAGAGTCAGCCTTCCCACGGCGGCGTCGGCTCGAGGTGCGGCGAGGGCGCCTTAAAGCAAATGCCCGCCAATATAGGATGGGTGTAGCGCAGGCGAACGCTCCGTGGCGCCTCTGCGGCGGTGTAGTTCGAGTGGCCGTATCCGATGGCGGTGTCGCGCGCAAAATGGCTGCACATCGGCCGTGCGAAGTGCCGCGTAGGCGGGGAACACGTCCTCGGGTGGCCGGGGCAGCCGGCCAGTGGCGGGCTAGTGCCGCAATAGCGCATAGACCACGCGCAGATGGCTCTGTGGTCGGCGATCGGGTTACCCCCTGCCGGATTCTCGTTGTACTGCCGGGCCGGGCCACGAAGCAGACTGGGGCGTCTTGGTCGTCCTGGCCGGCGTCTGGCTAGAGGTCGCCAGAGTCAGACTTATCAAGCTCCAGCACGTCAGGCAAGGCGTCCATAGCTGCTTCGCAGCACACAGGCGCTCCGGGGGCCGTGGGGGCGGCAGTCTCGATGATGCTGGTGCCGGATACGGGTGCATCGACGGAAGGAACGGCAGCTGGCGGAGCCAGCATACGGCCGAGCCGGTAGCGGGCGCCCTGGCGGCTGGCGAGACGCATCTTGGGCCTGCGAAGAAGGAAGGAATTAGTTACAGTTCGTGGTAAAGAAGGCAGAGATACTAGTTTGGTGATCGGCCGGGTAATATCAAAATTTTATTACTAAGCTACCGTTTGAATTTGAAGAATTGACGCTTAAATATCAGAGACAAGCAAATTGGTTAACCAAACATCATCATGGATTTACTTGGAACTCTGGATCAATTACTTTCAAAAGTGTTGAGAATTTCTTGAAGTTAAATATTAACCGTAAACCTATATATGTAAAAGGAGTTGAAAAGAAACTTTGGGTTGAACAGTTCTTAAGAAAACCTGTAATTAATGTTGAAGAAATGTCATTTCAAAACCTTCAAACACTTAAAGAAACATACTTACTACCAAAAATATGCCATTCCCATAATGGACACTGTGCTCTAGAAAACGCAATGCTATTAAGAAATTTCATTGTAAATAAATAAAGAACACATTAAAGTTCTATTTACAAATGTTAATGTAATACAATTTTATTAATATGAATAAAATTTTTTCTTATAACTATTAACAAGTTGGTTCTTATTTATATTGACAAACATTGGAATTAATATTCTATATTTCTAAGGATATCCTTATCTGTATCTAATTCTAAATCTATTCGATAATGCCCCCACGCATAAGTTTGAGCATTATCGTCCTTAGCTTTACGCTTATCATCTATTGGGCTTAAAGCTATCTTATGAAATAATTGAGTATATATTTGATGCATTTTAGTCCTAAATATGTACATGTCTGCATATATAATTTTATTATTCACTAGACAGTTTTTATAATCACTTAAACTAAACTTATCAACTACACATTTTTTAACGTCTTTTGCTTTCTTTATTTCTGTATTATTTGCTAAGCTTATAGAATACATTTTGGATTTAAGGCTGATTTGAATGTAAACATTTTTAACTTGAGGCCAATGAACTCTGTCATGATTTCCCCCTTATTTTCATACTTCATCATACCGAGGACTTTGGCATTTCTAAGTGGTAAACTGTAAATTGCGATTCGATGTCATCACGAATATCCCGATAAAAGTCATCCGTTTCGATGGTGTAGATAAACGAATCAGTATCCATATAGTTTAGTATCAAGTTATCGAATTTTGGTTTCATGTAATTGTAATGAAACTCGTACATTTTCCACTTTGACAACTCGAGAACAAAACCTAAATAAATAGGCTTGTTATAAACTATACGGACCCTGTTAATTTCTTCAAACTGTGAAAGTTTGGTTTAGCGATTAGTGCTTGGGCTCCCAATCCCTTACCCCCACTTTCCCAGTCGTTCACTATTTTAACTTCTTTCCGTTTATCTACATTCTCCATTGTTTTCCCCATACACCGCATTGTTTAGTAATTTGAAAAAATTCTTCTCAAAAGCGTTCTTTGCTAAACTGCGGTGATGGATTTTCAGGTCGATATACTGACTTAACCAACAAGTCTTTTTGAACTGCAATATTCTATACATTTTCTTCAACATTTTGGATTTAAGGCTAATTTGAATGTATACATTTTTGACTTGAGGCCAATGAACTCTGTCATGATTTCCCCCTTATTTTCATCCTTCATCATACCGAGTACTTTGGCATTTCTAAGTGGGAAACTATAAATTGCGATTCGATGTCATCACGAATATCCCGATAAAAGTCATCCGTTTCGATGGTGTAGATAAACGAATCAGTATCCATATAGTTTAGTATCAAGTTATCGAATTTTGGTTTCATGTAATTGTAATGAAACTCGTACATTTTCCACTTTGACAACTCGAGAACAACAAAACCTAAATAAATAGGCTTGTTATAAACTGTACGGACCCTAGACATCTGAACAGCAATCATATTTTCTGTGAATTGCTTCAAACTGTGAAAGTTTGGTTTAGCGATTAGTGCTTGGGCTCCCAATCCCTTACCCCTACTTTCCTAGTCGTTCACTATTTTAACATCTTTCCGTTTATCTACATTCTCCATTGTTTTCCCATACACCGCATTGTAATTTGAAAAAATTCTTCTCAAAAGCGTTCTTTGCTAAACTGCGGTGATGGGTTTTCAGGTCGATATACTGACTTAACCAACAAGTCTGTTTGACAATAAACCATTTCTGATGCACTGTTGAAGATTTCTATAGTGAATTACATAGCGAGTTTTGTTGGTTAAGTCAGTGATAAACTTTGTACACTTGGTAAGTCATTATGTGCATAATGTAAACTCTGTGGATAATCTAAGTCAACTTCTAATAAGTATCCGATGGTAGAATCGAATGGAATATCAAGAACATTAAATTGTTCAATGTTTTCCACCCATTCGAATCCCCCATAAGGTAGATATTGCGACATTGCCCAACCATACAAATTGTTGGCATCCAAATACGTTAAATATTGTGATGGTTTACTTGTATCGTATAAGTATCCGATGGGAGAATCGAATGGAATATCAAGAACATTAAATTGTTCAGTGTTTTCCAACCATTCGAATCCCCATAAGGTAGATATTACGACATTGCCCAACCATACAAATTGTTGGCATCCAAATACGTTAAATATTGTGATGGTTTACTTGTATCGTAACCCACCATATATTTATTATTTGCCTTTGAATGCCGCAAACTGCATTGGACAATTCCGCCTCGGATACTTTTTTGAACGAAAAGGTGCATGTCAATATCAGTGAAAAGTTCCATGTTTATCTTTGTTGTTTTTAACATAGCATCCAATGATAAACCTGGAGCTGTGTAATATTGACATGGATCTAATTCGTAGATGTTTTTGCAAACTTTTCGATAATTCTCAAAAACATCTACCAAGATTAGCACATCCGTCTTCAGATATAACAGCATGTAGTCTTCCAAGGTTTGTCAGTTAAAGACTTGCCAAACTTTTAATGCGTGTTGATAGTCTTCCTCAGTGCATGATGTATTTGTCAAGTGACTAAAGAAGTCAACATGACTGGAAAGACGATTTTCTCTGAGACGGCCGACTGAATTTATGTATTCATAAGGGATACCTTTTCGCGTTACGAGTTGAAATTCATATTCATTTGGATACATTTGGCGAACCACATGAAAATCAGTTGGTAACAAATTTTTCGCCAATGCATCCAAACTTGATGCCATGAAGCGAAAAGAATCTAAGAATCTAATTTCAATTGAATTCTTTTCGCTCACTTGAGTGCGTTTTGAGAGTGACACGTATAATTCTTTATTTAATGGAATGACATTAATGTCACCCTCAAAAGCATTCAATCCTTTAATAAATACGTGACAGTCATAGCCTGAAAAATTATGGAAAAAAATACAGGCACAAACTTTGCAATCTGGAATTTCAAATTGCATTCGTTATGTGCCGGCCCCTGTATTTTCCCGGCAAATGGCAATGATCTGCAACTCTGTCAGACCCCAATTTCTGTCCGCAAATATGACAAGAATTGGAGTTCTTTTGTAGATTTAGCACTTCTACGGACAACGAGTTCCTTGGCCGCACTACACTCAAATAATTACAATAAATATATCTTACATTTCTAACTAAATATTCTATAAACTTTTTGGGAGCATCCTCCCCAGAATAAATGAGAAATCTACTTAAACTACTGTCATACTTACAACTAATATAATAGCTGAAAGCTATAGGTATATGCTTATTTACTTAATTATTTTTATTACAACTTAAATCTACGCTACTTAGCAGACATTCTAAAGTCTGCATATATTACAAAAGGTACGTCTAACTTTTTATTATAGTTAGTAAAAGTAATCAAGGCTTTATCTACCTCCGGCATCTCGGTTATAATTTTTCCACAAACCAGTTTATGTTGCTGTAGGGAACTCTCATTTTGGGAGTACTGGAGGCAGCTGTTGCATAAGTGCATCGCACCATGATGCTTGGTCTGCTGAGTTCGTATTAATCCGAAAACCAAAAGAAAGAAAATAATTTAAGTAGATTATTTGAGTGTGTGTTAATTAATAAAGGAGAGTTGAAGTTGAGAAGAAATTAAATTATAATTACCTTGAAATGTTTTTAATCCACACATAGTGGAACTGCTCACCATTTTGCAGCAGCAGCAGGTTGATGTGATGCAACTTTGCCTGCTTGGTGCAATGGTACGGTCCCTCGATGTTTCCTGACCCGTCGTTGACACCAAACACATTGACGCTAATTTCAGGATTCTTCTCTTCGAATTTGTGGATGAGGCTTATTGGCATAGGGAACTCTATTCCTGTAAAATTCAGTATTAATCCATTAGCAAGCGTAATAATTTCTGCTTCTATCTTCTCCACATTACAAATATGCGGTCTGTCTTAGTGATCTGGCAGATTAGAAAGCGCAGATATTATGGCCCATTTGAAGCAGGACTTTCGACAAAGGGATGTATGAAGTTCCCTTAAGTGGACGATACTGGTTTACATTTACTTCCAGGTTACGTATCCTAAGGAGAGCCCATCCACCGTCTCTCTTCTGAAACTCGTCCATTTTGGTGGTGATATGTTGAGACATTTCAGCATAGATGTTGCTGATCTCTTCAACAATCTTAGTTTGAAAAGATTTTACTTCCATCATCATTTCGTCATCTGCATTAACTTTCAAATATTCGGCATACAATTCGATGTTGAATTTCACCCTCGCATGCTTTTCTAGCAAATTTTTCATCTGCTTGGCGATTATAGTTTTAGATCGTTCGAAAAACACTTCCGGAAGCAGCAGACCTTCATCCTCATTTTCAAAGAGGAGCGTCTGGATTCTATTTTTAAATGCTGATGCTATACACTTCGTTGCATGTTGGGCAACGAACGTTCTCTCTAACTTCAATGTATGATGCAGTAGTTAGTGCTGCTGTTGAAGTTGATGATGTTGATGGTAAATTGGCTGTTGATGATGACGCTTGTGGTGCTGCTGTTGAATTTGTGTGCATTAACGTCTTATGCCTGAGCATATTATCTAGACCAGAGTTCCCCAAACTTTTTTGTGTCGTAGACCCCTTGCCATGTTTTTCCATGTTGGGTAGACCCCCTACGTAGTGAAGTTTACTGTTTAAAACTTTAAGTAAAAACACATGTTAATTTATACATCTATGTAACATGAAATAAACATAAAATAAACTAACATAAGAAACAAGTCAATATTTTTAATGAGAAGGATGAGCCTGATGCTTTAACAATAAATTATCAACATTTGGCGTCAATTTTGTAAGGGTTAATCTTAAATCTCCTCGGCTAATGATGTCCAGTCTGTTTCTTTTCTTCGTTAGGAGATTGGTAACAGCGCTAAACCCCTTTTCCACTAGGTATGATGATGGAAAGGAAATTAAAAATTTTCTCGCTATATTCCATAATACGGGATAAGTAACGGGTATGTTGTTTTGCAGCCAGAATTGCTGATATCCGTTTTTAAACTGAACCTTAAGTTCTTCATTTGTACTTAGTTCAGTCAGTTCCTCTTGTATTATGACATTCGTTTCTTCTATGTCACCATATGGATTAATTATCCATGGTGGTATTACCATAGTCAAAATATCCTCAAACCTAGATTCAAAATCTGAATAGAGGGCATTTAAATGTTGAACGTACGTTAAAACGTCGTCTTCCTGGCAGCTTGTCTGTGACAAATTGGGAAACTGAGAAAAATTTTATCTTTAGTATCCAGAAATTCTAATTTCTTCTAGATTCTAGATTCTAGACGGTTGAAATTTTGCCCACAGTCTTCGCAGCGGAATTGTGGGTGACCATGTTTGGCTTTAACATGTCTTTTGAGGTTGCGGGTTGCACTGAAGCCCTGTCCACAAACGTCGCATATGAATACTTTCATGTTATTTTTTATCGGTCAATGTTTTTATTTAATTATGCACTTATGTCTCTTTGTTTTCAATGTATTGTATATTATATTTAACACTTGTTTGTCCTGTTTTGTTTTACTGGCTTGTTTTCTTTTCCTTTTGTGGTTGGTATTTTTTCACTTTTAAATTGTGTAGCCTTTAACGTTTGTTTTTGTCTTTATTTTAAATTATAACTTCAAGGAATTTTTTTTTGTACACTGTATTTAAATTTTTTTGTAAACACTATATTTAAATTTTTTTGTTTTGTTGTGAAATATAGTTGACACTGACTTTACAATTGAAAAAAGCGAAACGCGACACTGATGTTTGTCCTAGAAATAAATTTTCAGAACTGATTGAAAATGCGACATTTCCTTGATTATATATTAAACTCGAGTGAAACCTTGCTCTCAAGCTGTAGGTTGTTTGTTTACAATTATACTCACGACTTTTGATTTGAGTCGACTGTGTTGAAAACCTTTATAAACAACTAAAAAATATTTGAGTCTTCCAATCCCATCGATCTCATGCTTTGTAGTCAGAGTTAAAGATCAATGAACATAAAATGACCTTGTTTGCTCGTTACATGAG